>CM060392.1:5303186-10103186 GCA_030545235.1 Helianthus tuberosus | reverse complement strand
ATCCGAAGAAGATATTCCCAAGACTGCTTTCCGCACACGATACGGCCACTATGAGTTTACTATTATGCCTTTCGGTTTAACGAATGCTCCTACCGTCTTCATGGACTTAATGAATAGGGTTTGTAAGCCTTATTTAGATAAGTTCATCATCGTCTTCATTGATGACATCTTGATTTATTCCAAGACACGAGCTGACCACGAACAACATCTCAGTCTAACAATGGAACTCCTAAAGAAGGAACAACTTTTCGCTAAATTCTCCAAGTGTGAATTTTGGCTTAGGGAAGTTCAATTTTTGGGACATATTGTTAACGAACAAGGTATACATGTAGATTCCGCCAAAATCAGTGCGATTAAGGATTGGAATACACCAACTACTCCTACCGAGGTTCGTTCATTTCTGGGTCTTGCGGGTTATTACCGCCGCTTTATTGCCAACTTCTCCAAGATTGCATTTCCTCTCACAGCCTTAACTCAAAAGAATAAACCTTTTGAGTGGGGACCCAAACAAGAAGAAGCTTTTCATACCTTGAAAGAAAAACTCTGCGATGCTCCTGTGTTGTCTTTACCTGAGGGAAACGACGACTTTGTCGTATATTGTGACGCATCGAATCTAGGCCTTGGTTGCATTCTCATGCAAAGGAACAAAGTCATAGCCTACGCATCAAGACAATTGAAAATCCATGAGAAAAACTACACAACTCATGATCTTGAGTTGGGCGCTGTGGTTTTTGCTCTCAAGATTTGGAGACACTACCTTTACGGAACAAAATGTGTGGTTTTCACAGACCACAAAACTCTCCAACACATCTTCAATCAGAAAGAACTAAACATGAGGCAACGACGTTGGGTAGAACTTCTAAACGACTACGACTGCGAGATTCGCTACCATCTTGGTAAGGCGAATGTCGTAGCCGATGCGTTAATTCGAAAAGAAAGGGTCAAGCTTCATTGTGTTCGAGTTCGATCTGATATTCAAACCCGCATCTTTCAAGCTCAACGTACTTGTGTTTCACAGAACTTGATGGGTAAGGAATTACCATATCATCTTACGCCTCATCTTGAACTAAAGAACGATGGATTATATTATTTCATGGACCGTTTGTGGATTCCAATTCAAGATAATCTCCACACCTTATTGATGGATGAAGCTCACAAGTCTCGTTATTCAATTCATCCTGGTGCAGACAAAATGTATAAGGATCTTCGAACCCAGTATTGGTGGCCGGGAATGAAGAAAGACATTGCCTTATACGTATCCAAATGCCTTACTTGTCTGAAGGTTAAGGCGGAACACCAACATCCCTCTGGATTATTAGAACAACCAGAGATACCGGTTTGGAAATGGGAAAACATTGCCATGTATCTCCTTACCAAACTACCACGCACTAGTAAAGGTCATGATGCCATTTGGGTAGTAGTTGATCGTTTGACAAAATCAGCGCACTTCTTACCAATACGTGAGGATTTATCTGCTGACAAGCTTGCCAAGATCTATGTAGATGAGATTGTATCCCGACATGGTGTTCCTTTGAACATCATATCAGACCGAGATGCTCGATTCTCATCTCACTTTTGGAGAACCATGCAATCTGCTATGGGAACCCAACTCAATTTGAGCACAGCTTATCATCCTCAAACGGATGGACAATCTGAAAGAACAATCCAGACATTGGAGGATATGCTTAGAGCTTGTGTGATCGATTTTGGTGGTAGTTGAGATTCGCATCTTCCATTGATCGAATTCTCCTACAATAATATTTATCACTCCAGCATCAATATGGCTCCTTTCGAAGCTTTATACGGTCGAAAATGTCGTTCGCCGGTCTGCTGGAATGAGATTGGTGAAGCTCAGCTCACTGGACCTGAACTCATTCTAGAGACTATAGGCAAAGTCAAGAAAATTCGCGACAACCTCTTAACAGCTAGAAGCCATCAAAAGAGTTACGCGGATAGACGACGCAAGCCTTTGGAATTCCAAGTTGGTGATCTCGTCCTACTCAAGGTATCTCCTTGGAAAGGTGTAATCAGATTTGGGAAGAAAGGAAAACTTGCACCACGATATGTTGGACCATCCAAGATCGTTGAAAGAATCGGAAAAGTTGCCTACAGACTTGAGCTGCCTCCTGAACTTGGAAATGTTCATCCAACTTACTTTCCACGTGTCCAATCTGAAAAAGTGTTTGGCTGATGAAAACCTCCACATCCCCCTTGATGAAATTCGTGTCGACAACACGATGCACTTCGTCGAGAAACCTGTGGAAATATTGGACCATCAAGTCAAGAAGCTCAAGCGTAAGCGCATACGGATAGTCAAGGTTCGCTGGGAATCCAAACGTGGCCCAAAGTTTACTTGGGAATGAGAGGATCGAATGAAGGCGAAATATCCACACCTTTTCCCACAAGTTTCCTCTAATTAAATTTCGGGACGAAATTTCCAAAAGTAGGGGAGACTGTGACATCTGTGTATTTTAATCCTTGGACTGTTCCGAACAACTTTGTATTTAATGAAATATGGTGTTTTAATTTCAATATTTTTTTAATTATTTGTGACATTAGTCCGTTTTCAATCATTGTTCAATTCCGAACTCTCAAACCTGTTCTGGAAGTGAAATCATAAACCGTTACGTAAACATAATCAGTTTAACGCGACGTACACTCCGGAACTGTGACATAAGCCAAACAAACCCTAAATACCCTTTAAATAACTTAGAAATAAGTTTCGAAGGATTCGGTATGGCAAAAACATGTTTATTAGAACTTTAGAACTATTTGCGACAAAACTGCGTAACGAACGTTGGTGACCGCCCGGATAATATTTAAATCCTAAAAATATTATGTTATGATTAAAACTTTATTTTTAATCATGTTCGTGTTGAAAAATAAATTAAAACACTTAAAAACGTTATTTTTCAAAGTTTAAGCGCGTACCGCGTGTTACTGCGTAACACAGTGTTTCTACTGCAAAACGCAGACAACGCAGCCAGTCTCGGCAACTGATATTTATTTCAGTAATAATTTGGCGAGTTTATTTTTACAGAATAATAAAAATAATTTAGAACGCCATAAACCGGGATTTAAACGTTAGATAAAATACCCGTTATCCAGTTAAACACCTATTTTTAACCTACATATATCATTTATGTGTATTTTGTGCATATATATATGTATACTTCGTGTATGTATGTATGTAGACATGCGCCCACCTTTTTCCTTCCATTTGACAAGTGTTGATGCATGCAATCTTTGTAAATCCTTCATATCTTTATAAATCCTCCAAGATCACAAAACTCAATCAAACCAAATCTTCCTCTCTCTCTCTCTCTCCCAAACCGTAACACCCACACACACCCACACATTTTGGTTTTTCATCATCTTCTTCAAGATCAAACTCCATTCCAAGCTAGTTTCAAGTTGGTGTGAAGATCCAAAGGAGTTTCCAAGGTGTTTTCAAGTGATTTCAAGCTCCATATCATCAAAATCTCATCAAAAACTCACTTGAATCTTGAAGGTATAAAGTTTATGTTTAAATCGTACACTTGATTCTTGGTTGTTCTTGATGATTGGAAGTTTCTCTTGAATCTTGGAATTTTTCACAAACTTGTAATCTAAAAAGAGATGGGTTTTGATACAAAATAAAGATGGTAGTATATATGTGTGTATTTATAAGCGTATATATATATATATATATATATATATATATATATATATATATATATGTGTGTGTGTGTGTGTGTGTGTGTGTGTGTGTATGAGATTTGAGTTTCATTTTTGATAAATACTTGTTTAGGATCTTTGCTTGCATGAATAAGATTATGTGCAAATATGTTAGAGATATAAAGGAGTGATTGAATCATGAGTTATAATTTGAAATAATGTTAGTATTTTGACATGTAAATGGCCAAAAATTTGTTAGACATATTTGAGAATTTTTAAGTTGTTGCTTGTTCTTGAATGATAGTTAAAATGCAAGTGTTTAATGATTTGTGCATGATATGATGAATGTTCAATTAAATCAGTAAGTAAACATGAATAAATTACATGTTTGATGCGTTTAAATTCATATGAAATGATGATGATATGATAGTGTGCTTTAGACACTTGTACATAAGAATGCATGTTGATTTAAAGCTCAAGAAATGATAAAAAAATGATTGTATGACAAAAATGTTTTAGAACAGATTATAGACACTAAAAATAACATTATTTGGTATATTATAAAGGCATGAAACTTTGTAATAGGTTTGATAGATTTGCATGTTGTACATATAGCTTAGAAAGTGGTAAAATATGTGAAATTTGCATGATTTATGTGCTTTATGTGAGACCTGCACTATCATGAGTATAACCACTATTTTATTCAGTAAATAACATGGGTTATGTTAAAATATCAAGTCGTTACGATTTGGGATGGTTAGGGTAACGTTTAATGCAAAACTATGCGGTAAAACGGTTAAAAATCGGCTTTTCGGAGGATTTTTATAAAACTGTTTTAGATCAGTAAGTAAACTGATATTTTTGATATAAAAATAAGTATTTTAACTTATATTAAGTTTACTTGGTGTTTGTTTAGTCATACATGACTTCCGGAGCCCAAAAATGTTATCGAATCGCTAAAATACGTGTTTTTCAACATACACTATAATGGGTTGTTCATGGGTAAATTTTATGTGTTACAATGTGTTATGTGTTTTATAATATGTGTATGATGACATGTTAGTACTTGACATGATTATGTGTATTATGTTATTATTAGTATGTCACATTTGAGTATATATATCACGACGCGCAAATCGTAGATATATTGTTTATAACATGATGAGGGTCACCAATAAAATCGTTCAAGTCGCAAAGTTTTTAAAATATATATGAACTCATATACATACAAATACACCAATATAATAAAAAATAATAACTTTTCGAGAAAATCTCGAAGTTATGTGAAAATTCTAAGTATCGGAGAAACTTAGGTATTTTTGTGAGTTTTTTATTATTAAATCGTTCTTATTTAATTTAGGACGAATAAACAATTTGAGGAATTGTGTTAACACATAAAAACGCACGCAAAGGTGAGTACATAGTTCCCTTATTTTACGTTTTCTATTGTTTTGGGGTGAAGCATATGTGCATAACTTTACTTTTCGTTTTCATGACATTATACATGTTTTATTACATATTACATATAATACATTATTTCAAAGACATTTTATTGGCATATTGACTTAGTATGCCTAATACATGGTTTTACAAAGACATTTCTCATGACATGCTTACACTGAAAAAGACATTTGGTACGTTTAACGGGTTAGTAGTACATTCATTAACATTGATCACGCCGCTCGGTAGTATGTAATAGCGCTATAGGACTTTCTAGGAATTTCGGAAGGGGAATGACAGAATCCGAATACATTTTTTTGATAAACCTTGATCCTGATAAGGGTTTATCCGACAGTCTCAAGGCTTGAGAGTATGCGATAGACAAACCACATAAATGTTCATATCGATAAAAGCAATGGTTTTCAAAACATAAGTTTTGATTTTAACTCTTGGTTATTCAAAGACCTTGTTTTGTACATAACATTGGTTTCAAAAGACATTTGTTTATACTTGACATTAGACATTGTTTACACCTGACATTGGACATTGGACATTGACATTTAAACAAGACATTATTTCATGGTTATTAATAAGTGATTTAAGTAACGAGACGTGTGTAATATGATAAAAGCATGGTGGATACGCCACTGGTACTTCCTATATATAAGTGTTTTTATTATATTGCATATCGTGGCGTTATCTAAACCACTTCAACAAAGACAAGACATGACATATTTTATACATATTATTTTCATTTGGTTATTTACTTAACCATACATCATTCTTTTATATCATTTGATTTTCATATGATTTTATAAGGTTCATGACTATTTTTCATTAAACATTTCTTTTAACATTCAAAGTCATGAATCTTCAACACTAAACCTATGTTACTCACAGGCATTTTTATGCTGACGTATTTACTTTCACATATGTTTCAGGAGCGAATGTTTGATGTGAGCAAGCTACACTTAGGGTGACTTGGGCCTTAGCAATCTAAAATCAAGACAGTTATCATCTTTTATGTTATGTGTTTTGTTTGATCTAAGACAATGTAATAATTTAAGCTTGTAAAACTTAACTTTAAATATCATGTGTTGTGAAACAATAATTCTGCCACACGACTCCCCGACGTTTCCGCCGCGGTTTGTTGTTTTACGCGGTCGGGGTGTGACAGAAGAGTTGGTATCAGAGCTCATGGTTATAGGGAATTAGGTTATTAGTAAAATTTTGACCTAGACTATAACCTTTCTAGGACCCTAACACAAGTTACCTTGTGTTTAGATCTTAAAACAATATTATCACCTATCCTTAGGTGATTACCAAAACAAGTACAAAGATCTCAATTCCATTTGAAAATCAATCATCTATCCTTAGATGATTTGTTTTTAGGCTTCATGCCTTTAATGTTTTCAAATCTCGTCAAATTTTCGGTCATAATAATGTGACCACATGCAATCTGGAAGGGTGGTTGCCTGTACCCTGAGTTTTCTGTCTAAGGCTAGAGTGTTCGTACAAATCCACATAATCGGACCAGTCACTCTTACCTGGGAACTCTTGGGGTGAGTATCCACTTATAGGCTAAAGCATGTCATCATTATGCATTATATAGACCCATTTACTTTGATTAGTCACTGTGTGTCGTTTGATTGTTTTAAGTAATGGACAAATGACCACCTTCCTTTGTGTTGTCGATGTTTTCAAGACTCCTTTTGATTGTCCTATGTCAATCTCACACATTTCCTTGTGTTCTTTTTAGATGCCTCCTCGACGTGATCAAACTCAAGATGCCGCAATGGCAGCCTTGATCACTCAGCAAATCGCTGCTGTACTCCCGAACCTAGTTACCCAGTTAAAACAAGTAAACAATAACAACAACAACAACAACAACGCACCTGTTCCGTGCAACTTTAAGACTTTCAATTCGGCTAAACCACTTCAGTTTTCTGGGTCAGAAGGAGCAACTGTCTCCTACAGTGGTTCGAGAGTCTCTAGAGTACGTTTCGTCACGTTCAATGCCCGAATGAGTGAAAGGTTGAGTTTGTGTCAAGTGTGTTTCAGAAAAGGGCGCTTACTTGGTGGAATGGTGTGATGAGGGACAGAGGTGCCAACGTGGCAATGGCTCAAACATGGGAAGAGCTTCGCGCACTTATGATGAAGGAGTTTTGTCCTCGTAATGAATTGCGGGCACTGGAAAATGAATTCCACGATCTCAAGCAAGATAGTGGAGAGCACCGTGCCTACACGGACCGATACGAAGAACTGAGCCTGATGTGTCCCACCATGGTCACGCCTTTGGACAAGGCGATTGAGAAGTACATAGATGGTCTGCCTGATCCTGTTCAGGATATCCTCACTGGCAGCAACCCTACCACGGTTAGACAAGCTATTGAGCTAGCTGCGACCTTGACTGAGTCTCAAGTCAAGAAGGGTAAACTCCACCGCAAGGGTGATAAGAAACAGGAAGCCAAGACCACCCAAGAGAAAGACAAGAAGAAGAAGAACAAAGCCGAGTCTTCGAGGAAGTCAAGGAAGCGCAAGGCTTCCCAAAACTTGGCGGTTACTGCACAACCCAACCAGAACACTCAGAACCAGCCAGCACCGCCACCCGCTAAGAAACAGTATGTTGGTACTGCACCTCTTTGTAACAAGTGCAATTGTCATCATCAACCACATCTTCAGTGTCGTCTTTGCACCAACTGCGGAAGATTTGGCCATTTGGCTAACACATGTCGCTCTCCTCCTGCTCCGAATCAAGTGGTTCAAAACTCTGCCCAACAGCCAGCTAATCCTGCACGACCTCCTTTTCCGCCTGGGTCTTGCTACAATTGTGGAGATGTGACTCACTACAGGAACAAGTGCCCAAAGTTGGCTAATGCGAACCCGGCTCGTGGACGAGTATACAACATCAATGCCAATGAAGCGCGTGCCGACAATGAGGTGGTCAACGGTATGTTCTATGTTAACAACCAGCTTGCTTCTATGTTGGAAGAGTATTATTGGTGGCCAAAACTCAAAAGCGACGTTGTTGTTTATGTTGGAAAGTGACTAACCTATGGTAAGGTTAAGGCCGAATATCAGAAACCGTCTGGTCTGCTGCAACAACCTTAAATACCCATGTGGAAATGGGAGCAAATTTTGATGGACTTCGTAAAAAAATTACGCAAGACCCCTAGAGGGCATGACATGATATGGGTAATAGTCGATCGATTAACGAAGTCTGCACACTTCCTACCAATCCAAGAGAAAGATAGCACTGGAAAGCTTGCTGAGCTGTATCTTATAGAAATTGTGGTGCGACATGGAGTGCCTATTTCGATTATTTCAGACAGAGATGGGCGCTTCGTATCAAGGATCTGGCAATCCTTCCAGTAGGCCTTTGGATCTCAACTAGATCTAAGCACGACCTTCCATCCGCAAACAGATGGTCAGAGCCACCGGACCATACAAACATAGGTTCTCGCTTGTGTTATGGATCTAGGCGGCAGCTGGGATACTCATCTACCTTTAGTTGAGTTTTCCTATAATAACAGCTACCATATGAGCATAAAAGCCGCACCGTTCGAAGCTCTATATGGCCGCAAGTGCCGCCCGTCGTTGTGTTGGGCAGACCCTGGAGACAAACAGTTGATTGGTCCTGGACTTGTTCAAGAGACAACCGACAAAATCATTCAGATCCGACAACGCATCAACGCGACTCGTGATCGACAAAAGAGCTACGCTGATCGAAGACGGAAACCCTTAGATTTTGAGGTGGGAGATAAAGTTTTGTTGAAGGTCTCACCTTGGAAGGGTGTAGCAAGGTTTGGAAAGTGTGGAAAGTTGAATCCACGATACATTGGACCATTCAAGATCTTGGAAAAGATTGGTACCGTAGCGTACAAATTGGAGTTACCGGAAGAACTTAATGGTGTACATGATACGTTCCATGTGTCAAATCTTAAAAAGAGTCCAACAAAGGAAACATTCATCATCCCTGCGGTGAGGTACACATAGACGACAAACTCCGATTTACTGAACAGCATGTTAAGGTAATGGATTGGAAGATCTAGAAAACAAGGAGGAGTCGCATTAAACTTGTCAAAGTACGTTGGAACTCTAAACACGGACCCGAGTACACACGGGAAAACGAAGACCAGATCAAAGCCAAGTACCCCCACCTTTTCGAGGAAACTCCTGCGAGAGATAACTCAGCTTGAATTTCAGGACGAAATTCTTTTAACAGTGGGAGACCATGACAACTGGCACAAAACATGTAATTTCCGTACTATTTTAATATTATTTATTAATTGCAATTAGGTGCTTAAATGTCAACATTAAGTGATTACTTGCTTTACATATGAATTCATGCATGTTTTATACTTCAAATATTGCCTTGTGCATTACTTTAAGCGTTGCGTCAGAAAGACTAGTAAACTCACCGGTAAGACACACTGTGTAAACACTTCTGCAGAAAACAGTCAGACAACAGATTTAGGGCCTAGGAGTAGGTCCAACATTAAAAGCACACCAAAACCCAAGTATGGATACAAGGGTTAACATATACACTTTTCGGAAGCTAAAACAAGCACTAAAAGACACCCGGAACTCACTGTAAAAGCTGAATTTTGCAAAATTCAGCTAAAAACAGTAATATGACACTAAAATATTATGCAGAATTTACGTTTTAGTGTCCAGAATAACTTACAAAGTGTCAGGAATTGAAACTGTCACAAAAGGTGCCTCATACCTAGAAAAACTGTGTAATTTAGCACTTTAACGAACCATAACGAAACGAACAACCGGACACTATCCGAAACACCAAAATTTAACTAGAAGCATTGTTTTAATGTTACAAAGCTAGTAATGGTCACTAAACGTCATAATACGTATTAAAACACCTAAACACTTAAATCCCTAAACATAATACTTGAAATCTAACTAGTTTGTGTAACTAACACTTGAAATGGAACCAAGACCCCCCCCCCCCCATCTTGGATGGTTGGGACATGGGTCCCATATGTTGGATTTTATTTCAATATTTTATAGGATGTGTCTAATGATTGTGAAACATATTAACCAAAGAATTAAAAGATGTGGGAAGGAATTTTTATAAAAACCACCATGTGTTGAAACATAACTTTCTCACTCTCAAAAATCACCAACACCTCCTCTCTTCTTCTCCTTGGTCTCGGCTCACCCACACCAAACTACCATCTCCATTTTCAAGCTTCAAACTAGCATTCCAAGGTCACTACAAGATGTATGGAGGCTAACTAAGAGGGCTTGAGGTGCTATAACTTGAAGGACCACTTGGGGGAGCCTTTAACCACTCACTTTCTTCCATCTTCATCTTCATCCTTCTTGTGCCACCTCCCTAGCCATTAGAGCTAGTTGTAAGCCTCTTGATCACTAATTTAGTTCATGTTTATGTTATGTACAAGTCTCACCATCTAAATAACTAAACTTTTAAAGATGAAAATGAGAAGATCTTACATAATCATGAAGAAAACAAGTGATTATAGTAATTTTTGGTGTATGGGATGAACTTGTTGATGTCAAATATTGTGTGTATGTTTAGAACTAGTATGTTAAGCTTGTTAGAAGCTTAGATCTAACAAGTTTAAGCATGGATCTTGAAGGATCCATGGTTAAACTTGAAGATGAACTTATGAAACATTATGTGAACTTGAAACATGAATTTTTGAACAAGAACTTATGATCTTGAAGTAACAAAGTGAGTATAAAACTAACTTTTGAAACTAAAATATATGAAAAGCTTGTTAGAAAGCTTGTTAGTGGTTTTTTCAAGAAGCTTGTTTATGAAAGTTCTAAAGATGTTAAGTGTGGATCTTGAAAGATCCATGGTGAAACATGATGTTAAACATAATGATCTTTCCAATGAACATAAAAAGGGTTTTAAAACATGATTTACAAACTTTGAAACCATAAAACTCATGGATGATTGAGTTAGTAAATTAAAGTTTCATAAAAGTTTATTTAAAAATTCCAAGAGGACTTGTTTTTGGAAAAATCATTATATGTTAAGTGTAGATCTAAGAGACTACAAATTTTTAACAAAAATCCAAGTTCACCATAATGTTTCATATGAAGAAATTAGTGTATGTTATTGTGAAAATTGTTGGAAATTGGTTTTGGTGATAAAAAGAAAATAAACACATGTTTTGAAAACATGGGAAACTTCCATTTTTAGGGGAAACTATGTCAAAATTTTTATAAAATTTTGACACTTAGAAAAATATAAGTTTTGGTGAAACTTATTCCCCAAAAATTCACCTAAAAATATTTATCAAGGTTTCCCTAATTTTTGTATGAAATTACAAGTTAAAAGATAATGATTTCTTCAAGTAAAAATTATATTAAGTATATTTATATATATTATATTTTAGGAAAAATATATATATTTAGTGATCACCAAATTTTGTGCTAAGTGTATATTATGTGTAATATATGTAGTAGTGTATTAGGAACTTGAAAAATACACTAAATACTCCCATGGAGTATAAATACCAAAATACACATACAAATACTTGGGAATACTAAAGTGTACAAGTATACAAAATTTATCACAAGGAAGTACATGGACAAATACAAGAAAATATATTTAGGAAAATGTATTCCTTAACATATTATTGGACTTGGACAACTTAAGGACACTTATGGGACTTAAATATATATTTGGACAAATATATATATAACCATTACCAAGTAATGGAAATTATACCAAAATCGGGTGAATGACAAAAATAAATATATATATATTTACAAGCAAGACAAAATATATTTATTTCACACAAGACTTAAAAATACATTATTTTTATGAAATATAATTCCGGAAAGTAATAAAAATCAAAGTATTGATTTTTGGCAAATAATGTAAAATACACAAGTATTTACATAGAAGTACAAGTATACTTTCCTAAGTATACTTGCACAAAAATAATGTTGAGAATATTATTTCACAAATACTTATAATTATTTTTGGAAAGAAATAAAATAAGTAACATATATGGACAAGTTAAAAATAAAGTTTATTTTTTACACTTATTACTTTGACAAATTCTACTTGAATAAATATATTATTGAAAAGTAAAATATATATTTACAAATAAATAATACAATACCAATTCGAAGTGCAAAGACACGACGAACGGGCAAGACCCGACAAACAAGGGCACGACCCTCACAAAGGATGAACCTACAAAGAACAAATACATAAGCTAAAGATGGTGACTTGTACTTGTGTGTTACAAGTCTAGTGATTAACATACATAGAATAATTATAGGTCATGACACTTACTAAGCAAACCCGGAGAAGTTTACGACACAGAATACGCAAAACTGTGAGTTCATGTTACCACTTCCAAACTTTTACTTGTTTTCGAAAATTGGGGAAAATACATGTACAATGGTATGTAGAACACAAAACTAAGGAATGACACATAGATCATGTGACGAATAGGGTACCATAACCTCCATTAATCAACGTATACATTTAGACCATGGAACAGAAATGTTGGATCTAATGGGTTTCAGGCAACCTCACTCTTGGCCTACTACTACCAATGAGTGCTTTTGTGTCTCAGTCGATCTCGACAAAAATGCCTAGGTTTGGTGGCTTCCTTTGTCTTGACATATGTTAGTGTCCTCGCGAAACATTAGCGATCTCGTATTCCTTACATTTACAGACACCGCACAGATACGTTTTACAAATTACATACCATGTTTTCATACAAGTATATAAACATTCTATACAAAAACTGCATGAATTCATACCAACTTTTGTTGACGATTTTCCAAAACTTACATGTATTTCAGGTAACTAAGTGGATGTACGTGCGGTCTCACTCTTGCTCAAGGATGATGTTTATGTTTTTAGTTATATCGTGTCAAGACTCCAATGCCTCTTTTGTGGGATTTGTTCGTTATATTCCACCTCATGTGGTGATATAATGATCAAAACCTTGATGTTTGTCTTTGAAATAATGTTGTAAACTTTTCAAACAATTATCTTTCGTGTGATGTAAACACTTAACGTAACTTATGTTTTGGATATTTAATATCAATGGCATTATGGAGTTTGTTTTATGATCATGTAGTATGTTTACCATTCGTATGCAATGAGAACCTTTCAGGATCACACCTCGTGCTTCCGCCTTAGAAAGGGGTGTGACAGATTGGTATCAAAGCCTAAACCTGATACCAGATTGGTATCAGAGCTTCGATTGTAGTGAACCAGGATTCCTTCTCGAGTCTAGACTACAATCTTTAGGATCCTCTCACGAAAACAATTTTTCAAAAGTTTTCATTGCATAAAACTTTCCACGACAGCCACTACCTGAACTTGTTTTCAAAAAGTCAAGTAAGGACACTACGAGACTTAGGGTGCACAGGGTTGCACTTATCTTTAACTAGGAATTACTTGCAACAATGTGTATAATTATTTATATATTAATTAAGTAGTAGTAATTAATATATACCTATACCATGAATAATATGTTACAGGTACACATGTCTTTGTCTGAAGCAGCGGCCAATCTGAAGAACGTGACCCGATGACGATTGTCTCTGACGATGAGATTGCTCCAGCTACGGAGGTTTTCACGTCTGACTCCGAGACCGACCCTGATATGATATCTGATGATGATAATCTCGACGATTTTAAGCCTTTCGCCCTACCAGACTTTGGTGACGATGTCCTTTTCATTGATGATGTCTTAGCTTTACCTTTACCCTTCCATGACCAGCTGATCATCGGCCATCCCGATGGTGAGCACCTCGTTGAGCCTATTCCTATTCATGCTATTCCTTTTGCCGCCATCCCTGACGAGGACTGGCCATTTATTGATGATCTTGATGATGATGTTGACGTCCTCGTAATTGAGGTGGAGCAGCTCGACGACGATCTTGGCGATAGAGAAGTGTTCGACATCGCTATCTTAGATGTGGCATCTCCTGTTGTGTCTGTTATCGATATCCCTTCTGACACTGATCTTGAGTCTGACGCTGATTCCTTTGAGTCAGTAACATCTTCAGCCCTTTTTGCTACTGGGCTGAGAGTTTACCCGACTGGTGATGACGATGACGCTATGTCTGTTGCGCTATCTTCTCCTGTTCATGTCTCTACATCCACCCATACACTTCCCCACACTCCTACTTAGGTCAGCTCCCTCATCCGTCGAGTTCATGAGCTCGAGGATGAAGTGGCTCATCTTCGTAGTGTGATCTTCCCTACACCCTCACCCTCTCCACCAGTCCATTAGGTTTTCTTTGCAGGTACTTTGATGGAGCAGTATTTTTGAGTATAAAGACTACGACCGAGTTTTGGGTACAGCTTGAAGACAAGAACCGCCAATGTGAAGAAAGATATTTTGTCCTTTATATGTATAAAACTTGTACTATGGGGTGATGTAACCCTTATGCATTTTGTTTTCTTTGCAAACAATGATGTAACAAGTTGTCCTGATATGTATAAAAACTCGGTGAATATCTTATGACATATCAGTATTTTTCTGTTTATGCATGCTTGTTGCTGTATGAATTGATTTGTGTTAGTGCATGCATCTGTCGACTTCATCTTGTATCGAGTCTTGTATTAGAGTGTATAGATCAGGGTACGTTGTACGAGAAAAATGTCAAAAATAGGTTGTGAGGTAATTTCGCACGAAATTACAAGTTGTAATTCCGCACGAAATCACCAGGTCATTTCACATGAAATCACTGATTTCGTTTGAGCTGGTTCAAGCGAAATTACCATGCCTATATATACTAGGTTGAGCCGTGTCATTTGGAACAAAATTAGATTCTGGTTTAAGAGCCGAAGTGCTGCCGAAGTGTCGTTTCGCTGTAAAACGTTGTTATATCAATCAAATAGACTATTAAAGTGAGTTGCAAGCTGTTTCGAATTCGATACGTTAGTTTCCGCCTCTCGTATTGAGTAGAACACCTCTGAACGACTCGTTTCGGGTCTGAAAACGATCCTACAAGTGGTATCAGAGCTCAGGAGGAGGAGTTCTACCAATTCAGCTGCAATTTCCGATTTCAACACCTTCTTTTTCAAAATTAACAACTTTTCACAGTTAAAATCGGCTAATTTTCTCACATTATACGCGCAATAGTGTTTTAACAAACCCTTGAAAGTTTCAGATCTAAAATCGACTTAAATCCTAATCAATTTTGGCAAAAACAGCTCGAAATGATGATGTCAGTGGTATTTCTCCCGAAATAAGACCTTAATTTTGCTCGAAACCAGTATTTCGCTTGAGTGATTCCGTTCGAAATCACTATTCCGCTCCAAATTGTTATTTCGCTTGAGTGATTTCGCGTGAAATCACTAATTTCGCACCAGATTGTAATTCCGTTTGAAAGTTTCACACGAGATTAGTTATTTCGCTTCAAATTGGTATTTCGTTTGAACACGTAATTCCGTGTGAAGAGGTATTTCGTTTGAGAGTGTTATTTCATGTGAAACACTTGATTTCGCTTGAGAGTGGTAGAGTTTTGTGAAGCTTGTTACCGTAACATGGAAGAGGAATTTTATAACACGTTTGCTACCCCGACTACTCCAGCTGCCATAGCTCAGAACATGAACATGGAAAATGAGACTGGACTTTGCAAAAACCCCCGAAGCTAATGGGTATTGAGGAGTATTATGGTTGGAAAGATTGGTTTGAAAACTGGGTTCAAGCTAATCATTTGAGATCTTGGGAATGTATTGAGAAAAAGTATGTGAAGCCTCGTACGGATTTGGGAGTTATCAAAACAATTTCTGAATTTACGGATAAAGAACGAGACATGTATAAAGCCGAAAAGATGATGATCAGTTTGTTACAGCAAGCTATTAAAGAAGACATCTTCATTTTGCTTCAGCATGACAATACTTCACGATCGATCTGGGATGCACTTAAAACTAAGTTTGAGGGTAGTGAAAAGATGATCAGGAGCAAGAAAGCTTTGCTAAAGAAAGAGTTTGATTTGTTTTCAAGTTTACCGGGAGAATCATCAAAGAAGCTGATTGAAAGATATTGCCACTTAGTGCGAACTATGTCTTTGTTAGAAATTGTCAAAGATCAAGAAGAATGGGTCGATAAGTTAGCTGACGCATTACCTCAAAAAGAATGGGGTACATACTTGATGATTTTGAAAAATACCGGAGAATATGACAAGTTGACTATTTCACAGTTCATTGAAAAGATTGAGGGTTAAGATCTGGAACAGCAAAAGATTGCAAGAATGAACAGTCCGAGTGGTCAACAAGATGTCAAAATGTATTACAAAGGAAATGTTCAAGAGGTTGAAACAAGTCCGAAAGTCCAAATTGCTTTTAGTGCTAAAAATTCATCTGGTTCAGTAAATCAAAGTCCAAACAGCAGCAGTGGATTTTCATCATATCCTAGTGTTAATCCAAAGAGTTCAACTTCAAGTCATCAGTTTCAAAGTTCAAATAGCAGTAATGGTCAAGTGTTGAATTGCAATATTGCATTGCATCTTCAGAATGGTCAAAATTTTTCTGTAGAGATTGCCAAAAGTCACATGTCGTTACTTGCTACTGTGTTGGAATCATATGAAGGATTTGTTGCAGGGAGGATCGGGAATCCTATGCTAACGAAAGAGGATTACGATCAGATAGATGTAGAAGAGATGGAGCTCATGGACATCAAATGGTGTTTAGCTAGTGTTTTGAGGAGAGCTGAAAAGTTCAAGATGATTACAGGAAGAGATGATTTTAGAGATGCAAATGTTTCTACTTTGGGTTTTGATAAATCTAAAGTTACTTGTTTTCGATGCAGGGAGAAATGACATTTCAAGAGGGAATGTAAAAATCGAGAAGCAAGTGAAGCACATAATTCGTTTGGAAAAGATGATTATTATCGGTAAGCCATATACCAACAAGTTGCTGATCAACCATACAAACAAAAAGAACCACAAAATGCTCATGCTAAAATGATCGTAGAAGCAAATAAGAAAGCTTATTTTGGTATCATTGATCAAGATGATAAAAAGATAGCAGAGGGTTTCAGTTGGGACAAATATATTCCACCTGATTCAAAAATGATAGCTCTCACTGCACAAATCATCCAAGAGCCAGTGTTTGATCAATCATCATCTGATGATAGTGATGATGAAGAAGAGACACAAATTAATATTGGAAAATCTATGTTATTTCCTGAAAGTTTTCAATTTTATTTTGCAGATCGAATGGAGAAGCTGAAGGAGAGACGAGCAGCAAAAGAATTGAGAAAGAAAAGTGAAAATGTTGCTGAGACAAAGAAGAACGAAAAGTATGAAGAAGTTAAAGTTTATGAAAAGATGGTTGTAGCTGAAAAGTGATTGAAATTGAAAAAGTTGTTGAAGTTGAGAAGATAGTAGAAATTGAAAAAATTGTGGAAGTCATCAAGCCTTGTTTAAAATGTTTAGAATCTTGCAAGCAGTGTGAAGAAAAGGACAAGAAGTTGAATGAACTTGATAAGATGAAAGAAAAGTTACTATTTGATCTTAATTACGTTAAAGAATCATACGATGTTTTGAACAGAACAGTAACTAGTCTGTAAAAAACAAATTCTGAAAGAGAAGATGCGTTGACAATGATGAATGCGGTGATGATGTCTAAACAGAAAGCCATAAATTTTTATATTGAAGAAAGTGGAAGCAAGAGCTGGAGACAGAAAAGATCGAAAATGAAAGAATCAGACGGTTGTTACAGAGTTATTCTAGTTCTGATTATCTGATTGATCGAATTTATCCCACTGTTGCATGAATGGAAGCCTTTCAAGATGAGAAGCCAAAAGAGAAGGATACTGGTAAGAAACAAAGTGCAAATTATAACAAGTGTCCGCCTCCGATCTGGGAAGGTTATTCTCCCAGAAAACCGAATGAGGAGCAAGTCAAAAAGGCTGTCAATATAAAGTTAAAATCCGAAACAACTGATGATTTACTAGAAAACATTGACGTCACATTCACATCGTCTGACACTGATCATGAGTCTGAGTTAATAAAAAAGGTGGTCGATCAGGTGTTGGATAAAGATGAGGAGTCAGAGTCAAAGTCCGAATCCAAGAGTTCGAGTTCATCGGTTGACAGTCCAAAGTCATCGGTCAAAAGGGTTTATAATAAAGAATTCCTGTTATCAAAATCTAATTTGAGTGACGAACCAATCAAAGTGGCATATACTTTGAATGATTCAGACAAATTATATTCTGATGAGGAATTTCCAATAAGAGGTGTTAAACCAGAAATGATCAAAAAGGTTTTCGAACTAACAGAAATTAACATTTCTGAAATAAAAGATGTAAATCTTTCTGAAAAACCTAAACCTTATACCTCAAGAGTTCAATAAAGATTAAACAAGAAAAAGGGTTACAGTTCTGGTTCAGGTTATCGAAAGAAACCAAACCATAACGGTAATTTCAAAAAGAAAGGTCTTGGTTTCATTCCACCGAATAATTATAAAAATGAGAAAACTTATAAATCAAAAACTGTATTTATTTCAGGAACAAGTTCGGAAGAAGAAGAAAAGAGTTTATTCTGGAAGCAATCAAGCAGAGAATTTCTTGCTAAGAAGCAAGAAGAAATGAAGAATGGAGCTTATCAGAGAATGGAGACAAGAACTTGTTACAAATGTCAAGAAGTTGGTCATATTGCTTGGAACTGTCCTAAAGCAACCAACATCAAACAGGAAGTTGTTTCTAAACTTAAAGAAAAGATTGTTGAGAAAAATGAACCACCAACTGAAAAATTCAAAGTTTTTAAAAATTCAACATATGAAGTTGGTGAATGTTCGAAGAAAAGATTTTACAAAAGAAGAGTTAATCTTGACAACCAAATGTGGGTTGTTAAGAAATATGCGGTGAAATTTGGTGATGAATCTGATTCCACAAAGTCAGAGGAGCTACCAGTTGAGATAAAAGATGAAAATTCAGTTCCTCCAATTGATGATGTTAACTTTCCACCATTGAAGGCTGAAAATTTTAAACAAAAAGTCAGAAAAGTTGAGATCTCGAATCAATTCTATTCTGAAAAGAAAGAATTTGATGTCGAAAAGGTTTTTAATGGAAATGTGAAAAAGATTTTTGGAAAAATGATCGATGGGAAGGTGACAGGGGTTAAAGAGTTTTATGAAACAAAGAAGGCAACTTATTACCCGACTGAAGATGATTTGATTACACCCAAAGCTGGTCAGGCTTGGGTGTCTGTGTTCTTTACTTAAAAAACCTGACTTTCCGGAGCTCCCAAGTTGGTAATCGTGGAGCATGAATCAGCATCTTTATTAAAAAATTGTACTTCTAAAATTGTTAAATTCTACAGGTGGTGAAATTGCCGGAACTTCCAGGTTGGTAAGTGTGGAGTAGGAATCGACATGTTTCTTACAAGAGATATTTCAGTATGGAAGTGGTGGTTGTGCATAAAATTTATCATATATCATTTTTCATCTGGTAAAGTTGAACATACTAATGGTTAATCAAGGTCATTAAGTTGAACTTGATGTAACTTTCATTCAAAAGATTTGAGAAAACAATATGATGAACCCCTAACCTACATGTGGTAAAATCAATGAAATCTATTTTTCCGGAAAAACCATTTGATTAAAATAAACTTAAGTGTTTTGAAATCTTAATGGGAAAATAGTTTGTTGTAAGGGGGAGTTCTGATTGTTTATGCCAAGTGGATGGCGAATTGAAGTGATTCGATATTAGTTGTCATTTTATTTGTACAGTTAGTTTTCCAAGTTTCTTTAAATGATTTTGAATTTTAGGGGGAGTAAGAATTTCAGAAAATCCAAAAGCATTTGAAAATTTGAAAAAGTCAAAAACATGAAAAAATTAAAAATGAGTTTTGTTGTGAAAAAGAGAAAATGATAGTACATCAGTGGACGATCACAACATGCTAAAGAATTGGAAAGTTTAAAAGTGATAAACGGTCTCACTGATGATGTGCCAGTAGGTTTTCGCACATTTAGTAGATTGTGACGAGATATAAATCTAAATTTCAAACTTACTTATATCGTGGGGAAAATCTCTCGGATATATGGGTAACCCCCGAAATCTTGTTTGAAAGATCCCTCTTTCTGAGATACTAGGTCTTTATACTTAGTGATATCTGGGGTATTATCCCGGGACTTCTGATTTTTCGGAAGCAATGGCTTAGTCCCCGGAGAATACTTTACGCTTGCTTGAAATATAGCCCACCCTCAGCATAAAAAATGATGAAACATTGCAAAATGCTAATCATGTGCTGTTGAAGAAAAGATTCTCTAAAGGGAACATGCGAAAAGTCGAAGCCGTCATCTCTCTGATTTTGCGGAAGCAATAGCCAGAGCTCTCACGACCCTTGCATTTAACCCTTTACAGATATCATCTAGGTATACTCACCTGTAAGACTGAATATTGGGATCTGAATACGGGAGTATATTCTGAGGTGGGACACGCGAATAAGTTTAAGTGCTTAAAACATTAATATAGTATCTCGAAACAGTTGAACTTTGTGTGAAAATTTAAGTGGATCAGTATACTGACAATCTAAGTGAATCGTTTAGAATTTAAAATGTTTAAAGCTTAACGATGTTGGTGATGTGTCTCATAAACTGATATGATTCTCTTACACAAACTCGAAAAAATATTGTTTGTAAATATTTCTTTACTGCATTTCGTTTTAACCAAATTTCCAAAAAGATTTTAGTGTGTTTTAGCATAATTTTGAAAAATACAAAAAGATTTTCGACAACTGATGTTGAAGAGCTGATTTTCAAAATTCCGAGTACTAAACATGATGGATTTCGTGAGGGGGAGTCTGTTTATGATGAATAAAAATAACTATTTTGTTTACAAAGTGGTTCATCAGATATTAATATTGTGAAATCATTTATTGATTGGTTGATACCTGCAAGTGATACATAAATTTGTCAATTTTTAAATTTGTGAAATTTATTATGGGGTAGAGATTGTGCAGGTTAGCCAGGTTACATTCCTGATTTTATGAAAGCCAAGTTCTGATCCTGAAATTGTTGCTGATGCTGATGAGCTTAAAGAATCAAGAAATCTGATCAAGAGAATTAGAGAAAAATAAGAGCCAGGTAGAGATCCTGGAGATGAAGAAAAGAGAAGACTGAGGATGTTTTACACTGTCATATATTTCAGAGAGTGCAAAGAGACTGATAAAGACTGAAGATGTTGAAGACTCGACACTGAAGACTCGTCAACATTCAAGGGGGGGGGTCTGTTGGTGCATGCGTCTGTCTACTTCGTCTTGTATCGAGTCTTGTATTAGAGTGTATAGATCATGGTATGTTGTACGAGAAAAATATAAAAAATAGGTTGTGAGGTAATTTCGCACGAAATTACAAGTTGTAATTCCGCACGAAATCACCAGGTCATTTCACACGAAATCACTGATTTCGTTTGAAAGTAATTTCGTTTGAGCTGGTTCAAGCGGAATTACCATGCCTATATATACTAGGTTGAGCCGTGTCATTTGGAACGAAATTAGATTCCGGTTTGAGAGCCGAAGTGCTGCCGAAGTGTCGTTTCGCTGTAAAACGTTGTTATATCAATCAAATAGACTATTAAAGTGAGTTGCAAGCTGTTTCAAATTCGATACGTTAGTTTCCGCCTCTCGTATTGAGTAGAACACCTCTGAACGACTCGTTTCGGGTCTGAAAACGATCCTACAATTTGTATGTTTGGCGGATTGTTTGATGTTACTTATGTGGTTATATGCATGTGTATATATACCACTACTATCTCGTATGATAGTATCAAACAAATGTCTAACTCTGTTGTGTTGTGTTTTGAAAGAACATTGTGACAACCCGAACTTTCTAGGTTAGTATCGTGTGATCTCGTATTTATGATCCTCACCGTTCTTCGTTCACATGCGTGACTGTGTTAAACTTGTTTTATGTAAACGTACTCATGTATGCTTGTGTGTGTAATCTAATCCTATTAGCGTTTCAATCTCTAATCAATTCGGCCCACTCTCTTGAGTTGTCAATACCTGGCCCAGCAACTTAGGAGCCCAATTGAGAATTAAGCAAAAACAAAAGATTCAAGTGGGCTCGGCCCACATAGTCTGATTAGAATTATATGTATGGTTTTCCCATACATCTTGCATATTATGAAAGATTTCGCAAACCTTAATCAACCCCTCCCCCTTAGATTAATTCATGGAATTTGGCCCACTCAATATCATAACTAAACTGGAGCCCAAACCGCCATCATCTTGACCTGTTATGTTCCTGTTTTGGGCGGCCCAAGTGTATGGGCTTGAGCCCATCTTCTCAGTTATCCTGCTACAGCCCAAAACCTTCACAATTATATGGATACGTAATATGGCTTTTGATTAGACTAAACCTAAAACACAAGTCGAAAACCCTAAAGTTTTCCCTGGGTTGCACGATTGGCAGTAGATGCCCCCCTCACACTCGAGACCTTTTCAATCTTGTACCCTTGAATTCGGTTAGTATACTAAACCTTATTATTGAGTTACTTGTTGTTCTTGCTGATAACATGAATGATGCTCATATGCGATGATTAATTTGTTATGTTATATGTATAAATACCATCGATCATATGTGTTAAGAATGATGGCAGTATGCTCGGTCATGTATGTAACGGAATAAGTTACCAGAATGTTATACAAACATGAAAGCTTGTCATTAATTACTGGATAAACCGATCAATCATGACATGCTAATGTTAGATTTGTCAATAATACACGGATAAAGGATGATTAATTGGTTGCCTGTTAATGACCGATGATGAATATATGATGTGGTCTATGTTTAATGAATATGGCCATGGTAATGCTTATGGGTGCGAATTGAGTAACATGGATGTGATGGTTCTGATGATTGTTGATTGTTGATAAAAGAATAATGGTTATCACATAAAAGAAAAATCTAGGGAATTGATATATTAGTGGTTCTTTTGGTCCAATGTAATTGAAGTTGCCATATGAAATCTGATCAATCATATTTACATAGTATTATCAACAAACATAACATGTGCAATAATAAATGATGAAATGATGTGATAGATTATGTTTATGTTAGGGTTGTATACATTATAAACGATGATGATAATCGAAAACTGTTAATATATATGAGTTAAAGGTTGATGTCACTGGATCATGTTAGTCGGTTGGTGATTATGTTAGTGGATAATTTCATGATAACATGCTGATCGTTTTTTTTTACATATTTGTTATATATATTGTGTGATCATTGTTGGTCTGTGGGGTTGATTCAACGGGCCGGGTGCATTGGCTGGGTTAATGAAACGTGACAAGTGATATTATATATTAGTGTTAATGAAATGTGTGATAAAGTTTCATGTTCCTTTGAGTGGATTATACATGTAGTGATGATCAGTTTGTATGTCATATGTGTGTATAGGAATTACATGTTTAATTTAGTCGACCCCCTATATTCGTGGATTACTTAGACTAACAAATTTAGTTATTGGGTCACCTAAAATCAAACAGGTTAATTAACAAATGGGCCGCACAATACTTTGTATGTTGGGCCGATTGGTTGGGAAGCTACAGAATGAACCGAGTCCATATAATACATTGTGTGTTAGTTGGAAATATGGAAACATGGGACCCATATGATCCGAATGTGAAATGGGTGTGGTATGTTAGCTAGCATTGTGAATAAGCCATGAACAGAATACTTGCATGACATGTGTGTTAATGTGTGTTACATGATTACTTTTGAGCATTAAATGTGAACAAATGCGTGAGTACATGGATTAGTTGTAACTGACTGTATCGATAACCCTTTTAGGGCGTGGTTGATCAAACTGTTACACGAGTAAATAACCTTACCGAGCAAAACCAAGGTGAGTTCACTACATTCGAGCATGCGTCCCAGTGGTTGGGGACAGTCAGTGGTTTGGGTATAAAAACGGGTATATTGGTTAATATTCTCACCTATCATTTTTGTAAGTCCCTTATTATGTTACCTGGAGGGTAACGGGTATTAGTTGGTAGCGCTACTTAGGTTTGGCACCCTCACACCGCTCCTAGATAGGACGGATGTGAACTAATGACCCAGTCGGGGCCCAGTACTAGATAGGAGTACGTGGGAAGGGCAGTCATGTATTTCAGGAGCCGTCTTGTTCGGAATTGAGATATTAACAATATTACTTGCATTTGTCAGTGAACTGTTTTACATACAACGGGTAACAAACGTTTTCTAAAACTGTGAACTCGCCAGCTTTGTCTGATACACTTGTTACATGCTCGCAGGTCGTTAGGTACTTGGGAACAGGAACTTGCTGGCTGGAGGGCGTGAGTGGTCATGGTTACATTAATGAGTTTATTTATCAAACATTTATTTACTTTGGTTGTTTGGAAAGTATTTACATTATGTTACGTTAACGCTTCCGCTGAACTTGATGGTTTTCGAATTACTTATGTTTGGATTTTATTACTATTAAATGATGAAACTTTATTTTAAACTTATGGATTCAATGTAATTGGTGGCTTGTTACTAGTGGTCACATGCCTAACAGGGACACTCCCTAAGTGGTAATTTGAGGGTGTGACAAACATGGCACCCAGGAAAGCTGTGAACGCTCGAGATTCTGATCAACCCCCTCCTCCTCTAATGCCAAGGACTACTAAGGAACTGAACTCTCTGCTGGAAGAAAGGATTTCTAAAGCTATCGCCCAGTACGAGGCGAACCGTGCTAAGAACAGTGGAGGATCAGACGGTACAGGATGAAATGGACATGGAGATTCATCTGGAGGAACCCTAACTCAAGGTAACCTTAAGCTGATTTGCTTTAAATTGATGAAATTTATGAACGGTCTTTGTTTCATTGTTTCATTAATTGCTGACGAGTGAATTGGTTGGATAAATTCCAGGCTGCACCTACAAGTAGTTTCTTGACCGCAAGCCACTGAATTATGACGGCACTGGAGGTGCAGTGGCTTTTGTGTGCTGGACAGAGAAAACTGATTCCACAATCCGCATGAGCAAGTGCACCGCGGACCAGCAAGTCACTTTTGTTACTGGGTTGTTTACAACGCTTACTAAGCAAACCCGGTGAAGTTTACAACGTAGAATATGCAAAACTATGAGTTCATGTCCCCACTTCCAAACTTTTACTTGTTTTCGAAACTTGGGGAAAATACATGTACAATGGTATGTAGAACACAAAACTAAGGAATGACACATAGATCATGTGACGAATAGGGTACCATGAGCACCATTAATCAACATATACATTTAGACCGGGGAACAGAAAGGTTAGATCTAATGGGTTTTAGGCAACCTCACTCTTGGCCTACTACTACCAATGAGTGCTTTTGTGTGTCAGTCGATCTCGACAAAAATGCCTAGGTTTGGTGGCTTCCTATGTCGTGACATATGTTAGTGTCCTCACGAAACATTAGCGATCTCGTATTCCTTACATTTACAGACACAACACAGATACATTTTACAAATTTCATACCATGTTTTCATACAAGTATATAAACATTCTATACAAAAACTGCATGAATTCACACCAACTTTTGTTGACAATTTTCCCAAACTTACATGTATTTCAGGTAACTAAGTGGATGTACGCGCGGTCTCACTCTTGCTCAAGGATGATGTTTATGTTTTTAGTTATGTCGTGTCAAGACTCCAATGCCTCTTTTGTGGGATTTGTTCGTTATATTCCACCTCATGTGGTGATATAATGATCAAAACCTTGATGTTTGTCTTTGAAATAATGTTGTAAACTTTTCAAACAATTATCTTTCGTGTGATGTAAACACTTAACGTAACTTATGTTTTGGATATTTAATATCAATGGCATTATGGAGTTCGTTTTATGATCATGTAGTATGTTTACCGTTCGTATGCAATGAGAACCTTTCAGAATCACACCTCGTGCTTCTGCCTTAGAAAGGGGTGTGACATTTGAGGTATCTAAATATCCTTTTTACTGCTATTAAATGAGACTTTCTATGAGATGGTTGATATCTTACACAGACACAGGCTGCAAACATGATATCAGGTCTTGATGCAGTTAAATACATTAAAGATCTAATCATGCATATGTAAAGTTTCTGATCTATAGAGTCATCCTTTTCATCAGAAATTTATAGTTTGCTTGTACTCTTGGGAGTGCCACATGATTTACAGTCATTCATGTCAATTTTGTTTTCAAAAGCGTTTTAACATACTTGTTTTTATGAATGAAAGTTCCATTTTCAAGTTGTTTTACTTGAAGACCAAGAAAACACCGTAACTCTCCCATGGCACTTACCTCAAATTGAGTTGTCATCAACTTTCTGAATTCTTCACACATGTTGTCACGTGTTGATCCAAAAATGATATCATCCTCATAGATCTGTACTATTGACAGATCTTTCCCTTTCCATTTTAAATTCATTGGATAGGAGAAAAGTGGATACAGTATCATACCAGGCTCTTGGTGGTTGTTTTAGTTCATGCAAAGCTTTATTTAGCTTGTAGACATAATCAAGATGGAATATGTCTTCAAATCCTAGTGGTTGACACACATAGACCTCTTCTTGGATTTTTCCATACAGAAAAGCACACTTTATATCCATCTGATACACCCTGATTTTGTGGTTGACAACAAAGGCCAAGAAGAGTCTTATTACTTATAACCTTGCTACAGGAGCAAAGGTTTCATCATAATAAATTCCTTCTTCTTATCTATAACCTTCAACCACAAACCTGGCTTTGTTTTTTATAATAATGCCCATTTCATCGATTTTGTTTTTGAAGACCCATTTTGTACAAATTGGACTTGTATCCTTTAGTAATGGAACAAGTTCCCACACTTGTTGTCTTTTAAACTAAAGGAGCTCTTCCTACATGGCCTCTACCCTACTGTTGTCTTTTAATGTCTCTTGGTATTTGAAAGGTTAAATTAGTTATAGAAAACAAGCAAAGATGCAGACATTTAAGGTTTAGTTTCTTGTAAGTACTCCAACATTGATGTCTCCTATAGTTTGTTTTGGTGGATGAGATCTAAGGAATAGGTTATTCCCAGTGCATGGAATAATGGAATTTTGTGGTGAAGGGCATAAACAGGAAATTAATGGTGAAACTTATGTTGCCATTGTGTTATGGTCAACAGTTGTTTAGTAAGGAGGTGGTGGAATTGGCCAAAGTGGGGAATTTGTTGTGGAGGATAGATTAGTGGTTTGACCACAAGCATAATCAATCGTTTGAGGTTGACTTTAGTCAACAATGCTTCCAGAGGTTGTGGACCGACTGTTGTTTTGTGTAGATAAACTTTGTGGATCAGAAGAGACTTTGTATTGAGATAACATCTCAATGTCAAATCTGTAATCTTGTTGTATTGCTTTTGATTTACCTGTATCAACAAAAACTTTGGCAGTAACTTCTTCAAATTTGAATCTATCAAGATCAAAAAGTTCTGTTGGATTTTTAGGGATTTTTAAGGGAGAAGGTTCATTGAAAGTTATATTCAAATTTTCTTCTATAGTCATGGTCCTTGTGTTAAACACTTTATATGCCTTGGCTGTAGAAGAATATCCCAAGAAATATCCACAATCCACTTTGGCTGCAAATTTTGAGATTGAATCTTTGAGATTCAATATAAAGCATGGGCAACCAAAGATTTTTTAAAATGAGATTAATGGTTTTATTTTGAAAAGAATCTCATAGGCAGTTTTTTGATGCCTAGGGTTTATTAAAACTCTTTTCTAAACATAGAAAGCAATATTCACAGCCTCTGCCCAAAATGATAATTGAAGGACAAAATGATAATCGAAGGACCTTTTGATATGCAGAATTCATCAAGCTCATGGTTTGTGAATTCTGTCTCATTGTCACTCCTGAAAATCTTCACAACAGATCATATGGTTTTTCAACTTTTATGATAAATTCTTTTAGAATACCCGCAGTTTCATCTTTGGAGTGTAAAAAGTAAGTCCATGTAAACCTAGAAAAATCATCAACTATTACTAAATAATGTCTCTTTTACTTTAAGCTCATCATTTTTGCTGGGCCATACAAGTCCATATGCAACATTTGTAAGCACTGGGTTGTTTTGGACTCTTCAATGGCTCTGTATGATGCTTTGTATTGTTTACCTTTTAAGCAGGAAACACAATGTTCATCACACTTGAATTGCTTGGTTGGAAGATCTCTGACAAGATTTTGTTTTGTCAGAGTGTTAATTGTTTTCAAATTAACATGTCCCAACCATCTATGTTATAATTATGTTTCTTTTGTTGAGGCAACAGAAAATAGCCATACACCTATTTTTTAATTGTCTTTTTAACATGTCCACTTCATAAACATAGCCACTTCTGTGAGTAACAAGTTGTGAAGAGCTTTCATCGATGATTTTGTCAATCTTTTTCACTACATCAAGTCCAAATATTTTACAGGTTTTCTTAGTAAAAAAATGAGCCACAACCTTTGTCACTCATTTGTGAAACACTGAGTAGATGGAATATTAAATTATCAAAAAGATTAACATCCTCAAATTTTAGCCTACCAGTTTGGATAGTTCCTGACCCCGACACTTTACCTTTTGAATTATTTTCAAAAGATACATCACCTCCTCCATGTGTATGGAAGTTTGATAGTAGAGCTTTGCATCCAGTCATGTATTTGGATCTTCCACTATCTACATACCATAAGCTATCTAGGCATGTAAAGGTTCCGTTTTTTTGTGGCCATTAATGCACACTCACAGATGTTAATTCTGATCTAACGAGCATTGTTAGTGCATATTATGTATGTCCGCCACTGTGCGAATAGGCTAGATAAAGCGTGTGTTGAATATTGTATAGATGAGTGTTAGATTCGAACAAATGACATTTTGGAGAGGATGAGAACTCATCCGTATGGATGAGGTCATCCGCACAGATGAAGTTCATCCATACGGACAAGCTCATTTGTCCCAAATCATCATGTCTATATATGTGAGTCATGTGTTCATCGTTGTTAAGTTTTGGGGAAAGGCTAAAGAGACCTCAGATTTCTCTCCAGCTTGTAAAATGATGTATGTTCTTTCGGAATTAATGGAATCCTTGTACTTTTGACTATTCTTACAAGATTTCTTCCGAACTAGCTTTATCTTATCCAAACTTCCGTCTAAACTCGTCGGATCCGGAACTTTCAATTGGTATCAGAGCTACGATAGCGATTCAATCGATCTAACAGTTGATTGAATCATCTACGATCATGTTTTATGGATTTTTAGACGTAAATCATGATATTGAAGGTCAATACTCGGATAAAAAGTAAAACTGAAACCATAGGATTGATTAAAATTAAATTTCGACCATGTCTATGAAAGAATCATCATAAAATTCAAAGAAATAAAGATTTTAGATCGAAAAATCTTGAACATTAGCTTTCAAACGGACGAGACTATTTCATGCGTATGAGTGTTTATTCGTGCCAAAGAATGAACTTGATCCATTTGAAAAATCGTGTTCATCCTCACGAACTAGTCCTTCATATGCACAGAAGGCTCTAATATGCACGAACAGCTTAATCCGTTCCAAAATGAATCAGATGATCCGCACGAAGGATTCATCCACACAAATGAACATGTCTCATCCACGCAAATGAGTCAAAATGCTTAAAAAGATATTTTTGATTGTGGTGACGAGACGAGTGTCCAGAAAAAAATTGGTGATTGATTTTTTTTTCAACATTTTAACGTCAAATACGGATTGTTCGGGGACACCGTCTGAGGCTTTAGAGAATAGATATGATGATGAGATCACAGAGTGTTGAAGCTAGTGGGGTAGTCATGGATACCTATGCAAAATGTTTATCATTTGAAAAAGTGACTATTAATGGGCCAAATTAAAATATCCGCATTGATGAAAAACGGACTCTTGTGGAGCAAAATGGCACATATTCCACACAGTTGAGTTTTTCAGAGATGAATTTGCCAAGATTGGGGGCAATTCAGTGATAAGTTTAGAGAAGTCAGAATTTGCCAAAAATGGGGGGGGGGGGGATAAAGTTTTTCAAATATTAGAACATTTTTGGAAATTTAGACGGGAAAGAAGGTGCAACAGCATTTGGGTGGTTCCGGCGTCAGATTGTTCGGGGATGCATAGGATCTGGATTCGTTAGTTCGTGATCATAGGAAGTTCAGATTCTTTAGATCGTGATCAGATTGATGTCATCTCTATACAAGCCGGATAGCAGGATTAGCGTCAAAGGGGTGATGCATCGGTATTGTCAATACTTAAAAGATGTTAGAGAGCTTTCAAGATATTAGAAACACGATAGTTCTGTGATAGTCTAAAGTGTCAGAATTGTTAATCTTCGAACAGATAAGTTGTTTTTTGGACTAATCGCTGGGGAATGATGATGTTTGTTTATTAAGTTGCTGTTGGGAGTAACGGAGAAGGCTATACATCTGTTATCGCGACTGGAGAGGAAGAATGTGAATTTAATTGTGGAAGAATGTTTCTTAGATCACAATGTGCTAGCAGATGATTTGTTATCTGATGAAGATTTGCTTATTATGGTGATTACTGTTTACACTCACAAGTATTTGAAGATTGGTTGTTCATAACGATGGTTATGTAAGACGAGATTTCACATTTTCATGGGTATTCACAGACTTGAAGTTTACCAGTGTAGTGTTTGAAGTTTCTATCATTTGCTGGTTGGGTTTTTGAAAATTAAAGATTTGAGCAAGATGGGAGAAATCAAAAACAAAACGCGGATGTGGTTATTGTCGAAACAAAGAAGCTTCATTGACTAATTTCAAGTTGGTGATTATTCATGCACATTACAGTTAAGAAAATCAAAGCAGGTTAAGAACCATGCAAATAAAGAACTGAAGATTCATTTCGAGGAGAACTTTTTGGAGATAATGCAAACCCGAGTCATCAATCAAAAGGGAATTAATTGAAGACATTAAATGCTTGATTGAAGTTGCTGAATATTCAAACACGCCTTTCATATTTGAAGATCAAGATTCGACAGTGACGACCAAGGGGGAATCTATTTGTGCATATTATGTATGTCCGCCACTGTGCGAATAGGCTAGATAAAGTGTGTGTTGAATATTGTATAGATGAGCGTTAGATTCGAACACATGACATTTTGGAGAGGATGAGAACTCATCCATACAGATGAGGTCATCCGCACAGATGAAGCTCATCCGTACGGACAAGCTCATCCGTCCCAAATCACCATGTCTATTTATAGTGAGTCATGTGTTCATAGTTGTTAAGTTTTCGGGAAAGACTAGAGAGACCTCAGATTTCTTTCCAGCTTGTAAAATAATGTATGTTCTTTCGGTATCAATGGAATCCTTCTACTTTTGATTATTCTTACGGTATTTCTACCGAACTAGCTTTATCTTATCCAAACTTCCGTCTAAACCCGTCAGATCCGGAACTTTCAAGCATCGGTGGTCTGCTATTGTAATCGGAGATATGGGAGTCATGATTGTTATGTGCCATTCTCTTTTCTTCTTTTGAAGAAAAACAGAGTATGTGAAAAATACTTTTTTGAATTTAACACTTTGCAAATTTGAGCTACGAACATATTGGATCTTTGTGAGCTGATCTTTGAATGTTAAACTGATTGTGAAATCAAGTTTAACGTGACCAGGCACTAATACCAATTGTTAGGATCAGAGTTTGATATTTGTTAATAAGATCCAGTTACAACAAGCAATTATGATTGCAATTCAAATAATAAATTCACAAGTAGGAAGATATTATCAACAACTGTTTTCCATTGAATCAAATGATTACAAATTACATTGTAATGATTCTACAATCTTCCCCTTAGCCTGATCACTCAAAATTCATCGATACAAAAGAGAATGTGTGTGAAGCGATTAATAGATCTCTAATAGGTGAGTTCTATTTATACTAAGTACGAAGGTCTGTTTGTAATTGGCTGACATCACCCAGATAGTGACATCTAACATACCTAACAGAAAAGATTCCACAGATGTTGCAAACATTCTGGGAATCAAACCTCTGATCTAACTAAGCTAAACACTGTTAACAAGCTAATACTCTTATATTAGGCAACATATGTTCTTCAACCTTTGTTGATTTCTTCAAAACATCTGTGTGGCTATAACAGATGTTTGGTCTTCATGGGTAGACCTTTGCTTTTAACAGAGCTTTGGCCATGAACAGACTTTGTTTCTGCATAAACAACAGCTCCAAGGTTTCAAACAGTGGATATCATGTCTCCAATAGATGTTATAATCTATGTGTTCAAGTATAACATGCAAAACAAAACACAGTGAGACTTGTTATAAGGAAGAGGGTGAGGGGTTCCCCTTATAACCACCCTCTGGCGTGAAAATAAGTATCTTTTAAGAAGAGTAAACGAGTGTACGTTAAGAGTGAGAGAGTGAGGGAGTTGATCCTTAAACCTATGGTTGAGGGATGGCATTTATTGTCGAAGAATGTAGAGAAGGAAATGGGCTGATGGGCCTTGGCCCGGACGTCTCCATCAAGGAATATCACGTTTGTCTTCGCTGACATGACCGTTAAAGTTTATAGACGATTGAGACGTTGGCTCATGGTGATTAGAGTCATGTGGCTTGACGGTTTTCCTTGATTCGAGTCTGTCACCAGCTGCGGGTGGAGATCATGGAGCAGTGAATGGCGCAACCTAGTTGGTTACACAACACTGTCCTTTTGTACTTTTTGTCTCTTGCACAATTGACCATCATAGGAGCTGTCTGGGCTGATCTTAGCGCAAGCTAATTGGCTGCAGCCCCTTCCATCTGTACTACTTGTACTTTAATTAGCGGTCACAGTGTTGGATGTGTTGATAAGGGCTTGCGTGCATGCTCTGTTGATAGTTAGGTATTGTTTTGCTAAGTCTGGGTATGACCCTCTGGGCGCATAACTTGTAATGCCTTACGCATGATTTAGGATCATACCCTTTCAGATTCTGAATGCAAAAAAGTAATATTTGAAATAGGTAAATATAAATGGATGTAGAAAATAGCAATTCTAAAGTAAACAAATACAGTTTTAGTAGTTTCTAGCATCATCATAGCTAGAATCAAACGAATATGAAGCAGTGTAATCGAACCTTATTTCCGACCACTTTCATTGGAAGAAATAGTTAAAAAAAAGCTAATCGTCTGAGAAAACTAGAGAGAAAGAACACATACCTGATTACATATAAAATCAAACCTACTTGGATAACCCTATGCCCATCTCCTAGTTTTATACGCATGTTGCCACCTCCTCCGATCATCACCGTCACGTCTTCTTCTTTAGTTGAGAGTTGAATTTGCCTTAACGGTTCTTCAATTTCAGCTGATTTCATCCAGAGATTGTGATGGAGAGACGGTGATATGAAGTGGCTTCTATTTTGAGTGATGGTGGCTAATAGAAGTGAAGAAAGAACCGGCTCATCTAAGAGATACATGTTCACCACCACCAACAAAAAATCTCTAAACACGATATAAACGTGTCCCGCCCAAAAAAAATGGGGACATATGAGATTCCAACCGGTGCCAAAGCAATGAATCAGAACTCACCAACCACTAAATGAAAAGCCAAATCACATGAAAGTATCAAATGCAAATCTATAAATGCAACACCAGGATCAGATGAGTGGGAATAAAAGCAGCCAATTGCGTACTGCCACATGGCAAAAACATTATTCCCATCCATCATCTTTTAACAGATTTATTATTATTGTCAATACACTTAGTTATTTGTTATATTTATGTTATTCTCAAAGGGCTCCTTTTGTAAATGATCATTGTATTTATACATGCTTTTGTTGCCCTATTTGGCAGGCAAATAGATAACAATTATATGGTATCACCAAGTCAGAATTTTATAATGTTCTGGTGGTTTTTATAGGATTTGTTCAAACCCTGTTATCCCGCAAAATCAAGATATTTCAAAGTGATGGCGGAACTGAATTTGTAAATAACAATGTTTAAAAAATATGTGAAGAAAATGGCACATTACACCGGTTATCTTACCCCTACACACCCCAACAAAATGGTCGAGTAGAACGAAAACATCGACATATAGTCGAAACAGGTTTCGCTATGCTCTTCAATGGGCGCGTTCCGTCATCATATTGGGTTGATACATTTAGTTCAGCCATTTCTATTATTAACCGGTTACCCACGAAATTTCTTGAAGGAAAATCTCCTTTTGAACTCCTATTCTCTCATACACCTAACCATAATACTTTCGCTCCTTTGGTTGTTGTAGTATTCCCATACTTTCGGGACTACTCGGAACATAAACTGGCACCAAGGAGCCTTCCATGCCTTTTTATTTGCTATAGCTCAAAACATAAGGGTTATCAGTGCCTTGATCCTACCACCTCTCGCATTTATATATCTCGTCATGCATGTTTTGATGAACATTTTTCTCGTTTTCAGGTGATATAAATCACACTTTTATAATTACCCTTCAGCTTACCACTTTTCTTGATGATTCTGTAATCATACCCACAAGCCCAACCGACACCCAAGTTACCCCCACTTCCCCACAAATAAATTCACACCCGATGGCCCAATCCTTGAATACGCCTTATGGCCTATGTTTTGATCTAGAATATTGCTCCCCAATTGGAGCTATGCCCATTAATGTTCAACCTATCCCTGTCACTGCTTCTAACCCAATTAATATCATTACACCCACACAAGCCTAATCTGACTCTGAGCAAGCTCAGTCTGAGACGGCTTCAGTTACTACTTCTACTAAGCAGCCCCATAATCCTACACATCTCCTCCTTCTACCCAGCCGGCTGCTTCAGACAATCCGATGATGACTCAGGCCAAGGCCGGTATCTTTAAACCTCGGCACCATGTCGACATAGCTCACACTCCTCTCCACAAAGCTTTACTTGCTTCTTCTGACCCAAAAGGATTCAAGTCACCTGTTAAACACCCCAAATGGATGGATGTCATGTGTCTTGAAATGGACGCTCTCCATTCCAATAATATATGGTCTCTTGTCCCTCGTCCTACTCATGGCAATGTTGTTGGTTGTAAATGGTTCTTTCTCACCAAATACCACTCGGATGGAACCGTTGAACGTCACAAAGCTCGCCTTGTTACCCAAGGATTTAGCCAAATCTCGGGTCTAGATTGTTCCCATATGTTCAGTCGAGTGGTTAAAGCCTCTACTGTTTGTATAGTTTTGTCTTTGGCAATCATCAACAATTGAAATTTACATCAACTTGATGTAAATAACACTTTTTTACACCCCCATTTCAATGAATTGGTGTATATGGAATAACCACTAGGATTTGTTAATCTCAATGCACCAAACCATTTTTATCGGTTAAATAAGGCCTTATATGGTCTTAAGCAAGTGCCTCATGTGTGGTTTCGACGTTTGTGTACATTTCTACTCCAAAACGGTTTCACTTGTAGCCACTCGGACACTTCTCTTTTTGTCTTTAAAAGAGATTCATGCATCATGTATTTCTTGGTTTATGTTGATGATTTAATATTAACCGGAAATCAAGAACATGTTATCTCTTCATTCATCACTCGACTAAATAATGAATTTACCATCAAAGATCTTGGGAAACTTAACTATTTTCTTAAGCTCGAGGTTCACTATTTTGATGATGGTTTGTGTCTAAATCAAACCAAATATGCAAAAGAGATTCTTGAATGTGCTAACATGCAAAATGGCAAACCTGTTCTGACACCATTACCAGATAACGTTGCTTAAACAAGCTCTGGTGACCTTTATGGGGATCTAACACTTTACAGGTCCCTTGTCGGTGCACTACAGTACCTAACCATTACCCGACCTGATATTTCCTATGTTGTTAATCAGGTTAGCCAATTTCTTCAAGCTCTAACCATCATTCACTTTCAACATGTTAAACGCATTCTTCGCTACATAAAAGGTACTGTACAGTTTGGCTCAAGTTCAGTAGGCCATCTACCAATTCTCATCTCCGTTACTCTGACGCTAATTGGGTCAGATCTATTGAAATTAGACGGTCCACCTATGGATACTCAATATTTTTAGGAGTAAATTACAAAATCATCCTTTATGTTGACACTATATTGCAAATTATGTCCTTTGTCTTCAAAAATTACAAAAAACATACTTGATGTTTGCAAACCTATGCATGTTATGTCCTTTAGCTCTAACTTAGTCAGTTTTCAAGGTTAAATCTGACTAAATGGACCCCACATGAGGGTATTTTGGTAACTTTACTCATTTATTTAAAATATATATCAATAAGATAAAAAGAATTTCAAACAAATAAAAAATTACATATGTTCATACCCACCATAGACCATCATCTTTCTCTCATGAAAGTCTAGGATCCCTTAGGTTTAGACGGAAGTTTGGATAGAATAGAACTAATTCGGTAGAATATTATTAAGAGTGGAGTAGAAGCAGAATGATTCATTCATACCGAAAGAGTATACATCATTTACAAGCTGGAGAAATAGTTTCTCTAGCATTTCCCCTCTGGGAACTCCAAAACTTAACAATTATGAACACATGAGCCCTATATATAGACATGATCTTTGGGATGGATTTGCTTGTCTGTGCGGATGAATCTCATCCATACGAACTAGCCTCATTCATGCGAACCACTCTTGTCCTCTCCTACGTCATGTGTTCGTATCTTATCTATACAATATTCAACACACACCTTATCTAGCCTATTCGCACAGTGGCAGACACACAGAATATGCATTAACAATTTCCCCCTTGTACGTCACTGTCGAATCTTGATCTTCTAAAATGAGAGTCGTGTTTGAATATTTGCAACTTCAATTAAGCATATGATATCTTCTTATAATTCCCCCTTGATTGATGATTCGGGCTTGCATTCCCCGTGAAATGAATCTTCAGGTCTTAGTTTGCACAATTCCCAACCTTCTCTGATTTTCTTAACTATAATCTTCATGAATAATCATCAACTTGAAACTAATTGATGCAACATCTCTGTTTCAAAGTTAATCACATTCATGTTCGGTTTTTGATTTACCACTTCAGTTCAATCTCTTAGTCTTCAAAAACCCAACCGGCAATTGATGGAAACTTCGAATCACCACACCGGTAACCTTCAAGTCTAAGAATACCCATGAAAATCTAAAATCCCGTTTTCCGTAATCATCTTTAATCACACTCCTGAATGATTGATCAGCGTAAACAGTAATCTCCACAATCAGCAAATCTTCATCGGATAACAAATCATCTGGTAACACATTCAGATCTTAGAAACATTCTTCCATGATTAGATTCACATTCTTCCTCTTCAGTCAAGATTACAGATGTATAATCTTCTCCATTAGTCCCAACAGCAACTTAATCAACAAGCATCATCATTCCCCGGTGGTTAGTCCGAAAAACAATTCCTCTTCTCGAAGATTAACCATTCTGGAACTTTAGACTATCACAAAGCTGTGATATCTTTTAAGTATTGACAATACTAATGCATCTCCTAACGCTAATCTTGCTAATCAACTTGACTAAGACCCGGGACTCAAACCCTAAGACATCAATCTGACCATGATCTGTAGAATCTGAACTTCCTATGATCATGAACTAACGAAACATGATCCCATGCATCCCCGGACAATTTGAAGTCGGAACTACCCGAATACTATTGCACGTCTGAATTTCAAAAATGCCGGAATTTCAATATATTCTGATGAAATTTTTATTCCCCCTCATTTTTGCAAATTCTGACCTCTTTAAACTCATCACTGAATTTCCCCCTCAAACTTGGCAAATTCAGTCCTATATTTTCACTGAAAAACTATACTATGCGGAAAAAGTGTCATTTTGGTCCATAAAAGTGCGTTTTTCATCATTGCGGATATTTCTATTTAGGCCATTAATAGTCACTTAACCCAGATAATAAACATTCTGCATAGGTATCATGACTACCCCACTAACTTCAACATTTTGTGAACGCATCATCATATATGTTCTCTAAAGCTCCCGACGGTGTCCCCTAACAGCCCGTATTTGTCCTTAAAAACTCGAAAAAATTTTCAATCATCAAATTTTTTCTGGACACCCTGTCACACCCCCAAAATCCACCTGCGGAATACCACCGCTTAGAGGCGTGACTGACCAGGATCCAGCCACAAATCATATTGAACACGCAAGTTAATAATTATAAAAGTTCAACCAATACAATTGGTGTCCAAACAAAACATAGTTCAGTTGCAAGCGGAAGCATAACGTTTAAAATCATAACATAAGTTTTATAGTTTCTAAGTTTAACATGGCACACAGCTGTCCATGTCCCACAACGACTCTCTTCCATGCAAGCTCCAGCTAAGTACCTATTATCCTGCAAAGCATGTAGTAACGAGTCAACAACAAGTTGAGTGAGTTCACGGTTGGGTGTTCGTTTTAAGTTGTTTCGAAAACAGTTTCCTTTATCTAGCATCCTGCCGTGGGAGTTACCCTATAGTATTTAAAAACGTGACTTGTTTATTCCCGGTTACTCTGGCAATCCAGCCGTGGGGGCTACCCCGTGTTAGTTATCTGGCATTTCGGCCGTGGGGGCTACCCCATGTATACACTAGACTCGTTACCATATCGACTGCTGACTGTAGTCATGTTTATGTGCCCTGAAACTGTCAATGTCTATCATCATTGACGTGCCCCAGATCCATTAGTTCACGCCCGTCCTCTGCGGCACGGTGTGAGGTTTGTCAGACCTAAATAGCGCTATCTAACCCCCCGCTCGCCATTGGCCCGGCGATTAAGTCGATATAAAGAGGAGGGACTTCGTGATAGAGTTTTGGTCTAGTACGAGTTATCTGTCCATGAGGACGAGGAATTACATTCCTGAACCGATGCTGTCCTACCCAAGGAGGACGAGGAACCCTTGTTCCTTAACTCCAATTCCCAACCCCTGGGAATCCCATGCTTTGTAGAGGGTGTGAACTCACCTTGGTTTGCTCGGCAGATACACAGAAAGTCAATCAAGTTGTAAGTGGTCAACTACGTCCTAACATAGATACCGTATAAGTCAGGTTCGTATTCAGGTAGTGCACGTATGTTCTACATATACTAGCAAGTTATATACACGTATTATTCATGGCATACATGTATAAACATAGCGGTTTACAATAATACCTACGAGTTGAACAGTAGCATGTATACAAGTAACAAAGCCCAAAAGTCCGGCCCAACTCCTAAGCCCGTAACAACGTGCAAGTCCAAATCAGCGAGTGTGCGTACATGGTCTCGAGTCGAGATTGTGCGGTCTCGAGTCGAGACTGTGCGATCTCGGTTTAAGCTTATAAGTCTCGAGTCGCAACGGATGAGGTCTCGGGTTACGCATGTGTTGGTCTCGAGTCATGATGTTTATGTGCTGATCAAGTGTGGTCTCGAGTCGAGACTGGAGGTTCTTGACTCGCAACCTGAGTCGCAAACTGTGATCTCAAGTTGGCATGTGGTGGTCTCGAGTCGAGACAGAAGGTCTCGGCTGGGGACATTTGCTGAATTCAACATTGTACTTGGCCAATGAGGTTTCATGGTCATGATATTATGTACTATCCAGTAACATTGCACTAACATGTCTCCTTGTCTAACCTTAACCGAAAATGGATCAAACATGGCAATTTCAAATGTTCATAACCTATTCATATCATCTTCAAGTTGTTCTTCATATATTCAAGTCATGTTCATGTTGATTATTCAAACTTGTTCTTCATATTTCCAGGTTTTTAGCATTAATCCCAAACATAATCATGAACAAAAAATCAACGCACTTGAACATACCCATCTAAAGGTTTCAAATCATCACATAACATCTCAAAATCAACTCTACACTAATCCGATTAACATGGTACTACACATATGCAAGCCGGTTTTCAACAACATCAACAACCAATGGTTCAAATCTCATTTAGACACAAGATGTCATGAGCTCATTATGCAACATATCCGAAATCAAAACATGTTAGCCGATTATCAACATCACACACATCCGATTCACAAAACATTATCAAGCACACAACTACACTAGTTAGATCATATCATTCATACTATCATTTAACAACAAAAGACCATAAAGACACTAACCGGTTGATGGGTTTCAAAGGTGAGTATGAAGCTTCCAAACGGGTGTGTGTGTGTGTCGATCCGAGAGCTCCTTGTGGTCACCGGTTTGAATCCGAGAATGAAGGAGAAGGATGTTGTGGCTTAGGGTTTTAGTGAGGGAGAATGGAGAGTGTGTGTGTTAGAAGAGTATGTGTGTTGTTTGCCCAAAAATGACAAGTGTGGCTATCACTAAGGTTATATATCCGTTCTAAGTAGTGCACCCTAATGGGCTTTCGGTTGGGTTAGATGAGGTGCATGGCCCATCCGGCCCACTGTTTCATTGTTCACTCGAGACCGCATGGTCTCGAGTTGTGTTCATGGTTATCGGCTCACTTAACATATACACATACTATACATACAAGCATACATCTACACACACAACACATAATCACATGAAAGGTTCACTTATCATTAATCACACAAGTTAACTAGTCACACGTTTAAGCATGTTACATCGAGATACAAGAAAGGTTCTAAATTTCGAGTTGTCACATCATCCCCAAGTTGAAAGAAATTTCGTCCCGAAATTTGGTAAGCACTCACTGAGGAAGCTAGTTAAGTTGTATGGTTTTCCCGGTTTTCCTGGGGTGTCACATCCACCCCCCGTTGATCTGGAATTTCGTCCCGAAATTCCGTAGCTTCAGCCTTAGTAGTGGGTGTACTGTTTGCGAACAGTTGGGGATACTTTTGTTTCATCCGATCTTCGCGCTCCCAGGTGAACTCTGGGCCGCGACGTGAGTTCCAACGAACTCGAAAGAGAGGTATTCTAGTGCTCTTGAGGACCTTAACATCCCGGTCCGTGATTTCAACTGGTTCCTCGACGAATCGTAACTGTTCGTCGATGGTGAGTTCCTTCAGAGGAACTATGTGGGTCTCATCTGACAGACACTTCTTCAGATTCGACACGTGAAAAACGTTGTGAACTGCACCGAGTTCTGCTGGTAAGTTCAGTCTGTAGGCCACCCTGCCTATTTTCTCGATGATTTCGAAAGGTCCAGCGTATCGTGGGTTAAGTTTGCCTCGCTTACCAAAACGAACCACACCCCTCCAGGGTGAAACTTTGAGTAGTACCCGCTCCCCAACCTGGAGCTCTAGTGGTTTTCTGCCCTTATCGGCGTAAACTTTCTGACGGTCACGAGCTGCCGCCATGCGTTTTCGTATTTGAGCAATTTGTTCGGTCATGTCTACCACATGTTCTGGACCAGTGATCTGACTATCCCCCACCTCTGCCCAACAAAGAGGTGACCAGCATTTACATCCGTACAATGCCTCAAACGGAGCAGCTTTAATGCTGGTGTGGTAGCTGTTATTGTACGAGAATTCCACAAGTGGCAGATGTTTTTCCCAGCGGCTGCCAAAGTCGATTACACATGCACGAAGCATGTCTTCTAAGGTATGAATAGTGCGCTCGGACTGCCCGTCCGTCTGAGGGTGATACGCTGTGCTCATGTCTAATCGTGATCCAAAGGATCTGTGCATTGCTTGCCACAGTTCTGAAGTGAAACGTGCATCTCGATCCGAGATAATAGAGGTGGGCACCCCGTGCCTCGAAACAACTTCCTTGAGGTATATTTCTGCAAGAGTGGAGAATTTATCCGTCTCCTTGATAGCCAAGAAGTGTGCAGATTTTGTGAGTCGATCCACGATCACCCAAATAGTATCGTTTTCGCGCTGAGATCTAGGTAGGCCAGTGACAAAATCCATGGAAATTTGCTCCCATTTCCATTGAGGTATCTCTGGTTGTTGGAGTAGGCCTGAGGGTTTCTGGTATTCAGACTTGACTCTCGCACAAGTCAAACACTTGCTGACGTAAGTTGCTATGTGGGCCTTCATGCTAGGCCACCATTACGTAGTCTTGATATCGTGGTACATCTTATCCGAACCAGGGTGTACCGAGTAGCGAGACTTGTGTGCTTCATCCATCACAAGCTCTCGTAGGTTGCCATAGAGTGGGACCCAAACGCGTCCCGTTACATAGTAGGCACCGTCTTCCTTCTGTTCTAAGCGTTACCTTGATCCGCGTAGGGCTTCAGCCCTGACGTTTTCTGGTTTCAGTGCTTCTATCTGAGCAGCTCGTATTTGGGAAGGAAGGCTAGAATGGATCGTGAGTTGTAAAGCTCGCACGCGCTTAGGCGCAGTGTCCTTTCGACTGAGGGCGTCAGCCACAACATTGGCCTTGCCCGGGTGATACCTGATTGAGCACTCGTAGTCATTCAGCAGCTCGACCCACCGTCGTTGTCGCATATTCAGTTCCTTCTGCTTGAAGATGTGCTCGAGACTCCGGTGATCGGTATAAATGGTGCACTTGGTACCGTATAGGTAATGTCGCCATATCTTAAGTGCAAAAACAACAGCTCCCAGCTCTAAATCATGTGTAGTGTAGTTCTTCTCATGAACTTTAAGTTGGCGTGAGGCGTAGGCTATAACTTTATCTCGTTGCATCAATACACAACCAAGACCTTGAATTGATGCATCACAGTAAACCACAAAATCGTCTGTGCCCTCTGGCAGTGAAAGGATAGGTGCGCTGCAAAGTCTATCCTTTAAATGCTGAAATGCCAACTCCTGTGCATTTTCCCAGCGATAAACAACGCATTTCTGTGTTAATGAGGTGAGAGGCTGTGCGATCTTAGAAAAATCCTTTATGAACCTCCTGTAGTAACCTGCCAATCCCAAGAATTGGCGAATTTCCTTTGGTGTACGAGGTGCAGGCCAGTTCTTAATCGAGTCTACCTTGGATGGATCGACATGGATCCCATCCTTGTTTACCACATGGCCTAGGAAATGGACTTCTCGAAGCCAGAAGTCGCATTTCGAGAACTTTGCGTAAAGCTGTTCTGTTCGAAGGAGTTCCAGGATAAGCCGTAGATGTTGCTCGTGTTCCTCCTGACTCTTAGAATAGATCAGGATGTCGTCGATGAATACTATAACGAACTTATCTAGGTAAGGTTTGCACACTCGATTCATCAAGTCCATGAAAACCGCAGGTGCATTCGTCAGCCCAAAAGGCATGACCAAAAACTCATAGTGCCCATAGCGAGTTCTAAAGGCTGTTTTGGAGACGTCCTCTTCGCGGACTCTCAGCTGGTGATAACCCGATCTCAAATCGATCTTCGAATAGTAGCTCGACCCTTGCAGCTGGTCGAACAAGTCGTCAATACGCGGTAGAGGATAACGATTCTTCACTGTCACCTTGTTGAGTTCCCGGTAGTCGATGCACATTCTGAAGGTACCGTCCTTCTTCTTTACAAATAGCACTGGAGCTCCCCAGGGCGATGAGCTAGGACGAATAAAACCCTTATCCAAGAGTTCTTGTAGTTGCGTAGAGAGTTCTTCCAACTCTGATGGAGCTAAACGGTAAGGTGCACGAGCTATAGGCGCAGCTCCAGGAGCTAGTTCAATCTGAAACTCGACTTGTCGATGAGGCGGAAGACCAGGTAATTCCTCAGGAAATACCTCAGGATAGTCGCGTACAACTGGAAAATCTTCTATCTTCTTTTCTTTCTCCGAGGTGTCAGTAACGAGAGCCAAAATGGCAGTGTGGCCCTTTCGCAAGCACTTCTGGGCCTTAAGGAGAGAAATGACGTTCTCAACAGCACTCCTCTTGTCGCCACGAATCAGGAGAGGTTCGCTACCGGAACCTGGAATACGAACAACCTTCTCGTTGCAAAGAATCTCTGCTCGGTGTTGGGATAACCAATCCATCCCAATGACAACGTCGAAACTACCCAAGACGATAGGAATAAGGTCGATAGAGAAGGTCTGGTTAGCGAGAACAAGTTTACACCCCTGGACTACGTGTGTGGCTTCTAAACTCTTACCATTTGCTAGCTCTACAGTGTGCTTGTTGTTCAAAGGTGTTGGAATACACTTAAGCATCTGACTAACTTTTAATGACACGTAGCTAGTATCGGCACCCGAATCAAATAAGACTGTAACATAAAAGTCGTCGAGAAGGAACTTACCCGCCACAACATTGGGGTCATTCCTTGCTTCACCTTGGCCGATCACGAACGCCCGCCCCCTGGCTCCATTGTTGTTGTTGTTCCCATTGTTACCATTCCCCTGATTGTTGTTGTTGTTGTTGTTCTGGTTCCTGTTCAGCTGAGGGCAATCTCTTTTGAAGTGGCCTTCAGCTCCACACTGAAAGCACCCTTTGTTATCACCTTGCTGCTGCTGTTGGCGCTGGTTCTGTGGGGCCTGTTGTTGACGATTCTGGTTTGCGGGGTATAAGCTCCTGCAATCCTTTGCAGCGTGACCAGGCTTGTTGCACCGATGACAGTTGCCCCTGGTGCATGGCCCGCTGTGATGCAGGCTGCAGCGATTGCATTTGGGGTGATTCCCTTTGTACCCACCATGACTCTGACCACCAGATGATTGCTGACTAGGGCTCTTGTAGTCGTCAGTCTTTCGTTGCTGAGACTGAGACTGGACAGAAGTCGACCCCTTACTTGAAGTTCCATCCCATTTCCGTTTGTTGTCGCTAAGAGCACCTGAAGTAGTTGCCACACCTATGCGCTTTGGCAACTTGTTCTGCTCCACCGCCTGATCCGTGAGGCGGTGAGCCAATTGCACAACTTGCTGGATGGTGTTGAGGTTTGCTGAAGTCACATGACTTTGGATTTCTGGCACTAAGCCCTGAAGAAATAGTTCGATGCGTTTGATGGGAGGATCCACCATAGTAGGACACAGAATTGCCAGTTCGTTCGACCTTTTCACATAAGCTTCAATCTCCGACCCCGTCATCTTGAGGTTGAAGAATTCTACTTCCAGTTTGTGAATCTCATCCCGACTGCAGTATTCTTCCTTGATCATCTCCTTAAAGTTTTCCCATGGGGTGGCGTTGGCAGCCACCAACCCCAGCATTTGGACTTGAGCGTTCCACCATGTGAGAGCTAAACCCTCGAGAGTACCGGTAGCATACTTCACCCTGCGCGCCTCCGGGCATTCACACATTTCGAAGACTGATTCGAGTTTCTCGAACCAGTGGAGGAGACCTACTGCTCCTTCAGTGCCGCTAAAAGTAGTTGGTCGACAGTCCATAAAGGTTTTGAAGGTGCACACGGGTGGCTGAACATGTTGACCTATTGTGGGTGAAAGAAAAACAGAGTTTAACACAAAGGTTGGTTCACGAGAGTAGGATCTACAGATCCTAGAATGAGTTAGAACTGCAGGGTATACCTCCTGCGTGTGCAGCTGCAAGTGCTGCGGCAACTCGTTCATTGATCAGTGCCGTCAACTGGGCTTGTGTCAGGTTAACGCGTCCAGACATGATCTTCATATCAAGAAGAACGTGACTGAGAGAGGTTCGTGAAAGTGCGATAACAGAAGGGAGTAAGCACACACGTTTTCAAGCAACAGTAGTTATACTAATCAAGCATGCCATGAGCAATGTACTTTGTAACTAACAGGTAGGCAATATATACACAGATCACATCACCTAGAATGTCGAGCCTTGCATGTGGAGTGAAGCGTCGTTGTGGACCGTTGAGCACTGTACAGGTTATAGTCTGATTTTAATAAAACCTTTTCCCTTATTAAAACCAAGTTCACTATAACCAATGGCTCTGATACCAATCTGTCACACCCCCAAAATCCACCTGCGGAATACCACCGCTTGGAGGCGTGACTGACCAGGATCCAGCCACCAATCATATTGAACACGCAAGTTAATAATTATAAAAGTTCAACCAATACAATTGGTGTCCAAACAAAACATAGTTCAGTTGCAAGCGGAAGCATAACGTTTAAAATCATAACATAAGTTTTATAGTTTCTAAGTTTAACATGGCACACAGCTGTCCATGTCCCACAACGACTCTCTTCCATGCAAGCTCCAGCTAAGTACCTATTATCCTGCAAAGCATGTAGTAACGAGTCAACAACAAGTTGAGTGAGTTCACGGTTGGGTGTTCGTTTTAAGTTGTTTCGAAAACAGTTTCCTTTATCTGGCATCCTGCCGTGGGGGTTACCCCATAGTATTTAAAAACGTGACTTGTTTATTCCCGGTTACTCTGGCAATCCAGCCGTGGGGGCTACCCCGTGTTAGTTATCTGGCATTTCGGACGTGGGGGCTACCCCATGTATACACTAGACTCATTACCATATCGACTGCTGACTGTAGTCATGTTTATGTGCCCTGAAACTGTCAATGTCTATCATCATTGACGTGCCCCAGATCCATTAGTTCACGCCCGTCCTCTGCGGCACGGTGTGAGGTTTGTCAGACCTAAATAGCGCTATCTAACTAATGACCCGCTCGCCATTGGCCCGGCGATTAAGTCGATATAAAGAGGAGGGACTTCGTGATAGAGTTTTGGTCTAGTACGAGTTATCTGTCCATGAGGACGAGAAATTACATTCCTGAACCGATGCTGTCCTACTCAAGGAGGACGAGGAACCCTTGTTCCTTAACCCCAATTCCCGACCCCTGGGAATCCCATGCTTTGTAGAGGGTGTGAACTCACCTTGGTTTGCTCGGCAGATACACAGAAAGTCAATCAAGTTGTAAGTGGTCAACTACGTCCTAACATAGATACCGTATAAGTCAGGTTCGTATTCAGGTAGTGCACGTATGTTCTACATATACTAGCAAGTTACATACACGTATTATTCATGGCATACATGTATAAACATAGCGGTTTACAATAATACCTACGAGTTGAACAGTAGCATGTATACAAGTAACAAAGCCCAAAAGTCCGGCCCAACTCCTAATCCCGTAACAACGTGCAAGTCCAAATCAGCGAGTGTGCGTACATGGTCTCGAGTCGAGATTGTGCGGTCTCGAGTCGAGACTGTGCGATCTCGGTTTAAGCTTATAAGTCTCGAGTCGCAACGGATGAGGTCTCGGGTTACGCATGTGTTGGTCTCGAGTCGCAACCGGACTCGCAAGTATGGTCTCGAGTCATGATGTTTATGTGCTGATCAAGTGTGGTCTCGAGTCGAGACTGGAGGTTCTCGACTCGCAACCTGAGTCGCAAACTGTGATCTCGAGTTGGCATGTGGTGGTCTCGAGTCGAGACAGAAGGTCTCGGCTGGGGACATTTGCTGAATTCGACATTGTACTTGGCCAATGAGGTTTCATGGTCATGATATTATGTACTATCCAGTAACATTGCACTAACATGTCTCTTTGTCTAACCTTAACCGAAAATGGATCAAACATGGCAATTTCAAATGTTCATAACCTATTCATATCATCTTCAAGTTGTTCTTCATATATTCAAGTGATGTTCATGTTGATTATTCAAACTTGTTCATCGTATTTCCAGGTTTTTAGCATTAATCACAAACATAATCATGAACAACAAATCAACGCACTTGAACATACTCATCTAAAGGTTTCAAATCATCACATAACATCTCAAAATCAACTCTACACTAATCCGATTAACATGGTACTACACATATGCAAGCCGGTTTTCAACAACATCAACAACCAATGGTTCAAATCTCATTTAGACACAAGATGTCATGAGCTCATTATGCAACATATCCGAAATCAAAACATGTTAGCCGATTATCAACATCACACACATCCGATTCACAAAACATTATCAAGCACACAACTACACTAGTTAGATCATATCATTCATACTATCATTTAACAACAAAAGACCATAAAGACACTAACCGGTTGATGGGTTTCAAAGGTGAGTATGAAGCTTCCAAACGGGTGTGTGTGTGTGTGTCGATCCGAGAGCTCCTTGTGGTCACCGGTTTGAATCCGAGAATGAAGGAGAAGGATGTTGTGGCTTAGGGTTTTAGTGAGGGAGAATGGAGAGTGTGTGTGTTAGAAGAGTATGTGTGTTATTTGCCCAAAAATGACAAGTGTGGCTATCACTAAGGTTATATATCCGTTCTAAGTAGTGCACCCTAATGGGCTTTCGGTTGGGTTAGATGAGGTGCATGGCCCATCCGGCCCACTGTTTCATTGTTCACTCGAGACCGCATGGTCTCGAGTTGTGTTCATGGTTATCGGCTCACTTAACATATACACATACTATACATACAAGCATACATCTACACACACAACACATAATCACATGAAAGGTTCACTTATCATTAATCACACAAGTTAACTAGTCACACGTTTAAGCATGTTACATCGAGATACAAGAAAGGTTCTAAATTTCGAGTTGTTACACACCCGTCTCATCACCACGTAGTTCGTGCGGATAAGATCTCCTACGTGCGAACGAGATGATTTTAGAACGAATTTAGCTTAGTTCGTGCGGATAAGATCTCCTTCATACGGATGAATGTCTTCCGTATGGATGAAGGTTGTTTCGTGCGAATGTATCATGCTGATGAACATAATTTGTTAAACGGATAAGGTTTACTTCCGTGCGGACGTAGTTCCTTCGTACGGATGTAAGACACCTTCGCACAAATGTGGTCTCGTCCGATCGAACATCACTTATTCAATTTTTCGATCTAAAATCTATATTTCTATGAATTTCATGATGGTTCTTTCACAAACTTGGTCGAAATTCAATTTTAAAGAATCCTATGGTCTGAATTTTACTTTTTGTTCGTGAATTGACCATTTATTTGATGATTTACGTGTAAAACCCATAAAAGTCCATAATTTATGAGCGTAGATGATTCAATCAACTATTAGATCGATTGAATCGGTACCGTAGCTCTGATACCAATTGAGAGTCCAGGATCCGGCGGGTTTATACGGAAGTTTGGGTAGAATAGAACTAATTTGGTAGAATATTATTAAGAATGGAGTAGAAGCAGAATGATTCATTCATACCAAAAGAGTATACATCATTTACAAGCACAAAATTTCTCCAGCATTTCCCCTCTGAGAACTCCAAAACTTAACAACTATGAACACATGAGCCCTATATATAGGCATGATATTTGGGATAGATGTGCTTTTCCGTGCGGATGAGTCTCATCCGTACGAAGTAGTCTCATTTGTGCGAACAATCATGTCCTTTCCAACGTCATGTGTTTGTATCTCATCTATACAATGTTCAACACACGCTCTAACAGAATACGCACAGTGTCGAACACACAGAATACACACTAACATCTCATAACTCTCTCCCTCCCTCTTTCTCTCTCTCTATCTTCATATTTAGTTGACCCCTACCATAGACCATCATCTTCATTGCAAGTCACCATTGACCTTCATACCCACCATTAACTTCAGATTCAGACCTTCTTCATCCTGAGGACGGAAGGAGTGGCCGCGACGATTGCAGGCGGCAACACCACCGCCAGATCTCTTCCGGGCTTTCGGGCGGTGATCAAGCCTCCCCCCTCCACCACCCTGCACTCTGCCGCAGTTGCTTCTTCCTGCCACTACTTCATGTCTTCGTCGATGAAGTTATGGTTTCGGGATATTTTTTGTTGTTTTTTATTTTTTTTGACATGTCTGAATTTTGTGAAGAAGGTGAGGACCACCACCAACATAATCTTTACCGTTCACTGTTACTCTCCATTCGCCGACTTTCACTGTTCTCTGCACCTCTTTTTTCGCCGACATTATACTAGTCAAGACAGGGGTATTTATAGGGCCCTAAAGGATCATTTTGGTTCAATTTTGTTAGGTTTTTGAGTGTACGGATTGATCTTCATGTTTTTGTTGATCTGAATCATTTTTGTTCAATTTGATGCTCATTTGTTTGTATTTTGTTGTGCTAAAATAATCAAAAGGAGTTAGAAAAGATGTATGTTTAGTGGGGGTTGTTGTGGTCATGGTGGGTAGGTGGTGGCTGATGGTGGTGGCTGATGGTGGAGGTTGAAAGAGGTGGGTGATCTTGGAGGTACTTGAAAGAGACAGTATGTGTGTGTGTTTAAGAGAGATATATATTAAGTTTTTTTATATATTTATTTATTATTTGAGTAAATAATGTAAAATAACAAAAATACCCTTATGTGGGGTCCACTTGGTCAGAGTTAACCATAAAAATTAACTTAGTTAGGGCTAAAAGACATAACGTGCAAGGGTTTGCAAACATCAAGTACTTTTTTTTGTAATTGTTGAAGACAAAGGACATAGTTTGCAATATAGTGTCAACATAAAAGACGATTTTTGTAATTTACTCTATTTTTAGGGGGAAATTTGGTCTCTTCGGGTGCTAAGAAACAACCAACCGTTTCTCGCTCATGTTGCAAATCGAAATACCGTCCCATGGCAAATACGGCTGCTGAAATTATTTTGATCACCCATTTGCTTCATGAACTTCATGCCTTACCACCGGGTCGCCCTACTTTATTATGCGATAACAAGAGTGCATTGTTCCTTACTCAAAACCCGATTTCTCACAAATGAGCTAAACATATTGCTCTAGACTACTACTTCATTTGTGAACTTGTTTCATCGGGGAAGCTCGACACTCGATATGTTCCTACCAAGCTTCAAGTCGTGGATATCTTCACTAAAAGTCTTTCTCGACCTCAGTTTGAACTCTCTAGGCACCACCTTCGTCTCGGCCCGCCACTCTCGCTTGAGGGGATGTTAATATACTAAGTTATTTGTTGTATTTATGTTATTCTTAAAGGGCTTCTTTTGTAAATGATCATTGTATTTATACATGCTTCTGCCCTATTTGACAGGCAAACAGTTAACAATTATAATTACTATCATATTATTATTATTTATATATATTATATTATTATTACATATGCTATATAATATATTATATAATTATTTGAGCCTAAAGTACTATTTATACCCCATTAAATACGTCATATTTTTTATTTCCAAACTAATGTCTTTTTCCTATATATTATCCCTATATTAATTCATAAAAATTTCTTTGCTCACACAAACATTATTCCTTTTTCTTTTCTTTTAATCTCTATACTTTTTTTCTTTTACCCTTTTAATCCTTTTCATCTTTTAGATAACCCCCATAGTTTTTATCTTTTACACTTTTTACCCTATAGTACTCATATTTTACATATTTGTCACAAATATTTTCTATTTTTAACCCCAACATTTTTTCATTTTCAACTTTGGTCTTATATACTTTACATCTTTTATAAATTTATCGTTTTACGATTCGTTCTAAATTTTGCGAGTTAACACGCTGCAACACACGTGTGTGTTTCACGGTTTTTACGTCAATTTTTACGGTTTAATGGCTCCCTTGAAACTTGCAGGTCCTAAGCCTACTTAGTTATTTTTTCTAGGTTTTACTTTTTTAGTCTAATTTCTGCGAGTTAACATACCATAACATGCATGCATGATTTAGCATTTTTATGTTTACTTTTTGTTCGACTTAACGGTCCCGCTACAAAGCACGTGTCATAGAAACTAGTTATTTTAATTAGAGTAAACTGCCATTTTGGTCCCTGTGGTTTGGGCATTTTTGCCATTTTAGTCCAAATCTCAAACTTTTTAAATCTGGGTCCCTGTGGTTTCATCTTTATTGCCATTTTAGTCCAAAATTCAAAATCCCCCTTTTTTTGACTGTTCCAAAAAGTTTGAGATTTAGACTAAAATGACAATAAAAGTGAAACCACAGGGACCAAAATGGCAGTTTACTCTTAATTTTGGACTAAAATGGCAATAAAAGTGAAACCACAGGAACCCAGATTTAAAAAGTTTGAGATTTGGACTAAAATGGCAAAAGTGCCCAAACCACATGGACCAAAATGGCAGTTTACTCTTTTAATTATTTAAACAAAGAACTTGGCTTTCACCAATTTAACTGTTTATTATCTCAGGTTCTTTCTTTTTGTAAATTACTATCTATTAAATTTAATTAAACTAAATTGTTATTTTGATCGATGGCGTAAAATCCTTTTAAATTCTAGAAAGACGTACATGATGAAGGCAAAGAGTGTTAAATAAACTTGCCAGGTTGTAAGCGAATTTTTAAACAGGCATATGCATGTGTTTATTAAGAAATATCGATTTTGTTACTGACAAAACTTCTTTGACGATAAATGTTTTATTTTTTAACTACTTTAAAATATTTTCTTATCACCAAACAATAGTATTTTGTTATTGTCAAAACGACATTGTTAGCAAGGATCATAGTTTATCTTTATTTAACGTTAGTTTTTAATGGTGTAAAGAAATGAATGGACTGACAGTTTTTGTGAAACTTAAGTGGTCCAGTTGAGAAAAAAATTATTTTTGGATGGATCTGACAAAAATACCCAAACCTCATGGATGATTTTTGCAGTTTACTCTAATTATTATTAAGAAAATATGGTGGACATTCTTAAGAAATGGTATTTTTTGAAATAGATGTGTGCTAGAGGTTGGTTACTCGATGTAGTTGTGAAGTTCATTCAATTTGGTTATTTATGAGATCGAAGACATCCCACCAACTCTAGTATATTTAATGGCTTCCATCTACTGAAATGTCTCCATAATAGAAAGGGACACACATGGTTTACAAGCTCATAGTTTGCAATAATCCTTAGTTGGATATTCTTCTTTCACAATTTTGCACTATATTTTCTATTTTGAGTAATATTAGAATATTTATTTTTCTAATTATTAGACGATTGGATCCTTATGTCTCATTCTCATAGTTATGGATTTTTTAAATACATGAATCTCCAAGGCTCCTTGTCAGTGGCGGATCTTGTTCGTTGAACCTGCCAGAGCCGAAAGACACGGGCACTAAAATTAGCACTACGGCCGAAAAACTTGCCAGGGCCGGACATAGTATATATACAAAATTTCGATCGAAATGCGGAAAATTAGCACTACGGCCGAAAAACTTGCCAGGGCCCTGGCCCTGCCACGGCTCCACTAAGATCCGCCCATGCTCCTGGTGGTGATTACTAATTAGCGCTCGCGTTTTCCGAGTTATATGTGACATTTTAACCATTAGGTTGAAAGAAACAAACATTAAGGCATGGGTTTTGTTTTGGTCAAAAATCTGTAAAGCAAATTTAGTAACCAAATATGAAAGTAAGGTTTGATGCTTGTGAGATAGTAAAATTATATGTTTAGGATCCTGGATTCGTTATCAGGATCCTCTGTTCTGAAAATGGATTTTGCTTGAGAAATTAATTATGAATTAAAGAATGATACTCAAAACGAACGATTTGTTACAGGGAAAAGCCCTTGATCCTCTTGGGGAAGATGATCTCCGGCACAAAAAACCCCGGAGCTGGAAACTACACACCTCTACTAATATTAACAATTAAATGATTACAATGTTGGAGACTTGATTGATCGGATCTAAATGTTACAGTAGAGATTTATGAGTGTGTGAGAGTATTTTGTGTATGCAGCGAGTGTGTTGTGTGTCCGAGTGTGTTGTGTGTCCTGGTCAATCAGATCAAGTCCCTTTATAATACAAGTAAAAAATGAATCTAAACTATAATTTCGAGATTCCCAGGATCCTGAGAGAATTGGTCTTCGATCGTTGTTAACTCCCAACGTCATTTCCCATTATCTTCTTCAATTGACTTTGAGATAATTCTGGTCCAAGCCTCTATGTAACTGTTATGAAAGAATATTCCTGCAAAATATCCCTTCATCACAGAAATAGTTAATCAGTAATATATATGTTCAGGATCCAAAGTCCTTTCAGAATCCTAACTCCGATAAACCACATCAGGATTCTATAGCAGACTAAGTATACTCAGGATCCTGATGACATAAATTATATCCCAAACAGGTTTTTCCTAGGTAAGGATTATTGATGGTTTTTTATGGTGGCGGTTGTAATGGTGCTTTTAGGCTTATGGTGATTGTGCATGGTTTTACCTAGTCTTGCGTTAATTACTGTTGTTTGGTATAAAGGTGAGTTTGAAGGTATAACTATTAAAATTTTAGAATATTAGAAGATGTTATATTTTAGAAGATGAGAAAGTAGAAAATCATTAGAGGGTTGTATAACCATGAACAAATCAGGTTCTTAAAACTCATGTTATCCATTTTATCTTCCTACTAGGCACTCTTCTTTCTCTCATGTTTTCAGACTTCGACGCATAAAAAATAAGGATGAAAACCAACACATTCGAGTCTAGGACTGTCAGGGCTGATTTTTAATGCTTGTGGATCAGTGATCCTTCTATGTATCCAAGATATGTGATCCTTAAAATATGCAACAGGTACTGGAAGGATCAATGATCCTTAGTTCATATACCGGTTTCTAATAATATTCTTTGATATGTTGTTATAATTTTATGCAGGTAACTAGGTGGACTTGGTCAAGCTGGAATATTATGGAATATGCTTTGGATTAAACACGTACAAAAGAGGAAATAACCATTGTGGACGATCGTGGGAGCTTCATGAATTATCGTTTAAGTAGTTATTTGATATTTCTAAACATAATTAGGGGATAATGAAGCTCAATTAGAACACACACAATACTTGCATACTCTCTCGCAATATTTAAACAGCCCTCAACACTCACACTAGAATTCCATTATATCGAGCTCATTATCTTCCAAAGTTGTATTGAATTCTTGATTATTTGTTCAATATACTTGGTGATCGGTAGTTTCAATCACCCGAGGTTTTTGTGTCGTAGATCTCATAAAGATCAAGGGCTTTTTCCTCGTAAAAATCTATGTGTTCATTGTCATTTACACATTACAATTGTTTACATTGTTGTTCAAACACATAAGCACTCTACCTTACAAACAAAATTTGGTAACATTATCCGTAAACTGATTTTTGACCAAAACAATTTGGCGCCCACCGTGGGGCAAGTGGTGCTTCAATTCTAAAACTTTTTGTGTTCATTTCAGTTCATTTTCATCAACTTCATGGCCTCTCGGGTGGCGTGACCATGTCATCCCGATCAATCAAAAACCCAATTATGCCTAGGTAGATAGGGTAAGTCAGGTATCGTATCCACGAAGAGCATGTGGTCAGTATCGCACGACCTGTTCGATTAGTTAGACTATTTACAAATAATATACAAAGTGATTATGCAGATTGCTAATTTTATTTGTTTGTTTGGTTTTTAAAATAAATCGGAATGAACCGACAAATAATTGGTATTCTTAAAACTGTTATGGGTGGTTTTATGAACCCATATCCTGAATTGTATCCTGACTTTATTACTTTTGTTTGTGACCAGGATACCGGATCAGGATATTGGTAACATCCTGATGTAGTATCCTGGTAGTTAATAATTGTTCACGTGCAGATTCGGATGGCAAGCGTATAACGTTCGAGTGGACTTGTTCTCCTGAAGATTCGGACTAAACAGTTGAAAAGAGAACGTTGAAGCCGGAAGAAGAAGGGGTCTCCAATGTTCAAGAGAGAATATTCAAAGCATCCCTATTTTGTAGGATAGTTAGTTGTTTCTTTTTTACTATAAATAGGAGCTGTACGGATCGATAAGACACACAACTTCACCCACTTTATCACCTTCTCTACAAGCTACAATCACTCGCAATCACCTTCACAAACATTCACACTTGAAATTCATTGTAACACTTAGCTGATCCGTACAATATCCTGCACTGTATCCTGAATTTTGAAGTAATAAGAAGAACAAGGCAGCTGCGATTGTCAGCTCCCTAGGTTTTGTGCCGGCGATCTAGATTGATCAAGGGCTTTCCTCGTACATCTCGTGTCAACCTTTACATTTCTGCTCATTGTTTGATTGTTGATATAGTTCGGTATCCTGAGCTGTATCCTGAAACTATTTTTGCAAATTAACAAACCGACACATTTTCTTCAAAACATTGTTAGCACACTACCTCACAAAACTAATTTGATCACTTAATTGCTTAGGTAATTTTTGACCAAAACAATTTGGCGCCCACCGTGGGGCAAGTGGTGCTATTCTTACTAAAAACCTTGCTAAAATATTTACTTGGTTTTCTTTTTTTGAAACTTTTTGCTACGCTATTTTCAATGGCCTCAAAATCAAACACGAGCTCTTTTACCATGTCTGCTAAAACCTCTGCAACAATTGGTTCGGTGCTTCCACCACCTCCAAGGACGCAAGCTTCTTCACAACCTCAAGCTCCTCCAAGGAGGACCGAAACTCGCACATCTCGGGATATTGTTCCTACTCAGAATATCCATGGATTTGCTGCTTCAGGGAGAACTCCTATTATGGCTTCTAATGATGAAATTCTAACTTTGTTTGGCAGTATACAGGATCAGATAAAGCAACAACGGGAGACCAACCAAATGCTGATAAAAGAGATACAACTCTTGAAATCTGACAGGCCTACTGAGGATACTTTCACTCCCCTGCAGCCCAGAGCGTTGAACTTCAGTTCAGCAATATACACTGAGGATAACCAGGGCAATATTGTACCAAGCCATTCTCAAGGTTATACTCCTGAGATACCCTCATCAGTCTGGGTATCAACTGTGAGGGGCTCAGGATATGCTCCAGGATATGGCCAGAATCCTCAGATCGGTAACGTGTCTAATAATACTAATACTCCTGCTACTAACAGTGTTGGATCTTTGCAGGATACAGGTGTGACGTCGGTACTCTCTAGTGAGCTTTAGAAATTGAAGGATATGATATCCAGTGTACCTGGGGTAGTCCAGTCGATTCCGAAAGTATCCTAGGATAGCCACAGGATATCCCGGTTTGCATATCCTATATGTGATGCTGAAATCCCGAAAATATTTCAAACCCCCAACATGAAGCTCTATGACGGGACCACGGATCCTGAAGAGCATATTGCTCAGTATAGGGAAAGGATGGAGATTAACCCTATCCCTCCAGATCTCAAGGAAGTATGCCTCTGCAAGGGTTTTGGCTCTACTTTGACAGGATCGGCCTTAAAATGTCTCTTAAACGTTCCTCCTCATTCAATTACATCATTTGCTCACTTAGTTAACTTATTTAATAGTCAATTTTGTTGCAGTCAAAGTTTTGAAAACCTAACCAGTGATCTCTATAGGATAACTCAAGGTCCTCAAGAATCCCTAAAGGATTATGTGAACAAGTTTAGCAGGGAATCCCTGGATATCCCACATCTTGATGTTGCCACAGCCGTGCAGGCATTCAAAATGGGGTTGCAAAAGGATTCTCAATTTTATCAGGATCTTGTAATGAATCCTTGCAGGAACCTGGATGAAGCTCGGAATAGGGCTTTGAGATATATTAGACTGGAAGACGACAAAAAGATGCAAGAGATGATGAATTCATCCTCAACCTATGAATCAACTAACAGGAAGTCAGAATCCTCATACAAACCATATCGCTCTAAGCCTTATGGCAGGAATGATAGTAAGAAAGTAAATGCCGTTGAGGATGAGGATCCTGAGGAGTATCCTGAATTGTCAGAATACTGTTTTTCTGTTAATATACCCGAACTAATGTATGCTATGCATGGTTTGGGAGATAAAGCGAGGTGGCCCAGGAAGAACCAGCAAAAGGCGGACTGAAAGGATAAATCTAAATGGTGTGCCTTTCATGAGGATTTTGGACATGTCACGGAAGATTGCATAGCCCTGAGGAAGGAAATAAGCTATCTGCTAAGCAAAGGATATCTGAAGGACCTTCTGGGCAGAAAAAGAATAAGGATCAGGATACTGAGAAGGATCCTGAACGAGCAGCATCACCCCTCCAGATGCCAAGATAATTAACTTTATTTCAGGAGGTTCCGACATTTGTGGAACCTCTTATTCTGCAGCAAAAAGACATGCAAAGGAGGCTAAGGAAGAACCGGGGGGGGGGCAAGCCGACCAGAATGACAACCCTCACAACTGATAAAGTGATAACGTTTGATTGTGATGATAGGGATAGTGTCCAGGATCCCCATCACGATGGTTTGGTAATAACTTTATATATTGCTAATCATTTTGTGTGCAGGATACTGGTAGATAATGGCAGTTCCTTCAACATTATTCAACTGGAAATGCTAAAAAGAATGAATATTCCCTTGATGGAGTTCACTTCAAAATCCACTGTACTTGTAGGGTTCAGTGGAGAGGCCAAGAATACTGTGGGAGAGATAAAGTTGCCAATATATGTTGAGCGAGTGAATTCAATGCAACATTTCTGTGTCATGGATTCGTTATCCTGTTACAATATTATATTGGGCAGACCATGGATTCATGATATGAAGGCTGTCCCATCAACCTTTGATCAATGTATCAAGATTCCTACCCCTTGGGGGGTTGTCAAGGTGGAAAGTGATCAACAAGAGGCAAAAGAATGTTATTCTTCCTCAATGAAGTCTTCAACGAAGCCTAAAGCAGGATAGCAATTAAAGATACGAGCCCAGGATATCGTGGAGGCCTTAGAGCAAGATGTTAAGAAAATTATCCTGGATCAGGATAATCCAGATATCTCGGTGCTCGTAGGAGCCAATATCCCTCAGGATATTGAAAGTCAGTTAACTAACTTTTTGAAACGCAGGATGTCCACGTTCGCATGGAAGCATGAGGATATGACATGTATTTCTAAGGATAATATAACTCACAAGATTGGAATTGACAGGTCTTTTAAGCCCGTTCAGCAAAAGAGAAGGAAGATTGCTCCTGAAAGAAACGCAATTATACAGGAAGAGGTTGAAAGATTGCTGAAATCCAAGATGATTAGGGAAGTCAAATTTCCCAAGTGGCTAGCAAATGTGGTTGTAGTTCAAAAGAAGAATGGGAAATGGAGAGTTTGTGTGGATTACACAGACTTGAACAAAGCATGTCCTAAAGACCCATTCCCCCTGCCTCATATAGACTCGATGGTGGATGCAACTGCCGGTCATGAAATGCTAACCTTTATGGATGCATCCTCAGGATTCCAGCAGATCCAAATGGAACCTTCAGACCAGGAGGATACTGCTTTCATGACACCGACAGACAAACTGGGGGACACCATGGAGGTATACATTGATGATATGGTGGTGAAGTCCAAGAAGGCTGAGGATCATCTTCGGGATATTGAAGGAGCATTTGATATCCTGGACCAGTACAATATGAAACTAAATCCTGCCAAGTGCCATTTTGGAGTGGGGGCAGGAAAGTATTTAGGATATATGGTGACTAAAAGGGGGATAGAAGCAAGCCCGGAACAGATCAAAGCTATCCTGGATATCAAGTCACCATCCAACATGAAAGACGTGCAAAGATTAACAGGACGAATAGCGGCATTAAACAGGTTTATATCAAGATCCTCAGAGAAATGCATGGAATTCTATGATATCCTGAAGAAGAATAAGAAATTCGAATGGGGAGAAAAGCATGAAGCAGTCCTACAGGAATTGAAGCAATATCTTTCAACTGCACCTTTATTGATGAAGCCCGAGGATGGTGAACCATTATCCCTGTATCTTGTAGTATCAGGGAATGCAGTAAGTTCTGTTCTGGTAAAGGATCATGAAGGTCAGCAGTATCCTGTCTATTATGTTAGTAAAAGTTTATTAGATGCTGAAACTAGATATTCACACTTAGAGAAATTGATATTAGCCCTAGTTATGGCATCAACTAAGCTTAGACATTATTTTGAGACACATAGGATTCATGTTAAAACTAATTATCCTGTTAAAAATGTGCTTAGGAAACCTGAGATATCGGGTAGAATGGCTAAATGGTCAGTAAAGTTGAGTCCCTATGATTTAGTATATGAACCTAGAAATGCTATAAAGTCTTAGGCTCTAGAAGACTTTGTGGCTAATTTCAGTAGTGATATTCAAAATGAAGTGGACCTAGAAGTACAACAACTAGGAGAAACCTTAGAATCTTGGACATTATATACTGATGGTGCATCTAATGTGAGGGGTGTAGGATTAGGTATACTACTAAAATCGCCACAAGGGGACATATTACCCCAGGCTATTAGGTGTGAATTTCCTGCCACTAATAATGAAGCAGAATATGAAGCTTTGATTGCAGGATTAGAATTGGCCAGGAATATGAATATTAAAAGTTTTCAAGTATATGTTGATTCCTTGTTAATTACTAACCATTTCAATGGGTCCTATGCAGTCAAAGGTGAAAGGTTAATCGAGTATCTTGAAATTCTCAAAAAATTAGCAGGATATTTCGATGTTTTTACACTTGAACAGGTACCAAGGGAGGATAATGCCGAGGCAGATGCTTTGGCAAATTTGGGATCATCAGTCAGGATACCGGAAGGAAACCAAATACCAATACTACATATCCTGTATCCTGCGATGGAACTCTTCAAGTCTCAGGATAAGGAAATAGCAAGTATCCAGGATCCTGGTGATGAGTATCCTAAGGAGGATCCAAAATCCTGGACGGCCCCGATCATGAAATACCTCAAAGAAGGATACATCCCAAAGGATGAGAATCCTAAGGCTTTCAGGATGAAGGTATCTCGTTTTACTATTATAAATGATGTTTTGTATAAGAAGTCTCTTGCAGGTCCATACCTGAGGTGCTTGGAGGATCCTGAGACCAAGGAGGTACTTCAGGATATACATGAAGGGGATTGTGGCAACCATTCTGGGGGAAGGTCATTATTCTCGAAGGTGCTAAGAACAAGATACTATTGGCCGACTATGAGGAAAGATGCTGCAGATATGCTCGAAGATGTTATGCATGTTAGAGGCACATCAATATACTACATCAGCCTGTTGAGCCATTATATCCCATTGCTTCCCCTTGGCCATTCATGAAATGGGGTATGGATTTAGTGGGAAAATTGCCAAAGGCTCCAGGAGGAAAAGTGTTTATGCTGGCAATGACGGATTATTTCTCCAAATGGGTTGAAGCTGAGGCCTTTGTTCAAGTCAGAGATCAAGAAGTAATGTCTTTCATAAAAAGGAATATCCTGACTAGATTTGGGATACCAGCTGAGATAATTTGTGATAACGACTCTCAGTTTATCAGTAAGAGGACTACCGATTTTTGCAAAGGTTGGGGAATCAAGATGATTACATCAACTCCGGTACATCCTCAAGCAAATGGATAAGCAGAATCCTCAAACAAAATAATTGTCAACAATTTGAAGAAAAGACTAGGTGCTAAGAAAGGAAGATGGGTAAAAGAATTACCCTTTGTCTTATGGGCTGATAGAACAACGGTAAAAAGTGCAACTGGGCAAACCCCATTTTCCTTGGTGTTTGGGGCAGAAGCGGTGATCCCGACAGAGATGCTGATACCTACAGCAAGATCGAACCTCCAGGATCCTGAGAAGAATCCTGAGGTTTTATGCCAAGAATTGGATACTGTCGATGAGACAAGGGATGCGGCAAAGCTAAGGATGGCAGCATATCAACAGAGGATATCTAGAGCGTATAACAAAAACCTAAGGACTAGAAGGTTTCAATTTGGAGATTGGGTGTTAAGGAATGCTTTTCAGAATAGTACTAATCCTGCTGATGGAAAGTTAGCTCCAAAGTGGGAAGGACCATATGAAGTTGAATCAGAATCTGGGAAAGGAGTATACCGGCTTAAGAATATGGAAGGGGATATATTACCAAGATCCTGGAATGCTATACACCTCAAAGCCTAATTCAAGTGAGTTTATAATTTAATTTTTTACTCAGGATGGTATGAATTCTATCTCTTTTAAATATGTTTAATTTTATTCTTTTGAACCTAATACTGACTTAAGCATCGGAAGGGTGTTAGCTAAGCTAACACCCACCTTAGTCTAAGGCTATTTTGCAGGATATGCTTCGGGATATAAGTCCAGGATATATACTCAGGATGAACCAAAAGATTAGAGGATTGTCCCCCTCTCTCACGTTTAAAGGTATTCACCTTTCTCTCGAAATGGGTTTAAACACACCGCCTGGAGCGCAAGCTATCCAGGAATAGTTCAAGATAGCGGGACCAGTCCTTGTAAAAGTGGCTGACAATTTCGTTATTATTGACTATATCCTGGATCCTTAAGGTATATGAGGATTGATCACCCTCTCTCACAAAAGGGTATTTTCAGAATCTCTAAGGTTTAAAGGTTTTCAACTTTCTAAGTCTTAGAGTTTGAACACTCCCGCCTGTAGCGCACGAAAACATGGGATTATCCCCAGGATACTTAGGGTGTATCCCCAGAATGTTAAGGATCTATCTCCAGGATATTTAGGTTTATCACACACGTAGTTGTATAGATCAAGGAATTCCTAAGTGTTCAGATGTGTTGTATACAGGAGACATTCATCTTAATACATTGTAAACGATTCAAAGGATGAAATTGAACTCGATTTCCTAAGTGTTCCAGACAGGGGACATCGATGGTGAAAATGTTGCGAAAGGTTCAAAGGTTGGAAGATGGAATCTATCCCCTAAGTGTTTTTGGTATGACCTTTCTTTTTTCATCTTCTGAAATCTTATCTAAAGAACATAAGTTTTTGGGATTATGTTACACAAAGTTTTAATGGAACATTTTTTATTAAAATATTAAGAGTATCCTGACCAGGATATTTCCTCAGGATACTTGATCAGAATATTTGAAATGTTGTATTGGAATAAAAATTGGAACTACATTCAAATTAAACACATGCAACAAAATTTACAAAGGAAATATAAACAACAATGGATAAGGCTAAAAATGTTAGTTTATTATTAACAAAGCAAAAGATTGTACTTTTGGCTTCATCTCAAACCGAGATCCATCCAACAAAAGCACAATTAGTTTTTAACATATTTACCTACACAGTTGAAGGCTTCGTCCTGAAACCCAGGTTACCTCCACCTTCAACTGTTAATTGTTCAAAAAAGGATACTGAAGGTTGATGAGCAAGGGCTGCGTCCTAAAACTCAGGATCCCTCCACCCTTTGCCATCAAATTGTTCTAAGTGCAGGAAATTAAAAATTGTTCAAAAGACAGGAAAGTAAAATGTTTAAGCAACCACAACCATCAGATTTAAAAAAGTGGGCTCCGGCCTAGGCATAAATATCCATCATTGCCCACTTCGCGGCCTTCAAGGGGCAGCACTGTGACAACCCGAGTTTCAAGGTCTCTATTCGACTTAACTTATTACGTATTTGCAAGTGTGTTTTTATAATTACTTGATGGGCAATACATGTGTTGTTTGTAGATGGTAGTATACATGTTATGTGTATGGATGTTTTATATGTACTGTTTGGATTATTGGATTTGTTTAACGCATACACACATTCACTTGGGCCGGAGGCCACACTTCTCTCATATCATTCTCTTCGTCCCACACCACTCGAGCCCACACAGTCCACACGCATACCTAATTATATATGATTGGGCATATTGATCTTGCTCCCATAATTCTTAATCGCACAAAGCACCCAAACCCTAATATTCTTGGACTTAGCGGCAGCCCCTTCTCTCCCGTAAACCTCTCCTCTCATTCGGTTAGTATATCCATCCTCGTTGATTTGCATTCTTTTGGGGGTTAAATCATGAATATATGTGTTGGTTGATGTTGATGTTATATGTCTTTTGTTACTGGCCGATCTGCAAAATAAGAGTAGTTTGTAATTGTGTGAAACCACTAATTTTATTTGGTCCAATTAAAAGTCCACTGAATTCGCAAATTTCAAGCAAACCAATTATGATTTTAGTGGTCCAATACACTTGAAGGTAAGTGGCCTGAGTGCCTGACAAAATAGATAACCATGAATAAAGGGTGGTAACCCATGTGATCCTATAATGTTATCCATGATGGTTACTAGTATATGTGAATTAACTAATGGAGATTATAATGGACATGTAATAACTATTCAAATACAAACTGAAAACAAATATTTATGCATTAACCAGAATGTGCGATGATGATGTTGAATATTTGGAGGTATTTTGTTTTTAGGTGTGGGGTGCCAATTGCATAACAATAAGTTACAGATAAAAATTAAAAGGGTAGATGAGTTTCATAATATTCGAACCTGCAAGCTAATTATTTGGGATGTACAAAAAGGGTATTGAGTCTAATGGATATGCATGTAAGCTGGGCCGAGTAAACAGGAGCCCAATATAGGGCGGTGGGCCTAATATGCAAAACCTTGGGCCTACGACATAATTGGGCATTATGCGGCTGGATTGGGTTGGATTACACATTGAACCGCGGACTCTTAGTAATGGGCAGCACACATTATATTTTGAGTGGGCCGTGTAGTTGTCACCGCGCTGATTGGGCCGGACCGGGTAAAGGGATTGCACCTTCTCGACTGGTTATATTTTCTTTAATGTGGACTTGTGTTAGACTAATCATGTGTTACATGATTGGTGTGTATGGATGTCAACTTATAATTAGAATCAAGTCATATAATGAATGTCATGTTTTGTTTATAGCACAACTCCTGATTACGATTGGTATGTTGTTATGTGTAATACTTGTATGAATGTGTTATGTACTTAAATGTTAACGTGTTTGCCATGATCAATATGTGTTCGAAACCTGTTAGCTTATGTGTAAAACTTACGTGTATTACTTGAACCTAGACCTGACTTGTATAGTAACCATGTTAGGACGTGGTTGACCACATATAGCTCAAGTAACCTTTCTGTGTATCTGCCGAGCAAACCAAGGTGAGTTCACACTTTCTACAAAGCATGGGATACCCTGGGGTGGGGAATGGGTTAAGGAATATGGATTCCTCATCCTTTCTTGGGTAGGACAGTACGGGTTCAGGAATATAATTCCTCGTCCTCTTGGACAGTTTTCACTAGACCAAAACTCTATCACGAAGTCCCTCCTTTTTATATCGACTTAATCGTCGGGCCAATGGCGAGCGGGTCATTAGTTAGATAGCGCTATTTAGGTCTGACAAGCCTCACACCGTGCCGCAGAGGACGGGCGTGAACTAATGGATCTGGGCACGTCAATGATGATAGACATTGATAGTTCAGGGCATATAAACATGACTACAGTCAGCAGTCGATATGGTAACGAGTCTAGTATTATATACATGGGGTAGCCCCCACGGCCAGAGAGCCAGATAATTAAACATGGGGTAGCCCCCACGGCTGAATAGCCAGAGTAAACGGGATTTAAACAGAACACGTTTTCAACTATGGGGTAACCCCCACGGCAGGATGCCAGCTAAGGGAAACTGTTTTTGGAACAACTTAAAATAAACAACCAACTGTGAACTCGCTCAACATTGTTGTTGACTCGTTACTACATGCTTTCCAGGTCAAAAGGTTTAGCAAGAGCTTGCATGGGGAAGAGTCATTGTGGAGCATGGACATTGAGTGTTCATGATGAACTTAAACATTATTGACTTTTGTTATGGTTTTAGACATTATGCTTCCGCTTGCAACTTAAACTATGTTTTGTTTGGACACCAATTGTATTGTGTTGGATTTAATTATTACTTACATGCTTGTTCAATATGATTGGTGGCTTGATCCTGGTCAGTCACGCCTCCAAGCGGTGATACTCCGCATGTGGATTTTGGGGGTGTGACAGATTGGTATCAGAGCCATTGGTTATAGTGAACTTGGTTTTAATAAGGGGAAAAAGTTTTTGTTAAAACCAGACTATAACCTGAACAGCGCTCAACGATCCACAACGACGCTTCACTCCACGTGCAAGGCTCAATACTATAGGTGATATGGTTTATGTTATATTGCCTACTTGCTAGATACATAGAACTTTGCTCATAGTATGCTTCTATGAATGTAACAACTATTGATTGAAAACACATGTGTGCTTGCTCCATTCTATCACTCCACACTTACACACATTCGCGACACCTTTCCTACTTGTGTTTCCTTTGATGTGAAGATCATGAGGGAACGTGTGAACCTAACTCAAGCCAGCTGACAGCTCTTATCAACGAACAAGTTACGGCAGCACTCGCAGCCGCTCAGGCTGGAGGTATAACCTGCTATTCCGAACCTAACCTAGGATGTTAGATCCTACTCTCATGACCCAACTCTCGCGCTTAACCCTGTCTCTTCTTCCTCGCGCAACAAGGTCAGAACGCTCAGCCACCTGTATGCACATTCAAGATGTTCATGGACTGTCGTCCTAGTACTTTCAGTGGCACTGAAGGGGCCGTTGGACTCCTCCATTGGTTTGAGAAGCACGAGTCAGTCTTCGAAATGTGTGAATGCCCCGAGGCTCATGGGGTGAAATATGCCACTGGTACTCTCGAAGGCACTGCGCTAACTTGGTGGAGCGCGCAAGTTCAGATGCCGGGGTTGGCGGCTGCTAATGCCACCCCATGGAATGATTTTAAGGAACTGATCAAACGTGAATACTGTAGTCGTGATGACATCCACAATCTGGAAGTGGAGTTCTTTAACCTGTAGGTGACAGGGTCAGAGATAGAAGCGTACACGAAACGATCCAACGAACTGGCAGTGTTGTGTCCAACTATAGTGGATCCTCCCATCAAGCGCATTGAGCTGTACCTCAAAGGCTTAGTACTAGAGATTCAACGCCATGTAACTGCTGCTAACCTTGCAACCATCTAGGATGTTACTCGTTTTGCTCATCGTCTCACAGACCAGGCAGTGGAACAGAACAAGCTGCCTAAGCGTATTGATGCTACTACTACTACTTCTGCTACTCCCAGTGACAACAAACGGAAGTGGGATGGAACCTCTAGTACGGGTTCGACTACGATTCAGTCCCAGGCACAACAGCGAAAGATCGATGACTACCAGAGTCCTGGTCAGTAATCTTCTGGTAGTCAAGGGCAGGGTGGAATCGATGTAATTTGCACCACAGTGGGCCGTGCAACAAAGATCGTTGTCAGAAATGCAACAAGCTTGATCATGAAGCCAAAGATTATAGAAGCTTACGTCCTGCAAACAAGAACCGACAACAGCAGCCACAAGCTCCACAGAATCAGCAGCAACAGCAGGGTAATAAGGGATGCTATCAGTGTGGTGCTTAAGGTCACTTCAAGAGACACTGCCCACAGTTGAACCAGAACCAGAACCAGAATCGGAACCACAACCAAGGAAACGGGAACAATAATGGAGGCAACAACGGGGGTAATAACGACGGCATTGGTGCCAGAGTTCGAGCGTTCGTGATTGGTCAGGGTGATGTTAGGAATGACCCCAACGTTGTGATGGTTTCGACATCATTATTGGTATGGATTGGCTACCTCAACATCGAGTAGAGATTCTTTGCAACGAGAAGATTGTCCGCATTCCTCGGTCGGGTGAGGAACCTCTCATGATTCGTGGCGACAAGAGTGGTGCTGTTGTGAGCATCATCTCTTTCCTTAAGGCCCAGAAGTGTTTGAGAAAGGGTCACACTGCTATTTTGGCTCTCGTTACTGACACCTCGAAGAAAGAGAAGAAGATAGAAGATTTTCCGATTGTACGCGACTATCCTGAGGTATTTCCTGAGGAACTACCTGGTCTTCCGCCTCATCGCCAGGTCGAGTTTCAAATCGAGCTAGCTCCTGGAGCAGCGCCCATAGCTCGAGCACCTTATCGTTTCGCCCCATCAGAGTTGGAAGAACTCTCTACGCAACTACAAGAACTCTTGGACAAGGGTTTTATCCGTCCTAGCTCTTCGCCATGGGGAGCTCCAGTGCTATTCGTGAAGAAGAAAGACGGTACTTTCAGAATGTGCATCGACTACCAGGTGACGGTGAAGAATCGTTATCCTCTTACACGAATTGACGACTTGTTCGACCAGCTGCAAGGGTCGAGCTTTTACTCGAAGATTGATCTGAGATCGGGATATCACCAGCTGAGAGTCCGAGAAGAGGACGTCTCCAAAACAGCCTTTAGAACTTGTTATGGACACTACGACTTTTTGGTCATGCCTTTTGGGCTGACAAACGCACCTGCGGTCTTCATGGACCTTATGAATAGGGTGTGCAAGCCTTACCTGGACAAGTTCGTTATAGTGTTCATCGACGACATCCTGATCTATTCTAAGAGTTAGGAGGAACACGAGCAGCATCTACGACTTATTTTAGAACTCCTTCGAACAGAACAGCTTTACGCAAAGTTCTCGAAATGCGACTTCTGGCTTCGTGAAGTCCATTTCCTAGGGCATGTGGTAAACAAGGATGGGATCCACGTTGATCCATCCAAGGTAGACTCGATTAAGAACTGGCCTGCACCTCGTACACCAACGGAAATTCGCCAATTCTTGGGTTTGGCAGGTTACTACAGGAGGTTCATTAAGGATTTTTCCAAGATTGCACAACCTCTCACCTCACTAACGAAGAAGGGCGTTACTTATCGATGGGGTAATACACAAGAATCGGCATTTCAGCACCTAAAGGATAGGCTCTGTAGCGCACCTATTCTCTCATTGCCAGAGGGCACAGATGATTTTGTGGTCTATTGCGACGCATCCATTCAGGGTCTTGGATATGTGTTGATGCAACGTGACAAGGTCATAGCCTATGCCTCACGCCAACTTAAAGTTCATGAAAGGAACTACACTATGCACGATTTAGAGCTGGGAGCTGTTGTTTTTGCACTTAAGATATGGAGACATTACCTGTACGGTACCAAGTGCACCATTTACACCGATCATAGGAGTCTCGAGCATATCTTCAAACAGAAGGAGCTAAACATGCGTCAACGACGATGGGTTGAGCTATTGAATGATTACGAATGCGCAATCAAGTATCATCCGGGCAAAGCCAATGTTGTGGCCGACGCCCTCAGTCGAAAGGATACCACACCTAGGCGTGTGCGAGCATTACATCTTACCATTCAGTCTAGTCTTCCTTCCCAGATACGAGATTCTCAGGTAGAAGCATTGAAACCAGAAAAACGTCAGGGCTGAAGCCCTACGTGGCTCAAGGCAACAGTTAGAACAAAGGGAAGACGGCGCATACTATGTAACAGGACGCATTTGGGTCCCACTCTATGGCAACCTACGAGAGCTTGTGATGGATGAGGCACACAAGTCTCGCTACTCAGTACATTCTGGTTCAGATAAGATGTACCACGACTTGAAAACTACGTATTGGTGGCCTAGCATGAAAGCTCACATAGCAACCTACGTCAGTAAATGTTTGACTTGTGCGAGAGTCAAGACCGAATACCAGAAAACCTCGGGCCTACTTCAACAATCAGAGATACCACAATGGAAATAGGAGTAAATTTCCATGGATTTCGTTACTGGCCTGCCTAGATCTCAATGCGGAAATGATACTATTTGGGTGATCGTGGATCGACTCACAAAGTCTGCACACTTCTTGGCTATCAAAGAAACTGACAAGTTCTCTACTTTAGCAGACGTTTACTCGAAGGAAGTGGTTTCGAGGCACGGGGTGCCCACCTCTATTATCTCTGATCGTGATGCACGTTTTACTTCTGAATTATGGCAAGCAATGCACAAGTCCTTTGGCTCACGTTTAGATATGAGCACAGCTTATCACCCGCAAACGGATGGGTAGTCTGAACGCACCATCCAGACCCTTGAAGACATGCTCAGGGCATGTGCGATTGACTTTGGCAACGGTTGGGAAAAACATCTGCCACTAGTGGAATTCTCGTATAATAACAGTTACCACACCAGCATTCGGGCCGCTCCATTTGAGGCATTGTACGGGCGTAAATGCCGATCACCTCTTTGTTGGGCAGAGGTGGGGGATAGCCAAATCACTGGCCCAGAACTCGTAGTAGATACTACAGAAAGGATTGCTCAGATGCGACAACGCATGGCGGCAGCTCGCGACCGTCAGAAAGCATACGCTAATAAGCGCAGGAAACCACTCGAGTTCCAAGTTGGGGATCGAGTGCTACTCAAAGTTTCACCCTGGAAGGGTGTGGTTCGTTTTGGAAAACGAGGCAAACTTAACCCACGATACGTTGGACCATTCGACATCATAGAAAATAGGGCAAGGTGGCCTACAAACTGAACTTACCAGCAGAACTCAGCGCATATCACAACGTTTTCCACGTGTCGAATCTGAAGAAGTGTCTGTCAGATGAGACCCTCATAGTTCCTTTGAAGGAGCTCACTATCAACGAGCAGTTACAATTCGTCGAGGAACCAGTTGAAATCATGGACCGGGATGTTAAGGTCCTCAAACGCACCAGAATACCTCTCGTTCGAGTTCGTTGGAACTCACGTCATGGCCCAGAGTTCACCTGGGAACGCGAAGATCAAATGAAACAAAAGTATCCCCAACTGTTCGCAAACAGTACAACCACTACTGAGGCTGAAGCTACAACGGAATTTCAGGATGAAATTCCAGATCAACGGGGGAAGGATGTGACACCCCAGGAAAACCATGCAACTTAACTAGCTTCCTCAGTGAGTACGTACCAAATTTCGGGACGAAATTTCTTTCAAGTTGGGGATAATGTGACAACCCGAGTTTCAAGGTCTCTATTCGACTTAACTTATTACGTATTTGCAAGTGTGTTTTTATAATTACTTGATGGGCAAAACATGTGTTGTTTGTAGATGGTAGTATACATGTTATGTGTATGGATGTTTTATATGTACTGTTTGGATTATTGGATTTGTTTAACGCATACACACATTCACTTGGGCCGGAGGCCACACTTCTCTCATATCATTCTCTTCGGCCCACACCACTCGAGCCCACACAGTCCACACGCACACCTAATTATATATGATTGGGCATATTGATCTTGCTCCCATAATTCTTAATCGCACAAAGCACCCAAACCCTAATATTCTTGGACTTAGCGGCAACCCCTTCTCTCCCGTAAACCTCTCCTCTCATTCGGTTAGTATATCCATCCTCGTTGATTTACATTCTTTAGGGGGTTAAATCATGAATATATGTGTTGGTTGATGTTGATGTTATATGTCTTTTGTTACTGGCCGATCTGCAAAATAAGAGTAGTTTGTAATTGTGTGAAACCACTAATTTTATTTGGTCCAATTAAAAGTCCACTGAATTTGCAAAGTTCAAGCAAACCAATTATGATTTTAGTGGTCCAATACACTTGAAGGTATGTGGCGTGAGGGCCTGACAAAATAGATAACCATGAATAAAGGGTGGCAGCCCATGTGATCCTATAATGTTGTCCATGATGGTTACTAGTATATGTGAATTAACTAATGGAGATTATAATGGACATGTGATAACTATTCAAATACAAACTGAAAACAAATATTTATGCATTAACCAGAATGTGCGATGATGATGTTGAATATTTGGAGGTATTTTGTTTTTAGGTGTGGGGTGTCAATTGCATAACAATAAGTTACAGATAAAAATTAAAAGGGTAGATGAGTTTAATAATATTCGAACATGCATGCTAATTATTTGGGATGTACAAAAAGGGTATTGAGTCTAATGGATATGCATGTAAGCTGGGCCGAGTAAACAGGAGCCCAATATAGGGCGGTGGGCCTAATATGCAAAACCTTGGGCCTACGACATAATTGGGCATTATGCGGCTGGATTGGGTTGGATTACACATTGAACCGCGGACTCTTAGTAATGGGCAGCACGCATTATATTTTGAGTGGGCCGTGTAGTTGTCACCGTGCTGATTGGGCCGGACCGGGTAAAGGGATTGCACCTTCTCGACTGGTTATATTTTCTTTAATGTGGACTTATGTTAGACTAATCATGTGTTACATGATTGGTGTGTATGGATGTCAACTTATAATTAGAATCAAGTCATATAATGAATGTCATGTTTTGTTTATAGCACAACTCCTGATTACGATTGGTATGTCGTTATGTGTAATACTTGTATGAATGTGTTATGTACTTAAATGTTAACGTGTTTGCCATGATCAATACGTGTTCGAAACCTGTTAGCTTATGTGTAAAACTTACGTGTATTACTTGAACCTAGACCTGACTTGTATGGTAACCATGTTAGGACGTGGTTGACCACATATAGCTCAAGTAACCTTTCTGTGTATCTGCCGAGCAAACCAAGGTGAGTTCACACTTTCTACAAAGCATGGGATTCCCTGGGGTTGGGAATGGGTTAAGGAATATGGATTCCTCGTCCTTTCTTGGGTAGAACAGTACGGGTTCAGGAATATAATTCCTCGTCCTCTTGGACAGTTTTCACTAGACCAAAACTCTATCACGAAGTCCCTCCTTTTTATATCGACTTAATCGCCGGGCCAATGGCGAGCGGGTCATTAGTTAGATAGCGCTATTTAGGTCTGACAAGCCTCACACCGTGCCGCAGAGGACGGGCGTGAACTAATGGATCTGGGCACGTCAATGATGATAGACATTGACAGTTCAGGGCACATAAACATGACTACAGTCAGCAGTCGATATGGTAACGAGTCTAGTAGTATATACATGGGGTAGCCCCCACGGCCAGAGAGCCAGATAATTAAACATGGGGTAGCCCCCACGGCTGAATAGCCAGAGTAAACGGGATTTAAACAGAACACGTTTTCAACTATGGGGTAACCCCCACGGCAGGATGCCAGCTAAAGGAAACTGTTTTTGGAACAACTTAAAACAAACACCCAACTGTGAACTCGCTCAACATTGTTGTTGACTCGTTACTACATGCTTTGCAGGTCAATAGGTTTAGCAGGAGCTTGCATGCGGAAGAGTCGTTGTGGAGCATGGACATTGAGTGTTCATGATGAACTTAAACATTATTGACTTTTGTTATGGTTTTAGACATTATGCTTCCGCTTGCAACTTAAACTATGTTTTGTTTGGACACCAATTGTATTGTGTTGGATTTAATTATTACTTACATGCTTGTTCAATATGATTGGTGGCTTGATCCTGGTCAGTCACGCCTCCAAGCGGTGATACTCCGCTGGTGGATATTGGGGGTGTGACAAGCACCCTCTTCAACTATAGCTTCATCAGCACCCGCACCAGCATCACCACCAGCATCAACCTCCTTTTCAGCTGTTTGGGAAGGCTCCTCAACCACAGGCTTTGCAGGAAGCTCCATAGGATTGCCCCCAAGATCCTTCAATCTCGCCTCCCAAGCGTTAACATTCCATGAAGGGCATTCAAAGCCCAGGGCTCTGGTTTCATAGGCCATTTTTAGCCTAGCTTGGAGGAGAGATATCACGATGGATCCTTTGAGGCCCTCCCTGTAGGAGTTCATATCCTACTCGTGCTGAAGTTGAGCAGCATCCAGCTTGAGTTGAGCATCCTGGTTGGCCTTGTTGATCGCGGGTTGAGCTTCCTAGGCCACAGCCTTGTATTTATCTTCGTAATGCTATGACTTGGCGGTGGCGATTACTGCTTGGTCTGCGATAGTGGTCTTAGCCTTCTTCAGTTTGGCTTCCAACATCTTGTTCAGTCCACATGAATCCTCATACAAGTGCACTAACCATTCGAGACCCTACAATTAGATGAACAGGTATCAATGTATATACTTAAAATGTATAGTCAACATATATGTGTAGGATATAAGTTAAGGATACTTACCTTATTGAGGAAGCCGATCATAAACTTGCTGGATTCCAAAAAACCATGATTCTCGTATGGAAAGAAATCAGAGGTAGCAGGGGAATCTGGTTCCTTTCTCTTGTGGGAACTGGAGCCAGGTGGCTTTGTGGAAGTGGAAGGCTTGGGAACGGTGGCAATATTGGAGCTGGTAGGTTTTGATGTGGTGACAGCTGGCTTGGGATTTGGTTCTTGTTTGACTTGTACAGGACCAGAATAGCTATCCAGTTCCTCAAGATCAAGGACTTCAAGGTTTTTAGCTGGTTCTGCACGAAGGGAAGAAATACTAAGCCCTTATATACTAGTAGAATATAATCAGATTAATATATAAGAATAACTTGCAAAACTATGCTTACCAGACATCTCGGAACTTGATTTTTGGCTTGAGCTTGTGAATAACAGGGAGAAGGTTCTTTCACTCTCCGGGAGCTGGTAGATCTCTTTGATTCTTCTTTCTGATTCAGCGCTTGGAGGGGCCAATTCCTTGAATTTGCTGGACAAAAAGGTCAAGATGTCATTTTAGGATATAGACTCGGGATACGACTGGGGATATTCCTAAAACCCTAAATCCTACAAGAGGTCAACCACTTCCTGGGAAGGTCAACACCCTTGTCAATAGAGTCTCTTTTCATGAAAAAGAATTTTCGTCTGCAATCATCCTCGTTTTTAGTCGCTTTGAGGATGAGGGGATCTTTGGAGGTGGAAAAGAGAAGGAATCGACTGGAACCATGAGACCTTAAACGATATGCAATCGGAAGATCCTCAATGCACAAGTCAGGCATATGAAGATATTTTATCTGGTCTAGTGTGACTAAAACTCGCCAAACCATAGGCATGGTTTAGGCATAACTAAGACCGGTGAGTTCAAAAAAGCGAGAGATGAAGGTCCAGAAAGGATATCAAAGCCCTATGGAGAAAGGGTAGGCCAAGAAGCATACCCATTCGTCGGAATACACGTCCGATCGGACCTCCCGATTGAACGGACGTATAATCGCTCTGGCAGGAAAGGCACCGGAGGCTTTTAGGGCAACAATATCGGCGTTGTCAAATGAACAGACCACTTTCTTGGGTTCTTTGAGAAGATTTTGTTCGTTGAAAGTGGGGGTGGAATCAGCTGTTTGGGATCTGCTTCGACTAGCCATGGGAAATGAAGAGATCTTGCAAAGAAAACAAAGAAGAAAGAGGAGGAAAAATACCTGAAAATTGCTCGGAATGTGATGATCAATAAGCAGAAAATCTAAGAAGATATAGACCAAAAATAGGGGGTAATGAGTAAAATGCGCGTGGGAAGTTGTAGCGGGTCACTTCAAGCGTCTAATCATCTTAATTACCTCGATCTAAGCGATAAGTTTTAAAATATATTCGTTTGAATTTAGAATTCCAACATATATATTTTGGGGACAATTGTTATGGGTGTTTTTCTGAACCCATATCCTGAATTGTATCCTGACTTTATTACTTTTGTTTGTGACCAGGATACCGGATCAGGATATTGGTAACATCCTGATGTAGTATCCTGGTAGTTAATAATTGTTCACGTGAAGATTAGGATGGCAAGCTTATAACGTTCGAGTGGAATTGTTCTCCTGAAGACTCGGACTAAACAGTTGAAAAGAGAACATTGAAGCCGGAAGAAGGGATCTCCAATGTTCAATAGAGAATATTCAAAGGATCCCTAATTTGTAGGATAGTTAGTTGTTTCTTTTTTACTATAAATAGGAGCTGTACGGATCGATAAGACACACAACTTCACCCACTTTCTCACCTTCTCTACAAGCTGCAATCACTCACAATCACCTTTGTTAGGGGAAGATTTTTGAATGATCAATGATCCTCAATTACTGTTGGGTTTGGTGATCCTCACTTCTGTTTGAATTAGTGATCCTCAGAAGTATTGCAGGATCAGGATCATGGATCATCATAAGGATCCTTATACTAACGATTGTCTACTTTGAATATGATGTTGTTTTGCAGGAGTACGAGCTTGGACTTGGTCTTGGCGATATTCTTGGAGCATATTCCTTATTTATTCCGCACGTGCTTGACTGAAGTGGACGTTGTGGAGTTCGTGGAGGACTTGCATGAATTGCGGAATGTTTGTTAGCTTAGATATTTTCCATTTTTAAAAGGGATAGCGAGCTAAATAGAAAACACTTGGCTATTTTTAGCTTAACACACTCTAGCAACCGCTCTCACCAGCTCTTGACAATTCACTTGGCGATTACACACTTTTTTACACATTACACTATAGTGATCCTTGTAATTAGCTCGCTATCATCCGAAGTTGTAATACATTTCTTGTTTAATTTGAGTTTGTGATCGGTAGTTTCCATCACCCGAGGTTTTTTATGCCGGAGATCATTCATTGATCAAGGGCTTTTTCCTCGTATAAATCTTTGTGTCACTTATTCATTTCATTTCTGAGTGATCCTTAGTGTTGTTCATTGATTCAAGCATCATACCTCACAACAGAAAGTTTGGTTGCATTATCATTGCTTGATTTTTGACCAAAACAGTTTGGCGCCCACCGTGGGGCAATTGGTGCTTCATTCCTAAGAAGATTCGTATTTTCGTGGTCATTTCGGTTCGATACAACCAAGCAGATGGCTTCCTCAGCGAAGAATACTTCAAGTTTAATGCCATCATTCAGTTCTTCACAAGGCGTTCCTACTTTGCCTCCACCGCCTTCTGGATCCCAGAAGAATGTTGAGAATGCTGCGAAGAAACCAACCCCCATTTTCCAAAAACCACCAACTTCTTCTGTTTCCACTAATCCTACTACTAATGATCTTTTTAATCTGATTTTGCAGATGAGGGAACGTATGCAAGAGCAGGATAAAACCAACGAAATGATCCTCAGGGAGATAGGTGATATCAAGAAACAGAAGAAATCGGTGGAGGATCATTCTCCATTGATGCCCAGGTCGCTAAACTTCGACACCCCAGTCATAACTTCCCAGCAATCAGCAGCTCCGGACGTGCAATACTTGGGTGAATTGCCAGGAAGATGTTATGGAACAACAACAATGACTCAGGCCCCAGGATCTTACCTTCAGCCTTCCGGAGCCTCTGTCCAGCATCAGGGATCCTTCATCAGTTCAGGAAGATATTTGGGAATGCACTCGGTTCAAGGATCCTCCCAGGTCCAAGGATCCTCTCTGGTTCCAGGATCCTTTCAGGTCCAAGGATCCTCCCAGGTCCAAGGATCCTCCCAGGTCCAAGGATCCTCTCTGGTTCCAGGATCCTTTAAGGTCCAAGGATCCTCCCAGGTCCAAGGATCCTCTCTGGTCCCAGGATCCCTCCAGGTTCATGAATCCAACATCTTTCAGGATCGAGGATCCTTAAGGAGTATGCAGCCTCCAAGCACGGATGTTCATCAAGGAGACTTCATACCAATGCAGACCATCGCTTCATCTGGTCCTTCAATCATACCAGAATCCCGTCAATATGGATTCACATCTGGAATTCCAAGCATGAATCCAATGGGAGGTAACACTTTCAATAATTCATATAACACTAACCATGGCTCAATGCAGGATACAGGTATCAATCAGGCTATGGATAGGGAGCTACAGAAGCTTAAGGATATGATATCCAGTGTACCAGGAGTGGTCAAACCCATTCCTGAAATTGCAGATGGTAGCCATAGGATATCTTGTTTTGCACCACCCTTATGTGACGCTGAGATACCCAAAAGATTCCAGATACCATCCATGAAGCTCTATGATGGTTCAACGGACCCAGAGGAGCACGTAGCTCAATACAGGGAGAGGATGGAGATCAATCCAATTCCTGAGAGGTTAAAAGAAGCATGTCTATGCAAGGGATTTGGATCCACACTCACAGGATCTGCTCTTAAATGGCTGCTAAGTCTTCCCCCTTACTCTATTACTTCATTTGCTAATCTAGTTAATTTGTTTAATAGTCAATTCTCTTGTAGTAGAAAATTTGAACGATTAACTAGTGATAACAAGGTCAAAATGAATCACTTAGAGAGTATATCACTAAGTTTAGTAAAGAATCCTTAGATATTCCTAAATTGGATATTGCTACGGTAGTAGAAGCCTTTAAAATGGGATTGCTTAGGGATTCATTGTTCTATGATGATCTTGTTATGACCCCTTGCAGGAACCTTGATGAAGTAAGAACTAGGGCCCTTAGGTTCATCCACCCAGAGGATGACAAAAGGATCCAGGATAGATTGACAGGATCCTCAAAACAGGAGAAGCAAGGATCCTACTTTAAGAATAACAAGTTCAAGTCCTACAACAAGTCTGATAACCAGAATGTGCATGCAGTAGAGCAAGAAGAGGATGATGAGGATTATCCTCCTATTTCTTAATACTGTTTTTCTGTTGATAACAATGAACTAATCCTTGCAATGCAGAATCTATGTGAGAAAGCTAGGTGGCCGAGAAAAAGTGATAAACCAGCTGCTACAAAGGATAAGTCCAAGTGGTGTGCATATCATGAGGATTTCGGGCATCTCACTGAAGAGTGTATTGCACTTAGAAAGGAAATTGGTTACTTGTTGAGCAAGGGGCATTTGAAAGAGCTTTTGGGACGAAAGAAGTCAAGGATCCAGGATCCTAAAAGGATCCCGGAAAGGGCTCCTTCTCCTCCAGCAGATGCACAAGTTATAAACTTCATATCCGGTGGATCAGACATTTGTGGTACTTCCTTTTCAGTAGCAAAAAGACATGCTAAGGAAACCAAGATGGATAATGGAGACAGACCCGTCCGGACCTCCGTTGTTACCCAGGATAAAGTCATAACCTTTGATGAGGATGATCGTGTTGATGTCCAGGATCCTCATCATGATGGTCTTGTTATTACCCTGTTTATTTCTAACCACTTTGTTCGCAGGATCCTTATAGATGGAGGAAGCTCTGTGAACATCATTCAGCTTGATGTCCTCAAGAAGATGAATATCCCGGAATCTGATATTGTCCCTAGATCCTCAGTACTTGTGGGATTCAGCGGAGAAACTAAGAATACATTGGGGGACATCAAACTCCCAATCTATATTGAAGGATTGCATTCTTATCAAAAATTTTATGTTATAGATTGCTTATCTTGTTGCAATGTTATCCTTGGCAGGCCATGGATACATGATATGAAGGCAGTCCCATCCACCTATCATCAGTGTGTAAAGCTTCCAAGTCCATGGGGAGTGGTCAAAATTGAGAGTGATCAACAAGAGGCTAAGAACTGTTATACATCATCAATGAAGCCAGCCTCAAGACCAAGGGAGCAATAGAAATTAAAGTATCCTTCAAGAGATGTCTTGGAGGCAAGAGAACAGGATTTGAAAGAAATCCTCATGGATCCTGATGATCCTGAATCCAAGATCTTCATAGGATCAGGGATCCTTAGCGACATTGAACAAGAGCTAGTATCCTTCCTTAAGAGGAGGAAATCCACCTTTGCCTGGAAACATGAAGACATGACAGGTATATCTAAGGATATAATTACTCATAAGCTTGGCATTGACAGGTCATTCAAGCCTATACATCAAAAGAGGAGGAAGTTTGCACCTGAAAGGAATGCTATTATCCAGGAAGAAGTAGATAAACTACTTCGGGCAGGTATGATAAGAGAGGTTAAGTATCCAAGATGGTTAGGCAATGTGGTTGTTGTTCAAAATAAAAATGGAAAGTGGAGGGTATGTGTCGATTTTACTGATTTAAACAAGGCATGTCCCAAGGATCCTTTCCCATTACCCCACATTGACTCCATGGTGGATGCTACCGCGGGTCACGAGTTGTTAACCTTTATGGATGCTTCATCTGGATTTCAACAAATTCAGATGGAACCATCTGATCAAGAGGATACAGCCTTTATGACCCCAACTGGTATATATTGGTATATATTGTTATATTGCTTCACCAACCAGCAGAACTTTTGCATCCTATATCCTCTTCTTGGCCATTTATGAGATGGGGAATGGATATAGTTGATAAGCTTCCTAAGGCACCTGGTGGAAAAGTATTCATGCTTGCTATGACTGACTACTTCTCCAAGTGGATAGAGGCTGAAGCCTTTGCTCAAGTCAGAGAAAAAGAAGTTATATCCTTTATTAAAATAAACATTATTACTAGATTTGGTATCCCTTCTGAAATTGTTTGTGATAATGGATCCCAATTTATTGGGAGTAGAACTACTAACTTTTGTGACAGTTGGGGGATTAAGATGATAATATCAACACCAGTCCACCCACAAGCTAATGGTCAGGCAGAATCATCCAACAAGATCATCATCAACAATTTGAAGAAGAAGCTTGGATCCAAGAAAGGAAAATGGGCAGAAGAACTACCTTATGTGCTTTGGGCGGATAGGACAACTCCCAAGAATGCTACAGGCCAAACTCCATTTTCTTTGGTATTTGGGGCAGAATCAGTGATCCCTACCGAGATGGTGGTTCCAACTGCAAGAACAAGCGTTCGTGATCCTGAAGAAAATGCTGAAAACTTGGTTCAAGACTTGGATACTATAGAAGAACTCAGGGATTTGGCAAGAATAAGGATGGCTAGTTATCAACAAAGGATGGCTGGAGCCTACAACAAAAATGTCAGGATCAGGAAATTCCAAGTTGGTGATATGGTATTAAGGAAAGCATTTCAGAATACCACCAATCCTGCTGATGGAAAGTTGGCACCAAAATGGGAAGGCCCTTATTTGATTGAAGCTGAAGCAAGAAATGGGGCATATCGATTGCTAACAATGGAGGGTGATTTACTGCCAAGAGCTTGGAATGCTGTCCACTTAAAGAAATATTTCATGTAACGAGGATCCATGATCCTTAACTGACAAGTATCCTTGAAGGATCCTTACAGGACAGATGATCCTCATTCTGGTAATATTCTAATCTCAAACTATTTCATTCTTATATTATCTTATATAAGGATAAGGATCATGCATCCTTTATCATCCTTTTACTTGATTCTGAGTCTTGAAGGTTCAGGTATCCTTAACAAAGGATTGAGTATCCACAGAAGTATTCAGTTATTTGGGCTTGACCCCAGTTATTTGGGCTTGACCCCAGTTTGGGCCTGTCTCCAGTTTCGCCAGTAGCGCACGATGATCCTGGTATAGTTCATGGCAATGGGACCAGTACTCGCTTTAGGGGCTGACAATTTCATTGTACTGGCTATATTCAGGATCCTGCGTATAATGGTAGGTGTACCATACATCTGTTCCTAAGGTTTCTAACGTTTTCACGTTAGCTAAGGTTTTGGCATTTTCATGTCACTAAGTTTGGATAGTCGCCAGTGAGGGCCATACTCCAGTTTACATACGATCCTTGGGCTTGTCCCCAGTTATCCTTGGGCTTATCCCCAGTTATCCTTTGGGCTTGTCCCTAGTTATCTTTTGGGCTTGTCCCCAGTTACTAACTCTTATCTTATATTGGCTTAGTCCCAAGTTGTATCCTATTTCAGGTGTATGGAGACAAACGACCAAGGATCCTTGATCCTTACCTTCTACTAAGGTTTGCCTTTTGGGTTATCCTGATTATAAGTGTTAAAGGTTAGGATCCTAACTTGGATCCTCAGGTATGATCCTTAACTATTTTGATTTTATTCATTATTCATTTGAGTAACCCTTATTCTTTGACAACTGAACTTATGATCCTTAAACTATATTACTTTTCAAAACTTATCAACTATAGGATGTGTGATCCTTGATCATATCCTTAAATTTTTGAAGATATTTATTAAATTTTTCCTTTGCTTGATAAGTTTAGACAAAATATATATCACAACAATTGAAAAGTAAAAATATTAACAAGGATAGCAACACGGGAGATAGCCAAAAAGTTAAAGTTATTTTATTCACGAAACATTAAACCCTTTAAGGTTGTCAAAATTGCCAACCCACGTTTCTACCAGCAAAACGTGGCCCGTCCACATGGGTTGGCAAAGGGTGTCTATTGTTTACGGGTCTAGAAAGTGCAGGAATTAAAAGACGGCAGGATCACAATGGCTTCATCCCCCAAACAGAGGATCCCTCCACCATTTGTAATCCTACCTATTGTTCAAAGGATCCATGATCCTTAGCCCTAATTACTATTGTTCAAGATACAACCCATCATTGTTTAACAAAAACATCATAACTAAAATAAACTACCAAACTTAAAAAAATGGGCTCCGGCTACGTCTAGAAATGTCCTTCATCGCCCATTCATGCAGCCTACACCTTCGCTGCATCACCATCTCCTCCAGCTCCAGTATCCTTCACCTGATCCTTGCCACTGCCACCAGCCTCGATTGCCAGAACCTCTTCAGCCTCTTCGACATTCCCAACATAGTCCTCGATTTCAGCAAATTTCTGCAAAGAAGACAATGCAAAGTTCAGGATCACGTGATCCTCAAATGAGCAGGATAATCAAACTAAGTCAGTGATCCTTACATCAGCAAAGTACTCGAGGAACTGATGGCGGATCAAAGGCAAGCCTTGTAGATTGTCAGCTTCAGAGGTCTTCCTTTTCTTTCCACCTCTTCCCTTTGAAGTGGTTGCCTTGGGGATTATGACGGAGGGGCTAGCAGCAGACTTTTTCTTTGAGGATCGGACAGTGTCAAGATCAGTGACACTGAATTTGGAGGCAGATCTTGAAGATTTTCCAGCACCTACACACCCAAAACAGATAAGTATCCTTATCCCATTTCTATTTAGCTATTTATTTAAACATTTAATTATGTAAAAAAATAGGATACTTACTCGACATAGTGACAGAACCTGAGGATACTTCTTGAGAATCCTGGGTGTTTGTTTTGAATGACCTTGTTGCAGGATCAATTCTTCTGAAAGCAGCAAGCCTTTCCTTGGTGGCAGATGATGGTATAAGGTGCGAAACAGAGATAGCTGTACAACAGAAACAAAAGGATGTTAGTGATCCTAAAACAGATAACTTATTCGGTGATCCTTCTAAGGATCCTCTACCCTACCATGGGTGGCCCACTTCCTTGGAAAATCCTATCCATCAGGGATAGAATCCCTTCTGACGAAGAAGAACCGGCGCTTCCAGTTGGTGTCATTCTTAGTGGCTTTGTAGATGGGGTGTTCTTCACCGGGCTTACGCTTGAGTAGATATCGGTGGGATCCAAATGTTACGAGGTCATACATCTCTGCCAACTCCGACATTCCCAGATCAATGCCTTCTTGCACTATGATCCTTTCAAAGGTATATAAGACCCTCCAGATCATAGGCATAGCTTGAATGTAGGAGATACCTGAAGAAACACTAGATAAATGGTCGGAACCGAGATATCTAGGGGGTTTGAATCCGCATAAAAAGGTTAGTTTCCTCTCGATTGATCCAGGTACAACAGTTCTTCTTCTCCGGTAATTCTGCAAAAAAAGCACCGTTAGCCTCGCCAAGGGGAGAAGAGGGTTCTCTCCTTGACCCGACTCCGGTGTGAGAATAAGTATGGGTGATGAAGAAGAAAATGTATTTGAGAAGTATGTGTGACTTGAATTCATACCTGGGTTTTTCTCATATTTATAGCCGGGAGTCGTTTGGGCGGGAAAGCCTGTTAATGAAAAGTTTGACGGAAGATGCTAACCCCGTAAGCGGTTACCTTTCCTTCCGTCAAGTTCTTTGATCCGACGTGAGAGCACACGGATCGTGGTTTAGATCGAAGGCTGGGGATTAGCCACGTGTAAAGTGATGAAGTGGAGATTACTCTCCTTTTGCATGCCTTCGTTGTGAATTCATGGATGACTGAGATAGTGACACGTGTCCAGACGGTTGTAACCGTCTTGGTGGTGCACGATCGTATTTCTTCTAGAAGATTACTGCTGTAATCTGGTGTGGCACTTTATTATGTGGAACAGCTGAATATCTCCCAAGTCTGGGTAAATAGTATCCAAGTCTGGATATTTTAAGCGGGAGCGTTTATTTTAGGATTCTTATCCTTTGCTAATGGGAGAAGGCGCAAGGATTTATGATTTCCTTTGGGCGCGCGACTATAGACTGCTGACTGTGTTTTTGGGACCTTACCCCTTCAAGTCCCCCCAGTCTAGTGTTGTACTTATGCAAATAAGTGGAGCACTGGACTTATGAGAGGAGAGCTTTTGGGCGCGAAAATAAAGAATCTTCCGTGAGAAGATTTAATTTTTGCTAAAAAGGGAGGTTTTTTTAAGGAAAATTATGACTTTTTGTTTTTTGTGCTCATGCCTTGACGTATAATGACGTCAGTTGGCAGTAAAGTTAGTATCTGCGAGAGTTTTTCCTTCTTACCTTGGGATGTGAAATGGCGCCTTGTCAGACTTCATTAATGGGGATATGACCCTGGTTCATGTAGCGCCGTTTGGAGGTGATGCTTTTCTGACAGTTGATCATGATGGTTGAATTTCTCTTTTCTCGAAGTTGAGTTCTTCTATATATAGGTACGTTCAAGATGTCTAATTGTCTTGTTGATTTTTTTGTCGAGGAAGATGAAACGCTCTTACCGTACTCGTCTTCTGTTGGATGTTCTTAGGGTTTATGAAGCTGCTGAAGGCCTCATGCTGCTTTCTAGGTTACCACCCTGTGTTGCTGATCCAGTAAAGGGTCTGATCCAACCTGTTTCTCCGGTAGTTGTCGATTCTGTTTGCAAAGTTCCTCAACATACGGATGTTTCTGATGATGTTAGCATTGTGCTAGATGCTGATAGTTTGATAGCTCGGTTTCCGATGCTTCGGAAGAAAGAATGCCGGTTGGTATATCGACGTCGGAAAATTCGCTGGTGTGAGCAGGTGTCTGCCGTTGATGATGATTCCGATACTGGTTAGGTGTTTATCCTTAGGGCTAGTTTTAATGTTTTTTGTTGTAAATCTGAACAATTTCTTTTTTGAAGATCATTGCCATGATCTTGCTAAGTGTTTATGTTACACTTTTGATGATATGTATATTGTGATATATGCTACTACTCCCGTAGGGTTTGTTTCTTGCATATTTGGATTACAATATGTTGCATGTGTTTAATTGCTTTTGGATAGGTAGGGCGAATGAGAAATGGTATTGTGCTCATGTGTGAACGTTTGTCCAAAAGGCGTGACAGCTTGCCTGGTTTAGACTGTTCATGAGGTGTACAATGTTTGACCATATTGTTTTCGCGCGAACCAAAGAAATTATATGCAATTTGTAATAAACATTGATACAAGTAAAGATGATGTTTGTATTGATAAGAGCGCAAGGCTCATAATACAAATAAAGAAATACATTGCCTGTATGTTCTTCCGCTTTTGTAGACCGGTTTATATGTAACACCTGCGCAACTGTTGCGCGTTCCAGGTGCGCGGGACTAGTGTCCCATCCAGTCTTTTTAAAGTGTACGCTCCTTTGCCTAAGACTTCGTTGATAATGTATGGTCCTTCCCATTTGGGCGCTAATTTGCCCGGTTTTTCAGCGTTTGAAGCTTCATTGTCGCGCAAGACGAAGTCACCGGGGACAAAGGTACATATGCGGACGCGCGCATTGTAATATTTTTCGAGTTTGGATTTGTACCTGGCCTCTGTGATGGCGGCATTCTCGCGCCGTTCTCCGAGGAGGTCTAGATCCAGTCTTCGTTCTTGCTCGTTGTTCTGTTTTTCTATAGCTATCATGCGCGGTGATGGTAGGCCGATCTCGGCTGGAATGACGGCTTTAGACCCATAGACTAGACTGAACGGAGTTTCGCCTATGCTAGTCTTTGGCATTGTTCGATGTGCCCACAGGATGCTAGGGAGTTCGTCGACCCACCCCCTGTGTGCTGTTCCAAGTCGCGCTTTTATGCCGTCGACGATTTATTTGTTTATACTTTCTACCTGACCGTTCGCTTGTGGATGCGCGACAGAGGCAAAGTTATGCTCAATCTTCATTTCTTTGAACCATTTCTGAAGATCTTCTGAGGCAAAGTTTGTGCCGTTGTCGGAAATGATGCGCAATGGTAATCCGAATCTACAAATGATATGTTCCCATATAAATTTGCGAATTACCATTGCTGTTGTTGAAGCTAGCGCTTTGGCTTCGACCCATTTTGTGAAATAGTCGACTGCTACAATGATGAACTTTACCGCACCTGGCGCGTCGGGGAATGGACCCACGAGATCGATGCCCCACTGTTGAAAAGGCCAGGCGGAGGTGACGGGTACGAGTGGGTTCTTTGGCCGGAGTGTTTTTAGCGCATGGCGTTGGCAGGATGCGCATCTCCTCAACAAGTCAACTGCGTCCACGTGCATTCCCGGCCAATAGTATCCGGCGTTCATAAGTTTTGCCACGACCATGCGCGGTCCTGCATGTATTCCGCATAATCCCTCGTGGATTTCTCTGACCAGGTATTGGGCATCTTTTTTATCAACACAGCGTAATAATGGTCCCATAAATAACTTCCGGTACAGGACGCCATCCGCCATTTCATAATTTATCGCTTTGTGTTGGATTTTTCGAGCTTCTGCCTTTCCTTCCGGAAGTTTTCCGTGTTGGAGGTACAAGATAATTGGGGACATCCAGGATGGATTTCCCATTTCTATGACGTTTACTTGTTTGAGATGAATGGAAGGGTTGGACAGTACCTCTATGCGTACTTCCTTTGCTAGGTGCTTGAAGCTGGTACCGGCTAACTTGCTTAGGGCATCTGCGTGCTTGTTCTTGCTTCTGTTTATGTGGTTAACTTTGAACGTTTGGAATTGGCTGATCAGCATCCGCGCTTGTTCAAGGTATAACCCTTTTGCATCGTAGTGGCCATTAACTTGCTCAGCCACCAGTTTTGAATCGACGTTAGCTTCAAGATTTCTTGCCCCCATTTTTAATGCTAAACGGAGATCTGCCAAAAACGCTTCGTATTCTGCTTCGTTGTTGGTGCTTTGGAAGTCTAAGCGTATGGCATATGTGAGTTCGTGATTGTCTGGGCTGACTAGTCGGAGACCTGCCCCTGCTCTGTCGTCATTGGAAGCGCCATCTGTGTGTAAGGTCCAGACTCTATCGTCAAAAACGGGTATAGGGTTCTGGATTGCTTCGCACTCTTGAACTTTGTCAATGGGAACTTCGGTGACAAAATCTGCTAGAACTTGCCCTTTGATTGCTGGTCTTGGCCTGTAGAAGATATTGTATCCTCCCAGCTCGATGGCCCATTTAGCCAACCTTCCCGCTACGTCGGGTTTGGATAAGATTTGGCCCAAATGATAATTGGTGAGAACTGTGATGACGTGGCCCGAAAAATATCTGCGCAGGCGCCGTGATGCGTGTACTAGTGCGAGGACTAGCTTTTCTATCATCGAGTAACGAGTTTCTGGGCCGGTGAGCATTTTGCTTATATAGTAGATTGGAGTCTGAATGTTTTCGCGTTCTACCATCAATACAGCACCAACCGCTACTTCCGCAGCAGATAGGTATAAAATCAGTGGTTCTTTTTCTTTTGGCGCGGTCAGCGTTGGCAGCTGGATTAAACATTCTTTCATTTGCTTGAATGCTGCTTCTGCTTCAGATGTCCATCGAAAGTCAGTTTTCTTTGCGCAGTTTCGCAGCGTGCTGATGAATGGATAAGACTTTGCCGCGTGATTAGCCAAGAATCTGTTCAAGGCTGCTAAACGCCCAGCGAGCCTTTGCATTTCTTTAACTGTTGCAGGTGATGGCATTAGCTGGATGGCCGGCACTTTTTCTGGATTAACTTTAAAACCGTCTCTAGTGACCATAAAACCCAAAAAATTTCCTTCTTCCATGCCAAAGGAGCATTTTGTTGGGTTAAGTTTTAAGTTCACGTTGCGCAAAGAGTCGAACGTGCGCTGAATATTGTTGAGCATTGTATCTTCCTCATGGCTCATGATGACGAGGTCATCCATGTATACTTCGACAGTCTTGCCAATATCTCCGCTGAAGATTGTGTCCATTAAGCGTTGGTAAGTTGCGCCTGCGTTGCGCAGGCCGAACGGCATTTTGGTGTAGCAGAAGATACCTTTATCTGTGCGGAATGCGGTTTTATCTTCGTCTTCCTCCTTCATCTGGACCTGATGATAACCCTTATAACAGTCGAGAAAGCACTTCCATCTGAATGAAGCTAGAGAGTCGACTTTCTTGTCTATCTCCGGAAGTGCGTAGCAATCTTTTGGGCATGCTTTATTCAGGTCTTTGAAGTCGACGCACATTCTCCATCCGCCACTATGTTTTTGTACCATTACTGGATTGGCAACCCATGTATGGTATTTTACTTCGCGCAAGATTCCCGCATTGAGTAGCTCTGTCACTTGCTCGTCCATAGCTTTTGCTTTTTCTTCGCTAAAACTGCGCCTTCCCTGAGAAACGGGTTCTGCTGTTGGCTTGATATTCAAGCAATGTTGCGCTATGTCGCGTGGAACCCCAGTCATGTCTGCTGGGCACCATGCAAATATATCTTTGTTGTTGGTCAACAATTCTTTTAGTTGTACTCGTGTTGCTGATGAAATGGCATGTCCTAGTAGGATGGTTTGCTCTGGGTATTCGTTGTTCAAGACCCATTTCTCTGGTTCGTTCGATGCCGAAGGTTTGGCTACTTTTGCCGGTGGCTCGTCATCTACGTACATGACTTCTTTGCTCGAGTATAGAATTGCAATTACGGTTTCCGTTGGAAATCCGCATGCAGCATGTGGAATAGAAGTAATCATGCTAAATTCTCTTTGTGACCTTCTTCCAAGCAGGACATCATGGCGTGATGTTGCCGGCATGACCATGAAATTGACTGCGACTGTTCGTGAATGCTCGCCATCCGATAAAGTCACAGGAAAAGCTATTTGCCCCAATGGGAATACGGCTTCATTGCAGAATCCGGTGAGGGGAAAATCGACCGGTTCTAGACGTGCTTTATCTTCTGGGTCCAGCTGTTTGAAACATTGCTCGTATATGATGTCCATCGAGCTTCCTGGATCTATAAACATATAGTCCGTTCGGTAATGTCCGAAGATGCCAGTAATAATCACTGGTCGTTCTTCCTGAGGGCCCCCAGGAACAACAGGAAACACAACTTGCTGTTCCCTCCAATGTTGATCATGGTTTCATTTATTTGGCCTTCGTGACGAACCCCCTTGAACCATGTTTATTTGCTTAGTTTTCTGATAGCTGCTATTTCTGGATTGTATTTCAATGGTACGACTAGATTGGATGTCCCCCCGACATGGTGTTGGTGGGTCCAATACTGTAGTGTTGATTTCTTCTCTAGATCTGATGTTTGGGAACTCAGATCTGGCGATTTGCATAACGATTGTGTTTAAAGCAGCTTGGCATCTGTTGAATCAATTTTCTGGGGATCTTTCTATGATTAGATCTGAGAAATCCTCCCTATCTGAATGACCGTCGTTTCTGTTTTCTCCCATGATTTCATTGATCTGAGTGTTTTGGGTTGTAGAACCTTTGAATTCAGATCGAGGATCTGATAGGTGGGATAACGAATTCTCTGCCATGTGCAGAACAGAGGACGAAAATAACTGAATCGAAACGAGATAAAAACTAGAAAAACAGAGGAATCGGTGGGCGCCAATGAAGAAACACTAGATAAATGGTCGGAACCGAGATATCTAGGGGGTTTGAATCCGCATAAAAAGGTTAGTTTCCTCTCGATTGATCCAGGTACAACAGTTCTTCTTCTCCGGTAATTCTGCAAAAACAAAAGCACCGTTAGCCTCGCCAAGGGGAGAAGAGGGTTCTCTCCTTGACCCGACTCCGGTGTGAGAATAAGTATGGGTGATGAAGAAGAAAATGTATTTGAGAAGTATGTGTGACTTGAATTCATACCTGGGTTTTTCTCATATTTATAGCCGGGAGTCGTTTGGGCGGGAAAACCTGTTAATGAAAAGTTTGACGGAAGATGCTAACCCCGTAAGCGGTTACCTTTCCTTCCGTCAAGTTCTTTGATCCGACGTGAGAGCACACGGATCGTGGTTTAGATCGAAGGCTGGGGATTAACCACGTGTAAAGTGATGAAGTGGAGATTACTCTCCATTTGCATGCCTTCGTTGTGAATTCATGGATGACTGAGATAGTAACACGTGACCAGACGGTTGTAACCGTCTTGGTGGTGCACGATAGAATTTCTTCTAGAAGATTACTGCTGTAATCTGGTGTGGCACTTTATTGTGTGGAACAGCTGAATATCACCCAAGTCTGGGTAAACAGTATCCAAGTCTGGATATTTTAAGCGGGAGCGTTTATTTTAGGATTCTTATCCTTTGCTAATGGGAGAAGGCGCAAGGATTTATGATTTCCTTTGGGCGCGCGACTATAGACTGCTGACTGTTTCTTCCTTTTGTAAGACCAATGCGCGGCCGCGCAAGGTTAAAAGGTTAAAAGGCAAGGTTATGGTATGGTTTCAAGTACTTATTATGGGGTTTTTGGGACCTTACCCCTTCAATACTGGTGAGGGAGAAGAAAGACTGGGTGAACTCAGGGAAAGGATACGAATATCCTATTGTGAATGGGGTGACAGGGAAAGCTATCCAGGTTTCAGAAATGTGATCACTTAGAACTGTGGGATCAAATGGTTTGAAAACGGTGTTTGCCGGAAAGCAATGTCGGATCCTGTCTATCTGTGGATCGGTAAAGCAGTATCTTTCTTTCGCTGAATCTTTGATGATCCCTTGGGTCTTTAAGGGGCTGTCCTTCTTGTGATCCTTAGCCGGCGAGGATCTCAGCTTCATCTTGTTTATGACGGTGGTGAAGAAGAAGATGAACGGAGAAATAAAACGTAAAGGGAGAAGAGGAAAAGAGATACCTGCTTGATCTTCGAATGTGGATTTAAAGGGAGTCTCTCTTGAATTTAAATGCAAATTGATCTCTATCCCTAACTTCAATTTATAATCATGATTTTGCAGGATAGTCACCTCAATGACGTCATGCTTGTAACGGCTAGTCCGACTACAACGGCTAGTTATCCGATTGATTCATAACGGATAAGAACAGAAAATATAACTCGATTATTTACAATTTACTCCTTATATTTTGGGGCAATTGTTAGGGGAGGATTTTTGAATGATCAGTGATCCTCAATTACTGTTGGGTTTGGTGATCCTCACTTCTGTTTGAATTAGTGATCCTCAGAAGTATTGTAGGATCAGGATAATGGATCATCATAAGGATCCTTATACTAACGATTGTCTACTTTGAATATGATGTTGTTTTGCAGGAGTACGAGCTTGGACTTGGTCTTGGCTATATTCCTGGATCATATTCCATATTTATTCCGCACGTGCTTGACTGAAGTGGACGTTGTGGAGTTCGTGGAGGACTTGCATGAATTGCGGAATGTTTGTTAGCTTAGATATTTTCCATTTTTAAAAGGGATAGCGAGCTAAATAGAAAACACTTGGCTATTTTTAGCTTAACACACTCTAGCAACCGCTCCACCAGCTCTTGACAATTCACTTGGCGATTACACACTTTTTTACACATTACACTATAGTGATCCTTGTAATTAGCTCGCTATCATCCGAAGTTGTAATACATTTCTTGTTTAATTTGAGTTGGTGATCGGTAGTTTCCATCACCCGAGGTTTTTTATGCCGGAGATCATTCATTGATCAAGGGCTTTTTCCTCGTATAAATCTTTGTGTCACTTATTCATTTCATTTCTGAGTGATCCTTAGTGTTGTTCATTGATTCAAGCATCATACCTCACAACAGAAAGTTTGGTTGCATTATCATTGCTTGATTTTTGACCAAAACAGTTTGGCGCCCACCGTGGGGCAATTGGTGCTTCATTCCTAAGAAGATTCGTATTTTCGTGGTCATTTTGGTTCGATACAACCAAGCAGATGGCTTCCTCAGCGAAGAATACTTGTGTTGGTGGGTTAACATCATGTACATGATGTTAGTACATGATGATGTTCCCGAAGGCAATCTTGTGTTCCCCGAAATCGTCTAGATCGATCAAGTTATTGTCTCGTTCTTGTTTGATTTAAATCGGTTGTATGCATGAATGATGTTCGTATAGGTTAGGATTTAATATATGAATCACCTTTGTGGAGAAACTGTTGATGATTTGTATGAATGGAAAACGATATTGTTTAGGCATGATGAATAATTGGCATGATGACTGGATATCTTTCGGGAAATAATGAACGATTAAGGTTTCTTATTATTATGGATTCGAGTAAGTTGTTGATGTGGATGAATCTGTGAATTTGTTTGCATGTAATGGTCATCGTATATGCCAGATTATTTAGGATTAATGTATGATTCTGTTATGCTTGAATAATGGTTTCAAACTGATTGTATGAATTGATATGATTGAGCGATTGATTGATGAAGCCGGTGTAACTGCTAGATGATCATTAGGGTTTTCTGGGTTATGTAACTGTTATTGATGATAATGCTTTAGCCAAAAAAAACCCAGGGCCGACAAAGACACTCCCCAGATGAAAATACAATCACGACAAAAACCCTTTGGGATTTCGTCGTCCAAGGGATTTCGTCTCCTGGGGGTTTTCGCCGAATGGGTTTTCGCCAAAGGGATTTCGCCGAGTGTCTTGTCAAGTTGGGAAACAGACACAGTAACTCAGTTAAGTCTGTTAGGTCTATTAATGGATAGCTATGTTAGAATAAACTGAGAAATCAACTATGTGAAGCATGAATTGTATGAACTTGATTAACTGTTTATGTGTACATGATGTTAACTGCCAAGCACACTTTGTGATATTAGATTGCATATGAAATCTTACAAACATAAACTGATTGTGTATACGTGCATTCTATAGGCTTTGACTGAATATTTGTGAGCACGTAATTTAGCAAACCGAGGTGAGTTCACACTCTTTAAAAGGCATGGGATTCCTGGTGGTTGGGAATGGGGTTAAAGAACTAAAATGGAACCTACATATCCTCCTTGGGTAGGATATGTACCGCCATCCTCCATGGGTAGGATGCCAATATTAATCCTGCGTATTCTCCTTTTGTAGAATACGTACGTTCGTCCTCCTTGGGTAGGACAACAACCTTAAACTTACTAGACAAAACTCTATCATTAAGTCCCTCATTTTTATATCGACTTAATCGCCAGGCCAATGGCGAGCGGGTCATTAGTTAATAGTGCTATTAGGGTTGACAAGCCTCACACCGTGCTGGTAGGACGGGCGTGTACTAATGGATCTGGGCACTCAGTCAATGATGAAAGACATTGACTTAGGGCACAACTTACTTTCTTCAGTTGTCGATATGGCAACGGACTAGTGGTTCACATGGGGAAGCCCCCACTGATTATGGATATGGTTTGGGAAACAAAGATACTGGTTAACTCGTGGTTTACGATACAACTTATGGTTTTCAAAAAAAACTTGTAAAACTAAACAACCAACTGTGAACTCGCTCAACTTTGTTGTTGACTTGTTGTTACATGCCTTGCAGGTCTATAGGTGCTTATGGAGCTTGCACGGGGAGGAGTGGTCATTGTGGGACATGGACTCTTGAGTTCCATGTTAAATATTTAAACTTTATGAACTTATTACTTATGTTTGGGTTTTACATTTTTTGCTTCCGCTGTTAACTTAAATTTGGTTACTTTCTTTTGGACACCAATTATATTGTGATTGGTTTTACTTACTTAATTACGTTGTTCAATGTGATTGGTGGCTTGATCCTGGTCAGTCAAGCCTCCATGCGGTGATACTCCGCTTGTGGATTTTGGTGGTGTGACAGATTGGTATCAGAGCCATTGGTTATAGTGAACTTGGTTTTAAAAAGGGGAAAGTTTTTTGACAAAACCAGACTATAACCTATACAGTGCTCAATGATCCACAACGAGGCTTCGCTCCACGTGCAAGACTCAACATTCTAGGTGATATGGTTTATGTTTATATTACCTACCTGTTAGTTACATAGTACATTGTTCATGGTATGCTTAGATAAATGCAGCAACTATTGTTTGAAACACATGTGTGCTTACTCTCTTCTGTCATCGCACTTTCGCGACACCTTTCTCACTCATGCTCTCTTTATTGTAAAGATCATGAGTGGACGTATCAACCTAACTCAAGCCCAGCTGGCGGCTCTAATCAATGAACAAGTTACTACAGCACTCGCAGCCACTCAGGCAGGAGGTATAACCTGCCATTGCAACTTACTCTAGGATCCTTAAATCCTACTCTCGTGCACCAACACTTGTGCTTAACTTTGTCTCTTCTTACTAGCACGACAGGTCAACATGCTCAGCCTCCTGTGTGTACTTTCAAAACTTTTATGGACTGCCGACCTAGTACTTTCAACGACACTGAAGGAGCTGTAGGCCTCCTCCACTGGTTCAAGAAGCTCGAATCTGTCTTCGAAATGTGTGAATGCCCTGAGGCTCGTAGGGTGAAGTATTCTACTGGTACTCTTGAAGGTGTAGCACTCACGTGGTGGAACGCTCAGGTCCAAATGCTGGGGTTGGTTGCTGCTAATGCCACCGCATGGAATGACTTCAAGGACTTAATCAAAGAGGAATACTGCAATTGTGATGACATCCACAAGCTGGAAGTGGAGTTCTACAACTTAAAGATGACGGGGTCTGAAATAGAGGCATATACGAAAAGATCAAATGAACTGGCTATCTTGTGCCCTACTATGGTAGATCCTCCTATCAAGCGTATCGAGCTGTACCTCAAAGGTTTAGTGGCAGAGATCCAGAGTCATATGACTGCAGCGAACCTCGCCACTATCCAGCAAGTTATTCGTTTGGCTCATCATCTCACTGATCAGGCAGTCGAGCAGAACAGGCTGCCCAAGCGTATTGGTACTACTACTACTACTTCTGATGCCCCCAGCGACAAAAAGCGCAAATGGGATGGAGTCTCAAGCAAGGGTTCAACATCAGCTCAGTCTCAGTCTCAGCAGCGAAAGACTGATGACTACAAGATCCGTGGTCAGCAATCTTCTGGTAGTCAAGGGTAGGGTGGATACAGAGGAAATCACCCCAAGTGCAACCGATGCAACATGCATCATAGTGGGCCGTGCAATAAGGGTCGTTGTCAGAGGTGTAACAAGCTTGGTCATGAAGCTAAGGATTGCAGGGGCTCACTACCGGCAAATCAGAATCGTCAACAACAGCCACCAGCTCCACAGACAGCAGCAACAGCAGGGTAACAGGGGATGCTATTAGTGTGGTACTGAAGGTCACTTCAAGAGAAACTGCCTCCAGTTGAACCAGAATCAGAACAACGACAATAATCAGGGGAACGGGAACAATAACGGGGGTAACAATGATGGCAATGGTGCCAGGGGACGTGTTTTCATGCTGGGTCAGGGTAACGCGAGGAACGATCCCAACGTTGTGATGGGTAAGTTTCTTCTGGATGACTTCTTTGTTACTGTTTTATTCGATTCGGGTGCCGATACTAGTTATGTGTCCTTAAAAGTTAGTCAAATGCTTCAGCACACTCCAACACTTTTGAACACCAAAAACATGGTAGAGCTAGCAAGCGGTAAAAGTCTCGAGGCCACACACATAGTTAAGGGTTGTAATCTCATCTTAGCTGGTCAGACCTTCTCTATCAATCTTATTCCTATCGTTCTTGGTAGTTTCGACGTCGTTATTGGAATGGATTGGCTATCTCAACATCAAGCGGAGATTATTTGCAAGGAGAAAATCGTCCGTATTCCTCGTTCTGGTGAAGAACCTCTCATGATTCATGGCGACAAGAGTGGTGCTGTTGTGGGCATCATCTCTTTCCTTAAGGCCCAGAAGTGTTTGCGAAAGGGCCACACTGCTATTCTAACCCTCGTTTCTGATACATCCTTGAAAGAAAAGAAGATAGAAGACATTCCTATTGTGCGCGACTTTCCTGAGGTATTTCCTGAGGAATTACCTGGTCTTCTGCCTCATCGACAAGTCGAGTTTCAAATCGAGCTAGCTCTTGGAGCAGCACCAATAGCTCGTGCACCTTATCGTCTAGCTCCATCTAAACTAGAAGAACTATCCGCACAGTTACAAGAACTCTTGGAAAAGGTTTTCATACATCCTAGCTCTTCGCCCTGGGGAGCTCCAGTGTTATTCGTGAAAAAGAAAGACGGTACCTTCAGAATGTGTATTGACTACCGCGAACTCAACAAGGTGACCGTGAAGAATCGTTATCATCTCCCACACATTGATGACTTATTCGACCAGTTGCAAGGGTCGAGTTTCTACTCCAAGATTGACCTGAGGTCAGGCTACCATCAACTGATAGTCTGAGACGAGGATATCTCTAAAAAAGCATTCAGGACTCGTTATGGGCATTACGAGTTTCTGGTTATGCCTTTCGGATTGACGAATGCACCTGCAGTCTTCATGGATCTCATGAACCGAGTGTGCAAACCTTACCTGGATAAGTTTGTCATTGTTTTCATCGAGGACATCCTGATCTATTCGAAGAGTCTGGAGGAACACGAGCATCACCTGAGACTTATTTTGGAACTTCTTCGAGCAGAGCAGCTGTATGCCAAATTCTCGAAATGTAACTTTTGGCTTCGTGAAGTCCATTTTCTAGGCCACGTGGTAAACAAGGATGGGATTCATGTTGATCCATCCAAGGTAGACTCGATCAAGAACTGGCCTGCACCCCGTACACCAACAGAAATCCACCAATTCTTGGGTTTGGCGGGCTACTACAGAAGATTCATCAAGGTTTCTCCAAGATTGCGCAACCTCTCACCTCACTAACTCAGAAGGGTGTCACCTATCGTTGGGGTGATGCATAGGAATCTGCATTTCAGCACTTAAAGGATAGACTTTGTAGTGCACCAATTCTCTCATTGCCTGAACGCACATACTATTTTGTGGTTTATTGCGACGCTTCCATCCAAGGACTTGGTTGCGTGTTGATGCAACATGACAAGGTCATTGCCTATGCATCGCGCCAACTTAAAGTTCACGAAAGGAACTACACTATGCACGGCTTGGAGTTTGGAGCAGTGGTTTTCGCACTCAAGATATGGAGACATTACCTGTACGGTACCAGGTGCACCATTTACACCGATCACACGAGTCTCGAGCATATCTTCAAGCAAAAGGAGTTAAACATGCGACAACGTCGATGGGTCGAGCTCTTGAATGATTACAGATGCGTGATCAAGTACCATCCGAGAAAAGCCAATGTTGTGGCCGACGCCTTCAGTCGAAAGGATATTACACCTAAGCGAGTGTGTGCGTTACAACTTACCATCCAATCTAGTCTTCCTAATCAGATACGAGATGCTCAGGTTAAAGTATTGAAAGAAGAGAATATCAGGGCCGAGTCTCTACGAGGATCGAGGAAACGATTAGAACAAAAGGAAGACGGCGCCTACTACGTATCAGGGCGCATCTGGGTCCCACTTTACGGAAACTTACGCGAGCTTGTGATGGATGAAGCACATAAGTCTCGATACTCAGTACATCCTGGTTCGGATAAGATGTACCATGACTTAAAGACTATATACTGGTGGCCTAGTATGAAAGCCAACATAGCAACCTACGTCAGTAAATGTTTGAATTGTGCGAGAGTCAAGATCGAATATCAGAAACCATCAGGCCTACTCCAGCAAACAGAGATCCCGACATAGAAATGGGAGCAAATTTCCATGGATTTCATTACTGGCCTGCCTAGATCTCAACGCGGAAATGATACTATTTGGGTGATAGTGGATAGATTGACTAAGTCTGCACACTTTTTGGCTATCAAAGAAACATACAAGTTTTCTACTTTAGCAGACGTTTACTTAAAGGAAGTGGTTTCGAGGCACGGAGTACCAACCTCTATTATTTCTGATCGTGATGCACGATTTACCTCTGAATTGTGGCAAGCGATGCACAAGTCTTTTGGCTGTTGATTAGACATGAGCACAACATATCACCCACAAACGGATGGGCAGTCTGAACGCACCATCCAAACCCTTGAAGACATGCTTAGGGCATGTGTGATTGATTTTGGTAACGGCTGGGAACGACATCTACCTTTAGTGGAATTTTCGTATAATAACAGCTACCACACCAGTATCCAGGCCGCTCCGTTTGAGGCATTGTACGGACGTAAATGCCGATCACCTCTTTGCTGGGCAGAAGTTAGTGACAGCCAAATCACTGGCCCAGAACTTGTGGTAGACACAACTGAGAAGATTGGTCAGATACGACAATGAATGGCGGCAACTCGTGACCGTCAGAAAAGCTACGCTGATAAGCGCAGGAGACCACTCGAGTTCCAGGTTGGGGATCGAGTGCTACTCAAAGTCTCACCTTGGAAAGGTGTAGTTTGTTTTGGAAAACGAGGCAAACTCAATCCGCGTTATGTCGGACCGTTCGAAATCATTGAGAAAATTGGCAAAGTCGCTTACAAGTTAAATCTACCTGAAGAACTCAGTGGAGTTCACGACATATTCCACGTGTCAAACCTGAAGAAGTGTCTATCAGATGAGACCCTCATAGTTCCTTTAAAGGAGCTCACAATCGACGATCAGTTGCGATTCGTCGAGGAACCAGTAGAAATCACAGACCGAGACGTTTAGATTCTCAAGCGCACCAGAATACCTCTTGTTCGAGTTCGTTGGAACTCCCGTCGTGGCCCATAGTTCACCTAGGAACGAGAAGACCAAATGAAACTCAAGTATCCCCAGTTGTTCGAGAAAAGTGAAACCACAGCTGAGGCTGAAGCTACTGCGGAATTTCGGGACGAAATTCCAAACCAACGGGGGGATGATGTGACACCCCAGGAAAACCAGGAAACCACGCAACCTATCTAGCTTCCTCAGTAACTACGTGCTAAATTTCAGGACGAAATTTCTTTCAAGTTGGGGATAATGTGACAACTCGAGTTTCCAAGGTTTCTCCTCTATACGTTACTTGCTTTATACTGTGTTTTCTGGTTCGTCGCATTGAAACTGGGTACTATGATTTTTTTATAAGTTGTTTATGTGATATATGTTTTGTGATATATGTTTATGTAAGACTCATCATTTTCACTCCCCACCCGACGAAAACACCCCCTAGCGAAAACACCCAGTGACGAAAGCATAGGAGTTTTCATCAACTGGCAGGCCGGCGAAAACAACAAATGGGCCTTTGGCCCAGTAGCGATCAGTTATATGTTTTATTCCCAACCTTTGCGTGAAAGTTTTAATCGGCAAACCCTAATCACCTCTCACCTTCTCTCACTCTCTCATTTGAAACCCGACGGCAATCTTGTGTTCCGCGAAATCCTCTAGATCGATCAAGTTATTGTCTTGTTCATCGCGGTTAGTGTTAACCTTTATTTGATTGTTTGATTTAAATCGGTTGTATGCATGAATGATGTTCGTATAGGTTAGGATTTAATATGTGAATCACCTTTGTGGAGAAACTGTTGATGATTTGTATGAATGGAAAACGATATTGTTTAGGCATGATGAATAATTGGCATGATGACTGGATATCTTTCGGGAAATAATGAACGATTAAGGTTTCTTATTATTATGGATTCGAGTAAGTTGTTGTTGTGGATGAATCTATGAATTTGTTTGCATATAATGGTCATCGTATATGCTAGATTATTTAGGATTAATGTATGATTCTGTTATGCTTGAATAATCGTTTCAAACTGATTGTATGAATTGATATGATTGAGCGATTGATTGATGAAGCCGGTGTAACTGCTAGATGATCATTAGGGTTTTCTGGGTTACGTAACTGTTATTGATGATCATGCTTTAGCCGACAAAAACCCAGGGCCGATGAAGACACTGCCCAGACGAAAATACAATCATGACGAAAACCCTTTGGGATTTCGTCGTCCAAGGGATTTCGTCGCCTGGGGGGTTTTCGTCGAATGGGTTTTCGCCGAAAGGGTTTTCGCCGAAGGGATTTCACCGAGTGTCTTGTCAAGTTGGGAAACAGACACAATAACTCAGTTAAGTCTGTTAGGTCTGTTAATGGATAGCTATGTTAGAATAAACTGAGAAATCAACTATGTGAAGCATGAATTGTATGAACTTGATTAACTGTTTATGTGTACATAATGTTAACTGCCAAGCACACTTTGTGATATTAGATTGCATGAGAAACCTTACAAACATAAACTGATTGTGTATACGTGCATACTATAGGCTTTGACTGAATATTTGTGAGCACGTAATTTAGCAAACCGAGCAAACCGAGCAAACCGAGGTGAGTTCACACTCTTTAAAAGGCATTGGATTCCCGGTGGTTGGGAATGGGGTTAAAGAACTAAAACGGAACCTACATATCCTCCTTGGGTAGGATATGTACCGCCATCCTCCATGGGTAGGATGCCAATATTAATCCTGCGTATTCTCCTTTGGTAGAATACGTACGTTCGTCCTCCTTGGGTAGGACAACAACCTTAAACTTACTAGACAAAACTCTATCATTAAGTCCCTCATTTTTATAGCGACTTAATCACCGGGCCAATGGCGAGCGGGTCATTAGTTAATAGCGCTATTAGGGTTGACAAGCCTCACACCGTGCCGGTAGGACGGGCGTGTACTAATGGATCTGGGCACTCAGTCAATGATGATAGACATTGACTTAGGGCACAACTTACTTTCTTCAGTTGTCGATATGGTAACGGACTAGTGGTTCACATGGGGAAGCCCCCACTGATTATGGATATGGTTTGGGAAACAAAGATACTGGTTAACTCGTGGTTTACGATACAACTTATGGTTTTCAAAACAAACTTGTAAAACTAAACAACCAACTGTGAACTCGCTCAACTTTGTTGTTGACTCGTTGTTACATGCCTTGCAGGTCGATAGGTGCTTATGGAGCTTGCACAGGGAGGAGTGGTCGTTGTGGGACATGGACTGTTGAGTTCCATGTTAAATATTTAAACTTTATGAACTTATTACTTATGTTTGGGTTTTACATTTTATGCTTCCGCTGTTAACTTAAATTTGGTTACTTTCTTTTGGACACCAATTATATTGTGATTGGTTTTACTTACTTAATTACGTTGTTCAAAATGATTGGTGGCTTGATCCTGGTCAGTCACGCCTCCATGCGGTGATACTCCGCTTGTGGATTTTGGTGGCGTAACACATTATTACTCATAAATTTGGTATTGATAAATCATTCAGGCCAATCCATCAAAAAAAAATTTGCACCTGAAACGAATTTCATTATCCAGGAGGAGGTGGACAAACTCTTTGTGACAACTATCAAAATTCCAGGTATCCATACAATTATTAAACCATGATTAGTGCTTAATGACTGTGCTGAATTACAACTAATGACTTGAACTGCTTGCTGATTATTGCTTGATACATACATATGCATCACATATTGCTTAATGTCATATCATTATTGCATGAGAACTTTATTGACTCAAATGATGCAGGAAACACAGTTAGCACAATTATTAGACAAATCAGAAAAATGCTGACAGAGTTCAGTACATAGACAGGCAATGTGTTGAGACACAGAAAGAGCCAGAAACCAAGTATTACACTAGTATAGTGTGTAGGAAAGTAAGGATCAGAAAACTGTCTTCCTAGAGATAGTTTAAGTGCCGGAGAGTGCCTAAAACTCACATAAACTGCAGAATTCTGCAGAAAATCAGCAAATTCAGCATTTAAACACACTAATATCATGCAGAAATATGGTTAAATGGTCCTGAATGCTTTCCTAAGTGTCAGGAATCAAAACTGTCACAAAAGGTGACATAAAGCACACTAAATTGCATAGTTTAGCACCATAACGAACCGGTAACCAACCGAATAACCGGACACTACCTGAAACAGCAAATTTACACTAGAAGCACTGTTTTAACATTACCAAGCTAGTTATGATCCCCAAACATCATAACACACTGTATAAATATCTAATAACTAGATCCCTAACTATACACTTGGATTCTAACCATAATAACTAACATCTAGTTACAACCTACACCTATGCCCCCCCCCCCCCACCTATGGGACGGCCCAACATGGCCCCCACCTTGCGATTTTCTTTTGTTAAAATATTAGATATTGTTCCCTTGTTTTAAGCATAAGAACCAAAGGTAATTTAGAGATGTTGGATTTATAAGTAAACCACTAGCTCATAACTTTCATTTTCTCATTCATCACACCAACACTCTTCTCTCTTCCTCTCTTGCTTGGTCTCGGCCGAAACAACAACCCATACCACCACCATTTTCCTTTCATCTTCATCCAATTCCAAGCATATACAAGGGTGTTAGAAGGTGCACAAAGGAGCTAGGAGCTTGTAGAAGTTCAAGGACCTTCATCATTTGCTTTTATCCTCTTCTTTTCTTCTCTTGATCATCCCTAGCCTTGAGCTAGTGGTAAGAACACTAATCTTTCCATTTTACATCTTATTTAAGTGGTTAAAGAATGATACATAATGTTAATCTTGAAGAACACTAAGAATCACGAGAATGGAACATGAACATAAGCTTAAATCATGAAGAAATCATGTTGTTTATGTGTTGATTTACTTGTTGATTGTTGTTTACTTATGAAAATGATGTAGATCATCATATGATCTTGCTAGATCATGATTAAAAACATAATCTAGCAAGATGAGAGGATGAAAATGTTAGAGATTAATAGAACATCCTCATAAAAGACATGAACTTGAAAGAATATATTGTTTTCTTGTAAAATGATGGTTAAAATGAGATGTAAGTCTTGTAGATCTAAAATTTCAAAGATGATTTTTCAAGAAACCGAGTTAGAAATACAAGTTTTACTTAATCTTGGTTCTTAAATAAATAACCCTCATTTTTTGTGGTTAATAAAGTGTAGAAGCACATATGTGGCAAGAAAAATCCAAGAAGAAACATTTTTAGAAAATGTGATTATAAGTTGTAAAGATCTAGATTCTTCAAAAATGATGTTTTTAAAGAATCAACCACATTTTAAGGGTAACTAGGCTTACTAAACACACTAGTAAGTTACTACAAATTTTTCTAAATTTTCAAGTTCACGATTTAGTAGTTTATGCTTGATTATGTCAATGTTTATTGTTGATTGTTGATTGATTGTGTTGATTTACAAAAGAAAATGATATGCCTTGAAGGTATGGAAACCTCCATTTTTTGGGGAAACTATGGCAAAATTTTCTAGAAATTAAACACTTAGAAAAATATTTCTAAACAAATATTTACTGTAGAATCGTTTTTAGACCCAAACGAGTCGATCAGAAGAGATCTTCACCAATACAAAAGGCGGAAACAGATGTATCGGTGTTATTTCAGCAGAATTGCACGAGAAATCACTTTAAACTGTCTTTTGATTGAAATTAGATCGATTACAATGCTGTAGACACTTCAGTAGAGCTTCGCTACCGGAATCAGAATCGTTACAAATGACAAGGCACATCAGGTATTTATAGGCAGCATAATTTCGCATGATCCTGGCCAAGCGAAATCTGATTTCGCACGAAATTACTCAAACGAAATCAACTCTTGATTTCGTGTGAAATACTCAGCCTGATTTCGTATGAAATGACCCCTATGTCATTTCATGCGAAATACCCATAAACACACATTTCATTTTCCGTGCCCTGATCTAACTAATACAATACAAGACTCGATACAAGACGAAGTCGACAGACGTATGCACCAACAGATTCCCCCTCGGATGTTGATGAAGTCTTCGGTGTCGAGTCTTCGGTTGTCAAACATTCAGTCTTTATCAGTCTTCTCAATCTCTCCAAAGATTCTTCATTGTAAGCATCCTCAATCAATCTCTTTCTCTTTCTTTCAGAATCGCAACATGTCTCTATACATCTCTTGATAAGGTCTCTTGATTCCTTAAGCTTTTACAACATCAGTCGGCTGCGTGGAAATAATTCCAAGATCAAACACTGGCTCTAACCACTTCCTCTTGATTGCCTTCAGACTCCCCCTTTCAATAAGCTGGGATCGCAGTCTGGAATCTTTGAATTCACAAGATCTGAAACCTGGCTCGAATCAAAACCTGGCTTTCTCCAATCTTCAATCCTACACAATCTCTACCTCAAACATAAGTTTCACAAATATAAGATTTTGATAAAAGTATATCATTTGCAGATAGTTTTCTAGAATGATTTATCATTTAAAAACTTCTGATGACCACTTGTAAAAATATCAAACAAACTCTCCTAAACCTTATGTTCATCATGCTTAGCACTTGGAATTTTGAAAAACAGCTCTCCAACATCAGTTGTCAAAAAAATCTTTTTGAATTTTTAAAAAAATTTATGCTAAAACACTCCGAAAATCTTTTTGGGTTTATGATTTTAAAAGTAATGCAGAAAAGAAATATTTACAAACAATATTTTTATGAGTTTGTGTAAGAGGATCATATCAGTTTATGAGATAAATCACCAACACCGTTAAGCTTTTGACATTTTAGGTTTTAAACGATTCACGTAGATTGTCAGTATACTGATCCACTTAAATTTTCACACAAAGTTCAACTATATCGAGATACAGATTAATGTTTTAAGCACTTGAACTTATTCGCGTGTCCCACCACTTGAATATACTCCCGTATCCAGATCCCAATATTCAGTCTTACAGGTGAGTATACCTAGATGATATCTGTAAAGGGTTAAATGCGAGGGCCGTGAGAGCTCAGGCTATTGCTTCCGCAAAATCAGAGAGATGACGGCTTCGACTTCGACTTTTGGTGTGTTCCCTTTAGAGAATCTTTTCTTCAACAGCACATGATTAGCATTTTGCAATGTTTCATCATTTTTTTATGCTGAGGGGGTGCTATATTTCAAGCAAGCAGAAAGTATTATACGGGGACTAGGCCATTGCTTCTGCAAAATCAGAAGTCCTGGGATAATACCCCAGATATCACTAAGCATAAAGACCTAGTATCTCAGAAAGAAGGACCTTTCAAACAAGATTTTGGGGGTTACCCATATATCCGAGAGATGTTCCCCACGAGATAAGTAAGTTTGAAATTTAGGTTTATATCTCGACACAATCTACTAAATGTGCAAAAACCTACTGGCACATCATCAGTGAGACCGTTTTTCACATATTACCTTTCCAATTCTTTAGCATGTTGTGATCGTCCACTGATGTACTATCATTTCCTCTTTTTCACAACAAAACTCATTTTTGTTTTTATCATGTTTTTGACTTTTTCAAATTTTCTGATGTTTTTGGATTTTCTGAAATTTCTTACTCCCCCTAAAATTCAAAAGCATTTAAAAGAAATTTGAAAACAAACTGTACAAATAAAGTGACAACTGTTGTGAATTACTTCAATTCGCCATCCACTTGGCATAAACAATCAGAACTCCCCCTTACAACAAACTATTTTCCCATTTGATTTCAAAACACTTAAGTTTGTTTTAATCGAAATGGTTTTTCCGGAAAATAACTTTTATTGATTTTACCACTTGTAAAAATGGGGATTCATTCATCACTATGTTTTTGAAACTTTTGAATAAGAGTTAAATCAAGTTCAACTTAATGACCTTGACTAACCACTTGTAAGATCACATCCCCTATTTCAACCAAATACCACTTGTAGGTTGAAATCTCAAAATGCCGATTCCTACTCCACACTTACCAACCTCGGAGTTCCGACAAGTCATACTAGTGAAAAAATTTCAATTTTCAAAAACAATTTTTCAAGAATGATGTCGATTCATGCTCCGCGATTACCAACTTGGGAGCTCCGGCAAGTCAGGTTTTTCAGTTAGAGAGATTCTCCCAAGCCTGACGGTCCTTGGGAGATTTCGAGTTACCAACACTCGGTTGCTTACCTTCCATCTTCTTCTCATAAAATTCCTTTACTCCTTTTACTTTCCCATCAATCATTTTTCCAAAAATATGTTTTACTTTGGGGTTAAAGGTCTTCTCAACATCAAAAACTTTCTTTTCAGAAAAAAATTGATTAGATATTTCAACTTTTCCAACTTTTGTTTTAAAATTTTCAGCCCTCAAAGGTGGAAAGTTTTCATTATCCATTGGAGGGACTGATTTCTCATCTTTTAGAACAACATGTGGCTCATCTGACTTTGTGGAATCAGATTCATTACCAGAACTTTCACTTGAATTCTTAACAACCCATTTTTGGTTGTTAAGTTTCTGTTTTCTTTTGTAAACATCTTTCGAACATTCACCAACCTCAAAAGTTGAATTTTCAAAAACTTTAAATCTGTTTGTTGGTGTTTCGGTTTTCTCAACAATCTTTTCTTTCAGTTTACCAGAGAATCCCTGTTTTGTTTATATTGCCTTTGGACAATTCCTGGCAATGTGGCCAACTGTTTTACATTGAAAACAGGTTCTCGTCTTTATCTTCTTCTGAGCAACACTTTTCTTCATTTCTTCTTGCTTCTTGGCAAGGAATTCTTTGTTGGATTGCTTTCTGAACACTTGCACTTTTTCTTCTTCAGATGATTTTCCTGTAACAAAAACAGTTTTTTATTTATAAATTTTCTCATTTTTATGATTTTTTGGTGGAATAAAACCAAGACCTTTCTTTTTGAAATTACCGTTATGGTTTGGTTTCTTTTGATAACCAGAACCAGAACTATAACCCTTTTTCTTGTTTAATCTTTGTTGAACTCTTGAGGTGTAATGTTTAGTTTTCCAGAAATATTTTCATCTTTTATTTCAGAAATTTTAATTTCTGTTAGTTTAAAAACCTTTTTGATCATTTCAGTTTTAACACCTCTTATTGGAAATACCTCATCAGAATATAATTTGTCAGAATCTTTCAAAGTATATGCCACTTTGATCGGTTCGTCATTCAAATTAGATTTTGATAACAAAAATTCTTTATTATAAACACGTTTGTCCTTTTTGACTGTTGACTTTGACATGTTGGATTCAAACTTTGACTCTGATTTGGACTCCTCCGTTTCATCCTTATCCAACACCTGATCGACCACTTTCTTTATTAACTCAGACTCATGATCAGTGTCAGACGATGTGAACGTGACATCAATTTTTTTTTGGCAAGTTATCTGAAGACTCAGACTCCCACTGTAAGTTCGTTGCCTTTTTTACTCTTTCTGAATTTGGATTTCGAGGAGAATATCCATTTTCGACCGGTGGTGGACATTTGTTATAGACAACACTTGGTTTCTTACCAGAAGTCTTTACTTCATCATCTTGTCTTGTTTCAGAATTCTTCTCTTTAGAAGTCTTTTCTTCTTCAAACGTCTTCAATCCTTCCACTATTGGGTAAATCATGTCAACCACAAAAGTAGAACATGAGTAACTTTTTAATAATCCGTTAACTCTCTCGGTTTCAATTCTCTGTGTTTCCAACTTCAATTCAAGCTCAGCACACTTCTCGGTGTAATAGTTGACACTGTCAAGCTGTCTCATGTATGCTCCTTTGAGTGTATTCATTGCTAAAGCTTGTTCACTGCTAGATTCGTTGTATTTATTCATGGCTTTGTTCAAGACATCATATGATTCTTTCAGCCTTTTTATGTTGTGTAGCAATTCATTGTTTTGCTTTATCAGAGATTCACAATTCATACACTTCTCAGAGACCTTGACTGCATCAGCATCTGTTTTAATTTCAAATGCTGGAATTTCTTTGACTACTCTCACTTGAACTTCTTCTTCAACTTCCTTCTTTTTCTCAGCTTCAGCATTTAAACGTTTTCTGATTTTTTTTGCCCAATAATCATCAGTATAATCATTGATAACCTGAGCAACAACAGCTTTAGCTTTTAAAATCTCTTTGTCTGGACAAAACTTGTCCCAGCTAAAGTTTTCCCAGCTAAATCCTTCTGGTAATCTTTCATCATCTTGATTTATCAGACAGGCTTTATTATCCGCTGGAATATATTTATCCCAGCTGAAATCCTTTGATGAACTTCCATCATTTTTATTGACCAGACACGCTCTCTTTGAATCTTCAATCTCTTTTCTAGCATGTGCAGTTTGTGGCTGTTGTTGTTGATATGGCTGTTGAGCAACTTGATGATAAATCGCCATTTGATAGTAGTCGTTGTTTCCGAAAGGATTTTGAGCTCCACTTGCTTCGCGATTTGTGCACTCTCTCTTGAAATGCCCCTTTTCCCTGCAACGAAAACAAGTGACTTTAGATTTATCAAAACCTAAAGTAGAAACATTCGCATCACGGAAATCATCTCTTCCCGTAATTTGTTTAAACTTTTCGGCTCTTCTCAACACGCTCGCCAAGCACCACTTTATATCCATCAACTCCATTTCTTCAGCATCTACTTGATCGTAATCCTCTTTTGTAAGCATTGGATTCCCGATTTTCCCTGCAACCAAACTACCATAAGATTCAAGTACAGTCACCAACAAAGACATATGGCTCTTAGCTACTTCCTCTGAATAGTTTTGATCATTTTCCAGATTTAATGCAATGTTGCATTGAAGTACTTTGCCACACTTTGTTGCTGTAAAATGTGGATCAAACGATGAATACGAAGAAAATCCCATTTTGCTACTTGATCCTTGAGATGACTTGTCAGAAGAACCCGTTGCATTGAAAGCAGTTTCAAATTTTGGAGATATATTGGTTTTATCACTACACCACTTTTATAATACAACCCAATATCTTGTTCTCCATCATAATTCTTCATTCTAGCAATTTTCCTTTGTTCCATATCTTGAGCTTCAAGATGTTTAATAAACTCGCTCAGTGTGATATTGTTAAAATCTGTTTTATTCTTCAACATCATCATATACGTCCCCCAAACATCATGTGGCAACGCATCAGCCAGCTTTTCAATCAACTCATCTTTATCTTTGTTGATGCCCAATCTTTTCATATTCTTCAATAAACTACAGTATCTTTCAATGATCTGCTTGGTGCTTTCATTTCTTAAACCTCGGAAGAAATCAAATTCCTTCTTCATAAGCGACTTTTTGTTCTTTAGCATATCATCACTTCCAAGAAACTTTGATTCTAATTCATTCCATATCGAACATGCACTTCCATTGTGTTGAAGTAAGATCAAGATGTCTTCTTTAATCGCTTGCTGCAACAAACTAACCATCAACTTCTCATCTTTGTATTTCTTTTTCTCTTCAGCACTCAATTCTCTAATTGGTATTTTCACATTGTTGTTCCCGACTGGTCTAGTATATTGAACTTCAGTATGTTCCCATGCATCTAAGTGATATGCTTCAACCCAGTTACCAAAACGTTCAGCCCATCCACTAAAATCATCAATGTCCATAAGCTTAGGCAGTTTTTGCGTTGTTCCCGTTTCATTTTCAAGCATCGTATTCTGGGTAATTGTCATCGGACTAGCAAAGGCATTGTAAAACTCGTTATCCATGATTCGATTTTCAAAAATTCACAAACAGTCGGTTTCAAACGGAATACCCTCTTCACATGAAAACAATTTCAAATGAAATAAGCTTTCCCATGAAATAAGGTTTCAAACGAAATCAAATTTGGTACGAAATATCCTTTTCAAACGAAATAGCACCAACTCAAACGAAATACCCTAATTTCGTGCGAAATAACAAATCTGAGGTAATTTCGTGCGAAATCAAGTGTATCTTTCAAGCGAAATAGCAATTTCAAGCGAAATCAATTGCTTATTTCGTGCGAAATACTGCTGACATCATCATGAACGATCTGATTTTCAAGCGAAATAACCAATTTTACCAGTTTTAGATCGAATTAAGGTTCAATTTTTTCAAGGATTCGTTAAAACACTGTTCCGCTTATTATATGTGAAATTCAAGTCATTTTGACCATAAAATTCTGTTTAATTTTGAAAAGAAGGTGTAGAAATCAGATATTGCAGATGAAATTGTAAGAACTCTTCCTCCTGAGCTCTGATACCACTTGTAGGATCGTTTTTAGACCCAAACGAGTCGATCAGAAAAGATCTTCACCAATACAAAAGGCGGAAACAGATGTATCGGTGTTATTTCAGCAGAATTGCACGAGAGATCACTTTAAACTGTCATTTGATTGAAATTAGATCGATTACAATACTGTAGACACTTCGGCAGAGCTTCGCTACCGGAATCAGAATCGTTACAAATGACAAGGCACATCAGGTATTTATAGGCAGCATAATTTCGCATGATCCTGGCCAAGCAAAATCTGATTTCGTACGAAATTACTCAAACGAAATCAACTCTTGATTTCGTGCGAAATACTCAGCATGATTCCGTATGAAATGACCCCTGTGTTATTTCATGCGAATTACCCATAAACACACATTTCATTTTTCGTGCCCTGATCTAACTAATACAATACAAGACTCGATACAAAACGAAGTCGACAGACGTATGCACCAACATTTACAAGTGTATTTTAAATCATGATTTTTTACATAAAGTTCGCCATAATTTTTGTTACAAAAATTATAAATATTGAAGGTTGGTTTTTATAAATAAAAGTGATTAAATATGTATTTAGGAAATATATATTTAGAAGTCACCATGTGTGTGATTATTTGTATATTATGTGTATTAGTTATATTATTTTAGGACTTGAAATAATATAACTCATCAAAATACCAAGAATCTACAATCCAAAATATTACCAAAATTCCAAGGAATAAATATAAAAAGAATACCCAATTTATTGGTGGAACCGAACTAAGGAATATAACTCGCAAAAAATATTCCAGGAAATTTATTCACAAGTATATTTTTGGTAAATAATATTTTGGACACCAAGGAAACAAAAATATGATTTTTACAATTATTACAAGAATATATCATATTTTTGCAAGGAGAAAATATATTATTTTTGGTAAGTAAAAATATATTTTCTTGGAATTATTAGAAGATATATTATTTTTGGAAGAAATATATATTTTCTCAAACAAACATGAAATACATTATTTTTGGGAGAAAATGTATTTTCTTAAGTAAACTTGACATATATTATTTTGGAAGAAAAATGGATGTATATATATTTTCTAAGTTAGACTTGAAAATATATTATTTTTGAGACTTGTATGAGATTTATAAATATTTTTGCCAAGGAAAAATTATAAATACTTTTTCTAAGTAATATTTCTTAAAATATATATTTTGGAAATATATATTAATGTATTTTTACTAAAGATATTATTCCAGAAAAATTAACTATAAGAATACTTAACAATTACAAGAAAATACGTATTTTTGTACGTATAAATACACTCCGGAATACGACCCCAATACATGGCAAAAATATACAAGTATAAGAATACGAATACGAATACGAATACAAATACACCCATCCTTGGGAGGAAATACATGTATAAATACTTGAAAAGTATCAAGTTAATATATATTGTTTTAACTATTATTCTAAAAATTTAATAAATATAATTTAAGTTAAAATATTTATTATTTTAACAAATAATTATATAACTTGGGATAGTAATGAAGTCACTAAGTGATACTAAGTCAAGGCACGACCCGCTCGTCTAATAGACCTTAGAACGTTGTAGGTAGTCGTGTACAACCGAAGGAGCTTTGAGTTACTGTGATTACGAAGAACGCAAGACTGTGAGTTCATGTCCCCCTTTTCTCTTAACTATTTTCAGTTTTATAACTTCGGGGGTGAAGTACATGTTACAAACGTTTATATGTGGTATGGTTAGCTAAGGAAGGGTACTGCTAGATCATGTGAGTGGTGGGTATAACGCTCAAGACCATTAATCCTCATTGTAGGACCGAGGGACATGAGTGAGATCTATTTGGGTGTAGCGAGCCCACACCCATGTGGACCAGGGTGGCCCATGAGGTGACTATGTCTTATTCCCGGAGACTAAATTTGCTAGGTTTGAGCCTTCCTGTATCACGTCACACATATTAATGACCTTGCAAACCATTAATGATCTGTTTTCCTTGTTGCTTTCATACCGGGGTTTACAAACATACATACATACTTTCAATGATTAGAAAGGTTTATTCATACACACAAACAAACACATGAACTCGCTCAACTTTTGTTGATGTTTTCAAACTACATGTATTTCAGGGAATTAAAAGTGGATCTGGCGGGCTTTTGGAGTTTTCAAGTTATGTTGAGAATAAAAGATGTCATCCGATGTTTAAGGGTTTGCATAGTGTGTCTTATCCTAGATGAGACACATCTTTCAAAGCCTGGTTTTATTTAGAGTCTTTTGTTGAGTCCTTATGGAACTCTAAACAATTTGCATGGTTTGTAATGTGGATTCAAAGTCTGTGATGGGATTTCAAAACAATGATGTTTGTGATGTTTTAAACTTATTTAATGGATGATTATCTTTGGTTTTATCATATAGTGGTTGTTATGATTGAATACAATGATATTAAACAAGTCACACATAATCACGCTTCCGCAAAAGTCAGGGCATGACAGTTTGGTATCAGAGCTTCGATTGTAGCGAACTAGGATTCCTTCTCGAGTCTAGACTACAATCATTAGGGCTCTCACGAAAATATTTTTTTTTTACAGCATGTTTTCATTGCATACACGAAACGCCCAGATCCATGGAAACAAACATTTTCACAAACAGAAAGACACGAAACACGATTTCAAGGTTTACTTTTGTGATTTAGTCTGGGAGACTAGGTGGTCTAGTCTGGGAGACTAGGTGGTCTAGTCTGGGAGACTGGCTGGTTTAGTCTGGGAGACTAGGAAGGATACATGATTTCATGATACATTGTCTTTGATTGCATATTAAATGATAGTGGTTAATATATGTGCATATGTTATGATTGTTCTATTACAGACACTGTATCTTCATCCGAGTGCGGATTGTCCGATACTGATGACCCTATGGCTGTTGTGTCCGATGACGAGATCGCACCAGAGCCAGAGATCTTTACCTCAGATACTGAGAGCGACCCAGATATGCTATCAGATGATGATGACTTCCAGCCATTTGCGTTGCCTGATTTTGGAGAAGACTTACCGATTGCTGATGGTATTCTAGACGAGGATCCTTTTGTTATTCCCATTCCAGCCCACGATCATCTTATCATCGGGCATCCCGATGGTGAGCATATTGTGGCACCGATCCTCGCTCCTGTTCCTTTAGTGGTCATCCCCCCTAAGGATTGGCCTTTTGATGATCTGTTTGATGATGATTTTGATCTGTTTGTTGATGGTCCTCCCGATGATGCCCATGGTGATGGAGAGCTAGATGAGGACGTTGTTGCTAGTCCACCTCTCGAGGTTCCTATCATTGAGATTTCCTCTGACTCCAGTTTACACTCTGCCTCAGATTCTTTTGAGTCTGTGACGTCTTCTGCCTTGCAGGCAGTTGGATTACGACGTTACGCCACTGATTCTGTTGATGATACAGCCATGTCAGCTGCACCGTTTCCTCCACACGATCCCGAGCTTGATCTTGATCTAGATTTCATTCCTGTTGATCAGCCTAACGGTGCACCTGCTGATCCTGAGCCCTTGCTTGATCATGACCCTATTCCATTTGGCTTACCTGACATTGCACCCCTCATACCTGATCCAGTTCCTACACACATTGACCCTCCTGTTATTGAGCCATTCATCCCTCCACTTGCACCTGCACCCGCTGATGTTGCTCCTTTTCACCCAGTGGAGTCTAATGTTGATCTACCTATCGTTTTCTTGCAGGATATACCCACACCCCATCCAGGGGAAGGCACTTCAGGCCAGCATCCTAGTCATGATCCTCATATTTCAGCAGCTTTTTCGCACATTCCCCAGTCGGCACCTTTTGCTCCTTTTACTTCTTCGCCACTGGATGAGCCACTCAGATGGTTCCCACCGTACACCATGCCGATATCAGATCCCTACCATCCCTCACATTTTGTTGGTTATACCCGGGATGAGTTACTCTTATCACTTCAGCTTCAGTATGAGATCATGAGTCGTAGGATTTTGGAGCTTGAGATGACACCGCGTCCTTTACCATACCCTTGTCAGCCTGCTTTTGTTCCCCCTCGTTCATCACCGTCTCCATTTTCACATCCACCTGCACCTCTTACTCCTTTTCCGGAGTTCGATGCTCGATTTCTTACGGTCAAACAGCAGATCAGTTATCTGTTGCGTCATGTTTATGAGCTTGAGGAGGAGCTTGCGCATGTGCGCAGCTTGCTTTTCTTTCCTCCACTTCCTCCTCCACCACCATCAGCATAGTTGGTTTTTGGTTTTATGTTGGTTGCTTTGCTTTTGATGAGAGCACCACTATTGAGCCTAGCTTATGAAGCCTTTTAGAGACCACCTTTTGATTGTATGACCTTTGTAGACTGATAGACTTGTTGGACAAGGGTAGTGTGACCATGTGATCCTTTTGATATGATACACTTGTAAAACATGTAACAATATTTGTGGTTGATGATTAATGGAAGCTCAATCGTCATGTTCTCATTACATACGTTGTTAATTTACATGTTTGTAATTTGATTGTGATGCTAAATGACATGCTTGCTATGATGAACGCTACTATATATACGTACTACTTATTATACAAATAAGACCTGACTTATCCAATCTTCTTTTAGAAGATGCCTCCTCGAAGGAACACTCAATTGACCACAACCGAGGCAGAATTGCATGAACGGATTTCACAGGCAATCGCACGGTAATGTTTAAGTCACTTAAGACACATTACAATACGTTTGGACATTTCCAAGGGCGTTTGCTAATGCTTTCTGTGAATGATGTTGCTTGTACAGGCTGTACTTACAAGTAGTTCCTTGACTGCAAGCCTCTGAACTTTGACGGCACTGGAGGTACTGTAGCTTTTGTAAGATGGGCCGAGAAGACAGATTTTGTGCTGCGAATGAGTAAGTGTGCGCCGGAGCGTCAAGTCATTTACATTTCTAGACTATTCCTAGATGGAGCCCTGTCGTGGTGGAACCTTCATGTCACACCCCGACCACGTGGAACATACAAAACGTGGCGGAAATGTCGGGGAGTGTTGTAACAGAATTAATGTTTCAAATCCATGGAAATTGAAGTTCCGTTTTATTGATTAAAAGTGTTACAATGTCTTAACAAACAAAGAAATACAACTTAATTAACTAGTCTTGCATCTTTTATTGTCACTAAAGCCCAAGTCTGTCTATGTGTATCTTGACCATCTTATGCAACAGTTCCTGAAAAACACATGTGAAAATAGGTACGTCAGCATAAAAATGCCTGTGAGATACATAGGTTTTGTGAAAATAAGATTCATGACTTATGTTTGAGAAAATGTTTAGTCATGAACCTTGTTATTTGCTTTGTCTTTTAAATCATTTGAAAAACGATAAGATCAGATGATAAGTATAAATAAATGTAAGGTTAAATGAATAACCAAGAAAAATGTGTTTGCATAAGATAAGTTGTTTATAAATTAATGTCTTGTGAAAAGTATGTTATTTGTATGAAATGTTATATGTATCAACTGAAATGATTCAAATAACGTTACGACATGTAATACCATACAAACACTTATATATAGGAAGTACCAGCGGCGTATCCACCATGCTTGTATCATATTACACACGCATCGTTACTTAATCACTTAATCAAACCAAACCAAACAATGTAAAATGTTCATGTCAAGATGTATATCATGTCAAAATGTCTATGTCAAATATCCATGTCAAATGTCTATGTCAAATATCCATGTCAAATGTCTATGTCAAAATGTCATGTATGGCAAGTGAAAGGTCTCAACTAAACCATATGCACAAAAACAAAGTATTGAAGTAAAACTTGGTTTAAATCAAAGCTATGTTTTGTGTAAATGCATGATTAAATGTCAATCATGTTAAAATGTCTATGTCGAAATGTCTATGTCTAATGTCTATGTCAAAATGTCATGTATGGCAAGTGAAAGGTCTCAACTAAACCATATGCACAAGAACAAAGTATTGAAGTAAAACTTGGTTTAAATCAAAGCTATGTTTTGTGTAAGTGCATGCAAATATTTAATATGAACATTTATGCGGTATTGTGAAAATGCATACATCCAAGCCTGGCGACTGTGGTGATAAACCCTTTAAACAAATTAAAGGTCTATCTGTCTTAATATCAACGAATTCGGTCATTCCTTTCATCCCCTTTCCCTGGGACGTCCGGAACGGGAGTTGTCAATTCCTATGGTACCACTACCTACTAACGAACGGCATGATCGGTGTTAATGAATGTATTGTCCCATGTAAACAAACCAAATGTCATACCAAAATGTAAGCATGTGATGAAAACAAAGTACTAAGTATGCACGCAATGGACATACATAGCATAAAATGTAAATGTAAAACGATGTACTAAGTATGAACTAAATGGACATACATAGCATAAAACACAATGAGATCATGTACTATAATGTACTAACGAACATAGCAGTATATGATGCGAAAACAGGAAAGCATGAAAGTAACAAGTAGGCACATGTGTTCCACCCCAAAACAGTTTGGAAAACAGTAAAAGAGGGGTCTATGTACTCACATGAGATTGCTCAGAAGTCCTAGGATAACCACCAAGCAAAGCTAGAGATCACGGAATCAAACGGCACCTAATATAGGTAACTATGTTAAATAACCGGACCTAAATCGGAAGATTGGATAGAATGAGGTTTCGTAAACCAAACGAGTGTAGAGACTCGTGTCATTTGGTTTAACAAAGCCTACATACTAAATGAAACTTAACATAATTGTTTACGACCCATTACGACCCGTTTAGGAAGCTTATGCTACTTTAACGCGTCGTGCGCGTGAAACGCGTTTGGACCGCCTAACTAGTCCTATGACAAGTATTATATGCCTAAACATGTTACATAATCAGTTACGTGACAAAAGTTTAGGTTACATATGCTAAATTACCAATTATGTATGAAAAGGGTACTCTGGTAATTTACCTAAGGCATATAAACTACCTATCATACAACTACTTAAACGTCGTGACCATAAGGTATAACCTCGGAAGGTTATTCCCTACACTATGGTCACCTAATGTGTTTGGTCGGATCCTAATGATCGACCAAACTGGGTCGGGTTTGAGGTATAAGCGATTTATTAGATCGCTTACCCTACGACCCTAGACAACGTGGTAATCAGTAGGCATAGTCCCAAGGGACTATAACCATCGTGATTACAATCACGTTGCGAAGTTCAAACGAACTTCGCATTGACCATTACTGGTCAATGCTGAAAGTCAAACAAAGTTTGACTTTCTGACTCGAAAAGCAGCAAAAATAAGGAAAAGAACGAAAGAATACTTACGAAGGGTCCCCGAATGCTAACCCAGATCAAAATAGCTCAGGTATGAAACGAAGGTTCCAACTTAGAGCTTTCTTAATCAGATTTGTGGGTTTTGGGGTTGTGGGTGGATGGGTATTTATAGAAAAGGTAGAGCCGTTAGGATCGTTTCTTGAATATCGTGCCACGATCCGAGCCGAACACTTGTCACAAAGTTGTGGTGGCTAGAAACTTGTTCTTATCTGCTGACTAGACCCGTTTAAAATGTGTGGACACGAATCGATCAGCTGCAACTTGCTAAAAAGACATTGAATCTGGTCAGATCAGTCACTCGCGTAGCGCGACGGGTAGAGCCTTAGGGCTCGCGCTACGCTAGTGCCTATCTGATTCAGAATTGTTTCAAAAGTGACAGGTTCAGTCCCTGCAGCCCTTTTAAGCGATTTTCGATGCGTTTGAACCCCGTTAACCTCATTTCAAGGCTCTAAAATGAAGTTAAAGTATAGGGAACTCAAAACATGTTCAAAAATATCTCGGATGTCGGTTCGTTTGGCCGTACGAACGCGATGTTCGCTTAATTACGACGGAATGCGCATAAGCGCGAAAAACGATCCAAATGACGAAACGAATGGATTTTTCTTATGGCGAACACTAAAATATAATGTAGTCATGCTTACATAAATTTTTGGATGTCCAGATGTATTCAGAACGTAAGTTATGCGCGAAAATGCAAACTTGTGCACTTTTTGACACTTTTAGTCCCTGAATGACACAAAAGTTTATTTTAGCACACCGAACCCCTCAAAGCCTATTTCTAAGCTATGTAAAGGATTTTTATGGTATGTTTAACTTATGGTCATGTTCCGGAATGTCTGTTACAGTTCAAATTGGCATACTTTCGCAGTTTGTCAAGTTTAGTCCCTGTAAGCGAATTAACTTTGATTTCACCACACCAAACCTTCCAAAACTTATATCTAAGTTATGTAAAGGTTATTTTAGGTATGTTAAACCTATTTCACTATTCCGGAGTGTTTGTTGCATTAAACTGGTTATATTTACGCATCAGTGCGCGTATAACCTTCCAGAAAGCGATTTAGAGTTTGAAATCGAACAAGAATTGATATGTGCAAATGATACACATATTTTTACAAATCCCAAGTATGAAATACAATATTTCATTGGTTTGGTATTTGTTTGATGGCCGTGGAGGCACAGGTGTTACAGTCTCCCCTACTTTAGGAAATTTCGTCCCGAAATTTATTTAGAGGAAACTTGTGAGAGTCTAAAACATGAAGTTGAAAAGATCAAACAACATTGGTTAGGGTTCTTGAACTTCTAGTAACCTTAATAACATTATGTTTGCAATGTAAGAGGGACACTTATATACAAGTATATGAAGCGTCATTGGTGCGTCCACCGTACCTCCATTACATCGTTATCATTTTGTTATTGTTGTCGCTATCGGTTCTTACACATAATAAATCTTACTGGGTTTCTGTGCATTGGATTCCATAATTATGTAGGCCTCCATAATTACGTAGTTCCTTGTACAGTCCGCACAGTCTATTTTATAATGTGTAGTGTAAAACCAAATGAATAATCCTGTGATGAGTGTAACTAGACTGCCATAGAGTCCTTTAGACTAAATCAATAAATGATTTAAATAGACTATCAAGGAGTCTGTTCAGTTACATCACTAGATGTCATTCTTTAACCAAATTGTGAATCAATCTTTTTGACTAGACCACTAAAGGGTCCCTTATGAATCATGGAGTAGTACTATATCAATCCAAGGGTCTTAACTATTACATAGAAGCCCATTAAGGATTTAAAGCAGTACCTTTTTGAATATCCTAGTACGAATCCCTCATATGAAGATATGAAAAATTCTACGAGGATTTGGATAACGAATTATCCAGTGTATAAAAACACAAAAATGCATAAAAGAAAACATAAGATGCATAAACACATAGTCACATAACCACAAAATTGTTTAACTAGAAGTTCGTTCTGCTAACAAAGCACATGTATTTAAAGCACACTAGGAATCCATCTCGTGGATTTCATTTGGTACTTTAAACGTTATCAAGAATCCAACTATAAAGATAGAAAGATTCAAAAAGAAAATTCGATTTCGATTATTAGGAACCGAAGTGTTCGAATTTAGGTATATGAGGAATCCAATTAAGGACTCTGATTTGAATGATGATCATCCACAAGGATCTAATTGTGAAGATAAAAAGATCCCTTATGGATTTTAGAAGTTGAAGATGTTTTGATACCTTGCACTGGATGTGCTTAGGTCAAAACATGAAGAAAAATGCTTATGAAGTTGAGATGCTAGATATGTCAAGGCGACATATGAAGCAGAATTTTGAAGGTTAAGTCAATGTATGAGGAAATGTTTTTGAAAACTATGCATGGGGTTCTTTTAAGAAAAAGGTGTTTAACGTTTTTTTTTTGAATCCTTATATATAATACCTTTGAAATAAAGTAGGTGTATTAGGTAGATATATTTACAAAAATGTTTTTAAAATCATGCGAGATGAATTTTGAAATTATGTATAAGGTTTTTGAAAGACATGAATGATGCTTTTCGAAATCATGCACTTGATCAGAAAATGTATTGTGCTAATATTGTCTTCAGACTATATGAAATATTTTGAAATTAGAAAGGTTGGTTTTGATAACATGGCCAATGTTTTTGAAATAACATAGACAATGCATCTAGAAAAATTGTTTTCAAACTATATGAAATGTTTTGAGATCATGAAGATTGTTTTGAAATACTGGTACTGTGTATGTTGAAAAATCAAAACGTAATGGGTATGAGATTTGAAAATATCCTTAGTTGTTTAACCAAGGATTTCAAAGGTACATATGTGCAAAAAGCACGATTACTCATAATTTCACTTTATTTCCTGTACTTCGTTTCTTAGAATGAAACGAGGATTTAGAACTTTCGAGGAAATTATGAGCGATCACTTGAAAGAGAGAATCACAAGAGTAGTTTGTGAGGAACATAGTTCCTTAGTGCAGGTATTATAAGGAAAAGCCATAAACACATGTAATGATACTTGTATAGCAGAATTGTGAACAACAACTTTTATTTATGAACAAGACATATTGTTTCACAATACACGGGAACAAAAGAAACAAAGGCATAAGACAGCAACATCCTTTGTTCAGCCGAATGCTCATCCAAGGGTTGGATTTGCATTAGCAAGCTTTGGGCAGTTGTGGCGGAAGTGACCAATCTCTCCGCAGTTGAAACATGAACCCAGTGGGAATTTCGCAGCATTCCCTTGAACCGGAGCTTGAACCTGAGCAGCCTGATTTTGTCCCAAACGACAAACTTTGGCCAAGTGCCCAAGTTTACCACACGTCGTGCATTGCCAGCAAACTTGTTGTAACGCGTGATGACCGTTGCAGCGTGCACAATGAGGTGCAGTACCGGCATATGCTTTCTTTGCAGGTGGTGTTGCCACCCGGATGGGTCCTGCTTGATTTGCTACTGCCGCAGTCGGACAAACCCTTGCCGTATGACCTATAAGTCCACAAGTTTGGCATTTGCAGCACTTCACACTAGCCTGATGATGAAGGCTACATTGGTTGCACAAGGGTGCAGTTCCGTTGTATGGCTTCCTAGCTGGTGGCCCTGCCATATGGATAGGTCCCGCTTGATTAGGTGTAACCGTTGCGGGTTTCCTTGAAGCCTTACGCTTCCTTGACTTTGGTGCTGGCTTGACTTCTGTTTCCTTTGATGGCTCTTGAGTGGCTTCATTGTCGAGACGAGAGGCTTCATTGTTGAGACGAGCCATGGAAATGCCTAAATCCACAGTCCTCTGAATCACTTCGCCAATTTGCTGGACAAATTTGGCTGTTCGCTCAGACGTTTGACCAGTGCCAAGAGGAATAGACATTCTAGAAGAAAAAGAAAGACAGAAGAAGAAACGAGTGAAAGGTTATTGGATAATCAATACAGAATGGTAACGAATGAAATTTGTGATCATTTGTTTGTTACCTAAGGCAAACAAATGAGAGGGTGACAAATCAAAGTAAATAGGTAAAAAATAATGTATCGCGAAGACATGCTCGCCTATAAGTGAACACTCATCCCAAGAATTCCCAGGTAAGCACAACTGGTCTCGCGTCTGATGAGATGTATACGAAGTGCTTGCCTAGCCAGAAAACCCAGAATACAGGCATTCACCCTTCCAGTTTGCACGTGTTCACATTATTTAAAACCCAAAACCTTGACGAGATTTTGAAAACTCAAAGGGGTTCAAAACCATATAATAGAGAGTTCAAAACCTTACAATAGAGGGTTCAAAACCTAGTAATCAATCATCCTAGAACAGATGATTAGTTTTCAAAGCGGTTTTGAAATTTATGTTCTTGTTGTGGTCGTCACCTAAGGATAGGTGACGGTATTGTTTTATGACTAAACGCAAGTAAACTCGCGTTAGGGTCCTAGAAAGGTTATAGACTAGGTCAAAGCATTACTAATAACCTAATTCCCTATAACCATTGGCTCTGATACCATCTTTTCTGTCACACCCCGACCACGTGGAACATACAAAACGTGGCGGAAATGTCGGGGAGTGTTGTAACAGAATTAATGTTTCAAATCCATGGAAATTGAAGTTCCGTTTTATTGATTAAAAGTGTTACAATGTCTTAACAAACAAAGAAATACAACTTAATTAACTAGTCTTGCATCTTTTATTGTCACTAAAGCCCAAGTCTGTCTATGTGTATCTTGACCATCTTATGTAACAGTTCCTGAAAAACACATGTGAAAATAGGTACGTCAGCATAAAAATGCCTGTGAGATACATAGGTTTTGTGAAAATAAGATTCATGACTTATGTTTGAGAAAATGTTTAGTCATGAACCTTGTTATTTGCTTTGTCTTTTAAATCATTTGAAAAACGATAAGATCAGATGATAAGTATAAATAAATGTAAGGTTAAATGAATAACCAAGAAAAATGTGTTTGCATAAGATAAGTTGTTTGTAAATTAATGTCTTGTGAAAAGTATGTTATTTGTATGAAATGTTATATGTATCAACTGAAATGATTCAAATAACGTTACGACATGTAATACCATACAAACACTTATATATAGGAAGTACCAGCGGCGTATCCACCATGCTTGTATCATATTACACACGCATCGTTACTTAATCACTTAATCAAACCAAACCAAACAATGTAAAATGTTCATGTCAAGATGTATATCATGTCAAAATGTCTATGTCAAATATCCATGTCAAATGTCTATGTCAAATATCCATGTCAAATGTCTATGTCAAAATGTCATGTATGGCAAGTGAAAGGTCTCAACTAAACCATATGCACAAAAACAAAGTATTGAAGTAAAACTTGGTTTAAATCAAAGCTATGTTTTGTGTAAATGCATGATTAAATGTCAATCATGTTAAAATGTCTATGCCGAAATGTCTATGTCTAATGTCTATGTCAAAATGTCATGTATGGCAAGTGAAAGGTCTCAACTAAACCATATGCACAAGAACAAAGTATTGAAGTAAAACTTGGTTTAAATCAAAGCTATGTTTTGTGTAAGTGCATGCAAATATTTAATATGAACATTTATGCGGTATTGTGAAAATGCATACATCCAAGCCTGGCGACTGTGGTGATAAACCCTTTAAACAAATTAAAGGTCTATCTGTCTTAATATCAACGAATTCGGTCATTCCTTTCATCCCCTTTCCCTGGGACGTCCGGAACGGGAGTTGTCAATTCCTATGGTACCACTACCTACTAACGAACGGCATGATCGGTGTTAATGAATGTATTGTCCCATGTAAACAAACCAAATGTCATACCAAAATGTAAGCATGTGATGAAAACAAAGTACTAAGTATGCACGCAATGGACATACATAGCATAAAATGTAAATGTAAAACGATGTACTAAGTATGAACTAAATGGACATACATAGCATAAAACACAATGAGATCATGTACTATAATGTACTAACGAACATAGCAGTATATGATGCGAAAACAGGAAAGCATGAAAGTAACAAGTAGGCACATGTGTTCCACCCCAAAACAGTTTGGAAAACAGTAAAAGAGGGGTCTATGTACTCACATGAGATTGCTCAGAAGTCCTAGGATAACCACCAAGCAAAGCTAGAGATCACGGAATCAAACGGCACCTAATATAGGTAACTATGTTAAATAACCGGACCTAAATCGGAAGATTGGATAGAATGAGGTTTCGTAAACCAAACGAGTGTAGAGACTCGTGTCATTTGGTTTAACAAAGCCTACATACTAAATGAAACTTAACATAATTGTTTACGACCCATTACGACCCGTTTAGGAAGCTTATGCTACTTTAACGCGTCGTGCGCGTGAAACGCGTTTGGACCGCCTAACTAGTCCTATGACAAGTATTATATGCCTAAACATGTTACATAATCAGTTACGTGACAAAAGTTTAGGTTACATATGCTAAATTACCAATTATGTATGAAAAGGGTACTCTGGTAATTTACCTAAGGCATATAAACTACCTATCATACAACTACTTAAACGTCGTGACCATAAGGTATAACCTCGGAAGGTTATTCCCTACACTATGGTCACCTAATGTGTTTGGTCGGATCCTAATGATCGACCAAACTGGGTCGGGTTCGAGGTATAAGCGATTTATTAGATCGCTTACCCTACGACCCTAGACAACGTGGTAATCAGTAGGCATAGTCCCAAGGGACTATAACCATCGTGATTACAATCACGTTGCGAAGTTCAAACGAACTTCGCATTGACCATTACTGGTCAATGCTGAAAGTCAAACAAAGTTTGACTTTCTGACTCGAAAAGCAGCAAAAATAAGGAAAAGAACGAAAGAATACTTACGAAGGGTCCCCGAATGCTAACCCAGATCAAAATAGCTCAGGTATGAAACGAAGGTTCCAACTTAGAGCTTTCTTAATCAGATTTGTGGGTTTTGGGGTTGTGGGTGGATGGGTATTTATAGAAAAGGTAGAGCCGTTAGGATCGTTTCTTGAATATCGTGCCACGATCCGAGCCGAACACTTGTCACAAAGTTGTGGTGGCTAGAAACTTGTTCTTATCTGCTGACTAGACCCGTTTAAAATGTGTGGACACGAATCGATCAGCTGCAACTTGCTAAAAAGACATTGAATCTGGTCAGATCAGTCACTCGCGTAGCGCGACGGGTAGAGCCTTAGGGCTCGCGCTACGCTAGTGCCTATCTGATTCAGAATTGTTTCAAAAGTGACAGGTTCAGTCCCTGCAGCCCTTTTAAGCGATTTTCGATGCGTTTGAACCCTGTTAACCTCATTTCAAGGCTCTAAAATGAAGTTAAAGTATAGGGAACTCAAAACATGTTCAAAAATATCTCGGATGTCGGTTCGTTTGGCCGTACGAACGCGATGTTCGCTTAATTACGACGGAATGCGCATAAGCGCGAAAAACGATCCAAATGACGAAACGAATGGATTTTTCTTATGGCGAACACTAAAATATAATGTAGTCATGCTTACATAAATTTTTGGATGTCCAGATGTATTCAGAAAGTAAGTTATGCGCGAAAATGCAAACTTGTGCACTTTTTGACACTTTTAGTCCCTGAATGACACAAAAGTTTATTTTAGCACACCGAACCCCTCAAAGCCTATTTCTAAGCTATGTAAAGGATTTTTATGGTATGTTTAACTTATGGTCATGTTCCGGAATGTCTGTTACAGTTCAAATTGGCATACTTTCGCAGTTTGTCAAGTTTAGTCCCTGTAAGCGAATTAACTTTGATTTCACCACACCAAACCTTCCAAAACTTATATCTAAGTTATGTAAAGGTTATTTTAGGTATGTTAAACCTATTTCACTATTCCGGAGTGTTTGTTGCATTAAACTGGTTATATTTACGCATCAGTGCGCGTATAACCTTCCAGAAAGCGATTTAGAGTTTGAAATCGAACAAGAATTGATATGTGCAAATGATACACATATTTTTACAAATCCCAAGTATGAAATACAATATTTCATTGGTTTGGTATTTGTTTGATGGTCGTGGAGGCACAGGTGTTACACTTCAGGTCCAGACTCTAGGTGAGGCGGCAGCATATGCTATGACTTGGGATGAGATGAAAGAGCTGATGCAAAAGAAGTACTGTTCAAGGGCAGAGATTTAGAACTTGGAAACTGAGTTTTGGAATCTGAAAATGGATGGTCCTAAGATAGCTGAGTACGTGCAGAAATTCCATGATTTGTCTCGTGTTATTCCCTACATGGTAGAGCCAGAGTTCAAGCGAGTCGAACGTTTCATTTGGGGATTGGCACCCCAAATACTGAGCATGGTGACTACTTCTAAGCCTCCAACGATTACTGAAGCCATTGACTTGAACGTGGCATTGACTGAAGAAGCGATTCGTTTGGGCAAGTTTTCAATCACTGAGCAGAAGAAGAAAGAGACTCATGTGGTGTCGTCTGGAGAGAACAAAAGGAAGTTCTCGAATTTCAAGAAGGGTACCCAAGGAAACAACAGCGGTACTAACAAGCGTAAAGATGCTAACCCACCAGCCGAGGTCAGGACTGGTGCTGCTACTACTGAGAACAAAGGAAAAGGATACATGGGCACCCTGCCCAAGTGTAATGTATGTCAGTATCATCATGCCGGCCAATGCAAGTTTAGGAAATGTGAATCCTGTGAAAAGAATGGTCATTCGAAGGAAATGTACTGGGCTAGTAATGGTCGTGGGAATGGTGGTCAGAGAGGAAATGGAAATGGAAATGGTAACCGTGGTGGAAACGGTAATGGGAATAGGAATAACCAGGGAGGTAATGGAAACGGAAACAGAAACGAAAACCAAGCAGGAAGTGGAAACCGCGGAGGAAATAACAACAACAATCAGGGTGGTACTGGAAACGGACAAGGTTGCCTTAGCTGTGGTGATGTTGGGAATTTCAAGCGGGATTGCCCGAAGAACAATCAAGCCCAAGGAAGAGTCTTCAACATTGGAGCTAGGGAAGCTCGTCAAGATCCGAACGTAGTCACTGGTACGCTTCCTATCAACCAACATTCTGCATCTGTGCTATTTGATACTGGTGCCGACTATAGCTTCGTATCCCTAGAATTTAAGGACATGCTTGGGTTAGTTGCCAGTAAGTTAGAAATCCCATACTCGATAGAACTAGCTAATGGGAAGCTAGTAGAAGCAGACGAAGTAATTAGAGGCTGTGTGATAGAGCTTGGAGAGCGTGAGTTTACACTTGACCTGCTGCCAGTTGAGTTGGGAAGCTTCGACGTAGTAGTTGGGATGGATTGATTGTCAAGTAATCGAGCTGAGATCGTATGTCATGAGAAGATCGTCCGCATCCCGATGGAAAATGGAGAGACGATTGTAGTGCACGGAGAAAAACATGATACGCCCCTACGGATTATCAGTTGTTTGAAGGCCCGAAAGTTTATGCGTAGAGGATGTGTTGCCTTCTTGGCTCACATTGTTGATAAAGAGGCCGAAGAACCGAAGCTCGAAGATTACCCTGTAGTGAGGGAATATCCTGAGGTCTTCCCCGAAGACTTGCCAGGATTACCGCCCCGACGACAAGTCGAGTTCCATATTGACTTGGTTCCAGGCGCCGCGCCTGTAGCCAAGGCACCTTATCGACTTGCACCTTCAGAGATGCAAGAGTTGTCGACGCAACTTCAGGAGCTACTGGACAAGGGATTCATTAGACCAAGCTTCTCGCCTTGGGGAGCTCCAGTTCTATTTATCAAGAAGAAGGACGGTAGTTTTCGTATGTGCATTGACTGCCGAGAGCTGAACAAGTTAACCATCAAGAATCGGTATCCTTTGCCGAGGATTGATGATTTATTCGATCAACTTCAAGGTTTGAGTTACTACTCCAAGATCGATCTTCGATCAGGTTATCACCAGCTACGGATACAAGAGGAGAGTAAACCAAAGACTGCCTTTAAAACTCGTTATGGACATTACGAGTTTCTAGTGATGCCGTTTGGTTTGACAAACGCGCCGACAATATTTATGGATTTGATGAACTGAGTTTGCAAGCCATATCTCGATAAATTCGTGATTGTGTTTATCAATGATATTTTGATCTATTCGCAGACTAAGGAAAAGCATGAGCAACACCTTAGAGCTATTTTAGAGCTGCTAAATGTTAGTGCAATACGTCTATTGACTTCGTCTTGTATCATGTAATAGGATAGGATAAACAGTGCTCGAGGTGCGAGAAACTGAGATTAGAATGTTTAAGGATGTGAGTTCGCTTGAAAGTACCAAGTGACCATTTCAAGTGAAACCCATTAACAGAGTTCGCTTGAAACAGTCCGAGTCACATTCAAGCGAAACCTACATGATCAGAAGTTTCGCTTGAACCTGTCATGGTCAGTCTCAAACGAAACCTACACAACTATAAATAGGGCACTTGTTGATTCATTTGGTACACGCGACTTCCAGATCTGTAACGAAGTGCTGCCAAAGTCTGTTCAGGTTGTGATTGTTGTTATTATCAATATAAGTGACAGATTAAGAGAATTAAGTTGTTTTCACGTCCAGTTTACTGATTCCGCCTTTAAACCGGATTTAAAGCTCTTCTGAATGACTCGGTCGGGTCTAACAACGATCCTACAAGTTGTCACACCCCGACCACGTAAAACAACAAAACGTGGCGGAAACATCGGGGAGTGTTGTAACAGAATCATTGTTTCATAACACACGGAAATTGAAATACTGTTTTATTGATTAAAAGAATTACAATGTCATGACAATCAAAGAAACATAACATAAATGACTAGTCTTGCATCTTTTATTGTCACTAAGGCCCAAGTCCGCCTAAGTGTATCTTGACAAGTCCTATGCATGATATCCTGAAAAACACATGTGAAAATAGGTACGTCAGCATAAAAATGCCTGTGAGATACATAGGTTTTGTGAAAATAGAATTCATGACTTATGTTTGAGAAAATGTTTAGTCATGAACCTTGTAATTTGCTTTGTCTTGTAAATCATTTGAAAAATGATAAGATCAGATGATACGTATAAATAAATGTAAGGTTAAATGAATAACCATGTAAAAATGAGTTTGTATAAGATAAGTTGTTTGTAAAACAATGTATTGTGAAAAGTATGTTATTTGTATAAAATGTTATATGTCCAAATTGAAATGATTCAAATAACGCTACGATATGTAATACCATACAATCACTTATATATAGGAAGTACCAGCGGCGTATCCACCATGCTTGTATCATATTACACACGCCTCGTTACTTAAGTCACTTACTCAAACCAAACCTACGATGAATAAAGTCTATGTTTAAACCAATTGTCAAATGTATTGAATAATATACCAAATGTTTATGTCAAGATGTAAATCATGCAACGTATAACCAATGTTGAAAAATGTTTATGTGTCAAATGTAAATCATGTAATGTGTAACCAAAATGACATGTATGGCTAGTGAAATGCATCAACTAAACCATAAGTGAAATGCACAAAACAAAGTATTGAAGTAAAACTTGGTTTAAATCAAAGTTATGTTTTGTGTAGTAAATGCATGCTATACTGATATAGACATTTATGCGGTATTGTGAAAATTCATACATCCAAGCCTTGCGACAGTCGGATAACCCTTTCAGTCAAGGTTATCAAAAAAAATGTATTCGGATTCGGTCATTCCTTCCATCCAAACAAACCCGGGATGTCAGGAATGGGATTTGTCAAGTCCTATGGTACCACTACCTACTACCGAGCGGCATGATCGGTGTTAATGAATGTATAGTATAGTTTAAACAAACCAAATGTCATACCAAAATGTAAGCATATGATGAATAAGAAATGTACTAAGTATGCTAAGTTAACATACAAGCAGAAAAGTCATGTAAATCAATGTGCTAGCATGCTATCAGTCAACATACATAGCAGAAATGTAATGTAAAACAATGTACTAAGTATGCACACAATGGACATACATAGCATGAAATGTAATGAAATCATGTACTATAATGTACTAACAAACATAGCCGGTATATGATGTGAAAACAAGAAAGCATGAAAGTAACAAGTAGGCACATGTGTTTCACCCCAAAACAGTTTGGAAAACAGTAAAAGAGGGGTCTATGTACTCACTTGAGATTGCTCAGAAGTCCTAAGATAACCACCAAGCATTGCTAGAGATCACGGAAATCAAACGGCACCTAATATAGGTAACTATGTTAATAAACCGGACCTAAATCGAAGGATTTAGATAGTATGAGGGTTCGTAAACCAAACGAGTATGGGAACTCATGTAGTATGGTTTAACAAAGCCTACATACTAAATGAAACTTAACCTAAGTGCTTACGACCCATTACGACCCGTTTAGGTAGCTTATGCTACTTTAACGCGTCGTTCGCGTGAAACGCGTTCGGACCGCCTAACTAGTCCTATGACAAGTGTTATATGCCTAAACATGTTACATAATCAGTTATGTGACAAAAGTTTAGGTTACATATGCTTAAATACCAATTATACATGAAAAGGGTATTCTGGTAATTTACCTAAGGCATATAAACTACCTATCATACAACTAACTAAACGTCATGACCATAAGGTATAACCTCGGAAGGTTATTCCCTATATACTATGGTCACCTAATGTATTTGGTTAGATCCTAATGATCGACCAAATGGGTCGGGTTCGAAGGTATAAGCGATTTATTAGATCGCTTACCCTTGCGACCCTAGACAACGTGGTAATCAGTAGGCATAGTCACAAAGGACTATAACCATCGTGATTACAATCACGTTGCGAAGTTCAAACAAACTTCGCATTGACCATAAACTGGTCAACGCAGAAAGTCAAACAAAGTTTGACTTTCAGACTCGAAAAACAAGAAAAGAACGAAGGAACACTTACAAAGGGTCCAAGAATGGAAGGTTTGAATCCGAACACTCTCAGGTATGAAGTGTTAAACACGACAACTTAGAGAGCAAGTTCAGATTCAAAGGTGTGGGTTTTTGGGTGTGATGTTGGTGGGTATTTCTAGGAAATGGTCCACCGTTAGGATCGTTTCTTGGATAACGTGCCTTGATCTCACCCGTACACTTGTCAGAAAGTTGTGGAACCCAAATTTGCCACTCACCATAAGAGATCGACACGTGGCAAGGGATTTGGGAGTGGTTAACAGCTGATAACAGGCTGTTAGAAACACTGAATCTGGTCTGGGGACTGCTTGCGCACCGCAACACTCCCATTGTTGAGGTGCGCAAGGACCAAGTTTGGCAGATTTACAGTTTTGGTCCCTGCTGTGTAATAAGCTCATTTCCGACACGTTTAAGGCCCGTTAACCCCATTTCAAAGCTCTAAAATGAAGTTAAAGTATAGGGAACTTAAAATGTGCTCAAAAATATCTCGGATGTCGGTTCGTTTGGCCGTACGATCGCGATGTTCGCTTAATTACGACGGAATACGCATAAGCGCGAAAAACGATCCAAATGACGCGACGAATGGATTTTTCTTATGCCAACCACTAAAATAAAATGTTTTAGTGCTTACATAAATTTTTGGATGTCCGAATGTATTCAGAACGTAAGTTATGCGCGAAAATGCAAACTTGTGCACTTTTTGACACTTTTAGTCCCTGAATTACCCAAAAGTTTATTTTAGCACACCGAACACCTCAAAGCCTATTTCTAAGCTACGTAAAGGATATTTATGGTATGTTTAACTTATGGTCATGTTCCGGAATGTCTGTTACAGTTCAAATTGACATACTTTCGCAGTTTGTCAACTTTAGTCCCTGTAAGCGATTTAACTAGATTTTGCCATACCAAAGCCTTCAAAACTTATTTCTAAGTTATGTAAAGGTTATTTAAGGTGTGTTAAGCCTATTTCACTATTCCGGAGCGTTTGTTGCATTAAACGGGTTATATTTACGCATCAGTGCGCGTATAACCTTCCAGAAAGCGATTTAAAGCTTGAAATCGAACAAGAATTGATAATGTGCAAAGGATACACATATTTGTACATGTCCCAAGTATGAAATACAGTATTTCATTGATACAGTATTTGTTTGATGTCCGTGGAGGCACAGGTGTTACACAAGTGGTATCAGAGCTAGTTGGAGGAGTTTTGCAGTTTACAGCTGATTTTCATTGAAATTTCTCGTTTCTACACCTTCTTTCTTCAATCGAACAGGATTTCACGGTCTGAATTGGTTCAAATTTTCACAGTGCACTCGGAATTGGATATTAATAAACCTTGGAAAGTTTCATTGCAAAATTCAAAGTAAAAATGACAAAATTGGACCAAAACTAGGTTTCGTTTGTACGGATACTTGGGGTTTCGCTTGAAAAAGCTGCTGGTTTTACTTGAACATGATGTTTGATCTAAGTTTCGCTTGAAAAACCTTGTTGGTTTCGTTTCATATTGAATTTCGCTTGATATCAGACCTGTTGGTTTCGCTTCAAAATGACATTTGCATGAATCAATGCTTTCGTTTGAAATCTATTCAGGTTTCTCTTGAAAGTTAATCAGGTTTCGTTTGAAAGTTAATCAGATTTCGTTTGAAGTGTTGTCTCTCTTGAAGTATCAATTTTGCCTTTCGCTTGAAAACTGATTTTCAGTGTCAACTTTGGGTTTCGCTTCAACTTGTTGTTTAGCTTGAAGTCTCATTTCGCTTGAAAGTGAAAATTCCAAGACAAGATCATTTCACTTCAATCAAGTGTTAGTCTGTTTCAGAAAATTTGATATTGTTTTGTACTGATTGTGTTTGTTTGATTATTTGTTCAGGTTTACAACATGGCTGAAGAATTCTACAATATCTTTTTCAACGCATTCACATCCGATTCTTCCGAAACATCAAATGTTACACCAAAAACCATCACGAAAGCGATCAATGAGAACATCAAGCATGATAATTTCTACGGAACACACTCAAAGCCACCAACTCTGGAGAGCATTGAGGATTATACATGGTGGAAAGAACGTTTTATCAATTGGGCGAAAGCATATGCTCACGAAAGCTGGTTCTGTTTAGAGTTTGGATACGAACGACCGAAGGATGATAAAGGAGAATTAATTTCATTTAAGAAATTACCGAGAGAAGAAAAAGCAGATTATGCAGCTGAACAGAGAATGATTGCTTTAATCCAGACGGCAATTAGAAATGATATTTTTGCATTGCTTAATCATGACGGATCGTCAAAATCTGTTTGGGAAGCTTTACGTGTTAAAGCTGAGGGGGGTAAACAGATTAGAAAAAACAAAATTGCATTGCTTAAAAAAGAATTCGATTTATTTGATAGTTTAAAAGGAGAGTCGGTAAGGCAAATGATAGAGAGATTCTGTCATCTCAAAATTGAACTTGAACGTTTTAAAATTGAGAAACAAGAGAGGAAATTATTGATAAAGTCATTGAAGCGTTACCACGAGCTGATCAGTGGCAAACGTTTGTTTTTATTTTGAAAAATGATGCTTTATATGATACGATTTCTCTTGATGCATTGTTTGAAAAGATAGAGAGTCATGATCTGGAATTACAAAAGCAAAGCAAGATGACTGGTTCTTCACATCAACAGAATGTTGGTCTATACTACAAAGGTAGTGTACCTTCGGAGAAAGGTGTTGGTTCACCAAAGACAGCATTCAGTGGAGAGAAAATGAAAGAACCTCAAACAATTTCATCAAATTATCATTCTGGATATCATTCATCTTCAAAACCAACTTCTGATGAAATTGAAGAGATTCTGTGCAACATTGCTCTCAAACTAAAGAATTCTCCGTCGATGAGCATCAATGCAGCTAAACAGCAAATGAGTTTTCTTGCATCTGTTCTAGAATCGTATGAAGGTCTTGTAGCTGGTAAAATTGGAAACTCCGAATTAACCAAAGAAGATTACGACCAGATTGATCCGGAAGAGATGGAGCTAATTGACATTCGCTGGTGTTTGGCTAGTTGCATCCGCAGAGCTCAGAGATTTATGGAGATTACAGGGAAACAATCTTTGGGTGGTCCATCAACAAAGCTTGGATTCGACAAATCTAAAGTGACCTGCTTCAGATGCAAGCAAAAAGGTCATTTCAAAAGAGAATGCAGAAATTCTGAAGTTGCTGAAGGAAATGAACGTCCTTTCAACGATGACTATTATCGAAAGGCGATCTACCACCGAAGCAAAGAAGAGCCGAAATTGATTGAAGATAAAACCAAATCAAGAGCTTGTTTTTTAATTCACGATGATGAAGGTTTTGACTGGAGCTCAATTTGTCCAGAAGAAGATCGTTTGGAGAATGTTCGAAAAATAGCTCATGGCAAAGCTATAACAGAGGAAAGAAAGTTTGTTTTTGTTGCTGAAATCCGTGAAGAAAACAATGAAGAAAAAGATAAAGTTGAGATGAATGAGAAAACTCGAGAAGAGATCTTGAATGAGAAAACTTATCGAGAAAGAAACGTTGTTTACAACAGAATAGAGGAGATGCAGGAAGAATATGAGAGTGCTGTTATGAGCAGAAGATGGGATAAGAAGAGAGAATGTTACTTCAACAGAGAAGGTGAACCAGTTGTTCCAAAGAAAGACATAATCTTTGATGATGTTCTTCTCATAATTCCTTTGAGAGCCGAATATTATAGAAATGTGTTGAAAGATTACACATATGCTAAAAGGCATGAAAAGGAGATCAGATATGCTATGACATCGTGTCTGAGAAAAAGGGATGAAGAGAGAATGAAAAAGAGTGTTGAAGAAATGGTGAACAATCTGAAGAAGGTTGCTGAAGAGGTTAAAGCAGAAGTTGTTGAAGTAGAGGTTGTGAAGGAAATCAAAAGTGAAGAAGTTAAGGTGAATGAAGAGGTTAAGAAAGTTGTTACTGAAGAACAGCATATTGGAGAAGAGGTGAGGAAAGAAGAAGAAGAAGTAAAGAATGAGAATTTGAAAGCTGATAATGTTAGTGATGAAGTCGGTGTTGAAGAAAAACAAGATGATGCTTATCAGAAGCAAACTGAGGCAACTGTATCAAACACCGAGGTGCCAATCACTGAGGTACATTCTGATTCTGAAACCTTAAAACCGATTGATCAGTGCAAGAAATGCATGGAATCGTGCAGAGCTTGTATTGAAAAAGATGAGCAATTCAGAACAAGAGATCTTGAATTCACTAAAATTGAAAACATTTTTAAAGAAAAATGCAAAGAAATGCTAGAAAAAGAAAAAGTTTTAAAAGAAAATGATGAAAAACTTTTAGGAAAATGTAAAAAGTTAGAAACAGAAAATGAAGTTTTGAAAGAAAATATTTCTAAAATGACAGAAAAATGTTCTGAAAAAGAAATTGCTTGTCAAGAGATGAAGAAAGAATATGACTCAATGAAATTGCATATCATATTACGAAAGAGTCATACGAAAAAGTGAAAGATGAAATGAAATATGCTCAATCAAGAATGAATTATCTTTCTGAAACAATTAAAGAACTTAAACGAATGTATTCCATAAAACATGATGTTGTTAATTCCTATATTGAGGATGTTGCTAAGCTAAAGCGACAGATTGCTGATTTAGAACAGGACAACAACAAGTTAAAGAGTTATCACGTGTCGTCATATGTGCTTGAACGAATTTTCAATATAAAACCGGGAGATGGTGAGTCTGAGCAAAACAAGATAGGCATTGGCTCAGAGTTTCATCAAGTTCCACCACCGGGAAAATTTGCATTTTATGATGATGAAAAGGTCGAAAAAGCTTTCAACATGGTAGACCAATTGCCAGACAACATTGACATAACCTATTCCAAATCTGATGATTCTCATGATTCAGAGGTGGTAGGTAAAGTCGTTGAAAGTGTGTTGAAAGAAGAGTCGATTGATACAGGTAAATCTGAATCACAGGATGAAGATGAAGGAAATTTTCATGATAGTTATCTGAAAAACACAAAATCCGAGAAAAGTTTGAATGATGATTCAAAAGGATTGGTTTATACCATGATTGGATCGGACAAATTGTTCTTAGATGTTGTATTCCCGATTCAGAATGTGATTTCAGAAAAGGTTGATAAAGTTTTCAAAATGGTTGAGATTGAGAAATCTGAAATTTCAAAGTTTGCTGGTAAGAGTCATAGAGGTTCGTATAACAAACCTGGTTACAAAAAGAAAAACATGAAGGCTGGGTTGGGTTATAAGAAAAAACAAGGTTGGAAAAGAAATGAAATTCCGAATTTTCAGACAAAAATGAGTTTTGTTCAAGGAAAAAGTTTTGAAGAGGAGGAAAAATTCAAATTTAGTAATGAAGAGTTTTGTGTTCAAAAGGAAAAACAACAACCACAGGTCAAAGATGTGTCCAAGAGAACATGCTTCAAGTGTGATCAGATAGGACATCTTGCACGAAAGTGTCCAAATCAGAAACCTGTGGATGTTGACAAAAAGGAGTCTAAAGATGTTGAGAAACAGAAATCTGAGGATGTGAAATACAGGTCGACCAGATTTGATTCAAAACAAACTTGGAGGTATAACACAAACAAGTTTGCTTCGAATCAAAATTGGAAGTCAAATCCATATAGGTTTGATTCTAGACAGACCTGGAATTTTCATTTACCCAGAGTCAGAACAACTCAAAGTTGGAAAACAACTGTTGATATGACAAAACCACAAGAGTTTTGGAAACCAAATGTTGTTCAAAAACAAAGTGTTAAAAAAGAATCACATTTTTACAAACGAGGAACACCAAAAGGTCAAACATGGAATGTTAAGAAATATGTTGATTCGATAAAAGATGAAAAAGTTGAAGTTAAAATTGATAATGTTTTTGAGAAAAATGAAAGAAATTATCCAGTTCTACCCGGAAAGATTCATGTTCAACTACCTGAGTCTAAACAGGCTTGGGTTGCATTATTCAAATGATCAAATTGTTGAATGTGCAGGTGCTCAACAAATCCGAAGATTGTAAGAATGGAGGTTGGAGCAGCCTGGCACAACGAGGAGAGGAGGCTGCTGGATCCTGTGTTGGTTGAAACAGGAAGTTTATTTTCATTCGGTATATAAATAAACAATATTTTCAAAACCCTAAAAATTGAAAAATTTGAAAAACCAAAAATATGTTTGTTTTTAATTTTTGTCAAAAATAGAAAATTAAAAATAAAAAATATGTGTTGATTGAATACGCCGAAACCCTCACGGCTGAACAAACATGATTACTTTCACAAGATTGAAAAACGGTTTTCAAACTGTAGAAAATCAATGTGTTGTAAATCATGTGGGTACTTTATGTTAGATTTTCTGCAAATCAGTGCACTTGAAGCAGAAAATGGATGGCGAGACAAAGCTATCAGTGTTGGTTGTCAAATTTTCTTTAAATGGTTTTGCATTTTAGGGGGAGAAAAATTGTCAGAAAATACAAAAACATTTGAAAATTTAAAAATGACAAAAACATGATAAAAATTCAAAATTGAGTTTTTGCGTAAAAAGAGGAAATGATAGTACATCAGTAGACAGTTACAGTATGCTAAAGAATTGGAAAGTTTAAATGTGTTAAACGATCTCACCGTGGATGTGTCGGTAGATTTTTATACATTTAGTAAACTTTTTCGGGATATAAACCTAAATTCAAACTTGCTTATTTCGTGGGGAATACTACTTGGATATATAGGTAACCCCTGAAATCTTGTTTGAAAGGTCCCTCTTTCTGAAATACTAGGTCTTTATGCTTAGTGATATCTGGGGTATTATTCCGGGACTTCTGCTGAATGGAAGTTCTGACCTAGTCTCCGAATAATACTTTCTGAATTGCTTGAAATATAGCGCAACCCTCAGCAAATTGATGAAACAATAAAATTGATAGTCATTGCTGTTGTAATACAAAAGATCCTCTAAAGGGGACACACTCCAAAAGTCGAGCCGTCATCTCTCTGCTGAACGAAAGTTCTGACCTGAGCTCTCACGGTTTCGTACTATAATTTATTCCCCTTACAGATATCATCTAGGTATACTCACCTGTAAGACTGAATATTGGGATCTGGATACGGGAGTATATTCAAGAGGTGGGACACATGAATGAGTTTAAGTTCTTAATACACCTAATTCGTATCCTGAATCAGTTGAAATTTGTGTGAAAATTTAAGTGGATCAATATATCGACAATCTAAGTGAATTGTTTAATTCTTAATGTGTAACTAAGCTCAACGGTACTTGTGACTTGTCAAAAACTGATATGATCCTCTGACGCATACTCAAACAAAAATATGGTCTGTAAATATGTTTGTACATATTTCTTTACTGCTTTATATTTCAGAAAATACAAAAAGATTTTTGATTATGTTTTATTTTCGACAACTGATGTCTGAGATGCTAAGTTTCAAAATCTAAGTAAGCTGATTGTGTTTCTGAAAATAAAACAAGTTCATTAATTTGAAAGTTGAATTAAAATCAAAAATTTCAAAAACAGTTTGTGATATATCCAAGGTCATTAGTTTGGACTTGGATGATTTACTGTGAGGATTTTGGATATTGGACATTGCCATATCTGTATAGATTGTTGATAGAGGGAGTGTTTTAAAGCCAGGTTACGATTCTTGGTAGTTTAAAAGGTTGTTACTTATAAACGTATGAGTGATTGCAGATAGTCCAGATTACGATCTGAAGAGCAGAGTCTAAGAGGGAGTCTGAAGACAAGCTTGAAGCATGGAGAAGCTTGTAGATAGAAAGCTAGGTGTCGATCCCAAAGCACGGAAGCTTAACGAAAGGGGGAGCCTGAAGCTGATAGGAGAGAAAGATTGTTGGATGCTTATAATGTTACAACTTGAATGAGAAGGCAGAATGATCAAGACCGAAGATGTGTCATACTGAAGAATAGTCACTGAAGACTTCGTCAATATCCGATGGGGAGTCTGTTAGTGCAATACGTCTATTGACTTCGTCTTGTATCATGTAATAGGATAGGATAAACAGTGCTCGAGGTGCGAGAAACTGAGATTAGAATGTTTAAGGATGTGAGTTCGCTTGAAAGTACCAAGTGACCATTTCAAGCGAAACCCATTAACAGAGTTCGCTTGAAACAGTCCGAGTCACATTCAAGCGAAACCTACATGATCAGAAGTTTCGCTTGAACCTGTCATGGTCAGTCTCAAACGAAACCCACACAACTATAAATAGGGCACTTGTTGATTCATTTGGTACACGCGACTTCCAGATCTGTAACGAAGTGCTGCCAAAGTATGTTCAGGTTGTAATTGCTGTTATTATCAATATAAGTGACAGATTAAGAGAATTAAGCTGTTTTCACGTCCAGTTTACTGATTCCGCCTTTAAACCGGATTTAAAGCTCTTCTGAATGACTCGGTCGGGTCTAACAACGATCCTACACTAAAGAAGGAAAAGCTCTATGCTAAGTTCTCGAAGTGCGAGTTCTAGTTGTGTGAGGTACAGTTCCTTGGTCACGTGGTGAAAGAAGATGGGATTCATGTGGATCCCACCAAGATCGAGGCGATTAAGAATTGGGAAACTCCGAAAATGCCAACTGATATCCGACAGTTTTTGGGTTTAGCTGGGTATTATCGCAGATTCATTGAGGATTTTTCAAAAATCGCTCAGCCACTGACCTCCCTCACTCAAAAGGATAAGAAGTATGAATGGGGAGACAAACAAGAGGAAGCTTTTAAACTACTCAAAAATAAGCTTTGCGATGCACCTATTTTATCCCTACCAGAAGGCACCGACGACTTCGTGGTATACTGTGAAGCCTTGCGTCAGGGATTGGGCTGTGTGCTAATGCAGCGATAAAAGGTTATCGCATATGCTTCACGCCAATTGAAGGTTCATGAGAAGAACTACACCACGCATGATTTGGAATTAGGCACAGTGGTGTTTGCTTTGAAGATTTGGCAGCATTACCTTTATGGTACCCGATGTACGATCTTTACAGATCATAAGAGCCTTCAGCATATATTCGATCAGAAAGAGCTTAACATGAGACAACGACGTTGGGTAGAGTTGTTAAATGATTATGATTGCGAAATCAAATATCATCCAAGAAAGGCGAATGTGGTGGCAGACGCCTTGAGTTGAAAAGAGAGGATTAAGCCCATAAGGGTTAGGGCTTTGGAGATGATTATTCAGACAGACCTCTCGTTGCACAATCGTGCTGCACAGAGAGAAGCTCTTAAGAAGGAAAATTTAAAGACTGAATATCTCCATGGGATGGAGAAAAAAGCTGGTACCCAACAAGGAAGGAACCTTGTGTTTTATGGGACAAACTTGGGTTCCTCTCTTTGGTGGTCTTAGAGAGGTTATTTTTTATAAAGCTCATAAATCGAGGTACTCGATCCACCCAGGATCGGACAAGATGTACCAAGATTTGAAGGATTATTATTGGTGGCCAAGACTTAAGGGTGATGTGGCTACTTATGTTGGGGAAATGTTTGACTTGAACCAAGGTGATGGTCGAGTATCAGAAGCCTTCAGGTCTTCTACAGCAACCCGAGATACCCATGTGGAAGTGGGAACAGATCTCAATGGATTTCGTAACGAAGTTGCCCAGAACACCCAGAGGTCATGACACGATTTGGGTAATCGTGGACCGTTTGACAAAATCTGTTCAGTTTTTGCCGATCAGAGAAAAGGATAACACATGTAAGCTAGCTGAGCTGTACCTAAGAGATATAGTCACATGTCATGGAGTGCCTATCTCAATTATATCCGATAGAGGCAGAAGATTTGTGTCAAGGATTTGGCAATCCTTTCAAGAAGCGTTTGGTTCTCAGTTAAATCTGAGTACTGGTTTTCATCCACAGACGGACGGTCAGAATGAGAGAATGATTCAGACACTTGAAGATATGCTACGTGCTCGCGTAATGGACTTGGGTGGCAGTTGGGACACTCACCTACCTTTGGTTGAGTTCTCCTATAACAACAGCTACCATACAAGAATTCAAGCTGCACCGTTTGAAGCTCTCTACGAACGCAAGTGTCGATCACCATTATGCTGGGCAGAAGCTGGTGATAGACAGCTGGTTGGTCCCGAACTGGTCCAAGAGACAACTGATAGGATCATACAGACCCGAGAGCGCATCAAGGCTGCTCACGATCGACAAAAGAGCTATGCGGACCAAAGACGGAAGCCTTTGGAATTTGAAGTGGGTGATATGGTTTTGTTGAAAGTTTCACCTTAGAAAGGTGTGGCACACTTTGGGAAGCGTGGTAAGTTAAACCCACGATTTATCGGACCGTTCAGAATTCTGGAAAGAGTTGGTACTGTAGCGTACAAGTTAGAGCTACCAGATGAACTCAATGGTGTTCATGATACATTTCATGTATCTAATTTGAAGAAGAGTCCAACACAAGAAACAGTGGTCATCCCTGCCAATGAGGTTACTGATTGGAAAGTTAACAAGACTTGGAGGAGTAATGTTAAGCTCGTCAAGGTTTGATGGAATGCGCGTCACGGCCCAGAGTTTACTTGGGAGCGTGAAGACTGCATGAAAGCTAAATACCCGCATTTGTTCCCTAACTCCCCTGCTGCTAGTAGTAAGGCTAAAAATTTCGGGACGAAATTTTCTTAACAGGGGGAGAATGTGACAACTGTCAAAATTCAAGGTATCCATACAATTATTAAACCATGATTAGTGCTTAATGACTATGCTGAATTACAACTAATGACTTGAACTGCTTGCTGATTATTGCTTGATACATACATGTGCATCACATATTGCTTAATGTCATATCATTATTGCATGAGAACTTTATTGACTCAAATGATGCACGAAACATAGTTAGCACAATTATTAGACAAATCAGAAAAATGCTGACAGAGTTCAGTACATAGACAGGCAATGTGTTGAGACACAGAAAGAGACAGAAACTAAGTATTACACTAGTATAGTGTGTAGGAAAGTAAGGATCATAAAACTGTCTTCCTAGAGATAGTTTAAGTGCCGGAAAGTGCCTAAAACTCACATAAACTATAGAATTCTGCAGAAAATCAGCAAATTCAGCATTTAAACAAACTAATATCATGCAGAAATATGGTTAAATGGTCCTGAATGCTTTCCTAAGTGTCGGGAATCAAAACTATCACAAAAGGTGACATAAAGCACACTAAATTGCATAGTTTAGCACCTTAACGAACCGGTAACCAACCGAACAACCGGACACTACCCAAAACACCAAATTTACACTAGAAGCACTGTTTTAACATTACCAAGCTAGTTATGATCCCCGAACATCATAACACACTGTATAAATATCTAATAACTAGATCCCTAACTATACACTTGGTTTCTAACCATAATAACTAACATCTAGTTACAACCTACACCTATCCCCCCTACCTATGGGACGGCCCAACATGGCCCCACCTTGTGATTTTCTTTTGTTAAAATATTAGATATTGTTCCCTTGTTTTAAGCATAAGAACCAAAGGTAATTTAGAGATGTTGGATTTATAAGTAAACCACTAGCTCATAACTTTCATTTTCTCATTCATCACACCAACACTCTTCTCTCTTCCTCTCTTGCTTAGTCTCGGCCGAAACAACAACCCACACCACCACCATTTTCCTTTCATCTTCATCCAATTCCAAGCATATACAAGGGTGTTAAAAGGTGCACAAAGGAGCTAGGAGCTTGTAGAAGTTCAAGGACCTTCACCATTTGCTTTTATCCTCTTCTTTTCTTCTCTTGATCATCCCTAGCCTTGAGCTAGTGGAAGAACACTAATCTTTCCATTTTACATCTTATTTAAGTGGTTAAAGAATGATACATAATGTTAATCTTGAAGAACACTAAGAATCAAGAAAATGAACATGAACATAAGCTTAAATCATGAAGAAATCATGTTGTATATGTGTTGATTTACTTGTTGATTGTTGTTTACTTATGAAAATGATGTAGATCATCATATGATCTTGCTAGATCATGATTAAAAACATAATCTAGCAAGATGAGAGGATGAAAATGTTAGAGATTAATAGATCATCCTCATAAAAGACATGAACTTGAAAGAATATATTGTTTTCTTGTAAAATGATGATTAAAATGAGATGTAAGTCTTGTAGATCTAAAATTTCAACGATGATTTTTCAAGAAACCGAGTTAGAAATACAAGTTTTACTTAATCTTGGTTCTTAAATAAATAACACTCATTTTTTTGTGGTTAATAAAGTGTAGAAGCACATATGTGACAAGAAAAATCCATGAAGAAACATTTTTAGAAAATGTGATTATAAGTTGTAAAGATCTAGATTCTTCAAAAATGATGTTTTTAAAGAATCAACCACACTTTAAAGGGTATCCAGGCTTACTAAACCCACTAGTAAGTTACTACAATTTTTTGTAAAATTTCAAGTTCATGAGTTAATAGTTTATGCTTGATTTTGGAAAAATTGGTAAGTATAGATTGTTTATTGTTGATTGTTGATTGATTGTGTTGATTTACAAAAGAAAATGATATGCTTTGAAGGTATGAAAACCTCCATTTTTAGGGGAAACTATGGCAAAATTTTTCTAGAAATTAAACACTTAGAAAAATATTTCTAAACAAATATTTACAAGTGTATTTTAAATCATAAATTTTTACATAAAGTTTGCCATAATTTTTGTTACAAAAATTATAAATATTGGAGGTTGGTTTTTATAAATAAAAGTGACTAAATATGTATTTAGGAAATATATATTTAGAAGTCACCATGTGTGTGATTATTTGTATATTATGTGTATTAGTTATATTATTTTAGGACTTGAAATAATATAACTCATCAAAATACCAAGAATCTATAATCCAAAATATTACCAAAATTCCAAGGAATATATATACAAAGAATACCCAATTTATTGGTGGAACCGAACTAAGGAATATAACTCGCAAAATATTCCGGAAAATTTATTCACAGGTATATTTTTGGTAAATAATATTTTGGACACCAAGGAAACAAAAATATGACTTTTACAATTATTACAAGATTATATCATATTTTTGACAATGAGAAAATATATTATTTTTGGTAAGTAAAAATATATTTTCTTAGAATTATTAGAAGATATATTATTTTCTCAAACAAACATGAAATACATTATTTTTGGGAGAAAATGTATTTTCTTAAGTAAACTTGACATATATTATTTTGGAAGAAAAATTGATTTATATATATTTTCTAAGTTAGACTTGAAAATATATTATTTTTGAGACTTGTATGAATAAATAATTTTTCTAAGTAATATTTCTTAAAATATATATTTTGGAAATATATATTAATGTATTTTTACTAAAAATATTATTCCAGAAAAATTAACTATAAGAATACTTAACAATTACAAGAAAATACGTATTTTTGTACGTATAAATACACTCCAGAATACGACCCCAATACATGACAAAAATATACAAGTATAAGAATACGAATACAAATACACCCATCATTGGGAGGAAATACATGTATAAATACTTGAAAAGTATCAAGTTAATATATATTGTTTTAACTATTATTCCAAAAAATTAATAAATACAATTTAAGTTAAAATATTTATTATTTTAACAAATAATTATATAACTTGGGATAGTAATGAAGACACTAAGTGATACTAAGTCAAGGCATGACCCGCTCGTCTAATAGACCTTACTACGTTGTAGGTAGTCGTGTATATCCGAAGGAGCTTTGAGTTACTGTGATTACGAAGAACGCAAGACTGTGAGTTCATGTCCCCCTTTTCTTTTAACTGTTTTCAGTTTTATAACTTCGGGGGTGAAGTACATTTTAAAAACGTTTATATGTGGTATGGTTAGCTAAGGAAGGGTACTGCTAGATCATGTGAGTGGTGGGTATAACGCTTAAGACCATTAATCCTCATTGTAGGACCGAGGGACATGAGTGATAGATCTATTTGGGTGTAGCGAGCCTACACCCATGTGGACCAGGGTGGCCCATGAGGTGACTATGTCTTATCCCCAGATACTAAATTTGCTAGGTTTGAGCCTTCCTGCATCACGTCACACATATTAATGACCTTGCAAACCATTAATGATCTATTTTCCTTGTTGCTTTCATACCAGGGTTTACAAACATACATACATACTTTCAATGATTACAAAGGTTTATTCATACACACAAACAAACACATGAACTCGCTCAACTTTTGTTGATGTTTTCAAACTACATGTATTTCAGGGAATTAAAAGTTGATCTGGCGGGCGTTTGGAGTTTTCAAGTTATGTTGAGAATAAAAGATGTCATCCGATGTTTAAGGGTTTGCATAGTGTGTCTTATCCTAGATGAGACACATCTTTCAAATCCTGGTTTTATTTAGAGTCTTTTGTCGAGTCCTTATGGAATTCTAAACAATTTGCATGCTTTGTAATGTGGATTCAAAGTCTGTGATGGGATTTCAAAACAATGATGTTTGTGATGTTTTAAACTTATTTAATGGATGATTATCTTTGGTTTTATCATATAGTTGTTGTTATGATTGAATGCAATGATATTAAGCAAGTCACACTTAATCACGCTTCCGCAAAAGTCAGGGTGTGACACTCTTGAAGGCAGGTATGATTAGGAAATTTAAGTATCCAAAATGGTTAGTCAATGTGGTGGTTGTTCAAAAGAAAAACAGAAAGTGGAGGGTATGTGTCGACTTTACAGATTTAAACAAGGCATGTCCCAAGGATCCTTTCCCACTTCCATGCATTGACTCCATGGTGGATGCAACAACAGGACATGAATTACGCACATTTATGGATGGTTCGTCTGGATTCCAACAAATTCAGATGGAACCATATGACCAAGAGGATACAACATTCATGACTCCTACTAGCATATACTATTATATTGAAATGCCTTTTGGACTAAGAAATGCAGGTGCCACTTACCAAAGACTAGTCAATATGATGTTTAAAGAACAAATTGGAGACACTATGGAAGTTTACATTGATGACACGGTGGTTAAGTCCAAGAAAGCTAAGGATCATCTCAAGGATCTTAAAGAAGCATTTAACATCCTTAATCAATACAACATGAAGCTGAATCTTTCAAAGTGTCATTTTGGTGTCAAAGCTGGGAAGTTCCTGAGATACATGGTGACCAAAAGAGGGATTGAAGCCACCCCTAAACAAATAAAGGCGATTGTAAACATAAAGTCTCCTACCAGTGCAAAGGATGTCCAGAGGCTATCAGGAAGGATTACAACCTTAAACAAGTTTATTTCAAACTCCCCAGAGAAGTGCAAGGGTTTTTATGACATTCTGAGGAAGAATAAGAAATTTGAGTGGACTGAGAAGCATGAAGCTGCACTTAAGGTTCTCAAGGATTATCTATCTCAGCACCAGCCTTAATGAAACCAGAGGATGGTGAGCCATTATCCTTGTACTTAGTTGTTTCAGGTAAAGCAGTAAGTGGAGTCTTAGTTAAAGATCATGAAGGCCAACAACATCTAGTATATTATATAAGTAAAAGCCTTCCTGATGATGAAGCCAGGTATTCTCATTTAGAGAAATTAATTCTTGTATTGATTATGGCTTCCATTAAACTTAGACATTATTTTGAAATTCACACTATTATTGTGAAAACTAACTTTCCTATTAAGAATGTTCTCAGGAAACCTGAAATGTCAGGTAGAATGGAAAAGTGGGTAGTCAAGCTTAGTGCATATGATATTAGATATGAACCAAGGATTGCCATCAAGTCTCAAGATTTGACTGACTTTGTGGCTGATTTCAGTAGTGATCTACAAAGCTAAACTAGAGGTTCAACAACTTGAGGAGACCAGGAATCCTTGGACACTCTTCACAGATGGAGCCTCAAAGGTCAAAGGAACTGGACTAGGGATACTACTAAAATCACCACAGGGGGACATAATACGACAGTCCATTACATGTGAATTTCAAACCACCAACAATGAAGCAGAATTTGAGGCCTTAATAGCAGGTTTGCAATTAGCTAAGCAAATGAGGATCAGGTATCTTCAAGTGTACATAGATTCATTGCTAATTACTAACCGTTTTAATGTATATACTGTTAAAGGGAAAAAAAAAGCTAATCAAATTTTTAGAAATAGTCAGGAAACTGGCAAATTCTTTTGATTTTTTCAGCTTAACACAGGTGCCTAGAGAGGAGAATGTATGGGCAGATGCCTTGGCAAACCTAGGAAAATGAAGCAATGGAGATAGTTGAGGATACTGCAATTGTACCCGTGATGTGCAGCCAAATTCAGAATCCCGGACCCTTCCAATTATGAAGTTCATTCAGAATGGGGAAATTTCCACAGGGGAGAATCCTAGAGCCTTCAGGTTTAAGGTGTCTCAATTTACTATATTAAATAACATGTTGTATAAAAGATCTCTTGCAGGTCCCTATTTGTGATGTATTAAGGATCCAGAAATTCAAGAGGTCTTAAACGGTTTTCATGAAGGAGACTATTGAAATCACACTGGGGGCAAAGCATTATTCTCAAGGATCCTTAGAACAGGATACTACTGGCCTACAATGAAGAAGGATGCCATAGAATATGAAAGGAAATGTGGTGCTTGTAAGAGACATAGCAACATCCTACATCAGCCAGCAGAGCCTTTATATCCAATAATTTCATCTTGGCCATTCATGAAATGGGGAATGGATATAGTAGGCAAACTCCCAAAAGCACCAGGTGAAAAAGTGTTCATGTTAGCTATGACCGACTACTTCTCCAAATGGATAGAAGCAGAAGCTTTTGTTTAAGCTTTTGGCCTCCGCAATGCGGGAGCAACATATCAGCATCTGATGGACAAAGTCTTTGAAGAAGATATTGGCGTAACAGTTGAAGTTTGTATCGATGATCTTATCATCATGAGTCCGGATGAAGAACTAATGCTCAGGAATATTCAGCGCACCTTCGAATCCTTGCTCAATGTTAATTTGAAGTTGAATCCAGTGAAGTGTTCATTTGGCATGGAAGAGGGCAAATTCTTGGGATTCATCGTAACCAAAGAAGGTTTCAAAGTTAATCGGGAAAATGTAGAAGCCATTCAGCGCATGTCGTCATCAGCATCCATCAAAGAGATGCAGCACTTAGCTAGTCAATTGGCAGCGCTTAACCGATTCTTAGCAAACCATGCGGCTAAGTCTTATCCTTTCATAAGCACCTTGTGCAATTGTGTCAAGAAGAGTCAGTTTCAATGGACTCCGAAGGCCGAGAAAGCTTTTCAGGAAATGAAGGAATGCTTAATTCAGTTACCCACTTTAACGGTTTCTCGAAAAGAAGAACCATTAGTCTTGTATCTCTCTGCATCTGATATTGTAGTTGGCACAATGTTGTTGGTGGAAAGAAACAGAGTCCAAACTCAAATTTATTATATCAGCAACATGTTGACTGGTCTGGAAACCCGTTATTCAATCATGGAAAAGCTTGTTCTAGCGTTAGTTCACGCCTAGCGCAGACTACGAAGGTATTTTTCTGGCCATGTCATAACCGTTCTTACTAATTATCATTTGGGTCAAATTTTATCCAAACCAGATGTTGCTGGCCAGTTGGCAAAGTGGGCCATCGAATTGGGTGGACAATATTTTGTATAAACCGCGCCCAGCTATCAAGGGCCAAGTTCTAGCAGATTTCGTTACAGAAGTTCTGATTGACAAATTTCAAGAATGCGAAGCCATACAGAACCTGGTTCCAATATTTGACGACAGTGTGTGGACCTTGCACACAGATGGTGCTTCCAACGATGACAGTGCAGGGGTTTGCCTTCGTCTAGTCAGTCCCGATAATCACGAATTTACTTACGCCATTTGGTTGGATTTTAAAAGCACCAACAATGAATCAGAGTATGAAGCATTTCTTGCAGGTCTTCGCCTAGCAATTAAAATGGGCGCAAAGAATCTAGAGGCACACGTTGATTCGTTGCTAGTTATGCGGCAAATCAACGGTCTTTATGATGTGAAAGATGAAACCATGGAATTATACCTTCAGTAGGAGAAGTCTTTGATTGAGAAATTTTAGACTTTCAGAGTGGATCATATTAATCGAAGCGAAAACAAGCACGCAGATGTACTTAGCAAGTTAGCTGCTACAAGTTTCAAACATCTGACAAAAGAAGTGCGCATCGAAGTTCTATCAAACCCATCAGTTCCCTTACGACATGTAAACATGGTGGAAATCGGGAATCCATCTTGGATGTCTCTGGCTATTATGTTCTTACAACACGGAATTCTTCTGGAGGGAAAGGCAGAAATGAGAAAAATCTAGAACAAAGCATTGAACTATGAAATGGCTGATGGAATCCTATACCGGAAGTCCTATATAGGTCCTTTTCTTCGATGTGTTGACAAACATGACGTGCAGTACTTAATTCGAGAAATACGCGAAGGGTTATGCGGGATCCATGCGGTTCTCGCATGGTGGTAGCGAAAGTTATGAGCGCAGGCTATTACTGGCAGGGCATGCACTTGGATGCCGTCGAGACTTTGCGCAAATGTGCAGCATGTCAATGCCATGCCCCAAAGACACTCCGCCCAAAAAATCCTTTGATTCCGGTGACCACAACATGGCCCTTCCAATAATAAGCAATCGATCTGGTTGGTCATTTTCCTGATGCGCCCGATGCGGTAAAATTTATCATAGTTGTTGTGGATTACTTCACAAAATGGGTGGAGGCAAAAGCCATGGCGTCAACCACCGTGATGGTTATCAGGAAATTTATCTGGGAGCATATTATTTTCCGGTTTGGGTTGCCGCTCCGCATCGTTCTAACGGTTCCAATTTTGCTTCTGATGATTTACAAAAATGGATGAAAGAGATACGCATCGAACACAGTTTCGCCTCCGTAACGCACCCATAGGAAAACGGTCAAGTTGAAAGCATCAATAAGCAGATCGTGGATGGTTTCAAAGCAAGATTGGGAACCGCAAGAAGGGGCTGGGTCGACGAGTTGCCAAGTATTCTTTGGGCTGATCGCACCATGCCAAAGACTAGAGTCCGGGATGAGGACGTCTCCAAAACAGCATTCAGAACTCGCTACGGTCATTACGAGTTTTTAGTCATGCCATTCGGACTAACGAACGCGCCTGCGGTATTTATGGATCTTATGAACAGGGTGTGCAAACCTTATCTTGACAAGTTTGTAATTGTTTTCATCGACGACATCCTGATTTATTCGAAGAATCGGGAGGAACATGAGCAGCATTTACGACTTATTCTGGAACTTCTTCGAACGGAACAGCTATACGCTAAGTTTTCAAAATGCGACTTCTGGCTTCGTGAAGTCCACTTTCTAGGCCACGTAGTAAACAAGGATGGGATCCATGTCGATCCATCCAAGGTAGATTCGATCAAGAACTGGCCTGCACCTAGCACACCAACCGAAATACGTCAATTCTTGGGTTTGGCGGGTTATTATAGACGATTCATCAAAGACTTCTCAAAGATTGCACAGCCGCTTACATTGCTGACACAGAAAGGTGTTGCTTATCGTTGGAGTAATATACAGGAAACAGCGTTTCAGCACTTAAAGGATAGACTTTGTAGCGCACCTATCCTCTCATTGCCTGAAGGCACGGACGATTTTGTAGTCTACTGCGACGCATCTATCCAAGGTCTTGGATGTGTATTGATGCAACGGGATAAAGTTATTGCTTATGCTTCACGCCAACTTAAGATTCATGAACGGAATTACACTACGCACGACTTAGAGCTGGGAGCTGTTGTTTTTGCGCTCAAGATATGGCGACATTATCTGTATGGCACCAAGTGCACCATCTACACCGATCACAGGAGCCTCGAATATATTTTCAAGCAGAAAGATTTGAACATGCGACAACGTCGATGGGTCGAGTTACTGAACGATTATGAATGTGCTATAAAGTACCATCCAGGCAAGGCCAATGTGGTGGCCGACGCCCTCAGTCGAAAGGATACTATACCTAGGCGTGTACGAGCGTTGCAACTCACTATTCAGTCTAGTCTTCCTTCACAGATACGAGATGCTCAGGTAGAAGCATTGAAACCAGAAAACGTCAGGGCTGAAGCTCTACGCGGTTCAAGGCAACGGTTAGAACCAAGGGTAGACGGCGCCTACTATGTAACCGGACGCATCTGGGTCCCACTCTATGGTAGTTTACGCGAACTTGTAATGGATGAAGCTCATAAGTCTCGCTACTCAGTACATCCTGGTTCAGATAAGATGTACCACGACCTCAGAACTACATATTGGTGGCCTAGCATGAAGGCCCACATAGCAATTTACGTTAGCAAGTGTTTGACTTGTGCGCGAGTCAAAGCGGAATATCAGAAACCATCAGGCCCACTCCAACAACCTGAGATACCACAATGGAAATGGGAGCAAATTTCCATGGATTTTGTTACTGGCCTACCTAGGTCTCAACGTGGGAATGATACTATTTGGGTGATCGTGGATCGACTCACAAAGTCTGCTCACTTCTTGGCTATCAAGGAAACGGATAAGTTCTCCACTCTAGCAGACGTATACCTTAAGGAAGTTGTCTCGAGGCACGGGGTGCCCACATCTATTATCTCTGATCGTGATGCACGTTTTACTTCAGAACTGTGGCAAGCAATGCACAAATCTTTTGGCTCTCGATTAGACATGAGCACAGCTTATCATCCTCAGACAGATGGGCAGTCTGAGCGCACTATTCAAACTCTAGAAGACATGCTTCGGGCGTGCGTAATTGACTTTGGCAAAGGCTGGGAAAAACATCTGCCACTTGTGGAATTTTCGTACAACAACAGTTACCACACCAGCATTAAAGCTGCTCCATTTGAGGCATTGTACGGGCGTAAATGCCGATCACCTCTTTGTTGGGCAGAGGTGGGTGACAGTCAGATCACAGGTCCGGAAATGGTAGTTGATACTACTGAAAAGATTGCTCAAATACGACAACGCATGGCGGCAGCACGTGACCGTCAGAAAGTATACGCTGATAAAGACAGAAAAATACTCGAATTCCAAGTTGGGGATCGAGCACTACTCAAAGTTTCACCCTGGAAGGGTGTTGTTCGTTTTGGCAAACGAGGCAAGCTCAATCCACGATACGTTGGACCATTTGAAGTCATAGAAAAGATAGGCAAAGTGGCCTACAGACTGAACTTACCAGCTGAACTCAGTGCAGTTCACAACGTCTTTCATGTGTCAAATCTGAAGAAGTGGCAGTCAGATGAGACCTTCATAGTTCCTTTGAAGGAGCTCACTATCGACGAACAATTGCATTTCGTCGAGGAACCAGTTGAAATCACGGACCGGGATGTTAAGGTCCTCAAGAACACTAGAATACCTCTTGTACGAGTTCGTTGGAACTCCCGTCGCGGCCCAGAGTTCACCTGGGAGCGCGAAGATCAAATGGAACTCAAATATCCCCAGTTGTTCGAAAACAATGCAACTACTACTGAGGCTGAAGCTACTACGGAATTTCGGAACGAAATTCCAACTCAACGGGGGAATGATGTGACACCCCAGGAAAACCAGTAAACGATACAACTTACTTAGCTTCCTCAGTAACCGTATGCTAAATTTCGGGACGAAATTTCTTTCAAGTTGGGGATAATGTGACAACTCGAGTTTCCGACCTTCATTTTCGCATTAAGTGCACGTTGACTTTGACTGTGTAGTTGTTTGACTTGTTTAACTTGTAACTGTGCACGTTATTTTTTTTTTTACGCATTGTGGTTGCATGATTTTGTGTTTGGCTGTATAACATGAAACCTGTTGAAAACTTAAAACTGTTAACACATAAAAGGACTCGACGAAACAGACTGGACCCGACGAAATAGACTGTTTCGCCATAAGCATCTCGACGAAACAGGTGTTTCGCCGAAGCCCAGTTTCACCAAAGCCCATTAGGGCCCAGTTCACTTGTACGCATATATATTACACGGAACTGTCTCATTCGCCACACGTTAACAATCTGAAACCCTAAAACTCTCCCAAGTGTGACGGCAGCTGTGTGTTTCCCCAAGCCCTCTCTTTAGCGATCAAACCCTCATTTCCGAACATCTCGGTTAGTGTGAATATACTGAATCGATTATTTTTTTTTATTGACTATAAAGTCTATTTGATGAATGCTCTTAGTTGCGGCCCATGTGTTTTGGCAGGTTATGTTATTCATGAATCACTTGTTTATTGTTTGTATATATGTTGACTAGTTATATGATAAGGAACACTACATGGTTTGTCAGTTGGGAATGGATAAGATGTTGGAGGGTAACATGGGATGCTCATTGTAAATCGAAATTGGTGGGAAATTGTGAACCGCCAATATTAAATGATGATGTTTGGTAGTGTTGGTAATTCATTAAAAGTCCAAACGATTGGTGTTATTGGAGGTCCAATCGGTTGTTGATATTGTTGGTCCAATGAGAATTGGCGGTGATAGATAGATGTTGGCCACTAAGGTTTTGTGATTTGATAATTATTGCTGAAACTATTGTGTGTTTCGACGAATCAGGTACCGGCGAAACACATTTTTATTAATGAAACCGACATGGCGAAACACAATGTGTTTCGCCGAGACTAGTTTGACGAAACATGAGTGATTCGTCGAAGGGGCTCATGGCGAAACAGTGGGTGTTTCGCCGACTTGGTAAATTTGCACAGTAACTGTTTCTGATAAAAACTTAACTGAGCTAGTCAACTGCTGTTATGTATAAAGTATTACTTGTATGATTGCAAATACGTGTATTGTGATTGATGCGATGTTCATGATGATTATGTTTACGCTCAAACAACTTTAATACAAACTGATTATATATACGTGCATACCTTAGGACGTGATTGATTAACCGTGAGCACATACTTAGCATACCGAGCGAAACAAGGTGAGTTCACACTTCTACCAAGGCATGGGATTCCCGGGGTTGGGAATGGGTTGATTGATTAATTATGTTGAATAGTTATCGGAATTACATACCATAGGCCTCGGGAGTGGAAGGTCAATGGTATATACTACTAGACTAGAGATACACATACTTCTCTTCGCAAACATGCCTGGAATGGCCGCGAACTATACTAGAACGATCTTCGCAAACATGCCTGGAATGGCCGCGAACTATACTAGAACGATCTTCGCAAACATGCCTGGAATGGCCGCGAACTATACTTTAATCTTCGCAAACATGCCTGGAGGGCCGCGATACAAATATAACTAGTCTAGAAAACATGGGAAACCCCCCACTAAACTTCGCAAACATGCCTTGAGGGCCGCGATGCTATTACAAACGATACATGATTACTGATCGAACATACAATTTACGAAATGAACATTATCACTAAATAACCAACTGTGAACTCGCTCAACTAGTTGTTGACTCTCTGTTACATGCCTTGCAGGACCATAGGTACTTTTGGAGCTTGCACGGGAGGCACAGTCGTTGTGGACATGGATCGTGAATGTGATGTTAAACATTATAACATTTTGTACTTAAACTTATGTTGGGTTTTACTTTAAATGCTCCCGCTACACACTTGTTTATATTTGGTTTTGTAAACACCTATCGTATTGATGAATGACTTTTGATATGTATATACTTATGTTCAATATGATTGGTGGCTTGATCCTGGTCATGTCACGCCTCCAAGCGGTAGTACTCCGTGTGTGGATTTTGGGGGTGTGACAGATTGGTATCAGAGCCATTGGTTATAGAGAACTCGGTTTTAATAAGGGGAAAACATTTTTATTAAAACCAGACTATAACCAGAACAGTGCTCAGCGATCCACAACGACGCCTCGCTCCACGTGCAAGACTCGACATCCTAGGTAATATGGTACATGTTTTACTGCCTACTTGCTAGAATTGCATAGAACTTTGCTCTGGGTATGCTTAGGTTAACTTAACACTATTGCATGAGAACACTTGTGTGATTATTCCCTTTTGTTATCGCACTACTCTCGAACCTCTCTCACTTATGTCATATTTGCTATGAAGATCATGTCTGGACGTATTAACATGACGCAAGCCCAACTGACGGCTCTCATTAACGAGCAAATTGTTGCGGCACTTGCAGCTGCACAAGCAGGAGGTATACCCTGCAGTTGTAAACTCACACTAGGATCTTGAGATCCTACACTCCTAAACCAACTCTCGTGTTTAAACTTTTCTTAATTCTTATACACAACAGGTCAGCACGCTCAGCCACCTGTTTGCACCTTCAAAACGTTCATGGACTGTCGTCCTACTACTTTTAGTGGCACGGAAGGAGCGGTTGGACTTCTCCATTGGTTTGAAAAGCTCGAGTCAGTATTTGAAATGTGCGAATGCCCTGAGGCTCGCAGGGTGAAGTACGCCACTGGTACTTTAGAAGGCATTGCGCTGACTTGGTGGAATGCGCAAGTTCAGATGTTAGGGTTGGCTGTTGCTAACGCCACACCCTGGAACGGTTTCAAGGAATTGATTAAAGAGGAATACTGTAGTCGTGATGATATTCATAAGCTGGAGGTAGAATTTTACCATTTGAAAATGACGGGGTCAGAAATTGAAGCGTACACCAGAAGATCGAATGAGTTGGCTATTCTGTGTCCTACTATGGTGGACCCTCCCATTAAGCGTATCGAACTGTATCTCAATGGTCTGGTGCCGGAGATTCAAAGCCACGTAACTTCAGCGAATCTGGGCACTATTTAACAGATCGTCAAGCTAGCTCATCGCCTCACTGATCAGGCGGTGGAACAGAACAGGCTGCCTAAACGTATCAACGCTACTACTACCGCTACCACTCCAGTTACTCCTGCTATTCCCAGTGACAACAAGCGGAAATGGGAAGGGGATTCCAGCAGGGGTTCAGCTATTGTACAGTCTCAAGCACAACATCAGCGCAAGACTAGTGATTACCAGAGCCAGAGTCAGCAATCGTCTGGTAGTCAGGGGCAGAGTGGATATCGGGGAAATCATCCACTATGTAACAGGTGCAACAAACACCACAGTGGTCAGTGTCGTAAAGGCCGCTGTCAAAGATGTCTAAGGGTAGGTCATGACGCTAAAGATTGCAGGAGCTCAAGGCCTGCGAATCAGAACCAGCAACAACAGTCACCAGTTCTACGAAACCAGTCACAGCAACAACAGCAAGGAAATAAGACATGCTTTCAGTGTGGGGCTGAAGGTCATTTCAAGCGGAACTGTCCCCAATTAAACCAGAATCAAATCAACAATAACAATAATCAGGGCAGTGGGAACAACAATGGGGGAAACAACAACAACAATGGTGCAAAAGGTCGTATGTTTGTGATTGGCCAGAGTGACGCAAGGAACGATCCTAATGTGGTTACGGGTAAGTCTCTTCTCGACGACTTTTATGTTACCGTATTATTTGATTCGGGTGCGGATACCAGTTATATGTCTCTGAAAGTTAGTCAAATGCTTAAACGTGCACCAACATTGTTGAACACCAAACATGTCGTAGAGTTAGCTAACGGTAAAAGTCTAGAAGCCACACACATAGTTCAGGGTTGTAATCTTATCCTCGCCGGTCAGACTTTCTCTATCGATCTCATTCCTATAACTCTGAGTAGTTTTGATGTCGTCATTGGTATGGATTGGTTATCCCAACAACAAGCAGAGATCCTATGCAAGGAGAAGATCATTCGAATTCCTCGTTCTGGCAAAGAACCTCTCGAAGTTCAAGGCGACAAGAGTGGTGTCGTGAGTGGCATCATCTCTTTCTTGAAGGCTCAGAAGTGTCTGCGAAAGGGCCACATAGCTATTTTAGCACTCGTTACTGATACATCGACGACAGAGAAAAAGATTAGGGATATTCCTGTAGTACGCGACTTTCCTCAAGTGTTTCCGGAAGAGTTACCTGGGTTACCGCCCCATCGCCAGGTCGAATTTCAGATCGAGCTAGCTCCAGGAGCAGCACCTATAGCTCGAGCACCTTATCGCTTAGCTCCAACTGAACTGGAAGAACTGTCTAAGCAATTGCAAGAACTTTTGGAAAAGGGTTTCATACGTCCTAGCTCTTCGCCATGGGGAGCTCCAGTATTATTTGTGAAGAAGAAAGACGGTACCTTTCGTATGTGCATAGATTACCGCGAACTAAACAAGGTGACCGTGAAGAATCGCTATCCACTCCCACGCATCGACGACTTATTCGACCAGTTACAAGGGTCGAGCTATTACTCAAAGATTGATCTGAGGTCAGGTTACCATCAACTGAGAGTCCGGGATGAGGACGTCTCCAAAACAGCATTCAGAACTCGCTACGGTCATTACGAGTTTTTAGTCATGCCATTCGGACTAACGAACGCGCCTGCGGTATTTATGGATCTTATGAACAGGGTGTGCAAACCTTATCTTGACAAGTTTGTAATTGTTTTCATCGACGACATCCTGATTTATTCGAAGAATCGGGAGGAACATGAGCAGCATTTACGACTTATTCTGGAACTTCTTCGAACGGAACAGCTATACGCTAAGTTTTCAAAATGCGACTTCTGGCTTCGTGAAGTCCACTTTCTAGGCCACGTAGTAAACAAGGATGGGATCCATGTCGATCCATCCAAGGTAGATTCGATCAAGAACTGGCCTGCACCTGACCTGCAGTCACATATAACTGTGCAAGGCACAGTCCTATGTTCACATATGAGCTGTATACCATCTTTATTTGTCTCACCTAAACAAAGTAATTGTACTCATGCAAATATTGTAAATAAAACATGTCATATGTTAACAAGAAGTTACTTGCGCACCAGCGCATTAACAAACATTACAAAAAAAAGGGATCCAACATCCCAAACATGTTCAAAGAACGAAACAATTTCCACAAGTACAACAACCTAATCTAGGTCTTATTCATCTTAAACATCCGATCCATCAGGAAATATTTCTTTTAACTGGTCCACATAATTTTCAGATTGAAGCGCAGGGTTGCTAAATCCATCACCGGTAGACGCAGGTTGTTGTATTCTTCTTTAGCTGCAGCATGATCAGCACCAGTGTTAACCCCGCGGGTGGTAGACCTACTGGTGTCCCAGACAACCTTCAAAGCACTGGTAACATGCTGAGTGCACTCCGCATAAAACTACGCATAACCGTCTTTGCGCGTAGTCACCATGAGGTTAGCGACAATTTGATCCAAATCTATTGAGTTCATAATGGAATTTGCAACCTGCGCTGACAAAGTCATAAAATGAGTTATTCAGACTTATTCAAAATAAAACAAGGGGTTGAGATATTTATATTTATGATCCCATGATGTTGCATCCATAAGAAGTCATTCTTTAAAGGATCAACCAAACTCTCCGCCGTTACCCGGGGAGTCTCAGAATTTTCAAGTTTTTCTTCAGTCTCGATGAGGCGGCGCGTAGCTTCAACCTTTTCAACTCTTTCAAGTTGCAAATCTTTTTTGGCAGACTCAAGTTCCGCCTTGATTTGTTCCTGATCTTTTAATAAAGAGGTAAGTTCTTCAATCTCCTTATTTCTAAGAGCAAGAGTTGCGCAAGTTTTTACCTCTCTTTGCTCACTTCTCTCTCTATGAGACCGGGCCTCGTCGGGAGCAGCCTCGGCATCCGCCTTTTCTTTCTTCAATTTCTAAATTCTGCTTTGATATTGTTAACATTATTTCGAAGAACCATTTTTTCGTTGTTGTCTTTTTCACAAATCTCCCTCCATCGTTTGCGCTCTTGTGAAAGGAAGGCAGCTTCAGATTCAGCCTTCTTTTTCCATCCCATGGCTGACCACTCTTCTATTTTTTGCTCATTTTCGAACTTAGCTTGATCATCTTCAAGCTTAGTCCTCAAAGAAGCAACCTTCGCCTTCCCTTTAGCAATCTCTTTTTTGGAAGCTTCTACAGCATCCCACTCTTTATGCATACTGCGCCACTCGCGCACTATTCGGTGAGTAGTTGAAGTTGAACTAGCAGTCTCTTGAAGGTAGGCACGGTAGGTACGTTCGTGCGTTTGCTCTTCTTGGAATTAATTTCTACTGGAGGGAAGCCACCTTAAAACTATTCCCGACAAACTTGCCAGTCGAAAAAAACATCTCCCTGCTTCAACTTCCATATAGACGTCTGCATGAGAGTCAGAAGCTCTTTTCTCCGAATAAGTTCTATAATAATAATCCCCCGGAGTCTCATCCAGGCGGATAGGAGATGCTTCTTCCGCATCATGCAAAACAAATCCTTGTGGCTCAACATTTACTGGATTTTCCTGAACATCATCTTTGGGAAGTTCGGAGGCAGGCGCAGAGGAAGAATGGACAGTTACCATAGGAACCTCTTTTTCCAAAATAGATTTTTCCTTTTCCGGCCCCTGCGCCGCAACCTCAGGAGACAATGGCTTACTATCACAAGCATTAGCCATCTCCACCTCCGCTTCCACGGATTTCTCCGCTTCCACATCCACAGTTTTTTCCACCTCCACCTCCACCTCCACAGTCTTTGCACCCTCTAATTTTTCTTTAATAGACACACGGGGGGGTAACAACGGAAGGTCACAAATAAAAGTTCATTAAGTTATTTCATTATATGATCAAAGTGGGAACCTAAAACAGACACTCACCAGGGGAGAGTTTCGCAGCAAGAGCGTCAAGATTGCCTTTCTTGCCAATCTACTTCTTTGGTATCTTCTTCACGGGCTGTGCCGCAGTTTCACCTTCAGGTTTCTTCCTTTTAACAGCCTTAGTCCTCACCAATGGTTTGGGGTTGGACTCCACATCAATAGGATCATCCGGGTTTGATACGGGGATGTCCGTGGTGTCACGGGGCTCCGCTTTGGGTTTTTCACAGCTACAGGCGCAAGACCCTCTAATGAGTCAGACACCACTACGTAATGACACCAAGAGTCAGACACAAGGCGCGTACCTGTCTTCTTCTCTACCTTTGGTATATTCTCCTTTGGCAAATCAGCCATCTTAGGCGCCGCAGTGGCAGCCGGCGTACGTTTCTTCTTTTTCGTCTCCAGCCTATGTCTAAATCGATCAACTCACCTAACCAAAACAAAGTAAATCATATTGCAATATTACCCAAAGCGCAACATCAGCAAAGAGTAATATTGCAATATTACAGAAAAAAGTACATGAGCTTACCAACATCACCAGAAGGTTGCGCCGTCAAGTCTTCATCCTTAGGGAGCGCGAAGTTCTTTACCATTTGATGATACCACGGCTCCTCATCAGCACCTAATTGAATTGTTGCCATCTTCCCGTTTTCTCGCTTATATGCCACTATGTATAAGGCAACATCTACAGAAGGAAAACCGATAACAAACAATTTCAAAATAACACAAGGAAAGGATTTCAAGACTTACTGGTTTTGTCTACTACATACACCGGCTTATCTCAACGGTCCGCCTTCCAGAACAGGCTCATTTTAGCAGCAACCAATGCCCTCTCCGTCAGTTGAATAGAAGGAATCTCCTTGATATCTTGATACCAGATCTCATTCACCGGAGCATCAAGAGTCTCCACCAGAATATCTTCTGCACCTCGAAAGGTCATCTGCATCGGTATTACTACGGACTTGATGAAAAAGAACTTGGGTTTCCATTCGTTAAATGATTTGGGAGGAACAAGCAGAATCTTCTTGGCTAAGGAACGTTGCATAAACGAGTAAAAACCTTGAGAACAATGTAATTGATAAAAAACTCGGAATCGATTGACCAAGGGCTCAATATTCATCGATTGACAAAGAAACTCAAAGTGTCTGATTCGTACCATTCCTATAGGATGTAACTAAGAGATATGAAATTTATAATATCCAAGAACTTCAATAACTATTTTTCATCACCGGCAACCGGAAGTTTCCATCGACAAAGTAATCCCGAAAGAGGGTAATGTAACCAGTCGGAGCCTATTCCGCTATTTGCCCTTCTTGGGGATAAATGGCACCCCAACTCTCCGGAAACTTGAAGCTTTTCACAAGACAATTGAAGGTCTCTTCAGACCACTTCAATGGAGGCAACGATGATGACATCTCTTCTGAAATATTCTCTGGGTTCTCACCGGTGGACATGGAGATCAAGAAAAAGAATTACAGTTTTCTTTTAAGGAAAAAAAAAGGAGGAAGACGAAAGGGTGTGCAAACAAGTGCTTAAAGAAGAAGTCTCACAACTATATATATATACTCATCGCCATTAATGCCCTCGAAAACTGTAAAACCCCTTTTTCAGAAAAACACGTTTATCAAAGCACGTAGGGCGAGTGGGGAAACAAAAAGAGCTTCACGCACGCGTGGATGCCATGACTGACGACGCCCAATTAATGTTTGACGTCTGACACGGGTGACGGCCTGTCACCTAACCGTCACATGCAACATCAAAACAGTACCTTTTACCAACTAGACTACCAAAAACAAGCATTTCAATTTCAAATCATGAGAGCTTTAAGCTTGAACAAAGGGAAAATATCTTCTCCAAAGAAGTTTGTCAATACCCTGTGCCGAGCAAGTAGTTTACTTCTCAACAGAAAAAGCGCACACTTCATTTTTTATAGTCTAGTGCTCTACCTACTCGCCATTCGCGCATAGGAGCACCACTGGACTGGGGGGACTTGAAGGGGTATGGTCCCAAAAACCTTGTGCAAGCATAGAAGACCATACCATAACTACCTTCCAAATCCATCTTAAACAGACCTTGCGCGGCCGCGCAATGTGTCTTGAGAGGATCTGGAAATATCAGTCTTTAATAACCATGCACCGGAGAAAAGAAAGACAAATATTCAGATAACTCCCTTGCGCGGGCTCGCGCAAGGGTATAGTTAAGCTTGAAGTTTTGATAACAAAAGATAAGTCTTGGACTCATCCGCACATATAAAAACAAAGACTTGAGCAAAGGAATCTTTTTTGTTATAACTGAATGGACATGTGGCAAAGGTCAATGGTGTGCAGCTGTAAATCTTCTAGAAGGTGTTAAATCCCTATCGTGCACAACCTCATTCGGTTATAACCGAATGTGACATGGCACAATCCAGAGCCTTCATCTCAGTCATGATGATGGCAACAATTTGCATAAAAATCTAGATCAAACAACTTTCCACCTGGCATCTCCCCAGCCGTTGATCAAATCCACGATCCGTGTGCATCGATGTGGAGTTAACTGATTAATGGAAAAGGAGATAACTGTAATGGAAAAGGAGATTTTGTTACTTCCTCCGTGATAGTTTTTGGCGCGTAACTTCGGTAATAAATATGAGAATCCAGGTACAAACTCTCCATTCACTTTCACTTACTTTTACTAATACTACTTCATCTTCTTCTCAATATCATTGTACTTATTCTCACGCCAGAGGGTGGTCACGGAGAGAATCCCCATTCTCCCCGTGGCGAGTCTAATGGCTTTCTGTTTTGCAGTGTTCTCTGGTGAAGTAGTTCCCATCGGCAATCGGCGAGAGGATTAATCATTTTATGCAGAAACCCTACCCCCAGATCTGATTGATTCTGGTCAAATAGATCTGGTGTTTCTTCAATATCCTTTATTAAAAGAAACATTATTACTAGATTTGAATTCCTTTTGAAATTATATGTGATAATGGATCCTAATTTATTGGGAATAAAACTACGAACTTTTGTGACAGATGGGGGATTAAGATGATTACATTAACACGAGTCCACACATAAGCTAATGGCCAGGCAGAATCAAGCAACAAGATCATTATCAACAACTTGAAGAAGAAACTAGGATCCAAGAAAGGAAAGTGGGCCGAAGAGCTACCATATGTCCTTTGGGCAGATAGGATAGCTCCAAAGAATGCCACATGCCAGCCTCCATTCTCCTTAGTCTTTGGAACTGAGGCAGTGATCCCTACAGAGATGGTGGTTCCTACAACCAGAACAAGCATCCGTGATCCTCAGTCAAATGCTGAAAATCTGACTCAAGACCTGGATACTGTGGATGAGCTCAAAGACTTGGCAAGGATAAAGATGTCCAGTTATCAGCAAAGGATGGTTGGAGCATACAACAAAAATGCCAGGACCTGAAGATTTGAATTTGGTGATTTGATGCTGAGGAAAGCATTTCAAAACACTACAAACCTAGCCGATGGTAAATTGGCACCTAAATGGGAAGGCCCCTATTTGATGGAAGCAGAGGCTGGAAAGGGGGCATACCACCTATTGACCATGGATGGTAATCTCTTACCGAGGGCTTGGAATGCTATCTACCTCAAGAAGTATTTCATGTAACAAGGATCAAGGATCCTTCAACGCTTTAGGATTTTGTCATTGGATCAAGGATCCTTAAAGGAAATAGGATCCTCATTTCGATAACATTTTAATTTAATCTTATTCTATTATATATGTTTAATTCACTGTGAGAAAAGGATGTTAGATGCTTAACATTCAATTTCACCAAGTTTTAATTGCAGACAATCTTAATAGAGTCAACAGAGGATTAAGGGGTTGGCCACCTCTTTCCCACGTTTAAGGTATCTTATACCTTCTAAGTTTTAAAGGTTTTCACCTTTCACACGAATTGGGTTTTGACACCCCGCCGGTAGCGCACATTTATCCAAGTATGGTTCGAGGCAATGGGACTAGTACACGCTTAGTCGCTGACAATTTCATTGTTGTTGGCCATATGTAGGATCTCAAGTATAATGGTAGACGTACCATACGTCCGTTATCTTAAGGTTTCTAACGTTTTTACGTTAGCTAAGATTTTGGCATTTTCATGTCACTTACGTTGGGCGTGTTCCTAGTTGGGTTGTCCCTAGTTTATTTGAGCTTGTCCCCAGTTCATATGGGCTTGTTCCCATTTTGTATGGGCTTGTCCCCAGTTAATTTGGGCTTGTCCCCAATTTATTTGGGTTTGTCCCTAGTTTATTGTGCTTATTCCCAGTTCGTTTAACTCAATTTTAAGTTGATCTTAACAGGTACACGAGATACATTCCCTAGAAGGATCAGTGATCCTCAGGAAAGTTTAAAAAGATATTGAGTATTTGTGTTTTCTCACATGACTCTTTTCAGTTTGGTAACATCTTATGTTAAATAATCCTAACTTGGATTCTATAGTGCTGTTTGTTTTTTCAGAGGTAAAACGTCTGCAGTCTGCGGACCACATCTGCAGACATCTGCAGCTGAAGAGGTGGACCAAACCTCTACAGTCTGCAAGAAGAAGACTGTTTGTTTTACAGAAGTGTTTTTTAACTTCTTCAATCTAAACTGTTTTGGTCAAAAATCAGACTAGGATAATGCAACCAAATCTTATTTTGTGAGGTGTGATGCTTGAATGAATGAACGAATGTATGAACAACTTGTAAATGAAATGAACAAGAGACACAAGGATTTATACGAGGAAAAAGCCCTTGATCAATATATGATCTCCGACATAAAAAACCTCGGGTGATGGAAACTACCAATCACCAACTGTATTAAACAAGTAAAGTTTACAAATCGGGATGATAACAAGCTTGTTACAAGGATCACTAGTGTGCAAAAATGTGAAATCGCTAATATGTTGCAGAGAGTTTTTAAGTGTGTGTGTTTGCTAACTTGTTCTCACTATTCAAGCTCGTTATCCCCTTATAAAAATGGAAATAAACTAAATAACAAACAATCCGAAAATTGTGCTAGCTTCCCACGACTTCCATAACGGTCATACAAGCCATGCACGTACAGAATAATAGAGCATATTCTCCTGGAATCTCGGCAAGACTAAGTCCCATGCGAATACCCCTGTAAAACAAGTTCAAATATAGTGGAAACAACCGTTAGTGTAAGGATAATAATGAGGATCCTGGATCCTTAAACTTGCAACGTCTTCTGAGGATCCTTAATTCAAACAGAATTAAGGATCCGTGATCCTAGCTGCACTTGAGGATCCATGATCCTTAGGTTTAGAAAATCCATCCCTAACAATTGCCCCCAAAATATGAGGAATAAAATACAACTTAATGAGTCATATTTTTCTGCCTTATCTCGAACGAACTAGCTAATGTAAATATAGCCGTTATATCCGAATTAGCCGTTGCAAAACTGACGTCAGCGACATGACTACCTGCAGATCATCATTATAAATGTAGAGTTAGAGATAAGGATCAAGAGGCATTTAAATTCGTGCGTTACTCTCCCTTTAAATCCTCATCCGGTGACTAATCAGGTACACTCTCCTTACTTCTCTCTAAATCCTTCTATTCCGATCTTCTTTTCTCTTAGCATCCATGGTGAAAATGGTTCTCCGGTCCTCACCAGCCAAGGATCCCAAGAAGGATAGTCCCTTGAAAAGCCAAGGCGTCATCAAAAATCCTTCATCGGAACTCTGCCGCTTCACGGACCCAGAAATCGATCGAGTCCTTCATTGCTTCCCGGCGAATGCTGTCTTCAAATCTTTCGACTCTTCTATGAAGAGTGACTGTATTTCCGACACCTAGGTTGCTTTTCCGGCCACCCCCTTCTTGATAGGATTCTCTTATCATTTCCCTGCTTTTACCCAATCCTTCTTTGCACTCACCGGCATGTGCTACATACAGGCCATGCCGATGATGTGGAGAGTTCTATATACCCTGGAGAACATCATTGAGCAGGAAGGTATGGAAACAGGAATGTCAGAGTTGGCTGAGTTATACAATCTTGTTAGTCATGGTTCACACCGTTTCTTGTTAAAACATAAACCTGTCAGCCCCATCCAATCCTTAAGACCAGAAAAAAATGATACCCACTGGAAAAACTGTTTCTTTTTTGTTAGGAGGGACTCTATTCCGGACGGGAAAGACCTTCCCAAAAAGTGGACCACCCATGGTAGGATATAGGATCCTTATACAAGGATCATAGGAGGACTCTGTCTCTTTTAAGGATAACTAATCCTTTTTTCTGTTTCTATTGTGTAGCTATCTCAGTTTCTCATCTTCTAGAATCCCCTGCAACAAAAGAAAGACTCGCTGCCTTCTGGAGGCTTGACCCTGCTGTGAGGACATTTCAAGCTAAAACCAAGGATTCGGAAGAAGCATCCTCTGGTTCCTTCACAATGTCTAGTAAGTATTTGAGTATATGTATGAATGAATGCAAAAATGAATGAAAAATATGAACACTTATCTGTTGTTTGGCATTTGTAGGCGCTGGAAAATCTTCAAAATCAGCTTCTCGGTTCAGTGTCAGAGATCTTGATGCATATGTTTCCTCAAAGTCTGCCAAGAAACAACCTGCTGCCAGTCCCAGCATCCCAAATCCTAAGGGTGCCAGCACAAAGGGCAAGGGTGGAAAGAAAAGGAAGACTGCTGAGACTCTTGAAGGCCTGCCTCTCATCCAACACCAGTTTGAAGAATACGTCTCTGAGGTAAGGATACCGGATCCTTAAATATGATATTCCCATGCTGAGGATAACGGATCCAGATAGGTGTTTCTCTTTTGCAGAAATTTGCTGAGATCCAGATACTCCTGGATTCATATGCTGAAGAGGCTGAGCAAAAGCACTTGGACTTCCAGAAGTTGTTCCTGGCAAAGGATAAGACCATCTCCTCCCTCGAGAAGGTCCTTAATCTAGCGAAGAAAGAGCTGGTTATGACCCAAATCACGGCTCAACGGGAGAAAGAGGATGTGATGGAAGGAGCCAAACTTTCTGCCACAATAGCCATGCTCAAGATCAAACTTCAAATGGCAAAGGAAGCAGAGGATCCTACCTTTGACAGGACTGCCTGGGACCAAGAAGGCTGGAAGATCAAGGTGGCTGAGCTAGATGATGAAGAGGAGGCTGAAGAGATTCTGGCGATTGAAGTTGGTGGTAGCGGGTTGAAGGATCAGGTTGAGGAGGCAACGGCTGGTGGTGATGCAGCGAAGGTGTAAGCTGCAACAATGGGTGATGATGGATATTTCTAGACGTGGCCGGAGCCCATTTTTTATGGTTTAAGGTTTTTTTGGTTGTTGATGTTTTAAAACAATGGTCTGTACATAAACAATAGTATTTAGGTTTAAGGATCATGGATCCTTCAGACAATAGGTAGGATGACAATTGGTGGAGGGATCCTCTGTTTGGGGGATGAAGCCATTGTTATCATGCCGTCTTTCTATTCCTGCATAACTTAGAACTTATTATCATGGACACCCTTTACCTACCCCAGCGGACGGGCCACGTATTGCTGGTAGATGCTTGGGGTAGGTAATTTGGACAACCTTTGAAGGGTTTAACTTTTGATAAATAAATAAAACCTTAATCTTTTGGCTATTCTGTGTTGTTAATGTTGTATATCTTTACCTTTCAACTGTTATGATACAATCTCTTTGAATTAACAAGTTAAGACTGAAAATATATATTAGATTATGTCAAATAGTTTAGGATATGATCAAGGATCAAATATCCTATAATCAAAAAGTTTAAAAAAGTGATGTAATTTTAGGATCATGTATCCTGTTGTCAAAGAATAAGGGTAACTTAAATAAATCAAGAATAACATGAAGGTAAATAAGGATCATACCTAAGAATCCAAGTTAGGATCCTAAATCTTTGATACTTACAATCGAGATAACCAAAAGATAAATCCTAGATAACATGTTAGGATCAAGGATCCTTAAGTGTTTAGCTTTGGAAACCTGAAATGGAACATAACTTGGGACTAAGCCAATATAAGAAAAGAGTTAGTAACTTGGGATAAGCCCAACAATCTGGTGACAAGCCCAATAAACTGGGGACAAGCCCAATAAACTGGGGACAAGCCCAAAAAACTAGGGACAAGCCTAAGAAACTGGGGACAAGCCCAAAGGATCTTATGTAAACTGGAGTATGGCCCTCACTGGCGACTATCCAAACTTAGTGACATGAAAATGCCAAAACCTTAGCTAACGTGAAAACGTTAGAAACCTTAGGAACGGATGTATGGTACATCTACCATTATACGTAGGATCCTTAATACAGCCAGTACAATGAAATTGTCAGCCCCTAAAGCGGGTACTGGTCCCATTGCCTTGAACTGCACCAGGATCATATTGCGCTACTGGTGAAGGTAATGGATACCTTAAACTTGGGACAAGCCCAAAACTAGGGATAAACCCAAAAAACTGGGGACAAGCCCATGAAACTTAGGAGAGTTCTATGGATACTTGATCCTTTGTCAAGGATGCATCAATCTTCTGCAAAACTCAGAACTTAGTGAAAATGGAGTAAAGGATACCGGATCCTTTTCCTCGTAATAAAATAAATTAAAGGATTAAATAAATTAGAATCAGATCATTACCAGACTGAGGATCATATATCCTCTAAGGATCCTTATTGTATACCAAATATGAAGACGGCTAAGGATCCTAGATCCTTATCACATGAAGTATCTCTTCAAATGGGCAGCATTCCAAGATCTTGGTAGCAAATCACCCTCCATTGTTAATAATCGATATGCCCCCTTTCCTGCTTCAGCTTCAATAAGATAGGGGCCTTCCCACTTTGGTGCTAACTTTCCATCAGCGGGATTGGTGGTATTTTAGAATGTTTTCCTCAACACCATATCACCAACTTGAAACTTTCTGATCCTTACATTCTTGTTGTAAGCTCCAGCCATCCTTTGTTGATAGCTAGCCAATCTTATCCTTGCCAAATCCCTGAGTTCTTCTATGGTATCTAAGTCTTGAACCAAGTTTTCAGCATTTCCTTCAGGATCACGGATGCTTGTTCTAGCAGTAGGAACCACCATTTCTGTAGGGATCACTGATTCTGCTCCAAACACTAAAGAAAATGGAGTCTGGCCAGTAGCATTCTTGGGAGTTGTTCTATCAGCCCATAGCACATAAGGTAGCTCTTCTGCCCATTTTCCTTTCTTGGATCCAAGCTTCGTCTTCAAATTGTTAATGATGATTTTGTTGGATAATTATGCTTGACCATTAGCTTGTGGGTGGACTGGTGTTGATGTTATCATCTTAATCCCCCAGCTGTCACAAAAGTTAGTAGTTCTACTCCCAATAAATTGGGATCCATTATCACAAACAATTTTAGAAGGAATACCAAATCTGGTAATAATGTTTCTTTTAATAAAGGATATCACTTCTTTTTCTCTGACTTGAGCAAAGGCTTCAGCTTCTATCCACTTGGAAAAGTAATCAGTCATGGCAAGCATAAACACTTTTCCTCCTGGTGCTTTGGGAAGTTTACCAACTATATCCATTCCCCATCTCATGAATGGCCAAGAAGAGGATATAGGATGCAGGAGCTCTGCTGGTTGATGAAGGATATTGCTATGTCTCTGACAAGCATCACACTTCTTGGCATAATCCACAGCATCCTTCTTTATAGTAGACCAATAGTATCCTGTCCTCAGGATCCTTGAGAACAATGCCCTGCCCCCAGTGTGGTTTCCACAATCTCCTTCATGAAAATACTTTAGGACTTCTTGAATTTCAGGATCTTCAATGCACCTGCAAGCGATCGTTTATATAACATGTTATTTAATATTGTAAATTGGGATACCTTGACTTTGAAAGCTCTAGGATTTTATCCTGTAGGAATCTCTCCATGTTGTATATATCTCATGATTGGAAGGATCCATGATCCTGAATGAGATTGTGCATCATCACTAGGTATGATTGCAGAATCCTCTCCTATCTCCATAGCTATGTGATCCTCAATAGCAGAAGCCAAAATATGGATGATAGGAATTTTAATATCCTCTGGAATCTTCAATGATGATCCAAGATTGGCCAATGCATCAGCTTCTGCATTCTCTTCCCTAGGTACCTGTGTCAAACTAGAGGAAACAAAGGAGAGTGCCAATTCCTTGACTATCTCTAGATATTTGATTAGTCTTTCACCTTTAACAGCGTAGGATCCATTAAAGTGATTAGTAATTAACAATGAATGTACATGTACCTCAAGATACCTGATCCTCATGTGCATAGTAATTTGCAAACCAGCTATCAAGGTCTCATATTCAGCCTCATTATTAGTAGTTTGAAACTCACAAGCTATTGAGTGGGGTATTATGTCCCCCTGTGGCGATTTTAATAGTATTCCAAGTCCAGTTCCCTTGACATTGGAGGCTCCATCTGTGAAGAGTATCCAAGGAACCTTGGTTTCTTTAAGCTGTTGGACTTCTAACTCAGCTTCCCTTTGTAAGTCACTACTGAAATCTGCCACAAAGTCAGCTAAGGCTTGGGATTTAATGGCAGTTCTTGGCTCATATCTTATATCATAAGCACTAAGCTTCACTGCCCATTTGGCCATCCTTCCTGACATCTCAGGTTTCCTGAGAACATTCTTAATTGGAAAATTAGTCTTAACAATGATAGCATGAGTTTCAAAATAATGGCGTAATTTAGTAAATGCCATAATCAAAGCAAGGATAAGTTTTTCTAAATGTGAATACCTGGATTCAGCATCAAACAAACTTTTACTTATATAATATACAAGATGTTGTGTACCTTCGTGATCCTTAACAAGGACTGCACTTACTGCTTTAGAATAGACCGCCAAATATAAGGATAATATATCCCCTTTTTCAGGTTTCATTAAGGCAAGAGCTGAGGATAGGTGATCCTTAAGGGCTTTGAGAGCATTCTCATGCTTTTCAGTCCACTCAAATTTCTTGTTCTTTCTCAGAATGTCATAGAATTCCTTGCATTTTTCTGATGACTTTGATATGAACCTGTTCAAGGCTGCGATCCTCCCTGTCAACCTTTGCACATCTTTGGCATTGGCAGGAGATTTGATATTCACAATCGCCTTAATTTTCTATGGACTTGCCTCTATGCCTATTTTTGTTACCATGTAGCCTAGGAACTTGCCTGCTTTAACACCAAAGTGACACTTTGAAGGATTCAATTTCATATTGAATTTGTCGAGGATATCGAATGCTTCCTCCAAGTCTCTAAGGTGATCCTCAGCTCTCTTGGACTTAACCACCATGTCATCTATATAGACTTCCATAGTGTGTCCAATTTGTTCCTTAAACATCATATTGACTAGCCTTTGATAAGTAGTACCTGCATTTCTTAGTCCAAATGGCATAGCAATATAACAATAGATACCCATTAGGGTCATAAAGGCTGTATCCTCTTGATCAGATGGTTCCATCTGAATTTGTTGAAATCCAGATGAAGCATCCATAAAAGTCAACAACTCATGACCCGCGGTAGCATCCACCATGGAGTCAATGTGGGGCAATGGGAAAGGATCCTTGGGACATGCCTTGTTTAAATCAGTAAAATCGACACATACCCTCCACTTTCCATTTTTCTTTTGAACAACAACCACATTGGCTAACCACCTTGGATACTTAACCTCTCTAATCATACCTGCTCTGTGCAGCTTGTCTACCTCCTCCTGGATAATGGCATTCCTTTCAGGTGCAAACTTTCTCCTCTTTTGATGTATGGGTTTGAATGACCTGTCAATGCCAAACTTATGAGTAATTATATCTTTTGAGATACTTGTCATGTCTTCATGCTTCAAGGCAAACGTAGTTTTTCTCTTCTTGATGAAGGATACTAAATCATGTTCAATGTTACTGAGGATCCCGGATCCTATTAAGACTTTGGATTTAGGATCCATAAGGATATCTTTCACATCTTGTTCTCTTGCCTCCAGGACATCTCTTGGAGGATGCTTTAATTGCTATTGCTCCCTGGGTCTTGAGGCTGGTTTCATCAATGAAGTATAGCAATTCTTAGCTTCTTGTTGATCGCTCTCAATCTTCACCACACCCCATGGGCTGGGAAGCTTCACGCATTGATAATATGTAGATGGGACTGCTTTCATGTCTTGTATCCATGGCCTGCCAAGGATAACATTGCAACAGGATAAGCAATCTACAACACAAAATTTATGAAAAGAATTAAGTCCCTCTATATAAATGGGAATCTTAATATCCCCTAATGTATTCTTAGTTTCTCCACTGAATCCCATGAGAACTGATGATCTTGGGATGATTTCTGATTCAGTGATATTCATCTTTTTGAGGACATCAAGTTAAATGATGTTGACTGAGCTTCCTCCATCTATCAAGATCCTGCGAACAAAATGATTAGATATAAACAGAGTAATAACAAGACCATCATGATGAGGATCCTGAACATCCACACGATCATCCTCATCAAAAGTTATAACTTTTTCCTGTGTAACAGTAGAGGTTCGGATGGGTCTTTCCCCATTATGCATCTTGGTCTCCTTGGCATGCCTCTTGGCTGCAGAAAAGGATGTGTCACATATGTCTGATCCACCAGATATGAAGTTTATAATTTGTGCATCAGTAGCAGGAGCAGGAGCTCTTTCTGGGACTTTTTCAGGATCCTGGATCCTTAACTTTTTTCTTCCCAACAGCTCCTTCAAATGCCCTTTGCTTAACAAGTAACCAATCTCTTTTCTGAGTGCAATACATTCTTCAGTGAGATGACCGAAATCTTCATGATATGCACACCATTTGGATTTGTCTTTTGTTGCAGCTGGCTTATCACTTTTTCTGGGCCATCTTGGTTTTTCACCTAGGTTCTACATTGCAAGGATCAGTTCATTGTTATCAACAGAAAAACAATATTCAGAAATGGGAGGATAATCCTCATCATCCTCTTCCTGTTCTACTGCATGCACGTTCTGATTGTCAGACTTGTTATAAGATTTGGACTTGTTGTTCCTGAAGTAGGATCCTTATTTTTCCTGCTTCGAGGATCCTGCCAGTCTTTCTTGGATCCTTTTATCATCCTCTAATCGGATGAATCTAAGGGCACTGGTTCTCACTTCATTAAGATTCCTGCAAGGGGTCATGACAAGATCATCATAGAACAATGAATCCCTAAGTAAACCCATTTTGAAGGCTTCTACAGCCGTAGCAATATCCAAATTAGGAATATCTAAGGATTCTTTACTGAATTTAGTGATATAATCTCTAAGTGATTCATTTTGACCTTGTGTTACCCTATATAGATCACGAGTTAAACGTTCAAATTTTCTACTGCATGAGAATTGGTTATTAAACAGGTTAACTAGATTAGCAAATGAAGTAATAGAGTAAGGGGGAAGACTTAGCAGCCATTTAAGAGTTGATCCTGTTAGTGTGGATCCAAAACCCTTGCATAGACATGCTTCTTTTAACCTCTCCGGGATGGGATTGATCTCCATCCTTTCTCTATATTGAGCTACATGCTCTTCTGGATCCGTTGAGCCATCATATAGCTTCATAGTTGGTATTTAGAACCTCTTTGGAATTTCTGCATCACAAATAGGTGGTGCAAAACGAGACATCCTGTGGCTTCCATCTGCAATTTCAGGAATGGGCTTAACCACTCCTGGAACGCTGGATATCATATCCTTCAGTTTCTGAGCCATAGCTTGGTTGATACCTGTATCCTGCACAAAGCCATGGTTAGTATTATAAGAATTATTCAAAGTATTACCTCCTGAAGGATTCAAGTTTGGAACCCCAGATGTGAATCCATATTGGCGGGATTCTCGTATAATTGAGGGACCAGATGAAGCAATAGTTTGCATAGGGATGAAGTCTCCTACATGAACATCTGAACTTCCAGGTTGTACACTCCTTAAGAATCCTTGATCCTGAAAGATGTTTGATCCTTGGAGTGCTGTGACTGGGGGTCTTGGAGGATAATCCATGGATCCGTAAACCTGAGATGAGGATCCTTGAACCTGAAAAGAGGATCCTTAAACCTGAGAGGATCCTTGAACCTGAGAGGATCCCTGAACCTGAGATGACCCCTGAACCTGAGAAGAGGATCCCTGACCCTGGAATGAGGATCCTTGAACTGTCTGTGCTCCCATATATCCTCTAGAACTGAAGAATGATCCTTGAGGCTGAGAGGATCCTTGAGGCTGGGTGGATCCAGAAGGCTGAAAGTAGGATCCTGGAGCCTGAGTCATTGCCAACGATCCATAGCGTATACTCGACAATCCACCTTGGTACTGATAGCCTGATGCTGATGAGTGCTGGGCTGTTATGGCTGGTGAATCAAAATATAGTGATCTGGGCACCAATGTGTGACACCTGTGCCTCCAACGGCCATCAAACAAATACTGTGTCAATGAAATATTGTATTTCATACTTGGTATTTGTATAAATATGTGTATCCTTTGCACATATCAATTCTTGTTCGATTTCAAACTCTATATCGCTTTCTGGAGAGTTATACGCAAACTGGTGCGTAAACGTAATCAGTTTAATGCGACAAATACTCCGGAACATCAACATATACTTAACATACCTTAAATAACCCTTAAATAACTTAGAAATAAGTTTTGAAGGCTTTGGTATGGCAAAAACAAGTTAAATCGCTTACAGGGACTAAAGTTGACAAACTGCGAAAGTATGCCAATTTGAACTGTAACAGACATTCCGGAACATGACCATAAGTTAAACATACCATAAATATCCTTTACATAGCTTAGAAATAGGCTTTGAGGTGTTCGGTGCGCTAAAATAAACTTTTGGGTCATTCAGGGACTAAAAGCGTCAAAAAGTTCACAAGTTTGCACTTTCGCGCATAACTTACGTTCTGAATACATCCAGACATCCAAAAATTTATGTAAGCACTAAAATATTTTATTTTAGTGTTTGGCATAAGAAAAATCCATTCGTCACGCCATTTGGATCATTTTTCGCGCTTATGCGCATTCCGTCGTAATTAACCGAACAACGCAATCGTACGGCCAAACGAACCGACATCCGAGATATTTTTGAGCACATTTTAAGTTCCCTATACTTTAACTTCATTTTAGAGCTTTGAAATGGGGTTAACGGGGCTTAAATGTGTCAAAAATGCATCAAATAGCAAGTTTGGAGCTTCAGGGGCCTGTTCTGCCATTTTTCAAACATTCTGGTCTGCAGGTGCTTGCGCACCTCAACAATTAAAACGTTACAGTGCGCAAGCAGGGGTCAAATGCAGAAACTTGTTTTTAACAACCTGTTTCCAGCCTTTAACCCCCCCCCCCAAAAGGCCAATGCCATGTGTCAAACTCTTGTGGTGGGGGCAAAATGAGTTACCACAACATTCCGACAAGTGTACGGGCGAGATCAAGGCACGTTATCCAAGAAACGATCCTAACGGTGAACCAAAATCTATAAATACCCATCCATCCCCATTGCAAAACCCACAAGAATCTGATTTGAGAAGCTCTAAGTTGAAACCATTGTTTCATACCTGCGCTACTTGGATCAAGATTAGCATTCGGGGACCCTTTGTAAGTGTTCCTTCGTTATTTTATTGTTTTTCGAGTCCGAAAGTCAAACTTTGTTTGACTTTCTGCATTGACCAGTTTATGGTCAATGCGAAGTTCGTTTGAACTTCGCAACGTGATTGTAATCACGATGGTTATAGTCCCTTGTGACTATACCTACTGATTACCACGTTATCAAGGCTCAGTGACGAGCCGTAGTTTCGGCCAGAATACGTATTCTTGCGTATTTTGCAACCAAACTACTTATGGGTATCAAAACCGTTTGTTTTGATACCAAACCTGTTTTCTAAACTTAGTTAAGCATGTTTTAACATGCTTAGCTCGTCACTTTTAGTTTAGTGCTTATATAGGGTCGTAAGGTAAGCGATCTAAACAATCGCTTATACTTTCGAACCCGACCCGTTTGGTCGATCATTAGGATCCGACCAAGCACATTAGGTGACCATAGTATATAGGGAATAACCTTCCGAGGTTATACCTTATGGTCACGGCGTTTAGTAGTTGTATGATAGGTAGTTTATATGCCTTAGGTAAATTACCAAAATACCCCTTTGATGCCAAAATTCATTTTAAACATATGTAACATAACTTTTGACATATAAACTGATTTGATAACAATATTAGACATGTAGAGGCATATTTTACTTATCATAGGACTAGTTAGGCGTTCCGAACGCGTTTCACGCGAACGACGCATTAAAGTAGCATAAGCTACCTAAACGGGTCGTAATGGGTCGTAAGCACTTAGGTTAGGTTTCATTTAGTATGTAGGCTTTGTTAAACCATATTACACGAGTTTCTATACTCATTTGGTTTACGAACCCTCATTCTATCTGATCCTCCGATCTAGGTCCAGTTTATTAACATAGTTACCTATATTAGGTGCCGTTTGATATCCGTGATCTCTAGCATTGTTTGGTTGTTACTCAAGGACTACTAAGCAATCTCAAGTGAGTACATAGACCCCTCTTTTACTGTTTTTCAAACTGTTTTGGGGTGAAACACATGTGCCTACTTGTTACTTTCATGCTTTCCTGTTTTTACATCATATACTTGCTATGTTCATTAGTACATTTATAGTACATGATTTCATTGTGTTTTATGCTATGTATGCCCATTGTGTGCGTACTTAGTACATTATTTTACATTACATTTTATGCTATGGATGCCCATTGTGTGCGTACTTAGTACATTATTTTACATTACATTTTATGCTATGTATGCCCATTGTGTGCGTACTTAGTACATTATTTTACATTACATTTTATGCTATGTATGCCCATTGTGTGCGTACTTAGTACATTATTTTACATTACATTTTATGCTATGTATGCCCATTGTGTGCGTACTTAGTACATTATTTTACATTACATTCTATGCTATGTATGCCCATTGTGTGCATACTTAGTACATTTATTATTCATCACATGCTTACATTTTGGTATGACATTTGGTTTGTTTAAATGAGACAATGTACATTCATTAACACCGATCATGCCGCTCGGTAGTAGGTAGTGGTACCATAGGACTTGACAAATCCCATTCCTGAAATCTCGGGTTTGTTTGGACGTAAGGAATGACCGAATCCGAATACATTTTTTGATAACCTTTACTAAAAGGGTTATCCGACTGTCGCAAGGCTTGGATGTATGAATTTTCACAATACCGCATAGATGTCTGTATCAGTATAGCATGCATTTCCACAAAACATAACTTTGATTTAAACCAAGTTTTACTTCAATACTTTGTTTTGTGCGTTTCACCTATGGTTTAGTTGATGCATTTCACTAGCCATACATATCATTTTGGTTGCACATTACATGATTTACATTTGACACATAAACATTTTGACATTTGATTATACATAAACATTTTACTTTGGTGGTTTGGTTTGAGTAAGTGATTTAAGTAACGAGGCGTGTGTAATATGATACAAGCATGGTGGATACGTCGCTGGTACTTCCTATATATAAGTGTTTGTATGGTATTACATATCGTAGCGTTATTTGAATCATTTCAATTTGAGACATATAACATTTTATACAAATAACATACTTTTCACAAGACATTGTTTTACAAACAACTTATCTTATACAAACTCATTTAACTTGGTTATTCATTTAACCATACATTATTCTCTTATTTATACATATCATCTGAACTTATTGTTTTTCAAACGATTTACAAAACAAATCAATTTACAAGGTTCATGACTGACTTTTGCTAAACAACTCTTTTCTAAACTTACAAGTCATGAATCCTATTTTCACAAAACCTATGTATCTGACAGGCATTTTTATGCTGACGTACCTATTTTCACATGTGTTTCAGGATATGATGCATAGGATTTATCAAGATACACTTAGGCGGACTTGGGCCTTAGTGACAATAAAAGATGCAAGACTAGTTATTTATGTTATGTTTCTTTGATTGTCAAGACATTGTAACTCTTTTATTCAATAAAACAATATTTCAATTTCCATGTGTTATGAAACAATGATTCTGTTACAACACTCCCCGACGTTTCCGCCACGTTTTGTTGTTTTACGTGGTCAGGGTGTGACACAATGGGGAGTGATCCTCCGCTGATCTCTTCAATTTCTTGATTTCATCAATTTCTCGAAGGATCCTGTCATTAGTTTTGTCTTGCTGCTACATGTAATCCCTCATCTGCAAAATTAAAGAATAAAGATCATTGTTAGTAGGGCCAGTAGTAACAGCAGAAGTTGGTGGTTTTGAGAAAACGGGGCTTTGTTTCTTCGCAGCATTTTCAGCATTCTTCTGGGATCCAAAAGGTGCTGGAGGCAAAGGTGGGATGCCCTGTGAAGAAGTGACTGCCGGCATGGAACTTGAAGTGTTCTTCGCTGATGAAGCCATGGTTGAAGGTGATGAACCGAAATGATCACAATGAACAAAATTTCTCTGAAATGAAGCACCAATTGCCCCACGGTGGGCACCAAACTGTTTTGGTCAAAAATCAGACTAGGATAATGCAACCAAATCTTATTTTGTGAGGTGTGATGCTTGAATGAATGAATGAACGAATGTATGAACAACTTGTAAATGAAATGAACAAGAGACACAAGGATTTATACGAGGAAAAAGTCCTTGATCAATATATGATCTCCGGCATAAAAAACCTCGGGTGATGGAAACTACCAATCACCAACTGTATTAAACAAGTAAAGGTTACAAATCGGGATGATAACAAGCTTGTTACAAGGATCACTAGTGTGCAAAAATGTGAAATCGCTAATATGTTGCAGAGAGTTTTTGAGTGTGTGTGTTTGCTAACTTGTTCTCACTATCCAAGCTCGTTATCCCCTTATAAAAATGGAAGTAAACTAAATAACAAACAATCCGCAAATTGTGCTAGCTTCCCACGACTTCCATAACGGTCATACAAGCCATGAACGTGCAGAATAATAGAGCATATTCTCCTGGAATCTCGGCAAGACTAAGTCCCATGCGAATACCCTATAAAACAAGTTCAAATATAGTGGAAACAACCATTAGTGTAAGGATAATAATGAGGATCCTGGATCCTTAAACCTGCAACGTCTTCTGATGATCCTTAATTCAAACAGAATTGAGGATCCGTGATCCTGGCTGCACTTGAGGATCCATGATCCTTAGGTTTAGAAAATCCATCCCTAACATAAACTACTTCCTTAACATGCGCATCAGTAAACTACTTCGATAGTTTGAACAACAATCTAAAACAACCATAATATTTGAAATTTAATTCAGATCTTCAGAACTTTGAAGTTATAATGATCCGTAACCGATGTATAATATCCAAAACATACAAACGTTCACCGTATCTAATCAAAACAGACCGAAACGAACAGAAATGAACCAAAATACACCTAGAAATAATTGAAATTGTTCACCGAAACTGATTGAAAAGAACAAAATTCTTTACATTATTTTTTTTCGGTTTCAATCGTTCATACAATTTTTAAGTGATAAGAACAATCCGAAATGTTTTCAACTTTGATCGAACCAAAGAAACTTGTCCGAAATGTCCAGAATCACACTGAAACTCAATCGAATCAATCCGATATACTACGCATAAGCTGCAGATCCAAAGCAAACAATTTCAGTTTGTTATTTCATTATTGTATCTGATTCAGATGTTTATAAAAGATCTGATGAAGTTTGTATTGTATCAGTCGAAGAACAATGTTTTTTTGCTTTCAAAACAATTTTATATAACCATTTTATGAACAAGATTCAAATCTTTCAGTTTAAAAACAATTTTATATAACCATTTTATGAACAAGATGCAAAACTTTTAGTTAAAAAACAATTTTAAGCGATTTGTATTATCTGAATCGTTCAAAAGTTTCACCGAAAATCAAACGAAATCGATCTTATTTCACCGAAACTGATCAATTTAGTCCGAAACACATGAACAATACACGAACAACACCGAAACTTGATCAAATCAGTTCGAAATTCGATGAAACTTGTCTGACTCGTAACTCGATTACTAACTTCACAATCAACACTATAACATCACACGACTACTCACAACAACTCATCAAAACAACAAATAATCAACAAAACTCAAACATCAACAACACAAATATTCAAAAACCTAACAACTAACCTTCTGATCAAGAGGTGGAACGACTGCTGGAGGGGTGGAGAACGACTACGGGGAGAGGTGGAATGACTGCTGGAGGGGTGGAGGGCAGCGTGGGGGTGGCTGGAGACGGTGGTGCTCGGCGTGGCGGTGGCTGGAGGTGGAGGAGCAGGGGAGGTCGGCTGAGGAATGGAGAAGGGAACTAGGGTTTTGAGAGTTTTGTGTTTGGAAGAGGTTGAAGATGTATGTGAAGAGGTAAGACAGGATCTGCCCGAGGAAGAGCTGCTGAAGAGGTTTTTTTAATGAATTGTCTTATGGAAAAAAAACAAGCTGCAGACCCCTATGTCTGCGTGTGGTCTGCTTGGTGAAGACAAAAGAGGTCCTGAAGCTCTTTTAACAAAAAACAAACAGCACCTATGGTTTGTTCTCTTTTTAACTAATTTTGTTTATTGCAAGGTTCAATCTTTAACATTTATTAAAGGATTTATTGTGCTTATAATTTTGCATAGTATATCTTTCATACAAAATAAATATATGTTTTCAAACACGATGAATCTACAACCAAGTAAAGCAATAGAATGTGCACAATATATAGTTAAAAGTCTAATATTATTAAAAGCCCGTTAATATTTATCAAAAGTATCTGGCCTGGATTTCACCAGCAAAAACATGGACCATCCACCCAGGCCGGATCAGGTTCAGCTAATGGTTAAAGTTTGTGTAGAAATTAAAGAAGCAGGATAACAAAGGTTTCATCCCCTAAACAGAGGATCCTTCCACCTTGCTATCCTACCTATTGTCTGAAGGATCAGTGATCCTTAAACCTAGAAAAATATTGTTCAAACTTACAACCCCAAATTGTTCGAATAAAAACACCATAACATGAAAATTAAAAAAAAAAGTGAGCTCAGGCCTCGTCTATATTATCCTTCATTGCCCATTGTCATGCCATCACCTCCGGCACTGCCATCCATCTTCTCCCTAGCATCCTTCAGCACTCCATTGGTCCCCGCTTCACCTGCATCCATAGCTGTCTGCCCCAGCTCCTCATCACCGCCCAGGTTCTTCAATGCCATTTCCCAAGAAGCTAACTCCCTAGTTGATCGGTCAAAGCTGGGGTCCATTGTTTCCTGAGCCATCTTGATTCAAGCCTGGAGGATAGCCCATGCAGCACAAACCTTGGCTTCATCGGTTGCATTCATAGCTACCTCGTGAATCCCCACCTCGACATGTAGCAGTTGCTCCTCCAAGTCCCGTTTGTCTTTCTCAAACTTTGTGATGGTCTTGTCCTTGGCTGCAGCGGCGTAGCGTATCCCAGTCAGAGTCTCTTCATATTCCTTGCTCGTTCCTAGGTCTTTTATTCCATTATTTTGGATTGCCGTATTATTTGACTCACTGAGTTCTGTAATTCATTTCTCTTTTCTCAATAGTTGGTTGTGTTGGATGATTGATGGGTAGTCTTCTCATGCTCTGGTTACTACCCATCCTCAATTGTTTTTTGTTAGCTATCCTAACAGTTACATTCAGCAATTCTTTTCTCATGATGGATATTCAGGCGGCTGAAATCCTGCAAAACAACAAACAAGGTTCAGGATATAGGATCCTTATAAACAGGTGAGACAGAATAATAGGATCAAGCATCCTTACCTCAGTCAGAGCATCATGGAGCCTTTTCTCGATATCGAAAAGGTCGTTGTCTGGTTCAGAGGTCTTCCTTCTCTTTGATCCAGACTTAGCTCTAATGGTAACTTGGCAAGGCTCATCAGCAGGGACGGTCCTTCTGGTTGCTTTGGAGATAATCATTCTGTCGATATCATCAAGGGCAAAAGCTGAAGACTTGGGAGTAGATTTCTGAACGCCTAATCAACAAATATAAAAAAGATAAGTATCTATCCTAAATCTTGTTATCTATTAACATACTACATTTTATAAATTACTTACTTGACATGTTGTGGGCTGAAGAAGTTTGATCGTCTTTTGTAGGATCCTGGATCCTTATCTTGAATGTCCTGTCAATAGGGTCAAGGTCCAAAAAAGCTTTAGCTCGTTCAGCAGTTTTCGGCAGCTCCGCAAGACTCGCAAAATTTTTCACTGAAAAAAGATAGCAAAATCAATTGATGGTCAGAATGTAAACAAGTGATAAAGAAAAACCCTATCTCCTACCCTTTGAGATCCGCCTAAGAGGAAAGGTGTCTCACTCTGGCAAAGAGTCTCTCTTAACGAAGAAAAACTGATTCTTCCAAGAAGAATCATTTTTTGGTAGTTTTTAAAATAGGGATTGGCTGGTGGGGCTTAGACTTGAAAAAAAATCGATTAGAACCACAGGTAACCAAGGTATACAAATAAGCCAACTCAGGGACGTCAAACTGCAAACCCTCTTTCTTGACGACTTCTTAACTGGTAAACAAAGCACTCCACAACATCGGCATAACTTGACTGAAACTTATGCTAGTGTATTCAAAGAGGCTCTGGGTTAAAGGGGAAAAGGGTATGAGAACCCTAGAAGAAAAGGGAGTGCATGGAAACAAATTCAAGTCTCCGAGACGGTGTCGCTTTGTGCAGATGGATCGAAGGGTCGGAAAACAGTTTACGGAGGAAAGCAGGATTTCAAGCTTTGGATTTCTGGATCTGTGAACTTACAGATCTCAATGGATGGGTCCTTCAAAAGGTTTTGTGATTTGGGTGAATCATCAGATTTTTTAGAACCGGATTTTGGTGAGGAACGAGTATGCATCTTAGCCGGAATTCTAAGATTTTCAGAAGAGAGAAGGAGAAAGATTTACCTGAATGATAAAACTGCTGGAGGATTTATGATAATTTATCTTCGGATTTTAAAAGGATAGAGGTTATCTATTCCCTATAAGTCGCTGTGATGGTTCATAGCCTGAGCGAGTCCCATCGTCTGCCACAATGGCTAATTTGAATTAAAATGAATATGCCAGCTGTGACCCACAATCACAACCGCCATATTAGGGGCAATTGTTAGGTCTGATTTTTAATCCTTATGGATCAGTGATCCTTCTGTGTATCTAGGATATGTAATCCTTAAAATATGCAGTGGGTACTGGAAGGATCAAGGATCCTTAGTTCATATAACATTTTCTAATAATTATCTTTGGTATGTTGTTATAATTTTATGCAGCTAAATAGGTGGGCTTGGTAAAGCTGGAATATTATGGAATATGCTTTGGATTAAACATGTGCAAAAGAGGAAATAACCATTGTGGGCGATCGTGGGAGCTTCCCGAATGATCGTTTAAGTATTTATTTGATATTTCTAAATATAGTTCGGGGATAATGAAGCTCAATTAGAACACACACAATACTTACACACTCTCTCGTAATATTCAAACTGCTCTCAACACTCACACTAGAATTTAATTGTATCGAGCTCATTATCTTCCAAAGTTGTATTGAATTCTTGATTATTTGTTCAATATACTTGGTGATCAGTAGTTTCCATCACCCGAGGTTTTTTGTGCCGGAGATCTCATAAGGATCAAGGGCTTTTTCCTTGTACAAATCTTCGTGTTCATTGTCTTTTGCACTTTACAATTGTTTACATTGTTGTTTAAACACATAAGCACTCTACCTCACAAACAAAATTTGGTTATATTATCCTTAAACTGATTCTTGACCAAAACAAGGACCAAGTCGGATTTTGGGAATACTAGGTGCTGATTTGGGATGGTTTTAGGATCCTTAACTTGATTACATGGATATCAAACTCATTTGATTGTACCGATTTTTCTCTAGCTACATGTTGTCGTGATAGTGTTAATCAATGAAAATAACTTCTTGTGGTTATTAAAAAGATTGACTATATGTGTTGGAAATGACTATTAATATATTTCATAATTATATATATGTTGATTTATAAGTTGATTATGCAATGGTGGGTTGTACACCTTGCTCATTTTTCGTATTGTATGTTGTTGTACTTTGTTGTTTTCATTTGTACCTTAGTTTGGTTTAACAGGTCGCACCTTTTTGGGTTGTTGGCATTTGTTCCAACTCATTGCCTTAGTGTTTCTTACCTATGTTGTTGCTCGCTACGTAGCCGTTGCATCTCCACTATTGTCGCCCCTGTAACCTGTTATACAGTCGTCGATGGTTTCCAGGTTTGATTTAATGTTGTATTATGTTAGTTTTTATGTTTTTAACTTCATTGACAGTGGTTGTTGTCTTATTGGAAAACCCATTTGCATGTGTCTATCTTTGAAGTTTAATGGGTTGATTTTTGTTTCTTGATCTTTGAGATTTGTGGTATGATTTTTGTTTGGTGGTGGTTTGTTTTATTGATGATGGATTTCAATCATGATGAGTGCTCTTATGTGAGAAACCATAGGCATAACATTGTTTTTTGTTGTCATTTTATTTTGTTTGTTGATGTTGATGACAATTTGGGTGTTTTGTGATGGATAGTGTTTGTTTTGTTCTTTGATATTTTGTTAAGTTATTTTTTATGATTTTAGCTTTAATGATGGTAGCTTTTGTCTCATCTTAAAACCTTCTTGTATGTGTTGATATTTGAGATTTTTCGGGTTAATCTTTGTTTGACCGTCGTTCGGTTTCTTGATCGTCGAGATTTGGTGGTATGAGTTTTGTTTGGTCATGGTTTGTTTTGTTGATGATGCGTTTCGATGACGATGAGTTCTCTCATCCGAAAAAACCTTGGCATAGCTTGGTTTGTTCTCCTGATTTTGTTTTGTTTGTTGATGTTGATTCAAGATTTGGGTGTTTTGTGATGTTGATGGTGTTTGTTGCTTTAATAATTTGGGTTTTGTTGTGGTTGCCATTTGTTCCAAGCCGTCGCGTTTGTGCTTTTCAACTCCGTGGCTACCCTGCTACTCCGCCATCGCCGCCTCTTTTGGGTCTTAAGGTTTGTTTAGTTTGTTGATGTTGATAACGATTTGGACATATTGTGATGGTGACATTGTTTGTTACTCTGATGATGATGTTGATGTGGGTTGTGGGTTTTGTTAAATGTGTGTCTTAATTGTTGTTGTGATAGTTACTTTGATTATGAGGATAATAATGTTTAGTATGTTAATTTTTTTATTTTGATGACGATGATCATGATGTTTAGTCTTTTATTGTTCCAGGCTTTTGTGGAGGTGTTGTTGTTGGTTCGATTCTATTGTCGATTGGCTTTTAGTTGTGGATTTTGTGGTGGTCATGTTGTGACAACTGGCACCAAACCGGTAATTTTCGTACAATTTAATTAATACTTAATGACTGAAATTATGTGCTTAAATGTCAACATTGTTTGATTACATGATATACTTGTGAATTCATGCACGTTTTATACTACAAGAAATTGCTTTATGCATTAATGATAGCGTTGCGTCAGAAATACTAGTAAACTCACCGATAAGACACATTGTGTCGACAATTCTGCGGAAAGCAGTCAGACAATAGAATTGGAGCCTAGGTGTAGGTCCAACGTCAAGAATACATTAAAACCCAAGAGTACATACAAGGGTTAACATATAGACTTTCCGGAAGCTAAGATATGCACTAGAAAGCACCCGAAACGCATTTTAAATGCAGAATTCTGCACAAATCAGCTATAATCAGCTTTTTAACACATAAATATCATGCAGAATTCATGTTTTACTATCCAGAATATCCTCCTAAGTGTTGGGAATTAAAAGGGTTACAAGAGGGTACTTAAAGGATACTAAACGGTGCAATTTAGCACTTTAACGAACCGGTATTTAACCGAACAACTGGACTTTACCCGGAACATCAAAATATTTCTAGAAGCATTGTTTTAATGTTTCTGAACTAGTTATGGTCCCCGAACACCATAACACCCCTTATAACATAATAACACATCAAGTCCCTAAAAATTACACATGAAAGCTAACTTGTTTATAAATTAGAGTTTGGAATTTACACATTACCCCCCCCCATATTAATCACGGTTCCAAAGGGGTGGCCCCCACCAAATACTTGCCAAGATATCTCATTATCTTGCACAATCTCCTTGGATCCTTTTTGATATTACTTAGATATGATGAGATATCTTGGAAGATCTTATAAATGTCATCATCCTCACTTCATCTCACTTCACCACAACCTTCTCCTCTCCTCTCTCCCACCTACGGCCGTAAGCCACCCCCACACTACCTGTTAGTGCATTTATGTCTATCGCCTCCGTCATCTCAAATCATAGCTGAAACCGTTTAATTCTAGCTTTATATTGAAATATCTAGTTAAGAAAGGCAAGGTGGCAATATTGTAATTAATGAGTTTTCTCATTAAAGCCTTGGCCTATAAATAGTAGAGTTAGGGTTACAGTTTGAGACTTTTATGACTTTTGCCATTTGGAGCTTTGAAGATCTAGAGCTAGAGAGAGAGTCTAGAGAGAGAAAGTTCTGTGTACGTGATTCAGGTGCTGTATGTTTTCAGATCTGTTAATAGAATCACAGTTATAATTACATCTCGTGTGTTCGGTCACGCATGTTTACGGATTCCGCACGTTGAACGTTCGTTACGCAATCGAAACGGAGTCAAAACCGGTCCTACAAGTGGTATCAGAGCAGGAGCTCGATTGCACGGATCAAACACACTATTTCGTACACGAATTCATCAGAATCCGAGTCAATTTCATCCAGATTTGTCAAAACTTTCTTCACTTTTTCATATTCTTCACGTTCTTACTGAAAAACGCAAAATTAAAGGACTTTTTACGGTTAAAATCGGCTAATTTTTGGATATGTTGTGCGAATATACATGATCTAAAAGCCTACAAATTTTCAAATCTTAACTCTAAGCCGTTTGTGAGAAATTTAATTTTTTGTGGTTCGAAAGTTTGTTGAAACATGTTGAAAGTTGCTGTTATTGTTTTTGAATCCGATCGGATGACCATCCGACTCAAAGCTTCATTTCATTTAAAAAAGGTGTTGACTTTTGTTGACTGTTATTCGTTCGGATTACTATCCGATCGGATAACAATCCGTATTACGTCATCTTTATGCATTTCATTAAAAGACTTTGACCTTTGTCTTGACTGTCACCCGCTCGGATTACCATCCGATCGGACGGAAATCCGAGTCACATCATCTCACCCGAGCTAGTCATTAAGTCAACACTGTTATCCTGACAAGTCAAGCGTTGAGCATGTGAATTCCATTACAAAGTGTCATCAAGTTTCGTCCTCATTTAAAATCACGTGATCATTCTGCAAATATTCGATTTCATTATTAACAACATCACGTGATCTACTGAATTCTTATCTTGGTTCAAGTTAATTGATTTGTCATTAATAAGAGAATGTGATATTGTCAGTATGCATGTAGCATGTGAGTTTAGTTGAAGAGTGAAGTTCATCATTGATAAAAAGGAATCAACCGTCACCCGCTCGGACAGCAATCCGAGCGGACAGCATTGTTATCCGATCGGATAGCAATCCGAGGCACTTCATCTTCACATTTAAATTCTTTGACTTCTGTTGACCTACCCGTTCGGATTACTATCCGAGCGGATAGCAATCCGAGTTGACTTTAGTTGACCCATCCGAGCGGATTACCATCCGAACGGATAGCAATCCGAGTTGACTTTAGTTGACCCATCCGAGCGGATTACCATCCGAACGGATAGCAATCTGAGTTGACTTTAGTTGACCCATTCGAGCGGATTACCATCCGAGCGGATAGCAATCCGTGTTGACTTTAGTTGACTCATCCGATTGGATTACTATCCGAGCGGACAGCAATCCGAGTCTTGTGTTATCACCTGTGCGTGTCACTTAGTCAACTTGGTCAGTCTTTGACAATCAAAGTTCATTAAATTCATTCATTGTGCATGTGATTGTTATTGTCTGTTGTCTTCATATATCACTTTCATTAATAACATTCAATAGTCATCACGTGAACTTCTGATTCACTCCACTTCATTGTTTGTTTGTGAAAGTAGCATGTGATTATGTCATCTTGCATGTAAAGAATTAATATTGTTGGCTATCGATAGTTATCATATTCAGTTTGCATGACATCAGTTAATTTGGTCAAATAGGATCAAGACATCAATTAGTTTGCAGACCATATCTGATCTTTATTGCATGTGATAAGAATTTAAGAGATATGTCAAATCATTAATATTTGCATGAGAATTGATTCAGGATTACATGTGTAGTTGATTTGTTGTCGGCCACAATCTTATTGATAATATCAATTGCATGTGCATATGACAGTTTGTAGAAATCCAATGTTTTACATGTGTTAAGTGTCAGCAACCCATGTGAATTTTATAGTCGATTCACTTAAAGGGCGGGCCAATTAGATTGTGTCATCAATTAAACTGTTTGTCGGCCATTATTGATTATTGTGTACACGTGATTCAGTTTGCATAACAGTTGGTATCATTTTAAGGTCAAAGAAGTAAACAAGTAACCCGATCGGATAACACATTTGTCGTTTAGTGCCATACAATCCGGTCGGATAACACACTCGAGGTCAAAGAAGTCAACAAGCAATCCGTTCGGATAGCATAACTCACCCGATCGGACAACAGCACCCCACCCGAACGGATAGCAATCTCATCCGAACGGATAGCAATCTCACCCGAACGGACAGCGTTGTCACGAAATTATTTTCACTGTTGACTTGTGTTGACTCACTCGATCGGATACCCGTCCGATTCATTTGTTTGATATTGATTAAACTCATTGTGTTTGTTTGTTCGTGATTCAGGTGATTAAAAGGTGCTTTGTGATTAAAAGGTGATTGTAAATCGAGAAGATCATATCATGGCTGAAGAGTTCTACAACACGTTTTACAACGCGTTCACATCCGAATCTTCCGAAACTTCAACTGTCACACCAAAGTCAATTACAAAAGCAATCAATGAGAACATCAAACATGATAACTTCTATGGAACACACTCGAAGCCACCAACTCTGGAAAGCATTGAAGATTACACGTGGTGGAAAGAGAGGTTCATTGGTTGGGCAAAAGCTTATGCTCACGAGAGCTGGTTTTGTTTGGAGTTTGGGTACAAAAGGCCGACTAATGATAAAGGAGAAGAGCTTCCACTCAAAGACTTACCTAAAGATGACAAAGCAGAATTCTCAGCAGAACAGAGAATGATTGCTTTGATCCAGTTGGCAATCAGAAATGACATGTTTGCTTTACTGCAACATGACGGAACTTCAAAATCGGTTTGGGAGGCTTTACGGGTTAAGGCAGAGGGTGGTAAACAAATCAGGAAGAACAAAATTGCTTTATTAAAAAAGGAATTTGATTTGTTTGATAATCTTAACGGTGAATCAGTTCGTCAAATGATTGAACGTTTTTGTCATCTAAAAATCGAACTAGAAAGATTTAAGATTGAAAAAACAAGAGAAGAAATAATAGACAAACTTATAGAAGCGTTACCACGAGCTGATCAGTGGCAAACGTTTGTTTTTATCCTGAAAAATGATGCTTTATATGATACAATTTCTCTTGATGTCTTGATAGAAAAGATAGAGAGTCATGAACTTGAGTTGCAAAAGCAGGACAAGATGAGCAGTTCTTCGCATCAGCAGAATGTTGATCTTTATTATAAAGGCAATATACCTTCAGTAAAAGCTGATAGATCACCACAGACAGCATTCAGTGGTGAGAGGACAAAAGAACCTCAGAAAAGCTCATCAAGTTATGATCCGGGTTATCATTCATCTGCTTCAAAAGTTAGTTCTGAAGAATCTGAAGAAGTTATGTGCAATATTGCTCTCAAATTGAAGAATTCCCCGACAATGAGCATAAATGCAGCTAAGCAACAAATGAGTTTCCTTGCATCTGTTCTGGAATCGTATGAAGGTCTAGTTGCAGGCAAGATTGGTAACTCTGAGTTAACCAAAGAAGACTACGACCAGATTGATCCGGAAGAGATGGAACTCATTGACATCCGTTGGTGTTTGGCAAGCTGCATCCGCAGAGCTCAGAGATATATGGAAATTACTGGGAAGCAATCTCTCGGTGGTGCATCTACAAAGCTTGGATTTGATAAGTCCAAAGTGACCTGCTTCAAATGTAAGCAAAAAGTTCATTTCAAAAGAGAGTGCAACAATTCTGCGGTTGGTGGAAATGAACATCCGTTCAATGATGATTACTACCGAAAGGCGATTTACCACCGTAGCAGAGAAGAGCCAAAGATGATTGAAGATAAACCCAGAGAGAAGTCAAGAGCTTATGCTGTAATCCACGATGATGAAGGATATGATTGGAGTCAGATTTGTCCGGAAGAAGTTCGTGTTGATATTCAGAAAACAGCTCATGGAAAAACTATAAAAAAATACAATCATTATGTTTTCGTTGCTGAAATTAAAGAGGAGAACAAAGAAGAAAAGGTTGTTGCTGAAATCAAAGATGAAAACAAAGAAGAAAAGGTTGTTGCTGAGGCTAAAAAGAAAACCAGAGAAGAAATTCTGAGTGAGAAAACAGACAGAGAAAGAAGAATGGCTGTGAACAGAATGAATGATATGCAAAGAGAATATGATGAAGCTGTAAGATACAAAAGATGGGATAAGAAACGAGAGTGTTATGTCAACAGATATGGTGAGCCTGTTGTTTCCAAGAAGGACATAGTTTTTGATGATGTTCTTCTAGTAATTCCTCGGGTCAGCGAATTTTATTCAAATGCTGTAAAAGACAAAAATTATGAGGAAAAGCTGGAAAAACTGTCACACCCCCAAAAATCCACACGCGGGGTATCACCGCTTGGAGGCGTGACTGACCAGGACCAAGCCATCAATCATATCAAACATAGTATATAAGTGTAAAAGTAGGAAAATGTAATTCATCTTGACATGACTGATGTTCATAACCAAACATTGTTTAAGTAGCGGAAGCATAATAATGAAAACCCAAAGTAAGTTATAAGTTCAAATAACGTCTACGATCCGTATCCCACAACGACCTGCTCCTCCCTGTGCAAGCTCCATATGTACCTAAGGTCCTGCAAGGCATGCAAGAGAGAGTCAACAACTAGTTGAGCGAGTTCACAGTTAACAGTTCAGTAATAGTATAGCGTGAGTAGTAGTATGTTCGTTCGTTACAATGTATCGTATTAGTTTCCATCGCGGCCAATGTCCTTGGCAGGTGTGCGAAGATGTTGGGGAAGGTCTTTCCCCAAGTTTTCTAGACTAGGTTTGTTCGTATCGCGGCCAATGTCCTTGGCAGGTGTGCGATGATGTTGTAAGTTTCGTTCGCGGCCAATGTCCTTGGCAGGTGTGCGAAGGCAGTCATAATATCGCGGCCAATGTCCTTGGCAGGTGTGCGAAGATCGTTCAATAAGTGTTACTAGTCTAGCAGTAGGTTCTGTCATCTATGTATGTACAGTAATCATTAAAACCCCATTCCCCCCTGGGAATCCCATGCCTTGGCTTGTGTGAACTCACCTTGGTTTGCTCGGTATGCTAGGTATGTAAGTGCTCGCAAATAATCAATCACGTCCTAAGGTTTGCACGTATACATAATCAGTTTATGTTTCAGTTGTTCATGTATAAGCATGTAACACGTAATCACAATCATACAAGTCATGTTTAACATATAACAGCAGTTAAATATTCCAGTTAACACTTAACAGAATTAATCCAAGTTACTGCACAGATCAGCTAGTTGGCGAAACACACGTTTGGCGAAACACAGTATTGGCGAAACACAGTTGTTGGCGAAACACATTTATTGACGAAACACCTTCAGTTTCGTCGTGGCCTTGTTCGGCGAAACAGGATTCTGTTTCGTCGGCGACTCTTGGCGAAACACATTCTGTTTCGCCGAGATTCCTGTTTCGTCGAATGTCTGATTCGTAGACACAGTTACAGCAGTTACGAAAATACACAGAAACCCTAATCATGCTAGCAGCCGTCATCAGCAAATCATCAATTACACAGTAATCATTTGTTCACAGAATTCATCATAACATCATTATAACATAAGCATCACAGTTCTTAACGTCTAGCATGAACCCTAGGTCAATGTGTTCAACATATCGATTAACATACAACATCATATTATCGATCCCTATCAAGATACTAATGTGTATTCGGAAATCAGACCATAATAAAATATCCAGAACCTAGCATTCGGTTGTAATAAGTTTCGCATAACTTTATCATATCCGACCACATCATGCATAACGAAATCTATGTCATCATCATCATACAAGAACCCTAATGTTTAACATGTATCAGTTTCAGATATACATCATCAAGCAGAATCACATGACACATAAACACGTACATGGATGAACGATCAATCAAGATACATAAATCTACTAACCGAGATGATGGTTTGATCGCACAAGGGTTTCCGGTGGGTTCTAGTTCGCCGTCACAGTGAGAGAGCTCTAGGGTTTCGATTGTGTTGATAGAAAATGTAAAGTGATGTTGTTTTTACGTAAAAAATACTCAAAATACGTTATGGGCCCAAGCTGGGCTACTGGGCCGGCGAAACAGACTTCTGTTTCGTCGGAATGTTCATGGCGAAACAGCCTGTTTCGTCGGAATGGGTTATGGCGAAACACTCTTGTGTTTCGTCGGGTTCTAAGCAGTTTAAGTTTTACAAACGGTACGCAAGTTATACAATCACACATAACCATGCAACACACTAGGTTTTGTCATAACACCACTATATAGTCAAAGTCAACGTGCATTAAATGCAAATAAAGAACGTCGGAAATTCGAGTTGTCACATTATCCCCAACTTGAAAGAAATTTCGTCCCGAAATTTAGCATGCAGTTACAGAGGAAGCTAGTAGTGTGACGTTGTTTACCTGTGTCGTATCGCGGCTCCTCGAGCAGGTTTGCGAAGATTACTGGTTTTCTTGGGGTGTCACATTATCCCCCTGTTGATTTGGAATTTCGTCCCAAAATTCTGCATTGGTAGCTTCAGCCTCAGTAGTAGTTGCTTGGTTTCCGAATAACTGGGAATATTTGAGTTCCATTTGATCTTCACGCTCCCAGGTGAACTCTGGGCCGCGGCGGGAGTTCCAACGAACTCGTACAAGAGGGATTCTCGTGTTCTTGAGGACCTTAACATCCCGGTCCGTGATTTCAACTGGTTCTTCGACGAAGTGCAACCGCTCGTCGATAGTGAGTTCCTTTAAGGGAACTATGTGGGTCTCATCTGACGTACACTTCTTCAGATTCGACACGTGAAAGACGTTGTGAACTGCACTGAGTTCAGGTGGTAAGTTCAATCTGTAGGCCACTTTGCCTATTTTCTCAATAACCTCGAAAGGTCCAACATATCGTGGATTTAGTTTGCCGCGTTTACCAAAACGAACCACACCCTTCCAGGGTGAAACTTTAAGTAGCGCTCGATCCCCAACTTGGAATTCGAGTAGTTTCCTGTCTAAATCAGCGTATGCTTTCTGACGGTCGCGAGCTGCCGCCATGCATTGTCGTATTTGTGCAATCTTTTCTGTAGTATCGACTACCATTTCTGGACCTGTGATTTGACTTTCTCCCACCTCTTCCCAACAGAGAGGTGACCGGCACTTACGCCCGTACAGTGCCTCGAATGGAGCAGCTTTAATGCTGGTGTGGTAGCTGTTATTGTATGAAAATTCCACGAGTGGCAGATGTTTCTCCCAACCATTGCCAAAGTCAATTACGCACGCCCGAAGCATGTCTTCTAAAGTTTGAATAGTGCGCTCAGACTGCCCATCGGTCTGAGGATGATACGCCGTGCTCATGTCTAAACGAGAGCCAAAAGATTTATGCATTGCTTGCCACAGTTCTGAAGTAAAACGTGCGTCACGATCAGAGATGATAGAGGTTGGCACTCCGTGCCTCGAGACCACTTCTTTTAAGTAAATGTCTGCCAAGGTAGAAAACTTGTCTGTTTCTTTGATGGCCAAGAAGTGAGCAGACTTTGTGAGTCGATCTACGATCACCCAAATAGTATCATTTCCGCGCTGAGATTTAGGTAGGCCAGTAACAAAATCCATGGAAATTTGCTCCCATTTCCATTGTGGTATCTCAGGTTGTTGTAGTGGTCCTGACGGTTTCTGATATTCTGCCTTGACTCTCGCACAAGTCAAGCATTTGCGAACGTATGTGGCTATGTGGGCCTTCATGCTAGGCCACCAGTATGTAGTCTTAATATCGTGGTACATTTTATCCGAACCAGGGTGTACCGAGTAGCGAGACTTGTGAGCTTCATCCATTACTAGCTCACGTAAGTTGCCATACAGTGGAACCCAAATGCGTCCTGTGACGTAGTAAGCACCATCTTCCTTCTGTTCTAAACGTTGTCTTGAGCCACGTAGGGCTTCAGCCCTGACATTTTCTGGTTTCAATGCTTCTGTCTGAGCATCCCGTATCTGGGAAGGAAGGTTAGACTGTATGGTGAGTTGTAAAGCTCGTACGCGCTTAGGCGCGGTGTCCTTCCGACTGAGGGCGTCAGCCACAACATTGGCTTTGCCTGGATGGTACCTGATTGAGCATTCGTAGTCATTTAACAGTTCAACCCATCGTCGCTGTCGCATATTCAGTTCCTTCTGTTTGAATATATGTTCGAGGCTTCTGTGGTCAGTGTAGATAGCACATTTGGTACCGTACAAATAGTGTCGCCATATCTTAAGTGCAAAGACGACCGCTCCCAGCTCTAGGTCGTGTGTCGTATAATTCCGTTCGTGAACCTTAAGTTGGCGCGAAGCGTAAGCAATAACTTTATCCCTCTGCATCAATACACATCCAAGACCTTGGATAGATGCGTCGCAGTAGACTACGAAATCGTCCGTGCCTTCAGGCAGTGAGAGGATAGGTGCGCTACAGAGTCTATCCTTTAAGTGCTGAAACGATGTTTCCTGTGCGTTACCCCAACGATAAACAACACCCTTCTGCGTCAACAGTGTAAGCGGCTGAGCAATCTTTGAGAAGTCTTTGATGAACCGTCTGTAATAACCCGCCAAACCCAAGAATTGGCGTATTTCCGTTGGTGTACGAGGCGCAGGCCAATTCTTGATCGAATCTACCTTGGATGGATCGACATGAATCCCATCCTTGTTTACCACGTGGCCTAAGAAGTGGACTTCACGAAGCCAGAAGTCACATTTAGAAAATTTAGCGTATAGCTGTTCCGTTCGTAGAAGTTCCAGTATGAGTCGTAGGTGCTGCTCGTGTTCCTCCTGACTTTTCGAATAAATCAGGATGTCGTCGATGAAGACAATGACGAACTTGTCGAGATAGGGTTTGCACACCCTGTTCATAAGATCCATAAATACGGCAGACGCGTTCGTTAGCCCGAATGGCATGACCATAAACTCGTAGTGGCCGTAGCGAGTTCTAAATGCTGTTTTGGAGACGTCCTCATCCCGGACTCTCAGCTGGTGGTATCCTGACCTTAAGTCTATCTTAGAATAGTAGCTCGACCCTTGCAGCTGGTCGAATAAATCATCTATGCGCGGAAGAGGATAACGATTCTTGATCGTCACCTTGTTGAGTTCACGGTAGTCTATACACATCCTGAACGTACCGTCTTTCTTCTTTACGAATAGCACTGGAGCTCCCCAGGGCGAAGAGCTAGGACGTATGAAACCCTTTTCCAAGAGTTCTTGTAGCTGCTTTGACAATTCTTCCAATTCAGTTGGAGCTAAACGATAAGGTGCTCGAGCTATAGGTGCTGCTCCTGGAGCGAGCTCGATCTGAAATTCAACTTGACGATGAGGCGGCAACCCAGGTAATTCCTCAGGAAACACTTGAGGAAAGTCTCGTACTACAGGAATATCTTCAATCTTTTTCTCTTTCTTCGAGGTATCTGTAACGAGGGCTAGTATAGCAGTGTGCCCCTTGCGTAAACACTTCTGAGCCTTCAAGAAGGAGATGATGCCACTCACGACACCACTCTTGTCGCCTTGAACTTCGAGAGGTTCCTTGCCCGAACGAGGAATACGAATAACCTTTTCTTTGCATAAAATCTCCGCTTGTTGTTGAGATAACCAATCCATACCAATGACGACGTCAAAGCTACCCAAGGGTATAGGAACGAGGTCGATGGAGAAAGTCTGATCAGCGAGGATAAGATTACACCCTTTAACTATGTGCGTGGCCTCTAGGCTTTTACCGTTAGCTAACTCTACGACATGTTTGGTGTTTAAGAGAGTTGGTGCACGTTTTAACATTTCACTAGCTTTTAGAGACATGTAACTTGTATCCGCACCAGAATCAAATAGTACAGTAACATAAAAGTCGTCGAGAAGAAACTTACCCATAACCACATTGGGATCATTCCTGGCATCACCCTGACCGATCACAAACATACGGCCTCTAGCACCATTGTTGTTATTGTTCCCACCGTTGTTGTTGTTCCCGTTGCCCTGATTGTTGTTGTTGTTATTGTTCTGGTTCTGGTTTAACTGAGGGCAATCCCGCTTGTAATGACCTTCAGCCCCACACTGGTAGCATCCCCTGTTTCCCTGCTGCTGCTGCTGAGGCTAGTTTCGTGGAGCAGGTGGTTGTTGTTGCTGGTTCTGATTTGCTGGCCGTACGCTTCTACAATCCTTAGCCTCATGACCCATCTTGAGGCATCTTTGACACTGTTCCCTGCGGCATCTTCCACTGTGGTGTTTGTTGCACCTTCTACACCACGGGTGAATTCCCCGATAGCCACTCTGCCCTTGACTACCAGCTGATTGCTGATTCGGACTCTGGTGATCATTAGTCTTGCGTTGCTGAGCTTGAGACTGGACAGTAGCTGAGCCCTTGCTAGAATCCCCCTCCCATTTCCTCTTATTGTCGCTGGGAGTAGCAGGGGTAACTGAAGTGGTAGCGGTAGCAGTAGCGCTGATGCGTTTAGGCAACCTGTTTTGCTCCACCGCCTGATCAGTGAGACGATGAGCCAGCTGAACAACCTGCTGGTAAGTGGCATGATTTGCTGATGTCACATGACTCTGGATCTCTGGCACCAGACCCTTAAGATAAAGTTCAATACGCTTGTCCACCAGAGTAGGACACAGTAATGCAAGTTCATTCGATCTCTTGGTATACGCTTCGATCTCAGACCCCGTCATCTTGAGGTTGAAAAACTCGACTTCCAGCTTATGAATATCATCTCGACTGCAGTATTCCTCCTTGATCATCTCTTTGAAATTGTTCCATGGGGTGGCGTTAGCAGCAACCAACCCCAGGATTTGGACCTGAGCTTTCCACCATGTGAGGGCTAAACCCTCGAGGGTACCGGTAGCATATTTCACCCTGCGTGCCTCAGGGCACTCACACATCTCAAACACAGACTCTATCTTTTCAAACCAGTGCAGGAGACCTACGGCTCCTTCAGTGCCGCTGAAAGTGGATGGGCGACAGTCCATGAAAGTCTTGAAAGTGCAAACAGGTGCTTGACCTGTTGTGTAAAAGAATTAGGACAAGTTTAAACACGAGAGTTGATTTAGGAACGTAGGATCTAAGGATCCTAGAGTGGGTTGTAACTGCAGGGTATACCTCCTGCTTGTGCGGCTGCAACGGCCGCAGTGACTCGTTCGTTAATGAGGGCCGTCAACTGGTCCTGAGTCATGTTGATACGTCCAGACATGATCTTCATAGTAAAGATAACGTAAGTGAGATAGGTTCGCAAATCGTGCGATGACAGAAGAGAGTAAGCACACAAGTATTCTCAAGCAATAACATATAGCAAGTTCTGTGATTTAAGCATACCACGAGCAAAGGTCTACGTAGTTCTAGCATGTAGGTAATGTAACATGAATAGTAATACCTATGGTGTTGAGCCTTGCACGTGGAGCGAAGCGTCGTTGTGGATCGTTGAGAGCACTGTTCTGGTTATAGTCTGGTTTTAACAAAAATCGTTTTCCCTTTATTAAAACCAAGTTCTCTATAACCAATGGCTCTGATACCAATCTGTCACACCCCCAAAAATCCACACGCGGGGTATCACCGCTTGGAGGCGTGACTGACCAGGACCAAGCCATCAATCATATCAAACATAGTATATAAGTGTAAAAGTAGGAAAATGTAATTCATCTTGACATGACTGATGTTCATAACCAAACATTGTTTAAGTAGCGGAAGCATAATAATGAAAACCCAAAGTAAGTTATAAGTTCAAATAACGTCTACGATCCGTATCCCACAACGACCTGCTCCTCCCTGTGCAAGCTCCATATGTACCTAAGGTCCTGCAAGGCATGCAAGAGAGAGTCAACAACTAGTTGAGCGAGTTCACAGTTAACAGTTCAGTAATAGTATAGCGTGAGTAGTAGTATGTTCGTTCGTTACAATGTATCGTATTAGTTTCCATCGCGGCCAATGTCCTTGGCAGGTGTGCGAAGATGTTGGGGAAGGTCTTTCCCCAAGTTTTCTAGACTAGGTTTGTTCGTATCGCGGCCAATGTCCTTGGCAGGTGTGCGATGATGTTGTAAGTTTCGTTCGCGGCCAATGTCCTTGGCAGGTGTGCGAAGGCAGTCATAATATCGCGGCCAATGTCCTTGGCAGGTGTGCGAAGATCGTTCAATAAGTGTTACTAGTCTAGCAGTAGGTTCTGTCATCTATGTATGTACAGTAATCATTAAAACCCCATTCCCCCCTGGGAATCCCATGCCTTGGCTTGTGTGAACTCACCTTGGTTTGCTCGGTATGCTAGGTATGTAAGTGCTCGCAAATAATCAATCACGTCCTAAGGTTTGCACGTATACATAATCAGTTTATGTTTCAGTTGTTCATGTATAAGCATGTAACACGTAATCACAATCATACAAGTCATGTTTAACATATAACAGCAGTTAAATATTCCAGTTAACACTTAACAGAATTAATCCAAGTTACTGCACAGATCAGCTAGTTGGCGAAACACACGTTTGGCGAAACACAGTATTGGCGAAACACAGTTGTTGGCGAAACACATTTATTGACGAAACACCTTCAGTTTCGTCGTGGCCTTGTTCGGCGAAACAGGATTCTGTTTCGTCGGCGACTCTTGGCGAAACACATTCTGTTTCGCCGAGATTCCTGTTTCGTCGAATGTCTGATTCGTAGACACAGTTACAGCAGTTACGAAAATACACAGAAACCCTAATCATGCTAGCAGCCGTCATCAGCAAATCATCAATTACACAGTAATCATTTGTTCACATAATTCATCATAACATCATTATAACATAAGCATCACAGTTCTTAACGTCTAGCATGAACCCTAGGTCAATGTGTTCAACATATCGATTAACATACAACATCATATTATCGATCCCTATCAAGATACTAATGTGTATTCGGAAATCAGACCATAATAAAATATCCAGAACCTAGCATTCGGTTGTAATAAGTTTCGCATAACTTTATCATATCCGACCACATCATGCATAACGAAATCTATGTCATCATCATCATACAAGAACCCTAATGTTTAACATGTATCAGTTTCAGATATACATCATCAAGCAGAATCACATGACACATAAACACGTACACGGATGAACGATCAATCAAGATACATAAATCTACTAACCGAGATGATGGTTTGATCGCACAAGGGTTTCCGGTGGGTTCTAGTTCGCCGTCACAGTGAGAGAGCTCTAGGGTTTCGATTGTGTTGATAGAAAATGTAAAGTGATGTTGTTTTTACGTAAAAAATACTCAAAATACGTTCTGGGCCCAAGCTGGGCTACTGGGCCGGCGAAACAGACTTCTGTTTCGTCGGAATGTTCATGGCGAAACAGCCTGTTTCGTCGGAATGGGTTATGGCGAAACACTCTTGTGTTTCGTCGGGTTCTAAGCAGTTTAAGTTTTACAAACGGTACGCAAGTTATACAATCACACATAACCATGCAACACACTAGGTTTTGTCATAACACCACTATATAGTCAAAGTCAACGTGCATTAAATGCAAATAAAGAACGTCGGAAATTCGAGTTGTCACAAAAACTCATAAGAGAAGTCATGATATCGAGTTTGAAAAAGAGAGATGAAGAGAGAATGGAGAAGAATGTTGAGAGTATGGTTGAAGAATTAAAGAAAGTTGCTGAGGAAGATGTGAAGAAAGCTATGGAAGTGAAAGAAGAAGTTGTGGTGAATGTAGAAGTTGAGAAAGCTGTTACTGAAGAGCAGCAAGTAGAAGAAACTAAGAAGAAAGAAAAAGTGAAGAATGAGAATTTGGAAACTAGTGATGTTGGTGAAGAAGTTGGTGTTGAAGGAAAGAAGAATGATGCTGATCAGACAGATGCAGCAAACACCGAAGTGCCAATCACTGAGGTAAATTCTAACTCTGAAATCTTGAAAACTGTTGAACAGTGCAAGAAATGCATGGAAACGTGCAGTGCTTGTACTGAAAAAGACAAACAATTTATTAAAATTCAAGAAGTTTTCAAAAATAAATGCAAAGAAATGTTGGAAAACGAAAAAGTTTTGAAAGATAATGAAGAAGAACTTTTGGAAAAATGAAAAAAGTTAGAAAAAGAAAATGAAGTTTTGAAAGAAAATGTTTTGAAAAAGACAGAAGAATATGATCAAAAGGAAATTGTTTGTCAAGAAATGAAGAAAGAATATGACTCAATAAAATTAGCATATCACATTACAAAAGAGTCATATGAAAAAGTGAAGGATGAAATGAAATTTGCTCAATCAAGAATGAATTACTTATCTGAAATAACTAAAGAGCTTAAACGAATGTATGAAATAAAACAAGGTGTTGTTAATTCCTATATTGAGGATGTTGCTAAGCTAAAGCGACAGATTGCTGATTTAGAACAGGATAACAACAAGTTAAAGAGTTATCACGTGTCGTCATATGTGCTTGAACGTATTTTCAATATAAAACCGGGAGATGGTGAGTCTGAGCAAAACAAGAAAGGTATTGGCTCAGAGTTTCATCAAGTTCCACCACCGGAAAAGTTTGCATTTTATGATGATGAAAAGGTCGAAAAGGCTTTCAACATGGTAGATCAATTGCCAGATAACATTGACATAACCTATTCCAAATATGATGATTTTAGTGATTCAGAGGTGGTAGGTAAGGTCGTTGAAAGTGTGTTAAAAGAAGAGTCAGGTGATACAGGTAAATCTGAATCACAGGATGAAAATGAAGGTAATTTTCATGATGGATATCTAAAAAATTCAAAATTTGAGAAAAATTTGAATGATGATTCAAAAGGATTGGTTTATACCATGATTGGATCGGACAAATTGTTCTTAGATGTTGTATTCCCGATTCAGAATGTGATTTCAGAAAAGGTTGATAAAGTTTTCAAAATGGTTGAGATTGAGAAATCTGAAATTTCAAAGTTTGCTGGAAAGTGTCACGAAACTTTTTATAACAAACCTGGTTTCAAGAAGAAAAACATGAAGGCTGGGTTGGGTTATAAGAAGAAACAAAGTTGGAAAAGAAATGAAAGTCCAAATTATCAACAAAAGTTGGATTTTGTTCAAGGAACGAGTTTAGAAGAAGAGGAAAAATTCATATTTAGACAACAGTCTAATAAAGAGTTTCATGCTAAAAAACAACAACCACAGGTCAAAGATGTGTCCTAGAGAACATGTTTCAAATGTGATCAAATAGGACATATTGTACGAAAGTGCCCGAATCTGAAACCTGTGGATGTTGACAAAAAGAAGTCTGAAAATATTGAGAAACAGAAATCTGAGGATGTGAAACAAAGGTCAACCAAATTTGATTCAAAACAAACTTGGAGATACAACACAAACAAGTTTGTTTCGAACCAAAATTGGAAATCAAACCCGAATAGGTTCGATTCAAAACAGACCTGGAATTCTCACACACCAAGAGTTAGAACAACACAAAGTTGCAAAACAACTGTCGATGCAACAAAACCCCAAGAGTTTTGGAAACCAAAAGTTGTTGTTCAAAATGAAAATGTTCAAAAAGATTCACATTTTTACAAACGAGGTACTCCTAAAGGTCAAACATGGAGTGTTAAGAAACAAATGACTTCTGTAAAAGATGAGAAAATTGAAGTTAAAGTTGAAAAAGTCTTTGTTCAGAATGACAAAGATTTTCCGAAGTTAAATGATGCATATTGTGTTGAAATGCCTAAGGTCCAACAGACCTGGGCTAAATTGTTCAAGTAATTGAGTAATTTGAATGTGCAGGTGCTTCTGAAGAATTCTGAATGTCAACAAGAGGAGTGTCGAAGCAGCCTGGCACGAGATGAGAAGGCTGCTGGTCCCTGCGATGGATAAACAGGGAGTTTGTTTGTTTTCTGTATATAAATAAACAATATTTCATAAAACCCTAAAAATTGAAAAATTTAAAAACCAAAAATATGTTTTTCTTTTGTCAAATTTTTGAAAAACCAAAAATATGTTTGTTTTTTAAATTTGTCAAAAATCAGAAATTACAAAAAGATGTTGATTGAATACGCCGAAACCCTCACGGCTGAACAAACATGATTACTTTCACAAGATTGAAAAACGGTTTTCAAACTGTCGAAAATCAATGGGTTGTAAATCATGGGGGTACGTTATATTTTCTGCAAATCAGTGCATGAAAAGCAGAAAATGGATGGCGAGACAAAGCTATCTACATCGGTTATCAAATTTTCTTTAAATGATTTTGAATTTTAGGGGGAGTAATATTGTCAGAAAATCCAAAAACATTAGAAATTTTGAAAAAGCCAAAAACATGATGAAATTCGAAAAATGAGTTTTGTGTAAAAAGAGGAAATGATAGTACATCAGTAGACAGTTACAGTATGCTAAAGAAATGTAATTATTATATAGCATTAAACAGTCTCACTGATGATATGCTGATAGGTTTTTATACATTTAGTAAACTTTTTCAGGATATAAACCTAAATTCAAACTTGCTTATTTCGTGGGGAACACTACTTGGATATATAGGTAACCCCTGAAATCTCGTTTGAAGGACCCCTCTTTCTGAGATACTAGGTCTTTATGCTTAGTGTTATCTGGGGTATTATCCCGGGACTTCTGATTTTGCGGAAGCAATGGCCTAGTCCCCGTATAATACTTTCTGCTTGCTTGAAACATAGCATCGCCCTCAGCATAAAAAATGATGAAACATTGAAAAATGCTAATCATGTGCTGTTGTAAAAAAAGATCCTCTAAAGGGGACACACCAAAAGTCGAGTTGTGATCTCTCTGCTGAACAGTAGTTCTGACCTAAGCCCTCATGGTTTCATAATTTATTCCCCTTACAGATATCATCTGTGGTATACTCACCTGTAAGACTGAATATTGGGATCTGGATACAGGAGTATGTTCAAGAGGTGGGACACATGAATGAGTTTAAGTTCTTAATACACCTAATTCGTATCCTGAATCAGTTGAAATTTGTGTGAAAATTTAAGTGGATCAGTATATCGACAATCTAAGTGAATTGTTTAATTCTTAATGAGAAACTAAGCTCAACGGTACTTGTGACTTGTCAAAAACTGATATGATCCTCTGACGCAAACTCAAACAAAAATATTATCTGTAAATATGTTTGTAAATATTTCTTTACTGCTTTATATTTCAGAAAAATAAAAAAAAATTGATTTCTGCTTTATTTTCGACAACCGATGTCTGAGAGCTGAGTTTCAAAATCTAAGTATGCTGATCGTGTTTCTGAAAATAAAACAAGTTCATTAATTTGAAACTTGAAGTTTTTATCAAAAATCAAAAACAGTTTGAGATATTTCCAAGGTCATTAATTTGGACTTGGATGATTAACTGTGAGGGATTTAGATGCTTATATTGTTAAAATCTGTAAAAGAGCCAATTTCCGATTTTGTTTGATAAAACTGCCAAATCCTTAAAGATTGTTGATAGGGGGATGTTGGTGCACTAAATGTCTGCTGATTACGTCATTATCAAGTCTTGTGTCTAGGATTGTTTGAATGATCACACAATAGGGTTTAAGTTAGGGTTTTTATGTTTTTAACAAGAGATTTCGCTTGAGAGGGTTTGGTTATGCTTGAAGCGAAATCAACACAAGAGATTTCGCTTGAACAGTCTCAAGCGAAATCATATACTCTATAAATAGGTGGTTAGGTCATTTGAAGCGAAAGTCAGTTGTCATTGTATGTGAGTCGAGGTGCTGCTGAATTTTTGTCAGAAAATCATTGTAAAGACTCAGAAGGCATTAATAGAAGACAAATTAAGAAGAACAAAGCTGTTATGACTTTGTATACATTGATTCCGCCTTTGTATTCAAAGATGAACGCCTTAACTGACTTTTAAAGGTCGTACAACGGTCCAACAAGTGGTATCAGAGCTCAGGACGAGGAGTTCATACCATAGCAGCTTAATTCTACCGGATTATCTTCTTTCTACTCATTTCTTTTTACATTTTTCAGATCTGAACAAGTTCCAACGGTCAAAATGGTCTGATTTTCGAGTATAACGTGTAAAACTGAGTTTTAACAAAGCCTACAAAGTTTCGGACTAAAATTCAGACTAAAACATGTTAAAATTGACCTAAAACTGGATTTCGCTTGAAAAGTGTTCGAAGGTTATAATTGATTTCGCTTCAAATCAGATTGTTTGGACTATTTCGCTTGAACACCTGAAGCGAAATAGTATTGTGATATTGAATTTCGCTTGAGTTCATCTGAAGCGAAATAGTGGTTTTCGCTTGAACAGTTGAAGCGAAACTGTTCTTTCAGATTTCGCTTGAAGGTCTGATTAGTTGAAGCGAAATAGATCATTTGGAATTTCGCTTGAAGGTTCCAATTATTCGAAGCGAAATAGTAGTTTTCGCTTGAAAATACTTAATATCAGATTTCGCTTGAACAAGGTTTATTGAGCTGTTTCGCTTGAAGCTGATTACTTCAAGTTTTTCGCTTGAACTTGTTAATTTTTCAAAATCTAAAAAAAAAATTTCTAAGTATTTGACTGATTTTTCAGGTACGTTCACAATGGATGATATTTTCTTGAACCCGTTTAGCGAAATGTACGCATTCGCAGGAAATTCGGGAGATGATACTTCTTCAAACGATGTAAACAAAAGTCCATCGAAAGAAAGAAAGAAGGAAGCTTGGGAGTCAGAAAGTGCATTTGGAACATTTAACAAACCTCCTAAGTTGATGGCTATAGAAGATTATAGCAGGTGGGCAACAAAGTTCGAAGATTGGTTGATGGCTTTCGCATTTACTAGCTGGAAGAGTATGAAGAATGGTTATGCTCAAGGAAAGAAGAATGGTGAAGCATTAAGATCAGTTGAAGAGATTGACAGTTTTGTGGCCGAGCAAAAATGTGTGGCATTATTGTTTCAATCGGTGCGTGAAGACATCATTTCACTGATAGATTACTCCAATGCTAAAGACTTATGGGAAAAACTCGAAAAGAAGTGTCTTGGAAGCAAAGAGATTGTAAAAAATAAAAAGAAACTTCTTAGGAAAGAGTTTGATATGTTTAGTTGTCTTAAAAATGAGTCAGTGTGTAAAATGATTGAAAGGTTCGGTCATCTGAAGCTGGAATTAGCAAGACATGATATCAGATATTCTGATGATGAGCAAGTAGACAAGTTGTTCGATTCATTGCCAGACGAGATGGAATGGAGATATTACGCTCTCATGCTTAAGAACACTATTCCTTCTGATTTGATGAAACCAGATTTGGTGATTGAGAAACTTGAAAGTCATGAACTGGAATTGAAGAAGACGTACAAAGTTAATAATTCATCTTATCAGCAAAATCCGGATCTGTACTATCCAAAAAGTTTGATCCCGAAAGATACTTCTCCAAAAACTGCATTTTCTGCTGAGAATGTTTCTCCAACAAGCAAAGAAAGTCAAAGCAATTCAAGCAGTGGAAGCCATAGTGGTTATCACAGTGGATCTAAGTCTTCTGCAAATCATTCTGATGCGAAGTTTTCTTGCAATATCGCGATAGATCTGAAGAACGCACAGAATTTTGATGAGGAGTCAGCCAAGCAACAAATGGTCTTTCTAGCATCTGTTTTGGAATCCTATGAAGGGTTGGTGGCTGGAAAAATCGGGAATACAAATCTGACGAAAGAAGACTACGATCAGATAGACCCTGAAGAAATGGAGCTGATCGACATTCGTTGGGCAATGGCAAGTGCAGTTCGACGTGCACAACGCTTCATGGAGATTACAGGGAGAAAAACGATCGGTGGTCCGTCTACAAAACTGGGATTCGACAAGTCAAAAGTTACATGTTTTAAGTGTAAGCAGAAGGGTCATTTCAAACGGGAATGCAGGAATGCGTATGCTGATGAGTCAGAGAATCCGTTTCGAGATGATTATTACAAAAAGGCAATCTACCATCAGAATAAATCCGAGCCGCCTAGATTGAAGCAGTCTGAAGACAACAGAGACAAATTAAGGGCTCTTGCTGTGATTTATGATGATGAGGGGTATGATTGGAGTAAGGAAGTTCTACCGGAAGAAGATGCGGTGGGTTACGCATTCATGGCAAGCAATGATGAACCCATTAAGTGGAAAGATGATCGTACTGAGGAACAGAAGTATCAATACCGAATGATGATTGCTGAAAACAAGATTATCAGACTTTCTGGTGTCTTTCTGGAAGCTAGAAGAGCAAACAGATGGGATCCAGATAGAGAGTGCTATCTTGATAGGTATGGCAACATTGCGATTGATGACAAAACAATAGATATCGAAGCCATCATCAAGGAGTACAAAGAAGAAGATGAATATTGGCAGCACAAATGGTGGGGAACTCCAACTTCGAAATGATTGAAGAAGAGAAAGAGAAAGAGAGAAAAGAGAAAGAGGAGAAAGAGAGAAAAGAGAAAGAGGAAAAAGAGAAGAAAGAAAAGCAGGTTGATACAGGCATAATTGATACTACGCAAGAGTTGACAGCTGAGAACCTGGGAATGATGGCTGACAAAGTGCTAGCTGCAAAAGCACTTGAGGTAGATCCTAATTCTGTTACTGAATCAAAGGGGTCAGTCAGTCAAAGTGTGTCAACAAATGCGTCAGGTAACAAGATTGAGTTAGGTAACAAGATTGATGGGAATGCTGACTGCAAAAATTGCACCAAACAATGCAATTTTTGTAGCATTGTCACGTATCTTAACAATGAGAAAATTCAGAATCTGACAACAAAGGTTAGAAATGTTGAAAATCAGATTCTCGATCGTGACAAAACTGTAAAAGCTTCAACTGAACGGATCAAAGAATTAACGGATCAAATTAAAAATGATAAAACTGAATTTGAGAAAATAAAATCTGAAAATGAAAAGTTAATTCTTGAAAACCGTCAGATATCTGAAAAGTTTGAGAAATTGAAAAACATTGTCAAAGAAAGTGATGATCGTAATGGCAAAACATTTAAAGAAAATGAACATCTAAGAGCTGTTTTGAGATTAAAAGAAGAATCGATTAATGAACAACTGGATCAAATTGCTAAACTGAAACTTAAAGTTCAAGAAGCTGAAATTGAGAATGAACGAATCCAGTTGAAGCTTAACAGCTATAAATCAGCAAGCTTTGTTTTGCAGCATATTGTTCCTAAACCTATAGGGAAAAACAAAGATGGCGAGGATGTGTTTTCTGATGGAACGGGTGTAGGTTTTCACAAAGTTCCACCGCCAATTTTAGACAACTACACGAAAAAGCAGTCTAGTTTGGTGGAAATTGGGGAAGAAAGTGAAGTTAAACTTCCTGAAAACATTGATGTCACGTTCACATCTTCCAATAACGAGGGTGTCCAAAGTGACGTGGAGAAAAGTGTGGTAGACAAAGTGCTTAAACCAGATTGTGACACTTCTGAGGAGGATGGGTGTTTCTTAGACAAATACATTCAGAAATCAAAGTCCAAAAACAACTTAAGTGACGAACCGGGTCTTGTGATGTACAAGATGGCTGGATCTGATAAGTTGTATTCGGATTCTGAGTTTCCCATTGAGAATGTTAATGAGAAAAAGTTGACAAATGTTTTCAAATTGGTTGAAGTTGAGTTGTCAGAAGTGAACAGTTTGAAACAAACAACAAGACAAATGAATTTTGAGAAAGATAAAGCTTACTACAAAAAGCCTGTTGTTCCACCAAGGTTTTATAATAACAATCGAAACAACTGGTCGGGTGGTTATAGGGATGGTAAGAGTTATCATCAAAGAAGGTTTCAAAACAAAAGGTTTACTGAAAAGAAGGTGTTTGTGAATAGTTCAAGTTCACTTTCTGATGAGGAAAATGAAATTTTTTCAAAATCAAATAAAGAGTTCTTTGAGAAAAGAGCTTCACATTATCAGTCTGAAGGCACAAGTCGAGTTGTTGATACTCGAACATGTTTCCGATGTAATCAAGTTGGTCACATTGCACGGAAGTGTACAAATGTGAAGCCTAAGACTGAAACTGTGAAGTTTCAACAGAAGAAAGTTGATGTGAAGGGTAAAGCACCAATCGTTGTTGAGAAAAAGAATGTGAAAAATGACAACATCAAAGTGAAAAATGAACCCATAAAGAAAATGGTAACTAAAAATGACAAGTTTTACAAGAGGGTTGCATTATCTCAACAAGTTTGGAAACCAAAAACAGAAATGAAAATTTTAACTTCGGAAGTGAAAAAGGCTGAAGAATCAATTTCGGTTGATTATGATGCAAATTTTCCACCTTTGAAGGCTAAAAATTTCAAAATTCAAATTGCTAGAGTCAAGGTTACACCTAAGGCTGATGAGGCCTGGGTGGACACCATGTTCGAATAAGTAGTTTGAATTGCCGGAGCTTCCTGGATCGCGAAGCATGAATCGGCATCTTTCTTGAAGTTGTTTAAGTCGTAGTTTGTTTTGTGCAGGATCTTCCACAACTGGTATCCAGATGGATTATGGATAGTGGTGCATCTCGACATATGACAGGAAAAACTGCATTGCTGTATGATGTGAGAAACATTAATGGTGGTTATGTGGGATTTGCTGGTCATGAAGGTGGTAGAATTGTTGGTGAAGGAACGTTATCCAATGGGATTGTAACGTTTGAGAGAGTTAACTACATCACTGAACTGGAGAACAATCTGCTTAGTATCTCGCAGATTTGTGACAATCAGTATACTACTCACTTCACTGATAAGGAATGTTTGATTCTGAAACCTGGTTTTGTTATCCCTGAAGAATGGATTATTATGAGGGCACCTAGAGTGAACGATTTATATGTGTTAGATATGTCTGTAGCAACTACAACTACTGGTCAAGCACATTGTTTCATGTCTAGAGCAACTGAGAAAGAATCCAGATTGTGGCACCGAAAGATGGGGCATATTCACCTAAGGAAGATGAATCACTTGGTGCACAATGATTTGGTATTGGGTGTTAATATCAAAGGTTTTCATTTGGAAGGGGAGTGCATTAGTTGTGTCAAAGGCAAGCAGAAGAAAAAGTCACACCCTACAAAGCAAGTCAATTCAGTTTCGAGACCTCTGGAAAGACTTCACATGGATTTATTTGGTCCTGTGAATGTTAAAAGTGTTACAGGAGATTACTATTGTTTGGTCGTTACTGATGATTATTCCAGATTTTCATGGGTTTCTTTCTTGAAGACGAAAGATGAAACATTTGATAGTTTGATGGGGCTGTTCAGGAAAATTGAGAATTTGTACCAAAGGCGTATTAAGAGAATTCGAAGTGATAATGGTACTGAATTCAAGAACAGCAAGATGGAAGAATTTTGTGATGAAAGAGGTATTTTGCATGAGTTTAGTGCTCCGTACACTCCGCAGCAGAATGGAGTCGCAGAACACAAAAACCGGACACTAATCGAGACGGCTAGAACTATGCTCGCAGATTCAAAGTTACCGATAAATTTTTGGGCTGAAGCTGTTTCTGCTGCATGCTATACGCTCAACAGGGTTCTTACTGTCAAGAAGTTCAACAAAACATGCTTTGAGCTTATCAATAATCGCAAACCGAATTTGAAGTATCTAGAACCGTTCGGGTCACCTTGTACGGTTATAGAACCTTTTGGGAAGTTTGGTCCGAAGTGCATTGAGGGAATATTTGTTGGTTATTCAAATCCATTGCGTCGTGTCTTCGTTCCAACTGAAAAGCGGATTATTGAAGCTGCAAATGTTGAATGTCAAGGTTATACTATGCCGCCGCAGAATCCTGGTGATTCATGGCGTTATCATTATGACAATCTTTGGGATTCGTTTGACATGAGAGAAGAATCAGAGGAAGATGAAGATTTCTTTGATGAGCTGGATATTTTGCGTGAATATGAGTCGCAGTTAAGGTTCCCAGATGAGTATTCGAGGAGACCACGGGAGACTTCAAATGATGATGAAGCAGGTCCAAGTAATGCTGGTGAACATGATGATGTCCAACAGAATGAAGTTGCTCAAGAAAATCAGTCGGTTCAGAATGATAATCTAGAAGCTGAAAACATGCCAGTATTTGATCACGGTGATTCAGATTCAGATTCTGAGGGGGAGCAAATTCAGATTTCAAGTCAAACAAATCAAGTTGGTGAACAAGATGCAGAGCAGAATGTTACTAATCTGGAGGGAAATGTAGATGTTTCAAGCGAAGTGATGCCGCGAATTTTTTCATATCATCCAGAGGAGTTGATCATAGGAGAATTGCAGAAAGGCGTTCGCACTCGAAATCAGATTGATAAAGGGCTTACATGTTTTTATACAAAAGTTGCTCCTTTGCAAACTGAATTCTCATTAAGTTGTTTTATCTCGCAGGTTGAGCCAAGAACTTACAAAGAGGCACTTACTGAAGACTCTTGGGTCAATGCAATGCAGGAGGAACTTAGTCAATTCGAGAAATTGGGAGTGTGGAAGTTAGTTGATTTGCCGGATGGTCATAGGAAAATTAACACCAAGTGGGTGTTCAAGTGTAAGAGGGACGATAGAGGAGTTGTCGTAAGGAACAAAGCTCGACTCGTTGTTCAGGGATTTAGTCAACAGGAGGGAATTGATTTTACCGAAGTCTATGCTCCTGTAGCACGACTAGAGGCTATCAGAATTTTCCTAGCATTTGCGTCTTGGAAGAACTTCAAAGTTTATCAGTTAGATGTTAAATCGGCGTTTCTTTACGGGAAGGTTAAAGAGGAGGTTTATGTCGGTCAGCCGCCGGGCTTTACCGATCCAATCCACAAAAACAAAGTCTACTTATTGGACAAAGCGCTGTATTGTTTACATCAGGCCCCGAGAGCTTGGTACGAGACTTTGTCTCAACACCTACTAGCCAACAAGTTCATTCGTGGAAAAGTGGATGCCACTCTCTTCACTAAAGTCGTTGATGGTCATCTTCTGATAGTTCAGATTTATGTGGACGATATAATCTTTGGGTCAACAAATGAAAATCTATGCAAAGATTTTGAATCAGTGATGAAGCAGAAGTTTGAAATGTCATCAATGGGGGAGATGAAATTCTTTCTGGGATTACAAGTTGAACAACTTCCTGAGGGAATTTTCATTCATCAGTCAAAGTATGTTCATGATATTCTAGAGAAATTTGGGATGTCAAGTTCTACTCCAGCTGCTACCCCACTTGCAACAAATCATGGGATTCACCCAGATCTCACCGGAGACAGGGCTGATGAAACGTTTTACCGATCCATGATAGGTTCTTTAATGTACCTAACTGCTTCACGTCCTGATATCATGTACCCAACGTGCCTCGCAGCAAGATTTCAGTCTAACCCGAGAGCATCACATATGATCATTGTGAAGAGGATATTGCGCTACCTGAAAGGAACTCCTTCATTGGGGTTGTGGTATCCTAGGAAAGGTGATTTTACGCTCGAAGGGTATTCCGATTCGGATTTCGGATGCTGCAAAGTCAATTCAAAATCAACAACTGCAGGATGCCAGTTCTTTGGTCCTAGATTGGTTACCTGGCAGTGTAAGAAACAAACGTCTGTGGCATTATCTACATGTGAAGCGGAGTATGTTTCTGCTAGCAGTTGCTGCTCTCAGATCTTGTGGATACAGCAACAGATGCGCGACTACGGTTTGCAGTTTCTTAACACACCTCTTTTTGTTGATAATGAGGCCGCAATAAATATAACAAAGAATCCAGTACATCACGCTAAAACTAAACACATAGAAATTCGTCATCACTTTATTCGTGATTGCTTTGAGAAAAAGTTGATACGAATTGAGAAAATCCACACAGACGAACAGAAAGCTGATTTACATACCAAAGCTTTTGATAAAAATCGGTTTAAATATTTGTTAAAACTGAATGGTATGAAGCTTCTGTCGGTGTCGGATGGCATAATTGGCGTTGATGAGAGTACTGTTGCGGATGAAGACGAGAAACAATCTGCAATGGTTTGTCGAATTTTTACTTGTTTTGGTATTTAGGGGGAGTAGATGTTTGTACATAGTTTATTTTCAGAAAATACAAAAACAGTAAAAAATGCAAAAATACAAAAACATGATAATCTGAAAAAGAGCTTCTGTATATAGGGAAAATGATAGTACATCAGCTAGACGATTACAGTATGCTAAAGATTTGTATAGTTTAAAAGAGTTAAACAATCTTACTGATGATGTGTCGATAGGTTTTCGCACATTTAGTAGATTTATTCGGGATATAAACCTAAAATTCAAACTTGTGAATTCGTGGGGAACACTACTTGGATATATAGGTAACCCCTGAAATCTCGTTTGAAAGGTCTCGTAATCTGATATACTAGGTCTTTATACTCAATGATGTCTGGGGTATTATTCCGGGACTTCTGCTGAACGGTGGTTCTGACCTAGTCCCTGGCTAATACTTGCTACAATGCTTGAAACACAGCATTAAACCCTCAGCATGCTGAAACAATAAAATTGATATATGCTGCTGTTGTAAGCAAAAAGATCCTCTAAAGGGGACATACCGAAAAGTCGAAGCTGATATCTCTCTGCGTATACGGAAGTATCGATCTGAGATCCCTCGGCCCTCGCATACCTAAATTATATACAGACATCATTGTAGTATTCTCACCTGTAAGACTGATTATTGAGATTCTGGATACGGGAGTATATTCAAGAGGTGGGACACATGAATGATCTAAGTTCTTAATTCATCTAAATCGTATCCTGAATAAGTTGAAATTTGTGTGAGAATTTAAGATGGATCAGTATATCGACAATCAAGGTAAATTGTTTAAATCTGAGTATGTAATGTAGCTTAACGATACTTGTAATTTGTCTGAAAAGCTGATATGATTCCCTGACACACTCACCAAAATATGTTTGTAAATAGTTTACTTTGTTTACTTTCTACAATTTAAGTTTTCTGTATTTCATTTCTTAGTTTAGAATACTTTGATAAAATCCAAAAAGATTTTATTTCTGCTTTGTTTTCCGACGAACCAAAGTGGAGAGTTGATTGTTGGATTCTCAAAGGTTTTGACACTCGGTAAGTGTTAAATGAGTTGATGATTGTTGTGATGATTTTAAAAAGAAAATAAACACATGTTTTGAGAACATGGGAAACCTCCATTTTTAGGTGAAACTCTGTCAAAATTTCTATAAATTTTGACACTTAGAAAATATAAGTTTTGGTGAAACTTATTCCCTAAAAATGTACCCAAAAATATTTACCAAGGTTTTCCCTAATTTTTATGTAAACTTCAAGTTAAGAAATGATGATTTCTTCAAGATAAAAATTGATATTAAGTATGTATATTTTTGAGAAAAATATATATATTTATTGATCACCAAATTTGGTGCTAAGTGTATGTAGTATGTATTATATGTAATGGTGTGTTAAAGACTTGAAAATAACAAAATACACATACAACATGCTTAGACAAATACAAGAGAATATGTTTATGAAAATATATTACTTGATAGATTAAATAACTTGGACAAGTTATGAACAAGAAATGAAGTTTTTGGACAAAATACATAAATCGGGTGAAAAATACAAGAAACTTATATTTATTTTTGAGAAAATAATATAAGTAAGATACATAGTTAAAAATATAAATTATTTTTAACACAAGAACAAAAACATAAAAAAGGGGTGACTTGTACTTGTGCGATACAAGTCTAGTGACTAACGTTAATAAAACACGTATAGGTCACGACGCTATATAAGCAAACCCGGTGAAGTTTACGGCGCAAGAAACGCAAAGTTGCGAGTTCATGCTCCCCCTTTTCTTTTAACTGTTTTCAGTTTTACAACTTCGAGGGTGAAATACATGTTACAAATGTTACAATATTTACAAATGTTACAATATTTACAAATGGTATGATGGATACAAGAATTGAGGAATGATACGAGAAATCGTGTCACGAATAGGGTACCATAAGCTACATTAATCGTGTACATACTAAGACCGCAGAACAAAAGGTTAGATCTAATGGGTTTTCGGGCAGCCACACTCTTGGTGAAAACTAGTACCGAGCAGTGCTTTTGTGTCTCCGTCGTGAATCGACAACTCGAAAAATGCCTATGGTTTGGTTTGCTTCCTATGTTGTGTCACATGTTAATGGCCTTGCAACCCATTAACAACTTGATACATACAGAAATACTTGATTTATACAAGATACATACTATGTTTTTTCGTAGAAAGTATACAAACGTTCAATACAAGAACTGCATGAATTCACACCAACATTATGTTGACGTTTTTCCAAAAACTCACATGTATTTCAGGTAACTAAAGTGGATGTACGCGCGGTCATACTCTTGCTCTTGGATGTTATTTATGTTGATCTTTGAATAATGTTGTAACTTTTCAGACAATATGCTGTCTTGTGATGTAAACACTTAAACTATGTTTTCAGTTATGAAATGTTTGGCATTTGAAGTTATTTTTACGAGCATGTAGTACGTTTACCATTCGTATGCAATGAGAACCTTTCATGATCACACCTCGTGCTTTCGCCTAAGAAAGGGGTGTGACACATGTTGTATGTTTGGTTCTACTGTTGTGGTTTAATTTTTTTTGGGTAGCGGGTTGTTTACTTTGATGTTGAGAGTAACGATGTTTGGGTTAATTTATTTTAGGCTTTTTTGTTGGTGTTACTATTTATTGGATTGTTGGGTTTGTTGTTTTGGGTCTCTAGGAAAATGGTTAAGGCTTCATCAAAGAAACCCAGGTGATTGACAAACATGATGATACGTTGATCCAAAAGTTTAGAACATTTAGTGTCTACATTGGGTACGATGTTGTTCAACAGAGCTTTTCTTTATATGGTTTTTTTGTGCAACTGGGTTTGTGATTCTAATGTTAACTATATGATTGGTTTTGGGTATATAATTGTGGTTAATTTGTTGCGGACATTGGCTTTCAACAATTTATTAGTAGCTTTTCAAATCTATATGTTCAACTCATTATCTATACTAGTGAGGAACTCGCGCATGGTTGCGGGGGCGACAATTTGCTATTATTTTAGTTGAAATAGTAGACAATTTCAAAACTTACTACCAGGGACTTGCACAAACTAAAAAGAAGTAAAAAAATCATGAAAACTTTTAAAAGAGTAAAATGCGCGGATAGTCCCTGTGGTTTGGTGAAATTTCACCTTTAGTCCCTAACTTTTCAAAATTACACTCTTGCTCCCTGTGGTTTAATGATTTGTTACTCGGATAGTCCCTGGAGTGGATGAGGGTTACTTTTCTCCGTTAAGTGACTGTGAAATGACCATTTTAACCTTACTACTATAAATAAAATTAAAACAAGGATAAAAAGTTAAACTCAAGTGGGCCCCACCACCCCACTTCTCATGTCTTCTTCTTCATCTTAATTCCGGTAACCGGAATCGTTTTTCCGGCGAGACTTCGATGAGAGTCACCACCACCTCTACAATAGCTGCCACCACCTACTGCCGCCACAACCACCACCGCTATTGTTGTATATCGCATCCTCTATAAATAATATACAAAGCATTTTCATTTACTCTGATCCTCCATTTAAAACAACTGCAATTCCTTAAATTAACATTAAATTTTCAATGAAATTTCTTCAAGTTTAGGTTTGTGAGGAGCATGTATACCTCTTTTTCACACACTATCAGAAATAGTGGCCCAAATTCACTGAATATCAAAATAAATATTTAGAAAGTGTGAATAATATCAGGTCTAAAATAGTTAAATTTCCTCCAATTAACAAAAAAAATGAATTGAAATTACATCAAAGTTAGGTTTGAGAAGAGTAATCCTACCTCTGTTTCACGTACTACTAAAACAGGGGGTCAATTCCAATTTCACTTAACATCAAACCGAAAATTTATACAGTGTAAATTCAAATCAGGTAAAAAACAAATGGAATTCCTCAAATAAACACAAAATTTTCAACAAAATTACATTAAATATAGGTTTGAGATGAGCATTTATACCTCTGTTTCACATAGTACTAAAAACAAGGGCTAATTTCTACATTCACGAGGTTTGGAATCACAAAAACACAATTGAAGTGACTTACAACATCTAATCGGAAACCGTCAACGGCGTCGGTCATTAAAACCTCCTCCACCGGAAACCGTCAACGGCATCATCTTTCAGATCTGTTTCATATATTTTTCAATAAACAGAATATGGAAAGAAAGTTATTATCAATTCCAAGTGGTGGTGGTGTGGGGTAGGTGGTGGCAGGCGGTCGTGTGGGGGTGGTGGCAGGTGATGGTGCTGGACGCTGTGGCGGCAGGTGGTGGGGGGTTTTCCAGAGAGAGAGAGTAGAGAGAGTCACAATGTGTTTATATATATATATATATATATATATGTATGATTTCTTTTATATTTTAATAAAATCAAGGGGTAATTTTGTAATTTCACATGGACTTAACGGAGAAAATTAACCCCTATCCACTCCAGGGACTATCCGAGTAACAAATCGTCAAACCACAGGGACTAAGAGTGTAATTTTGAAAAGTTGAGGACTAAAGGTGAAATTTCACCAAACCACAGGGACTATCCGTGCATTTTACTCCTTTTAAAAATATCAATCTATTCTAACAATTTTGTTGTTGTGAGATGGGTGACAACATGATCTCAATTGATGCATCATTTGTGGCGATGCTTACCTAGCTCTTCGGCTATATTCTTCTAACTATCATGTTTTTTTAATGAAACTCCTTCAACAATTCAATCTCTTCTGGTGTGCAAACCGGGTTTTACTCCTCTCAAACTACATAAATGTAATTAGTTAATGTAAACTAAATTATTGGGTTATATACATGTTTACCCATCCAAGCAAGGGGTAGAAATGGAAGAACATGGAAAAAGTATGTGAATTTGATGTAGATTTATTCTTGACCTATGGTATGCCATCTTAAAAATTTGTGTAAATTACCATAAGGGTAGAAAACATAATTTCTTTAATAAGGTAGTATAGATATAGATATTCTAATCTATATGTTGTTTGTCTTGCATATTGGAATTTTTATGTATTATTTTTTTTTTTATTGATAATTTGTACATTATATGGTTATAAAGAAAACCAAGTAACACTATGTAGCAAAGTTTGATTCTACATGTTGTAATTTTGTTTAGCAAATGTGTTTGATTTGGCATAGTTTTGTTGTATAGGTTGTTGTTTGGTTTCTTTGCTTGATAGTATTTGTGTGTTTTATGTGTTCTAGATCTTGTTGTTTGGCTTATTTGTATGCGAGTATTAACTTACAAATTAACATGTATAAAAGTTGTGGTATTAAATGTTGTGTGTGGCTTATTTTGTGAGTTTTTGATTTTCTCATAACGCGTTGCAACATCTTTTACAGACATATCAGAATTATCATTTGGAATAAGCAAAACTGCTTGCATATGGCCGTTATTATTAGATAGAAAGAAGAGTTGACTGAGAACTTTAACAGAGGTATTAGTTTCTACATTATTTGTTTAGATTATTATTATTAACCTATAAATATGTAGGGTAAAGATCATGTACAAATAACTTTATCATACATAACGTACGAAAGGCGTGAAAAGGTAAAAAAAACCGTGCCATTTTTGTAATTATTTTACTAGTAATTACCCTACAAGATCATTTGTAGAATACTTATGATACTCTACAAAATTACCCTGCAAGATCAAAATTATCTACAAGATCATTTGTAGACCAATTATGATACTCTACAAAATTACCCTACAAGATCAAAATAGATCATTTTACAAAATTATCTTACAAGATCAAAATTACTCTACAAGATCATTTGTAGGCCAATTTTGATAATTACTTTATGAGTAAATAATTACGAAAATTTCATCATGTTTTTTTAACTTTTCACGCCTTTCGTACGCTTTGTACGATAAGACTATTTGTATTTGATCTTTTACCTAAATATGTAATACTTGTCTCTTTGTTTGATCAGAAATGTAATAAGTTTTTACGAAACGAATTCGAGTCATCTAAAAATGCTGAATAAATAAATTTATTTGAGCCGGTTCTAACTACAAAAGCATTTAACTGAATCGTTTCTATTGCTTTTTAGTTAAGAGATTCTCTTACCTAGTATGTTGATTCATTTATATTGCTTATTAGTCAATAGATTCTCTTATCAGTCCGGTATGTTGTGTTGGTTGTCAGGATTCTATTTATTTGAGCCGGTTGTCATGAACAATTTTCTCAATATATCATTGAAGCTACAAAGATTAGCAATTAAAATTCCTCAAAAGGATTGAAGAACTGTCATATATGGATATACGTTGCACATATATATCGTATATTAACTTCATATTAATATTAATATCCATTGCATATAAATCGGGAATTGGAAATCCCTTGTTAGAGGCGCTAGAGGTCACGTCTATGTTTAGTTCCTATTATTTCATATATTATTATTATTCCATATATAAATTATCAACTTTTTTGTGCATCATAAATTATCAACTTTTTTGTGCATCATAACTTGTACCCTATGCTTTTGGGGAATTTTTCAAAAAAAAAAACTTGATTTTCTACTTTCAACCTTAAAGTTTTATTTTTTACATTTTAATCCATTACTTGATTTTCTACTTTCAACCTTAAAATTTTATCTTTTACATTTAACCCATTTAAAATTTTTACTTTTAACTCAAACTTTTTCATCTTTTGTAATTTACCACAACACTTTATTATTTACTACTTTGGTCCTCCATACTTTTTATCTTTTGTAATTTACCACAACACTTTATTATTTACAACTTTGGTCCTCCATACTTTTTATCTTTCGCAAGTTTTTCGTTTTACGTTTCGTTCTAAATTTTGCGAGTTAACTTGTCGTAGCGTGCATATGAGGTTCAACGTTTTTGCTCTATTTCTGCATATTTGACAGACCCGTCGCAACGCGCCCATTTTTTCCCTTTTGAAAACTTCGCCGCAACGGGCGGGTCCTAGATCGACTAAGTTATTATTTTCTACGTTTTACGTTTCTGGTTAATTTCTTCGCATTAACACACTGTAACGGGTGTGTGTGGTTCAACGATTTTAGTATCCTTTTCGTTCAGTGTAATTTTTACCATTTTATCTATTTTATTTTTACGATGTTGAGAGTCGATGTCGTTGTGGCATTGGTGCTACTTGGCACGGTTTTACGAACGTTTTTAACCTATTAAATTTTTTACTAATATTTTGTTTTGGTTTACCCCTATACTTCCTTTACATAAAAACTATTTTTACGTGCATATTTTATGTACGAGTATGTATAAATATGATTTCTTCTGCATTCCGACGTAAACTTTTTTTATAGACGAGTCAAGTCAAGTATAATACATTTTCGTTTAAAGAAACTATTTTTACGTGCATATTTTTATGTACGTTTCGTATAAATTCAAGTTATTGTTTGACATGAATTCCATTTACTTTACGTTTGATCCAATGACAATGCTTATACAGGTTACACTGAGTTCAACTGGATACGTCGAAATGTGTGTTTTCATATGGTTAACGCATCATATAACGTTTGGACTAATCCATTCAATGTTTACGATGTACCCGCGCCGCAACGCGGGCGGGTCTTAACCCTAGTTTCATATATTAATAAGCAACTTATATGTGCATCATGACTTGTATCTTGTGTTTGGGGAGTGTTTAAAAGAAACTAGGTTTTTCACATTTAACCCAAACATTTCATATCTTACATTTTTACCCCTTTTCTTTCTTTTTACTTTTAACCGAAAGTTTTCCATCTTTTATAATTTAACACAACACTTTATTATTTACAACTTTCGTACTCCATACTTTTTATCTTTCACAAGTTTTTCGTTTTACGTTTCGTTCTAAATTTTGCGAGTTAACATGTTGTCGCGTGCATGTGAGGTTGAACGTTTTTGCTATATTTTTTTATATTTGACAGACCCGTCGCAACGCGTCCATTTTTCCCCTTTTGAAAAGTTCGCCGCAACGGATGGGTCGTAGATCGACTAAGTTATTATTTTCTACGTTTTCGTTCTTGTTAATTTCTTCGCATTAGGACACTGAAACGGGTGTACGTGGTTCAACGATTTTAGTCTGCTTTTCGTTCAGTGTAATTTTTACCATTTTATCTATTTTATTTTTACGATGTTGAGAGTCGCTGTGGTTGTGGCATTGGTGGTACTTGGCACAGTTTTATGAATGTTTTTAACCTATTATTTTTTTTACTATTTTTTTTGTTTCAGTATACCCCTATGCTTCCTTTACTTAAAAACTATTTTTTACGTGCATATTTTATGTACGGATATGTGTAAATATGATTTCTTCTAATACGTTTTTTATAGACGAGTCAGGTCAAATATAATACGTTTTCGTTTAAAAAAAACATTTTTACGTGCATATTTTTATGTACTTTTTCGTACAAATTCAAGTTGTTTTACGTTTCGACATAAACATTTTTGGGAAATGATTCAGGTCAAATATAATATGTTTTCGTGTTTATTTTATGTATGTTTCGTGAAGTTTGTTTCGAACCGAGTGGAGTCACATTATGGTTTCTTTTTCTCCCCTTTTTTCGAAAGCTCTAATTAATCCCTTTCAATTACATATGCATATTTTCCTTCATACCCGTTACGTTTTCTTTGTATAAGTTGGGTTAAATATAATACGTTATGATTGTTCGATATGAATTCCATTTACTTTACATTTGATCCAATCACAATGTTTATACAGGTTACATTGAGTTCAACTGGATACGTCAAAATGTGTTTTTCATATAGTTAATGCATCATATAACGTTTGGACTAATCCATTCAATGTTTACGATGTACCCTCGCCGCAACGCGGACGGATGTTAACCCTAGTTGGGTTTTAAATAAAAACAAGTATGCAATAATGCAAAAAGAAAACCATTGCAAAAAAGAAAACCAAAGAAACGTGAATCAAACTTATGACCTTAAGATTAGAAAAGAGGCGGTGTACCATTGGAGCAGTTCATATGTTTTTGTTAACTAGTAGATGCCTCGCCCGCGTTGCGAGGCGATAGCCGAATAATTTTCAACCAATTAAAAAAGACCACTATAATTTTGCTAGGGAAAAAAAACAAAAACGATGATAAGACCGTAATTTTGAGCACAGGGAAAAACTGTAATTTTTCAGGACTAATGAGCCAGTGTTAGGCAACACCTTGACACGAAAAAAAATAAAATCGAGTAAACCAATTAAAAAAAACCTTTATAGTTTTGGTAAAAAAAAACTAAAACGATGGGAAAAACGTAATTTTTAACTGAGGGCCAAATCATAATTTTAATTCAGGGATAAATCGTAAACTAAATGGACCAACGGGCGAGTGCCAGGAAGTTGCCGGCACGACTGTGATTTTGCACTTGGGGCAAACTTGTAATGTCACCAGGAAGGCAAAATGATAATTTAAGTTGAGGGCAAAATCGTAACCTGGCTGTGAGAAAAAAAACTAATGGCGAAAGTATCAATTTATACGGGGCAAAATCGTAATTTTTAGCTGATGGGAAAATTAATCGTAACCTGCCTGTGAGAAAAAAAAAAACTAATGGCGAAAGTATCAATTTATACGGGGCAAAATCGTAATTTTTAGCCGATGGGAAAAATAGAATTTTTAGCCGGGAGTAAAAGCGTAAATTTATTTTTAAGCGTGGGCAAAAACATAACTTTGAACTGATGGCAAAATCGTATATTTAAGGGAAAAAAACTAATGGCAAAAGTGTAAACTGAAACGGGTCAAATTCGTAATTTTTTACCGGGGGAAAAATTGAAATATTTAGCTGGGAGCATAAGCGTAAATTTATTTTTAAGCGGGGGCGAAAACATAATTTTTAACTGGTGGCAAAATCGTAATTTTAAAGGGGATAAAAGCGTTAATTTGTTGGGCCAATAGGGGAGTGCCAGGCAGCTGCCTGGCACTATTATGGTTGCCGCCCTTTTTGTCCAATTGAATGGCGGCACTATTGCCGGCTGACGAAAGCATCTTATATTTGTAGTAGTTGTAAATATATGGGTTCACCCATAATTTATTTATGCGTTCCTTCTGTGTTTTCTTTATAGATTATCACTAAAAGTTTCAAACCTAATGGGTTCCTAAAAACCCGATCTTTCAAGTAGATCCGCCCCAGCTTTGACATAACCAGTCATAGTTATGTCATTTTTATATTTTCCAATGAATTGTTGAGGTGTTATTTATGTTATACTTGTTGGATTTATTACAAATTTAGACTTATTAAAATTTAGAATTTGTAGAATGATATTTGAGTTTTCAAATATTTGAAGCCGATTTTCAAATGAACTAGGTTTAAAAAAGTTCGCCACCTTGCGGCAAAAATTTTTTTTTATTTAGTCTGTGTTTACATGTGTTTTGAAATCACTACGAACTCGTTGCGAACGGAACTGCTGACAAGAATAAAAAGAAAATGTAGAAAAAAATACTAAAAAATAACTAAAAGAAAATCAACCAAAAAAGTTGTATGGTAACAATGTTGTTCGTATGAAACCCGTGGTTAGAGATGAACAAATGGTTCTAGGTACCGGTATCAAATTTGTCTAACCGAAAGATCTTAAGTACCAATTCGGTACCGACTTTTGGCGTTCCTGTTACCAGTTCACTACCATTTTTTACCTTCATATACTGGTACCGTAACCGGTATTTTCGGTATCAGTACCGATTCTGTATCGGTTGGCACCGAGCTCATCCTTACCCCTGAAACTAAAAAAATTAAAAATTAAAAGTTGAATAAAATCAACAAAAAAAAAGTTGTATAATACCGTTGTTGTTCGTACGGTACCCGTGATCAGGGATAAGCAAATGGTATCGGGTAGCAACACTGAATTTCCCAAACCAAAAGATTTCCAATATCAATTCGGCATCAACTTTTGGTGTTTTCTTTATTAGTGTCAGTTTTTACCTTCATGTACCGATACCGAACAGGACCGTACCGGTATTTTCGATACCAGTACTGGCTCGATACCGGTTGACACCAAGCTTATCCCAACCCATGATATTAAAAAAATGATTAAAGTTAAAAAGTAAAAAGAATAACTATTATTATAATATTAAAATTACTATTCATTAACTTTTATTTTTATTATAAATAAATTAAAATTACTATTTATTAGCTTCTATTTTTAATATATGCATACATTTTTAATATATATATATATATTGTTTAGAGTGAATTACAAGTTTTGTCAGGCGATGTCCCTTATCTTTTAAATTGATGTGTTTTGTACTTAATGTTTCAAAATCTTACAAGTTATGTCCTTTAAACTTAATCCAATTAAAAATTTCTATTAAATCTGGTCATGTGACTTGCACATGAGGATAATTTTGTCATTTTACCTTTCATTCTTTCAAGGACTAATTATATAAATAACCAATTTTATTTTATTAAAGAATAATTTAAAATTGATAAAAACCGAAGAGATAAAAACTAAAACTCCATTATTCAGCATTACAATATATAGATGAACATAGCTATAAATCCTAAAGCCCATAAGTAATGGGTTGGGCCTAAAATGTCTGGTTTATAACACTCCCCCTCAGACATTTAGAATTATACACAGTTTAACAACATACTTCAGGATGATGTTAAATAGGTACTTCAGGACCTGAATAAATAAACTGATACTACTGGATCAGCTATGCTGTCTCATTAAAAACCTTACTAAGAAAACCCAGTGGGACAAAACTTAGTTAAGGGAAAAAGAGTACAGCGTGTATAATTCTCCCCCTGAATTCAACAAACATCTTTCAATCTACGAAGACCGATCTTGTGTGATAGCTGCTCGAAACTGCTTCTAGGTAAAGAGTTCGTAAACAGGTCAGCTAGATTTTCACTTGACTTAATCTGGCGAACATCAATTTCCCCTTCCTTTTGCAAGTCATATATTGAGAAGAACTTTGGTGAGATGTGCTTTGTTCGATCACCCTTGATGTAACCTTCTCTGATCTGAGCTATGCAAGCAGCGTTGACTTCATAAATAATCGTCGGCTCCTTCTTGATTTGTTCTAATCCACATGCTTCTTGTATATGATTAATCATTGATCTCAACCACACACATTCTCGACCAGCATCATATAGTGCTATCAATTCGGCATGATTTGATGACGTTGCTGTAAGTGTTTGCTTAGTTGACTTCCAAGAAAATGTTGTGCCACCGTATGTGAATACATAACCTGTCTGAGATTTTGCTTTGTGAGGATCTGATAGATATCCGGCATCAGCATACCCAACAAGCTGGGACTTTTGATCTTTCTGATAGAGAAGACCTAAGTCTTGTGTCCCGCAAATATACCTGAATATATGTTTTACACCACTCTAGTGTCTACGTGTTGGATTCGAACTGTATCTCGCTAGTACATGTACTGCAAATGCAATGTCAGGTCTTGTGTTATTTGCGAGATACATAAGGGCACCGATCGCGCTTAAGTACGGTACTTCTGGACCAAGTACATCTTCGCCTACTTCTTGAGGGCGATAAGGATCCTTGTGTGGATCTAGCGGTCGGAAAACCATAGGTACGCTAAACTGATGTGCTTTATCCATATTGAAACGTATTAACATCTTCTGGATGTAGTTTGATTGATGGACAAATGTGCCATTGCACAGATACTCAAATTGTAGTCCGATACATAATTTTGTCATACCAAGATCTTTCATCTCAAATTCCTTCTTTAACAACTGAGCAGCTTTCTCTATCTCTTCAGGAGATCCGATGATGTTGATATCGTCAACATAGACTGCTATTATAGTGAAATTTGAGAGTGATCGTTTTATAAAGACACATGGACTGATTACATCAGAATTGTATCCTTCCTTTTCGAGATATTCACTAAGTTGATTGTACTATATACGACCAGATTGTTTGAGACCATATAAAGATCTCTGGAGCTTTATAGAACACATATCTCGAGGTGTTGATTTTAATGCTTCAGGCAATTTTAATCCTTCAGGGATTTTCATGTAGATGTCATTTTCAAGTGTCCCGTATAAGTATGCGGTGACGACATCCATTAGTCTCATATGAAGTCCTTCAGAGATTGTGAGGCCGATTAGGAACCTAAGGGTTATCGCATCCACTATAGGGGAATACGTTTCCTCATAATCAACTCCTGGAATTTGGGAAAACCCTTGTGCTACAAGTCGAGCCTTATATCGCACAATCTCATTCTTTTCATTTCTCTTTATTGCAAACACCCATTTATAACCTACTGGTTTGACGTCTATGGGCGTTCGGACTACAGGTCCGAAAACATGTCGTTTTTCGAGCTAATTTAATTCGGCATTTATGGCTTCTTGCCATCTTGGCCAATCATTTCTGTGCATGCATTCTTCTAAAGTTTTAGGTACGTAATCATTTTCATTGATTACATCCGTTGCTATAGCATATGCGAATATATCATCAACACGTGTTTTATTCCGGTTCCACATTGTACTATCTTGTACATAATTAATAGAGATCTCATTTTCGTTCGGTACTGGTGTTTCTTCTGAAACTTCATTTTCCTCTGGATTCATAGTCGTCTCTTCTGGGACATTTACCTCTACCGGGGTTTCATTTATAATCTTTTGTGAGTTTTCACCAACTGTGTTACTTTGCTCTTTTCGTTTCCGTGGGTTTTTGTCTTTGGAACATATTAGTCTCCCACGCTTTCGTTGTATAGTAATCACTTCTGGGATTACTTCAATTCGAGCAGGTGCATTTGATGCTGGTACATGTGACTTTGTCACTTTATTCGTGTCTGTGAATGCATCTAGTAATTCATTCGCTATTCTTTGCAAATGTATAATCTTTTGGACTTCATATTCACATTGACCACTTCGGGGGTCGAGATTTGATAGCGATGATGCATTCCACGTTATTTCTTGTGTTACCAGTCTTTCTTTGTCCTTATCTCCCCCTAAGACTGGGAATATTATTTCATCAAAATGGCAGTCAGCATACCGTGCTGTAAACATGTCACCCATCATTGGTTCTAAATATTTAATTATGGACGGGGAGTTAAAACCAATATAGATACCCAGTCTAATTTACATCTCATTAAGAGTGGTCTAGCGATTATTTGTAATCGTTTAATCAGAGATTCAGCTAAACTGTTTTGTGTGTGAACATGAGGTACTGAATGTTCAACATTGATCCCAATTGACATACAATAGTCATTAAAAGCTTGAGATGTGAACTCTCCCGCATTATCCATCCGGATATTTTTAATTTGTTTATCGGGAAAATTGGCTCTCAATTGTATGATTTGAGCTAAAATTCGGGCAAATGCTACATTTCGAGTAGCTAAAAGGCTCACATGTGACCACCTTGAGGATGCGTCTATTAAGACCAAGAAATAACGGAATGGTCCACACGGAGGATGAATAGGCCCACAGATATCCCCTTGGATTCTTTCTAAAAATGATGGGGTTTCATGTACCAATTTAGTTTGTGAGGGCCGAGTTATAAGTTTGCCCAGAGAGCATGCTGCACATGATAAGTCTTGTGGTAGCAAAACTTTTAAGTTTTTAAGAGGGTGCCCGGTTGCACTTTTGATTATTCGTCTCATCATTATGCTACCAGGGTGTAACACCTCGAAAATTCATGTCCAATAATGTGTTGACACGTGTCATAAGCTTTGAACATGTGAAAGAATACTCTAGAGAGACTAAAGTTGGCAAACAAGGAAAGTATGCGAATATAAGGGTTCAAAATGTCAACAATGGATAAATATACCTTACAATAACCCTACATGATGTTTATACCCTTAAACGAATGAATCATGGATCATACGAAGCTAACTGTGGAAGAAAGTGAGAGAATACAAACTACAGGGGTTAAATGGTTCAACATGTTTAAGTTATACCTCTGAGTGAACTTTTAGCAAACCCGAAGCTTTGTAACAATTAATTATGCTCACTAGAATGCATGATAAAAATTTCACCAAGTTTCGTTATCGTATGAGAAAGTTATGATAAAATTCGTATACGAGGGGTTAAAAGCGTCAACGATGAAATTTATGACTTTTCGGGTGATCAAAAGTTAATCAAGGACTACACAAAGATTGGTTATGTCTTGGAGCCCTTATAAATCAATTTAGGGGGCTGAAAGTGCAAAACAAGAAGTTAAAACAAGTTTTAAAAGGACCAGGGGCCAAAATGCAAAAGTTGAAACTTGTGTAACCTGACCACCACCCTCACGCGGGCCGCGTAAGGCTACTGCCAATCCTTACGCGGGCCGCCTGCGACTGCCAGAACTAGAAAACACAGACAGGTGTCTGTTCAGCCCTTTAACCGACTTGGATTGCTTGTTTTGCATACCATGGGCGACCCCAACTGGTTTTTAGGCACTAGGGACACATGTTTAACATCAGGGAACATGTATAGCATTGTTTGGCACCATCTTGATCAATCAAGATCACTATATAAGACCCACATTGATGCAACTTTGATCATTCACTCATAACTCAACTTCTGGAGCTTTTGGGAGTTCAAGATCAGTTCCTAAGCATCTCTAGTCGTAATTAGGACCTTGGTAAGTATCCTTAACCTTCCTTAATCGTGTTTTACTTAGTTTATAGATTAAAAGTCAAACCGTCGTAATTAAGGTTTGACTTAACGATTAATCGCTAATGGTCCAACGATTAGTCAAAGTAAAAGTAGTTATAAGTTGGTAATTATGTGGGCATTACACCCTTAAAAGGGCACCCTCTAATTCCCGCTCTAACTAGGTCAAATGTCGGGTCAAACTTAATCCGAAAAAGTCAACAGAATCTTAATTTTTGAATTAACGCATAATTAACAATGTAGAAGACATGTAACCTATTTTTCCACTCATATAACTTGGTAATCAATGCAAGAACATGTCCAAGCATGTCCGACCCGACAATTTTCAGTTTGGACTCGGTTCGGAACCGAAAGTCGTGAAATTTGACTTTCGCTTTGACTTTCAGTTCTGACCCGTAGTAGCATGAATTAGAAATGCCTTAGATCTTCATTAGGACCGGGTTACATGATAGCATAACCCTCTGTGATTGGTTCGTTGATTGTCCGATTCGTTTACACGTTTCCGTTAATTGCTTAATGTTGACCATAATGCCCTTTTGACCATAAAACAAGAATTTTGGAAATATGAGAGGACAATAATCTTTGTTACTGATTTATAAACATGTCCCTAAATTTTCACATCAATTGGAGGTCTAGATTAGGAGTTATGCTTAATAGCGTAATTAGAAAGCTTTTTATTAATTAAAACGGCGTAATTAGCGTAAAGCCTATCTAAGCCCAATTTTTGACACCAAACCTTTTACCCACTGATGTAATATAATATTTTGGGATTTTTGAAGATTTTTAATTATTTTTAAACTAATCATAACCTAAGGTTATCGCCTTGATTCGGTAAATACCGATTATACCCTTTTGCTTGTAAAATGAGTTTTACATAATATTTGGACCCCAATTCAATTGCTACTGATTTTATATAATGAATGAAGTATTTTGAACTTTATAACCTGATCAGAAAACTCAGATTTCATGTATAACCCGGAAATCGCTTAAAACAGCTTTTTAAGCGTATTAAACACATAGTATGGGTTTAAAAACCATTTTGTCATATAAGACTTATTACCAACTGATATAACCTATTGAATTAAGTTGATTTGCTGTTTATTTCAGACCTGAATCTCATAATTATAATTAATCTCTTTTATAATCTTTAAAATGACCAAAATACCCCTACGGGGCTTAATTTGAGATTAAACTCGTCTTGGGCATAATGGAAGGTATCCTACTGATATCACAACATAATTAAAGCATATTAACTTAGGAAACCTGTTCGTGACCCAATTCGGATACCCGTTATGCGTTATTCGCGTTCGGTTCGGTTTATGTAACTAGTTTGCATAAATTAGCCGAAACGGGCCGAACCTTATCATTTCTATCTCAAAATCCAGAATGTGTTTAGTTTACCCATATTATACAAGTCTTCGAACTTGTCGGGTCTAAATCACATTCTATTCCGGTCTTTGCTTAATCATGCGTTCGAACCGTATACCTACGTTAAAACTAACCGGTCTAAGTTTAGGCTTAATTGTAACACCTGTGTCATTTCAACCATCAAACAAATGCCCAACCAGTGAAATATTGTATTTCATACTTGGGATTTGTAAAAATAGGTGTATCGTTTACACATATCAATTCTTGTTCGATTTCAAACACTATATCGCTTTCTGGAAGGTTATACGCGCACTAATGCGTAAATATAACCAGTTTAATGCAACAAACACTCCGGAATAGTGAAATAGGCTTAACATACCTTAAATAAACTTTACATAACTTAGATATAAGTTTTGGAAGGTTTGGTGTGGTGAAATCAAAGTTTAATCGCTTACAGGGACTAAAGTTGACAAACTGCGAAAGTATGCCAATTTGAACTGTAACAGACATTCCGGAACATGACCATAAGTTAAACATACCATAAATATCCTTTACATAGCTTAGAAATAGGCTTTGAGGGGTTCGGTATGCTAAAATAAACTTTTGGGTCATTCAGGGACTAAAAGTGTCAAAAAGTGCACAAGTTTGCATTTTCGGCATAACTTACGTTCTGAATACATCTGGACATCCAAAAATTTATGTAAGCATGACTATATTATATTTTAGTGTTCGCCATAAGAAAAATCCATTCGTCGCGTCATTTGGATCGTTTTTCGCGCTTGTGCGCATTCCGTCGTAATTAACCGAACATCGCGACCGTACGGCCAAACGAACCGACATCCGAGATATTTTTGAGCATGTTTTAAGTTCCCTATACTTTAACTTCATTTTAGAGCTTTGAAATGGGGTTAACGAGGCTTAAACGTGTCAAAAATGCATCAAAAACCAAGTTTCTGGGCTGCAGGGACCAAAACTGTAATTCTGCCAAAGTAAGCTTACGGACCTCAACCTTGGCAGCTTTGAGGTCCGTAAAGCAACCTGCAGAACAGATCAGACTTAACAGTCAGCATGTTCCAGCTGTTCGATTCACATCCACATGTTTCCCACTTGCATATTCAGCTGATAAGGATGGCATTTAGCTTCCATAAGGTTCCGACAAGTGTACGGGTTGGATTAAGGCACGGTTTCCTTGAAACGATCTTAACGGTGGACCGTTTACTATAAATACCCACCCCCCTTTGGCTTAAAAACCCACAAATCTGATTGAAAAGACTCTAAGTTGGAACCTTCGTTTCATACCTGAGCTATTTTGATCTGGGTTAGCATTCGGGGACCCTGGGTAAGTATTCTTTCGTTCTTTTCCTTATTTTTACTGCTTTTCGAGTCAGAAAGTCAAACTTTGTTTGACTTTCAGCGTTGACCAGTAATGGTCAATGCGAAGTTCGTTTGAACTTCGCAACGTGATTGTAATCACGATGGTCATAGTCCCTTGGGACTATGCCTACTGATTACCACGTTGTCTAGGGTCGTAGGGTAAGCGATCTAATGAATCGCTTATACCTCGAACCCGACCCAGTTTGGTCGATCATTAGGATCCGACCAAACACATTAGGTGACCATAGTAGGTAGGGAATAACCTTCCGAGGTTATACCCTATGGTCACATCGTTTAAGTAGTTGTATGATAGGTAGTTTATATGCCTTAGGTAAATTACCAGAATACCCTTTTCATATATAATTGGTAATTAAGCATATGTAACCTAAACCTTTGTCACATAACTGATTATGTAATATGTTTAGGCATATAACACTTGTCATAGGGCTAGTTGGGCGGTCCGAACGCGTTTCACGCGAACGACGCGTTAAAGTAGCATAAAGCTACCTAAACGGGTCGTAATGGGTCGTAGACACTTAGGTTAAGTTTCATTTAGTATGTAGGCTTTGTTAAAACCAAAAGACACGAGTCTCTACACTCGTTTGGTTTACAAACCCTAATGCTACCCGATCTTCCGATTTAGGTCCGGTTTATTAATGTAGCTACCTATACTAGGTGCCGTTTGATATCCGCGATCTCTAGCATTGTTTAGTTGTCACTCCAGAACTACTGAGCAATCCCATGTGAGTACATAGACCCCTCTTTTACTGTTTTCCAAACTGTTTTGGGGTGAAACACATGTGCCTACTTGTTACTTTCCTGCTTTCCTGTTTTCACATCATATACTGCTATGTTCGTTAGTACATTATAGTACATGATTTCATTACATTTCATGCTATGTATGCCCAAATTGTGTGCGTACTTAGTACATTGTTTTACATTGCTTTTCTGTTGCATATGCTTTTCTAGCATATGAATACATTATACTACATATTGAACCGTTGTAATCATTTGACTGTGATCCGTTGATATCTGTGAACCGTTGTATCTGTGAACCGTGTGAACCGTATTTGACATAGACATTTCGGCATAGACATTTTAACATGATTGACATTTGATCATGCATTTCCCACAAAACATAACTTTGATTTAAACCAAGTTTTACTTTAATACTTTGTTTTTGTGTATATGGTTTAGTTGAGACATTTCACTTGCCATACATGATATTTCGACATAGATATTTGACATGGATATTTGACTTAGACATTTGACATGGATATTTGACATAGACATTTGACATGGATATTTGACATAGACATTTGACATGGATATTTGACATAGACATTTTGACATTTGTTTGGTTTGATTAAGTGATTAAGTAACGATGCGTGTGTAATATGATACAAGCATGGTGGATACGCCGCTGGTACTTCCTATATATAAGTGTTTGTATGGTATTACATATTGTAGCGTTATTTGAATCATTTCAGTTTGATACATATAACATTTTATACAAATAACATACTTTTCACAAGACATAGTTTTACAAACAACTTATCTTATACAAATCCGTTTTACTATGGTTATTCATTTAACCATACATTATTTACTTATTTATACATATCATCTGATCTTATCGATTTTCAAATGATTTACAAAACAAAGCAAATTACAAGGTTCATGACTAAACTTTTTCTCAAACATAAGTCATGGAACCTATTTTCACAAAACCTATGTATCTCACAGGCATTTTGATGCTGACGTACCTATTTTCACATGTGTTTTTCAGGAACTGTTGCATAAGATGATCAAGTTACATATAGGCAGACTTGGGCTTTAGTGACAATAAAAGATGCAAGACTAGTTAATTTTGTTGTATTTCCTTGATTGATTAGACTTGTAACACTTTTAATCAATAAAACGAAACTTCAATTGCCATGGATTTGAAACAATTAATTCTGTTACAACACTCCCCGATGTTTCCGCCACGTTTTGTATGTTCCACGTGGTCGGGGTGTGACATTAATTAAGACCCGTTAGGAATCTAATAGGTTATTAAAACCTTCGTTCCAGATTAGGAGCCCAGTAAAAACTACACGCACTTGCCGTTTGTGATTTATACTTTGCCCAGGTAAATACTTTTAACTTATTTTCCCTATACGGGCTTGGGGTACGGTATTATAATAATACCGCTTGGTCGGGTATGAAGTCGTACAATCAGATATTGATTAAAAAGATGCATAACTCGTTTTATTCTGTCTTGTTTGATGCAATGCCTTTGGGGGGTTAATGACCGTGTCCTGGATATCCTCGGCTCATTCATTAGAAATGGCCACGACTTAAGCACGGGGTGTAGGCATACACCTGACAGATGCGTATGTAAAAAGGTAGTCCACAAGAAGGGTATCTTCTTGTGGGTATTATACCAAGTGGTGTGTCTATTAATCTTGTTAAACCGGCTCTTCTAACCGGGTCCTAAATGGACGACAAACATGTAAAACTGTATACAAGTTTATTTTTAAATAATTATCCCAAGTTATAAACGATTATTTGTGCCTTGTGCATTCAATCCATTTTCATAAACTCTTTTCAAAATGAGTCGGTTAATTGTATTTACCAGTGTAAACTGACGTATTTTCCAAAAAGGTTAAGTGCAGGTATTATACGAAATAGGCTGGCTACTCCAGGCATCAATAATCAAGTCTTGCAAGCTCTAGATGTTAAAGTCTGTTGAACAATGATCTTATTTATCTTTTGATCCGCCTGTGGATCCTTTACAGACCGTTGTGATACTTTGATATTACTATTTATTCGGTTTGTGAGGTGATTATTATCTTTTGCTTCCGCTGTGCATTTATATATTCTGCTGGAGCTAGTATACATATTTCTTCTGGAAATAATAAAACAAGTTAAGTATAAGAAATTGCATGTTTGAGTATGATAAAAACATCATGCAACTATAAATCAAACATCACTAGGTTTTAAATGAAACCATAACAATAGTTCAAATAGTCTAAAAAAAATCATCTCATAACACGCATTTAATGATTTTGTAGTATGAGCTTGTTGTTTTGTTCCGCGACCAACAAACATAATATTAACTCAGAATATTTTGTAAAATTACGTTCCCTGTACTGCTGCGCCAGGAGCATGTTGAATAAATGGAACGTTGAGATAGTTTGCTCAATCATGTCTTTGTCGGTGATTTGTTCACCGCATAATTTAAGCTCAGAGGTGATGCGGAGTAGGGCAGAGTTGTACTCACTAACAGTCTTTTGATCTCTTAGCCTCAAATGAACCCACTTGTAGCGAGTTTTAGAGAGTAAGACCAACTTCAGGTGGTCAAATCTTTCTTGAATGTTTTTCCATAACTCGAGAGGGTCCTCGACAGTACGGTTTTCCCTCTTTAAGTCTTCATGAATATGAAGACGAAGGAATGCCATAGCTTTAGTTTTTTCTTGAAGGGACGTTTTATTCCCATCAATGATTGTCTCCTCAAGACTCATTGCTTCCAGATGGGTTTTAGCATCAAAAGCCCACGAGGGGTAGTTGTTGCCCGAGATTTCAAGTGCAGTGAATTTAAGATTTGATAAGTTCGACATTTTTTCTACAAAAGAAAAAGTCATTTATTTAAAAAAACGAGCCGCAATATAAAATATATATTATAGGAGAACTTCAGGTTCTCTATAGGTAGAACTGCAGGTTATATACTTTACGTCGTTTTAATAATAGAGTAAGAAACAAAGTGGAATTCTATATTGAATCTTAAATACTCTGTATGATTTCTTATTGTAAATATAAATTGTGTTTTGATAATTTAAGTAAATATTTGAAATATAATAAAATATATGAAACCTTTTTTTTATAAAACTAATTAAAATGTTAAACAAATGATCCCGCATAATTTGATAATCTAGTCTAGTAAAACATTAAAACATCTTCTCTAGTGATCTATTATTCACAATTGTTATTCCAATTGTTACTCCAACGTATTGAGAGATCAAGGAAAGGCTATATAATTAAGATTGTGAGTCAACAGCTGTATATTAAAATTAAAATATATTAAATGTGGTGCTTAAAGAGCTGTATCCAATTTCCTCATATATTATATTATACTAGCAGGGTGCCCGCGCGATGCGGCGGGAGCGACACTTTGCATTGCGACACTATGCATTGCGGCACTAACACGACTAATTATATGATGGTTTAATAATTACTAACTCATGAGAAAGACTACATTGTCATTTTTAGTGGACAATATTGCTATAGAAAACCCGCACAATGCGGCGGCAATGATAATTTCCAAATTGTACTTGTTTTCTATTAAAATTTTCAATCCTCTCATGATCTATTCGTATGATCTATCTATATCATGGGCTCTACTGATCTAAGTTGAATATTAACAAACACACAAGTTAAAAAATATCAATCATAGCAATTTAAAATTAAAAATATACGTGTCAAACTACTTACTTTTAACATACTAAAGTAGCCTAATTTAGATGCTAAGTTTTCTTATTAATTTTTTATTTTCATAGTTTCAATCTAATAAGTAAATAAATACACTCTTAAAAAAGTACAAAAACCAAGTTTATTTATAACTCCATTAATATCTGGAACGGAAAATTTACAATTTTGAAGTATTACTGTGAAAAACACAAACAATTACACGGACCATGTTTCATGTCTACTCTAATACATATGTGGCGTTTGGGTTCATATGTTTGACATGATTTTAGGATTCGTACCATTACAATTTGGGTTCTTGTGAGTTGACTGATAAAAATACAACCCAGTTAATGAATTTAGTGGTTCTTTTATAAAAAAAAAAAAAAGAATTTGACAACTTTAACAGAACACTCCAAAATCTTAATTTCTATTGGATAGGAAACTCATAAACTTAATACACTATGGATTTTAGAAAATCTTACAACTCTAATTTTATTAAAACTTAGGGATTTAAGTGTAATAAGTTTATGAACTAAAAAATAAATAATATTTAAAATACCAGATTACCCTTATTTTAGGGGTCTATCTTGTAAATAAATAAAAAGGGGAGTTCTTATTTTTTGGGTATATTAAAATACCCCTCCGTCATGCACTATTCTCCCTCTATAATTTTTTTAATATAACTTGAAAACGATTGTGAGTGTAGAAGTGAGAAGAGGTAATGATAAAACTATAAAAAATATTATTTAATTAAAAAAAGATGAAACGTAGTGTTTTTTAGTGTAATTATAGGGGAAAAAGAATGTTGAAAACGATTGTGAGTGTAGAATTGAGAAAAGGTAATGATAAAACTATAAAAAATATTATTTAATTAAAAAAAGAAGAAATGTAGTGTTTTTTAGTGTAATTATAGGGGAAAAATGAATGTTGAAAAGATGAGTTAAAGTAAGAAATAGAAGCAACTTTAAAAATATGAGTATTGCTTTGCATTTAGCCACAAGTCATTAACTGGTCTTGAAATTTTTTTTTTGAAATGAGTTAAAATGCTTAATTCCATTAGCCATAAACCACTAATCATATAAAAATGAACAGATGTAACCTACTGATTTCACAACAAATCCATAAAATACAAGCCCCACTTAAATTTCATTGTTCTAATGGTTTAAAATACATTTACACAATAAAACAAGTAAAGACTTGTTGATGGTTATCCAAAAAGTCATGAAGGTATGTAAAGATTAGAAGACCAATCTTAACTTTAAATGAGAGATTTGAACTGTGATGATTTAGAAATAAATAAAGGAAACAGGAGTTTTGAGTTTTGACCAAACCCTTTTCAAACAAAACAGAATTGTTCAGTTCTCATTTTACAGTCTAAATTCACCAATCAAGGAAATAGGTGTACCTTTTTTAGGGAAAAAGTGAAATATCAACTTACCTGATTATCCTTCCACTTTGGTTCCTTGACTCTCCTAACCCCTGTTTCACTATTTATATCAAATCATGAACATCATCAATTCTCCAAGTTACTACTAAAAATAATTTTTAAACAAGTTCACAAAATGGTTCAAGTTTGAAAAACATTCGTACCTGACACTTCTAGAATGAAGGAACATAACATCCGATCTGGTTACGAAGACTCCACATTCACAAAAAAACGCAGCTGCCTTTTGTCCTTTTTATCCTTTACTTTTTACAACTTTAACCATGTAAACTAACACTTTACATTAAGCAAAAACACAACTGCATTTATTTTAGCAATTTTAAACAGGCAAAACACACTTGTGACAGGTGGAAAGAAACCAAAAATACTTTATCAGTTCTTAAAAGCAACACTTGTAACAGGTCGCTTACCGAGCCCTGTTGTAACACTTGCGGCAGCCATCGATCTCCCAAGCACACCAGCCCTTAATCAGACATCGATGAGGTCACACACATTAACAATTACACCCAAACAAATGTCCTAAATCACCCACTTACTGTGCCCTAATCCAACCCAAGATGAACACCACCTATTCTTTCGCATATCATCAAATATCAAACGTCGGAGATTAGCATCATGGCCAAAACCAAACATAAAACCCAATAACTCTTAAAAACATAATACAAAGGACGCAAACCCACCCGATGAACAATGAAGTGAAAACGGAGGCGATGAAGAGCTCAAACACAAACCCACCTGGTTATTTTGGATTTCAGCCTTTTTGAAGAACACTTTAAGAATAGTGATGACGAAACCTCGTATTTTCGAACTTAGTCAAATATTTTCATTCCAACTAATACGCTATAGAGAAAACCTCTGACCCCTTCTTTTTATTCCTCATTATGTGCATCCATCTTTCATTTTCCATTTGCTAACCTGTCAAATACAGAGAATTTAAGTCAAAAAAGAAAGCAAAAAAGTATGACCTTAAACTCCCGAAAGCCGAAATAATACTAACCAAGAACTGTGTATCATATAACTTTACGAAAAAAAACCCACCTATCATGTTCGGCTTCTGAAAGGTTTGAAGTTAGTAAATGGCAATATTTAGTTTGACTTTTAGTGAACATTTGTAGTTCAGTATATTTCAATTTGAACTATGTATTTATGTAAATTCTAGTGACTTACACACCAAAATACATGGTTTAACTTTCCAAAAAAAGTTCAAACTCTAAATGGACTAAGGATTTAATATTTTCAGCATATATACCACACCTGTAGTATCATAATGTATTTCAACAAACACACACATGGACACATACCTTAAAATCAATGTAAAAATTAGTAAAATCACACACTAATCGAATCTGAATGATCATTTACTACAAATGTTACTCCAATTTCACTCCATACGCTCCACAGATCACAACATCAATCTCAGTATCAGTTTCAACCAAAAAGGAGAATTTGAAACCCGATTCCCCCACACAATTTTACTCCAATTTCACTCCATATGCTCCATAAATCACCAACACGAACTCTGGAACTCTAATTTTTCCAAGTCTTAACATGCTTTCAGTAAAGATCTTAACTTTCCATTTCAATAACAAAAGATACTATCAAATCCAAACAATAGAATAAAGCAACATCAATAACAAAAGAGGGAACCAAATCATACCTGGGAGGGGAGTTGAAATCGTTGTGAAGCCTTATATGCGACATTCCTGTTCATAAGACGGTGAGAAAACGAAGCAGATGGGAGTTCAACTTCAGATAGATATGTTGAAAGACAGATCCTTGTTTAATCTTCATCTTAGTCATTCCAGTTCTTCGTTCTTCTCCACCTCCATTGTATTTGTTCTAGATTGGAGAGCGGCGTGAGAGAGAATTGTGGAGAGTTCGTTGTTTTGCAGATATATATCTCTCTCTCTAGTTTTGACCCTCTCGAGACATTTTAAAATTCGAAACCTACCGCTAAAAAACCTTGTAGCTCATCTTTTAAAATCCTGGAGTTAGCATGCATAATATAAGGGAAAATGTGTAACTACTATTTATCCTAGAGTTAGTTAAGGGAAAATGTTTAACTATTATTTATTTTAAAATTTCCTTTAGTTATAATATAGTATAGATTTATTTCATTTCTATTATTAAATTTTCACTCACTTGTAATTTCAATCAAAATTATACAAAATTAGCTATTAAATATTCTTTGGCATTGACTATATTTAATCACTTGACATTTTATTTTGTAGCTATTAAACATTCTGTGGTAATGACCATGTATGTTGGGTTTTAATCACTTGTACATTAACGCATCATCTACTTGTATATTTTAATCCACACGTCAATACCAAGCAAGACAACTATCGAAACATCCACAAAAATGAGTAGGTCGTCACGGTACCTTTGGATTTTTTTAAAATATTATAGTTTATAAGATATGTCAAGAATAAGTAAAAAAATTATAAGTTTGTTGTGGAGGGATGAATTGTAACTAATTATCTACAATTTTGTTAAAACCTTAGGGATTTAAATGTAATAAGTTTAGGGGCTAAAAAATAAATAGTGTTTAAAAGACCAAACTACCCTCATTTTAAGGGTCTTTCTATAAATAAAGAGGGGGGGGGGGTTCTTATTTTTTGGGTATCTTAAAATGTCATTGCCTCATGCATTATAATATAGTATAGATAATTATATGTGGTTGAAGGGTTACACACTTTACCCAATTCTGTATTCCAATTCATCAAAATATATCATCAACATGATATATCAACAATTTTCAATTTGCAGCTTTAACCGTCCAATTTCGAGTCATAAAAAAACGTCGCAACAAAATCAATGGGAAACATCATCGGAGGAACCGCAACCGCCGGAGACGGTTAAGCTGTATATTGTGATATATCATCTCCGGCGACGGTTAAGCAGTCGGAGAACGGAGGAACCGCAACCGCCGGTAAAACGTTCCGACCCACCGGATCTTCCAAAAAAAAAAAACCGTCATCAGTGATCTGCAAACATGGGGATATCCAGAGACCGATGCAAGAAGAAAACCTTATAATCAACAGTTTTATCGCCACCAAGGAAGCCGTCGCTAACATCGCAAATCAAGAACATCGGTGGTGCTCAGTGTCGGTTAACCGCCAGAGGAAGGTTTTCGGGTAAGATTGTAAGGCGTGACGGTAGGAACCGTCGTGTGTTTGAAAAAAAAAATTCTTATTTAATTGTATATCGGTTCGTTAATTGTTGTGTCGGAGTTGTTACCAATCCGGAAAACCTTCAACGATGTATAATGTTTTGGTTTCTGTCCTCATATTGATACTGTGCATTACGTTTCTGTCCTAATTCACAAAAACAGGGCAGTCCTAATTTATTCTAAAGTCCAAAAGAAAAACCTACTTCTTGAAAAAAAACTGTTGTACTACCGAAGTAGGTTTCATGACAGGCTAATATCTCACCGATTTTTTTTTTTTTTTGAGAAATAAGGGCATGTTTGGCTAAGCTTTTCAAAACAACTTATTGACTTATCAAAAAGCCAATAAGTTGTTTTTGTGTTTGGCTAAGCCAAAAGTCCTTTTAGAAATGGCTTTTTGCAAAGAAGAAAAATGAGGTTTTAAGAAGTCACAATATTGTGACTTCTTGGCCAGCTTTTAACTTTTCAAACTACAAATTACCAATATACCCCTTCTTTACCCCCTTATATCTAAAAGAATGCCTATTTTAGTCATTTTACATCAATAAGTTAATCTAAACACTTTTTTAAAAAACTCTTTTTCAAAAAGTCATTTTCCCAAAAGTCCTTTTTAACTATAATAAGCTTAGCCAAACATGCCCTAAATTGTTAAAACAGGGCCTATTAACAGAGAAGAGAACAAAAGTGGAATAAATTTATTCTAGTTTCTCAAAACCTTTAAAAACCTTCAGGTTTTTGAAAACCTTTAAAAATCTTTCGGTGAGGGTTTAGCCCCTCTACAGGTTCTCGTTAGTGGTATCTCAGATTGTTTTCTTTGTACCAGTAAATTCGAACGTGATTTTTCTTTGGATACACATATGTAGACTATAATAAAAAAATATATTCAATACAGTACGAGTGTACCCGGATTTGATGAACTGGAGAATGTTTTGAATGATGGTGACTTGTGGATGATTTCAGATTTCCGGTAATCTCAGGTAGTTAGAGCCTCGTGCTGATAACGTGATAAAAATCAAAGAGATAAAAACTAAAACTCCATTATTCAGCATTACAGTATATAGATGAACATAGCTATAAACCCTAAAGCCCATAAGTAATGAGTTGGGCCTAAAATAAAATGTGTGGTTTATAACAAAAATCAGATATTAAAAAAAACCCAATTTTCTCTCTCTACCCTACCATGCACTTCCACCACACCACCACCACCACCTCCTTGGCTCCTTCCACCACCGCCACCATAACCACCACCGTTGCAACGGCACCATAACCACCATTATTTCCAGCAGAGATCGAGACCTTCTTATCCTGGTCGCTAACACCGCCGACGATGACGACGGCGCATTGTCTAAACCCTCGACGTCGTCCACTTCATCCTCTCACAACTCTGACTGTGAGGTATCTCTTTTAGTTGTTTAAAGTTATTAGATAGTTTTAGGGTTTTGTTTTTATGTGGAATTTAATTGGGGTCTGGTTAGGGTTTTATGGGGAGAGAAATGGAATATTGAGTTTTAATGTGTTACTGATGGATTCAGATGGAATATGTTAATTGTAAAAATTGTGTTCAGAATGAAAAAGTTAGGAGTAAAGTGGTTAATGATGTAAAGTGATCTGATTTTGAAGTGAAATTCATAGATTAAAGTTGTGCCATGAGAGAGAGAGAGAGATAGAGATCAAGATCCAGAGAAACAGAATTAGGAGGCAATGGTGGTTCTAGAACACCCATGTGGGCATTTAGTAAAAAAAAGGCTTCAGTGTGTATATCGAATGAATATGTTTGTTGTAATGATTAAATGATGTAAATTCTTCATAATCTTGAGTTTGTTTCTTCACATTTGCTGCGATTTGCTGAAATTTTATGCATTTTTAGGGAAGAACCGAAGAACAGAGTCCGTTCTCAATTTAGAGAGAGAGACTACAAATTTTTTTTTTTTAAGTAAAATTAGCATTTTTATTTCATTCCAATCATCAGGGCAAATTACATAAGGATAGCAGGTAGACGAGCAACAAACTGCGCCGCCATCCCTTTCTGAATAGAAAACCCTAATCTACTAAAAACAAAGCCCCGCCCCTGAGGGGTCGAAAAGTTGCTATGGACCACACGCTGAACTCTAGACAAGAACCGAACTGCCTCCGGCGCCAAGGTTTTATTAATTTATACATTTGTTTTTCGTAATTTTACACATTAGTCCATAGATATTAAATATTTTCACAATAGCCTCTGTGACGATGAAAAGACAAAATTACCCTCATGTGCAAGTCACATGACCATTTTAACATAACTTTCTAACTGGGTTTGGGTTAAACGACATAACGTGTATGATTTTGAAACATTAAGTACAAAATATATCAATTTTAAAGACAAACGACACCGCCTTAAATTGAGTACAAAGATAAAGGACAAAACTTGTAATTCACTCTATAATTTTAAATCGTGTTTTATGTGATTTGGATTCCAAATGAGAACTTTAGCCACCTTAAAATATAAAGGAGAATCCTAAAACTTTCTCGTCTATTCTCCTATTTCTTAACTCCTAGTGTATATAAAAATTTGTTAAATTTTAATATCAAATCTTTTAAATCAATACATAACTAAATTTCTTTTTAAATAACTATATAAGAATTTAGTTTCATACACCATGTATTTTGAGGAATTTTCATCATTTGACAATAAACTGGAGTTTACAAAAGGATAAATTGCAATTTACAGTTTTTAGGTGCAACTGTAAATTACGAACCTGTAAATTGTAGTTTATATTGTTATATCGGTTATTTATTTATAAAAGTAAACCACGGTTTACTATAACAAACTGTAGTTTATTAAATAATAAAACTCTGAATAAACTAACTTTTTACCATTATGTATAATTATTTTTTGTTTGTTTATTATTTAAATTATTTATTACTTTTTATTACCACGAATTGGTTAACTAGAGAGTTGGGAGTACTTGAGGAGTACTCGAATATGTTAAATTACAAAGAAATTAATTTTCGGGAAGTTTATATATTTCAAATATTACAAGTTTACTGATATTTATAACAAAATACGTGAATATCAATATAGGGTGAGGATCAAATAGGAAGTATAATTTTGGTAGGAAGGATAGGAAGCAATGAAGTTGTGACATGTGGCAAAGAGGAAAATAATAAGGAGGGGCATTTTAGTCAACCAACAATTAGTCTCATGAAACCCTAAATCTAAAAAACACAGTTCTAAGAAAACCAGAACGTCTTTCTCTTTTACAATTCATCTCATCCCAACATCACCACCACCACCAACCCCCATCGCCACCACTTCGCCACCCACCGCTACCACAACCGTCACCCCACCCCCACCACTCTGTTACCGTCCACAGCCGAAGATCTCTTAATCCCGATTCTAGCATGACACATCTGCCGACAAAAGAGATTAACAGATCAACATCGATGGCGTTCTCTCCAATGCGTCGTTCATCGCCGCCGTCGTCACCATGATCGTCGAATGGATTGCGTTTTACGGAAGCTGTTGAATGAATTACGTTTTGCTGTTAAATGGAGCTATAGGGAATTTTGAATATGCAGAAAGTGATTACGATCTCTCCATATTTGCAGACTAACCAAACTTTCCAGATACAAGAATACAAGGTGATGTTTTTAAGGTGATTTGAGATTTGAACCATGGCAACTTTGTCACCCAATTGTTTCTTCATCCAATCACAGTTATATCTTCATTCTTGCTCGTTACTGAATAAAAAAAGAATTTTAGTCAACTGTTGCGTTATATGATATTGAGTTATGGATCATTTTATCCATTGTCTTTTTTTTATATTTACCCACTATTTTATGATATTCATGCATTATTTTATCCATTGCCTTTGATACGTAATATCAAAATTTTGTTTGTAACCATTGCGTTTTATATATAAATGGATCAATTGCGTTTTATTTTGTTTGGATCAGTTGCTTTTTAAATATTTATGATATTCATGCATTATTTTATCCATTGCCTTTGATACGTAATATCAAAATGCGTTTTATATATAAATGGATCAATTGCATTTTATTTTGTTTGGATCAGTTGCTTTTTAGATATAAGTGGATCCACTGCATTTTAAATACAAAATATATAACATCTTATATATAAAAATCATATTATCCATAATTCCATTTTGTTACCTATAAAAATAAAATATTCAATATAACATACATATTTTATTTGATTCAGTGTTTATAACATTTTTTTTTGTTTTTAGTCCATTGCATTTAGAAAAAAAAACACGTTTTTTTGTGTTTTTATTCCATTGCGTTTTAGAAACAACACATTTATTTGTGTTTTTTGTTATTGCGTTTTAGAAAAAAACACTTTCTTTTGTGTTTTTAATCCATTGCGTTTTACAAAGAACACTTTGTTTTGTGTTTTTGATCCATTGCGTTTTAGGTAAAACACATTTTTATGTGTTTTTAGACTATTGCGTTTTAGAAAAAATACTTTCCTTTGTGTTTTTAGGCCATTGAGTTTTAGAAAAAAAAGACATTTTTAAGTGTTTTCTGGTCATTGCGTTTTAGGAAAACACATTTTTGAAGTGTTTTTAATCCATTGCGTTTTAGGTAAAACACATTTTTATGTGTTTTTAGTCCATTGCGTTTTAGAAAGTACACTTTCTTTTGTGTTTTTAGGCTATTGTGTTTTAGAAATAAAACATTTCTTTGCGTTTTTTGGCAATTGCGTTTTATAAATAAGACATTTCTTTCTGTTTTTGGTGCATTGCGTTTTAGAAAAATGTCATTTTTTAGTTTTTTTTTTTCATTGCGTTTTACGCAACTGGGTTTTTTCCATTGCTTTTTACGCAACTGGGTTTTAAAAAAACTTTCGAAAATATAGCAATAGTATACTCGTTTTAAAGATAAAAAATGCTCGTTTTTTAGGTGCAATTTTTATAAAAAAAATAATGTCGTATGAAAGAGTTATTAAAGTTTAAAAAATGGGGGGGAATTGGAGGAGAGAGAAACTATTGTCTTGGATTGACTAGAATGCCCCTAAATAAACTCACGCGCTTCTTTTCTTCCCTTCAATTTCCCTCATTTAGTCTTAGCCATTGATTAACTAAATGAATGGTCAATATTACTTCCTAGCCTTCTTAGCCAAATAAACTTCCTATTATATCCTAACCCTATCAATATAAATGAAAAATGTATATTTAAATAGTAAATATTTCAAAAAATGATATCGATTTTTTGAAAAATGATATTCATTATTTAATATGATCGACATAGGAATTATCTTTTAATTTATTTAAGTCAAACTCGGCCCGAGTTGCCCTTCTAAATCGGTTCTAGAGGAGGTTGACCGCATTTGATCGATTATTAGTAATTAGGCGGAATTGAAGAAAATCGTCTCGGTAACCTACATAGTACTGATTACTCGACGAGTACTCGGCCTTGTAGACCTTGTTTTCAACACAGACTGCAATAGGTTCGATATATATAGTACTCGGCCCTGCAAAACACCCTATGGTTGCTTACCCATGATCATATTACAATCCAAATGTCAATTATGATTGGGATTTTGATTTTCATATATAGTCTCCGTATTATGCGCCAGCAGCGTAAAAAATCTGAGTACGATTAAGAGTTAATCGTATATTGCTTAAACTAGTAGTAAGACCTGTGTGCAAACACGGGTGGTTTTTAGAAAATTTACATACCATAGTTTATTAAACGCCGAATCACTATACATTTTTTAAGATTTAATTGAAAATGGATTACAAAGAAAGGGAACATCTTTTAAATGACAAATAAATTACAAAACATGTTTATCGTTTTAAAACAATAAAGCGAAACCTAAATACAATCAAGCACACATGATTTATACACCATATGTGCATTGCAGCATGCTAAACCAATAACGTAACTTTTAAATAATTTAAGCGCACTTTTATAGCTTCCCATAATCTCGTAACCGACTTGCGATTAAAGTCAACCACTGTTTGTTTGAAGTATCTAAAACTCTGTTTGACTAAAGTCAACCATTGTTTGTAAAGGGTAATCTCTGTTTCGCCAAATCACTGTTTCTCAAGACTCTGTTTGTAACCAAACAGAGGTTTCAAACATATGTTTCTCATACCACTATTTGAAATCCTAAGCTCTGTTTCAAAAACAGACATTACAAACGGAAAACAAAAATCTGATTGACCAAAAGTGAACAGACATTTAACCTTTGTTTTCAAAAACCAAACCTCTGATTAATAAACAGATTTTAGATTTCAAAAGAGTGTATCATTTGTTTGAGGTATCTAAAACTCTGTTTGACTAAAGTCAACCACTGTTTGTAAAGGGGAATCTCTGTTTTGCCAAATCATTGTTTCTCAAGACTCTGTTTGTAACCAAACAGAGGTTTCAAACATATGTTTCTCATACCACTGTTTGAAATCCTAACCTTTGTTGAAAAACATAGATTACAAACGAAAAACAAACATCTGATTGACCAAAAGTGAACAGACATTTAACCTTTGTTTTCAAAAACCAAACCTCTGATTAATAAACAGATTTTAGGTTTCAAAAGAGTGTATCATTTGTTTGAGGTATCTAAAAATCTGTTTGACTAAAGTCAACCACTATTTGTAAAGGGTAATCTTTGTTTCGCCAAATCACTGTTTCTTAAAACTCTGTTTGTAACCAAACAGAGGTTTCAAACATATGTGTCTCATACCACTGTTTGAAATCCTAACCTCAGTTTCAAAAATAGAGATTATGAAAGGAAAAACAAACATCTGATTGACCAAAAGTGAACAGACATTTAACCTTTGTTTTCAAAAACCAAACCTCTGATTAATAAAGAGATTTTAGGTTTCAAAAGAGTGTATCATTTGTTTGAGGTATCTAAAACTCTGTTTGACTAAAGTCAACCACTGTTTGTAAATGGTAATCTCTGTTTCGCCAAATCACTGTTTCTCATACCACTGTTTGAAATCCTAACCTCTGTTTCAAAAACAGAGATTACAAAAGGAAAAACAAACATCTGATTGACCAAAAGTGAACAGACATTTAACCTTTGTTTTCAAAAACCAAACCTCTGATTAATAAACAGATTTTCGATTTTGTTCTTCAAGAAAAAGTTGAAATCATTTGTCTATCCCAAAATCAAAAACTAAACCTCTGATTAATAAACAGATTTTAGTACATGCAATTTAACATTGAAATAAAACCTAAAATGTTTAAAAAAGTCTAATAAAGTATTTTTGAGCTTTAGGTTTCCTACCCTTATGGTAATTTACCCAAAATTATATATCTTTCCAGCTAGCTGCTGGAATGCAGCCTGCATACAAAAACTCACCCAACGACAGTTATACCCCTTTAACAGTTACATCATATAGACTAAATATTAGAAGTGCATCATTGCTCCCACTATACGTTGAACTGTTTCGGCCAATTTCTTATACAAAAGTAAGTTGTCGACTTGACTTTCACAAATCCAATACGAACCGTTTCCCAGCTAAAGCCTTGCCCCCATGTAATGCCTATATGATGTCTTTGCGTTCAAAGATGAACATTTTTGCAGGTCTAATTCTCCTTTTAGAAAGTATAGATTAGTATTTTGATGAGAACCATAGAAATTTGACGTTGGCAAGTAGCAAACATCTGGGACAAAAGTATCATAATCTAACTGGTGCTGATGATGTGGACGGTTTTTTGACCAGCTGAGTCCTGAAGCAGTAGGCGGCGAAGACATCCTCCGGGACATACCAAGATGCATCAGGGACCTGATCCAAATAATCTGCACCGACATCCATCGCTCCTAGAATCGGTGACCCGTCTGACTTGGCTAGCTTCCCACTATCAGCCTACAAATCATTCAATCATACCATCAGCCTAGAAATCATTCATTACATGTAATTTAGTAAGGTATTTGTAACGTATTACCTTCGATGAATTTCAAAAGAGCTCAAATACATGCAAAAATTGATAAGAAACATCACTTACATGCTTAAAAACCCATACAATGAACTCCATTCCTAATTGCTTTAACCTTAATGTGGTACCATTTCCTAGAAAAGGAACAATTTCACATTGTTAACATCAAAAACCCCAATAATAGATATGCAATCTGATGAAATAAAAGTGTGAGATTTAACGGTCAAGATGAAGCATTATCTCATCAGCACAAAGATGGTCAATGTATCTATAGATGATCATATTCAAAATGATCCAAATATTAGGTTGGTTGTAACAGATGCAAAAATATCATCTACATAGAATATATCATCCATAATATATATAGGGAGGTGCTCATGCGAGAACTCCATTTATTGCGAGAACCGCGAGAACCAATGTGAACACAACCTAAAATAGCTAAAAAAACCTAACCCCCCCCCCCCCCCCCCAAAACCTAACCCCCCCCCCCCCAAGCTAAATGCTAAAAACTAAAACCCCCAAAAAACCTAAAAAAAAACCTAACCCCCCCCCCCCCCCCCCCCCCCCCAAGCTAAAATGCTAAAAACTAAACCCCCAAAAAACCTAAAAAAATAAAAAAAAATCTAATTTTTTTTTTTAATATTTTTTATGCTCAAATCGCTACTTTTAGTGGCAAAAAAAAAAATTTAATTTTTTTTTTTTGCTTCGAAAAGTAGCGATTTTTATATAAAAAATATTAAAAAAAAATGTGTGATTTTTAGCTATTTTTAGGCATTTTTGGTTGTGTTCACATTGGTTCTCGCGGTTCTCGCAATAAGAGGTGGTTCTCGCATGATCTTCTCCCTATATATATATATATTTGTGTGTGTGTGTTAATCCTAAGCCTTAATGATCTACATAGAAGTACAGCCACCTGGATGCATGTAAATAAGCAAAAGAAGACACTTTGGAGCTTGAAATACTAAAATAGCACAAAGCAAAACACGCGTACCATATATGCAACGAAATATACATTGTAAAGTTGAAGGAAAACTATTTGCTGTTGTGACCGACCGACGTGGCATCAACCTCACTCTCAAAGCAGGATTCCCAGGATTCACTCTTGAATCTGCAGTAATATGTTCCGCTCCAACACTCCCTGCACAACAACGATCAATGTACAATTAAGATTACCCTATGCTCTTTTAATTATCTGTTTCATAATGTTAAGTAATGTTACTAATGTATGACTTCATATATAATTATTAATTTGTCATTGAGTAACTACACCAACCTTAATGAAGGAATTGAGCTCGATTTCGTAAATCACCGTAGAGTTCAGAGGGACGACTACCAACTCCTGCTTAGATTCTGTAGAACCGAAAGGATATTCTGGTGCGATTGTTAGAATAGCTACTTGCTCTGTGCAACAACCAACATGATCGGTGGTGAATACTGAATACAACCAAAATTTAGCCATTAAGAGGATGATGACTTGCATACCCTCGTCTGTCTTAAAGTTAAATGATCTTTGAGCCCTCTTTTATGACTTATCTCTACTAGGTGGGCGGCTCAATTCCTCTTCGAAGTTTCAATCATTGTCATCCATGTTTAGATCAACCTGTAACACCCCGAAAATGTAAATCATTTATTTTAAATATAATGTCGGTAAATAAACAAGTGAACTAACTAGGATTAAAAATAACCTAGTTAGATAAAAGTTTTGTAGTGACTTATAAGTGGGTTAAGACACTAAGAATAAGAACTAAACGATAGTTGAGGGACCAAACGTGTTTAAATTGAAACTAATTATAATAAAACATAATTTAAACACAAAACACACACTTGTGTGTGTGCTGAGTTCGAACAAAACACAGGGGGGGGGCGACCAGGGTTCTTCAAAACCCTAACTTTCACAAATCTCATAGATTGAAGGCTCAAATCTGTTCCAAAACGAAATCCGAGCTAAGATTAGTGATCTCCATTGCAAGGGGGTCATAAGGTATGTAAAATTTGATAGGAAATTTCTATTTGAAATTCTGATGAACTTAGAGAATTTGAAATCGATTGTTGCATGATTGATATATGGATAGAATAGGAACAATATAGTGTCTAGGAGTAAACCCTAGACAATTCTATGTTGAAATCATGCTTGATTCTAGTAAATTCCATGAACACCATTGAAGGTGATAAGTGGGTTTTTGTGGAACTTGATAAACACTAGGATTTTGGTTGTAGTTCTAGTGTAATCTGATATTTATGAAGTGATTTCAGATTTATTGATGTTGAAATTTATATGTTATTGTCCAATTGATGTTAATTTTGGCCACATAACAAGTCACGAACTTGATAATGAATTGTGTAGAATCCTGCCCTTAAAGTGTTTGTAAAAATACCTCAAAGAAGGCTTAAAACTGAAATTCAAGTTAAAACGCATATTTATAATGTTTCGGCAAACTATGCGATATATGTTAAGAAAAGAGTTCTAAACATGCTATGGTTGGACTCTATAGGAAAGGAAACCGGAGCATCTAGTGGACAAGCCGGTGGTGACGCGCGTTTGAAAGGTGTGCTTTGAAGGTATGTAACTCGATTCGTTACATTGAGTAAATTCGATATTTAAATCATGTATAGTTGTGCTTTAGAATAGAGGCTTGTGTTGATTGAGGTGACCATGTTCACTACTTGAATTAATAGGTTAAGATTGGATTATGAAGCGTTTGGTAGTCAATATAAATGGAGAATTCCATAATCGAGCCAAACGGGTCGAATAATTGTGTAGTTAGTAGTGTTAGTATTTGATAGTTAGCTTTTGGCATCGACAATCACAAGAGCATGAAGCCATATGATTGGTAATGAAATGCCGGTGATATTAAGCCCTGGATGTTGGGTAAGAGCGCCTTAAGGTTACTATCTCAATGGTACAAAAATTGGTATAAACTTGGTGGGTTGAATAATTACATAGTGATTTCAGTCATTCGGTCCGTAACCCGAATTCTTGGAATAATGATTGTTATAAGCACGCCGGTAATGAATTTACAGACATATAGGAAAAAGAATTACCTAAAACGGACCTATGGATCAAAAGTTACGGGCATTTGACGTTAAGATTTGTGAATTTCGGAGCTGGCAGGAAATGCAGGTCAAAAACCTGCACCTGCTGGAAAACCAAGTCCCCCGCGCCACGCGACAGGATCCTTTGGATCTGGCGCGACATGCGGGAGTCCTCACGACACGCAATAAGATGAGGGGGTTCTGGCGCGATAAGCGACATGCCTAAAACTGAGTTTTTATTTTATTTCAGATGATTTGATGCTAGAACTCGTTTATATGCATTATATCAATGTCAAAACTAACATTTTAAGTGGTTTTGACTCTAGGGGAGGATGGGGTCTTTCTGGATGGAGATCAAGCATGTTTTGAAGAACCGAACACGAACTTTTGAAGCTTCCGCGTTAAATTAACTTTGTTTAGACAATGTTTATGATGTAAACAATTTACTAATCATGTTTTGAATGTTTAAACTAGTTAGTAGTTAACTAGTATGTGATCACTTTAAAATTTCGATTTTGTACTTGTGTTGAAGTAAAGTACTTTTTATATAAAATCATGCTTATTTTTATTAAATTCGAATAGAAATTAGACGGTTGTTACAAGTTGGTAATCAGAGCTCAAGGTTGTCAACAAAGTGTTCGGTTCAAGCTTGATCGATCAACCGGTAAGAATTAATTATTTATTTTAGTAGATCTTACCTTATGTGAGAAAAGAGATGTGAATTAATGTGCACGGGAAGAGTGTGTTAACACACTCAAACCCGGAAAGTGCACTGAATGCGAACGGTCAAAGCAAGTTACGAACTTGGCTAAACCGAAGCAAATAAAGCTATGTTATAAATGAAATGTTTAATAATTGATGTAAACATTTCAGTTTCAAGATGACGGAAAGGAGTGACAATGATCTGGTGCCGACAAGCACCGAACAAATGAAAGAGATAATTGCCGAAGAAGTGGGGAAGGCAATTGAGGGTAGTCTATCCGGTTTCATAGACAAAATTCAAAACAAAGTGTTATCGTTAGTCGAAGAATGAGTTAAAAGGTTGGAAGACAATGTCAACCTTAGGAGGGAGAAATCCGGAGAACGTAAGGGATGTTCGTATAAGGAGTTTATGGCGTGTAAACCGCCAATTTACAACGGGGAGGTTGACCCGATAATATGCCAAAGATAGCTAAGTGATGTCGAAGGGGTGTTTGAAAGGACCCATTGTGACGTGAGCGATTCTGTGGCTTACGGAACGGGTCAGTTGAGGGGTCAAGCCAAGGACTGGTGGGACAACAAAAAGAAAGAGATAGGAGCCGAAGCGGCAAGGGTCATGACATGGGACGAGTTTAAGGTGCCATTCCTTAAACATCATAGTCCCAAGGCAGTCATCAACAGGATCAAGGAGGAGTTCATCCAGTTAAGACAAAGGGGTGAGACGATTGATAAAATCATGAGTATATTCATGGATAAGTTGATCTGTGATGAGTTAGTGACTACGGAGGAGCAGAAAATATATTATTATTATAATATGTTAAGTGCTGAATATCGAGAGTTTATGACTCCTTCCAAGTACGAAACCCTCACGGAAATCATTAACACCGCCCGAGAGCGGGAGATAGAATTGAAGAAACAAATCGAGAGGGGTGAACGTAGGGTAGTGGAAGTTAACCCGAGCCCTACAAAGAAGGCTCGAACGGCTGAGTCGGTGAAGAAGACGGATGCGAATGGTGGATCGCCGAGTTGCAAGGTGTGTGGAAAGGGGCACAAGGGTGAGTGCCGCTTCAAAGACAAACCGTGTCCCATATGTGGGAAGACGGGGCACACCACATCGTTATGTCCGGGAAAGGTCTCTTTGTGCTACAAGTGTTACCAACCGGGCCATAAAAAGTCCGAATGCCCAGACTTGGTTGGAAAGAAGGACACCAAAGAATCTCCAACAGAAGCTTCGAAGGCGAAGGCCATGCCCTTCCAACTAACAGTGGCTGATGCAAAAAACAGAACCCGATGTGGTCTCAGGTATATTTGCAATAAACTCGATTCCTGCACGTGTATTATTTGATACGGGTGCGAATAAATCCTTTGTTTCACATGGATTTATTCGACATCCTTCATTTGTATTGACAAAATTATCTGTGCCCTTAGAAGTTGAAATAGGGGATAACAAGAGTTTCATAGTGTGTGATGTCTGTCAAGGCTGTAAATTGAGTATCGATGACGAAGAATACTCGATAAATCTAATCCCGATGTCGATGGGAGAATTTCAAGTGGTTGTTGGGATGGATTGGTTATCCCGGCACCACGCGAAAGTCGTGTGTTTCCGTAAAGAGATAAAACTAACATCTCCGAGCGGAAAACACGTTACAATCTATGGCGAGAAAGGAGGCAATCCAATAATATGTTCGATGTTGAAAGCTCACAAGCTCATGAAGCATGGATGTAGAGCGTTTATGATATACGCGAATGAGCCCGAGAAAGAATCACCGAAGATTGGAGACGTACCGGTGGTACGTGACTTCGAAGATGTGTTTCCGGAAGATTTTCCGGGGATACCGCCTGAACGGGAGGTAGAGTTCAGAATCGAATTGGTTCCGGGCGCGAAACCCGTAGCTAAAGCACCATACCGACTCGCACCATCAGAATTACAAGAACTAATGTCGCAGATTCAAGACTTGCTCGATAAAGGATTTATAAGGCCGAGTGTGTCACCTTGGGGCGCACCGGTACTATTCGTGAAAAAGAAAGACGGAAGCATGCGAATGTGTATCGATTACCGGGAGTTAAACAAACTCACGGTAAAGAATCGATACCCGCTTCCGAGAATAGACGATTTATTTGACCAATTACAAGGTGCGAATTGGTTTTCAAAAATCGACCTTAGATCGGGGTATTACCAATTAAAGGTCAAGGAAGAGGATGTACCGAAGACGGCTTTCCGCACGCGATACGGACATTATGAGATCCTCGTAATGTCATTCGGGCTGACGAATGCACCCGCGGCTTTCATGGACCTCATGAACCGGGTTTGCAAGCCAATGTTGGACAAGTCGGTAATCATGTTTATCGACGACATTCTGGTATACTCGAAAAGTTAAGCAGATCATGCGCATCATTTACAAGAGGTGTTAGAGACACTCAGACGAGAAAGGTTGTATGGAAAATTCTCAAAGTGCGCCTTTTGGTTACGAGAGGTGCAATTCCTCGGCCACATCATAAGTGCCGATGGAATATTGGTAGATCCGTCAAAGATAGAGGCCGTGTCGAAATGGAGCCCTCCGAAGAACCCTTCGGAAATAAGAAGTTTCTTAGGGCTTGCGGGATACTACAGGAGATTCATTCAAGATTTCTCCAAGATTGCTTCGGCGTTAACTAAATTAACTCGGAAAGATGAGAGATTCATTTGGGGCGTTGAACAGGAAAGAGCGTTCCAAACGCTAAAAGAGAGGTCGACTCAAGCTCCGGTATTAACGTTGTCGGACGATGTCGAAGACTTGGTAGTTTACTCAGATGCGTCACTTTCAGGGCTCGGATGTGTTTTAATGCAACGAGGCAAGGTAATAGCTTATGCCTTGAGGCAATTAAAGGTGCATGAAAGGAAATATCCCACGCACGATCTCGAATTGGCGGCAGTGGTGTTTGTGTTAAAAATATTGAGGCACTATATATACGGAATAAAGTGCACCATCTTTACTGACCACAAAAGCTTAAAATACTTCTTCGATCAGAAGGAGTTAAATATGCGACAAAGACGATGGTTAGAAACGGTAAAAGACTATGACTGCGAAATACATTACCACCCCGGAAGGGCTAATGTTGTGGCGGATGCCTTCAGCAGGAAATCGGACTATGTCCCAATACGAGTGAGGTCGATGCAGCTTGTAGTAACCTCGGGTTTACTTGAACGTATCCGAGAAACACAAGCCGAGGCGATAAAAGAAGAAAACTTAAAAAGGGAAAGGATAGTTGGTCAGCTGAAGGATTTGGCGGATGGTAACAACGGGTTGAAGACTCGATTCGGAAGAATATGGGTCCCAAATTCATGTGGAGTTAAGACGCTTCTACTCGATGAAGCTCATAAATCCCATTATTCTATCCATCTGGGTGCAACCAAGATGTACAACGATCTGAAGCAAAACTATTGGTGGCTCGGAATGAAGAGGGATGTTGTTAAGTATATGGAGAAACGCTTGACTTGTTTACAAGTCAAGGCGGAACACCAAAAGCCATATGGTAAACTGCAACCATTGGAAATCCCGGTTTGGAAATGGGAACATATCACCATGGACCTGTTGACCAAACTGCCTAGGACGAGCCGAGGATTCGATGCTATATGGGTGGTCGTGGATAGATTGACGAAGAGTGCTCACTTTATTCATATACGCGAGACTTATACTTCGGAAAAGATGTTAGAAGTATATACAAACGAGATAGTGGCACATCATGGGGTACCGGTATCTATTGTGTCGGACAGGGATACCCGGTTTACTTCACACTTCTGGCGAGATTTCCAAGAACAGATGGGAACAAAGCTTTTTATCAGCACAGCGTACCATCCTCAGACGGATGGACAGAGTGAGAGAACAATCCAAACACTAGAAGACATGCTGAAGGCGTGTATTATTGACTTCGGGGGCAGTTGGGATGTGTATTTGCCGTTAGCAGAATTCTCTTATAACAACAGCTATCATGCCAGCATTGGCATGGCCCCGTATGAGATGCTATATGGTAGGAAATGTAGGACCCGGTGTGTTGGGGTGAAGTGGGTCTGCGTGAACTGGCCCATAAAGATGTTGTCCAAGCCACTAACGAGAAAATTGACGTGGTTCGAGTCCACTTGAAAGCGGCCTAAGACAGACAAAAGTCTTATGCCGACAAAAGACGAAAACCGATTGAATTTCAGGTAGGTAACATGGTTATGCTAAAAGTTTCCCCATGGAAGGGTGTTATCCGATTCAGAAAAAGAGGGAAACTAAGCCCAAGATTTATTGGGCCCTTTAAAATCATCGAACGGGTTGGAAAGGTGGCATATCGCCTTGAGTACCGGAAGAATTGAGCGGAATTCATGGCACGTTTCATGTGTCACAACTCCGTAAGTGCTTAGCTGAGGAAACGGCTTATATCCACTACGATGATATCGAAGTGGACAATAGCCTTAATTATACGGTAAGACCAATTGAGATTCTAGACCGGAAGATTAAAGATTTAAGGAATAAGAAGATTAATCAAGTTAAGGTCAAGTGGGAGCATAGAAAGGGTTCGGACACAACATGGGAGTCCGAAGAAGAGATGCGGCGTCTCTACCCGACATTGTTTGGTACGTATTTCCGGTTTCGAGGACGAAACCCTTTTAAGGGGGGTGGACTTGTAACACCCCGAAAATGTAAATCATTTATTTTAAATATAATGTTGGTAAATAAACAAGTGAACTAACTAGGATTAAAAATAACCTAGTTAAATAAAAATCTTGTAGTGACTTATAAGTGGGTTAAAACACTAAGAATAAGAACTAAACGATAGTTGAGGGACCAAAAGTGTTTAAATTGAAACTAATTATAATAAAACATAATTTAAACTCAAAACACACACTTGTGTGTGTGCTGAGTTCGAACAAAACACGGGGGGGGGGGGGGGGGGCACCAGGGTTCTTCAAAACCCTAACTTTCACAAATCTCATAGATTGAAGGCTCAAATCTGTTCCAAAACGAAACACGAGCTAAGATTAGTGATCTCCATTGCAAGGGGGTCATAAGGTATGTAAAATTTGATAGGAAATCTCTATTTGAAATTCTGATGAACTTAAAGAATTCGAAATTGATTGTTGCATGATTGATATATGGATAGAATAGGAACAATATAGTGTCTAGGAGTAAACCCTAGACAATTCTATGTTGAAATCATGCTTGATTCTAGTAAATTCCATGAACACCATTGAAGGTGATAAGTGGGTTTTTGTGGAACTTGATAAACACTAGGATTTTGGTTGTAGTTCTAGTGTAATCTGATATTTATGAAGAGATTTTAGATTTATTGATGTTGAAATTTATATGTGATTGTCCAATTGATGTTAATTTTGGCCACATAACAAGTCACGAACTTGATAATGAATTGTGTAGAATCATGCCCTTAAAGTGTTTGTAAAAATGCCTCAAAGAAGGCTTAAAACTGAAATTCAAGTTAAAATGCATATTTGTAATGTTTCGGCAAACTATGCGATATATGTTATGAAAAGAGTTCTAAACATGCTATGGTTGGACTCTATAGGAAAGGAAACCGGAGCATCTAGTGGACAATTGTAACACCCTTGTTATTATTTAACGTTTATCGTATAATTTAGACTCATAATCATGTAATTATAGTCATAATTATACTGAAAATACGGGTTTGTTAAAAACTTTTACAATTTAAAGTGATACAACATAATGTGATTTTAATTCGCCTTTATAGAATAACGACGAAACAACATTGCGGAAGCTTTGTTTAACGTGTGTTCGGTTCTTGCTCGGTGCTTGATCTTCATCCGGGACTCTCGACATTCAACTGTGATCAAAACCAACTTAAAGGTCAGTTTTGATAATTAAATAACCGATACAACAAGGAAATTAGGAAAATCCAACATTGAAATCTTGATCCAAAAACAATCACTTAAATTTGGCCTCCACCGTAACTTACGGTGGTCACCGTAAGTTACGGTGGCCCCTGAATATTAAATTCCCCCACCGTAACTCAGGGGGTAAATACCGTAACACTTTCAGCTCCACCGTAACTTACGGTGGACACCGTAAGTTACTGTGGCCCCTGTAACAGCCCAGTTTTCACTTTGCAGTTTTTGACACGAAAACTTTCGTATCTTTCAATCCGCTTGTCCGTTTGACCTACCGTTTCTTCCTACGTGATTGTAATTTGATTTCCCACCTTATAAAGTTAAAATCCAACATCCGGTTTAACAAAATTTCAGACTTTTAAGTCTTCGGCTTATTGCCCTTTTTACCAAGTTTTGACCCATTCAACTTTTATCAGACAAACATGTTTATTTGCTCTTTAAACTAATGAAATTCCTAGATTCCACATCTCCTATCATATTAATCTCAAATCACGGGTTTCTCACTTAATAGAAACCCGTTTACGCTCAAATTCTTATTTTGACCCGTTAAGGGCATTTAAGTACCTTCTAGCAAAAAAAATCGCTTTCGATTGTTCCTAACCTTACTTTACCACATTTCTTATCATATAATTTTCCACCACAATTGTAATTATGGTGGATTTACTATGGTAATTTATATAAACCGAGTTTACCTCTCAACTCATCGTTCTACGGCAAAGACTCAAATAGAGCCATTTAACTAATGTATTACATCTTTCAACTTCTATGATCGTCCTAAGTACTTATCAAATCATAAGGACTCGTTTCCAAACAACCTTTAAGGGTTGTTTGTTCAATTTAGCCTACAAGGGCATTTTTGTCAATTTTAGTCCCTCTTTTACGACGAATGACTCTTAGATGCTTGTTTGACCCAAAATCCGATCTTTTAACTATAATTCTGATTAGAAACCATTATTTTTCTAAAATACCACAATTATAACTTAAATCATTCTGTTTGCGTTTAAGATAACCGAATATCAAATTTTAACTTTGTTTAACTCTTAGAGAGCCTCAAGTTCTAAGTGATGAGTTAAACCATTTTACATACCTGACTCGGATCAATATTTTGACCCGTTTCGATACCTTGCCTTAATAGCCGCTAAGAAATAGCGAGGTATACATCCATTTGATATTCATTCCTATAATCATATAACTCAACAAACCATTAGTCAATATTGTCAAAGGGTGATAATTTCACCTTTTGACCCATTTATCTATTTAGTGATCTTCGTCACTTCAACTAAATACCAATTTCATCTATAATGCTAATTTAAATTCTACTAGCGAAAATACGTAATCAAGCATAACGTAACGAAACCGTAGTTACGTACCTTTAAAGCACACCTTTTCTGCGTGTATCTCCTCCGGCGTGTCCGCTTGACGTTCCGGATTCCTTGCCTAAAGAGTTCAATTCATAATAAGTTTAGAACTCTTTCGTAAGCTTTAACGCATTATTTCTTAACATATTCAAATCTGCGTTTTACCCAACTTTCAACATTTTAACCCTCATTTAGGTGTTTTATCGAACACCTAGCGGGTCAAATTTCTACATGATCTAAACCAAGTTCATGACTTGAGTTTATCACTCTAATTAACTTCAATTAGACAATATACACATATTTTTAACATCAATAATTTAAGGATTATCTCATAATTTTAGTTTACACTAGAACAAGAGTTTTAACCCTAGTGTTTATCAAGTTCTACTAACATATTTATCACCCACTATGGTGATTTTGATCCATACCATCATCATGCAAGAATTTGACAAGAAATCATCTAGGGTTTGCCCCTAAACCTTATATCACTACCAATTTCATGTTTGCTACACATAATTAAGCTCAACACTCGATTTCAATCACATGCAAGAACTTAGGTTGAATCGAAATACCCTAATTCGACATACCTTATGATCCTCTTGACGAGGTGATCACGATTCCATGTTCAGATTTTGATTTCAATTTGGATTGAGCCTTCAATTTGTGGGTTTAGTGAATTTTAGGGTTTTGAGGATGAGGGAGGTTGCCCTCTCCTGTTCTTGATCGACCAGACATCCAAATGGGGGTGTTTGGTTTTGTTTTTAATTAAAACTAATAGTATAAGTTTCAATTTTAACAACATAGGCCCCTCCACTTTTGTTAATCATATAGTTTGGTTATTTTAACCATATTTGTTCTATTATGTCAAGACACCAACTAACTAGGTTAATATTTCTAGTTACTTGGTGGGTCCCGGGAGTTATAACCCGTTTTTATTTTAAGTCCCGTTAACTCGGGCTCTTATGGACTCAATTTCCTTAAAACTTTGATTCGTTTGTATTTAATATTAGGATTTCTTATTTAAATCCAAATATTTACCGGGTTATTTTTACTACTAACGGTACTTTACTCGTCCTTTAGTATTAACGGAGTTTGATTACCAAACCCGTTTTCGGGGTGTTACAACAATCCGGTGGTGACGCGCGTTTGAAAGGTGTGCTTTGAAGGTATGTAACTCGATTCATTACATTGAGTAAATTCGATATTTAAATCATGTATAGTTGTGCTTTAGAATAGACGCTTGTGTTGATTGAGGTGACCATGTTCACTACTTGAATTAATAGGTTAAGATTGGATTATGAAGCGTTTGGTAATCAATATAAATGGAGGATTCCATAATCGAGCCAAACGGGTCGAATAATTGTGTAGTTAGTAGTGTTAGTGTTTGATAGTTAGCTTTTGGCATCGACAATCACAAGAGCATGAAGCCATATGACTGGTAATGAAATGCCGGTGATATTAAGCCCCAGATGTTGGGTAAGAGCGCCTTAAGGTTACTATCTCAATGGTACAAAAATTGGTATAAACTTGGTGGGTTGAATAATTACATAGTGATTTCAGTCATTCGGTCCGTAACCCAAATTATTGGAATAATGATTGTTATAGGCACGTCAGTAATGAATTTACATACGTATAGGAAAAAGAATCACCTAAAACGGACCTATGGATCAAAAGTTATGGGCATTTGAAGTTAAAATTTGTGAATATCGGAGCTGGCAGGAAATGCAGGTCAAAAACCTGCACCTGCTGGAAAACCAAGTCCCCCGCGCCACGTGACAGGATCCTTTGGATCTGGTGCGACACGTGGGAGTCCTCGCGACACGCGATAAGATGAGGGGGTTCTGGCGCGACAGGCCTAAAACTGAATTTTTATTTTATTTTTGATGATTCGATGCTAGAACTCGGTCATATGGATTATATCAATGTCAAAACTAACATTTTAAGTGGTTTGACTCTAGGGGAGGATGGGGTCTTTCCGGATGGCGATCAGGCATGTTTGAAGAACCGAACACGAACTTTTGAAGCTTCCGCGTTAAATTAACTTTGTTTAGACAATGTTTATGATGTAAACAATTTAGTAATCATGTTTTGAATGTTTAAACTAGTTAGTAGTTAACTAGTATGTGATCACTTTAAAACTTCGATTTTGTACTTGTGTTGAAGTAAAGTACTTTTTATATAAAATCATGCTTATTTTTATTAAATTCGAATAGAAATTAGACGGTTGTTACAAGATCAACCTCATGAGCATCCGAACAAGTTTGTGACGAGCTTGTTTTCGTCCTTTTTGACGATTTGCTCGCAAGTGGGACTCTTGCCCATTTTGTAGCGTGCCTCATCACATCCAAACAATGCATAAACTTGAACTCGTGTTTCTTTTCGTCTCGATAAGCTTTAAATGCATTCGATATAAAGTCGCCCTACGTTTCACCAGTTCTTGGAGTTATGATAGAAACTATTAAAAGTGGTGACGACTTTATTTATTTCACTCCACTTCGACGAGAGACTATCATTGGCCAGGTAGTACTCTCATTGCATCGTTGTATTAAATAGTGTGTTTATTCTGTTCCAGAATCCGTTCTTGTGTCGATTATTTCCTATTTACAAAATATAAAAAGTATTAGACAAGTTTATGTAACAATAAAAACAATATATATTATCTTTAAAAAATTAAAAAAAAACCTAGAACCGAGTTCTCTGATTCGCTTATCCAACATTTTGTTAGGACAACTTCTTCATTGGGCATCCATTTTGTTTGTGTTCGTTCGGCAGCGGCTTTAGCTTTCTCCTTGTTGATTTTCTTCTTGTGGCTTCTATTTTAAATCGTTTGTGCCGACGATCCAACAATATTTCTAGTTTGTGTTTCTGACACGGTGTCGGGTAAAAGCGTTGGTGACATGGTAACGGGAATGGAGGAACCGTCAAACGGAAATTTGTATAGACACGTCCGCCTATATACGATGCGATACCCACTAGTTCCCGACACGGTGAATATATTTGAGGCAGGCGGTTTTGAGGTGGACGGTTTGGTAGCAGACTAGGATTTTGGGTTTCGGTGAAGGCATACAGATTGCTAGGGTTAAAACCTCGATTGTATGGCTGCACTTTTTTATTAAATAAAGTTGAAGGTTTTTTATAAATTTGAGAGTGTGGTAAGTGAATGGTAGAAAAATGGTTGGGTAAATATTATTAATTTTAATATTTTTTTAACTAGCCATTGAAATTCCAACGGATATATCGACACACCAATCAACACCCTCCACCTCACCCCCAAGCCCCGCCCCACGGCTAACCAATTTCCCACGCCAAAATGGCACCACCAAACCCAAGCCCCTATAGGGATGGTGTAGACGGCGTGGATGGGGTTCCTACGCCCAAACCCAAGCCCCACTCCCCACTAGAGATGGGCATAATCGGTTCCTTTTTATACCCGGAACCGGTTCCTAACCGGACCCAGTTCCTGAATGTGTGTCAATGGAACTGGTTCTTGTTGTAACCGGTGCCGGTTCCTACCCGGGTTTTAACCATTAAAACTAGAACCGAGTGTAACTGGTTCGGGTCGGGGTGGAACTGGTTCCAGTTCCTTTTAATACCCGGTTCCAGTTCTTCAGAAGACCAGTTCCTAAAGTTACTATGAAAAAGCTGCAAATACTATTAGGAACCGGTTCCTAATAGTAATTCAATGGAAAAGGCTACAAATACTATTAGGAACTGATTCCTTCGGTCAATTCAATGGAAAAAGCTGCAAAACTATTAGAAACCGATTAAAAAATCCTTGCCTTCTTGCCTCCTTGCATCCCAAAATCAATAACTTACACCTTCAAACTTACACAATTAAAATGGCGTGCAACGACGAGGTTGTGATGGTTTTGGAAATAAACGAAACCCCGCAATTTGGAAGCACTTTGACTTGTGCTTCGATAGCCACGAGATGGCAAGGTGTAAAGCTTGTGGGAAGTTCATGAAGGCTACAGCAAACTCCACGCTAAAGAAACACACCAATCGTCATTGTCCGGTTACAAAGCCGAAGAAAAACGAAATGGGTGAAGGATCCGGAACCGGTTCTTCGAAGGTTTAGTGTGTTTTATGTAACCGGTTTAGTTATGCTTAGTTTGACGTGTTTAGTTATGTTTCGTTCAATGTAACCGGTTCTAATAAATATTTATGTTTCGGTTTATATCTTGTAGGTGTAAGTTAACGGTAGAGATGGGCATATCGGGTTTTTTTTAATACCCGGAACCAGTTCCGGGTAGGAACCGGGTTCCGGGTACGCACCGAGTCCGGGTACGAACCGATTTTATTTATAAAATGTGGAACCGGGTCGGAACCTACGGGTTTTTTGAACCCGGAACCGGTTCTACTATTAGCCGGGTAGGAACCGGAACCGGTTCCAGGTCGGTTCCATCGGGTCGGGTTTGGAACCGGTTATTATGCCCATCTCTACTCCCCACAGTCTAATATGATGTTGCTCCGCTTATTCTACACAAATTATTAGAGTTAATTATAGAAATCCCCTCATATTTAAAATACAAATATTACATAAAAATGGTCCCTCAAATTATGTAAGGGTATTTTTGTCATTTTGTTCAAAGTTAACTGATAATTTAAAGAAGGTTAGCCTTTAACTAGTTACAAAAGTGATACGACAAGCCCCAAACTAGTTGCTAAAAGAACTTAGTACCTACTACCTAATACTGTTATTTCCACTAAAACACAGAGACTATTTGTGTAATCAACTTTTTAAATCCATGGTGGTATGTTAAAAATATTAAGGACTATATTGATGATAAATAAATCAGTTGGAAGTAGAATGTATCTTTTGGTATCATTTTCTCTTCGCAATAACCAAATTATATTTCAAATTTATGCACCCGAAGGGCTCTTGTTTTTGGTTAAGTTTTTTTTAACTCTAAAAAGTTTTTCTCTCTCGAAGTCATGGAACGCCGGAAAACTATTCCGGACCATATTCAACGTAGGATTTTAAAGATCTTTGTTACTAATCTTCCTGAGGGTTGCAGCGGTAACGACTTGGCTTTTCATGTTCGTCCTTTCGGTCAGATTTTTGATCTTTACATTGCAAGGAAAAGAGATAAAGGAGGCAATCGTTTCGGTTTTTTTTCATTATTGGATGTCAAAGATGAATTGTTAAGGAATTTGAGAAGTATTCGTATGGGGGACTATAAGTTATGGTTCAACGTAGCACGTTTCGTTTTAGAAGAAGGTGAGATCGATAGTCACATGGATCAAAGACCTACAATGTTCGAACCTGGTAAAGATGCTCCTGGTATTATAGATGGTAAAAAGGATTCGAAGGTGGGATCATCAGAAGTGGGGGCATGGTCCTTTAAAGAGATGTTGGTGGGTCGATCTATTACGGTGGACAATGAAGGGTTAGGGCTTGGTTCTTTGCATGGCTTGGCTGCGGTAGTGCGGATGGTTGACTTTTCTGCCTTGAAGAATATCAAAGTTATTATGAAAGATTTGTCCTTTAAAGCTGATCGTATACAGCATATTGGAGGACTTGATCTCCTTATTACTTTTTGTGATTATGATTCGGTTGTTAAGTTTAAGGATGAAGCGTCATTGGTTTTGGATAAGTTCGTCTCGATAGCAATTTGGAAGGGCCAGGTCCTTGGTTTTGAGAGGTTAGCGTGGCTTAAAGTCCAAGGGATCCCTTTGCATGTTCTTTCTAATGAAGTGATTGACTCGATCGGTGGTTTGTTCGGAAGGGTTGTTCATAAAGATACGTGTTCGGAGTTCGATGTTGATTTGTCGTATGAATACGTGGGTGTATTGGTAGGGGATGGGAAGCACGTTGATGAAGAAATCACATTGAATTGGAAGGACCGTAAGTTTCGAGTATGGGTTACCGAGGATAATGAAGAATGGGTACCTAAGTTTTTGGAGCCGAGTGACTTGGGTAATTCAAATGGGATGGAAGATGTGGACGATGATGATCTCGGCAATCTTTCCCCGGAGCAGGTTCACGTCGACGAGAATGTAGAAATTAATGAGATGATTGACCAGATCTTGCCTGAAACGGACGGTGACGCTATTATTGGCATTAAATGTCAAGATTTTATTCATATTAATGGTGAGGAGAATGATACGGAAGGTATTAATGGTGAGGAGAATGATACGGAAGGTATTAATGAGGAATTTATTCCCGGGGTTGAATTTCCGTTTGAACAAGATGCGGATGATATTGGGCCTCACACGGTTAATCATGTGAACAAAAGAAAAAAGTTTAAAAAAGGGGATTTGGACCGGCCCAGTGTTGGTTATACGAGTAGTCAAGAAAGCTTGAAAATTAGTAAGCGGGCCAAGAATGATGAAGACATCTTTGGGATAGACAAACTTTTGGACCTATCTAATTCTCAATTGGACAAGGTTGGAGAGGGGACTGTTTTGCTTGATGGGCCTAACGAAGTAGTGGTTGGGCCTATAGAATTGAATGACTTTGATCTTAATTCTCAGCCCACTATGCCAGCTCCTGATTTCGTAGATAATAACAAGTCAACTTTGCCAGAGGTATTACCTCAGGTCAACAACGGTATTACTGGGGAAGTTATCGACCAATTACGAAGTAAAGAAGTTGAGCAGACAGTTATACTGGGAGCTAAATTGGGAGTGAATCTTGGCAATTGTGAAGTATTGATTCATGAGGTAGTTATTCAAGAAGGGTTACAAACGGGTAAGTCATGAATTGTCTATCGATTAATATCCGAGGGATTGGGGGTAACGGTAAGGCGAATTGGATTAATAAAATTAAAGTCGATTGCGGTATTTCTTTTGTTGGGTTGCAAGAGTCTATGTGTAGTAACGTGAGTCCGGGGGTTATTTCTAATTATTGGGGTGGTATTGGGGCGGAGTTTGAATCTGTTGATGCAGTGGGTAACTCAGGCGGTATTGTCAGCTTCTGGGACCCGAAGGTTTTTTCTAGAGATAAGGTGATTAAGGATAATAATTTCTTATGTATTTCGGGTATTTTGACAGAAGGTTTGGTTCGTATTAACGTTCTTAATGTTTATGCGCCGCAAAATAACGAGGATAAAAGGGGTCTCTGGCAGAAAATCGTTAATCTTATTCAGTCTAACGAAGGTTGGTGGATTGTTTTTGGCGATTTTAATGCTGTGCGTGACCGAGACGAGAGAAAGAATTCTGTTTTTGACCCGGTTTGTGCGAGGGATTTCAATGATTTCATAGAAGACGCTGGTTTGCGTGAACATCAACTAAAAGGTATGAAATTTACTTGTATGACGGTTAGACAAGGTCAGCGTAAGTTGAGCAGAATCGATAGATTTTTTGTTTGTGACGGTATCTTCAATAGTTGGTCAAATGTTTGTGTTAGAGTTCTGAAGAAAGGTCTTTCGGATCACTCCACTGTCATTTTTTCGGTTGTAGACTTTAATTTCGGTGCAAAACCTTTCCGTTGGTTTGACTCCTGGTTGGATAAACCAGGCTGTGAGGATATTGTCAGGTCTGTTTTTTCTGGGTGGACAAATAGGGGTCCAAGCGACTTGAATTTGTTGAATAAGATGAAAAAATTGCGGGGTGCTCTTGCTAACTGGTATAGAAGTTGGAGCATTTTGGAGAGACAAAATGAAGCTTCCTTAAGAGCAGACAAGGAAAAAATGGAAATTCTTATGGAAAATAAAGAGTTAGAAGAAGAGGAATTTTGGATTTGGTCCGAATGTTCGAAATGTTTAGAAGAGATACAACTTAGGAAAAATCGGGACCTGAAACAGAAATCTCGGGTGAAGTGGGCGTCGTTAGGGGATGAGAACTCGAATTTTTTCCATAATGTTGTCAATGGGAGAAAAGCTAGAAACGGGATTCCTGGTTTGATGGTTAATGGGGGGTGGGTTTCTAAGCCTCAGCTGGTCAAGAAAGAAGTTATGATATTTTTTCGAGATCGTTTTAAAGAAAATGTCAGAAATCGGCCAGCTCTTATATGTCCCGGCCTGAAGACTTTATCCGCTGATGATAGTGATGTTTTGGTCCTTCCGTTTTCTAAACTAGAAGTGAAAGAAGCAGTGTTTGAGTGTGGTTCGAATAAGGCGCCAGGGCCATATGGATTTAACTTTCGTTTTGTGAAAAGATTTTGGGACCTGCTCGAGGATGACTTTTTTTGTATAGTGACGGATTTCCATGATTCTGGTTTTATTAACCCGGGGTGTGCTTCGTCATTCATTACTTTGATTCCCAAGGTTAAAACTCCTTTGGGTCTCAAAGATTATAGGCCCATAACTTTAATTGGGATGATTAGTAAGGTGCTTTCTAAAATCCTCACTAATCGTCTTAAAAAGGTTATGGGTCAAGTTATTTCGGAATCCCAATCGGCCTTTATTTCCGAGCGTTTTATTCTAGACGGTCCTCTTATGATTAATGAGGTAATTGCTTGCCTAAAGAAGAGACAGTGGAAGGCTTTCTTATTAAAGATCGACTTTGAGAAGGCTTACGACAACGTGAATTGGAATTTTTTTATTGTCTATTTTGGAGCAAATGGGTTTTTCCCCTATTTGGTGTAAATGGATTAAAGGTATTCTAGTGTCGTCTCGGGCTTCGGTGCTCGTCAATGGGTCTCCAACTTTCGAGTTTAAATGTGAAAAGGGGCTCCGTCAAGGTGATCCTATTTCTCATTTTCTCTTTCTTTTCGTTATGGAAGCGTTGTCTTGTCTATTGACGAAAGCTAAGGAGATTGGGGAGTTGAAGGGTATGAGATTGGCAGATAATGACACAGACATTACTCATCTTTTTTACGCGGATGACGCTTTAATTATGGGTGAATGGTCCAAGGAGAACCTTCAAAATACGTCCCGAATTCTTCGTATTTTTCATTTATGCTCGGGTCTACGTATTAACATTTTCAAATCCAATTTGTATGGGATTGGTACCGTTGATAACGAGGTGGATGATATGTTGGAAGTCCTTGGATGCCGTAGGGGGTCCCTTCCGTTTGTGTATCTTGGTATTAAGGTGGGCGCTAATATGTCTCGGATTTGTAATTGGGACTCGGTTATAGAGGTGATAAAAAACAGGCTTGCTTCTTGGAAAGCGAGATCTTTATCTATTGGTGGGCGCTTAGTTTTAATCAAGTCGGTTCTCGAAAGTTTGCCTATATACTATTTGTCGTTATATAAAGCCCCTAAATTGGTTATTGATAAAATTGAAGCAATTATGAGAAAATTTCTATGGTCGGGGCCGAGTAGTGATCGAAATATTCCATGGGTTTCCTGGGAAGTTATAACAGCCTCCAAAGAAGACGACGGACTAGGCGTTTCAAAATTACAAGATGTGAATGATGCCTTACTTTTAAAGTGGTCTTGGAGATTTAAGAAGGAGGGTAATAGTTTGTGGAAACGGACAGTTTTGAATTGCAACGGTTCGTCTCGCACGTGGTCCTCTATGCCGTGTTCCTCTTCGGCTAGTGTTTGTTGGAAGAATATTGTCAAAGTGGGTGAAAAGAAGTTGCCTAATGGCTGTTCGCTGCATTCTTTCTTTGTCAGTTCGGTTGGTACAGGTTCCACAATTTCTTTTTGGGGTGATTGTTGGCTATGCGATAGTCCTCTTAGACTCCTGTTCCCCAGCTTGTTTCGTTTAGCTAAAAATAAATGGGCCATGGTTAGTAGCAGATTACAGGTCCATGATGGTAGTAAAAATCTCACTTGGGACTGGAAAACTGAGCCATCTTCTCAGGCTGAAATTGCGGAGCTTTTTCAGCTGTTGGAACTTTTATTTGAGTTTCAATGGAAAGGGGGCTGCGACGTGTGGAGATGGAAGGGAGATTCCAGCGGTTTTTTCTCAGTTCGCTCGGCTAAATCGCTTCTTTACAAAGCTTATAACAAGGTTAGTCTTCCGTCTATAAATTGGAAAGCTTGGGTCCCTCTTAAATGTAAGATTATGGTTTGGAAGGCTATTTGGGATCGTCTTCCTACTTGCGTGGAGCTAATGAAACGGGGTGTTCAGTTGCAAGAGGATCGTTGTGTTTTCTGTCAAACGGGTCAAGAAACGGTAATGCATTTGTTCACCGGATGCATTTTCTCTTTTGAAGTGTGGAATAGACTCATGGTTTGGTGTCGCTTGAGCCCTTTTTACGCCTTCGATGTTATGGATGTTCGAAATATTGTAGATTCGCCATCCTTGATGCATGTGCAAAGGTCGGTTCTCCTTGGTATTATTTATACAACGCTTTGGTCGATTTGGAATGAAAGAAATGCTCGTATTTTTCTTCAAAAGTCTAGAAGACCGATTGAAGTGTTTGAGTGCATCAAGTCTACTTCGTTCTTTTGGTTTCGTCATAGAACTAGAATTAAAGATTTCGATTGGAAAAAGTGGTGTAATTATCCTTTGGACTTGATGTAATCGTTTTGTTTTTTTGCCCCGAGGGTCCTTGATTTGAGGACCGCTTGTGGTTGTTGTGAATGAAAGTTACCTTACAAAAAAAAAAAAAAAAAAATCTTTTGGTATCATTTAGTTAAAGAAATTGGTATAGAATTGACATGTACATGATATGTGATGTGTGTCCCCATGTATAAAGATGATGATTACATATAGAATACATAAAGGTGGAAATCTAGTACACAAGACTTGGTTACATTAAATGTCATGTAATTTTTGGGATCAATTTTTTCTTTGAGTTTGGAAGGATTTAAACAATAGTGATACCTAGACTTAAACAATAGTGATAAGAGGAATAGTTTAAGTAGGAGTCCTTGGTACATGGTTTAATTCGTGTGTATCAAAAGTCTACACGATACGTAAATACCAAAAAGCTTAGCTTTTTTTTTATTTGTGGTGTAACATGCGGTTGCATGTCTAAACCTTTTTTTTTTATTATATAGATCTTACATTTTAAATTTGTTAGTAACTAGGAATAAGACCCGCGCGCGTTGCCGCGCGGGTACGTCGCAAACATCGAATGGATTAGTCCAAAGGTTATGTGATGCGTTAATCATATGAAAACACGTGTTTTGATATTTCCGATTGAACTCAATGTAACCTATATAAGCATTGTGATTGGATCAAAACATAAAGTAAATTAAATTTATACCGTACAATAATAACGTATTATATGTGACCCGACTCATACATAGAAAACGTAACACATGTAACAGAAAAGTTGACACGTATAATTAAAAGAGATTAATAAGAGCTTTTGAAAAAAAAACGATAAAAAAGAAACTCTGATTTGACTCCACTCGATTTGAAACAAATTTTACAAAACATTCATAAAATAAGCACGAAAACATATTATATTTGACCTGACTCGTTTCCCAAAATAGTTTACGTGAAAAGATACACCAACTTGAATTTATACCGAAACGTACATAAAAATATGTACCTAAAAATGGTTTTTTTATAGGAAAACGTATTATATTTGACCTAGCTCGTTTTCAGAAAAAAGTTTACGTCGAAACGTTGAGCAACTTGAATTCATACCAACAAATACATCAAAAATATGCACGTAAAAAATATTTTTTTAAGTAAAGGAGGTATAGGGGTAAACTCGAAACAAATTATTAATAGAAAGCTTAATAGGTTAAATACGTTCGTAAAATCATGCCAAGTAGCACTAATGTCACACCATTGCTAGCAACCACCAACATCAGAAAAACTCGTAAAATAAAATAAATAAAAAAGGAATAAATAACATCGAAGGAAAAACAGACGTAAAATTGTTGAACCATGCACACCCATTGCGTCATGTTAATGCAAAAGTTAGACGTAATGTAAAACGTAGAAAAGAATAACTAAGTCCATCTGGGACCTCCGCGTTGCGATAAACTTGTCAAACGGAGAAAAATAGACGCGTTGCGATGGGGCCTGTCAAACTAAAAAAAATAGACGAAAAAACATTGAACCCCCATGCATGTTGCGGCGTGTTGACTCGCAATAAAACGAAAAACTCGTGAAAGATAAAAGTATGAAGGACTAAAGTTGAACAGAAAAAAGTGTTTGTGTTAAATTGTAAAAGATGAAAAGTTTTAATGTTAAAAGTAAAAAAAATCAAAAAAGTTAAAATGTAAAAGATAAAAAACTTATAGATTGAAAGTGAAAAAATAAGTTTTTTTAGGGAAACACCCTATGCATAGGGTACAAACAAGCAACAACATGTTGCTTAGGGGCTGTTTGGTAGCCTCTGAATGGTCATTAAGAGGCTACATCTTAATGGAACCATTAAGATTTTACCAATGAGAAGGTAGAAGAATGTGACATGTGATGATTTACCATTCAGAGGTTACCTCTTAACCATTTAGACTTGAGGTTACCTCTTATTCATTCAGAGGTTTTAAACCATTAAGAGGTAGCATCTGAATGATCATTAAGAGGCTACCAAACAGCCCATTAATTATAGTGTGGTAATAGTAATGATAAGTTCTGTAGTAGCAGCTGAATATTCTCAACCATGATAAGGTTATCAACAAATAACAATAACAATAATATTTATTTAATAAAATAACAAGCCAATGATCTCTAGATCAAGTGGTGGATGGCTTGCATTTCTCTTGAGAGATGCAAGTTCGACTCCCACTTGGTGCAGAGTGAGACACTGGTGGGCAATGATAGGAGACCCAGAGAAACCTGAGTTGGATCCTTGAGCCAAACGGGTTTTACCGGTAATTTTACCGTCGTGCCTACGGGCGGGTGGGTTACCGGGTTTTCCCAGGAATTGGTGGTGGACTCGGGTTACTCTCGGAGTACTCCGTTTGTCCAGTGGGTGCCCCGAGAGTGCTCGGGATTGAGTTGTTGGCCGTTCAAAAAAAAAATAACAAAGTTATAATAACACTATTATTATTATTATTATTATTATTATTATTATTATTATTATTATTATTATTATTATTATTGTCTATATATTAAAAAGAAAACGCAAATGAATAGTGTTTTCAGAATATTATAATATAATAAAGTTTTAATATTATAAAATTGTTATTTTCTTTACTTTTTAATCTTATAAGTTTGGTGTCAACCAGTACTTGTATCAAAAATACCAGTTCGTTATTGGTACATGCAGGTAAAAACCAGCACCAGCCTGATACATAAAACGCCAAAAGTCGGTACCGGATTAAGTTTGATAGTCTTTTAGTTTGATAAGTTTGGTACTGCTACCCAGTACCATTTGCCCATCCATGATCACAGATACCGTACGAACAACAACGGTATCGTACAACTTTTTTTTTTAAATTCAGGGGTAGGGATGAGCTCGGTGCCAACTGATACCCCGGTTACGGTATCGGTATGTGAAGATAAAAACCAGTAGCGAACCGGTACTAGGAACGCCAAACAGTACCGAACTTGTACTTAGGTTCTTTCGGTTCAGGAAATTCGGTACCGGTACCCATTACTATTTGCTCATCTCTGACTACTGGTTTCTACCGAACAACATCATTACCATACAACTTTTTTAGTTGATTTTCTTTCGGTTATTTTTTAGTGTTTTTTTCTACATTTTCTTTTTATTCTTGTCAGCGGTTCCGTGTGCAACGCGCTTATAGTGATTTCAAACACATATAAACACAAACTAAATAACAAAAGAAGTTCGCCGCAACACGGCAACTGTTTTTATAACTAGTTATTATTAAATCATACAACTCACCATCACCATTAATATGGGATCACCAAAGACATGAAATAAGCAAACCAAAACTTCCCACATAGTACTCAATACATTTACAATTCACTGGTCCCTATTCCAACCCCGTGACATCTAATGCCCTTAACTCCCCTCAACATAAATTAACATATCCATCCATATATTTAGTTACTTCTAATAACTTCTCAACATTCTTACAAATACAGAGTTTTTTTATGTAAGAAAAAAAACCTCTTGTTTAAATTGGGTAGGGATCTTATATCATTTGTTTTGAATTGAATAAGTTTATCCCTTTTTAAACTAATTTTAACCCGAACATGATTTTACGTGTTATCTAGTCTGATCCGGCTCATCTGTTTCATAAGGCTTACATTTTTTATATATAATATATCATGTGAAATGATTTGATGATAATTGTTTAAATTGCGTAGGGATCGACCGATCATATATCATTTGTTTTAAACCGAATAAGTTGATCCGTTTTTAAAACTAATTTTAACCCGAACATGATTTTACCTGTTATCTAAGCTGATCCGGCTCATCTATTTTTTCAGGCTTAGATTATTTATATATAATTTATATAATGTGAAATGATTTGATGACAATATTGCAATTTATAAGAAGTTAAATATGTATGAAAGAGTAAAAGAGAAAAATGATATCAGTTGTCACGCAGAGTTTTTTAATTTCAAATTTGAAAGAAAAAAAATTAGTTTCCATCAACATGTTTACTATTTTTATTTCAAATTGGAAAACAATAATTTAGGGGCTGTTTGTCAACATCTGAACCAATAAGTGCTGAATGAATAAGAGGTCTGAATGGGTAAGAGGCTCTGAACCAGTAAGTGCTTAATGAGTAAAGTGTTGTTTGGTTGCACCTCTGAATGACCGTGTAAAATGACATTTTTACCCCTCTATTCATACAATCGCTTTTCAAATAATAATATTATTATACTTTCATAACTTCATACAAATAACAATGTGTTCATAACTTCATATAATAGATCAGTTCACATCAATTCACATATACACATATATAAAGCAAATTGCATTAGGTTAAAAAAATTGTAAAATTGGAAAACAGAACTTAAAGAAAAAGGCAAAAGGTTCATGATTAGTTACATGTGGAGGAGAACAGAGGCTGTAGAAAAGAGATGGAAGTTGTGGAGGGTCGGCGATGGAGGACCGTGAAAGGCGCTGCTATGGACGGTGGCGGAGTGGTGGACGTACAGAGGAGATGGAGGACTGTTGCGACGTGGACGGCGGCGGAGTGATGGAGGGCGGCGGAGTTGTGGAGGAGCGGAGGAGATGATGGCGTCTGTGGAGGAGAAATATGGTGTCTCTGTGCTGGTTCGGCTGAGGAGGAGAAGAGGAGGGCGGTGGCGATCTGGAGTTTCGATTGTGGAGGCGGGCGGCGGCGATGTGGTGGTTCAGATGTGGAGGAGGGTGGCGGGGCTATGGTGGTTCGGATGTGGAGGAGGGCGGCGTGTGGAGGAGAGGGGAGGAGCAGAGAGGAGAAGAAGATGTGGCTGTGGTAGAAGAAGATGAAGCTGTGTTGTTTAGGGCACAAGGGTATCCTTGTCTCAAGTTTCATTCAGACATGTATAATAGCTGAACCATTCAGATCTGAATGGTTCTATTCAGAGGTGAGGGTGAAGGGAGTGGGGCGGTGAAGTGATCGGCAAACCGGTTTGCCGAGCGGTAACACCGGCACCATCCCTTTTTCCCGCGCGGCAATCTTGTGAAATCGGCTCACCCTCACCGATCGACAAACATGAAAAGTTGTTGACCGTTGCCACTTTAACGGCTATAATGCCGTTCAAAATAAAAAAAAATTAATTTTTCAAGTTTTACCCTATATATTCAAAACAAACCCATTTTAATCCTATTTATAGTACAAAATCACCCCCAAATCAAACCAAAAAATACAAAACACTAACCCAAATATTGCCACGCAAAATGGCGGATGATTTCCCGTTGTGGTTTCCACCCGATAGTAGCGACGACTCGTCCGATGGTAGCATTCTTTTTTTCCAAAATCTACTCGAAGAAGCCGAACTACAAGACACGATACATCAAACCAAAGGAGATACATTGAACGTCAGCGGGAGGTTGGGCACGAGACCCTCATGGCGGATTATTTTGTCGAAGACCCGAAATACAACGATGTAATTTTTCGGCAAAGGTTCCGTATGTCGAAACGGTTGTTTTTAAATATTGTGACCGCTGTGGAAGCGAATGACGAATACTTTCAAGAGTCCTACGATGCGCGAGGTCGGAGGGGCTTTACGCCGCTGCAAAAGGTTACATCAGCTATTAAACAGCTCGCAACCGGTAACCCTCCAGACGAAGGAGACGAGTACTTGCATATGGCCGCAAGAACTTCCCGCGAGTGCCTAGAATATTTTTGCGAAACGGTTTGCAGAATATATGGTTCGGAGTTCTTACGTAGGCCGACAAGCCACGACATGGCACTGTTATACGACACACATGAAGAACAACATCACCTTCCAGGTATGTTCGGTAGCCTTGATTGCACCCATTTCGTCTGGCGAATGTGTCCCACCGAGCTTCGAGGGCAGTATATGAGAGGATATCACCGATACCCGACTGTTATGCTCGAAGCAGTGGCGTCTCAAGATTTATGGATTTGGCATGCTTTTTGCGGTCCACCGGGTTCGCAGAACGATATCAATGTGCTACGACAATCGCCGTTATTCTTAACGGAACGAAATGGAACCGCGCCAAAATGTCCATTTTACGTCAACAACCATTATTACAAACGTGGTTATTTGCTCGTGGATGGAATCTACCCAAAATGGTCCGTGTTTGTGAAATCGATCCCATACCCTCAAGAAGTAGACGAAAAGATGTTCAAAAGGCAACACGAGACGGCAAGAAAAGACGTCGAAAGGGCTTTTGGGGTTTTGAAGTCAAAATGGGGTGTCTTGAATCGGCCGATGCGAGCAAGGACGGTTAAAAAAATTAGGAATGTTGTGTACACGTGTATTATTTTACACAACATGATTTTAAAAGACGACGGAAACGCGATTGCACCGGTACACATTCGGGATCCTCCGGTCGAGCCCGCGTTTGATGATAGGGTGTTGGGCGAGCTAATGGATGAAGATACGCATTTGTAACAACCCGCACTTTTGTGCGTTGTTACTACTCGTTATATTCGTTACGCCTAGCACCAGAGATTCGGATCATAATGTAACTATATCGTATGTATCGCTATTCGAAGGATAATCGCATATTTTCGAAATACAATATCACTATACTACACTATTATCACACTAACACTCACGGAGGCATTGAGTGAGGACCTATTCTACCCTCCTCAGTGGCCGTGATGTGTCGAACGTAAACAATTAACGCTAACAGGGACTCTCGGGTGAGTGCTGTAACTCCAGTCGTCGTGACGATGATGACAATACGAGTAAACGGTACCCCGTCAGTCATTGTGGCACAACTCGCAATAACGTTCACGATGACGTCGAGAGTGGACCTATACTACCCTCCTTGATGGCCGTGAAACGTCGTTTACAATCGCATACTCGAATCGAAAACCGATTGTTAATTATCGAAACTTTGGAATATAGATACGTAAATACGACCCCTAGTGATGTATATATATAATAATAACAATATAATAATATAGATTAATTATGAAATGTACGCGCTTCGAAAGCTATCAAAACGATCAAAAACGGAGAAGTCCAACGCGTCAGGATAGCTATCCGGACGGATGGGCCATCCGGACGGATGGGCATGCGCACGGATGGGCCATCCGCACGCATGGGCCATCCGCACGGATGGGCCATCCGCACGGATGGGCTATCCGGGTCAGAACTCTTCTCTTCTCCTCTGCGGCCTATAAATACCATGTCACATCACTTGAACAGTGATGTGACAGCCCCTACTCAACCAAACACGCTCCAAGACCCTTTTCTCTCGATTTCCTCGCGATTCCGGTAAGATTTCAACCTAAAACTTGCACTTCTACAATCTACACTCGATTCTACATCATTCTATCTTTCAAAACTCGAATTCTAACCGTGAAATCTGCGGATTTGAGGCGTTTTGAGGTGATGTCATCAAGAGTTCTTATGAACTTCCAATTGTGACCTCATCCCACCATAAACGACTCAGATCTGGGTGATTTCCACTTGTTTTGGTAACAAATCTCGCCTAAATCTAAGTATTTACCCAAGGAACTGTGCGATTTCGAGTTAACCATGGAGAACCATCATGAACGGCCAGATCTGATGGAACGGGGTGATTCCCGGCCGTTAGAGCGGGTCGGAATTGACGGAACTTCAAGGGTTAGTGCGAGATTACACGGTCCCGGTAACTTTACACTTATTTTCCTTCCGTTAAACACTCGAAAACAATGTTTAGAACGTGAAACAGACGTGTCATCCGCACGGGTGACATGTCCGCACGGGTGACATGACCGCACGGGTGGCATGTCCGCACGGACAACATGTTATCCGCACGGACAACATGTCATCCGCACGGACCACTCATCCGCACGGACCACTCACCCGCACGCACCACTCATCCGCACGCACCACATGTCCGCACGAATGACATGCCCGCACGGATCACATGTCCGCACGGATCACATGTCCGCACGGATGACAATCCGCATGAGTCGACACTCGCTCGAACGAATAAACCCATCATCCGGACGAAACCTATGTAATCCGCATGGATCACATGCAACCCGCACGGATCACATGTAATCCGCACGGATCACATGCAATCCGCACGGATCACATGTAATCCGAACGGATGAACACCATCTGACCAGATGACTGGTTTTTCAATGCTAAACTCGCTTAACCGTACCTCGTTTACTCTATTCTTCAAGGATCAACACAGACTTACTCGCAACCGACTCGAACAAGTTGTATTCCCGCTAAATACGCACTGTGAGTATACTTGACCCCTTTTTAATCGAATTTTGGGTGTAACATACGTTTCTAACAAATCGAACTTATCAATCGAACTATTCAATCAATCGAATTATCACTTGCGAATAACTGTTATGCATAGATATACGTGATGCTAGTTGCATATGTGCTAGGGCTTATACTCGCGACGTCCCACCACGACTAGTATAGTACTATTGCGCCCGACGGGGTCTAGTTATGCCATCGTACATTCGAGCATCGAGGACTTAGTTGGTAGTATCAGTTTTGTGAGTATATATGTCGTGTATTACATTCTTGCATATGGAAATTCGCTACACTTTTTACCTATTATGCTACTTATCAAACCTGTATACTCGCCAATACTTTTGTATTGACAAATATTTTAACGTATGTTGCAGGTTAGATCGCAGGCTATATCAAATCAAGCTAGGAAGTCTAGAAACTCCACTAAAACCTAGGTTGTCGGATTTGTATTGTTTGAGAGGACAAGAAATCTGTGATAACTTATGTGATTGTATTATTTGTTAGTATGGGATAATGAATGTATTAAATATTATCGCAATATAGTTGTTATGGATTCTCTTGAGCAATCTGATTCGCCTAGTGCCACGCCCCGATGATTCCGCCATCGGTTGGGGTGTGACAGATTGGTATCAGAGCCATAACTATAGGGAATTAGGCCAGATTCGACCTAGTCCGGGTCGACGTCTTAGAAATTGACCTAGTCTATAGTCTAAGTACCAACAGGCCGACTCATACAAACCCGGTGGGGTTTGTATTGGGCTTACTCGATACTCTCGATCGAAATTGCTAAAAGATACAACTTTGTGTGAACCCCGCGTACTACAACTTCACACGAAGAAGCCTTTCCTAAGGCCGACACAATACACACGTTTTCGAAAATACTTGCATAACGAAACCGAGCGATCCAGTCGAGATCAGGTGTGAAAACCAAGAACTCTCGATAGGATTGCTCACTCAGCGCATTTTTCTAGCACGAGAACCTTTCATCGAGTTAGGAGTGACATCCACATCTCGACGAAAGTCTCCATTTCAAAATCTAGTGGGACTCACGAATTTATTCAAAGAGCATAACCACAATTAGGAACGAAATGTTAAGTTTGGGGTGAAACCCGTACCTTAATAAGCCGTTCCACTCCCTATAAACTGGTTTTCAAAAAGCTCTCACCAAAGGACTCGACTATCACGATAACTCGAGCCACGCAATGACTAGGAAGACAAATGCCATGAGCTGCATCCCGGTGGAAGCATGAAGTCCTCTAGGTCAACGCGCATGCTCGAACTTGTTAGATATAGTTGGGTTACCTTGGGTAGTCGACGCCTAAACACCCAAGGCACTCTATCGTACGAACCGCCGATTTTACAAATGATTGGAACCTATTTATGTTTGAAACTTTACGCTTTATCGGTTTCTCGATTAACGATTTTCACTCCCTACTTTATGAACACACAATTCGCACAGCCATCGCAATCTAAAACGCAATCCGAATGTTCGCAACAAAACTAATGCATAATCTATCGCCTTCGCTATCGTTCTCTCACCTCAACGCATCCTCGCTTATCCTAAATCGACCTTTATGAGTATGATTACAAATTACATATAGATAAATACATATATATATACGTATAAACAAACAAATCATTGTGTGAGAACTTAGGAACTTCGTGTCTCCTATATGGCTCCTATGTGATTCGCATTACTATTATACTATTTGCATCAAGTTGGGACGCGCTCAAATCGCAACGCCAACTCAAAAATCATTATGATCGAATCTCACTCCAAGTCTCCTTCTGTCTAGATGCCTTCCAACAACTCTACTTCGAGAATGTTAGCAAAGAGACGAGCCAAACGAAGGGGCGAAAAGAGGATTGCTTCACTTGTGACCAGGGAAGTGGTCAAAGTCATTCCTCAGATTGCCACACGAGTTCACTCTCTTATCAACTCTCGAACTTCGGAAGACCCCAAGACGGAAGCGCCGCAATCTCCTTTTCTCTACAAGCACTTCAAAGCCTGTGACCCGATGGAGTTCACGGGTGAAGGAGGTACGACTCAACTACTCCAGTGGTTCGATTCTATCGAAGTTACCCTTCGTCAAAGCGGGTGTCCCGATAGTTTCCGTACTACTTGCGCTACCGGAGTATTTCAATCACAAGCACTCGACTGGTGGACCGCCGAACGCAACAAACGTGGGATCTCCGCAGCTTACGCCCTCTCTTGGGATGAGCTGAAGGAACTCATGAAGAAAGAATACTGTCCTCCACACGAAATCCAGAAGCTAGAAAACGAATTTTGGGAAATCAAGCAAAACAAAGGTGACAATGTTGGCTACACCGCAAAGTTCAAACAGCTTAGCATAATCTGCCCAAGCCAAGTCAACACCTCAGAAAAAGCCATTTCGAAGTATATTCGCGGCTTGCCTGAGTGTGTGGGTGATTTTGTCGAAGCTGCAAGACCTGCTACTATCGAAGAGACCTACCGCTTAGCCGCAGAAATCAACAACAAACGACTCATGGAGGGATTTTACTCCAAGAATCCTGCCAAGCAAGCTCATCAAGCAATCGCCATTAATCCTTCAGGCGAACATGTCAAAGATTCTTCTAATGAATCTACTGACAAATCCGCTGGCGATTCTTCTGACGAATCTGCTAATGATTCTTCCAACGAATCTGCTAACGATTCTTCGGACGAATCAACTGCCGATTCTTCTAACAAATCTGCCGACGGATCTTCCGAAAAATCGGCCGAAGATTCTGCAAGTGAGTCCTCAGACGAATCCTCCAACGACGACACTTCTTCGCAAGACACCGACAAACCCAGCCGCAAGCGAAAGACTTCAAGTCCGAGCTCATCAACCACCGAACTGCTACAACCGAAACCTCTTCAAACAGTTCCGGTATTCCCAAAATGAGCATACACTGGAGCTCATCCTCAGTGTTACTCGTGTACCTATCATCATCCAGTTGGGGCTGACTTGTCACACCCCTTTCTGAGGCGGAAGCACGAGGTGTGATCATGAAAGGTTCTCATTGCATACGAAGAGTAAACATGCTACATGCTCGTAAAATAACATTCAAATACCATAATTTGAAAACATACGTTAGCGTTTACATCGCTAAGTCGCATAAAACATTGTCTTAAAAGTTTACAACTTTATTCAAGCTTAAACACAAGCGACATCCACGAGCATAAGCTAGACCACGCGCACATCCATCCTAGTTACCTGAAATACATGTGAGTTTTTGGAAAAACGTCAACATAAAGTTGGTGTGAATTCATGCTGTTTTGTATTTCATGTTTGTATACTTTGTATGAAAACATAGTTTGTGAGTAAATCAAGTTTTCATATATAAATCTAGTTTCATGTGTACCCCACGTACACTTGTATAATTCAATTTCCTCTTGAGTACCCCACGTACTCAAGTTATATATCAATTCTCTTGAGTACCCCACGTACTTCAAGTTATTCATCAATTCTCTTGAGTACCCCACGTACTTCAAGTTATTTATCAATTCTTGTATGGTATGAATTTTATGTAAATACAGTATTTCTGTAATTATCAGATTGTTAATGGGTTGCAAAGCCATTAACATGTGACACGTCATAGGAAGTCACCAAACCTAAGGCATTTAATTGGTATATTCTGAGACACAAAAACACCCCTCGATTCTCGCCCCGATCGAGTGTGAGGCTGCCAGGCACCTGTTAGATCTAACCTTTTGTTCTGCGGTCTGAATGTATACGTTGATTAATGGTGCTTCTGTACCCTATTCGTGACACTATTTCTCATAACGCCTCCTACTTGGTTCTCGTTCTCACCAAGCGCGTTTCTTGTTATCATTTCTCATAGCGCCTTATACTTGGTTCTCGTCTCACCAAATGCGCTTCTCATATTCATATATTTCGTCACACTTGGTTCTCGTTCTCACCAAGTGTACTTCTTGTATTTATATCATACCATTTATAAATATTGTACTTTTGTACATGTATTTCACCCCCGAAGTTATAAAAACTGAAAACAGTTAAAGAGAAAAGGGGGAGCATGAACTCACAACTTTGCGTTCCTAGCGTCGTAAACTCCACCGGATTTGCTTACTTAACGTCGTAACCTATACGCGTTTTCTTATCGTTAGTCACTAGACTTGCGTCGCACAAGTACAGTCACTCTCTTTTGTGTATATTTTCTTGTGTTAAAAATATTCTTATATTTTTAACTACGTATCTTACTTATATTATTTTCTCCAAAAATAAATATAAGTCTTTTATGTTTTGCACTTTGCACCCGAATTATGTATCTTGTATGTTGTATGTGTGTTTTTATATTTCTACTCCTCATGAGTATTTAGTGTATTTTTTTAAGTCTTAATACACTAGCACGTATAACACATACTATATACACTTAGCACAAAATTTGGTGATAAAATAATATATATTTTTCTCTCAAAAATATATACATAATATCCATTTTTATTCTTGAAGAAATCACCATTTCTTGTCACCAAAACTTAGGGAAACCTTGGTAATACTTTTAAATACATTTTTAGGGAATAAGTTTCTCAAAAACTTATATTTTTCTAAGTGTCAAAATTTATAAAAATTTTGACAGAGTTTCCCCTAAAAATGGAGGTTTCCCACGTTTTCAAAACGTGTGTTTATTTTCTTTTAAATCATCATCAATCATCAACAATCAGCAACAACAATTATCAACAATAATCGTCAACAATAATCACTAATTTCATGAACTTGAATATTTACAAAAATGTGTAGTAACTTACTAGCACATTTAGTAAGTCTTGTTATCTTTAAAAATAAGTTTAACTTCTTAAAAACTTTATTTTTAAAGAATATGAAGTTTTACAACTTCTAGTCGGTTTTTATGAAAATTATTTCTTTGTTAGTACTTTTGTTACACAAATGTCCATACACTTGTTTATTCACAAAAACCACTTTTGTTTGTGTAAGATCCGGTTTAGAACATGTGATTTCTTTAAAGTGTGGTTCTTCAAAAATACCACTTGCAGATACGTAGATCCGCTAGTTTTAAACACCATTGTACCGGTTAAATCACTTTTACACAAGTAAAATATTTCTACACAAGTTCATGTATCTTGTGTGGTAGAGTTTCGCCTTTTAACCCTTGTGGTAACCAAAAACGAGCTTATGTGAAGATCCATGATCTTACAAAGTCGGGTTAAACGGCGATCCGAGCTACCACATTATAGATCGGGTCTCAAAAATCTCATATTCCAAATACCACAACTTTTACACAACACATATGCTTTTAACCAACAATATTTGCAAGTTTAGTGGACTTTAATGCTTCAAAATGCAAGATTCCGAGTTTTAATCATCATACATCTTATTAACCACCTTAGATTAGTTAAAGTATGAGTTTTAAGCATTATACCTCTAGCTCAAGGCTAGGGAAGAATCTAAGCACAAATCGAGTGGATAAAAGCAAAGTAGAGAGGTCCTTCGCCTTCCGTTTGCTCCAAGACTCCTAATATGTGACCCTTAACACTTGTGTGACCTTGGAATGGCTTGAACAAGGCTCGAAAAATTGATGGATGCTTAGGGATGTTTGGCCGTGAGCTTGAGAGAGCAAGAGAGAGTGTGATGTGTGAAGTTGGGATGTGAATGATCTTGTGTACTAAATGTTGATTTTATAGACAAAGTTTATGGTAGTTATCCAATGGTTTATATGCCAACTAGATATTAAGCAAGAATCATTAAACAAATCATCCAAGTACAAGGGTGTCCCCCTCTAGGGGACGGTTTCTAAGGGGGGGGGGGTCCTAGTTTGATTCCAACCATTAGTTAGGTAATTTAGTTAGGTTAAGTAAGTTAGTTAAGTGCTTAACCCGGTTAGTTGTGTGTCGTGCTTTATGGCGGGTGTTAGGGTATTCAGGGACCCTAACTGGCTCAGAAAAAGATAAATAATGTTAATGGCAATATTTTCATGTCCCGGGTATAGTCCGGTTGTTCGGTTACATACCGATTCGTTAAAGTGCTAAATTACACTTTTTAGTGTCGTTTAAGTACCTTTCTTGTACCCTTTCAATTCCCAACACTTAGGGAAATATTCTGGATAATAAAACGACATTTCTGCATAATATTTACATGCTTAAATGCTGATTATTGCTGAATTTTTATAAATTCTGCACTTAAAGTGCGTTTCGGGTGCTTTTTAGTGCTTATTTTGCTTTCGCAATGTATATAAATTAAACCCTTGTATGTACTCTTGGGTTTTAGTGTACTTTTGTCGTCGGACCTACACCTAGGCCTCTATTTTATTGTCTGACTACTTTCTGCAGTTCTGTTGACACAGTGTGTCTTACCGGTGAGTTTACTATTATTCTGACGCAACGCTCTCGTTTATGCATAAAGCAATATTTTGTAGTATACAACATGCATGAATTCACTTGTTTAATCATGTGTTCAGACATTGCTGACACTTAAACTCATAATTGCAGTCATTAAGCAATAATCAATGTGTACGGAAATTACCGGTTTGGGCCAGTTGTCACAGTCTCCCCCCGTTAAAAGAATTTCGTCCCGAAATTCAGACTGCACTAACTCTCGCCGGAGTCTTCTTGAATAGGTGGGGATACTTTTTCTTGAACTGGTCTTCACGTTCCCATGTGTACTCGGGTCCGTGCTTAGAGCTCCAACGTACTTTGACAAGTTTCACACTGCTCCTCCTGGTCTTGTTGACTTTCCAGTCAGTAACCTCAACGGGTTGTTCTGTAAATCGGAGGGCTTCATCAATATGTATTTCATCCATCGGGATGGTCACGTTTTCTTGCGTTGGACTCTTCTTCAGGTTGGATACATGAAATGTATCATGTACTCCATTAAGTTCTTCCGGTAACTCCAACTTGTATGCCACGGTACCAATTCTTCTCAAAATTCTGAATGGTCCGATGTATCGTGGATTCAGCTTTCCTCGTTTTCCAAATCTGACTACGCCCTTCCATGGTGAGACTTTTAACAACACTTTGTCTCCCACCTTGAAATCTACCGATTTTCTATTTGGATCCGCGTAGCTCTTTTGTCGCTCTCGAGCCGCCTTAATGCGCTCTCGGATCTGCGCAATCTTGTCGGTTGTCTCTTGTACAAGTTCAGGACCAACCATACGTTTATCTCCAGCGTCTGCCCAACATAAGGGCGACCGGCATTTGCGGCCATACAGAGCTTCGAACGGCGCGGCTTTTATGCTCGTATGATAACTGTTATTGTAGGAAAACTCAACTAAAGGTAGATGAGTATCCCAGCTGCCGCCTAGGTCCATGACACATGCGCGAAGCATATCTTCTAACGTTTGTATAGTCCGTTCGCTCTGGCCGTCTGTTTGTGGATGGAATGCCGTGCTCAGATCTAACTGAGATCCAAAGGCTTCCTGAAATGATTGCCAGATTCTTGAGACAAAGCGTCCATCTCTGTCTGAAATGATTGAGATTGGCACTCCATGACGTGCCACAATTTCTCTTAAGTATATTTCTGCAAGCTTTCCAGTGCTATCCTTCTCTCGGATTGGTAGGAAATGCGCAGACTTCGTCAATCGATCAACTATTACCCATATCATATCGTGCCCTCTCGGGGTCCTGGGTAATTTCGTTATGAAGTCCATCGAGATTTGTTCCCACTTCCATACGGGAATCTCTGGTTGTTGTAGTAGGCCGGACGGTTTCTGATATTCTGCCTTAACCTTGGCACAGGTTAGGCATTTTCCAACATAAACAGCAACGTCGCTTTTGAGTCTCGGCCACCAATAGTACTCTTTCAAGTCTTGGTACATCTTGTCCGATCCTGGATGGATCGAATATCTCGATTTGTGGGCTTCATTAAGGATGACCTCACGTATGCCACCGCAGAGTGGAACCCAGATACGCTTCTTGAAGTATAAGGCTCCCTCTTCATTTGGCACCATGTATTTCAATGCACCCCGGAGGTATTCAGTTTTACGGTTCTCTTCTTTAAGAGCTTCTTGTTGTGCATCCCGAATGCGTGCAGTGAGGTTCGTTCGAATCGTCATTTCCAATGCTCGAACCCTTAGGGTCTTAACCCTTTCCTTTCGGCTCAACGCGTCCGCTACAACGTTTGCCTTTCCAGGATGGTACTTAATCTCACAGTCATAATCGTTCAGCAGCTCGACCCAACGTCGCTGGCGCATATTTAATTCCTTCTGATCAAATATGTGTTGTAAGCTTTTGTGATCTGTGAAGATTGTACATCGAGTACCATATAAATAATGTCGCCAAATCTTTAAGGCGAATACCACTGCACCCAACTCTAGGTCGTGAGTGGTATAATTTCTCTCGTGAACCTTCAATTGTCTTGAAGCGTAAGCGATGACTTTTTGGCGTTGCATGAGCACGCAACCCAAACCTTGTCGTGAAGCGTCACAGTATACCACGAAGTCTTCAGTGCCTTCGGGTAACGATAGTATCGGTGCATCGCAGAGCTTGTTCTTAAGTAGCTGAAAGGCTTCCTCTTGTTTGTGACCCCAGTCGTATTTCTTGTCTTTCTGAGTAAGGGTCGTTAGCGGTTGAGCCATCCTCGAGAAATTCTCAATGAATCGCCGATAGTAGCCCGCTAAGCCCAAAAATTGACGGACTTCAGTTGGGGTCTTGGGAGCTTCCCAATTCTTTATTGCTTCAATCTTGGACGGGTCTACATGAATGCCTTTCTCATTCACCACGTGACCAAGAAATTGTACTTCGCGAATCCAGAATTCGCATTTCGAGAACTTTGCATAAAGTTTCTCTTTCTTCAGTAGCTCCAAGATGGTTCTGAGATGTTGCTCATGTTCTTCTTTCGTTCGCGAGTAAATCAGGATATCATCGATAAATACAATCACGAATTTATCGAGATATGGTTTGCATACGCGGTTCATTAGGTCCATAAAGACCGCTGGTGCATTCGTCAATCCAAATGGCATTACAAGAAATTCGTAGTGCCCATATCGCGTTCTGAATGCAGTCTTTGGCACGCTTTCATCTTGGATTTTCAGCTGATGGTATCCAGATCGAAGGTCGATCTTGGAATAGTAGCTTGATCCTTGCAGTTGATCAAACAAGTCATCAATCCTCGGTAGCGGATACCGATTCTTGATCGTGAGTTTGTTCAGTTCCCTGTAATCGATACACATCCGCAGTGTTCCATCCTTCTTCTTCACGAATAATACTGGAGCTCCCCAGGGTGAGAAGCTTGGCCTTATGAATCCTTTATCCAACAACTCCTGGAGTTGTGTAGATAATTCTTGCATTTCGGATGGAGCAAGTCGATAGGGTGCCTTGGCTACAGGAGCAGCTCCTGGAACCAAGTCTATACGGAATTCGACTTGTCGTTGCGGAGGTAATCCTGGCAGATCTTCGGGGAACACATCAGGAAATTCCTTCACCACAGGAATGTCTTCGAGTTTCGGCTCCACAGCCTTCTTGTCTATAACGTGTGCTAGGAAAGCGACACATCCTTTCCTCAAGCACTTCTGTGCCTTCATACAACTGATGATTCGAAGAGGCGCGTCTCGTTTTTCTCCATGCACGATGAGAGTTTCACCATTCGTTAAAGGGATGCGAATGATTTTCTCATGACAAATAACTTCAGCTTTGTTCTTGGACAACCAGTCCATTCCGACTACTACATCGAAGCTACCCAATTGAATAGGTAAGAGGTCGATGCTAAAATTTCGTTCGCCAAGTTCTAGTGTGCAGCCTCTAACAACTTCGCCCGATTCAACAAGTTTACCATTGGCTAGTTCTATGGAATAAGGAATTTCTAATCTACTAGATTCTATTCCGAGTATGCGTTTAAATTCCACAGACATGAAGCTATAATCGGCGCCAGTGTCGAATAATATGGATGCAAAGTGATTGTTAATGAGAAACGTACCGGTGACCACGTTAGGGTCCTCGCGTGCGTCTCTTGCTCCAATCACAAATGCTCGAACCGGAGCGTTGTTTCTCTCTGGGCAGTTCTTCATGAAATGATCATTGCTTCCACACTTGAAGCAACCTTGGTTCTGCCCTTTCCCGTTACCATTCTTGCTACCAGCACCGTTTCCATTTCGATTCTTTCCTTTTCCCCAACAGTCTTCTGTTTGATGACCCAATTTACCACATTTGTCGCACCTTGGAATGCGACAAGCTCCATCATGGTGATACTTACATTTTTGGCATCTAGGCATGGAGCCTTGGTATGCCTTGGTTGCATGGTTTTTCGTCTCCTGAAACGGGTTAGTGTCACGCTTCTTGCTGAAACCCTTGTTGTTACGAGTTGCTTGGTTCAAACTTGTATGCTTTCTCTTTTTGTCACCGGACGACTCAGCATGCGTCTCGGTCTTCTCAGTGGGGTTCAATGATAGCTTCTTCATACGAACACAATCTTCAGTAAGGCTGACAGCCAGAGTTACAGCCTCGGTGATCGTTTGAGGTTTGGCCGACGTCACCATGCCACGAAACTCTGAGGCCAGTCCCCAAATGTAGCGTTCCACACGCTTAAATTCGGGAGTCACCATGTAAGGAAGCACTCTAGACAGATCGTGGAACCTTCGAGTGTAACCATTGATGTCAGCACCTTCCATAGTCAAGTGCCAGAACTCTGTCTCCAGCCTTTGGAGTTCTGCACGAGAGCAGTACTTCTCTCTCATCCTTTCCTTCAGTTCCTCCCAAGTGAGGCCATAAGCGGCGTCATCACCCAAGGTTTGGGCTTACAGGTTCCACCAAGTCAGAGCTTCATCGACGAATAACCCAGTAGCAAAAGTGACTTGTTGATCCGCGGTACACTTGCTCATGCGGAAAGTAGCTTCAGTCTTCTCCGTCCAGCGCACAAATGCTACTGCACCTCCTGTGCCGTCATAGTTTATCGGCTTGCAGTCGAGGAACTGCTTGAAAGTGCAGCCTGGAATTGATTCAACCAATTCATATGTGAGCAATCGAAGAAATAATGAAACAAAGACCGTTCATAAATTTCCTCATGCTTAGTACAGTGTCTCAAGGTTACCTTGAGCTGCATTGCCTCCAGACGAATCTCCATTCCCATTACGCCTAGCGTTGCTTGGTCCTCCACTGTCTTGAGTTCGGTTCGCCTCGTACTGGGCGATAGCAGCGGAGATCCTTTCCTCCAGTAGAGCGTCCAGCTCTTCAGCAGTTCTTGGCAGTGGGGGAGGAGGAGGTTGATCGTCATTGCGAGCATTCACAGTTTTCCTGGGTGCCATGTTCTGACAGAACATAACACAGCAGGGTTAATCATTTGTTTGATATCGTCCTACTAGACAGTAGTAGTATATATATTCACAGGTATATACCACATAAGTGACATCAAACAATTATTACTCCAGCAGAGTACTTAGTAGGCTTGCACTGAGGGAATCTATACGTGACAAGACTTGCTGTGATTTCTGTGCACTGAATTCCATAATTATGTATGCATCCATAATTACGTAACTCCTTGCACAGTCCGCACAGTTCGTTTCATCCTCATATTTCTTCCTTCAGCTGGGCCATCGCTTTCAGGTAAAGTCACGTATACTCGTGACATTATACTTCTAGTACATGCTAATTATCACACATAATTGCAAGTAATCGACAAGTGCTACTCAAGTGCACTCTAAGTCTCGTAATGTCTTTTCTAGACTCATGTAGACAGTTTCAGGCAGTGGATGTCGCGGGACGTTTTATGCAATGAAAACTCTTTGAAAATTGTTTTCGTGAATGGATCCTAGAGATTGTAGACTAGACTCGAGAAGGAATCCTGGTTCACTACAATCGCAGCTCTGATACCAATCTGTCACACCCCTTTCTGCGGCGGAAGCACGAGGTGTGATCATGAAAGGTTCTCATTGCATACGAAGAGTAAACATGCTACATGCTCGTAAAATAACATTCAAATACCATAATTTGAAAACATACGTTAGCGTTTACATCGCTAAGTCGCATAAAACATTGTCTTAAAAGTTTACAACTTTATTCAAGCTTAAACACAAGCGACATCCACGAGCATAAGCTAAACCACGCGCACATCCATCCTAGTTACCTGAAATACATGTGAGTTTTTGGAAAAACGTCAACATAAAGTTGGTGTGAATTCATGCTGTTTTGTATTTCATGTTTGTATACTTTGTATGAAAACATAGTTTGTGAGTAAATCAAGTTTTCATATATAAATCTAGTTTCATGTGTACCCCACGTACACTTGTATAATTCAATTTCCTCTTGAGTACCCCACGTACTCAAGTTATATATCAATTCTCTTGAGTACCCCACGTACTTCAAGTTATTCATCAATTCTCTTGAGTACCCCACGTACTTCAAGTTATTTATCAATTCTTGTATGGTATGAATTTTATGTAAATACAGTATTTCTGTAATTATCAGATTGTTAATGGGTTGCAAAGCCATTAACATGTGACACGTCATAGGAAGTCACCAAACCTAAGGCATTTAATTGGTATATTCTGAGACACAAAAACACCCCTCGATTCTCGCCCCGATCGAGTGTGAGGCTGCCAGGCACCTGTTAGATCTAACCTTTTGTTCTGCGGTCTGAATGTATACGTTGATTAATGGTGCTTCTGTACCCTATTCGTGACACTATTTCTCATAACGCCTCCTACTTGGTTCTCGTTCTCACCAAGCGCGTTTCTTGTTATCATTTCTCATAGCGCCTTATACTTGGTTCTCGTCTCACCAAATGCGCTTCTCATATTCATATATTTCGTCACACTTGGTTCTCGTTCTCACCAAGTGTACTTCTTGTATTTATATCATACCATTTATAAATATTGTACTTTTGTACATGTATTTCACCCCCGAAGTTATAAAAACTGAAAACAGTTAAAGAGAAAAGGGGGAGCATGAACTCACAACTTTGCGTTCCTAGCGTCGTAAACTCCACCGGATTTGCTTACTTAACGTCGTAACCTATACGCGTTTTCTTATCGTTAGTCACTAGACTTGCGTCGCACAAGTACAGTCACTCTCTTTTGTGTATATTTTCTTGTGTTAAAAATATTCTTATATTTTTAACTACGTATCTTACTTATATTATTTTCTCCAAAAATAAATATAAGTCTTTTATGTTTTGCACTTTGCACCCGAATTATGTATCTTGTATGTTGTATGTGTGTTTTTATATTTCTACTCCTCATGAGTATTTAGTGTATTTTTTTAAGTCTTAATACACTAGCACGTATAACACATACTATATACACTTAGCACAAAATTTGGTGATAAAATAATATATATTTTTCTCTCAAAAATATATACATAATATCCATTTTTATTCTTGAAGAAATCACCATTTCTTGTCACCAAAACTTAGGGAAACCTTGGTAATACTTTTAAATACATTTTTAGGGAATAAGTTTCTCAAAAACTTATATTTTTCTAAGTGTCAAAATTTATAAAAATTTTGACAGAGTTTCCCCTAAAAATGGAGGTTTCCCACGTTTTCAAAACGTGTGTTTATTTTCTTTTAAATCATCATCAATCATCAACAATCAGCAACAACAATTATCAACAATAATCGTCAACAATAATCACTAATTTCATGAACTTGAATATTTACAAAAATGTGTAGTAACTTACTAGCACATTTAGTAAGTCTTGTTATCTTTAAAAATAAGTTTAACTTCTTAAAAACTTTATTTTTAAAGAATATGAAGTTTTACAACTTCTAGTCGGTTTTTATGAAAATTATTTCTTTGTTAGTACTTTTGTTACACAAATGTCCATACACTTGTTTATTCACAAAAACCACTTTTGTTTGTGTAAGATCCGGTTTAGAACATGTGATTTCTTTAAAGTGTGGTTCTTCAAAAATACCACTTGCAGATACGTAGATCCGCTAGTTTTAAACACCATTGTACCGGTTAAATCACTTTTACACAAGTAAAATATTTCTACACAAGTTCATGTATCTTGTGTGGTAGAGTTTCGCCTTTTAACCCTTGTGGTAACCAAAAACGAGCTTATGTGAAGATCCATGATCTTACAAAGTCGGGTTAAACGGCGATCCGAGCTACCACATTATAGATCGGGTCTCAAAAATCTCATATTCCAAATACCACAACTTTTACACAACACATATGCTTTTAACCAACAATATTTGCAAGTTTAGTGGACTTTAATGCTTCAAAATGCAAGATTCCGAGTTTTAATCATCATACATCTTATTAACCACCTTAGATTAGTTAAAGTATGAGTTTTAAGCATTATACCTCTAGCTCAAGGCTAGGGAAGAATCTAAGCACAAATCGAGTGGATAAAAGCAAAGTAGAGAGGTCCTTCGCCTTCCGTTTGCTCCAAGACTCCTAATTTGTGACCCTTAACACTTGTGTGACCTTGGAATGGCTTGAACAAGGCTCGAAAAATTGATGGATGCTTAGGGATGTTTGGCCGTGAGCTTGAGAGAGCAAGAGAGAGTGTGATGTGTGAAGTTGGGATGTGAATGATCTTGTGTACTAAATGTTGATTTTATAGACAAAGTTTATGGTAGTTATCCAATGGTTTATATGCCAACTAGATATTAAGCAAGAATCATTAAACAAATCATCCAAGTACAAGGGTGTCCCCCTCTAGGGGACGGTTTCTAAGGGGGGGGGGGTCCTAGTTTGATTCCAACCATTAGTTAGGTAATTTAGTTAGGTTAAGTAAGTTAGTTAAGTGCTTAACCCGGTTAGTTGTGTGTCGTGCTTTATGGCGGGTGTTAGGGTATTCAGGGACCCTAACTGGCTCAGAAAAAGATAAATAATGTTAATGGCAATATTTTCATGTCCCGGGTATAGTCCGGTTGTTCGGTTACATACCGATTCGTTAAAGTGCTAAATTACACTTTTTAGTGTCGTTTAAGTACCTTTCTTGTACCCTTTCAATTCCCAACACTTAGGGAAATATTCTGGATAATAAAACGACATTTCTGCATAATATTTACATGCTTAAATGCTGATTATTGCTGAATTTTTATAAATTCTGCACTTAAAGTGCGTTTCGGGTGCTTTTTAGTGCTTATTTTGCTTTCGCAATGTATATAAATTAAACCCTTGTATGTACTCTTGGGTTTTAGTGTACTTTTGTCGTCGGACCTACACCTAGGCCTCTATTTTATTGTCTGACTGCTTTCTGCAGTTCTGTTGACACAGTGTGTCTTACCGGTGAGTTTACTATTATTCTGACGCAACGCTCTCGTTTATGCATAAAGCAATATTTTGTAGTATACAACATGCATGAATTCACTTGTTTAATCATGTGTTCAGACATTGCTGACACTTAAACTCATAATTGCAGTCATTAAGCAATAATCAATGTGTACGGAAATTACCGGTTTGGGCCAGTTGTCACATGACTGTCGCTATTGCAATAACTGCAACCGTTACGGTCACTTCACTCGCAACTGCCGCATCGAACCGTGAACTTAAGAACTCAACAACAGCTCCAGCAAAAGTCTTCAGCATCAAGTACCTAGCGAGCGTAGGATAAAGTTGTAATGATACGATTTTTGACGTTTATTTCTAAGCTTTGAACCTACTCTACTACTCAATGTTGCCCTCGTATTCTCTTTCACTCTCTAATCGCCGCACTTAGACTAGATTCACGCACATACTATGTACTATATCACGAAATAATGTGTTTTACCCTCACTACACTCTTAGGACGAGGTACGATAAACGTGCAAGGAACGACTAATCGCGGGTGCACACGGGATTATTTGGTTCAGTGCACGAAGATCGTAGTGAAATTCTAAGGTGCCATAGCGTTTGACAAAAGGTGACACCAAATCACGGGATGAAAGTAGTAGGGGTCGAGCAAGGTGTGCTTTATCATACTACCAAAGTTCCGTGAAGAAAGTGCCACGTGGAGTTGAACGTTAATAGACCTATTATACTATTGTGACTATTTTCAACACACTACACTCAATCGCAAGGCGTAACAACTGAAATTGCATCATCGCAAGACTTGTCGTAAGTTTGCAAACGCAATGCAATCGCCTCATCGATGGACTCTGGAGAGTCTACCTCGCAGGACAATTGCATCAATGCAAGACTGGTCGTAAGTCTATAGCAATCAATCTCATCAAGCACATTAACGCTCACGACGTTGTCGGGTGAGGACCTATTCTACCCTCCTCGATGACTGTGATGCGTCGCAACGTAACGTTAAGCTTACTCGAAACAAAACTCGACTAATCGAAATCGTTTATCATATGTATCTCGCAATCTCTGTCGCTTCTTATGAGAAACTATATCACTTGCTGTGTATCAATCTATCGCTATACCGTTAGCTGTAATATTCGTGTTAAGTTAGCACGCATGACCTCGCTTCACGAGATGAAACTCCTATGATTAAAACAGGGCGTTTTAGTCATATCAGTGACCTTTCGTGGAAAAAGGCCATGTGGGGTCTAATGCTAGTCAAACTCTGTGGTGTTAATCAATCGAATCGAACCGCGTAAATCGAACCACATACCTCTATCGCTTGCAACGTAACAACTACTGCTTATTGTAATTCGATTATCATCGCTGTCGTCTAATCACCTCATCGCTCATCGCTTATCGTGTATAGTCTACCGCTTGCTAGTGTATCGCGTACCACCTATCGTTCGTTTGGTGTTCGTTACAGTCTGTGTGATATTAGCACATATGACACCGCTTCGCGAGGCGAAACTAACCTGATTAAACGTGGTGTTTCACCATGTTAGCAACCTCTCGTGGAAACGTGCCATGTGGGTTTAATGTGGAACCTAATCGAAAACGCGCTATTCGATTCTCGCTTATCAACTCGCTGGATTAATCTATTCGATCCTATCTTGTGCTCGGTTCGACTTTCTATCGATTGGGCCGAGTAAACGCAATTCTATCCGAGTCATATCGGCACACCTGACACTGCCTCACGAAACGGAAGTAATATGGGCAAAGCATGGTGGATACGCCGCTGGTACTTCCTATATATAAGTGTTTTATGCATATTAACGAACTTTCGTGGGAAAGTGACAAGTGGGGCTCGGTGATTAACTACATTTTGCACTATTAAAATTTGTTTTTATAAAAATTTTGATTTAAAACCGGTGGGCAAGTGAAATTTTTCTCACAACGTGGAGATAACATCGAATTAGCTTAGCTCCATGTCCAAGAAAAGTTTCATAAGCCCAAGTTTTCCTTAAAGCTTTTACAACATTCAAACGAAATCCTTCTTACGACATCGGTTCGACATCGAGTTCAGCTTGAACCCATGCCGTAGGAGAGTTTTCGCAACTTCAATTTCATCTTCGATTTCCTTGGCATGTTTAAAACATAAAACTTCCTTGCAACATTGGTTAACATCAACTCAGTTGACTTTATGTTAAAAGGAAAATTTTCAAAACTCCATCCTAGATTCCTTTTAAATATCTAAAATAAACGTTTCTCGTAACGTTGGTTAACGATCGACTCAGTTAATTCTACGTCATGAGAAACCTTTCAATTTCAGTCGCATCGAATCCTCCAAGACACGTGGTACCTTGGAATGCCAACTCGTGGGGTTATTACTTCTGTCTTACGTCGCCTTCTTGCTATCACAGTCGATTTCTCTTATTCGAAATGTTCCCGCTGTCAACTTACGATCAAATCACTCGCTGTATCGCTACTCATACAAGATCAACTCTTAGAAGTCTACCTATTGGATTAATTTCGGGACGAAATTTCCTAAAGTAGGGGAGACTGTAACAACCCGCACTTTTGTGCGTTGTTACTACTCGTTATATTCGTTACGCCTAGCACCAGAGATTCGGATCATAATGTAACTATATCGTATGTATCGCTATTCGAAGGATAATCGCATATTTTCGAAATACAATATCACTATACTACACTATTATCACACTAACACTCACGGAGGCATTGAGTGAGGACCTATTCTACCCTCCTCAGTGGCCGTGATGTGTCGAACGTAAACAATTAACGCTAACAGGGACTCTCGGGTGAGTGCTGTAACTCCAGTCGTCGTGACGATGATGACAATACGAGTAAACGGTACCCCGTCAGTCATTGTGGCACAACTCGCAATAACGTTCACGATGACGTCGAGAGTGGACCTATACTACCCTCCTTGATGGCCGTGAAACGTCGTTTACAATCGCATACTCGAATCGAAAACCGATTGTTAATTATCGAAACTTTGGAATATAGATACGTAAATACGACCCCTAGTGATGTATATATATAATAATAACAATATAATAATATAGATTAATTATGAAATGTACGCGCTTCGAAAGCTATCAAAACGATCAAAAACGGAGAAGTCCAACGCGTCAGGATAGCTATCCGGACGGATGGGCCATCCGGACGGATGGGCATGCGCACGGATGGGCCATCCGCACGCATGGGCCATCCGCACGGATGGGCCATCCGCACGGATGGGCTATCCGGGCCAGAACTCTTCTCTTCTCCTCTGCGGCCTATAAATACCATGTCACATCACTTGAACAGTGATGTGACAGCCCCTACTCAACCAAACACGCTCCAAGACCCTTTTCTCTCGATTTCCTCGCGATTCCGGTAAGATTTCAACCTAAAACTTGCACTTCTACAATCTACACTCGATTCTACATCATTCTATCTTTCAAAACTCGAATTCTAACCGTGAAATCTGCGGATTTGAGGCGTTTTGAGGTGATGTCATCAAGAGTTCTTATGAACTTCCAATTGTGACCTCATCCCACCATAAACGACTCAGATCTGGGTGATTTCCACTTGTTTTGGTAACAAATCTCGCCTAAATCTAAGTATTTACCCAAGGAACTGTGCGATTTCGAGTTAACCATGGAGAACCATCATGAACGGCCAGATCTGATGGAACGGGGTGATTCCCGGCCGTTAGAGCGGGTCGGAATTGACGGAACTTCAAGGGTTAGTGCGAGATTACACGGTCCCGGTAACTTTACACTTATTTTCCTTCCGTTAAACACTCGAAAACAATGTTTAGAACGTGAAACAGACGTGTCATCCGCACGGGTGACATGACCGCACGGGTGGCATGTCCGCACGGACAACATGTTATCCGCACGGACAACATGTCATCCGCACGGACCACTCATCCGCACGGACCACTCATCCGCACGGACCACTCACCCGCACGCACCACTCATCCGCACGCACCACATGTCCGCACGGATGACATGCCCGCACGGATCACATGTCCGCACGGATGACAATCCGCATGAGTCGACACTCGCTCGAACGAATAAACCCATCATCCGGACGAAACCTATGCAATCCGCACGGATCACATGCAACCCGCACGGATCACATGTAATCCGCACGGATCACATGCAATCCGCACGAATCACATGTAATCCGAACGGATGAACACCATCTGACCAGATGACTGGTTTTTCAATGCTAAACTCGCTTAACCGTACCTCGTTTACTCTATTCTTCAAGGATCAACACAGACTTACTCGCAACCGACTCGAACAAGTTGTATTCCCGCTAAATACGCACTGTGAGTATACTTGACCCCTTTTTAATCGAATTTTGGGTGTAACATACGTTTCTAACAAATCGAACTTATCAATCGAACTATTCAATCAATCGAATTATCACTTGCGAATAACTGTTATGCATAGATATACGTGATGCTAGTTGCATATGTGCTAGGGCTTATACTCGCGACGTCCCACCACGACTAGTATAGTACTATTGCGCCCGACGGGGTCTAGTTATGCCATCGTACATTCGAGCATCGAGGACTTAGTTGGTAGTATCAGTTTTGTGAGTATATATGTCGTGTATTACGTTCTTGCATATGGAAATTCGCTACACTTTTTACCTATTATGCTACTTATCAAACCTGTATACTCGCCAATACTTTTGTATTGACAAATATTTTAACGTATGTTGCAGGTTAGATCGCAGGCTATATCAAATCAAGCTAGGAAGTCTAGAAACTCCACTAAAACCTAGGTTGTCGGATTTGTATTGTTTGAGAGGACAAGAAATCTGTGATAACTTATGTGATTGTATTATTTGTTAGTATGGGATAATGAATGTATTAAATATTATCGCAATATAGTTGTTATGGATTCTCTTGAGCAATTTGATTCGCCTAGTGCCACGCCCCGATGATTCCGCCATCGGTTGGGGTGTGACAGCATTGGAGACTTAAACACGATCTCACGGTTCATCTCGCAAGTCAAGATTTGCCCCACCTGTTGGTTGATTCTGACGAAGAGTAGTTTATTTTAATTGTTTTAGTGTAGTGTAATTTTTAATTTTTTTAGTGGTTGCGTTGTTTTAGTGTCGTGTAATTTTTATGAATTTTATGTTTTTTTTTTAAGTTTCATTTTAATGTAATTGTTTTTTTTATTAATTTAATGTTTTATTTGTTTTTATTTAACATATAATTTAAAAAAAGCAAAAAAAAAAAGTTTGCCACTTTCAAGTGTTTAAACCATTGCCAACACTTTTCTGCAAAGTTTAAACTTTTTACCCTCTCTGACGTGGCACTCTCTGATTGGTCCATTTTAAAGTTTGCCACTTTCACCTGTTTAACCACTCCCTTCACCCTGAACATTTTGTGAACCAAACAGGTCAGCCTCTGACCAAATCAGAGGTAAGGTCTGAATGAATTCATTCACATGTAAACAAACACCCCCTTAGTTTCTATTGATATGATTATTGTAGATCATTTTTTTTTTGTTTTTTTATATGATATAACATTAAATCTAAACTTGTCTGTTAGCTAATGCTATTCTTACTATATATTTTTTAGTTAACTTTTCAACATCATTTAATGTATCATAAACTATAAAGACGTATTGAATCATTTACAATTATTATTATTATTTTTTTTTTTTAAGAAGCAAACCCTGCACCTCCTTGAGGCAGTTTGTAACGAAATTGATGTACAAGTTTGTAACGGTGTGTCAATCGTACGTAAAACATTTACAATTGCGTATCAAATTATCAATGGTGGAACTAATCTTAAAATGGGTAAATTTGTAAACCTCTTGTACATATTATACATATTAACATTTCCAAGCTGATGACGTCAGCGAGGAATAGTTATGTGAATTGGTTGGCCACTTTTGGCGGCCTGACTTTGTTTTTTTTTTTTTTCATATAATAGTTATTTATAGGTGATGCTAAGTTACAATTTTGTCTCAGGTGTAAAATTACGATTTCGTTTCGATTCAAAATGAAATTTTGCTTTTGCCTCTTGCTTAAATTTATGATTTTGCCCTAAGTTAAAAAATACAATTTTTGCCCCACTTCAAAATAAAATTATGGTTTTACCCTCAGCTAGAGTCCTGCCAAATTACGATTTGGTTCCCAGTTTAAAATTACAATTTTGCCCCCAGCTAAAAATTACGATTTTGCCCGCAGCTAAAATATTACGATTTTGCCCCCATTTCAAAATAAAAAAAATGGTTTTGCCCTCAGTTCAAAATATTATTTTGCCTCCATTTTAAAATTACGATTTTACCTCCGCTAGAAATTGCAATCTTGCCATCGTTTTTTTTTCTTTGGCAAAACCATGGTAGTGTTTTATTTTACTTTGTTGACTTAATTTTTTTATTCATGCCAAATAGCTGCCTAGCACTCGCTAATTGGTCCTGACAAGTTATTGTTTTGCCCCCAACTCTAAATTACACGCTTGTCATCATTTTAGTTAATTTTTTTTATCATAACTATGGTACTGTTTTTCTTTAATTGGTTAACTCGATGTATTTTTTTTGATATCGTGTTATAGGTAACATGTATAACTAACCGACATAAAGGCGTACATATTATTAACCTAAGAAATACTCGGTTTAGTGCCCCGCAACGCGGGCGGCGCATAACTCTAGCTGCCTAACACTGGCTCATTAGTCCTGAAAAATTACAGTTTTGCCCTGAGCCCAAAATGATGGTCTTATCATCGTTTTTTTCATAGCAAAATTATAGTAGTCTTTTTCCTAATTGATTGAGAATTATTCGACCATCGCCCCGCCCCGCAACGCAGGCGGGGCATCTACTAGTTTACATACATAACAATACCTCAAACTTTCACTACACTTGATTAGCAGTGCCATTAGCATGTATGACACTTGGACATTTACATTTACAATATTCATGAACATCAAAGGGGCCGTTTGGCAACTTCCGAATGGTTAAGTGCTGAACCAATAAAAGATCTGAATCATTAAGTGTTGAATCAGTAAGATGTCTGAACCATTAAGAACCAATATAATGCTTAGCCGTTTAGAGGCAAATGTCTGACCAATTCAGATTAATTAGAGGTGTTAATCATTCAGACTTAGTATAATGCTTAACCATTCAGAGTCAAATGTCTGAACCATTCAGACATCTGCTCGCGAAATAAACAGTCTGAACCATTAAGAGCATCATTAAGAGGTAAACAAACAGCCCCTAACTTTCTATTGATTAAGGTTGCAACGAAATCAATCTACACCATTAATTGAACAAAATTACAAAATCAATGACTACATTTCCTTTTACATTAATTCACACACATCGAGTAGTATTTCATAAGAGTAGGTTTTTGGGACAAGACCCAAAACAAATACAAAAAATTATTAAAGTAATGTATGCATGTAGTTTTGATATTTTATTATATACCTATATAGGTTATATTCATAACGAACAATTAAATTTTCTTTTTCTTTTTTCTTTTTAATTTCAGAAGATACGGTGAGAAATAATAACCATTACTTTCGGATTATTATTGCGGCATATATATACACACACATAAAGATGTAGGGTGAGGTTCGGCTAGAAAGTCCAAGTTTCCTAAAAAGTGTAAAAAGTCATAAAACACAATAATTTCAGGCATAAAACACACCTAAAACTCATAAATAATAGAATAAATATTACTAAAACATCATATTCAAACTCTAATAGTCCATAAAAACTTCAAACGCACCATCGTATAACTATGAATATAAAACACAAAATGCTAAACAACATAAAACACAATAATATTTGTCATTCCATAATCAGAGCCTTAACATCTAAAACACAACACAAAACCCACATATGTAATGTTTTAGTAATCTTCATCATATTATTTGTAGGTTTTTGGTGTGTTTTATGATTGATATTATGGTGTTTTATGACTTTTTACACTTTTTAGGAAATTTGGACTTTCTGGCGAACTCCTAGCCTAAAGATGTAATAAATAAACACTTAAAACTTTGTTGAAAACATATGGAGAATTTGTATATTTAATCACATCGATTTAATTTTTTTTTTTGAAATGTATCACATCGATTTAATATCGTGTTGTATTTAAAATATGTACATGTATGCACACGATAAACTTTATTAACACTGATCTATTTAAAATAAAGTATTTTTTGATGTTGTAAACTAGAAATTAGTACTTTATTTCCAAGTTTGGGTACTCTAACGATACCAGCCAAACAAAATCGGTACATATATCGGTACTAATATTCATTTTTATTGTTTTCAATTCAATACGAGTCGATTTCCATATATTTCAGTATTTTTGTCCCTTACAATTAGTATGGAATTCGTTTTGTGTTTTTACTCAGTTTCGGTTTAGGTTGTATTTTACTATATAGATAACTTATATCATATAAATATACCGAATTATCACCCTACTACACGAGAGAATTCCACTAGTTTATTTCATTTACCGAGGAACCGACCCATATATATGGTAGTGGAGAGTTCAAATGAGAAGAAATTAAAAATTAATAATAAAAAGAATAAATTATACAAATGTAATTTGAACAAATCATTTCATAAGTCTATTATTTGTTTTTGCTATTCAAATTAATAAACTATATTCATTTAATGAGTCCAACTTATAAAATAGTGTGCACCTTTCACAATAAAAACAATCTTGCACATGATCTTACATTTTCAACGTTCCCCACACCATTAAAACAATATTTTGGTGTAGGATACAGAGTGTGTAGGACTCAAACACTTTTAAATAATTTTGCAACTCATAATAAATATGTGTATGACACAAAATTTTTAAATAATTTTATCACTTCTAATAAAATTTGTGTATGAGCCAATACATTAATGATGGTGAAGGAGTAATTTATGGTTGCATTAATAAGACTTGAGTAACTCTTTAAAATATTTATTAATATTCTACATCAAAATGTCTATACTACCCTTAGTAATTAAAACATTAATTAAAAATAGACAAAAATGATATCCTGATTCACAACTATTGATAAAAAAATATAAGGTCTAGATTAATTATTTTTTCTCTTTTTAAAAAGATTTTTCTCAAATAAACCCATGTATCATCTTTTAGGCTGGAGGGTGTGGGAGGCATCCTCCCTTCACTTCAGCCATTTATAACTCCCACATGGCTCCATCACCAAACCCAAGATTTTAAGAGGGGGCACTAACCCTTCTTCGCTACCATGCTAACGCCAAAAATGAAAGGTTCAGGTGGGGTCCACTAGATTTAATCTAATGAATTTTTTTTTAATTTTGTTTAATAGGGGGTTCCATCCACACCATGCAAATTAAATGTGGGCGTAATAAAGCCTCTGGCTAACGTGGATCCTACGTGTCGCTTACGTGGCCTGGTAAAGCCCCTAGGGGGCTCCAACCACACCCTCCAGCCTTAGAGGAGAGGGGGCGGTGCGTGATACAATCACGAAAACCAAGTTCAACGCGTGGAAATCACTTTTTTCCCACCGTCACCATAACATTCACGCGTGATATAATAACGAAAAGCCCATTCCGTGATTTTTTTCACGGCGTGATATATGTTAGTTGTGAGGGTAGTTGTTGGTTGGGGGGAAATTGTTGGGTGTGGTGGTGAGTGATGACCACCGCCACTAAAAAAAGGTTGTGAGTGATGGAAAAATGGTTGATGACATGGCGAAACATGATTGGATATTGTGAGTGATAGAATTCTATCACTAGTGACCACCCATACTCCTTTATAGCTATGCTACCTAATTCGTTAATTTATTATATCATAAGATAATAAACCGACGCATCACCTGTTTTTCTCCTCTCCTCTCTATATATATAACCAACTAATTATCATCAAAAACGACTTTCTATCTCTAAAGGTGACAAATTGTCATAAAATACAACTACACACACAAATGGAGAAAGAAACACGAACCCTAAAAGCCAAACTCAAACGTGAAGTATGGGATTGTGAAAGCTCTCTCTACGACTCTTTTGAACTCAAATCTTTTGAACGACAACTTGATTCTGCAATCTCCTCAAGAACCATGTCAATGCCCCACCTCTCATCTACCACCTCCGTCCGCCGCCAACCACCGCCGTCCGACCACAAACCCTCCTCCAAGAAACAATCAAGACTCACCCGATCCCTCAACAAGCTCATTCGAGCGGTTTTCAGGCCGAAACATAACCATCATAGCTCATCAAGAGATGAAGCTTTTTACGTATATGACACCTCTAGTGCTCTTTCCACTATACCGGAGACGCCTGAGACGGTGCCGGAGTTTGATGTGGTCTCGCCGGACATGAAGTCGTTAGTGACAAGAGCGCGATCGGATCGGTTTGTGCCAACTTCTCTTGGTATATCATGTGCTTGACAATTGCAAATACTTAGGGTTCTACATGTTATTAATTATTATAGTTGATTTTTTTTTTTTTGAGATGTTTTAGTTATCTACTAATTACATAAGTATATATGAATTTTGAGCATCGTGTATTATACTTTAATCTGATGTTTAGTTTGATTTGATGAATATGAATTAAACAAACCCTTGATCAATAATTACTTTTTTTCCTTTCTTGATGAATAATTTTTTTTTTCCTTTTTTGATCATTGATCATCGTGTATTATACTTCAATCTGATGTTTAGTTTGATGAATATGAATTAAACAAACCCTTGATCAATAATTAGTTTTTTTCCTTTCTTGATGAATAATTATTTTTTTCCTTTTTTGATCAATAATTAATATGGGTATTAAATTGGTTGATTTTCAGCAAGTGAAATATTAAATTTCTTGTTTAAAGTAGGTGTTGAACGTATATTGTGAATTGGTTTTTTTTTACTACGTTTGCATATAATATATTTCTTTCCACTTAGAAACGTAATGAAATTAAACATGTATATATTTTACTCTTAGATTGTGAAACTTCCATGTTCTTTCACTTAAAGATTTCTTATTTATAGAATTTTGATAATTCTTCACATAAGGTTTTTCCACTAAAACCATCATAGTAGATATTCTAACTCTTATCTTAATAAACTATTGTAACAACATGTTAATGAGGTGAAAATTTTAATGCATGATAAATGATAAGATATATATTCAACAATTACATACAATATAATATAATATATAGAATATAAATGTTGACTATGAAATATACCAAGGTTATTTCATTGTGAGGGTACATAAGAGGTGTGGGCATTGATGATGACGTGACAAGGTGGACAATTGGAGAGAAAAGAAAAAAAAAAGAAGAGGAAATCTCGAAACTAGCCAAGAATTGGTCAATATTTCGAAACTAACCAAAGGAAACGTCTTGTAGAGACGTTACCACATTGCTGAAACGTCTTGAAAATGGACCAATCATTGGCTGCCACGTGTCCGACAACGCTGAAACGTCTCAGAAGTCTTAGCTGAGACGTCTTAACATGGCTTGAGACGTTTCCACACGGCTTCATATGGCTTGAGACGTTTCCCCATGGCTTGAGACTTTTCCACATGGCTTGAGACTTTTCCATATGGCTTAAGACTTTTCCACATGGTTTGATACTTTTCCACATGGGTTGGCTTAAGACTTTTCCACATGGCTTGAGCAATTTCTATATGGCTTGAGCCCTAAAATGACATTTAACTCTTTATAAAATTAACCTTAAATTAAGTTAAATATATATAAAATTAAATAAAATAGTTGGTTGTTAGGATTTTTCATATTTTTAAAAGTTTTTTACTTTTCTTAAGTTTTAAAGTCTTTTAGAGTTCTTATACACACATACATACACACCATTTTGTAATACATATGAGAATTTCAAAAGAATAATTTTTCATAATCTTAAAAGTTTTAGTAATTAAAAGTTTTGTAACATAATACGATTACTTAAAACATATTTTCAATTTTTAAACTAAATTTTTAAACTCTTATATGTTTTTCTATGTTTACGTTTCTTTTTTTCTTCAAAATTACACCATAAAATATGTTTAAAAATCGTGAGAAAGATTAGTTTAAAAATTGAAAATATGTTTTAAGTAATCGTATTATGTTACAAGACTTTTAATTACTAAAACTTTTAAGATTATGAAAAATTATTCTTTTGAAATTCTCATATGTATTACAACATGATGTGTATGTATGTGTGTATAAGAACTCTAAAAGACTTTAAAACTTAAGAAAAGTAAAAAACTTTAAAAATATGAAAAATCCTAACAACCAACTATTTTATTTAATTTTATATATATTTAACTTAATTTAAGGTTAATTTTATAAAGAGTTAAATGTCATTTTAGGGCTCAAGCCATATAGAAATTGCTCAAGCCACGTGGAAAAGTCTTAAGCCAAGCCATGTGGAAAAGTCTTAAGCCATATGAAAAAGTCTCAAGCCATGGGGAAAAGTCTCAAACCATGTGGAAAAGTCTCAAGCCATGGGGAAAAGTCTCAAGCCATATGAAGCTGTGTGGAAACGTCTCAAGCCATGTTAAGACGTCTCAGCTAAGACTTCTGAGACGTTTCAGCGTTGTCGGACACGTGGCAGCCAGTGATTGGTCCAATTTCAAGACGTTTCAGCAATGTGGTAACGTCTCTACAAGACGTTTCCTTTGGCTAGTTTCGAAATGTTGACCAATTCTTGGCTAGTTTCGAGATTTCCCCAAAAAAGAATATATATTTTTGAGTAACTTACGGTTTTCGTTTGTGATTTGGTCATATTTCAAGAATGTTGTTTGGTATAGAGAAAATACTATACTTTGAAATTGTTTGTATTGAAATTGTATTGTACAAAATTAGGGTTATACAGAGATGGTGTTTATATAGTCCAGCATATTACACACTAGCCCCTATACTATTTGTTTCCTTCTTTCCGACACTCCCCCTCAAGTTGAGTAGTGGGGTTTCCAATACTTAACTTGCTCAAACAGCTACTAAACGCATTTCTGTTGACTGCTTTTGTGAGAATATCTACGAGTTGATTTTTTTATGATATATACGGAAGTTCTATGATCCTTTCCTTCAGTTTCTCCTTGATGAAATGTCGATCTACCTCCACGTGTTTTGTTCGATCATGCTAAACTGGATTTTCTGAGATTTGTATTGCAGCTGTATTGTCGCACATAATTTTACTGGGTGCTGCCCTTTGGGAGAAACCAATGTCTTCTAGAAGTTTCCTGATCCTAAGAACTTTGCTTAACCCTCAAGCTATGCCTCTGAACTCTGCTTCTGCACTTAACAGAGCGACCACCTTCTGTTTCTTACTCCTCCAGGTAACAAGGTTTCCACCAACCAAGGAGAAGTACCCTGATGTTGACCTTCGATTTCCCTTATCTCCTGCCCAGTCGGCGTCAGTGTAGAGCTCAACATTTAAATGTCCATTTGCTTTGAACAATCCATGGCCTGCGGTTCCCTTTAGATACCTTAGAATTCTCTGAGCAGCTTCCATGTGAGCAACTTGCGGTTGGTGCATAAACTGACTTACCACTCCAACAGCATACGCTATATCAAGGCGAGTGTGGGAGAGATAAATTAACTTTCCCACGAGCCGTTGATACCTCTCTTTGTCTGCAAGCTCGCCATTAAGTTCCATGTGAAGATTGTGGTTCACCACCATTGGCGTATTTGCTGGTTTACAATCAATCAAACCAGTTTCCGCCAGGAGATCAAGGACATACTTCTTTTGGCAGATGAAAATCCACCGTTTAGACCTGAGAACTTCTATTCCGAGGAAATACTTGAGATTCCCAAGGTCTTTCATTTCAAACTTTGAAAACAAATTCTTTTCTAGCCGTGCTATCTCTTCCACATCATTTCTGGTGATAATCATGTCGTCTACATATATGATCAGGCTAGTTACGAGGCCGTTTCTTCTTTTGAGGAACAGGGTATGATCAGCGTTACTTTGGTAATACCCGTATTCTTTCATGGCCAAAGTGAACTTTCCAAACCAGGCCCGAGGTGACTGTTTTAGCCCGTATAGAGACTTTTTCAACCGACAAACCTCCCCATCTTTAAAATTCCCTGAAAAACCTGGAGGTGCTTCCATGTAGACTTCTTCCGCTAGATCTCCATGGAGAAATGCATTTGTAACATCAAACTGATGGAGAGCCCAATTCTTATTTGCTACCACGAAGAAGAGGACTCTGATGGTGTCCATTTTTGCAACCGGAGAAAACGTCTCAGAGTAATCGATCCCATAGGTCTGAGTGTACCCTTTGGCTACAAGTCGAGCTTTGTATCTTCCAATAGAACCATCTGGTTTATACTTAATTGAATACACCCAACGGCAGCCAACTGTTTTTTTTCCTTTTGGGAGAATGCACTTTTCTCATGTATTGTTTTTCATAAGAGCTTGCATCTCTGTTTCCATTGCTTCTTTCCAGTTCTTTTTACTTTGTGCTTCCTTTACAAAGCCAGGTATTTGTTCGGAGTATAGAGAGGTGACAAATGCTTTCGCACTGTTAGATAAGTTCCCATTAACTATATTAGCTACAGGATACCTTGAGGTTCTGGTTTCCCTCTCTGGCGAGTACCGTTTTGGAGGGACCCCTCTATTGGCTCTAGGAGGGAGAGGGTATCTTCCGGTTGTCTCTGCTGCAACTGATTCCACATATTCAATGACTTGTTCAACCTCTTCCAAGTCTGGTTCGCCCTGTTCCACATCTGGTTCAGCCTGTGGAGTAGGTTCCGTTGTTGTCGGTTCTATGTGTTCCCCTGTTGTTTCATGGTTATAAAATGTAGAACCTCCAGGGTCCTCAGTATTTCTTACCTCGGGTATCACGTTGGATAGAATTTCTTCAGTGGTACTGTGCTCCGCAGATTGTGTGGCTGTGTTTGAAGGACCCGCAGTACTGTGATGATTTTCTGTTGTTACTTCTTCAGATGAGGGAAGTTGGGTTAGCCAACTCAGGGTGTCTATACATTCGTTCTCCCCCTGACCACTGAGTTGGGTGTCATAAAAGTATTTTGTTTCAAGAAAGTCAACGTTCATTGTGGTGAACATTTGATGAGTTTTTGGATTATAACACTGGTAACCTATCTAGTCGATCCCATAGCCGACAAATACACATTTCTCCGCACATGGGCCGAGCTTGTTCCGGTTGATTTTGGGTATGTGGACAAATGCGGTACACCCGAAGATTCAAGGTTCAAGTGTAAGAGGATGGGGAATACTGGCAGACTTAGACAGACAATCTAAGGGAGTTTTAAATTTAAGAGCTTTTGTGGGAAGCCGATTCAGGAGATACACGGAGGTTGCAACTGCCTCCGGCCAGAAAGATTTAGGAACCTGGGATTCGATTAAAAGGGCTCGATTCATTTCAAGAATAATACGGTTTTCCGTTCGGAAACACCGTTTTGTTCGGGGGGTATGAGAACAAGAGGTTTGATGAATTAATCCTTTGGTTTTAAAGAATTGTTTCATGGGTGTATTGACAAATCCCCCCCCCCCCCATTTTCGGAGCGAAGGATTTGGATTTGAGTTCAGAATTGAGTTTGAATCATAGCATAAAACGTGATAAATTTTTCGTAAACTTCGGATTTGTTTTTAAAAAATATACCCATGTCATGCGGGTGCAATCATCCATGAATAGTATGAAGTACCGAAGACCCTGCCCCCCATCACAGGAGCAGGACCCCACACATCAGAATGGATTAGTGAAAAAGGTGAAGCAACTTTCGTATTGCTAGGTTTAAATGGTTGTCAATGGCTTTTGGCACGAAGACAGGTTTCACAATCTATTTTCCCATTTGAAAGGAAGAGTTTTGGAAACAAAAGGTGCGAATAACCATTGGATGGGTGTCCCAAACGTCTATGCCATAGCCAGGCTTCTCGATTTTCGGTTCCATGTGCCAACATCACAGTACCCTATTGAGCCACTTCATCCACGTAGTACAATCCTTGGCGCTCAGTACCACATCCAATAATCACACCCGTCCAGATATCCTGTAGAAGGCAGAAAGTAGGATGCATTAGTACCGTGCAATTTAACTCTTTGGTAATATGGCTAATTGAGAGCAGTTTGTGCGATAATGATGGAACATAAAGACAATTTGATAATTTCATAGTTGGTGAAATCTCAATTGTTCCTCCTCCTTTCACTTGCATCGTTCCGTTGTTTGCAGTATGGATTTGGGTTTTTTGAGGATTGGACATTGACCGTATGTCTAACGGTTCAAACGTCATGGTGTTAGTGGCACCAGAATCGAATATCCAAGAACGGTTTTTTTCATGGTTGATTTCCATTTTTTTTTTGAAATTGACGAAGAAGGAACCGAGGAACACCTAGCCGAGGAACCAACTCTATGAAAGGTTAATAGGATTCGAATCAGACAAGTTGCACTATAACGATAGCCGCGACCAATATCAGACCTACTAAGCAATCGAGAAGAGGAACCGGCTAGTAACAGATCCAAAGGGCTAAACGGAACCGAATCCCAGAAGCGAATGGAAGGATCGAAAGATCGACTTAGGGCGAGAGGTCAAGTCGGAAGAGATAGCGACCTCGCATACTAAGCCTGTCTTCTCCTCTTCGTCGAGCCACCTGTGACCGGAGAATGTAATGTTCGTGGAGATGGTTCATAGGAATTGTTTGTAGGTAATGGTTCGTGGAAGTATGAGTTGAAGGGTTCGTAGGTGATGGTTCGTAAGAGCCACTACTTAGATGACATCGCTATTTTGACCGGAGGGACGGTGATCAGGGATGATGCGGGTTTGACCCTTGATCGGGTCAAAGAGGATATGCTTGGAACTGCAACTAAGGTGGTAATTACCAAAGACTCAACGTTAATAGTTACTGATGGGAACACTCAAGCGGCTGTCAAGAAAAGGGCGACTCAAATCCAAAGGCTCATTGAGTATACCGAAGAAAGTTTCCAAAAGAAAATTCTTAATGAAAGTATAGCACGATTATCAGGAGGAATTGCTATTATTAAAGTTGAAGTGCAAACACAAGTTGAATTGGAGGGTTCGTGGACAAGGTTCGGCGAAGAGTGTTCGGCGACGAAGAATGTAAGGCGACGAAGATTATTCTTCGTGAACAAGGTTATTCTTCGTGAATAAGGTTATTCTTCATGGAGAATGTTAGGGTTTGAATGGAATAGGTGGAGTTTTTTGGCCGGCGGTCGATGTGACTGTTACCGCCAGAGGCAACGAAAAACGGGTAAATCACAGATTGGAAAGACGGAGAAAGTGATGAACCGGAGTATTCGATCGCCGGAGAGGAGCGCTCGAGTATAGAAAGACGGGCCCCAGTTGATGTTTTGAACGATTTTCCATGGTTTGGTTGAGCGATTGATCTGGTTTTGGTTTTGATTTTGGTTTGAGATTTGATTTTTGAACGAAGTTTGTTTTTGATCTTGCTGGTTTGAGATTGACGAACAAAGTTTTCAAGGATCATAAACTCTGCTCTGATACCATGTTGTTTGGTATAGAGAAAATATTGTAGTTTGGAATTGTTTGTATTGAAATTGTATTGTACAAAATTAGGGTTATACAGAGATGGTGTTTATATAGTCCACCATATTACACACTAGCCCCTATACTATTTGTTTCCTTCTTTCCGACAAAGTGGTCTTTGTGATTTACATAACTTGCCATTTTAGTATAGCTCGCCAACTCCATTTGGTTAATAGTTTAAAGTAAAAGTATTTCGGAACTTTATGTACAAACATTTATGTATAATGTATAAGCTTTCAATAATGAATTATATATACTATGAAACAAGTTCTGGAGAAAACGGTTTAAAGTGTGAAAACGGTAAGAAGTCCTATTACGTTGACACGTAGCACACGCTTTAATTCAGACGGAGGGGCCTTTTTGTCTTTTTACTTTGTTTATTAATTTTCCCTTTTTATATTTTACACACCACGCTCATGTGTTGCGTCGAAACACTTTTTGGCGTCTATTGAAATGTTTTACTTCACAACTTTGATGGCGTTTTGTTTCTTTGTTTTTATTGCAATAAATTAATCTTACTAAAAGATACAAAGCTAAATAGTTTGACGTTCATGGCGTTCTTACAAGCATCATAGTTCATTAAAAACTAACAAACACTACAATAAAAACGCAATAAAATAGATCAATAAATACTCTTCATCGGATGGGATTGCTCATCACTTTCCTCAGGCCCATCATCATCAACCACATTGGCATTTAACACCATCAACTAGTACAGCATGCCTCGCATCCTAGATTCAAACATAACCACATTCCTAGTTTTGAGAGTGTTTGAAGGTCTAAAATTAAAGAGTTGTTCAAGGTAGTGAACATTCTCTGTGTTCAGCACTTGGTCCATTGTGAAGGAATCCTTCTCTTCGTTGCTATACGCTACTGTCACCATCCTCAATTGTTCATTCAAACTACAACTGGTAACTGTTTGTTACTCATCATCCGCTATAAATCTTCTCCCCAACCTTCTTATCACTATTTCAGTTCTTTCACACTGGTTGGCCATTAGAACACCAAGGTCCAGAATATCTCTTTGGACGGCCTCATCCATACCAAGTATGGCATTTATGGTTTTGACTTTCACTATTCTCATGTCTGAGAACTTTAGAACGAAACGTCTATCGAACCTTCATGAAATAACTTGTGCCATTTTTTTTTGTTTGCCATTTTATGCTCTTTTTGGTGTTTTAGTAGTTATAGTGATAGACCTTTGTATTGTAGCTTTTCTACTTATATAATGGTGTTTTTTGGTGCCTTTTAGATGAGCAATAAATTTTGGTTTTATTAACATTTACTGATTATATTATTTTGGCACCAAAACAATAACAGTTGTAAACATGCCTTCTGAATTCTCTTTTGTTCATTGTATTGTATGCTGCGAAGATTCCTTTTCTTCATAGTTATGACACTGAAAAGCCAGAAGATAGGATGTATCTAGCATTTCTGCATTTTATGTGATAGCATTATAATGTTTTTATGTTCTTTTTGTGGTATATTGTTTTGGCGTGTTATGTAACATATAAACATAAATTGTGGTATATAATATGGCGTTTTGAAACATGATAAATTATACAGGTGATTTATCATAAACATGCATAGTGTAAACAAAAACAAAATTATGTGCAAAATATGGTGTTTTACATGGTTATCCTAATATAAACATGCAAAAGTGTAACCAAAATAATATGGAAATATGGCGTTTAACAAACTAATCTACTTCAGCGGCCATCCTTTCTTCGATCCTTTATAATCTTGAATTGTACAGTTCCGTTATTCTTTTTGGCCCTAATAGCAAGAATTTGTTTTATGATTTTACCCAATTGTTATGCTTTCATTTATTTCATGGAGGAGGATTTTTGTTGTGTATTTGATCCTGAGGTCATTTAGCTGTTTGTTTTATAGGTTATATGGGGCATTTTCATTTGCTAAACCACATGCCCAACCAGAAAACCGCTCCATATACATTTCCATATACCTCATTGTAAATATCCCACAGTTGATACCGTTCGACTTTGTTCTCCACTCCATCTTCAGCCTCACAATCTTTGTCCTTTTTATCCGCCGAGCACTTGGGTGTTATTTATGTATCAAGTAGTTTGCAAAAACATTTCGCTGCGAGTTCGACATTTTTCTTCAAATTTAGTATGGCGTTTAACAAAGAAATTTGTAAAGTAATAAGAAGTATTCAAGGGAGTTACCATTTTTCCAACCCATCTGTCATACTTTACTTCAATGCTCAGACCATCGCATTGAGCGTTGTCCTCCAATACATCAACTTTATATGATTTTAGATTGAAGTAGATAATGTAGAAATGTCTTGCCCATATTATTGGTATGAAGACCAACTCATAATCCTTTATCGTTTTATCTTTCAGATCGTCTTTGAAACGAGCGTCTATCAAAACAGTTTTCATGTTTCGATTGAATTCACTGTTTCGTTGATCTTCTGGGTATTGATACGTGTCCCTATTCTGCAATTGTTTTGTGAACATTTTATTAACAAAACATTGTGATAATATGACGGAATTATTTTATTCAAAAAACTCCTACCAGCATTATTTGAGTATAGAATAAGCTTGAGGGTGATTCTGGGGCCTTAAATCTGTTTTCATAGTTTAGGATGTGCTCCAAGCTTGAATACAATTGTTGTGTGCATATAATCCTTGTCTCATGCTCTCTAATATCACCCTCGGGAGTTCCTGCACCCCTGTAATCTTGAAGATTGTACTCCTAAAAATAGTTTGTGGCTTTTAAGTTATAAGATTTACATTTCAATTTCAACATTAATCTATACAAAACCTTTAATATCAGACTTTGGCATTCTATTTAGCCATATTACCTTGCATGCTTTTTATACCAATGGCGTTTTTATGAGATTTTAAATTTTACACGCCATGCAATACAAGTCCAAGGCGTGTTGTTAGTTATTACCATACATTATTGTTTTTAGAAACATGCAACCACAAACAATGGCGTTTTCATGATCCCTCTTTTTACGAACTCCATAGACCTTTATGACCATGTAGGGTTTTTTTATAGCAACTCTTATCGGTGCAACCACAAACTATGGCATTTATGAGTTTATGAAATGTACATACCATGGATAACCACATCCAGTGTTTATGTAGGTTGAAATATTGTTCTCCTGTTTCTCCCTTGTTGCATTTATAACCACCGCCCTCCTGAGATAAAGGGACAAGCATGCCCTTAATGGTTGTGACATTTTTTCCCATCTAAACCAACAATCTCATCCTCGTCATATTTTTTCTTCATCCCCATGTTCTTCTAGTGCTTTCAAAATTGTATTTTCTTGCAGAAACTTCCCGACGTCGGGTGTTTTCTCTTCCACTTCTTTTCCAACTGCATCTGCCCTTTCTAGCATTTCGATAGTTAATGGTTGAGTTGGTGTTAGCAACTCAAAAGAAGGGAGATATGTTGCTTGCTTTCCCTTGTCCTTGGGGTTTTCACCTTCTGCCTTTGCTTCTTCTTCTAGCCTCTATAATGAGTCCTCCTACCGTCTTGACTTTCGACAGATTTGGGTTTTTCACTTTGTTGCCCTAATGGCATTCTGTCAAACATTCCAGGCTATTCACCCCCTTGTCACAATCCCCCTTTCTGTTTTATTCAATTCCGAATTGAAAGCAACACTATACTGTGTCTCACTCATAGGTTGTTCTACGTCTTTTGGCATTTTATCATATGTTGCAATAGTTATGCTCTCATGTTCCGCGACAAAAGGTTCACTGTATTGTGTTTATGTTTGGAGCATGACAGATTCATGATTCTTGTTTTGGTCATCGAATGGTGTATTATCGAATACAGGGACCTTGGGCATCTCTTCAGCATGCTGCAGGTGCTTCTTCAAAGCTTTAACCATTTCTGCCACCATCTTTGGACAATAAGTATCTATTTTTAATTCAACCATCTGTTCTAGATTTTTTCTTAACAATTCCAAAACCCCAACCACTATCCTTTCCCCATTATACTTGAAAATTTCATACTCCCGCCTTTTGTGAGCACAATCCCAACTTTCTATATCATTGTCATCAACATCTTCATCAGTGGCATTTTCATCAGACCATATATATTCTTCATTTGCACTTTCAATACCACCGACAGCCTCATCTCCACCTTCACCTCCATGACCAGCTTCTCGAGTGCAGCCTCACATGCTGTCACACCCCGACCACGTATAACATACAAAACGTGGCGGAAAACGTCGGGGAGTGTTGTAACAGAATTAATTGTTTCATAACCATGGCATTCAAAGTTGTATTTTATTTATAAACATAAGAGTTACATTGTCTTAAACAGGAAATAAAGAGTTCAGAACATAATTAAACTAAGTCTATCTTCATTTTATGTCTCTAAGGCACAGGTCCGCCCTAGTGTCACGATCATCATCCTATGCAAAAGCTCCTGAAAACACATGTGAAAATAGGTACGTCAGCATAAAAATGCCTGTGAGATACATAGGTTTTGTGAAAATAGGATTCATGACTTAAGTTAAGAAAATGTTGTTTAGTAAAAGTCAGTCATGAACCTTGTAAATTGTTTTGTTTTGTAAGTCATTTAAAAAGCGATAAGATCAAATGATATGTATAAATAAAAGTAAAATGTATGATTAAATGTATAACCAAGTAAAATGAGTTGTATAAAGTAAATTGTTTGTAAACCAATGTCTTGTGAAAATCGTGTTACTTGTGTAAAATGTATAAGTCCAAATTGAATGATTTAAATAACGCTATGATATGTAATATAATACAAACACTTATATATAGGAAGTACCAGCGACGTATCCACCATGCTTGTATCATATTACTCACATCTCGTTACTTAACTCACTTAAACAAACCACCAATGTAATAAGTCTATGTTTAAACCAATTGTCAAAAGTCCTTGTATAAATCATATCAAATGTTAATAGTCCGAAAGTAGTCAAGTAATGTGTAACAAATATTATATTGTAAGTAAAGTATTGTCACATAATCCAAATGTAGAAATGTACAAAACAAAGTATTTTGAATATATCAAAACGTTATGTTTTGCAAAGTGAATGCATGTTACATTGATACAAACATTTATATGGTAAGTTAACGCATACATTCAAGCCTTGAGACAGTCGGATAACCCTTTTAGTCAAGGTTATCAAAAGAAATGTTTTCGGATTCAGTCATTCCTTACATCCAAACAAACCCGGGATGTCAGGAATGGGATTTGTCAAGTCCTATGGTACCAATACTTACTACCGAGCGGCGTAGCTAATGTTAATGAACGTATATAAGTCTCGTTTGTGCAAACCAAATGTTATAGCAGTTGTATACATGTCATATGAAAACAATGTACTAAGTATGCTAAGTTAACATACAAAGCAGAAAAGTCATGTAAATCAATGTACTAGCATGCTATCAGTCAACATACATAGCAGAAATGTAAAGTAAAACAATGTACTAAGTATGCACACAATGGACATACATAGCATGAAATGTAATGTAAAACGATGTACTAAGTACGCACACAATGGGCATACATAGCATGAAATGTAATGAAATCATGTACTATAATGTACTAACGAACATAGCAGGTATATGATGTGAAAACAGGAAAGCATGAAAGTAACAAGTAGGCACATGTGTTTCACCCCAAAACAGTTTGGAAAACAGTAAAAGAGGGGTCTATGTACTCACTTGAGATTTCTCGGAAGTCCTAAGATAACCACCAAGCAATGCTAGAGATCTCGGAATCAAACGGCACCTAATATAGGTAACTATGTTAATAAACCGGACCTATATCGGAGGATCGGATAGAATGAGGGCTCGTAACCAAATGAGTATGGGAACTCATGTAATATGGTTTAACAAGGCCTACATACTAAATGAAACCTAACCTAAGTGCTTACGACCCATTACGACCCGTTTAGGTAGCTTATGCTACTTTAACGTGTCGTTCGCGTAAAACGCGTTCGGACCGCCTAACTAGTCCTATGACAAGTAGAATATGCCTTAACATGTTTAATATTGTTGATAAATCAGTTTAGAGGTCATCGGTTATGTTACATATGTTTAAAATGAATTTTGGCATCAAAGGGGTATTTTGGTAATTTACCTAAGGCATATAAACTACCTATCATACAACTACTTAAACGAAGCGACCATAAGGTATAACCTCGGAAGGTTATTCCCTATACACTATGGTCACCTAAGGTATTTGGTCGGATCCTAATGATCGACCAAATGGGTCGGGTTCGAAGGTATAAGCGATTTATCAGATCGCTTACCCTTACGACCCTAGACAACGTGGTAATTAGTAGGCATAGTCACAAGGGACTATAACCATCGTGATTACGCTCACGTTGCGAAGTTCAAACGAACTTCGCATTGACCATAAACTGGTCAATGTAGAAAGTCAAACAAAGTTTGACTTTCGGACTCGAAAAGCAATAAAAGAACGAAGGAACACTTACAAAGGGTCCCCGAAAGCTAATCTTGATCCAAGTAGCTCAGGTATGAAACAATGGTTTCAACTTAGAGCTTCTAAGATCAGATTCTTGTGGGTTTTGAAATGAATGGGGTTGGGTATTTATAGTGTTCGGAGAGCCGTTAAGTTCGTTTCTTGGAAACCGTGCTTTAATCTTGGCCATACACCTCAAGAACATGGTTTTACAAAACCATTTGAGTCCCTAGTATTGAGAAATACCATGTGCAAGAGGATTAGGAGTGCATAACAGCTGATAACAGGCTGTTTAAACATTGAATCTGGTCTGGGAGTCTGACGCGGGCCGCGTAAAGGATCACCCTGGGCTTACGCGGGCCGCCTGGGTGTCCTGATCAGAAACAACTTTCAAAATGACAGTTTCAGTCCCTGTTGGTGTTTAAGGCCATTTTCGACATGTTTAAGGCCCGTTTAACCAACGTTAAGGCCCTAAAATGATGCCTAAACATTGTGGACATGAAACATGCTCAAAAATATGTCGGATGTTGGTTCGTTTGGTCGTACGATCGCGATGTTCGCTTAATTACGACGGAATGCGCATAAGCGCGAAAAACGATCCAAATGACGCGACGAATGGATTTTTCTTATGCCAAACACTAAAATAAAATATTTTAGTGCTTACATAAATTTTTGGATGTCCGGATGTATTCAGAACGTAAGTTATGCGCGAAAGTGCAAACTTATGCACTTTTTGGCACTTTTAGTCCCTGAATGACCCAAAAGTTTATTTTAGCACACCGAACCCCTCAAAGCCTATTTCTAAGCTATGTAAAGAATATTTATGGTATGTTTAACTTATGGTCATGTTCCGGAATGTCTGTTATAGTTCAAATTGGCATACTTTCATAGTTTGTCAAGTTTAGTCCTTGTAAGCGAATTAACTTGTTTTTGCCATACCAAAGCCTTTAAAACTTATTTCTAAGTTATGTAAAGGTTATTTAAGGTATGTTAAGCATATTTTGATGTTCCGGAGTATTTGTCGCATTAAACTGATTACGTTTACGCACCAGTTTGCGTATAACTCTCCAGAAAGTGATATAGAGTTTGAAATTGAACAAAAGTCAAAACATGAAAAATGTAAAACATAACCAAACAAACATTGGGATCAAATAACATTGTTTTATTGATAATTGAACTGTTCACAAAGATTTCAAGCACATATGTTACACATGCAGCTCCACCTTCAATTGTTTTTGTTATAGACATGGCATTTTGGTCATTCTCCCAATCATTCTCTTTTTCACCTTCACATGCAACCTCACTTGTATTTCCATTGGTAGTACCCATAGCGTTTTGGTCACCCCATACAACTTCACCTGCATCTTCACCTTCATGTTTATCTTCCCCACCTAGTGGGTTGTCAACCATGGCGTGTTCATTGATATCAGTCTTGTCACACTCCAACCGATGGCGGAAACATCGGGGCGCGGCACTAGGCGAACCAGATTGCTCATGAGAATCCATAACAACTATTAAATGACAATATTTAAAAGGTTCATTGTCCCATACCAATAAACAAATATTCCAATAACAGTTATCACAGAGTCACATCTCTTAAACAAAACAAGTCCGACAACCTAGATTTCTATTAGATGAGTTTCTAGACTGCCTACCTTGATTTCAGCATAACAAATCCATCAACCTGCCACATACGTTAAAATAAAAGTCAACACATAAAGTAAAGGTGAGTACACAAGTTTGCATAGTAAATAGTATAAAAAGCGTTTACGCATAACCAGCATGTAACACGTAATGGGCGAAGCATGTTGTCGCAACCCCCACCCCCTATCTGTCCCGGGAACGGGCGGCCGCGAGAATCAGTATTGGTGGTATCGGTGTTTATCAATTTGGCAGCAAAAATTTCATCAGGACCCTAGTTAAGAAATATTTTATCATAGTAAAACACCATGCTTTTCTAATATTAAACATATGGGAAATCCCAAGTTTTCAATACACACATTTTCATAGGGATAAACCCTATTTTATTGAATAAAACATCTTCTTTATTTAGGTAACTTTTATAGCCACTTTTCCAAGCCTTTAGTGATGTCCAGCTGGCTTCTAGTTGGCTTTCATATTTTGTTACTTGAAACGCGTTTAAAAACAATTTGTCAGTGGGAAATACTGGTGAGTGAATCCCAGTTTAATCAAGAAGAGTTTTATCTTTTTCCACAGTATTGAGAGCGATTACAATGTTTACATCTACACAATTACTCATTCAGTACTGTCAATCCTGACTGGTGGGTCATATTACCCATTGGCTAACTCTTTGTCCAATGGTAATGTTTTCCACATTTTGTATACAAAACCCCAACATACCAGCAGTAATTGAAGAATTACAAAGACTCAATCACTGCTTAATCACCTTGTAAAATATTTAAGATTTTGTAAAAACAGTTTACAAAAAGGAGATTACTCACATTGCTGTCTTAGGTTTTCTTTGAGGGTTTCCTGGTAATTATCTATAAATTACACAAATGCACACGCGTTAGTATAATAACCCAATATTTACATTAGTAGTACCCTCCCCGAGACGGCATTCCAACGACTACGTCGGGCAGAACCACGACAGCCTTCACGGAACCCTGGATCAATCGGGCAGCGTATCTAATACGTAACCGGGGTTATGATACTTAAAACGGGGCAGAACTTCGTTATTTAGGGGGTATTATGCCCGAGAATACCTTATACTATCAGAAATTTCGAGAGAGAAAAGTGTGTGAGCGAATTTGAATGAACAGCCGAAGCCTGCTATTTATAGGGCCTGATTCATGTTTCGTCGCGCCCCGCGAAGACCAAAGGGTCGTCTTACGCGGCCCGCGACATAGGGTGGTAGGGCCTAGCTTTGCTTAATCAGCCAACTAGCCTCGACACGATCGACGACACGTGGCAACACCGGGTTAAGCCTGGTGGTCAGTCTGTCGCGCCCCGCGTAGGAAGTAGCCAAGGGCTACGCGGCCCGCGAGCAAGCATTAAAATTTGTTTTTATTTAAATTTAATAAAAATAAAGGTATTCGGGGCCCGTTTTCGCATACAGGGTGTATTTTAGGATATATTGAGGTACTCTAAATATTTTTAGGGTGTCGAAATATTTAGGAGGGTTGTTATATCCTCCCCACCTTGTTTTAGAACTCGTCCTCGAGATCTACTGGAACAGGTGTGGATATTTCCTTTGCATCTCTAATTCAAGTTCCCATGTGTACTCTGGTCCTCTCTTGGAGTCCCATTTCACTTTGACTAGAACTAGTCTCTTGTGTTTGAGATTCTTAACTTTCCTATCTTCAATCTGTAGAGGCCTCTCTACAAACTTTAACTGTTCATTTACCTTTATATCCTTAAGAGGTACTACCAGTGATTCATCAGCTAAACATTTCTTGAGATTAGATACGTGAAATACATCATGTATTCCTGCCATTTCCTCTGGCAGTTGTAGCTGATAGGCTACAGGTCCTATTCTTCTAATAATTTCAAAAGGTCCAACATACCTGCGGCTTAGCTTTCCCCTCTTGATGAATCTTACTACTCCTTTCCAATGAGATACTTTCAATAACACCTTGTCTCCTACCTGAAATTCCAACGGCTTTCGTCTGTTATCAACATAACTCATTTGTCGATCACGTGCTGCTTTCAGTCGTTCCTTGACTTGAATGATTTTTTTGGTTGTTTCTTGTACTATCTCAGGTCCAGATAATTGCTTTTCTCCAATTTCTGCCCAATAGACTGGAGTTCTGCACTTTCGTCCATAAAGTGCTTCAAATGGTGCAGTATTGATACTTGTGTGATAACTGTTATTATAAGAAAATTCTATTAATGGTAAGTGATCGTCCCAATTACCTCCGAAATCAATTACACAAGCTCTAAGCATATCCTCCATTGTCTGAATTGTCTTTTCGCTTTGTCCGTCGGTTTGAGGATGATAGGTTGTGCTTAGATTCAACTTGGTTCCCATTGCTTTTTGGAAACTTGTCCAAAAATGAGAGGTAAAACGGCTATCTCTATCAGAAACAATTGATAAAGGAATTCCATGTAATGAAACTATTTCATTTACATACAATTTAGCTAATTGTTCGATACTGAAAGTTTCCTTCATTGGTAGGAAATGAGCTGCCTTAGTTAGCCTGTCTACAATCACCCAGATTGTATCATTACCTTTTCTTGTTTTGGGTAATTTGGTAACAAAATCCATTGTTATCAATTCCCATTTCCAAACTGGCATCTCTAACTGCTGCAATAAACCTGAGGGTTTCTGATGTTCAGCTTTAACTTGTGAACAGGTTAAACACTTAGAAACATAAGCTGCTATATCCTTTTTCATTCCTATCCACCAGAAATTCTTTCTTAAATCTTGATACATCTTATCGTTTCCAGGATGCATCGTATACTTAGACTTATGGGCTTCTTCCAATATACGGTGGCGTAGGTTTCCTAATTTGGGTATTGATCTGCGTGAAGTGTTATATATATTAGGTGTATATTTTAAGCCCCTTTAACACTTATTTAGCCAAGTTTTAAATTTATAAAACACGATATTTTACTAACACTAAACACACATATGGGCAAGTGCACCCATCATGAGCGTAGTATAGCGTTGGTAAGATACCGAGGTCGTCCAAGGATACAAGAGCTTTTAGTACCGGTTTATCCTCAACGTCTAATAAAAAATAAAAAGTTTAGAAAAATGTTTTTAAACTAAGAAAAATAAAAACTAACTAAAATGCTGAAAATAAAAATAAAATAAAAGCAGATAGACAAGATGAATCACTTGGTTCCGACTCGTATCTGGTATAACCTTTGATTATTTCCGCACTTTTGCACATAATTAAGAGATTATCTTAGTTATTGTAGTAGGCCCCTCTTTTGAAGGTGACGTTACCCTCACCCCAGTAGTTTGAGTCAGCAAGGATACAATCCTAAAAGGGTGGATTATTGGAAGATAATGAATTAAGTTATTAATGCAATATTATGGTAGGCCCCGCTTTAGGCGGTGACGTTACCCTCGACTAAGTAGTCTGAGTCAGCAGGGATACAGTCCTAAATAGCCGGGTTATAGTATTAATAGTAGTTAACTTATGAGGGGATCAAAGAGTTTGGACCCCCGCCATCCAATACCGTGAAGTATTGAAGGAGGTCCTACTAAATTTGACCCAGGTCCATTGCAGGACCTCTAAACGCTGAACAATGGCAAGACCTTTACCAAATCGTTCCCTTAACCCCCGACCAGGTAGCCAACATACCTCCATATAGACCGTGGAGATATGAATGGTGAAAATCATTTATTTTATATAGACAGTAAAATAATGCCAAGACACCACGGACAAACGATAAGGAAAGATCACCTTCAACATAAGTAACTAGTTATTAAAGTCATTAATACAAAACCAAATAAAAAGTGCAAAAGATTAGAAATAAAAAGTATTATACTAGACACTTTGTCTTCACCAAGTGATGTAAGAGACTTAGGCAAACATGGCCTTGATTGTCAAGAACTCTTACGATCAATCTTGGATCCCGAGATGACTCACACACTCTACGATGGACAATGGATGATGGTGGTGGATGATGGTGTTGTGATGGTGGTGGGTGGTGGATGAAGTGTGAGAGAGGTGGTGTGCCAAGGGATGAGTTGAAATGAAACCAAGCACTCATATTTATAGGCTGAACAGGGGGCTGGGCACGGCCCCGTGTCCGCTGGGCACGGCCCCGTGCCTGTCTGACACTCTCTCTCCTCATTAATTGTAATTCGCAATTACAATTAATGCGCCTGCTGTACTTTCGACACGCCCCCGTGTTTACTGGGCACGGCCCCGTGGTGGGCAATAGAAGCTTCTACAGGTTTGTCTTTTCTGCTGCTTCTTGGGCACGGCCCCGTGCTGGCTGAGCACGGGGCGTGTTCAGTCTTCTGCCTTCTCTATTTTGCTTGGGAAGATGCCGTTGAGGGGTCGGGCAATCCACTTATGTTCCTTTTCTTGTATTTATGTTGGATTTAGCTGTCTTTTTGCTTCTTTTGTGTTTTTGAGCTCATTTAATCCTGAAAATACAAAAGGAAGACAAAAACACTCTTTTTCCAATATTAGTACTTAAAAAGGGTTAGTTTTATGCCTCATTTGATGTAATTTATATGTTGCATTTTACATACATCAAATACCCCCACACTTGAACTTTTGCTTGTCCTCAAGCAAAACTCTTTAATATGTGGCTTACACTCCCAAATGGAACGGGTAGAAGAGAAGGTTTTTTGGGTTGTCGTAGAGTGTTGGGAATCCAAGATCTTTTTGGGTTTTATTTTTATCTATTTACAATCCTATTCGTAATGATTTATTTAGAACGTTTCATAGGAGAAATTACTTATTTGGGCATAACATGCCTTTTTAAAATTCCATTTATATACAAGTTCACATACCTCACGGGAGAAATCACTCACACTCGGCCGAAGGTGTATTTTTAGTGAATCACTCGAGAGCGGCATGGAACTTATTCCTACCATAAGCTTGCCAAGCAATCAATCCTCCTCCTTTTTAACTTTTATACCTTTGTAAATATCAAGAGGACTTTGTAGGTGAAGGGTTAGGCTTGGGTTAAAGGTAGGTGGTTGGGTTAGTGGTTAGTGGTTAGAGAAAAAAAAGCGAAAAGCGTAACAAGTGTCGGTTTTCGTAGGACTTTCTATTTTTGTAACTTTTATTTTGATGAAGCTATTATTCAAACACAGTTATTTTTGATGAACTTGTTTGTTTATTTTCTTTTGCTTCATCATCAACAAATTTTTTTTTTTTTGATCATACGAAAAACCGAACTTGTTACTAAAACAAAGGGTTAAAAATGAAAAAGGTTTTGGTGGGTAAAAGGGTTTTTGGTTTGGGTGATGAAATGAAAAGGTTTAGGCTCAAAGGGGCTCTCTAGGGGGATTTTTGGGTAGGTGGTAAAAAAAAGAAAAATAATGGTGTAGAAAAAAAACGGGTTAGTCCTAATGCCTCCATCATTTACTTACTCGGGTTTAAGTCGATAAGGACCGGGAATGTATCGTCATGGCAAGTTCTAGAGTCGTAAGAACCAAGCGGCTATTCACACAAGAAACGAAAAAATGAGCATTTAGTCTAAAGATGTAAATTTGTATGCTCAGTAAAGGCTCAAAACTCACTTTTGTGGGAATGGGTTTTTATGTGATCAAGTATATATAATCAAATTTTAACTAAGTTTGCCATGCCTTTTCATAATTTTCTTATGTTGGTTCTTTTTATTACTACGCTATCGGTTGTAAATTTGTAAAAATATAACCTTTTTGAGAACTTGAATTTCCCGAGTTAAACCTAGACAAGTAAAAAAAATAATAGAGTTTTGTGTAAGGCTTGTATTTAGGACTTGCAAAATTTCAAGGTTTTAGCATCCCCCCCACACTTAAATTACACATTGTCCTCAATGTGTCCCAAAAATAAATTTTTAGGTTGATTAGATGTGTAAAATGGTGTTAAAAAGCAAAAATTTTGTGTTACTGGGCGCTGAACACGGCCCCGTGTTGTCCGGGCACGGCCCCGTGTTCAAGTGCCAGTAACAAAATTAAAACAAGAGAAGCAGAAGTCTGGACACGGGGGCGTGTCGGGTGAACACGGCCCGTGTCCAGTTACCTGAATTGGGCGTTTTTCTGCAGGTGGTTCAGCACGGGGCCGTGTTGGTTGGACACGGCCCGTGTTGAACCTTCTGTAATGGAGAGAACTGTCGGGTTGCCTTGTTCTTGTGCATGGGGTCATTTTTCTCGTTCCCCTTTTCATCCCTTACCACCATGAGTGTGTTTTATTCATTATGAACCATCCGAACTTTTAAAAACCATCATTTCATTGCATCATAGAGAGACCTTACATAGTCCTAAATTAAGATTAAACTAGATAAAACAACGGAATATTAAACCATGGAGTTCTAGCCTCTACTTTATTTTAATTAGCAAAATTTCCAAGAAGCAACTAATCTTGGTTAGACAAGGCCTTTTCAGAACTCCTTCTTCCGGGTGCGGCTCTCCTCATATGTCGGCGAGCCACTCCTCCACCTCCCTTGGAAGGAGAAAAGAAGGCTCATTGGCATTGGTTTGAGGAGTTTCGATTTCCACCGGGATCTCTTGTTGGTGTTCCACGGGAGGTTCCGCTGGCAAATCTTCCCACCCGGTAGGGTTGTTAATTCCGAGTGCCAGGTTCCAATCCTGTTGAGGGAGGACTGGTTCCATCGGGGGTGCTACAAGAATATTTAACCTCTGGTGCAAGAGGTTAATTTCTTGGAAGCTGCTTTCCAGTCCCATCGTAAGATCGTTAATACGGTCGATTAGGACCTCCTCTACTGATGTCATTTCATCGAGAGCCTCCCTTAATGCTATCACATAGTGCACAAGTGTAGCTTCAATGGAGGGTCTCCTTCCTCTTCGGCTGTTTGACGAATGCACAGAAGATGTTTCGCTGTTTTCACTCGACATCCTACGAAAAATAAACTGAAAATAGTTTATTTAATGAAACAGTGACCGGACACGGCCCCGTGCTCATTGAGCACGGCCCCGTGTTCATCTTTCTGCAGAATTTTGGAGCAGGGAAACTTGGATTTTTAAGTTATTTTCTGAACTTGTGGGGTTTTTTTAGTCACTAATAACTTAAAACAATGTTACATAACATGTTTTTACCAAGATTCCTTGAACAAAACTCATTAATCCTTACCACAAAGTTGGAAGAATTCAAACTTTTAATGGTAGTTCTTGGAGAAAGATGGAGAAGAAGGGAATGGCTAAAAGAGGAAAGGACAAGATGGGTTGTTGGAACCTTCTTTTAGACTTACCTAGGATAGTTGAGAGAAGATTCCTTCAAATCTCTGTCCCAAGTTGGTCCAAATGTGCAGAATTCTTGGCTGCATTTATAGAAAACGACAGCATCCTGGACACGGCCCCGTGTCCATTGGACACGGCCCCGTGTGCAGGTGGAGTTCTGACACAGTTTGTCTGTATTCTGACGTACCGATCAGAAGGGAATCTTTTGATGGACACGGGGGCGTGTTGGCTGGACACGGCCCCGTGTCGAAGGACTGTTTTATGAAGTTGTCTAGCTTTTTAAGGAACTCACTAGTATCGGGTGGCTCCTGATTGGTTGGAACAACCCCAAAGTGCCTAAGATACCTTAATTGTCCTAGACTAAAGCGAGAACGCAAGAGGTTGTCGGTGAGGGTAATTCCTATTTTTATTCTAGGTGGACAAGACCAACCCTTTCCCGGGCTCTCATTAAAGAAGGTGTATGCCGAATCGCTCAGGTCTATGTATGCATCGAACGAAGTCGATGGAGAGTCCTTCACGGCACAATCGACACAAGGACGACTATCGTCCAAGTCTTTGCTAGGTATGAAGGTATTTTCGGGAGCAACGAGGTTGTCGGAATGCGGTTCCAGCATTTCGTCATGGTCATCGTCTTGGGGTGGATTAATAAAATCCTTCCTAAGCTCTTTTAACCAATTCAGAATTAGCTCTTCTAGTTGAAATAACTCGTCAAGGAGCATTTCCCCTAGAATATCTGGCTGGGCGCATTCGAGGGAGAAATAGTGCTTATTTTTACTTTCGCCCCTCTTAAGGTTATAAGAAGTCGGTGGGTCCATGTAGTGGGGCCTATAATTTAGAAAGTAGCATTCTACTTCTTTATGTTTGCCACCACATAATTGACACCACGTACCATAAGAGTGCCGAAAGTAAAAACAATTACTATCACTCATGTTTATGTCAGAAATTACCAACCGCCGGGATCTAACGGTTCTGTTTTCAGTAAGTGAATCTTGGGCACGGGGGCGTGTTGGGTGAGCACGGCCCCGTGTTCAGCTTACTGTCTGACTTAAAACAGGATTGCCAGTTCCAATGATTTAGCACGGGGGCGTGTTCAGCGGGCACGGCCCGTGCTGAGCTCTGCAGAAGCTGAAAAACTAAGAAAATCCTAAAAAAAAAATAAAAAGAGAAAAGAAAAAAAATGATTAGGCCGTTGATTCCTAACTTTCTTAAAATCCTTGTGTCCCCGGCAACGGCGCCAAAAACTTGATGTGCGTGAAGTGTTATATATATTAGGTGTATATTTTAAGCCCCTTTAACACTTATTTAGCCAAGTTTTAAATTTATAAAACATGATATTTTACTAACACTAAACACACATATGGGCAAGTGAACCCATCGTGAGCGTAGTATAGCGTTGGTAAGATATCGAGGTCGTCCAAGGACACAAGAGCTTTTAGTACCGGTTTATCCTCAACGTCTAATCAAAAATAAAAAGTTTAGAAAAATGTTTTTAAACTAAGAAAAATAAAAACTAACTAAAATGCTGAAAATAAAAATAAAATAAAAGCAGATAGACAAGATGAATCACTTGGTTCCGACTCGTATCTAGTATAACCTTTGATTATTTCCGCACTTTTGCACATAATTAAGAGATTATCTTAGTTATTGTAGTAGGCCCCTCTTTTGAAGGTGACGTTACCCTCACCCCAGTAGTTTGAGTCAGCAAGGATACAATCCTAAAAGGGTGGATTATTGGAAGATAATGAATTAAGTTATTAATGCAATATTATGGTAGGCCCCGCTTTTGGCGGTGACGTTACCCTCGACTAAGTAGTCTGAGTCAGCAGGGATACAGTCCTAAATAGCCGGGTTATAGTATTAATAGTAGTTAACTTATGAGGGGATCAAAGAGTTTGGACCCCCGCCATCCAATACCGTGAAGTATTGAAGGAGGTCCTACAAAATTTGACCCAGGTCCATTGCAGGACCTCTAAACGCTGAACAATGGCAAGACCTTTACCAAACCGTTCCCTTAACCCCCGACCAGGTAGCCAACATACCTCCATATAGACCGTGGAGATATGAATGGTGAAAATCCTTTATTTTATATAGACAGTAAAATAATGCCAAGACACCACGGACAAACGATAAGGAAAGATCACCTTTAACATAAGTAACTAGTTATTAAAGTCATTAATACAAAACCAAATAAAAAGTGCAAAAGATTAGAAATAAAAAGTATTATACTAGACACTTTGTCTTCACCAAGTGATGTAAGAGACTTAGGCAAGCATGGCCTTGATTGTCAAGAACTCTTACGATCAATCTTGGATCCCGAGACGACTCACACACTCTACGATGGACAATGGATGATGGTGGTGGATGATGGTGTTGTGATGGTGGTGGGTGGTGGATGAAGTGTGAGAGAGGTGGTGTGCCAAGGGATGAGTTGAAATGAAACCAAGCACTCCTATTTATAGGCTGAACAGAGGGCTGGGCACGGCCCCGTGTCCGCTGGGCACGGCCCCGTGCCTGTCTGACACTCTCTCTCCTCATTAATTGTAATTCGCAATTACAATTAATGCGCCTGCTGTACTTTCGACACGCCCCCGTGTTCACTGGGCACGGCCCCGTGGTGGGCAATAGAAGCTTCTATAGGTTTGTCTTTTCTGCTGCTTCTTGGGCACGGCCCCGTGCTGGCTGAGCACGGGGCGTGTTCAGTCTTCTGCCTTCTCTATTTTGCTTGGGAAGATGCCGTTGAGGGGTCGGGCAATCCACTTATGTTCCTTTTCTTGTATTTATGTTGGATTTAGCTGTCTTTTTGCTTCTTTTGTGTTTTTGAGCTCATTTAATCCTGAAAATACAAAAGGAAGACAAAAACACTCTTTTTCCAATATTAGTACTTAAAAAGGGTTAGTTTTATGCCTCATTTGATGTAATTTATATGTTGCATTTTACATACATCAGGTATCCATATTCTTTTCTTATGGAATCTCCAAATTTCATCTGTTCCTTGTTCTAATTCCTTAATCATTTCTTTCAATTTTTCAGTATCATCCTTGATTACTGATTCTTGTGCTTTTCTAATCTGTTCATTTAAATCTACTTGTAGATTTAATTTAAGAGAACGTACTCTTTTTGGCTTTTCATGATACTTTCGACTTAAAGCATCGGCTACTACATTAGCCTTTCATGCATGATACTGGATATTACAATCATAATCACTAAGTATCTCCATCCAGCGTCTCTGCCTCATATTCAACTCATTTTGCCCGAAAACATACTTTAAACTCTTATGATCTGTGAAAATGGTAAACTTACTACCGTAAAGGTAATGTCTCCATATTTTCAGGGCAAAAATTATGGCTCCTAATTCTAGATCATGGGTTGAATAATTCTCTTCATGATTCTTAAGTTGTCTAGAGGCGTAAGCTATAACCTTTTGGCGTTGCATTAACACACATCCGTAACCTAACTTAGAAGCGTCACAATAGATTACAAAGTCTTCAGTTCCTTCTGGTAATGCTAGTATAGGTGCTTTGGTTAGTCTTTGCTTAAGAATTCCAAAGGCTTCTTCTTGTTTTGGTCCCCATTCAAACTTAATAGATTTACATGTTAACTTAGTTAAGGGAATGGATATTCTAGAAAAATCTTGAATAAATCTTCTATAATAACCGGCCAATCCTAAGAAACTTCTAACCTCGGTTGGTGACTCAGGGGTTTTCCATTTGGTAATTGCCTCGATCTTGGTGGGATCCACATGAATTCCTTCATGATTGACTAGATGTCCAAGAAACTGTACCTGTTCTAACCAAAACTCGCACTTTGAAAATTTAGCGTAAAGCTTTTCTTTTCTCAATAAACTTAGAAGTGCGTGCAAATGCTTTGCATGTTCCTCTTTACTCTTAGAGTAAATGAGAATATCATCTATAAAGACAATTATGAATTTATCCAAATATGGCTTACATATTCGGTTCATCATGTCCATAAATGCGACTGGGGCATTGGTTAAACCAAATGGCATGACAGTAAATTCGTAATGGACATACCTGGTTCTAAATGCGGTCTTACGAATGTCCTCTTCCTGAACCTTTAATTGATGATATCCTGACCGTAAATCGATTTTAGAGAAAAATCGAGCTCCTTGCAATTGATCAAACAGATCATCGATTCTCGGTAATGGATACCGATTTTTAATCGTGACCTTGTTCAATTCACGGTAATCAATGCACATACCCATCGATCCGTCTTTCTTCTTAACGAATAAGATCGGCGCTCCCCATGGCGATGAGCTTGGCTGTATGAATCATTTCTCTAACAATTCGTCTAACTGTTTCTTCAGTTCCTGCATTTCTGCGGGTGCCAAACGGTACGGTGCTTTGGCAATTGGTGCTGTTCCTAGTAGTAGATGACTTCTGAATTCGACTTCTCTATCTGGCGGTAGTCCTGGTAATTCTTCTGGAAACACATCTGGAAACTAAGACACTACTGGAATATCTTTCAATTCTTTTCCTTTAGTGTTAGTGATTATGAAAATCAAATACACTAATGATCCTTTTCTTATATCACTTGTTGTTTTCATCACAAAGATGAATTTTGTGGATCTAGATGGCTTATCTCCTTTAATTGTGATCTGTTCACCCCTTGGTGAATTTACTTGAATTAACTTTTGATCATATAAAATACTGGCTTTATTGGCTACTAACCAATCCATTCCTAATACAACATCAAATCCTGCCAGATTCATTAGGTAAAGATTTGCAATAAACTTTTGATTTAAAATATTCTTGCTGCCTGCAAGATTTCAGAAATCCTAACGGTTTCCCCATTTGCTGTCTCTACTAGACATTCTTGAGGGAGTTTAGTTAATGGTTGATTAAGAAGTTTGCAAAATGAAGTATTAATAAAACTTTGGTTTGCACCAGAGTCAAATAATACTTTAGCAAAAACATCATTAACTAAAAACGTACCGGCTATCACATCCGGAATCATCTTGGCTCCATCTGCAGTCAGAACAAATGCTCTAGCATTTTTAGTGTTCTTGTTGTTCATAGCTGGAGCTAGTTTTGGACAGTTTGGCTTGATGTGGCCTTGTTCTCCACAGTTGTAGCATATCCTGTTGTTAGATTTCTTCCTGCAGTCTTCTTCCTTATATCCAGATATTTTGCAGAAGTTGCAATATATGGAGCATTTTCCAGAATGCTTCCTTTTGCAATACTTGCAATAAGGTGCAGAGGTAGAACCTATATTTTTCCCACGGTTGTAATTTCCATGAAGAAATTCTTGGGTAAGCCTTTGAGCTAGGTTCTTCCTTTGATCCTCTTCTCGTGTATGCACTAACTCATCTGTCAAGGTGTTTGCTAGTTCTACAGCCTCTTCTATAGTTTGAGGTCTAGCTGCCTTGACTACATGCCTAATCTCTGTGATTAATCCCCAGATGTAGCGGGAGATTAATACTGGTTCTGGTGATGCAAGGGTTGGCACTATTCTAGCATATTTAAAGAATAACGTAGTGTAACCCTTACTATCCACTCCAGTCATCCTAAGGTTTAAGAACTTATTTGCTATCAGTTCCTTTTCATTGTGAGGGCAGAATTTCCTTTCTATCATGTTCTTAAATTCCTCCCATTACATATTGTAAATCCTGTCACTTCCCCTAGACTGGAGGATAGTGTTCCACCATTCTAAGGCTAAGTTCTTAAACATATTGGAAGCAAACATTATCTTATCATCTTCCGCGCACTTGCTTATTTTTAAGACTGCCTCAGTCTTTTCTATCCAGCGTAGAGCTGCAACGACCCCTTCATTGCCCGAGAATTCCATTAGTTTACAAGACCAAAATTCCTTATAAGAACAACCATAAGACATGGTTCTTCTTCTTTTGGGAATGGGCACCTGAAGTATGGGTCCATTGTTTACGTTGTGTTCAGGTTCAGTGGGTCGTTTACTATCACGGTTACTTTTATTATCAGCTTCCCTAACTGTTTGAATAATATATGGCATTGCATCTATTATTCCTTGTGCCACTATGTGTTGGATGGCACTGTTATCCACTTGGTTTCCATTGTTATTGTTGTTCTGATTATCGTTATTCTGGTTTTCCGGGTTATTATCCGGATTCTCTTGATTCACTTGGTCAGCCATCTGGATTTTAAACATTTATCACATATTAATATCACAAGAAAATATCTTAATATAGTCAATCACATAACACGCATATTGATCAAAAACGTCGAACATTGCGACTTACTCTTTCTTATATATAGTATGCATCTAATACAAACTGGAACTGGAAATTTAAAATTACAATACTAGTAGGCATCTATAGCTATTGTCTAGATATTTTTTTTCAAACATACACACATATTATATATTATTATTGTATTATTATTATTATTATTATTACTACTACTACTACTACTACCTCCACCATCACCTTCACTGATATGGGTTCATCCAGAACTCCATATTACGCTCGTCATACTTCTAGACGAGTCGTTCTCCTACCTGCCTCATCCTTTCGCTACTTTCTAAAATTTCCTCTCCGAAGGTTCAGAGCTCTTGCACATTTTCTGCACTCATTGGGGGTGCAGGTGCTGGGACTGGGTTTGGAAACTGGGGCATGGGTTCCTGGTACGGGTATGGATTCTCAAAAATTTCCCTGATGTACCGATCACTATCATAGTAGGGATCTAGAGGGTCCAAACATGGGTAAGCTGCTAGATTCGGCATAGGTGTGTCTTCTGGTATTGGGTAGCGTTGCTGGTAATCCCTATTGTCATCTAACCACGGGTCGTAGTCTGGATCTAAGGGATTGGGTGCTGGTATCCTAGGTATCTCTTCTGGGTTAAAATCATGCATTTGGATTTGGTTTTCAGGATTGTTTTCGATTTCCATTGGCTGTGTGGGGAATAGTGGTAATGGTTGGGGTGCTATGAGTTGCTCCAGGTTAGGGTCTGCAGCTGTAGTTGCTAAGATATGGAAGTTTGCTAGACTCCTATTGAGCATATCCTGTGTGTGGGCATCTGTCTCTCTTTTAATGGCTGCTAAAGCTCGCTGGTTTTGCAACTTTTTCATTCTTTTCCTACGTTCATGCGCTCCTCTACTGAACCATCCTTTCTTTTTAGGAGGGAGTGGCTCTTCAGACTAAGCCTTAAACACGAATATCCCATCTTCATTTTCAGCTGAATACCCTGAGAGGGTAGGCTGTGAAGAGGTGCCTTTGCTCCTAGGTGAGCTGGACAACTGACGGTAGGCGTCGGAAGGTCCTTGGTCGCTCATACTGTAAACTAACAAATAATCAAATAACACACAACAATAAAATGCAGATATGCACGTATTTCCATAATTTATTTCCTAACACTTTGAATAATATTTTGGTGTCAGCAGAACACTTCTGTGGCTGAATCAGTGGCTTAGCTCTGATACCACCTTCTGTCGCAACCCCCGCCCCCTATCTGTCATGGGAACGGGCGGCCGCGAGAATCAGTATTGGTGGTATCGGTGTTTATCAATTTGGCAGCGGAAATTTCATCAGGACCGTAGTTAGGAAATATTTTATCAGAGTAAAACACCATGCTTTTCTAATATTAAACATATGGGAAAATCCCAAGTTTTCAATACACACATTTTTATAGGGATAAACCCTATTTTATTGAATAAAACATCTTCTTTATTTAGGTAACTTTTATAGCCACTTTTCCAAGCCTTCAGTGCTGTCTAGTTGGCTTCAAGTTGGCTTTCACATTTTGTTACCTGAAACGCGTTTAAAAACATTTTGTCAGTGGGAAATACTGGTGAGTGAATCCCAGTTTAATCAAGAAGAGTTTTATCTTTTTCCACAGTATTGAGAGCGATTACAATGTTTACATCTACACAATTACTCATTCAGTACTGTCAATCCTGACTGGTGGGTCATATTACCCATTGGCTAACTCTTTGTCCAATGGTAACGTTTTCTACATTTTGTATACAAAACCCCAACATACCGGCAGTAATTGTAGAATTACAAAGACTCAATCACTGCTTAATCACCTTGTAAAATATTTAAGATTTTGTAAAAACAGTTTACAAAAAGGAGATTACTCACATTGTTGTCTTAGGTTTTCTTTAAGGGTTTCCTGGTAATTATCTATAAATTACACAAATGCACACGCGTTAGTATAATAACCCAATATTTACATTAGTAATACCCTCCCCGAGATGGCATTCCAACGACTACGTCGGGCAGAACCACGACAGCCGTTACGGAACCCTGGATCAATCGGGCAGCGTATCTAATACGTAACCGGGGTTATGATACTTACAATGGGGCAGAACTTCGTTATTTAGGGGGTATTATGCCCGAGAATAGCTTATACTATCAGAAATTTCGAGAGAGAAAAGTGTGTGAGTGAATTCGAATGAACAGCCGAAGCCAGCTATTTATATGGCCTGATTCACGTTTCGTCGCGCCCCGCGAAGACAAAAGGGTCGTCTTACACGGCCCGCGACATAGGGTGGTAGGGCCTAGCTTTGCTTAATCAGCCAACTAGCCTTGACATGATCGACGACACGTGGCAACACCGGGTTAAGCCTGGTGGTCAGTCTGTCGCGCCCCGCGTAGGAAGTAGCCAAGGGCTATGCGGCCCGCGAGCAAGCATTAAAATTTGTTTTTATTTAAATTTAATAAAAATAAAGGTATTCGGGGCCCGTTTTCGCATACAGGGTGTATTTTAGGATATATTTGTGACACCCCAGGAAAACCAGGAAAACCATACAACTTAACTAGCTTCCTCAGTGAGTGCCTACCAAATTTCGGGACGAAATTTCTTTCAACTTGGGGATGATGTGACAACTCGAAATTTAGAACCTTTCGTTGTATGCTTAAACGCGTGACTAGTTAAACTTATGTGATTAATGACAAATGAATACATGTGAACTTATATGATTATGTGTTCGGTTACATGTGTGCTTATGTGTATGTATGCGAGTATGTATATGAACCGAAACGACACGAACCCGGCTCGAGACCATGTGGTCTCGAGTGAACGATGACCTATGGGCCGGTTGGGCCGCACCTCATTTAACCCACACGAAACCTACTAGGACTAGTGTATATATATCATACTCCTAGCAAACTAGTCCATTCTTTGGACAATCCACTCATACTCTCCAACACACACACTCTCCACTCTTTCACACTAAAACCCTAAACACTAAACATCACCTCTCCTCCTTCTTCTCGGATCCAACCAACCGACCACAAAAGGACCTCTCGGATTTGCTTGTTCACACCAAACAAAGCTTCATCCTTCACCACTATTCCTCTAACCGGTTAGTGATTCTCATTGTGTGTGTTTAGATTTCGGTTGTTGTTGATGATGATAATGTGATATTTTGTTGATGATGATGTATCTTGTGTGACTTGGTAATATGTTGGTTTGTTAGATTTATACATGATGATGTTAATAAACTATCATACTTAGATTCCGGATTGATTGCATGATGAGCTAATGATGTTTGTGATTTAATGTGATTTAAACCATAAATGGTTGGTGTTCATGAAATCGGTGTGTATAATGCTCATATTATTCGGATTTGTTGTTGGAATGCTCGATTGTTATTCATGTTATGAAATCGGATTGCATGCTCTTAGGTTACAAATCAAAATGCTTGTTAAATGGCTGCACTTATGTGGAAATCGGATTAGTTGTTTGAATATTTCGGATTGTTGTTTCAAGTTATGATATGATGAACTACTTGGATATTGATGAACATGATGAATGTGTGAAGAACAACTGGAATATCATATGAGCATGCTTGGATATTTGAAATTTGATATGTTTGATCCAAATTAGTAAATTACTAGACAAACAAACATGTTTAAGTGGGTAGTACAAACCATTTTCTGAAATCAAATTCTCATTGGATAGTACACTGTTCCGGATCAGCAATTGTCCAACCGAAACCATCAGTTGCGACTCGAAACCACTGATTGATGAGTCGAAATCCCCGGTTGCGACATCAGTTGCGAGTCGCAAACACCTAGTTGCGACTCGAAACCACACATGATCAGCACACACCAACCTTGTGACTCGAAACCACTGTTGCGAGTCCGGTTGCGACTCGAGACCAAAACAGCACGAACCGAAACCATGGTTGCGACTCAGGTTGCGAGTCGCAAACGCCTAGTTGCGACTCGAGACTATACACGGATACTCGCTGTTTGGGCTTGCACCTCATTTCGGACTTAACTGTTTGGGCCGGACTCTTGGGCCTAATGTACAGACCTTATATGTTACTGTTGAATGTGAATGTTGATGAACTGCCATGATTAAACGTGTATCCCATACGTGCACTACTTGAATACGAACCTGACTGGTATGATACAACTATGATAGGACGTGAGTAGCCACGATATTGCTTGATTGACTTTTCTGTGTTTCTACCGAGCAAACCAAGGTGAGTTCACACCCTCTACAAAGCATGGGATTCCCAGGGGTCGGGAATTGGGGTTAAGGAACATGGGTTCCTCGTCCTCCTTGGGTAGGACAGCAAAGGTTCAGGAATGTAATTCCTCGTCCTCACGGACAGATAACTCGTACTAGACCAAAACTCTATAACGAAGTCCCTCATTTTTATATCGACTTAATCGCCGGGCCAATGGCGAGCGGGTCATTAGTTAGATAGCGCTATTTAGGTCTGACAAACCTCACACCGTGCCGCAGAGGACGGGCGTGAACTAATGGATCTGGGGCACGTCAATGATGATAGACATTGACAGTTTCAGGGCACATAAACATGACTACAGTCAGCAGTCGATATGGTAACGAGTCTAGTGTATACATGGGGTAGCCCCCACGGCCGAAATGCCAGATAACTAACACGGGGTAGCCCCCACGGCTGGATTGCCAGAGTAACCGGGAATAAACAAGTCACGTTTTTAACTATGGGGTAACCCCCATGGCAGGATGCCAGCTAACGGAAACTGTTTTCGAAACAACTTAAAACGAACACCCAACCGTGAACTCACTCAACTTGTTGTTGACTCGTTACTACTTGCTTTGCAGGTCCTTAGGTTCTTAGCTGGAGCTTGCATGGAGGAGGATCGTTGTGGGACATGGACGGCTGTGTGCCATGTTAAACTTTGAAACAATTAAACTTATGTTATGATTTAAGACTTATGCTTCCGCTTGCAACTTGAACTATGTTTTGTTTGAACACCAATTGTATTGGTTGAACTTTTATAACTACTTATATGCTTGTTCAATATGATTGGTGGCTGGATCCTGGTCAGTCACGCCTCCAAGCGGTAGTACTCCGCAGGTGGATTTTGGGGGTGTGACAGATTGGTATCAGAGCCATTGGTTATAGAGAACTTGGTTTTAATAAAGGAGAAAACGTTTTTGTTAAAACCAGACTATAACCTGTACAGTGCTCAACGGTCCACAACGATGCTTCACTCCACATGCAAGGCTCGACGTTCTAGGTGATATGATCTGTGTATATATTGCCTACTTGTTAGTTACATAGTACATTGCTCATGGTATGCTTGGTTAGTATAACTATTGTTGCTTGAACACGTGTGCACTTACTCACTTCTGACGTCGTACTTTCGCGAACCCCTCTCACTCACGTTCTTCTTGATGTGAAGATCATGTCTGGACGCGTTAACCTGACACAAGCCCAGTTAACGGCTCTAATCAACGAACGAGTTGCCGCAGCACTTGCAGCTGCACACGCAGGAGGTATATCCTGCAGTCCGAACTCACTCTAGGATCTTTAGAATCCTACTCTCGTGAACCAACCTTTGTGTTAAACTCTGTCTTTTCTTTCACCCACGATAGGTCATCATGTTCAGCCACCCGTGTGTACTTTTAAGACTTTCATGGACTGCCGACCAACTACTTTTAGCGGCACTGAAGGAGCAGTAGGTCTCCTACACTGGTTTGAGAAGCTAGAATCTGTGTTCGAAATGTGCGAATGCCCTGAGGCGCGCAGGGTGAAGTATGCTACTGGTACTCTCGAGGGATTAGCCCTCACGTGGTGGAACGCTCAAGTTCAGATGCTAGGGTTGGTTGCTGCCAACGCCACCCCATGGGAAACTTTTAAGGAGATGATCAAGGAGGAATACTGCAGTCGTGATGAGATTCACAAACTGGAAGTGGAGTTCTTCAACCTCAAGATGACGGGGTCGGAAATTGAAGCTTATGTGAAAAGGTCGAACGAACTGGCAATTCTGTGCCCTACTATGGTGGATCCTCCCATCAAACGCATCGAACTATTTCTTCAGGGCTTAGTGCCAGAAATCCAAAGTCATGTGACTTCAGCGAACCTCGCTACCTACCAGCAGACTGTACAGTTGGCTCATCGTCTCACGGATCAGGCGGTGGAGCAGAACAAGTTACCAAAACGCATGGGTGCTGCAACTACTTCTGGTACCTCTAGCGACAACAAACGGAAATGGGATGGAACTTCGAGTAAGGGTTCGGCTTCTGTTCAGTCCCAGTCTCAGCAGAGAAAGACTGATGACTACAAGAGCCCTAATCAGCAATCGTCTGGTGGCGGATACAAAGGAAATCACCCCAAATGCAATCGCTGCAGCCTGCACCACAGCGGGCCATGCACCAGGGGCAACTGTCATCGGTGCAACAAGCCTGGTCACGCTGCAAAGGATTGCAGGAGCTTATACCCCGCTAATCAGAATCGTCAGCAAGCTCAACAGAACCAGCGCCAGCAGCAGCAGCAAGGTGATAACAAAGGGTGCTTTCAGTGTGGAGCTGAAGGCCACTTCAAGAGAGACTGTCCTCAACTGAACAGGAACCAGAACAACAACAACAACAATAACAACAATCAGGGGAATGGTAACAATGGGAACAACAACAACAATGGCGCCAGGGGGCGGATGTTTGTGATTGGCCAAGGTGAAGCAAGGAACGACCCCAATGTTGTGGCGGGTAAGTTCCTTCTCGACGACTTTTATGTTTCAGTTTTATTTGATTCGGGTGCCGATACTAGCTACGTGTCACTAGAAGTTAGTCGAATGCTTAAGCGTATTCCAACACTTTTGAACAACAAGCACACAGTAGAGCTAGCAAATGGTAAGAGTTTAGAAGCCACACACATAGTCAAGGGTTGTAAACTTATTCTCGCTGACCAGACCTTCTCTATCGACCTCATTCCTATTGTCTTGGGTAGTTTCGACGTTGTCATTGGGATGGATTGGTTATCCCGACACCGCGCAGAGATTCTTTGCAACGAGAAGGTTGTCCGTATTCCAGGTCCCGGTGGTGAACCTCTCATGATTCATGGCGACAAGAGAAGCGCTGTTGAGAACGTCATTTCTCTCCTTAAGGCCCAAAAGTGCTTGCGAAAGGGCCACACTGCTATTTTGGCTCTCGTTACTGACACCTCAGAAAAAGAGAAGAAGATAGAAGATTTTCCAGTTGTACGCGATTATCCAGAGGTATTTCCTGAGGAATTACCTGGTCTTCCGCCTCATCGTCAAGTCGAGTTTCAGATCGAACTAGCTCCTGGAGCTGCGCCTATAGCCCGTGCACCTTATCGTTTAGCCCCATCAGAATTGAAAGAACTCTCCACGCAATTACAAGAGCTCCTGGATAAGGGTTTTATTCGTCCAAGCTCATCGCCCTGGGGAGCTCCAGTACTATTTGTAAAGAAGAAAGACGGTACTTTCAGAATGTGCATCGACTACCGAGAACTCAACAAGGTGACGGTGAAGAACCGTTATCCTCTACCGCGTATCGACGACTTGTTCGACCAGCTGCAAGGGTCAAGCTACTATTCAAAGATCGATTTGAGATCAGGTTATCACCAGCTGAGAGTCCGGGAAGAGGACGTCTCCAAAACAGCTTTTAGAACGCGATACGGGCACTATGAGTTTTTGGTCATGCCTTTTGGGATGACAAACGCACCTGCGGTTTTCATGGACTTGATGAACCGAGTGTGCAAGCCTTACCTGGACAAGTTCGTTATAGTCTTCATCGACGACATCCTGATCTATTCCAAGAGTCGGGAGGAACACGAGCAGCATCTGCGACTTATCCTGGAACTCCTTCGAACAGAACAGCTTTACGCAAAGTTCTCGAAATGCGACTTCTGGCTTCGAGAGGTCCATTTCCTAGGCCACGTGGTGAACAAGGATGGGATTCACGTTGATCCATCCAAGATAGACTCGATTAAGAACTGGCCTGCACCTCGTACACCCAAGGAAATTCGCCAATTCTTGGGTTTGGCGGGATACTACCGGAGATTCATAAAGAATTTTTCTAAGATTGCACAGCCCCTCACCTCACTAACGCAGAAGGGCGTTGTTTATCGCTGGGGAAACGCACAGGAGTTGGCATTTCAGCACCTAAAGGATAGACTTTGTAGCGCACCTATCCTTTCCTTGCCGGAAGGCACAGACGACTTTGTGGTTTACTGCGACGCATCAATTCAGGGTCTTGGTTGCGTGTTGATGCAACGAGATAAAGTTATAGCCTACGCCTCACGCCAGCTTAAGGTTCACGAAAAGAACTACACTACGCACGATTTAGAGCTGGGAGCTGTTGTTTTTGCACTTAAGTTGTGGCGGCATTACCTGTATGGTACCAAGTGCGCGATCTACACTGACCACAGGAGCCTCGAGCATATCTTCAAGCAGAAAGAATTGAATATGCGGCAACGACGATGGGTCGAACTACTAAATGACTACGAGTGCTCAATCAGGTATCACCCGGGCAAGGCCAATGTTGTGGCCGACGCCCTCAGTCGGAAGGACGCTGCGCCTAAGCGCGTGCGAGCTTTACAACTCACGATCCATTCTAGTCTGCCTTCCCAGATACGAGCTGCTCAGATAGAAGCACTGAAACCAGAAAACGTCAGGGCTGAAGCCCTACGCGGATCGAGGCAACGCTTAGAACAGAAGGAAGACGGTGCTTACTACGTAACGGGACGCATTTGGGTACCACACTATGGCAACCTACGAGAGCTTGTGATGGATGAAGCACACAAGTCTCGCTACTCGGTACATCCTGGATCGGATAAAATGTACCACGACATCAAAACTACGTATTGGTGGCCTAGCATGAAGGCCCACATAGCGACCTACGTCAGCAAGTGTTTGACTTGTGCAAGGGTCAAGTCGGAATACCAGAAACCATCAGGCCTACTCCAACAACCAGAGATACCTCAATGGAAATGGGAGCAAATTTCCATGGATTTTGTTACTGGCCTACCTAGATCCCAGCGCGGGAACGATACTATTTGGGTGATCGTGGATCGACTCACAAAGTCTGCACACTTCTTGGCTATCAAGGAGACGGATAAGTTCTCCACTCTTGCAGAAATATACATCAAGGAAATTGTTTCGAGGCACGGGGTGCCCACCTCCATCATCTCGGATCGAGATGCACGTTTTACTTCAGAGCTGTGGCAAGCAATGCACAAATCCTTTGGCTCACGACTAGACATGAGCACGGCGTACCATCCTCAGACGGACGGGCAGTCCGAACGCACTATTCAAACTTTAGAAGACATGCTTCGTGCATGTGTAATCGACTTTGGCAACCGCTGGGAAAAGCACCTGCCACTTGTGGAATTCTCGTACAATAACAGCTACCACACCAGCATTGGAGCTGCTCCGTTTGAGGCATTGTACGGACGTAAATGCCGGTCTCCTCTTTGCTGGGCAGAGGTGGGAGAAAGTCAGATCACTGGCCCAGAATATGTGGTAGATACAACCGAGCAAATCGCTCAGATACGAAAACGCATGACGGCCGCTCGCGAACGTCAGAAAGTTTACGCCGACATGGGCAGAAAACCGCTTGAGCTCCAGGTTGGGGAGCGGGTACTACTCAAAGTTTCACCCTGGAGGGGTGTGGTTCGTTTTGGTAAACGCGGCAAACTAAACCCACGATACGTTGGACCTTTCGAGGTCATTGAGAAAATAGGCAGGGTGGCCTACAGACTAAACTTACCGGCAGAACTCGGTGCAGTTCACAACGTTTTTCACGTGTCGAATCTGAAGAAGTGTCCGTCAGATGAGACCCACGTAGTTCCTCTGAAGGAACTCACGATCGACGAACAGTTACGATTCGTCGAGGAACCAGTCGAAATCACGGACCGGGATGTTAAGGTCCTCAAGAGCACTAGAATACCTCTCGTTCGAGTTTGTTGGAACTCACGACGCGGCCCAGAGTTCACCTGGGAGCGCGAAGATCAGATGAAACAAAAGTATCCCCAACTGTTCGCAAACAGTACACCCACTACTGAGGCCGAAGCTACGGAATTTCGGGACGAAATTCCAGATCAACGGGGGGTGGATGTGACACCCCAGGAAAACCAGGAAAACCATACAACTTAACTAGCTTCCTCAGTGAGTGCCTACCAAATTTCGGGACGAAATTTCTTTCAACTTGGGGATGATGTGACAACTCGAAATTTAGAACCTTTCGTTGTATGCTTAAACGCGTGACTAGTTAAACTTATGTGATTAATGACAAATGAATACATGTGAACTTATATGATTATGTGTTCGGTTACATGTGTGCTTATGTGTATGTATGCGAGTATGTATATGAACCGAAACGACACGAACCCGGCTCGAGACCATGTGGTCTCGAGTGAACGATGACCTATGGGCCGGTTGGGCCGCACCTCATTTAACCCACACGAAACCTACTAGGACTAGTGTATATATATCATACTCCTAGCAAACTAGTCCATTCTTTGGACAATTCACTCATACTCTCCAACACACACACTCTCCACTCTTTCACACTAAAACCCTAAACACTAAACATCACCTCTCCTCCTTCTTCTCGGATCCAACCAACCGACCACAAAAGGACCTCTCGGATTTGCTTGTTCACACCAAACAAAGCTTCATCCTTCACCACTATTCCTCTAACCGGTTAGTGATTCTCATTGTGTGTGTTTAGATTTCGGTTGTTGTTGATGATGATAATGTGATATTTTGTTGATGATGATGTATCTTGTGTGACTTGGTAATATGTTGGTTTGTTAGATTTATACATGATGATGTTAATAAACTATCATACTTAGATTCCGGATTGATTGCATGATGAGCTAATGATGTTTGTGATTTAATGTGATTTAAACCATAAATGGTTGGTGTTCATGAAATCGGTGTGTATAATGCTCATATTATTCGGATTTGTTGTTGGAATGCTCGATTGTTATTCATGTTATGAAATCGGATTGCATGCTCTTAGGTTACAAATCAAAATGCTTGTTAAATGGCTGCACTTATGTGGAAATCGGATTAGTTGTTTGAATATTTCGGATTGTTGTTTCAAGTTATGATATGATGAACTACTTGGATATTGATGAACATGATGAATGTGTGAAGAACAACTGGAATATCATATGAGCATGCTTGGATATTTGAAATTTGATATGTTTGATCCAAATTAGTAAATTACTAGACAAACAAACATGTTTAAGTGGGTAGTACAAACCATTTTCTGAAATCAAATTCTCATTGGATAGTACACTGTTCCGGATCAGCAATTGTCCAACCGAAACCATCAGTTGCGACTCGAAACCACTGATTGATGAGTCGAAATCCCCGGTTGCGACATCAGTTGCGAGTCGCAAACACCTAGTTGCGACTCGAAACCACACATGATCAGCACACACCAACCTTGTGACTCGAAACCACTGTTGCGAGTCCGGTTGCGACTCGAGACCAAAACAGCACGAACCGAAACCATGGTTGCGACTCAGGTTGCGAGTCGCAAACGCCTAGTTGCGACTCGAGACTATACACGGATACTCGCTGTTTGGGCTTGCACCTCATTTCGGACTTAACTGTTTGGGCCGGACTCTTGGGCCTAATGTACAGACCTTATATGTTACTGTTGAATGTGAATGTTGATGAACTGCCATGATTAAACGTGTATCCCATACGTGCACTACTTGAATACGAACCTGACTGGTATGATACAACTATGATAGGACGTGAGTAGCCACGATATTGCTTGATTGACTTTTCTGTGTTTCTACCGAGCAAACCAAGGTGAGTTCACACCCTCTACAAAGCATGGGATTCCCAGGGGTCGGGAATTGGGGTTAAGGAACATGGGTTCCTCGTCCTCCTTGGGTAGGACAGCAAAGGTTCAGGAATGTAATTCCTCGTCCTCACGGACAGATAACTCGTACTAGACCAAAACTCTATCACGAAGTCCCTCATTTTTATATCGACTTAATCGCCGGGCCAATGGCGAGCGGGTCATTAGTTAGATAGCGCTATTTAGGTCTGACAAACCTCACACCGTGCCGCAGAGGACGGGCGTGAACTAATGGATCTGGGGCACGTCAATGATGATAGACATTGACAGTTTCAGGGCACATAAACATGACTACAGTCAGCAGTCGATATGGTAACGAGTCTAGTGTATACATGGGGTAGCCCCCACGGCCGAAATGCCAGATAACTAACACGGGGTAGCCCCCACGGCTGGATTGCCAGAGTAACCGGGAATAAACAAGTCACGTTTTTAACTATGGGGTAACCCCCACGGCAGGATGCCAGCTAACGGAAACTGTTTTCGAAACAACTTAAAACGAACACCCAACCGTGAACTCACTCAACTTGTTGTTGACTCGTTACTACATGCTTTGCAGGTCCTTAGGTTCTTAGCTGGAGCTTGCATGGAGGAGGATCGTTGTGGGACATGGACGGCTGTGTGCCATGTTAAACTTTGAAACAATTAAACTTATGTTATGATTTAAGACTTATGCTTCCGCTTGCAACTTGAACTATGTTTTGTTTGAACACCAATTGTATTGGTTGAACTTTTATAACTACTTATATGCTTGTTCAATATGATTGGTGGCTGGATCCTGGTCAGTCACGCCTCCAAGCGGTAGTACTCCGCAGGTGGATTTTGGGGGTGTGACAATATTGAGGTACTCTAAATATTTTTAGAGTGTCGAAATATTTAGGAAGGTTGTTATACATGTAACTATCAACAATGATACAACCTAACCACGAGACTGCGTTGTAGAGTATGCACGACACATGTTCACTGAAGCGAACACGTGAAGTAAAGTAATGTGATCCCTAGCAACCCCTGTCACACAGGTGCTGAGTCCAAACTATAGTTCTATCGTTGCTAGAGGCGGTCTAGTGTAACACTGTATAAGCATAGTACAAGCATTCAAAATCACGTATAGCATGCGGGAACGGTTAGCGTTTAAAGTGTTTGCGTTGTGTGTTGTCTTTTGATATAGAACGTATGTAACTCCCAAAAGTGCGTTAAATAAAAATGGGTTCGAGTATACTCACAGTGCGTGTTTAGCTAGTACACACAGTCTGGATTGGACTGAAGGGAGTGCGTTGAGTTAGCATGTGTACGGAAACAGAAGCATAAGTCTTCTCAGGGCTGAATGGTTGTAAACAGAATGTCAAACGGGTTAAGTGTTTAACAGCTGATCTGAAAGGATGGGTTCCATCCGGACGGATGGCCATTCGAATGAGTTGTTGTTGTTTGCGAAACTTTAAAATTCGGAGTTTAGTTAAAAGCGTTTAAAATTCGGAGTTTAGTTAAAAGAGTTTAGTTAGGTTATCCGGACGGATGATCATCCGAACGGATGGCCATTCGAGCGAGATGATCTGTAGTTGAAGTTTTTGGGTAAAATTTTCTAAGTAAAAGTTTTTGAGTTAACGGAGACGGCGTGACGACGTGTCAAACAACGGAATAATACGAAGCCCAGTTCAGTTGGCCGGATGGTCTCAGCCCATTCAAACAAATGCGTTGTTCTTGATGAAGATTCATGTTTGACCCGATAATCGGTCCATCTCTTTGGGTGGTAATCAGGTTTTCAAGCCGGCTTTCGACTAAGGAACGAGTCGAGAGTCCGATTGAGTCCAGATTCCATCGAAAATGTGTAAAAACTGAAAAATAGTTGAAAACAGATAAAAAAGTAATGAAATCTTTCGTGATTGAGTTGAAAAGTGTGAAATCCTTTAGATCTAGAACCAATCTCGATTGAATAATGATTCCACAACAGTTTGCCTAAGCAAAACGAGTGGAATCTACCTTCAAGAGGTCCAAATCAGTAATTTCAAGAAAAAGTTAGTGAGTGTGTCTGGTTTTGATGAAGAAGATGGTGTAGAAGTGATAAAAGATGAAGATTGAAGAAGATTTGAGGGAAAAAGCTTACAAATAGGCCTTGAATCACGACAGAGTCTTGGGGAGCGGTTGAGAGTGTCAAAGTCTGAGAATGAGGGTGTACGGCTAGTATTTATAGTGGAGGGGTGAGATTTAAGGCGGTGGCGAGTGGCAGCGTTCGGATGGTCATCTGAGCGGATGTCCATTCAGACGGAAGGCCATTCGGACGGCCGTGTGTGCGCGAGTTAGTTTTCCGACTTTGGTTCGTTTGTTAAGCGTAGCGTTGCATTTTATTGAGTTGCGAATGAGCGTTTGAGCGTATAAGCGTTGCGTTGATAACCACATAACATTCAACAAATAATCACACAATTAACACACATAAAATAACTAAATCGATGTTTTGAGTTTGCGTTGAGTTTGCGTTGAGTTGCGTTGCGATGGCAATTAACACAATCTTAGAAACTCACATCCACTGCTGAGGCAGAATACATTGCAGCTGCAAGCTGTACAGCCCAACTATTGTGGCTTCAAAATCAACTACTGGATTTTGGTATCACTGCTTTAAAGACACCCCTCATGTTGTATAGTCAAGCAGCAGAAAATATCATCAAAAATCCAGTTTCACATTCAACCACCAAGCACATTGACATCAGACATCACTTTGTGAGGGATTGCTATGAAAAAAGCTTGATTTCTCTGCATCATGTTCCAACTACGGATCAGCTGGCAGATGTGCTAACAAAAGCATTAGACACATCCACCTTTGAAAGCTTGATCTCTAGGATTGGCATGCTTAACATGGAATAACAAGCAAAATCTTGTTTTTCTATGAATAAAAAGCATTAAAATGTTTTCAGAAAATCAAAATCAATCCTTAAAAATAGTTAAAAAATGAATTGTTTCATTAATCCTTAAAAGTCTGTCATAACCACTGTTTGGTTCAAACATCTGATTGCTGAAAATTATCCACTTCTGAAAGACAACCTCTGTTTTTTTTTCCTTTTATTGTAAACCACTGTTGACCAAACATCAGTGCCTCAATCACTGATGACTATCCACTGATAGTTAAAATCAGCCACTGCTCTCATCTTCATTGCTGTCAACCATTGATATTGTCCATCAGTGGTTTCCAAACAATTGTCTTCCACTTTCCATCAAAGGTTGTCACGTGGACAGTTCTTAGCCGTCCGATCTTTGTAACCGCTACCACGTCAGCATTCACTTTCCCATTCTCATAAAACCCTGATTAAAACCCCAAACAGAGTTTTCACTACCGTATCAAATTCAAAATTCCTTCAAAAGCAGTTTCCATCTCTCATTCATCTTCTTCTTCCATTCGCAATCTCTCAAATTCACCATGGCTCTTGCTCTAAAAAACCCACACAATTACCTTTGTACACTTGAGAAAACAAGTAAAAACAAAGATTTCCATTCCATCATTGACGCACTTTCATCCTCAAAGTACAAAATTTTGTTGACCTGCAACACACTCATCTACCCAGATACCCTACGCGATTTCTGGAAAAATGCTAAACTTGAAATTCAAGACAAAAAGCCTTGGGCCATTACACCTAAAGTAGGAGAAATTCTGGTTTCAATCACACCACAAACCATATCAGAGGTTTTTGAGATGAACGATCAAACAAGTAAAAATTATTTCCCAAAGGATGAGTATCAAATTGATTTGATCGAAAGAGGGTATGTAGGACAGTTAAGAAAAGCAACAATGCAAAAGGGAGAATTTCCACCTCCCATGAAGTTCCTATTTCATACCCTGCTCACCTGTTTTTCAAATAAAACAACTGCTTTCAATGAAATTCCTTTGAAAATTCAATACTTGGGGTATGCTATTTTGGCTCAAACTTATTTTAATTACTCCCAAGAAATTTTCAATGATTTAGTCAAAAATGTAAATAATATCAAAGAAAAGAAGCAACATGCCTTCTTATTGTTTCCAAGGTTTTTGAGCTTTTACTTACAGCAGAAAATACCAAAAGACAATGCACAAGTACTTGTCCAAGGTGCATCTTTTCAAATAAACAGTCTTTCTGCTGAAACTTTTACAAGGTTGTCAGAGTCAGAACCTTCCAAAACACAAACATGGGAGTCTGGGCAAACTTTGGATGAGTCCTCATCTGCTCCTCAGATTTCTACGGTTGAGCCCACTGCTCATGGTGACCACAGCAGCACAAACACTGTTGTGCAATGCCCACTAAAACTTCCCAAAAAGACTAAGAAAAAAATCCAAAAAGCCCACCAAACCCTCTAAAAAGGACCTTCTGGAAGATGAGATCCCAGAAGTTAATCCAGTGACAACACAAATGTCACCAATAACCACTGTTGCTACTTCCTCATAACAGTTGGAAAGATCTCCACCAAAAGCCTTAACTCCTCCTGCTTCCTCACAAAAGGAACAGGTTATATGCACAGGGACACCTCAATATGAAGTATTACCCTCACTTGAGAGTATGCTTACAAGTCCTTCTCCCAGGGCTAATTCTCTTTCAACACCTATCCCTACATCTCAAATACCACCATCCATTAAAACACTGTTTGATGCCATTGAGCTTCAGACTCAAAACAGCCCCTCTCAATCACACATTAAAGAGAGTACAACCTCAACAATGGTTGTGTCTGAATCCCCTCAATTGGTTATCCCACAAAAAGATGAGGAGGTTACACCACTAGAATTCTATGAAATTCCTGTTGGTATTTCAAGTGGAGCAGCTACTACAGGTGTTGGATCCACTGATCTACATCTGGACAGTAGTTACATAAGTCAGACTCCCTTGAAGGCAACCACTGCTGATGCTATCAAGGTATCTATTAGTGTGTTCAACTTAACCACTGGTGAGATTTCCAAGGTAACTACAACAGAGGGAGGTCCCTAGTACCAAGACAAAGGGGCATCAGTGGATGAACCATTGGAGACTCCTCCTGGTTCAACTGCTGATACAACTACCACTGGTAGGAAATCAGATGATCCCATTCATTTGGGTGATGGTTTAAAATACCAAGATTTGATGGAGAGGCTCTCTACCATGGAAACAACTGTTACAAAAATGAATGAATCCATTGAGTTTCTGGTTCAAGCTTCCAAAAGTCAACCCACTCCATAACAATACTCCTAAGAGCTATGGAATGCAGTTCAGCCCATCATTACAGCTCAAAGGGAACTTGCAGAAACACAACACAACCATCAAATGGCCCTAATCAGAAATATGGTTGATGCAAGATACAATGATACCCAGGCTGAGATCAAAGCCATCAAAGAGGCTTTGATAATACTGACTGGCACTACCCCTGCACCTATCTACAAAGATGATGCCAAAAAGGGGGAGAAACATAATATGAAAAAGTTTGGCAGACCTACTCCTAGGCAAAAGCCAACTAAAAAGCCAGAGCCTAAGAAGAAGTCTTCTACAGCCACTGATGAAACAGCTGACAAAGAAAAGAAAAAGGGAGTTGATGAAACCCTAAACATTCTAGCAGATGAAGTGGCTAAAGACAAAAAGACTGTTCAAAATTAGAAGGAAACCAAGGAAATGGAGTGGAGAAAGGAACAAAAGGCTATGAAAGAATGGGAAATAAAAACAAAGGGTCTTGGCACTTCAGAAAGAAGGAAATCCCATAAGCATAATAAACCACCACTTGCCACATATCCAAAATCACCCTCACCACCAAAAACAACCACTAATGGTCCCAAAACCACTGCTGGTATCAAAAGAACATCCACTGATACACCCAAACCAACACCACCACCACAAAAACAGCCTACCAAAAAGCTTAAAACAAAACCATCCTCACCAAAACCATCATCACCAATACCATCCACTGCTGCAACAAATGTTGATACTTCAACAGTTGTTATGACAACAGCGGTTGAAACCCCAGTTGTTTCAATAGTTGTTAGTCAACCAATCACCACCTTCCAATTCCCTTCCCAAGCCATACTCATTCCTATTTCCAAATCTCCAACAAAAACCCTTCTCCTAAAAAGGTTTACACCAGAAAAAGAAAATTTTAAATGAATGATGATGATATTCCTGCACCTACTCCTATATCATCTTCACCTTTCATTAAAACCAACCCTGAACCATTCATTCCTCCACCATCTCCATCATCAAACCCACTCACTGACCCACAAACACTTGAAGGCCATGATCCTTCAAGAGCCATTCCATTAGCAGTAGATTATCCTCTAGAATTGTATGAAGTTAAAGATGAAATGAGGCAATTCTATACAGTGGATGATCCTGCAAAGAGAAAGTTCCCATCCCTTCATGGCTTCAAACCTCCCAAGAACATGGAAGACTATCTGAAACTTAAAGCCAGGCAAGCTGAATTGCAAGCCAAGTATGAAGGTAAAGGGTAAGGTGATAGTAACATCTCAAGTCGAATGCAGCATGGCTTAGTAAAGTCAAGAAATTGGAAAACTATGCAAGAGACTTAAGTAAAGAGATATCAAACTTACCACCAAATGTTGATTTACAAAAGAAGCTGAGGAAAGATCTCTTAGAGCTGATCATGAGAGAAATTTTATCCTGCCAAAGTTGAACAATTCAAAGACTGGCCACTCATTGCTCTCAAAACTGAAATCAACATAATTGAAAGAATCAAGAGTGATCCTCAGATGAAAAGGTTTGCACCAGATTGGAATAAGTATAAAAAGACCATTGCAGAACTTACTTTGGAATACAAGAGGAAGAAAGCTGAGTTGGTTGCAGCTAAATATGGTTCAGCAAAGACCATTTCAAAATGGTCAAGGCAGTATACTGACATGGTTTATGAGAAGCTGGAAAAACTAAGAGAGACAGATCCTACAGCACCAAAGAAACCAGCATACAAGAACAAAAAGGCTGATGAGCCAAAGCAGCAGACCCTCTCTCTAAAAACATGTTTCACATCATCTGACACATCCATCATTGCCTTAAATAAAAGAAAAAGGCAATAGCAGATTGATGAAGAAGATGCATAGAGAGAAGCTGACATCATGAAAGTGGCCATCAAGCAGATGATTGAAGAGAATCCTGACTCACAAAAGTTACAAGAAATTGCCAAAAGATTTATGAGCAGGCCTCCTTCACCAAACTCTCATCAAATAAAGTCCATCCCAAGAAATCCATTGAACTCAAAAATACTTAAGTGGAAGTCTGATAAAAAGACCCATGTATTGACTCTGCTCAAGTCCAATGGAAAAGTTGAACACATATCAAGGGAGGATGCATTAGTTCTGGATGCAGCTGATCTCCTAGATCTTTTAGACCTTCAACTTTGCAGGGATGAGGATGATGAAGACTCCATGAACTTTGAATTGCAATTCAAAGGGAAAATCAGGGAGAAGCTGATGGAGAATAAAGATCACGAATAATGAAGTGTTTTGGCATCATTTGTTCTAGGGGGAGATTGTTGGCCCATGCATTCAAGCCCAGAAGAACAGATGATAAGGAAAGCCAAAACTGGTTCTCAACAGTTGATCATCATAAGCAGAGCTTGTTCTAGATTCTCACCATGACAGTGATTATCTATAAACTGATGAACTCTAAGTGCTGATCTTCTCAACAACTGATAGCCAAAGACCTGATGAAGTATAAAGACTGAAGCCCTAACTACTGCTGTCTCCCAAGTACCGATGAAGACCAAAGCACTGCTCATTCAAGGACTGATCACCCTTTGAAGAAAGCACTGATCCTCAACATCAGTGCTTAGGCTACAATAGTGGAAAGCTGCAGCAGTATTTTTGTATTAAGTTGATTGTTGTAATCAGTGTTTTGTATTATCAGTGGTTAGAGTTTGTTAGGTTGTTAGATGTCACTTTCTAGGTGACGTCAGCAAAGATGCTCAGTGGTTTAGCTCGTACTATAAATAGAACAGTACTTGTACTATTCTATAGCTCTTTCTCACCAAGTCATTTTGTGCGAACAAATTAGTGAGCTCAGGCTGAGGGGGAGTCTAGTTGCATGCATGCATAGTTGAATTTTGTAATAGATACAATCTTTTGACTGAATGAAATCATGTTTGCTGAAAACTATTCTTCTTTGATTGTGTGTTAAAGTTTATTTCCATTTCCGCTGCACATTAATCTCTGTTTTCATCTTCCATCTTTATTAAACAACACAATCTAAGAAACTCAGATCCTAACAGATGTAAAATGCGATAAAACGCGTTTAAGTAGTAAGCGTTATAAGTAGCATTTAAATGTGATAATAGTGATGAAATAAGCGTTGTAATAAGCGTTGTAATATCTTTTTAAAATGTATCAAAAATATAGTTTAACCCTTAGCGTTAATCGAATCCCAAGAGTACAAGCGGTTACGAATGAAATGACAGCGATAGGTAACGATCTGAAAAGTCGGGTTGTTACAGCCTCCCCTACTTTAGGAAATTTCGTCCCGAAATAAAGGAGCAGGCGTAACAAAGAGTTGTGGATATTTAGCTTTCATATCACTTTCGAGTTCCCAGGTGAACTCAGCGTCGCGTTTGCCTTCCCAGCGAACCTTCACTATAGGAATGCGAGAGCGTTGAAGTTTCTTTGTCTCTCGATCCATGATTTCTACTTGCTTTTCCACAAAGTGTAGAGTTTCGTTTACTTGCAAATGTTCAATAGGCACGTGAAGATTTTCCTCAGCTAGGCACTTCTTGAGGTTCGAGACGTGGAAAGTCGGATGTACATTGCTGAGTTCCTTCAGTAATTCGAGTCGGTAGGCCACTTTGCCAATTCTTTCCAGAATCTTAAAGGGACCCACGTATAGTGGCGCTAGCTTTCCTTTCTTGCCGAATCAGATCACCCCCTTCCAAGGTGAAACCTTCAGGAGTACGTGATCACCAACTTCAAACTCCAGGGGCTTGCGGCGTTTATCGGGGTAACTCTTTTGATGACTCCGAGCTTTCAAGGGGTTGTCTCGTATCTGGAGGATTTTGTCAGTCGTTTCTTGTAATAACTCAGGACCGGTGATTTAAGCATCTCCGATCTCGTACCATACAATAGGCGATCGACATTTTCTACCATATAATGCCTCAAAGGGTGTCATTTGAATACTAGCGTGATAACTGTTATTGTACGAGAATTCTACTAAAGGTAAATGCGAATCCCAATTACCACCAAAATCTATAACGCACGAACGAAGCATGTCTTCAAGGGTGCGAATTGTGCGCTGTGTCTGATCGTCGGTCTGGGGATGAAAGGCGGTACTGAGATTAAGAGTAGTACCGAGAGCGGATTGGAATGTCTCCCAGAGACGCAAGGTGAATCGACCATCGCGGTCAGAGATGATGTCACGAGGTGTCCCATGTCAACAAATGACTTCATCGGTATAGATTCGTGCTAATCGTTCTACCATAAAGTCTTCTCGTATCGGTAAAAAGTGAGCGGATTTCGTAAGACGATCAACGATAACCCAAATGCTATCGTGACCTGATGGAGTGCGAGGGAGTTTCGTAATGAAATCCATAGCTATACTATCCCATTTCCACATCGGGATCTAGGGTTGTTCGAGTAAGCCAGAGGGTCGTTGATGTTCGGCCTTAACTTTCGAGCAAGTTAGGAATTTCGAAACATAGAGAGCGATATCCTTCTTCATTCCTTGCCACCAATACCTGGAACGAAGGTCTTGGTACATCTTGTCGGCACCGGGGTGAATGGGATATCGAGATTTGTGGGCTTCAGTCAGCAAAATCTCTCGGAGATTATTACGACTGGGTATCCAAATTCGTTCGAGATAGTGAAAGATACCATTCAGTTTATTCACTAATTGGTTTTCAGTTCCGCATATTCTTTCTTCCTTCAAAGTGTTCTCGAGAAAACAGGCATGTTGAACGTCGCAAATGAGAGCTTCGAGGTCGTGTTGGGCTTGAACATTACGAACACTATGTAAATAGCTTCGTCGGCTAAGAGCGTCTGCGAAGACGTTTGCCTTGCCTGGGTGGTAGCGTATTTCGCAATCGTAGTCGTTGAGGAGTTCAACCCATCTGCGTTGGCAAATATTCAGCTCTTTCTGGTACAAGATGTGTTGTAGGCTCTTATGGTCGGTGAAGACCGTACACTTGGTACCATACAAGTACTGTCGCCAAATCTTTAACGCAAAAACAACTGCACCGAGTTCAAGATCGTGGATTGTGTAGTACTTCTCGTGGACCTTGAGTTGGCGAGACGCGTACGCGATAACCTTGTCTCGTTGCATAAGAACACAACCAAGACCTAGGTTAGAGGCATCACAATAAACAACAAAGTCGTCGTTTCCATCGGGTAGCGCAAGTACGGGAGCGTTGCAAAGCATATGCTTAAGAGTTTGAAAGGTATCCTCTTGTTCGGTTCCCCAAACAAAAGGCTTGTCATTATGCGTTAGGGCAGTGAGAGGAACGGAGATTTTAGAGAAATCAGCGATAAATTAACGGTAATAACCCGCCAATTCGAGAAAAGAACGAACTTCGGACGGGGTTTTCGGTGTAATCCAACTCTTAACTGCTTCAATCTTCGCGGGATCGACGTGAATTCCTTGACTGTTGACGACGTGACCGAGGAATTGAACCTCCTCGAGCCAAAATTCACACTTGGAGAACTTGGTGTAGAGGCGATTCCCTTGAAGAAGCTCGAGAACTAAACGAAGATGTTGCGTGTGTTCGACTCTCGATTTCGAATAGATATGGATATCATCGATAAATACAATAACGAAGCAATCAAGGAAGGGTTTGCACACATGGTTCATCAAATCCATGAAGACCGCGGGTGCGTTAGTGAGACCAAAAGGCATGACCACGAATTCATAATGGCCATAACGGGTACGAAAAGCGGTTTTAGGGATGTCTTGCTCCTGAATTCGTAGTTGATGGTTAGAGAAACACGTAGCGCCTTGCAGTTGATCAAATAAGTCGTCGATTTGGGGTAAAGGGTAGCGGTTCTTGATAGTAAGCTTGTTGAGTTCCCTATAGTCGATACACATTCAGAACGATCCATCCTTCTTTTTCATGAAAAGGACAGGTGTGCCCCATGGTGATGTGCTAGGGCGTATGAAGCCTTTATCAAGTAACTCCTAGAGTTGGCTAGAAAGTTCACGCATTTCGGACGGTGCGAGACGGTAAGGAGCTTTGGAGACAGGGTTAACTCCAGGAATGAGGTCGATATGAAAGTCGATATCGCAGGTAGGGGGTAAACCAGGTAAATCGTCAGGAAAGACGTTAGGAAAATCACAAACAACGGGAAAGCCATTCACATTTTTCTTTTCCTCTTTTGCTACTACAATATGGGCTAAGAAAGCCAAGTATTCCTTATGGAGATACTTGCTTGCTTGAATGCACGATATAAGCTTCAGTTCTTTCGAGGATACTTCGCCATAAACATAGAGTTGATCACCGTTTGAAAGGGAGAAACGAATCATCTTTTCAAAACAAACGACTTCGGTACGATTTTCATGAAGGAAGTCCATGCCTACTATGATATCGAAACTACCAAGCTGCATTAGAATGAGGTCGATCGGGAAAACGTGATTGTTGAGTTCGATGGTACAATCATGAAGAACGGAACTGACGGTGACGGTTCTTCCGGTGGCAATTTCTACGTCGAAAGTCATTGAGAGATTAGCGCGTTTACGTTCTAGGAGCTTTTCGAATTCAAACGACACAAAACAGTTATTGGCTCCAGTATCAAACAAACACGAAGCATAAATACCGTTAACAAGGAATGTACCATTGAGAACGTTGTTGTCAGTCTGAGCCTGGCGAACATTGATATTGAAGGTTCTTCCGCGGGCTGCTTGTTATGGTTGCTGCTGCTGCTGAGGCTACTGTTGTTGCTGTTGTTGCTGCGGTGGTTGCTGCTGCTGTGGCTCTTGTTTCACAACGCGGTGCGGGCAGACGTTAGCAAAATGGTTAGGGTCACCACAGGTGTAGCAAGTTCGGGCATTAGCAACGGGTGCTGGAACTGTTGGGTTACCCTGAATAGCGAGAGGTTGAGCTGGTGGTGCTGGAAGAGCTTGAGCAGCTTGCTGACGTGGGCCTGAACGGCAGTGAGCAGTGAAATGTCCATAGATGTTGCAGTTTGCACAGAAACGAAAGTTGACCCCTGTCGGATGATGATAGGTGCAAGTAGGGCACAGAGGGTGGATACCAGTGTACGCACGCTTAGCAAGTGGTGCGTTGGTAATAGTAGCTTGACGATTCTAGTTGTTGGACTGTACGGGAACGGCGTTGAGCGGAGCGGCGGTAGTAGCATAGTTCTTGTTGTTGTTGCTCTTTCGCTTGCGGCTTTGGCGTGAAGACTTTAATACTTGAGATGCTGCATTGTCGGTAGCGGGAGTAGCAGTTGCTTGATTGAGACTCTTGGTCGAGGTTTTGAAATATCCAGCCAAGACTCGCTTGTCGTTGATCTCAGCTGCGAGTTAATAGGTTTCCTCAATAGTAGCAGGTTTTGCTGCCTGAACAAAGTCAGCTACACAATAGGGGAGAACTCGAATGTACTTCTTGATTGTCATATTAGGCGTGGCCACCTGACTAGGACAGATAATACTTAGCTGCTTGAAACGAGCGGTGAGACCAGCGTTGTCACCTCCTTCCTGCTTGATGTGCCTGAATTCATTCTCCAGTTTCTGGACTTCATGAGGAGGACAGAACTCTTTCATCATAAGCTCCCTGTATTCCTCCCATGAGAGGCCATAAGCAGCATCGTTACCACGCCTGTTGCGCTCAGCAGTCCACCAATCCAGAGCCCTGGACTGAAAGACTCCAGTAGCATTCACAGTGCAGAGATTTTCTGGGCATCTGCTTTGCCTGAGGGTGACTTCGATAGAGTCAAACCACTGAAACATAGCACTGGGTCCATCTTCACCAGTGAAGCTTGCAGGACCGCATGCTTTGAACTGTTTAAAACTGAAGGGAGTTCGAGGTGCGTCGCTCTTTGACTCGAAAGAAGATTTGCTGTTGACCTCGTTGATTTCACTGGAAATCTGAGGTATGACTTTAGCCATTTCCTTGGCCACAAGTGAAGCAATATGCCTGTCAGCATGGTTTCGGCGGGCAGCACGTTGAGTATGGGATCCAAATGACGACATTGTCGAGTGCAAATTCTGCAGCAGACGTCGTCATATGAATTAGATGAGATTCGATTATATTGGGTTTTGAAAAGTCTAGCGTTCGTAAAACATCCTTTATTATTATTATTATTATTATTATTATTATTATTATTATTATGTAAAGCACAGGAACACGTCGGCACATAAACACACAGTCACGTAGGCAGATAAACCACATAAGCACATATACACATAAGCACGTATGAGCACATAGTTCACGTGAGCACATATTTTGCACGTATTCACCTACATATTTTTCACGTATTCACTTATCTTTCAAGGTCGCGAAGCGTGTTCGAGAGTTGCGAGCGATAGCGAGTAGCGTAGCGAGTAGTATAGCGTGCGAGAGTTCTTAGTTCGGTTTGCGATTAGTTAGTTAGCGTTTTAGATTAAGGGTTGTGAGAGTTATGCGTGTTTTGTGGAGCGAAGAGCGGACAGCGTAAATTTTCCAAAATCGAAACATATAACACATAAAATCGATAATGCGTAAAATCGGCGATTGCAGGCTTAAATAAAAAATAGAGTGTCCTGGGTGTTAGACATCGACTACCTAAAGTGATTCGATTATTCACAACGACCTCGAGTACACGCTTTGGCCAAATAGACTATGCTCTCACCGAAATACGGCGAACGGCACTCATACTTCCAGTTACAACGTGACTCAAGTCATTGGAACAGTCGAGACTTTGGTGAGAGTTTGTAAAATCAAAGTAGGGAGTTGAATTGGTCATTAAGATGGGGTTTCACCCCTAACTTAACAACTTTGTTCCTAAGGATGTCACTCCTAACTCAACGAAGATTCTCGTGCTGAGAGTAAAAATACGTGTAGAGTGAGTGATCTCATCGATAGTTCTTGGTTTTCACACCAAATCTCGACCCAATCACTCGGTTGTGTTATGCGAGCATTTTCGAAAACATGTGTATTGTGTTAGCCTTAGGAAAGGAAAAATAGTTCTCAACCTTAGGAAAGGTCGCCTTCGTGCGAAGTTGTAGTATGAATGTCCGCACGAAGATATAGTTTTCGCGAGTTCGAACGAGAGTATCAAAAGTGGGCTCGTACGAAAACCCCTACTGGGTTCGCACGAAGCTGGTCTGTTGGTACTTAGACTATAGACTAGGTCAACTTTACACGACTCGACCTAATTCCCTATAGTTATGGCTCTGATACCAATCTGTCACACCCCAACAGATGGCGGAAACATCGGGGCGAGGCACTAGGCGAACCAGATTGATCAAGAGAATCCATAACAACTATTAAATGACAATATTTAAAAGGTTCATTGTCCCATACCAATAAACAAATATTCCACAAACAGTTATCACATAGTCACATCTCTTAAACAAAACAAGTCCGACAACCTAGATTTCTATTAGATGAGTTTCTAGACTGCCTATCTTGATTTCAGCATAACAAATCCATCAACCTGCCACATACGTTAAAATAAAAGTCAATACATAAAGTAAAGGTGAGGACACAAGTTTGCATAGTAAATAGTATAAAAAGCGTTTACGCATAACCAGCATGTAACACGTAACGGGCGAAGCATGTAACTATCAACAATGATACAACCTAACCACGAGACTGCGTTGTAGAGTATGCGCAACACATGTTCACCGAAGCGAACACGTGAAGTAAAGTAATGTGATCCCTAGCAACCCCTGTCACACAGGTGCTGAGTCCAAACTATAGTACTATCGTTGCTAGAGGCGGTCTAGTGTAACACTGTATAAGCATAGAACAAGCATTCAAAATCACGTATAACATGCGGGAACGGTTAGCGTTTAAAGTGTTTGCGTTGTATGTTGTGTTTTGATATAGAACGCATGTAACACCCAAAAGTGCGTTAAATGAAAATGGGTTCGAGTATACTCACAGTGCGTGTTTAGCTAGTACACACAATCTGGATTGGATTGAAGGGAGCGCGTTGAGTTAGCCTGTGCACAGAAACAGAAGCATAAGTCTTCTCAGGGCTGAATGGTTGTAAACAGAATGTCGAACGTGTTAAGTGTTTAACAGGTGATCCGAACGGATGGGTTCCATCCGAACGGAAGGTCATCCAAGCGGATGGCCATTTGAATGAGTTGTGGTTGTTTGTGAAACTTTAAAATTCGATGTTTAGTTAAAAGCGTTTAAACAATTGAAATTATAAGGGTTAGGTCATCCGGAAGGATGGTCATCCGGAAGGATGGTCATCCGGAAGGATGGTTATCCGAACGGATGGCCATTCGAGCGAGATGATCTGTAGTTGAAGTTTTTGGGTAAAATTTTCTAAGTAAAAGTTTTTGAGTTAATGGAGACGACATGACGACGTGTCAAACAACGGAATAATACCAAGCCCAGTTCAGTTGGCCGGATGGTCTCAGCCCATTCAAATAAACGCGCCGTTCTTGATGAAGATTCATGTTTGACCCGTTAATCGGTCCATCTCTTCGGGTGGAAATCAGGTTTTCAAGCTGGCTTTCGACTAAGGAACGATTCGAGAGTCCGATTGAGTCCAGATTCCATCAAAAATGTGTAAAAACCGAGAAATAGTTGAAAACAGATGAAAAAGTATTGAAATCTTTCGTGATTGAGTTGAAAAGTGTGAAATCCTTTATATCTAGAACCAATCTCGATTGAATAATGCTTCCACAATAGTTTGCCTAAGCAAAACGAGTGGAATCCACCTTCAAGAGGTCCAAATTAGTGATTTCAAGAAAAAGTTAGTGAGTGTGTGTGATTTTGATGAAGAAGTTGGTGTAGAAGTGATTAGAGATGAAGATTCAAGAAGATTTGAGGGAAAAAGCTTACAAATAGGCCTTGAATCGCGACAGAGTCTTGGGGAGCGGATGAGAGTGTCAAAGTCTGAGAATGAGGGTGTATGGCTAGTATTTATAGTGGAGGGGCGAGATTTAAGGCGGTGGCGAGTGGCAGCGTTCGGATGGCTCCATCCGGTCGGATGGTCATCCGGACGGATGGTCATCCGGGCGGATGTCCATTCGGACGGAAGGCCATTCGGACGGTCGTGTTTGCGCGAGTTAGTTTTCCGACTTTGGTTCGTTTGATAAGCGTTGCGTTGCGTTTTATCGAGTTGCGAGTAAGCGTTTGAGCGTATAAGCGTTGCGTTTATAACCACATAACATTCAACAAATAATCACACAATTAACATACATAAAATAACTAAATCCGCGTTTCAAGTTTGCGTTGAGTTTGCGTTGAGTTGCGTTGCGATAGCGTTTAGTCTAAATAAGCGATGTAAAATGCGATAAAACATGTTTAAGTAGTAAGCGTTATAAGTAGCGCTTAAATGCGATAATCGTGATGAAATAAGCGTTGTAACAAGCATTGTAATATGTGTTTAAAATGTATCGAAAATATAGTTTAACCCTTAGCGTTAATCGAATCAAAAGAGTACAAGCGGTTACGAATGAGATGACAGCGATAGGTAACGATCTGAAAAGTCGGGTTGTTACAAGTCTCAACCAAAATATTCTCATTGTCTACCCTTTCATTTGTTTCTTCTCTGGCGTTTTCATCCACATGCTTTGACATGCTTTTTAACAAGTTTAAACATTGTGAAAATTTGATATGCACTAGCATGCTGTTTGGATGTTCAACCTTTGATTGATCTAACAAAGTCTTTATCCTGTGATAACACTCTTTTAAATCTTTGGTGGTACAATCTAACTTTTCAGCCATTGCCTGTAAAATGAAAAAGGAAAATGAAGTTAGGCATTTGTTTTACTTTTTCGTTTTTTGTGAAATTCTCAATTGTGTAACATACCTCCTCAGCTTCATACATGGCGTTCTTATCCATCACACTTTTGTCTTGTTTGTCATCAGCATCTTGTTCACCATGTTGTGTTAGGGCTGTGTATAGAGCATGGTTTCCCGATGTAGATACTTCAAACATCCTATTCTGGCTTTCTAAATCCTCTACATATGTTCTTTGAAAATAAGCTTCTTCATCCTCACCACCCCTAGCCATGGCGTTTTGCACCTCAGGGTCTAGATCTATACGATTGTGGCCAACAGATGTGGGGTTATCAATTTGTGGCGTTCTTTCAAACAGCTCATCATTTTCATGATGACCATCATGATCAAAACCATTATCATCATCAACATTATCAACCTCGTCATCAACATTATCACCATTATCATCTACATTTTCAACATCATTATCATCTCGTCAACAACCGGTTTAAATTTAGCCATTTGGATGTGGCATTTGTTCGAACAACAGATTCAAGTTGTGGCTTCTTAACCTTCCTAACAGTTGTTTTATTCTAAGACTTCCCATCAGGGCGTTTTAGTTCACCATCATATATCCTTTTAAGCAATGTTTCCTCGAACATTTCTAGAACTCTCACCGTAACCCATTCAATTGGGTAACCTTTTTTTCTATCCAACCTTTTTTTTCTCGCAAGCATCATTCATCAAAGCCAACTGCATTAAAAGATATTAGTTTTAGGTTGTTATTTAGCAAACTATTTTACAAAAAAATAGTTCATACCGCAACTACGATTCTTTTGGTGTCCATGCACTTTTAGCTTGTCGTAAACATTCCATGAGGTATTCATACCACTTCATTTGGTTTATTTCAATGTTTGGTTTAACATTGTGCAAAAATTGTTGGTTAACCGTTGAGTTATCACTTGCATGCTCAATGACAGTGAATAATGCAACAAGGAAATTTAGGCCAAAGTTTCGCCCAAAATCATGCATCTGAGGTAGAATGTGGTCAATGTATGTGTTCACAAATGGTCTTCCTATCCAGGTTGTTCCGCTAAATTGTCGTCTCCACTCAGTTAATACTAGGGTTGTCTTTGATGATATTTTTACCTTCACGGTCATTTTTCCATTTGGTTTACCCATGAGTGGATCAATTATGCGTTGATATGAATTGTATGGTTCCCAACATTTAAAATGTTTATTCTCTCATTGTAATTTTCCACCAGCCAGTAGGCAGGCATTGTTGGGATACTGTCTACTTTCAATTTTAGGGTAGCACCAAATCCCATGTTCTATACTACTTGTATTTGATTCGCATTAAAATTTATAAACCAACCAGTCAAGCTTGAAGGAGACACTCTTAATAAAACTCTAGCACCATTGAACTCATAAAAACGTTCTTTCTGAATCTCAACATTCTGACTTGAAGCCTTTCTCTTCTTGGCATTTTCTCCCCTTCAATATGCATTATTTTAACCTTTAGCCCCTCCTTTCCTAAAAAAGGTAAAAAAAGAAATATATTGTTTTAGATGATTGTCGCATTTTCAATAGTATTTATACATGTTGGCGTTCAGTAACTTCTATAGGTATGATAAATGTTATACCACATTTGGCGTTCAAAGTTTTCATAATTTATCGCGTTTTCACTAAGAGTTACTCATACATCAATAACCTCAACTGGGCTTCACATTTTACTTCTATAAATTTCAAAGTTAATCTTTATATGGCGTTTTAATACACACACTCTAAGTATACATATAAAAGGTCCATAGTTATTATTCATTTTTGTTTATCGTTCTGAAACACATTTTGTAACACAGTTTGGCGTTCAAAATTGGTACAATACATCATCACATTAGTTGGCCTTCACAGTTTAAAGATAATGCAAAAATAGCCTTTATATGGCGTTTACAAACACACCCTCACATGTACAAGGTTCATAGAAATCATATACTGGCGTTTTCAAGATTAGATCACACAAAATGTAATGATTATAACCTTGTTTTGATGTTTTATATGTTTTTATGTAACCTTTTATTATTGCTTAGAATTAATGAAACTATTTTTAATTTAGTTTTAAATATATGATTTAGTTTTAATTTAAAAAATGAAAAAAATAAGGTAGTTGGGGTACTTAGTTAAAAAAATAAGGTAGATGTGAAATGGTTAGAGCATTAGGGTATTTGAGACAATGAAGGTACTGCTCATTGTACCCTTAAGGCCAACAAAGGCTTTTATTTCCCCGGGATTGTAGTTCAATAGGCAAGAGCACCGCCCTGTCAAGGCGGACGTTACGGGTTCGAGCCCCGACAGTCCCGACGGATCCAATAAGTACATCAATTCGCCTCTCCATTTTTTGTGAAATCTGTGAAAGAAGGGACATAGAGCATAATTGAATTCCGAAGGGGTTTCCCTTCTTTTTTTTTCAGGATTTTGTCAAAGAAAGAACAAACCCTAAACTAAAATGAAAATAACTAAAATAGTGAAGTTGATAGAATATTTCATCTGTTCTCCTAAGATCCATCTTTCTCATACTTCCTTGTCTTCCAAAGAAATTTAGATCATTAAAATTTAGAACCTAATTCCTCTCTTTTTCCACTTCGTTTGTATTGTTTGTTGGGTGGTTTTGTAGTTCAGACGGGTGGTTAGATTTCGTTTCGTTTGATGGTTCCATAAGGAAGACCTAAGGTAGATTATAGAAAAGAAAAAACAGAAAAAGAAGGATACAGAAAGTAAAGCAACTTTTGATTGGTCCGGGAATCCAATATTGGATTTGGTATGGATAAAAGATGTTCGTATGTTATACTATTCACTTCTCGATGACGAATTAATTTAATAGCTCAGATATTGTTATTCATGATATTTATCCGATTCAAGATCATCAATAGGTAATGCATTCATTGAATTGATAGGTGAAAGATTTATCATCTCTATGGGATTAAATCCCGATTTATTGTGAAATAAAAAAAATAAAAAAAAAGATGAGATTATGGAAGTAAATATTATTTCATTTATTGCTTCTGCATTGTTTATTTTAGTTCCAACTGCTTTTCGATTTATAATTTACATAAAAACAGTCAGTCAAAATGATTAATTACTTTAAATAAAACTTGACTTCTAAGTTCTTATCAATAGTTGAAGAAATCAAATGAAAAGTATTCTATTTTTACGTCTTAAATGAAATCAATGGGCTATCATCGGTTGTCTTCTATGAGATCCGAGAGTATGGTAAGTAAGAAACTACTATACTCTCTATTACTGTTAGGGAAAATTTCACAGAATAGTAACCAAGTTTTAAAAGTGTTCTAATTAGGTCACTTGTGTCGTTTTTATCACAATTAGATAACTTAACATTCAAATCGAGCCATGTCTTTTTTTTCACGTGTCAAGAAAAAAATGGAGCATAAGATGCTGGGGTCGAATTATTTTAATATATGAAATTATATTTATTAAAAATAAAAACCATTTAATTACATTAAAAATTAAAAAAACAAGTTACAATCCACGTCATCACTCGACGTCAGCATCAAATAAAAGAGAAAAAAGAAACAAAAATCCACATCACCACGGTTACCTATGAAATTGATGAAAAAACCCTTAATTTTAATGAAGAATGAATGTTGAGTGACCCGATTGAAACACTTTTAAAACTTGAGTGACCTAATTGAAACACTTTTGAAACTTGGTTACTATTAAAGTTGGTATGCTAGCTTCTATTTACATAAGCAAATCTAGTTTGGGTTTTTTTTTTTTCTTTTAAGTAATTACATAAGCAGTTCATCTAGTTTATAAAAAGATAAAATAGTCATTTTATATAAACTAATAGATTGTAACAAAAGTTGGTTTTATACTTCAAACTTGCTATAAAATAAAATTACATAACTTAAAAGATTCAACCGTTTAAAGTTAAACCCCTAGGTTGTGATTAGGTCCCAAGACCCAAACTACAAGGATTACTTGGGTCATTAACTCTAGTATGAGGGACTCCATTTCTTCTCAGAGAATTTATGACTATGTGTTCATTATGTTGTGTGGTTGTGAGCTTTTGTTGTGTTCATTATGTTGTGTGGTTGTGAGCTTTTGTTGTGATCTAGCTTGAAAATAAACCACTTAAAATGGGATAGTAACAATATTCCAATTATTTTGGGTTTCATCAATATTTTCATAATTACAGTAAGTGCCATCTTATTTTGTAATTGGCATCATATAGCAAAAGTTAAGCAAAGACAAAGCATGAACCTGATTTGTTTTATATCAAAAATTTTGTCACAAAATTTATGTGGTGTGAGAATATCTAGAAATTGAATAGTAATTGAAGGAGTATAACAATTTCCTGTATAAAAAAAGGGTTTATATATACTTCCTGAAACAAAAAGTGTACAGGATTCATCTTTCATTGTACTTTTTGAAGTCTAGTCTCTCCTCAATCAACCACATCGTCGCTAAACAGCTTGAACTTACTCGCATCAAGAGCCAACTTTCTTACAGAAGAAAACGAACCCAACAAGCCAACACCCGTAAAGACCACCATTATAATGATATTGATCCAGTAAGTGAATGAAGATCTTGATGGCTTGTATGTCATGTTGTATAAAAGCATTGGAAGGATGAAATCCAATGGAATGAAGCCTAGAGCTCCAACAACGCCGTTAATGTCCCCGAAAAATGGCAACATTGCGGCAAAAAAGCCACAAAATATCATGTAAAGCGAACGCAGGATCATTCTTGGGATTAAGTTTCGTTTTGAGAACATCCCTTGATTCACATCTGCGGATTTTGTTTCCATGATCTCGTAAGCTACTTGAGAATAAACCTGTTGTAAAACAAATCTTATGAATTAAAAAATGTAAAAAAAAAATAACTAAAACTGAACGTATTGAATAAGTTCGATCACTACTACACAAATAACTAAAACTAAATGTTGAACTGATACATTAACTATTGACAAACAACAGTAATCAATCACTAAAAAAGGTAAGAGATGCTACCAGTCCAATGGCAAAGAGTTGAAGAAGAACGAAAACCACACCGAGTCCCAGAAGCCAAGTCAGGGCTAAGGCGGGTCCCTCATCAGGCATAAGACTCTTAAGAATGTTTGAGCTAGCTTTATTCCCAAACACATAGTACCCAGAGACTGCAGCCGAGTAGAATGTAACAAAAATCACAGAGTAACACATCATAAGCCCTTTTAACATCTTCCCTGTTACCGGTGGAGCCAGTGTAGCCTGTATCTCCGGGACTATTCCATTTCCAAATATGGCTGCGATTATAGAGATTGAAGTGAATGCGCTCATAACCACCGAAAATTTTGATGATTCTAGTGAATAGTCTCTTTGAGGTGCATTTTTCGATGCCCCTGCAATCAGAATCATGTCGGTAAGACAGGTTGATTTGGGTTATGTTTTAAATATAGCAAGTTAAATGGGTCAAACGGGTCAAAAGTCCTAAACTAACTATTTATACAGAATTTGAACGGTAATTGATTCTCGTCAACCTCAAAATCATGTTAGTAGGACAATGACAGGTTGATTTGGGTTATGTTTTGCATCTAACAGGTCAAATGGGTCAAACGGGTCAAATGTCCCAGACTAACTAGTAACTGATTCTCGTCAACCTCAAAATCAAAATCATGTTAGTAGGACAGTGACAAGTTGATTTAGGTTGTGTTTTGTATCTAGCAAGTGAAATGGATCAAACGGGTCAAAAAGTCGTTAACAGTAATTCTTCATCGCTAAAGGTTTCAAACTTTGTATTTAGTAGAATTGGTTTTTCTATTCAAAAGGGGGTGGCGGCGCAACTTGTTGCCCAACTTGTTGCCCGACTAATTGCCATTACTAGTTTTTATTAAAAAAAAAATTACTATGTTAAAAAATTATTTATACAAAATTTAAACAGTAATTGTTTATAGTTAACCTCAAAATCATGTCCATAGGACATGACGGGTTGATTTGGGTTAGTATTCAAATCTAACAAGTCAAATCAAATGGGTCGAACGGGTCAAATGTCCCAAACTATGGTAGTGTTCGTTTCAGAATATCTGGATGGAATTGGAATTTAGATTCCATTCCTTATGTTGTTCGTTTCAACAAAGAAAGGAATTGGAATCTCAATTCCATTCTTGATCGTGTTCGGTTAGCAAAGGAATCGGAAATGAATTCCTTCAAATTCCATTAACCAAAGGAATTCAAAATCCTCTCAGCTTTTGAAGGAATTCAAGTAAAGTCATTGGAATTTTCGACCGGTCACCGATGTCGAAAATGTTTCGACCCGAACTAGTCGGTCGCCGACTGAAACACCTCGACCCGACCCGGCCCGTTAATGTCCCGAAACTCTTGACACAACCCAGCCTGTTACGGACCCGAAACGTCTCAAACCGTCCCAACCCATTAACGACTCGAAACGTCTCAACCCGTTAATGAACCGAAATGTATTGAACCGACCCGGCCCGATAATGACCCGAAACGTCTCGACCCAACCCAGCCCAACGTGGCCTGAAACGTCTCGAGTCGAACCAGCCCGTTAACGGACCCAAAACGTCTCGACCTGACCCAGCCGTTGGTGACCCGAACTGGCTCACAGGATAGCGAGATGAGATCGGTAGATTCCAATTCATTTCCCAACTGAACAATCAAGAATGGAATTAAGATTCCAATTCCAACAAATTCCACTTCCTATTGGAATGTTTAAATTCCAATTCCATTACATTCCATGAAACGAACACTCCCTGAATATTTATACAATATTTGAATATAAATTGGCTTGGTCAACCCAACCTGACCCGACCCATTTTGACAATCACTATACCTGACCCGATTTGACTCGTTACCCAACCCGTCTGACCCATCCATTGAGACAAGGTAGAAACTTATACCTGCATGGATACAAGCAAAAACAACAATGAATGTATAGGCTAGGCTCAAGAAAAGTGAAGCCAAGTTTGTTGGCCCGAATTGGATCTTGATCTCTAAATGAGCGTGATTAACAAACAAACTTGAATAACTTGATAATAACCGAATGTATATACAATATCGAATTGAGAGTGTTAAGTAACAATACAAATGAAATTACATGAACCTATTTATAGTTTTCTACGGGTACGAGTGAATAGTTGCGTCTCTTTGTGAAAGGACACGTCTCTTGGATGTATGGTTGTGATTGAAACTTGAAGAGGTGCGATGAATCTTGTCCACTCGATCCAACAGTCGCGTCTGTCCCTTTGTTGCCTTGTACCGGTTCGGTATTGATGTGTGTGTGTAGACACAACTTTTCGAATATGATGGTAGTTACCATCTTACATGTTGACAACCTTGGTCCTTCAACTTCATAATCGCCATATGTAATATTAATTCTAATTGTCTAACTAAGTATGTGATGTTAAGAGATTAACCGGTTTCATTCACCCCCTTAATCTCGAACATCCATGAGTTGCTTCAAATCTTGAATTCCGAGCAGTTCCCTCATTGTAGCAAACTTGATCCTTGCTAGTGCCTTTGTTAGTATGTCTGCTCGTTGTAGTTCTCCACTTATGTGTTCCACAGTGATATCTTCGTTTTCCACACATTCTCTTATGAAGTGATATCGTGTGTCAATGTGCTTGCTTCTTCCATGAAAGACTGGATTTTTCATGAGTGCTATTGCTGAAACGTTATCTACTCTGAGTGTTATCTTTTCTTCCTTCCAGCCTGTGATTTCACTTAACAATCTTTTAAGCCATAGTGCTTGACATGCTGCTGCAGTGGCTGCCATGAATTCTGATTCACATGATGATAGTGCCACTGTCTGTTGCTTTTGTGTACACCAGGTTATAGGTGATTCTCCAAAGTAGAATACCAGACCAGTTGTTCCTTTTCCTTTGTCTGTATTAACTCCAAAACTACTGTCGCTATAACCTGTGATCTTACATCCTCCTTGTCTTTTGTAAATGATTCCATGCTCTTTAGTTCCTTTGATGTAACGTAGTATTTGCTTTACTGCCTTCAGGTGTTGTTCTTTTGGTTCTTGCATGAATCTACTAAGTAGACTGACTGGGTAACATAGATCTGGTCTTGTATGCAATAAGTACCTGAGAGAACCTATCAGGCTTCTGTAATGCGTTGCATCTACTAGATCTCCTTCTTCAGTCTTCGTTAATTGAGTTCCTGGAGTCATGGGTGTCTTTGTGTCATTGCAGGATAACATATCAGCGTCTTTGAGTATCTTGTTGATATATCCTGTCTGCTTGATGCCTATCTCACCCCCTGTTTGAATTACTTCTATTCCCAGATAGTATGCTAGCAATCCTAGATCGCTCATATCAAATTTGTTCTTCATCTGAGATTTGAAGATGTCTATCTCCTTTTTTGACGTTCCTGTGACTATCAAGTCATCAACGTAGACTCCAACTATTAGTGTAGAAGCTTTACTTGTTCTTGTATAGATTGCATTCTCTAAAGTGCACTTCTTGAAGTCAAGTGACTTTAGGGTGTGATCTAACTTCGTGTTCCAAGCTCTTGGTGCTTGTCTCAATCCATACAGTGCTTTTGATAGTCTGTAAACCTTTCCTTCATTTCCTGGCTTTATAAATCCTTCTGGTTGTGATACATAGACTTCCTCTTTGAGGTCTCCGTGCAGGAATGCAGATTTCACATCTAAATGATGTACCTCCCAACCTTGATATGCTGCTAAAGCCAATATTAGTCGTACTGTTTCCATACGTGCTACTGGTGCAAAGACTTCATCAAAGTCTATTCCGTGTTGTTGAACATATCCTTTTGCAACTAGTCTTGCCTTGTGTCTGACCACGTTTCCGCTTGCATCTTTCTTAGTCTTGAATACCCACTTTAAACCTATTGCTTTGTGATCTCTTGGCAACTCCGTTAGTTTCCAAGTGTTATTCTTGTTTATCGAGTCTAACTCGGCCTTCATTGCTTCAACCCAATTTCTGTCACTAGATGCTTCCTTGTAATTCCTTGGTTCTTCTTCAGCGAGTAATAGTTCATGTGGATCTAATTGTATTTCTTCTGTTTCTTCATACAAGTCTTCGAGACTTCTCAGTCTTACTGGAGTGTCACTAATACTTTCTGTTGCACTTTCAGAGGTAGATGGACCTCCATTTGATAAACTGCTTGAATTTCCTGCTGAGTTCTGATTGTATGAATATGCTGGTGGGGTTACATAGGAGTCTTGTTCTTCTGTCTGATCTACTCCTGAATCATCATGTTGTTGCCCGCTACTGCCTGGACTACTTGGCTCATTTCCTTCTAATTCTGGTGGTATGTCATCATCTTGAATGATAAAGTTTGTCCATTCGGGATTCCCTGAATTTACCGTTTCCATATAACTATTCCAGTTCCATGGTTGACCTTCCATGAATTTTACATCTCTACTGACACATATCTTGTTCTTTGCTGGATCATATAATCTGTATGCTTTTGATCCTTCTTCTATTCCAAGGTAAACCATAGGTGCACTTCTGTCATCTAACTTCTTTTGTTGAAGTGGTAGTACCTTAGCGTAAGCAGTGCAGCCAAAAACCTTCAAGTGTTCTAAATTTGGCTTCCTTCCTTTCAATGCTTCATATGGTGTCTTGTTTACCAGGGCTTTTGTTGGAACCCTGTTTAGTACGTATATCGCGTGTCGTATTGCTTCACCCCAAAAGTTCTGTGGCATGTTCATTGCCTTTAGCATACTGCGAGTAGTTGACAACATCGTCCTGTTTCGCCTTTCTACTACTCCATTTTGCTGTGGGGAATATGGTGCTGTAAGTTGTCTTGCTATGCCGTTGGTTTTGCAATACTTGTTGAATTCAGCCGATGTGAATTCACCTCCTCTATCCGTTCTTAGCATTTTTAACTTGGTCTGCACTTCCTTTTCAACCTTTTCTTTGAACTCCTTAAATGTTTCGAATGCTTGATCCTTGGAAGTCAGCAAATATGCCCACATGTAGCGAGTACAGTCGTCTACAAGTAAGAATATATACTTCTTCCCAGCATGTGCTGGTGGAGTTATAGGACCACACAAATCTCCATAGACTAAGTCCAGAGGTTTTAAAGATCTGAACTTTGCCTGATTTGGAAATGGTGCCCTACTATGCTTTCCTAATAAGCATGCGTCACAGACTTGACTAGCATGGCTTATTTGGGGAACTCCATGTACCAAGTTCTTACGAGTCATTTCTTTAATAGCGTCGAAATGTAAATGGCCTAACCTTGCGTGCCATAACCATGCTGTGTCTTCGGTCTTTGATAGTAAGCAGATTGGTTTTCCCGTCTTCAGTTTGACTTTGTATAGCCTGTTCTTCATTCTCTTGACTCGCATTAGTAGCTTTCTATTTCGATCTCGGATAGTAAGTAAATCTCCGTCCATAACCACTTTGCAACCGATTTCTGTAAGTTGTCCGAGGCTCAATATATTGGTCTTTAGACTTGGAATGTAGTATACATGTGAAACAATCTTTTGTTCTTGATTCAGACATTCCAGTAGTATTGAACCTTTGCCTTTAATTTCTACGTGTGACCCATCACCAAACTGTACTTGTCCTGTCACTGTTTCATCTAATTCTTTGAAGTGACTTCGCACTCCTGTCATGTGGTTGCTGGCCCCGTTGTCTAAGTACCATAGATTTTCATTTTCTGAGGCGTAATTTGTTGGTCTTATACGTTCCTCGTTTAGCAGAGCCCTTTCCTGAACATTTTCTTCTTGTATTGCCATTAGCAATACGGGTGCTTCGTCTTCCTCGACGAGGTTTGAGTGTTCTTGTACTTCGTCTTTCTCAGAACAGTCCTTTTTGTAGTGTCCAAACTTTTGACACTTAAAAATTGGATCTTGCTTAGGTCGGTTCTTGCAAACTTCCTCCAGTTTCTAGAATTTCCGTTTCTAGGTCTGGATGTAGATCCTTCGTTTCTGGGACTTTGCCTATTTCCGTTGTTACGCCAATTTCCACGCGTCTGGTTAAATCTACCACGACCGCGGTTTCCAGATTGCCTTCCTCTGGTGTTATCATGATGTGTGAACATAAGCCTATCTTGGCTTTCTCCTTGATTTCCTTTCTTTAACTTGAGTCGTTCTTCATACGTCTTTAACCTTCCGACCGCTTCTTCTAGCGTCATGGTTTCTAGATCGGAGTATTGTTCCATAGAGGCAACGATTTGAGTAAACTTATCTGGTACGCCATTTAGGAGTTTGCGTACTAGAGTCGGTTGACTCAATGTCGTTCCTACTTCAGTTGCCCGGGTAACGATACTATTAATCTTTGCGGTAAAAGAATCAATAGTGTCGTCATCCTTCATTTGCAACAATTCAAATTCTGACAATAACGTGTGCATACGCGCCTTTTGTACCCGATCAACGCCAACGTGTCTAACCTTTAGATTATCCCAAATCTCCTTTGCAGTTTTACAACTTGCAACTTGCAATACAACGTCTTCTGGTATTGCTTGAAACAGATATGCAATTGCAGACTTATCTTTCTTGGTGTCTACTGTTGCATTTTCTGCCGGTTCAATCGTTTCCCACAAACCATTCGCTTCAAGAATTGTCTTGATACGAATAGCCCAAACTGTATAGTTTGTTGGTTTCAGAATCGGACACTGAAACTGGGAAAGAGAATTTCCATCTTTCTGAATTATTATCGGACTTTGTCCGGATGTTCCTGACATATCTTCCTGTCGAATAATCTTCACTTCTAATAAACTTTCTTTTGGTTTCAATAGATTTCAACAACCCCGATTACCCAAATCGTGTAATAAACAACCGAAATCAAACTAATTCGCACTAAAACCCCGGAATCAAAACGAACCCTAGATTCCTAACCCTTCGGTTCAAGCCGATTACACTAGAACCGTAAATAAAATTCTGAAATGAAACTTTGCGAATTGAAAACGAAATTGAAACCTGATCGCGAATTCCCTGCGATGCCTTGCAATTCCCACGCCTAGAGCCTGATGCTCTGATACCAATTTGTTGGCCCGAATTGGATCTTGATCTCTAAATGAGCGTGATTAACAAACAAACTTGAATAACTTGATAATAACCGAATGTATATACAATATCGAATTGAGAGTGTTAAGTAACAATACAAATGAAATTACATGAACCTATTTATAGTTTTCTACGGGTACGAGTGAATAGTTGCGTCTCTTTGTGAAAGGACACGTCTCTTGGATGTATGGTTGTGATTGAAACTTGAAGAGGTGCGATGAATCTTGTCCACTCGATCCAACAGTCGCGTCTGTCCCTTTGTTGCCTTGTACCGGTTCGGTATTGATGTGTGTGTGTAGACACAACTTTTCGAATATGATGGTAGTTACCATCTTACATGTTGACAACCTTGGTCCTTCAACTTCATAATCGCCATATGTAATATTAATTCTAATTGTCTAACTAAGTATGTGATGTTAAGAGATTAACCGGTTTCAAAGTTGACATGCCTAAGAGAATGAAAAGACGGTAACTGAGAAAGAACCATCATCACCATTGTCACCATTGCTATGAATTGCCATAGACGAAGGGGCCCGTCAGGAGAAACAGCCGAATACATTATCTAAACGGAAATAAACGAATGTTAACAGAGCAATCTAAAGTGTTTTTGAGTAAGATTTAATGGTTATATTGTTGGACTTTTATCATACCTGAAGGCATTGCCCTGCAAGCAAGATTGCTCCTATGCTTATCCCAGTGTTGATAGCTGTTTGAATAAAAATTACAAAATAGTACATCCAACCAGACCCTACAAAAAACGCGTATAATACGTCACGTTAACATAAAAAAAATCCCTCTGTTTTGGTACAGGTCAAATCGGATTGACCTGAAACAATTTTAGACTAAAATCTTAATTTTTTTTAACTAGCATATTATGGTTACAAATTATATAGGAGGTTATATACAATACACTTTGGGTGAGCTTTAACACATTTGACCAGTTTCCTTTTTGTTTTTATTTTCATTTTACCCCTTGACCCGTAAGAAACGAAATATAACCCAAATCAATGCATTTGTAAAACGTAACTAAGCGCGCTGAAATGCCACGACTACCTTAACTTCTAAACTAGTGGTTAACATCTCCCAGGCAAATCCAAGAAAACCTAGGAACCGACCCTAGACCAACCTGAAATTACTATAGCAGGTTCAGTTCCCGGTCCTCAATTGTACGCAATCCAAGAAAGACCCTGGGATCTTCGGAAGGCTAAGGATACTAAAGAACAAAACAAAACCAATTTGGAGAGTAACTCTTTTATTAATATTAATATTAATATGGTTTACAAAATTCCTATATAGCTAAACAAATCCTAATCCTAAACTCCTAATATAACTCAAAACTTAATTAATAGACAAAAAAGAAACAGGATAAACTAAAACAATTAAACCACATTTTAAACTCTTGATAGTCTTCATCTTCTAACTTTTTCTCCAATTTCAAAAATATTTCTTTTGATTTTCTCGAACCAATCCAAATTAGTCCAACAATTTCATCACCAGACGGTTCAGTTCTGCGCCCTTTGGTTTGTTCGTATCTCATCATCGGCTAGCCCACCTAGTAGAGGCACGTGTCTCTTAGATGGGGGTCCCAAGTTCAAACCTTGGCAAAGGGAATATTTTAGAATGACGAGTGGTTATGTAGAGTGAGTAACACTTGCTGTTCAAAAGAAAATCTCATCGTCGTCCTACTGGCTGTTGGTCTGTTCTTTAACTGACAAAGAGGTACCGGTTAAAGTACATGTATGTATGCTTGATATAATGTGGGTTAATGTTGCATTCGTCGCAGAAGCATCTTAACAGGGACGATTTTTTATGCATGTATTGTGTATATAGATGTACTCGGACTACAAACGTGTAACAACTATTCGAATATTCAAACTAATGACAGAATAATCATTAACAGAAAAGATAAATCAAATGACAATAACTATATGATGGACCACATAACCCAAAGGACATACCCAAAACATCCGAGGCGAGTTCCCGAAAACGGATATGCCTTCGACCCGCTTTCTCACAGTGCTCGAGAACAAGGGACATGAGATAATAAGAGTAAAAAGTGACCACCCCCATGACCGTAAGACAAAAGAATCCAAGACCCCATCCAAGCCCTCTGAATGCGTACGGTAAGGTAAGTATAGTGGGCCCCACTATGGCAGTAGTCAAATGAAATCCAGCATGATACCATTCACCTACAGTACAACAACAAAAAATTAAAAATAAAAATTCCAAACCATTATTTTTGTTACCAAGAGACCTAACCATGGTTTAGCCGGAGGTTGAGCCGGTCCAGGTTATGGTATCAGGCCGGAAATGCATTGAATCGGAGTTGAACCGGCGACCCGGCGTTCGGACCGGTTTTTGGAAGGGTTGGACCGGTTTTTTATATATTCTTTCAGATTTAACCCTGTTAATTTTTATAATATTTACGATACCTTCCGGTTCTTACGTCTGGTCCGACCGGTTGGACCATTGAACCAGTAAGAAGATCGTTTCGACATCAATTCCGGTTTTGAAAACATTGCTAACCACTACTTCAATAGTGTCTACTGACCCCTGTCACCGAATTTGTTAGAATTTTTATATGTAAAATCTAGAGTAAATTACATTTTTGAGACCCTGTATTTAAATGGTTTTAATCAACTAAGTATAAAATAAAAAAGTTTAACGCTCTGAGTCCCTGACCGTTCATTTTATAACTTTTTGCGTCCATACGTTGAACTTTTTTATTTTGAATTCAAGTGGTTAAAAACACATGGACTTATAAAGTTACAACCAAAAAAATAGCCCAACCACTCGGTAAACACAATGCCAAAATGTCACCCGCGCTCGCCATCATAGACTATCCCACCATTCCAAAGAAAACTCACGACCCAAACGCTCACTATGGTAAAATCCTTGGTTCAACCTAGAGCAATTTTTGCTCCAAGCGAGCCTCAAACCGATGACGATGACTTCTACTTTGGCTTGTCAGAGGGCTGCCAATGCACCAGAAGGTCATCAGCTAACATTATTTTAGTAAAAACATGATTTGGACCCTCTACTTATAGCAAGTAGATAAGAAAGCTCGGCCGATAAAGAAGTTCTGATTACGCCACTCTTAACAACCTGACCAGACCGAGAAAGCCCGGCCGAAAGGCAAAAGTTGGAAATCAAGAAAGAATTTACCTTTAGATTCAAGGACGAAGGTGGCACCTGCATCTCCCTGCCGGAACGTTTCGTTTTCCGGTGACATCAAGAACGATGAGGGAGAAGCGTGTAATATTATAATGATAGTGATGATAAAGTCAAAAGATATGCAATGTTTTATGATTTAAATAATGATGTGGGGGCATTAGAATGACAGCTACAGAAAGAGACGTATATAACTTGGATGTATAAAATTGGGCATTAAAAGCGAGACGGCAAACAGATCTTAATATTTATTAACATTATCATATTGTATTACATTATTATCAAAGGTCAAACTTTATTTTATGATACATATATGAGTCAAAAGTTTATAATACAACACCTTTTAATGTACTTAAATTCAAATATACTTATACATTTGTGTTTAGTTTGTTTTTCCTATATTTCAATATCAAAATATAATTTTTTTTTTGTCTTGTAGTATCCAATAGACACTTTTTTTTTCTATAGTAAATTGTCATTTTAATCACTAAATTTTAATCAAAATTGTCACTTTAGTTAAAAAAAAAAAAAAAATTCTTGACATTTTAGTCCAAATAGTTATGTTTTCTGCCATTTTAATCCCTTGCTTTTTTTCATTTTTGGTCATTTTCATCGACCACCACCACCACCACCCACCCTATCACAACCTTCTATTATCGACACCACCTGCCTGCACCGTCACCACACACCCACCCACCCCACCACCATCACCACCCATCATTTCAACCACCACAGGCCACTTTTCCGCCACCCACGTCATCAACCAACACCACCGCGATCATCGTAAAACCAACAACCACCTCCATCATCTTCACTATCAGCCAGCACAACACCATCCCCATATCATCGCACCTGCAAAAAAAGAAAGAAACATACGGTTTGACCAAAATTCACCAAAGTTAACTAAAGTTTTTTTGGATGGAGTTAGTGGGTTGAATGAAAATGGCAAAAAAATGACAAACGTCAATGACTAAAATGGAAAAAAAAAAAACAAACCTATTTTGACTGAAATGTGAAATGGCAAAAAAAAAACTATTTAGACTAAAATGACAATTCTGGTCAAACCTCAAGAACTAAAATGACAATTTACTCATTTTTCTAACAACACGATTTAAATAAAACTTTGATTAGAATATAGATGTAAACTAACAAAAGTAAATATTTAAGTTTCTACTAAATTATTATACATATTAATGAGAAGTTTCCATGAACAGTGATTCATCAATTCAAATTTATTTAATTTTTATACTTTATTTAAAATAATATATCAATATATTAATAAAATATATATTTGATTTAACAATGCTAGGAATTAGTGATTATCCCTGATTAGTCGATTGGATACTTGACACTCATGGACTGGAACACTTAAACTTTTTTTCAAGATTTTGATAACTAATACCGATCAAACGATACCGAAACTGATATCGATATTTGTTTTTATGGTTTTTGATTGATGTAAAGCATGTGTCGATTGATAAACCGAGTGTCAGTATCGTACTTATACTGTAATGAAACAAACTGATACAACCAAAATCCGCCGCGAAGCGCGGGAAAATACCACTAGTTATATATATTGTTAGTGACAGACGATGAATAGTAATTTTAATGTTATAATAATACATAGCTTTTTATTATTTTTTTTATTTTTAATAACATATTTTTAATTTTTTTCCTTTTTTAAAACTGACAGACGATGAATAGTAATTTTAATTTTATAATAATACATAGCTTTTTATTATTTTTTTTATTTTTAATAACATATTTTAATTTTTTTTCCTTTTTTAAAACCATATATTTCCTATACCATTTTTTAATAATTCTTTTTTCTTTTTTTAGAACATATATTATCGATTAATTTGATACTTCTTTAATTATTTATGTTTATAACTTTTTCTAAAAACTTAAGTACGTAGTTGTGTTTGATTTTTTCCTGGACATTCCGTTATAAGTTTTGTTAAAAACGAAATTGTACTTATAATAAAGTATTTATTTGGTATCGTAAAACAATATGATAATAAACTAAACCGTTCTAATTGTGACAACCGTCAAAAATCCAGGTATCTGTACAATTTAATTAATATAAATTAGTGCATAATGACTGTGCTTAATTACAACTGATGACTTAAACTTCTTTCTAATTTCTGTATCATACATACATGTGCATCACATTTCATATTGTCACACCATTACTGCATACAAACACTTAGTGACATAAACGATGCACAAAGCACAGTTAGCGGATAACTCAGAAAATTGCTGACAATGTTCAGTACATAGAAAGACAGTGTTTTGAGACCCCGTAAGGGCCAGAGACAAGGTACTACACTAGTATGGAGTGTAGGGAAGTAAGGACCATAAAACTGCGTCACTAGGTGATAGTTTAAGTGCCGGAGAGTGCCTGAAACCCACTTAAAGTGCAGAATTCTGCATTAATCAGCAAAAATCAGCATTTTAACATGCTAGTAACATGCAAAAATATGACAAAATGGACCTGAATGCTTTCCTAAGTGTCGGGAATTAAAAGTGTCACAAAGTTACATAAAGACACTATACGGTATAACTTAGCACTTTAACGAACCGGTATCTAACCAAACAACCGGATATTACCCGGAACACCAAAATATTGCTAGAAGCATTGTTTTTATTTTTCTGAGCTAGTTATGGGTTCCGAACACTCTAACATACTATATAATGCATCATACACTTAAAACACTAGACAGTACACTTAACCTCCAACTAATTACACAAGTTACCATTTAAACTGACATTTACCCCCCCCCCCCTTGGGATTTACGGTCACAAGGACTCCACCACCAAGATCACCACAATCTTCCTAAATCCCCTCTTGATCTTCTCATGGATTTGATTGGATCTTGCTTGTACTTATTGAAACACTTAACCCATTGGACAATAGAGATTAGTGGTTAATAAATACATGATCATCTTCACAACAAACACCACAACTCTCTCACTCTCTTCCTCTCCCTCCTCTCGGCCGAAGATAGCCACCACCACCACCACCATTGTTTTCATTTCAAATGCATGCAATCCAAGGTCATCTCAAGGTGTTACAAGGTGTTTTAGGAAGCTCGGTGCCCACGGAACTTGAAGGACCTCCATAAATTGCTTTTATCCACTCCATTTTCATCTTGTGATCTTCCCTAGCTTAGAGCTAGTTGTAAGATTCTTCTAACCCTTTGTTACTTCTATTTATGATTGGTTAAAAGATGTAGTATGTTGTAAACATGATGAACATTAAAAGACATAAACATGAATCTTGAACAAAAGCTTAACATATGATGATGTCTTGATGAAATGATGTTGTTTAGTATATGTATGATGTTTGTTGTTGTTTACTTGAGAATATGATGTTGATCATCACATAGAGCTTGCTAGATTGTGATTAAACACATGATCTAGCAAGTGAGAGGGTGATTATGTGACAACATAAGATAATCATCTTCTTGTGTAGACATGAACTTGATGAATAAAATAATTTCTTGTAAAACAATAATCAAAGTAATCTAGTAATCTTATAAATCTAAGATTCATGAATGATTTTCCAAGAAAACTAAGTTCAAAATATGATTTTTAGTGGAACTAGAGTCTTACATAAACCTACACTATTTTTAGTGGAAAAACAAGTGTATAAACACTTATGAAACAAGAAGGTCTAATAAATAAACAATTTTGTAAAATGTGGTTACAAGTTGTAAACACCTATTTTCTTTAAGAATGAGATTTTTAAAGAAATAAACACACTTTAGAGGGTAACTAAACCTACTAAACACTTTACCAAGTTACTACAAGTGTTTGTGAAAGATCAAGTTCATGTCGTTATGAAAAGTGTATAGTTTTTGCACTTGGTAAGTATAATATTGTTTAGGGTTTGATTGATGATTGTTGTGTTGATTTTTAGAAGGAAAATTATATGATTTAATAGCATGGATACCTCCATTTTTAAAGGAAACTATGGCAAAATTTTCTAAAAATATAAACACTTAGAAAAATATTTTCTAACAAATATTTACTAGTGTATTTTAACTTTGGTTTTCAATATAAACTTTGCCATAATTTTTGTAACAAAAATATAAATATTGGAGGTTGGTTTTTATAAATAAAAATGGGTATATATATATATATAAAGACACTTGTGTGAATATTTGTATACTTTGTGAAATAGTTATATTATTTTTGGGTAAAATAATATAACTTAACAAATACCAAGAACTTATAATCCAAAATAATACCAAAAATCACAAAGGAATAAATATATAAGTTACACACCTAATATTGTGAAACCAAACACAAGTAAGTAACTTACAAAATATTCCGGAAAATACCGTTACAAATATATTTTTGGAAAATATTATTTTGGATACAAGAAATGAAAATATGATTTTTGTAAATATTACAAAGTTGTATCATATTTTTGACAAGTTGAAAATATATTTTTTTGGAAGTAAAAATATATTTTCTTAGTATATTTAGAAGATATATGATTTTTGGGAAAAAATATATATTTTCTAGACAATACATTATTTTTGGGACAAAATAAGTTATTACATATTTTCTGAAGTGAGACTTGAAAATATATTAATTTGAAACTACAAATACAATAATACAAATATACATGTATAAGAATACCCCATACTTGAGAAGGAAATACGAAAATAAATACTTGAGAAGTATTAATACAAAAATATTGGGAACATAAGAAACGTAACTCAAACACGTAAATACTAAGCAAATGCACGACCCGCTCGTCTAATAAACATTAGCACATTGTAGGTAGTCGTGCTTGCTGAGGAGTTTTGGGTTACGATTCAGAAGACGCATTACTGTGAGTTCATGTCCCCCTTTTTTTTAACTGTTTTCAGTTTTATACTTCGGGGGTGAAATACATGTTACAATTATTACAACGTTTTTACATAATGCATCTGTCAGGTGTACGCCTACACCCCGTGCTTAGGTCGTGGCCATTTCGTAAAATGATGCCAAGGATATCCGGGACATGGTCATTTAACCCCCAAAAGCCATACACCAAATAACACATATTAAACGGGTCATGCAAATACATTAATCACAATCCGATTTAAATGACTACACACACCCGACCAAGCGGTACTTTTATAGTACCGTATCCCAAGTCCGTATAGGGAAAATAAGTTAAGAGTATTTACCTGAGCAAAGTATAAATCAAATACAACAAGTGCACGTAGCTTTTTCTGGGCTCCTAATCTGGAACAAAGGTTTTTAATAACCTATTAGAATCCTAACGGGTCTTTAATTAAGCTTAGACTTAGACCGGTTAGTTTTCAAAAGGAAGACAAGGCTCAAACGCATATTAAGGCGAAGACCGGTTTAGAATGTGGTTTTGACCCGACAAGCTTGTATGCTTGTTTAATATGGGTAACTTAAACACATTCTGGATTTTGAGACAAAAACGATATGGTTCGACCCGTTTCGGCTAATATATGTAAACTAGTTACATAAGCCGATCCGAACGCGACAAGTGCGTAACGAGTAACCAAAAGAGTCATATACAGGTTTCCTAAGTTAATATGCCTTAAATATATTGTGATATCAGTAGGATACCTTCCATTATGCCCAAAACGAGTTTAATCTCAATTTAAGCCCCGTAGGGGTATTTTGGTCATTTTAAAGATTATAAAAGAGGTTAATTGAAATTCTGAGATTCGGTTCCGAATACATCAGTAAAATAACTTACTTTATTAGGTTATATCAGTTGGTAATAGTTATATGACAAAATGGTTTTAAACCCAAACTATGCGTTTAATACGCGTAAAAAGCCATTTTAAGCGATTTACGGGTTATACAGGAAATCTAAGTTTTCTGATCAGGTTATAAAGTTAAAAATACTTTATTTATCATATAAAATCAGTAGTAATTGGATTGGTGTCAAAATATTATGTAAAACTCATTTTATACACAAAAAGGGTATAATCGGTATTTACCGAATCAACGCCATAACCTTAGGTTATGATCAGTTTAAAAATATTTAAAAATCTCAAAATATTATATTACATCAGTGGGTAAAAGGTTTGGTGTCAAAACTTGGGTTTAGATAGGCTTTATGCTAATTGCGCCGTTTAATTACTAAAAGGCGTTATAATTACGCAAATGAGCATAACTCCTAATCTAGACCTCCAACTGATGTGAAATTTTAGGGACATGTTTATAAATCAGTAATAAAGATTTTTGTTCTCTCACATTTCCAAAATTCTCGTTTTATGGTCAAAAGGGCATTATGGTCAACATTAAACAATTAACGGAAACGTGTAAACGAATCGGACAATCAACGAACCAACCACAGAGGGTTATACTAATATGTAGCCTGGTCCTAAGGAAGCTCTAAGGCATTTCTAAATCATACTAAATCGGTTCAGAACTGAAGTCAAAGCAAAAGTCAAAGTTTTGCGACTTTCGGTTCCGAACCGGGTCTAAACAGAAAATTGTCGGATCAAACAAGCTTAGACCAGTTATTGTACTTATTACCAAGTTATATGAGTGATAAAATAGGTTACATGCCTTCTACATTGTCAATTACATGTTAATTTGCAAATTAGGCTTCTGTTGACTTTTTCTAGACAACTTTGACCCGACATTTGATCTAGTTAGAACGGGAATCAGAGGGTGCCCTTTTAAGGGTTTATTGCCCACATAATTACCAGCTTATAACTACCTTCAATCCGACTAATCACTGGACCATTAATGATTAATCGCTAAGTCAAACAGTAATTACGACGGTTTGACTTTTAAGCTAAAACTAAGTAAAAACTCAATTAAGGAAGGTTAAGCATACTTACAGAAGTCCTATGCATGATTAGGGATGCTTAGGGTCTGCTCTTATGCTCCAGGAAGCTCCACAATTGCAGATGGAAGGAATGATCACAAACTTGCAACATGAATGGCCTTTTATAGTGATTTTGATCCATTAAGATCATGACAATTCATGTTACCCTTGTTCCCTGATCATCAACATGTGTCCCTATGGCCTAGGAACTGTTAGGGGTCGCCCATGGATGTTAAAATATCTTCTTAAGTCGGTTACAAGCTCAAACAGCCAATTGTCCCGATTTTCTGCATCTGGGCAACCCTTACGGACCGTAAGGCTTGAGGCTTACGGTCCGTAAGCCTTTTCCAGAGGGCAAAAGTTGGTTGGCTTTTGGCACTTGGCTCTTGGTCCTTCGAAAGGTCATCCAACCTTATTTTCTTGCATTTTGAGCCCCTCAATTTTACTTATAAGGACTTCAAGACTTGTTTAAACATTGGCAAGTCCTTGGTTAACTTTGTGCTTACCCGAAGAGTCATAATTTCCAACGTTGACGCTTTTAACCCCTCGTATACGAATTTGATCATAACTTTCTCATACGATAACGAAACTTTATGGAATTTTTATCGTGCATTCTAGTGAGCATAATTAATTGTTACAAAGCTTCGGGTTTGCTAAAAGGTCACTCAGATGTATACCTTAAACATGTTGACACATTTAACCCCTGTAGTTTGTAATCTCTCACTTTCTTTCACAATTAGCTTCGTATGATCCATGATTCATTCGTTTAAAGGTATGGGCATCATGTAGGGTTACTGTAAAGTATATTTATCCCTTGTTGACATTTTGAACCCTTATATTCACATACTTTCCATGTTTGTCAACTTTAGTCCCTCTAGAGTATACTTTCACACGTTCAAGCTTATGACACGTGTCAATACATTATAGGACGTGAATTTTTGAGGTGTTACATCCTCACCCCCTTAAAAGAAATCTCGACCTCGAGATTTACTGAAATAAATGAGGGTACTTTTCTTTCATTGTGGACTCTACCTCCCACATGTACTCGGGACCTCTACGGGCATCCCATTTAACCTTTACTATTGGTACATGCTTCCTTCGAAGCTTCTTAACCTGTCGATCCTCGATCAACACAGGTTTTTCAATAAACTTCAAGCTCTCTTCTATGTGCACATCTGTATGTGGTATGACTAGTGATTCGTCAGCGAAACACTTCTTCAGATTGCAGATGTGGAATACGTTATAAATACCACTGAGCTCTTCAGGTAAGTTTAACTTATAAGCAACTGATCCGACACATTCGATGACCTCGAATGGTCCTATGTACCTCGGGCTTAACTTACCTTTCTTACCAAATCGCATCACTCCCTTCCAGGGTGATACTTTGAGCAACACTTTGTCACCTATCTCGAATTTCATAGGTTTACGCTTTAGATCTGCGTAACTCTTCTGCCGATCCCTGGCAGCTTTCAGACGGTCACGAATCTGGACAATCTTGTCCGTCGTTTCAAAGACTATTTCAGGTCCTGACAGTTGGACATCTCCAACTTCCGCCCAACAAACGGGCGTTCTGCACTTTCTACCGTATAAGGCCTCGAAGGGCGCAACCTTAATGCTGGTATGGTAGCTATTGTTGTAGGAGAATTCGATTAACGGCAGGTGGTTATCCCAACTACCACCTAAATCAATCACACATGCACGAAGCATGTCTTCCAAGGTTTGGATTGTACGCTCACTCTGTCCGTCCGTCTGAGGATGGTAAGCCGTACTAAAATTTAAGCGCGTGCCCAAAGATTGCTGGAAACTTTTCCAAAAATGTGACGTGTATCTAGTATCTCTGTCAGAGATAATAGACACTGGTACGCCATGTAAAGCTACAATCTTATCCACGTACAATTGGGCTAACATGTCGGAGCTATAGGTCTCCTTAATGGGTAGGAAATGTGCTGACTTAGTCAGTCTATCCACTATCACCCATATCGTATCATTTCCTTTCCTTGTTTTTGGCAACTTGGTGATGAAATCCATTGTCACCATCTCCCACTTCCATGTGGGAAGTTCAGGCTGTTGCAGTAAACCTGACGGCTTCTGATGTTCTGCTTTGACTTGTGCACACGTCAAGCATTTAGCTACATAGGCAGCTACAGACTTCTTCAAGCCTATCCACCAATAGTTTGCCTTTAGATCCTGGTACATCTTATCAGCTCCAGGGTGAACGGAATATTTAGAACTGTGGGTTTCCTGGAGGATAACATCTCGAAGTCCTCCATAAACAGGAACCCATATTCGTCCATTTAACCTCAAGATTCCGTCCTTGCCATAGGATAACTGTTCTTCAGTTACTCCTAGCTTTTCGTTAGGATAGTTAGCTTCCAACACAGCTTCCTTCTGTGCAGCTAACAACCTTTCATTCAAACTGTTCTTTATCTCAATGCTCTTAGCATTGATTCTTATGGGCTTCACTATTTCCTTCCGACTTAAGGCATCAGCAACCACATTTGCCTTGCCTGGATGGTATCGGATTTCACAATCATAATCATTCAACGTCTCCATCCATCGTCGTTGCCTCATGTTTAAATCCTTTTGGTTAAACAGGTGCTGGAGGCTCTTGTGATCAGAATAGATCACACACTTGACACCATATAAATAGTGCCTCCATAGCTTCAGTGCAAATACAACGGCACCCAACTCCAAGTCATGGGTGGTGTAATTCTTTTCATGCACCTTTAATTGACGTGAAGCATAGGCAATAACCTTGCCTTTCTGCATAAGCACACATCCCATCCCGGTGTGTGATGCATCACAATATACCACAAAATCTTCTATTCCATCAGGCAATGTCAACACCGGTGCATTGCTTAACTTTTGCTTCAGAATATCAAAAGATTCTTGCTGCTTAGGTCCCCAGTCGAACTTAATCTTCTTCCTAGTTAAGGAAGTTAGGGGTGCAGCAATCCTTGAAAAAATTTCGATAAATCGCCTATAGTATCCTGCTAAACCTAGGAAGCTACGAATCTCTGTAGGCGTCTTTGGCTCTTTCCAGTTCATAACAGCTTCCACCTTAGTGGGATCCACTTGGATTCCACGCTCACTAACAACATGTCCAAGAAATTGGACTGCTCGAAGCCAAAATTCACACTTCGAAAATTTGGCGTAAAGCTTCTCCTGCTAAAGTAGTGAAAGAATACATCGAAGATGTTTCTCATGGTCGGCCTGATTCTTTGAATAAATCAGAATGTCATCAATGAAGACGATAACAAATTTGTCCAAGTATGGTTTGCAGACACGGTTCATGAGATCCATGAATGCCGCTGGTGCGTTAGTGAGCCCAAAAGGCATCACTAGGAACTCGTAATGACCATAACGAGTCCTAAATGCAGTCTTGTGTACATCTTCATCTCTAACCTTCAGTTGGTGATAGCCTGACCTCAAATCGATCTTAGAGAAGTAACTTGCCCCTTGAAGCTGATCGAACAGATCGTCGATCCTGGGCAATGGATACCTGTTCTTGATAGTGACCTTATTAAGCTCACGGTAATCGATGCACAGACGCATCGATCCATCCTTCTTCTTGACAAATAAGATTGGTGCTCCCCAAGGAGATGAACTAGGTCTAATGAAACCCTTGGCTAGCAATTCATCTAGTTGTGTTCTCAATTCCTTCATCTCTGTTGGTGCCAACCTATAAGGCGCTCTCGCAACTGGTGCTGCTCCGGGGATGATGTCAATTCTGAATTCTACTTGTCTATCTGGTGGTAAACCAGGTAGATCTTCAGGAAACACTTCTGGGTATTCAGAAATGACGGGGATGTCCTCTATCTTAGGTTTCGGCTCATCCATAGTCACTTGTGCCATGTAAATGACACAACCCTTCTTCAAACACTTAGAGGCCTTGAGCATAGTCACTTGCTCAGGCAGTCCATATTGGGTATCTCCCTGAATGGTAAGTGATTCTCCAGAGGGAGTCTTGATCACCACTTGCTTCTTATTGCAGACAATCTGGGCCTGGTTATGAGATAACCAGTCCATACCCAAAACTATGTCGAAACTGGCTAACTTCAAAGGAAGTAGGGACAAAGGAAAAGAGTGGTTCTTAATGGATATGAAACATCCATCTAATATGGTTGAGGCGGTTTCTAAGGTTCCATCAGCTAATTCTACCTCATATTTCACACTTAAGGTTCTAACAGGCAATTTCAACAATTCACAAAACTTATTATCTACGAACGACTTATCAGTGCCTGAATCAAAAAGTACTCTTGCATATACATCATTTATGAGGAAGGTACCTGTGATCACATTGTCGTCCTGGACGGCTTCCTTTGCATCCATCCTGAAGACCCTAGCATTGGTCTTCTTTCCTTCATCAGGCTTCTTGGCGTACTTAGGGCAGTTAGTCTTGATATGCCCTTTCTCATTGCAATTGTAGCATGTTGCGTCTTTTATCTTCTTGCACTCTGTCGTCTTGTGCTCTTTAGACTTGCATAACCCACATGCAAGTGATCCTGACTTAGAATTGGACTCAAGTCTGCACTTTCCAAAGTGGCATTTTTGGCAAGTCGTGCACTTTGGCTTTTCCTCTGTTCGCTGACTATTCCTTCCAGACCCAAACTGCTTAGAATCAGTGTTTCCCTTGTGCTTCTTCTCTGACCCTCGTGAGTTATCATCCTCACGCTTCCTCTTACTTTTTTCAGAATTCTTTAGCGATCTCAACCTGACCGCATCTAAAGTAAGGGACAGAGAGAGATCGGCTGCTGACCTAAACGTAGCAGGTCTTGAAGCCTTAACATTGGATTTGATCTCTGGGGCTAAACCCCCAATGAAGCGAGCAATCCTCTTGGGTTCTGGTGTTACTAGGTAAGGAACCAGTCTGGACAGGGTATTGAAACTGGTGAGGTAAGCTTGACAATCTAAGTTTGTCATAACCAATGATAAGAAATCTGACTCGATCCTCTCGACCTCGTGTTGAGGGCAGTAGTTCTCCATAATGAGAGCAACAAACTGCTCCCATGACATGTTGTAGAGTGGGATCTTCCCAGCAGCTTGAATGAGAGACTTCCACCATGCTAGTGCCTCTCCCTTGAACAATTGGGATACAAACTTCACTACATCCCTTTCAGCACAACCGCTGATATCGACAACTGTGTCCATTTCATCCAACCAGGTCATACAATCAATTTCCCCTTTCTCCCCAGTGAAATCCCGGGGTTTGCAGGAAACAAAGTATTTGTATGAGCAACCCTTTTCACAAGGTCCTTGATTCAGAACGACCCTTTGAGATGGATCACTTTGATGATTTGAAGAATGTTGATCATCATCTTTCTTTGGCTCATCCTTCTTAGAGGGCGGTGGCTTGCTGTGAGCCTCCGAATGAGTCTTAGGGACAGACTTAGAGTGGGGTACAGATGAGGCTTTACTATGCGTTTCACTATACTCCCTAAATTGCTCCTCTACAGCTTTAGATACAGCTGAATCAATCAGTGTACGAAGCTCTCCTCTGGTTATATTAATCCTATCATCATCGCGGTTTTCCAGAGGGTGACTGTTCTCTTCCTCTGACCTAGCCATGTAGCTTTAATTGCTACATAAAATTAAACAAGGACAAGGTTTATACGGAAGCTTATACAGTTTTATCGTTTTAAACGATTTATTAACCATGTTTTTAATACACATTTTAGTTAATTTGTAAAATATGTAATTGTTCAGGATCTTTATCAAAATCCTAAATTATAAGTTAATAATAGCACAAAAGGTCTAGTCACGTAGACAAGTTTAATTTATAAGCCCTGATTTTTCGGAATTGAGGCATTAATGTTTGAATCAAAGTTCATTGCCTTTTCTTGACAGGGAGTTGTAGGCTACCACTGTCTTTAGTCCCAGAGGACGTTAATTATAGCCCGTGGGCACTTCATCCTTAAGGGATGATTATATAAATAAGGGAATTTTAGAATAACTCATTTAAGAATGACTTATGTGATTTTATCGTATCACATTTTGTCAAGCATGTTAATATGCTTTCAAATATGTAACAAAGAATTGAATCTTTTGAATAAGTTTTACCATCTTGGCCATGTCTGCAATGACATTTACGCTAGGTTTTTACCCTTTAGATTCTTTTTAATATTTAACGCAGAGCAATAAAATTGAAATGTTAACAAGGATCTGAATCTAATTGTGGAACTACCATCTTAGCCCTGTCTTAAGGTGACATATGGCTAGGTCTTGTCCTTTTTAGATATTGCCATTTTATTATAATGGTAGATCTTATAAAATAGGAGTGATATTTTAAATATAATCGTTCCATTAAAATTTAAACAAGTATATGGTTGCCCTAAACGGGACTTCTAACAGAAAAATGACTTGCCCATGCAAGGGCTAATCAGAAAAATAACAAAAGAACCAAATAATGACAAATAAAACGAATTAGGATTTGTCCTATGTTCTTGTCTAGACTCAAGAATGTGCAACTGTGTAACTGAGATTAAACACAAAAGGCTAGCGTTTAATTCACTCAGTGTTGGCTCTGATACCAACCTGTCACACCCCAATATTTCCACGTATCACCGGTGGGCCCGGTAGGGGAGTATCGTGACGTAGTTGATATCATCATAGTCAAACAACACAAATATAAATGCACAGCGGAAGCAAAAGATAAGTATATTACAATCCGAATATAAAGTAATATCAAGTATTACAACGGAAAGTAAAAGATCCACAGGCGGATCGAAAATAAAATGAAACATTGTTCAACAGACTTTGACATCTAGAGCTTGCGAGACTTGAGTAATGATGCCTGGAGTAGCCAGCCTATTTCGTCTAGTACCTGCACTTAGCCTTTTGGAAAATACGTCAGTTTACACTGGTAAATACAACTTAACAGACTCATTTTGAAAAGAGTTTGAAAATTGATTTGAATGCACTTCGGCAAAATATCTTTTATAACTTGGGACAATCATTTGTATATAATCTTGTATACAGTTTTACTTATTTGTCGTCCATCAGGGCCGGTTTGTAGGGCCGGACAAGATTAACTGACACGCCACAGGTATAATGCCCACAAGGATTATATTCCTCTAAGTGGATTACCAGTTTTTACATAATGCATCTGTCAGGTGTACGCCTACACCCCGTGCTTAGGTCGTGGCCATTTCGTAAAATGATGCCAAGGATATCCGGGACATGGTCATTTAACCCCCAAAAGCCATACACCAAATAACACATATTAAACGGGTCATGAAAATACATTAATCACAATCCGATTTAAATGACTACACACACCCGACCAAGCGGTACTTTTATAGTACCGTATCCCAAGCCCGTATAGGGAAAATAAGTTAAGAGTATTTACCTAAGCAAAGTATAAATCAAATACAGCAAGTGCACGTAGCTTTTGCTGGGCTCCTAATCTGGAACGAAAGTTTTTAATAACCTATTAGAATCCTAACGGGTCTTTAATTAAGCTTAGACTTAGACCGGTTAGTTTTCAAAAGGAAGACAAGGCTCAAACGCATATTAAGGCGAAGACCGGTTTAGAATGTGGTTTTGACCCAACAAGCTTGTATGCTTGTTTAATATGGGTAACTTAAACACATTCTGGATTTTGAGACAAAAACGATATGGTTCGACCCGTTTCGGCTAATATATGTAAACTAGTTATATAAGCCGATCCGAACGCGACAAGTGCGTAACGAGTAACCAAAAGAGTCATATACAGGTTTCCTAAGTTAATATGCCTTAATTATGTTGTGATATCAGTAGGATACCTTCCATTATGCCCAAAACGAGTTTAATCTCAATTTAAGCCCCGTAGGGGTATTTTGGTCATTTTAAAGATTATAAAAGAGGTTAATTGAAATTCTGAGATTCGGTTCCGAATACATCAGTAAAATAACTTACTTTATTAGGTCATATCAGTTGGTAATAGGTCTTATATGACAAAATGGTTTTAAACCCAAACTATGCGTTTAATACGCGTAAAAAGCCATTTTAAGCGATTTACGGGTTATACAGGAAATCTGAGTTTTCTGATCAGGTTATAAAGTTCAAAATACTTTATTAATCATATAAAATCAGTAGTAATTTGATTGGTTTCAAAATATTATGTAAAACTCATTTTATACACAAAAAGGGTATAATCGGTATTTACCGAATCAACGCCATAACCTTAGGTTATGATTAGTTTAAAAATAATTAAAAATATTTAAAAATCTAAAAATATTATATTACATCAGTGGGTAAAAGTTTTGGTGTCAAAACTTGGGTTTAGATAGGCTTTATGCTAATTGCGCCGTTTAATTACTAAAAGGCGTTATAATTACGCAAATGAGCATAACTCCTAATCTAGACCTCCAACTGATGTGAAATTTTAGGGACATGTTTATAAATCGGTAATAAAGATTTTTGTTCTCTCACATTTCCAAAATTCTCGTTTTATGGTCAAAAGGGAATTATGGTCAACATTAAGCAATTAACGGAAACGTGTAAACGAATCGGACAATCAATGAACCAACCACAGAGGGTTATACTAATATGTAGCCTGGTCCTAAGGAAGCTCTAAGGCATTTCTAAATCATACTAAATCGGGTCAGAACTGAAGTCAAAGCAAAAGTCAAAGTTTTGCGACTTTCGGTTTCGAACCGGGTCTAAACAGAAAATTGTCGGATCAAACAAGCTTAGACCAGTTATTGTACTTATTACCAAGTTATATGTGACAACCCTCAAATTTACATGTAACCGTACAATCTATTATTGCTAATTAAAGTGCTTAATGACTGTGCTGAATCATTTAACTGCTTTCTGATATCTGTGTATTACTTACATGTATTTGTTAACATACTAGTAATGTACAGAAAAGTTACTAAATAGTCCTGTGTAATTTCCTAAGTGTTAGAAATTAAAAACGTTACAAAAATATATATATAGGACGCTTTACGGATTAATTAAGCAGTTTAACGGAACGGTGTTTAACCGGACAACCGGACATTACCCGGGACACTAAAATTTTGCCACACACATTATTTTATTTTTTCTAAGCTAGTTAGGGTCCCCGAACACCCTATATAAATAATAACACACCACCAACCACTAATTATTCTAATTATTTTTCTAACTAGTTTGTAACTAACACTTGCTTCTCAACTAAACCAAACTCCCACCCCATAACCGGTTATGACATATGGGAAATCCCACTTGATTTTCTTGATTAATATAATGGATGTGTATGGTACTAGAGGAACATTTTAACCAATATGTAAACATGTGTTGGAGGATCCTTATTTAAACTCATGGTCCATCAACCTCTCACTTCACAAACCACTTTCAATTCACAAACACTCCTCCTTCCTTCTCCTAGTTCGGCAGCCACATCCATCCACCATACACCCACCATCAAGTCACTTTCTAGCCATTTTTCATCCATACAAAGGTGCAAGAAGGTGAACAACGAAGCTCGGTGCGTTCGGAAGTTGAAGGACCGCTCTCGTTTTCTTTTATCCACCACTTTTCTACACTCGAACTCCCCTAGCCTTGTGCTAGTAGTAAGTGCCTTAGATCTTCATCTTGTTCATGTTTTTATGTGGTTAATGATGTTTAAAGATCAAAAAGATAGAAAGTTTAAAGAACTTAAACAAGTCTTGAAGTATAACTAACTAAAGACGAAGTATGGTTAAAGTAGTGTTAAAAATGATGATGAAATATGTTAATGCATGATAAATCTGACATATATAAGTGCTAATCTGCTGTAAGTATTATTGTGATCGCTAAACATGTTAACGGAATCAATCGAACACACTTTATAAGCTTAAAAGACTGAAAACAGCTTGCTGATCTGCATTTCCAGCCGCCTTTAACTGGCTGTAACTAGTCCGTAACTTAACGAAAAATGTATTTTCTTAAGTCTAAAATGTGTTATTATGAAATAAGGTTCTAGTGGCACCGGAATCATAATTTTTGGACTTCGTTTACTATTTTTAAAATGTCATTTCGTAACAGCAGCTAGAGCTGCATTTTTCTGCTGAAAATATGCGTTTTGTTTTCTGTCATAAGTTGAGTTCTGTGTAGAGTTAGATCATGAAACTTGTACTGTAGATGATCACCGATGTATTTGTAATTACCCCACTAGAATTTCATAAATCGGACTTACGATGAATTTTTAATAAATTGTTCCGTGGACTGTGGTCAGAAAAAGATAAATATGAGTTCAGTCCGGAAAATGATTTTTTTTCAAAATATTGGTAATGAACTAGACCCTGATATTTTTACACAATAAAATATGGAACGTTTAAGACATTCTGTAAAAATTTTGGAATTTTTGGAATAAGTTAACTATTTTATTAAAATGTCCGAAAACAGCCGGTTTTGAATATTAATGCTGAAATGACATAAGTTGTAATTTGCTTGTCTAAATGTCGGGTAGGTTATCTGTGAATGATATAACATGTTATATGTGTTATGTGCATCATCGTATGTTTGTTTATGAGTGGGGAATGGATGGGAAGTATATATGGGAATAAACAGTTAAAGTAATGCATGCTATGTGATAGATACGTGTAGGAACTTTGTGCTCTATTTGAAAATCACTAAATGACTAACTGGTAATCATATTAGGACGTGATTGACTGACCTTGACTGTTAGCTATATTTGAGAACCTAACCGAGCAAACCGAGGTGAGTTCACACTTTCTACAAGGCATGGGATTCCCGGTGGTTTGGGAATGGGTTAAAGAATTTAAAACTAAATCTACATATCCCTTTGGGAAGATATGTACGGCCATCCTACATAAATAGGATGCCATTGTTAATCCTACGAATTCTCCTGGTGCAGAATACGTACGTTCGTCCTCCTTCGGGCTGGACAACAACCTTAAAAACTAGTTAGACAAAACTCTATCAATAAGTCCCTCTTCATTATATCGACTTAATTGCCGAGGCCAATGGCGAGCGGGTCATTAGTTAATAGCGCTATTAGGTTTAACAAACCTCACACCGTGCCGGTCGGACAGGCGTGTACTAATGGACTATGGCAGATTATCAGTGATGAAAGACGCTGATATAGGGCACAACTTATTTGCGTAGCAGTCGATATCATACCGTCTAGTAGTTCACACGGGGAAAGCCCCCACTAATTATGGATATGGACTGGGTAATAAAAAGGAACTGGTTAAACATACTTTCAACTACGGGGTAACCCCCACGGCAAATAAGCCAACGAAAGTCAAACCATGATTGTCAGAAACAACTTAAAACCAAACAACCAAACGTGAACTCACTCAACTTTGTTGTTGACTCATTGTTACATGCCTTACAGGTCGTTAAACGCTTGGAGCTTGCACGAGGAAGGAGTCGTTGTGGTGTACGGACTGTTATGTTCCGTGCTTATTATTTAAGTCCTTGTGAACTTATTAAACTTGCGTTTTGAACTTTAACTTATAAACTATGGACTTATGCTTTTGGATTTAATTTTATGCTTCCGCTGTTTAAACTAAACATGGTTAACTAGCTTTGGTCACCAATCGTATTATGGTTGGTCTTATTTACTTAATTACGATGTTCAATATGATTGGTGGCTCGATCCTGGTCACGTCACGCCTCCAAGCGGTGATACTCCGCATGGTGGATTTTGGGGGTGTGACATTATATGAGTGATAAAATAGGTTACATGCCATCTACATTTTCAATTACATGTTAATTTGCAATTTAGGCTTCTGTTGACTTTTTCTAGATAACTTTGACCCGACATTTGATCTAGTTAGAACGGGAATCAGAGGGTGCCCTTTTAAGGATTTATTGCCCACATAATTACCAACTTATAACTACCTTCAATCTGACTAATCACTGGACCATTAATGATTAATCGCTAAGTCAAATGGTAATTACGACGGTTTGACTTTTAAGCTAAAACCAAGTAAAAACTCAATTAAGGAAGGTTAAGCATACTTACAGAAGTCCTATGCACGATTAGGGATGCTTAGGGTCTGCTCTAATGCTCCAGGATCCACAATTGTAGATGGAAGGAATGATCACAAAGTTACAACATGAATGGCTTTTATAGTGATTTTGATCCATTAAGATCATGACAATTCATGCTACCCTTGTTCCCTGATCATCAACATGTGTCCCTATGGCCTAGGAACTGTTAGGGGTCGCCCATGGATGTTAAAATATCTTCTTAAGTCGGTTACAAGCTCAAACAGCCAACTGTCCTGATTTTCTGCATCTGGGCAACCCTTACGGACCGTAAGGCTTGAGGCTTACGGTCCGTAAGCCTTTTCCAGAGGGCAAAAGTTGGTTGGCTTTTGGCACTTGGCTCTTGGTCCTTCGAAAGGTCATCCAACCTTATTTTCTTGCAATTTGAGCTCCTCAATTTTACTTATAAGGACTTCAAGACTTGTTTAAACATTGGCAAGTCCTTGGTTAACTTTATGCTTACCCGAAAAGTCATAATTTCCAACGTTGACGCTTTTAACCTCTCGTATACGAATTTGATCATAACTTTCTCATACGATAACGAAACTTTATGGAATTTTTATCGTGCATTCTAGTAAGCATAATTAATCGTTACAAAGCTTCGGGTTTGCTAAAAGGTCACTCAGAGATATACCTTAAACATGTTGACACATTTAACCCCTGTAGTTTGTAATCTCTCACTTTCTTTCACAATTAGCTTCGTATGATCCATAATTCATTCGTTTAAAGGTATGAGCATCATGTAGGGTTACTGTAAAGTATATTTATCCCTTGTTGACATTTTGAACCCTTATATTCACATACTTTCCATGTTTGTCAACTTTAGTCCCTCTAGAGTATACTTTCACACGTTCAAGCTTATGACACGTGTCAATACATTACAGGATGTGAATTTTCGAGGTGTTACATTAATCCTCGTCGTAGGACCGAGGGACATGAGTGATAGATCTATTTGGGTGTAGCGAGCCCACACCCATGAGGCCAGGGTGGCCCATATTGGTGACTATGTCTTCCAGCCGGAGGCCCGGTACAAATTTGCTAGGTTTGAGTTTTCCTGCACCATTTCACACATATCAATGGCCTTGCAAACCATTGGTGATCTTTTTTTCCTTATTGCTACATACCAGGGACTTACATAGATACAGACATACTCTAAAGGTTTATCCATACACTCACATATGAACTCGCTCAACTTTTGTTGATTTTTCAAATTACATATATATCAGGGAACTAGTGGATCAGGCAAGTATGCATGTGTCTTCAAGCTGCGTCGTGAATAAAAGATGTTATCCATGGTTGTTGAGTTTAGGGGGTGTATCATATTCCTGGACGGGATACATGTTTCTAAACTCAGGTTTTATTTAAAGTTTTTTGTGGAGTCTTTATGAACTCAGTTGAACATGTCATGGTTTGTAACTTAATTTGGTGTCGATGTTTTCAAGACAAATATGTTGTGGTATTTTCTAAACTAATTAATGGACGAACATCTCATGTTTTTATCATATAGCATTGTTATGATTGATTGCTATGGTATTAAGAAGTCACACCAAATAACCACGCTTCCGCAAAAGTCAAGGTGTGACACTAATGGTTTGGCTTTCTAAACAACATGTGTTATTTTCAACTAATTAATGGACGAACATCTCATTTTTCTCACTCTTAATCTTAATCTTTTTTTCAAAAACATAAGAAAAGAGTTTCACAATAAAAAACAAAAAAATATATATATATTTTGTTGGATCGTGATAGTTTGGAAAAAATATTAACGTTTCTTTAATTTTGCTATGAATATTTTGTTTTAACTGAAAAAAATATGATTCTTTAAACCTGTTATGAACATTTTGTTTCTAACTCTTTTAAAATACAAACACCTATTTTGGTAAATATTTTTCAAATCACCCATTTTGGTAAATATTTTTTCCACCACCACCCTTTTGAGAAAAAAACTCCAATATTTGGCGTTTTCGTTTGTTGACGTCAAGCATTAAATATGCGCTTCGATTGGGTAGACCGCATTCCGGTGTAATTTGATATACATCAAAGTTGGGGTGGTGAAGTGAAAATATAAAAGTTATTACTTGCCTCGGTTGTCGGCTCATACACCACAAGACATAAAACCAAATGATTTCACAAATTAAATTTGAAAAATATTTAATATTACATATTACAAGATTTTTATGCTTTCGCTTTAGTGTTTTTCCTTCTTATTTTTACCTTGTGCTTTTGTGTTTTAGGATTGTTTGTACAAAAGGATGGAAAGATAGATAGTGATGTTGTTCATCGTATTTAAGTTGGTTGGTGTAGGTGGAGAGCAGCCGTTGAAGTATTGTGTGACAGGAGGTTCCCAACTAAATTAAAGGGAAAATTTTATAAGGTTGCCGTTAGACATGCTATGTTATATGGAACAGATTGTTAGGCTATCAAAAAGACACAGACACACAAGATGAAGGTGGCAGAAATGAGGATGTTACGGTGAATGTGTGGACACACAAGGCTAGAGTGTATGAGAAATGAGGGCTTTAGGGAAATGCTAGGGGTGGCAAGTATATCTAGTAAGATTAAGGAGAGGAGATTTAAATGGTTTGGACACGTGAAGAGGAGGCCGGTGACGGCACTGGTTAGAGTAATGGGCGCCCTTTGTGTGGAGGGTAGGAGGAGTAGAGGAAGGCCCAAATTAACATGGGAAGAGTGGATTAGGCAAGATTTGCTAGAGTTGCACCTTTTTGAGGACATGGTTGTCACACCCCAACCGATGGCAGAATCATTGGAGCGGGACGAGGACAAGATTGCTCGAGACTTCATAACACTAATTATGACAATATTTAATCAAAACCTCGATTTCATATCATTGATAACAATTGTAAATTACAACATACAAAATTAAAGTACAACATTTGAAATGGAAAGTACAACATTGTTTAAGGAATGATACATCAAAATACAATAACAATACAACAACATGTTCTAGTATTCTAAGTGTGTTTCTAAATCATCCCTACTAGATTCCATGATCAACGTCATCAACCTGCAACATGTTTTAAAGTATATTTCAATACAAAATGTATTGGTGAGCATACAAGTTTCATAATAGCATAAGTACAAAAATGATTTAAACGAATCCACATGGCAAAACTTGTTATCTAGATTAATATAGTAAAACTGGCATGCGATTAAAGTGTCAACCCAAAGATTACCGCTAGCGTAATCCTATCGTAGCAACGATAGGACCGTGAGGTTTTTACATCTGACACCACGAGTAGCGCCGAGGATGACTTCCAGCCGTTCGCTTTACCGGATTTTGGAGGCATTGTACCGCTCGCTGATGGTCTTCCTGGCGAGGATCTACTTCTTGTTCTGATCCCTGCTCCTTTTCCTCTTGCTGCATTTCCTCTGGAGGATCTGCCTCTTGATGCTATGTCTGATGACGACGTCGATCTTTTATTGAGGGTCCCCCTGAGGGTGCCCAGGATGATGGTGTTCCAGTCGATGACGTCATTGTCGCTCCATTTGTTGAGATTCCAGTTGGTGATGTCGTTGCTGTTCCATATGATGAGATTCCTGTTGTCGAGGCTTCTTCTGACCATTCTGGTCCTGATTCATTTGAGTATGTGTCTTCTACTACATTACACGCACTGGGGCACTGGGGTTACAGCGATATCCCACCGATACTGATTCTGACACAGCTATGTCCGTTGCACCCGATATTCCACACGGTGTTGATCATGATTTTGAGTTTGATGATGAGTTGGATCCTATCTTTCCACACGACTTCGACCCTGAGCATGAGATTGAGTTTGTCCCCGATGAGCAGCCTTTTGAGGAACCTGTCATTCCTGACGATCAGCTCTTTGATATACCCGCTGATCATGAGCTTGCTCCAGTTGACCCTGAGCCTATGATTGCACCAGAGCCTATACCTGCTCACGATCCCTTGCCTGAGCACGATCCTGTACCCGTTGACATTCCAGTTGTTGCACCACCTTTACCTGACCCGATCCCTGTACTTGTTGATCATGCTCCTTTTGCAGCCTAGATTGACCCCAGATATGCACACACCCGCAATGGGTGGATCGAGGACGATGACGACTTTCCTCCTTTTGTTAGACCTGTCACACCCCCACCTGCACCTGTACATGCACCCGTTGATATTGCTCCATTTCACCCACACGTATCTGACATTCATCGCACTGATTTACCAGTCACGTTTCTACAGGATATCCCTCCTCCCCGTCCAGGGGAAGGACCATCGAGTCAGCAGCCTAGTCACATACCACCTGTGTCAGCAGCCTTTCCTTTCATGCCACCGTTTGCACCTACTACACATACTGTTCCTTTTTCTACTGCGCCATCAGGCGATCCATTTATCTGGTTTTCGCCCAACACGATGACTATTTCTGATCCATACCATCCCTTCCACATTGGTTATACGAGGTATGACTTGCTTTTGTCGCTGCAGCTCCAGCAGGATATGTTGAGTCGCCGAGTCGCGGAGCTAGAGAGGATCCCACGTCCTCCACCTTGTACTGGTCCATCACAGTTTACTGCTCCACTATTTCCTTACGCGGATTTCGATATTCGCTTTCTTACGATGGAGCAGCAGATCAGCTGTTTGTTACATCTCGTTCATGCTCTAGAGGAGGAGCTAGCGCGTATGCGCCGTTTGCTTTTCATTCCTCCACCTCCTCCTCCACCACCATCAGCGTAGCTGTTTTTTGGTTTTATGCAGATAGCATACTTTTGATGAGAGTGCAGCTATTGAGCCAGATTGCACAACCTTTTGAAGACCACACTTTGACCTTTGACTTTTGATTATTGTAGTTGGTAGACGATTTGGACAGGGGTGATGTGACCCTTTAGTCCTTTTTGATGTATGATATAATGTGGAACATGTAAAACTGTACTTGTGGTCTTGATATATGAACGCTCAATCGCAACATTCTCATTACATACATTGTTGAATTACTTGTTTGGGTTATGACATGGGATGTTATGTGTTCACTTGTGTTGATGAATGTTATTACATACGCGTACTACATACTTATATGCATAAGACCTGACCTATACAAACTTCTTATAGAAGATGCCTCCACGAAGAGAAACTCGATTGCCCACTACTGAGGACGAGTTACAAGAAAGAATCTCACGAGCGATAGCAGATTACGAGGCCTCACGCACTGAAACTAGCGGGGGTACCTCGAGGAACAACCCGCCACATGGTAATATTTAAGTCGCTTGAGACACATTACGTTACATTGGGATATTCCATGTGCGTTTGCTAATGCTTCTGTGAATGACGTTACTTGTACAGGCTGTACCTATAAACAATTCTTAGACTGTAAGCCATTGAATTTCGACGGCACTGGGGGTGCTGTGGCCTTTGTTAGGTGGACAGAGAAGACTGATTCGGTGATAAGAATGAGAAAATGCGCACCAGAACATCAAGTAACCTACATCTCCGGATTGTTCTTAGATGGAGCACTTTCATGGTGGAATCTCCAAGTCCAAACTCTGGGAGAGGCAGCAACATACGCTTTGACTTGGAATGAAATGAAGGAGCTCATGCGAAAGAAATACTGCTCCAGGGCTGAAATCCAAAAGTTAGAACTGAATTCTGGAACCTCAAGATGGACGGCCCGAAAATTGCTGATTATATGCAGAGATTTCACGATCTATCTCGCGTGGTACCATACATGGTTAGCCCAGAATTCAAACGCATCGAGCGGTTTATTTGGGGGCTGGCACCTCAAATTATGAGTATGGTAACAACATCAAAGCCTGCAACAATTACTGAGGCTATTGATCTGAGCGTGTCACTGACTGAGGAAGCTATCCGGTTAAACAAGTTTTCGATATCTGACCAGAAGAAGAGAGAAACTCACGTGGAGTCATCGGGTGAGAACAAGAGGAAGTTCTCAAACTTTAAGAAGGGTACCAGCAGTGTCAACAAGAAGAAAGAGTTGTACCTACCGGCTGAAGCCAAGACTGGGGTTGAAAACAAAGGAAAGGGTTACATGGCGCTCTGCCCAAATGTGATGTATGCCAATATCATTACTCTGGCCAGTGCAGATTCAGGAAATGTGAGTCTTGTGGGAAGGTTGGCCATTCAAAGGAGACATGCTGGGTTGGTACTGGTGCTGGTCGAGGTGGTCAGAGAGGTTATGGAAATGGTAATGGGAACCGCCCGCAAGGAGGAAATGGCGGGAAAGGAAATCGTCGTAATTTTGCAAATCAAGCTGGGAGTGGAAACCACAACCAAAACAACGCTCAAGGTGGTAATAGGAATGGTAATGGTCGAGGACCAGGTTGTTTCAATTGTGGAGACGTGGGGCATTTCAAGAGAGAGTGCCCAAAGCTTAATCAAGCACATGGAAGAGTTTTCAACATCGGTGCGAGGGAAGCACGCCAAGATCCCAATGTAGTTACTGGTACGTTCTCTATCAACCAACGCTTTGCATCCGTACTATTTGATACCGGTGCCGATTATAGTTTTGTATCGCTAGAATTTAAAATATACTTGGGTTGGTAGCCAGTAAGCTAGATATTCCATATTCGATCGAACTAGCTAACAGAAAGCTAGTAGAAGCAAATGAAGTCATCAGAGGTTGTGTGATAGAATGGGGAGAGCACGAGTTTACACTTGATCTGTTACCAGTCGAGTTGGGAAGCTTCGACGTGGTAGTGGGGATGGATTGTTTGTCAAGCAACCGAGCAGAGATTGTATGTCACGAGAAGGTCATTCGTATTCCGATGGTGAATGGGGAAACAATTGTGGTACATGGAGAGAAGCACGATACACCCCTAAGGATCATCAGTTGTTTGAAGGCTCGAAAGTGTTTGCAGAAAGGATGTGTCACCTTCTTGGCACACATTGTGGATAAGGAAGCCGCTGAGCCAAAGATAGAAGATATTCCAGTCGTGAAGGAATATCCTGACGTCTTTCCCGAAGACTTGCCAGGATTGCCACCTCAAAGGAAAGTCGAGTTCTATATTGACTTGGTTCCAGGCGCCGCGCCTGTAGCCAAGGCACCTTATCGACTTGCGCCTTTAGAAATGCAAGAGCTGTCAACACAACTCCAGGAGCTATTGGATAAAGGATTTATCAGACCAAGCTTCTCGCCTTGGGGAGCTCCAGTTTTGTTTGTCAAGAAGAAATATGGTAGTTTCCGCATGTGTATCGACTACCGCTAGCTTAACAAGTTGACTATCAAGAATCGGTATCCTTTGCCAAGGATTGATGACCTGTTCGATCAACTACAAGGTTCAAGTTTTTACTCCAAGATCGACCTTCGATCAGGTTATCACCAGTTTCGTATACAAGAGGAGAGGGTTCCAAAGACGACCTTCAGAACTCGATATGGACATTACGAGTTCCGGGTTATGCCGTTTGGATTGACAAACGCGCCGACAGTATTAATGGATTTGATGAATAGAGTTTGTAAGCCGTACCTCGATAAGTTTGTGATCGTGTTCATTGACGATATTCTGATCTACTCAAAGACGAAGGAAGAACATGAGAAACATCTAAGAGCTATCTTAGAGCTGCTCAAGAAAGAGAAGTTATACACGAAGTTCTCAAAGTGCGAATTTTGGTTGCGCGAGGTTCAGTTCCTTGTTCATGTGGTAAACGGAAATGGAATCCATGTGGATCCTACAAAGATTGAAGCAATCAAGAACTGGGAGACTCCAAAGACGCCAACCGAGATTCGACAGTTCCTAGGGTTGGCAGGATATTATCGTAGAGTTATTGAGGATTTCTCGAAGATCGCACAACCATTGACCTCCCTCACACAGAAAGGCAAGAAGTACGAATTGGGAGACAAGCAAGAAGAAGCATTTCAGGTGTTGAAAAACAAACTTTGCGATGCACCGATCTTATCCCTACCCGAAGGCACTAAAGACTTCGTGGTATATTGCGACGCCTCGCGTCAGGGTTTGGGATGCATGTTGATGCAGCTACAGAAGGTTAAAGCCTATGCTTCACGCCAGTTGAAGATTCATGAGAAGAATTACACCACACATGACTTGGAGTTGGGCGCGGTGGTGTTTGCATTAAAGATCTGGCGACATTACTTATATGGCACGCGCTGTACAATCTTTACTGATCACAAGAGCCTGCAACACATTTTTGATCAAAAGGAGCTGAACATGAGACAAAGACGATGGGTAGAGTTGTTAAATGATTATGATTGCGAAATCAAGTATCATCCAGGAAAGGCGAATGTGGTCGCCGATGCCTTGAGTCGGAAGGAAAGAACCAAGCCTATAAGGGTTCGAGCTTTGGAAATGATTGTTCAAACGGATCTCTCATTGCGCATCCGTTCCGCGCAGAGAGAAGCTCTTAAGGAAGAAAATCGTGAGAATGAATATCTCCGTGGGATGGAGAAGCAGTTAGTACCCAATGATGAAGGAACGTTGTGCTTCATGAAAAGAATTTGGGTTCTTTTCTTTGGTGGTTTGAGAGACGTTATTTTTTATGAAGCTCACAAGTCACGGTACTCGATCCATCTAGGATCGGATAAAATGTACCAAGATTTAAAGGATTTTTATTGGTGGCCGAGATTAAAAGGCGATGTTGCAACGTATGTTGGCAATTGTTTGACTTGTGCCAAAGTAAAGGCCGAATATCAGAAGCCTTCAGGTCTTCTGCAACAACCTGAAATACCCATATGGAAATGGGAGCAGATTTCAATGGACTTTATAACGAAATTGCCAAAGACATCCAGAGGTCACGATATGATTTGGGTAATCGTTGACCGTCTGACCAAATCTGCACACTTTTTGCCCATCAAGGAGAAAGATAACACTAGCAAGCTTTATGAGCTATACCTGAGAGATATAGTTGCACGATATGGAGTGCCCCTCTTAATTATCTCTGATAGAGACGGAAGGTTCGTGTCAAGGATTTGACAATCCTTCCAAGAAGCCTTTGGTTCTCAGTTGAATCTGAGTACTGCATTCCATCCGCAGACAGATGGCCAGAGCGAGCGAACGATTCAAATGTTGGAAAATATGTTACGAGCTTGCGTGATGGATTTGGGTGGTAGTTGGGACACTCACTTGCCCTTGGTAGAATTCTCATACAACAACAGCTACCATGCGAGTATCCAAGCTGCACCATTTGAAGCTCTCTATGGACGCAAGTGTCGATCACCGTTATGTTGGGCAGACGCGGGTGATAGACAGCTTGTTGGTCCTGAATTGGTTCAAGAGACTACTGATAAGATTACACAGATCCGAGAGCACATAAAGGCAGCTCGTGATCGTCAAAAGAGTTATGCGGACCGAAGAATGAAACCTCTGGAGTTTGAGGTAGGAGATATGGTTTTGTTAAAGGTTTCACTCTGGAAGGGTGTAGCACGCTTTGGGAAGCGTGGGAAGTTAAACTCGAGATACATTGGTCCATTCAAAATCCTGGAAAGGATTGGTCTTGTAGCTTACAAGTTGGATCTACCCGCAGAACTAAATGGCGTTCATGATACATTTCATGTATCTAACCTGAAAAAGAGTCCAACTCAAGAAACAGTTGTCGTTCCTGCCGATGAAATTCACATTGACGACACACTCCATTTTACTGAAGAACCTATTGAGGTTACTGATTGGAAGGTTAACAAGACACGCATGAGTAGTGTCAAACTCGTCAAGGTTCGTTGGAATGCGTGACACGGCCCAGAGTTCACTTGGGAGCGTGAGGATCGTATGAAAGAAAAATACCCACATTTGTTCCCCAAGACCCCTGCAGCTAGTAGCAGAACTTAAATTTCGGGACGAAATTTTCTTAACAGGGGGAGAATGTGACAACCGTAAAAAATCCAGGTATCCGTACAATTTAATTAATATAAATTAGTGCATAATGATTGTGCTTAATTACAACTGATGACTTAAACTGCTTTCTAATTTATGTATCATACATACATGTGCATCACATTTCATATTGTCACACCATTACTGCATACAAACACTTAGTGACATAAACGATGCACAAAGCACAGTTAGCGGATAACTCAAAAATTGCTGACAATGTTCAGTACATAAACAGACAGTGTTTTGAGACCCCGTAAGGGCCAGAGACAAGGTACGACACTAGTATGGAGTGTAGGGAAGTAAGGACCATAAAACTGCGTCACTAGGTGATAGTTTAAGTGCCGGAGAGTGCCTAAAACCCACTTAAAGTGCAGAATTCAGCATTAATCAGCAAAAATCAGCATTTTAACATGCTAGTAACATGCAAAAATATGACAAAATGGTCCTGAATGCTTTCCTAAGTGTCGGGAATTAAAAGTGTCACAAAAAGTTACATAAAAGACACTATACGGTATAACTTAGCACTTTAACGAACCGGTATCTAACCGAAAAACCGGACATTACTCGGAACACCAAAATATTGCTAGAAGCATTGTTTTTATTTTTCTGAGCTAGTTATGGTTCCCGAACACTCTAACATACTATATAATGCATCATACACTTAAAACACTAGACATTACACTTAACCTCCAACTAATTACACAAGTTACCATTTAAACTTACATTTATTTACCCCCCCCCCCCCTTGGGATTTACAGTCACAAGGACCCCACCACAAGATCACCACAATCTTCCTAAATCCCCTCTTGATCTTCTCATGGATTTGATTGGATCTTTCTTGCACTTATTGAAACACTTAACCCATTGGACAATAGAGATTAGTGGTTAATAAATACATGATCATCTTCACAACAAACACCACAACTCTCTCACTCTCTTCCTCTCCCTCCTCTCGGCCGAAGATAGCCACCGCCACCACCATTGTTTTCATTTCAAGTGCATGCAATCCAAGGTCATCTCAAGGTGTTACAAGGTGTTTTAGGAAGCTCGGTGCCCACGGAACTTGAAGGACCTCCATAAATTGCTTTTATCCACTCCATTTTCATCTTGTGATCTTCCCTAGCTTAGAGCTAGTTGTAAGATTCATCTAACCCTTTGTTACTTCTATTTATGATTGGTTAAAAGATGTAGTATGTTGTAAACATGATGAACATTAAAAGACATAAACATGAATCTTGAACAAAAGCTTAACATATGATGATGTCTTGATGAAATGATGTTGTTTAGTATATGTATAATGTTTGTTGTTGTTTACTTGAGAATATGATGTTGATCATCACATAGAGCTTGCTAGATTGTGATTAAACACATGATCTAGCAAGTGAGAGGGTGATTATGTGACAACATAAGATAATCATCTTCTTGTGTAGACATGAACTTGATGAATAAAATAATTTCTTGTAAAACAATAATCAAAGTAATCTAGTAATCTTATAAATCTAAGATTCATGAATGATTTTCCAAGAAAACTAAGTTCAAAATATGATTTTTAGTGGAACTAGAGTCTTACGTAAACCTACACTATTTTAAGTGGAAAAACAAGTGTATAAACACTTATGAAACAAGAAGGTCTAATAAATAAACATTTTTGTAAAATGTGGTTACAAGTTGTAAACACCTAGTTTCTTTAAGAACGAGATTTTTAAAGAAATAAACACACTTTAGAGGGCAACTAAACCTACTAAACACTTTACCAAGTTACTACAAGTGTTTGTGAAAAATCAAGTTCATGTCGTTATGAAAAGTGTATAGTTTTTGCACTTGGTAAGTATACTATTGTTTAGGGTTTGATTGATGATTGTTGTGTTGATTTTTGGAAGGAAAATGATATGCTTTAATAGCATGGATATCTCCATTTTTAAAGGAAACTATGGCAAAATTTTCTAAAAATATAAACACTTAGAAAAATATTTTCTAACAAATATTTACTAGTGTATTTTAACTTTGGTTTTCAATATAAACTTTGCCATAATTTTTATAACAAAAATACAAATATTGGAGGTTTGTTTTTATAAATAAAAATGGGTAAATATATATATATTTAGAATATATATATATATTAAGACACTTGTGTGAATATTTGTATACTTTGTGAAATAGTTATATTATTTTAGGGTAAAATAATATAACTTAACAAATACCAAGAACTTACAATCCAAAATAATACCAAAAATCACAAAGGAATAAATATATAAGTTACACACCTAATATTGTGAAACCAAACACAAGTAAGTAACTTACAAAATATTCCGGAAAATATCGTTACAAATATATTTTTGGTAAATATTATTTTGGATACAAGAAATGAAAATATGATTTTTGTAAATATTACAAAGTTGTATCATATTTTTGACAAGTTGAAAATATATTGTTTTTGGAAGTAAAAATATATTTTCTTAGTATATTTAGAAGATATATGATTTTAGGGGAAAATATATATTTTCTGGACAATACATTATTTTTGGGACAAAATAAGTTATTACATATTTTCTGAAGTGAGGCTTGAAAATATATTAATTTGAAACTACAAATACAATAATACAAATATACATGTATAAGAATACCCCTTCCTTGAGAAGGAAATACGAAAATAAATACTTGAGAAGTATTAATACAGAAATATTGGGAACATAAGAAACGTAACTCAAACACGTAAATACTAAGCAAATGTACGACCCGCTCGTCTAATAAACATTAGCACATTGTAGGTAGTCGTGCTTGCTGAGGAGTTTTGGGTTACGATTCAGAAGACGCATTACTGTGAGTTCATGTCCCCCCCCCCCCCCCCCCCCCCGTTTTTTTAACTGTTTTCAGTTTTATACTTCGGGGGTGAAATACATGTTACAATTATTACAACGTTTTATACATGGTATGATTAGCTTAAGGAGGGTTACTTCTAGATCATGTGAAGGGCGGGTATAACACTTAAGGCCATTAATCCTCGTCGTAGGACCGAGGGACATGAGTGATAGATCTATTTGGGTGTAGCGAGCCCACACCCATGAGGCCAGGGTAGCCCATAGTGGTGACTATGTCTTCCAGCCGGAGGCCCGATACAAATTTGCCAGGTTTGAGTTTTCCTGCACCATTTCACACATATCAATGGCCTTGCAAACCATTGGTGATCTCTTTTTCCTTATTGCTACATACCAGGGACTTACATACATACAGACATACTCTAAAGGTTTATTCATACACTCACACATGAACTCGCTCAACTTTTGTTGATTTTTCAAATTACATGTATTTCAGGGAACTAGTGGATCAGACAAGTATGCATGTGTCTTCAAGCTGCGTCGTAAATAAAAGATGTTATCCATGGTTGTTGAGTTTAGGGGGTGTATCCTATTCCTGGACGGGATACATGTTTCTAAACTCAGGTTTTATTTAAAGTTTTTTGTGGAGTTTTTATGAACTCAGTTGAACATGTCATGGTGTGTAACTTAATTTGGTGTCGATGTTTTCAAGACAAGTATGTTGTGGTATTTTCTAAACTAATTAATGGACGAAAATATCATGTTTTTATCATATAGCATTGTTATGATTGATTGCTATGGTATTAAGATGTCACACCAAATAACCACGCTTCCGCAAAAGTCAGGGTGTGACACTAATGGTTTGGCTTTCTAAACAACATGTTTTATTTTCAAATCACGTTTGTTTTACATTATCATTTGTTCGGTTTCGTCGCAACGCGCAACGAAAAAAAACTAGTTAACATTAAAAATATGTAGAGAAAGTGAATAGAAAAACATCAAAATCAATATCAAGTTTGTAGGAGAGAGAACCCAGACCCCTACCACACTTTTAAAATAAAAGAAAATTACACTATTTCTAAAAGTTGTTTCATAAACCACCATGCTTTAATAAATAAAAAGTATTTCTAATGACATTTAAAAGTACAAACATAAGACTAAAAAAGGAAAAACAAATATACAACGAAAATGGTAACCCTATTTTTGTTAGGAAGAAGAATAAGAAAATCGTTCGTTGTCAAACATCAGCAAGATGGCAATAACTGTAACGATTGAAATAAAAAATAGAAGTACATTAGTTGTTCAAAATGTGATTTTCAAAACAAAAGATATATATTTAGTACACACATGTGAAAATCTTATTATGATTTCGTGTTAGACAATATTTGGCGTTTTCGTTTGTTGACGTCAAGCATTAAATATGCGCTTCGATTGGGTAGACCGCATTCCGGTGTAATTTGATATACATTAAAGTTGGGGTGGTGAAGTGAAAATATAAAAGTTATTACTTGCCTCGGTTGTCGGCTCATACACCACAAGACATAAAACCAAATGATTTCACAAATTAAATTTGAAAAATATTTAATATTACATATTACAAGATTTGTATGCTTTCGCTTTAGTGTTTTTCCTTCTTATTTTTACCTCGTGCTTTTGTGTTTTAGGATTGTTTGTATAAAAGGATGGAAAGATAGATAGTGATGTTGTTCATCATATTTAAGTTGGTTGGTGTAGGTGGAGAGCAGCCGTTGGAGTGTTGTGTGACAGGAGGTTCCCAACTAAATTAAAGGGAAAATTTTATAAGGTTGCGGTTAGACATGCTATGTTATATGGAACAGATTGTTAGGCTATCAAAAAGACACAGACACACAAGATGAAGGTGGCAGAAATGAGGATGTTACGGTGAATGTGTGGACACACAAGGCTAGAGTGTATGAGAAATGAGGGCTTTAGGGAAATGCTAGGGGTGGCAAGTATATCTAGTAAGCTTAAGGAGGGGAGATTTAGATGGTTTGGACACGTAAAGAGGAGGCCGGTGACGGCACTGGTTAGAGTAGCGGGCGCCCTTTGTGTGGAGGGTAGGATGAGTAGAGGAAGGCCCAAACTAACTTGGGAAGAGTGGATTAGGCAAGATTTGCTAGAGTTGCACCTTTTTGAGGACATGGTTGTCACACCCCAACCGATGGCAGAATCATTGGAGCGGGACGAGGACAAGATTGCTCGAGACTTCATAACACTAATTGTGACAATATTTAATCAAAACCTCGATTTCATATCATTGATAACAATTGTAAATTACAACATACAAAATTAAAGTACAACATTTGAAATGGAAAGTACAACATTGTTTAAGGAATGATACATCAAAATACAATAACAATACAACAACATGTTCTAGTATTCTAAGTGTGTTTCTAAATCATCCCTACTAGATTCCATGATCAACGTCATCAACCTGCAACATGTTTTAAAGTATAGTTCAATACAAAATGTATTGGTGAGCATACAAGTTTCATAATAGCATAAGTACAAAAATGATTTAAACGAATCCACATGACAAAACTTGTTATCTAGATTAACGTAAAACTGGCATGCGATTAAAGTGTCAACCCAAAGATTACCGCTAGCGTAATCCTATCGTAGCAACGATAGGACCGTTCTGTTTTAACTTAACATGACCACAAGACCACGAGCGATGCGTTACTCCTATAGCGCTATACATGTTAAGGGGATGCTCGTACATAATGACAAGTTTATCACATAAGAATGTTCCAGAAACACGAATCAAGAATAACGTATTAAGCATGCATGATTTCATTGTTTGTGTGATTGCATAAAGTATAAGTGATTGCGTGATTTTGATAAGGTAAACATATTACACCCAAAAATGTAAAGCGGAAAAAGGGTGTTCGAGTATACTCACGGTTTTGCAAATCTTCGTTGGTTATTCCCGCGATTTGATGAGTTGACGAGAGGAACACCGAGGTTAACAAGGGGTAAACGGAGGTGTGAGTCGTTGGAGTTGAACGGAGGATTCAGATTTGGAATGTAAAGTGTATAAGTCTAAAATTATGATTAAACAGAAATTCTATTTCGTCTAGGCACTGGTTACGACACTAAGTTACGACACTACGACACTAAGTTACGACACTAGAATCGGCAACGAGGAACGTAGAACTGAAATAATCGGAAACCGAAACACCACAACTTAGTTTGTGCGAATGGGATACTTCCCTTCGTGCGAACTCAAGTTCCCTTCGCGCGAGTGGGAGGACTCCCTTCGCGCGAGTGGACCTGTTGGCACGAACAAAAATTCATCGAACATTTTAACCATTTACCGGTTACGTGTGTGTCTGGTTAAGTTATATTTTATATTATATAGCTATAATAATAGTCCAGTAAGTCATGGAATTCAAAGAAGTCATGCATAGAGATATAACACCTCGTTATAAGTTCACCAAAGCACAAGTTCATTAACATAGCTAATGAACCGGTTGGTCATGAAGGCAACAAAAAGTAAAATAACAAAATGTAAATACCAAACAGCCGAATAAGGACAACCCAGGTGTGCCGTCTCAACATAGAAGGCAGGTAACAAGTGTTGGAGGCTGGACAGGGTTAAATCATTCTAGGTCTAGGAGACTGTTTGGGTGTTCCTTTGCAAGTTCAAGTGAGGCGGTGTAACTAGATTGAAAACCAAGGTTTTCACAGTTCACACTCTGTTAATCACAGATCCAACCATATTAAATATGGGGATCCGAGATAACATTCAACACTTAGAAAAATGCCAGAACAGGAGAAAACAGACCCTTCGTGCGAAGGGACAAGGCCAGTCGCAGTTCGCGCGAGTAGGACCTTCCCTTCGTGCGAATGGTGTTGTTTTGAGATGAATCAGTTCGGTTTTGTTTGAACAGGCTCGTTTGTTGGCTGGAATCAACCTCAACACTAACCCACAGCTATAGACTTAGCTAGTGAGCTTGGTGGGTTCTTGATTCTGCCAAGTTCAATATCAGAAAGTTGTTTATTAAAGTTTGAAAAATATAAACTTCAATCTTCAACTTGGTTATCAATGTGTTTAAGCTTGTCAATAGACTGCCAAGGCAAGTCTGTAAAATCAAGTTGCAAATGGGATGATTGACCCTTCGTGCGAATGGGAGAGTCCCTTCGCACGAAGAGGCTGGTTCCTTTGCTCGAAGGTTCAAGTTTGTTGTTTTCGCGTATTTTAGCCGGTTTTAAGTGTTATAAGTGTGTAAAGGCAATGTATATGGTAAATGTATAAATAAAGGCATGTATAAACTGATTTCTCATGTATAATAAGTATGAGTTTGCGTATAAGAGTTTGCATGTATAACGAGTATGTAACAAATGTATAACAAGTATGTATAAACAATGTATAAAAAGATCGAGTTTTATTATGATTCAAGTCTCGGATTACAATGTTTGGAAATGAAAGATGAATAAAAGAGAGTTACAAGTTTCCATAAATAGAAATACAAACAAACTTTCTAAATAAGGAAAGTTCCAAAATGCGAAGCGTTACAATGGTCCTGGATAGGAGTTTGTGGAGACGTATGATTAAGGTTAAGGATTTTTAGGACAGAGTAATGAGGTGTCTAAGATTTTTGGGTTAGGGGTTAATATTTCCTACTTTTCAAGTGGACTTTACACGTGTTTATCATCTTGTATGTGTGTGTGTGTGTGTATATATTGCTTTAGGGGCTATAGTTGTGGCTATTCTACTATGTTAGTCAGTTACCACTTATTCTGTGATTGGTGGATTCCTATTGCTATATTTGTAGTTCGCATTGTTTGCCTGATGTTTGGTTTCGAGCCGGGGGTCTTTTTGGAAGCAGCCTCTGTATCCATATGGATAGAGGTAAGGTTTGTCTACATCCCACCCTCCCCAGACCGCACCAATAGCTTTGCTATTTATGGGACTGATGTGTGCAAAATGCAACATATAAATTACATCAAATGAGGCATAAAACTAACCCTTTTTAGTACTAATGTTGAAAAAAGCGCGTTTCTTTCTTCCTTTTGAATTTACATGACTAAACGAGCTTAAAAGAACAAAAGGAACCAATAAGCAGCCAAAACCAACATAAATACAAGAAGAAGGAATAAAGTGACATGCCCGACCCCTCGGCAGCATCTCCCAAGACAAAAACAAGAAGACAGAACCTGACCACGGGGTCGTGCCCAGCCAGGCATGGGGCGTGGTCAGGCCCTGCACAACAAGACAAACCTGCAGAAGCTTCTACGCCCACCACGGGGCCGTGCCCAGCTCTCCACTGGGCGTGGTTAACTCTTAGATTTACAGAATCTTTATAGTACAGCAAAGAGTTGACCACGAGGTTGTGCCCATAAGACACAGGGTCGTGTGGGGCCCTTTGCTGACAATTGCAATTAATGAAGGAATAGAAGGTGATGGCCACGAGCCATGTCCAATGGCCACGAGGCCGTGGTCAGGGCTCTGTTCTGGCTATAAATAGGGGTGCTTGATTAACTTCAAAGGCATCCCTTGGCAAACCACTTCTCTCCCACTTTGCCACCAATCCACCACCACTACAACACCAACACCCACCACCATCACCCATCATCCATCTTTAGAGTGTGTAGTAGTCTCGGGATCCAAGATTGATCGTAAGAGTTCTTGTCAATCAAAGGCCATGTTTGGCTAAACTGTTACATCACTTGGTGAAGACAAGTCTTTAATGTATTACTTTTGATTTTTAATCTTTCGGCACTTTTTAATTAGGTTTGTATTAATGACTTTAATAACTAGTTTCTTATGTTGAAGGTGAATTTTCTTTACCATTTCTTCATGATGTCATTGATTTGCTCATTCGTGTCTTTACGGTCTATATAAAGCGCGTTAACTACCTGGAAGGGGGTTAGGAGGGTGGTTTGGTAAAGTTCTTGTCTCGTTCAGTGTATAGATCCTGCGAGGACTTGGTTCAAGCTTACTAGGACCTCCTTCAATGCCCAACGATATTGGATGGCGGGGGTGCGAATAGCTTGAACCCCTCATATGCAAACTACTATTAATAATTTAAACCGGCCTCTTGGGATTGTATCCTTGCTGACTCAAACCACTTAACCGAGGGTAACGTCACCTTCAAAAGAGGGGCCTACCACTTTTCGCATTAATAACTAACTTAATTGTCTTTCAATATTCCGACCCTTTGGGATTGTATCCCTGCTGACTCAAACCACTGAGTTGAGGGTAACGTCACCTTCAAAATAGGAGCCTACTACTATAACTAAGATAATCTCATAAAAAGTCCGAAAGTGCGAAAATCATCAAAGGATACATTAAAGATGAGTTAGATCCAAGTGATTCTATCTTATCTATTTGTTTTTTCATTTTATTTATCTTTTCATTTTTAGTTTTAGTTCATGTTTCAAAACTTTTCTCAAAAATTTGGATCGATTAGACGTTGAGGATAAACCGGTATTAAAAGCTCTTATGTCCTTGAATGACCTCGTTATCTTACCTACACTATACTGCACTCACGATGGGTACACTTACCCAAGATTGTGTTTAATGTTAGTACAATATCGTGTTTTATAAATTTAAAACTTGACTAATGCGTAAAACGGGCTTAAAATATTAATAAAATCATATTGCACTTCACGCACACCAAGTTTTTGGCGCTGTTTCTAGGGACACAAGGATTTTAAGAAAGTTTAAAATCGACGGTTTAATCATTTTTATTCATTCTTTTTAGGATTTTTCTTAGTTTTTCAATTTCTGTAGAACTCAGCACGGGCCGTGCTAAGCCAGACACGGGGCCGTGTCCATCACCTTTACTGGCAATTCTATTTTAAGTCAGACAGTAGCTGACCATAGGGCCGTGCCCACTCAACACTCCCCCGTGTCCAATCTCTAGTTACTGAAAACAGGACCGTAAGATCCCAACGGTTGGTAAATTCTGAGAAAAAGAAGGATGATATTGATTATTTTTACTTTCGCCACTCTTACGGTGAGTGGTGTCAAATATGTGGTGGATTTCATCAAGATTTAGAATGTTGCTTTCTAAATTATGAACCCCAGTATTTAGACCCATCGTTTTCCTGTAGTCACCTTAAGATGGGCTAAAGTAAAAACGATCACTATTACCAGTCCGAATGCCCTCAACCATCTCTTCCAACCGACATAACCTCCGATGAATTATGTCAAATAGAAGAAATGATTATCCTAAAAGAAATAGAGCTTATGATGAAAATGAGGTATTCATCACACGACAACAATAAAGGAGAAATGTTGGGGCACCATTAGGAATCTACCAACATCGACGACACCAAAAGTACCTTAACCTCTTGTGAAATGTTGGTGCATATTCTGTGACAACAGCTTAATAGTTTGATTATTTAGTCTTTGGATATTTTGTAATGGGATTAGCATATTGGTTAGGGAGTTAATTATTGTAATGGGCATGGAGACTGGCCTGGCCCAGACCAAAGCCCATGTGCAAAGCTTATCCTATATAAACAAGGCTTAGCATTAGGGTTTAGGTTAGACATACGATAGACATTCAGAGGAATTGAGAGAGAGTTGGAGAAATCTACCAGAGAGTGGCTGAGAGATTTCTTGTGGGTATTGAAATGATTGTAAACTTCGTGTTGGATAATCAATAGAAGACCAGATTGAAAGTGTATTGTGTTCGTGTTCTTGTTTCTACACGTTTTCTTTGAAATCTGATCTAGGGGATTCCGCACTCTAGGTTGGATCGACGATTCTGTTACGATCCACATGGATTACGGGACCTTCAATTGGTATCAGAGCATTAGGCTCTTGATTGACTTGGTTCAGAATCGTTTTCTGCAGAAAATCAGAGTTTTTGGACTTTTTTGGAGGCTGTTTCGAAGTTCTGTCGGCTGTTCTTGAGTTCTGCTACTAATTTCGGATAAAAATCAAGCATTTCAGACCATTACAGATCAAAAGGCTTGCATTTCGGACCAAAAATCAGTCATTTCAGATTATCAGCAAGGATTTCGGATAAAACAGCATCATTTCGGACAAGAATACAAGCATTTCAGATCAAGAAACAAGCATTTCGGATTAAAGGCTTGAATTTCGGACCAGTAACCTTGCATTTCGGATTAAAACAGTTTCATTTCGGACCATTTAATTTGCATTTCGGATAAATCTGAAGGATTACGGAGTGTTCATTTCGGATAAAAAGTCTCATTTCGGATCAGCTTTGTTCATTTCGGATCAGCTTTGTTCATTTAGGACCAGAGGGTCCTCATTTCGGATCAATCCTAACCATTTCGTGTAACACCTCGTAAAATCACGTCCAATGGTGTATTGACACGTGTAATAAACCCTAATAAAGTCAAACGTTGAATTTAAGGGACTAATTTTTTGAAAAATCAGAAACTTTGATTTCTAAAGGACTAAAAGTGTCAACGTTCTTAGTATAAGCCTTCAAATGATGTTACATGGTAATCATATTCACAAATGGGTCACTTGTTGACCGAGAGTAGCCGTTTGCGTAATTAATTAAAAGTTTGCGCAATGAAGGGTTAAAAGCGTCAACATGTTAATTTTTACCTCTGAGTGACCTTTTAACAAACCTAGAGCTTCATGATGGTTGATTATACTCTCGGGAATGCCAAATATTGGACATCTAAGGCTTTTATGCCTATAAGTGACGTTAGGCGCAACTTTGCAAGTTTGAGGGGTTAAAAGCGTCAATATATTTAATTATACCTCTGAATGACATTTTAACGAACCCAAAGCATCATGATGTTTAATAATACTCTCTAGAATGCCTAATATGGATTAGATAAGGCTTCGATGCTATTAAACGATGATATGCGCAAGTTTGCACATTAGAGGGACCAAAAGCATCAACTTTTGAATCTACATCTTTTGGTGACCATTTAAGTGAACGGGAGCATAGTAATATTTAAACACATGCTTAGGAATATCCATTATGGGCCACAGAAGGTTTGGATATCATTAAACGACATTTCGCACTACTTTGTACGATTAAAGGACTATTTACGTCAAACTGCAAAAATATACCGAATCGAATGGCAGTGAACATTTCCAAAACTTGACCATAAGTTAAACATACTATAAATATCCTCTACATATCTTAGAAATAGGCTTTGAGGGGTTCGGTGTGCAAAAATAAACTTTTGAGTCAAACAGGGACTAAAAGCGTCAAAAAGTGCATAAGTTTGCATTTTCGCGCATAACTTACGTTCTGAATATATCCGGACATCCAAAAACTTATGTAATCATTAAAATACTTTATTATAGTGATTGGCATGATAAAATTCTATTCGTCGCGTAATTTGGATCGTTTTTCGCGTCCGTTCGTGTTTCGTCGTAATTAGCCGAACAACGTGACCGTACGACCAAAGGAACCGACAACTGACATATTTTTGAGCATCTTTTATGTTCCCTATGTTTAGGCATCATTGTAGATCCTTGAAAGTGGTTTAACGGGCCTTAAATAAGTCAGAAATGGCATTTAACATATTTAGGGACTGAATCTGTAATTCTGCAAACTTGTTTTTGATCTTGACAACTGTCAAAAGTTGTTTTAAACCTGTACTCATCTGATTCAGAAGTCAGAGGGACTAAATATGTCTTTTTATAAGATATATGGGTATAAAAAGGCTATTAATATGCAGTTATATAAAGACAGGGACCGAAAACAGCATTCCAGCAACTCTGCCAAACTTGGGGTGGCTGGGCTGGGCAAGTAACAGGCCGTGAAGCCCACTGGACCTGCTGTCGTGGGCTGCTAGCTCCTAAACAGTAGCAACAGCATGTTGTTAAGCTGTTATTTTGGTGTTTCCTGCACATTATAAGGCTGAATAAATCACAGGGACCAAATCTGCATAATCTGCCAAATGTTTAAGATGGGCCGGACAGCCTCGCGGGTCACGAATCCCACTAGGCTGCTTCTACGCGGGCCGCCATAACAGAAACAACAGCAGCTGGGTTTTTATTGTTGTTGGTTTGTTAAATACTTGGTGCCCATACTAGACATAAACCATTTTTGTAAACTAGGGGCTGCATACTGATTTATAACAGCTGTCTAGACACTTGTTTTGATCTTAAAGACTCCCTCATACACATGGCAAGATCTTATTTCATCACAAAAAACTATATAAAGGCTTCAAACTTCACATTTTCATTTGCACATTCATTCAATCTTCCACTCCTTCTCACATTGGGAGCTCCTGAACTAATAGAAGCATACCATTAAGCTTATTTCAGTCCTTTGGACCAGTTATTTAGGAAACCAGTAAAAGATACTTGCACTTGCTGATTTGTACGGCTGGGATAAATTTATATAATTTTCTCAAGTAAATACTTTTAACTTATTTTCCGTTGTACGGACTTGGGATACGGTATTATAATAATACCGCTTGGTCGGGTGTGTAGTTATTTAAATCGGATTGTGATTAATATATTTATATAACCCGTTTTAATCTGTTTTGTTTGGTATATGGCCTTTGGGGGGGTTAATGACCATGTCCTGGATATCCTCGGCTCATTCATTGAAATTGGCACGACTTAAGCACGGGGTGTAGGCATACACCTGACAGTTGCGTATGTATAAAAGGTACTCCACAATAAGGAAAATTCCTTGTGGGTATTATACCTGTGGTGTGTCAGTTAATCTTGTCCGGCTCTTCTAACCGGCCCTGACGGACGGCAAACATATAAATCTGTATACAAGATTATTTTAAAATAATTGTCCCAAGTTATAAAAGATATTTTGTGCCTTGTGCATTAAAATCAATTTTCTTAAACTCTTTTCAAAATGAGTCGGTTAATTGTATTTACCAGTGTAAACTGACGTATTTTCCAAAAAGGTTAAGTGTAGGTACTAATCGAAATAGGCTGGCTACTCCTAGCGTCAATAAAGAGTCTTGCAAGCTTAGATGTTTATAAATCTGTGAACAATGTTCCTTTATCCCTTACAACCGTTTTTGTAATAAGTGATATTAATTTCATTCGGTTTGTAATATATTTCTACTTTAGACTTCCGCTGTGCATTAAACTGTGATTATTGACTATGATGATATCAACTACGTCACGATACTCCCCACCGGTAATACGTGGAAATATCGGGGTGTGACAAGTTGGTATCAGAGCCAACATTTGAGTGAATTAAACACTAGCCTTTAGTGTTTAATCTCAAATGACACAGTAGCACATTCCTCTGACCTTCTGAGTCTAGACTTAACATAGGAATATTCTCATCCCTATTCTGTAAAATATTGTTTTCGATTTTATATATTTTGAATATGTCGCTAGGTAAAGAAGCGGTGATGGAAATTCTCCACATCCGAAGCCTAGAAATGCCAAGCTTCGTACCGCGGCTAGGATAAGCGTGCAACCAGTTGGAAGAAAGACCTTTATGGACCTATTTCCAAAACCAAATTTGTTTAAACCCTTATCTAGACTACGGAGTCCATACCAGGAGGTCCCTGAGGCTCCCACATTGAAGATGATACATGTGGATGTTATTAATCCCTATTTCTTACCTCCGAGTTTCGGAATTTTAGACTTAGAATATACCAGTCAAAACCTAATCCGTGATCCTTGTCTTTTTCTTTAATCATTGAATCCTTGGATTCTACTTCTGCAATGGATCCTGATTTGAAATATTACTTTATTCACTAAAATCTTCAGAGTCGCTACTGCGTACGATAAATAAAGATGAATAAACAACCAGAATAAAGAAAGGAAGACATTAGAAGACCCTCCTTCATCATACTTCTTTTCATTAAAATCCCTGTTTGGGTATTTGATTATTCTAGTCCTTTGTGGACGTAGTATTTCATTATAGTCCTTGCGGACCTACGTCTCCTGATAAGACTTGGTATATACGTATGTTTATCATAGTCCCTTCAAGGGAATTATATTTCAATATAGTCCTTTTATGGACATGTTATTTTATTAAAATCCTTTCGGGAATATGTTATTTTTAAATAATCCTTCCATGGGCATGAGATTTCATTATAAGTCCTTCAGCGGATATGATATCTCTTTGTAACCCCTTCGTGGACCTGATACTTTATTATAGTCCCTTCATGGGCAAACTGTAATTTTATAGTCCCTATACTTATAATTTCCTTTTAAAATCCTCTATGGACAAGTATGATACTAAAAGTCCTGTTTAAGGCATTATGGTAAATTTCTTAATGATTTATTGAAGGTTTTGAAAATTTGATATAGGTACTCATATCATCCTTTATCAACCATTAGTGTGAATTTTATTCGAACTTTATCGATCAGCTAAATAATTTCAAAAGATCTTCTTAATGGTTTACCCCTGCCAAGTGGCAAGTCCACATTAATTGGCCCAAAACTCTTGGTAGTTAAGGATGATTATTCCTTCTACTATGATAGTTAAGGGAGATACCCCTTCTATCCAGAGGTGGTGAACTATGTTCAAGCCTCCAAACCTTTATGATCAATGCGATCATGGTAATATTGTGTAACCATTAAGACAAATTAATCCTTGTTAACATCTGAGAACATGTTAACACTCCTGGCAGTGTGAATTGAGAGACCACACCAGCCGTCAAGGTATTTGGACTATGTCCATGCCTTAAAGCCTATATGATCGAATTAGATCATGGCAAGTATCATCAATATGATGATCAAAATATACACATCCATTTGTGATGAAGTGCCTATGGGCTATAATATATTGTCCATTAGTGACATTGACATTGTGATCCTTATGATCCCCTGTTCAAGGTAGTGAGCTATGTTCAAGCCTAATAGTCTATATGATCAATGAGATCATGACTAAAAATCATCAATATGATGATTAAATTTAACATCCTTAATGATGTTTTGCCTACGAGCTATATTATATTGTCCAATCGTGACAAGGCAATTGTAATCTTTTATAATTCTTTGCCCAAGGGGGGGTGAGCTATGCTCAAATCCCATAGTCTATATGATCAATGTGATCCTGACTGGTATCATCAGTATGATGATCATAATATTAACATCCCTAGTGATGAAATGCCTACGGGCTACACTTTATTCTATTGGCGATAAAACAAAGTTAGTGGTGGTCTTTATGATCCCCTGTTTAAAGTGGTGGGTTATACCCAACCCTAACAGTCTATATGATCAGTGCGATCATGTCTAATATCATCTGATACGATGGTCATATTATTTTATAGGATATTTGAAGTACAGTCTTAGGTCTTCCTATCTTCATAGTGAGATTTCAAGAAGTACTTTCTGCCTCGATGGTTATGATTTATGTGTATCTTGACGGGGATTAGATAACGAAACTAGAGTAATACAATAAACACATGGTGGATACGCCGCTGGTACTTCCTATATATAAGTGTGTTTATTATATTGCCCTTCGTGACGTTGTCCCGAATCACCATTAGGATCTATATCGCCTACGGGCTATATACTATATTGTCCATTAGAGACATTGTCAAATGTGACCATTATGGTACATCGTCGAAGGTGATGGGCAATGCCCAAGCCTTATAGTCTATAAGATTGATAAGATCAAGACTAATATACTCAATGACGATAATTATATATATATATATATATATATATATATACATGTATGTATATACGAAAACATCCATTAGTGATGTCCTATGATTTCCCAGTACCTAAATGAATCATCTTTCAGAACGATGACAGTTGTAGTCTATGACTCCCTGTCCAACGGTGAAGAACTACGTTCAAATCTTAAAGCCTCTGATCTAATAAGATTACGGCTTATAAATGTCCTCCGTTGTCACGACCCCCGACCCCACCCTGGACGGAATCGAGAGCCGCGAACCAGTTCAGTGGTACCGGTGGTTATTTAGAAAAGTAGTGCAGCGGAAATTTCATCAGGACCGTGAGTTAGGAAACATATCAGAGTTTAGAAAACACCAGATTTTATTTATTAAATAGATGGGATAAAACCATGTTTTGAAAGGTAGCTTTAGTATGGGATAAACCCGAATACATAAAACAACTTTTCTTAATTTAATTTAATTGATAAAATGAGCCACTTCTGTAAGCCTTTTGGTGCCGTATCCAACTCTTATTCCGATCTACTGTAATTACCTGAAACGCGTTTTAAAAACATTTGGTCAGCAGGAAATACTGGTGAGTTCATTCAGGTTTTATAAAATGACACCTTAGTTATGAATTACAGCATAAGAGCGATTACAATGGCTTCTATCTTATTTTTATCTGGCGCTGTGTCACCTCCTGGTGACGATGGTCATACCACTATTGGGTCCTTTCACCCAAGTAGTGATGATTATCACTGTTAGGATTATTAGCCTAACCGTGAGAAATTAGTAATGTGCACAATACCCCACTAGCCAGTGATTCAAGATAACCACGACTTAATCCCTGTAATTATAACTTTTGAAAATGGTTTGGAGTATTGTAAAACATAATTGATAAAAAGAGAATGACTCACATTATAAGCATGCATTATTGATTTAACAAGCTTCTTGATTCTACTCCTTCTGATAATTAAGCATATACTTTATTGTTTTGCACCTTCTGATGATTAAGCATCCATTTTGATTGTAAGAGTATGGTGTAGAGTTTCGGGTAGTTAAACATTTAGTTTAACAGAGTGGAATACGTATTAGTGTAAAACCACATCAAACCTAACGATGGTCACGAGATTCGAACCTTAATGAAATTCACAAAGTATAGTCTTGTTTAGACAGCACTTTGGCATCCGTTTAACGAAATTCACAAAGTACAGCACTTTGGCATTCGTTAGTTGGTTCCTGAATCGATCGGACAAAACATCTCATCGGTGATTATTGGTTAGAACACCAACGTATAGAGAGAAGAAGAAAAGAAATGAGCAAAGGAAAATGAATCCTAAGCTTCCTATTTATAGTCAAGGGATAAGTTTTACCCCTATATAGAATTTCCCTAGGTGTTATCTTCCTTAGTTGAACCTTCCCTAGATAAAACCTTCCCTAGATAACACTTTCCTTAGATAAAATCTTCCTTAGATAATATCTATCCCATATATATCTATTTTTAATGTATATCTTTTTAGGTGTTTACTTTACTTACTTAGCTTAATTAATCTTGCTTAGCTTAATTAATCTTGCTTAACTGATTAATTAATCATACTTAACATAATTAATCTTAATTAATCTTAATCTTTTCTTAATTAATTAATTAATTACTTAACTAATTAATTTATCTTAAGTCTTATAATTTGCTTAGTCGATTACTTAACTTAATTAGCAGATTAATTAATCTACTCAATTAGCTTAACTGCTGAGTTTCCTTAACAACTAACTGTACGTAACTAGTAAGTTTAATAAGTTTATTTAATTACTAAGTTTACTTAACTGTTAAGTTTACTTAGTTGCTAAGTATTCTAGCAGCTCCCTGATTACGAGTTCTAATTTCTAGATACAATGGAACTCGTATTAGTGTATTACTCAATTCAACTTTAACGATAATCACGAGATCAAACTCACAACGAATGACAAAGTATAGCCGTATACAGGCAGCACTTAAACATCCGTTGGATCAGTTTCAATCAATCGGATAAAGTATCGTACCAGTGATTAGAGTTATTACCTTAATACGGGCAGAGTTTCGGGATTTAGAAGGTATAATCCCGAGCTACTATTTATTATAATAAAAGCTGAAGGAAAGAAAAGAATTGAGCACTTTGAAACGTAGCAGTGATCGAGTTAATACCCTGGATTCGTAGCAGCGTTTCCCTAAGCGAAATTGTGATTTTGAGCAGTATACTTCGTCTTTGATCAAAATTTTCGAGTGCAGATGAACTGCTCATGTCCTAGCAATTTATAGCTGATTTTTGGGTTTTACACGGCCCGCGTAAACCCACACCTGATTCTTACGTGGCCCGCGAGAGCCCGCTAGGGTTGGTGTGTCACGAGTAGGGTCGCCACGTGTGCGACACGTGGCCTGGAAAGCTTATCCGGTCAACTTTAAGTTGACGCGGCCCGCGTAAACTCCTCTTATGGTTTACGCGGCCCGTCTGAAACCTAATTTTCTTAATTTCTTGGTTTTTCATGCACATTAGGGTTTCAGGGGTCCGGGTGTTCACTTACGGGTCGTTTTGGGACATTTTTGCAGGTCCTTACATCCTCCCCACCTTGTTTTAAATCTCGTCCTCGAGATTTGGGCTACGATATCTCTTTTAGAGTTATGTCATGTTTTAGTCAATAAGAACAGTTTTAAGATATGTTCAAATGAATATGTGTTTTACAATAAATAGGGCTCAATGGTTCAACTGAATTAGTTCAAGAAGTTGATGTCAAATGAATGAGATGAAATGATATAGTTTTCAAGGTGATATATGATCAATGGATGTGAATGTTTACAAGTTGTGAATGATTTTTAGAAACAATAGAATTTACTGTCAACAGAAAATTTACTTTGATTGTCAACTGAGGAAGACTCAGAATCGACAAGCTCGAATGAAATAGAAGTATGAAAATGATTTGTCAACTGAGAAAAATCAATGGGTTGACATTTATCGAATTACAAGGATACACCGATATACAACAGAGTTTAGTGTATAATTGTCTTAACACATAGTTGTATTAAGACCACTTTCAAGGTTGAGTCAAGCGAAAGGTATATATAGATTAGCTCAAGCTACAAGTCTATACGGACGCCACAAGGTGTCGTATTGATCGAAATAATAATAGCGGTGACTGGACGAGTTCACCGTGTTTTAAATCAAATGAAAGTTCAACGAAGTAAGTCCGAATGTTTGTTTCAAACAAATCTAGTAGGATTTTCGATTGAAATTGAAACAATTGAATAATGTTTTTCAATTGAAGATGATAAAGCAATAAATATCATGAAACGCTCAATTGATGTTGTAAGAACCATTAAGAGATACACTGAAATATGACATGAATTTGTATATCATTATCTTAGCACACGATTGTGTTAAGATTTCTTTTATAGGATAAACCAACAAAACGGATTCAAGATAAATAAATAATTAAATCCGTATATGATGTGTGCAAACGAGATTAGCGCAAGCTTCAATTTTGTGAAAACGTCACCACAAGGTGATCGTGATCAAAGAAACGATTTAATTAAATCGAAGACCAAACAAGCCTGTTATGGTTCAAAGCAATTGAAGTGCTTGTTGGGATTATTTCGAAGATGATGGCTTCAATTCATCATATGGGACTTTGAATTGAATACGTAATGTGAGCAAGTTCAAGCAATTGAACTTGGTTTAAACAAAACGAGTTCATGTATCAATAAGAAAGTTCTGACATGGTCACAACAAAAACCATGTATACCATTCAAAAGAAAATCGATTTTTTCAAGAAATTCATCAATTCGATATCAAAGAGTCATCGTTTTGCAAAAACGCGGTTTACAATGCAAAGATCAAGTATAGCGAAATGATATTTGAGTTTTGATAAAACAACAAATTGGAATGAAGCCCTCCCATGGTCTTCATAATTCAAACTAACCACATGCGCAACAAACAGTGCATGTGCGGATTTACCAAGAAATGAAACAACCAATTAAATATTCGTGATTATGAAAGAAATCCTCATGATGACCATTAGGGAGAGTAGAAATGCAAAAGTCTATTCACTATATGCAGAGGTCTGAATTTTAACAAAAGGAATTTAAGAATTTTATCTGGAATTTTGTGTGATAACCGTTGTTAAGTGACATTACCAGGGAATGTCGAATAAAATGAAATAGGGGGATTGTAAAGGTATGTGACTTTCTTTTGCAGCGTCAATAATTATGATTCTGATTAGACTATGCACCGATTGTTGTGAAATCTTGTTCTATCGTACCTCAGCAAGATTCATGTCGTTTGTAGGATCACATGGCCAAGTGCTGCTTTTTGATTAGTAATTCTTCCACTGACGGGATTAGCATTGGTGTCGTCGTGCCCAATCATATTTTCCAAAGGTCTTGCCTTGAAAGTCGTGTGTGATATACTTCGACGTCTGTGGACGTATAATTTAAGTTTCATGTGGTTTCTTGTGCACTAGCACAACTTTACATGCTTCTTACTTGCGTTAAGAGTCTATGGTAAAGCATTGGAAGTTCTTATACTTTTGATGGCGTTCCAACTTAAAGGGTTTCCATTGTTTATATTGTCGTACGAGTTACGAGGTAGATGATCAAACGAAATAATGTTTGATATCGGAATTATAAATATATTCAAGAGATTCCTGATAAAGAAATCTAGAATTATTATTGACACTTATGTTCGTGATTTATTTTAAATTGTCAATCGTTATGGCTTTTGGAATTCCTTATAGATATACATATCTATATAATCATACATACCATTCATAAGGTCAATGTATTTAACATATTCATATTTCCAAAAACAAGTCAGATATCAGGTTATGATACTATTTAGGGAAATCTTGTCACTTGTTTGACATATTATATACCCCGTCTTATCCGGTTCTCGCCGGAGAGGTAACCCCATTATATCCGGACAAGCTGGAGAGTCTGCTACACCATACCCAGTCTTGCCGGAGAAGAAATTTGTATTTCCCATAAATAGTATTTTTTTTTCAAGATTTTAAAAGTGCCTCTTTTATTAAGGCTTTCATCTAGAATCAAGGAAATTTGTATTCCCATAACATATCTTATTCTAGACCAATTAGTATCAATAAGCAATAATTAACAGCAATTAAGTGTTATTGCTTATTTATCGTACTTTGCAATTTTCTAATCATTATTCTTAAGGCATACCAATATCTATCACATTATACTTATATAAGTAATCAGCTCATCTTGGAGCTCATATTAAGGCATCTTTCTTAAGTTCAAGTCTAAATGCAATCATGTGTGCTACCAGTTAATAGCAATTTCCTAACTCTTTTATTTAAGCTTAGGTATTATTATCACAACACCTATTGGCTTAAATCAGTGGCTCTGATACCACCTTCTGTCACGACCCCCGACCCCACCCTGGACGGAATCGAGAGCCGCGAACCAGTTCACTGGTACCGGTGGTTATTTAGAAAAGTAGTGCAGCGGAAATTTCATCAGGACCGTGAGTTAGGAAAAATGTCAGAGTTTAGAAAACACCGGATTTTATTTATTAAATAGATGGGATAAAACCATGTTTTGAAAGGTAGCTTTAGTATGGGATAAACCCGAATATATAAAACAACTTTTCTTAATTTAATTTAATTGATAAAATGAGCCACTTCTGTAAGCCTTTTGGTGCCATATCCAACTCTTATTCCGATCTACTGTAATTACCTGAAACGCGTTTTAAAAACATTTGGTCAGCAGGAAATACTGGTGAGTCCATTCAGGTTTTATAAAATGACACCTTAGTTATGAATTACAGCATAAGAGCGATTACAATGGCTTCTGTCTTATTTTTATCTGGCGCCGTGTCACCTCCTGGTGACGATGGTCATACCACTATTGGGTCCTTTCACCCAAGTAGTGATGATTATCACTGTTAGGATTATTAGCCTAACCGTGAGAAATTAGTAATGTGCACAATACCCCACTAGCCAGTGATTCAAGATAACCACGACTTAATCCCTATAATTATAACTTTTGAAAATGGTTTGGAGTATTGTAAAACATAATTGATAAAAAGAGAATGACTCACATTATAAGCATGCAGTATTGATTTAACAACCTTCTTGATTCTACTCCTTCTGATAATTAAGCATATACTTTATTGTTTTGCACCTTCTGATGATTAAGCATCCATTTTGATTGTAAGAGTATGGTGTAGAGTTTCGGGTAGTTAAACATTTAGTTTAACAGAGTGGAATACGTATTAGTGTAAAACCACATCAAACCTAACGATGGTCACGAGATTCGAACCTTAACGAAATTCACAAAGTATAGTCTTGTTTAGACAGCACTTTGGCATTCGTTTAACGAAATTCACAAAGTATAGTCTTGTTTAGACATCACTTTGGCATCCGTTTAACGAAATTCACAAAGTACAGCACTTTGGCATTCGTTAGTTGGTTCCTGAATCGATCGGACAAAACATCGCATCGGTGATTATTGGTTAGAACACCAACGTATAGAGAGAAGAAGAAAAGAAATGAGCAAAGGAAAATGAATCCTAAGCTTCCTATTTATAGTCAAGGGATAAGTTTTACCCCTATATAGAATTTCCCTAGGTGTTATCTTCCTTAGTTGAACATTCCCTAGATAAAACCTTCCCTAGATAACACTTTCCTTAGATAAAATCTTCCTTAGATAATATCTATCCCATATATATTTATTTTTCATGTATATCTTTTTAGGTGTTTACTTTACTTACTTAGCTTAATTAATCTCGCTTAGCTTAATTAGTCTTGCTTAACTGATTAATTAATCATACTTAACATAATTTATCTTAATCTTTTCTTAATTAATTAATTAATTAATTACTTAACTAATTAATTTATCTTAAGTCTTATAATTTGCTTAGTCGATTACTTAACTTAATTAGCAGATTAATTAATCTACTCAATTAGCTTAACTGCTGAGTTTCCTTAACAACTAAGTGTACGTAACTAGTAAGTTTAATAAGTTTATTTAATTACTAAGTTTACTTAACTATTAAGTTTACTTAGTTGCTAAGTATTCTAGCTGCTCCCTGATTACGAGTTCTAATTTCTAGATACAATGGAACTCGTATTAGTGTATTACTCAATTCAACTTTAACGATAATCACGAGATCAAACTCACAACGAATGACAAAGTATAGCCGTATACAGGCAGCACTTAAACATCCGTTGGATCAGTTTCAATCAATCGGATAAAGTATCGTACCAGTGATTAGAGTTATTACCTTAATACGGGCAGAGTTTCGGGATTTAGAAGGTATAATCCCGAGCTACTATTTATTATAATAAAAGCTGAAGGAAAGAAAAGAATTGAGCACTTTGAAACGTAGCAGTGATCGAGTTAATACCCTGGATTCGTAGCAGCGTTTTCCTAAGCGAAATTGTGATTTTGAGCAGTATACTTCATCTTTGATCAAAATTTTCGAGTGCAGATGAACTGCTCATGTCCTAGCAATTTATAGCTGATTTTTGGGTTTTATGCGTCCCGCGTAAACCCACACCTGATTCTTACGCGGCCCGCGAAAGCCCGCTAGGGTTGGTGTGTCACGAGTAGGGTCGCCACGTGTGCGACACGTGGCCTGGAAAGCTTATCCGGTCAACTTTAAGTTGACGCGGCCCGCGTAAACTCCTCTTATGGTTTACGTGGCCCGCCTGAAACCTAATTTTCTTGATTTCTTGGTTTTTCATGCACATTAGGGTTTCAGGGGTCCGGGTGTTCACTTACGGGTCGTTTTGGGACATTTTTGCAGGTCCTTATATCTGTGATTGGCTTTTGTTGCCATATCTTATAATGTCCTTTACGACAAGGCCTTCGTGCCATATGATTATTTATGTCCTTCCTGACGGATTCATGTTCATATTTTAGAAAGCCATTATGGCAAGCCTTCGAGCTATCTAAAATCATCAATATGACAAAAACAGTTGTGTCATTTTGATCCCCTGTCAAAAGGGTAATGGACTCGGTCCAAACCCTAAAGGCCATTGATGGTCCTTTTGTTACCTAGTCTGAATGTAATTGATGTACATTCAAATAACATTCATTAGGAATGTTCATACCCTATTAGCTTTTATGGTTTAATAATACCATGGTTAATGTATGTTTGGTCGTCAGGGTGATGACTCGCTATAGAAATGCAATTAAGAAATTGTTTAATTTTGGCGTTTAGTGCCGAGCTTCAAGTATGGCAAACTTGAATGAGACAAATAACAGTCGCGATGCAGATGATGCGACAAATGCTAATGATGCAACAAATGTGAACCTCAAGGTTAATATGATTGACGCAGCTGTTAGAAAGGCTATGAGAAAGGTCATGAAAAGGTTCAAAGAGCCGAATGCTACTAGCTCTAAATCATATTCTCTCTGATCATGAAAAAGAGCTTTGATCATACTTCGAATGCGAAAAATGAACCAAATAAGATGATATATATAGTAAGAAGCCCTGTTCCTCTAAAGGACGTACTTAAAAGTACTTCGTCTCTTGCAAATCAAGAGACTTCAATGGCGAAAAAGGGGCCATTGATTGCATGAAGTTGTTGGATGAAATAGAAACCATTATAGACATCAGCGATTGTGCTGAGAAAAACATTGTGTGATATGTGTCACAGTTATTCAAGGGCAGTGCCCTTAATTGGTGGAAGATTTTAATGAAGTTACAGGAAGAATACTCTTACAATATTTGGGATGGTCCAAATTATTGGACTAATCAGAAAAACCGATTGACTGCGACACGGAATAGAAAAGGTGGAATAAGAATTTTCTGACTCTCACCATGAAGGATCTAGACTGTCAACAGAATGTTACAAACTTTAATTATTATCTGAGATAGTGCCCTATTTGGTTAACCCAAAATCTAAGCTTAATGCATTAATTATTGGTGGTTTAGCATCGGTAATAAGAGGGCACATTAGGGTTTTAAAAGCATGCTTCTTATAAATCCATTATTGATCTATCTCAGCTACTCACGTTATATAGATTAAGAAATAAACTTGTCATAGCTGAGACTGCCCTAAAACTGTCAAAGATTTTACAGCTAAGTATAGAAGGATTAAGAATGGAGGCGCCTAAACCCTCCTGATGAATGTTAGAGGCAGTTCGTATCAATAATGACACCAGATAAATCCCTTATTGTGATTTTATTGCTACGAGTTACGTTTGGATTCAGGTGCTACTAAGTCTCTCATAAGACCGCAAGCTTAGCAAACTTTTAGAATTTTCCTATAAGAACCCCAGATATCAAATGTAAGGTAAAACTTACAGGCAAAGTCATAGGAACCATCTCTTCTTTTCCTGTCAATAATTTTCATTCGTAAAATCTGAAGTACTCTTTCACCAGATCGGGTACGATGATATATGTTATTTTATTTTTTATTTTTGTTATATCCTTGATTTTTATCAACTGCGAATGCTAGACTATGCTTGATAAAGGAGCCATATGAGGATTTGCGTATCCTAGTTCGTCCCATAGATTGCTTCCATGCCTGATCAGTATGGAGGTTTAATGCATGGAACCACTGAGATATCCCGATGGTCATATGGTACTAAAGTTGGCTAATGGTATTTAAAGAAGATATCCTTTATAGGAGTGTCCAAGAAAGTGCCACTAATTAAGGCATCCATGCATTCGTAAAGTAAATGTGTCATTTATCTGACACGAGTATTGATAGATGAACTGAAGCCTGAGATTTAGAATACCTCGGTAATCTCGGTATGTTTGGGTTATCCCTCCAAGGAATCACTATGTTTTTACCCTGTGAGGCTAGTAGAGTTGAGAAAAACATCCCGCTTAGGGCTACATTATTGTAAAAACTCCATATCAGTTAGTACCAACAATAACGAAAGGATTGAAACCCTAATCATATAAGTTTCAAGATAAAGATTCTCGAAGCCAAATTCATAATTTTGAGAGCTCCGGCATTATTATTTTAGAAAGGCGGTTTGTTTTGCTTATGCATTGATTACCGCAACCCTATTTAGGCAACAATTAGGAATCACCATCAGCTGCCCAGGATCGTCGATTTGTTCGACTGACTGTAAGGATTAGCTATTCCTTAAGATTGGTTCAAGCAGTAGTTGGAATAACTATCTCGCCTTAAATAAGCTTTTCTATAATAGTTGTTGTGTAAATATAAAGGCTGCTTCTTTAGAGACCTCGTATAGATGGATTGTTGAACGTCCGTTTGATGGACATAATAGTGGTAAATCCAATTATCAGGATCTGAAAGTCACCCTGGAGACGGCGGATAAGACCATATAAATTATGATCGTCTAGAAACTGCCAAGTATTCGGCGAAAAGTCAATAATTGATGAAAGTCGCAAACCTCTTAAGTCTTTGTTAAAGAATCAGGTTCCACAGAAGGTATCACCCTTGAAGAGTGTGCTAAAATTTTAATACAATGGGCTAGTTAAGCTCTGGATATATAGGATCATTCGAGGAAATCAAATATATCAAAAATCAATAGCTTATAAGCTAAAACTTATTTAAGAAGTTTGATGGAACTCGCAATGTGTTCCACACCTGTGACTTAAAGACATGGCTAGATAATAGGTCAAGAGCATTGTCACATAATGATAGGTGGATTAATACTTATAGTTTGTGGTAAAAATCAGCATCGATTGAGGATCGACAAGATTAGAAGCTCCAAAAGGATACATGTACCTATTATAAAGGGCATCTTGGGTGCCTGGAGGGGCCCCAGATATGCTGTGGAAGATTAAGTCCATTATAAGACAAAAAGTACTTCCATCTTTTGAGAAAATCTTGAGGTCGAGATTTCTTTTAAGGGGGTGAGGATGTAACACCTCGTAAAATCACGTCCAATGGTGTATTGACACATGTCATAAACCCTAATAAAGTCAAACGTTGAATTTAAGGGACTAATTTTACGAAAAATCAAAAAAATTGATTTGTAAAGGACTAAAAGTGTCAACATGCTTAGTATAAGCCTTCAAATGACGTTACACGGTAATCATATTCACAAATGGGCCACTTGTTGACCGAGAGTAGCCGTTTGCGTAATTAATTAAAAGTTTGCGCAATGAAGGGTTAAAAGCGTCAACATGTTAATTTTTACCTCTGAGTGACCTTTTAACAAACGAGAGCTTCATGATGGTTGATTATACTCTCGGGAATGCCAAATATTGGCCATCTAAGGCTTTTATGCCTATAAGTGACGTTACGCGCAACTTTGCAAGTTTGAGGGGTTAAAAGCATCAATATGTTTAATTATACCTCTGAATGACCTTTTAACGAACCCGAAGCATCGTGATGTTTAATAATACTCTTGAGAATGCCTAATATGGATTAGATAAGGCTTCAATGCTATTAAACGATGATATGCGCAAGTTTGCGCATTAGAGGGACCAAAAGCATCAACTTTTGAATCTACGCCTTTTGGTGATCATTTAAGCGAACGAGAGCATAGTAATATTTAAACACATGCTTAGGAATATCCATTATGGGCCACGGAAGGCTTGGATATCATTAAACGACATTTTTCACTACTTTGTACGATTAAAGGACTATTTGCGTCAAACTGCAAAAATATACCGAATCGAATGGCAATGAACATTTCCGGAACTTGACCATAAGTTAAACATACCATAAATATCCTCTACATAGCTTAGAAATAGGCTTTGAGGGGTTCGGTGTGCAAAAGTAAACTTTTGAGTCAAACAGGGACTAAAAGCGTCAAAAAGTGCATAAGTTTGCATTTTCGCGAATAACTTACGTTCTGAATATATCCGGACATCCAAAAATTTATGTAATCATTAAAATATTTTATTTTAGTGATTGGCATGATAAAATTCCATTTGTCGCGTAATTTGGATCGTTTTTCGCGCCCGTTCGTGTTTCGTCGTAATTAGCCGAACAACGTGACCGTACGACCAAACGAACCGAAATCCGACATATTTTTGAGCATGTTTTATGTTCCCAAAGTTTAAGCATCATTTTAGAGCCTTGAAAGTGGTTTAACGGGCCTTAAATAAGTCAGAAATGGCATTTAACATATTCAGGGACTGAATCTGTAATTCTGCAAACTTGTTTTTGATCTTGACAACTGTCAAAAGTTGTTTTAAACCTGTACCCATCTGATTCAGAAGTCAGAGGGACTAAATATGACTTTTTATAAGATATATGGGTATAAAAAGGCTGTTAATATGCAGTTATATAAAGACAGGGACCGAAAACAACATTTCAGCAACTCTGCCAAACTTGGGGTGGCTGGGCTGGGCAAGTAACAGGCCGTGAAGCCCACTGGACCTGCTGTCGTGGGCTGCCAGCTCCTAAATAGCAGCAACAGCATGTTGTTAAGCTGTTATTTTGGTGTTTCCTGCATATTATAAGGCTAAATAAATCACAGGAGTTAATTGCCATTTTCGCCCCTGAGGTTTGGGCACACTTGCCATTTTCGTCCAAAATGAAGGTTTTGTACCATTTTGCCCCCAACGTTTGTAACTTTTTGCCATTTTCATCCAAATACCTAACCAAGTTAGTTTATATCTTATTATGGGTTATTTTTAACCTAACCAAGTTAGTTTATACCTTATTATTGGGTATTTTTGAAATTTATATCTCTGTATAACAATAACAAACAGCACTCTGAAATTGCGAAGCACCACGAACAATATCTTCGCATAATCTCTTCGTTCATGGATGAATATTATTATTATTATTATTCCAGCTGCTAAAATCAATCAAATTGAAGCAGAAGAAGAAGAAGATGAATCGGAGATCTGAAGGCGGAGGAAGCTGCATTGCTATCGGTACTACTCCTTCAACTTCTAGATTCTTCCACGCTTCTGCTTCTTCAGGTACTCTTCCAATTCAATTTCTATGCATTTTTTGTTGTAATTTATGCTCTCGACAACGAAATTTGTTACAATCACTCTTGTACGTATAAAATGAATAATCGACGTTTGTTTCTGATCCGCTAGCGAATTTTGCTATGTATTGTTGAGAGAAATCGATTAGGTTTTCGTTGTTAATAGCGTTCATGAAGTTAATATTATTATTATTCTCTACACAACGAAGGTATAAACTACCCAATAATAGCGTTCATGAAGTTAATATTATTAATATTATTATTATTATTATTATTATTCTCTACACAGAGATATAAATTTCAAAAATACCCAATAATAAGCTATAAACTAACTTGGTTAGGTTAAAAATAATCCATAATAAGATATAAACTAACTTGGTTAGGTATTTGGATGAAAATGGCAAAAAGTTACAAACGTTGGGGGCAAAATGGTACAAAACCTTCATTTTGGACGAAAATGGCAAGTGTGCCCAAACCTCAGGGGCGAAAATGGCAATTAACTCTAAATCACAGGGACCAAATCTGCATAATCTGCCAAATGTTTAAGATGGGTCGGACAGCCTCGCGGGCCGCGAAGCCCACTGGGCTGCTTCTACGCGGGCTGCCAGAACAGAAACAGCAGCAGCTGGGTTTTTATTGTTGTTGGTTTGTTAAATACTTGGTGCCCATACTAGACATAAACCATTTTTGTAAACTAGGGGCTGCATACTGATTTATAACAGCTGTCTAGACACTTGTTATGATCTTAAAGACTCCCTCATACACATGGCAAGATCTTATTTCATCACAAAAACTATATAAAGGCTTCAAACTTCACATTTTCATTTGCACATTCATTCAATCTTCCACTCCTTCTCACATTGGGAGCTCCTGAACTAATAGAAGCATACCATTGAGCTTATTTCAGTCCCTTAGACCAGTTATTTAGGAGACCAGTAAAAGGTACTTGCACTTGCTGATTTGTATGGCTGGGATAAATTTGTATAATTTGCTCAGGTAAATACTTTTAACTTATTTTTCGTTATACGGGTTTGGGATACGGTATTATAATAATACCACTTGGTCGGGTGTGTAGTTATTTAAATCGGATTGTGATTAATATATTTACATAACCCGTTTTAATCTGTTTTGTTTGGTATATGGCCTTTGGGGGGTTAATGGCCATGTCCTGGATATCCTCGGCTCATTCATTGAAATGGCCACGACTTAAGCACGGGGTGTAGGCATACACCTGACAGTTGCGTATGTATAAAAGGTACTCCATAATAAGGAAAATTCCTTGTGGGTATTACACCTATAGTGTCAGTTAATCTTGTCCGGCTCTTCTAACCGGCCCTGATGGACGGCAAACATATAAATCTGTATACAAGATTATTTTAAAATAATTGTCCCAAGTTATAAAAGATATTTTGTGCCTTGTGCATTCAAATCAATTTTCTTAAACTCTTTTCAAAATGAGTCGGTTAATTGTATTTACCAGTGTAAACTGACGTATTTTCCAAAAAGGTTAAGTGCAGGTACTAATCGAAATAGGCTGGCTACTCCTAGCATCAATAAAGAGTCTTGCAAGCTTAGATGTTTATAAATCTGTGAACAATGTTCCTTTTATCTTGATCCGCCTGTGGATCCCTTACAACCGTTTTTGTAATAAGTGATATTACTTTCATTCAGTTTGTAATATATTTCTACTTTAGACTTCCGCTGTGCATTAAACTGTGATTATTGACTATGATGATATCAACTACGTCACGATACTCCCCATCGGGCCCACCGGTAATACGTGAAAATATCGGGGTGTGACATTCGGATTGTCATTTCGGATCTAGGACCTTTTCGAATCATTTCTGATCATTTCGGGAGGGGTGGAAATTTTTCTTGGCTTGCGTAAGAAAAATTTCACTGTTTCACATTTAGAAAATTATCCGTAACTCATCTCAGTAAACCGTTTGCACCGTTGAATTCCTTGGATTTTTAGGGCAAAAAAAAAAACTCTGGAAAATCTGGAAATAGGTTTTTGACATTATATATCATTGGAATCATAATTTCGAGACGAATCTAACGGTATAATTTGATAAAAACAGTTTTCGGATATTTTTGTACGGTTTTGACAGTACAGTTATGGTAAAAGCTAGACAAGGACCAGTATAGGAGTTAGATTTGGATTTTGATTCAGGTTACCAAAATCCATTTAGAATTTTACGCTGCGTGATGGCTAAGATGAATAATGGAAGTGAGGTTGTTAAAAACTGGCCAAAGCTTATAAACGTCAAAGAATATGCTGACTGGAAAGAGAAGTTTGAGCTATTTGTGAAAAGTGAGGACACCAGAATATGGTGCTGTATGATAGATGGATATGTTGCTCCTACACGTCAAGTTGAAGGAAGGGTTAAAGTTATTTCTTATGACAAAATGGATGAATCTGAGAAACTTGTGTTTGATGCTGAAAAGCGAGCTTTAGCAGCGATAAAGATGTCCTTGCCGATTGGAATAAAACACTTATTTAATAGGTATGGGACTTCTCAAGAGCTGTGGGAAGCTTTAGAAAAACGTTATCAGATTCCTTCAAGATTGAATACATGTGATCAAGCATGTGTAGCTGAGCTTGCAGCTGTGAAGATAGGAGAAGTAGCTGCTGAGGTAGAGGAGAAGATGAAAGCTGATAAGGAAACTGTTGAGAAGAAGGATGCAGAAGTTTCAAAGGGCTTGAAGGATGTGAATGAACTTACATCAGAGGTGAAGGTATCAGAATCTGTAAGTCATACATCTCTTAATTGCACTGAACTACAGGGTAAAGTTAACAGACTATCGGAGCAAAACAAAATTCTGTTAGCTGATTTGCAAAACCGAAAAGAGTTAAATGTTCTTTTGATTAAAAGAGAGTCAAATTGTTTAGATAAACTCAAATCAAATGAACAGGAAATCAGCAGTTTGACAAGCAAAGTCAATGAACTGTTGCAGATCATTGATTTTGCTCGTGAAACTGTGAAAGAAAAGACTAACGAGCTTTCAGAAAAGTGCACAGAATTGGCTGATGCATAAGCCAAAATTGTAGAACTTCAGGGTAAGCTAGACAAATTTGGAAATTCTTCGTTAGTCAGGACTCATATTCAAAAAGGTTTAAAAAGGAGTAATGATAAAACAGGGGTGGGGTTTAGTAAAGCTTCATCTTCTAAACATCAAGACTACTCATTTTTACCAACTGAAGATGAGCTAACTGATTTTGTAACCACTGCACAAGTAGTAGTGGATCCGATAGCTGTGGACTTGCCAAATAGTCCAGTTTCTTTGAAAGAATCTGTTGGGTCTAATAGTACACTTCATAAAGTGGATGAGGATACTGAAGACGAAAATGTCAACACATTTAAAAAAGGATAAAAAAAAAGAACACTTATAAGAAAAGATCCTGTTTTAGATGCCATAACAAAGGGCACGTGGCGAGTTGTTGTCCTTTGAAGAAAGGTAAACAAAAAGTTGATGAGGTTAAGGATGGGAATCAGGTTGGGTCAAGCAATAATGAAAAATCAAGTTGTCAGACAAAGAAACCTGAAATTCATTCTAAACCTTCAACTTCAAAAAGATTTGATAGACCTAGAAGTATTTCTCCACAATTTAGTCATTATAATGGTAAATCAAATCGATTTCAAAGCCAAAGTAAAAAATTTTGGACATCAAATCGATACCAGACTTCTGGTAATCAAAATTTTCAACAAAGAAATGGACATAGGGGTTTTAGTAACTCAAATGTTCAACAACATCCAAAATTTTTCCAAAATTCATGGTGTGAGAATGGGAGAAGATGGTGTCAAGAAAATAATTTCCAAAGGTCAGAAAATCCGAGAGGTTATTGGAACTCTCGCAATCAAAGACCTAGTGGAAATTATCAATCTTGTTCAACAATGGGTAAGCAATCTAAGACTCCAATTAGGAGTGATGGATATTGGATGGATATTCCTGTAATGGATGAATCTGGAAAACCCAAGACTGTCAGGGCTTGGGTTCTCAAGACTAACTGAGTTGTTGAGTGAATGCAGGATGACCAAGAAGGAATGTTGATGTGTTCAATAGTGGTTATTCCTGTAAAGCATCTGAGGTGAATAGTAGGTTAACATGGGTAACGAACTATTTACTTGATTGTCTTAACATTGAAAAACTTATTGTCATGTTAACGTGGGAGTCAGTTTGTGTGTTTAAATTTATGTTTTTGAAACTTACTCCATGAAAACAAAATTTTAGGGGGAGAAATCGCCCTAAGCCAAAAAGAGTTTAGATAGTGCGTGTGTTTAGGGGGAGTAAGTTATAAATTTAAAAAAAAAATACAAAAACATTGAAAAACGAAAAACTTTAAAAAAATTGAAAAAATGAGATTTCATGATGTGAAAAAGAAGAAACGATAGTACATCAGCAAGTTAGACTGTCACACTCAAACTAAATTAAATTGCTTAAGTGTGATAGCAGCTTCATCATATGATGTATCAGTAGGCAAAAGCATGAAATAATCAACTTACCAATATGATATAAACCTAAATGCACTGAGTATGAGTGGGGAACACATCAGTGGTGTATGGTTTAATGACCTTAAATCTTGCGTTGATAGATTGCCAAAATCTGAAGTTTTGGGTCTTTATAATGTTATTTCATCTGGGGATATCAGGGTTGTCCTTCTGCTGCATCCAGATACATGCTGACCTAGGCACAACCAGGATATCTTAAAAGAGCAAAAAATGCCAAATCCCTGAAAATGAAGAAGCTCTCCTAGAGAGTCATTCAAATATGCAAAATGCATAAATCGTACCAAAAATGGTATTTGTCTTAGCCCTCGTTAGATAATTTGGTCTCTTTGCTGTACGGAAGTACTGACCTAATCACCAATTATCTAAACGTTGAAAAACAAAACGGATGGATTCAGTATACTCACCTACTATGATGAATCTTTGTACATACCTTGATCGCGGGGGTATATCCTGAAGTGGGACACACTAATATATCAGAAATTAAAATTACCTTAACGTATCATATGGTAATGGTACTTGAAATGTTCATGCATTTTGTTTAGGTGGACAAACATACTGGTAATCATCTTGAACTGCTTTTCACGAAAATTGCATAAAGAATTAATTAATAGTGTACAAACAGTTTGATTTTGCTGATATGATCTTCTTGCACATGATTCTCACAAAAAGATGAAATTGTAAATATTTTTAAGTTTAGTTTAGTTTGTTAGTTTGTTTTGAAGAATATCAAAAATACCAAAAAGATTTCTTTTTAAAAGACTTCCATTTTGAACTGACAGGTAGTTGTTTTTGCAAATTTAGATAAAATATTGGTTTATCTTTAAATGTGAAAAAGGCTAATGGTTTTTCGAGATACTTGCTTGTGTTGCTAAACAGATTGATGCAGTTACCAAAATGAAGTGCAGAATTCAAGTAAAGTACAGATTGAGAGTGAAGTGAAGAATGTGTGAAGATGCATGGTAGGATCCTTCTACTACATTGCAGAGAAAGAGATATGAAAGAGTTGAAGCTTATTTGCTTAACCAAAGATTGCTAGTTCACTGATCTACAATGAATGAAAGTTTTGGAGATTGGAAGCATCAGTAAAGGGGGAGTCTGTTGATGTCAGAAACGGTGTGTAGTTGACGCTATCCAAAGACCAAAAGACTGCAAGATGTTTGAAGACAAAGTTACACTATGAAGCTATTGTCAAGGGGGAGTTTGTTGGTGCATATTCTGTGACAACAGTTTAATAGTTTGATTATTTAGTCTTTGGATATTTTGTAATGGGCTTAGCATATTGGTTAGGGAGTTAATTATTGTAATGGGCTTGGAGAATGGCCTGGCCCAGACCAAAGCCCATGTGCAAAGCTTGTCCTATATAAACAAGGCTTAGCATTAGGGTTTAGGTTAGACATATGATAGACATTCAGAGGAATTGAGAGAGAGTTGGAGAAATCTACAGAGAGTGGCTGAGAGATTTCTTGTGGGTATTGAATTGATTGTAAACTTCGTGTTGGATAATCAATAGAAGACCAGATTGAAAGTGTATTGTGTTCGTGTTCTTGTTTCTACACGTTTTCTGTGAAATCTGATCTAGGGGATTCCGCACTCTAGGTTGGATCGACGATTCTGTTACGATCCACACGGATTACGGGACCTACATGAAAGCATGAGCGATAGTCGTCCATGTGTCGATTGTGCCATGAAGGACTCTCCATCTGCCCCCACCGATGCGCTCATAGACCTGAGCGATTCGACATATACCTCTTTAACAAGAGCCCGGATAAGGGGAATAAATATTGGTTTCGCCCACCGATAAGTAGTTTAGGTTTTACCCTTTCCGATAACCTCTTGCGTTCTTGCATAAATCAAGAGCAATTAAGGTACTTGAGGCACTTCGGTGTTGTTCCCTCCAATAAGGAACCCCCCGATCTGAATTTGAACCTTAAAATAATAAAGACACCACTTCATAAAACTCTAGACACGGGGTCGTGCTCAGGTTAACACGCCCCGTTCTCACCTCAAATTTCACCATGAGGTCGTGCCCAGGCCAACACGCCCCGTGCTCCTAATACGGACAAAAAGGACATAATCTTATCTGACCATGGGGCCATGTCCAGCCGACACGGGGCCGTGGTCAGTGTGCTATCGTTTTCTATAAAGTCAGCAATGGTTCTGCCCATTTGGACCCATTCTAAAGACAAAGATCTGCTGGGAATTTGCACACATACCTTAAAAGGTAGATTCTCAAAAAGGTTTTACTCAAACCATCTTGTCTTTACCACTTTTGTCACTTTCCTTCTTCTCCAAAGCTCTTCCACCTCCATTGAAGCTTCAAAACTTCAAGCTTTATTAAGTCATTGCAAGGTTTTTAACCAAGGAGTTTTATTAAACATAAGATGTACAACACTGTTTTGAGTTATTTATGTTCAGAAATGATTAAAACACAGAAAAATAATTTAAAACAATGATATTTCTGGGTTCAAAATCTTGCAGAAGTGTGACCACGGGGCCGTGGCTGGGAGTTCATCTTCATCTTTTTGATTTCCGCTCTTGTTTTCTTAGTATGTCAAGCCAAAACAGTGGAATGTCGTCGACAAGCTCAAGAAACAGTCGAAGGGGAAGAAGACCGTCAATCTAAGCTACCCTTGTCCGCTATGTGTATGCACTAAGGGAAGCCATCGACGAAATGCCATCGGTGAAGGAGGTCCTCATTGACCGTATCAACTACTTGACGGTGGGACTAGAGAATAGCTTCCAAGAAATCAACCTTTTGCACCAAAGGTTGAACATTCTTGCTATGCCACCCATGGAACCGATCTTCCCACAAGAGGATTGGAACCTTGCACAAGAAGTTGTTAACCCAACCGGATGGGATGAACTTCCTCCGGAACCTCCTCTAGACGCATCACACGAGGTTTCGGTGGTTGTCGCAACCCCTCCCCCCATAAAAGGTTGTGGACAATGAGCCCGTCTTCCTTCTCCCTCGGGAGATTGAGGAGTGGCTCAACGACGTTTGAGGAGCACCCTCCGGAGTGAAGCTCTAAAAAGCCCCTACTCTTCGAAAATTATTTTCGGGTTTTTGTTGCTTCAACATATAAAATCTAGGGTAGAGCTTCCTTATGGTTTTTAAATTTCTTGCATATTAGGACCTATCTATCTTATCATAGGACTTTTGTAACTTTTAGTTCTTAGGATTATCTTAGGACCCTATGTATCTTGCACTCTTAATGAATGATGGTTTAAGTTATTGTGTGGTGTTTGGATCTTATATAATGGCTTAGCAAACGAGAAAAGGTGAAAATTGCCAAAGGGACGTTAAAACCGCACCCCATGCACGTAAACAGAGCCTTCCGACAACTTTTCCAACTTTCCAGCATGTGCAACACGGGGTCGTGCTCAGCCCAACACGCCCCGTGCCCAGGATCTGCAAAAAAAACTCCAGATCAAGTAACTGACCACGGGCCGTGTCCAGTGAACACTCCCTGTGGCCAGCATTCTGTTGAATTTAGTTACTTGCACTCTGACCACGGGGCCATGCCCGGACCACACGGGGCCGTGGCCAGATGCCCAGTAACACAAAACCTTGTTTTTAAACACACTTTTACACATTCGAATCAACCTAAAAACTTATTTTTCGGACACATTGAGGACAATGTGTAATTTAAGTGTGGGGGGATGCTAAAACCTTGAATCTTGTAAGTCCTAATAACAAGCCTTACACAAAACTCTATTGGAACCACTAATCACCCCAAATTTTTTCAAAAAAATGTTCATTTTTTTACTTATCTTGGTTTAATTCGGGAATAACAAGTTCTAAAAAGGTTATGTTTTTATAAATTTACAACCAATAGCGTCATGATAAAAAGAGCCGAATAAGAAAATTATGAAAAGGCATGACAAATCTTTTTAAAATTTGATTATATATACTTGATCACAGTATTAACCCATTCCCACAATAAGTGAGTTTTGAGCCTTTATAGAGCATACATTCATACATCTTTAAACCAAATTCTCATTTTTCGTTTCTTGTGTGAATAGTCGCTTGGTTCTTACGACTCTAGAACTTGCGAAAATGATACATTCCCGGTCCTTACCAACTTGAACCCAAGTAAGTAAATGATGGAGGCATTAGGACTAACCCATTTTCTTTCAAAACCATTATTTTCATCCTTTTTTTCACCACTACCCAAAATCCCCCTAGTTAACCCCTTTGAGCCTAAACCTTTTCGTTTAAAAAACCCGAAAACCAAACGCCCATTACCCACCAATACCTTTTTCATTTCAAACCCCTTTGTTTTAGTAAAAAGCTCGGTTATCTTGTGACAAAAAAAAAGAGAGTCTTGTAATAACCAAACAAGTTCCTCAAAGAAATCTTGTTTGAATAGGCTTAGTTTGAATAAATGTCACAAAAACAAAAAAGTTTTACGACAACCGATGTTTTTTACGCTTTTCGCCATTTTACTAACCACTAACCAAAAACCACCTACCCTTAGCCCAAGCCTAACCCTTTCCCAAGTCCTCTTGATATTTACAAAGGTTTATAGTTAAAAAGGATGAGGTTTGATTGCTTGGCAAGCATATGGTATAAGTAAGTTCCATGCCGGTATCGAGTGTTTCACAAAAATACACAATCGGCCGAGTGTTGAGTGATCTCCCATGAGGTATGTGAACTTGTATATAAATGGAATTTTAAGGAGGCATGTTATGCCCAAATAAATATTTTTTCTTAACAAGTGTTCTAAATAAATCATGAGGAATAGGATTGTAAATAAAATAAAACTTAATAAAGATCTTGGATTCCCGACACTCAAGATAAGCCCCAAAACTTCTTCTATACCTCTTCCATTTGGGTGTGTAAGCCACATATTAAAGAGTTTTGCTTGAGTACAAGCAAAGATTCAAGTGTGGGGTATTTGATGTGTGAAAAATGCAACATACAAATTACATCAAATGAGGCATAAAACTACCCCTTTTTTAATACTAATGTTGGAAAAAACGCGTTTCTTTCTTCCTTTTGAATTTACAGGACTAAACGAGCTTAAAATAACAAAAGGAACAAATAAGCAGCCAAAACCAACATAAATACAAGAAGAAGGAATAAAGTGACATGCTCGACCCCTCGGTAGCATCTCCCAAGACAAAAACAAGAAGACAGAACCCGGCCATGGGGTCGTGCCTAGCCAGGCATAGGGCGTGGTCAGGCACTGCACAACAAGACAAACCTGTAGAAGCTTCTACACCATCACGGGGTCATGCCCAGCTCTCCACGGGGCGTGGTCAACTATTAGATTTGCAGAATCTTGATAGTACAGCAAAGATTTGACCACGAGGTCGTGCCCAGAAGACACGCGGTCGTGTGGGCCCTCTGCTGACAATTGCAATTAATAAAGGAAGAGAAGGTGATGGCCACGGGCCGTGTCTAATGGACACGGGGCCATGGCCAGGGCTCTGTTCTGGCTATAAATAGGGGTGCTTGATTCACTTCAAAGGCGTCCCTTGGCAAACCACTTCTCACCCACTTTGCCACCACTCCACCACCACTACAACACCAACACCCACCACCATCATCCATCATCCATCTTTAGAGTGTGTAGTAGTCTCGGGATCCAAGATTGATCGTAAGAGTTCTTGTCAATCAAAGGCTATGTTTGGCTAAACTCTTACATCACTTGGTGAAGACAAGTCTTTAATGTATTACTTTTGATTTTTAATCTTTCGGCACTTTTTAATTAGGTTTGTATTAATGAATTTAATAACTAGTTTCTCATGTTGAAAGTGAATTTTCTTTTCCATTTCTTCATGATGTCATTGATTTGCTCATTCGTGTCTTTACGGTCTATATAAAGCGTGTTAACTACCTTGAAGGGGGTTAGGAGGGTGGTTTGGTAAAGTTCTTGTCTCGTTCAGTGTATAGATCATGCTGGGACTTGGTTCAAGCTTACTAGGACCTCCTTCAATGCCCAACGGTATTGGATGGCGGGGGTGCGAATAGCTTGAACCCCTCATATGCAAACAACTATTAATACTTTAAACCGACTTCTTGGGATTGTATCCTTGCTGACTCAATCCACTTAGCCGAGGGTAACGTCACCTTCAAAAGAGGGGCATACCACTTTTCGCATTAATAACTAACTTAATTGTCTTTCAATATTCCGACCCTTTGGGATTGTATTCCCGCCGACTCAAACCACTGGGTTAAGGGTAACGTCACCTTCAAAAGAGGGGCCTACTACTATAACTAAGATAATTTCTTAAAAAGCCGATAGTGCGAAAATCATCAAAGGATACATTAAAGATGAGTTGGATCCAAATGATTCTATCTTGTCTATTTGTTTTTTCATTTTTATTTATCTTTTCATTTTTAGTTTTAGTTTCATGTTTCAAAACTTTTCTCAAAAATTTGGATCGATTAGACGTTGAGGATAAACCGGTATTAAAAGCTCTTGTGTCCTTGGATGACCTCGGTATCTTACCAACACTATACTACGCTCACGATGAGTGCAGTTGCCCAAGTGTGTGTTTAGTGTTAGTACAATATTGTGTTTTATAAATTTAAAACTTGACTAATGCGTAAAACGGGCTTAAAATATCAATAAAATCATATTGCACTTCACGCACACCAATTACCTTGATCCGTGATTACCTTGATCTGTGATTCCCTTGATCTGTAACTATCTAGATCTAAGTTAATTCGTAAATGTGATGTATAATGGATCCGTAACAACTGCACAACAACCCTAAATCAAAGTTGATCCATGAATATGTGAACTTGTCAAATGTAGATCCGTTTGAACCAATATCTAGATCCGTACGAATCGACACAACATACCCTTGATCCGTTCGAAATAATTAGCGCGCAAACAACTTTCATCTTTCAAGTTTTTCAACATTTTTATTATGATTTCGTTTGAATTCAATTCTAAAACTTTGTAGGATCGTTTAAAAACACTTTTCGCACAATATGTATGAAAATCAGATGTTTTTATCTGTAAAATCTTCATGAATTTGTTTTTTAAAGATGAAAAAAATGTAGAAGATGAGTAGAAGAAGAAAGGATGAATTCAGCTCCGAATTCGATGAAATCAACTTGAATCTTGTGTCTTCAGTCCTTGCAATCAATCTCCCAATCTGATACCGCTTGTGAGTTTGTGTTAGGATCGATTCCGTAAGTTTGTTGACTGCGTAGATCACGTATCTTGTGTGGAATCCAAGTACGTGAGTGGATCAGACAAGAATCAAGTAATTATAAGCTGCTTTCTATTGATAATCTGACAGTTTACAACCACGAAAGCAATATGGCGGAGTTTTGTCTCTCAAACCAAAAGTTACAAATGAACAAGACAACTCATCTATTTATAGGACTCCCCTAACTAAGGATGGACATTTTGTGGAAATGGACATTTCGTAAGGATGGACTTATAACTAAGGATGGACATTGTCCATTCGTACGAACCAACATTTGATATGTTTATAACTTTGAACAACCTTGTCTTGAACATCTGATAGCTACGATACGTGATTGACGGAAGCGATAGACATATGCACTCACAAGGCTTGACAAACCTCACACCGTACATGGGAGGACGGGCGTGAACTAATGACCTTAAAAATTTGATCAATGATGATAGACATTGATGAGGGCACCAACAACGAACAGTCAATTGGTACAGAGTTTATTATTCGTAACATGTCTTTTAACTAAACACTTACATGAATTCGTTAAACAAAACTGTGAACTCACCAGCTTTATGTTGATACACTTTTCTGCATGCTTGTAGGTCGTTAGGTGTCTTCATGGAACGGAGCTTGCAATTAGGGGAGCTGAGGATGTCATGGGTCGTGCCGTTTATTAATACGTTAATGTTATGCTATGCTTTATGAACAGTTGATTTTAAATACTTAGAACAATTTCCAATGCTTCCGCTGAACATAAACTTATTTAAATCAGATGTCTTGAATGCACTTTTCATGTTGAATGAGATTTAGAGTTTATTATTTTACTGTTAAGTTCAATATGATTAGTGGCTAGATCCTGGTACGTCACATGCCTCGCGGTGAATTCCGCATGTGGTATTTTGGGGGTGTGACATAAGAACTTTTCTAGTTTAATGCATAGGGTACAACCATTAAATGAGGGTAAATTAGTCTTTCAAACACTAATTAGATTTAAATCACTAATCTTTATTGCGTTTAATCCTTCATCTTTAACCAAATTCTAATTAATTAATTATGAGTTACATTTTATCCCCTTATAAAATACTAATTACCCCCATAATTTTTAAAGGACCATAACGTTTTCGTACATTGATATCTTAAAAATCGCATTTTATTTTCTTTAAGTCGAGTATAGTATTGCTATAGTTTTTTTTATATTTTATGTGATTAACAAAATCTAGGGGTGAGCAATAACTGAATTATTGACTGAAACTGAACCGAAATACACGAAATCGAACTAAAATCAACGAAAAACTACATTAACTAATAACCAATTAACCGAAAACCGAATTAACCAAAAATCGATTATCACTTGTTTTGGTATCCTCGTTTAGCCAAAATCGACTGAATCCAAAGTATTCATATTTTCATATTTCTAGCTTATACCTTCAGTTATGTATTTCTTATTTTATACCTTCCTTTATTGTATTTATACTTCCGTTTCAAGTATTTATACATCCATTTCATGTTTTACACCTCAACTTAATATATTTCTAAACAAAAGTTGTAGTCCAAGTTTGGTTTTGGCTACTAACCAAAATTAAATGAACTAAACCAAAAATCATCAATATAACAGAATAAACCGAACCGATTAACCAAAACCGATTGGTTAATAAAATAGACTAACCAATGACTTTGATTTCAGCTTCAGTTGAGGGTAATAGCCAAACCGACCGTACCATGCACACTCTCACAGTGTATGTGTTTCATGCCACATCGCGTGGGCACACTTATAGTATTTTTTAATACAAGACACCTGGCAAAACTATTTTCTTATGTTGAATGACTGAATCTTATCAAAATATATAATAATTTATCATATTCCATAGCAAATCATTATTAGATAAAAATAACTAATTTTCTAACTTTGAAAAGTTTTATTTAAGAAAGAGAATAATTCAAGTAACCTCGTTTTCAAAACTAATACTTATGGTAATTTTGTAGACCGACAAAGAATAATTCAAGTAACCTGGTTTTCAAAAGTAATACTTATGGTAATTTTGTAGACCGACATGGGAAGCCGGTACAGAAAGAAAAAACTAATGCGTAGGCCAAAACATTTCAAATACCATTTAAAAATCCCATAACCTCTAAAAGAAAATAATTGTCAAAATTATTATCTTTAAATAAATGTTTGGATTCAAATTAATATCTATAATTAATCATATATTCAAAAGATAAATCAAAATAAATATTTTTATAACTTTGGAAATTTATACTTAATAAACAAAATAAATTAGGCAACCTGAGTTTAAAAACAAAATAGTTAAATTCTTGTGAAAAATTTTGTAAAACCGACATGGAAACAAAACAGTTTCAAAAACAAATGCTAAGACGAACACTAAAATAGGTACTGAGATGCTGAGACCGACGCTGTCACACCCCAACCGAGGGCGGAAACATCGGGGCGCGGCACTGAGCGAAACAGATTGTTTGAGAGAAATTCCATAACAACTACATTACCATATAGTTAATATTAGGTCTCATACCATAACCCATCAAGCAAATTAAGTTATTACAGACAACGATATCTCAAAAACAAATAACATTTTTCGACAACTCAGATTTAAATAAATTGTTCGTTTGTTTCTAGACTCTTCCTAACTCGATTCCACATAGCAAACATCCTAGCAGGTAGCATCCTAAACACATGTCACATACGTTAAAAATAGAGGTCATAACACATAGTGTAAACGTGAGCATAAAAGTTTGATATAGCATAATAGTGTTCGAAATCGTTTACGCATGACCGGCATGTACAACGTATAATGTGAAGCATGTAAGTTATCGACAAAGATCCTATCAATACCAATGACTGCGAGTTGACTGCGAGTAGCGAGTGCGCATCACATGTTCACCACTGCGAACACGTGAAGTATTGTCCTTAACAACCCCTGAGTGAACAGGTGCTGAGTCCAAACTATAGTACTATCGTTGCTAAGGCAGGTAGACAGCAATCAATGTGTAAATATAACAAACAGGCATTCATCGAGTCACGTATAACATGCATTAGAGATCAGCGTATAAATAGTGTTTGTGTTGTGTGTTCGACGTGATTTAGAAAAAGTAACGTATGTAACACCCAAAAGTGCATAAAGAAAAAAGGGATCGAGTATACTCACAGATAGGGTTTAACTTAATAAACACTGCCTTGGATTGAAGGGAGCGCTGAGAGATTAGCCTGAACAGTTAACGATAGCATAAACAATGAGCGGCGTGATAAACGGTGCGATGAACACTTCTTTGCACCAAATCTGGTGATTTCACGGTTAAAAGTTGCATAATGGTGTGATGAACACTTCTTTGCACCAATGAGCGGCGTGATAAACGGTGCGATGAACAGTTAACGATAGCATAAACAATGAGCGACGCGATGATAACTTGCTTAATCATCAGAAACTCCATCTCGACTCAAGTGATCCGATCGAACAGGAACCACCCTAGTTCGATCAATTCACTGTTCGAGACGTTTGTTCATGTTCAACCCGAAATCGGTTGTCTCTCGGATTGAATTCAGATCTTGGACTAACCCATCACTAAGAAGAGTAGAAGATCAGAACGAGCTCTGATTCTATCGGTTTTGAGTGCATTGAGTGTAAAAGAGTTGAAAGAATGTTGGAAAACCATCTTTCAATCCTTTTAACCACGAATAAGTGTAGATCTATGCGAAAACATTTTTTATTCATGTGGAAATCCTCCAGATCTAAGTTGTTCTTGGTGGAATGAAGCCAAACCTTGAAGTTCATAAGAACTCCATGATGACATCACCCTAGAACACCTCAAATCTGGTGATTTCACGGTTAAAAGTTAAGATTCAATGATGAAAATGATGAAGGAGTGCGTGTAGATCATAGAAGTACAAGATTTAGGTTGGAAACTTACAAGAATCGAGAGAAATCGAGAGAAAGATAGCTTTAGTGCGGCTAGTTCGAGTGGGGAGCTGTCACATCACAAATGATGTGACAGGAGGGTATTTATAGGGTTTCCCAAAAAGGAAAGTGGTGAGGTGTCGAGCAGGTCACCGATCGGGTGGCAGTCCTATTGGGTGACAGCCCGATTGGGTGACAACTCGATCGGGTGACAATCCGATCGGATGGCAATCACTATATCTAACTTGCGTTTAGCGTTTGCGATTTAGATTGCGAAGCGATAGAATTACGATTGCGATATCGATCAACACCTCAACATAAACATAACATGCACAAGTAACACATAAATGGCACACACACGTAAAACAATATCCAGAACCATAATTCAAGTTGCATTGCGATAGCGATTAGCGATAAACATGCGATTAAACCTCGATTATTATTAGATACTCCACATAATACAACTAAAGCAAATAAATAAATAGATTCGATTACAAGTCAAAGAAGTCAAAACAGTAGTTGAAACAATTAGCAATCTTTTCTTCCTTTGACTTCATTCTTGACTTTGACTTTGACTTTCGAAAACACGGGGTGTTACAGACGCTAAAACAATTACTGAAAACAATTGCGGGTATATAGAAAAGTAAACGTATAGCACAAAGTCTGAATCCAAATAAGAAATCGATACTGACATTAAGACATAATTGAAACAAAAACCAATACAGCTGCTAAGGCAAATACATATCCAATTAATATAGAAACATACTTGAATCCGAAATGTATCCATAATCAAATACAAAAACATAATCAGAACATATCATAAATATAAATAATCCGATACACGATCAGAACCATAATTATAGTATAATCAGATTTTTTTTGAACGGCAGATGCACACATAACTTATCATAACGTAATCAGAAACAGAACATATTCACATACATAAACATATATGAAAAGGATGCGGATTATGATAGTTGTGCAATTTACACCATAATTATATCAATATTCACTTTTGTTTAAATATTGTTATTTGTTTTCACCCTTTCTCGGTTGACATATTGAATAATAAATTAGCAAAGACAATTTAGTTATCCTTTAATCTTATTACTGTTTTGATTTCGTATACTTTATTTATATTACTAGATTAGGGACCATCAGGTTGAATAAATTATTTTTTTTAAATAACATGTCATATAGTTCTTAAAATCTATAGTTCGTTATCGACACGTGACATTAAATATTGTATACGGGAAAAAGAAGGGAAAACCAAATTTTATGTGGCTACAAAGCTGACACATGGCTTCCAGTATTTTTATTTATTAGACATCTATGTTCCTATTATAATAAACGATTCCAAAAAAGACATGTGCCACCATCAAATATCTTCTCCCAATTTTGGTATTATATATATTTTTGAATATTAATTTTAGTATTATATAATAAGGATTAGTTTTGATTTACTATTATCTTTTAATTGAAAGTTATGATCAACATTTATCTGTTGGACTCGGTATGCCCAAGACACATATTAAATTGGTGTGGCTAGTACGTTATGATCTAAGTTGGGTCATACCCAATAACAAGCTAGACAAATACCTACAATATTTATTTTATGATATGATCAAACAAATAAACATCAACACTTAGAATATTTAGAAATTGGTTTTCTAAATACTTGCATTTGAGAAACTAATAAATTATATGGATAATTTATTTTGAGAGAATATTTTATTTTATTATTTAATGGGTTAAATAAATTTTTAAAAGGTTGTGAGATGTTGCATAAAGTCTTGTAACATGTTATGTTACATTTTATAAAAGTTATAAAATAAATACAAGACTAAAATTAAAGGAAAAATTTTAGAAATTTTGGGTAGGAAAGGCCCTTAGTGGCCGGCCCCATGGAGTTCCCAAGGTGGGTTTTCACCACTTGATTTACATGCAACAAATCTCCAAGATCCAACTTGATTTTGATCGCTCTCTCACACACTTTCTCTCACTAGTTTTCAAGTGCAAAACCCTGTTTTCTTCTCTTCAATTTTCGGCCTAAGAAGAGGATCGAAGAGAGTTTTTTAAGTGAAAATCCTAGAAACATTAAGGTGTTTGTTGGAGGCTTGGGGTATACTTGCTTGAGGTCTTCTTGCTTGGAGGCTACCATTCAATAATCATCATCTTCTTCAATCTCCTTGCTCCTTGAAAGGTTTTTTCTTAAAACAACCTATGGTTGTGTTTTGATAGTATGCATGTTCATCTATGGATACGGGCTATTGGGTTTTGCATATAGAAGGAGTTTTATATTTAGTATGTAAGATGTTTTAAATAATTCTTCCGCTGCGTTTTTTCATTTTATATGGATAAAATGACTTTGATAAACATGTGAAAACCCAACAATGGTATCACCCTTGGCCAAAAATTTTAACCTTGGTTCTCCTTTTGTTTTTCAATATATTTTTCTTACACGCATAAATGTATCTTGAAAAATTATGTCATTTGGATGATTTATTTGCTTGGTCAAAAAAACCCACTTTTTTCGGTTTTTCATTCTTGGCCGAAAATTTAGGTTATAAAAAGGGAACCATTTTGCTCTTGAATCATATATATATGTGGATGTATATTTTGGTGTTCATAACCTAGCCATGACCTTGTGTTTGGATGTGTTGAATGGTTGTGTTGTGATTTGTATTTTATTATTTAATGGGTTGTAATAATTAAATATCTTTGTTCTTCCATTTGAAAGTTGTATAATTTATTTATTTTTCATTTGGTATGTAAGTAAATAGATTAGTTGCATTTCTTTTACTAGAAAAAATTATTAGGATACTTTGTTGTAAAAGAAGATGCACACAAAAATGGGTTTTGGTTTGGGCCAATTTTGGGCCTAAAGGACCTCATAGTTCTTAATGAGATTTTAGCCCAATAACCAAAACACATTTTGGAAGCCCAAAGGAGTTTGAAGCTGAAATTAAAGACCATTTGGAAGCCCAAAGAAAGTGGAGAAATCACAACACAAAAGGAAGACTTGAAGCATTTGGATACGGATTCAAGTGGGAGTTCACCGACACATTTGTTGTGTCAATATTTACCCCTTAGGAGGGACCTTTTGGCACACTTGTTTCGGCTAACAAGTGTTGTCAAAATAGTTGGCTATGTTTATGCACCTTTTGTGATAATAAGTGTTGTGCTTGTATGGTTGTTTATTTATGGTTGTTTGGATGATATTTGGATATGCTTGCTTAACAACTAATAATCCATAACAAGCTTAAAATTGGTTCGTTAAAAATCATTAAAGTGGTTAATAAAAGGTTTTATTAAAGGTTAATGATTTTATAATTAAATGGGTTTTATTAAAAGGACCTTGAAAATTTGTTTTCACTAAGGTACCATGGATTTGAATGTATGCAAATGAATGGTACATAAAGTTTTCTAAACTAGAATTTTGAAAAACTTAAAACCCCTTTTATAAAACAAGTCAAACACCATCTTTTTATACAACACTCGAATCACTTGGGAACTCTTTGTGGGATAAAGGTCACCTAACCACATTTGACGGAACTTGTGTGTTTGAGGTGGGGTTACCATGTTTGTGGGGTAAAGGTGACCTAACCACTTGTATGTGTAAACTCACATGTGTGTGTAAGTAGCACGACTTGATTCGGAAACCATGTGATTAGGGTCACCGATACATGGCGTACAAAGGGGTTGATGGGATTAAACATGCCAACTAAACATAAATATGTTTAACCAATCCTATATGACTAGAAGTTGCAAAGGGTTGCAATTGTCAAACGTTGACTATCTTATTAATTTAAATAATGGGATAAAGGTCACCTAACCAATATTTAAATGTAACATTGGATTCTAAATTTTAATTATTAATGGTCTATGAGACATAAAAGGGTATTAATGATTAAAATTTAATAATATCGAAAATGCTAAAATTGAACTTTGTTAAATTTTGTAGATGGCTGCTAACAAAACAAACACAATTACCCAAACCGTCCGTAACCTATCACTAAGATGTCACACCCCGATATTTCCACGTATTACCGGTGGGCCCGGCGGGGAGTATCGTGACGTAGTTGATATCTTCATAGTCAATTATATACAGTTTAATGCACAGCGGAAGTCTTGGTAGAAACTTCTCATAATAAGTCCTAATAATTATAATAGTGCCCTAAACGGGTCTTTAAATAAATAACTTGTCCTCGCAGGGACTAAATAAGAAAGGAAGTCCACGCAGGGACTAAATACTTAAATAAAATGTCCACGCAGGGACTTAATTGAAATGAAATTACAAAATAATGATTTAAGGGTTTCTAATGATCCCTTTTCTTTTTCCCCTTAATGAGGTTTGCCAATCCCTTTAGAAGACCGCAGCGACTTCTACGCTTTTCGTCTACCCTTTGTTCCACCTCATGCAACTTCTGGAGAATTTCTTGCTGTTGTGGTTGCTGGATTTGAGGTTGCGGTGGATGCTGCTGCTGAGGTTGAGGAGGCGGTGGGTATTGATACCCATATGCAGGGTACCCAGTTGGGTACGCGGGTGGAAAGGGAGAGGGGTAGAGAGCATTGAAGTTTGCCGCTTCAATGTATGGGTCAATAGCAGGTGCATTGTTGTAGTTATAACCTGAGTAAGCTTGAGGCTCAAACGGGTTATACACAGCTGCATCTGGGTACGCATGGATTGGGTATTCATATCCCATGGGTGGTGTAGGTGCGACTGGTGCAGAGTCGACTTCAGAAACAGCATTTGAAGGCCCACCCAAATGTGGGTCCTCAAAGATAGGATGATAGTTGCTAGAATGTTGGGGGGGTGCTGAAATGAAAACCCCCTCGCACGGACATCCATGCACTTCTTCTCCGCCTTGACGGTTCTGGCGGCGATGGTTGCTCCGGTGCTGGCGGTGGCGTGACCGCCTGGAAGTGTGGGTCCTCTGAGGGAACCTGCTGGTGTGGAGGTGAGTTGTGGTGAGGGGGAGTAAACTCCCACTTATATGTACTCCACCTTTTGGCCCATATATCAGGGCCTCTGTATGGCGAACCATGAAAAGAATATATGCTTGAAATTTCAATGGGATGTGTGGGTGTCCCAGATGGTGGCATATAGGGATCTGGATCTTCATCCACATACATGTCCTGAAACTCAGGATAGTGATCTGTGGGTCCTAGTGGGTTAGGACCCCCTGGTACTTCAACTTGGTTCATTGGGTTGAACCTGCTCTGGAAGTAGGTTGTTGGGTTTTGAAAGGAATGGTGGGAATCTGATCGATGCAAAGGTATGAATGAGTGATGTGAGTCATGGGGCTCGTCATCCTAATGGAGCCCGAATGAGTTATGGTATGACGGCAAGAAGCTAAGCGAGACAGAGCGTCTCCCGGGCTCAAGGTAGGTCCTCCAGTCTTCATGCGGACTTGAGCCGAGTGATGCGGAGGGTGTGCGCCGGTGAGATGGCCCTGCTTCATGATCATTCCTACCCCTCATCGGGGCTTTACCTCTTCCACTTCTGCCTCTAACTCTTGGCGGCATGATTGATTGTAGTCCTGTCAAAACAAAATCAACAAAATATAAACCAAATAAGATTAGGATTAATCCTAGGTCTTTTGCCTAGACTCGGAAGTCAAGGAATGTCCTACTATGTCATTGAGATTAAACACAAAAGGCTAGTGTTTAATTCACTCAATGTTGGCTCTGATACCAATCTGTCACACCCCGATATTTCCACATATTACCGGTGGGCCCGGCGCGAAGTATCGTGACGTAGTTGATATCGTCATAGTCAATTATATACAGTTTAATGCACAGCGGAAGTCTTGGTAGAAAATAATATTACAAACCGAAATGCAAAGTATAAATAAATATTATACAGACGGTTGTAAGAGGATCCACAGGCGGATCTAAAACACAATATAAAATATTGTTCAACAGACTATAAGCATCAAGATCTTGCAAGAACTTGCAAGATTCTTTAACTAATGCCCAGAGCTTCCAGCCAATTACGTACAGTACCTGTCACTTAGTCTTTTTGAAAAATACGTCAGTTTACACTAGTAAATACAATTAACCAACTCTTTTAAAAGCATTTATGAAAATTGATTTAAATGCACAAGGCACAAATGTTTTTATAACTTGGGACAAGTATATTAATAACAATCTTGTATCAGATTTACATGTTTGTCCAACATTTACGGTCGGTATAAATAAACCGAACAAGATTAAACAACACACCACAAATATAAACTCACGGCGGGTTACCCCAGCAATTGAGTATATCTTTCACATAAGCAATGGACAGGTGTATGCCTACACCCCGTGCTTAAGTCGTGGCCATTTACGCTTTTTAAATGAGCCAATAATATCCAGGACACGGTCGTTAACCCCCAATGATATTTGTTATCAAGCAATACTGATTAAAGCGGGATTATGCAATTTAACCATATCCGATTAAAAGGTTTCTACACCCGACCAAGCGGTAATAATTTACCGTATCCCAAACCCGTATAAGAGAAAATAAGTTAAAAGTATTTACCTGAGCTTAAAATGTAAAATTTTGTAATCTCAACTGTATATTCTACTCAAACAAGTGCAAATACTTCTACCAGGGCTCTTAATCTGGAACGAAGGTTTTATTAACCTATGAGATTCCTAACGGGTCTTATTTAAGTTGTAACTTAGACCGGTTATTTTTAAAGAAAGGTTTACGGCACGTAATGCTAGATTAAGCGGTGACCGGATTGGAATGTGATTTAGACCCGACAAGTATGAAGACTTGTATAAAATGGGTAAACTAAATATATTCTGGATTTTGAAGTTTATTTGATAAAGTTTGACCCGTTTCGGTTAATTTATGCAAACTAGTTACATAAACCATACCGAACGCGTATTAACGGGTAGCCGGATGAGTCATGTACAAGTTCCATAAGTTATTATACTTTAAATGTGTTATGATATCAGTAGGATATCAACAATTATGCCAAAAAAGAATTCAAAATTATGTGATAATTCTATGAAACGGAGAAACTTAGGATTTTTGTGATTAAATGTATACTGATTTAGAATTGTTCCCATATTAGGACGTATATAATCAATTTCTGGGATTGCGGTATTAAAATACGCACCCAAAGGTGAGTGTCACTAAACCCCTCTTTTTACTATTTTGAATATATTTTGGGGGTGGAACACGTTGTTAAAAGGGTTTAATAATGTTTTCGAAATAAAACATACCTTTTACTATAAAATATATATTTTCGCTAAAAATATATGAAATTTGATAAGTTATACGTTTCAAAGTAAAACGTTTTTGATGAATAAATATTGGATGTACGGTTTTTCTTAAGTGATACAGGATCGTACAGTTGGGGTACGGATGCCGGCCTGGGTCTCGAATAATGGAAATTCAGGGGATTCGTACACATCGTGTATTAAATTGTCATATTAGTAGGATATATATATATTGTATGTGAGGCAGACATCATATTGTTCTTCGAGAAAGAACCCAGCGCCCATGATGTCGTTTAAACATTTAAGTATTGCACGCGATGAATTATTGGTAGATCTATCGGGTTGACAACCCCGTCGTGACCGGTCGCCCCGAGTCAATGTCAAACGACGAATTTAAATTCTGTTTATTGTCTAGCTTTGATTATCCCTGCATGGTTAATATATAGTTCGTATCGTCTAGCTAACATACGAGTCTGAAAATAGACGCTATAATTTAATATACAAAACCTGGGCAGTATTACTATTGTCGGAGTAATGACCCGATGGAAGGCCCATGGATTTTATCAAAGGAGTAAAATGGACTTTCTAAAACTACATGGATGTTTTCAAATAAACACCTAACCATAAAGTTTTCCTTGGAATAAAATTTGTTAGTAAACAAATAAGTGAACTCACCTTCCTTTGTGTTGACACTTGATTTTAACGTGTTCTACAGGTACTTGAGTGCGGCTTCAGGAATTATGGCGTATCTTGTGGTTGTTGATGCATGCTTTGTCACTTAAAAATGTTGGACTAATTTTAAAACTTTCTGGGACAAATGTAATAAGATCCATAAGGATCAAAAACAATTAAATTATGTCGTGGTTGTGTCATGTTATGGGACGTCATGCTTAAAACTTATGTTTTAATTAAGTAATAATGTCCAACACTATAATGCATCAAACATCAAGATAGAAATGGGCACCAGCTTCCGTCACCACTACGTTTTATATTCCGCTGCGACGTTTTTGGGGTGTGACATTTTGCATATAAAAGGAGTTTTATATTTAGTATGTAACATGTTTTAAATAATTATTCCGCTCCGTTTTTTCATTTTATATGGCTAAAATGACTTTGAAAAACATGTGAAAAACCCAATATTATCCTCTCGCCAAAAGAAAATCATTCCATATTTGACTTCCTCCTTGTATTAAATCTTTGTATTTAATTTATAGATTTACTTGGTTATTGCCCGCATTGTTCCATATTTGACTTCCTCCTTGTATTAAATCTTTGTATTTAATTTATAGCTTTACTAGGTTATTGCCCGCATGTATATGCAGATTAACAAATGAATATTTAATGGATATTTCAAATATAAACCTACTATAGAGAGCGACTATATTGCAACAAAAATAGAAATTAATACTGTCTTCGTTGAAATTTGGAAATTATTAGTGTCTTCGTTGAAATTTGAATGAAATTAATTTTTGGGATAAAAGTTTACCTCTCAACCATATCTACAACAGTTCCATAAAGACCAACAAATGTGATTATATAGTTCTTAATAATAAAACAACACAAAATCCAATGTAGCACAAGATTTGAAGAAAGCTACTTTCACCAACAATTGAAACTATTGTCAAGTTACTAATACTAACTTTAGTCTTTTCTAAGCTTGCCAAATCTCTTGAAATTATTTTGACTTGCAAAAATCTATGACACGTGTGAGATCGCAAGAACAAAATAGCATAAGAAGCTGACATATACTGTTCCGTTATCTTGAGTGGCAATAGACACTACACGAGTCTCTTTAATAATACTCTTGACCTTTTTACCCCCGTAGTTGATAATAAGGTTCACTTTCTCAAGTTTAACCTACAACAATAGTAGTTGAAGTAATAAAAGGAAAACGGGCAATAGAAAGTGAGCAACAACTAACAAAACACTTATATTCTTTAACAAAGACCTGTCAATTTGGGGTTAGTATCAGGATGATATCTCTATAAAAAATAAGTAATAATGTGAGATCAAATATGTATAGGGCAACTGAATATCTAGTCAACTTTAAAAGAGTTAATTTACAAAATTAAAATATAAAAAGGGTAAAACAGTATTGCAAACACAACTTGACTAGTTTCACCCATATCCAACCCATATTTTTGAAACCTCTACATAGTAGTTAAAAAAATGGAGAATGCTGAACAATGGCACGAAAAAAGTGTTGTGAACCCAACGTCCTAATCGAGTTCACCCCATATAGAACCCATCCATTTTGACACCTATGAATTAAAAATAAACTTTCATATGCGGTTTTAGCATTGAGTATTAATAACAGAGATTACAAAACATGCTTTAAAATTTTATAAGACAAGATATAATATTTCCAAAATACAAACTTTTGCCAATAATGCTAAATACCTCCTCGAGTATCCCAAAAAGAAAATGTTACGATGACTCCGGTTGGCGAGGCCGGCGGAGCTGGCGTCGGTTGCGGCAGAAGTCGGTGATCCGGCAGAGGCCGGCGACACCTCCGGTGGCGGCGGTGGTGATTCCGGAAAAGTTTTTTTCCTCGGTCCGACACCCTTAACCCCCTAAATCACACCTCCCGAACACGTTTCCAGGATTAGTTTTTCCATTTGAGTGTCGGATGAGGCAGTTTTAACTCCGGCAGCCACGAAATCGAGGGTTTCACCCCGGTAAGCCTTCTAGCTCCTCCTTTTTTTCAGAATCTTTGTAGAACCATGACTCTCTCGGCTAGTGCTTGTTGTTACAGATAACGGGGAGGCTCGATGGTGACCGGCGACGGTGGTAATTGACGGCAGCAATGGTGACGGTGGCTATGCAGGCGACGGAAGAAAATTTTGGAAACGACATTAGGGAATCATATTAAGCTAGCTTTGCACAAGGATATCGAGGTGAGTTCATAACCCCCCACTTTTTACGGTGTTACATTTTTATAAATGTTTTCGGGGTGGAAAGACATGCAAGTTTTGCAAAAGCATACGAGGTTTTCGATGAACAAAAATTACATATTTCTAAACCATGTTACAAACAAGTTTTAACTAACACAAATGGTTTGTGAATTTCAATAAACTCAAATGGTTTACAAAAGATTTACGCAAAACATACCGGTTTTTACAAAAAACGTAAGCGGTTTACGAAACATGCATGAGCTACAGACTAGTGACGGGGTTGGTCCTAGTTACAACGTGACTGGGTGTCCTACATACAAATAAGGAGACTGGCTGGTCCTGCATACGAACAACGGGGCGGTGTGTCCTACATCCAACCCACGAATCTTGTATGCAATTTAAGGCCTTCATCTTGAGGACTAGATTGTCCTATATACAACTCACAGGCTCATGCGGGCATGTTGTCATTGTCATGCATGGACATTGACGGTTACACAAGTTTTACAAACACAAAATTTTACAAATACAAAGTTCTACAAACATGACGCTTTACACATACAAAGTTTCATAAATACAAAGTTTTCATATAACATGCCGAAGAAAATGATTTTTATTTTGTTTTCTCAACAATATTTTAAAAACCGGTTATCCAAAAAGATTTATATCAAATCTTTTTCAAACAAACTATGAACTCGCCAACTTTATGTTGATTTGGTAACATGGAGAAAACACTTATTTATAGGAAGTACCAGCGGCGTATCCACCATGTTTTGACCATGTTACGTCTGCCTCGTTACTCGGTGTCGTGTTACGTTCCGCGTCTTACCATACACAGTAGTACACTCTATGGTTTTCATAGACCTATCACTATAATCCCGTGTGCACCCGCGATTATTTTGATCATCGCATGATCCGCATAGCTTGTACTAGTTATGTATGAATCAGGGTATACATAAATTTGAAAATAAGAATGTGTACGTATAGGAATGTAGTATATAAGCAAGTCCATGCTTAAGTATGTATGGGACCCACGTAAGCGAATCCCTCGGATTCCACTCGAGTACGGGTACGAATGTTTGAATCATGAGTATAAATGAAAGTATGAGCATAAGTATAAGTTTAAGTATGAATATGCACGTAAGTATGAGTATAAACATAAAACGTATGAGTAGCATGAGTATAAGTATAAGCATAAAACGTATTGTCATGAGTATGAGTATGAGTGTAGGTACGAATAACAAGGATTACGTATGTAGTATATGTTGGAACATAACGGATTTAAGCGTATAAAAGCGTTCAAAAGGTTGACTATGTAAATACGAACGATGTAAATGAAACTGTCGCGAGATATCGACTAAAACGTGTACGATGATATGCATGTATAGTGATTTAAGCAAAACGTTGAGTTTATCGAATAAAAAATAGTCTGAGTTTGATTTGGAAGGTCGAATATAGTTTGTATATATAAGAGGATATAAAGTACTCATTGGTTATGCATAACGTATTTTGTAATGAATGGAAATGCTACTTTTGTTTTAAAAGAGTTTACGTAAGTTGAAGATTGTCGGTCCCCATGAAGTCTTCTTGTCCTCGTGTTTTGAAATTTAAATGACGTATTAAGCGGTATGGGAAAAGGTTTTCGAAAATTATGGGTTCGCTTCATTTGCATCAAAACAAGAAATTTTAAACTTTTTAGGTTCTTGTGAAAACGTTGATCCTTAGAAAAGAAATTTAGCAAAATGGGCTTAGTGATCATTAAAAAGAGTTTTAACAAGTGATTCGTTGATGTTGAAAAGAGTCTTTAGTAAAACGATCTTATAATATCTATAAGATCTTATAAGTATATGAGAAAGTTGGTTTGAATTCCGATTGAGAATGAAAGTCTTTAGTATGGTGATATAACGTGAGTGTGTTTTAGTGATTAAGTCGAATATGAAGTTCATGGGCAAGAGATTCATTGGGCCGATTAAATTGATAGGTAGCATTTCGTAAGGTTTTGAAATTCGGGTAATAAAACGTTTTAAGGTATGACCAAGAATTTCGTATACGTGATTTATGAGAACATAGGTTATAAGGAAAGAAAATACGTTTGAATAAACAATGCACTTTGAAATCGATACAAATAGGTGTAAAACATGATCGGGTTTGCATAATAAGGTATTCTTGAAGGAAATTTGGTAACGATCACCTAGGTAAAGGAATCACCCCCAACCCGTTGGTGAGGTCATTTTAAGAAAAGAAAGGAGTAGAGTTAATCATCAAGGTAAGGAAATCACTCCTATCTTAATGATATGTCTCCATTTTGGTGTTACAAGGAATGTAACTAAAGTTGAGTGACGTTTTTGAAAGCATGCATGTAAAATACGTATAAGTGTATGAAATGACTTAGGGGTTGTTTGGTAGCCTCTGAATGGTCATTAAGAGGCTACCTCTTAATGTAACTATTAAGAATTTTACCAATGAGAACGCAGAAGAATGTGACATGTGATGATTTACCATTCAGAGGTTACCTCTTAACCATTCAGACTTGAGGTTACCTCTTATTCATTCAGAGGTTTTAAACCACTAAGAGGTAGCATTTGAATGGTCATTAAGAGGCTACCAAACAGCCCCTTAGTATGATGTGTGTGTAAGAAAAAAAATAATCCCGAAAATAAATTTGAATTTGAAAAGATTGTATTGCATAAGATTGAGAATAATAAAACATAGGTTTGATTAAAACTTGGATGGTTCCAAAACGGAACTTTGACTAACCAAAGTGGTCGAAAAGTCTTTCGAATTTGAGAAGCCTGCTTTGGCCTAATAGGTGGAATACTCTCGCCGACATGTCGGTTAACGGTATTCACCCTTCCGGTTACTACATGTCCCCAAATCAATCAAAAATTCGGGACTTGGCGGGATTTATGAAAATCAAGGAGTTGGACTAGTCGACAAGGTGCAGGTCTCACCCCTAACTTGACGATTTCGTACCCTAATTGTGTTGGTACTCGTCAGGTCAAAATTTAATTTCAACACTTTGACGTGGGTCCACTAGAATTTAAAATTTGAATTTCTCCATCGAGGTGAGGATCTCACTCTTAACTTGATGGTGAATTTCATGTAAAAAAAGGAAGAGTAGATGGATTGAGAATCGTTCACCAAATTGTGGGTTTCACGCCTATTTTGGTGAAGTCGTCTCGTTGGTAGGAAACGAGTGATTTCGAGTTTAGTATAAAGGAGTAAAAGACGTATGTTCGAAATTATAATAACAAGTATGAGCACATAAAGCATTTCAAGAAAATAACACGTAAGAGACATTTCAAGAATAACATGTAAAGATGTTTCATAAAAGTAGCATGTGAAGCAAGTATGGTCGAATTTGGTACTTAAGACTAGGTCAAAAGCATGGCAATTTTCCTAATTCCCTATAGTTATGGCTCTGATACCAATCTGTCACACCCCAACCGATGGCGGAAACATCGGAGTGAGACGAAATAGATTGCTCGAGACATCATAATACTAATGTTTGTGACAAGTAATAAAATAATAAATTTCATTCCATTTCTAAAAACTCAATTACAAGGATTTGAAACAAACACAACAACATAAATGATAAAGTACAATACAATAGAAGTACAAAATTTAAAGTGTGTATCTAAGCATCCTACTAGATTCCATGCATTACCAACATCATCGTTAAACCTGCAACATCTTTTAAAAGGGTAGTTCAATACAAAAGTATTGGCGAGTATACAAGTTTGGTGCGTAGTATATAATTATCAAAATGATAAGGAACAATCCACATGGCAAACCTAGTTATCAAGATTAACGTATTAAAATGGCATGCGATTTACAAGTCAACCCTCTGTTTAAGCAAGTATAAATGAATAAACCTAACACGACCTCTCATTCACGGGTGGTGCGTTACTCCTATAGTGCTATACATGTTAAGTGGAGGCTTATACGAAGCTAATGACAAATTCATCAAATAAGAATCACCCAGAAAACACGAATCAAGTATAACAAATAGTAAGCATGTATTGGATTGTTTGTTTATGTATGTGCATAAGAATATGTATATTAAGTGGGTGTTATGTATAAAAACATTTTACACCCAAAAGTGTGAAAACGGTAAAATGGGTCAAGTATACTCACAAAATTGCTAAGTCTTCCGATTATCCAAGTGTTAATGAGTGTATGAGATTGGGAGGATGAATGCATAAGGGTTAAAGTTCAAGGTATGTTTAGAGTTGAGGTTTGGGATTTAAAAGGAATATGGAAAGTACATATGAGAAATTAACCATCTAATCGTATAAACTCATTCTTGACACTATGAAACTCAAATGAGTTTAAATGTTTTCATGGGTCAAAATGCCCATTAGAATCGTGACGAGTATTATGTGCTTAGGTGGTGTAACCTACTATTTTGACAAGTAATCATTAGGTTATCATCAAAAGTTTGGTTATCATAAGTATTATATATATATTACATAGGTTATATTATAGGTTTTAAGTCCAATATTACCACAAGAATGTCATATAAGTCATGTAGGAGGTAAGAAGAACAAGTCTTCCATTTAGGTACCTCTAGGTGTTCACCACTACACTTGATGTTATGAACATTCAAGGAGGCTCATGAACATACAATAAGAGAGGAAATAATTACAACTAATCTAAGAAATCATCAAGTAATGTGTGATTTTTAGTAGGATAGCCCAAGCTTGTCCTATAATCACACAAACATCAAGCTTCAAGCTTGAACACTACTTGTGGGTAAAACCCTAAACAAAATAAAAAGTTTATGAGGTTTACACCTCTGATTTTACATGTCTCGACCTTGTTTTTAAGCCCAACTAACCATTCAATTGATTATGACCATAAGGACATAGGAATGAGATGAGATAACTCAAGTTTAACTAAGTTTAACAAAGTTTGAATAAAAAACAGAAAGTTCAGTCTACTTTGGAGCCTTTTTGGTGACATTCCAGACCTTGGTTTTCCATGGAAAACCTGTGAAAATGTTCCTAAGGTCAATCCAAGCAAGTAGGAAAAAGAATCAAAGAAAAAGACTAAGAAATGAGAAAGTTATGTTTGTTTTTGTAACTTGGCATGAATCTGTCCATCTTACGAATTTCAGCTGATGGAGAGTGTTTGAGAGTGAGTTTGAAGGGTTTGGAAAGTGAAAAATGCTTGGAGAATGCTTGGTTTATATAGGGGAGAGTTAGATTAGGTTGGTGGCAAGTTATAAATGCTAGAAACACATTTAGGCATCAAGAAAACACAAAACAATTGCCCAATCCGCGACCAGACTTAACTGATTTACGGATCACACTTGCTCGCGGGCCGCATAAGGAGTGGGTAGCTGGGTCGCGGGCTGCGACCCGGGGTGGGTTCTGGGCATAAGTTTCGCGTATTGACGATTATAGTCCCTTAAGTTTACATTTGCAATTTTAAGTGTTTTGAGGGTTATTTATGACATAAAAACATAGTATAAGGGTAAAGCAAGTATGATTAACATAAATCAAGTATAATGAAGTATGATTAAGCGTATGAATGTCGTAATCAGGTATCGAACACGTACGAATTGAATATGTAAGACGAGTATTTGTGTGTTTATCATGTGCTTACAAGAATCACGGAGGATGAATCGAAGTATAATGAACCAAAATTTTATAAGTATGGATGAACTATTAGCGTATAATTTGAGATAAAACGATGGATTTTACGACGATCTAAGTCTTGGATTTACGATGATATGACAAAGTACGATTATGAGAGGAATAGGTTTCCAAAAATAGATTTTCAAGACACACTTTCTAATTTAGGAAGGTTATGAAAAAGCAGAGCGTTACACCAAGATAGCAATTTCAGACCAAAATTACTAAACAAAGATCATAAACTGCGTCAAGAACATATAACAACACCATATAATTCATTAGAACCCTTACGTGCAAGAAAGCATTCCTAATCAAAATAAGATGTATCTTGTATAAAACCAATACCCTGGTCCGGTTTCATGGTGTAAACAAAGTCTACAAACAAGTGATTAATCAAGGAATTGTTAACAATCTTAACTAACCACAAATTTATTATCCAAGACAATTAAACATAATCAAGAACTCAACATCAATGAAACATTCATCATATAATCGTGAAGATTCAAACATGAAAAAGTACTAAAGATTCATACAAACAAGATTACAATGTAAAGATTATTCAAGAAACAAGTTCATTACTACGATTACACATTACTACATTAAACATAAACTAACATCAGCTCAATACTTGAATAATGATCATAATACATGTTTAAGAACAAGGAATCGAACCATAAACAAGCAAGGAATTAATGGGTTGTATCGGTTAAGCTTCCACTCGATCTTTAGGCTTCAATGCGGTCTGATTAGGAGAGCTTCGGAACCCAGAAATCGCCCAGAAACATGGAGAAAAACCCAACACTCTAACCAGTAGCGAATGCTGCTATTTATAGTAAAAATTTCGATCTGCACGGTCGTGCACTGGCACTTGTCGGGTGACGTCATTTACTGGATTCAGGCTCAGACAAGTGGACAAGTTGTCTCGGTCACCATATCGGCACGGTCATGCGTCTGGTCGCACGGTAGTGCGAGAAGTGTCATCAGATTGTCTGGTCCAGGTAGTGCACGGTCGTGCTCTGGGTCGCACGGTAGTGCATTCCGAGTAAACAGCGGCACTCCCACTTGCACTGGCAGTGCTTCCGGGGTCGCAGGTCTTGCACGGTCGTGCATATTCTGGCAGTTCACCAGAATTTTGCCAATTTTATCAGAATTGTATCAGAATTGCCCCGTTTTCATCAGATTTGTCTTTTGCACTTTGTTCAAGACCTGAAAATAGAAAAGTACCTGATTTGGTACCTAAACATCTTAGTTTCAGTCAAAAAACGTTTAAAATGGAAGTAAATTATGGGATAAAAACATGTATAATTTAACGTATATCAACTAAACAATGTGGTATTTAGTCCTATCAGTTTATTTTTTAAACATGTTGTAACAATATACTATGCTTAATGTACAGTTATTGTAACTCAATACATGTGAAATTAGTATATTATTATTAATTAGTCACTTATACTACTTTTCCATTTGAGTATACGGTATACCTCTATGGAGGGAGTATTCTGTTTGTTCAATATGAGGTTTTAAGTCAAAAGTTGACTTTCTTTTTTCTGTTTGTTTTTAAAAGGGTCAATTTTTGAACTGATAGTTATCTTCTTAGCTGGAAATTGTTGGTGCATACGTCTGTCGACTTCGTCTTGTATTGAGTCTTGTATGTATTTAGTTAGATCAGGGCACGTTTTACGAGAAATGTGGGAAAGGAGTAATTTCGCACGAAATAGCATATTGCTATTTCGTACGAAATCAAAGGGTAATTTCACACGAAATTACATTTCGTTTGAACCTAAATTTGTATGAGCTGGTTCGCACAAAATAACCTCTCCTATAAATAATAGGTGTGCCTTGTCATTTGTAACTTTCCGGTTTCAGTACCGAACTGCTGCCGAAGTATCTACTCGTAGTAATTCTTTGTCAAATCAATCAAAAGACACTTTAAAGTAAATTGCAAGCTGAATTATATCGATATGTTTGTTTCCACCTCTCGTATTGAGCAAAAACTCTTCTGAACGACTCGTTTGGTCGGTAAAACGATCCTACAAGTGGTATCAGAGCTCAGGAGGAAGAGTTCATACAAATTCAGCTGCAAAATCTGATTTCTACACTTTCTTTTTCAAAATTAACAAGTTATCACGGTCAAAATGCTTTGAATTTCACAAATTATATGCGAAACTGTGTTTTAACAAAGCCTTGAAAGAATTGGACCTAAAATCAGCTTAAAACTTGATCAATTTTGGCAAAAACAGCTCGAGATGATGACATCAGCAGTATTTCGCACGAAATAAGGTTCTTATTTCGCACGAAATAACCTTATTTCGCACCAGATTGTCATTCGGTTTGAAAAGGGTACTTCATTTCGTACGAAATTACCTATTTCGTACGAAATCACGTAATTTCGTTTGAAGATTCAGCTATTTCGTACGAAATTACTTATTTCGCTTGAAACTAGTGTATTTCGCACCAAATCAATATTTCGTTTGAACAAGATTATTTCGCACCAAAAGGTCATTTCGCTTCAGTAGGTTATTTCGTGTAAGGGATTTCGTTTGGAATTGATTTCGTTTGAAAGTGACTGATATAGTGAAATTTTGAAACCGAAACATCGAAGAAGAATTTTATAACGCCTTTGCTACCCTGATTACTGTTGCTTAGAGTACTATGCTAGAATACGAAACGGGGACCATGCAAAAACCGCCAAAGCTCATGAATATCGAGGAATATAAAGGATGGGAAGAGCGTTTCGAAAATTGGGTGCAAGCAAATTATTTGGATGCTTGGGAATGTGTTGAAACAAAATATATTAGACCAACGAATGATGATGAAGAGGAGATTGCTATTAAAGACCTAAGTGCTGATGATAAAAAGAAATACAAAAATGAAAAGATGATGATCAGTTTACTGCAACAGACTGTTAAAGAGGACATTTTGGTTTTATTGCAACACAATGGAAGTGCATATTAGATTTGGAAAGCATTAAAATCTAAGTTTGTTGGAAGTAAAGAAATGATCAAGAACAAAAAATCGCTTCTGAAGAAAGAATTCGATCTATTTCGTGGTTTGAGGACTGAAAGCACTAAGAAGATCATTGAAAGATATTGTAATTTGTTAGTCAACATGAAGAGAGTGAGCATCACAAAGGATAATGAAGAATTGATTGAGAAGCTAGCTGATGCGTTGCCACATGAAACTTGGGGCACATACCTCATGATGTTGGGAAATAATAAGGATTTTGGGAATCTAACAGTGAGTAAGTTCATTGAAAATCTTGAAGCTCAAGAGTTGGAACAAAGGAAGATATCAAGAATGAAAGATTTTGATGGTGAACAAGATATCGGACTTTATTACAAAGGAGGTATCAGTGATAAGACCAACATGTCACCAAAAGTTGAGACTGCTTTAAATGATAAAAGTTCATCAGAAGGATCAACAAAAGGATCTAGTAGCAAAATTGGATTTTCTTCATATCCATCGTTTGATCCAAATTCTTCAAAGTCAAAGAATAGCAAAGTTATACAATGCAACATTGCCCTGAACCTTGAAAATGATCAGAATTATTCAGAAGAAGTTGCAAAAAGTCACATGTCCTTATTAGTGACTGTTTTAGAGTCATATGGGAGTTTAGTCGCAGGAAAGATCGGGAATCCAATGTTGACAAAAGAGGATTACGATCAGATAGATGCTGAGGAGATGGAGTTAATGGACATAAAGTGGTGTTTGGCGAGTGTGTTGAGGAGAGCCGAAAAGTTTAAACAAATTATGGGAAGAGATGATCTCCGTGATGCAAATGTTTCTACTTTAGGTTTTGATAAATCTAAAGTTACTTTTTTCGTTGCATGGAAAAAGGACACTTCAAGAGAGAGTGCATAAACCGCGAAGCAAGTGGAGCTCAAAATCCGTTCAACAACAATGATTACTATCGGAAAGCAATTTATCATCAAGTTTCTCAATAATCGCATCAACAAGAACCACAAACTGCACACGCTAAGAAGGCGATTGAAGAGTCATCAAAGAAAGCTTATTTGATGAGCAAAATAATTGATCAAGATGATGAAAAATTACCAGAAGGGTTTAGCTGGGCAAATTTCAGTTGGGATGATCATGTTCCTAACAAAACTTCAAATCATAAAGCATTTGTTGCTCGAGTTGCTGAAGACAGTGATAATGATGATGATTATTATGCAAGAAGAATGGAAGAGCACTTAAGAATGCTAGAGGAGAGTGACAGTGATGATGAAAAAGCTAAAAAGAATAAGAAGAAAGTTAAAAAAACCAGTTAGCAGTGATGATGAAGAAGTTCGTGTGATAAGGAAGAAAATAAAAGACATTCCAGTTTTCAAAGTTGAAGAAGAAGCTGATGCACAAAAGAGTCCTGTGATATGTGAAAACTGTAAAGCAGTAAAGAAGCAAAACAGTACTTTGATTCATAACATGAACAGATTGAAAGAATCTTACGATGTTCTGAACAAATCCATGAATCAATACAATCAATCAAGCAGTGAACAGGCAACAGCTATGAAAACACTTCAAGGAGCTTTCATGACTAAGCAAAAAGTTGTTAACAATTACATTGAGAAGTGTGCCGTACTGGAACAGAAACTGGAAACTCAGAGGATTGAAACAGAGAGAGTAAACAGATTGTTAAAAAGTTACTCATGTACTTCTTATGTTATTGACAGGATTTATCCAATCGTTGAAGACATGAAGGCATTCGATGAAGAAGAAGTATCTGAAGACAAGAGCTTTGAAAAGAAGAAGGATACTGAAATGAAAGATTCTGGTAAGAAACATAGTGCTAGTTACAACAAGTGTCCACCTCCGCTTGAAAATGGATATTCTCCACGAAATCCAAATTCAGAAAGAGTTAAAAAGGCAACCAATTTACAGTGGGAGTCTGAGTCTTCAGAAAATTTGCCAGACAATATCGATGTCACTTTCACATCGTCTGATACTGATCATGAGTCTGAATTAATAAAGAAAGTGGTCGATCAAGTGTTGGATAACGATGAAACCGAGGAGTCAAAGTCGGAGTCAAACTCAGAGTCAAAGTCTGACAAGTCAAAATCAACAGTCAAAAAAGAGAAACGGGTTTATAATAAAGAATTTTTGCTATCAAAATCTAATTTGAATGACGAAACATTCAAAGTAGCTTATACTTTGAATGATTCTGACAAATTATATTCTGATGAAGAATTTCCAATAAGAGGTGTTAAATCAGAAATGATAAAAAAGGTTTTCAAACTAACAGAAATTAATATTTCTGAAATAAAAAATGTAAATTTTTCTGAAAAACCTAAAAAATACACCTCAAGAGATCAACAAAGGTTAAACAAGAAAAAATGTTACAATTCTGGTTCTGGTTTTCAAAAGAAACCAAACCATAATGGTAATTTCAAAAGGAAAGGTCTTGGATTTATTCCACCAAAAAATCATAAAAATGAAAAAACTTATAAACCAAAAATTGTTTTTGTTTCAGGAATATCATCTGAAGAAGAAAAGGAGCAATTGTTCAGAAAGCAGACGAACAAAGAATTCCTTGCTAAAAAGCAAGAAGAAATAAAGAAAGAAGTTGCTCAGAAAAAGGAAACGAGAACCTGTTTTAAATGCAAAACAGTTGGTCATATTACCAAGAATTGTCCAAAGGCAATCCAAACAAAACAGGAAGTTTCTTTTAAACTGAAAGAAAAGATGGTTGAGAATGAACCACCAACCAAACAATTTAACGTTTTCAAAAATTCAAAATTTGAGGTTGGTGAATGTTCAAAGAGTTTTTACAAAAGAAAAGTGAATCTTGATAACCACAAATGGGTTGTTAAGAAATCTGATGATAGTTCTAGCAATGATTCTGATTTGTCAAAATCAGAGGAGCTATCGTCTGGCGATGAATTTGATTCCACAAAATCAGAGGAGCCACAAGTTGTAATAAAAGATGAGAAATCAGTTCCGCCACTGGATGATGCAAATTTTCCACCATTGCGGGCTGATAATTTTAAATCAAAAATTGAAAAAATTGAGATTTCAAATCAATTCTTTTCTGAAAAGAAAGAATTTGATGTTGAAAAGGCCTTTAACCCTACAGTTCAAAATATTTTTGGAAAAATGATTGACGGGAAGGTCAAAGGGGTAAAGGAATTCTATGAGAAGAAGATGAAAGGAAAGAAACCGAGTGTTGATAACTCGGAATCTCCCAAGGACCGTCAGGCTTGGGAGAATATTTCTAACTAAAAAAAAACCTGACTTGCCGGAGCTCCCAAGTTGGTAATCGCGGAGCATGAATCGGCATCATTCTTGAAAAATTGTTTTTGAAAATTGAAAATTTTTCACAAGTATGACTTGCCGGAACTCCCAGATTTGTAAGTGTGGAGTAGGAATCGGCATTTTGAGATTTCAACCGACAAGTGGTTGAAAGAGAGGTTTTATCTACAAGTGGTTAATCAAGGTCATTAAGTTGAACTTGATTTAACTTTCATTCAAATGATTGGAAAACAAAGTGATGATCACATCCCCATTTTTACAAGTGGTAAAATCAACAAAACTTATTTTCCGAAAAAAAAAACATTTTGATTAAAACAAACTTAAGTGTTTTGAAATCATAATGGGAAAATAGTTTGTTGTAAGGGGGAGTTCTGATTGTTTATGCCAAGTGAATGGAGGATTGAAGCAATTCATAACAGTTGTCACTTTATCTTGTACAGTTTGTTTTCAAATTTCCTTTAAATGATTTTGAATTTTAGGGGGAGTAAGAAATTTTCAGAAAATACAAAAACATTAGAAAATTTAAAAAAGTCAAAAACATGATAAAATTCAAATTGAGTTTTGTTGTGAAAAAGAGGAAATGATAGTACATCAGTGGACATTCACGGCATGCTAAAGAATTAGAAAGTCAAAATGTGATAAACGGTCTCACTAATGATATGCCAGTAGGTTTTTACACGCTTAGTAGATTGTATTCGAGATATAAACCTAAATTTCAAAACTTACTTATCTCGTGGGGAACATCTCTCGGATATATGGGTAACCCCCGAAATCTTGTTTGAAAGGTCCCTCTTTCTGAGATACTAGGTCTTTATGCTTAGTGATATTTGGGGTATTATCCCGGGACTTCTGATTTTGTGGAAGCAATGGCCTAGTCCCCGTATAATACTTTTCGCTTGCTTGAAATATAGCACCCCCCTCAGCATAAAAAAATGATGAAACATTACAAAATGCTAATCATGTGCTGTTGAAGAAAAGATTCTCTAAAGGGAACACACCTAAAGTCGAAGCCATCATCTCTCTGATTTTGCGGAAGTAATAGCCTGAGCTCTCATGGCCCTCGCATTTAACCCTTTACAGATATCATGTAGGTATACCCACCTGTAAGACTGAATATTGGGATCTGGATACGGGGGTATATTCTGAGGTGGGACACGCGTATAAGTTTAAGTCTCTAAAACATTAATCTCGTATCTCGAAACAATTGAAATTTGTGTGAAAATTTAAGTGGATCAGTATACCGACAATCTAAGTGAATTGTTTAGAACTTAAAATGTATAAAGCTTAACGGTGTTGGTGATTTGCCTCAAAAACTGATATGATCTTCTTACACAAACTCGCAAAAATATTGTCTGTAAATATTTCTTTGCTGCATTTCATTAGTTCAAAAATTCCAAAAAGATTTTAAGTGTGTTTTAGCATAAATTTTTAAAATACAAAAAGATTTTCGATAACTGATGTTGATGAGCTGATTTTCAAAATTCCAAGTGCTAAAAATGATGAACAGGTTTGGGAGAGTGTGTACAAAGAAACTTTTACAAGTGGTTTTCAGAGAATCAATAATTTTTGAATGTTTGTCTACAAGTGATCATCAGATGCTTTTAAGTGTTAAATCTTTCTATTCATGCAATTTGAGTTATAATTTTGTCAAATTGTAAATTTGTGAAATTTATTTTGAGGTAGAGAATATGCAGGAATGAATATTGGCTAGACCTAGGTTCTGATTTCTGAGGATCCTGTGGTTACAACGAGCCAGGTTTCGATCATAGAGCCTGTAAAAGTGTGAGCCAGATTAAGATTCTGAATCAAGAATTCCAGACTGCGATCCCAGCTGATCGAAAGGGGGAGTCTGAAGTCACTGATGCTGAAACAAGATAAGAGCAAGGATTACGATTCTGAGGATAAGGAATCAAGAGACCTGATCAAGAGGAGTATAGAGCTAGATTGTGTTTCTGGGAGAAAGAGAAAGTGAAAGAGATTGATTGAAGATGCTTACAATGGAAAAACTTTGGAGAGAGCGAGAAGACTGATAAAGACTAAAGGATTGACAACCGAAGACTCGACACCGAAGACTTCGTCAACATCCGAGGGGGAGTCTGTTGGTGCATACGTCTGTCAACTTCGTCTTGTATGTATTTAGTTAGATCAGGGCACGTTTTACGAGAAATGTGGGAAAGGAGTAATTTCGCACGAAATAGCATATTGCTATTTCGTACGAAATCAAAGGGTAATTTCACACGAAATTACATTTCGTTTGAACCTGATTTCGTATGAGCTGGTTCGCACGAAATAACCTCTCCTATAAATACTAGGTGTGCCTTGTCATTTATAACTTTTCGGTTTCAGTACCGAACTGCTACCGAAGTATCTACTCGCTGTAATTCTTTGTCAAATCAATCAAAGGACAGTTTAAAGTGAATTGCAAGCTGAATTACCTCGATACGTTTGTTTCCGCCTCTCGTATTGAGCAAAAACTCTTCTGAACGACTCGTTTGGTCGGTAAAACGATCCTACATAAATGTTAATACTTAATTGATTTTTTCTATTGGCTCATGTTGCTTTCCCCCCTTTTGAACAAGGATTAACATTTGTTTTGAAAATGGGTCAAATTGTTTTAATACTAATAAATAACTATATTTCATAAAATCATCTATATTTATGCTAAAATGTTGTCATATCAGTTTATATTTTAGACATAGTGTAACAATATACTATGCTTTAGTGGTGTTATTCAAGATGAGGTTTTAAGTCAAAACTATATTTTTTAAAGGGTCAATTTTTAAACTGAAAGTTATCATCTTGGTTGGAAATGTTAATACTCAATTGATTTTCTTTGTTTGAATTGCAGGGGCAACCTCGTTCCTATTCACCGAATACCAATGTGTCGGTATTTTTATGGTCATTTTCGTCGTTCTGATCTTTGTGTTCCTTAGGTCCATTGAGGGATTCAGCACTAGCAGCAAAATATGCACATACGACGCCACCAAAATGTGTAAACCCGCTCTAATGACAGTTGTCTTCAGCACCGTGTCATTCTTGCTAGGTGCCATCACCTCAGTTGTCTCCGGCTTTCTTGGAATGAAAATCGCCACATACGCAAATGCCAGAACTACCCTTGAGGCTAGAAAGGGTGTCATTAAGGCTTTTATTGCGCATTCAGATCAGGATTCGTTATGGGTTTCCTTCTTGCTTCAAACAGACTTCTTGTGTTGTATATTACTATTAATCTTTTTAAGATTTATTATGGTGATGATTGGGAAGGCCTTTTTGAATCCATAATTTTTTGAAGGATATGGTTGATTTAACAAGATAATGGATTTTACTCTGTTTTTATGCTATGTACACATGTGTACACAAGGTTGATTATTTTGTGTGTATTATGTGCAGGTTGTGCGGCGAGTTTGAAGAAACCTTAGATCACTTGTTCACTTCTTGTTACGTTGTAGTCGCGGTCTGGGGAAAGTTATTGGTTTGTGCAGAATTCCTCAAGTATTCTCCTTCACCTTCAAATACTTGCTTAACATTCACAAGAACTTGGGATTGCTCGGTAACAAGTGTAGTTAGTAATGTTGCATCTAAGGAGCCCTTGGTATTTATAGTCATAAACCTGCATCGAAACAACAAAAAAGAACTAAAGACTAAAAATTAAATTGCTTTGAATGTCTTCAAGCCATTGGTGCCAGAAGCTGTTGTTTCTCTTATGCTTTGAATACTAGTTGATCTAGAACAAGGGTGTAAACTTGTATTTGCAGTGAAGTAGTTGTAAACAGAAACATATTAACTTTTTTTAAGTTTATTCTAAATATATATTTATTGCTTGAATGATGGAACAGAATCAGATTCGTCTATATAGGAGCAAAACTTGTGTTTGATTTTATTCTAAAACGGAAGGTGGTATCGAAGGTGGCTAATGATCCAAGGCTAAAAAAGCTCGAGCTCGTTTAAGCTTGGCTAGATTCCAGTTTGTAATAAAATGATGTCGAACATCAAGATCAATTATTGGAGGGTACATAAATTAACTCCTTAAAAAACATTATAATGTATGCTAATTAAAAGAGTAAAACATCATGCAAAAACATCCCAGAAGCATCAATAATACGCCAAATGGATATAACTAAACTTTATGTATATAATATTAATTTTAGAACCGAATAATAGGTCAGTCCCACCTTCAAACAATTAAATCCTGCTTTCATAAACCAGAAGAACATACTAAAAAAACAGATAAAATTCTAGACAACATTACTAGTACAAAAACCGGAAACCAAAAACAAAGGATTGGAAGACAGGGACCGGTTCCACCTTTCATATGCACATCTGGAACACTCGAGTAGCAATAGAGGCGGTTCAACATTTCCCACCCCTAATCCTCTCTTCTAGATATGTGCAATTGCGGCCAATAGTTAATTCTCACGTAGTGTTCTCTGATCGTTCCATCTCACACAACGCCTTGATTATTGTATTATACGAAAAAATATCCGGACTGACACCCATCTTCCCAATCAACTCTCTAAAAATCCCATCAACCTTATCAAACTTCTTGGCACTAACACAAGCACCAAGAAGCGCATTAAAAGACTTAACAGTTTGGCCACATTTTCTCTCAGGCATTTCGTCAAACACCTTGGATGCATGATTAAACATGGCAGCTTTCCCATACAAATAAGCTCAAAGATCCATTGTTGTAACAATAACATTTGGATAAACAATATCATGAAAAAACCTGTAACAAAAACAATAGGAATAGAATAAGAAAAAACACAACATTCGTATACGTATATTCATCTTAAAGATCATAAAAAACACACCTGGGCGATCCATTATTGTAACGAAAACATTATCGTTACTCGGAACGTTGTCTTCGTCGGAATTATGGGTATTATTTTCTGGGTCGGCCATGGTTGAAATACTTGAAGATCGAAATTGAAGAACTGATATTTGTATGGAATGACTGATCTTTTTATGGGTCGAGTATTATGGAAGAACTGATCTTCGTAGCAAAGGATATGAACTGGTTTTATAAAATCTGATTTCTGAACTGGATTTGTAGAAGAATTGATCGATTCTGATTTCTGGGTTTATAAAATCTAAAAGTTTGGTACCACTGGACGATGATAATTTCTTTGATGAATTCTGGGTTGATAAAAGATATTGTTATAATCAAATAAAAATAGGAAAGAATGTAACTGAATTGAAGAATTAAAATAATGATTTAAATCTAATTTATTATAAAATTACAATCATGCCCCTTATCATGTTAAACAAAATCAAGGGCAAGATTAGTTCACACAGTTCACTTTCAAGAAGTTGTTCACACTTGAACCTAATCCTATATATATATATATATATATATATATATATATATATATATATATATATATATATATATATATATATATATATATGGGAGGGTTTAAATGAGAACACCTATTTTTTTGTGAGAACCATGAGAATAATTCTCAGCCACTCATTTATCTTCCTTGGTGTTTTAATTAAAAGGTTAAATTAGTAATTAAATAATTCCATGTATTCTCTCCTGCTTATATTATCACCCACGCTTTTCATAAATCGATCTCGCCTCTTCTTCAATCCATAAATACATGAAGTTCAATTGATACTCTTCTTCAATTGATTATTGCTTGGATTAAGCGATCTTCACTGTTTAATTCCAATTCCAAAGGTAGTGTTCTTCAATTGTTCATTGCTTCAGACGATTTTGGATTCGATTTTGGATTCACTGGTTATTGTTCAATTGAACTGGGTATCAATTTTCGATTTCAATTACTTTTGATTCACATATTATTATCTAATCAATTTTGTTCCATGATTTCAATTCTTGTTTCTGTTGATTTCATTATTTGCCCTAATTAGTGTTTGTTTTAATTACTTTGTTTAATCAATTTTGTTTGGATTCATATATTATTATTCAATCGATTTAGTTCCGTGATTTCAAGTAACATTTTTATTGAGTTCACAATTTTCACTAATTAGTTTCTATTTTGTTGGATTGCAGCCATGGTTTTTCTTAAACTATTGATGTGGAATGGTAAGTCTCATTGTATAAGTGTTGTAAATCATGATGAACAATTTAAAGATTCGGATTAGGCATTGCTGATATGAGTATTTTAGTTGAATCTGGTACATCAACTATTCAGGAGCAAAACAATTTGATGTTCAATATGGATAATGCTTCCAGTTCTGATGATGCACTCTAATTGAATTAAAATTAGGCTCAGAGTTCAAAAGGAAGTACTTAACGGAGTTGTTCTCGAGTAAGCTTATATGGTCGAGTATGTGGTTCAGGATCAAATGTGTGAGTTCTGTTCTAGGCTTTAAGCCAACCCAAATCAATGGATGGCTATTGTCCAGCTTAGACAACACGTTGCTTACAGGTGGGCCTTATGTTATTTGGATAAACTTATCTTTAAACATGATGTGGTTAAAGCCATTAGAATTAAACAAATGGACCGTGGTATTGATTATTATTATTTTTTTTTTTGCCAATTGTGCTCATGTGGTTAAGTTTGCAGAGTTCATTCAGAAGGTTATCCCGATTTATAGCAGCTACGATAAGCAACTTGTGTCTCGTGATAGGAAAAGAAATAAATGCAATTATAGGTACACATTTTCTGTTGAAATTTGAGGATTCGGTTTGTCTCCCCCCAAAAACTTGCTGTTAGTTTGGGCAACCTTGGCCCATTTTGCCATTTGCATGAAAATCAACAACATTATCGCTTTACTTGACCCGTTAAATATCAGGCCCTGTTTACTTGATGTTGAGTAGCACTAGAGGGGCATCATTTGCTTTACTAATTTCCCTCTAAACAGCTTTGTGGAATATGTTGTCTTGGATGTTGATCCCATTTTGTATGAAATCCATGTTGGTAGGTCGACATATGTGGTGGCTGATGTACAAGTGGCTTGTGGTCTGATTTCGGGAAGAATAATACCATGTTTATTATAAGGACCCATCTAGGACATTTGTTAAATGTTGGTGCACACATCTGTCGTCTTCGTCTTATATCGAGTCTCAGATACGTTACGGTTCGGATCAAGCATGATGTCATCATTAATGATGATGACATCATTTCATTGACATCATCTATGACATCATGTGAAGACTACATTCACAAATGGAATTCAATTATCAAGTCAGAATGTTGTATGACCGCTTGAAGACAAAATACAATCATGGTCGCTTGAAATGTCAACATATATAGTTCGCTTGAATTGTAATTGTTTTGTTCGCTTGAGTCTGATCGCTTGAACATGTGCATGTTCATTTCAAGCGATCAAGCTAGTACTATATATATGTGTCATGTATTCATTTGAAGCGGATAGATCAGAGCTCTTAGAGAGTGTACCGAAGTGCTGCCGGTATATTTTGTGATTGTAATCGCTGTTAGATCAATACACAAGTTGTTTAAAGTGATATTCAAGCTGTTTCATTGCCAATTTCTTATTTTCCGCATCTGAAACTGATAAAATCTCTTCTGAACGACTCGTTTGGGTCACAAAACGATCCTACATTAAATGCGGGTGATTATACTCTTGGTTACGATTTGCATTCCGCTAACAATAATGACACGAAGATAGACAAGTATAAAGGTTCGTTCTTTGTAGAAAAGCTACGAGGAAAAGAGGCAAAAAGAAGCATGGAAAGCCTCGTTCTTTGAAGCTTAATTCACTTAAGATGTAAAATAGAACTAAACTTACCAACCATGATTCTCGGAACTGTCAATTGAACCGATAAACGTAGTCATTGTAATGAAGAAGTCATAGTGATGAAGATAGTGATGCTGAATGGAGATTCTTTTTTATTTTCTAGTTTTAGTTTGAATGGGGATTCATGTACTATGGATTGTAAACATTTAAAATTTGGTTGATATTTGTAACACCCATGTTATTATTTTGAAATTTATCGTAAATATACGATATCAAACAAGTAATTACCATTAAGTATCCTTAGAAAATACGAGTAATTTAAAACTTTTACAACTTAAAAGTTTTCAACATAATATAAATAAGTTCGCCATTTAAAAGTTATGACGTAACGCCATGCGGAAGCTTTAATCTCGTGTGTTCGGTTCTTCGTAGCTGCTTGATCGTCATCCGTAGCATGCCCAACATCACCTAAGATCAAAACCAACTTAAAAGTTAGTTTTGATAGTCAACTAATAAGTTTAAACAAGTTCCATGGATTAAACAAACAAAATTCCGGAATAGGGGGCGTCGCGTGACGCCTAGGGCCGTCGCGTGACGCCTAGCCCCCCTTTTCACAACAAGTCGCATAAACTGTTGCTGCACGTTCCCAGCATGACTCGATTTCACGGAAACGAGCATAACTCTCTCGTTTTTAATCCATTTTACCCGATTCTTTTTCCTACGCGTCCGTAATTTAATTCTCCATCATATGGAGTAAAAACCCAACATCCAACATAATAAATTTTGAGACTTCTAAGCCTTCGACTCGTTACCTTTTTATCGCATTTTAACCCGTTTATGCATTTTATCAAACAAACATGTTTGTTTGATCCCAAATTGTCATGATCTTCTTATTTTTGATATATCCTATTATATTAGGTTCTAATTGCGAGTTTCTTACACAATCTTAACCTGTTTTGCATATATACTTGTTTTGACTCGTTAAGGGTGTTTAACATTTGCAAGCTTTAAATCACGCTTCGATTAGTTTACATCCTATCCCCATTTTTATACGTATCCCAAGGACTCCATTTAACAAAACGCTTAACTCTAAACAACTCTTAAAGGTTGTTTGCCCAATTTACCCCTCAAATGGTATTAACATTACCCTTTGACCCGTTTAGTCTAAACGACCATCCATTTTGCGCTTATTTTCCAATGGTATTTATTTACCATTTTATTAAGTAAGTCATTTCAGATTCCTTACCATTTGGTTATGACTTTTAATTCTGTTTCGTACACGTTAGCCCAACATGGCTTATGCCAATTGGTGTCGTTTTAAACTTCAACCCCTATCCATTTATACATGACGAAATCACCATTTTTCTATTTGTTTTTATTCGTTTAGGCCTACTTACAAAGTGGCCATTCAAAGATTCATTTTATATATGTCATCTATGACCAAATGTCCATTTCACATTTTTTATATGTTCTGACCCGTACCACTTCGTGTCGGAACCAAAGTTTGAATACAACTTTTGCCGTAATTGTAACCGAGAATTAAATGCATATCTTACAAAAAGGGTGTAAGCTTTACTTACCTCTTATCCGGTTTGCGCTTTTCGTCCCGTACTTGATTTGTTTGACCCGCTTTCTCCCCAAGCTTCACCTAGCTTGTTAAGCGCCAACTATTATTTCATCATTCACAAGGTGGTTAGTTAAATCATGACTTAGTACGATTATTCCACCTTACGCATTTCTATATCCAATTATCATTCATCACAACACCCTATATAATCAAGTTCTTCATATGAACTAGTAGGTACCCAATTTCACTTAGGCATTACATCAAACACCTTATGAGCATGAAATTTTTACTAATAGAAATCAAGCTCATGACTAACTATTTAACCAAGATTTAAACATCTTTTTACATGTTCATGACAAATCTTCATACCAACAAATCTGGATTTGCTTCATAGAGCTCTAATACACTAAGTTAACAAGGATAATCCTAGTGTTTAACATAATTCTCCAAAACCCACTTGACACATGAGAGTATGATCATGAATTCACAATCATGAACATCAATTTAACAAATAAATGACTAGGGTTTACTCCTAGACATAATATTACTTCAAGATTCATCCATGCATGACTTAATCAAGCTCAATTTCAGTTTCTTACAATTAACCTAGAATTTAAGATGGATCAAAACATCACAATTTTACATACCTTATGATCCTTTCAACTAGGTGTTCATGAATTTATGCTTGAAATTCGATTTAGACTTGATTAGAGGCTCCAATTTGTGAGTTTTGTGAGGATTTTAGGGTTTGAAGAAAACCCATGTCGCCCCCCCCCCCCCCGCTTCTTCATCGAGCAGACAACCCCGAGTGGGTGTTTGGTTTGTTTTTAATTCTTGTTTTTAAAAAATCAAGTTTCAAGTTTAACAAGTTTGGCCCCTCCATTTTCCTTAGTTCATAATTTAAGGGTTTTAACCCACTCATAAGTCACTATCTAACTAGGTTAGAATTATTCCTAGTCAATTTAGTAGGTTCGGGAAGTCATAACCCGTTTTACTTTAAGTCCCGTTAAGTCGGGCCTTTTATCCATCCTATTTTCTTGAAAGCTCTTATTCACTTTAAATAAATATTAGGATTATTTAAATAAATTCCTAATATTTGCCGGTTTACTTTTACCACTAACGGTACTTTCCCCGTCTTTAGTATTAACGGGGTTTAATTACCAAACCCGTTTTCGGGGTGTTACAAGTCTACCCTCCTTAAAGAGGTTTCGTCCTCGAAACCTTTTCTTACATAATTTACCGAGTTTAACTCCATGCATTTGCTCTCGAAAATCAATTGAGCATTGCTCGTATTTTTACCGATTGTTAGTATTACCAGAAAAATTATTGTAATATCTTTTTTTTGTTACAAAACATCTACGTACCTCATACGACATAATGCAACTTGAAATAACGTAATTTCGTTATTTCTACTAGTTTAGTTAACTTAGCGATATCCATCGCTTTTATATATTATCGAACTCTTTGTGAATCCGTTACCTTGACCCGTTTAAAGGTCTTTAGTGAAATCTTTCACTTTTAGCAACAAATTCTTTTGTTTTCAAATTCATTTATTCGGTTCAGTTATACCGAATCCACCGCTTACAAGCAAACCAAATTTCTTGATTTGAATTGCTGACCTTAACCGGTCTCTTTAACTAGACTTATTAGCCCAGTTACTTTTTACCGCTCGCTTGGTTATAATGTGATTTTACTTCACATTACATTTCCTAACCGTGATCGTGTCACATCATGTTTAATTTATATCAACCTTTCATTTTCGAAAAGATCACTTTTCGAATATATCGTCTTGCGCCTATCAGCGTCAAGACTTGAATCTTTCATGCTTACTATTCAATTTCCTATCAGAATTTATATTTGTAAAAATGTTATTTCTTACTAAAACTGAATTTTAGTCTAACGTTTTTCTCTTTAACTATGTCAATTACTCATATCAAGGAAATTGACAACCCATAATTTATTGTTTTCCGTTCTCGTTTTACGCGGGGAATCGTAACAAGTTCCCTCACCTTACACTATTGACCCGTAGTTTCCTTCACTTAACCTCGTAGGCTATTTCCTTAAGCTTTCATCTCTTTAAGACGAGGCCCTTATGATCCCTTTGCTTCAATTCATGACCCGTGTGTCATTTTGGCCCCGTAGACCTTTACGCTAATTAATATCTCGTAGGTTATGATGATCCCGTAGATCATCTTTTATTCTAGTCTTTATTCCCTTGTCTATTTATACACATATAGCTTTAAAGCATCCTTTGTTATGTTTGGAATCATTTAATTTTGCTTTTGAACTTTAGTTGACCTTGACCGTAGTCTAAGGTTTCATTTGTTTACTTTCGGACTATCCTTTCCGACTTTACGACTTCTATCTTATACTCCTTTACAACCCATTACCCGGGTCCTTCTATCTTATTGTTTTTAGCTTTCCGGTTTCACCGGTTTGCGTTTTCCTATTTTATTAAGCGTTATTCCTTAATTGACTCGTTTGACTCATTTTGGGTGAATTTTCATCACTTATGAATGTCAAACTTCATTCTTTATTTGACCCGTCCAACTTTGAAATGGTTGAACGTAATTACCAAATTTTATGTTTGCGAAAATTCTTGTCATCTTTTAGTCATGACTCATATTCCGAGTCTTTTGACTTTCTATTTCGCGTTCCTGTTTCTCAGTCTACGCATGCGTTTAAATCCTTACCGACCAACCGGGTGTTTTACCAGAGTCGTTATTATTGCAACCCTTACGGTATGCATTATGACTTCGTTTCGCTCTTATATTCCTACTTTGTTCTCAAATTTGGTGTTTTACAAAATCGGCCCGTTAAGAGTCATATTTGCATTCTTCGGGTTCGAGTGTAAGCACACCCCTCCCAATTGCATACCTTAATCGTTTTACATTAATCTTTGTCCCTTCACTCGGGCTCATCATCCTAATGTAATACGCTTCTATCACCCGGCTGTGCGTTTACATTATTATCAAATATTTTGCTCATTTGATTCATTTGGGTACTTTTTAAGTTAGTCCCTTTCACCCCACCCTTACTACATCGGACATAAATGTGTCCATCATAAGAAGTTCATGGTACCACGTGTTCACTACTTACTTGGCCAGAGTAAGCGATCAACACCTGGTATACATGACCTTTTTATAATTTTCACATTACACCCCATGTAAGTAATGCCTCTATTTGTTATTCTTGGAAACAATATCCCAGATTGGTTTTTTTATTCAGGTTTTTCCAAGTTTTCAATCTACATATTCAAATTTCAATCTCTACATATTTGTTGCATATTACTATTTATGCAATAATTTAAAACGTGCACCTGAAAATGCTTGCTCTAACAGGCTCCCCTTGCCATTAACTTATTCGCAATCGTTGCGCGATTTAGGTCCTTGGTGATCGTGCTTTATTTTTCATACTTTGGACCGTTCCTCCGTCAAATCCATGATTTCTTAAACTCTCGCTATCTTCATATGCGAGTGTCCTTCAATAAAAAACATATACAACAGTTAGTAATTTCAACATTAAAGGATGCCCGTATTATAATACAAGGCTTTTCTACTATACGCATCAACGCGTGTAATTTCGTTGACTATATCTATTCTATATCATTTTTATTGGTGTAACGTGTATTACACGATAACCATATGTGTTGTTCTCAACACTTTAATCATACTAAACCTTTGATATACATGTACTTACCGGATTTGCGATCAAGCCTCGAACCGAACACATTTGTCAACAACCTTGAGCTCTGATTACCAACTTGTAACACCCATGTTACTATTTTGAAATTTATCGTAAATATACGATATCAAACAAGTAATTACCATTAAGTATCCTTAGAAAATACGAGTAATTTAAAACTTTTACAACTTAAAAGTTTTCAACATAATATAAATAAGTTCGCCATTTAAAAGTTATGACGTAACGCCGTGCGGAAGCTTTAATCTCGTGTGTTCGGTTCTTCGTAGCTGCTTGATCGTCATCCGTAGCATGCCCAACATCACCTAAGATCAAAACCAACTTAAAAGTTAGTTTTGATAGTCAACTAATAAGTTTAAACAAGTTCCATGGATTAAACAAACAAAATTCCGGAATAGGGGGGCGTCGCGTGACGCCTAGGGCCGTCGCGTGACGCCTACCCCCCTTTTCACAGCAAGTCGCATAAACTGTTGCTGCACGTTCCCAGCATGACTCGATTTCACAGAAACGAGCATAACTCTCTCGTTTTTAATCCGTTTTACCCGATTCTTTTTCCTACGCATACGTAATTTAATTCTCCATCATATGGAGTAAAAATCCAACATCCAACATAATAAATTTTGAGACTTCTAAGCCTTTGACTCGTTACCTTTTTATCGCATTTTAACCCGTTTATGCATTTTATCAAACAAACATGTTTGTTTGATCCCAAATTGTCATGATCTTCTTATTTTCGATATATCCTATTATATTAGGTTCTAATTGCGAGTTTCTTACACAATCTTAACCTGTTTTGCATATATACTTGTTTTGACTCGTTAAGGGTGTTTAACATTTGCAAGCTTTAAATCACTCTTCGATTAGTTTACATCCTATCCCCATTTTTATACGTATCCCAAGGACTCCATTTAACAAAACACTTAACTCTAAACAACTCTTAAAGGTTGTTTGCCCAATTTACCCCTCAAGAGCCTTTTGGTCATTTTTAGTCCTTCTTTTTGTAACGAAGGACTTTCACTAATAATTGACCAAAATATCACTTCTAACTACATCCTTATATTTGCGTACCTGGCTCGGGTCAGACTATTGACCCGTTTTAATACTTTGCTTCAACAATTTGCATATTTCATAGCAACACTAACTCGTAGGCCGCTTTTTCCTGTAAGCATAAGACTCGACAAGTGCTTATTAGTCGTGATTTATCAAATGGTATTAACATTACCCTTTGACCCGTTTAGTCTAAACGACCATTCATTTTGCGCTTATTTTCCAATGGTATTTATTTACCATTTTATTAAGTAAGTCATTTCGGATTCCTTACCATTTGGTTATGACTTTTAATTCTGTTTCGTACACGTTAGCCCAACATGGCTTATGCCAATTGGTGCCGTTTTAAACTTCAACCCCTATCCATTTATACATGACGAAATCACCATTTTTCCATTTGTTTTTATTCGTTTAGGCCTACTTACAAAGTGGCCATTCAAATATTCATTTTATATATGTCATCTATAACCAAATGTCCATTTCGCATTTTTGATATGTTCCGACCCGTACCACTTCGTGTCGGAACCAAAGTTCGAATACAACTTTTGCCGTAATTGTAACCGAGAATTAAATGCATATCTTACAAAAAGGGTGTAAGCTTTACTTACCTCTTACCCGGTTTGCGCTTTTCGTCCCGTACTTGATTTGTTTGACCCGCTTTCTCCCCAAGCTTCACCTAGCTTGTTAAGCGCCAACTATTATTTCATCATTCACAAGGTGGTTAGTTAAATCATGACTTAGTACGATTATTCCACCTTACGCATTTCTATATCCAATTATCATTCATCACAACACCCTATATAATCAAGTTCTTCATATGAACTAGTAGGTACCCAATTTCACTTAGGCATTACATCAAACACCTTATGAGCATGAAATTTTTACTAATAGAAATCAAGCTCATGACTAACTATTTAACCAAGATTTAAACATCTTTTTACATGTTCATGACAAATCTTCATACCAACAAATCTGGATTTGCTTCATAGAGCTCTAATACACTAAGTTAACAAGGATAATCCTAGTGTTTAACATAATTCTCCAAAACCCACTTGACACATGAGAGTATGATCATGAATTCACAATCATGAACATTAATTTAACAAATAAATGACTCGGGTTTACTCCTAGACATAATATTACTTCAAGATTCATCCATGCATGACTTAATCAAGCTCAATTTCAGTTTCTTACAATTAACCTAGAATTTAAGATGGATCAAAACATCACAATTTTACATACCTTATGATCCTTTCGACTAGGTGTTTATGAATTTATGCTTGAAATTCGATTTAGACTTGATTAGAGGCTCCAATTTGTGAGTTTTGTGAGAATTTTAGGGTTTGAAGAAAACCCATGTCACCCCCCCCTGCTTCTTCATCGACCAGACAACCCCAAGTGGGTGTTTGGTTTGTTTTTAATTCTTGTTTTTAATAAATGAAGTTTCAAGTTTAACAAGTTTGGCCCCTCCCTTTTCCTTAGTTCATAATTTAAGGGTTTTAACCCACTCATAAATCACTATCTAACTATGTTAGAATTATTCCTAGTCAGTTTAGTAGGTTCGGGACGTCATAACCCGTTTTACTTTAAGTCCCGTTAAATCGGGCCTTTTATTCATGACCCGTGTGTCATTTTGGCCCGTTTTACTTTAAGTCAGTTTAGTAGGCTATTTCCTTAAGCTTTCATCTCTTTAAGACGAGGCCCTTATGATCCCTTTGCTTCAATTCATGACCCGTGTGTCATTTTGGCCCCGTAGACCTTTACGCTAATTAATATCTCGTAGGTTATGATGATCCCGTAGATCATCTTTTATTCTAGTCTTTATTCCCTTGTCTATTTATACATATATAGCTTTAAAGCATCCTTTGTTATGTTTGGAATCATTTAATTTTGCTTTTGAACTTTAGTTGACCTTGACCGTAGTCTAAGGTTTCATTTGTTTACTTTCGGACTATCCTTTCCGACTTTACGACTTCTATCTTATACTCCTTTACAACCCATTACCCGGGTCCTTCTATCTTATTGTTTTTAGCTTTCCGGTTTCACCGGTTTGCGTTTTCCTATTTTATTAAGCGTTATTCCTTAATTGACTCGTTTGACTCATTTTGGGTGAATTTTCATCACTTATGAATGTCAAACTTCATTCTTCATTTGACCGGTCCAACTTTGAAATGGTTGAACGTAATTACCAAATTTTATGTTTGCGAAAATTCTTGTCATCTTTTAGTCATGACTCATATTCCGAGTCTTTTGACTTTCTATTTCGCGTTCCTGTTTCTCAGTCTACGCATGCGTTTAAATCCTTACCGACCAACCGGGTGTTTTACCAGAGTCGTTATTATTGCAACCCTTACGGTATGCATTATGACTTCGTTTCGCTCTTATATTCCTACTTTGTTCTCAAATTTGGTGTTTTACAAAATCGGCCCGTTAAGAGTCATATTTGCATTCTTCGGGTTCGAGTGTAAGCACACCCCTCCCAATTGCATACCTTAATCGTTTTACATTAATCTTTGTCCCTTCACTCGGGCTCATCATCCTAATGTAATACGCTTCCGTCACCCGGCTGTGGCTTTACATTATTATCAAATATTTTGCTCATTTGATTCATTTGGGTACTTTTTAAGTTAGTCCCATTCACCCCACCCTTACTACATCGGACATAAATGTGTCCATCATAAGAAGTTCATGGTACCACGTGTTCACTACTTACTTGGCCAGAGTAAGCGATCAATACCTGGTATACATGACCTTTTTATAATTTTCACATTACACCCCATGTAAGTAATGCCTCTATTTGTTTTTCTTGGAAACAATATCCCAGATAGGTTTTTTTATTCAGGTTTTTCCAAGTTTTCAATCTACATATTCAACTTTCAATCTCTACATATTTGTTGCATATTACTATTTATGCAATAATTTAAAACGTGCACCTGAAAATGCTTGCTCTAACAGGCTCCCCTTGCCATTAACTTATTCGCAATCGTTGCGCGATTTAGGTCCTTGGTGATCGTGCTCTATTTGTCATACTTTGGACCGTTCCTCCGTCAAATCCATGATTTGTTAAACTCTCGCTATCTTCATATGCGAGTGTCCTTCAATCAAAAACATATACAACAGTTAGTAATTTCAACATTAAAGGATGCCCGTATTATAATACAAGGCTTTTCTACTATACGCATCAACGCGTGTAATTTCGTTGACTATATCTATTCTATATCGTTTTTATTGGTGTAACGTGTATTACACGATAACCATATGTGTTGTTCTCAACACTTTAATCATACTAAACCTTTGATATACATGTACTTACCGGATTTGCGATCAAGCCTCGAACCGAACACATTTGTCAACAACCTTGAGCTCTGATTACCAACTTGTAACACCCATGTTATTATTTTGAAATTTATCGTAAATATACGATATCAAACAAGTAATTACCATTAAGTATCCTTAGAAAATACGAGTAATTTAAAACTTTTACAAATTAAAAGTTTTCAACATAATATAAATAAGTTCGCCATTTAAAAGTTATGACGTAACGCCGTGCGGAAGCTTTAATCTCGTGTGTTCGGTTCTTCGTAGCTGCTTGATCGTCATCCGTAGCATGCCCAACATCACCTAAGATCAAAACCAACTTAAAAGTTAGTTTTGATAGTCAACTAATAAGTTTAAACAAGTTCCATGGATTAAACAAACAAAATTCCGGAATAGGGGGGCGTCGCGTGACGCCTACCCCCCTTTTCACAGCAAGTCGCATAAACTGTTGCTGCACGTTCCCAGCATGACTCGATTTCACGGAAACGAGCATAACTCTCTCGTTTTTAATCCGTTTTACCCGATTCTTTTTCCTACGCGTCCGTAATTTAATTCTCCATCATATGGAGTAAAAATCCAACATCCAACATAATAAATTTTGGGACTTCTAAGCCTTCGACTCGTTACCTTTTTATCGCATTTTAACCCGTTTATGCATTTTATCAAACAAACATGTTTGTTTGATCCCAAATTGTCATGATCTTCTTATTTTCGATATATCCTATTATATTAGGTTCTAATTGCGAGTTTCTTACACAATCTTAACATGTTTTGCATATATACTTGTTTTGACTCGTTAAGGGTGTTTAACATTTGCAAGCTTTAAATCACGCTTCGATTAGTTTACATCCTATCCCCATTTTTATACGTATCCCAAGGACTCCATTTAACAAAACGCTTAACTCTAAACAACTCTTAAAGGTTGTTTGCCCAATTTACCCCTCAATAGCCTTTTGGTCAATTTTAGTCCTTCTTTTTGTAACGAAGAACTTTCACTAATAATTGACCAAAATATCATTTCTAACTACATCCTTATATTTGCGTACCTGGCTCGGGTCAGACTATTGACCCGTTTTAATACCTTGCTTCAACAATTTGCATATTTCATAGCAACCCTAACTCGTAGGCCGCTTTTTCCTGTAAGCATAAGACTCGACAAGTGCTTATTAGTCGTGATTTATCAAATGGTATTAACATTACCCTTTGACCCGTTTAGTCTAAACGACCATCCATTTTGCGCTTATTTTCCAATGGTATTTATTTACCATTTTATTAAGTAAGTCATTTCGGATTCCTTACCATTTGGTTATGACTTTTAATTCCATTTCGTACACGTTAGCCCAACATGGCTTATGCCAATTGGTGTCGTTTTAAACTTCAACCCCTATCCATTTATACATGAAGAAATCACCATTTTTCCATTTGTTTTTATTCGTTTATGCCTACTTACAAAGTGGCCATTCAAAGATTCATTTTATATATGTCATCTATGACCAAATGTCCATTTCGCATTTTTGATATGTTCCGACCCGTACCACTTCGTGTCGGAACCAAAGTTCGAATACAACTTTTGTCGTAATTGTAACCGAGAATTAAATGCATATCTTACAAAAAGGGTGTAAGCTTTACTTACCTCTTATCCGGTTTGCGCTTTTCGTCCCGTACTTGATTTGTTTGACCCGCTTTCTCCCCAAGCTTCACCTAGCTTGTTAAGCGCCAACTATTATTTCATCATTCACAAGGTGGTTAGTTAAATCATGACTTAGTACGATTATTCCACCTTACGCATTTCTATATCCAATTATCATTCATCACAACACCCTATATAATCAAGTTCTTCATATGAACTAGTAGGTACCCAATTTCACTTAGGCATTACATCAAACACCTTATGAGCATGAAATTTTTACTAATAGAAATCAAGCTCATGACTAACTATTTAACCAAGATTTAAACATCTTTTTACATGTTCATGACAAATCTTCATACCAACAAATCTGGATTTGCTTCATAGAGCTCTAATACACTAAGTTAACAAGGATAATCCTAGTGTTTAACATAATTCTCCAAAACCCACTTGACACATGAGAGTATGATCATGAATTCACAATCATGAACATTAATTTAACAAATAAATGACTCGGGTTTACTCCTAGACATAATATTACTTCAAGATTCATCCATGCATGACTTAATCAAGCTCAATTTCAGTTTCTTACAATTAACCTAGAATTTAAGATGGATCAAAACATCACAATTTTACATACCTTATGATCCTTTCGACTAGGTGTTTATGAATTTATGCTTGAAATTCGATTTAGACTTGATTAGAGGCTCCAATTTGTGAGTTTTGTGAGAATTTTAGGGTTTGAAGAAAACCCATGTCACCCCCCCTGCTTCTTCATCGACCAGACAACCCCAAGTGGGTGTTTGGTTTGTTTTTAATTTTTGTTTTTAATAAATGAAGTTTCAAGTTTAACAAGTTTGGCCCCTCCCTTTTCCTTAGTTCATAATTTAAGGGTTTTAACCCACTCATAAATCACTATCTAACTATGTTAGAATTATTCCTAGTCAGTTTAGTAGGTTCGGGACGTCATAACCCGTTTTACTTTAAGTCCCGTTAAATCGGGCCTTTTATTCATCCTATTTTCTTGAAAGCTCTTATTCACTTTAAATAAATATTAGGATTATTTAAATAAATTCCTAATATTTGCCGGTTTACTTTTACCACTAACTGTACTTTCCCTGTCTTTAGTATTAACGGGGTTTAATTACCAAACCCGTTTTCGGGGTGTTATAATATTGAACTTTTGTTTTGACGTTGGATTGTATACTTTAATATATTATTAGTCCAAAGTCCTGATATATTATGTATTTGGGTGTGTTTCCTTATTTGTTATCAAATTCTATTTGTGTAAGTATCTGTTTTACACATGTGTAAATGTCTATTTTACACAAGTGTAAATCTTATATATTCTTATGTAATATGTCTTACACATGTGTAATTTGTCCACTGTTACTTATATGTTCTTGTTTTACATATTTGCATCTGACTTACACATGTGTAAACTGTTCGTCAACACTTGTTTGGTTCTATTTTACATAATTTGTTGTATTACACGTGTGTAAATTGTTCCCTTTCACTTATTTAATTTGTTTCTATTTTACACATGTGTAACCGTTCACTTTCAGTTGGTTGTTTTTATTTTGCATATGTTTAGTTGTATTGCACATGTGTAAATCGTTCAGTGTCACTTATTTGTTTATGTTTTACATATTTGTATATGAATTACACATGTGTAAAGTGTTAATTGTCATTTATTTGTTTCAATTTTACATATACGTATTTTATTACACATGTGTAAACTATGAACTAAACCAAGATAGTATCTTATGTAAAAGAGGACGACACCTCAGTAACTTTTATTGATAACAAAAAAATGTTACAACGTATAGGCATTGGGCTTACCGGGATATACCCCAAGGAAGACACCAACCCCAAACCATTAGCTATGGTAATTGGCACCTAACAAGTCCCTGACCATGAGCTAAACTAGAAATAAATCTATACAATCAAATTTCAAACAACCTAAAACATAAAAAAAACTATCAAACACGACCAAAACATTAAAACAACATCTAAAGCATAACATCCGAAAGTCCATCTTGAGCTTCCTAAAAACCTTGAAATCGATCAAGAAACCACATCATCCTCATTCCTCAAGCTGGCCAAACTCCAAACAGTCATACACAAAAGAATATAACCGACAAACACCAAACCCAATCTGATTTTCACATCCCCAAACCAGCCATAACAACAAAAACCAGTAACCTCTTTATTGCCCTGCCCCAAAATATCAACAGAAAAACCAGGATATCATACGGATATTAGTCATTACCAACAATCCATTACCAAAAGTCATCCGCAATCTAGTAAACAACCCATTAAACTAACTACCCTCACTAAGCCCACACCAAACATCCCACCAACATAAATATTATTGTCATCATCATAATACAAACTAGATGAGCCCATATAGTCCAAACCAGAAATTTCAGCCAACCTACAATTCACCAGCTGGACATACAGTAAACAACCAGCAAAACCATCAATTTTTTGGACAATACACATGTGTAAACCTTTATATTTATGCTTATTTTTTAAAGTATTATGATTTACACATGTGCAAGTCTTCATATATATATGATTCTTACATGTGTAAACCTTCATATATATAATTTATACATGTGTAAACGTTCTTATTTATGCTTATTTTTTTAAGTATTATGATTTACACATGTGTAAACCTTCATATTTATGCTTATTTTTTAAAGTATATGATTTACACATGTGTAAACCTTCGTATTCGTGCTTAGTTTCTGAAATTTTAATGGTTTACACATGTGTAAACCTTCATGTTATGATTTACACATGTGAAAATATATGGAAATCCCGAGACTAAAACGTAATACCAACACAATTCTTGAGTTAATCATATCGTCAATTTGCATTAAACTCACACACATTTTAATCAATAAACAAAAATAACAATAATATATAGTTAAAAACAATACATCAACTTGTAATCCCAAAACCTCAGTTGACCCATCAACATAAGACACTATCTTTAAACTCAAATCAACACTACTCTTTTGTTGTGAAGCTCTGTTCAAAATTTCTTACCAGCTAAACTACCTTACCATCAATCAGAATTCTTGTCGGTTTACGCCTACATGACATAAATCATTCTAGTCCTTTCTCAACTTTGCTTCTTCTGGTCCTACTACCCATTCCCAACCACACAAGATTAGAAAAACTTTCTACACTAACAATTTTACCACATCAGAGTTACAAAAATAGAATAAACCTAGCTAACTAATGCATTATATGATATTGATATATTATGATATGATAGCGTGATTGAAAATCCACTAATTCTCCCAACATACATAACTTAAAATCGCATCAATGTCCAAACAAACCAAACACTTTCAGACTCAAACTCAGCCATAGAAACACTAATTCTACCAATTCTCCATATACATAACTAAAATTCACATCAAATTGAGACACAAATTCAGTCATAAAAACCTTAATTCCACCTGTTCTTCATATACATAACTAAAAATCACATCAAGGTCCAAACAAGCCTAACAATTTCATACTTAACTAACAAAAACCAAATAACCATACTTTAAACCAACAATCAGATCTAAATCACAACAAAATTCAGCACCTGAAGAAAACGAGCAGGAAGTGAATAATTTCAGAGCTTGACTGTAGATTCTTCAAGTGAGTGGAATCGCAATGTTCTAAATGTGAGATTATCTCAATCGAATCCTAATCGGAAGATGATGATTCTTTGTATTCCTCTGCTCTAATCAAAAGTTTGATTCTTCATGATTTTGAAATTGAAGGGTTTATTTTTTGTTACAGGGATCGATTGAATAATTTTGATGGGTTTTTGTGTTTTGTATTTTGACAATAATGCCCCTTTAGTCTTTTAATTTAAGTTTCCACCTCATTTAAACCCCTCTAATCTTAGCCCTTAATTTAGGATGATCTATGGATGAAAATTATTCCTAGTGTTCTCACAAAAATGGGTGTTCTCAAGATAACCCTCCCCTATATATATATATATATAGAGAGAGAGAGAGAGAGAAACGGGATCGGGAGAAAACGCTCAAAAGTGTGAGAACGGTGAGAACGCTTCCTGGCCCAACACGTGTCACGCCGCTTAGAAAAGGGTAGAGGGGCTTTTTTGTCCTTTCATCTTCTGCTTTTCCTGTTCCGCTTTTTCCCAGTGTTGTTTTAATTTTTGGTTTTTGAGATTTTTGGCGTTAATCAAATTCAATAATTAATGGCGTTTTAATGGTTCCATTGTGTCAACATTTTGGCGTTTATGACGTTTATGGCGTTATTCACATCGTATGCCAATGGAACCCAGGGGGCAGGAAATCTATTTGAATGGCGTTTTCCAAGGCGTTTAAACAAGTTGGCCTATTGATCTGTTATTCTTATAAACATTTTGGCGTTTGTGGTATCTTGGCGTTTTACTATTGTTAAATTATATTTCAACCACAGGAAAAAAAATACAAGGGAAGGAAATAAATTAAAAATCCTAATTGGATCTCTTTTCCCAATCTTCAGTGTCATCAGTCTTTCTCTTCTTTAATAGTACAAGAACTGTCATCAAAATATATGGCGTTTTATGTAAAACTTAACAAACCCATGGGTTTGATTTTTTTTTTGCCAGCTCGTCTGTTGAACTGTGTTTTGTGTGGATGTTTCGGGACATAGATCTATGGCGTGTGAGTGGGTTTTTCGCTTTTCCTTTATCTGGATCTTCATCTTTATAGTGAACTCACTCTTCAGTGTCATTGACCTATTCTCCTAATCCAAACCTTCTTCAAGAACAAAAAATACAAAATTCCATATGACTGGCATCAGTATCTTTTTATGCAGCAAAATCTTTTCTGAGGTACTTCCCTCTGATAACAATTCATTCAGTTTATTTATTGGCGTTTTACAGTGGGTGGTATTTAGTAGTATTTGGCGTTTTTTTTTTTTTTGATCAAATGGAAGTTGCTGAGATGTATCATTTTATAGGATGTCTTTTGGCGCCTAAATTAGGCGGTGCATTATTATAATAAAGTATTTTGTCTTTTCAGTTACTGTTTTGTAATTAATGTTTTTTATAAGCTTTTATCTCTGAAGTCTGTAACACGTCCCATCTTTCAAGTTTGGCGTTTTAGATTCTTCAGTATTTAATGATTTTGTATTTACTGTTTTTAGTTAGATTTTCAAGTTTGCTTTTTTTTCTTATTTTTTTTTTGTTTTTTATAATAATTTTTCAAAGTAATTTTATTATAGTTTGGCAGTTTTTTGGTGGCGTTTAGCTGGATGATATCGTTTTAAACAAGCATTTTGGTTGTTTTGGCGTTTTTATTATATATGGCGTTTTTATTATATAACAATTAACTGAAAAGGAAAATAAAAAAAAGAATACATAAACAATTGATCTTCCAAATCTTCTCTGTCTCCAGTCTCTTTCTTTCTCTTTTTTGAATCATGTTAACTGGCTGGTTAGACTTTCGTATGATTCATTTTGTTTTTTTTTGTTTTTTAAGTAGTTTTTTGTGTTGCTGTTTGGAAGCACATAGTCTGACATCAGCCTCTTTTTCTTGAATATTTGTCCATCTCATGCAGTAAAATGTTATTGAGTTTATATGCTTCAACCAACAATCTTGAATTTTTTCAATCAACGATGTTTGATTTTTTAACTTTTTTGACATTTTACCGATAAAAAGAACGCCGCGAAATAAGATCACCTTAAACCTCAAATTTTGATCATGCTAAAATCAATAATGTTTTGCTGTATGAGATGGACAATATTGTTAATCCTCGGTTAAGAAAGATAACTGACAATGTTGTCCACCCCATACAGCTAAACTTTATTGACAACAAACCTCAATAATGTTTTTGTATGTTTTGGCGTTATAAATTTGATGGAAGTTTAGGATAAGTCAATGAGATTTTACTAAATGAAATGGACTATATCCTCACTTTAGGATTTTGTCTATTTCATTAAGCGAAATCTTACTGACAGCCAAACTGAATTTAAAAAAAAAAACGTTTTTGGGGTTGAAGATATTTGATGTTTAGGTTTTTTGGCGTTTTTAAGGCGAATGGGTTATATGAAATATGGCCTTTGGGTTTTTGTGTGTGTGTTTTAACTGAAGGTGTGAGATGTATATATAGGATTTTTTTGGCGGTTTTTTAAGGCGGGATTTTACTATAATTAAGTTTGGCGTTTTATATCTAATGGCGTTTTACTTAGAATAGTATGTCATTTTTGTTTTTGGCGTTTTATTTCATGATTTGGCGTTTTATGTGGAGTAGTCAAAAGACCCTTTTACCCTTAATGAAGCGCGTCCACGTAATAAAATTGATGTTATTTACGAAAACGCCACCGCGACAATCTAGTCCATAGATTGTTTTGATCGGACGATCGTTAAGCGTTCTCACCGTTCTTACACTTTTGATCGTTTTCTCTAGAACCCCACATATCTATACTATATATAATATACATATCCAAAGGACTTCTTAAGGTCATTGAAATTTCCTTAAAACACCCCTGAAGCATGATGTACAAGTCTTTTAAGCACCAGAAAAAATCACTTTCCACTTATACCCTTTGACTAAAAAACACAGGATACATTAGGGTTTCACCATTTCAAAACATTTCAAAATCGCCCGCTTCCCTTCCCTGCTCCTGTCTCTCTCTCTCTCTCTTCTATACTATATATAATATACATATCCAAAGGACTTCTTAAGGTCATTGAAATTTCCTTAAAACACCCCTGAAGCATGATGTACAATTCTTTTAAGCACCAGAAAAAATCACTTTCCACTTATACCCTTTGACTAAAAAACACAGGATACATTAGGGTTTCACCATTTCAAAACATTTCAAAATCGCCCGCTTCCCTTCCCTACTCCTATCTCTCTCTCTCTCTCTCTCTCTCTTCTATACTATATATAATATACATATCCAAAGGACTTCTTAAGGTCATTGAAATTTTCTTAAAACACCCCTGAAGCATGATGTACAAGTCTTTTAAGCACCAGAAAAATCACTTTCCACTTATACCCTTTGACTAAAAAACACAAGATACATTAGGGTTTCACCATTTCAAAATCGCCCGCTTCCCTTCCCTGCTCCTGTCTCTCTCTCTCTCTTCTATACTATCTATACTATATATAATATACATATCCAAAGGACTTCTTAAGGCCATTGAAATTTCCTTAGAACACCCCTGAAGCATGATGTACAAGTCTTTTAAGCACTAGAAAAAATCACTTTCCACTTATACCCTTTGACTAAAAAACACAGGATACATTAGGGTTTCACCATTTCAAAACATTTCAAAATCGCCCGCTTCCCTTCCCTGCTCCTGTCTCTCTCTCTCTCTCTGGCGATTCCATCTGGATCTAGGGTTTTCCTCCAAGGCGATTCAAGCTGCTACTCAGAAGGATCTTACATCTGGTACGCAATATCTTCTTCCTATCAACCCTAAACTTAATGGAGACAGTGGAAAGGGTGGTCGGATATGTTCGAGTTAAAATCTAGGGCTTCCATGCCGTTCGGAACCAAAACACTCCGATTAGGTATGAGCTGAATATTTCTCAAACCCCTTCCTATTTCATAGTTTTTCGCTTCAAAACTGTTTGTACGTTGTGTTTGTAGTTTCAGCCTTTTAGGCTGTAATTTTATTTCGTACCTTTTGTGTAATCTGGATTTAAAGGTTTAATTGTTTTTTTCTAGGGTTTTGTGTGAGAGAAGGTGCTGAAAAAAATGAAGCAACTTAAGAACCATTAGCGGTGTGCTTGAAGACGAAGTTTGTTATCGTTTATATTATTAAGATACGCATAAACTTGATCCAAATTCTCTTTATTTTTCTTTTGAACAATTTGTGTATTTATACTAAATAGTAGGTACATAAGCTCTTAAGTGCCCTCGTGAGGATCTTGTTGAGAATCCATCACCAACTGTTGCTGCTGCTGCTGCCTACGGTAACCACTCAGGCGTATATATATTTGTGTTTTGTTTTTGACGATTTAATTCAGTTACTGTTTGTGTGTGTAATAAGAAGTTTGTTGTTTAGTGTTGGTCAAAAAGAAGAAGAAAAAGAAAATAATGAGAAGTTTCAATAATGTTTACTAAAGTCACTCAAAACTTTTTTAACTTTTAAAGTTGTTCTTTTGTTATAAAAGTTTGAATTCATCAGCAGCATCAGGATTTCCATTTTCATATCCATATGCATATGCAGATCCAAGTGCATCTGCATCTGATGATTATCCAGGTCACAATCCTTAAATTAAATATTCTTGGCTTAAAAGGAAATAATAATGTGATATTTGTTTTATAGGGAGGGAGTTGAACAAATTATTAAGAATATATTTTCGCTTACAAGTGAATTTTTGATAACTTTTTAAAATTCAGTTGCAATTTTAAATGACCCTGGCTTGGTATATTTATGAAAGTTAAAATACAGTAATGAATCTTAATCTGAATCTCAAGGCAAGTACGCATATTCCGTAGAGGATGATGGCCGCGTAGTTCTAAAATTCGATGGATGTGTTGCACCCCTTATTAAGATAGGTGGTATCAGCTCTTCTAAAGTGATACAAGGAGGAGTTTATTACACTCAAAAGGTATTATAACTGTCTGCCTCACCTTTTATTTTCTACGACTCTTATGGCGATAAACTATAACGCTTGCATTTTTCGGTTATTAGGTGCCAGAGATTGTGGAGGTAGACGAGTCCACGGGAAACCTCGTTTATTGTCATATTGTCGAAATAGCACAATCTGTGATTATTTGTCCACTAATCTCCCATACAAGCTATCTTCGGACGATGTGCACATAACAGCAAGGTGCACACAAGCTATAGAAGTTGCTATATCAATTCTAGCCTCACCAAATGCAAACATCTTGGTTCCAAGACCAGGATTCCTGATCTATGAACTTTGTGCAGCTTTTAGAAACGTTGAAATACGCCATTTTGACCATCTACCCGAGAATGGTTGGGAGGTTGACCTTGATGTCGTTGATGAGTTGGCTGATCAGAATACTATAGCTATTGTAATTATAAACCCCGGGAATCCATGTGGCCGTTTTGCATACTACATAAAGGATTCTTATTTCAGTTTTTTTATTTTATTTTTATTATTATTTTTTATTTTTTTGCAATTGGCTAATGATTTGAGGTACTAATATGGGTTTAATTGTTTTTATGTAAGTAGATTGCTGAAACTGCCAAGAAGCATAAGATTGTTGTTATAGCAGATGAAGTTTATGGCCATTTAGCGTTTGGAGCAAACCCATTTGTGCCAATGGGTGTTTTTGGGTCCATGGTGCCTGTTCTTACACTCGGGTCTTTGTCAAAAAGATGGATAGTGCCAGGTTGGCGGTTCGGGTGGTTTGTCATGACTGACCCTAATGCCATTTCAAAAATGCAAAGGTACATGAACCAGGAAGTTAACTTTTTCCATACAAATGCTTGTTCTAGAAAACCTATACTGAAAGCTTGAGTTACAATTGTTTAAATAACTAAAGAGTAAAGTACACTATACACGGATAGTCCCTGTTCCAAAATTTTGGATTTGGTCCCTAGCTTTTCAAAAGTACACGGATGGTCCCTATGGTTTGCACTTTGTAACGCATTTAGTCCCAATCCAACAAGTTTAAAGGTTTCAGGCGGTCTAAGTTATGGACTAAATGTGTTACAAAGTGCAAACCACATGGACCATCCATGTACTTTTGGTAAAAGTTGGAGACTAAATGCCTTACAAAGTGCAAACTACAGGGACCATTCATATACTTTTTAAAAGTTAGGGACCAAATCCAAAATTTTGGAAAACCACAGGGACTATCCGTGTATCTTACTCATGATTAAATGTATATTTATGTACAAAAGAATTGTTTAAAGTTGAGTTATCGTGAAGCTTTCTGTTATGCCTGAATTGGTTACAGTTTAATAACCTGTTTCTAACTGTCTTTTCAGACTGTTGAGCGCCTCAAGAAGTATTTTGATATTTGTGGAGGTCCAGCAACATTTATGCAGGTAGATGTTTTTATAGTTTCTTTATATTTTACGTATCTACCCATGGTTTTTAAAAGGCGCGACATGTACTCCTAGGTCAAAATTAGAATCTGTAGGAGGCTGATACGTAAAAACAACGAAAGGGATGAAAAAATAATGAAAGGTTTACTTGATAATATACAACCTTAACGGTTTGTTTCAGGCGGCAGTACTTCGAATTCTAAAGGAAACAAGCGAAGCGTTCTTCACAAGAACTTTGAACATACTGAAATACACATCAGATCTTTGTGCGAACAAAATAAAAGATATTCCTTGCTTAACGTGCCCGACAAAACCTCAAGGATCCATGGCCATGATGGTGAAGCTAAGCATTCAACTACTAAAAGATATCAAAGACGACATCGATTTCTTTTTCAAGCCACCTAAAAAAGAATCTGTGATCCTTCTTCCTGTTGACACATCAAAAAAGATTTCAGATTTCACTCATGTTAAGATATGCAAGTTATTAATAACCTTTTTCCTTATTTTGCAGATCATCCTTCAAATACTCCTCAGAGAAGGCTACCAACGAAATTGTAGACGAGACGACTCCATCCACCAGCGAATCCAGTATCAAGGTCAGTTTAGGATAATAATTTAACTTGACAACTCCAAGTTAATATTGTTAATGACGTTTTTTTCTTTCTCTATGAGCTGTAATGCGGTGTTTGTATATTAGGGGAGTGGGAGCGGCAACAAACTTACTATTGCAACGGATGATAACCTAGAATTTGATGTTCATGAGGAATATTCAGATAGTTTTCTGCGCTGGATAAACAATGGAGAGATGTTATGCCACTAATGCGTCCACGTTATGAAATGAGCTGTTTGAAACGGGTCATGTTAGTCGAGCTAAAATCAGTCATTTTCATGTTCGGGTAGCGTCAAGAATTGCCGCCCCTTGCGTTGATTACCTTTTGTACCTATTTTGAAAATGGTCTGTTTAAGGTGATTGTCGATTAACATGTCTAAGCTGTGCACAACCGTTCTAGTCATTACCTGTATTTTTTTAGAATTTAAGTTCGCGTCAGGGTTTGGGTAATATTGTTCTTAAAAGTTGTAACGATTTACATGTTAATACTATAAATTTGTGTTTTAAACTGAGCCACTTGCCTGCAAATGCGTCAAGGGAAACTATTGGTAGTGCGGGACATTTGTTCAGGTATCCTTATTTAATGATAAAATGATTATGAATAGCTGTGCATAAACTAATCGCAAGTTTGTTTGGTATATGCAGGGTAATAGGGAACATAGGTTGAACCTATTGTTTGATCCAACAATGGACTTCCATACTTACTCTATTCTATGGAACCAGCCTCAAGTTGTGTAAGTTTCTTATCCAAAACACACACACGTGATTTTTTTTATGGGCCACTTGACAATCATCACAAATTGGATAAAGTGACCATACCAAAATCCATTACTAGAAATGAGATGCACTTCACAAAACGTGATTTTTTTTCACTCCATACATTGACCACATTTCTAAACCAATTCGGGTGTGCTTACCTCAAAAAAATGCATCCTATCTAGCCAAACAAAAACCCAATGCAAGAGGAAAGATGAGATTCACGGCAATATAAAAGTGTATTCTCTAACTTAGGTTTGGGTGGCTTCAAATTCAGGTTGGGTTTCGAGTTTCAAGTAAACGAGTATCCTATTCAGGTTGAACCTCCAATTAATCAATAGCTTGGGTCAAAGGGGATGCAAAGGTCAAACGGTCTTCTATTGGCATTACATATGCAAAACAACCATGCTTCTTAATAAGTCCATGTATTTTGATTAGGTGTAGCCAAATGGTGCTGGTGTACACTTTAATGATTAAAGTTTAATGATCCATTTGTTTTTTTTTTTGGAACAAGATAGTTCTCTGTAAAGAAATGAGAGGCGCGATCTTATCTAATCAAATGCATCATCAAGCTGCTACGAGTATGAAAAGGGTTTTGGGTGTTTGGGCATTTAAATTAATTTTTTGTTCTTTTTTTATCAATTAGATGATATGGTATTCGTATTAGAAAGTTTTGGATATATATGTTTTCGACCCCCCCCCCTCCGTAAAAAATGTTAAGCTTCACCACTGTCGAAGGCCTCATTGCAACTGATGATACGATTCATCATTCAAAACCGTTGATTTACCCATATCTTTAAAACCCCTCATAACATAACTAGAATCACACAATTTTCTTTGTTTTCTCCTGAAGCGTCGCACAATAACCACCAAACACCATCACAAAACCACCAATCACCGCACACCGCTGAAGGTCGCTGAAGAAGGCCGCAACCGACCCTCACGTTCTGCTACACTACCACCATCGTTGTCACACGCCACATCGGAAACTACATCCTCGTACATAGCCCTAAACTCACCAACCTAAGTGATATGTTTTCTGCCGCATCGCGCAGGTAAACGACTAGTGTATATATATATATATATATATGTGTGTGTGTGGGGGGGGGGGGGGGGGTTCTAGAGTGAACATTAGTGTATTTGCGAACTGAGTGAACAAATCTTAGCCATTGATTTACACACGTGGATGGCTAGGATTTCATGATGAAATCGTAAAATACACCAGTGTATTTCATCATCAAATCTTGGTCATTGATCTACACACAAGTATGGCCAAGATTAGTTCGCTTAGTTCGCAAACTACCCTAGTGTTCGCTATTGAACCTAATCCCATATATATATATATATATATATATATATATATATATATATATATATAGGGAGAGGATCATGAGAAAACTAGATATAAATGAGAAAACAAAAAAACTAACCAAAAAAGCACTAAAAAGGAGGGGGGGAACTTTTAATGAAGGAGGGGGGGACTTTTAATGAAGGAGGGGTAAAATTGGAAAAAAAAAATATAACTTTTCAAACATTTCCCATTTCTCCATACGTTATCATTTTAAAACAAAAATGGCACCATAAGTTCACAAATTTTTGTATCTTTCATTCAAGTATATTCGAGCATATTTTTTATATTTTTTATGACATAAAAAAAATTATGGTGTCGTCTTGTTTTCAATACTATTATTATAGTAGTGCACATGTGTAATATAACATGTACTACAATTGCATTACGTGGTTAAAATTAGCTTTTTGAGTCTAGTTTAGCTTTTAGGGTTAGTTTTTTGGAGGTTTAGGATTAGGATTAGGTTTTTGGGTGTGGGGGGGGGGGGGGAGGGGGGTTTAGGTTTTTGGGGGGTGGGGGGGTTTAGGTTTTTTTCGGGTTTATGTTTAGGGTTTAGTTTTAGGTTTTCGGGAGGGTGGGGGGGTTTAGGTTTTTGGGGGGTGGGGGGTTAGGCTTTTGGTGGGAGGGTGAATTTAGGTTTTTGGGGGGTGGGTTAAGTGGTTTAAGCTTTATGTATTAGTGCACATGTGCAGTACAACAAAATTTTTTTTTTTTTTTTTTTAGTTTTTTTCCATACATAAAAAGTAGAGATTTTTATAAAAAAATTGCAAAAAAAAAAAAAAATTGGTATTTTTTAGGTTTTTTTAGGCTTTTTTGGTTAGTTTTTTAGTTTTCTCATGATCCATCCCCTATATATATACACAGTAGAAACTCGATAAATTAATACTCGATTATTTAATAATCTCTCTAAGATAATATTTTTTGCCGGTCCCGACTCGGGGATAGGGTGCTAAATTAATAATTCGCTAAAATTATAAGATAATACATTTTTGATAATTTCTTTAGACCTCATATAAAATATAAATTAATAATTCCTTATATATAGCATATTACATGAATGGTTTATGAAGGTTTCTTGAAAAATGACTCAATTGTCTTTTGTTTTTTGTTGAAATCAATTTCCCCTTGAATCTCGTCTCTAATTTTCCTTAGCATGGTAAGAACTTCTGGTGTTGTTTTCTCATAGCTCAACAAGAAATTGTTCAATGTGATTGCCGCTTTAATAGCTTCGTTTCACGAAGGGGGCTCCATTGTAGAACTTTCATCATCTTCTTCATCGATATCATCTTTATTAATTAAGCGGAAGCTTGAAAGGTGTTTGTAAACTAAGTATTCTACTATAAATTATTAAAATATTAATTAATTAATATATAAATTAATAATTATTAATTTATCGATTAATTAATAACTCTTTTAATTAATAAATTTTGGTGGTCCCAAGTGTATTATTTTATAGAGTTTCTACTGTATATATATATATATATATATATATATATATATATATATATATATAGGGGACCGCTAACCACCTCCAGTTGTAAGAACCATGAGAACTTTTTGATCCGGGGCGAGTTGGACCAAATTTATTTTTCATAAACGTAGATGCTTGTATTATAAACACATTTGAAAAAATAAAAATAAAAAAAATGTCGTGTGTGTAGTTTTGAGCACCACAAGTTTGTGTTTACGGGTACCGTTAAAATTTGCGGTACCCGTAAACACAAACTTGTGGTGCTCAAAACTACACACACGACATTTTTAAATTTTTTTTTTTACAAATGTGTTTATAATACATGCATCTACGTTTATGAAAAAAATTTTGGTCCAACTCGCCCCGTAAGGTGTATTTCTCATGGTTCTTACAACTAGAGGTGGTTCTCATTTTAGCGGTCCCCTATATATACAGGGGATGGCTATATAGAAAACCCTTAAGTTTTTAGAAAACTCTGGAAACTCAAATCTCCCCCCATTTTTACCCAACCTCCCGACATTTTTTTTTTGAAAAAAATAACACATGTAATATACATGTTTTAAAGTGTTTTGGGCCAAAAAAAACAAAAAAGCGCCGAAGGGATGTTTAAAAAAAATAAACAAATTTCAGCAAACTTCGGGTGACTAACATGTGTTAGGCACAAAAGGCAGAAACTTGCTGAAATTTGTTTTTTTTAAACATTCCTTCGGCGCTTTTTTGTTTTTTTTGGCCCAAAACTCTTAAAAACATGTATATTACATGTGTTATTTTTTTCAAAAAAAAATGTCGGGAGGTTGGGTTTTCTAGGGTTTTCTCAAAATGGAGGGTTTTCTACCTAGCATTATCCTATATATACATATATATATATATATATATATATATATAGGGATATTTTTATCATTTATTATATGTATTTTTTTGCTTTTGACTTTCGAGATATTTTGGAGCTTTACAAAACAGTTCGGTCCGGGAAAGATGGTAGGAAGATTGCTCACGGAATTGTTTTGGTTACGTGTTGGGCTTTGTGGAAAGAGCGAAACGATAAGATTTTTAGAGGGAAGACTCTTAAAGTTATGGATGTAGTCGGGTGTGTTAAATCTTTGTCATTTTTATGGTTTAAACATATATCGAGGTTTAAACACATCAGGTGGAAGAATTGCTGTATTTTTCCATTATACATGTTGTAATAGGTGGTTGTTTTGGCGGTCCTCGGTTTGAGGACTTTGTTGTGTTTTGAATGAAAGTCATTGTTCAAAAAAAAAAAAAAAAACTCTTAACATGTATGTAATCATAAAAATACACATAATAAATGATAAAATTATCCTAAACAAAAAAATATACAAATAAAAAGATTTTTTTATTAGGAGTTCTGCGAATTTCGTAAATATTTTGGGTTCTAAATGATCCTTACTATATATATATCAAACTTTTATTTGTAACACTATAAAAATAAGCCTTTAAGATCTAAATAAGAAATGTTTAAAAACGTTAAACTTGAACGGCTACACATGTTTGATAAGTGGTTTATGTTATCCGACTCAAAACCTGATATTTATGTACCATGTTTTGAATTGTCTTGAGAAATACCGCCCCAATTTCTAATACATTGATAGTGGTCTTAAACGATCACACACGAATGGGTTACCTTTGATCGTGAGTTGTTGTTAGCGTATCTCTCACAAGTGAATACCCCGAAACACTACTATCCTAATTCCTGACACGAACACGGATTTTAATGGCAACATGTACAAGATAACACAAACGTAAAATAAAAGCACTTTTAACGGCAAATTTGGATCACTAAAGTATTATCGTGCCACGAGCGGAACCACCCCATCATATCCCATATCCACTAGGCAATAATGTCTATAAACCAATTTAGGAGGAAACCCAATAAATCTAGAAAGACCCTTCTTATGAGAATCGAACACATAACCTAATGGAAAAATTACACTTTTCGTCCTTTATGTTTGTAGCTAGTTGCAATGAATGACCTTTACCTTTAATAATTACAGCCACAGTCCTTTATTTTGAAAACTTGTTACAGCTTTCGTCCTTTAGCACTAACTTGGTTAAAATTTTCAGTTAAATGTGACATGTGCATTGCACATGAGGGTATTATAGTCTTTTCCTAATCTAATTCAATAAAACAAAAAGATTAAAGCTTTTAAAAGACCTCCACCCCTATTCCTCTCTTCAGTCCAGTCCACCCTTACTCCTTTCTTTCTCTCTCTAACACCCACCACCGCCACCATCAACCACCCACCACCACTCTCTCCCTCTCTCTACCCCTCCTCCCCTTATTCACCTCCGTTTTGTTCGACCTCCGCCGCACATGGTGGTGGTTTGGTGTTGCGGTTGTCCGATGGAAACCCTAGATTCTGGCCGACACTGCCGCTGGAAAGCCAACGCCACCCCAGAGACGATCGTCCCCACCCCACACGATTATTTTCGTTACCCAATATTCCGTATTCACCTCCGATTTGAAAGAGGTGTACTTGATATAGACCGTTTGAAAGAGATTAGGTGGATGATTTTGTGAAGTTCTTGGATTGAAGTGCAGAGTTCTAGAAGAATAGCTGCTGGATATTTGTAAACATGAGCTGGGATGTGGATTCTTTGAGTTAGTGTGTGTTGGATGCGAGAAGGAGAAGATGAAGATGAAGATTAGGGTTTTCAGTTTCTAAAATTTTGATTTCTCAACAGTTATTGTGGTGGAGAACGAGCGGCGGTGGCGGAAGGAGGCGGAGCTCCGACGAGTTAGATCCCTAAAGAGAGTGGTTTTTGGCCGGTATAGGGTAAGCTTGATTGGTTTGGTTTGGTATGAGTTTTTTCTGTCATCAGTGGGTTAACTTTGGTAAGAGTGAGAAGATGTGTCGATTAAACATATGTATGCTTCAGATCTCCAGATCTGAGTTCTTTCTGGTTGGAGGATACATGTTCAAGAAATCAAATAACTTGCCAAGAAAGTAGATCAACAGTCTAGATTTACCGTTTGATGAGCTCGTTAGTCTCAGCATGTAGAGGTATAAAAATTGGGCAAACTACATGTTGATATCTACTTTGCAGTACACAGAGGAAGAAATTGATACGATTGTGATCAATTAGTGGTAATATTATTCAGATTGTGATGAATTTTGGATTTTGAATCTGATTCTAAGCTTTTAGAGAGAGATGGGCATTTATATTTGTTTTGATAATAAGTTATTAAATATTATAATTAATTAACTAAAAGACTAAATTGCCCTTAGGTGAATAGATTTAACTGAAAATTTTAACCAAGTTAGTGCTAAAGGACGAAAGCTGTAACAAGTTTTCAAAATAAAGGACTGTGGCTGTAATTATTAAAGGTAAAGGTCATCCATTGCAACTAGCTACAAACATAAAGGACGAAAAGTGTAATTTTTCCTAACCTAATAATCTCTAAGTTTTATCCCACCCCAAAATGCTAATAGACTATTTGTTTTCTTATAATCCTATTTAAATATTTAATTCCCATGTAAAGCGAGACCATAAAATTTGCTGTCTTAGACCCAACGGAAATTTAATTAATTATAGAAAAAACAATAAACAAAGCTTCTAGAAGCAATTAAATTGAGAACGTCATGGATAAGTCCCACAACTAATGCCAATATCCCTCACTTGCAGTGGAGTGGTGGAGAAGACTTTGGGTTTCCTTGGAGACCCAGGTTCGATCCCCACCCACTGCATTTGGGGGAAGAGGAAATGATGGGGAAAGGGCCGGGTCACCGGTTCGACTCCTGATCCCAACACGAGTTTCTAGTACAGTGCATTTACTCCAGAGAGCCTCGGCTCTTGTGGAGGGTGCAACTACCAGTCCCGGCAACGGGGGCACTGGGGGCTGGAAATTTCTCGTGGAGAGCCATGCCAAACTCTGATGCCAAGCCGTGGGCACGGTTAAGACACCACACTGGCCGGAGTGGGGTTAAGGGACTATCATGTCGACTGATAGTTGCGGCCCTATCGTTTGTTGTAGTACCCGCCTCTTAATCAAAAAAAAAAAACTAATGCCAATAAAGTAGCGGTGGAGTGGTTAGGGAAATATTTGGTGTTCCTTTTGACCTGTGTTCGCCTTCTACACTCATTATTTTCTGCAGCATCCAGGTGAAGGGCGAATACGGGTGGCGCTGATTCGTATTGGATAGGAGGCGAGTTTTTACCGATTATTCCACGGTCGTACCTTCGGACAGGTGGAGGTCGGGTTTCCGCGCGTCTGGGAGAGCCAAGGGGCAGGCGGTGGTCGAGTAGTCGACCTTGGCCATAGCGCCCGGTGTCACAGTGATTGACACATCATTCTTTGTCGTTCAAAAAAAAAAGTCCCACAAGTAATATAAATAAATTTGCTAAAAGAAATGAAAAAAAAAGGAACACCTCCAGCAAGAGGCTGAAAATTGCCAGCCCAGCCCAGTCGGTTTTGAAACCTCATAAACCCTAAACTTGTTCATCTTCTTCGCGAAACTTCTTGTCAAAAATGGAGAAATCTGAAGCTGTTTGCGGACAAGAAGCACTCGAATTGCTTAACTGCGTCACCAGCTCACCTTTCGATCAAGACAAATGCATTACGCTCTTGAATTCACTGCGGAAATGCGTTCTAGACAAGGTAAAATCGTTTGTTCCTTTCGCTTTCACTTTACAAATTAGGTTTAGATTTCAATATTTCTGCCTAATTTCATGAATTCTAGATGATTAGGTAACATCTCTAGAGCTTGATTTGAATTATTAGCGTGTTTTAGTTATTTCAGTGTCGTTAGATACTTGATATTATTCAATCAGAGTTTTGAATCAGGTTTTCTAAAATTATAATTATATAATTTATATTTCCTACAAGTGTTATTGATCTGGTTTCCATGTTATTGATCATTAATTTAAAGTTTTATTTAGCGGTGTGCATGGGTCAGTTTGGTTCGGTTTTTACTATTAACCATAACCGCTAACTTCGGTTATGAAGTCGGTAATGGCTCGGTTTCGGTTATTTTCGGTTAATTAACCAAGAAAAGTTTGAAATAAATAGGGGTGTTTTTAGATTAGGACTTAGCTTTGGTCTTTGTTATAAAATAAGACTATACTTTTTGGTTAACCTACCGATGTGGGATTCCCTTTAATAAGTTAAATTCTCAACAAAAAAAAGTTATGATCATATACCTCTATTCTTCATTAAAACAAAAGGGCATCTACATCAAGATCATTTTATTACTTTACATACTTTTATCTTAGTAAAAAATATCTACATAGTTAATGTGAAACTTAAATCCGTTATATAGACTTATAATTACATGTTCGGTTCAGTTTCGGTTATATCGGTTAACTAAAGCTTCATAACCGTAACCATAACCGATTAGTGGGCTATACAAAGTTTCATAACCATAAACATTGGTTATGTCAGTTATTAATTAATAGTGGTTCGGTTATTGTTTGGTTATCGGTTATGATGGTTGTTTTGCTCACACGTAGTTTAATTCACTACAAGTGTTTTTTGCTTTGGAAATGATTATGATCATTCTAGAAACGTGATGTATTTTTCATCTTTAACTGTATAGAAAGTGAAGAAGTTCTCATTGGCGGAAGTGAAACCAGCAAAAGTTGAGGACAAGCAGGGCTGACATTTTATCTTCAATTGAGATTATAAGATAAATGATTTAAGCATTGTTGATAAGATAAATGATTTAAGCATTGTTGTTCAACATATAACTTGGCTTACAAATGAGAAATTGCATCTTTGTTTTGAAGTTATTCTAGTGCAAGCATTTTGTTCTACAGTATATTGCGACGCGTATGTACTTGTTAATGCAATATGTGTGGGGAAAACATCAACAGTCTTGGTAACATCATATAGGGACGGAGATGGGTCGGGTTTGGGAATTCCTGTGATTGTAAAAGCGTATGCCGAATCTGATATTGTCCCATTTGGTAACTGGTAAATTAACTGATTGAACCCCTAGTTTTTATATGAAAACAGTGTATTAATGGAAATTTAGAGAAATGTGAAATATGTACTACATTCTCTACAAATCTGAAACAATAAGTAGTAGAGTTGATTAAATTTTAAAAAGTATAAAATAACTCATAAGTTGGGTTGTGAAATGAAGTAAATGCACAGAAGGATCAGCGCAGTTTTTCAAAAATGTCTCTTGCTGCTGCTGGCTCTGTTTCACTTAAAGATCTTTGTAACTACGCTTGCTTGTTCCATGCGTGGCAACATTCAGGTGGCCGCTCCATCATATAGGTTCGTTCCCATAAGGCGACAACGATCTATGTTTTGTATGACTGACCAAAAACCAGTCTTATGTTATCAATGGCTGACCAAAACCCAGTCCAGACCAGGACCGAACTGAACATGAACAGTTATTTCTTAGCTCTCTTTTGGTTTCGTTACATTTGTCCTGTAAACTTAACAAAGGTAATGGATAACAAGATCCGTTGGCAGGAACTTAAGACTGAACTGAACATGAGATGTGTAGATAGAACACATGTTTGACCATAAAATGAACTTGTCGATTTTCTAAAAACGAAAAACGTTGAGAATAAGTGATGAAGTAGATATTTCTTTCAATGTTACACATGATTCGAATGCTGCTACAATCTTGATCAATTCCGCAAAAGAAAATCGTGATACCTTAAGAGTTGTTGGTCATCTCTGACATTAACACTACGCTGGAGACGTAACGCGCAAAACCTGTTTCTAAAAGAACTTACATTGACCATGGATACTGTTCGATTCCTCTTGCGACTGTATATTGTTTCTCACACGCTAAAGATGAAACATATTTCAACCCTATCCTGCACATCTGAAATTTTGTAACTCAAACACGACCAAAATTGTGTAATCAAATCGTAAACGTTTTAGACGGGTGGGTGGTAAAAGAAAGGGTTAATCAGGTTAGCCGGCCAACATAATTAACTAAATTGGTTAAACAGGTCAACCCGAGCACGTCCCGTTTGTTAAACGGGCTAGACATGACAACTCAAAACCTGATTATTTTGGTGGTGTCGTTAATCTCCACCTTTAATTGCAACTGAGTGGAATGCAAAACGTAACAGCTGACGAGTAATGCAATAGCTGTCCTAAAAATACAAAAATAAAACGAAAAAAAAAATGATACAGACCAGAGCAAACCTGGCTTGTGCAAGCACTGAAAAAGAAAATATTTTAAGTTGCTTGTTACGCGTGGTCATTTAATATTTTACCCGATATTAAAAATACCCGATGCGTTCCTTAATCTCATGCCTCATCTTCGCGTATGGGTTGGGTTGAGTAAGACGAGCAAGGAGTAACGAGTCAGAATGTGTTTGGATCATAACAAGTAGATTTTGAAAATGGTCATTTTGGTTCGTGTCAACACAGTTCATTTTAGAAACATATATCTAATGGCTAAAATTACTTGGATATAATGAGATTTTTATAAGATGTATCCAACTTCTGAAACCAATGACAATGTCACCTTCTGGAATGAAAAAATATACCATTTACAAACTAAAAATTGAAGCTGCAACAATATTTTCTGACCAGACCACACCATTGCATCAACCCATCTTTAATTTCCTGCTAAATACCCGATCTTCGTTTATAAAATACGACTGAATTTCTTGCACAGTTTTTCAACGTTTTTGAAGGTCATCCCAACCTGCAGAAACCGATAGGTCTAATGGCTCGAATAAATATATTTACAATGCAAATGGGTCAAACAAAATTTAGTCTAAGATGAATAAATTTCAGCAGACAACTCGAAAAGGGTAATTGCTAGACTGATGGAAACAATTGTTGGCTAGCAACAATTGTTGATTTTAAGGGATGCCAAAAGTTGGTTGGCTAGAAACAATCGCCGCTCAACAACTTCTTGGCCACAAAAACAACTCAGCCGAAAAGAGTAATTGCTAGAATGATAACAGAACCGATCATAACTGGAGAATTTCGGGACTTCTTGATCCCAAGTCACGATGTTATGCCATAATATTCATGTCTAAGAATGAGGCCTCTCCACATACAAGTGAAAGACCAGATTTTTTAAGGGATCTGAAGGAGAAAACTTGAAACGCTGTGTCTTTAAAATAGTGTCGTGTCTTAACGTCTAACAGAGATTGCGTCTTATAATAATTCAAGAGTCAGTATGCTATCTACAATACGTTGCAGGGATCATAACATCCCATGTGGTCACACGTGGCTGGGTCGGGTACAAAGAGCGTATGAGCATTTGATGCCGACTGATCCGAAAGGAGATATCAACTCAAAATGTATGTCAAAAAGTGCCAAGTGGTTTTACATCATCAAAGCAAATGCACTTTAAAAATCAAAATGAAAAAGTCCGGGTCCGACTAAAAACAAAAATGATTACAACTTTAACAACAGAGACATGACACAAAGAAAAAAGAGCAGTGGCTCAAATGCATAACAATACGGTAAAAATCACGCTAATCGATATCATCTTCATCATCATCCGAAACCACCTTTTGCTTTTTCCATTTGTAGGCTTGCTCTAATATCTTCAAATTAGACGCTTGTGATTCCTCAGGGAACAGATAATCTATGTACTCCTCAAACCTGCAATTTATAATATTATTTAACAAGCTTGCACTAAAATGCGACATCAAATACAGAAAAAGAGAACCGAACGACATACCCAGCAGCAGTTCCATTGTCTATTTCAATCTGTCTTCTCTTCTTCAATTTCTTCGGCAGCTTAACACGCACCAGTTCAACGTCACCCAACTCACCGAAACCGCTTTCCATGTTTAACCACTCTTCTAGTAACATGGCCCGCTCTTCTTTAAGTTCCGGAGCCGACGTTCTGTAGTAGTTTATCGCATTTTCAAACACTCCTGATTTCAAATACAAAGTAAGTTGGCAAATCAGTACTTTGAATAATTGGAATATTAATAAAAAACGGCAAGTGAGAGTAACAAGATGGTTACTTCTGGCGCGCTGAATGCAAAGTTTCCGTTGTTCCAGAAGAATGTTTTCGGGTAGCTCTTCCTGTTGTTCTACTTCTACAATCGCAGATGCTTCGAAATTTGCGTAGCTGATCCATACCTTTAGATGCTTTGTGCGATCCAAAAGCCGTTCGTATAGCTGTCTTGTTCTTTCGAATTCACCCTCTGCTATCTCGAAGTCGATGTATGCCTTCCACAGCAACTCTGGCATGTCAAGTGCAGGTTGTGCAATTGCAAGCTCGAAAAGGGCTCGGGCCCGCTCGGTTTCACTCAAAGATCGTTCCAGTTCGGCGTACTTAGTCCACGCATAGCAGTTTTCGGGTGACCACTCGAGATATTTTTCGTATAGCTTCCGACAACGATCTATGTTACCGAGCTGAAGCTCGATCTCAATGTACTTCTTGAAAATCTGTTTGTTAAATTATATATAAACAGAGTCAAACCAAGAACACGCGGAAAAAGTCAACACAAATAAGTAAAGTAAAATCTCATACTAACATACTATACCTTGTCTTTAGGAGCAATTCCAATTGCATTACCAAGAATCGAGCGTGCACCCAAGAGGTTTAACTGTCGGATTTCAAACTGAGCTGCCAATAACCAAATTTTCGCAAACGAGAATTTCTTGTGCGGAATCAATTTTAAACACTCGCTATAAACATCCCGTGTTCTAGAAACATCTTGTGCGTCGAGCTCTTCATACAGTGCATAATTGATCCATAAATAAATGTATCGTTGCCAGTATCGTTTCTCGTCAGCAGGAGGAACGTTAGCAATTGCTCTCTCGTAAACCTCACGGATCCTCGGTTTGTTACCGACACTCTCCTCGAGTCTAATGTAGTCAAACCACGAGTCATAATTAAGTGGATTTTTTCTAACTTCTTCCTCATACTGAAACCGTCTTTTCCCGACTATTGCATCTTCGATGCCCTCTCGATCACCATACTGTTTCTCAAAAGCAACAAACTTTCTGTATAAATCTTCGGCCCGACCCTTTGGTATATGGTCTAGAGCAAATTTATAAATGCATCTTGCTCTCTCGGTTTCCTTACATTTCTCTTCGAATTCAGCAAAGGCGACAAATAATGTCTCCGCTTCTTCATCGTCTGCCAGCTTATCAACCGCCCTTTCATAACAATTACGGGCTTTACTGATCTCTCCGTTTTTCATTTCGAACTTTGCAAAACGGATCCAAGCCCCAACTTTAGGTATGCATTGGACGAAACGTTCATAGATAGCTCTAGCTCGCTCGAGCTCGTTGTATCGTAATTCAAATTTAATATAGGATAACCATGCTTGTTGATCAGGCTCCCAGCTCATCCACCTTTCGAATATCTGTCTGGCACCTGCAAAAAAGTAATAGATCCGTAAAAATTAACGAGCAACCAATATACGATTACAGCTTGTTAACATACAATCTAGCATTCTAAGCACTTTACTAACTTAACTAATGGATTTCTTAAACCTTTGCTATATACAACCAATCTTGTATTACAAATAACACATAACAATCAATATTTGACAAAATAACAGATTAACAATAGCATCATACCTGCCACATTTCCAAGCATCTCTTCCATATGAATATACTTATACCACAACTGATCGATCCTCGGCAACAACGTAACCGCCCGATCCCACACATTCCTCGCATGATTAATAAACTTATTCTTCATCTCAGTTTCCGCATACTTCAACCACATTGTATGATCCCTATAATCCACATCAAGCGCCCGCTCCCAAACCGACCTCGCCCGGTTAAAATCCTTCTGGGATTCCTCCCACTTGGCGTATTTCACCCATACACTCTTGTTCCACCTCACTCTCCTAATCAGATCCTCAAATTCCTTTCGTTTTCGGAGCCGGTAGTCTGCGAGCTCTGTCGGGTCGGTTATTTTCTGTTTCGGAGGGCGGATTTCGGCCTCCTGTCGCTCCCGGGCCTCGCGGAGGATCTGTTCGGCGGTGATTTGGATTGGGGCGGGGGTTTTGTTCTTGACACGAGTTGGTCTAGGGAGTTTGACCTCGGTTTCTTTACGGGTTAGGTAACCTAGTGATGGGTCTCCTTCTCGATTCGCCATTGTTTGATTGGTGCTGGAGTAGATGTGAATCGAATTGACGAAACTAGTGAAGAACGAACTAGGTTTCTGCAAGATCGATTTACGGGTGAAGTAATGAGCGATGTGATTTAGGGTTTGTGTTTATTCTACAAATCGAATTGGGGTTGGATTGGAGGTTAGAAAGGGGGCGTCGATTTCAAAATCCAAAAGGGAAGAAGGATATTTATAATGAAACATAAAAGTGGGCTTGGTTTAGACTACACTAGTTGGGCTAGGTTATATAAATTTATTTTAACAAAAGTGGGCTTGGATTAGATTAGACTACATTAGTTGGGCTTAGGGCTATTCACGAGCTGAGCCGAGCCGAGCCAGGGTAAGCTCGAGCTCGGATTTGAAATTGAGCTGAAACTCTAAGCTTGGGTTTGGCTTGGTTTGGATCGATTTTAAAAGGAAAAAAATAATAAATAGCTCTTAAAAATTCAGTAGTTCAAAATATTATTAAATAGTTTAAAAGAAAATATCTAAAATAAGTTAAACCTTGTACATTACAAGCCAAAATGAAGTTTAACAATGCAAAATAAGTTTTAAATTTTAACGAAATACAATATTAGTTCATTAGCATGGTAATCAACTTTGAAATATGCCATAAGGGTTAGGTTCATGAGTGAACAACATCCTTGTTTGCGAACAAAGTGAACAGATCTTGACCCTTTATTTGTTTTTTCTGATGAAAATGATAGGATTGTAATTTTACATTTAATTTATTTGTTTAAATTCATGTTCTTTTATGATTTAGCAGTTACATGTCCTATAATTTCGAAAACAAGAAGATTTCCTTTGATTTTATCCAGGATTCGATCATATCTCCAACCAATTTTTTTCGAAATTCATACATATCATCTCTTTTTTTTAACTTACGAACATGATTATGGAGGATTCTAATATCAGCGATTCCAATAGCCAAGACGCAAGACAACAAGCAGAATTCAATCCCGTCTTTTACACAACCATGAATCGTCCAGGTTTTTTATTTTTAACTTTTTGTGTCGCTAGCTACATGAATTATTTGATCAGTTTTTAGTGCATCTCAGTATTGATTTCTATCGGTTTGTTGATTTATATTGGGGTTTAACGTTGATTCATGTGTAGAACAATTAGTGATGATCTTGATGATACGTCGACAAAAAAAATGTTTTTTGTGTCGGTTTTAGAGAGCAGTGGATTAGTTATGTATTGCCAGTATGTTTTTTATTGCACATATAGTAATGTATAACAATGTTTTTTTAAAGATAATAGTTGCATGTACACACATGTATAGATCATATGTGTTACCACTTATAATCTTGTGTTCTTAAGGTGTTATTCATGTGTAGACTAAAAACTGATTTTTGTGTCGTTTTTACAAAGTTCTATAGTTTTACTTTATTGCCTGCAGGCTTTTTTATATACACTGATGTATAAGAATGTTTTGTGTAGATAACAACTGGATGTACACATATTTACATCATAAAATTTACCACTTAAATAATTATATATTTTTTGTTATCTTAATGTTCAGAGTTAGCTGCTAGTAACGTATACGAAACACCCAACGAGAGTAGGTATTGGACGCCAGTTGTTCCGCCCGGTTTCAAACCAGATTCTGAACTTCGTTCGCGAAGGCACCGGACTTTTGACGGGCCAGCCCTTTTTTATGCGCAGTTCCTTTTCGGGCGGCTGTAGGACGGACGGCCGCCTATAGGTGGTAGGGTAGGGTGGGTGGTACCGCTCAGATTGCGGCCAATCTTCCTAACCGCGCGCGGGCCGGGCTTAGAGCGCTTGAAACTCATCACTACCTCGTAAGGGCGTTGAGACCTTGTCATTGCTAGATTAGTTCAATAGAAACCGCAATTGCAATGTATGAGGAATATGCACAACTAGAAGGGTTTTGTACACGTTTGGGCACTTCTAAGAAAGAAAAAGTTGGCGACAAAAAAATTACAAATCTGCGATATGTCTTGTATTCTAAAGCGAACAAACCGAAAGGTAGCGATGGTTAACCTTTTGCTGTTAATAGTATTTCCCCCAAACGTCGCTCAAACATAAAAGTTACAGACTGTAAAGCTTGTGTGAAATTTAAACGTCTGAAAGATTCAGATGATGTTGAATTATATGACTGGGTAGAACATCACAACCATTGGTTTACGTCTCCATAAAATCTTGATTTATCGCTAAAGAAAAGGAAACTTGATTTTTCAACTCAAAATAGATAAGTTAACAAGATTTCGTGTGTGTTGATGATAAATTATATGAACGTTTACGTATATATATATATATATATATTGCGACAAACGGGAGAGTTAACTGATTTACACAATAATGGTCACCAATAAAATCGTTCAATTTGTAAAATCAAAAAAATATGTATATATGGACTCATATATATATTAACGTGCCAACATAATCAAAAATGACAACTTTTCGAGAAAACCTCAAAGTTATGTGATAATTCTAAGAAACGGAGAAACATAGGATTTTTGTGTTATGTATATTGATTTAGAATTATTCCTATATTAGGACAAGTAGGAATCAATCTCTAGGATTGTGATATTAAAATACGCACCCAAAGGTGAGTGTCACTAAACCCCTCTTTTTACTGTTTTGTACATATTTTGGGGGTAGAACACGTCATTAAAAGGGTTTAATAATGTTTTTGAAATAAAACATACCTTTTAATATAAAATATATATTTTCGATGAAAATATATGAAATTTGATAAGTCATACGTTTCGAAGTAAAAACGTTTTTGATGAATAAATGTTGGACATTGGGATGATACTGTATTTCCTAGGCGAAACATGACCGTATAGTTGGGACGGATGCCGGCCTGGGTCTCGAATGATGGAGATTCAGGGGATTCGTACAACACTGTGTATTAAATTGTCATATTAGTAGGATATATATATTGTACGTGAGGCAGACATCATATTGTTCTCAAAGAGAGAACCCTGCGCCCATGATGTCGTTTAATCAGTTAAGTATTGCACACGATGAATTGTTGGTAGATCTATCGGGTTGACAACCCCGTCGTGACCGGTCGCCCCGTGTCAAGTCAAGCGACGAATTAATATTCTGTTTATTGTCTAGCTTTGATTATCCCTGCATTGTTAATATATAGTTCGTATCATCTAGCTAACATACGAGTCTGAAAATTGACGCAATAATTTAATATACAAAACCTGGGCAATATATATTACAGTTGTCAGATCGATGAACCGGCGGAAGGCCCATGGATTTTTAATAAGGAAGTGAAATGGACTTTCTAAAATCTATATGGATGTTTTCAAATAGACACCTAATCAGAAAGTTTTCCTTGGATTAAAATTGGTTGTAAGTGAACACGTGAACTCACCTTCCTTTGTGTTGACACTTGATTTTTAACGTGTTCTACAGGTACTTGAGTTCGGCTTCGGGAATCATGGCGTATCTTGTGGTTGTTGATGCATGTTTTGTCACTTAATGTGTTGGTCTAACTTTTAAAACTTTCTGGGACGAACGTAATAAGACCCGTGAGGATCAAAACAACTTAACTATGTCATGGTTGTGTCATAATTTAAAACGTAATGTTTTAAACTTAGGTTTTGAATAAGATAATATATCCAACAAATTATTGCAAAAATCACCAAGATATAAATGGGCACCAGCTTCCGTCACCACTACGTTTTATATTCCGCTGCGAAGTATTTTGGGGTGTGACAGAAGTTGGTATCAGAGCTAATGGTTGTTAGCGAACTAGATGTTTTCAAAGGAAAACACTAGACTTCAACCGAAGAATTTTGAGATTTAAAGTCCAAAATTCTTGAAGCCAAGATTTTTAAATAAATGTGGAAATTTTATCATGTATGAAAACCCTTATGTGTTTATGTGCATACGTGATTTTCTATTTATTTGGGCCTTATGTGTTACTATTCATATTGATCACACACGTACTTTGTACGGTTACGATATGTCACGTCTCGGTCTATAGAGCCATTAGTAGTCCTGCTCACTGATGCTGTCGAGCATACACTTGAGATTCCTTCGCCCGTCGTTATACAATTGTCTATTCCGCTATTCGAGTCTCATGTTTTGCTACACCTCTTTTAAGTCTACACTCGTCGTAGGAAGAGGACTCGACCCATTAGAGAGATCACATCGACTTCGAGAGCTAAGATAGCGTCCGCTATGAAGAGGCAGAAAGGGGTTTGGGTCAATCGCTCTCACTGTGATCGTCAGTTTGCCACGTTGCGCGGAGGCATGGAGACGATGAAGGACTTAGAGGGACAAATGGACTGTGATGTTGAGCTAGAAGAGCTTGTTAGGAAGATGTTGGACTTCCAGGGAATTGAAGCGTTAGTTGTTGGTTGTTTCTGTTGTTTGTTATGTATGTCTCATTTGATAAACCCTATTTATGGCTTGCATGCCAAATTTTCAGATATTTAGGGGGAAATTTCATATAGACTTGTAACGGGTGTTGATGTAAATTTTGATTAGTCTTAGTACTAAAAACAAGCTTTGTAAAATTTCTGGTATAAATATCAAATGGGTTTCTTTTGGTTTAAGAATTGTTCTCATTAATATGTGGATATTATACATGCGCAATGTTTGGTCAACTACCATATAATGATTGAATTATTCTTGGTTATCGTCTCATGTGATTATTATTGTTGTAAATAATAGAAACGACGAAATGCCGCCAAAAGCGAGACAGGGTTCTGGACTACCTAATTACCCCGGAAGAGTTGGCACAACTCATAGCCCAACACGTTAATACTGCCATGGAACAGCGCGATGCTAACCAGAATAATGGCCAGGAACGTGGACGTGATGCTCATGGGCATGTTTTGGTGGGACACAGATCGGAAACCCTTCAGGTGATATAATGATCGGAAAGTTTTAATAGTTCCTGTGTTATGATATAATCGGAGCGTAATTCTGATTTTTCATTAACTTTGTGAACAGTACATAGATGTACACCTAAAACAATCCAGGGTTGTAACCCAAGATCAGTTGCTGGTACCCTATTCAATGACATGGCAACGGTATGTGTGATGTCGGGCCGTCACAGCGGATCGACCATTCAAATAATTCCGCATTCTGAGCCTAGATCTGGGAATTCGCGAAAGCGAAAGTCTGAGAGTTCGAGGAAAGATACCGATGAAAAGCATGGTGAGGAACGCAGTTGGAGAAAGCGTGTGTAGCTAACCCTAGAGAGTCGGGAAAGGATAATGTCAGGGATAGCAGGAGTGGTCTTGAGAGGAAGACTCACGAGGATGAGTGGAGAAAGTGCGCCAGGTGGTCGGACTGGACATATGATTCGCAAGTGCTATGCTAAGAGTACATCGGAGGAAGGGACACTCAAAGGATGCTACGAGTGTGACGAGCAAGGACATTTCGAGAGAGATTGTCTGAAAATGAAGGGTCGGGATGCCAGAAGTAGAGTGTTCGAGCTAAATGCTGGGAAGGCATGAGACGATCTTCCTGTTGTTACCAGTATGTTTCGAATCAAAAACCAATCTATGTTCATACTCTTAATACCAAACCTGACTTAAGTTTTGTTCGAGAAACTTTAAACCATTTTTGTGTTTACCAACAAGTAAGCTGGGTATAAAGTGTCCGATAGAACTAGCAATTGGTAAGTTGATGAAAACTAGTAAGGTCATTCGTGATTGTAGTGTTTAGTAGGTGATCGTAGTTCTAGCGTTGGTTTATTTCCAGTGGAGCTGGGGAGCTTTGACGTAGATGCGAGGATGGATTGATTATCCAAGAGCGAAATGGAGACTATCACTGGAGGAAGCTAGCTAGGATATCTCGTCCTGATGACGGTAGAGAGGCGGTAGTTGTTTGCGGGGACCGACCGAGTCGAGTGTCGAGTTTCGAGTGTCGAGTGTTGATGGTTGAGAGTTGTCAGCTTTGTAAGGATGCTCAGGTGGTTGCAAAAGGGGCTATCCTGCATTCTTAGTTAACGTGGTGGATATGAAGGCCAAATGTAGGAATATCGGAGAGATTCCTATTGTTCGCAATTATCCAGAAGTTTTCCTAAAAAGACTTATCTGGATTGCCCCCTGCGAGACAGATCGAATTCCGAATCGATTTGGTACCCGGTGCTGCACCCATTTGCAAAAATCTCCTTATAGATTAAGCACCGCCTGAGATGACAGAAATGTCGAGTCAGTTTCAAGAGCTACTGGACAAGGGTTTCATTCGATCAAGCTTTTCGTTTGAAGTGCATCTGTTCTGTTGTGAGAAGGAAGGATGGATCCTTCAGGATGTGTGATGATTTCGGAGAACTGAACGAGTTGACTATCAAGAATCGGCATTCTTTTACCGAGGATTGACGAATTGTTCAATCAAGCTACAGGGATCCAGCTGCTACACGAGGATCGACCTACGATTAGGATAATCTCAGTTGAAGGTTACTGATGAAGATATGCTGAGGACTGCTTTTCAAACGTGATATGGCCATTACGAGTTATTAGTCATGCCTTTTGACTAAATTAATGCGCCATTTATAATTATGAATCTCATGAACAGGGTATCGAAACCCTAATCGGATGAATTCGTGATAATATTCATCGACGACATACTTGCCTATGTGCGAACCAAGGAGAATCATGAGTAACGTTTGAAGTTAACCATAGAGTTGGTGAATGATAAGGAGCGCCAAAAACCCCGTCGGGAGTATGATGATCCATATGACTAGCTAGGTGCTACCGGAGATTTATTGAGAATTTCCCCAAAATTAGTGCAGCCTTCGACACTAATAACCCCAAAAGGAAAAGGGAAATTGATTGGACAGTAAGATAGTAGGAAGCTTCTCGGACCTTTAAAGGAAAAGTTGGGAGCGTGTACGATGGATTTCGAAGAAAGTTAGGATACTCACATGCCCTTGGCAGAGTTATCTTACAAATTAACACGCTAGTATTCAGGTTGCTCCGTTTGAAGCCTTGCATAGATGGAAGTGTTGATCACCATTTTGTTGAGTTAACATGACAAAGGACAATTAACCAGACCTTAGTTTATCTAGGAAACCAGCGACAGGATTTGCCTGGATCGAGGGAAGGTTAAAAGTCGCCAATTGATTAACAGAAGGATTACATGGACAATTGAAGGAACTATTGCAATTCCAGATTGAAGATTTGGTTCTGTTAAATGAGCTTTCTTGCAGAGATGCTATTAGGGTTAACAGAGAAAAGAAGAGCTGAGTTACAATGATTAGGTCCTTTCAAGAGCCCATCTTGAGTTGGATCAGTCGCTTATAGGCTCAAGCTACCATAAGGGCTGAGTAGTGTACATGAAGTTTTGTTTGGTCCAGTTGACTAAGTGTATAATGGATAATACACTGATTTTGTTCTTTATAGAGATTTGTTTGGAAGATAAACAGAAGTTTATCGAAGCACTGTAGAAGTAGTACGTATAGCTAGCAGAGTTATGCTAATAACTGGACAGGCGAATTACAGCATTCTAATCGTGTATCTGATTTATCGATTTGGCGATCTGTGGATATCTGCAATGAATGCAGGAAGGAAGACGAGTTTATGAGATTTGATTCTTTCGAGAGCCCATCTCGAGTTGGATCAATCGGGTGTAAACTCAAACTATCTTAGGTACGGGATGATGTATATGTAAATATACGTATGTAGAACTCGAATTGGTGGAATTTTGACTTAATCTTCTTGATTAAGTGCTTGTAAATGTTGAACCTTGGAAAGGGTGGAGAACGTTGAGATGTGAGATTAGGAATTGAGAGTATATGTAATATAAGTCTACGAAGATTCTTTGTAAGAATCCCAGTTTCTCACAGAAACTATAAGACTATATTCATTAGATTCGTTTTTGTTATTTTTATTTAGTGTGAAAACAAAACCTGTAGAGTAAAAATTTCGGGGACGAAATTTCCTAAACAGGGGGAGACTGTGACACCCGGCTTTTCAGGCCGTACCGTACAATTGTAATATGTGTTGTGAATAGATAAAAGGTTGTATTTGACTGATTATGATGTTTATATGTGGAATTTAATGAGTTGGTAAATTTAAACTTTGATAAAAATTATGTTGGCAACGGTAAGATAAACGCTTATCGCGTAACGGTTAAAATGCGAAACGAACGTCGGTGACCACCTGATCAGTGTTGAAACCCTAAAAATAGTCTGTTATGATTAGAATAATTATTTTAATCATATCCTTGCGGAAAAATAATTTAAAACGCTAAGAAACTCTATTTTTCGAGTTTAAGCGCGTACCGCGCGATGCAGCGCTTATACCGACAAAATACCGTCAACACAGCCTGTCAAGACAACTGATAATTATTTTAGTAATAATTTGATGAGTTATCACTTTAGAACGATAAAAATAAATAAAAACGCATAAATCCTTATTTTTGCGATTTTAAGCACGTATCGCGCAGCACAGCGCGCATACTGCCAAATACCGACAACATAGCCAGTCCAGGCGAATAAAATATTGTTCAGTAATATTTTGGTGGGTTTATTTTTATAGAGTGTTAAAAATAATTTAAAACGCACTAAAACGGGATTAAAACACTAGATAAAATACCCGGTATCTAGTAAAATACCAATTTTTAATCTATATTGTATATATATATGTGTGTGCATCGTATATATGAGAGAGAAGAGAAATATGGCAGCCATGCACAATGTTTTCTCACACTCTCTCCTCCCTTTATTGGTTATTTTGAGAGGTGGTGATGATGATGCATCACCTAAATACACTACATACATACACTATCCAAGAATTCATTTCAAACACATATTAACTCCCTCTCTCTCTCTCCTAAAATCAGCCGAACACCTCCTCTAACACACCAAATTCGAAAATTCTTAGCTTGTTCATGGAGATTCAAGCTCATTCCAAGGTGATTTCAAGGCCATTTGAAGGTTTTAAGGTGATTCCAAGGAATTTCAAGCAAGAACCAAGCTTCATATCATCCTTTTTAATCAAAAACCCACTTGAATCTTGAGGGTATAAAACTATTCTTTAAAAAAAAGCGTTCTTGATTCTTAGTGTTGAAAATAACAGTGAAGGGTTTCTCTTGAATCTTAGAATTCTTTACAAACTTGAAATTTAAACAAGAAAATGGTTTTAGTCAAAACAAAATGGAAATACATACATATATGTATGTGGTCGTGAGTGTGTAAACATATATGTAAGAGTTTGAGTTTTGATTTTTGGGTTGATTCTTGTTTGACATGATTCTTGAAAAGATAAATGCATGCATGATCAAATGTGGTTTTATAAAAGCTCATATGATTAAAAGATGAATATGTTAAAATAAATTTTGGATGGATGAGCACACATGTATGTATGTCGTGTATGTACATATGTGTGTGCACACAAGTGGGTTTTGTTAGTTAGTGTGTAAATGAAAGATACTAGTAATTATGTGTGAATGAATTGTATGATGATGGATGATATAGGTTGAGTTATGTAAAATATGATATTAATGCGTTCTCGAGTATGATTAGATCATAAGTAATGATGTTGATGTTGTATGAGTGCATTAGATGCATTTACTTGAACATGCATGGTGATTAGTGATCATAAAATGATGATTTAAGCATGATTTGATAAAAATGAGTTTTGATCAGAATATAAACACTAAAAATATGAGTATTTGAAGTGTTAAAATGATATAAAACTTTGTCATAAAGTTTGCTAGTTTTGCATGTTGTACTTGATGCTTTAGAAGTTGTAAAATATGTGAAATCGCATGATTTATATGACTTACACAAAAACTGCACTAATCTGATTATAATAATTATTTTAATCAGTAAATAACATGTATTGTGTTAAAATATCAAGTCGTTTCGAGTTGGGATGGTTATGGTAACGTTTAACGCAAAACTATACGTTGAAACGGTCAAAAATCGGCTTTTCGAGTAATTTTAATAAAAACTGATTTAGATCAGTAAGTAAACTAATATTTTTAGCTTAAAAAATAAGTATTTTAACTAATTTTAAGTTTACTTGGTGTTTGCTTGGTCATACGTGACTTCCGACGTCCGAAAACGTTACCGAATCGCTAAAATACGCATTTTCTAAGTACACTAATATGGGTAAAATTTTGGGTAAACCTTATGTGTTAAAATGTGTTATGTGATTTAAACATGAGAATGTGAAAATGTGTTAAGTTTTAACATGATTTTAAAGATTGGATTATGCATGAATATATTTGTACGTTTTGTGCGGTTGAAACGGTAAAAATTGCGTTAAATGTGTAACTTATTTGTCGAGCATGAAATTGATACATATGAGATGTTTTATGTATATTTGCTTTAAAAATGACAAAATAGATAAGTTAACAAGATTTCGTGTGTGTTGATGATAAATTATATGAACGTTTATGTATATATATATTGCGATGCGCAAACCGTAGATATATTGCGTATAAACGGGAGAGTTAACGGATTTACACAATAATGGTCACCAATAAAATCGTTCAAGTCGCAAAATCATAAAAATATGTATATATGGACTCATATATATATATTAACGTGCCAACATAATAAAAAATGACAACTTTTCGAGAAAACCTCAAAGTTATGTGATAATTCTAATAAACGGAGAAACATAGGATTTTTGTGTTATGTATATTGATTTAGAATCATTCCTATATTAGGACGAGTAGGAATCAATCTCAGGGATTGCGATATTAAAATACGCACCCAAAGGTGAGTGTCACTAAACCCCTCTTTTTACTGCTTTGTACATATTTTGGGGGTAGAACACGTCGTTAAAAGGGTTTAATAATGTTTTTGAAATAAAACATACCTTTTAATATAAAATATATATTTTCGATGAAAATATATGAAATTTTTTTAAGTCATACGTTTCGAAGTAAAAAACGTTTTTGATGAATAAATGTTGGACATTGGGATGATACGGTATTTCCTAGACGAAACATGACTGTATAGTTGGGACGGATGCCGGCCTGGGCCTCGAATGATGGAGATTCGGTGGATTCGTACAACATTGTGTATTAAATTTTCATATTAGTAGGATATATATATATATATATATATATATATTGTACGTGAGGCAGACATCATATTGTTCTCAAAGAGAGAACCCTGCGCCCATGATGTCGTTTAATCAGTTAAGTATTGCACGCGATGAATTGTTGGTAGATCTATCGGGTTGACAACCCAGTCGTGACCGGTCGCCCCGTGTCAAGTCAAGCGACGAATTAATATTCTGTTTATTGTCTAGCTTTGATTATCCCTGCATGGTTAATATATAGCTCGTATCGTCTAGCTAACGTACGAGTCTGAAAATTGACGCAATAATTTAATATACAAAACCTGGGCAATATATATTACAGTTGTCGGATCGATGAACCGGCGGAAGGCCCATGGATTTTTAATAAGGAAGTAAAATGGACTTTCTAAAATCTATATGGACGTTTTCAAATAAACACCTAATCAGAAAGTTTTCCTTGGATTAAAATTGGTTGTAAGTGAATACGTGAACTCACCTTCCTTTGTGTTGACACTTGATTTTTAACGTGTTTTACAGGTACTTGAGTTGGCTTCGGGAATCATGGCGTATCTTGTGGTTGTGATGTATGTTTTGTCACTTAATGTGTTGGACTAACTTTTAAAACTTTCTGGGACTAACGTAATAAGATCCGTGAGGATCAAAATAACTTAACTATGTCATGGTTGTGTCATAATTTAAAACGTAATGTTTTAAACTTAGGTTTTGAATAAGATAATATGTCCAACAAATTATTGCATCGATCATCAAGATATAAATGGGCACCAGCTTCCGTCACCACTACGTTTTATATTCCGCTGCGACGTATTTTGGGGTGTGACATAAATTATACCCAAAATATTGGAGAAACCGAACAAAAACATGATTTTATTCGTAAGTATATTTCGAAAATTTTATTCATAATTATATTTTGGAAAATAGTATTTTGGACACCAAGAGAACAAAACCCTGATTTTTATAGTTATTACAAAATTATATCATATTTTTGACCATAAGAAAATATATTATTTTTTGGTAGATAAATATATATATTTTCTTGAAATTTTTAGAAGATATATTATTTTTGGGAAGAAAATATATATTTTCTTGAATACACATGGAATACATTATTTTTGGGTGAAAATAAGTTTATATATATTTTCTAAGTTAGACTTGGAAATATACTATTTTTGAGACTTGTATGAGATTTGTAAATATTTTGCCAAGGAAAAATTATAAGTAATTTTTCTACGTAATATTTCTTAAAATATATACTTTGAAAATATATATTGATGTATTTTTATTAGAAATATTATTACGGAAAAGTTAAGTATAGAATACTTAATAATTACAAGAAAATACATATTCTCGTACGTATAAATACACACCAGAATACGTCACCGATACTTGGCAAAAAAATACAAGTATAAGAACACGAATACAAATACACCCATCCTTGGGAAGGATATACATGTATAAATACATAAAAAGTAACAAGTTAAAATATATTATTTTAACTATTATTCCAAAATTTAATAAATATAATTTAAGTTAAAATATTTATTATTTTAACAAATAATTATATAACTTGGAATAATATTGAAGACACAATGAAACGTAAGTCAAAGACACTAATTAATACGAAGTCAAGGCACGGCCCGCTTGTCTAATAGACCGTAGTACGTTGTAGGTAGTCGTGTACACCAGAGGAAACTTTGAGTTACAGTCGGATTCGAAGAACGCAAAACTGTGAGTTCATGTCCCCCTTTTCTTTTAACTGTTTTTGTTTTATAACTTCGGGGGTGAAGTACATGTTACAAAATGTTTACAAATAGTTACAATTGGTATGGTTAGCTAAGGAATGCACAGTAGATCATGTGAATGGGTAGGCGCACTCTTAAGACCATTAATCCTCGTGTTAGGACCGAGGGACATGAGAGATAGATCTATTTGGGTGTAGCGAGCCCACGCCCATGTGGACCGGGGTTTGGCCCATGAGGTGACTATGTCTTACAGCCGAAGGCCCGGTGCAAAATCTGCTAGGTTTGAGCCTTCCTACACCGTTGCACACATGTTAATGGCCTTGCAAACCATTGATTGATCTCTTTCCTTGTTTGCTTTCATACCGGGTTTACAAAACATACATACTTACCATGATTTCAAAGGTTTATTTGTGCACACATAAAAAAACACATGAACTCGCTCAACTTTTGTTGATGTTTTCAAACTACATGTATTTCAGGGAATTAAATGTGGATCTGGCGGGCGTTTGGATGTTTCAAGTAATGTTGGGAATAAAAGATGTCATCCTGAGTCTAACGGTTTGGATAGTGTGTCCTATCCTGGATAAGACACATCTTCCAAAGCCTGGTTTTTTTTAATGTCCTTTGTCGAGTCCTTGTGGAACTCTAAAACAATTTGCATGGTTTGTATTTGGATTTGAAGTTTGTGTTTGGTTTTCAAGACAATGATGTTTGTGATGTTTTAAACTTAAATTAATGGATGAACATCTTTAGTTTTATCATATAGATGTTTGTTATGGTTGAATGCAATGATATTAAGCAAGTCACACATAATCACGCTTCCGCAAAAGTTAGGGTGTGACAGTTTGGTATCAGAGCTTCGATTGTAGCGAACTAGGATTCTTTCTCGAGTCTAGACTACAATCATTAGGGCTCTCACGAAAATATTTTTAGAACATGTTTTCATTGCATACACAAAACACCCAGATCCATGGAACAAACATTTTTTTTTACAAAAGGAAGGACAAGAAACACGATTGCAAGGTCACATTTGTGGTTTAGTCTTGGATAGACTAGGAAGGATAGAAAGGTTTCATGAGGAATAACGAGGATACATGATTTCATAATACATTGTCTTTGATTGCATACTAAATGATAGAAGTTAATATATGTGCATATGTTATAATTGTTCTGTTACAGACACTATGTCTTCATCCGAGAGTGGATTGTCCGATACCGATGACCCTATGGCTATTGTCTCCGATGACGAGATCGCACCAGAGCCAGAGATCTTTACATCAGATACTGAGATCGACCCAAATATGCTATCGGATGACGAGGACGAATTTCAGCCATTTGCGTTGCCTGACTTTGGAGATGACTTACCCCTTGCTGATGGTATTCCAGATGAGGATCCTTTTGTTGTTCCTATTCCAGTCCATGATCATCTTATCATCGGGCATCCCAATGGTGAGCAGATTGTAGCACCGATCCTCGCTCCCGTTCCTCTCGTGGTCATCCCTCCTGAGGATTGGCCTTTTGATGATTTGTTTGATGATGACGTTGATCTGTTTGTTGATGGTCCTCCCGATGACGCCCATGGTGATAGAGAGATAGACGAGGATATCGTTACTATTCCACCTCTTGAGATTCATGTTATTGAGTTATCCTCTGATACTAGTTTGCACTCTGTCTCAGATTCCTTTGAGTCTGTGATGTCTTCAGCTTTGCAGGCGGTTGGATTACAACGCTATGCCACTGATTCTGATGATGATACTGCGATGTCAGCTGCACCATTTCCTCCACACGACCCCGAGCTTGATCTTGAGCTAGATTTTGTTCCTGCTGGTCAGCCTGACGTTGCACCTGCTGATCCTGAGCCCATGCCTGATCATGACACTATTCCTTTTGGCATACCTGACATTGCACCCCTCATACCTGACTCAGTTCCTGCACCCGTTGACCCTCCTGTTATTGAGCCATTTGTTCCTGCACCCACACCCGCTGATGTTGCTTCTTCCCCCCCCCTATGGAGTCTGATGTCCATCGTGTTGATTTACCTATCGTTTTCTTGCAGGACATACCCGCGTCCCGTCCAGGGGAGGGTGCTTCAGGCCAGGAGCCTAGTCATGACCCTTACGTTTCAGCAGCTTTTCCACATATCCCACAGTCTACACCGTTTGCTCCTTTTTCTTCTTCGCCACTTGATGAGCCATTCCGATGGTTCCCACCATATACTATGCCGATTTCGGATCCCTACCATCCCTCTCACTTTGTTGGCTATACACGGGATGAGTTACTTTTATCACTTCAGCTCTAGTTTGAGATTATGAATCGTTGGATTTTGGAGCTTGAGCTGACTCCGCGTCCTTTACCATGTCCTTGCCAGCCTACTTTTGTTCCCCCTCGTTCATCACCATCTCTATTTTCACATCCACCTGCTCCTCTTACTCCATTTCCAGAGTTTGATGCTCGATTTCTCACCATCGAGCAGCAGATAAGTTATCTGCTGCGTCATGTTTATGAGCTTGAGGAGGAGCTTGCGCATGTGTGCAGCTTGCTTTTCTTTCCTCCTCCACCACCACCACCATCAGCATAGTTGGTTTTTGGTTTTATGTAGGTTGCATTACTTTTGATGAGAGCACCACTATTGAGCTAGCTTGTGAAGCCTTTTGGAGATCACCTTTTGATTGTATGACTTTTGTAGATTGGTAGACTTGTTGGACAAGGGTAGTGTGACCCTGTGTTCCTTTTGATATGATACACTTTGTAAAACATGTAACAATACTTGTGGTCGATGATTTATGAAAGCTCAATCGTCATGTTCTCATTGAATACGTTGTTGATTTACATGTTGTGCTAAGATTGTGACGTTATATGCTTGCTTGCTATGATAAATGCTATTATATATACGTACTATTTATTATACAAATAAGACCTGACCTATACAATCTTCTTCTTAGAAGATGCCTCCTCGAAGGAACACTCAGTTTCCCACAAGCGAGGCAGAATTATAAGAACAAATTTCACAGGCAATCGCACAACATGAGGCCCTACGCTCCGAACACAGCGGAGGCACCTCAGGGAATAACCCACATAACGGTAATGTTTAAGTCACCTAAGACACATTACAATACGTTTGGACATTTCCAAGTACGTTTTGCTAATGCTTTCTTTGAATGATGTTGCCTGTACAGGCTGTACTTACAAGCAGTTCCTGGACTGCAAGTCTCTGAACTTTGACGGCATTGGAGGCGTCGTAGCTTTTGTGAGATGGGCTGAGAAGACAGATTCGGTGCTGCGGATGAGTAAATGTGCGCCAGAGCACCAAGTCACCTACATTTCTGGATTGTTTCTCGATGGAGCTCTGTCATGGTGGAACCTTCAGGTTCAGACTCTAGGTGAGGCTGCAGCGTATGTTATGACTTAGGATGAGTTGAAAGAGCTGATGCGTAGGAAGTATTGTTCAAGGGCTGAAATTCAGAAGTTGAAAACCGAGTTTTGGAATATGAAAATGGATGGTCCTAAGATAGCTGAGTACGTGCAGAGATTCCACGATTTGTCTCGTGTTGTCCCCTACATGGTAGAACCAGAGTTCAAGTGAGTTGAACTTTTCATTGGGGATTGGCACCCCAAATACTGAGCATGGTGACTACTTCCAAGCCACCAATAATTACTAAAGCCATAGACTTGAGCGTGGCACTGACTAACGAAGCAATCAGATTGGGCAAGTTTTTTATTTCTGAGGGAAAGAAGAAAGAAACACATGTCGAGTCGTCTGGAGAGAACAAGAGGAAGTTCTCAAATTTCAAGAAGGGTACCCAAGGAAACAACAACAATGCTAACAAGCGTAGAGATGCTAACCCACCAGTCGAGGTCAGGACTGGTGCTGCAAGTTCTGAGAACAAAGGGAAGGGATACATGGGCACTCTGCCCAAATGTGATGTATGTCAGTTTCATCATACTGGACGATGCAGAATTGGAAAATGTGAAACTTGTGGAAAAGTTGGTCACTCGAAGGATACTTGCTGGTATGGTACTGGTCGTGGGAATGGTGGTCAGATAGGAAATGGAAATGGCAATGGTAATTGTGGTGGAAATGGTAATGGGAATAGAAATAATCAGGGAGGTAATGGAAACCAGAATGGAGACGGAAACTAGGCGGGAAATGGAAACCGCGGTGGGGATAATAACAACAATCAAGGTTGAAATGGAAATTGGATGCAGCCAAGGCTATTTTGGTTGTGGTGATATAGGGCACTTCAAGCGGGACTGCCCGAAGAACAACCAAGCCCAGTGAAGAGTCTTAAACATTGGAGCTAGGGAAGCTCGTCAGGATCCGAACGTAGTCACTGGTATGTTCCCTATTAATCAACATTTTGCATCTGTGCTATTTGATACCGGTGCCGACTATAGTTTGGTATCCCTAGAGTTTAAGAAAATACTTGGGTTAGTTGCAAGTAAGTTAGATATTCCGTACTCGATAGAACTAGCTAATGGGAAGCTAGTAGAAGCTAGTGAGGTAATCAGAGGCTGTGTGATAGAGCTTGGAGAGCGGGAGTTTTCGATAGATCTCCTGCCAGTTGAGTTAGGAAGCTTCAACGTAGTAGTTGGGATGGATTGGTTGTCGAGTAACCGAGCTGAGATCGTATGCCATGAGAAGATTATCCGTATCCCATTGGCGAATGAAGAGACGATCGTGATTCACGGGGAGAAGCAGGATACGCCTCTACGGATCATTAGTTGTTTGAAGGCACATAAGTTTTTGCGCAAAGGATGTGTTCCCTTATTGGCTCATGTCGTGGACAAAGAGGCCGAAGAACCAAAGCTCGAAGATATCCCTGTGGTAAGGGAATATCCTAAAGTCTTCCTGTAACACCTCGTAAAATCACGTCCAATGATGTATCGACACGTGTCATGAGCTTTGAACGTGTAAAGAATTTCTTTAGAGGGACTAAAGTTGACAAACAAGGAAAGTATGTGAATATAAGGGTTCAAAATGTCAACAATGGATAAATATACTTTACAATAACCCTACATGATGTTTATACCCTTAAACGAATAAATCATGGATCATACGAAGCTAATTGTGAAAGAAAGTGAGGAATTACAAACTACAGGGGTTAAATGTGTCAAGATGTTTAAAATATACCTCTGAGTGACCTTTTAGCAAACCCGAAGCTTTGTAATGATTAATTATACTCACGAGAATAAGTGATAAAAATTTCACAAGGTTTCAATAAAGTATGAGAAAGTTATGACAATATTCGTATACGAGGGGTTAAAAGCATCAACGATGGAATTTAAGACTTTTCGGTGATCGTATGAATAACCGGGGACTTAACAAAGTTGGTTTATGACTTGGGGTCCTTAAAAGTCAAGGTTGGGGGTTAAAAGTGCAAGAAACCATGTTAAAATCAAGTTTGGAAGGACCAGGGGCCAAAAGTGCAATTATGGCAAACTTGGAAACCGGATGGAGGAGCCATACCGGGCGCGTAAACCCTCTATGGGATCTTACGCGGCCCGCCTAAAGTGCCCAGATGCAGATTCTTTGGATAGGTGCCTGTTCCAGCAAGTTTAACCGACTTAGAAGCTTGGTTTTTGATACATGGGGCTTGTTTGATGGTTTTAAAGGGCCTAGGGACACTTGGAATGATCAGGAATCATTCCATAGACTTATATGTCATGATCTTGATGAATCAAAGTCCCTATATAAGAAGTTCTTTGTTGCACCATTTGAGCACCTCACTTGGAAACTTCACAACTCATTATCTGGAAGCACCCTTCCTGGTGACCTCTAGTCGTGCTTAGGACCTTTGTAAGTGTCCTTAACCTTCCTTAATTCAGTTTTGCTTAGTTTATTAGCTTAAAGTCAAACCGTCGTAATTAAGATTTGACTTCGTCATTAATCTTAATTTGTCCAGTCAAATTTCAAATTGAAAGTACCTATGAGTTGGTAATTATGTGGGCAATAAACCCTTAAAAAGGCACCCTCTGATTCCCACTCTAACTAGGTCAATTGTCGAGTCAAAGTTAATTTTAAAAAGTCAACAGAAAGCTTATTTTCAAATTAATGCATAATTAGCAATGTAGAAGCTATGCAACCTGTTTTGTCATTAATATAACTTGGTAATTAATGTAAGAACATGTCTAAACATGTTCAACTCGACAATTTTCAGTTTAAGCTCGGTTCGGAACCGAAAGTCGCAAAAGTAGACTTTTGCTTTGACTTTCAGTTCTGACCCATTTGAGCATAGTTCAGAAATGCCTTAGAGCTTATTTAGGACCAGGTTTCATGTTAGTATAACCCTCTGTGATTATACAACTTGGTTCATTAGTTATCCGATTCATATGCATATTTCCGTTAAATGCTTAAATGTTGACTATTATGCCCATATGACCTTAAAACATGAATTTTGAAAATGTAAAAGAGTAGGAACCTTAGTTACTGATTTATAAACTTATACCTAAAATTTGACATCAGTTTGAGGTCTAGATTAAGAGTTACGCTCAATAGCGTAATTAGAAAACTTTTTACTAATTAAATAGCGTAATTTGCATATAACCTATCTAAACCCAAATTTTGATACCAAAATTTATACCCACTGATGTAAAATAATACTTTGGGATTTTTGGAGATTTTTATTTATTTTTAGGCTGAGCATAACCTAGAGTTCTAAGCTTAATTCGGTAGTTGTCGGTTTCGCCCTTTTAGGCTATAAAATGAGTTTTACAAATCCTTTTGATACCAAACATTTTTCTACTGATCCAATATGATAAGTAGAATATTTTGAGCCTTCTGGAATAATGAAAATATCAGCTTTCCTTTGAAAACCCGGAAATGGCTCCAAATCGCCTTTTTAAGCGTTTTTAACGCATAATATGTATTAAAACCATTTTAGATATATAAGACTTAATACCTACTGATGTTTTAAGTAAAATTTTATACTTTAGCAGTAAGCAAAAGTTTTAAACTTAGATTTCCAGATTTGACCTTTAAACCTAAGGTGAAATTACCAAAATGCCCCTTCGGTGCATAGTATGGTTAGAGATGATAAATTTCACATATAAGTTATACCCTACTGATATAACTTAGTAAGTTAAGTATTTTTACTAATTATATCAGACCCGAAACTCAGAATTATATCTAAACTCTTTTATAACCTTTTAAATGACCAAAATGCCCTTGCGGGGCATAATTTGAGTTTAAATTCATTTGGGGCATAATAGAAGATATCTTACTGATGTCACAACACATTTAAGGCATATTAACTTAGGAAACTTGTATATGACTCTTATGGTTACCCGTTACGCACTTTTCGCGTTCAGATCGGCTTATGTAACTAGTTTGCATAAATTAGCCGAAACGGGTCAAACCATATCGTTTTTATCTCAAAATACAGAATGTGTTTAGTTTACCCATATTAAACAAGTATACAAGCTTGTCAGGTCTAAACCACATTCTAATCCGGTTCTCGCTTAATCATGCGTTTTGAACCGTATCCTCCTTTAAAACTAACCGGTCTAAGCATAGGCTTAATTAAGACCCGTTAGGAATCTAATAGGTTATTAAAAACATTCGTTCCAGATTTAGGAGCCCAGTAAAAGCTATCTATACTTGCTGATTTGATATACGGCTGGGATTGAATTTATATTTAGGAAACTTGTATATGACTCTAATGGTTACCCGTTACGCACTTTTCGCGTTCAGATCGGCTTATGTAACTAGTTTGCATAAATTAGCCGAAACGGGTCAAACCATATCGTTTTTATCTCAAAATACAGAATGTGTTTAGTTTACCCATATTAAACAAGTATACAAGCTTGTCAGGTCTAAACCACATTCTAATCCGGTTCTCGCTTAATCATGCGTTTTGAACCGTATCCTCCTTTAAAACTAACCGGTCTAAGCATAGGCTTAATTAAGACCCGTTAGGAATCTAATAGGTTATTAAAAACATTCGTTCCAGATTTAGGAGCCCAGTGAAAGCTATCTATACTTGCTGATTTGATATACGGCTGGGATTGAATTTATATTTAGCTCAGGTAAATACTTTTAACTTATTTTCCCTATACGGGCTTGGGGTACGGTATATACAAATACCGCTTGGTCGGGCATTGAATCATTAGTCATAATAAGGTTAATGCATTGAGATGTCACGTTTAAATTGTTTTGTTTGCTTAAAACCTTTGGGGGGTTAATGACCATGTCCCGGATATCCTTGGCATCATTCAGGAAATGGCCACGACCTAAGCACAGGGTGTAGGCGTACACCTGACAGTGCCTATGTAAAAACTGGTAATCCACTTAGAGGAATCAACTTCGTGGGCATTATACCTGTGGTGTGTCTATTAATCTTTAACCTGGTATATAGGCCGGGTTACTGAACGTATAAGAAACATGTAAATCTTTTACAAGTATTATATACAAATAATTATCTCAAGTTATAAAAAGTTTTGTGCCATGCGCACTCAAATCAATTTTCTTAAACATTTTCAAAATGAGTCAGTTAAATTGTATTTACCAGTGTAAACTGACGTATTTTCCAAAAATGCTAAGTGCAGGTACTAATCGGAATAGGCTGGCTACTCCTAGCATCAATAAAGAGTCTCGCAAGCTTAGATGCCTAAAGTCTGTTGAACAATGTTTCATTTTAATTTCGATCCGCCTGTGGATCCTTTACTTTCCGTTTGTAATACTTTGTTATTACTTTATATCAGATTGTAATATAATTATCTTTTGCTTCCGATGTGCATTTAAATTGTGTTGTTTGACTATGATGATATCAACTACGTCACGATTCTCCCCACTGGGCCCACCGGTTATACGTGAAAATATCGGGGTGTGACAGGTTGGTATCAGAGCCAACATTGAGTGAATTAAACACTAGCCTTTTGTGTTTAATCTCAATGACACAGTAGCACATTCCTTGACCTTCTGAGTCTAGACTTAACATAGAAATACTCTCATCTCTATTCGGAGAATTATTGCCTTCAATTCTATATATTTTTAATATGTCGCCAAGCAAAGAAGCCGTAATGGAAATTCTCCCCATTTGAAGCCTAGGGAAGGCCGAGCTTCGTACTGCGACTAGGATTAACGTGCAACCAAGGAGAAAACATTCAGAAATAAAATGAAGAAGAAACTCCTTTTGCTGAAATTCGTTTCCTCAGTAAGTCCTTATAAGGGCATTTTTATCTTTCAGTCCCTTCGAGGACAACATTATTCCTTTCAAGTCCTGTTCAAGGCAATTCTGTACCTCTTTTAAAAATCATTGGGATGTTTTATCTAAATTTCATTTATATCATTGTATATGAATATAATATATGAAATAAATTAAAATAACATTCCTTTTATAAGATCTACCATTATAATAAAATGGCAAAATCTAAAAAGAACAAGATCTAGCCCATGTGTCATTTTAAGAACGGGGCCAAGATGGCAGTTCCTCAATTAGATTCAAATCCCTATTAACATCTCAATTTAGGATTGTTCTGCGTTAAATATTAAAAAGAATCTTAAAGGTAAACCTAGCCTGAATGTCATTAAAGACCTGGCTACAATGGTAAAACCTATTTAAAAGAGATTCAGATCCTTGTTAACATCTAAAAAAACATGTTAACACTCCTGACAAAGGTGATGCGATAAAATCACACTTGTCATCTTTATATTAGGAACTTCCAAACCCCTTATTTAGCCTAAATGATCAATAGGAATCATGGCTAATAAACGTAGAACATGATGTACACATCAAAACATCCATTTGGGATGTATACCTACGGGCGAAGATGTATACATGAAAAAGATAGTTTTATTTCATAACTTCTTGTCAAGACAATGAACTGTGAAATTTTCCGACCCAAAGGATCATTGATTATGTTTTAAAATTTCCCTAGCGACAAGGCCTCTGTGCCATCAAAAAGTCCTTTGGAACAAGCCCTTGTGCTATATGAAATGTCGGCACGACATTGACAGTCGTGACTTATGCCCCCTGTCTAATAAACATAAAGGATTATATTCCGTTTAAACGCCAAAGATGGTTTATTTAAAAACCTAGGCAAAACATAATCAAATAAATTAAATACTATCTATTGGCCTATATGGTTTATTCGCACCATGGCTATTTAATTATCAAGTTCGACAATTCACTATATAATTAAACAAGGTATTATTACTTGGTTTGTAGCCTTCAAAGCTTCACCATGGCTGACTCCTCTGAAGCTTACAATCATCCAGTTGATCAGAATGATGATGCAAGACCGAACTTAACGGGCACCGAGTTACAGGCTATGATAGATACAACCATAGACAAAGCCGTGGACCGTGTGTTAAAGGATCATAAGCGAAAGTTCGATAATACCCCAAATAAGGGTTATAAAAAGGGTAAGGCCGATTCAAACTATAACCAGTCCAAGCCAAAGGAGGCAAAACCCGAATGTAAAACCTGTAAGAAGAAGCACTTCGGAAAATGCTTCTATGAACAGACCAGGGGATGTGACATCTGTAAGGAAATGGATCACAAGACTCATGAATGCAAGGACTTGAAGGAGAACCAGCAGACCGGTGAAAAGACCAGATGCAAAACCTGTAGGAAATACCACCTCGGGAAATGCAGATTTGAATCTCAGCCTTCACCTTGTGGAATCTGCAAGTCCAAGGAGCATAAGACCTTGGATTGCAAGAAGTTGGAAGATGCGACCTGCCATGGTTGTGGAGAAAAAGGGCACATAAAGACCCCCTGCCCAAAGAAGGCGACTAAAGGAAAAGGCACTTTAAATTCACAAGCTAAGCCTTGTGGAATTTGTAATAAGGAAGGGCACAAGACTTTGGAGTGCCAAGACATAAAGGACGTAACCTGCTATGGTTGCAATGAAATAGGGCACATCAAAACTAATTGCCCTAATAAAACCAACAAGTCTAGCAAGACTAAGAAGACCAAAGCTGGAAGCTCTCAAATGGATGCTCAAGAGGCTATTCAGGATGACAATGTCACAACATGTACTTTCTTTATCAATAACGCTCATGCTAGAGTATTATTTAATTCAGGTTCAGATAAGTCTTTCGTAGACAATAGATTTTGTAAATTATTAAATCTGCCTGTTAAAACTCTAAGCGTTAAGTATAAAGTAGAATTGGTCGATAGTACCTCAGAGACTGCTTCAGCAATATTAGATGGATGTTTTATATCCATTAGGAATCATTCTTTTCTGTTGTCCTTGTTTCCGTTAAAATAGAGGGACTCGATATAGTAATAGGAATGGATTGGTCATCTTGTAACCAAGCCCATAATGTGGGTAATAAGAAGTAAGTAGTTATCAAGACTCCTTAGGGTAAGCCTTTGACAATTCAAGGAGACACCGGGTATGGATTGCCCAAGCACTTGTTGAATTTGGTATTTAATAAGCTTCGAGTATGGGAAACTCAGAAGAGACATACAAAAGTCGCGATGCTAGAAATGCGACAAATGTTAATGGTGCATCAGATGTGAACCTCAATGTTAATGAAGTTAGTCTCCAAAACTGCAATTAACGCAGCTGTTAGAAAGGTTATGAGAAAAGTCAGGAAAAGGTTTCAAAGCCTGCTTATCATAAATCCATTATGGATCTACCTCAGTTACTCACGTTTTATAGAGTAAGAAATAACCAGTCAAGGCTGAGACTGCCCTAAATTTGTCAAAGATTTTGCAGCTAAGTTTAAAAGGATTAAGAATGGAGGCGCTTAACCCTCCTGTTAAATGATTAGAGGCATTTCACATTAATAATGACACCAGATAAACCCCTTATTGTGATTTTATTAGTTACGTTTGGTTTCAGGTGCTGGTAAGTCTCTCATAAGACCATAAGTTTAGCAAACTTTTAGAAACTCTCCCGTAAGAACCCCAGATATTAAGCGTAAGGTAAAACTTATAGGCGAAATCATAAGAACCATTTCTTCTGTTCCTGTCAGAATCCTTCAGGCGTAGAATTTTAGAAGTATCCTCTCTCTGGAGGAAGTGCAGCAGCATGCATAGTTGATATCTCTTTGATCTCTATCGATTGCGAATACCAGACGGTATGATAAAAGCGCCACATGAGGATTGGTGTATCTTAATATGTTCCATAGATTGCTTCCATGCCTGATTAGTATGGAGGTTTAATGCATGGAACCACAAAGATATTCCGATGGTCATATGGTACTAAAATCAGCTAAAGGTATTCAAAGAAGATATCCAGAATGGAAGTTTCCAAGTAAATGTTTCCGATTAAGGAATTCGTGGACCTGTAACATGAATGTGTCATTTATTTGACACAAGCAATGATGGATGAACTAAAGCTTGAGATTTGGAAAATCTCTGTAACCTCCTTGTATCTTGATTATCTTCTCCTAAGATTACCCTGTTTACCTCCTGAGAGGGAAGTAGAGTTAAGATTTATATTCCATTTAAGGTCGTATTATTATGAAATCTCCAAGACGGCTAGTACCATCATTGGAAGAATCGAAACCCTGATTTAGTAAGTTTTAAGATAGAGGATTCATATAGCCTAACTCAATATTCTGAGAATTCGGTATAGTTAATTAAGAAAGACGGTTCATTTTGCTTATGCATTTATTACCGCAACCCTAATTAGGCTACAATTAAGAATCGCCATCAGCTGCCCAGGATCGTTGATTTGTTCGACTAGCTGTAAGGATTAGCTATTCCTTAAGATTAGTTTTAAGCAATGGTTGGAATAACCATCTCACCTTAAGATAAGTTTTTCTATAATAGTTGATATATAAGTATCAAGGCTGCTCCTTGGAGACCTTGTATAGATGGAATTTTAAACATCTATTAGTAGACAGAAAATTGGTAAGTCCAATTATCAGGATCTGAAAGTTGCCTTGGAAACAACGAATAAGATCAAATAAATCCATAATCATCTGTAAGTTGCCAGTATTCGGCAGAAAATCACGGATTTATTAAAGTAGCAACCCTCCTAAGTTCGTGTTAAGAAATAAGGTTCAACAAAAGATATCACCATGGAAGGGTGTGCCAATTTGTTAATTATCAGGTTAGTTAAGCTTTGAATATATAGAATCATTCGAAGGATTCGAATGTATCAAGATTAAATAGCTTATAAGCTAAGACCTACTTAAGGAACTTGGTGGAACTCGCAATGTGACCCACACTAAAGGTTTAAGGATATGTTTCCCCAATAAGTAGAGAAGCATTATCATATAGTGATATGCAGATTTATGATATGATGAGGAACCTGTATCGATTGAGGATCGACAGGTTAAGAAGCTATGAAAAGGATACATATACCTATTATAGAGGTCAACTTGGGAGCTTGGAGAGGCTCCAGATATGCTATAGAAGTTGAGTCCATTATGAGACAAAAAGTACTTCCAGCATTTTAGCAAATCTCGAGGTCGAGATTTCTTTTAAGGGGGTGAGGATGTAACACCTCGTAAAATCACGTCCAATGATGTATCGACACGTGTCATGAGCTTTGAATGTGTAAAGAATTTCTTTAGAGGGACTAAAGTTGACAAACAAGGAAAGTATGTGAATATAAGGGTTCAAAATGTCAACAATGGATAAATATACTTTACAATAACCCTACATGATGTTTATACCCTTAAACGAATAAATCATGGATCATAAGAAGCTAACTGTGAAAGAAAGTGAGGAATTACAAACTACAAGGGTTAAATGTGTCAACATGTTTAAAGTATACCTCTGAGTGACCTTTTAGCGAACCCGGAGCTTTGTAATGATTAATTTTACTCACGAGAATAAGTGATAAAAATTTCACAAGGTTTCGATAAAGTATGAGAAAGTTATGACAATATTCGTATACGAGGGGTTAAAAGCGTTAACGATGGAATTTAAGACTTTTCGGTGATCGTATGAATAACCGGGGACTTAAAAAAGTTGGTTTATGACTTGGGGTCCTTAAAAGTCAAGTTTGGGGGTTAAAAGTGCAAGAAACCATGTTAAAATCAAGTTTGGAAGGACCAGGGTCCAAAAGTGAAATTATGGCAAACTTGGAAACTGGATGGAGGAGCCATACCGGGCGCGTAAACCCTCTATGGGATCTTACGCGGCCCGCCTAAAGTGCCCAGATGCAGATTCTTTGGACAGGTTCCTGTTCCAGGAAGTTTAACCGACTTAGAAGCTTGGTGTTTGATACCTGGGGCTTGTTTGATGGTTTTAAAGGGCCTAGGGACACTTGGAACGATCAGGAATCATTCCATAGACTTATATGTCATGATCTTGATGAATCAAAGTCCCTATATAAGAAGTTCTTTGTTGCACCATTTGAGCACCTCACTTGGAAACTTCACAACTCATTATCTGGAGGTTCCTAGAGCTCAAGCACCCTTCCTAGTGACCTCTAGTCGTGCTTAGGACCTTTGTAAGTGTCCTTAACCTTCCTTAATTCAGTTTTGCTTAGTTTATTAGCTTAAAGTCAAACAGTCGTAATTAAGATTTGACTTCGTCATTAATCTTAATTTGTCCAGTCAAATTTCAAATTGAAAGTACCTATGAGTTGGTAATTATGTGGGAAATAAACCCTTAAAAGGGCACCCTCTGATTCCCACTCTAACTAGGTCAATTGTCGAGTCAAAGTTAATCTTAAAAAAAGTCAACAGAAAGCTTATTTTCAAATTAATGCATAATTAGCAATGTAGAAGCTATGCAACCTGTTTTGTCATTAATATAACTTGGTAATTAATGTAAGAACATGTCTAAACATGTTCAACTCAACAATTTTCAGTTTAAGCCCGGTTCGGAACCGAAAGTCGCAAAAGTAGACTTTTGCTTTGACTTTCAGTTCTGACCCATTTGAGCATAGTTCAGAAATGCCTTAGAGCTTATTTAGGACCAGGTTTCATGTTAGTATAACCCTCTGTGATTATACAACTTGGTTCATTAGTTATCCGATTCATATGCATATTTCCTTTAAATGCTTAAATGTTGACTATTATGCCCATATGACCTTAAAACATGAATTTTGAAAATGTAAAAGAGTAGGAACCTTAGTTACTGATTTATAAACTTGTACCTAAAATTTGACATCAGTTTGAGGTCTAGATTAAGAGTTACGCTCAATAGCGTAATTAGAAAACTTTTTAGTAATTAAATAGCGTAATTTGTATATAGCCTATCTAAACCCAAATTTTGATACCAAACTTTATACCCACTGATGTAAAATAATATTTTGGGATTTTTGGATATTTTTATTTATTTTTAGGCTGAGCATAACCTAGAGTTCTAAGCTTAATTCGGTAGTTGTCGGTTTCGCCCTTTTAGGCTATAAAATGAGTTTTACAAATCCTTTTGATACCAAACCTTTTTCTACTGATCCAATATGATAAGTAGAATATTTTGAGCCTTCTGGAATAATGAAAATATCAGCTTTCCTTTGAAAACCCGGAAATGGCTCCAAATCACCTTTTAAGCGTTTTTAACGCATAATATGTATTAAAACCATTTTAGATATATAAGACTTGATACCTACTGATGTTTTAAGTAAAATTTTATACTTTAGCCGTAAGCAAAAGTTTTAAACTTAGATTTCCAGATTTGACCTTTAAACCTAAGGTGAAATTACCAAAATGCCCCTTCGGTGCATAGTATGGTTAGAGATGATAAATTTCACATATAAGTTATACCCTACTGATATAACTTATTAAGTTAAATATTTTTACTAATTATATCAGACCCGAAACTCAGAATTATATCTAAACTCTTTTATAACCTTTTAAATGACCAAAATGCCCTTGCGGGACATAACTTGAGTTTAAATTCATTTGGGGCATAATAGAAGATATCTTACTGATGTCACAACATATTTAAGGCATATTAACTTAGGAAACTTGTATATGACTCTTATGGTTACCCGTTACACACTTTTCGCGTTCGGATCGACTTATGTAACTAGTTTGCATAAATTAGCCGAAACGGGTCAAACCATATTGTTTTTATCTCAAAATCCAGAATGTGTTTAGTTTACCCATATTAAACAAGTATACAAGCTTGTCGGGTCTAAACCACATTCTAATCCGGTTCTCGCTTAATCATGCGTTTTGAACCGTATCCTCCTTTAAAACTAACCGGTCTAAGCATAGGCTTAATTAAGACCCGTTAGGAATCTAATAGGTTATTAAAAACCTTCGTTCCAGATTTAGGAGCCCAGTAAAAGCTATCTGTACTTGCAGATTTGATATACGGCTGGGATTGAATTTATATTTAGCTCAGGTAAATACTTTTAACTTATTTTCCCTATACGGGCTTGGGGTACAGTATATACAAATACCGCTTGGTTGGACATTGAATCATTAGTCATAATAAGGTTAATGCATTGAGATGTCACGTTTAAATTGTTTTGTTTGCTTAAAACCTTTGGGGGGTTAATGACCATGTCCCGGATATCCTTGGCATCATTCATGAAATGGCCACGACCTAAGCACGGGGTGTAGGCGTACACCTGACAGTGCCTATGTAAAAACTGGTAATCCACTTAGAGGAATCAACCTCGTGGGCATTATACTTGTGGTGTGTCTATTAATCTTTAACCTGGTATACAGGCCGGGCTACTGAACGTATAAGAAACATGTAAATCTTTTACAAGTATTATATACAAATAATTATCCCAAGTTATAAAAAGTTTTGTGCCATGCGCACTCAAATCAATTTTCTTAAACATTTTCAAAATGAGTCAGTTAAATTGTATTTACCAGTGTAAACTGACGTATTTTCCAAAAAGGCTAAGTGCAGGTACTAATCGGAATAGGCTTGCTACTCCTAGCATCAATAAAGAGTCTCGCAAGCTTAGATGCCTAAAGTCTGTTGAACAATGTTTCATTTTAATTTCGATCCGCCTGTGGATCCTTTACTTTCCGTCTGTAATACTTTGTTATTACTTTATATCGGATTGTAATATAATTATCTTTTGCTTCCGTTGTGCATTTAAATTGTGTTGTTTGACTATGATGATATCAACTACGTCACGATACTCCCCACCGGGCCCACCGGTAATACGTGGAAATATCGGGGTGTGACACTTCCCCGAAGACTTGCCAGGATTACCACCTCAACGACAAGTCGAGTTCCATATTGACTTAGTTCCAGGCGCCGCGCCTGTAGCCAAAGCACCTTATCGACTTGCGCCTTTAGAGATGCAAGAGTTGTCGATGCAGCTTCAGGAGCTACTGGACAAGGGATTCATTAGACCAAGCTTCTCGCCTTGGGGAGCTCCAGTTCTGTTTGTCAAGAAGAAGGACGGTAATTTTCGTATGTGCATCGACTGCCGAGAGCTGAACAAGCTAACCATCAAGAATCGGTATCCTTTGCCGAGGATTGATGATTTGTTCGATCAACTTCAGGGTTCGAGTTACTACTCCAAGATCGATCTTCGATCAGGTTATCACCAGCTGCGGATACAAGAAGAAAGTATACCGAAGACAGCCTTCAGAACTCGTTATAGACATTACGAGTTTCTAGTGATGCCATTTGGGTTGACAAATGCACCGGCAGTGTTTATGGACTTGATGAATCGGGTTTGCAAGCCATATCTTGATCTATTCGCGGACAAAAGAAGACCATTAGCAACACCTTAGAGCCATCTTAGAGCTGCTAAAGAAGGAGAAGCTTTATGCTAAGTTCTCGAAGTGCGAGTTTTGGTTACGCAAAGTGCAGTTCCTCGGTCATGTGATAAACGAGGATGGAATTCATGTGGATCCCACCAAGATCGAGGCGATTAAGAATTGGGAAACTCCAAAGACGCCAACCGAGATCTGACAGTTTCTGGGTTTAGCAGGGTAATATCGCAGATTCATTGAGGATTTCTCCAAGATCGCTTAACCGCTGACCTCCCTTACTTAAAAGGATAAGAAGTATAAATGGGGAGATAAGCAAGAAGAAGCTTTCAGCTGCTTAAGAATAAGCTTTGCGATGCACCTATTTTATCCCTACCCGGAGGCACCGATGACTTCGTGGTATACTATGACGCCTCGCATCAGGGATTGGGCTGTGTGCTGATGCAGCGACAAAAGGTTATCGCTTATGCTTCGCGCTAATTGAAGGTCCATGAGAAGAACTACACCACGCATGATTTGGAGTTAGGCGCAGTGGTGTTTGCTTTGAATATTTGGCGGCATTATTTGTATGGTACCCGATGTACGATTTTCACGGATCACAAGAGCCTTCAACACATATTCAATCAGAAAGAGCTTAACATGAGACAGCGACGTTGGGTAGAGTTGTTAAATGATTATGATTACGAAATCAAATATCATCCAGGAAAGGCGAATGTGGTGGCAGAAGCCTTGAATCGAAAAGAGAGGATTAATCCCATAAGGGTTAGAGCTTTAGAGATGATTATTCAGACAGACCTCTCGTTGCGTATTCGTGCTGCACAACGAGAAGCTCCTAAGAAAGAGAACTTAAAGGCCGAATATCTCCGAGGAATGGAGAAAAGGTTGGTACCCAACGAGGAAGGAACCTTGTATTTTATGGGACGAATTTGGGTTCCGCTTTTTGGTGGCCTTAGAGAAGTTATTTTTGATGAAGCTCATAAATCAAGGTACTCGATCCATCCAGGATCGAACAAGATGTACCAAGATTTGAAGGATTATTACTGGTGGCCAAGACTTAAGGGCGATGTGGCTACTTATGTTGAAAAGTGTTTGACTTGTGCCAAGGTCAAGGCCGAGTATCAGAAGCCTTCAGGTCTTCTACAGCAACCAGAGATACCCATGTGGAAATGGGAGCAGATCTCAATGGATTTCATAACCAAGTTGCCCAAGACTCCCAGAGGTCATGATACAATTTGGGTAATCGTGGACCGTTTAACAAAGTCTGTGCACTTTTTGCCGATTAGAGAAAAGGATAACACAGGTAAGCTAGCTGAGCTGTACCTAAGAGAGATAGTCGCACGTCATGGAGTGCCTATCTCGATTATATCAGATAGAGATGGAAGATTTGTGTCAAGGATTTGGCAATCCTTTCAAGAAGCTTTTGGTTCTTAGTTGAATCATAGTACTGCTTTTCACCCGCAGACGGACGGTCAAAGTGAGAGAACGATTCAGACGCTTGAAGATATTCTACGTGCTTGTGTAATGGATTTAGGTGGCAGTTGGGTTACTCACCTGCCTTTGGTTGAGTTTTCCTATAACAACAGCTACCATACAAGCATTCAAGCTGCGCCGTTCGAGGCTCTCTAGGGACGCAAGTGTCGACCGCCGTTATACTGGGCAGATGCAGGCGATAGACAGATGTTTGGTCCCGAACTGGTCCAAGAGACAAATGATAAGATTATGCAGATCCGATAGCGCATTAAGGCGGCTCGTGATTGACAGAAGAGCTATGCGGACCAAAGACGAAAACCCTTGGAATTTTGAAGTGGGTGATATGGTTCTGTTAAAAGTCTCACATTGGAAAGGTGTGGCATGCTTTGGGAAGCGTGGTAAGTTAAACCCACGTTATATCGGACCGTTCAAAATCCTGGAAAGGGTTGGTTTTGTTGCATACAAGTTGGAGCTACCAGAAGAACTAAATGGTGTGCATGATACATTTTATGTATCTAATTTGAAGAAAAGTCCAACTCAAGAGACAGTGGTTATCCCTGCTGACGAAGTTCACATTGACGATACACTCCACTTTACCGAAGAACCCGTTGAGGTTACTGATTGGAAGGTTAACAAGACTCGGAGGAGTAGTGTTAAACTCGTCAAGGTTCGATGGAATGCACGTCACGGCCCAGAGTTTACTTGGGAGCGTGAAGACCGCATGAAAGCTAAATACCCGCATTTGTTCCCCAACTCCCCTGCAGCTAGTGGTAGAGCTTAAAATTTCGGTTCGAAATTTTCTTAACAAGGGGAGAATGTGACAACTGTCAAAATTTCAGGTATCCATACAAGTATTAAACAATGATTAGTGCTTAATGATTGTGCTGAATTACAATTAATGACTTGAATTGCTTTCTGGTTATTGTTATCATACATACATGTGCATCATATATTGGAAATGACATATCATTATTGCATGCAAACTTTGTTGATTCAAATGATGCACGTAACACAGTTAGCACAGTTATCAGATAAATCATGAATATGCTGACGAAGTTCAGTACATAGACAGACATAGTATTGAGACATAGAATGAGCCAGAAACAAAGTATTACACTAGTATAGTGTGTAGGAAAGTAAGGATCACAAAACTGGCTTCCTAGGGATAGTTTAAGTGCCGGAAAGTGCCTAAAACTCACATAAACTGCAGAATTCTGTAGAAATAAGCAAAATTCAGCATTTAAACACTCTAATATCATGCAGAAATATGGTTAAATGGTCTTGAATGCTTTCCTAAGTGTCGGGAATCAAAACTGTCACAAAAGGTAACATAAAGCACACTAAACTGCGTAGCTTAGCACCTTAACGAATCGGTAAGCAACCGAAAAACCGGACACTACCCGAAACACCAAATTTTTACTAGAAGCATTGTTTTAACATTACCAAGCTAGTTATGGTCCCCGAACATCATAACACACTATATAACACCTAGTAACTAAATACCTAACTAGATTACTTGAAATCTAACCATAAACTAACTTCTAGTTTTAACCTAAGCCTAAGACCGCCCCCCCCCCACCTAGTTCACGGCCAAAAAAGGGCCCCACACCAAGATTTTATTTGATTAATAAATTGGATCACGTTGTTCTTTTTAAAACACATTATACAATGGAAATTTAGGTGTTGGTGGTTATAAGTGTAAACTCCTAGATCATAACCTTCATTTCACAACATTCACCAACGCTTGAACTTCTCTTCTTCTTCCCCTTCACCTCACGGCCGAGAACAACAATAACAATACCACCATCATCACTTCATCTTCATTCAATTCCAAGTAATCTCAAAGGTGCTAGAAGGTGTATAAGGAAGCTTGGAGCTTGTGGAAGTTGAAGGACCTTTCTCTTGTGCTTTTATCCACTCCATTTCATCTAGTGATCATCCCTAGCCTTGAGCTAGTAGTAAGAACACTCTACACTTCATTTTACATCTTATTTTAGTGGTTAAAAGAAGATACAAGTTGTTGATCATGATGAACACTAAGAATCTTGAACTTGAAACTTGAACATAAGCTTAAAATCATAACAAATCATGATGTTTATGTGTTGTTATGCTTGTTGAATGTTGTTTACTCATGTTATTGATGTAGATCATCATGTGATATTGCAAGATAATGATTAAAAACATAATCTAGCAAGATGAGAGGATGAAAATGTTAAAGATCAATAGATCATCCTCATGAAAATCATGAACTTGAAAGAATAAGTTGTTTTCTTGTTAAGTGATGATCAAAGTGTGTGTAAAGTCTTGTAAATCTATGATTTCAAGAATGGTTTTTCAAGAAATCAAGTTAAAAATACAAAAAAAGGGTAATTGCCCGGTACCCCTGACCGTGGGAGACTTGCTCCCGAGGCTAGCAGCCCGACAGTGCCGGCTCGCGGTGAATACCCTGCCAACCCTAGGGGTTCGAAGAGCCTGGGGTTGCCAGGTTTCGAACCCGAGACCTCAAGGATCCTAGAGTTGGTTTAAAGCGGGTGTCGGTGGCCAACTGAGCTAGCCCAGTTGGTTAAGTTAAAAATACAAAGTTTACTTAATCTTGGTTCTTAAAGAAATAAACCACATTTTTAGTGGTTAATCAAGTGTAGGATCATGTATTTAACAAGAAAATTCCAAGAAGAATTTTTTTTAGAAAAGTCAATTACATGTTGTAAAGAACTAATTCTTTCAAAAATGAAGTTTTTAAATAAACAACCACACTTTAAAGGGTAACTAGACTTACTAAATACACTAGTAAGTTACTACACATTTTTATAAATTTTCAAGTTCATGAGGTAGTAGTTTATGCTTGATTTTGGCAAATTGGTAAGTGTATATTGATTTGTTGTTGATTGTGTTGATTTACAAAAGAAAATTATATGCCTTGAAGGCATGGAAACCTCCATTTTTAGGGGAAACTATGGCAAAATTTTTCTAAAAATTAAACACTTAGAAAAATATTTCTAAACAAATATTTACAAGTATATTTTAAACCATAAACTTTCACATAAAGTTTGCCATAATTTTTGTTACAAAAATTATAAATATTGGAGGATGGTTTTTATAAATAAAAGTGACTAAATATGTATTTAGGAAATATATATTTAAAAGTTACCATGTGTGTGATTATTTGTATATTATGTGTATTAGTTATATTATTTTAGGACTTGAAATAATATAACTCATCAAAATACCAAAGATTTCAATCCAAAATATTATCAAAATTCCAAGAGAATGAATATATAAATTATACCCAACATATTGGAGAAACCGAACAAAGGAATATAACTCACAAAAATATTCCGGAAATTTTATTCATAAGTATATTTTGGAAAATGGTATTTTGGACACCAAGAGAACAAAAACATGATTTTTACAATTATTACAAAATTATATCATATTTTTTACCATAAGAAAATATATTATTTTTGGGTACATAAATATATATATTTTCTTGAAATTATTAGAGGATATATTATTTTTGGGAAGAAAATATATATTTTCTTGAATACACATGGAATACATTATTTTTGGGTGAAAATAAGTTTATATATATTTTCTAAGTTAGACTTGGAAATATACTATTTTTGAGACTTGTATGAGATTTGTAAATATTTTCGCAAGGAAAAATTATAAGTAATTTTTCTATGTAATATTTCTTAAAATATATACTTTGAAAATATATATTGATGTATTTTTATTAGAAATATTATTCCAGAAAAGTTAAGTATAGAATACTTAATAATTACAAGAAAATACGTATTCTCGCACGTATAAATACACACCGGAATACGTCACCGATACTTGGCAAAAATATACAAGTATAAGAATACGAATACAAATACACCCATCCTTGGGAAGGATATACATGTATAAATACATAAAAAGTAACAAGTTAAAATATATTATTTTAACTATTATTCCAAAATTTAATAAATATAATTTAAGTTAAAATATTTATTATTTTAACAAATAATTATATAACTTGGAATAATATTGAAGACACAATGAAACGTAACTCAAAGACACTAATTAATAATAAATCAAGGCACGACCCACTCGTCTATTAGACCGTAGTACGTTGTAGGTAGTCGTGTACACCGGAGGAAACTTTAAGTTACATTCGGATTCGAAGAACGCAAAACTGTCAGTTCATGTCCCCCTTTTCTTTTAACTGTTTTTTGTTTTATAACTTCGGGGGTGAAGTACATGTTACAAAATGTTTACAAACAATTACAATTGGTATGGTTAGCTAAGGAAAGCACAGTAGATCATGTGAATGGGTAGGCACACTCTTAAGACCATTAATCCTCGTGTTAGGACCAAGGGGCATGAGTGATAGATCTATTTGGGTGTAGTGAGCCCACACCCATGTGGACCGGGGCTTGGCCCATGAGGTGACTATGTCTTACAGCCGGAGGCCTGGTGCAAAATCTGCTAGGTTTGAGCCTTCCTATGCCGTTGCACAGATGTTAATGGCCTTGCAAACCATTGATTGATCTGTTTCCTTGTTTGCTTTCATACCGAGTTTACAAAACATACATACTTACCATGATTTCGAAGGTTTATTTGTGCACACATACAAAACACATGAACTCGCTCAACTTTTGTTGATGTTTTCAAACTACATGTATTTCAGGGAATTAAATGTGGATCTGGCGAGCGTTTGGATGTTTCAAGTAATGTTGGGAATAAAAGATGTCATCCGGAGTCTAAGGGTTTGGATAGTGTGTCTTATCCTAGATAAGACACATCTTCAAAAGCCTGGTTTTTATTAATGTCCTTTGTCGAGTCCTTGTGGAACTCTAAAACAATTTGCATGGTTTGTATTTGTATTTGAAGTTTGTGTTTGGTTTTCAAGACAATGATGTTTGTGATGTTTTAAAATTAAATTAATGGATGAACATCTTTATTTTTATCATATAGATGTTTGTTATGGTTGAATGCAATGATATTAAGCAAGTCACACATAATCACGCTTTCGCAAAAGTCAGGGTGTGACAACGGGGTCATGGTCAGTGAGCACGGGGCGTGGCCGGAAGACATAAGCTAAACACGGGGCGTGGCCAGTGGCCATGGGGCCATGTCCAGCCTCCTGTTTTCAGTTTTCTTCGAAAATTTATCGTAGCATGATGATTGATATTTGGTTTCTTTGTAGGGATGGCCAGCAAATTCACCATGTTCAAACCGACAGAATGGGACTACCAAGCCCGCTATGACATACTTCAAACAAGGCCCAAAGAAACGCCACAACAAGCATGTCTCAAAACCTTGGAAGCCGTGGGGCAATTGGACCGCTACAACACGCTAGTCACGGGACCACTAAGGGTGGCCCTCGGCACAAGACTCCATGCAGTTCGCGAATATAGCATGGAGTTTTACAGTTCTTTCGCGTTCAAATCAAAAGTCAAGCCGTTTAACGAAGAAGGGGTTCAATTCAGATGTGCGGGGAGGTACTTTCAATTTTTATCGCACAGTTTGGAGTGAATGTGGGTCTATTCACCGAGGAAGAGTCCGATAATGAGGAGAACACGAGTGGTCTCTGTGAACTCCCAAACAACATGCACCATAAAACATGGGCTCAAATCGGGGATGGTGCATATGATCCAAGTGTCACAAAGAGCTCTCAGTTATGAGACCCCCTCTACCGCTATATTCACCGGGTCCTTAACAATTCCCTAAGTCAAAGGCGTGATAGCACTGGTGTGGTCAACCTACGTGATCTTACTGTCCTGTATTGCATCCACAACCACGTTCCTCTCGATGTCACTCACCTACTCCTAAGGAACATGCATCTGAATCAGTTGGCTTCCTCCCCGACACCGATCTTCTTCAGGGGATGGATCTACCGCCTCTTCAAGACCTATGTTCAACGCATGCCAAAATCGTTCCGTAAGGGTCCATGGTCGGGGATGGTAGATCTCACCCAATGCCGCTCAATGGGAATCATCCATGAGATGGGTGATGGGTCAGTCCGCTTCCAAACCACTCAAGGACACGTTTGGAACCCGGAAGAAGGCCTCGTCCTATACGCCGACCCAAACCGTCCTCCTCCTAAGTATCAAAGCTACCAAACGGGTTCCTCCTCTCAAGGAGGTGGTTTTCCTAATTTTCAGAGTTTACATGATCTTTTGTAGGAAAACTTACTATGCACCCGCAACACATACAATATGGCTAGCAACACCTTTACCCGGGTCGGAGCAGTGGAGCACAACATCTCCGCTATGCAAGATGACATCACATACATCCGGGAGCATATGGTATACCGGGGAGTGGAGGGTGATGATGACGAGGATATGGACTGAGTGGAGGCATTGGAGGTGGTATGATGACGAATGCGGTATCCCAGGTTAACCCTTTCTATCCCACGAACAATTTCTGGCCTGCGTGCCATGGTTTGAACAATTTACTTTCCTAGACATTTTTTTTATTTTCTGCATTTTATTTTCTTTTTATGTGTGTGATGACGGATGATGAACTTTTGTAAATTAGGATGTTTGTTATGTTATGTATGGTGTAGTGTCTAGCAAAACAGGTACCCAGGAAGCTTGGATGCACTAAGCATTAGTGCTACATAAGCCCGGAAACCCGAACCAAAAGCCAAAACATGTAATCATCAATTGCAGATTGCCACCACTGGGCCGTGGTCAGGGACCATGCCCCCGTGCCCACATCACTTAACTGTTGTTTTGTCTAAACCTTGCCCACCACGGGGTCGTGGCCACCAGGCACGCCCCGTGGCCAGTTTCTGTAAGTTTGTCTTACTGGCACCCTGACCACGGGGCCGTGCTCAGCCAGCACGTGGCCGTGGCCAGGTGCCTAGTAACACCAAATCTTGTTTTTCAACAACTTTTTACACATTCAATCAACCTAAAACTCATTTTTGGGATACATTGAGGACAATGTGTAATTAAAGTGTGGGGGGGATGCTAAAACCTTGAATCTTGCAAGTCCTAATAACAAGCCTTACACAAAACTCTATTGGAATAACAAGTTCTAAAAAGGTTATATTTTTATAAATTTACAACCGATAGCGTCGTGATAACAAGAACCGAATAAGAAAATTATGAAAAGGCATGACAAATCTAATTAAAATTTGATTATATATACTTGATCACATTATAAACCCATTCCCACAACAAGTGAGTTTTGAGCCTTTATTGAGCATACAAGCATATATCTTTAAACTAAATGCTCATTTTTCGTTTCTTGTGTGAATAGCCGCTTGGTTCTTACGACTCTAGAACTTGCCACGACGATACATTCTTGGTCCTTACAAACTTGAATCCAAGTAAGTAAATGATAGAGGCATTAGGACTAACCCATTTTCCGTTCAACACCATTATTTTTCATCTTTTTTATCACCTACCCAAAATCCCCCTAGTTAACCCCTTTGAGCCTAAACCTTTTCATTTCAAAACCCACGATACAAACACCTTTTACCCACCAAAACCTTTTTCTTTTCAACTCCTTTGTTTTAGTAAAAAGCTCGGTTATCTTGTGACATCAAAAAAATGAAAGTCTTGCAATAAACAAACAAGTTCCTCAAAGAAATCTTGTTTGAATATGCTTAGTTTGAATAAAAGTTACAAAAACAAAAAGTTTTACGACGACCGACGCTTTTTACGCTTTTAGCCATTTTTACTAACAACTAACCAAAACCACCTACCCTTAGCCCAAGCCTAACCCTTCCCAAAGTCCTCTTGATATTTACGAAGGTTTATAGTTAAAAAGGAGGAGGCTTGATCGCTTGGAAAGCATATGGTAGAAGTAAGTTCCATGCCGGTCTCGAGTGTTTCACAAAAATACATCTTCGGCCGAGTGTCGAGTGATCTCTCGTGAGGTATGTGAACTTGTATATAAATGGAATTTTAAAGAGGCATGTTATGCCCAAATAAGTAAGTTTTCTTATAAAATGTTCTAAATAAATCATGACGAATAGGATTGTAAATAAAATAAAAATAAAACCCAATAAAAGATCTTGGATTCCCGACACTCAAGATGAGCCCAAAACTTCTCCTCTACCTCTTCCATTTGGGTGTGTAAGCCACATATTAAAGAGTTTTGCTTGAGGACAAGCAATGATTCAAGTGTGGGGGTATTTGATGTGTGCAAAATGTAACATATAAATTACATCAAATGAGGCATAAAACTAACCCTTTTTAGTACTAATGTTGGAAAAAGCGTGTTTTTGTCTTCCTTTTTAATTTACAGGACCAAATGAGTTTAAACGAACAAAAGGAGCAAATAAGCTGCCAAAACCAACATAAATACAAAGAAAAGGAATAAACGTGACATGCCCGACCCCTCGGCAACATCCCCCAAGTAAAAACAAAGAATCAGAAGACTGACCACGGGGCCGTGCCCAGCTAAACACGGGGCCTGGTCAGAGCCCTGCACAAAAGACAAACCTGTAGAAGCTTCAACGCCCACCACGGGGCGTGCCCAACTCAGCACGGGGCGTGGTCAACGCAAAGATACGCAGAATCTTGCCAAATCTTGATAGTACAGATACGAAGTTGACCACGGGGCCGTACCCAAGCGACACGTGGCCATGTGGAACCCTCTGCTGACACTTGCAATTAATGAAGGAAGAGAAAAGGCTGGCCAGGGGGCGTACCCGTTGGACACGGGGCCATGGCCAAAGTTATATGCAGGCTATAAATAGGGGTGCTTGGTTCACTTCAAAGGCATCCCTTGACAAACCACTACTCTTCCACTTTTCCACCACTCCACCACCACTACAACACCAACACCCACCACCACCATCCATCATCCATCCTTAGAGTGTGTAGTAGTCTCGAGATCCAAGATTGATTGTAAGGGTTCTTGCCAATCGAAGGCCATGTTTAGTTAAGCCTCTTTCATCACTTGGTGAAGACAAGTCTTTTATGTATTACTTTTGATTTTTAATCTTTCGGCACTTTTTATTTGGGTTTGTGTTAATGACTTTAATAACTAGTTTCTTATGTTGAAGGTGAATTCTTCCTATCATTTTTCCGTGGTGTCTTGAAGTTACTTTACTATCTATATAAAGTAAAAGATTGCATCATTCATGTTTTTACTGTCTATATAAAGGCATGTTGACTACCTGGTCGGGGGTTAGGGGAATGGTTTGGTAAGGTTCTTGCCTTGTTCAGTGTATAGATCCTGCAAGGACCTGGTTCAAGCTTACTAGGACTTCCTTCAATACCCACTACTGGCATTGGATGACGGGGGTGCGAATAGCTTGAACCCCTCATATGTAAACTACTATTAATACATTAAACCGGCTTCTTGGGATTGTATCCTTACTGACTCAAACCACTTAGTCGAGGGTAACGTCACCTTCAAAAGAGGGGCCTACCACTTTTATCATTAATAACTAACTTAATTGTCTTTCAATATTACGACCCTTTGGGATTGTATCCCTGCTGACTCAAACCACTGGGTTGAAGGTAACATCACCTTCAAAAGAGGGGCCTACTACTATAACTAAGATAATCTCTTAAAAAGTTCGAAAGTGCGAAAATCATCAAAGGATACATTAAAGGCGAGTCAGATCCAAGTGATTCATCTTGTCTATCTGTTTTTATTATATTTTACTTTTGCATTTTTAGTTTTTAATTTTAAAACTTTTCTCAAAATTTTAGATTGATTAGACGTTGAGGATAAATCGGTACTAAAAGCTCTCGTGTCCTTGGACGACCCCGATATCTTACCAACGCTATACTATGCTCACGATGGGTGCACTGGCCCAAGTGTGTGTTTAGTGTTAGTAATATATCGTGTTTTATAAATTTAAAACTTGACTAATGTGTAAAATGGGCTTAAAATATCAAAAAATATATCACGCTTTGCATACACCAGTACTAGACAATATTAATTTGGTTGGTCGTAAGATATCTAAAGGTCTCATTTTGCAAACAAATTGTTTCATGTGTTTTGATAAATTAAGAATACCACTTAATATATTCCCATAAATGTTTTCTTGATATTTCAAATATAAATTTACTTTTATATTAATGGTGCTTTAAGTAAATAAATACGTATATATATGGTTCATGAACATGTTTGTTGATATTTAAAAGTTTGTAATATATGGTTAAAGATACCAAATCAGTAAAGAATTTAAAACTAGTAAATTTCACGCTCAAACATTGCTGCATGTTTTAGGTAAGTATTGGTTTGATTCATTAGAATATTATCACCCGTATAACAACCAAAAGTTTAAAACCAAATATTAAAGACATGATATGACCAAAATGATGTGAGTAACGATTTTAATAGTACGTGTACCAATAGAGATGTCCTTCTATCGGAATGGACAGGGCATTGATGGTGCCAGACAATATTAATATAATAAAGTTATATTAATTCTATGTTTGTGAAATCTCTACCATATCAATATTTGGGTTGGTATGTATTGATTTTATTATAAGATGCAATCAGGATTCATGCATTTTCTTGTATTATTCTTGTTCCTTTGGGGCAACCTACTTGTTGCCCTTTAAAAAATTAAAATCATGATTCAAATTTCATGTTCAAAAGGATTTCTTTGGAAGCCATGTCTTTTGTTGAACTAATTAAACTATTATGTTAATTCATAAAAGTAAGATTTCAAGTTTCTACCTTAAATAAAGTATAAATTGTTAATAAATATGTTAATTCATAACGTTTTCTTAGTTACAAGAAAAAATATAGTTTTTGAAGCACTTAATTCGATCAGATAAAAGAATTAAATAAATAAAAAATTATGTATATACCCTAATTAACTGTTTACAACTTTAATTTGACAAATTTAAATTATTATTACTTGAAAGAAACATTTTGGTTTATTGAAACACTTAATTCTATATAAGAAATATAGAACTCTTATTCGTATATTAAATGAATAACTATATAAGTCAATTCGATATCAAAACATGAAATCTCATAACTATATATATAACATATATTTAAAACATGCTTTAAAAATGGTGTACCTTGTGCATTGTAGACATATGTTTCTAGATATACAGAATTCTTGTTAGTATGTGCATGCATTGTATATAAATGTATGTGATGTAAAAGGAGCACACTCAAATACTCATTCTCATTGTTAGGAGCTTGAAAAAATGAGTATTTTTGTTACAAAGAAACTTCTTTTCCTTCTCATTTCATTGTCATACTTCACTTGTTTTCTCATAACCCCTTCTCATAGTAGACCTTGTTGGGGACAGGAGTGGACAGTTTTTATATATAATGGAATTTGGGACTCAACAATTGATATTCATGTGATATCAGGAGACGATGATCTTGGGCATCGCAATATTACTTATGATCTTGGGTTCAGATTCAATTTTTGTGACAATGTCTTCACACAAACTGTTTTCGGGGGAGACTTTTCCCATGGATCGCAATTTGTACATTTTAATGTTTTTGACGCTTCGGTTGAAAAGTTTATTGGTGCACGATACGGTCAAGAAACGGGTGTTTATTGGCTACTAAAAGAAGATGGTTATTACTTGTCCAAAGAATATAAAGGGTATGATGATCCAGTATGGAAGCATATGGGAAACTGGCAGTAAGAGATGTTTACATTTTAAATAAATAAATAATACTATTTTAATAAAGTTATATTAATTCTATGTTGGTGAAATCTCCACCATATCAATATTTGGGTTGGTGTGTATTGATTTTATTATAAGATGCAATCAGGATTCATGCATTTTCTTGTATTATTCTTGTTCCTTTGGGGCAACCTACTTGTTTCCCTTTAAAAAACTAAATCCATGATTCAAATTTCATGTTCAAAAGGATTTTTTTTGGAAGCCATGTCTTTTGTTGAACTAATTAAACAATTATGCTAATTTATAAAAGTAAGATTTCAAGTTTCTACCATAAATAAAGTATAAATTGTTAATACCAACGTAGACTCATTTAACAAACCCTAGTTAAATGCAGTGCTATGAATGTACGTCTAAATTAACTGTGGTTAAGCTAAAGTAGTAAACTGAAGTTGCGGGTTGTCACAATACCAATTGTGGCATATTTTTTATACAATAATAATGCCATGTGTATTCACATAAAGGTTTTCTTCATATTTCAAATATAAGTATATTTTCATAGTGATCATGCTTTAATTATTTTCCTTAAGAATATAATTTTCAAGTTCATGTTTTCTTGCTCAAGAGTATGATTTTTGCCAGATTTATTTTTTTTAAAGAAAACACGAAGAGATCACATGATAGTAAATAATTAAATACGCATAGATATGGTTCATGAACATGTTTGTTGATATTTAAAAGTTTGTAATATATTGATTTAGATATGATGATGAGAACTAAATTACTAAAAAAAAATAAAACTAATAAAGTTCATTCGCACATTGCGGCAGGTTTTAGGTCAATATTGGTTTGATTCATTACGGCATTAGCACCTGTATAACAACCAGAAGTTTAAAACCAAAGTAAAATCCCAATATGTCCAAAATAATGTGTGACGATTCTAATAGTTCCAATAATGTATAACATTGCGGCAGGTTTTAGGTCAATATTGGTTTGATTCATTACGGCATTAGCACCTGTATAACAACCAGAAGTTTAAAACCAAAGTAAAATCCCAATATGTCCAAAATAATGTGTGACGATTCTAATAGTTCCAATAATGTGGTTCTGTCAAAATCGACAGGGCGTTAATGGTGCTAGACAATATTAATTTGGTTGGTCGTAAGATATCTAAAGGTCTCATTTTGCAAACAAATTGTTTCATGTGTTTTGATAATTTAAGAATACCACTTAATATATTCCCATAAAGGTTTTCTTGATATTTCAAATATAAATTTACTTTTATATTAATCGTGCTTTTAGTAATTAAATACGTATATTTATGGTTCACGAACATGTTTGTTGATATTTAAAAGTTTGTAATATATTGTTAAAGATACCAAATCAGTAAAGAATTTGAAACTAGTAAATTTCGCGCTCAAACATTGCGGCATGTTTTAGGTAAGTATTGGTTTGATTCATTAGAATATTATCACCCGTATAACAACCAGAAGTTTAAAACAAAAAATTAAAGACACGATATGACCAAAATGATGTAAGTAACAATTTTAATAGTACGTGTACCAATACAGATTTCTTTCTATCAAAATGGACAGGGCATTGATGGTGCCAGACAATATTAATATAATAAAGTTATATTAATTCTATGTTTGTGAAATCTCCACCATATCAATATCTGGGTTGGTGTGTATTGATTTTATTATAAGATGCAATCAAGATTCATGCATTTTCTTGTATTATTCTTGTTCCTTTGGGGCAACCTACTTGTTGCCCTTTAAAAAAATTAAAACCATGATTCACATTTCATGTTTAAAAGGATTTTTTGGAAGCCATGTCTTTTATTGAACTAATTAAACTATTATGCTAATTCATAAATGTAAGATTTCAAGTTTCTACCATAAATAAAGTATAAATTGTTAATACCAACGTAGACTCATTTAACGAACCCTAGTTAAATGCAGTGCTATGAATGTACATTTAAATTAACTATGGTTAAGCTAAAGTAGTAACCTGAAGTTGCGGGTTGTCACAATACCAATTGTGGCATATTTTTTATACAATAATAATGCCATGTGTATTCCCAGAAAGGTTTTCTTGATATTTCAAATATAAGTATATTTTCGTAGTGATCATGCTTTAATTATTTTCCTTAAGAATATAATTTTCAAGTGCATGTTTTCTTGCTCAAGAGTATGATTTTTTGCCAGATTGTTTTTTTTAAGGAAAACACGGAGAGACCACATGATAGTAAATAATTAAGTACGCATAGATATGGTTCATGAACATGTTTGTTGATATTTAAAAGTTAGTAATATATTGAATTAGATATGATGGTGAGAACTAAATTACTAAAAAATAAAACTAATAAAGTTCATTCGCACATTGCGGCAGGTTTTAGGTTAATATTGGTTTGATTCATTACGGCATCAGCACCTGTATAATGTGTAACGATTCTAATAGTTCTAGTAATGTGGTTCTGTCAAAATCGACAGGGCATTAATGGTACTAGACAATATTAATTTGGTTGGTCCTAAGATATCTAAAGGTCTCATTTTGCAAACAAATTGTTTCATATGTTTTGATAAATTAAGAATACCACTCAATATATTCCCATAAAGGTTTTCTTGATATTTCAAATATAAATTTACTTTCATATTAATCGTGCTTTAAGTAATTAAATACGTATAAATATGGTTCATGAACATGTTTGTTGATCTTTAAAAGTTTGTAATATATTGTTAAAGATACCAAATCAGTAAAGAATTTAAAACTAGTAATATTTGCACTCAAACATTACGGCATGTTTTAGGTAAGTATTGGTATGATTCATTAGAGTATTATCACCCGCATTACAACCAGAAGTTTAAAACCAAAAATTAAAGACATGATGTGACCAAAATGATGTGAGTAACGGTTTTAATAGTACGGGTACCAATACAGATGTCCTTCTATCGGAATGGACAAGGCATTGATGGTGCCACACGATATCAATTTGGTTGGTCGTAAGATCGTTGAAGGCTTTATTTTGCAAACAAATTGTTCCAATTTTTTTTTGATAAATTAAGAATACCCCTTAATATATTCCCATATAGGTTTTCTTGATATTTCAAATATTAATTTAATTTCATATTGATGGTACTTTAAATAATTAAATTCGTACAAATATGGTTCATGAACATGTTTGTTGATATTTAAAAATTTGTGATATATTGTTTTAGATACGACGCTTAGAACTAAATCAATGAAGAATTTAAACTAGTAAAATTCACTCGCACGTTGCGGCATTTTTTTATGTCAGAATTGGTTTGGTTCATTACGGTATCAGCACCCCCATTTTAATACCCAAAGTTTAGAAACAAAAATAAAGTCTTGATATGACCAAAATGATGTTAATAACTTTTCTAATAGTACTCAATTACCGTTGTAATTCTGTCGAAATGGACAAGGCATTGATGGTGCTAGACAATATTAATTCGGTTGGTTGTAGGATACTTGAAGGCTTTATTTTGCAAAAAAAAAAAATGTTCCAAATTTTCTTTTTGATAAATTAAGAATACCAATTAATATATTCCCATAAAGGTTTTCTTGATATTTCAAAAATAAATTTACTTTCATATTAATGGTACTTTAAATAAGTAAATACGTACAAATATGGTTCTATAAATGTGCGAACTTATTATACATCACAAGTGCGGACCCTTAGGTGCGGATGATTACATATGTGCGGACACTTATAAATTCAACAAATGCGCGGACAACCTAAAAGATCATATGTGCGGACGACTTAAGATATCACATGTGCGGACCCCTTTTTATTTCAAAATGTGCGGACCCCCTTTTGTTTGTTTAAGTGCGGACATCCTTGTAAATCAACAAGTTCGGACCTTTATAATCCAAACAAGTTCGAACCTTTATAAAGCAAACAAGCTCGGACCTTTATAAATCAAATATGTTCGGACCGTTATAAATAAAAAACGTTCGGACCTGTGAGGACTGGGAGTTCGATTTGCTCGAACACGCTCAGGTCAGATTAGCAGCAATACGATCGTGCGGAATCCAAAAGTGAAGTAGGAATGAGATATACAACATAGAAACCGTTAAACACATTCATTCTCATTGATGATGAAGACTCGTATAAAGATCCAGAGAAAATTTCAGCAGGGCTCCGCCAGAGGTGTCAAGTCAAGTGTCTCAAATGAGGAGCCAAGACCCTCTATTTATAGGCGAGCCTATCCAGGTGATAGCTAACTAACCCATCCGTCCGGATGGCTATCCGCCTGGATGGGACTACGTCCATCAGTCCGGATAGACTTACAAAACATCCTAACTTTCCGTTTCCACCCGGATTTGATACAAAACATATATTTAACTGTACATAGACCACAAACAGGTAAATATAGACTCGATACAAACGAAAGCTACAGACATATGTATCTACAGACTCCCCCTTGGATGTAGCTGCAGTCTTTCTTCCTGTATAGTCTTCTTCACACCTTCCTATTGCGTCTTCTTTCCTTTGCTTTCCTTCTTCTCTCTTTGTTTCGTTTTTCCAACAACTTTTGTCTCAAAGGTCTTCCCACGTTGATCCACCATTTCCTGTATTCCTTATCACCATCTCTTGCTTTCGACCACCTAGGAATCTTTCTTTCTTCTTTCTCGATTGGAGTTTGATCAGTGACAGGCTTTTCCAATCCTAATCTCCAACTTGCACGTTTAGCAGCGTCAACTCACATCTTTTCCATCTTTTCAAGATGACGCTCCTTCTTTAGAAATTCTTCTAACTCAAGATCTCTAAACTTTGATTCCCAGTAACGTCCAGAGTTAATATCTTTCGCAAAACAGACGTTCACCAACTTTTGATACCTTTGCGCTTGATTCATGTCAACTTCATTGTATACGATCTTGTTGAAGAATAAACATTCTATATCTTTTTGAACAGTTGACCAGCCACATCGGATCAAGAACATGAATATGCCTCCAGTCACCTGTTTTCGCATCCAATAAAGTAATCACTGCCTCACACGTACTAGGATTGAAGATCCAGCCTTTGAAGTCTTTATAGAAATCTTGTTCCATTTCTCTCAGAGGCATGTTCTTCAAATACCTTGGATGTCTGACGTGTAGGGTGATATCTTTCTCTCCGGTGATTGGATCAATCTTCACTATCTGTTTAGGTTGGTGCGGCTTCCAATCTGGAAAATTTAACTTTGCTTAATGCTTGATGTAGTTCCACAATCTCTGTTCATGACATTTAACCTCATAACCATAATAATACTGCTTTATGTTCTTCGCTTCACCAATTCCTCTACATCCCACCATGGTAGAGTCTTTATATCTTGAAGGAATTCAAAGTATTGGACTCCATATTCACGTTTAATCGCATAGACCTTTAAATCTTCTAAGTACCCCCAAGATAGAATATCTCCAATTGACTTATCTGGATGTCTTGTGAAAAACTTCAACGGTCTCTTGAACTTCCTCTCCTCAGGCATAGCCCTGAACCATCTCTTCTTTTCTTCTTTGAAGATCTTCTTTAGAGATAGTCTTTGGAATATCATTGGAAGAAATCTTCTCAGCTACTTTCCTCCTTACGTCATCTTCGTTATGTGACCGAAACAACTCATCAAAGGTAGGAAAATCATCATCTAGACCAGTATAATGGAATGGAACGTCCTGGTCAGAATCTGATCCATCTTCAACAATCACATTATCAAAATTATCTGCCTCGTTAACAAACTTGAACACATACTCCCGATTAGGAGTTGGTGGAATCTCTTCTTCAATGTCAAACTTGAACTTATCTTCTTCCATATCCAAACTTTCCAACATGGACTCCCTAGTCCAATTCTCTACTATCTCTCCCTCTTCTTTAGTATGATTCAGATAAATAACTTTACGAAGATCAGAGAATACCTTATGAAGATCTGCATGCTTAGTTCCAGAATATGACTCCCCCTGATGCTTAGCTTCATTTCTTTCCTCATTCTGCTAATCGTTCAGAAAATCTTCAACATTACTTATACCTGAAGATTTCACATTTGAAGTACCACCAGCAACACCACCAGCACCATCTTCATCATCATTACCTTTATCATCCTTATCATCTTTGTCACCTTTATCTTTGTCATCATGATCTTCATCATTATCATCATCATATTCATCTCCAAATAACTCTTTCAACTCTTCATCGTCATCATCAACCTCAAACTTTTTCAACTTAGCCTGTAAACGTCTTCGTTCAACTTCTATTCTTCTACGACTAACTTCTTCACTATAAACCACTTCCTTCGGCTTACCAACCATAGTAAATAGCAATGAAGGAACAATAGCCAAATCATTATTAACTTCGTTTTCTACAGCATTCACCTTAATTTCTGTCGCCTTAACCTCAATCTCTGCATCTTTCATCTCAACATCACCAGTATTAACTTCAACATGAGAAACATTTACCTCTGCATCATGTTGTGGCTGCTCTGGCTGGCTCGTTGATCCAAGAATCTCTTCTGTATCAACCACAACGCTTTTTCTTTTGTCTTTTAGAGCCTCTGCAGCTTCCTCAGCATCTCTTTTCTCTTTTTCCATCCTCCGAGCCTCAGCTCTTTGGATTTATATTTCGAAAGCAGCATGAACATTAATACCAAGACGATCTTCGATCACAGCAAACAAAATCTTGATATGTTCATCTTTGATTTCTTTATCAGCTCTCAAATCCGCAATGTCTTTCTTAAGAATTTCATTTGCACTTGTTGTAGATACCTCTAGATCAGCCTACATCTCAAACATTATCCTATTAGACTCATCTATTGCTTTATATTGCACTTCAACATTTAGAATCTTTTCTGTCAGCTCTTCAACTTCATGCGTCAACTCTTCAACTTCATTTCTCAACGCGACATTCTCTGCTTCAACATCTTTAATTTTTCTTTTGTTGTTTTGAGCTCAGCTTCGTATTCTGCTTTAGCTTTCTCTAACAAACTTACTTTTCTTGTCAACGCATTCACCTTTCCATCGTTAAACATATCTCCAAAGTCTTCTAAACCCACTGGACCACTACCAAGATCAGAAGGAACCTTTGGAAAACCATGACTTGAACTTTGAGGAGTTAGTGGTTTCTTTGTCGCTGAACTTGGTTCTTCCACTGTCTTTGGAGGTTGATCTAGTGTTTTCTCACGAACATCTTCAGGAATAGGAATTGATTGTTGAACATGAGGAGATGGAGGTGTTGCCATTCTAACTTCAGTTTGAACTAGAATCTCCATTTCAACACTTTCAACACGTTCAATCTGTTCAAGAGTTGAAGTTGTATCTTTTCTACCTTTCTTTCCCCTTGACACTTCACCAGTTGGACTAGCTTTACGCTTTCTAATTCCTTTCTTTTTCAGCTTTTCTTTCTCTGCTGGTGTAGGCTCATATGTTGCATCTTCTTCGTCTGACGCTTTCTTTTTCTTTGGAGTTTTCTTCAACTTAAACTTTCCACTGATGTATGAAGTAGGTGCTATCTGTGTGACGTCAATGTCGCTTTCAATCTCACTTGAATTAGTGTGCACCTCACCTTCAACTAACATTTCTTTCAATGTTTATCCACCAGCTTCAGCTTCTACATTCTCAGCCGTCTTTGCAGCATCCTTAGCAACTTGAGCAGTTGACAAACTTTCATAAACAGTAAATGACATGTTGAGAAGATCAACACCTTTATCAATTATTTCTTGTGGAGGAATAAAAGGTTCATCAACCAAATGAGGTGGAGATTTCTTCTTCTTTGATGAAAATGAATCACCTGTAACAGAAACATTAACTTTTTCAGTAAAAGATTCAAATGATTTATCTACCAACCTTCGTGGTGATTCCTGCTTCTTTGTTTTACCCTTTGAAACAACTTTCGGAGTTGTAACTTTCGGTGTTCCCTTCCTCAACTTTTCATCTTTCACAAACCACCATCTTGTCTTCTTGAGAACAAGCGGCACCATTCTCTTTGTTTCGTCATCTGAACCACTGTTGTCATGTCTCCATTTGTCGTCCTCTGGAGCTTCATTATCTGGTTTCTTTATAGCTGCAAACTTCTGTCTATACTTCGGCTCATCTCCTTTTTTAACTCCTCTATATACATCTAAATGCTTCAACGTTTCAATATCCATATGACCTGACCTTAATTCATCACTATCATCTTTCGGCAGATTCTGAATTTGATCATCAAGAAGCATCTGCATGAATCTTGGATATTGCACATATCTTTCTCCTTTTATGTTGTCCAACATATGATTGAATATCACTTGAGATATATTATAAGGCTTGTTGAGGATTAGGCTAGTGATGATGTTCATTATGTAATCAGGAGCTTCATCGTAAGCACCCTTTCTATGCCCCAATGCATGTATAACACTATGCACTAAAAACTTGTAAGGTCTAGAAAACTTCGACTTCGTATAAGCTGGATCATTGATGAACCCATCATATCCCATTCTTAGCCAAAATCCTTTGCATAGACGTTCTGAACCAATGATGGGATCTTCATCTTTGTGTTTTAAGTCTAGCACTCTCCTGACATCAATGACAGTAATCTTTACAGGAATATCTACATCCTTGTTCTTCTCATCCTTAATCCTCATCGCTGAATGAATCGCCTTCTCGTCTTCAACATAGTGAGCAGCATTCCAGAAAGTTCTCACATGCGAACCATAACACTTATGTTTATCTGTCAAAGCCTTACATATCCTACTGTCTTTCAAAAACTGCAATACATCTTTGAACAATTCTATGTTTGGATACTTCTCGTCCAAAATACAACAAATGTTGTGTTTATTATGAAACTCAGAACCCTTTGCCTGCAAAATTTTTATAATCAGAATATGCACGTTTATCAAGACACACAGTACACAGTGAAAATTTCCAACACTTGAAAATTTTCTAACACTTTTAACACTGTGCACTCCATCCGGATGGACTCAGTCCGGATGGGTATGGTCCGAATGGCAAAAGTTTCGAATGGTTCATCCGAATGAATGTTATCCGAATGACCATTCACCCAGATGGCTAAATAATCAGGATGGTAACATGGTCCGGATGGTCATCCCCCCAGATGGTCATCCGAAGGGATTCCGATGAAGATTCAAACACAATCAAACAAATTGTTTTCAAGATTTTGTAAAATTGAACCCAAATTCTCTTAAAGATTGTGCCGATTAGACTTGACCTATGTTCAGTTTCTTCAAAAACAGTCTAATAAGCCCTAGATCTACAAAAACTACTTTCGGCTATATGAACCTCCGAATGATAAAAACATAGAATCTAAGCACGATTTGAAGCAATTGAAGCCTAATACTCTTAAAACTAAGGCCGAATTACATAGATCTACGATCGATTTCAAGAAAAACACTCTAAAATGGCCTAGATCTAAGAGAACAAAGTGTCGGCAGTACCGAATAGTTAAACGAGACATTAAACGTTAAAATTGGAAGTACTTACCTTCACCATTGCAATTGTTGTGCCGACCAACAATCCTAGGTAAGAAATCCGGCAGCGTAACGACTCAAACACGTAATAAAATTTGAGAGAAAAATTGAAAGTGTCCGGATGGATATACGTTTGAATGAAATAACAGTTGAAATATATATAGCCCACGAATGATCATCCGTCCGGATGGCTTGTCATCCGGATGGCCATCCGCCCGAATGGCTTTACAAATTCCAAACTTTTCAAATTTTCAATCTTTTAGCGATTTTTATCAGATTTTAACATCCACTCAAGTATCCAGGTCCAAGTTAATGACCCTGGTTACTCGATTTGTCGACCAAGTCCAAATTAATGACCTTGGTTGACCCGATTACGAACCATCTGACACTTTTTGAATAAATTTTCAACTTTTTCAAAAATAGAAGTTTCAATTTAATGAACTTGTTTGACTTTTTAAGATTCCCAAACTTTTAGATAAGCTCTCACCCAGTCATTCAGCACCTGTTCTCTGCATCTAAGATTCTGAAGATCAGCTCTTCACAATGGTTTTACAAAAATAATGCAAAAATAAAATCTTTTTGTATTTAAAAAACTTTATATCAAAACACACTAAAAATCTTTTTGGGTTTAAGCTGAAATGAAATAACAGGAAACTATATACAAACATATTTTTATAAGTTGTGGTAGAGGATCATATCAGCTACCGACATGTCACTAGCATCGTTGAGCTTATGTTGAACAATAAGTTTTAAACGATTCACCTAGATTGTCGATATACTGATCCACTTAAATTCTCACACAGATTTCAACTGATTCAGGATACGGAATTAGTGTTTTAAGCACTTAACTTATTCGCATGTCCCACCTCAGAATATACTCTCGTATCCAGATTCCCTATATTCAGTCTTACAAGTGAATATACTATAATGATATCTGTTCTCTGGGTAGTGCGAGACCATGAGAGCTCAGGTTAGAACTTCCGTTCAGACAAAGAGATGATGGCTCGACTTTAGGTGTGTCCCACTTAGGGATCTTCTTTACAACAACACTTGATTTATATCTTTTGATATTTATCAATTTTTATGTTGAGGGAAAGCTTTTATTTAAAGCGCATAAAGTATTATACGAGGACTAGGTCATTGCTTCCCCAATATCAGAAGTCCAGGTATAATACCCCAGATATCACTAAGTGTAAAGACCTAGTATCTCAGAAACATGCAATCTTTCGAACAAGATTTCAGGGGTTACATAAATATCCGAGAGATGTTCCCCACGAAATAAGCAAGATATATGATATAGGTTTATATCCTTAACATAGTTTACTAAACGTGTAAAAACCTATCAACACATCATCAGTGAGACCGTTTAATGCTTTTTAATCTTTACAAATCTTTAGCGTACCGTGACAGTCTAGTTGATGTACTATCATTTCCTCTTTTTACACTAACTCTTTTTGGGTTTTCTATTGTTTTTTACATTTTGAAATTTCTATTGTTTTTGTATTTTTATATTTTTAATGTTTTTGAATTTTCTATATAAAACTATCTCCCCTAAAGACCAAAACATCTAAAAATGTGACAAACCAGAGCAGATTGCTTCCCAACGTCCTCTGCTTTGGATTGTTCATCAACGCCAACAACATATCCTCCTCACGACAAAAGCTTCATACCGTTTAGTTTTAACAAATAAAGAAAACGTGTTTTATCAAACAGTTTTGTGTGAAGGTTAGCTTTTTGTTCATCGGTGTGGATTTTTCAATTTGAATCAACTTCTTCTCGTAACAATCACGGATGAAGTGATGTCGAATTTCAATATGTTTTGTTTTAGCGTGATGTACCGGGTTTTTAGTCATGTTGATTGCTGCCTAAGTATCTACAAGGATAAGAGTAGTAAGAAATTGCAAACCATAATCCCTCATCTGCCGTTGGATCCACAAAATCTGAGAACAGCAACTGCTTGCTGAAACATACTCTGCTTCACATGTTGAGAGGGCGACGGTAGTTTGCTTCTTAATTTTGCCAAGTCACCAGATGTGGTCCGAAAAACTGACATCCTGCTGTTGTAGACTTTGAATTTAATTTGCAGCATCTGAAATCAGAGTCAGAAACCTTCCAGTCTGAAATCACCATATTTTGGATACCACAACCCCAAACTCGGAGTTCCTTTCAGGTAGCGTAGAATCCGCTTGACAATGACCATATGTGAGGATCTTGGACTCGACTGATATCGGTCCCCGAGGTAGGTTGGGTACATTATATCGGGACGAGATGCAGTGAAATACATTAACGAACCAATCATCGAGCAGTATAATGTTTCATCGACCTTCTCTCCTGTGAGATCAGGATTGATACCGTGATTAGTTGCTAATAGGGTGGACATTGGTGCAGTCTCTGACATACTGAATTTCTCCAAAACATCATGGACATACTTTGTCTGATGTATGAAGATCGCCTCTGGCATTTAATCGACCTGTAGGCCGAGGAAAAACTTCATCTCACCCATGGAAGACATCTCGAACTTCTGCTTCATCACTTTCTCGAATTCTTTGTAAAGTTCCTCATTGGTAGACCCGAAAATATATCATCAACATAAATTTGCACGATCAAAAGATGACCAGCGACTTCCTTTATGAATAGAGTGGCATCAACCTTCCCTCGAATGAAGCCGTTGGATAACAGGTGCTGAGAGAGCGTCTCATACCAGGCTCTCAGGGCCTGATGCAACCCGTACAAGGCTTTGTCGAGAAGATAAACCTTATCTTTATGAATTGGATTGGTAAAGCCCGGTGGCTGGCCGACGTAAACCTCCTCTTTCACTTTTCCGTATAGGAACGCCGACTTTACAACCAGCTGATTTACTTTGCACCCTTTCCATGATGCAAATGCGAGAAAGATTCTAATAGCTTCTAGTCTAGCAACTGGAGCATAAACTTCTGTGAAGTCTATTCCTTCCTGTTGATTGAAGCCTTAAACAACTAGGCGAGCTTTGTTGCGAATGATCACGCCTCTATCATCCCTTTTGCATTAGACACCCATTTTGTGTTGGTTTTTCTATGACCATCTGCCAAATCAACTAACTTCCAAACACCAAGTTTCTCGAACTGACCTAGCTCTTCTTGCATAGCGTTAACCCACGACTCCTTAGTCAGTGCCTCTTTATAAGTTCTCGGTTCAACCAGCGAAATGAAGCAACTGAGTGAAAAATCATTTTGTAAGGGTGCAATTTTAGTATAAAAACAAGCAAAGCCTTGGTCGATTTGGTGTCTTGTTCTGACTCCATATTGCAACTCTCCAATGGTCAACTCTTTGGGGTGGTAAGACAGCGTTCTCGGCATAACCTCACTAGGAACATTCACCTTGCTTTCCTGATTAGTAACATTTTGATCTGCAACTTGTTCATCAACTTGGATTGTCTGATCTGATGACGGGATCTGCTCCCCTCAGATTCTGAATCACCTCTGTCATAGGTTGGGCTATCTGAGTCTGACTCTGATTCATCAAATACTGTTGTCTGATTTTCTTAAGAAGGTTCCTGTTTTGAAGTCGTCTAATTTTGTTGCACATCTGTGTCACCTTGACCACTTTGACTTGGACCAGCTTCATGATCATTCAAATTCTGCTGACGTTTGGAAGACTTGGTCGGCCATGAGTTCATCTGGGAAGCTTCGTAATCCTGATACAACTTTATCTGTTCTATAAATTCTGGTTCCTCAAGAAGATCGAATGACTCCCTGATGTGTGTAAAATGCAACATATAAATTACATCAAATGAGGCATAAAACTAACCCTTTTTTAGTACTAATGTTGGAAAAAGTGTGCTTTTGTTTTCCTTTTGTATTTTCAGGACCAAATGAGCTTAATTTAACAAAAGGAACAAATATGCAGCAAATTCTAACATAAATACAAAGAAAAGGAATAAACGTGGCATGCCCGACCCATCGACAACATCTTCCCAAGCAAAAACAAAGAAACAGAAGGCTGACCACAGCCCCGTGCCCAGCGGACACGGGGGTGTGGCCAGATACCTGCAGAAAAGACAAAGCCATAGAAGCTTCTACTCCCAGCACGGGGGCGTGCCGAGCTCAACATGGTCCATGGTCAACGCTAAGATTCGCAGAATCCAACAAATCTTGATAGTACAAATACGCTTCTGCACACGGGGTCGTGCCCAGCGAACACGGGGGCGTGTGGAGCTAATGCAGACAAATTGCAATTAATGAAGAAAGAGAAAAAGGTTGGACACGGGGCCGTGTCCGGGCTTCTGTGCAGGCTATAAATAGGGGTGCTTGGTTCACTTCAAGGGCATCCCTTGGCAAACCACCTCTCTCCCACTTCATCCACACTCCACCACCATCACAACACCCACATCCACCACCATCATCCATCATCCATCTTAGAGTGTGTGTAGTAGTCTCGGGATCCAAGATTGATAGTAAGAGTTCTTGACAATCAAAGGCCATGTTTGGCTAAGTCTCTTACATCACTTGGTGAAGACAAGCATTTAGTGTAATACTTTTGATTTTTAATCTTTCCGCACTTTTTATTTGGTTTTGTATTAATGACTTTAATAATTAGTTTCTTATGTTGAAGGTGAAACTTCCTTATCATTTGTCCGTGGTGTCTTGACATTATTTTATTGTCTATATAAAATAAAAGATTTACACCATTCATATCTCTACAGTCTATATAGAGATATGTTGGCTACCTGGTTGGGGGTTAAGGGAATGGTTTGGTAAAGTTCTTGCCTTGTTCAGTGTATAGATCCTGCAAAGACCTGGGTCAAGCTTACTAGGACCTCCTTTAATACCCACTGGTATTCGATGACGGGGTGCGAATGGCTTGATCCCCTCATATGTAAACTACTATTAATACATTAACCCGGCTACTTGGGATTGTATCCCTGCTGACTCAAACCACTTAGCCGAGGGTAACGTCGCCTTCAAAAGAGGGGCCTACCACATTACGCATTAATAACTTAATTAATTATCTTTCAATATTCTGACCCTTTGGGATTGTATCCTTGCAGACTCAAACCACTGGGTTGAGGGTAACGTCACCTTCAAAAGAGGGCCCTACTACTATAATTAAGATAATCTCTTAAAAAGTGCAAAAGTGCGGAAATCATCAAAGGTTACATTAAAGGCGAGTCAGAACCAAGTGATTCATCTTGTCAAATTGCTTTTTATTTTTATTTTTATTTTTAGCATTTTTAGTTTTTATTTTCATGTTTAAAACCTTTTCTAAACTTTTGATTTGATTAGATGTTGAGGATAAACCGGTAACTAAAAGCTCTTGTGTCCTTGGACGACCTCGGTATCTTACCAACGCTATACTACGCTCACGATGGGTGCACTTGCCCATATGTGTGTTTAGTGTTAGTAGAATATCGTGTTTTATAAATTTAAAACTTGACTAAAGTGTTAAAAAAGGCTTCAAATATTAATAAAAATATATCACGCTACACACGCATCAAGTTTTTGGCATCGTTGCCGGGGATACAAGGATTTTAAGAAAGTTAGGAATCAACGGCCTAATCGTTTTTCTTATTTTTCTGTTTTTTTTAGGATTTTTCTAAATTTTTCAGCATCTGCAGACTGCAGCACGGGGCCGTGCCTGGTCGGACACGGGCCGTGCTCAGCATCCTTACTGGCAGTTTTTATTTTCCGAGTTACAGATAGCTGAACAAGGGGCCGTGTTGGTGCAGCACGGGGCCGAGTCAAACTCTCCAGTAACAGGGATCCGGAAAACAATCAATGTAATCACGACCATGGGGCCGTGTTCAGCTGAGAACGGGGCCGTGGTGAGGCTTCTGACCAACAATCTTTTTGTTTTTATAGCAGGACTTGTTACCTAGGCGCCGCACCTGAACTTCCTACGCTGTGCATGAGCTCTAGTTCCAATAAAGACATAAAAGAACCTCTAGACGAACCCGAACGCTTTCTAAGAAAAAGACTTAAAGCTAAAACCCAAGAGAAAGTTTCGGGGGACCCACTTCCAATGACGGATCAACGTACCCTAATGGATTACCTACGACCCACGGTAGGTAATCTCGGCGCCGCTATCAATGCACCGAATGTCGATGCCAACAACTTCGAACTTCGGCCGCATTTGATTCAAATGCTCCAAAACTCCGCAACTTTCCATGGGCTTGCGGACGAAGATCCCCATTTACATATTACCAACTTTTTGGAAATATGTGATACTTTTCGGATCAACGGAGCATCAAATGACGCCATCCGCCTACGAATGTTCCCATTTTCGCTAAAAGACCGAGCTAAGGCTTGGCTTAACACCCTCCCAGTTGGATCGGTAAACACCTGGGACGAACTAGCCCAAAAGTTTTTGTATAAGTATTTCCCTCCTTAAAAAACGGCTAAATTAATGATTGAAATTAATACATACTCACAAGAGGACGGGGAATCCTTATATGAAAATTGGGAAAGGTTCAAGGAGCTACTAAGAAAGTGTCCCCATCATGGTCTTGCGGTATGGCAACAAGTATCCACTTACTATAATGGGTTGTTGCCACACACAAGACAAACACTTGACTCTAGCTCCGGGGGACTTCTAGGTAATCGTCGCCCAAATGAAATTTATAATCAAACTGAAGAAATTGCTCAAAACAATTTTCAGTGGCACACTCCCCGAGGCAAAAAATCTATTGCCCCGGGCGCCCATAAGGTAGACGAAAGCACTTCTTTACAAGCCCAAATCGAGGCACTCTCTTCGAAAATCAAAAAGTTAGAAATGACAAAAATGGCCTCAGTTATGGCTTGTGAAGGGTGTGGTGGGCCTCATGAAAATTGGAGTTGTATGAAAGAAATGGATAATCAAACAGAAACGGTAAACTACATTGATAATAGACCTAGACCGTCAGGTCCTCCAACAGGTACCTACAACCAAGGATGGCGTAACCACCCTAACCTTGGTTGGAGAGAACCCGGCAATAGTAGTAACCAACAAAGTCAAAACCAACGAACAAACTTTCAACAACCAAGAAATGAGTCACAAAATTTCTCTCAACAACAACAAGGGGGACGAGAGAGGCTTGAAGATACTATCTCACGCCTCATCTCCGACACCGAAAAGAAAAACTCGGATCGATTTCAACAAATGGAATCGAACTTTAGAAATCAACAAGCTAGTATTCAAAACATTGAAAAACAACTAAATCAACTACCTCAAAATTTCTCCGAGAGACCACAAGGCGCGTTACCCAGCAATACCGAAACCAACCCAAAGGCGCAAGTGCATCTCATCACATTGAGAAACCATACCATAGGTCCCGAGGAGGCTCCATTACCTCCAACAAAAAAGAGTCTGTCTGACCAGCCCGCAAATTCACCGACGCCCCAAAAAGAAATGACTCCTCCGCCAACTCAAGAGCCTTCCAAAAATCCCCCTGTACCATATCCCGGACAGTTACTTCGCCAAAAGACCGATGAGCAATTCACAAAATTCATTAACTTACTAAAACAATTACACGTCAATCTTCCATTTGTGGAGGTCCTCACTCAAATGCCTAAATATTCAAAATTTATGAGAGACATCCTCACTCACAAAAGAAAAAATGAATCATTGCAATTAGTTAATTTAAGTGAAGAATGCTCCGCCTTGCTACTCAACAAACTCCCACAAAAGAAAATCAACCCCGGGAGCTTCACTATCCCTTGTTCCATTGGGGGATCACCCATACGCAATGCGCTAGCCGATCTTGGGGCTAGCATCAATCTCATACACGCCTCAATGTTTGACCGACTCGGACTAGGTAAAACAAGCCCCACAAATATGAGCATACAACTCGCCGATAGGTCCATCAAATATCCACAAGGTGTTGCCGAAAATCTATTGGTAAAAGTTGGAGACTTTGTCTTCCCGACCGACTTTGTCATTTTAGATATGGAGGAAGATACCGAAGTACCACTCATCCTAGGAAGACCATTCCTAGCCACCGCTCATGCAATGGTAGACATGAATGGTAGGAAATTAACATTGAGGGTTGGGGACAAAGAGATGGAGTTCGGGGTTGGGAAAAGAGTAGAAGACGACGACGCGGTCAACTACATGAATGTCATAGACTCAAGTTTGGATGATGCTCTTCGACGGGGCAACATGGGAGGCAAAACATCCCACTTGGGTAACATATGACTGACTTTGGGTCTAGCCAAGGACCCTTATAAACGTGGCGCACCACGGACGCATTCCGCGGAACTATCCTTAGTTTTAGTTTAGATTAACTTTTATGTTTTTTAGTTTAGTTTTACTTTTCAGGAATAAAACACACTCGAATGGTGGAGGTTACTAAGGGAAACTTGAACTTACAGCAAGTTTAGCACGGGGCCGTGCTCAGCCCAACACGCCCTGTGCTCAAGGTTCTGCAGAAAACGCCCAGTTCAGGTAACTAGACATGGGGCCGTGTTCATTAAACACGCCCCCGTGCCCAGCCTTTTGTAAAATATGGTACTGGCGATTTGAACACGGGGCCGTGCCCGGACCAACACGGGCCCGTGCCCAGACACCAAGTAACATAAAATTTTGTTTTTAAACACCTTTTTACACATTCAGTTAACCTAAAAACTTATTTTTGGGACACATTGAGGACAATGTGTAATTTAAGTGTGTGGGGGATGCTAAAACCTTGAATTTTTCAAGTCCTAATAACAAGCCTTACATAAAGCTCTATTGGAACCGCTAATCACCCCAAATTTTTTTCAAAAACTTCTCGTTTTTTTTACTTGTCTTGGTTTAATTTGGGAATAACAAATTCTAAAAAGGTTATATTTTTACAAATTTACAACCGATAGCGTCGTGATAAAAAGAACCAACATAAGAAAATTATGAAACGACATGACAAATCTAGTTAAAATCAACATAAGAAAATTATGAAACGAGATGACAAATCTAGTTAAAATTTGATTATATATACATGATCACATAATAAACTCATTCCCACAAAAAGTGAGTTTTGAGCCTTTATTGAGCATACAAGCATACATCTTTAAACTAAATGCTCATTTTTCATTTCTTGTGTGAATAGCCGCTTGGTTTCTTACGACTCTAGAACTTGACATGATGATACATTCCCGGTCCTTACCAACTTAAACCCAAGTAAGTAAATGATGGAAGCATTAGGACTAACCTATTTTCCTTTCAACACCACTATTTTTCTTTTAACCTACCCAAAATCCCCCTAGTTAACCCATTTCAGCCTAAACCTTTTCATTTCTAAACCCACAAAAAAACACCCTTCACCCACCAAACCTTTTTTCTTTTAAACCCTTTTGTTTTAGTAAAAAGCTCGGTCTTCTTGTGACGTTCCTTATAAAAAAATGAAGTCTAGCAATAAACAAACAAGTTCCTCAAAGAAACTTTGTTTGAATAAAAGTCATAAAAAACAAAAAGTTTTACAACGACTGACGCTTTTTACGATTTTAGCCCTTTTTACTAACCACTAACCCAAAACCACATACCTTTAACCCAAACCTAACCCTTCTCCAAGTCCTCTTGATATTTAGAAAGGTTTATAGTTAAAAAGGAGGAGGATTGATTGCTTGGCAAGCTTATGGTAGAAATAAGTTCCATGCCGGTCTCGAGTGTTTCACAAAAATACATCTTCGGCCGAGTGTCGAGTGATCTCACGTGAGGTATGTGAACTTGTATATAAATGGAATTTTAAAGAGGCATGTTATGCCCAAATAAGTAATTTCTCTTATGAAACGTTCTAAATAAATCATAACGAATAGGATTGTAAATAACATAAAAATAAAACCCAATAAAGATCTTGGATTCCCGACAGTCAAGACAAGCCCAAAACTTCTCTTCTACCCATTCCATTTGGGCGTGTAAGCCACATTATAAAGAGTTTTGCTTGAGTACAAGCAAAGATTCAAGTGTGGGGGCATTTGATGTGTGTAAAATGCAACATATAAATTACATCAAATGGGGCATAAAACTAACCCTTTTTTAGTACTAATGTTGGAAAAAGTGTGCTTTTGTCTTCCTTTTGTATTTTCAGGACCAAATGAGCTTAATTGAAAAAAAGGAAGAAATATGCAGCCAATTCTAACATGAATACAAAGAAAAGGAATAAATGTGGCATGCCCGACCCCTCGACATCATCATCCCAAGCAAAAATAAAGAAACAGAAGGCTGACCACGGCCCCGTGTCCAGCGGACACGGGGGCGTGGCCAGATACCTGCAGAAAAGACAAAGCCATAGAAGCTTCTATTCCCAGCACGGGGGTGTGCCCAGCTCAATACGGGTCGTGGTCAACGCTAAGATTCGCATAATCCAGCAAATCTTGATAGTATAGATACGCTTCTGCACACGGGGCCGTGCCCAGCGAACACGGGGGCGTGTGGAGCTAATGCAGACAAATTGCAATTAATGAAGAAAGAGAAAAAGGATGGACACGGGGCCGTGTCCGGGCTTCTGTGCAGGCTATAAATAGGGGTGCTTGGTTCACTTCAAAGGCATCCCTTGGTAAACCACCTCTCTCCTACTTCACCCACACTCCACCACCATCACAACACCCACATCCACCACCATCATCCATCATCCATTTTAGAGTGTGTGTAGTAGTCTCAGGATCCAAGATTGGTAGTAAGAGTTCTTGACAATCAAAGGCCATGTTTGCCTAAGTCTCTTAGATCACTTGGTGAAGACAAGTATTTAATGTAATACTTTTGATTTTTTATCTTTTCGCACTTTTTATTTGGTTTTTTTAATGACTTTAATAATTAGTTTCTTATGTTGAAGGTGAAACTTCCTTATCATTTGTCTGTGGTGTCTTGGCGTTTTTTTACTGTCTATATAAAATAAAAGATTTACACCATTCATATCTCTACGGTCTATATAGAGATATGTTGGCTACCTGGTCGGGGGTTAAGGTAATGGTTTGGTAAGGTTCTTGCCTTGTTCAGTGTATAGATCCTGCAAGGAGCTGGGTCAAGCTTACTAGGACCTCCTTCAACACCCACTGGTATTGGATGGCGGGGTGTGAATGGCTTGATTCCCTCATATGTAAACTACTATTAATACAATAACCCGGATACTTGGGATTGTATCCCTGCTGACTCAAACCACTTAGCCAAGGGTAACGTCGCCTTCAAAAGAGGGGCCTACCACATTACGCATTAATAACTTAATTAATTATCTTTCAATATTCCGACCCTTTGGTATTGTGTCCTTGCTGACTCAAACCACTGGGTTGAGGGTAACGTCACCTTCAAAAGAGGGGCCTACTACTATAATTAAGATAATCTCTTAAAAAGTGCAAAAGTGCGGAAATCATCAAAGGTTACATTAAAGGCGAGTCGGATCCAAGTGATTCATCTTGTCTATCTGTTTTTATTTTTATTTTTATTTCAGCATTTTTAGTATTTATTTTCATGTTTAAAACCTTTTCTAAACTTTTGATTTGATTAGACGTTGAGGATAAACCGGTACTAAAAGCTCTTGTGTCCTTGGACGACCTCGGTATCTTACCAACGCTATACTACGCTCACGATTGGTGCACTTGCCCATATGTGTGTTTAGTGTTAGTAGAATATCGTGTTTTATAAATTTAAAACTTGACTAAAGTGTTAAAAAAAGCTTAAAATATTAAGAAAAATATATCACGCTACACACGCATCACTCCCACAACTTCTCATAGTTGAAATACTTTGAGTCACCAGGTTTCTGAGTTAGCGTTGTGAAACCATGAAACTCCATATGCTGAGCTTCAATAATTTTGTTGAGACTTGGAAGATAAACTCGTCTGAGCGGACTAGAGTATCCCACATAGAATCCCTCCAAACTTTTAGAATCAGACTTTCCATTAGGATCTAAAACCACGCAGGGTGACCCGAACGGCTCTAGATATTCAAGATTCGGCTTTCGGTTGTTTAGTAGCTCAAAACATGTGTTGTTATGTTTCTTCACAGTATACACGATTCAGAGTATAGCAAGCAGCTGATACGGCTTCACCCCAAAAATTCACAGGAAGCTTTGAGTAAGCCAACATTTTTCTTGCAAAATACCCTTTTTGTCACAAAACTCTTCCATTTGGCTGCTTTTGAATTCAGTACCAATGTTACTTCGAAGTCGACAGATACGCTTTTGGTACAAATTCTCAATTTTCTGAAACAGATACAACAAACTCATGAAGGTTTGATCTTTGGACTTTAAGAACATGACCCATGAATGTCTCGAATAATCATCCATAACAACCAGGCAATAGAGATCTCCAGTTATAGTCTTCACATTCGCAGGACCAAAAAGATCCATGTGAAGCCTTTCCAACGGTCTTGAGATCGAGTTTTCCAGCTTCCTGGGGTGAGACTTCTTGGTTTGTTTACCTTTCATGCAACTGATGCACTCACCTTCCAAGTGAAAACTTTTCAAATTCACACCTCTGACCAAATCATTATGCACCAAGTGGTTCATCTTCCTTAGGTGTATACGGCCCATCTTTCGATGCCACAAAATGGACTCTTTTTCAGTAGCTTTGGAAACGAAACACTGAGGATGACCAGTAGTTGTAGTCGCTATGCTCATGTTGAGAACATACAAATCATTCTCCCTCGGTGCTCGCACAATGATCCACTCTTCGGGGACAACAAACCTCGGCTTCAGAATTAGACAATCCTTGTCGATGAAATGAGTTGTATACATCTGTCACATATCTGGGAAATGCTAAGCAAGTTGTTCTCTAGCTCCGAAATGTAATTGACTCTTTCAAAGGACACGATGCCATTCGATAAAGTGCCTTCCCCAATTATTCTTCCACCTTGGTTTCCAGCAAAACCAACATACCCTCCATTAAAACCTATTACATCATACAACAGGGTTCCTCCCCGTCATGTGCCTGGACACTCCACTATCCATTATCCATTTTGATATCGATCTCGGGAGCTCCTGCACGTTTCAAATTCAATTAGTTAGTTGAAGCAACCCAAGCCTCCATTGACTCAGGTAGCTTAACGTTTAGGTAAGTTTTGGTAGTGTAAAGTGGTGGAAAATTCTTATCGTTCATTTCCAAACTCTTTTCTGTTCCAACCTCAACTTCTTTATAAAAGAAAATTTCATCTTTTGCAGGTTGAACAGATGATTGAACCTTTTTGGGAACATACTTCTTGACCATAGGGGTTGAAGAAGTTTGTTTCTCCAACTTTTGATAAAAATCTAAAGGAACAAACTTCTCAACCGGTTTGGTTGGAGCAGTTTGTTTTTCTTTTTTTACACTGTTAGGAACCTTTGGATTTGATTCAATCGATGCTCTGGCTTGAGATTTTGGCCTCTATTGGTGCATACGTCTGTCGACTTCATCTTGTATCGAGTCTTGTACTAGATTGTATAGATCAGGGCACGTTATACGAGGAAACTGTCAAAAATAGGAGATAGGGTAATTTCGGACGGAATTATATTTCGTGTGAAATGTGATTTCGTTTGTAGTAGTTCATGCGAAATTAGCAGCCTATAAATACCCTTAGTGTCTTGTCATTTGGTACAAAATTACGAAGGTGTATTCCGGAGCCGAAGTGCTGCCGAAGTGTCGTTTCGCTGTAAAACTTTGTCAAATCAATCAAAAGACAGTCTAAAGTGAATTGCTAGCTGAATTACCTCAATAAGTTTGTTTCCGCCTCTCGTATTGAGCAAAACTCTTCTGAACGACTCGTTTGGTCGGTAAAACGATCCTACAAGTGGTATCAGAGCTCAGGAGGAGGAGTTCTAGCATATTCAGCTTGATTTCATTAAATTTTCTAACTTCTACACCTTCTTTTCAAAATTGAACAAAATTTCACGGTTAAAATGGTTTGAATTTCACACATTATATGCGAAATTGTGTTTTAACAAAGCCTTGAGAGAATTGGACCTAAAATCGAGCTAAAACCTGATCAATTTGATAGAAGTTTGACCGAAATGATGACATCAGCATAATTTCGTTTGAAATTGCACCTAATTTCGCACGGAATTATAATTTCGCTTGAGATATTCATTGTGATTTCGTTTGAATTTGTTTGTAATTCCGTACGAAATTAAATTTCGTTTGGTCGGTTCAAACGAAATTCCTAATTTCGTTTGAAGATTCTAATTTCGCCTGTGTTGTTATTTCGCTTGAAACTGTTGTGCAGGTTATTTCGTTTGTGGAGGGTATTTTGATTGAGAAGTTATTTCGCTTGAAAGGTTTTCGTTTGAAGGTGCTAATTTCGTTTGAAAGTGTCTGATTTTGAAAATTGTTACCGAATCAAGGAAGAGGAATTCTACAACGCATTTGCTACATCCCCAACTACTCCTGCTGCCATGCTCAAAGCATGAACATGGAAAACGAAACTGGAACTTTACAAAAACCCCCGAAACTCATGGGAATTGAGGAGTATTATGGTTGGAAAGACCGTTTTGAAAACTGGGTTCAAGCTAATCATTTAAGGTCTTGGGAATGTATCGAAAAGAAATATGTTAAACCCCGTACTGATTTGGGAGTTATCAAAACAATTTCTGAATTTACAGACAAAGAACGAGACATGTACAAAGCAGAAAAGATGATGACCAGTCTGCTACAACAAGCTGTGAAAGAAGATATTTTCATTTTGCTTCAACATGATAACACTTCACGTTCGATTTGGGAAGCTCTTCGAATTAAGTTTGAGGGAAGTGAAAAGATGATCAGGAGCAAGAAAGCATTGCTAAAGAAAGAATTTGATTTGTTTTCAAGCTTGCCGGGTGAATCATCAAAGAAGCTGATTGAAAGATATTGTCACTTAGTGCGATCTATGTCTTTGTTAGAAATTGTCAAAGATCAACAAGAATGGGTCGATAAGTTAGCTGATGCTTTACCTCAAAAAGAATGGGGTACATATTTGATGATCTTAAAAAATACTGGAGAATATGACAAGTTGACTATTTCACAGTTCATTGAAAAGATTGAGGGTCAAGATATGGAACAGCAAAAGATTGCAAGAATGAACAGTCTGAGTGGTCAACAAGATGTCAAAATGTATTACAAAGGAAATGTTCAAGAAGTTGAAGCAAGTCCGAAAGTTCAAACTGCTTTTAGTGCTGAAAATTCATCTGGTTCAGTAAATCAAAGTCCAAACAGCAGCAGTGGATTTTCATCATGTCCAAGTGTTAATCCAAAGAGTTCAACTTCAAGTCATCAGTTTCAAAGCTCAAACAGCAGTAATGGTCAAGTGTTGAATTGCAATATCGCGTTGCATCTTCAGAATGGTCAAAATTTTTCTGAAGAGATTGCCAAAAGTCACATGTCGTTACTTGCTACAGTGTTGGAATCTTATGAGGGATTGGTTGCAGGAAGGATCGGAAATCCTATGTTGACAAAAGAGGATTACGATCAGATCGATGCAGAAGAAATGGAGTTCATGGACATCAAATGGTGTTTAGCTAGTGTTTTGAGAAGAGCTAAAAAATTCAAAATGATTACAGGAAGAGATGATTTTCTGGATGCAAATGTTTCTACTTTGGGTTTTGATAAATCTAAAGTTACTTGTTTTCGATGCAGGGAGAAAGGACATTTCAAGAGGGAATGTAAAATTCGAGAAGAAAGTGGAGCACAAAATCCGTTTGGAAAACATGATTACTATTGGAAAGCTATATACCAACAAGTTGCTGATCAACCGTACAAACAAAAAGAACCACAAACTGCTCATGCCAAAATGATCGTAGAAGCAAATAAGAAAGCTTATTTTGGTATCATTGATCAAGATGATGAAAAAGTGGCAGAGGGTTTCAGTTGGGACAAATACATTCCACCTGATTCAAAAGTAGTAGCACTCACTGCACAAATCATCCAAGAGCAGTGTTTGATCAATCATCATCTGATGATAGTAATGATGAAGAGGAGACACAAATTAATATTGGAAAATCTATGTTATATCCTGAAAGTTTTCAATTTTATTTTGCAGATAGATTGGAGAAGCTGAAGGAAAGACGAGCAACAAAAGAACAGAGGAGGATGAAATGTGAAAGTGTTGCTCAAAAAGAGAAATATGAACAAAGTGAAGAAATTAAAGTTGTTAAGAAAGTGGTTGAAGTTGAAAAAGTTGTTGAAGTTGAAAATATAGTAGAAATTGAAAAGGTTGTGGAGGTGATTAAACCGTGTCTAAAGCGTTTGGAATCTTGCAAACAGTGTGAAGAAAAAGATGAAAAGTTGAGTGAGCAAGATAAGATGAAAGAAAAATTACTGTTTGATCTCAATTATGTGAAGGAATCGTACGATGTGTTGAACAGAACAGTAACTGGTATGCAAAAGATAAATTCTGAAAGAGAAGATGCATTAACTATGTTGAATGCGGTAATGATGTCAAAACAGAAAGCTATCAACTTTTACATTGAAGAAAGTACAAAGTGGAAGCAAGAGTTGGAGACAGAAAAGATAGAGAATGAAAGAATCAGACGGTTGTTACAGATTTATTCTAGTTCTGATTATTTGATTGACAGAATTTATCCAACTGTTGCAGGTCTTGAAGCTTTTCAAGATGAGAAGCCAAAAGAGAAGGATACTGGTAAGAAACAAAGTGCAAATTATAACAAGTGTCCGCCTCCGATTTGGGAAGGTTATTCTCCCAGAAAACCGAATGAGGAGCAAGTCAAAAAGGCTGTCAATATAAAGTTAAAATCCGAAACAACTGATGAGTTACCATAAAATATTGACGTTACATTCACATCGTCTGACACTGATCATGAGTCTGAGTTAATAAAAAAGGTGGTCGATCAGGTGTTGGATAAATATGAGGAGTCGGAGTCAAAGTCTGAGTCTGAAAGTTCGAGAACATCATCAGTTGAAAATCCAAAGTCGTCGGTTAAAAGGGTTTACAATAAAGAATTCTTGTTATCAAAATCTAATTTGAATGACGAACCAATCAAAGTGGCATATACTTTGAGTGATTCAGACAAATTATATTCTGATGAGGAATTTCCAATAAGAGGTGTTAAACCAGAAATGATAAAAAAGGTTTTCAAACTAACAGAAATTAACATTTCTGAAATAAAAGATGTAAATCTTTCTGAAAAACCTAAACCTTACACCTCAAGAGTTCAACAAAGATTAAACAAGAAAAAGGGTTACAGTTCTGGTTCAGGTTATCAAAAGAAACCAAACCATAACGGTAATTTCAAAAAGAAAGGTCTTGGTTTTATTCCACCGAAAAATCATAAAAATGAGAAAACTTATAAATCAAAAACTATATTTGTTTCAGGAGCAAGTTCAGAAGAAGAAGAAAAGAATTCATTCTGGAAGCAATCAAACAAAGAATTCTTTGCTAAAAAGCAAGAGGGAATGAGGAATGGAGTATATCAAAGAAAGGAAACAAGAACCTGTTACAGATGTCAAGAAGTTGGTCATATTGCTTGGAACTGTCCTAAAGCAACCAACATCAAACAGGAAGTTGTTTCTAAACTTAAAGAAAAGATTGTTGAGAAAAATGAACCACCAGCTGAAAGATTCAGAGTTTTTAAAAATTCAACATATGAAGTTGGTGAATGTTCGAAGAAAAGATTTTACAAAAGAAGAGTTAATCTTGACAACCAAATGTGGGTTGTTAAGAAATCTGAGGTAAAATCTGGCGATGAATCTGATTCCACAAAATAAGAGGAGCCACAAGTTGAGGTAAAAGATGAAAATTCAGTTCCGTCGATGGATGATGTTAATTTTCCACCATTGAGGACTGAAATTTTCAAACAAAAAGTTGGCAAAGTTGAAATCTCGAATCAATTTTATTCTGAGAAGAAAGAATTTGATGTCGAGAAAGCGTTTAATGGAAAAGTAAAACATATTTTTGGAAAAATGGTCAATGGGAAGGCCAAAGGGGTGAAAGAATTTTATGAGGAAAAAAGAAATGTTCAAACCCCAGGTGAAATTGAGAAGGTCACACCCAAAGCTGGTCAGGCTTGGGTGTCTGTGTTCTTTACTTAAAAATCCTGACTTGCCGGAGCTCCCAAGTTGGTAATCGTGGAGCATGAATCGGCATCATTATTAAAAATTTGTACTTCTAAAACTGTTAAATTCCACAGGTGGTTGAATTGCCGGAACTTCCAGGTTGGTAAGTGTGGAGTAGGAATCGGCATCTGTCTTACAAGTGGTATTTTAGTTTGGAAGTGGTAGTTGTTCTTAAAATTGTAGTATGTCATTTTACATTTGGTAAAGTTGATCGTACAAGTGGTTAATCAAGGTCATTCATTTGAACTTGATTTAATCTTTATTCAAAGATTTTTGAATGGGGATAAACTCATGATCTGATAATAGAACAAAATGATGAACCAAACCCCATTTTTACAAGTGGTAAAATCAACAAAATTTATTTTCCGGAAAAACCTTTTTGATTAAAACAAACTTAAGTGTTTTGAAATCTTAATGGGAAAATAGTTTGTTTAAGGGGGAGTTCGGATTGTTTATGCCAAGTGGATGGCGAATTGAAGCAATTCACAACAGTTGTCACTTTACCTTGTATAGTTTGTTTTCAAAGTTTCTTTAAATGTTTTTGAATTTTAGGGGGAGTATGAAATTTCAGAAAATCTTTCAGAAAATCCAAAAACATTAGAAAATTTGAAAAATCCAAAAACATGATAAAATAAAAAATGAGTTTTGTTGTGAAAAAGATGAAATGATAGTACATCAGTGGACTATCACAGCACGCTAAAGAATTGGAAAGTCAAATGTGATAAACGGTCTCACTAATGATGTGCCAGTAGATTTTTGCACATTTAGTAGATTGTGTCGAGATATAAACCTAAATTTCAAACTTACTTATCTCGTGGGGAACATCTCTCGGATATATGGGTAACCCCCGAAATCTTGTTTGAAAGGTCCCTCTTTCTGAGATACTAGGTCTTTATGCTTAGTGATATCTGGGGTATTATCCCGGGACTTCTGATTTTGCTGAAGCAATGGCCTAGTCCCCATATAATACTTTCTGCTTGCTTGAAATATAGCCCGCCCTCAGCATAAAAAATGATGAAACATTGCAAAATGCTAATCATGTGCTGTTGAAGAAAAGATTCTCTAAAGGGAACCCACCAAAAGTCGAAGTCGTCATCTCTCTGATTTTGCGGAAGCAATAGCCTGAGCTCTCACGGCCCTCGCATTTAACCCTTTACAGATATCATCTAGGTATACTCACCTGTAAGACTGAATATTTGGATCTGGATACGGGAGTATATTCTGAGGTGGGACACGCGAATAAGTTTAAGTGCCTAAAACATTAATCTCGTATCTTGAAACAGTTGAACTTTGTGTGAAAATTTAAGTGGATCAGTATACTGACAATCTAAGTGAATCGTTTAGAACTTAAAATGTTTAAAGCTTAACGGTGTTGGTGATTTGTCTCAGAAACTGATATGATCCTTTTACACAAACTCACAAAAATATTGTTTGTAAATATTTCTTTACTGCTTTCCTTTAAAATCTTAAATCCAAAAATACTTTCAGTGTGTTTTAGCATAAATTTTGAAAAATCCAAAAAGATTTTCGACAACTGATGTTGAAAAGCTGAATTTCAAAATTCCAAGTGCTGAACATGATGAACATTTCGTGAGGGGGAGTATGTTTATAATGAATAAGAATAAATGTCTTGTCTATAAGTGGTTCATCAGATATTAACATTGTAAAATCTTTCATTGATTGATTAATTACTGCAAATGAATTATAAATTTGTCAAATGTTAAATTTGTGAAATTTATTGTGAGGTAGAGAATGTGCAGGATAGCCAGGTTCCAGATTCTGATTCTGAGTGTTAGAGAACCAGATTGTGATTCTGAACCTATGAAGATTGAAGATTAGATAAGCATCCGGGGGGAGGTTATATGTTGGTGCTGATGAAAAGAGAAGAGAAAAGACTGAGGATGTTTTACACTGTCATATACTTCAGGAAGAGTAAAAGACTGATAAAGACTGAAGACGTTGAAGACTCGACACTGAAGACTCGTCAACATCCGAGGGGGAGTCTGTTGGTGCATACGTCTGTCGACTTCATCTTGTATCGAGTCTTATACTAGATTGTATAGATCAGGGCACGTTATACGAGGAAACGGTCAAAAATAGGAGATAGGGTAATTTCGCACGAAATTATAGAAGTATAATTTCGCATGAAATCATCATGTAATTTCGCACGGAATTTTATTTCGTGTGAAATGTGATTTCGTTTGTACTAGTTCATGCGAAATTAGCAGCCTATAAATACCCTTAGTGTCTTGTCATTTGGTACAAAATTACGAAGGTGTATTCCGGAGCCGAAGTGCTGCCGAAGTGTCGTTTCGCTATAAAACTTTGTCAAATCAATCAAAAGACAGTTTAAAGTGAATTGCTAGCTGAATTACCTCAATACGTTTGTTTCCTCCTCTCGTATTGAGCAAAACTCTTCTAAACGACTCGTTTGGTCGGTAAAACGATCCTACAGCCTCCAAGTTTGTTGTTGTGTGGGAAAACGTTTAGAAGATTCACCAGTTTTCTTAACAAACATAGGCGCCTTGCCTTTTTAGGAATGAATACAAATACGCACCAACAAAGGTCTTACAAATTTTGAAAATCATTATATAAGTCATAGGTAATGGTTTCAAATCTTTAAAGGATAAAGTACTATGTATGTAGAATCGTATAGTTTCGAAATCATGAAAATAGTGAATAAGCACATATGAATCACCCCAAAACATTTGAAAACGTAAAAGAGGGGACTATGTACTCACTTGGGATTGCGTAAACGTACTTGAATCATTGGAAATAACAAAGCTCAAACGTTTCATAGTGAACTGTGTGAATTAATCCGGACCATTGATTACCTTTTTAGTTGTTAAGGGTGAGATTGTAATTAAACAATAAATTAGTTTTAAATCTTTATTTTAATCATTGATTTTCAGTTACAGTTTTAATTTTGGTAGTTTTCTTAAATTGCACAATTATCTTCTTCATCTCTCTTAATTTAAAATAATTTTATTTTCTATTTCTATGTACGTTCATGTCGTTCAACAGGCCCTTGATAAGGGATAATTACATTCACACAGACTAAGAAGTATTATTTTTTAATAAATGAATTCATATGTTTGTGTTATTTATTCTATTTTTAGTTACATTTTCATGTAAGAATGAATTATTTTTTGAATACATATTTTTTTATTTTTGGATTAAATATTCATTTTTTTTCATAATTACATATCCATGATTATTTTTCATGTACTCATCATAAATCTTGTGGGATAATGTACACTTGTTCTGAACATAGGTGTGATAATGTACATATGTGTACATACGTGTTAAGAATATGACTTGTTAATGTACATATATGTATATACGTGTTGAGACTGTTATGTAGACATATGTACAATGCCGAACAATCATACCAGATACTTGCTATACACATGTGTATCATGTTGAACAACCATATCATTAACTTCTTTTTTAGAAGTATATTATGAATGTACATAAGTGCACATTACAAATCAGACATGTACACTTAAAGAAGATGATCAGATGAAATAATATTTGTTAATGTACATATATGTACATATGTTTTTAAATGATGATTACGTATAATACATATATATACATTCACTTCTACGGTGTTTTTAATCATGTTTTAGATGGAACAACATATTATATAATGGTTATATTTTTTAAAATTAAAAATTAGTTAATTGCTGAGAGAGAAAAATGAGAGAGAATGTAATTGATTATTTAATTGGAAAGAGAAGTAGTTAATAATTTCCTTTATACCCTTTTCATTTATTTTTTACATATAAATAATTACAAAACTATCATTATTAAAATTTTCAAGATCTAAACAATTAATGGCTCAGATTATTTCACACTGTTCACTCTCAACCTAATGTTCACTCTAGAACCCTACCATATATAAACAATCATTATATATATATATATAGGGTCGGGATTTAGAGAAAACGGTAGAAAGTGTGAGAACGATGAGAACGCTTATCGATCGTCCGATTAAAACAATCTATGGACTAGATTGGCGCGGTGGCGTTTTCGTAAATAACATCAATTTTATTACGTGGACGCGCCTCATTAAGGGTAAAAGCGTCTTTACACCTCTATACCAAAACGCCATACTGATGAATAAAACGCCATTACGGACCAAAACACATCTCTATATAAACAAAAACATCCCAGACATAAAAACACACCCCCAGAACCTGAAACGCCATTTTCTACTGTATACCATTCATCTTACAAATGCCAAAATCCCCAAAACATCAAAATCAACTACTCAAAAAACGCCATATTTTCTACTATATACCATTCATCTTAGAAAACGCCAAAACACTCAAACACCAAAGATTCCAAAAAATCGACGGTTCTTTCTGATACACTATTTACTCAGTAAAACGCCAAAACTGCCAAATATCGTTTCTTGTATATTCAAATATTGTTCTACGCCAAATTTTCGGATAATGCATTCTTCCCTGAGGTGCTGTGACTCAAACAACATTTTGCTGCATGAGATGGACAAATCATAAACAAAAAAATGTTGGGGTCAGACTTATGTCATTTTCTGTGTTTTGTTCTTGATGAATATTTTAATGGCATGAAAAGACGAATGACACTAATGAGTTGTTTGAAGATACATATTCAAATAAAAAACTCATGTCATTTTGTCTTTCCAAACTGCCACAAAAACACAAGCATGGCTAAGCCAAACCACCAGCGAAGATGATTCAAAAGAAGAAAGAGACTGATGACAGTGAAGATTTGGAAGATGAATTGTTTTTATTATTATTTTTTAATTTTCTTTTTCTGTTGTTTGCTATGTATTTTTCAACTTAGTATAAAAAATACATTATGTTATTAAAACGCCAAACAGTCATAATGCATATGAAACGCCATAAATGGAGTAAAAATGCCAAAAACTCCCAAACTATAATGAAAGTAATTTGCAGAAGTATTAATTAATAAAAGCTAAAAATGGAAAAAACGCCAAAAACTACTTAAACCCATTCAAAATCGCCAAACTTGGGAGATGGGAAGTCTATTAATACAGTAAAAATACACAGTAACTGAAAATACGGCTACTTTATTAATATCATATATTATAAATAAAATCCCGCCTAAACTACGCGCCAAAAACATCCTATAAGAGAGATGTCTCTACACAATCAACTGATCACAACCCCAGAAACAAAACGCCATATTTCCTAGAAACCATTCACTTTGAAAACGCCAAAAATAATAGTTAAAAAAGCCACAGATGCAGAACCTCGATTCTGCTATATTGAGTATTGATATGAATGAAGTTTCACTGAATGAATTCTTCTCTGAGTTGGGTATCTCTATAATCTTTTGCTGAATGAGATGGAAAAATATTCAAGATAAAGAGACTGATGACACTGATATGACATCATGTCACTTTGTTCTTGATGGATATATTGATGGCATGAAGGGATCAATTCATTAGAGCAGGCGTTGGTCTTCAACATGTCATCAAACAAGTATATATCCACCACAATAAAGGATGCCACAAAAAATAAGCATCTTCTAAAGACGGCCGTTATGTAGGAAAATAAGGATCTACATAAGGTATTCAAAAACAGGTTCAAAACGCCAAAAATGTCAAAAGTAGAAGAGGCTGATGACAGTGAAGATTTAGATGAGAAATTAGATTATAATTTTTTTTTCATTTTCTATTGTTTGTTATCTAATTGTCTTGTTGTTTATCATCTAATTCTCTACTATTTTAAAAAAAAAATCAGTATAAAACGCCAAAAACTACAAACACCAAAACGCCTGATAGTGTGAAAAACTATGAGAACGAATGCTAGCAAAGCACGATGTTTCTATATAAAACGCCAAAAAACACAAACAAAGTATTACTGGAAAAATCAACACTAATTGAGAGATGAAAATTGAAAGAAATAGTAAAATAAAGAGACGGTATCATTATTTCCAAACATTATAGTTATATTAACGCCACCACATGGAAAATTGAAATTTATTTATCTTTTCAAAACGCCATAATTGCCTGTCACATTATAGGCCTGTATCCTACATGGCAAAACACTTGATATAATAAAATGAAGAAAATTACTGATGTTTTTTACATTAAAGGCCTGCATCCTGATCTAAAAAACAATAAAAACGCCAAAACAATACTTAAAACGCCAAAATATTTACTATGATTCTGATCTAAAAACAATAAAAACACCGCGTATTTATTAAACGCCAAAAAAATGGAAAGACGAAGTGACACGCGTTTAAAAAAAGAAAGATGAAAGGACAAAAAAGCCCCTCCGCCCTTCTCTAAGCGGTGTGACACGTGTTGGGCCAGGAAGCGTTCTCACCGTTCTCACACTTTTGAGCGTTTTCACCTGATCCTGTTTCTATATATATATAAAATTGTTTATTAGCATCGGCCTCTTTAGGGTGGTCGGGAGGAATCTCTATTTCATGAGTTGCATGATATTCTTAACTAGATTACTCTTTCTTCGGCTCAAGATAAATGGGTTTGGTTTACAAGGGGTGGATGAGTTTACACTAAAGTGGGTATATTATAAGTATTTGGGACGTCACAAACTAGATGGAATAGATTGGTCAAAAAAAGGTCAATTTCTTTGTCTGGAGGATGTTGAGATTAATTGAATACCTAATCTAGTTAATTTGGATAAAATGGGATTGATGTGCCACTTGTGTTATGTTTGAAGGATTTGAAGACTTTTGAGCATCTTTTCTGAGAGATTTTGGTGTCTGGTTTCTTCTTGGATAAAGTTGGTGTTGCCTCATTCTAAACATCCTAGTGATATATGTAAAAAATGGTGGTTGAGGCTATCATTTTTACATTATTTTGGTGGGTGATATGGAGGCTTAGAAGAAATGAGATGGTTGTACACTCCAACAATAAAGGAAAAAGAATGTGTTTGATATTATTGTTTTTTTCTCTTTCTTATGGATTTTCTTTATAAAATTCCCATTGTTTGAAAAAAATAACTAAAAAAATCAATTGCAAACGGTTTATTTGAGCTGAAGTTATTATATTATATTATATTATATTATATTATATTATATAAATTAGCAACTACTTTCAACTTGGGTGGGTTGTACCCTTGGCTTTGGGTGTTTTTCAAAAAAATATGGAATATGTGGATGTGGTTTATACACATGTCCACACAATATATACAACACAAAGTCTGGGAGAGAGAGATAGAGTGTGCGACACTGAGAGACAGAGTGGCCAGCCACCGGAGCCACGGCGGATCTGGCGGCGTTTTCTCAGCATCGGCGAGTGTTATACCCCTACCTACACCGGAGAAGACAAGGAATCCGGTGAGGCGGTGCGAGCTAGGGTTCTGACGAGAGTCCGGTTAACTCCAGCACGAATTCCGGTAAGCCTCGATTAAGTTGTATGTTTATTTTTTCAGTTAGATGGGTCTATCTTGTGTACGCTGAAGCTATTTTCGATGTTACAGGCCTCCGGTTAAGCTCCGGCGACTTCTCCGGTTACCGATTTGGGTCTGCATGTTGTTAAATCTTAAAGATCAGTGGATGACCCGTATCCGGAAGTCAGCGTGGGTACAAAGGACGGATATATGGCGTAAAACCTGAATGCCATCGCCGCTCCGATGTTGGCCGGGTTTTTGTAGATCTGATCGGTTTTTGGACATGAAGTTAAAGTAAATTTTTGTCCAATTTGTAGTAACTTAGTGATTTTAATTTCACTTTGAATCGTTTGATGTTTGCCTATTTAACACGATGACTATATTTGCCCTAATTTGTTAAGCGTTATTCATGTTTTTTTTATCAGATATTGTTAGGTGATTTTGGTGATAGGTTGCATTCATGGATCAACGGTATGTTTATATTGATGTTACAGTGATTCGAAAAACGAAAATGGACCGGTCGTAAACTAGGTATGATGCGGGTTAACCCAGTCTCCTTCAAATTTAATTTCATTTGTTTTTATATGATTGTTTTCCTTTTTTAGATTAAGTCGTTCACCACGTATACGAAGGATACTGGTAAATGATATCCTTTAAGGGGAATATGCATGGAGTGGAGAAGTTGGTGGTTACAAGGGATGGGTTGTGTGTGTCGCCGAACATGCCATGTGAATTTGTGGTTTGAGTGTGACACTTTGATAATAGAAGGGAAATGGGAGAATGAGCATTATATCGCTGGGATACGTGTACCAGAGGGAGCATCATATGATCAAGAGGGAGATGTTGGATGGAGGGCTTCCTCGTGCTGATGAAAACAAGGGTTCGTTCCGTGTATATCGCTATATGATTAACACATACGACTGCTAGCTATAGATATTATAATGTTAGTTCTAAAGCTAAGAAACAATGCATCAGTGACTTTAGTAGCTATAGGTAGAAATTAAATCAATGTGGCCATCAACTCATATTGTGATTTGATAGAGTTATTAGGGTCCAGGTGAATGAGCAAATGGTACCCAGTACTGGTACCGAATTTACCGAACTGGGTACACTTTCGGTACCGATTCGGTGCTGACTTTTGAGATTTTCGGTTCCGACGGTACCGGTATTTACCGGTTTTTACCCTCAAATACCGGTACCGATACCGAACCGTACCGTACCAGGTATATTCGGTACCGATACCGGTACCCACTTTTGGGGATTTTCGGTACCGAGCTCATCCCTGGTCTTAGTAACCTCATATTTACATTTCATGTCATGTCTTGACATTTTCTTCTCTCAGGATAAACAAAATTTATTAACACATCCAATATGTACTATTTATAATAAAATATTATTAGTCAAATTTATATCCACGCGCTATTTGAAAAAAATATCATTTCAGATGTCTCTAAATTCATTTTTTGGTGTTTTTAAATTTTAACAGCGTGATTTTATCAGTGTTTCATAATCTCACAATTAAACATTTGCAAACTTCGTGTTAGATTTGTGTTGCGTAAAAAATTCACACACACCTGATTGTTATTTTCATGCATTTATTTCAGGGGATTTTTAGTTCTTGGTGTAAACTGGGTTCAGCAAGTACACACAGCTCGACATTATTCGCTAAGAACTACAGATTAAGGTGTCCAAGGAACTGCAACATGTCTGTGAAGACTTCAGCAGTAACCGATACGAAGCCCGGACACTTAGAAGGTTCTTTCTTATTTTATTAAATTGTTAATGAATTACTTTATTTAAATTTGAATTCATGTTAAAAACAAGTTATATGGTAGCAGACACATGTTTGATTGAAGACGTAGTTGATAAGGATCCTATTGTATCAACCATACTCATGAACTTTGGGAATGAGTTTGATCCTTATGGTGCAATGAGCACACCTCTATATCAAACAACTACCTTCAAGCATGTAACATTTTGCAGCTCATTTGGGCATTTTTGTAATAATTACTATTCATATATTATTTTGCAGCTTGTCGGTATTATTTTATTTGTGCTTTTTTCTGCCTTCGGCGACTCAGTATGGTCCCCACGATAAGGCTGGCAAATCGTGTCTTAACAGGTTTAACAGGTTTCTGACGGCGCGCACAACATAAGTTTCAAACATGATTACGACTCGTTTAACTACTTTCTACCTCATGTTTATAAAACAGTTTTATGTTTTATGTACAAAGATGAATAAATGATAGATCCTAACATTGTAATTTTAATTATTTTAAAAATTAAAAAAGTCAAAGGGTGTATTTTTCAGTCAAACAGGTCTAATCGTGTCTTAACAGGTACCCAATTGCCAGCCCTACCCCACGATTACACTCGGGGTGGTAATCCTACACGAGACGTGCTTGAAATGTATGACTTATGAGACCTTTTATAAAATAAAAAATAGTCTCATGGCAAAGCTTGATAAAGCGGATCGCGCTTTATGCTTTTCAAGCATAATGGCTGCGTTATCAACTGTTACACATCTTGTCAACCCATGTAAAGTTATTTGATTTCTCTTTTTTACACAAAAATGTAACTTTTTGGTCATTGTATTTATTAATTATATTATACAATAACCATAATTGCAGGTGAAGAGATTGTTGCTGGAGAAGACATATATGGCGGTTCAGACCGATTACTGTCGCAAGTCATTCCAAAGAGAGGAATTGTGGTTAAATTAGTACAAAATCTTAACTTCTTAACATAATTAACCACATGAATATTTAATATCTTTTGTCATTTAACCACAATTTTGAATTTTAATTTTCGGTTTTCAATCTATAGGCGAGTGGATACAACCAACTTAGACATCGTTCAACTATTAGCCCTGCAACTAACGTAGAACGTGAAGGATGAATCACTTGGTAACCAATTTTAATCCATGAAATAAGAAGCTACAGCTCAAGAAACATAACATGAAGTTACAAAACTACCACATGACGTTGTTAGTCACTTAACTTGAAATGTCAACACACTTAGCTACATGAACACACCTTTTGTAAAAGTTATGTATGCTGTAAAACATACTAAACTTCTTCATGTAAATATATACTAGCTTCTGGTATGAAATCATTTAGTCATAAATATAAATATGTGTTTGCTTTTTGCTATGGTTCTTTAGCATCATATTATGTGTTCATCTCAAAAAGCCCTGCGGCGCAACGCGCGCGGGTCTTTATCCTAGTTATATTATTAATTTGCAACTTTTTTGTGCTATTATAGTTTTACTTTTAGTTATCAGGTTGTACTCATTTTTGGGTTTTTTTTTTATATTTAGCCTTTTGTACTTTTGACCAATTACTTTTACAATTTCATTTCAACATTTTGAGTTAAATGTCATTTTAGCTCATGTGTTTTGTGTTATTTTGTCAGTTTAATCTAAATGTTTTATTTTTGGTCTGTGGATCCAAAAAGATTTCACCATTGCCATTTTAGTTCACTGCGTTAACTTCATCCATTTTTTCCGTTAACAAGAAGAGCAATTCGGTCATTTTATATGTAATTCTGTTAGCTGTAAGGGCAATTCGGCCATATAAAATGACCGAATTGCCCTTCTCGTTAACAGAAAAAATGGATGAAGTTAACCCAGTAGACTAAAATGGCAACGGTGAAACCTTTTTGGACCCATACGCAAAAAATGAAACCTTTGGACTAAATTACCAAAATGACCCAAACCACAAGGACTAAAATAACATTTAACTCCAACATTATTTATTTTCAATTTTGGCTCCTTATATTTTTCATCGTTTACAATTTTTTCAAGTTTACATTTGGTTCTAAATTTTGCGAGTTAACACGCCGCAACGTGCGTTTGTGGGAGCATGCTTGGCACGGAGGTGGTGTGGCATTGGTGCTACTTGGCACGGTTTTACGTCTCCGCCGGAACACAGGAGGCTAGTTGTTAAAACTTAAAAGTATTATTAAGACACTATGTATTACTCATATTCACAAATGAGTAGTAAAAGGTCCAACCAAAGTGGCACGAACACTTATAAACATACGGGCTGTGTTTGGATCACCTGTGTAATGTAATAATGTATTGAATGAACGAGTGTGAAATCACAATCTGGGTTGGTTAAGACCTTTTCTGCCACACTGGAGGTCACGGGTTTGGCCCCAGTGGCTCCATTTTTGTTCTTTTCTTGTCCATTAGGCGCAGATGTGGGTCTGAACTTGGCCCCAGCCCACTAGAATTCGGTCCACAATTCTCTGTTAGCACGTTAGACACTTTATTCAACTTCAACCCACTGTTTTAGAATTTGAATTTATTTTAGTCACCTAATTAGCTCATTTCAAATAAATTATATTGGTTAGTTTAGTTTTATAAATATCATGTTACTTTATGATTCCTTTATTCTCAGTTGACGAGGTATGCCATGTTTGTCATAAGACGTGTTTGGATTCTTTTGGGGAGCATGCGGTTCATTATAGATTTATAGAGAGCTCTCGGGGTTCAAATACTGACATGATTTGGTTAGGGATGTCCTTTTTGACATATTCAGGCACGCTGGTATTTCTGCTAAAAAAGAGGCACCCGTTAATTTCTTAACTAACCCGTTGGAAGGGAGATCTACCCTTCGACCAGCTGACATTCTGGTCTTTGGAAAGGTTGGAGGAAAACATGTCTCTGTGGATCTAACAGGGGTTTCCCTGCTTGTGGGCTTAGGGGGTAGTGCTTTCACGGTGGGTCAGGCTGCTTTAAAGGCTGCTTCGGGTAAAGTGACCAAACACGAGAAAACGTGTCTTGACAACCAGCACGTGTTTATCCCATTTACTTTTGATAGTTTTGGTTTTCTAACGACAGAGGTTGTGGACCTACTTAGTCGAGTTCAAAGGGTCATGGTAATGTTATGACTCCGAGATCTATAGAAGTAGTTTTTAAAAGACTTAGTTTTGCTATTCAAAATGGGGTAGCGGCGCAGCTCCGGCGCAGCTTGTTACCCGTTTACCAACTATCTCGATGTAAATTCGTCTTATATAACATACTTGATCAAAAATATGTTTTTATCAAATACAAGCTATTGTATAAAATATGGGATTATATTTGGAAAAATCTTTGATTTTAAATTGTAAAAGAATTTGGATATAATGAAGTTTTACAAACCGTACTCTTACAAAACGATAATCCTCAATGACATTCAACAATGGGGTTGAACTGATTTAGACTTGGTAAGAATGAATGGAAGGTATTAGGATTTGTGTTCTAACTTCTGGTCATATGTAATGTAATTGACAAATAACCAGATATCATAATTATGTATGAACTAAATATGAAATATGACGTTTAAGGCGCGTGAAGCAGCGTTAAGGGTTTGGTTTGGTATATAAAAATTCTTTCTTGTAAGAAGCTTTTGTCCTGATGCCAGTTGCATTTTATTAAGTCTTCTCAATTTGACATTTTAGTTCAGCTTAATATCATGCTATATATGATTACTGTTGGGATTGAACCCTATCAGAGGAACAGATAATTAAAGCCAAAACTGGATCAGAGCAGTGGATTCAGAATAAGCAGACGATTACAGTTAGTTCATGCAAATCTCTCCCCTTGAGAGTGGTTTTATATCTGCTGACCTCCTATCTGCTGATCTTACTAAGTGCTAACCTACAACTGCTGCTTTGCATCTACTGACCAATGTCAAAGACTGATGGAAGACCAAAGCTCTGCTGACTCAATCTACTGCCTTGAGTCAAGTACTGCTGATCCGGACAGGCACTGCTGGGTTCACAGCAATGGAAGGATGCAGCAGCTGTTTAAGTGTCTTTTATGTAAAGAAATGTAATAGCAGTAGTTAGTACATCAGAGTTTGTATAGATCAGAGGTTAGAGTTTGTTAGGAGGTTAGATGTCACTTTCATGGTGACGTCAGCTAAGATGCTCAGTGGTTTGCAAGTGCCTATAAATAGTTCAGTACTTTGTACTGTTCTATTAGCTCTTTCACCACATCGTCTTCTTTGCACGAACAAACTACTGAGCTCTGGCTGAGGGGGAGTTTGCATTCATTCATCAATCATTGTAATCGTTGTTGAAACAAATTCAATCTTTCGATTCATTGTGTAAAGATGTTTGATTAAAGTATTACTCTCGTTTGATTGTATGCAAAGTTTGTTTTCATCTTAATTCCGCTGCACAACTCTTTCATTTCCATCTTAATTTCAAACGAAAATACAATCAGAAATAAACTCAGATCCAACAATTGGTATCAGAGCTTGGACAGTCAAATTTGATCTAACAATCATTTTGACGTAAATAGTTCAGCTCATAACAGTTGATACTGATCGTTTGTTCGTCCGTTGAAAAACAGAGAAAAAGCAATGTGAAATTTGGGGTTGGCTATAGAAAACATGATGATGAAAACACTGCTTTTGAAAAATCTGTTCAAACCACTGATGTAACCACTGAGTTCATCCCCACAAACAAGAATGGCCAAGAAGTGAAAATCACTGACAAACTTGGTAACAAAATCACACTTGACAGACCAATGGAATCCTCTACTTTTGAGGAGCTTGAAGAATACCAGTTTAAACCAAAATGGTCTGATGAGTGTGACATTCTTGAAAATTTCAAGCCAATGGACTTTACATCAACTGATGGTGTCAAGGCTCCAAAAGCTAAAGTCATACCTCTCAAGGACATCCCAGCAGTGGTTAAAACCTCTGCTGCAAAGGAGTCTGAAAAGAGAAAGAAGAAAGAAAAAATTGATAACTTGTTTTGTGAATTCTGTGAGAAAAGGAATCATCTAACAAAAGATTGTTTCCACTTAAAAGCTTATGATTTAAACAGAACAAGTGTCATTGTTTCAGCTGAAGGTTGCATTGTCTGTGGTAAAACAAACCACAAAACTCAAGCATGTGTGTATCTCAAAAACTTTGATGTGAAAAAGAATGAGTACATTGCTAAAACATCCTTGAGTCCATCATCATCATCAACATCTGTCAAATTCACCAAGAAACAACCACTGTTTGTGCCAGTTCAAACAGCTGTTACAAAACAGCTGAACCAAACATCTGTCAAAAGAGATGTTCAGGTTACTGATGCACCCCCTGCCAATCAGTTCAGAAAAGGCAGAGAAAAACAGTCTTACCAAAGGATTCCTCACGTTTATGAGGCCTACAAAAGACCCTCTAAACTCAAAGTGAACAGGCATCCTTTTGGTTACCAGCAGATGATTGGTCAGGACCCACAATAGTGGTTAGAGAAACACTGTCCTAAAACAGTTCAAACTCCTGACCTAACCACTGTCCACCATTCTGCATCCATTCCAGACACTGTTGAGACCCCATCCAAAGCCTTATTGGCTTTGGAGACCTTAATGAACTAATCCGTTTACTTCATGTGCAGGGAGCTTCTGCATGCTTTGATAGTCTTTGGTATGTAGATAGTGGAGGCTCCAGGCACATGACAGGATGTAAAGCCCTCCTCAAAGACTTTAAAATCCATGGAGGGGGTGATATATCCTTTGGGAATAATAGTAAAGGGAAAGTTCTGGGGTCTGGAACAGTGCAATCTGGAAATGTAAAATTTGAAAATGTCAATCTAAAATTCAACCTTCTGAGTGTGTCCCAAATGAGTGACAAGGGATTTGGGTCATTCTTCACAAAAGACTGTTGTAGGATTGTTGGACCAGAAATGGTCAAAAAGATTGAAGCAATAATCAAAACTGGTCAAACTAAACTTGTTGCTCAAAGAAGTGGCAATGTTTATGTTGTTGACATGTCAAAAGAGTGTCCCAGAGCTGATGTCTGTCTGTTCTCATCTGCCTCTAACAAAGAGACAGAACTTTGGCACAGAAGGCTGGGGCACACAAATCTTAAGACAATCACAGAAATTTCAAAAAATGGTTTGGTGAGAGGCCTACCACAAAAATTGTTTTCATGCCCTGAACATTGCATTTCCTGTTTAAAAGGAAAACAGCATAAAAGTTCTTTCAAGTCCATTGAAGGTCCAAAACAACCCAGTGTTTGCAAATGCTACACATGGATTTGTTTGGCCCAGTTCAAGTCATGAGCCTCAAAAAGAAAAGATATTGTTTGGTTATTGTTGATGACTTTTCTAGGTTTACATGGACTTTCTTTTTACACTCAAAAGATGAGACTGCAGGCATTTTGCAAGACTTTGTAACACAGGTTGAAAAGTAATTTGACCTTCCAGTGAAAAGCTTCAGGAGTGACAATGGCACAGAATTCAAAAATAGGGAGTTGGATGCCTTCTGTGTGAAGAAAGGGATTGTAAGGCACTACAGTATCCCTAGAACACCAGAGCAGAATGGGGTAGTGGAAAGGAAGAACAGAACTCTGATTGAGGCTGCCAGAACCATGCTTGCAGATTCAGGTTTGCCATTAACTTTCTGGGCAGAGGCAGTAAACATTGCTTGCTATGTTCAGAACAGAGTTTTAATAAACCCCAGGCACAAAAAGACTGCCTATGAAATTCTGTATAAAATTAAACCACTGATTTCATACTTCAAGGTGTTTGGCTGCCCATGCTTTATTTTGAACTTAAAAGATTCCATTTCAAAATTTGCAGCCAAAATTGATTGTGGTTATCATCTGGGATACTCAACCACTGCCAAGGCCTACAAAGTGTTCAATACACGGACCAAGGCAGTGGAGGAGACTTTGAATGTTAAGTTCAATGAAGTTTCATCAATGAAAATCCCAGCAAACCCTGCAGATCTGTTTGATCTTGAAAAATTTACTTTTGAAAATACTGCTGTCAAGACTAACAGTGCAGGTCCATCAGAGGATACAACACCAGACTATGGGTATGAAATCATCATCCCTCAAAGGTCTGCCACAAAGGGAAAAGCACCAGCTGTTCAAAACAGTTGTCAAAGCTCAACCACTGCTACCTCAACAGTTGTTGACCAAAGTAGCCCATCAACCACTGCTTCCACATCCTCAAACACTGCTGACAAAAGTCCTCAAACAGTGGATAAAAGTCAGCAGTTGTCCACGTCATTACCTCCTATTCCACCACCTTTTGAAGCCACTGCTGGATCATCAAAGTCCCCAGCAGTGGTTAGCTCAAATGATACACATTTGCAGCCTTCACCAACCAATGCTATCATACCATACCAAGGAGATTTAATCTTCTTGAGATCTCATCCACCTGATCAAATCATTGGCAACATAAATGAAGGGGTGCTCACAAGAAGCCAAACCCAAAATATTTGTCTTTTTGCTGGTTTTCTATCACTCCATCAGCCAGTCAAGTACCAAGAGGCACTGAAAGACAACAGCTGGGTAGAAGCCATGCAAGAGGAGCTCCAACAGTTTAAAAGACAACAAGTATGGGAGCTTGTACCACTGCCAGAAGAGGTTAGTCCCATTGGCACAAAGTGGGTCTTCAAGAACAAAACTGATGAAAGGGGTATTGTTGTCAAGAATAAAGCCAGGCTTGTGGTTCAAGGTTACAGACAGGAAGAGGGGATTGATTATGATGAAACATTTGCCCCTGTTGCAAGATTGGAAGCCATTAGACTGTTCCTGGCCTTTGCTGTCAACCACAATATGAAGGTGTTTCAAATGGATATCAAAAGTGCTTTCCTCTATGGTACAATTCAAGAAGAGGTATATGTTTGTCAACCTCCAGGTTTTGAGGATCCATTTTATCCAGATCATGTCTACAGGCTAAACAAAGCCTTGTATGGCCTGAAACAAGCACCAAGGGCCTGGTATGAAACTCTTTCCAACTTCCTACTCTCAAATGGTTTCAAAATAGGTACCATTGATAAAACATTGTTTTTAAAATTGAGAGGGAAGGATTTAATGATTGTCCAGATTTATGTGGATGACATTATTTTTGGAAGCACATGTAACTCAATGTGTGAAGAGTTTAGAGAACTCATGACAGCAGAGTTTGAAATGAGTGCAATGGGTGAGCTGCAATGCTTTCTTGGTCTCCAAGTCCAGCAATTGCAAAATGGAACTTTCATTCATCAAAGCAAATATGCTAAAGAACTTTTAACCAAATTTGATATGAATGATTGTAAACCATGCAGCACACCCATGGCAACAAATAAGCTGGTCATGTCTGATGAAAAGGATGAGCTGATTGACCAAACACTTTATAGAAGCATGATTGGGTCTTTATTGTACCTAACTGCATCCAGACCAGACATCATGTTTGCAACATGTGTCTGTGCAAGAAGTCAATCAGCTCCCAGAAAATCAAATCTCATTGCTGTAAAAAGGATCTTCAGATACATAAAAGGTGCTCCCACACTTGGTATCTGGTATCCAGCTAATGGGAACATCAAGCTTTCAGGTTTCTCAGACAGTGACTTTGCTGGATGTCACACCACAAGGAAGTCCACATCAGGAGGGTGCCAGTTTCTAGGTGATTGCTTAGTTTCATGGCAAAGCAAAAAGCAAGCAGCTGTTTCAACATCCACTGCTGAAGCTGAATACATTGCTGCTGCAAGCTGTACAGCCCAACTCCTGTGACTTCAAAATCAGTTACTGGATTTTGGTATCACTGCCTTAAAGACACCACTCATGTTGGATAGCCAGGCAGCAGAAAATATCATAAAAAATCCAGTTTCCCATTCAACCACCAAACACATCGACATCAGACATCACTTTGTGAGGGATTGCTATGAAAAAGGTTTGATTTCTCTGCATCATGTCCCAACTAAAGATCAGCTGGCAGATGTGCTCACAAAAGCACTTGATACAACCACTTTTGAAAGCTTGGTCTCTAGAACTGGGATGCTAAACATGGAATAACAAGCAACATCTTGTTTTTCTATGAATAAAAGCATCAAAATGTTTTCAGAAAATCAAAACTCCATCCTTAAAAATAGCTAAAAATGATATTTTTCATTAAAATCCTTAAAAGTCTGCCATTAACCACTGATTGTTCAAAAGTCTACTTTACTTCAAAAGTCTGTCCACTGCTGAAAGTCAACCCCTGCTCTCTCATTCCTTTGATAAACTCTGTTGTTCAAAAGCAGTGTCTTATCCACTGATATGCTATCCACTGATAGTGAAAATCATCCACTGCTTTCATCCCACTGCCTTCATCAGTCACTTTCACAAAAGTACTGTCCTTCACTTTCACCAGGGGTTGTCACGTGGGCAGTACATATTGGTCAGACCTTTTGTAACGGCTGCCACCTCAGCATTCACTTTCTTCCCTATAAAATCCCCCACTCACCACCAAAACAGGGTTTTACTGTCGAATTGAATTCTTAAAAATTCTCTTCTCAAAGCAGTTTTTCTTCTCATCTCTCACAAATTTCTTCGATCATTCATCTTCAAAATGACAAAATCGAAGTCATCTTCAAAACCCTCCTCTAAATCATCTTCGAAAACAGGCTCTCAAAAGGAAATCTCCACTGAAATTCCACATAAACCATCTCACAATCTCCTGGGTCTTCTCACAAAACTAGGAACCACAAATGTTTTCAATTCCATCATTGATATCATGGCAAAATCAAAGTACAAAACTTTGTTCACCGCCGATGCACCAATCTATTTGGCAACCCAAAGGGAGTTCTGGAAGAATGCAACCCTTGAAAAACAAGGAGACACTGCAACCACCATAAACTCTTCTCTAAAGGGTAAAGCTGTCCAAATCACGCCACAATCCATTTCAGAGGTCTTTCAACTCGATGATCAAGAAGGTAAAATCTCTTTCACTAAAAACGAGTTGCAAACTGACTTCATTGAGAGAGGGTATGAAGCCACAATGATGAAGAAAATTACCTTAGAAAAAGGTTATTTTCCTTCTGCAACCAGATTTTTATTTCATACCCTCCTACTATGTGTTTCAAATAAAACCACTTCTTTCAATGAAATCCCTTTAAAGATTCAAAATCTGGGATATGCTATTCTTCAAGGAGAAAATTTTAACTATTCTCGGGAAATTTTTAAAGATTTGGTTAATAATGTTGAAACAAAATCATTCTTACTGTTTCCAAGGTTTTTAAGTTACTATTTTTCAAAGAAATTCAGTAAGGATGATTTAGCTGTAATAAACCAAGGTGATTCTACTCAAATAAACAGTTTAACAACTGAAACTTTTTCAAGAATGTTAGCACCTTGCAAAACACAAGCAGAGGTGCCTGAGCAGATTTTAGCAGTTACAACTGCTCCTCAGGTATCTACTGCTGAGCCCACTGCTCAAGGTGATCAAAGCAGCAGCACAACTGTTTTGAAACCCACACCTAAAATCACCAAAGAGCCAACAAAAAGAAAACCACAAAAACCCCCCCAAAACCATCAAAAAGGCATCTCTGGAGGATGAGATACCAGAGCTCTTGCCAGTGACAACACAAAAGTCACAAGAAACCACTGCTGCTACTTCCTCACAGCAGTTGGTACAAATATCTCAACCCATAACCAAAACTCCTCCTGCTTCTTCACAAAAAGAACAGGTTGTACAAATAGGGTCTCCACATCATGATGCTCTGGAAACACTCGTTTCTATCATCCACAGCTCAATACCCGGGGCAAATCCACTTTCTACACCACCCTTCACATCCACAATTCCCCCACCAACTAAACTGTTGTTGGATGCAATTGATTTGAACCAGGCATTAACCAGTCCTTCTCAATCACCTATCAATGAGAATATGCCTCAACCACTGACTGGGTCTGCTGTATCAATCTTTGCTAACCCACCAACACAACCTGAGGAGGTTAGACCCCTTGAGTTACAAGTAACTCTTGGTGGTAATCCAAGTGAAGCAGCCGCTACAATTGTTACACCCACTGGGTTACATTTGGACAGTGGTTACATTAATAAGACTTCCTTGGAGGCAATTCCTTTTATAGCACCTCTGCCAACCACCAGTGGATTTATTTATCCTACTGGCAACATCAAAAGGTTGTCAAGTGTTGAAGGAAGAAGACCCCAGTACCAAGAAAAAGGGGCATCAGTGGTTAATGTTTGGAGTATACTCCCTACATCTACCACTGATAAAACCACTGCTAGTGGGAAATCAGATGATCCCATTAAATTGGGTGATGATTTAAAGTACCAGAAATTGACGGATCGCATTGAAAAACTTGATAACTCTGTTGCAGAACTCAATGATATGATACAACAGGTGTTACAAGTACAAAAGGTACAATCAACTGCTATTCCACCTCAAGCACCTGCTTCACAAAGGGCACCTGCTACAAATGAGCTTTGGAACTTGTTTCAACCTTTTCTCCATCAACAAGCACAATTAGCAGACCAGCAACATGAGAAACATGTCCAACAGCTAAGAAATGCATTGGAGTCAAGGTTCAAAAACACTCAGGCTGATTTAAAGGCTCTCAAAACTCAGATCCTGCAAACCACTAGCACTGCTCATCCAACAGTACTTTTCATTGATCAACTCCCAGACGATAATGCCAAAAAGGGGGAGAAAATTTAGGAGTGGAAGAAGAAAGGAATAGATGATGGTCTCTACATTGAACCTGAAAAGGATGCTATGACCAGAAAAATTCCTGTGCCAGATGGTAGTAAAAAGGTTGATGCTACTCAAGAAGCACTTGATGAAGGAGTAGCAAGTGTAAAAAGAGATAGAATGGCAAAGGATGTTTCAAGGTGGAATGAGGAGAAAAGAGCTTTCATGGAGCTGTATGAGCAGGGTTGTTCTGGTTCTAAAGATTCTAAAAATCCGAAGACAAAAAGAAAACCTAAGTCCATCCCATCCAGATTTCCAAAGCCTCCAAAACCACCATCCAAAAGCCATCAGCATAAAACCTCCACTCAAACAGCTGTTATAACTCCTGCTGTATCAACTACTGCTGGTACTTCAGTGGTTTCAACAGCTGTTCCCACTTCAACACACACCACAATTACTACATTACCATTACCACTGTCACCACCACTTTCACCTGCTGACAAAAAGCAGAAGACAACAGATGTTATAACATCTGTTGTAATGACAACAGTGGTTGAAACACCAGTTGTTTCAACAACTGTTAGTTAATCACAAACCACTGCCATACAATCTACTACCACTGATCCACCCAAAACATCATCTGCTTCCTCTAAAACAAAAAGAAGAAGGATTTATATATCAGATGATGATTCACCTCCACCACCACCAACATCTTCAAAATCCCTATCACTTGTCACTATTCCAAAACCCATACCTCTCTCTTCAGCTCAAATTGTAAAACCACTACCTCCTGCTGGTGTCTCATTTCCTCTAGAACTCATTGCAGTAAGGGAAGAAATAAAATCCTTTTATTATGAGGATGACCCAGCCAAAAGGAGTTTGCTATCAATTGCAGAATATCCCAGGCCAAATAATATTGAAGAATACTTGAAACTCAAGGCCAAACAGGCAGAGGATATTGCAATTAAAAACAGAAAAGGGAAATCTGATAGATAATTTCAACAAAACTATCAGTTCTTACTCTCACAGGTCAATGCTATGGAACGTTTTGCAAAAAATGTATGTCAGCAAATTTCTGAAAGGGCAGATGAGTCCTTAAGGAAAGACTACATTGAAAACATCATGACCTACAAGAAATACAAGGGGGAGAAAAACATGTACAAGAACTGGACCATTCCTGAGCTTGAAAAAGAAGCAGCCAGGATTCAAGACATGATCAAAAATAAGGTCAAGCAGACTCCTCCTGAAAAATTCAAACAATTTGAAGCTGAGAAGATGCTAGAGTTGAGGAGAATGAAAGAGGAGCTGATTGTAGCTGATTATGGGTCAAAGAACTCTGTGACAAAGTGGGGAGAAGATAGAGTAAGGGCAACCTACAAAAGGTTGGAGGAACTAAGAAAGAAAGACCCAAATGTTCCTTAAAAGCCTGACTATTCTAAAGCAGAGGTTTCTAAAAGACCACCAAAGTTGCAAGTCAAAAGAACCTCTGCTCCAGCTGGTGCTGCCATCTACAAAAGAAGGAGCAAAAACCAGTTTAGTATGGAAACAATTCAAGATCTTTTAGCTGGAGATGCCATTGTAAAAGCAGGCACGAAAGTAATGATAAAGGAAGATCTTGAATTGGAACAATCTGCAAGTGCTGCCCAGCCAGCCATGAATAGGCCAGCCTCACCAAATACTTCTGCAAATAAACATCTCCCAAGAAACCCACCAGGCTCAAAAATACAAAAGTGGGAAACTGACAAACAGACCTGCGTATTGACTTTGCTCAGGTCTGGTGGAGAAGTGGAGAAAATATCAAGGGAACAAGCTCTTGGCCTGAGTCTTGAAGATTTGCAGGATCTCCTTGATCTTCCACTTAGCAGGGATGATGAAGATACAGATGCCCTAGACTTTGAATTACAATTTAAAGGTCAGATAAGGGAACTGTTGATGAGGCAATAAAGTCTTCCACAAATAATGAAGAGTTTTGGCATTATCTGTTCCAGGGGGAGATTGTTGGGATTGAACCTTATCAGAGGAACAGATAATTAAAGCCAAAACTGGATCAGAGCAGTGGATCCAGAATAAGCAGACGATTACAGTTAGTTCATGCAAATCTCTCCCCTTGAGAGTGGTTTTATATCTGCTGACCTCCTATCTGCTGATCTTACTAAGTGCTAACCTACAACTGCTGCTTTGCATCTACTGACCAATGTCAAAGACTGATGGAAGACCAAAGCTCTGCTGACTCAATCTACTGCCTTGAGTCAAGTACTGCTGATCCGGACAGGCACTGCTGGGTTCACAGCAATGGAAGGATGCAGCAGCTGTTTAAGTGTCTTTTATGTAAAGAAATGTAATAGCAGTAGTTAGTACATCAGAGTTTGTATAGATCAGAGGTTAGAGTTTGTTAGGAGGTTAGATGTCACTTTCATGGTGACGTCAGCTAAGATGCTCAGTGGTTTGCAAGTGCCTATAAATAGTTCAGTACTTTGTACTGTTCTATTAGCTCTTTCACCACATCGTCTTCTTTGCACGAACAAACTACTGAGCTCTGGCTGAGGGGGAGTTTGCATTCATTCATCAATCATTGTAATCGTTGTTGAAACAAATTCAATCTTTCGATTCATTGTGTAAAGATGTTTGATTAAAGTATTACTCTCGTTTGATTGTATGCAAATTTTGTTTTCATCTTAATTCCGCTGCACAACTCTTTCATTTCCATCTTAATTTCAAACGAAAATACAATCAGAAACAAACTCAGATCCAACAATTACCATCGGTGGCGAAGCTTGAAAATTTACACCGGGGTGTCTGAAGTCACCAGACCTAAAAGTATATACCTAATTTTTTTTTGTATAAAACCGGGGGGTCGAAAACGTGTATACCTAAAAAATTCTATACGAAACGTACATACATAACACTACTGAGCGAAAAGTTAGGTAGTTGGACTATTAACTCACATTTCAATTATATATTAGGTAGTTTCGGCTACCACTCATACTTTAGATATCGTTATGTAGTTAGACTACCATTAAATACTTGTTTGTTGCCCAAGCATGCCCTACTTCGGGTGACTCAAGCATGACATTGCGACACCAATGACATGGCGCCAAGCGGGACGATGAGTTGAGATCACATTGTTCCCATTTAGTGCCATGCGAGTACATTACACATACTATTGTTGTTGTTGCTGCTGTTGTTTTTAAATTATCTTAATTTCTTAATTTAAACCTAAAATTAAAAAAATATTTTACCAGTATTTGTCAAGTTATAAGAGTTTTAGGCTTTTGTTCTAGCTAACATTGGAAGACCATTACTATGTTATATATCACTAATATGTTCATGTTATTGTTTGTATTTTATCCGCTTACTGAGCAAGTAGCTTAATCTTTCTTTTGTGCAAGATAGGTTACTAAGGTATTGGCGTGTACCCTAACCCTAGCATCTGGGGTACTAAGGGTGATATAGCATGTTACCCGGAGTTACACACCACTCCCTCCTTGTGTTAAGGGGCATTAAAAGGGTTGTTTGTTAACATGTTAACGGGATGTTAAGAGAGTATTTTCTTTTTCATTTTTGAACCAAAAACTATTAAAAGATAGGTTTAGGAAGAGTCAATGGGATAAAACCATTTCCTTGTAATGAGGTGAAATAAAATGAGGAAAGATGAGTGATGTGGCAGCTAGGTGAAATGGGAAAAGTGGGTGCTGAGAACTGTGAAGGGTTAAAGTATACACAAGGCCTAATGAAAATGGGAGGCTGGTAAGAAGTTTAAACAAATAGATAGTTTAAGGGTATCCGGGGCACTCCCCTAAGAGGGGAGTCCCCTCTCTTACGCACACCCAATCAGGTTATGCCACGTCAACTCCCCTCTTAAACTCCCCTCGCACCCCAATTTGATGGCGGCACTCCCCTCTTAGGGGAATTGTTTTTTTATTCAAAAAAAAAAAAAAAATTAAAGTTTTCATTGGTTGAAAATGCGGCTGGCCCCACCATATCTTCTCCCCTTCTTCGGTGAACTCCCCCCGACCACCCTCCCCGATTCGGGTCCCCGCATGGATGGCGGCGGTGTTCCCGATCGGTGGATGTGGTCACCGAACCCACTCCCCGAGTGTGCCCCGGATACCCTAACTGATAATGAATAACTTTAGTTTGTCTGATAAACATCTCTTTGAATATTAAATCATTGAATATTAATATAATAAAATATCATGGGATGTTTGTTTTGATCCCGACGTCTCTAAGGTGTTGTTTGTTTTTTCAGAGGTAAAATATATGCAGTCTGCGGACCACATCTGTAGACATATGTAGCAGAAGAGGTGGACCAAACCTCTACAGTCTACAAGAAGAAAACTGTTTGTTTTTTAACTTCTGCAAGCTGCTGAATGGATAAATAAACTGATTTATTAACATCTAGAACATCTAATCATATCAATTTATCACAGTGAACATCTAAATTCCTTAACAAACACAATCAGAACAAACACAAAAAATTAACATAATCATAACAAACAATGGACTAAAATCAAAATAAAAACACCAAAAATTTCACAACAAACAATGGACTAAAATGGAGTACAATCACGAATCATTTTTATCATTCAAGATATCTAATTAAGAACTAACATCATAAAAAACAATCAAGAACAAACAATGGACTAAATGGAGTACATACCTTTGATTGAAGAAGAATCTGACGGCTGGGCTGAGGTGGTTGAGAGCGGAAGCGGCTAGGCTGAGGTGGTGGAGAGCGGCGGCGGCTGGCTGAGGTGGTGGAGTGAGAGCGACGTGCGCTGGCTGAGGTGGTGGAGAGCGGTGACGGCGGCTAGCTGAGGTGGTGGAGTGAGAGCGACGACGGCTGGATGAGGTGGTGGAGTGCGGCGGCGGCGGTGGAGGGGTGGAGGGAGGAGGCCTGCGACGGCGGAGGGGTGGAGGAGAGGTATTGGAGGAGAAGGAGGTGTGCTAGGGTTTTGAACCTGTGTGTTTTGTGATATCAGGGTAAAAAGAAAAAGGAGAAGAGGTTAGAAGATGACGACCCAAGTCTACACCAAAGAGAGGACGTGCGGAGGCTTTTTAATGAAAGGTCGTTGAGAAAACAAACAGTTTACAGACCAAACGTTTGGTGTGGTCTGCGCGAAGCAGATATAAGTGGCCAGAAAACTCTTATTTGAAAAAACAAACAGCACCTAACACTAATCAGAGTGGAAAGGGCTTTATAAGACCCGACTTATATTATATAAAGATTTCTAATTTATCACTAATAATATTAATAAGGTTTTCAAATATCAGAACATGAGTTGTCATAAAACAACAACGAATTTGTTCAAAATGTAAAATCCCATAACATTGTTTTAAAACATGCTAACAAACGCGGAAGTAACTAGTTTTTTAGGAGTGTTTGGCTCTTCGTGCGGCTTGATTTTGATTCGGCTTCCTATATTGGTATTACCTATCATACGATAATCATTCAAATGATTAGTAAGTATGACATTTAAACCATATAGATTAAAATCGAAAAACAAAATAATCTTCTTTTTTCCAGTTCAAGGGGTCCCTTCGCGTCACGGAGGGGAGACATGGTGCCCTCGCGTGGCGCGAGGGAAGGCATTTTGACTAGACTGTTGACCAGGCGCCCCCGCGCGTCGCGAAGGTGCCTGGCGTGGCCACACCACTTTTCTAGAAAGTTTTGGTAGCTGGGTACTTCCCAGCCTTATACAATTTTTGCCATTTTTCATCCAATTCACATTCAATTCATTCCAAACCCAATCTATTCACTTAAAGTTCATTCTTTAATGTTTTTAAACTATAACCAACTACCCAGACCCATAATCTAGAGTGTTCATTTTTATTATTCGGTTTGAGTTTATTACCCATTTGACCTGCTATGAGACTTTGAGCGATTTAGATCCTTGGCAAAGCTTTTTATAATTCTTCCCAACTACAACCAAAGTCATAGTTGGTTTTTCTTAGAAATAACCACGACATCGACATGCTATCTAGTTACTCGGATAGTCCCTACACAGGATAGACGTTAACTTATCCAGTTAAGTATGTGTAGAAAGACAAAAATACCCTTGCTAATATAACAATAAGTTAATTAAGTATTCAATAATTGATAAACTGTGGGCCCACTCACTATTAAATAAAAATATATAACAAACCAATCCCAACCCTAACCCCCACCCCCACCTTTCTTCTCCTCTGGAGCTTCTCAGATTCAGCCGACGACTACACCGACATTTCCTTGAACCAAATATCTCCTCCCTCCAATTCTTCTCCAGTTAAAGAGTAATGTGACGGTGGAAGGGTGGTGCAACGGAGAAAGGATATCACGATGGCAGCGTGGTAGGTCTCTGACGGTGGAAGGGTGGTGCAATGGGGAGGTGTCCGACGGTGTGACCTACAACTAGGACGAAGTACCGACCTGCAACTCGCTGGTAATTTAGAAATCTCAGGTTAACGTCAGAAAATAAAAAATGTTCAGATCTGAGCTCGTTAATAGTGAAATTGTTGTTAATTTAGCGTTAGAACTTTAGATTGTTGAGATGAATCGAGCTTCAATTCGAAAATCCAGTGAGATATCGTCGGTTTTGGTCATGGACGGTGATAGATGGCGTATTCATTCCCAGTGAGATATCGTTGGCTTTGATTTCCGGTTACTTAGGATTCGCTAGTGAGAACAGACGTGGGTGGTGATGCACGACTGTTGATGGTGGGTTCATGATGGCCGGTGAACTCATTTTTTCAGCGACAAAGGTGTTGCAGGAGAAGGTTGGTTTATGATTGATGGAGAAGAAAGGGTGAGGTAGTTTATGGATAATGGAGATGAACGATGGTGGTCCCACTTATTTTATTTAATTAATGATTTAGTTATTAAGTTTTTAAAATGTGACACCCCAGGAAACCACGCAACTTAACTAGCTTCCTCAGTAACTATGTGCTAAATTTCGAGACGAAATTTCTTTCAAGTTGTGGACGATGTGGTACCCGCGGAAAATCCACAGTCATCCTGATTTAACATCCTGCTGTTTTGGGTTACTTGTCAAATTTCGGGACGAAATTTCTTTCAAGCTGGGGATGATGTGACAACCCGCACTTTCAGATTACCACTGTTTCCTTATTATTATTTTGTCTAGTCCAGTTAAACTCAATACTCATCCGCGCTAACTTTTTTTTTCATAAATGAGAGTTATGTTTATTTTATATAAATATAACAATAATAACAACTTGTTGCACAATGATATGATATAGGTACGATTACATGTGTGAACAAGTTTTGCGAGACTCATTATGGAAACTGCGATATGCATGTATATGTGATGTGTTATATATGAAGCTTTACCTTGATTGTGTTTATAAGATTACATGTATACATCACTAGATATTTATGTGTGCATATTAACTGTACACGAAGTCGTTAAACGTGTTATATGTAGTAAACGTGTTATATATATTAATCGTGTTATATATGTGTTTAATTACTTATGTCGCATTGGCGTATTTGTACGTACGTAGTAGAGTAAATAATGTAGTGTCGTCTAGTCTCTCGCTTGGGCCGAATTAGAATCTAGTTATACACTTGGGCCGCGACACACTTCTTTCGGACCGCATTTCTTTTCGGGCCGCGATGCATGTATTACATGTATGCGATGCATGTATTACATGTATGCGATGCATGTATTACATGTATTAGATCACACTTTGAACCTTCATCTTATTCTCTGAACCTATCGGCCCACACTTGTTGATTAAGCCCAAACCCATCATGGGTTTCGTATACAATAGTGATAGATAGGGGATTAGGGGGCACGTAAACTGTGATTTGGAAGCTTAGCAAACCCTAACTTCTTCCCAAACATACAAGCCGGCAGCAAAATTTTCCCCATCCTCTCGAAGCTTTCTCGCACTCTCGCTACTCATCGGTTAGTTACTGATTCCGGTTTAGTGTAGAATATTTTTGTTAATCTTGGAGGTGTGATACATGCTAGGGTTATTATGCTACATACATGAAACTGAAACACGACCCAGAATCTTGGTTGTATGCATGATGATGTATAATAACCTGTTTCAATGTGATAAATATATGAATTCGGCCCATGATAACAACCTGCTAGTGGGCCGCATATCTATGAAGAGCATGTGTTGATGATGAACTGTGGGTAGCATGTGTTGATGATTTCTAGTGGGTTAATCATTATTTTTTTTGCAATGTTAATGCACGATAGTGGGGCTTCAGATGATTTACGGTAAAAATTAAGGTGTTAGTTAATCATCGATCTGATCCTATGTGTATGCTATGTGTTGACAATTTTTTTGTATGTTAATAAGGATTGTATTATATTAATGAATAAGTTATTACTGTTTCAATGATGAATAGTGGTTGACAAAACTGTTATGTTTAGATTGAATCCGAATGCATGCTAGTGATTATGTGTAAAGATGAAACCACCATGATTAGGATTGTTGAAGGTCTCGACGTCGTGGTGCATGATCTTTCGTCGGGATGTGCATGGGAACAAGACATTAGAACTATATACATATATATATATATATATATATATATATATATATATCTATACATATAATAAAGTAAACCATTTGGTGCCACATGTCGCTCCATGGGGTGATCTCAATTATGTTTTCCCGCCTAAACAAATAGATGTTGTTAATAAAATTAAAAAAAATTACACAAATTTTAGAGATAACCAATTTTAAAACTTTAAATTAGAATAGGTACATGGATTAGACAAGAAAAAACTAATAAAAGATAACTGATTCACTAACAAAATCAATCATGATTTTTAATTGGTTAATCAAAATAATTAATTCATATAGTGTTTTAACTAACGAAAACAATCGTGATTATTAATTGGTTAATCAAAATAATTAATTCATATATTGTTTTAACTAACGAAAACAATCGTGATTATTAATTGGTTAACAAAATAATTCATTCATATATTATTTTAACTATATTTATTCAATTCGTATAATACACGAGTTTTGAATCTATCTATATATATTGTTTATACTAGGTTACAACCCCGTGTATTACACGGGTTGAAAAAATAAATATAGTTAACATATGATGCAAAATGATAATAATACTAACAACAACAACAATAATAAAAGTATTTTATGCGGTTTGGTAGATAATTTCTAAGAACACATTTATCACACTTCATGATAGCGTTAGGTTATAAGCCAGTTATATTTTATGTAGTTTCATTTGTGTAACATCCTGATTTTAGAACTACATATTACTAATAATACATTTACCACGAAGGTAATAATAATAATAATAATAATAATAATAATAATAATAATAATAATAATAAAATGTATTTAGTTAGAAAATATATAAACAATATCTATAATTATGGCTTAAATAATAATTAGACCTAAAGAATAGGTAAAATAAAAATAAAACTTATCTATAATTATTGTTTATCACTTATCAGTTAGGAAATATATAAATTATATTTAAACCTAAAGGATATCAACTAAATTAGAGAAAAATAAGTTGTAGTTAAAACAATATATGAATTAATTATTTTGATTAATCAATAAGTTATAGATAACCACTCTTATTTTTTTTTTCCAATAAGTTGTAGATAACCACTCTTATTTATTTTTTATTAGTTAAAGTTAGTTTTCCATGTTTAACCGCTTTTGTTTTATTAGTTATCTATTAAATATTGCGACTCATAATAATTAACATGTACGAGTTGATGGGTTACATTTATATTAACTCATTTATGTCAATATGGTATATAAATGTCACTGTTTTTGTTTTGCATTTACAGGAAATATCTATACTATATAGTTTAAATTGTTCAACCCGTGTAACACAATATATATATATATATATATATATATATATATATATATATATAGGGGACCGCTAAAATGAGAACCACCTCCAGTTGTAAGAACCGTGAGAACCACTTTCTAGCCATTAGATCAAGTAGATGGATGGATGAGATTGAAAGTATTTAAAAATAATATTAAGTATTTTTTGTCTTATTACGTCTTTAATATTTTAATACAAAAGGGTATTTAGGTAAAACCACTCTATTTTGTCTTTTTGAGTTTATTGGTTTTTTATTACTTTATTGTATTATTATATTACTTTTTATTTTTTAAACATAATTTTTTATTAAAAACATTTTTAAATTCAGATATTTTTAAAAGCTTTTTTATACTTTTTACAATTTAAGTTTTACGTTAAACTTTTTACGTTTTACATATTTTTGACGCGCCGTTTTTACGCCGGGTTTTTTCAAGCGTCGTTTTTTTTAACACGCCGTTTTTTACGCGCCGTTTTTTTTAACGCCGTGTTTTTACGTTTTACGCGCCGGTTTTTTACGTTAACGTTTTTTTACGTTTTACGCGCCGGTTTTTTACGTTAATGTTTTTTTTACGTTTTACGCGCCGGTTTTTTTACGTTAACATTTTTTACGTTTTTACGTTTTACGCGCTGGTTTTTTACGTTTTACCTCAAACTTTTTACGTTTTACTAAAAAAATTTTACGATTTACGTTTTACCTAAAACTTTTTACGTTTTACGAAAAACTTTTTACGTTTTACGTCAAACTTTTTACGTTTTACGTCAAACTTTTTACGTTAAAATTTTTACGTTTTACGGAAAACGGACAGAGTTTCCTCTGTTTATGGAATAAGCCGACAACTCAAGTTGTCGTTATCTTTTCAAAACTCAACAATATAAACACAAATATATAAAATTTCTATGAAAATGCCAAACGTAACAAGTCACTAAAGTATCGGTTCGAGCTAGGTGCGCGTTAACTAAACAAAATCTAAACTAACGTAATAATAACTCGCTACGTTTAAACTTTACCGGTCCTCAGTTGACCGTCTCTGACTTGTTTTACTGCTGCTGACCCGAACCGGGTCCGTTGACTGCTTTCGACCCAAACCAAACCCAGAAAACTGACCCGAGTTGCAGCCGTGTGGTCCCCGGTTAATAACAGAGGAGGGGGCTGAGGTGTTTGGGGGTGTCTCACCGGTTAACCGGCGCCGGTGAGGAACCCGGTTGACGGCCAGAAATTGTCGAGAGAGAGGGGGTGGCTGGGTTGTGAGATTGTTTGGAGAGGTGGGGTGGGTTGCAGGTGGTGAACGGTGGTGGGTTATGAAGAAGATGAAGCTCAACAATTTGAAGAATGAAGAGAGAACAGAGAGAGACAGATAGATTAAAGGAAATAAAAGAGAGGAGAGAGACATTTTCTGAAGACATTAATTGGAGAGAGAGAGAGGTGGGATTTGATTTTGGGGTAAAAGACCAAAATATCCTTTTAGTTGGCATAATCTTATTGGTTGAAAGTGCTTCTCATGGTTCTTACAACTGGGGGTGGTTTTCATTTTAGCGCTCCCCTTTGTATATATATGTATATATATATATATATATATATATATATATATATGTAGTTAATGGCGGCCATGTGTATGTGTGTGTTGTAGTCTTGATCAAATCAATCACGTGCATACTAATAATGTTGTCAGTAAGATACATAGTGCATTAAATGATGAGATGATGATTAATTTAATTGATGATGATGGTCGATGTAACTGATGATGATGTATATGTGTGTATATTGTTGTAGATTCATGATAGAAATTCACTACAGGATGGAGTGTGGGTTCGAATCATAATTAACCTTGTTGTCTAATGGTTATTCAATGCGTTTAGTGTGATAAATGTTATAAGAATAACTTGTCCCGTATGCTAACTGTTGAAAAGGAAATATAATGATCATGAACTGATATAGGCATGATTAACTGAGATGATTAGTATTATGTGGTGTGTATCGCTGGTATGCTACTTGTATGTTATGTGCAAAGAGTATGTGATCTATGTGTTATGAAACTGACTGTCTTTGGTAACCACATTAGGATTTGGTTGATTAATATGGAACAAGTAACTAGTCATACCGAGCAAACCAAGGTGAGTTCACACTCTTAAGGCATGGGATTCCCGGTGGGTTGGGAATGGGATTAAGAAGCTAAGATGAAACCTGTATATTCACCACTAATAGACTACATTTAATCCTGCGTATTCTCGGATTGGAAAGAATACGTACCTCCGTCCTCGGATTGGGAAGGACGCCTACACTAAACCTGCGTATTCTCAGATTGGGAAGAATACGTACCTCCGTCCTCGGATTGGGAAGGACGCCTACATTTAACCTGCGTATTCTCGGTTGGGTAGAATACGTACCTCCGTCCTCGGTTGGGAAGGACACCAATATATATAACTAGTCTAGTGGTTTACAACATGGGGTAGCCCCCACTGGTTATGGTTTGGGAAACAATGAATTGGATAACTCATGGTTTTTGAATGAACTCGTGGTTTTTGAAACAACTAGAAATTGGATAACCAACTGTGAACTCGCTCAACTTTGTTGTTGACTCGTTGTTACATGCCTTGCAGGCCTTTAGGTGCATATTGTTGGAACTTGCTGTCTGGGATGCTGGAGTGGTCATGGGTCGAGATACATGAAAACGCGAGACGAACTTAATGGCTTTCACACACTTGGTTTATGAATTTCTTAATTAATGTATTATGCTTCCGCTGAACGTTAAATAATGTTTTGTAACACTTCTATCAATAATAAATGAAAAGTTTATTTGGAATAATTGTTATGAGTTCAACATGATTGGTGGCTTGGATCCTGGTACGTCACACGCCTAACAGGGACATTCCCTAGGTGGTATTTTAAGGGTGTGACAGATTGGTATCAGAGCCATTGGTTATAGTGAACTTGGTTTTAAAAAAAGGAAAAACGTTTTTATAAAACCAGACTATAACCGAACAATTCTGAAAACGTGAATACGACCATGACACTCAGCTCCAGATTGCAAGGTTTGTCTCTCGTATACTCATTATAATGCGTAACTACTGAACACTTACATATGATATTGCATGTGATCGCACGTTTAGCACAACAGTATGAATCCACGTATTATTTGCATGTGTTATATGACTGATAGGGTGGTATTTCCCTAAACATTCGTGACTTACGCTTCGTGATACTCTTTGGTTGCTACTCGAGTTTGAGGAACCATTTGACATGAGTTAAGAGGAGCTGAGATGAGCGTGCAAATCACAATATTATTGTAGGTGCACACATAATAATAATGTGGGGTGCATGCGAGTCCCAGTGAGGCTTAACAAGTGAAAAAGGGGTTCCGTTCCGTTATTTGATCGATGTGAAACATAACAAACCTATAGGGGTCATAGCAGTGATTGTCCCCTACTCGAACATGAACTTTTCATACATCTCTGGATCCTTTTGAATCTCGATACTATCGAGTATTACCTGAACACCCATCTGAACGCCTAGCGAACTGTGTAGAATGTTAGGTGCTTGTACGAACACCCCCGAGTTGGAAGTTGCAACGACAATGATTGGTCTATATCTTTCTCACCTTTCTTCGTTTGCTGGAACTTAACGTATTGGCGCCTTAGATCCCGAAGTGCGAGCACTTCTGCAACACTCCCACAACATACTATGTATTACTCAAACAACTTGCAACATCGATGGACAGGAGGTTGAGCGTAGTACTTTACCGACCTCAGTACTTTGACGACCCTGATTTCCGGCAACGAGCACCAGCAAATTGGCTTCAATCGAATCCTTAATCCTTGTCAGCGACTCATGGGAGTCAACCCTTACGAATTAATCGAGACATAAACGTTGACAATTGACCATTGTATGGAACGCGAAACTGCCAGCACCAGGGGTAGCACCTTAGAACGTGGCACGGAATATGAAAAGATAGGCCCTGTCGATGAAAGATCGTAGAGCTCAGTTTCAAACAACAGTGTTGGAGGCAACAGTCACGGCAACATCAAGGTACTTGAAATGGCAACCAACAGTATAGAAATGAAGGCGCCTACGACATGGAGTGGCTGTCGGTAAATCAAAATGACAACAACCAAAGAATAGACGGTCGTACTGGAAATCCTCGCAACGAGTACAACCACACGGGAAATGATGCTCATGGAGGGGCATTTAGGATTGGCGTGGGCGACGCCAGGATTGTAAAAACATGGTGGCATACACATTCTTGGTAACGAATCACTTTGTCTCTGTTCTATATAACCCTGATGCTTCTTGAAACCCAACCTGCGGTGGAATCGGCTAATGGCAAGGCAATGGAAGCCTCATATGATCGTTGAGATGCAAACTCGACCTTGTGGGACAAGTGTTCGACATCAACCTTTCTTTTATTGTTCTTGATAGATGTACCCTGTGAGGAGAAGATTTTACGTATCCCTCTCCTCAGTGGAGAATTGTTATCTGTTCTAACACGTCATAGTGGCGCAACGTTTAGCGTCATATCAACAACGAAAGCCAGGAGTGTCTACGGAGGGATTACCCCGCTATATTAGCAACTGTTATTGACGTAAGGTTAAGAAAAAGAGGATCGAGGATCCACCAGTTGTTCGTGATTACCTTTAATGTGCTACCCGAGGAACTTCCAGGATTACTTCCACAACTGTTAGGCAGAAACTCAGTTTGATCTCACGCCAATTCGTACCCTTACTGTCTTACACCAGGAGGGTGGCAAGAGCTGTCTAATCAATTAAAGAAACTGTCGGACAGGAGTTTTCGCTTTAAGGAGCCTCGCTATACCCATGAAGAGAAGCCTTTTCGTATGTGTACTGACTATCGAGAACTCAACAAGGTGGCAGTCGAGAACCGTTTGCCTCGACCACGTATTGACAACCCGTCGACCAGTTGCGAGGAACAAGCTTCCATTCGAGGATTGGCTAGTGAGCGAACGATCATCAGATGGAAGTCCAAGAGGAGAATGCTCTTAGAGCAGCATATCGAACGTAATGCAGCCATTTCAACTTTGTACACCATGATTATTGAGTTGATCAACACACCAGCAGCTTCAGGGATTACATGAATCGACCGTATTTGTCGACGACGTTCTGAATCATGACCAGGAGAAAGGAACACCATGGGTGGCATAAGTATCCTGTCTCAGCGCTTCTGTGGGAGGAGCCATTACGTGCGAAGTCTTGTTAAATGTCACATTCGAGAGATGCATTTTGATCATGTAGCCAACAGAGTGGGAATGCACGTGGATCTCGCTGAGATACATTTTGTTAGAAACTGATCGACACCAAAGATTTCTTCGGGGATGCAGCAATTCCTTGGTTTTGCTAGATACTATCGCAGATTCATCACGGGATTTTCGAAGATCGCACCGCTTAAATATCTTCAGCACAGCAGGGTGCTGTGTTTGTGAAAGACGAAACAGGGGGATGTCTTTTTAGCTTTCGAATCGCAACCCTGCAATACACTGAGCATCGTCCTTATTTGAAAGTACTGATGATTTAGTAGTATACCATGATGGTTTGAATCAAAGTCCCAGTCACACGCCGATGCAACATGAGAAGGTGATGACTTGCGTAATTACGAAGAGGAACTGCACGACACATAACCTACGGTGGGAACCGTGGTTCTCGGATGTAAGTTGGAGGCATTACTTAGACGTTACCAAATGCATTACCTAGACCGATCAAAAGGGCCTCCCGTGTGTCGATGTTCGAAAGAGTTAAAGCATGCAATGACATCGCTGGATGGAACTTCTGAGTGAGCACGACTGTGAAACCTGAATGTACACGAGCTCTGTAGCTCACTATCGACTCTAACTTACTTGATCAGACTCGCTCTGTTCAAACTGGAGAACTGAAGGAAGAGGATTTTCAAGTTGAACCCATGCGGGGCATGGAGAAACAACCTTTGACCCGTCGGACGATACTCGTTACCTCATGGAACGAGTGTGGATCTCATTATACAATAACTGTAGGAAATTTATGTTGAGCAAAGCACCGGCCTTGATATTCTAGTCGTCTGGGTTTTGATGAGAGACATTTGGATTTATAAACCTTGTACTGGTGATCGGGTATCAGCAACCAGCAATACCCACATAGGAATGAGAACAGACTGGCATGGATTTGGTCGCTAGTCTACTTACAACTCGAAACGAAAACAATATCACCTGGATGATCGTTGGTTGTCTCACGTAACCAGCACACTTTTTTTAGCCACCAAGGAAACGGATAAGTCATCTACACTTTTTAGGCACGAGGTGCCAACCTCCATTATCTCTGATCACGACCCACGATTTGCATCTGATTTGTGGCAAGCGATGCACAAATCCTTTGGCTCACGTCTACGCATGAACACAGCACATCATCCACGGACGGATGGGCAGATTGAACGCAACATCCAAACCCCTTGAAGACATGCTTCGAGCATGTGTAATCGACTTTGGTAACGGTCGGGAGCGGCACCTACTTTTGGTGGAATTTTCGTATGACAACAGTTACCACACCAGCATCCAGGCTGCTTTGTTCGAGGCATTGTACGGGCAGAAGTGCCGACCACCTCTTTGTTGGGCAGAAGTTGGAGACAGCCAAATCACTGGCCCAGAACTCGTCGTAGACACAACAGAGAAGATTGCTCAGATACGACAACGAATGGCGGCAGCTCGTGACCGCCAGGAAAGCTACGCTGATAAGCGCAAGAAACCACTCGAGTTCCAGGTTGGAGAACGAGTGCTACTTAAAGTCTCACCTTGGAAAGGTGTAGTTCGTTCTGGTAAACGAGGCAACTCAACCCATGATATGTTGGACCTTTCGAAATCACTGAGAGAATTGGCAAGGTGGCCAACAGGTTGAATCTAACCGAAGAACTCAGTGGAGTTCACAACGTATTCCATGTGTCAAATCTGAAGAAGTGTCTGTCAGATGAGACCCTCATAGTTCCTCTCAAGGAGCTCACTATTGACGGTCAGTTGCGATTTATCGAATAACCAGTGGAAATCTTGGACCGGGAGGTCAAGATTCTCAAACGCCCAGGATACCTATTGTTCGAGTTCGTTGGAACTCCCGTCGTGGCCCAGAGTTTACATGGGATCGAGGAGACCAAATGAAAGACAAATATCCCCAGTTGTTCGAGAAAAATGAAACCACTACTGAGGTTGAAGCTACTGCGGAATTTCGGGACGAAATTCCAAACCAACGGGGGGATGATGTGACACCCCAGGAAACCACGCAACTTAACTAGCTTCCTCAGTAACTACGTGCTAAATTTCGGGACGAAATTTCTTTCAAGTTGTGGACGATGTGGTACCCGCGGAAAATCCACAGTCATCCTGATTTAACATCCTGCTGTTTTGGGTTACTTGTCAAATTTCGGGACGAAATTTCTTTCAAGCTGGGGATGATGTGACAACCCGCACTTTCAGATTACCACTGTTTCCTTATTATTATTTTGTCTATTCCAGTTAAACTCAATACTCGTCCACGCTAACTTTTTTTTTTCATAAATGGGAGTTATGTTTATTTTATATAAATATAACAATAATAACAACTTGTTGCACAATGATATGATATAGGTACGATTACATGTGTGAACAAGTTTTGCGAGACTCATTATGGAAACTGCGATATGCATGTATATGTGATGTGTTATATATGAAGCTTTACCTTGATTGTGTTTATAAGATTACATGTGTACATCACTAGATATTTATGTGTGCATATTAACTGTACACGAAGTCGTTAAACGCGTTATATGTAGTAAACGTGTTATATATATTAATCGTGTTTATATATGTGTTTAATTACTTATGTCGCATTGGCGTATTTGTACGTACGTAGTAGAGTAAATAATGTAGTGTCGTCTAGTCTCTCGCTTGGGCCGAATTAGAATCTAGTTATACACTTGGGCCGCGACACACTTCTTTTGGACCGCATTTCTTTTCTGGCCGCGACGCATGTATTACATGTATGCGATGCATGTATTACATGTATTAGATCACACTTTGAACCTTCATCTTATTCTCTGAACCTATCGGCCCACACTTGTTGATTAAGCCCAAACCCATCATGGGTTTCGTATACAATAGAGATAGATAGGGGGCACGTAAACTGTGATTTGGAAGCTTAGCAAACCCTAACTTCTTCCCAAACGTACAAGTCGGCAGCAAAATTTTCCCCATCCTCTCGAAGCTTTCTCGCACTCTCGCTACTCATCGGTTAGTTACTGATTCCGGTTTAGTGTAGAGTATTTTTGTTAATCTTGGAGGTGTGATACATGCTAGGGTTATTATGCTACATACATGAAACTGAAACACGACCCAGAATCTTGATTGTATGCGTGATGAGGTATAATAACCTGTTTCAATGTGATAAATATATGAATTCGGCCCACGATAACAACCTGCTAGTGGGCATATCTATGAAGAGCATGTGTTGATGATGAACTGTGGGTAGCATGTGTTGATGATTTCTAGTGGGTTAATCATTATTTTTTTTTGGAATGTTAATGCACGATAGTGGGGCTTCAAATGATTTACGGTAAAAATTAAGGTGTTAGTTAATCATCGATCTGATCCAGATCCTATGTGTATGCTATGTGTTGACAATTTTTTTGTATGTTAATAAGGATTGTATTATATTAATGAATAAGTTATTACTGTTTCAATGATGAATAGTGGTTGACAAAACTGTTATGTTTAGATTGAATCCGAATGCATGCTAGTGATTATGTGTAAAGATGAAACCACCATGATTAGGATTGCTGAAGGTCTCGACGCCGTGGTGCATGATCTTTCGTCGGGATGTGCATGGGAACAAGACATTAGAACAATTTATATGTGTATATATATATATATATATATATATATATATATATATATGTGACAAAGATCCGTTAGGAACCTCCCCTTATTGCGAGAACCGTGAGAACCAATGTGAACACAACAAAAAATGCCTAAAAATAGCTAAAAAACACACAATTTTTTTTTAATATTTTAATATTTTTTTTGGCTACTATAAGTAGCGATTTTAACATAAAAAATATTAAAAAAAAAATTTAGATTTTTTAGATTTTTTAGGTTTTTTTTTTTGTTTAGTTTTTAGCATTTTAGCTTGGAGGTGGGGGGGGGGGGGGGGGTTAGGTTTTTTGGGGGTTTTAGTTTTTAGCATTTAGCTTGGGGGGGGGGGGGGGTTAGGTTTTTTTTTGTTTTTTTTAGCTATTTTAGGTTGTGTTCACATTGGTTCTCGCGGTTCTCGCAATAAAGGTGGTTCTCGCATGAACCTTACCCTATATATATATATATATATATTAGGGTTCGCACGGAAAGTGTGTTTTTCCTAGAAAGTTTAGGAAGCGATCTGGTCCATCCGATTGGTGTGTTTAAGGGTTGAGATTAAATCAATGGCAATCTTGTAATATTTGAGTTTAATTAATTGATTGTTTTAAATGAGTAGGGGCAATTTTGTCAATGGCCGTGTTTTAAATCAATTTGATAACCGCCCAGTTCCTAATTTCAAGCGATTTTCCCTCTCTCTCTCTTCAAACCCATCTTGGAAACCCCAATCCCTACAAAAAATAACTACAATCATGGAAGAAGATAACTTTAGAAACGATGGAGAGCACCAGATCAAATTAAAACACTTCTCCATCTCCACCATCTCCGAGTTCATCATCAGCATTCAAATATTGTTCTTATCATCTCCGTTTTCTTGACGATGTGTTTTAACAGCAAGCAAATTAATACAGTTGTGTTTTAGCAGCAAACAGATTCATACAGTTACGGTTTAGCATCCAGATTCATACAGATGTGTTTTAACAGCAAGCAAATTCATACAGTTGTGTTTTAGCATTCAGATTCATACAGATGTGTTTTAACAGCAAATAGATTCATACAGTTGTGTTTTAACAGCAAGCAGATTCATACAGATGTGTTTTAACAGCAAGCAGATTCATACAGTTGTGTTTTAGCATTCAGATTCATACAATTGTGTTTTAGCATCCAGATTCATACAGATGTGTTTTAACAGCAAGCAGATTCATACAGTTGTGTTTTAGCATTCAGATTCATACAGTTGTGTTTTAACAGCAAACAGATTCATATAGTTGTGTTTTAACAGCAAGCAGATTCATACAGTTGTGTTTTAACAGCAATCAGATTCGTACAGTTGTGTTTTAGCATTCAGATTCATACAGTTGTGTTTTAACATCAATCAGATTCATACCCTGTCTTTTACCATCTTTATATTGTGGGATCTATAAAAAATTGACTTTAGCCCTATAAACTGTTAAAACACAGCACCAAGAACATGCTGATAAATTCCAGTAATCTTCTGAACAATGGAATATGCGATGTAATGTGGCATAGACAATAACATAAAACACATTCAGATTGTTAAAATGCAAAAGAACTGTTAAAACACAACCTGATTATATATTGACTTCAGAGTGTTAAAACACACTGACTTCAACCTCTCTGACTGGTAACACACATCACTAAGAACATGCTGATAGTTTTCAGATAAACACATTGACTTCCAGATTTGAATTCGAAAATAATAAAAATTCCGAAAATCATGGAATTTTAGTTTATGAAGATACATTCCAAAAATAAAATTAAAATGTGAAATTCAATGATAGCCCTTCTACTTAAAATCCCTCAATGACACATATCCAATTCTTATTCATTCCTAGACTTTTTAGGAAAAATAGACTTTCCACCCAACTCCTACTATATATATATATAGGGAGAAAATCATGCGAGAACCATCTCTTATTGCGAGAACCAATGTGAACACAACCAAAAATGTCTAAAAGTAGCTAAAAATCACACAATTTTTTTTTTTAATTTTTCAATATTTTTTATAAAAAAAAATCGCTACTTTTTGAAGCAAAAAAAATATATATATTTTAAATTTAAAAAAAAAAAATTTTTTGGCTTTTAAAAGTAGCGATTTTAACATAAAAAATATTAAAAAATTCAAAAAAAAATTTTAGATTTTTTTTAGATTTTTTTAGGTTTTTTGGGGGTTTAGTTTTTAGCATTTTAGCTTGGGGGGGGGTTTAGGTTTTTGGGGGGTGGGGGAGGGGGGTTTAGGTTTTTTTTTTGGGGGGGGGGGGGGGTTAGGTTTTTTTTTAGGGGGGGGGGTTAGGTTTTTTTAGGTTTTTTTTAGCTATTTTAGGTTGTGTTCACATTGGTTCTCGCGGTTCTCACAATAAAGGTGGTTCTCGCATGAGCTCCTCCCTATATATATATATATATATATATATATATATATATATATATATATATAGTTAATGGCGGCCATGTGTATGTGTGTGTTGTAGTCTTGATCAAATCAATCACGTGCATACTAATAATGTTGTCAGTAAGATACTATGTGCATTAAATGATGAGATGATGATTAATTTAATTGATGATGATGGTCGATGTAACTGATGATGATGTATATGTGTGTATATTGTTGTAGATTCATGTTAGAAATTCACTAAAGGATGGAGTGTGGGTTCGAATCATAATTAACCTTGTTGTCTAATGGTTATTCAATGCGTTTAGTGTGATAAATGATGTTATAAGATTAACTTGCCCCGTATGCTAACTTTTGAAAAGGAAATATGATGATCATGAACTGATATAGGCATGATTAACTAAGATGATTAGTATTATGTGGTGTGTATCGCTGGTATGCTACTTGTATGTTATGTGCAAAGAGTATGTGATCTATGTGTTATGAAACTGACTGTCATTGGTAACCACATTAGGATTTGGTTGATTAATATGGAACAAGTAATTAGTCATACCGAGCAAACCAAGGTGAGTTCACACTCTTAAGGCATGGGATTCCCGGTGGGTTGGGAATGGGATTAAGAAGCTAAGATGAAACCTGTATATTCACCACTAATAGACTACATTTAATCCTGCGTATTCTCGGATTGGAAAGAATACGTACCTCCGTCCTCGGATTGGGAAGGACGCCTACACTAAACCTGCGTATTCTCAGATTGGGAAGAGTACGTACCTCCGTCCTCGGATTGGAAAGGACGCCTACATTTAACCTGCGTATTCTCGGTTGGGTAGAATACGTACCTCCGTCCTCGGTTGGGAAGGACGCCAATATATATAACTAGTCTAGTGGTTTACAACATGGGGTAGCCCCCACTGGTTATGCTTTGGGAAACAATGAATTGGATAACTCATGGTTTTTGAATGAACTCGTGGTTTTTGAAACAACAAGAAATTGGATAACCAACTGTGAACTCGCTCAACTTTGTTGTTGACTCGTTGTTACATGCCTTGCAGGCCTTTAGGTGCATATTGTTGGAACTTGCTGTCTGGGATGCTGGAGTGGTCATGGGTCGAGATACATGAAAACGCGAGACGAACTTAATGGCTTTCACACACTTGGTTTATGAATTTCTTAATTAATGTATTATGCTTCCGCTGAACGTTAAATAATGTTTTGTAACACTTCTATCAATAATAAATAAAAGTTTTATTTGGAATAATTGTTATGAGTTCAACATGATTGGTGGCTTGGATCCTGGTACGTCACACGCCTAACAGGGACATTCCCTAGGTGGTATTTTGAGGGTGTAACATAAAAGGATGGGTAGTTATGTCATTTCACTGACACTTAACTGGATAAGTTAGCATCCATCTAGTGTAGGGACTGTCCGAGTAACAAGTTATCAAACCATACGGAGCAACAATGTAATTTTAAAAAGTTGGGGACTATAGGTGAAACTTTGACAAACCACATGGACTATCTGTGCATTTTACTCTGTATTAATTTTATCATGCATAAAAGTTTTTCCGAGTTTTAAACCATAAATACCTAGATATATTAGATATCTATCTAATAATTAATATATAATCTTTATTTTTATTATCAGAATTAATTATATGGTTAGTACTTGTGGTTTGTCTATTTTATAATTTTCATACCTGTTTATTGAAAATTACACAATTAGTACTAACTTTTACAAAATCATTTCACCATAAGCACATCATAGGTACTAACCATGTAAGAGATTCTACAACTACAGGTATTAGTTGTGTGATTTCTAAATATAGGTATCAAAATAGCAAATAAGTAAACCCCGAGTATTAACCATGTAATTAATTCATATCCTTATTATTATTATTATTATTATTATTTTATATAATGAATAAAACTATTGAGGACACGTGTCACTTACTTTCTGAAATTTTATTGCCCTTACTTTTTGTTTATCTCTTATGTCTCCTATTAAATCATATCATCCCACTTCTATTTCCCATGAAATAATAATATTAAATAAATATCCCACTTTTTTATTTATTTAATATTTGTTTTCTTAACTATTTCTTTAACTTTTTTTGTTTATTAATAAATTTGGTATTTCATTGACCCAAACCCGTGTTATACACAAATTTCTTGTCGCAGCCCCCGACCCCACCCTGGGAGCGGGCGCCGCTGTAACAGCCGTCAAAAAACGGATATCCAAAATTCTACCCGTTTTGAATTTCGGATCCTAACTTTGAAACTTCATATCTTTTTTTGCGAAATAAATAACCGTCGAAGGAATCATTCTCTAATTTAATCTTGTATCGATTTAGCTATTTACTTTTTAATTACTTGATTAATTTATTTAATTAACTTAATTAATTTAAAAGTTTATAAACTAGTTAGCTTGGTCAACTATGTTATATAACTTAAACCAAGTTCATTCAACTAATTAATTAAACATTTCAAAGTTAAGGGGGCTATATTGGTATTTTTCCTAAAACTAAAGTGCAGGGACCAGTCCTGTAACAAAGGGAAAAGTGTTAAAAGCTGAAAACAATAAAAAGTATTACATCGATTACATCTACTAATGTTTAATATTTATACACTCGATACGTTGAAACCTTTTTGAAACTTGATTTTTGCCGCTAACTATCGATAGCCGAATCCCAGCTATGTTTCCATATTATCATTGATTGAAGTTCTTTTTCGAAATTTATGAACCTGGACATCTTTATCATCCACAACCGTACACCCTCGCACACATACAAATCAACCACAACCTGTTTCCATACCTTGCGAGTCATTCGAACACTATAAACTGACTCTTCCAACCTTCCAACGTCTCACACCACTCCACACCCTCACAATCCCACAACATATTTCACCGTACCTTACAACCCACCGGAGTATCAAACGCCGCCGGAATCCATTCGGGTTCACAACAATTTGTTTCGGTATACCTTCTGTCCACTTATTCGTTTCTTTTCGAGTCATTTCAGATGTGGGTTAACGGTTACAATGGATGGGTGTTTTGTATGGGTTTGGTTTGAACAAAGAAGAACCATAACAAGGCTCGTTGCTGCCACTTGTTCAGACCGAGTTCGTCGCGCCAAATAACAAGAGTACAAGAGATACGAGCTCTGTTCGACGGAAACAATCCTAAACAACCTTCCGCGGACCGCCTGCAAACTCGCCGGAGCTCGGGAAGACGACCGGAGAAACCCGCGACGGTTCGTCACGTGTTCGGTACTTTCCTCTTGCTTGCTGTTCCTTTAAATCCTTGCCGTTTTCATTTGTTTATACACCAGAAGCCACATGAACGTAATCAATCGTGAAACTAAGATCTTTTATATCATTATATGTTTGGTTTATAATGAAGAAGATGATGTTGTATAGATGCTAGAATGATATCCAAAGTATACATATTTCAAGAGTAAATGGTTTTTAATTGCTTCAGTTCCAAAAACTTGATCCGTTTAACTTTTAAGAGTCGGATCAATAAAGATTATTGTCATGTGTTTAACAAGTTAAACTACAAAGGTGGTGGTAAAAGGGTTATAAAGGGCATCTGTATATAGTTTGATATAATACTTAAATACCTTTTGGAGTAAGATAATTACAATTTAGTGTAAAAAGGTGCAGGCCCGAGACGAAGAACCCCTATAACAAAAAAAAAAGATTAAAAATAAATAATATGCATAGAAATTATTACTATTCCCCAAATATCTTAGAATCAGATATTTAAAACCAGTTATAAACTTAATCAAACCAGTTAGTTAGTCCATAAATCAAAAACTTATATTTTAATTAGTTACAACTAATAAACTGTTAATATCATTTTATTATATATGTAGATCGTAGATGTACTATCGACATAGATAATGATGCATCTTAAGTTCTTATTACCCAAACGTATGTTTAAAATGATCAGCATTCATTTAATTAAATTGTGTTATGAAGAATCATGTTAATTACAAAACGAGTCTAAACAATATTAATTAGTTAGTCTTATGAAAGTTATAAATTGGAATGTCGATAATCTTTAATAATGCTACTTATCCGAATTATGCGAAATCATAAATATTAGGATTATATTTAACCTATATATATTAACTAGTTCGTGATGTGGAATTTTAACATTTAGGATACTCACTTCGTTCTTTCGGATTTTTCTCAATCTTTACTCATGCGCTTATTCACAAGGAATTCTTATACGCAACCAATGTCAGTATACTCAATCCCATTTTACTTTTAAACACTTTTGGGTGCAACATGTATTCTATATAAAAACACAAAACACTTGAAACTATTTGAATCACTCTTTATTCATGTTTGAACATGAAACTATATGATGCTTGTTAATCTCGTATGCTCTGTAAACTTTTCATGTCGATATGCTCATTAACTTTGTACAAGCCAACCTTAACAATTATAGCGCTATAGGATTAACGCACCACCCACGAAACTTGGGGTCTTGTTAAGTTAAACATGTTAACCTCCCGTTATTCTTTGGGATATGCTATATTAACGCGTTGGATTCTTGGGTTTGAACATATAGTACACCGTTTCAGCATATTTAGTGAACTTGCATATTGGTTATTCATGTTGGATATGAGACTTTAAACTTTTTAATCTATGTTATGCTATGTATGAAAACTTGTATACTCGCCAACTTTTTGTTGATATATTTTAATACATGTTGCTGGTTGATTGATGAGAGGATGTTATGAAGAAACGAGATTTAGGTGACTTAGAAACACACCTAGATTAATTTTGTTATTTTGATGTTATGTTAATGTTGTTTGTTTTTGAAGCTTTGTACGACAATTTAGTACTACAATGAAATTTGAATTTAACTTATATTATCACATAGTATTATGAAGTTTTGAGCAATTTGTTCGTCTTATCTCGATGTTTCCGCCATCGGTTGGGGTGTGACAGATTGGTATCAGAGCCACAACTATAGGGAATTAGGAAAAGTAGGAATGCTTTTACCTAGTCTATAGTTTAAGAGCTTCATTCTTATGTTTTGCTTGAAACTACTTGCATGGTACTTTATTTGCTTCTTATTTATTCTCTTTGAGCCTTTTAAACATATGTGTCATTTCATTTTTATGTGCTATTCTTTACATGCTTTCGTATGAGTTTATGCTTGTTTGTTTATTCCCTTAACATACGCCTTTCCTAAGACTCTTTGCTTGATTATTCTAAATCCAACAACACTCGTATTATACAAACGAGACGACTTCACAAAATAGGCGTGAAACCCACAATTTGGTGAACAACTCTCAATCTACTCATTCATTTTCCACGGGTAATAGGACCCTCTTAATGGTAATTTCAATTTCAATTTCAAATCTAGTGGACCCTCTTCAATGTGTCGAAATTAAATTTTGACCCGACGAGTACCAACCACACTTAGGGTACGAAGTCGTCAAGTTAGGGGTGAAACCCGCATCTCGTCGACTAGTCTCACTCCTTGATTTTCATAAATCCCGTCAAGTCTTGAATTTTCGATTGAATTGGAACATGTAGTAACTGGAAGGGTGAATACCGTTAACCGACATGTCGGCGAGAGTATTTCACTTATTAGGCCAAAACATGCTTCTCAAATTCAAAAGGCTTTTCGGCCACTTTGGTTGGTCAAAGTTCCATTATGGAACCATCCAAGTTTTTAATCGAACTTAATTTTTACTATTCTCAATCTTATATGATGCAATCCTCACTTTTCAAATTCAAATTATTTTTGAGATTTCACTTTTTATGCACACATCATACTAAAGTTTTCATACAATCATACATTATTCACATGCCTGATTTCAGATAGTCACATAATTTTATGTATATTCCTTGTAAACACCAAAATGGAGACATGTTATCAAGATAGGAGTGATTTCCTTACCTTGACGATTAACTCCGCTTTTTTTCTCTTCTTACAACGACCTCACCAATGGATTAAGGGTGATTCCCTTACCTAGGTGATCGTTACCAAGATCTTCTTTTAAATAGACTTTATTATGTAAACACGATCATGTTAATACCTAAATCGTTTATCTTTAGTCAAAATCCCTATTTATTTCAAAATGCATGGTTTATTTAAACATATTTCTTATCCTGTAATCTATTTCCACATAACTCACACACACGGAATTTTTAATCATACCATAAACGCTTCTTCCTCGATTTTCAAAATTTTACGAAATGCTACTCATCAACTTAGTCGGCCTAATAAATCCATTGCCCACAAAAATTTCATATTCAACGTAATTATTAAAACACGCTTATCTCATATCATTATACTAAAGATTTTTATTTTCAATTGGGTATCAAACCAACTTTTCGTACACATATACAAAATATTACAAATATTGATCGATCGTTCACTAAAGCTCTTTACAAAATCAATAAAATATTTTACTAAGAACACTTTTCAATAATCACTAAGTTCATATACCAAATTTCTTTTCTAAGGACCAACATTTTCACAAGAACCTCTAAACTTCGAATTTCTTCTTTAAAGCAAGGTCATTTAAACGATGCAATTGAACTCAAAAACACGTGGGCAAGAAAATTTCATAGGAACCGACAATTTTCAATTTATTTAAATTCTTTTAGAACAAGAGTAGAATTTCCATTCTTTCACAAAATACAACACACAAAACAAATAGATGCTTGTTACACTTTTCACATTCACATTCCATGTCAACTCAACTTATTTTGATTCAATAAGCTCCACGTTTTGCTCAAACAGCTACACATGCATATCATCTTACACGTTTTAGTCAAGGTAACACAATAATCTCACGCATATCACTCGTTTTCTTTTCTTTCATACTCAAAATTTCTTGATCTTTTATGTGCTTAAATTCGTATATTTCGATTAATACCATATACAAAATCATTATCCCTTACGCTCATATTCATATTCGTACTCGTACGTCTTATGTCTACACTTATATTCATATTTACACATCTATGTTTATATTCATATTCATATTCTTATTCTTATTCATACATTTTACATTATACTCATACTCATAATTATACACTTACGTTATACTTATAATCAAATTTACATTCATATTCATACAATTATACGTCTATACTTATATTCACATTTGTACACTTACGTTCATACTTATATTCATATTCCTACATTACACGTTCATGCTTACATTTATCCTTATACATTTATGTTTACACTTATATTCATATCTATGTTAATACTCATGCATTTTACTTATATTCATATTTATAAAGATTATGTTTCCACTTATATTCATACTCATACATTTTATTCATATTTATACAATTATGTTTACACTTATATTCATACTCACGCATTTTATTCATACTTATACGCTTATGTTTACTCTTATATTCATGTTCATATTTATACTCATACAAATTACGTTTATACTTACATTTATACTCATACACTTACGTTTACGCTCATTACTGTTATGTTTTATTCATGTTCACACTCATGCTCATGCATTTTACGTTTATACTTATATGTATATTTACACATTTATGTTCATACTTATATTTAGACTCGTACTCATGCTCACACATTTTTATACTTATACTCATACTCATACCTTTTATGATACTAATATTTATACTCATAATTAGAACGATACGTTTCATGTTTATACTTATGCTCATAGTTATACTCATACTCACCCAATACGCTTTATGCTTACACTTGTACTCATATTTATACTCACATTCATACATTTTATGACTACACTCGTATTAATGTTCATACTCATGCGGTTTATGCTCGTATTCTTACTCATACTCGTACTCCTATTCTTATGTCTTATGTTTAGACTCACATGTGTATTCATACTTGAACTTATACTATGCTCATGCTTTTATTCATACTCAAAATTTATACATTCGCACCTGTACGCGAGCGAAACCCGAGGGATTCGCTTACGTGGGTCTCGTGCTTATTTGAACGCCAACATGCTTACATACTACATTCTTACACGCATGCAATCTTATTTAGGGGTGTTCATCGAATCGAATATCGAATTTTCGAATTATTCAAATCGAATTATTCGAATAATTTTTATTTTCCCTTGAATTCGTATTCGATTAAAACTTACCGAATTCGATTCGAATTCGTATTCGATCAAAAAACCTCATTCGTATTCGATTAAAAATTCGAATTCAAATCGAATTCGAATAAATTCGATTTAATTTAGATTCTTTAAAAACATGTAAAAAACTATCAAAATGAAACATAAATTTTACAGCAACCATAAAACACGATATCACATTAAAAAGTTCCAAATAAAGTGCCATAAGTCTAAAATTCAAAACGAGAAGTCGGGAATAATCATTCCACATTACAAGTTAATATTTTTAGGGTTATAAATCTATTGATAGATTTGTTACTTAGGTTTTAGTTATGAGCCTAGTGGATTTGGTAATGGGTACTTTTAAGACTTGGAAAAAATTGAAAATAATTTATCGTATAGCTTAATAAAAGTTATAAATGCATTATATATAAAAATAATAAATAAACATGTATAATTTTTATTCGAATTTCGAATCGAATCGAATTTGAAATTATAAATTCGAATTCGATTCGTATTCGATTTACTTGACTCGAATTGAATCGAATTCGAATTCGAATTCTTTTAATCGAAACGAATTCTTGAAAATCGAATCGAATTTAAACGAATTTCGAATTTTTCGAATTCGAAACGAATTCCGAACACCCCTAATCTTATTTTCAGAATTTATGTATACCTTAATTCATACGCAACTAGTACAAGCTATGCGGATTATGTGACAATCAGTATAATCGCGGATGCACACGGGATTATAGTGATAGGCGCATGAGAACCATAGAGTGTACTACTGCGTATGGTAAGACACGGAACGTAACATTGCACCTACGCTGCTGGTACTTCCTATATATAAGTGTTTTCACTATGTTACCAAACTTTCGTAAAACGTGCCATGGGAAATTTAGTGTTTTGCAGACCTTTGGACCTATACAAACTTTAACAACTCACAAACACATCTGCTAACGCGCGATATCCGATTATCTACGACGAAACCTTATTCTTAACACATCGCTTTCGTTTATCCAATACTTATGCCATTCCTATACTCGCATTCGTTTATTAGAATCAATCGTTCACTTTTATACTTCCATTATTCTTCGTTATTCTTTGCCTTTTATACAAACCCTGTTTGCAATCAAGTCTGTCTAAACATTCGAAACCTAAAAGTACTCCTTTGCTTTAAAACTATCTTCCATTCTTACTTACGTGTAAACACACTTAGTTGGCCAAACATTTTAGCAAGAATGCCATCTTTTCAAAAGTCTTCCTCTTAGATTTCGATGACGAAATCTCCTAAAGTAGGGGAGACTGAAACAGCCATAAAAAACGGATATCCAAAATTCTACCCGTTTTGAATTTCGGATCCTAACTTTGAAACTTCATATCTTTTTTTGCGAAATAAATAACCGTCGAAGGAATCATTCTCTAATTTAATCTCGTATCGATTTAGCTATTTACTTTTTAATTACTTGTTTAATTTATTTAATTAACTTAATTAATTTAAAAGTTTATAAACTCGTTAGCTTGGTCAACTAAGTTATATAACTTAAACCAAGTTAATTCAACTAATTAATTAAACCTTTCAAAGTTAAGGGGGCTATATTGGTATTTTTCCTAAAATTGAAGTGCAGGGACCAGTCCTATAACAAAGGGAAAAATGTTAAAAGCTAAAAACAATAGTCCTCAGGGGCGCAGCTCAGTGGCTAGAGTGGGGGAAGTTTGCTCCAAGAAGGCGGCGGTTCGAATCCCGGGCCTACCCTGCTCTACCCATTTGAGTTAGCTCCTGCCCTCTCGCCTCTAAACGTTAGTCTCTGACGCGGGAGGTCGCTGCAAAACAGTCGAGGGGGACGCCCCCCACATCACCGGGACAGTGGTGGCGGGCCGGCTAACGTGACCGGCCTTCACGTTTTGCTCCAAGCTAAAAACAATAAAAAGTCTTACATCGATTACATCTACTAATGTTTAATATTTATATACTCGATACGTTGAAACCTTTTTGAAACTTGATTTTTGCCGCTAACTATCGATAGCCGAATCCCAGCTATGTTTCCATATTATCATTGATTGAAGTTCTTTTTCGAAATTTATGAACCTGGACATCTTTATCATCCACAACCGTACACCCTCGCACACATACAAATCAACCACAACCTATTTCCATACCTTGAGAGTCATTCGAACACTATAAACCGACTCTTCCAACCTTCCAATGTCTCACACCACTCCACACCCTCACAATCCCACAACATATTTCACCGTACCTTACAACCCACCGGAGTATCAGACGCTGCCGGAATCCATTCAGGTTCACAACATTTGTTTCGGTATACCTTCTGTCCACTTATTCATTTTTTTTCGAGTCATTTCAGATGTGGGTTAACGGTTATAGTGGATGGGTGTTTTGTATGGGTTTGGTTTGAACAAAGAAGAACCATAACAAGGCCTGTTGCTGCCACTTGTTCAGACCGAGTTTGTCCGCCGAATAACAAGAATACAAGAGATACGTGATCTGTTCGACGAAAAAAATCCTAAACAACCTTTCGCGGACGCCTACAAACTCGCTGGAGCTCGGGAAGACGACCGGAGAAACCCGCGACGGTTCGTCACGTGTTCGGTACTTTCCTCTTGCTTACCGTTCCTTTAAATCCTTGTCGTTTTCATTTGTTTATACACCAGAAGCCACATGAACGTAATCAATCGTGAAACTAAGATCTGTTATATGTTTGGTTTATAATGAAAAAGATGATGTTGTATAGATGCTAGAATGATATCCAAAGTATACTTATTTCAAGAGTAAATAGTTTTTAGTTGCTTCAGTTCCAAAAATTTGATCCGTTTAACTTTTAAGAGTCGGATCGTTAAAGATTATTGTCATGTGTTTAACAAGTTAAACTACAAAGGTGGTGGTAAAAGGGTTATAAAGGGCATCTGTATATAGTTTGATATAATACTCAAATATCTTTTGGAGTAAGATAGTACAAATTAGTGTAACAAGGTGCAGGCCCGAGACAAAGAAGCCCTATAACAAAAAAAAGATAAAAAAATTAAATAAAAATAAATAATATGCATAGAAATGATTACTATTCCCCAAATATCTTAGAATCAGATATTTAAATCCTGTTATAAACTTAATCAATCCAGTTAGTTAGTCCATAAATCAAAAACTTATATTTTAATTAGTTACAACTAATAAACTATTAATATCATATTATTATATATGTAGATCGTAGACGTATTGTCGACATAGATAATGATACATCTTAAGTTGATATTACCCAAACGTATTTTTAAAAACGATCAGCATTCATTTAATTAAATTGTGTTATGAAGAATCATGTTAATTACAAAACGAGTCTAAGCCATATTAATTAGTTAGTCTTATGAGAGTTATAAATTGGAATGGCGATAATCTTTAATAACGCTACTTATCCGAATTATGCGAAATCATAAATATTAGGATTATATTTAACCTATATATATATTAACTAGTTCGTGATGTGGAATTTTAACATTTAGGATACTCGCTTCGTTCTTTCGGATTTTTCTCAATCTTTACTCGTGCGCATATTCAAAAGGAATTCTTATACGCAACCAATATGAGTATACTCGATCCCATTTTACTTTTAAACACTTTTGGGTGCAACATGTATTCTATATAAAAACATGAAACACTTAAAACTATTTGAATCACTCTCTATCCATGTTTGAACATGAAACTATATGACGCTTGTTAATCTCGTATGCTATGTAAACTTTTCGTGTCGATATGCTCATTAACTTTGTACAAGCCTACCTCAACAATTATAGCGCTATAGGATTAACGCACCGCCCATGAAACTTCGGGTATTGTTAAGTTAAACATGTTAACCTCCCGTTATTCTTTGGGATAGGCTATATTAACGCGTTGGATTCTTGGGTTTGAACATATAGTACACCGTTTCAGCATATTTAGTGAACTTGCATATTGGTTATTCATGTTGAATATGGGACTTTAAACTTTTTTAATCTATGTTATGCTATGTATGAAAACTTGTATACTCACCAACTTTTTGTTGATATATTTTAATACATGTTGCAGGTTGATTGATGAGGGGATGTTATGAAGAAACGAGATTTAGGTGGACTTAGAAACACACCTAGATTAATTTTGTTATTTTGATGTTATGTTATGAAACAATGTTGTTTGTTTTTGAAGCTTTGTATGACAATTTAGTATTACAATGAAATTTGAATTTAACTTATATTGTCACATAGTGTTATGAAATTTTGAGCAATTTGTTCGTCTCATCCCGATGTTTCCGCCATCGGTTGGGGTGTGACATCCGCGAGCCATACTGGTGGTAACAGTGTTTATTAAATTTGCAGCGGAATTAAAACATCAGGATCGTAGTTAGGAAATAATTTCAGAGTTTGTAAACACCAAACTTTTTATATTAAACAAATGGGTAAAAACCCATATTTCATTTATAGGGATAAACCCTAATTGCCGAAAATATAAGGTAGCGTTTGGTATGCAGGAATGAGAGGTGGAATGAAATGGATCATTGAGGGGGAATGAAGAAAAGAGTGCTTGGTTGGTCGATGGAATGGAATCGCCCATTCCAAAATGCATTCCATTCCCTCAAAATTATTCCATCCATTCCCCCTGTTTTTTTCCATTCCATTCCCTCTTCACCCTTCATTAACAACACCACAACCTACTACCGTTGCAACCACCCACCACCACTGTCAACCGCCGCCGTCACCCACCTTCGCCGCCACCAGCCACCGCCGTCACCCGCCACTGCCGTCGCCGCCATCCACCATCGCGGTTGCCACCTCCGATCACCGCGACCACCCACCTTCGATCATTGCCGCCACCATTGTCGCTGCCACCTCCGATCACCGCCGCCGTCGCCACCCACTTCCGCCATCGCTATCAACCATCACCACCCACCGCCACCACCGCTACCACCTGCCACCACCGTCGCCACCGCTACCACCGCCGCCACCCACCTTCGCCGTCACCCACCACCACCGCAGTCACCACCCGTCGCCGTCTCAAATCTCCGCCGTCTCCACCCATCACCACTGCCGCAACTACAACTGCCACCTATCACCACCCACCATCGCCGCCCATCATTGACCGCCGCCATCTGATTTTATTCCTTCGTCTTTTCTCGCATACCAAACAACAAAAAATAATGGTTCATTCCATTCTCACATGGTAACCAAACAAGACATGGAATGGTAATGATCAATTCCATTACCTCATCCATTCCATTATCTCGTCCATTGCATTCCCCTATCCATTACATTACCCCATACCAAACAGACCCTAAAACTATTCTTTTATTCAGGTAACTATAGCCACTTTATTTAAGCCTTCAGTGCTCCATAGCTGGCTTCTAAAAGCTTCATATCAAGTTACCTGAAACACATTTTGAAAACATTTTATCAGCAAAAAATACTGGCGAGTTCTTTCCATTTTTCAAAAATATAATGTTATACTTTACAGTATTAAAAAGGATATTACAATGTTTTTATCTACCAAAAACTCAATCACTATTTGTCACGTTGGCAGTTACAATGACCGTGATCATATTAATATTGGCTAACTCTTTGTCCAATAGCAACGCTTGACTAGTAGTGTATACAAAACCCCACATACTTGCAGTAATTGTAGAATACAAAGACTTAACTACTGTAAGTATAATTGAAAAACATTTAGGGTTTTGTAAAGCAATTTAGTAAAAAGGGAGAATGACTCACTTTGTAAATTTAGGTTCTACTATATGCTTGAGAATATTTTCTGATGCTTTTCTTGAGTTTCTATTAATTAAAATATACAATGCACGCGTGTTAGTATAATAACTTAATTCAACTTTATCAATACGTCACGAGATTAGAACCCCAACGTAGTTTACAAAGCATAGCCTTTATTAGGCAGCGCCTTGGCTTCCATTGTTGGGCTCAAGATCGATCGGACAAGGTATCGAATCAATGATCAGGGGTTAAAACACATACAACGGGTCAGAGCTTTGTGATTTTGGGGTATTATTTTCGTTCTATATGTTGAGAGAAAGAAAAGAAAGTTGAACGACTGAAACGTTCTATTTATAGGTGTTCTGAGACCCCATCGCGACCCGCGCAGCTTGATGCGTGTGAAGTGTTATATATATTAGGTGTATATTTTAAGCCCTTTTTAACACTTATTTTAGCCAAGTTTTAAATTTATAAAACACGATATTTCACTAACACTAAACACACATATGGGCAAGTGCACCCATCGTTGAGTGTAGTATAGCGTTGGTAAGATACCGAGGTCGTCCAAGGACACAAGAGCTTTTAGTACCGGTTTATCCTCAACGTCTAATCAAAATAAAAGTTTAGAAAAATGTTTAAAGCTAGGAAAAATAAAAACTAACTAAAATGCTGAAAATAAAAATAAAAGAAAAACAGATAGACAAGATGAATCACTTGGTTCCGACTCGTATCTAGTATAACCTTTGATTATTTCCGCACTTTTGCACATGATTAAGAGATTATCTTAGTTATTGTAGTAGGCCCCTCTTTTGAAGGTGACGTTACCCTCACCCCAGTAGTTTGAGTCAGCAATGATACAATCCTAAAAGGGTGGATTATTGGAAGATAATGAATTAAGTTATTAATGCAGTATTGTGGTAGGCCCCGCTTTTGGCGGTGACGTTACCCTCGGCTAAGTAGTCTGAGTCAGCAGGGATACAGTCCTAAGTAGCCGGGTTATAGTATTAATAGTAGTTAACTTATGAGGGGATCAAAGAGTTTGGACCCCCGCCATCCAATACCGTGAAGCATTGAAGGAGGTCCTACTAAATTTGACCCAGGTCCATTGCAGGACCTCTAAACGCTGAACAATGGCAAGACCTTTACCAAACCGTTCCCTTAACCCCCGACCAGGTAGCCAACATACCTCCATATAGACCGTGGAGATATGAATGGTGAAAATCATTTATTTTATATAGACAGTAAAATAATGCCAAGACACCACGGACAAACGATAAGGAAAGATCACCTTCAACATAAGTAACTAGTTATTAAAGTCATTAATACAAAACCAAATAAAAAGTGCAAAAGATTAGAAATAAAAAGTATTATACTAGACACTTTGTCTTCACCAAGTGATGTAAGAGACTTAGGCAAACATGGCCTTGATTGTCAAGAACTCTTACGATCAATCTTGGATCCCGAGACGACTCACACACTCTACGATGGACAATGGATGATGGTGGTGGATGATGGTGTTGTGATGGTGGTGGGTGGTGGATGAGGTGTGAGAGAGGTGGTGTGCCAAGGGATGAGATGAAATGATTCCAAGCACTCCTATTTATAGGCTGAACAGAGAGCTGGGCACGGCCCCGTGTCCGCTGGGCACGGCCCCGTGCCTGTCTGACACTCTCTATCCTCATTAATTGTAATTCGCAATTACAATAAATGCGCCTGCTGTACTTTCGACACGCCCCCGTGTCCGCTGGGCACGGCCCGTGGTGGGCAATAGAAGCTTCTATAGATTTGTCTTTTCTGCTGCTTCATGGGCACGGCCCCGTGCTGGCTGAGCACGGGGCGTGTTCAGTCTTCTGACTTCTCTAATTTGCTTTGGAAGGTGCCGTTGAGGGGTCGGGCAGTCCACTAATGTTACTTTCCTTGTATTTATGTTGGATTTAGCTGTCTTTTTGCTTCTTTTGTGTTTTTGAGCTCATTTAATCCTGAAAATACAAAAGGAAGACAAAAACACTCTTTTTCCAATATTAGTACTTAAAAAGGGTTAGTTTTATGCCTTGTTTGATGTAATTTATATGTTGCATTTTGCACACATCAAATACCCCCACACTTGAACTTTTGCTTGTCCCCAAGCAAAACTCTTTAATATGTGGCTTACACTCCCAAATGGAATAGGTAGAAGAGAAGGTTTTGGCTTGTCGTAGAGTGTCGGGATGTCCAAGATCTTTTTGTGTTTATTTTTATTTATTTACAATCCTATTCGTAATGATTTATTTAGAACTTTTCATAGGAGAAATTACTTATTTGGGCATAACATGCCTTTTTTAAAATTCCATTTATATACAAGTTCACATACCTCACGGGAGAAATCACTCACACTCGGCCGAAGGTGTATTTTTAGTGAATCACTCGAGAGCGGCATGGAACTTATTCCTACCATAGGCTTGCCAAGCAATCAATCCTCCTCCTTTTTAACTTTTATACCGTTGTAAATATCAAGAGGACTTTGTGGGTTAAGGGTTAGGCTTGGGTTAAAGGTAGGTGGTTGGGAAAGTGGTTAGTGGTTAGTAGAAAAAGGGCGAAAAGGCGTAACAAGTGTCGGTTTTCGTAAGATTTTCTATTTTTGCAACTTTTTATTTTGATGAAGCTTTTATTCAAACAAGGTTATTTTTGATAAACTTGTTTGTTTATTTTCTTTTTGCTTCATCATCAACAATTCTCTCTCTCTCTTTTTTTTTTTTTTTTAAACCGAACTTGTTACTAAAACAAAGGGTTAAAAATGAAAAAGGTTTTGGTGGGTAAAAGGGTTTTTTTTTTTTTTTTTTTTTTTTGGGTGATGAAATGAAAAGGTTTAGGCTCAAAGGGGTTAACTAGGGGGATTTTTTGGGTAGGTGGAAAAAGAAAAAGAAAAATAATGGTGTAGAAATAAAAAGGGTTAGTCCTAATGTCTCCATCATTTACTTACTCGGGTTTAAGTTGATAAGGACCGGGAATGTATCGTCATGGCAAGTTCTAGAGTCGTAAGAACCAAGCGGCTATTCACACAAGAAACGAACAATGAGCATTTAGTTTTAATGATATGTAATTGTATGCTCAATAAAGGCTCAAAACTCACTTTTGTGGGAATGGGTTTTTTTTATGTGATCAAGTATATATAATCAAATTTTAACTAAGTTTGCCATGCCTTTTCATAATTTTCTTATGTTGGTTCTTTTTATCACTACGCTATCGGTTGTAAATTCTTAAAAATATACCCTTTTTGAGAACTTGAATTTCCCGAGTTAAACCTAGACAAGTAAAAAAAATAAAATTTTTGAAAAAAAAATTGGGGTGATTAGCGGTTCCAATAGAGTTTTGTGTAAGGCTTATATTTAGGACTTGCAAAATTCAAGGTTTTAGCATTCCCCCCACACTTAAATTACACATTGTCCTCAATGTGTCCCAAAAATAAATTTTTAGGTTGATTAGATGTGTAAAATAGTGTTTAAAAAGCAAAAATTTGTGTTACTGGGCACTGAACACGGCCCCGTGTTATCCGGGCACGGCCCCGTGTTCAAGTGCCAGTAGCAAAATTAAAATAAGAGAGACAGAAGTCTGGACACGGGGGCGTGTTGGGTGAACACGGCCCGTGTCCAGGTACCTGAACTGGGCGTTTTTCTGCAGGTGGTTCAGCACGGGGCCGTGTTGGTTGGGCACGGCCGTTGTTGAACCTTCTGAAATGGAGAGAATTGTCGGGTTGCCTTGTTCTTGTGCATGAGTTCATTTTTCTCGTTCCCCTTTTCATCCTTTACCACCATGAGTGTGTTTTATTCCTAAAAATTAAAACTAACTAGAAAACATAAAAATAAATCTAAATTAAACTAAGGATAGTTCCGTGGAATGCCTCCATGGTGCGCCACGTTTATAAGGGTCCTTGGCTAGACCCAAAGCCTGGTCATATGTTACCCAAGTTGGATGTCTTGCATCCCATGTTACACCGTCGGAGAGCGTCATCCAAGCTTGAGTCTATGACCTTCATGTAGTTGACCGGATCTTCTTCCTCTACTTGCTTTCCACATTCAAATTTCACTTCCTCATCCCCAAACTTCAATGTTAGAGTTCCGTCATTCATATCCACCAATGCTTGGGCGGTGGCTAGAAATGGCCTCCCGAGGATGAGAGGAACATCGGTGTCTTCTTCCATGTCTAGGATGACAAAGTCGGTTCGAAAGACGAATTTGTCAACCTTGACTAGCAGATTTTCGGCAACACCTTGTGGGAATTTGATGGACATGTCGGCGAGTTGTATGCTCATCTTTGTAGGGCTTGTTGTTCCTAGGCCGAGTCGCTTGAACATTGACGTGGGCATGAGGTTGATGCTAGCCCCAAGATCGGCTAAAGCATTTCGGACGGGAGACTTCCCAATCGAACAAGGGATTGTGAAGCTCCCGGGGTCGATTTTCTTTTGTGGAAGTTTGTTGAGTACTAAAGCTGAGCATTCTTCGCCTAAGTTAACTAATTGCAATGATTCAATTTTCCTTTTGTGAGTGAGGAAATCCCTCATGAATTTTGCATATTTAGGCATTTGGGTTAGGACCTCAATAAAAGGAATATTAACATGCAATTGTTTTAGTAAACTTTCGAACTTTGCGAATTGCTCATCGGCCTTTTGACGATTTAACCTACCGGGGTACGGAATTGGAGGAGTCTTGGTGGCCTCTTGATTTGGTGTAGAAGCCTTTTCTGGCGCAGGAGGAGTCATAGGCTGGCTAGAATGGCTTCCTTCATTTGGCGGCAATGGAGCATCCTCGGGACCCACGGTTCGATTTCTTAATGTGATGAGATGTACTTGTGCCTTCGGGTTTGTTTCGGTATTACTAGGTGTAGGTCCCTCGGAGGTTGAGGTTAAACCTTATCCTTGTTATGTTTAACACACTAGCAAGTGCGGAATCCAAGCTAGAATGCAAACCGGTAGTTTATATGAGAACACAAGCTACAAAGAGAAAGGTAGACACACGAGATATCAAAGTTTTCTCTTGTATTTCAGTGGACACGGTTAAAGCCCTTGACCAAACTGAAAATACGCTCTCTACAAGACTAAGTTCACTCACGCTCTGAAGTGAACACATTACATGAGTATATATATCCATCACAGGTCGTCTGGTCGAAGGATCAGATAGTCAGATCGAAAGATCATCTATCGAACTGAAAAATATCGAAGGATCCACATGTACCTCGAAGGATGCTATCCTTCGAGGTCCATCTATATCCATCGAAGGTTTATCCTTCGAGCTCATCGAAGGATATAAACAATCCTTCGATGACTCATCCTTCGACCCAGACAACTTACAACCATGTTCTAACTGTTTGGTCAAAGTCAAACCAGGAGGATGGTTGACTTGGTCAAACTTACATCAAAACACCTATTAACAAACATAAGACGAATACAAGACTAACAAAAGACATCGTTTTATATCATAACAAAATACAGACAAAGTACAGACACAAGTGCACCAACAAACTCCCCCTTGGCTGTAGCTTTGTCTCGATCTTCGTGTCTTCAAGTCTCTGACGTCCTTTCAACCGTTAAGTGATGCGTTGACCATGCACTTCCCGCATTCACAAGTAGGTTGAAGCAATACAAGGCCATCTTCTGAAACTTCATTGCTTGAGCACGATCCCTAACCAAGTAGTTGATCTCGTGATCCTTAAGAATAATAATATCCGACCTGGACATGTTAGTAATCCACATTGGATCTATCATTCGAAAGTTCTCCTGACTGTCGTTGAATAAGATCACCGCTTCTCCAGTATCTGCATCATAAACCCAGCATCGAAAGATACCAGATATTTGTGGAACCCTCAACAACCTCGAAAGACGATCCTCGAAGGATATCTTTCGACCTGATCCATCTTTCGAAAAGTCTGATCAGCTCGAAGGATCCAATTGGTCAAATCTTTCGTTGACCATTTCATCTTTCGAGCATCAAGATTGACTTTCATTGACCATCTGATCTTTCGAGGGCCATTGCTTCCTCGAAGGATCAGATTTTCACCAACACTTAGGATTTTGGGAATTTGCAATTCAAACCCTTCAAATTCTTAAAAGTTTTCAGAAACGACCGTTTTGAAAAATTGTCCGTTATGAAGTTCTGCAAAGGTCAGTTTTATGAAGTATCTCGGCTTGCCAGGTATCTGATCGAGTACCAACATCGGTTAATCAAAAATAAGATTAAATTGAAAATGTTTTTGGATTTTGATAAAATACAAGACAACAATTTTAATATCCTTTGAATGTTATCAAACGACATCACCGCTAATGTCGTGCTGATATGCACCAAACGACAAAACTGTTTAAAAAGACAATAAAAGTTAAGCATTAAAGTTAAGCAGTAAATAAATATGTACAAACACAACAATATTTTTGCGAGTTTCTGGCGAAGAGAATCATATCAGTTTGCGGTCTTTTGTCAAAACACATTTCCTTTTAATATTCTTTTACAGAAGTGGATAAGTATTCTACCATAATTACCGATATTTTTATCCACTTAAACTCAGCGATCAAGTGTAATCATAATACATTGAGATACATTTAAGGTATGATTTATACTTACCGACCGGTGTTCATCCTCTCACGACACATTCCCGTATCAAGGTATGCACGAGAGTTCATCTTACTGGGGAGTATACCATTTATCATCCGTTTTTAACGTATATAAGATGTGAACAAGTCACTTATTTGATTTGAAAACAAGCCCTATGTGATAGAATCACTTATTGATGAGGAACTTGATTTTCATATGCATGAGGGCACAGGAGCAAGTCCGTGAACAGGTCAGTACTTCCGTACAGCAGAGAGACGAACTTGACTCCCGGATGAATGTGATATTTTATCACTTATTTGATTGGACATGTGATTGTTGATCACTTATTGAGGTCGAATGCAGTATGTACACGTATGTATAGTATCATGGAAGATCTAGACTTGCGTCCCCGTTATTTTTTTATTTTTTTTTTCGGTAAAAGATACAACCATGATACCCAGATGATAAACAGCATAAACCCCGAATATCTCAGAACCTCGGCAATCTATCAAACGAAATTTCGGTACCAAGACCATATGCCAATGAGCGGTTCCCACGCGGTTTTCAGTTCGTTATGTTTATATCTCCTGCATACTTTAAAATGATCGTGAGTCTACCGGTACATCATTAGTAGAGCTACTTATTTTTTTTTTTTTTTTTTTTGATTTCTAGAAACATGTTTCGACCGACCTCTGATGTAATATCATTTTCTCTTATATTACCAAGAAACTCATTTTTGTTTTTCTATTGTTTTTGTGTTTTTCTGAATTTTCTCCCCCTTAAAAGCAGAAAGTAAATAAAGTAAAGACATATTTTTGTATTTTTGCGGTTTTTCAATGTTTTTGTATTTTCTTTGAAACTTTCTCCCCCTAAAATTCAAAAATAAAATAAAGTAAAAACATATTTTTGGATTTTTTTTTTTTTTTATAGAAAAATATTTACAAAAACGATTTTCCGATGTCGGTTACTCTTGCTTCACCTTTATGCCGTTTACCAAAAGTAAATAATCGAATCTTGATTTATCAAATGCTTTGGTAAAAAGGTCAGCACGTTGGTGATCGGTATGAATGTGAACCACATCGATAAGTCTCTTTTCAAAGCAATCACGTATGAAGTGATATTTAATATCGATGTGCTTCGTTTTTGAGTGCTGTACAGGATTTCTAGTGATCTGTAAAGCAGCTTCATTATCAACATAAATAGGAGTAGTTAGGAATTCAAAACCGTAGTCCCGCATCTGTTGTTGGATCCATAGAACCTGGGAGCAGCAACTAGACGCAGCAATGTATTCCGCTTCACATGTAGACGTAGCCACACATGTCTGCTTCTTGCACTGCCAAGTGACTAGGCGATTGCCTAAGAACTGACATCCTGCTGTAGTTGATTTGCCATCTTTCTTGCAGCCGCCGAAATCAGAATCACTGTAAGCCTTGAGATCGAAGTTATCATCCTTAGGGTACCATAACCCGGTGTCAGGGCAACCCTTCAGATAACGAAAAATCCTTTTGACAGCAGCATAGTGAGAGACCTTCGGATTCGCTTGGTATCTGGCGAGAAGGCACGTTGGATACATAATGTCGGGTCTTGATGCGGTGAGATACATTAAAGATCCAATCATAGCACGATAAAGTGAAGAGTCCACAGCTTCCCCTTTTTCATCCGGAGTAATCCCGTGATTCTGCGGAAGAGGAGTAGAAATTGGCTTCGAATCGGACATCTGGAACCGGCTCAAGATGTCTCCGACGTACTTGGTTTGATGGATAAAAATTCCAGATTCGGACTGATTAACTTGCAAACCCAAGAAGAACGTCATTTCACCCATCGCACTCATCTCGAATCGATCTTGCATCACCTTCTCAAATTCCTTGCATAAATTATCATCGGTAGAACCAAAGATAATGTCATCGACGTATACCTGTACCAACAGAAGATCTTCACCTTTTTCTTTGATGAAGAGGGTACAATCGATCAAACCCCGTCTAAAACCGTTGTTCAGCAGGTAGGTAGACAGTGTCTCATACCAGGCTCGAGGTGCTTGATGAAGACCATATAACGCTTTGTTAAGTAGTAAAACTCTGTCAGGATGTAATGGATCTTCAAACCCCGGTGGTTGCTCGACATATACTTCCTCTTCCACTACTCCGTGAAGAAATGCACTTTTAACATCCATCTGGTACACCTTGAATTTCTTGAAGGATGCGTAGGCTAGAAAGATTCTAATAGCCTCCAGACGAGCAACAGGTGCATACACTTCATTGTAGTCAATACCTTCTATCTGACTGAAGCCTTGAACAACTAACCTTGCTTTGTTTCGGACAACAATCCCACGGTCGTCCTTCTTGCACTTAAACACCCAACGAGTTCCGATCTTCTTGTAGTGATCGAGCCTATCAACCAATTTCCATACGCCCAACTTCTCGAACTGCTGAAGTTCTTCTTGCATGGCTTCCATCCAGGAATCATCTTTCAATGCCTCCTTCCAAGATCTAGGCTCTTCTTGGCTAACATAGCAGGCGAAATACCAATCATTTTGTTGTCCCGATTCTCGTATCTCAGCATACAAGCCAGCATTTTTGTTATTTCTGATTTGATTCCTTGTCCTTACACCACTGAGAACATCACCTATAATATTCTGCTGAGGATGAATGTTATGAATTCGGGTTTCAGGAACTAGAGGAATGTCAACATTGGTCCTCAAGTTATTGATATTTAAATTCCCGATATCATTCTGAAGCTGTTGAGTTGTAGAAGATGATGCATTTTCTTCTTGGACAATTGGCACAGACACTGGATCTGTTGCTTCTGAAGTACCTTGAACCGGACCCCGTGCTTCACCATCATTTGCATCAACATACTCCTCATCTTCCGATGACAAATTGTAGTCGACAGCATCATTGAACACCTCATTTGAAACGAGATTGTTGACAGAAGAAGATGCTTGTGAGTCAACAATGATTGGGCGAGCTAACTGAGAGCCAGTCGCATTCTCGCTTTCAGACAACATTTGAGCAATTGCATTGTCATCATCAAATGTCGGCAGATTGAATGAGTCGAAAAGACCATCATAATCGAACATCCATGGATCTCCAGAAGGCTTCGGTGGATTAGAATATCTTTGAACTCTTACTTCACCCCACTCTTCAATCTTCTTGGTAGTCAGGTTCCATACTCGCAGATTAGGAGTAGCATACCCAAGGAAGTAACCTTCGATAGCTCTGGCACCAAACTTCCCGTCAGGCTCAATCATGGTACATGGTGCACCAAAAGGTTCTAGATATTCTAAGTCAGGAGTCTTCTTGTGTAGAAGTTCGAAGCACGTTTTGCCATGTCTTTTCACTGTGAGAACCCTGTTTAACGTGTAGCAAGCCGAGGCAACAGCTTCAGTCCAGAATCGAACTGGAAGCTGAGACTCAACCAACATGGTTCTTGCAGTCTCAATTAAGGTTCTGTTCTTTCTTTCAGTGACTCCGTTTTGTTGTGGCGTGTACCGAGAGCTGTATTCATGAAGGATTCCTTTTGCAGTGCAAAATTCATCCATAACCCTGTTTTTGAACTCGGTTTCGTTGTCGCTTCGAATTCGCCTCACCTTTAGATTATAAAGATTTTCCAACAAGGTGATCAAATTCTTTAGAATTTCTGGAGTCTCGCTCTTGTGGACCATGAAATCAACCCATGAAAATCTTGAATAGTCATCAGTGACTACCAAACAGAAAACTTCCCCGTGCACACTCTTGTGTTTGACTGGGCCGAAAAGGTCCATATGCAGACGTTCGAGTGGCATGTTTACAGTGTTAACCTTCTTCAATGGATGTGATTTCTTGATCTGCTTCCCTTTCTGACACGGCACACAGACATCTTGAAGTTGAAAATTCTTCACATTGACACCTCTCACCAGATTGTTTTTGACAAGGTGATTCATTTTTCTGAGGTGAATATGACCCATCCGTCTGTGCCAAGAGATCGTTTCCTTTTCAGTGGCTTTTGAAATAAAGCAAGTAACTTGTTTGGACTTGGTTATTGCTTGGCTCATATCGAGGACATACAAATCATTAACTCTTGGTGCTGATAAGAGAATCCATTCTTCGGGAATCTTGAATCCTGGCTTCAGCACATAACAACCGGCATCATCAAAATGCACGGTGAACTTCTTGTCGCAGATCTGAGAAACACTCAGGAGATTGTGATCCAGCTGTTGCACATAATTGATTTTGTCGAAACTCACAACTCCATTTGAGATCATTCCCTCGCCGGTGATATACCCTCCTTTGTCTCCAGCAAACGCAACATATCCTCCTCTTATACTTCGCACATCAAAAAGAAGACGATAGTCGCCCGTCATGTGCCTGGAAGCCCCACTATTAACAATCCAATGACTATTAATAGTTCCTCCTGGAGCCGCCTGCACATGCAATTAACTTATCAGTTTGAGAGGGGGACCCAAGCCTTTGTGGACTTGGGTCGTCCTTGATCATCAAGGAAAGTGATTTCAATCACTTGATGATTAGGAAAAAGAACCTGTGGTGCTCCCCCTGAATGAATTACCTGCTTTTGTTTCCAAGCTGTTTGTCCTTTGCCAGTATTTGAATTTATTGTTTTGGCATTTACTGGTTTTACAGTTTCAGATTTTGCTTGTACAGGTTTTTCTTCTTTGACCTCTGATTTTAAGGCCTTTTCAATTACCCTTTGATTCTTTTGCTTTAACTTCTTTTCCCTTTCTTTCAAGACACGTGGGTCTTGTTTCGGGGAAACTGATCGTGTTTAGTAATCGATTTCTTGGGGAGCACTCGTTTTTTACTTCAGCTTTTGCACGTGTGGACAATATCTTACAATATGCCCAACTGTCCCGCATTCAAAACATGTTCTCCGTTCTACAAACTTCGGAGAAACATGTTGATGACCAGACGGAGAACCAGACAATGAACTTTGTGATCTAGACGTGCTTGGACCTAAATCACATCCATTGGTGTGTTGGGTGTAATTATTCTGATCATCTCGTTTTAAAATTCTAAATTGTTTTTATAAACTCAATGTTAGATTTATCCTGAAATGTTTCAAGTTTGTCTGAACCCGTGGATCCAACAAAGTTCATTTTCGGTCCTCGTTTCTTAACAGGAGCTCTTTTGTTTTGCACCTTTTGTTGTTGAACCTTAGGTTGCTCAACCTTTGATTGTTGAATTTTAGGTTGTGCAGCCTTAGGTTTAGTAGCCTTAGACTGTTCAACTTTAGGTTGTTGAACCTTTGGTTGTTCAGTATTAGGCTGCTGAACTTTAGGTGCTTGAACATTCTTGTTCTGAGCCTTCTTTCCCTGTACCTTACCCTTTCCGGAGTTGACTTGTTGTTTTCGCTCAATTGGTAGTTTTTGGTTTCCGTATTGTTTTCTAATTTGTTCACACGAAATTGGATCACATTGAGTGACGGTAACTTTGCCACTTTTATTCCCCAAAAACTTATCAGTGCATCCTTCAAAAATTTGCTCAATTAAATCTTGATTTACATTTTTAAGTGGAAAATCTTTGTTAGAGTAGATTTTGCTATCTCCTTTGAGCGTGTACAACAAGTTATTCTCTTCACGGCTAGATACAAGGGACTCCATTGCTTTTGACATTTCAGTCTTACTCGGTTTCACTGGTGGATCACACAGGATGTGATTCTCGATTGGAATATCTGTTGTAACCGAGTTAGACTGTTGTTTCACAATTTCTTCAGATTCATCATCCGAAGAATCAGCATCCTCAACAATGGGAGGACTCTGTTCCTTAACACACGATGAATCTGTCACACTCTCGGATTCTGATTGACCCGAGGATGATGTACCAGTTGTGAACCCGAGGCCTGCTGCAAAGTCATCTAGGTCGAGTGGCACATTAGGTTCAAAACGGGGCATATCCTCGTCATCAGGCAATTTGGAGTAATTGTGATTCATTGGGGGAGGGCATGATTTGAATCCAATACATATTTTATCCCCCTTTTTCTTTTGAACGTCAATGATGTGATCCAATACATAGCGGGAATTGGAATAGCTTTCCAGTTTCTGCTTAATTGTCTCACATTCACATCGAGCTGTTGCCAACTCTACCATTTGCTTTTCAATTGTGTCAATAAGATTATTGTTAGCATGTTGTTTTCGTAAAACAGCCTTTTGTAATTCTGAAACATCATGTTTTAATGACGCAATTGTTGCTTTAAATTCCTTTTCATTTCTGGTTAGAAACAAGTTAGCTTCAGTTGCTTTAGAAAGATCTACAATCAATTCTTGATTATGTTTGTATGTGATCTCAAACTGACTTTCCTTTTCAGCATATTTTAAACACTTTGCACATTCAATAGGAACAGAAATAGAGTCAGAGTTAGTATCACATACCTGAGAAGTCTGACCCTCTACGTGAGCCATAAAGGCTGTATGAAAAGAAAAAGATCCATCTTCAGAGAAGAACTGAGCAAGCTTCTCGGAAGTTCCAGCAGATTTCTGGCAAAGAATAGATCTCCTCTTGCATAATGCTTCAGCTTCAGCCAAAAGCTCATCAACTTCCAAATCTAAAGCATCACTTGATAAATCACCAGCATCAAGTGATTCCCCATCCATGCTCCCACTATAACCCGAACTATCTTCATCTTCTGAAGATTCACCAGCAGACATGGGTTCTACTACCTTCTCAATCACTTTAGCATAACATGCTGTTCCACCATTTCCTCCTTCTCCAAGCTGAAGGTTCCAATTGCAGATTTCATCAGCTTGAACAACCAATCCTCTGTGGGGATTAGTGTTTGTGGATCCAGATGCATTTCCTCCAACGGAAACTATTGATCTGTCAGAATTGTTGTTCGGTTGCTGTTGTGGCTGTCCTTGATTCCTGAAGGGATTCTGATTTCCTTGCTTAGGTGGCTTCTGACACTCCCGCTTGAAGTGACCCTTTTCACCACAATTGAAGCAAGTGACAGCATTCTTATCAAAACCATACTTGGTGTTGTTGTTGCTATTCAAGTTGGTTCTCCCCGTCCTTTCCATAAACTCCTTTGCTCTTCGAATTGCACTAGCAAGAGCCCATTTGATATCCATCATTTCAAACTCTTCTCTATCCACTTGCTGATAATCTTCATTGGTTAGATTGATATTCCCAATCTGACCTGCGACCAATCCACAATAAGCACTAACCAAGGTGTTCAACATCTCCATATGCTCCTTGGCTATTTCGACACTGACTTTGGAAAAGTTGGAAGTGTCTAATCTGACTGTGTTCGGATTGGAAGTGGCTTGAAAGTTTGAAGAGCTTCCATAAAACCCTTGCTGTTGCGGTTGTTGCTGCTGAGCTCTGCTTGGGTCTAAGAAAGGCGGTGGTGTGAATTGCTGAGCTGTCGGTTGCACATCCTGTTGTAGAGAAGAAGAATCTGGTCTTGAAAACATCGTGTATGCTGAAGGATCAAACTGATTTGTTGTGGAAGGCCCGGTGTTTGAGATGAAGGCTGTTTGAAGCTTCGCATGTTGAGAGACTGGTTTTTCTCCACTGATACCTCCTGCAATCCCATAGTACATCTCTGGATTTTGAGGAGTTAGTGTTCTTTTTGCCTTAAGCTTTTCTTCTACATCCTTGTTCTCCAAGTTTTGAATTAACTCATAAACGGTGATTGTGTCTAGAACACCATTTTCTTTGAGAATTTCAAGATAACTGCTCCACTTTGCTGGTAAGCTATCAACGAATCTCTTCACCATTTCTTGTGGAGTGGCAGTGACTCTAAAAGCAAACATCTCGCTCAACAAGTGATGGAACCTTGTAGATAACTCTGCCAAAGTCTCATTCTCCATACACGTGAATCCTTCAAATTCTTTCTTCAGTAATTCTTGCTTGATCTTTCTAGATTGAGCATTTCCTTCACATCGTAACGTGAGCATATCCCACAAGCTTTTAGTAGTCGTGCAGTAAACAAACTGGTGGTAAATATCTCTGTGAAGAGCTTGTGTGAGAATCATGAATGCTTTCTTTTCTAACTCAAATTTCTTCTTATCATCATCAGACATAGTGCTGTAAGTTTCTGGATTAGATCCTGCAACTTCCAAATCATTGTCAAATGCCGTGAAGAAGCACATCCATAGATCTTGACCTTGCCCCTGAACATAAGTTCTCAGCCTTTCCTTCCACCATCCCCAATCATTGATGTGATTTAGCTTTGGTGGTTTTGTGCTTGTACCAGTTTCACTGTCGTTCTGCATCATTGCTTGAATGCTGCTGCTTTGATTTGTGACCAATGCCCATTAATTTGCAGTTATCATTGCAGCTTGAGGTGGGGCAATAGCCTGCATCCATGCAGTTTTGTTGAATTCTGACGCAGATTGCGTAGCTGATGATTGCGTAGCTGATGATTGTGGAGTCAAAGTTGTTTGAGTCCACGCAGTTGGATCCCACTGACCGTTTGTTCCCATTTTGTAAAGAAAATTAATATATTAAGTGAAAATTGATTTAAAAATTGAAAAACAAGTTTTCCCCTTTTAAAAATATAATTTTCACAAACTATGTTAATATCTCGAATGATAACAACCAGTCGAAGGATCCTTGATCGAAAGACCTGAAAAACACAAACTTGTTAAACTTAAACAGACTAGAATCGAAGGAACAGAACTTGTTCGAAGGATCAACAGTGTTCGAAAGATCACTGTTGAGTTTCGAACAATGATTTCGAAAGACTCTCCAATCGAAGGATCCTTGTCTTTCGAATAAGACCTGTAGATCGACAGATATATCCTTCGAAAAGATTCCTTGGATCGAAGGATAAGTCACAGACTTCGAAGGATGTTCGAAGGATGATTATCTATCGAACCTCCTTTGATCGAAAGATGATCTTTCGACTTCGAAGGATATCCTTCGATCTGCACTGACACAATTGACAAAAGTTGACAGGTTGGTGAAAAGGTGATTGGTTGGTAGAAAGCTTTCGGCAGAAGGTATGTTCAGACCATACTTTCTGCCAACCCAGATTTGACCAATAAAATATTGCCTAAAAAGAAGGTTCTTATCCAGAAACCGGTCACCGGAGTAAGCCGGAATTTGGCCGGAAATTACCAAACTTCTTAAAAACAAGTTTTTAAGTTACCCAACCCGTCCTTTAACACACCCGGTTAGTTTAGAACACGTTTTTACGTCTAGAAAAGTGAGAAAAACACTAAAAACAGATGCTAAACCATGTGAGTTTTTGTCCAAACACTCCAAAGTCTTGTATAAACTCGGTTTTTAACAAGGAAAAGAGCCACGGCTCTGATACCACTTGTAGGTCCCTCGGAGGTTGAGGTTAAACCTTATCCTTGTTATGTTTAACACACTAGCAAGTGCGGAATCCAAGCTAGAATGCAAACCGGTAGTTTATATGAGAACACAAGCTACAAAGAGAAAGGTAGACACACGAGATATCAAAGTTTTCTATTGTATTTCAGTGGACACGGTTACAGCCCTTGACCAAACTGAAAATACGCTCTCTACAAGACTAAGTTCACTCACGCTCTGAAGTGAACACATTACATGAGTATATATATCCATCACAGGTCGTCTGGTCGAAGGATCAGATAGTCAGATCGAAAGATCATCTATCGAACTGAAAAATATCGAAGGATCCACATGTACCTCGAAGGATGCTATCCTTCGAGGTCCATCTATATCCATCGAAGGTTTATCCTTCGAGCTCATCGAAGGATATAAACAATCCTTCGATGACTCATCCTTCGACCCAGACAACTTACAACCATGTTCTAACTGTTTGGTCAAAGTCAAACCAGGAGGATGGTTGACTTGGTCAAACTTACATCAAAACACCTATTAACAAACATAAGACGAATACAAGACTAACAAAAGACATCGTTTTATATCATAACAAAATATAGACAAAGTACAGACACAAGTGCACCAACACTAGGTAATGCGCCTTGTGGTCTCTCGGAGAAATTTTGAGCTAGTTGATTTAATTGTTTTTCAACGTTTTGAATGCTAGCTTGTTGATTTCTGAAATTCGATTCCAATTGTTGAAATCGATCCGAGTTTTTCTTTTCAGTGTCAGAGATGAGGCGAGATACAGTATCTTCAAGCCTTTCTCTTCCACCTTGTTGTTGAGAGAAATTTTGCGGTTGTTGAAAATTAGTTCGTTGGTTTTGTTGGTTACTACTATTGCCGGGATCTCTCCAACCAAGATTTGGGTGGTTACGCCATCCTTGGTTGTAGGTACCCGTTGGAGGACCCGACGGCCTAGGTCTATTATCCATGTAGTTTACCGTTTCTGTTTGTTCATCTAATTCTTTCATACAACTCCAATTTTCATGTGACCCACCACACCCTTCACAAGCCATAACCGAGGCCACTTTTGTCATTTCTAGCTTTTTGATTTTTGAAGAGAGGGCCTCGATTTGGGCTTGTAAAGAGGTGCTTTCATCAACCTTATGGGCGCCCGGGGCAATAGATTTATTACCTCGGGGAGTGTGCCATTGAAAATTGGTTTGAGCAATTTCCTCAATTTGGTTATATATTTCATTTGGGCGACGATTACCTAAAAGTCCCCCGGAGCTTGAATCAAGTGTTTGTCTTGTGTGTGGCAACAACCCATTGTAGAAAGTGGATACTTGTTGCCACACCGCTAGACCGTGATGAGGACACTTTCTTAGAAGCTCCTTGAACCTTTCCCAAGTTTCATATAAGGATTCCCCATCCTCTTGTGAGTATGTATTAATTTCAGTCATTAATTTAGCCGTTTTAGCAGGAGGGAAATACTTATATAGAAACTTTTGGGCAAGTTCATCCCAAGTGTTTACCGATCCAACTGGGAGGGTGTTAAGCCAAGCCTTAGCTCGGTCTTTTAGTGAAAATGGAAACATTCGAAGGCGGATGGCGTCATTTGATGCTCCATTGATCCGAAAGGTATCACATATTTCTAAGAAGTTAGTAATATGTAGATGGGGATCCTCGTCCGCAAGCCCGTGGAAGGTTGCGGAGTTTTGGAGCATTTGTATCAAATGCGGCCGAAGTTCGAAGTTATTGGCTTCGACATTCGGTGCATTGATAGCGGCGCCGAGATTGCCTACGGTGGGCCGTAGGTAATCCATGAGGGTACGTTGGTCCGCCATTGAAAGTGGGTCCCCCGAAACTTTCTCTTGATTTTTGGCTTTAAGTCTTTTTCTGAGAAAGCGTTCGGGTTCTTCTAGAGGTTCTCTTATGTCTCTACTAGAACTGGAGCTCATGCACTACGTAGGAGGTTCAGACGTGGCGCCTAGGTTCCAAGTCCTGCAATAAAAACAGAAAAGAACGTTGGTCAGAACATTCACCACGGCCCCGTGCTCAGTGAACACGACCCGTGGTCAGAGGCACAGTAATTGATTTCTGGATCCCTGTTACTGGGAGTTGGACATGACCCCGTGTTGCACCGACACGGCCCCGTGTTCAGCTCTCTGTAACTCAGAAAATAAAAACTGCCAGTGATGATGCTGGGCACGGCCCGTGTCTGACCGGGCACGGCCTGTGCTGAGCGCTGCAGAAGCTGAAAAACTAAGAAAATCCTAAAAAAAATAAAAAGAAAAATAAAAAAATGATTAGGCCGTTGATTCCTAACTTTCTTAAAATCCTTGTGTCCCCGGCAGCGGCGCCAAAAACTTGATGCGTGTGAAGTGTTATATATATTAGGTGTATATTTTAAGCCCTTTTTAACACTTATTTTAGCCAAGTTTTAAATTTATAAAACACGATATTTCACTAACACTAAACACACATATGGGCAAGTGCACCCATCGTTGAGTGTAGTATAGCGTTGGTAAGATACCGAGGTCGTCCAAGGACACAAGAGCTTTTAGTACCGGTTTATCCTCAACGTCTAATCAAAATAAAAGTTTAGAAAAATGTTTAAAGCTAGGAAAAATAAAAACTAACTAAAATGCTGAAAATAAAAATAAAAGAAAAACAGATAGACAAGATGAATCACTTGGTTCCGACTCGTATCTAGTATAACCTTTGATTATTTCCGCACTTTTGCACATGATTAAGAGATTATCTTAGTTATTGTAGTAGGCCCCTCTTTTGAAGGTGACGTTACCCTCACCCCAGTAGTTTGAGTTAGCAAGGATACAATCCTAAAAGGGTGGATTATTGGAAGATAATGAATTAAGTTATTAATGCAGTATTGTGGTAGGCCCCGCTTTTGGCGGTGACGTTACCCTCGGCTAAGTAGTCTGAGTCAGCAGGGATACAGTCCTAAGTAGCCGGGTTATAGTATTAATAGTAGTTAACTTATGAGGGGATCAAAGAGTTTGGACCCCCGCCATCCAATACCGTGAAGCATTGAAGGAGGTCCTACTAAATTTGACCCAGGTCCATTGCAGGACCTCTAAACGCTGAACAATGGCAAGACCTTTACCAAACCGTTCCCTTAACCCCCGACCAGGTAGCCAACATACCTCCATATAGACCGTGGAGATATGAATGGTGAAAATCATTTATTTTATATAGACAGTAAAATAATGCCAAGACACCACGGACAAACGATAAGGAAAGATCACCTTCAACATAAGTAACTAGTTATTAAAGTCATTAATACAAAACCAAATAAAAAGTGCAAAAGATTAGAAATAAAAAGTATTATACTAGACACTTTGTCTTCACCAAGTGATGTAAGAGACTTAGGCAAACATGGCCTTGATTGTCAAGAACTCTTACGATCAATCTTGGATCCCGAGACGACTCACACACTCTACGATGGACAATGGATGATGGTGGTGGATGATGGTGTTGTGATGGTGGTGGGTGGTGGATGAGGTGTGAGAGAGGTGGTGTGCCAAGGGATGAGATGAAATGATTCCAAGCACTCCTATTTATAGGCTGAACAGAGAGCTGGGCACGGCCCCGTGTCCGCTGGGCACGGCCCCGTGCCTGTCTGACACTCTCTCTCCTCATTAATTGTAATTCGCAATTACAATAAATGCGACTGCTGTACTTTCGACACGCCCCCGTGTCCGCTGGGCACGGCCCGTGGTGGGCAATAGAAGCTTCTATAGATTTGTCTTTTCTGCTGCTTCATGGGCACGGCCCCGTGCTGGCTGAGCACGGGGCGTGTTCAGTCTTCTGACTTCTCTAATTTGCTTTGGAAGGTGCCGTTGAGGGGTCGGGCAGTCCACTAATGTTCCTTTCCTTGTATTTATGTTGGATTTAGCTGTCTTTTTGCTTCTTTTGTGTTTTTGAGCTCATTTAATCCTGAACATACAAAAGGAAGACAAAAACACTCTTTTTCCAATATTAGTACTTAAAAAGGGTTAGTTTTATGCCTTGTTTGATGTAATTTATATGTTGCATTTTGCACACATCAGAGCTCAAGGCTAAGCCCGCCACGGGCCGCCATACCCTCTAGCTAGGGTTTAGGTTTGACTAATCATCGGCATAGACTCGACACGTATACGACACGTGTCCCTAGGAGTGTCCGGCAAGTTATAGGGTCTCCGCGACCTGCGGAGGGTATCCCCTTAGTCTGTCGCGGGCCCGACAGACATGTAAATCTTATTTTTTTTCTTTCATTTTTCAAATTAAATAACGATGCGCGAGTTTGGTTTTTCGGCTACGGGTGTTTTTAGGACATTTTTTAGGGTTGTTATATTTCTACCCTAATAATAAATAAAAACAAAGTAAAATATTATAACATGTATAATACATCAGCTTATAAATTCATAACAAATACAAAAACAAAGTGAAAATGCTATTAAGTAAATCATACATCAAAGTTCTTTTTTTATCAAAACGTATAATGACGATTGTGTGTGTTAACCAGTTAAATTATATTTATTCATCACATGTAATAAATGTGTTTGCTCAATCCGTGCAATACACGAATTTTTAAAATATGTAATATTCTATTATTTATTATATAAAATTACCTTTATTAAAATCGTGTAATACACTAAGTTCAGCCTAGTAATATATATTCACCTCTTTTAGGTTCTTACTCGTCTTAATTTACACTAATAATACATGCCATAAACCTGATTTTATTATAACAAAAATTGTCGCATCAAGTTTCAAGCAAAGCAAGGTTAATTACAAATTTATGGGTCCGACTTGTAAACAAAATCTTATGTACGGAAACAAAAGTTATAGAGTTGGGGGAATATGAGACATTGTGTTAAGGGCGAGTATGGGGTAGCACTAGCATTATACAAACCCGACATATTTTCGTGACACAATATTATTTATATATTAAAATTCCCAATGCAATGTATACGTAAATATAATATAATATGATATCATATCTGTTGGACTATAAAATTCAAATATTTGTTTACAGCAATATAATATATTAATGGATGTCATAGGCACACTAGCTCAGGTGCTCATGATTTATGGAATGGTTTAATATGGGTGCTACTTTCTACACTCCCCCTATTTACTTTTTTCACCCCCTCCTCTCACATACTTACAGGTGGGGCCTGCGTGAGACCGACAGTTTTCCTCTCACAAGGGGGCTATAATCAGGAAGGAGGGGGGGGGGGGGTGCGTATAGAATTAGCCTTTAATATTCGTTTCATATAATCAAGTAATTATCACTATTTTTGTTTATTTTTTCTTTAAAAACCTAGTTTTCATCTGCTATTGAGAAAATCATATTTCTAAACCATATTTAGGTGTAACTATAATCCAAAAAAAGTATATTATAGTAAATTATAGTTTATTGTCACAAGATACGTAAATTCTGTTAGCATATTTAATTTACATACACTCATCAATATAACGTCTTTCATATGATCAAGTAATTACCACTATTTTTGTTTATTTTTTCTTTGAAAAAAAAAAGAAAAAAAAAAAAAACCCTACGTATAGTTTTCATCTGCTATTGATAAAAACATAAAATAAACTCATATTTAGGTGTAACTTTAAGCCAAAAATGGTCCAAGGAGAACCTTCAAAATACGGCCCGAATTCTTCGTATTTTTCATTTATGCTCGGGTCTACGTATTAACATTTTCAAATCCAATTTGTATGGGATTGGTACCGTTGATAACGAGGTGGATGATATGTTGGAAGTCCTTGGATGCCGTAGGGGGTCCCTTCCGTTTGTGTATCTTGGTATTAAGGTGGGCGCTAATATGTCTCGGATTTGTAATTGGGACTCGGTTATAGAGGTGATAAAAAAACAGGCTTGCTTCTTGGAAAGCGAGATCTTTATCTATTGGTGGGCGCTTAGTTTTAATCAAGTCGGTTCTCGAAAGTTTGCCTATATACTATTTGTCGTTATATAAAACCCCTAAATTGGTTATTGATAAAATTGAAGCAATTATGAGAAAATTTCTATGGTCGGGGCCGAGTAGTGATCGAAAGATTCCATGGGTTTCCTGGGAAGTTATAACAGCCTCCAAAGAAGACGGCGGACTAGGCGTTTCAAAATTACAAGATGTGAATGATGCCTTACTTTTAAAGTGGTCTTGGAGATTTAAGAAGAAGGGTAATAGTTTGTGGAAACGGATAGTTTTGAATTGCAACGGTTCGTCTCGCACATGGTCCTCTATGCCGTGTTCCTCTTCGGCTAGTGTTTGTTGGAAGAATATTGTCAAAGTGGGTGAAAAGAAGTTGCCTAATGGCTGTTCGCTACATTCTTTCTTTGTCAGTTCGGTTGGTACAGGTTCCACAATTTCTTTTTGGGGTGATTGTTGGCTATGCGATAGTCCTCTTAGACTCCTGTTCCCCAGCTTGTTTCGTTTAGCTAAAAATAAATGGGCCATGGTTAGTAGCAGATTACAGGTCCATGATGGTAGTAAAAATCTCACTTGGGACTGGAAAACTGAGCCATCTTTTCAGGCTGAAATCGCGGAGCTTTTTCAGCTGTTGGATCTTTTATTTGAGTTTCAATGGAAAGGGGGCTGCGACGTGTGGAGATGGAAGGGAGATTCCAGCGGTTTTTTCTCAGTTCGCTCAGCTAAATCGCTTCTTTACAAAGCTTATAACAAGGTTAGTCTTCCGTCTATAAATTGGAAAGCCTGGGTCCCTCTTAAATGTAAGATTTTGGTTTGGAGGGCTATTCGGGATCGTCTTCCTACTTGCGTGGAGCTAATGAAACGGGGTGTTCAGTTGCAAGAGGATCGTTGTGTTTTCTGTCAAACGGGTCAAGAAACGGTAATGCATTTGTTCACCGGATGCATTTTCTCTTTTGAAGTGTGGAATAGACTCATGGTTTGGTGTCGCTTGAGCCCTTTTTACGCCTTCGATGTTATGGATGTTCTAAATATTGTAGATTCGCCATCCTTGATGCATGTGCAAAGGTCGGTTCTCCTTGGTATTATTTATACAACGCTTTGGTCGATTTGGAATGAAAGAAATGCTCGTATTTTTCTTCAAAAGTCTAGAAGACCGATTGAAGTGTTTGAGTGCATCAAGTCTACTTCGTTCTTTTGGTTTCGTCATAGAACTAGAATTAACGATTTCGATTGGAAAAAGTGGTGTAATTATCCTTTGGACTTGATGTAATCGTTTTGTTTTTTGCCCCGAGGGTCCTTGCTTTGAGGACCGCTTGTGGTTGTTGTGTATGAAAGTTACCTTACAAAAAAAAAAAAAAAAAAAAAAAAAGGTATATTTTAGTAAATTATAGTTTATATATAGTCCACAAGATACGTAGATTCTGTTAGCATATTTACTTTACATACACTCACCAATATAACGTCTTTTAATACAAAACAAAAGACACAAAACGTGTAAAATTATATTGTATATATGTTTTATCTTCCATCTTTTTATAAAGAAAATATAAAATAAATACGCAAAATGACTTGATGTGTCAAATATCTATATAAGATACAATTTTGTTTGACATCCTTAGGGTGGTGGAAATTGGGAAACCCGGAAACTCTCGGGTACTTCTACAAGGGATCGGGAAACTCTCGGGTACTTCTACAAGGGATCGGGTACTTGAGGTACACTGACCCTTGTGTTGTGAGTAGGAGAACCGAGTATTTTGTCTGAGTTTTAGTGGGCTGAGCTAGATGGCGCAATATTACTAGATAGTGAGTTTTAGTGTTTGTGGGTCTATGAACCCCTCTACAAATCAACTAGTTTAAATAGTTTTAAGGTGACAAAATTCTATTGGTCAGCTTAACTTCACTACAAACATATAGTAATACATATGAATTAATATTTATTTTTATAACTTTTTTTTACAAATCTATTACTTTTAATTGTCTTTATTTATATCTGTATACATATTGGAGAGAGTAGATCTTGGGGAAGGATCCACTAAAAAGTGGATTTTGCCTGAGTAGCCTAAGAAGGAATCTTAACCATTCATTTTTCAAATCAATGGTTAAGATGAAAGGGTAGGAGAAAGGAGGAGTGCAATGGTATCTTGGGAAAATCTTATTTATGGACTTTCTCTCTCCACATGCAAGTCACATGCATATTCCACCCTCATTTTTTAAACGTTCATAACTTTTTTATACGACATTATTTTTTCATAAAAATTTCACCGTAAAATCGAGCGTTTTTTTATCTTTAATTTGAGTACCATATTGCTATATAAAATATGAAGACTAAAAAAAACCCACTTAAATGAGTTGTATTTCTATTTAATATATCATTTTTTGAGCTGAATTTTTGTACTATATTTTTGTGCTTAATTTTTTGTGCTTAATTTTTTTGTCTTAAATTTTTTTTCCTCAATTTTTTTGTGCTAGATTTTTTTGTACTACATTTTTTTGCTAAATTTTTTCGTGCTATATTTCTTTGTACTAGATTTTTTTGTGCTATATTTTTTTGTACCACATTTTTTGTGCTAGATTTTTTGTGCTAGATTTTTTTGTACTAGATTTTTTTTGTTTATGTTTTTTAAAAACAAAAGGGGTGTCACATGTCATTTTCACTCCTATTTATAAGGACCAAAATGCCCTTCATTCCTACTTATTAGGAGTGCCACATGTCATCATCACAATCCTTCTTAGGCTACGTACTTAGGCAAAATCCACTTTTTAGTGGATCCTTCCCCAGTAGATCTTTACTCATATAAACCTGAATGGATGACGATGTGCATACATACGTAAGACTGAGGGTCCACTAATATACACCGATCCAAGGTTTTGGTATACAGAAGAAAACGTGCTTCAACATGTATAATATTTTAATAGTTTATAAAACAATTAAATTAAAATAAATGATAACATAAATATGTAAAACTAGTTTTATAAAACAATTAACATAAAAATAAATGAAAACATAAATATGTTACACTAATCCAAAACTGGTTTTACTCAGTGTTATTTTAAAATGTTCAATGAATCGGCGTCACTCGTATGTCCAATACACTAATATAAAAAAGTGAAATCGTATACTAAAAAAATACTAGTCAAGTGTTTGAATGATGATATGAACTACCAAAATTTCCTTCTGATCGATAAACTTTTGAATGAGAATCACCGCTCGCATCTACCAACATACTGCAAAACATACACCGTTGACTCGCCACAAGAAGAGGGGTTTTCTTGTGACCACCCTTTAATTCGGCGTGTGAATAAGTATTAAGTCTTTGAGAGCAAATAATGTAATGTGTAAAGTGGGAGTAAGGGTATATGAATGAGTGAATGCCTATCTAACCTGATTTAAGGTTTTAATTTCACAATAGTGTCGTTGTAGACCCGAATCAAAGTATAACTAATTTGATAGTCAATTCCTTTATCCATCAGTGGATTCACATTCCCCTTTTATTAGGTTGTATTTTTTGTCACCTATGTGTAACGGAATCTTGGATCGGCTTCAGAAGAGGAGCTTAGTGGGAACCGAGGGATGCAAACCCCCCCCCCCCCCCCCCCTCTCAATTATTTTGTCTAAATATTTATACAATATATAAATTGGGTCTTATAACTTTTTGCTTCTCTAAACTTTTAGTCAAACTCCGACACTGATCGGCTTGACCCGGATTTACCATATCAGTTTGGATATAATGTTTATATGGATCGGGTCCGGGTCATACCTCTTTAGATACCATTAAAGAAACACAACTTTTTGTATACATCAAGGACATAGATCCGCCATACCTTATTTACAGTAAATTATTAGATCTTGACGGTAAAGTATTGGATGAACAATACGTTTGGTCGTAATAATGAAATCATAATATTTTATTATTAAACTGGTAGGTGGATTTAGTAACATATATTTGATAATGGGAGGATGGGATGTGTGAAGACATTTATAATAGAGATGATATATCTCAGCATGCAGGTGGCTACATACATACATTAATTAATACCCATGGACCATGCTGTATCTTATAATAATCCCAGAAAAAGAAAGATTTCATACATACATCCTGCTCCATCACTGTGCTGTCGGTACGTTAGAATGACCCTTCTATCCTTCCTCACACTTGTAATAAATAAACACATACTTACGGTTTCCATCATGTATTTACTTTAGCTTACCTTCTAGACTCCTCTATCCTCAATGATAGTATATAAATGCACCGGCGAAGCTTGAAAATTTCTATCGGGGGGTCGGAAGTAATCGAACCGAAAATTCTATATAAGTAATTTCTTTTTATAAAACCGGGGGGTCAAAAACGTATATACCTAAAAAATTCTACACGAAACGTACATACATGACACTCCTGAGCGAAAAGTTCGGGGGTCGGGCGCTCCTCCGGGCCCCTTGAAAGCTACGCCTTTATAATACCATGCATAAATGATGAACAGATTTGAGTATTATTCGGGTATTTACAAAAAGGAAATTGCATTTTTCGTTTGCACATTTTAAATGACACAATTTAAATTCGGGTATCTTACATCAGATGTAAAATGATATATAATCACATATCAGTATGCTGAGTATCTTTATTTGAGATTCAAAAACAATGACAAGAACCATACCAATACAATCCCACCAATACGACATGTAAGGTCTAAGAAGGATGATCGATATGTAGTCAAGCCTTACATATACCCCAAAGTCAAATAAAACAGACATGGCTACTCAAATATTCACACAATATATCATTTTAGATTCATGTATTCCAGAAAAAATAAGACTTTATCTTACAAGTGATACGCTAATGGCCAATGGGTTCAAGTATCTATGTTTCATACCAGGCAACTTATGGCTTATCTTTTTTTTTTTTTTTTTTTTTTTGAGAGGTGACTTTCACAACAGACGGTAATATCACACCCGCTAGACGCAGGCCCGCCCCACTACTGTCCCGAAGACTATGTTGTCTTAACCGGGCCCACGCTTCGGTAGCAATGGGAGCTTGGCTCTCCCCGAGAAAATTTCCAGCCCCCTGCCACTTGACAGGAGTTGCACCCTCCACACGAGCCGACCGCCTGTTGTGACAAGCGACCCGCTGGAGTAAATGCACTGTAGTAGAAAACTCGGGTTGGCTCCCGGGATTCGAACCTGGAAACCTGGTTCTCCCCCCGTTCATTGCCCTTCCCCCAAATGTAGTGGGTGGGGATCGAACCTTGGTCTCCTAAGATAACCAAAATCCTTTCCACCACTCCACCACAAGTGGAGGATTATCTAATATAACCTCAAAACAACTTATAAGTTATAACTTTTTGAAAAATTTAACAAGTCACAATGAAGTGACTTATTTACTTTTCCACTCATAAAATAGTACACTCAAACACTTTTTAACTTATCAAAAAGTCAATAAGCTAATAAGTCACTAAAATAAGCAATCGCAAACACCCCCTCAATTAAAAAAGGGTTGTATTATTGGCAGACCTTGGGATATTAAATCGACACCCTCAATAAGCATCGTATAGGCCTATACAATGCGTATTGAGGTTGCTTCAAACTTCTAGATCAGTCAAAGGCTGACAATGTCCCCTTATCAAAAAGTAATACACATCGTATAGGCCTATACGATGCGTATTGAAGGTGTCGATTTAATTTTTTAATTTTGCAAGATAGCTTTCTGTCACGCGGTAGCTTTCTGTCACGCGAACGAAGAAGCAGCACTTTGGACATTTGTTGGTCTTCAAACATCTAGGAAACATTATTTGAGAATACCACTGAATTTATCGAAGTTGTAGAGTGAGATCCTCCACTGTTGGGTTATCATCTTTCAACCCCATTTTCCCTATATCGATTCTGTTTTTCAACGGGGATTTAATGCAATAATTGCTCTCAATTGAATAGACAGACAATTGCTTCATAAGACTCACTTGAATCGTCTCAGATGTAATAACAGTACGTTTAGCATCCGTGCCTGCTTGAATTGGAGAAATCAAAGGATAACGAAGATGAATATTACATTTATCACGAAAGTACTGATCAACGCACATTATGTGTTTTAAATCAAGGGTCCCATCATTACAACCACTTGTTTGAAAATGGCCAGGAGAGTTGAAAAAACTGCAATTGGAATTGATCTTGGAACATCATACTCTTGTTACCATATGACACATGATAAAAGCGCTTCTCTAGACAATCTGGGATTATGTTCCGCAAATTAGGAACCACATATTTGCTTCAATATTTACGTCTGATGTCCAAGTTTGATCACATTTGACTTCATCTGCGGTAGTCCAATGACTCTCTTCCCACGTGCCTGCACCGTGATCTTCATATTCATGGTTCAATACCAACTCATCTTTAGTAGTGTTTGTTTGAGAACCTGATTCAAATTTAAACAATGCAAGCCTCATTTCATCTTTTTTACTCTTTTCTTCGATTTCAACAAATCTTTTCAAATAATCAGTAAGCAAATACACAACGGTTCTCCAATTCCAGATCAGTAATTGTCACGGCCCCCGTCTCGGTTTTACCCAGTTCAGAAGCCGCGGGACAGAAACCCATGGTATTGGTGTTTAATTAGGCAGCGGAAATTTTAACAGGATCGTTTAAACTGAAAACATCCATTTATTTCATTTCAAATTTCGGGACATACCCCGTATTTTACAATAAAGGAATTCCACTGGGAAATCCCTTGGTTACAAAAACATGTTTATTTATTTACTGAGCCACTTCTTTCAAGCTGTAGTGCTACGCGACACTTTTCTTGGTTCATAGTAAATCACCTGAAACATGTTTAAAAAGATTTTATCAGCAGGGAAATACTGTCGAGTCATTCATTTGATACAAAATGACACATTGTTACAAATTACAGCATTAACGGTTTTTATATTTGCCCCTATCTTATAATTATCTGATTCAGCTGTCACTCGACCGAATCTATGACTGTGGACATATCACTAATTAGGCTCGCCCACCTAAAGTGATAAATCGTTAGTAGTAATGTGCACAAAACCCCCACTTACTGCCAGTAATTAAATATTAGCAAAGACTTAATCACTGCAAAGTATAACTGGAAAACATTTAGGGTTTTACAAAGCAATTTGATAAAAGAGAATGACTCACATTGCGAGTTTAACTGGACAGAGTTTTGCCTACTGATTTAGCCTCGTAACCTAGTTAAATAACAATGGACAGGAAACTAGGTTAGTAACTTAATACAACATTTATGATAAGCTCACGAAATCAAAACCCTCACGACGAATGACAAAGTATAGCCCGAATTCGGGCAACACTTAAACATCCATCGGATCGGTTTCAATCGAACAAACATTGTATTGTAGCAGTGATCGAGTTATTACCCTGTAATCGTAGCAACATTTCGATACTTAAATCTACGAAATCGAGCAGAATGTTTCGTTTTTGAAGAAGTTTTACGAGCACAGATGAAAGGCCATGCAATGCTCGTTATATAGCTGAAATTTGAGTTTTACGCGGCCCGCGTAAGCCTGAAGGGGATCCTACGCGGCCCGCGAGGGCCACCCTAGCTACGGCTAGGGCTGCCGTGTCATGGTGTAGGTCTGCCACGTGGCCTAAAGCTTATCCGGAGACTTACAGAGATGTCGCGCCCCGCGTAGACTATCCTTAAGTCTTACGCAGCCCATGACAGATCAATAAAATTTTATTTTCTTGATTTTTTCTGAAATTTAGGGTTTTAGGGGTCCGGGTTTCTATTTACGGAGTGTTTTAGGACATTTTCGTGCAGGTCCTTACATCCTCCCCACCTTATTTAAAATCTCGTCCTCGAGATTTACTGAAATAAGTAAGGACATTTTCGCTTCATTTCCGATTCTAGCTCCCAAGTGTACTTCGGTCCTCTTTTTGAATCCCACTTTACTTTGACCAGTACCAATCTTTTGTGTTTGAGGAACTTGACTTTTCTGTCTTCAATTTGGAGAGGTTTCTCAACAAATTTCAACTTTTCATTTACCTATATGTCTTGCAGAGGTACTACCAGTGATTCGTTAGACAAACATTTCTTGAGATTAGATACATGAAACACATCATGTACCCCGGCTAATTCTTCTGGTAGTTGTACTTTATAAGCAACTGGTCCAATTCGTTGGGTAACTGCGAACGGTCCTATGTACCTTAGACTTAGCTTTCCTCTCTTACCAAATCGACCCACTCCTTTCCAAGGAGAAACTTTCAAGAGTACCTTGTCTCCAACTTGAAATTCTAACGGCTTGCGTCGATTGTCTGCATAACTCTTTTGGCGATCTCGGACCGTTTTCAGTCTTTCCTTAATTTGAGTGATTTTATCGGTGGTTTCCTGAACAATCTCGGGACCTGATAATTGGTTTTCTCCTATTTCAGCCCAACAAACTGGGGTTCGGCACTTTCGTCCATACAGTGCTTCGAACGGGGCATCATTGATGCTTGCATGATAACTATTATTATAGAAAAATTCTATTAGTGGTAAGTGGTCATCCCAATTTCCACCGAAATCTATTACACATGCCCTGAGCATGTCTTCTAGAGTTTGGATTGTCCTTTCACTTTGTCCATCTGTTTGGGGATGGTATGCAGTACTTAGATTCAAGCGTGTCCCCATAGCTTCTTGGAAACTTGTCCAAAAATGTGAAGTGAAATGACTATCCCTATCTGACACAATGGAGAGTGGGACTCCATGTAGTGATACTACCTCATCTACGTACAGCTTAGCCAATCTCTCCATGCTAAAGGTTTCCTTTATTGGCAGGAAATGAGCTGATTTGGTTAATCGATCTACAATCACCCAAATTACATCGTTACCTTTCCTGGTTTTGGGTAACTTAGTAACAAAGTCCATTATTATTAGTTCCCATTTCCATACGGGCATTTCTAACTGTTGAAGTAAACCTGAAGGTTTCTGGTGTTCTGCCTTAACTTGCGAACAAGTTACACACTTAGAAACATATCTAGCTATGTCCTTTTTCATTCTTATCCACCAGAAATTGTTCCTTAAATCTTGATACATCTTGTTATTACCAGGATGCATCGTATACCTAGATTTATGGGCTTCTTCTAGAATCTTATTTCTTAAATCTCCTTGCTTAGGTACCCAAATCCTTTTCTTATGGAATCTCCAAATTCCATCAGTCCCTTGCTCTAATTCCTTTATCCTTCCTTTCATTCCTTCAGCCTCATCCTTGATTGCTGTTTCCTGAAGGTTTTTCAGTTGTTCCATTAAATCTAATTGGAGATTTAATCTAAGAGCACGTACTCGCCACTACTTTTCAAGATACTTACGACTCAAGGCATCTGCTACTACGTTCGCCTTAACTTCGTGATATTGAATATCACAGTCGTAGTCACTTAGAATTTCCATCCATCTTCTTTGCCTCATGTTTAATTTTTTTTTGCCCAAATATGTATCTTAAACTTTTATGATCTGTATAACTGTAAACTTACTCCCATACAGATAATGTCTCCAAATTTTAAGGGCAAAAATTATTGCTCCTAATTCTAAGTCATGGGTCGTATAATTTTCCTCGTGCTTCTTCAATTGTCTTGATGCATACACAATTACCTTTTTGCATTGCATTAGCACACATCCTAATCCTAGTTTAGAAGCGTCACAGTAGACTTCAAAATCTTCTGTCCCTTCTGGTAAGGCAAGGATTGGGGCATTTGTTAATCTTTGCTTTAAGATTCTAAAGGCCTCTTCTTGCTTAGGTCCCCATTCAAACTTAACAGTTTTACAAGTTAACTTAGTTAATGGAACAGCTATCTTGGAGAAGTCTTTTATGAAGCGCCTATAATATCCAGCTAATCCTAGAAAACTTCTAACTTCGGTAGCTGATTGCGGGACCTTCCAATTTGTGATCGCTTCTATCTTGGATGGATCTACGTTAATACCTTCGTGATTCACCATGTGTCCTAAAAATTGCACTTCTTGTAGCCAAAATTCACACTTCGAAAATTTGCCATAAAGCTTTTCTTTTCTTAATAAAGTTAAAAGTGCATGCAGGTGCTCACAATGCTCGTCCTGGCTTTTGGAATAAATAAGTATATCGTCGATGAAGACAGTTACGAATTTATCCAAATACGGCTTACAGATTCTGTTCATCATGTCCATGAATGCTGCAGGGGCATTCGTTAACCCAAAGGGCACGACTGTAAACTCGTAGTGACCATACCTAGTCCTGAAAGCAGTTTTAGGTATGTCTTCTTCCTGTACCTTCAGCTGATGGTATCCGGAGCACAAATCTATCTTGGAGAAATATCTAGCTCCCTGGAGTTGATCGAAAAGATCATCAATTCTTGGTAATGGGTATCGATTCTTAATGGTAACCTTATTCAATTCCCTATAATCGATACACATTCGCATTGAGCCGTCCTTCTTTTTTCACAAACAACACCGGTGTTCCCTGACGTGATTGTCGTGGTCACGCAAATTTAATCCCAATAACAACTATAGATAGTGGTAGAAGGGTATCGAACTCAGGGAGTATGTGGAAAATATGTCGATTATATAGCTTTGCGATTAAACTACAATTAACCTAATTTGCAGAAAATAAAGATCAATGATTTGGATTGTTGTTTTAGAAAACTAAATTAATAACTAATTGCAAATCAAAATTGGTTGTTTAACAGATTAGGAGAACAATGACCATCTTAGGATTCAGTTTCTTTTAACAATTGTGTGAAATTTCAACTAGAAAGAGTTACATAGACATAACTCGTGCATACATAATTGAAGTGATAAAAGGGAACAAAGTACTCGGATTATATAAAAGCGAGGTTGTTTCCCGATGATCAATTAATCAATAACCAACCCTAACCCTTCCCGTGATATCTCGATTGCCAACGGCACCAAGAACGTACGATTGAGACTAGGAATTGCACTATCAATTAACACGCTACAAACAATTATGCATACACCATGTAATTTTAACAATTACATTTTGAACCATACCCCGGGGTAACTTATGAGACAAATCGGCCAAAACAACCGTTGTCTCCACCCTTGCTAACGGACCAAAGTCATATTGGTCATATAAGCCCCCCGGTAAAATGCTAACCCTGGCTCCAAGATCTAGCAACGCCTTAGCCATTTGAAAATTACCAACTTGTATGTTAATCAATGGTGTGCCCGGATCTTGGAGCTTAGGAGGAAGCTCCCCGTTCAAAACCGCACTCACTTGCCCGGTTAAGTCCACCTGCTTAGGCATTTTCTTCTTGTTTTGCCTTTTTTGTGTACATAACTCTTTTAAAAATTTTGCATAGGCGGGTACTTGCTTTATTGCATCAAGTAATGGAAGGTTAATTTTAACTTGTTTAAACATGTCCCACAACTCTTCTTTTTGGGGACCTCTTGATGCAATGAAATTTTTCTTTCCCGGGTCAAGTAAAGCCGATGGAAATGAGACTTGACTCGGTTCACCTTCAACTTTTTCATTCTTTTCGTTTTCACCCAACCCCGGTTTATTAACATTTGTTTCTTTAGGTTTAACTGGTGAAACTTCATCATCACTATCATTACCCGTGATGTCCTCAACTACCCCCTCAACCAATTCGGGTGACAAATTGGCTTTAAATTCTTTTCCACTTCTCAAAACACTAACATGATGAACATTAACATTACCTCTTGACGAACCATGTGATGGATTTACCTTGGTGTCGCTGGGAAGTTGACCCTTGTTTTTCTTCAACTCCGCCACATCGGTTGCCAATTGACCCATTTGGGTTGTTAGTGATTGGATGCTTTTGTCCCGAACCTCATCCTTTTGTATTCGAACTTCATCGAGTTGGTTCCGTTTTTGCATCTCCGCTTGCATGCTTTTTAGCATGTCCATCATTTCATTTCCACCCGAAGACCCCCCTTGTTCTTGACCTGCTTGATATTGCTTTTGATACCCTTGGTTGTTCCCACCTCGATATCCACTTTGATTGTTGTAAGGTTGGTGCGAACCAAAGTTACCTTGGCTACCTTGCAAGTTCGGGTTAGCTTGATTAGAAGGGTTCCCATACCGAAAATTTGGGTGGTTCCTCAACCCGGGGTGGTAAGTATTAGAATTCATGTTGTTGAAATTTCTACCACCCCCTCCTTAACCTTGAACCGCATGAACCTCTTCATATTGCCCTTCCACCATTCCTTGGCAATTTTCAGCCGCATGACCTATTTCATTACACAACGCACAAACATCATAAATTTGGTTAGTAGTTTGAACATTACCATCATCTGTTGCGTGCACTTGAGGTCGGGCAATGGCCGGTCGCGCTCTCCTCGATGCTTGAGCCTTTCTCTTTGATGTAATTACCATGTTCTCCAAAAACTCCCAATCATCATTCTCATAGTTTGTACCAAAAGTCCCACCGGTAATGGACATTAAATCACGAGCATCTTCAGCACTCAACCCCTCGTGGAAGGCATTCATCAACTCCCAAAGTTCAATCCCATGGTGAGGGCAATTTTTAATCATCATGTTAAATCGCTCAAATGCCTCATGGAACATTTCACCATGTTGTTGTTGAAAACTCCTCAACCCCTTTCTAGCATCATTAGTCTTTTGGGCGGTGTAAAACTCGTCTAGGAAAATTTGTTGCATTTCCGCCCAAGTATAAATAGATGCCGAGGGCAAAGTGTAGAACCACTTCTTTGCCTTGTCCTCTAAAGAAAACTGAAACAAAACTAACTTGACATCGTCGGCCGAAAAACCTTGACTCCCAAGAGTATTACAAATTGAGTCATAGGCCTTCAAATGAAAATACGGTTCCTCCATTGCTAGCCCTTTGTATTTCGGCAAACTTTGCAAAGAGTTTGTTCTAACTTCAAAAGTCCTCCCTTGATCATTGTGAGGAATAACTACCGGTGAGGGATTTTGAGTGATTATCGGCCTAAAATGCGCTTCAATTCCCCTTGCATGTTCTCTAAGATGCCTTCTTGGCACCCCCAACCTAACCCTTGGTCGAACAGGACCCATTGGCCTTGGTATAGGCCCTTGTGGTACATGTGGTTGAAATTGTTGTTGTGGCATCGGTTGGTGTTGTATCGGCCTTTGGAATTGTGGTTGTACGTTTTGCGGTCGAACTTGTTGCAATGGAATAGGGCGTTCCACTTGTAGCCCTTGTGGTCTTGGCCGAATATGTTGTGGTAGGAGTTGTTGTTGTTGTGGCACTCCACCTACATTTGCCATCCCTTGTGATTGGTTTTGCACATAACCGAACTCTCCTTGATCACCATAACCCCCATAAGCATACCCATCTTCATCATAGCCCTCAAAATCTTCGTATCCTTCCTCATATCCATCTCCCCCTATACCCGAAGTTTGCCTAAAGGGAAGAGTCGAGTATTGAAAGCCCGATTGGTTCGATGGTCTAAATGTTGAAGTTGCATGAACGACCATTGAACCTTGGGGTATTGAATAATGTGACGATGACTGACCCGAAACTGGGAAGAAATGAGTGAGTGGTGGAATCGTAGTAGATGGGCTAAAAGTAAGACTAGGTTCGACTTGAGTAGTGTTTGGTGGTGTGGTGTTGGTTGGTGTAGTGTCATGAGGTGGAGTAGGAATTGTAGTGGTATTAGGTATGGTTGTGTTTGGTGATGGGTGTGTGGAAGTAGGTATAAATGACGAGGTCGTTTGACCCGTTGTGGGTGGTACTTGAGATTCTTGCATGATGTTTCGTGGTGTGATGGGTGATGTGGGTGAACCAATAATTCTGTTTTCTCGTACTAACACGCGATTTTGCCTTAATGTTCTTTCGATCTCCGGATCAAATGACAATGGTGACGCTTTGTGAGAGCCTCTAGTATGCATGCACCTGTAGAACCTGCACACTAAACACACCAGTGTAAACCCGAAAATAACAAAGCAAAACTAACAAACTGACACACGTTGCGCACTACTCCCCGACAACGGCGCCAAAATTTGACGTGATTGTCGTGGTCACGCAAATTTAATCCCAATAACAACTATAGATAGTGGTAAAAGGGTATCGAACTCAGGGAGTATGTGGAAAATATGTCGATTATATAGCTTTGCGATTAAACTACAATTAACCTAATTTGCAGAAAATAAAGATCAATGATTTGGATTGTTGTTTTAGAAAACTAAATTAATAACTAATTGCAAATCAAAATTGGTTGTTTAACAGATTAGGAGAACAATGACCATCTTAGGATTCAGTTTCTTTTAACAATTGTGTGAAATTTCAACTAGAAAGAGTTATATCGACATAACTCGTGCATAAATAATTGAAGTGATAAAAGGGAACAAAGTACTCGGATTATATAAATGCGAGGTTGTTTCCCGATGATCAATTAATCAATAACCAACCCTAACCCTTCCCGTGATATCTCGATTGCCAACGGCACCAAGAACGTACGATTGAGACTAGGAATTGCACTATCAATTAACACGCTACAAACAATTATGCATACACCATGATAAACAAGCAAACACAAGTTATCATTCTAGAAATTCAGAAATAAACACACAAAAGTTCAACAGAAACCTTCACCTAAGATGATCACCGAAAGGTTTAGCCACACATAGCTTGGTGAATCATCATAACAATAAGTTCAATGTTCATACGAATCAAAATCACAAACCGAATGTTAGAAATTGTTTAGAACCAAGCCAGAACAGCCAAATTCGCCCCTAGTGTCTTCCAAAACCGACCAATGATGAGAATACATGAAAAGACACCATAAAACTGACTTAATGATGGCAGTTACGGTTCTGTCGTCACCTCCACCGTAAATTACGGTGTCACCGTAATTTACGGTGAACATCAAAGTGTTACGGCAGCAGCTTCCTGAGTTACGGTGAGACAAGGGCCATTTTCAGGGCCACCGTAAATTACGGTGGCCACCGTAATTTACGGTGGCACCCTGAATAATGTGTTTTGTTTCCTCTTTCGTTCCACGCACGACCCGTTCATCTCTAATCCTTCCAAAGCTGCGTTTTCTCCACTTTAAGCTCCCGAACCACACCTGAAACACAAGCAACCGTAGTCATCTAATTCAAGATAATTACGCGATTAAGTGAAGGATTAATTCGTCTTTTAACATGATTAAGGGTTGTCCTGTGGACCACCCGTCACATCCCCACACTTAACCGTTGCTTGTCCCAAGCAACTCATCAAATCAATTTCAAAACAAGTGATCGATTTAAACCAAGCAAAAACATGCAATCCTTTACTAACCCCTTTTTAACACCCAACTAATGCACCCCTCACTATGTCTCTCCTCTCGGTTACAAGTAAGCACTAGCAATATGAGCTAGACACACAAAGGCTAACGGGCGGTTGCACAACTATAGGCTTGTACCTAAATCAATTCTTCTCCTAACAAGCGCCAAACATGAATGCAAATCAAAGGGACTTTCAAGGTTGTAACGTGGCTAGGTGTATGGGTAGGAAATGGAATATATATGAAGTAGCGAAAACTTAACCCGGTCTTTTTATTACACAAATAAGCAAACTAACAACTACCAATTTAACTAATATATACAAGATAACTAAACATCACTTCTTTTTCATTTTTCATTGCTTTTTCTCTTTTTTTTCTGATTTTTTTTTCAAGCAAACACATATGCAATGAAGCATCAAACAAATCTACATCATACTACTCAAACTATTACTACTAACACTATAAGACCGGGTCAAATTGGTTAAATTTTTAAGTAAGTAGCTAGGGGTAACAAATGATAGGCTTTTAGGCACAAAATTGGGCAACTACATGTCCAAACCCCCGCCCCTCTCGCAACCATGCTCATATATATAACTTATGAGGTCCAACCCCCCAAATCCCACACTCACACACACTATGACGAGGCTATCTAAATGCCCTTATCCTTTCTACATTCATGTTCAACTAAGGCCTCGAACCGTATTCAAGCACAAGTTCTAACGCACCCCCACCCGTTGCCACTCTCATCAAAGACAATCATTATTTATGTACAAGTCTGGCTTCAACTCTCACCAAGAATGAAAGGGTATCAAGGGTTGCCGGTGCACCATTTAAGGTTAATCTAGGGTGTTCAAATTCTCACAATGTTTTGCTTGACTCAAAATTTTTCAAAATCTTCAAAAATTCCCCCCAAAAATTCCCCCCATCCCCACACTTGGGATACATTGACCCCAATGTATGGTTTTAGGAGGCTTTGATCACTAAATTCATTCAACATCAACTGAAAGCTCTTCAACTCAAACCACAAATTTCTTTTTGGATTTTTTCATTTTATATTTTTTATGTTTTTCTTCTTTTTAAAACATGACACCACCAACTCGCACCAACCCAACATAACATCACAAACTAACACCACCCAACCGCCCAACCATAAACAAAACAGTTAACAAATATGCACAAAATATACAAAGGGGGAACACAACTTGACTAATAATAGCGCGGTCCCGGAGGCCCAAAAATGGAAGACATCATGTCGTTCCGTTCTCCAAACGCAAATGAGCCACTACTACTTCCACCTTGTTGTTGTTGAGCTCCCTCTTGTTGCCGCGGGTCAATCCATTGTGAATGATGGATCGGCGGGGTCGGATACGAAATACTACTATCATAAGGTGGTAGTGACGCATAATCCACATGTTGTGGATCCACAACCACCGGCCGCCCGGCATGCCAATCTGAGTGCATTCTCCTTTCTTGATCATCATGGTATCGATTATTCATTTCTACTTCACGGGAATACGCATGTGTGCGATTCCATGCCTCTTGACGATCAAGGTTTTGTTTCAAGGACCACTCTATACTTTCACTCATCCTCGTGTTTTGGTCAAATAACGTCCGCTCCGACCCCGACCACGACTCAAAAATGGGTGCCGGAGGACGTTGATTCTCGATTACTTCTTGCATTGTGCCTTCATAAGCCCAACCTGGCACATAAGATTGCTCCGTATAATCGTAAAACATACCACCATAACCTCTACCATAACCTCCTTGACCTACATTCTCACCTCCTTGCGGCTCGTCCGCATAATCCTCGTCACCACTTGGAACTGCCTCCTCATCACTTTCCGGCTCATCTGGCTCACCCGGTAAAAGATCTCTTGCACCCACCTTTAGGGCTCTCCATCGCTGCCCCTCAGATTTAAGTTTATGATACCGCTTCGACTGTGTGTATGACCAACCAATCCCCAACTTATCTAATGTAAAAGGCAGATGCCTTTTTGTTGCCCCTCTATCTTCAGATGTTATTGCCTTTTGCTGTTTCATCAGTCCCGTGATTATTCGGCAATACGGGACGATATCTCTTCCTAACTTATTCCGGCAAATCCATAAGTGGTTCATGATTAGATATTGGATGGGAAAGTGACGTGTGCGTATATATACATAAATTTTGCAATGAATTTACACACGATTGGGTTTTAAATTTATAAAAGTGATTATTACTTTTACATCAAAACACACACGAAAGAGGCAAGTGTACCCCGTCATATATGTAATAAAGTATCGGTAAGAACCAAGTATCGATCCAAGGAAATGGGCGGAGAATTAATACTAGACCTTTGTCACTAAACTACCGGTAAAAACATAGGTTTGGTTGATTTAAACTAAACTAAAGTAAACATAACCAAATACATAATAAAAACATAATAGAAAGTAGATAAAAAGCCTTGCTAAATACACAACCACAGCATGTCAACTAAGTCAGTTTTGGCACTAGAAGCATTCGGTCAATTTTCCAATTTAATACAATTAGTATCCCTTTCGGGAATCCTAACATGACAATCATTCGGAAAGCTAAAACGATAAACACACTTTAACCACCTAAAATTGTTCTTTAACGTGCAATTGATAAACGTCTATGAAAATCTCTTAAAAATAAGTTAGTCAGCCGTTAGGATTATTCTAACCTCACTTAAACACGGAAAGCGACACCGATAAACACAATGCAACCACCGAGACAAGCATAAACTAGATTAAATCACAACCGAGTTCATTTTACAAATCTTACACAATAATTCACCAAGATAGCAATTTTGGCCTAAACTACTAACTAAGCTAACAAATCATGGCAAGAATTTATAACGACACCATCTAACCCGTTTAGGTCCTTACGTGACGGCAAGCTCTCTTGATTAACAATAATTACATTTTATTAAATCACTAACCATTTCTAGTATCATGATGCATACATTTAAACCAAGTTAAACTAGTTAACCAAATTCAAAGTTTACTATCACAAGATTAATTAAGCTTCATTTTTCAACTATCTTAACTAACCAAGCACCAATCATCCAACATAATTACTTATAATCAAGAATTCAATATCAATAACAAGGTTGCAAACTAATCATCAAAGATAATCATAGAAAATACTTCAAATGTCATTACAAACAAAGTTTAACGTACTAATGGCTATAATCTAGCAAGGGATTGTTGTGTTTTTGCCCAAAGGCTACAATAATACATAAACATTAATCTAAGTACTTGAAAGATTAACAAAAACATGGAAAGATTAGAAAATCAAACCATAAACAAGTACTAGACTAAGGATCCGGGTAGTAATCGAGCTAAACGAGACAATGTGGCTTGAATCCGGGTGAAAGCTAATGCCTCCGGAGCCTGAAAATCGCCTAAGAAGCTCTCCAAAAATCCAGAATATCGAGCAGAATGTTTCTGCTGTGTTTTTATACTTTTTGCTGTTGCACGGTCGTTCTCCCTGTGGAACGACCGTTCACTTTATTCAATTATTGGTGATGGGTCACCATACTGCATACGTCACCGGATCGTTGACCAGATTCGAAATGGCACGACCGTTCTTTGTGTGGAACGGTCGTTCAATTCCGGGCTACATGTTGCACGCCAAGTCGCACCTACCGTTCTTCACCGAGACACTGCTGATTCACCGGAGACGCACGGTCGTTCCTCAGATGGAACGACCGTTCTTCACCTAGTCGCTTGTTTTCCTGGAACGCCCAGTCGCACAGGTCGTTCATCACCGAGATGATCAGCTTTGTCGGAGATGCACGACCGTGCATCAGGTGGAACGGTCGTTCCACAGGCCCAGTTCAGAATCCTTAACAGAATGTCCACAGCTTCGTCGTTTTGTCCGGAAAGTCCTCGTTTTTGCTATCATCTTGTCTGGAATGCAGTTTTAGGCCTGTAAACATAAATGTAGATAAATAAGTATCCGAATGACGGTTTTACGGCCAAAAACGCATAAAATAGGGGTAAAACGGGGGACTAAAATATGTGTAAATTAACGAATATCAAATCTCCCCACACTTGAACCTTGCTTGTCCTCAAGCAAGCTAAACTAAAAAGCAATAAAAGACATAAACAAACAAGAACGATAATTTACACACTATTTTATTGAAAACTAATATATAAACGGTTAGCCGGTTTGTCGAAAGACAACATCAAAAGATTCAAACCCAACAAGCATATGCAATTTAAAAAGCGACAACCAAAAAGCCGTGACTAAACATTTAATTGACTCACATGTTAATTTTCACACAACTCACAATGTTCACACACACTCGGTTTTATTTATGAATCATACATAAAATGTGTATGCGTAAACACTCAACGCCTAGTCAATGAAATGCGCAATAACATAAGCTTGTCATAAGATCTCGTCTCCACCAACTAACATGCGAAAAAGTGTAAATCAAGAGGTCTTTACGGGTTGTAACGTTAGGCTTAGGCGAAGGGTATGGAAGTGGACATTTAAAATGGCGAAAATGGTTAAAACTCGGTAGTAGTGTTTAACTAGCAAGAAAATAATACAACTATACAAACAAACGCCTTAAAAAGGCGACTAAAGCGCAATCGAGCTAATCAACTAAATTTTAACATTTAAGCATTCAAAATTGCCCGATTTCTATCAAATTCACCCTATTTTAGGGTGTTTTATTTTCTGTATTTTATTTTATTTTTTATTTATTTATTATTTTTTTTAACAAACTAAAATACAATGAAATATAAACAATAACAAGTTAGTTAAACTATTATTTTAACCGAGTTTCAACACTAAAAAGGTTTAAAAACATAAAAAGGCTAAATTTGGTTAAGTGAGCGATAATGTGGGTAAACAAAGGTGAACGGGAAGGCTCGACATGGTTAATCCTAAAGGGTAATATAAGGTGAACGGGAAGCACAACACAAAGAACAAGGTACACAACAAAGGGGTAATCTAAGTGCCTCTATCATGTTTACACAAATCCGCACGTTCATGGTCTTAACAAGCATACTAGTGACAAGTTCTAAATTGCACAAAACATCCGGCTCACTCCTATATCCGTAATGAACAAATATATAACAATCTAGGCTCAAATATGCTCACGTAACGGAAGGAATGGGTAAAAGTGTGAAAACTATCATGTAAGTCTTTCTTTGTTTGTCACGCTTTCCGGTTTCCTTTTTCAAAAAAAATTTTGCTTGTCGAGTTTTTATCAAGTCCGATGCTTTCTAAAACATAACCAACCGGTTTATTTACCAACATATATACAAAACACAAGTATTTTTAAATGATTTTTCGGATTTTCTGTTTTTTTTTTTTTTTTTTTTTTTTATAAATATGAGGACAAACAAAGCTAAGTTAACAAAGTTAACCCCCTCCCCACACTTGAACTTTGCATTGTCCCCAATGCGAGACCCGAAATATAGAGAAAGTGATAAAAAAAAATACTCCCCTCAAGATGATGTTGGTGCCACGAGACTTCCGAAGCTCTAACTGGTACGTGCTCCGGTCCAAGATCCGATAGAAAAAATCTGCAAGTATGTCGTGTACACCCAAAATATAACAGAAAAAGAAAAATCAAACAACCATAATGTACATAAATACTAATATCAAACAAAACACAAAGGAAATTGTCTGAAAATACATATCCGGGGTGTTTTAAATAATAGTCAAAATAAACACCCAAATAAAAGTAAAGTATTGAAACATAAAACACCACCAAATGCTACCACCACCGCAAACTACTCATCATCATCATCGTCATCATGTCTCGTGCCAGATGGGCCCTGATCGCCATATCCAGGGGGGTTCCACGGTGGGAACTCCGGCGGGTGCTGAAAATAGTTGGGGTATGCGTGATGCATCTCCCCGAACAGATAAGAAAACCCCGCAGACACCCCCTGGTTTAGAGTATCCTGGCGCTGCTCTAGCCGGTCATGTGTGGCCCGAAGCTCTGCCTGACTGGCTCTAATCTCGTCCTGGCTGGATCTGATCTGGTCAAAGTAGGTACCATGCTGCTCCTGCGTCACGCGCATATCCTGGAACTGCTGGTAGAAAGTGGGCCAGTCCTCATGCTGATGAAATGCATGGTGCTGCGGCGAGTGTGGTGGTGTCTGTGGCTGGTGCTGCTCACCCATCTCAACATCTTCCTCTTCCTCCTCATGTTCCTCCTCAGCTGGAGGTAACGGGTCCCAGACCTCTCCATTCAATCCCCTCAACCTATCTCCCCTCTCAAGCTCAGCAATCACCCCCATGAACTTCAGCGAACGGATATCAACATGCACCCCCTCAGTGATCAAAGTGAGACCCCTAAGCACCCCCGGCGTCATGTATCGCTCATTGTACGCGATCTCGGTCACGTACTGACCGCCATGAATCTCACTATTCTGGGTCCGCCCTGAACACTTTACAAAGTATTCAGCCATTCGCGCGGCGAGGTTGATTGGTGCTTTGTCAACCAACGCATAAAGAAAGAGCAAATCAGGTGTTGGACAGTTACCTTGACTGTCCATGCGTCCGCATATAGAATGGCTGAAAACATGGTGCATCACTCGCACCAGAGGGTCTCGGAGTCGCGAAGCCTTTGACATCCGTGGGTTGTAGGGGTCCCCAATAGCGTTTCGTGCCCAGAATGCGTCCCGCGCTGCATCATTAGGGAAGTTGAACCGATCGTTGAAGACGTCGGGATCATCCATGTCCTCCCGCGTATAAATCCCAAGCCTCCGTCCCAAACGACCCACCGACCATGTATGCCATCGCCTACATAACCTGAAGGTTACCCGATTCCTGTAGCGGAAATCGGGCTCTGTATGTGCAACCGGCCTTTCATACTGATACGATGCGAAGAATTCAATAGTCAACTCCTGGTACACGAGTCGGTTGCAACCGACCAGGTTTGCTAGCGCGGGAGTCATCATTTCATCAAGTCGGTCATATTGATTTAGTTCTCGCATGACCTCCCAGTCCAACCATCGGGGTTCGCCAAACTGTCCCCGCCTCGCCCACAAGGCATCGCGCTTCGGTATGCATAACGCTTCTTTCTCAATGTTGGGGTCAAACTGCAGGAAGGGATGGTCCATCTGTAATGGGGAATATTGTTAGGAAGACAGAAACAGGAGAAAAAAGAGTTGAAAACAAGCGAGCAGCCAATTATGAAGCTACTGTCCAACTGTACTGGGCATATGGCACGGTCGTTCTCCGGGACGCACGGTCGTGCGTCACCGAGAACTAACAGGCCAAGCCAGATGATATCGTGAACAGCTGGTGAGGCACGACCGTTCCACACGAGGAACGACCGTGCAACTCCGAATCTGCAGACTTCGACCCCTGTACTTTGAACAATCTGAATTTTGCAAAAATTTCAACAAGTATTGGGCTAACAGGGGTCTGCAAATCAACCGGGTGTTCACGATACTTCGATTTAACAAGGGTTAGGGTTTCGATTTGTTTATGAAGAGAACTCTAAAAATTCCTTGAAAAATCGGGAGAAATCTAACCTAGAAAGCAAGAAAACAGGAAATCTACAACTAGGAACATACCGTGCGAAGAAGGGTGTTAGATCGTGCGAAAAATCGTGCGATATGGTGTAAAATCGCCCTGGAACGGTCTGCAGCGGCTAGGGTTCGCGAATGAGGGATTTTGCAGCAGATAATGGTATAAATAGTGTGCAAAATGACCAAATTGCCCTCAGCCTGTGGCACGGTCGTTCCTGGAATGGAACGGTCGTGCGTCACCGAGATCGTTCAAACCCCACAGCGTGTTCTCGGAAATGCACCGAGGGTGCGATCTACCGTGCCGGCTTGCTCGGAATCGCACGGTCGTGCGACCCGAAGAACGATCGTGCATCAGCTGCAGATACAGATTTCTGCAGAAGCTATTTCCAGCACCCGTTTCGGCCGTTTTTCGCCGTTTTTTCGACACACCAACTATTCTAACAATATTGCAATACAGAACCTTCGCCCGGTACATATGGAAACTAAACAAACTAACGAAAACTACCTAACTAACCTAAATTACGCTAAAACTACAAAACAAATAAAAGGACAATTTTGCCCTTACAGCGCCAAAGACGCTCCTGCTGCATTTTTTTCGGCGAGTCAGCAGCGTAGACTCATGCTAAATTTTTGTCGACGAGTCGATAGCAAGACTCAAAGCTAAAAACTAGAAAAACTACAAAAAAGACTAAACTACCCCTAAAGCGCAAAATACGCTCTTGCTACATTTTTGATCCGCGAGTCAGTAGCGTAGACTCTCTCCTCCCCACACTTATGATGTGTGCGGGGTTTGGAGTTCAATCACCTCCACCGCCGATTCTATCAGCCCGGCAACGTACAACTTCAACCGGTGACCATTTACCTTGAATGTAACGCCATCCGCGTTCTCTACTGCAACAGTACCATACGGAAATACTTCCTTAACTGTGTATGGTCCTGTCCAGCGTGAATGAAGCTTCCCAGGAAATAAGCGCAGCCGTGAATTATAGAGAAGAACAAGATCACCCGCTTGGAATTGTTTGTGGTCCTTCAAGCGTTTGTCGTAAAGTTTCTTCGTGCGCTCTTTGTAGAGTACGGAGCTCTAATAGGCTTGGTGCCGCAATTCTTCCAATTCATGAATTTGGAGAAACCGGGCTTCACCTCCGGTCTTAATGTCCAAATTCGCGGTTTTCAAAGCCCACATAGCCTTGTGCTCCAACTCCACCGGTAAATGGCATGCCTTTCCGTATACCAACCTAAAGGGGGTGGTCCCTATAGGGGTCTTATAAGCTGTACGGAATGCCCATAATGCCTCATCAAGCTTGTCCGACCACTCCTTGCGGTTCGCTCCAACCGACCGCTCAAGGATGCGCTTAAGCCCACGGTTCGTGACCTCCACCTGCCCGCTTGTCTGCGGATGATAGGGCGTGGACAAACGGTGATGCACACCGTATCGGGACAAAGCCTTTTCAAGCTGTGTATTACAAAAATGAGTCCCTCGGTCACTAATGAGCGCTTTCGGAGCGCCAAATCGGGCGAACAAACTCTTAAGAAACCTTACAACTACTCTGGCGTCGTTAGTGGGTAAGGCTTGCGCCTCCGCCCACTTTGATACATAGTCAACAGCCACGAGTATGTATTTGTTTCCACGTGAGGGGGGGAATGGTCCCATGAAGTCTATCCCCCAAACATCAAAGACTTCACAAACCTGTATCCAATTTTGAGTCATTTCGTCGCGTGCAGATATGTTCGTCGCCCTCTGACAAGCATCACACGCTCTCACCCAACTCTGCGCGTCACGGAAAATGGTCGGCCAGTAAAACCCAGAATCCAACACCTTCTTCGTGGTGAAGTTGGCTCCGTGGTGGCCTCCGGTAGGTCCCTCATGACACTGGGGCAGAATGTCGGTCGCCTCAGAACCAGATACACATCTCCTAATCACCTGATCAGCACCCACCTTGAACAAGAAAGGGTCGTCCCATATGTAGTGCTTGAGATCCGAAAAGAATTTCCTCTTTTGCTGGTGAGTCAACCCTTTTATCAGAATCCCGCAAGCAAGATAGTTCGCAAGGTCAGCGAACCATGGCGACTCATCACATATCTCAACACCCATCAAAGATTCGTGTGGGAACTTGTCATTGATTGAATCCCAACGCGAATCCTCGATGTCCCCGTGCTCTAACCGAGACAGATGGTCGGCAGCTACATTCAAAGCACCCTTTTTATCTTGTATCTCAATATCAAACTCTTGCAGCAACAGGATCCATCTGATTAGACGCGGTTTAGCGTCCTGTTTGCTGAAGAGGTATCTAATGGCTGCATGATCAGTATATACAACGGTTTTCGAAAGCACTAAATACGATCTAAATTTATCGAATGCTAAAACAACCGCCAAGAGCTCTTTTTCAGTCGTGGTATAATGCTCTTGAGCGTCGTGGAGAGTTTTACTCGCATAGTAGATCGGATGGAAGTGCTTTTCCTTCTTTTGACCCAGAACGGCCCCTATAGCGTAATCACTCGCGTCGCACATGATTTCAAACGGCAAACTCCAGTCCGGTGCGACTAAAATAGGGGCCTCTACCAACTTTTGCTTGAGGAGGTCAAAAACCCTCAAGCAATCATCTCCAAACACGAACGGAACATCTTTCTCTAACAAACGAGTCATGGGTCTGGCGATTTTAGAAAAATCTTTGATGAATCGCCGATAGAACCCGGCATGATCGAGAAAGCTCCGTATAGCACGAACAGAGGTGGGGGGCGGAAGTCGTGATATAACGTCGACCTTAGCTGGATCGACTTCCATGCCCGCGTGAGAGATTTTGTGTCCCAAAACTATGCCCTCCTTCACCATGAAGTGGCATTTCTCCCAGTTCAGGACCAGATTGGTCTCCTCACACCTCTTCAACATTCTTTTCAAATTTTCCAGACACTGATCAAAGGAATCCCCAAATACCGAAAAATCGTCCATGAACACCTCCATGGAATCCTCAATCATGTCGTGGAAAATTGCGACCATACATCGCTGGAAAGTAGCCGGCGCATTACACAGCCCAAACGGCATACGCCGGTAGGCGAATGTACCGAAGGGACAGGTAAATGTGGTCTTCTCCTGGTCCTCAGGAGCGATAGGAATTTGAAAGTATCCCGAGAACCCATCCAGAAAACAATAATATAACTTCCCTGACAGACGCTCCAACATTTGATCAATGAATGGAAGCGGGAAGTGGTCCTTGCGGGTGGCGTCATTGAGTTTGCGATAATCAATGCAAACCCGCCATCCAGTGACCGTCCTGGTAGGAATGAGCTCATTCCTATCGTTGGTGACCACAGTCATGCCCCCCTTTTTGGGCACTACCTGCACAGGACTGACCCAAACAGAGTCGGAAATGGGATAGATCATACCAGCATCTAACAACTTAATCACTTCCTTTTTAACGACCTCTTGCATGGTTGGGTTCAGTCGCCTCTGGTGCTGCGCACACGGCTTGAACTGATCCTCCATAAGAATTTTATGTGTACAGAAGGAGGGATTTATACCTTTTATGTCCATGATTTTCCAAGCGATTGCTTTCTTATGAAGTTTCAACACATTAAGCAGTCTGCTCTTTTCCTCTCCCGCCAAACCAGATGAAATAATGACAGGAAAATGACGCTCCTCATCAAGAAATGCGTACTCTAGGTGCGGTGGGAGCTCTTTAAGCTCCAAGGTAGGAGGATCTTCCACTGAAGGCTTCGACTTCACTTCACTCTCGCGATCAATTTCTGTGAAACGATCCGGACTCTGGGGACTATCATCACCAATCTGATAGACTGGCTGCTCTAAATAGTGGCCCTCCTGCGTAATGCCATCTAAGTCCCCACACAACAGATGTGTGTCCGAATCTATCTCCTCGATTGTACCCTGGAAATGCGTGCTCACATAAGTGTCGACGATATCAACATAATAGAGCTCGTCGTCCTGACTCTGAGGATGCTGCATAGAACGTTTAATGTCAAACGTAACATGCTCATCATCTACTCGGAGTGTGATCTGGCCCGCCGCCACGTCCACAATTGTCCGGGCGTTATTAAAAAACGGGCGTCCGAGTATCAGAGGCACTCTCGAGTCCTCATCCATGTCCAGGATAACAAAATCCACGGGAAATACAAACTTGTCAATCTTAACAAGCATATTCTCTACAAACCCGCGTGGATACTTGACAGAACGATCCACAAGTCGAATACTCATCCTCGTAGGTGACGGCTCACCTAGATCCAACTTTGTAAAAACCTTATAGGGGATAAGGTTTATACTCGCTCCTAGATCTGCTAACGCATTACTGACAGACAGATTGCCTATGAGGCAAGGAAGCGTGAAACTGCCTGGATCGCCCATTTTTGTAGGCAGGCGATTCTGGAGAATAGCAGAGCAGCTTTCATTCATAACCACACAAGACATGTCCTCGAGTTTTTGCTTGTTTGAGAGGATGTCTTTCAGAAACTTCGCATACTTTGGCATTTGTGCCAAAGCTTCAACAAACGGTATGTTTATATGCAATTGTTTAAACATTTCGAGAAACTTACCGTTTTGTTCATCCATCTTCTGCTTCTTCAACCTTCCTGGATAGGGCACTGGAGGCTTGTAACCTGTGACCGGCTCCTGGACTTGTGCTGTACTTGCTGGGCGGAGCCTGGCATGCACCTCATCCGGTGTGTCGGTCGGGACCGCTTCAGTGATCGGTGGTGAGTCCGATATGACGGGTCCGGTAGGTTTTCCACTCCTGGTCATCACCGCATTCACATCTCTATGCGGGCCTGGGTTTGTCTCAGTATTGCCCGGGAGACCACCCTGGGGTCTCTTTGACATCATCTGTGCCAGCTGACCAACCTGATTCTCTATGTTCTGAATCGAGGCCTTGTGGCTCCTCATTTCTCCCTCATGAGAGAGAAAATGATCCTCGCTCTGCTGATAGCGTTTTTCAGCTAACTGATTCGTGCTCGAGGAGCTAGTAAGAAGCTGGGACATCATCTCCTCCAGCTTAGAACTAGACTGAGGGGCCTGTTGCTGGGAACTACTCCCAGAGCCCTGATTCTGATGCGGGTATGAACGTTGTTGGTAGGATTGGTTGTACTGCTGGAACTGCTGACCCTGACCCTGACCCTGATGCTGCTGCGCTGGAGCGCGCGGAGTGAATCCCAAAGGGTTTTGATTGCCTGTGTTCGCACGCCACCCAAAATTTGGGTGATTTCTCCAACCGGGATTGTAGGTGTTACTGTAAGGGTTGTTCTGCGGCCTAACTTGATTACCCACGAAATCTACCTCTTCGTGGCCCTCGTATCCGACTCCCTGAAAACATGCCCCAGGCTCGTGTGACACACCACACTGGTCACAACCCGAGCCCGCATGCGCAATCATCTGGGACCTGTCGAATCTCGATGCGAGAGCTGAGATCTGAGCAGTAATAGCCGTATAGTCGTCTACAGCATGCACTCCTGCGCGGGATCCTAATGATGATGATGTAGCCCGACTTCTATCTCCTTCGCGGCGAGAGCTAGACTTCAACGCAACCTTTTCAATGATATCGTAAGCCTCATTGGGCGTCTTTGTCCCCAAATCGCCTCCTGAATTCATATCTAATCGCTCCTGCGTATTGTAGCTCAGCCCCTGATAGAATGTCAAGACTAACTGTCTCTTGGTGAACCCATGATGTGGAACATCAAGTAACAGATCCTTGAATCTCTCCCACGCTGCATGCAACGACTCCCCCTCATCCTGACGAAAGGTCACCACTCGGTTCCTTAACTTGGTTGTCTTATCGGGTGGAAAGTACTTTTTCATAAATAGCTCCGCCAACCCATTCCAGGTCCTGATGGACCCAGCTGGCAGTGACATAAGCCATGATCTGGCTTTGTCACGCAGTGAGAAAGAAAACAACCGTAACCGAACGGCATCCTCCGAAACATCCCTCATCTTAAACGTGGAACACACTTCGAGAAAAGCCGCAATATGTCGTCCGGGATCCTCATGTTCGCGTCCGTCGAACTGCACCGAATTCTGCACCATATTAATTATACTAGATTTAATTTCAAAGTTAGGTGCATCAATAGTAGGTCTAAGGATACTCGGCTCCAGGCCTGTCGCTCCAGGCCATGATTAAGTTTCCTCCTGAGCCCTCGGCTTCAGTAGGTACCACCGACTCCGGCCCGCCAGATGCGAGCAATAGCCCAACCGCACGCCCTTTCGCGCGAAGACGCCTCCGAAGATCACGTTCGAGTTCGTCAGACGGTTCAACAAGTTCTGGAGCGGGGGTCGAGAACATCAACCTGCAAACGAAAATTCGACACGGTGAATATTTTATTAATTAAATAATGCTGTTTTTTTTTAATTTTTTTTCAGCTGAATAGAAGCAGAAAATTATTAGAAATGAGCTGAAAATTTTATAAAAATCCAAAAAATGGGCCCGAAATTTTATAAAAAAATCAACACAATAAATAAATGAATCGACTAATACAAAAATGGCTTTAGGGTGCCGAAAACCCAAAGAATAAGTGAATAAATAAATCCGGATCAAATAAATAAATGAAACAAAAATAACGCAAAAATGAATAAATCGAATAAAACAAGAAATAATAACAAATAAATAAATAAATAAATAATCAAGAAATTATACCCAAATATTAACAAGTATATACACCGATAACCAAATGACTCGGGTCGTTCCTAAAACTCGTCATTTCCCCGGCAACGGCGCCAAAAACTTGACGTGTGCGTATATATATACATAAATTTTGCAATGAATTTACACACGATTGGGTTTTAAATTTATAAAAGTGATTATTACTTTTACATCAAAACACACACGAAAGAGGCAAGTGTACCCCGTCATATATGTAATAAAGTATCGGTAAGAACCAAGTATCGATCCAAGGAAATGGGCGGAGAATTAATACTAGACCTTTGTCACTAAACTACCGGTAAAAACATAGGTTTGGTTGATTTAAACTAAACTAAAGTAAACATAACCAAATACATAATAAAAACATAATAGAAAGTAGATAAAAAGCCTTGCTAAATACACAACCACAACATGTCAACTAAGTCAGTTTTGGCACTAGAAGCATTCGGTCAATTTTCCAATTTAATACAATTAGTATCCCTTTCGGGAATCCTAACATGACAATCATTCGGAAAGCTAAAACGATAAACACACTTTAACCACCTAAAATTGTTCTTTAACGTGCAATTGATAAACGTCTATGAAAATCTCTTAAAAATAAGTTAGTCAGCCGTTAGGATTATTCTAACCTCACTTAAACACGGAAAGCGACACCGATAAACACAATGCAACCACCGAGACAAGCATAAACTAGATTAAATCACAACCGAGTTCATTTTACAAATCTTACACAATAATTCACCAAGATAGCAATTTTGGCCTAAACTACTAACTAAGCTAACAAATCATGGCAAGAATTTATAACGACACCATCTAACCCGTTTAGGTCCTTACGTGACGGCAAGCTCTCTTGATTAACAATAATTACATTTTATTAAATCACTAACCATTTCTAGTATCATGATGCATACATTTAAACCAAGTTAAACTAGTTAACCAAATTCAAAGTTTACTATCACAAGATTAATTAAGCTTCATTTTTCAACTATCTTAACTAACCAAGCACCAATCATCCAACATAATTACTTATAATCAAGAATTCAATATCAATAACAAGGTTGCAAACTAATCATCAAAGATAATCATAGAAAATACTTCAAATGTCATTACAAACAAAGTTTAACGTACTAATGGCTATAATCTAGCAAGGGATTGTTGTGTTTTTGCCCAAAGGCTACAATAATACATAAACATTAATCTAAGTACTTGAAAGATTAACAAAAACATGGAAAGATTAGAAAATCAAACCATAAACAGGTACTAGACTAAGGATCCGGGTAGTAATCGAGCTAAATGAGACAATGTGGCTTGAATCCGGGTGAAAGCTAATGCCTCCGGAGCCTGAAAATCGCCTGAGAAGCTCTCCAAAAATCCAGAATATCGAGCAGAATGTTTCTGCTGTGTTTTTATACTTTTTGCTGTTGCACGGTCGTTCTCCCTGTGGAACGACCGTTCACTTTATTCAATTATTGGTGATGGGTCACCATACTGCATACGTCACCGGATCGTTGACCAGATTCGAAATGGCACGACCGTTCTTTGTGTGGAACGGTCGTTCAGTTCCGGGCTACATGTTGCACGCCAAGTCGCACCTACCGTTCTTCACCGAGACACTGCTGATTCACCGGAGACGCACGGTCGTTCCTCAGATGGAACGACCGTTCTTCACCTAGTCGCTTGTTTTCCTGGAACGCCCAGTCGCACAGGTCGTTCATCACCGAGATGATCAGCTTTGTCGGAGATGCACGACCGTGCATCAGGTGGAACGGTCGTTCCACAGGCCCAGTTCAGAATCCTTAACAGAATGTCCGCAGCTTCGTCGTTTTGTCCGGAAAGTCCTCGTTTTTGCTATCATCTTGTCTGGAATGCAGTTTTAGGCCTGTAAACATAAATGTAGATAAATAAGTATCCGAATGACGGTTTTACGGCCAAAAACGCATAAAATAGGGGTAAAACGGGGGACTAAAATATGTGTAAATTAACGAATATCAGAAAGCGTGGAGCCCCATGGAGTAGCGAATAAAGAACGGGTACTTCGGGGTACCTTACTTGTTCCTTGTCCCCCCGTCGCGGTATGACATTCAAGAGGCAAATCGCCAACAACAACTTTGCTTCGATTCTCAAATTCTTCCGATACAAGATTCCACTATATGTACCGGGTAAAAACAGTGTCGCCAACATATCATTCCACGGGGGATGCTTTTCCGGCTTTACCAAAAGGTTATCAAGAGTGGGAATCATGTTGTCACGAGCTGGAAGGCTATCGTATTTCCCAAGCTTCTTCAACGTGTCAAAAGACATCTCCACCGGAATCCCATTCACTATACCCGTTAGCTTCATTTGTGATGGCTTTTCATACGTGTTGCACTTAAGAGTTGCCATCCATTCTTGTATTTCAGTTATGAACAAGTTGTTTTTATCCTTATCAAAGCAGCTCAGCGCCCCCTCCCATCCTAGAGCGCGAAATTTATCAAATACACCAAACGGGCTGAATTGAACCTCATTAACTTCTCTCTCACAAATGAATGCAGCAGCCTTGTTTTTCAATTTATTCATGCTGTCATGGTAGAGTGTCGGTTGCCACTCCTCTGCTTGGTCATCCAATGGACCCGAATCCCATTTTGGCTTTTCAGCCGGGTCCAACTCCATCTCTTCCTCACTTTCACTTTCACTTACTCGACCCATGTATTGTCTCTTTTTCGGTTGTACTTCCGGTTGTTTGCCCTTTCCTTTCGCCGAAGAGGATGAACTAGCTCCCTCTTTCTCTTTCGTCTTAACCATTTTCCTACACACATTAAAACAAACAACGTAACCAAACGCAAACATTAGTCTCTTTTACCCAAAATATCCCCACACTTGCTTGTTACTATAGTTGTAGATGTTAGTGAACTAAAAGTTTATAATTTTTTCAAAAATTTGGGCATGATGTCTCTACAATGTAAAGATTCCTAAAAGTTCACTACTTTACTATCAATCCTACATCTACAAACCATATCCATGTTCAAGTAACAAGTAACAAAGCAAAACTATGAACAAGCAAGTGGGTATGAACAAATATAAAAAATAACCTCAATCTTCACAATGCATCATCAAAATACAACAAATAAACTTCCATACCTTTGTTTGAAGATGCTAGAATGCTTGTGAAACAAAAACTCCAAAAACCCCCAAAAATTTTCGGACTAGGGTTTGGAATTCAGACCTGAAAACTTTGTTTTCTCGTAAATTTCTTGGCAAAATCAGAAACTACGTGAAAAATTAGTCAAGATAGACCTATATTTCACTTGGTTTGGACAAGAATTGAGAAATTTATGAGTGATTGAAGGTTGAAGAAGAATGTGGATCTTGTGGGTCTTGATGAAAGTGATGTTAGATGTTTGTGATGAGGAAAGAAGAAAGGAAAAGGAATGGATGGGGTTTAATCCACGTGACCTGATTGTTATTAATTTATTATTTTTTTATATGCAGAACCGGAACGTACCAGAGTCTCGCCAGGTCCACCGTAAATTACGGTGGGACCGTAACTTACGGTGGAAGCTGGCCAACAATTCCTACCGTAAAACAGGAGGGTTACACCGTAAAGCTCAATTGTTTTTCACTTCCACCGTAAATTACGGTGAGACCGTAAATTACGGTGGCTTCTGGGTATTCCTGGTTTGCTGAAAAATGTTGTTCAAAGGTTCATTTTTTTTATATTTTTGAAGTTTTTTCGATTTTTTTTTTGTATTTTTAAAATTTTTCAAAAACGTGTAAAAATCACCCTACCCCCTCGAAAGTCCCGTGTTGTCCTCAACACAATGTTAGAGCAATTCGCGACCCGAATATCCCCACACTTGTTTCAAACACGGATTTCAAGGAAATACGGTAATTGTGCAAACTATACAAAACAAAACAAAATGAAATACTACTATTTACACTACCAAACCTGGGCCACTCACGGTTGTTCCTCATCGACCGGGCGTAAGATGTAGCCCGCTTTGTCAAGCTCCAAGTTGTTGATGTCGTTCCCTTCCAAGTATGGCTTCAACCGGTGACCGTTCACCGTTTGTTGTTTTAGCGTGTGCTCATCTTGGATATCTACATCACCAAATCTACCAACTCTCCGAACGACATACGGGCCCATCCATTTGCTTTTAAGCTTTCCCGCGAACATCTTGAGTCTTGAGTTATACAACCAAACTTTTTGCCCAACTTCAAATGTTTTCTTTCTCAATTTTGCATCATGTACCTTCTTGAGTTTGTCTTTATAAGCCGATGCACATTCATACGCCTCGTCTCGAATCTTTTCTATCTCGCTTAATTGCAACTTCCTCAACTTTTCCGCCTCGTCATAATCCGCGTTTACCGTCTTAATTGCCCAATGTGCCCGATGCGCTAACTCCATTGGCAAGTGACAACCCTTTCCATACACCATCCAGTAAGGCGTTGTGCCAATAGGAGTCCTGTAGGCCGTTCGGTATGCCCACAATGCATCGTCTAACTTACTCGACCAATCCTTCCTATCCGTTCTAACCGTCTTCATGAGAATTTCTTTGATTTGACGGTTGGACACTTCGACTTGCCCACTCGTTTGCGGATGGTAAGGTGTGGTAATTCGGTGATTCACGCTATACCTCTTCAAAATTTTCCCGAAGTTGAAGTTCTTGAAATGCGAACCGCCATCACTTATAATGACACGCGGGATGCCAAAACGTGAGAAGATGTTGGATTGAACAAATTTACAAACAACCGAATGGTCGTTTGTTCGTGTTGCAATAGCTTTAATCCACTTCGAGACGTAATCCACCGCTACCAAAATGTATAGAAAGCCATTCGAATTCGGGAAGGGACCCATAAAGTCTATACCCCATACATCAAATATCTCTACAACCAAGATTGGTTGTAATGGCATCTCATCCCTCTTCGATATGCTTCCCATCTTTTGACAATTTATGCAATTTCTAGCGAACTCACATGCATCCTTGAAAATTGTAGGCCAATAAAACCCACATGAGAGAACCCGATAGCCTGTTTTGTGCCCACTAAAATGACCTCCACATGCGGACGAATGAGCATGGGTCAAAATTTCCAACACTTCTGTCTCGGGCACACACCTTCGTATAACTTGATCCGGTCCAATCTTGAAAAGATCCGGTTCATCCCAAATATATTGCTTCACTTGAACCATAAATTGTTGTCGGCACTTCTTGGTCCAATGACTTGGGATGGCACCCGTGGCTAAGTAGTTGACATAGTGAGCATACCACGGTGCAACAAAGGTGGAGACGGCTAGGAGTTGCTCGTCGGGAAAACTTTCATTGATTTCACTAACATCGTCGATCCCTTCCACCGGAATCCGAGACAAGTGATCCGCCACTACGTTCTCACTTCCCTTTTTGTCTCGGATTTCTAAATCAAACTCTTGTAACAATAATTCCCACCGAATCAAACGAGGCTTCGCGTCCTTTTTCTCCATCAAATATCGGACCGCACTATGATCCAAATAAACCACCACTTTGCTCCCCCAAATATAAGCACGAAACTTATCCAAAGCATACACCACCGCTAATAACTCCTTTTCGGTTGTGGTGTAATTGAGCTGCGCTTCGAATAAAGTCTTGCTTTGATAGTAAATAACCACCGGCTTTCTATCAACCCGTTGACCCAAAACTGCACCAATAGTGGTGTCGCTTGCATCACACATTATCTCGAACGGCTTTGACCAATCCGGTGGTTGCAAAATAGGAGCTTTGACCAAGTGTTCCTTCAAAACAGTAAAAGCTTGCATACACTCATTAGTAAAATCAAATGGGACATCTTTTAATAACAAGTTGCATAAAGGTTTGGTGATAACACTAAAACCTTTTATGAAACGTCTATAGAAACCCGCATGTCCCAAAAATGACCTTACACCCTTAACATTTTTCGGAGGTGGCAAAGATGCTATTACCCGTATTTTTGCCTTATCCACCTCCATTCCCCTTTCAGAAATTACGTGACCCAACACAGTGCCCTCTTGCACCATGAAATGACTTTTCTGCCAACTTAACACTAAATTTTTCTCAACGCACCTTTTTAAAACCTTTTGTAATTCGTTGAGACAAGCATCAAAACTAGTGCCAAAAATGGAGAAGTCATCCGTAAATACTTCAAGCGACTCTCCAACCATGTCCGAGAAGATACTCATCATACATCGTTGGAAAGTTGCCGGTGCATTACACAAGCCAAATGGCATTCGCCGAAAGGCAAAGGTGCCATATGGACAAGTGAAGGTGGTCTTGTGTTGGTCATCCGGGTGTATTGCTATTTGATTGTAACCCGAGTACCCGTCCAAAAAGCAGTAATATTTTTGACCCGATAATTTTTCAATAATTTGGTAAATGAAAGGTAGCGGGAAATGATCCTTAGAAGTGGTGGCGTTCAATTTTCGGTAGTCAATACATACACGCCACCCAGTGACCGGTCGGGTGGCAATTTGTTCACCACTTTCATCTTTGACTACTTGAATGCCGGCCTTCTTAGGCACCACTTGGGTGGGACTCACCCAAGCACTATCCGAAATCGGATAGATGATTCCCGCATCCAACCATTTAATTACCTCTTTTTTAACTACCTCCCTTAGGTTCGGATTTAATCGCCTTTGAGCTTCTCGTGTCGGTTTGGCATCTTCGGTGGTAATGATTTTGTGCATAACAATTGATGGACTAATTCCTTTGAGATCGGCAATCGTCCATCCTATAGCTCCCCTGTTCTCCTTTAAAACTTCCAACAATGCTTGCTCTTGTGCCAACTCTAAATTAGAGGCAATAATGACCGGTAAAGTGTCATCATCCCCTAAAAACGCATACTTCAAGTGGCTCGGCAAGTCTTTGAGCTCCAACTTTGGCGGTTCCTCTAACGATGGTTTAGTACCCGAATTTATCTCCGCCGGTAAACCTTCAAATTGATGAGTCCATGGTGGTCGACCTTCCTTCAAAGCCATGGCATCCTGTTTTTCCTCTTCAACCCGGAGTGCATAAGCATGTACCTGTTCAGAAAAATCACACAAGCAAACATCCAAACCATTCTCCTCATACTCATGCGGGTTGCATCCGTCAACTATATCTGCCATGAAACACTCATCAACACCATTAGCATTAGAATTGTTAGTAAAAACATTCAAACGCATTTTTTTATTTCCAAAAGTCATATCGACTCTACCAAATCTACAATCAATTACTGCATGTGCGGTGCTCAAAAATGGCCGACCCAAAATTACATTTTGTTGTTGCTTTGGGTCGGCCGATGAGTAGTCCAAGACTAAAAAGTCAACCGGGTAATAAAATTCATCAATTTTAACAATTACATTTTGAACCATACCCCGGGGTAACTTATGAGACAAATCGGCCAAAACAACCGTTGTCTCCACCCTTGCTAACGGACCAAAGTCATATTGGTCATATAAGCCCCCCGGTAAAATGCTAACCCCAGCTCCAAGATCTAGCAACGCCTTAGCCATTTGAAAATTACCAACTTGTATGTTAATCAATGGCGTACCCGGATCTTGGAGCTTAGGAGGAAGCTCCCCGTTCAAAACCGCACTCACTTGCCCGGTTAAGTCCACCCGCTTAGGCATTTTCTTCTTGTTTTGCCTTTTTTGTGTACATAACTCTTTTAAAAATTTTGCATAGGCGGGTACTTGCTTTATTGCATCAAGTAATGGAAGGTTAATTTTAACTTGTTTAAACATGTCCCACAACTCTTCTTTTTGGGGACCTCTTGATGCAATGAAATTTTTCTTTCCCGGGTCAAGTAAAGCCGATGGAAACAGGACTTGACACGGTTCACCTTCAACTTTTTCATTCTTTTCGTTTTCACCCAACCCCGGTTTATTAACATTTGTTTCTTTAGGTTTAACCGGTGAAACTTCATCATCACTATCATTACCCGTGATGTCCTCAACTACCCGCTCAACCAATTCGGGTGACAAATTGGCTTTAAATTCTTTTCCACTTCTCAAAACACTAACATGATGAACATTAACATTACCTCTTGACGAACCATGTGATGGATTTACCTTGGTGTCGCTGGGAAGTTGACCCTTGTTTTTCTTCAACTCCGCCACATCGGTTGCCAATTGACCCATTTGGGTTGTTAGTGATTGGATGCTTTTGTCCCGAACCTCATCCTTTTGTATTCGAACTTCATTGAGTTGGTTCCGTTTTTGCATCTCCGCTTGCATGCTTTTTAGCATGTCCATCATTTCATTTCCACCCGAAGACCCCCCTTGTTCTTGACCCGCTTGATATTGCTTTTGATACCCTTGGTTGTTCCCACCTCGATATCCACTTTGATTGTTGTAAGGTTGGCGCGAACCAAAGTTACCTTGGCTACCTTGAAAGTTCGGGTTAGCTTGATTAGAAGGGTTCCCATACCGAAAATTTGGGTGGTTCCTCAACCCGGGGTGGTAAGTATTAGAATTCATGTTGTTGAAATTTCTACCACCCCCTCCTTAACCTTGAACCGCATGAACCTCTTCATATTGCCCTTCCACCATTCCTTGGCAATTTTCAGCCGCATGACCTATTTCATTACACAACGCACAAACATCATAAATTTGGTTAGTAGTTTGAACATTACCATCATCTGTTGCGTGCACTTGAGGTCGGGCAATGGCCGGTCGCGCTCTCCTCGATGCTTGAGCCTTTCTCTTTGATGTAATTGCCATGTTCTCCAAAAACTCCCAATCATCATTCTCATAGTTTGTACCAAAAGTCCCACCGGTAATGGATATTAAATCACGAGCATCTTCAGCACTCAACCCCTCGTGGAAGGCATTCATCAACTCCCAAAGTTCAATCCCATGGTGAGGGCAATTTTTAATCATCATGTTAAATCGCTCAAATGCCTCATGGAACATTTCACCATGTTGTTGTTGAAAACTCCTCAACCCCTTTCTAGCATCATTAGTCTTTTGGGCGGTGTAAAACTCGTCTAGGAAAATTTGTTGCATTTCCGCCCAAGTATAAATAGATGCCGAGGGCAAAGTGTAGAACCACTTCTTTGCCTTGTCCTCTAAAGAAAACTGAAACAAAACTAACTTGACATCGTCGGCCGAAAAACCTTGACTCCCAAGAGTATTACAAATTGAGTCATAGGCCTCCAAATGAAAATACGGTTCCTCCGTTGCTAGCCCTTTGTATTTCGGCAAACTTTGCAAAGAGTTTGTTCTAACTTCAAAAGTCCTCCCTTGATCATTGTGAGGAATAACTACCGGTGAGGGATTTTGAGTGATTATCGGCCTAAAATGTGCTTCAATTCCCCCTGCATGTTCTCTAAGATGCCTTCTTGGCACCCCCAACCTAACCCTTGGTCGAACAGGACCCATTGGCCTTGGTATAGGCCCTTGTGGTACATGTGGTTGAAATTGTTGTTGTGGCATCGGTTGGTGTTGTATCGGCCTTTGGAATTGTGGTTGTACATTTTGCGGTCGAACTTGTTGCAATGGAATAGGGCGTTGCACTTGTAGCCCTTGTGGTCTTGGCCGAATATGTTGTGGTAGGAGTTGTTGTTGTTGTGGCACTCCACCTACATTTGCCATCCCTTGTGATTGGTTTTGCACATAACCGAACTCTCCTTGATCACCATAACCCCCATAAGCATACCCATCTTCATCATAGCCCTCAAAATCTTCGTATCCTTCCTCATATCCATCTCCCCCTATACCCGAAGTTTGCCCAAAGGGAAGAGTCGAGTATTGAAAGCCCGATTGGTTCAATGGTCTAAATGTTGAAGTTGCATGAACGACCGTTGAACCTTGGGGTATTGAATAATGTGACGATGACTGACCCGAAACTGGGAAGAAATGAGTGAGTGGTGGAATCGTAGTAGATGGGCTAAAAGTACGACTAGGTTCGACTTGAGTAGTGTTTGGTGGTGTGGTGTTGGTTGGTGTAGTGTCATGAGGTGGAGTAGGAATTGTAGTGGTATTAGGTATGGTTGTGTTTGGTGATGGGTGTGTGGAAGTAGGTATAAATGACGAGGTCGTTAGACCCGTTGTGGGTGGTACTTGAGATTCTTGCATGATGTTTCGTGGTGTGATGGGTGATGTGGGTGAACCAATAATTCTGTTTTCTCGTACTAACACGCGATTTTGCCTTAATGTTCTTTCGATCTCCGGATCAAATGACAATGGTGACACTTTGTGAGAGCCTCTAGTATGCATGCACCTGTAGAACCTGCACACTAAACACACCAGTGTAAACCCGAAAATAACAAAGCAAAACTAACAAACTGACACACGTTGCGCACTACTCCCCGACAACGGCGCCAAAATTTGACGTGATTGTCGTGGTCACGCAAATTTAATCCCAATAACAACTATAGATAGTGGTAAAAGGGTATCGAACTCAGGGAGTATGTGGAAAATATGTCGATTATATAGCTTTGCGATTAAACTACAATTAACCTAATTTGCAGAAAATAAAGATCAATGATTTGGATTGTTGTTTTAGAAAACTAAATTAATAACTAATTGCAAATCAAAATTGGTTGTTTAACAGATTAGGAGAACAATGACCATCTTAGGATTCAGTTTCTTTTAACAATTGTGTGAAATTTCAACTAGAAAGAGTTACATAGACATAACTCGTGCATAAATAATTGAAGTGATAAAAGGGAACAAAGTACTCGGATTATATAAATGCGAGGTTGTTTCCCGATGATCAATTAATCAATAACCAACCCTAACCCTTCCCGTGATATCTCGATTGCCAACGGCACCAAGAACGTACGATTGAGACTAGGAATTGCACTATCAATTAACACGCTACAAACAATTATGCATACACCATGATAAACAAGCAAACACAAGTTATCATTCTAGAAATTCAGAAATAAACACACAAAAGTTCAACAGAAACCTTCACCTAAGATGATCACCGAAAGGTTTAGCCACACATAGCTTGGTGAATCATCATAACAATAAGTTCAATGTTCATACGAATCAAAATCACAAACCGAATGTTAGAAATTGTTTAGAACCAAGCCAGAACAGCCAAATTCGCCCCTAGTGTCTTCCAAAACCGACCAATGATGAGAATACATGAAAAGACACCATAAAACTGACTTAATGATGGCAGTTACGGTTCTGTCGTCACCTCCATCGTAAATTACGGTGTCACCGTAATTTACGGTGAACATCAAAGTGTTACGGCAGCAGCTTCCTGAGTTACGGTGAGACAAGGGCCATTTTTAGGGCCACCGTAAATTACGTTGGCCACCGTAATTTACGGTGGCACCCTGAATAATGTGTTTTGTTTCCTCTTTCGTTCCACGCACGACCCGTTCATCTCTAATCCTTCCAAAGCTGCGTTTTCTCCACTTTAAGCTCCCGAACCACACCTGAAACATAAGCAACCGTAGTCATCTAATTCAAGATAATTACGCGATTAAGTGAAGGATTAATTCGTCTTTTAACATGATTAAGGGTTGTCCTGTGGACCACCCGTCATTCCCCAAGGGGATGAACTAGGTTGTATAAATCCTTTGCCTAGCAATTCATCTAATTGCTTTTTCAGTTCTAACATTTCGGTGGGTGTTAACCGATAAGGTGCCTTAGCTATTGGTGTAGTTTCAGGAATTAAATGAATTCTAAACTCTACCTCTCTATCAGGTGGTAGTCCAGGTAGCCCTTCTGGGAATACATCCGGGTATTCTGATACTACTAGAATTTCCTTAAGTTCCTTACTTCTAGTGTTAATGATTACCGAAATCATATACACTATTCCTTGTTTTCGTTCATAACTAGCAACTTTCATTACTGAAATGAACTTCATTGGTTTACGTGACCTATCTCCTGTAACCACAATTACCTCCCCTGCGGGTGTATGAATTTCTATGGAATTCTTATCACAGAGGATTTGAGCATGGTTGGCTAATAACCAATCCATTCGTAACACAACATCGAATCCAGCTAAATTCGTAGGTAGTAGGTTTGCAGAAAATTTATGCCCTAAGAGTTCTATCCCCCCCCTTCTTGCAAAACTTTATCTATGTTAACAGAATTTCCATCTGTCGTTTCTACCGTATAAATATGCCTAAGTTTGGTTAAAGGTTGCTTAAGAGCCTGGCAGAATGAAGTATTTATAAAACTTTGGTTTGCACCAGAGTCAAAAAATACTTTTGCGTAAACATCGTGTACAAGAAACGTACCAGCTATCACATCCGGAATCAGATCTACTTCTTGTGTAGTCAGCTGAAAGGCTCTGGCATTTTTCTTGTTGGTACCTTCGGCAGGTTTGGCCTTGTTATCAGCTGGCTTAACCAATTTAGGGCATTCAGGTCTAAAATGCCCAGCTTCTCCGCAATTGTAGCAGATCTTTGATTTCTTCTTGCACTCCTCCTCTCGGTGCCCCGGTGCCTTGCAGAAATTGCAATTTTCCTTACATTTTCCAAAATGTTTCTTTTTACAATTTCCGCAAAATGGTGGTATGGAAGACTGCCCGGTTCCCTTTCTCTTGAACTTACTATTATTATTATTATTACCCATCCGAAATCCTTGGGTAATCTTTTGGGCCAATTCCTTTTTCCTGTTCTCTTCTCTTGTGCGCACCAGTCCGTCAGTTAAGGTGTTGGCCAGTTCGACCGCATCGTCAATTGTGCGGGGTCTCGCAGCTTTGACTATGTCGCGAATCTCGCTAATTAGTCCCCAAATATAGCGAGAAATAAGTACCGGTTCTGGCGAGGCCAGAGTTGGTACAATTCTAGCATACTCGAAAAATTTTGAAGTATACCCCGACAGTCAACATCTACCATCCGGTGTTTTAGGAACTTATTTGTCATTTGTTCCTTTTCGTAGGCGGGACAAAATTTCCTTTCTACCAATTCTTTAAATTCCTCCCAGCTTATAGCATAAGCCACGTCACTTTCCTTGGCTTGTAGCACCGTGTTCCACCATTCTAATGCTTCTTCCTTGAAAAGGTGGGATGCGTACATGACCTTATCTTCCTCTGCGCATTTACTGATCTTAATTACTGCCTCGGTCTTTTCTAACCAACGCAGTGCGGCTGTCGCCCCTTCATTGCCTGCAAATTCGACTGGCTTACAGGCAAGAAATTCTTTGTAAGTGCAACCAGGTGTTGCAACTTTCATTTTCCTAAGTATTGGGGCTTGAACCACATTATTATTATTATTATTGCCGCCTCCATTTACACTGTTGCTAAAATTATCATCACGAGTACGTTTACTATTGTTGGCTTGGGAAGGTTCAGCAAGATTCTTAACGGCAGCAACAATTGTTGGGATAGCGTTGGCTATTCCCTGAGCAACAATATTATCTATATCTTGCCTATTAAGAAAATGGTCTTCATTATTTTGTTCGGATTGATTAACTTCGTTTGCCGGTTGATTTTCTGCGTTTTCCATCTGAATAATTAACAAGATATATACATAAATTATTGTCACACATAGGATAATAATTAAACACAACAAGGCAATCACAACACGATCAACACATATAGCCAAAATCGTCGTCCTTGCGACATTTATATATTTTTATAATAGTATGCATCAATACACACTATCTATTTTACAAAAGTTTTATTTTAGTTATTGTTATACATTTTATTATTATTATTATTACATATATATATAGTTTTTTTTCTACATATTATTATTATACAACCACAGTTAGCTGGCCTTTCAGAAATAACGCTCCCTCTCATCGTATTTCCAGGTGATGTTTTCCCCTAATTCCCGAATCCGATTGCCCGCATCCACAAGTTCCTAGCCGTAGCGGCGTAATTCGGCAACGTTCTCTGCGCTCATAGGTGGGAATGGTGAAGGTTCGGGATCAAGCTGGGGAAAATAAACATTAGGGTTATTCATGAAGTTCATAAAATGCCAGTCGCTCGTCCACCACTCTTCTAAATGCCCTGTAAAAGGTTGGGGGTTGACAATAGGGTCTGGGATAGCAGGTTCCAAATTAATTGGAAGTTGTGATTGGGCCGGGAAATTGAAAAGGTTTTCGTCGGCAGATCTGATGAGATCACAATTTTCCAGTTTCCTATCGAGCTCTTCCCAGGGTGGCATCTCCTGGGCTTGACCGGAACTTTCCCCTATCTCCTTTCCCTTTCCTTTGTCTTTTGGATCCTCCGTCTTTTTCACCTTTTGGGCTGCTGGCTTCTTCCTTCGTTCTCGCTTCCAGTCCAGGATTCTCCTCCTCTTTTTAGGCTTGGGTTTCTCCTGAGGCTGGGCCTGGAACACTAGTGGCTCCTCAGTATCCGCTTGATAGCCGGATTGGGTTCCTATTGTATCCATATCGGTGGTATGGATTGTAAAGTTTCGGAGTGCCTCCGACAGTTCATTCATGCTGTTAGCACACATGAAGGAACACACACAATTTTAAGTTAAAATTTTATTTATTTAATTAAATTTTCACAGAATCACAGAATGGCAAATTAGAAAATTAAGTATTTCTAAATACTTAATTGGCTTTAAATCAGTGGCTCTGATACCACTTTTTTTTGTCACGGCCCCTGTCTCGGTTTTACCTGGTTCAGAAGCCGCGGGACAGAAACCTGTGGTATTGGTGTTTAATTAGGCAGCATAAATTTTAAAAGGAGCGTTTAAACTGAAAACATCCATTTATTTCATTTCAAATTTCGGGACATACCACGTATTTTACAATAAAGGAATTCCACTGGGAAACCCCTTGGTTACAAAAACATGTTTATTTATTTACTGAGCCACTTCCTTCAAGCTGTAGTGCTACGCGACACTTTTCCTGGTTCATAGTAAATCACCTGAAACATGTTTAAAATGATTTTATCAGCGGGGAAATACTGGCGAGTCATTCATTTGATACAAAATGACACATTGTTACAAATTACAGCATTAAGGGTTTTTATATTTGCCCCTATCTTATAATTAGCTGGTTCAGCTGTCACTCGACCGAATCTATGACTGTGGACATATCACTAATTAGGCTCGCCCACCTAAAGTGATAAATCATTAGTAGTAATGTGCACAAAACCCCCACTTACTGCCAGTAATTAAAGATTAGCAAAGACTTAATCACTGCAAAGTATAACGGGAAAACATTTAGGGTTTTACAAAGCAATTTGATAAAAAGAGAATGACTCACATTGCGAGTTTAACTAGACAGAGTTTTGCCTACCGATTTAGCCTCGTAACCTAGTTAAATAACAATGCACACGAAACTAGGTTAGTAACTTAATACAACATTTACGATAAGCTCACGAAATCAAAACCCTCACGACGAATGACAAAGTATAGCCCGAATTCAGGCAGCACTTAAACATCCATCGGATTGGCTTCAATCGATTGGACATTGTATCGTAGCAGTGATCGAGTTATTACCCTGTAATCGTAGCAGCGTTTCGATACTTAAATCTACGAAATTGAACAGAATGTTTCGTTTTTGAAGAATTTTTACGAGCACAGATGAAAGGCCATGCAATGCTCGTTATATAGCTGAAATTTGAGTTTTATGCGGCCCGCGTAAGCCTGAAGGGGATCCTACGCAGCCCGCGAGGGCCACCCTAGCTACGGCTAGGGCTGCCGTGTCATGGTGTAGGTCTGCCACGTGTCTGACACGTGGCCTAAAGCTTATCCGGAGACTTACAGAGCTGTCGCGCCCCGCGTAGACTATCCTTAAGTCTTACGCGGCCCGCGACAGATCATTAAAAATTGATTTTCTTGATTTTTCCTGAAATTTAGGGTTTTAGGGGTCCGGGTTTCTATTTACGGAGTTGTAGGACCGTTTTCGTGACCGAAACCGTGATTATCATGATTATGTTCATAGACGGGAAGATTATAGACGGATGAAATACTTACTTGTATAGATTTAATAACATAACAAAGCAAGCCGGCCCGATTAACAAGCTAACCGAACCATACCAAAGGAGTACACATCCGGGGAGAGAGCAAGTGGTGATCTCTCCCTGGTGAGGACTTGAACCTCCTAAAATCTACTAGTGTTTGAAATGGCAAAGGGTTGCTATTTATAGCTACACCCCTTTGTCTTTCAAACACACACGGTCAACCGAATAACCCTCTCATTTGACCACTTCAAACGAGCGGGTCTATACACGTTCGATAGACCGTTTCACTAACTATTACAAATTCAGCGTAAAATAATAAATCTAATCTATTCGACAAGCATCGGACACAAAATCTGCATCAACAAATTCCCCCTTGTCCGTTGCTGTCGAATGCTGAAAATGCAACTGCAATCGATCTTCAGTCAAGTATTCATCTTCTCTGTGTTAACAAATTCCCCCTTGACCGATGATCCAGGTAAGTAGTATCTTGACGCTCCTTGTAAAATATTTCCCCCTTAAAGTACGCGTATCCGTGTTGGGTGTTGTGCAATTTCCTCAATTGACCGATCTTCCGCTGATCTTCCAATACTCCAACCGGCATTTGATAAAGGTTCCATTCTTTCTTAAAAACTGCATCAAGTCTTGATCTTCAAGCATACTACATTGGTAGAGGTTTCTGGTGAACTGTCTTCTGTAAACCGTCTTTGTGTCACTAGAAAATCACAAACTCTACCACCTGTGATTGCGTTTAGAAATTTACCGAAGAAATTCAACATACGAAAATTTTTATTCCCCCATTTCTTTGGTAAGATCTCTAAACCTTAACAGATTCCCTTCCACTTTAAAGGAACTGTCGTTAAGTTTCAAATGTTCACCAATTCCCTTCACCTAGCGGAACTGTCTTCAATCTTCATTGACTGTTCTCGGTTGTTCGAAAAATCACGAAAACGGCTTTCTTCTTTGCATATTCTAGTTGAAAATGAAAGTCCCCTAGCCTCGTAGGATCCGACTTGTATCCCTCCAAAGTTTTGCTAACACCTAATCCGAAAACTTTCATCATAGGCATGACTCGACTTTGTGAACTCGTTAGGACCGGTATTGAGAATCTAGGTTCATACGTTCGTTTTCAAATGCGAAAATATGACAATAAACAAAATGCTTTCGAACATCTTCGAATAACCGATAACAAACATAAATACTGACGTGCGGAAGTGAACATACCGTTTTGTTTTTGGCCCATAATAGTCGCGTCACCATATTTGACATTTGCATCGGTAACCGTGACTACCCCACATTTTTCAAAAATCAAGTTTTCATCATGCCTTCATCAACCCGCGTGCTCCCGAACCCGTACGAATTTGACGTTGAAGCTCGACTCAAATATCTTTCGCGAACACCCGACCCAATCTTGTTCGTGATCCAAAAGAAATATAGATCCATCCCCATTATGCAAATCATGTATAGAGATAGATCTACGACTCCATGTCTCATCTAGAAATTTGGTCCATGATCTCAAAGCCAAAACATAATTTTAAATTCAACTTTTGAATTTTAATTCAATAAAGTTGAATTCAAAATCAATAAATATATATTACAATCCCAGTTATGATTATATGGCCCAAATAAAAGAGATAATGGGAGATCCAAAAGTCAAAGTACTTAGCTGCCAAACACATTACACCGTCGACATCTAACTTGGTACATCTTCTATCTTTAACTTTCCCAAATTCTCTTTCATCTTCATCCAACTTCTCTTTAGATACCCACTAACAAAATGCAGATCTTCCTCAACTCTTCGATACCCTCACTCAAAAAATCAGTTTCACCTTCAAAGAAAATCAACTCAAACAAATACCCCCAAATCCTCCTTTCCTCTATGCGATACCTAGCTCAACAATCAAAATCTAAAACCCCAACAATTTCTTAAATCCAACCGACAACAGATCCAAAAACCCCTAAAACAAAACCGTGATCTGCAATCGAATTGGGTTGTGAATCTTGCCAATAATGTTCAAGAATATTTGCTCAAGGGTCACCGTACAGGCGAATATTATCCCTGTTCGGTTCTTCTCTTGTGTTAGAACCAGGTTCAATTGGTAACGAAGGTATATGGTTGACGAAGGTTTAATTGATGTTTGGACGAAATATGTGGTGATTTAATTTATGATGAAGATTGACGGAGGAGGTTCGTCACATATGATTGATGACAAAACAGGTGTGAGTGACGACGAAACAGATCTGATTGAGTGACGAAACTGATGTTAAGCTTTGATGACGAAACTGAGATCCTTTTGTGAATCGACGAAACTGGTTATGATCAACTTGCGACGAAACAGAATGAGATCTGGTCCGACGAAACAGATTGTTTATTGATCGACGACGAAAGTGGAGGTGGTGTTTCGTCATGGTTTCAGTTTCGTCGGGAGTGGGTATGAAGAAACCCTAGTTTCTTTAAGCAGCCGCCAAGAACATCAAGAACAAAGTATACTGTTCTTTTGCAGATTTGTATAAAAACACACATTTGATGATGAAAACTTGAAATATGTGGTGTAAACATAAAACATAACCCTCTGATGAATTTCGTTTCAGGTCAGACCCATCCATTCGGGTCAGATCTGGGTTTTTCTTCTTTTACACCTTTTTAACATCTTGAACAAAAATCATAATAAACTCAGATCTAGAGCACATGTGATTTAGCAAACTGTTAGATTCACTAAATCGGGCACCATGGCTCTGATACCACTTGTAGGACCGTTTTCGTGACCGAAACCGTGATTATCATGATTATGTTCATAGACGGGAAGATTATAGACGGATGAAATACTTACTTGTATAGATTTGATAACATAACAAAGCAAGCCGGCCCGATTAACAAGCTAACCGAACCATACCAAAGGAGTACACATCCGGGGAGAGAGCAAGTGGTGATCTCTCCCTGGTGAGGACTTGAACCTCCTAAAATCTACAAGTGTTTGAAATGGCAAAGGGTTGTTATTTATAGCTACACCCCTTTGTCTTTCAAACACACACGGTCAACCGAATAACCCTCTCGTTTGACCACTTCAAACGAGCGGGTCTATACACGTTCGATAGACCGTTTCACTAACTATTACAAATTCAGCGTAAAATAATAAATCTTATCTATTCGACAAGCATCGGACATAAAATCTGCATCAACAGGGGTGTTTTAGGGTATTTTCGTGCAGGTCCTTACAGTAATGTAAGGAGAAGCGTTGAGATAACGGACATCCATCAAGCTCAAAAAGAAAACTTGTGTTTCTCATAGTCACAAATGATTGCAGTTTGTATTTCCCAACCCACCGTTCCCGTAAACCAATCCGATATGTCTTGGTATAGAGTGTTGTTGAGCATGTCCTCTTTGCTTCGTCCACTAGAACTATTTGTGTATGCATTCTTTTGGTAGTTAAAGCGCTAATGATGCGTCATTAGAAGAAGTACCCAAACATTCTCTCTCCTTCTCTCTCCTCGGTCTCGGGTGGGCATAAGATCCGTGAGTCCTATTGTCGGATCTGTGACTCCATGGAAGATGTGATTAAGGTAAGCGTGTCGTAAAGTTGCATCTTTTAAGAAGTCCAACAATTCGTTCATTATCTGTTGTTGTCTCAACAATATGAATGCAAGCAACGGATTTGACAACTGTGACAACTTATTAAAAGTTCCTCAGGCTCACGGCAACCGCACTGGTTTTTCAATCAATTCAACTATGTTGGTTCGGTTTAGTTTTTTTCCGACTGTTTCAGTTATGTTTCAATAAATAATATCTGATTGAGAAGCACTAAAATAACAACGGTTCTCCAGATCAGTAATGTAGGGAGGAGAAGCGTTAAGATAACGGACATCCATCAAGCTCAAAAAGAAAATTTGTGTTTCCCATAGTCACAAACGATTGCGGTTTGTATTTCCCATAGCCACCGTTTCCGTAGTAAAAAATGGATGTGGTATGCACATTCAATCTTCATTGCTTCATTAAAATTAGCAAGGCGGTCTCGGTTGCATATTTTAGAGAGACCTTCAAGTACGGATCCTACAACTGCATATGGAACAAGAAGTCCAACAATTCGTTCATTGTCTATTGTTGTCTCAACAATATGAATGCACACAATGAATTTGACAACTGTGATAGCTTATTAAAGGTAGAAATCACCTCCAATCCTTTCCTGGTCAAATCACACAATATAAAGTTTAAACTTAAATGTGGAGAACTTGTTTGCGTTATCCTTCAACATACGCTAAAATATGAAAAAAAAAACTCTAAAATACTATAAAATAGGCAAAAATAAAGCTAAAATACGCAAAAATATGTTAAAATACATGAAAATATGCTAAAATACGCTGCAATATGTTAATATACGTCATATTGCGATAAAATACGCTAAAATAGGTTAAAGTATGTCGAAATATAAATTAGCTAAAATACGTTAGAATACGCTCAAATACGTCAAAAATACTATAAAATACGCAACAATATGTTAGAATAAGTCAAAATAGGCAAAAATACGTCAAAATATGCGACTAATGATATTTCCACACGCGTATACATATAACACGGCACTATACAATACAAGTGGATTTCAAACAACACTGTACATAATCATAGAATACGATAATCGCACGCAACCGAACATCACCGAAACGACGTATTGTTACGCCCTTATTTCAACCATGTTCAAAACACACTGATAACTTTAGTATTTCAGAGAAAACAAAATAGAATTTCATTTTTACCAAAATACCCTTGTGGCTAGTTCGAAATCAACACCTCCCCTTGACTAGATAACGGTGTTAATCCGAACTACCCTGTCAAAATGTAGATTTATCGTTACTAGTTACAACAACTAAGTTTTAAGAACCATAATTTACATCACGAAGATAACTTCCCAAAAATATAATTTTTGACAAAAGTATTGTTTTCAAAAGGGCAACATTTTCGGAAGCGCTATGTCAAGTGTGTACTTTAGTGTTCGCTTCCAAGCTCGCAATGCCATCTACAAAGCCATTTTACCTACATCACCAACAAGTCTAGGTTAGTCAAATTACTAGCACTATAACAAAAACAAACTAACATCTGTTCGCATCATCACATACTCATATCACAGTCTATCTTTCTTTCTTCCGTTGAACGGGTCATTACTTACTATCTCCAACGAGATAATACTTAGCATCCGATAATCCGAATGAACATAATGCATCATAAACTTCATTCTAAACCCATTCATGACGGATTTAACAGTTAGACTTCATTCATACATCACTTCTCAAAACACGGTTACTTCATAGCCAACCGTCTATAGCATAACCTTCTTCATTATTACATTCTCTTACGACCCGTTCGACACGGGTTAGGCTATTCACTAATCGTCATACACGACTATCATAGTTGCGATTTTAATATAATTATGACAACTAAGAAGTAAAGCTTGTATGCATTAAACAACATACCTCGATCCTGTGAGCCGTCCGACCTCCTGGCACTTGAACCTTCTTCTTTTACGCCTACATCAATACATTGATTTATTTAGCCGACTACATATCATTCCATCTTACACACTTTTATCATACAACATCTTGATCATATTTTAACAAAAATTCACCCATTTGTTCATTTAGGCATTTTATCGAACACTTGGCGGGCTTCGCATTTGTAGGACATTTAATTACATGTTTCTTTACATACTAATCTTACAAGTTCATAACAAATCAAACAAGTTAATGCGATATCTATCACCACACGCTAAATCACTTACAAACCGATCATTAATCGGGTTTTAGTCCATACTCTTAACTCCTAAATACACATATCACAACATTACTCATGATTTAGTAAAAACCCATTTCCTAGAGTTCATACTTTCAAGAAATTCGACTTACCACTTTGTTAGTCACACCTTGGTGATCGAGAATTCAAGTTCTTACAATCGTTCGGGCTTGAAATCACCTTCCAATTGATGGAATTAGTGCTCTAGGGTTTTGTGGTGTTCTTCTCTTCTCCTGGACAAACTTCACGCACACACTAGAAGTGTCTAGTGTGTGTGTGTGGTTTAATTTAACTAGTTCCTTACTTAAATTTTCAAGTTTAGTCCCTCATGTTCTATCGTTTATTTATTTTAACCCAAACATTCATTTCATAAATTATTTTAAAGACAATAATTAGATTACATATTTTTGGGGCGTTACAAGTCTACCCCTCTTAGAAAAAGTTTCATCCCCGAAACTTGAACACATCACAAATCAACATTTACGTACCAAATAAAGAAGGGTAATGCTTCCGCATTTCATCTTCCGATTCCCATGTAAGTTCCGACCCCTTCCGGTGCTGCCATTGTACTAGAACTTGTCTAATGGCCTTATTGCGAAGATTCTTTACCTTAAAATCTTTAATGGCTATCGGTCTTTCAACATAGTTTAAGCTCTCATCTACTTCAATATCATCAAGAGATACGATCGCCGATTCATCCGCAGGGCACTTTCTTAGTTGTGATACATGGAAAGTGCTATGGATCCCATCTAATGAAGACGGTAATTCTAGTCGATACGCCACCTTCCCCACTCGAGCCAAGATTTTATATGGCCCAATGTAACGAGGCCCCAATTTTCCCCGTTTACGAAAACGGATTATACCTTTCCACGGGGATACTTTTAATAAAACATAGTCTCCTACTTGAAATTCGATAGGACGCTTTCTCTTATCCGCATATGCCTTTTGCCTATCCTGAGCCGCCTTTAATCTTGCTCTAATTAGATCAATCTTATCGTTGGTCATTGTTATCAATTCGTTAGGCGCGAGCTCCCTTTGTCCTACCTCCCCCCAACATACGGGAGTTCTACACTTTCTTCCATATAACAGTTCATAAGGTGCCATTTTGAGACCACTATGATAACTATTATTGTAAGAGAATTCCACTAATGGTAAATGGTCATCCCAACTTCCCCCAAAATCTAACGCGCATGCTCTTAACATATCAATAAGCGTCTGAATCGTTCTTTCCGATTGACCGTCAGTCTGTGGGTGATAAGCGGTACTTATGTGCAGTTTCGTTCCCATACTTTCATGGAATCTCAACCAATAACGAGAGGTAAATCTCGTATCCCGATCGGAAACTATTGACACCGGCACCCCGTGTCGAGATATTATTTCATTTACATACACTTCCGCCATCTTTTCTGAGGAGTAGGCCTCTCGAATTGGTAAAAAGTGTGCACTCTTCGTGAGTCGGTCCACAACTACCCATATCGTATCATGCCCCTTTTTCGTTCTAGGTAACTTAGTCACCAAATCCATTGTTATCTCCTCCCACTTCCATACTGGAATTTCCAAAGGTTGTAACTCTCCATAAGGTTTTTGATGTTCCGCCTTCACTTGAGAACACGTCAGACACTTCGCGACGTACTTAGCAATATCGCGTTTCATACCGGGCCACCAATAGGTTGTTTTCAAGTCATAGTACATTTTTGTAGCCCCAGGGTGAACGGAGTACCGTGACTTATGAGCTTCTTCAAGTAGCACTGTCTTGACCTCACAAAACCTTGGTATCCAGATCCGCCCAAACCTTGTTTTAAGCCCGTTTGAGTTTTCTTCAAACTTCTCTGCTATTCCTTTCGTTCTTTCTTTCTTTGGATCCCCTTCCTCTAGTGCTTTTATTTGAGTATCTCGTATCGTTTCAAGGAGGTGAGGTGTAACTGTCATCTTCATAGATTTTACATGAATCGGGTGTGGATAATCTTTTCGACTCAGCGCATCTGCTACGACGTTTGCTTTTCCCGGGTGATATAAAATATCACAGTCATAGTCTTTAATCAGTTCCAACCACCTTCGTTGCCTCATATTCAAATCTTTCTGCTCGAAGAAATATTTGAGGCTCTTATGATCCGAGTAGATCGTACATTTTACCCCATACAGGTAATGCCTCCAGATTTTCAAGGCAAAAACCACCGCTGCCAGTTCTAGGTCATGTGTCGGGTAATTCACTTCATGCGGTCTGAGTTGTCTTGAAGCGTACGCGATAAACTTTCCCCTTTGCATTAAAACACACCCCAAGCCTTGATGTGACGCGTCTGAATATACGACCAAATCTTCCGTTCCATCGGGTAACGTTAACACCGGAGAACTCGATAATTTCTCTTTTAATACTTGAAAAGCTTCTTCTTGTTCTTTACCCCACACGAACTTTACTTCCTTCTTTCCTTCCTTTCTTGTCAGTTTGGTCAGTGGTAATGCAATCTTTGAGAATTCTTGAATAAACCTTCTGTAATAACCAGCAAGGCCTAAAAAACTCCTTACTTCAGTTGGGTTTTTCGGAGGAACCCACTTTAATACTGCCTCAATCTTTACTGGATCTACTAAGACACCTTCCGAATTTATTACGTGACCTAGAAACTGCACCTCCCTGAGCCAAAAGGCACACTTTGAGAATTTTGCATAAAGTTTTTCTCTACGGAGGGTTTCAAGTACCTCACGTAAGTGCCTTGCATGATCGGCCTCATTCCGGGAGTAAACCAAAATGTCATCTATGAACACAATTACAGACTTGTCTAACATAGGTCGACATACTCGGTTCATAAGGTCCATAAACGCGGCTGGAGCGTTCGTCAACCCAAAGGACATAACCAAGAATTCATAATGTCCATACCGGGTTCTAAATGCAGTTTTTGCAACGTCCTCCTCTCGCACTCTTACTTGATGATAGCCCGAACGTAAATCTATCTTTGAAAACCAACTCGCCCCTTGCAACTGATCAAAGAGATCATCAATTCTGGGTAAAGGATAACGGTTCTTCACAGTCAATTTATTCAGCTCCCGGTAGTCGATGCACATACGCATCGACCCATCTTTCTTCTTTACGAAAAGAACAGGTGCTCCCCAAGGGGATACACTCGGACGTATAAAGCCCTTATCAAGTAGGTCTTGCAATTGTGTCATTAGTTCCCTCATTTCGGTAGGAGCCAGTCTATATGGGGATTTAGCCACCGGTTGCGCACCCGGATTCAATTCAATTCAATACGAAATTCTATTTCGCGTTCGGGTGGAAGCCCTGGCAACTCCTCCGGAAACACATCCGGATATTCGTTCACCACTGCCACATCTTCGAACTTAGGGAGGTTTTGATGAGCATCAACTACATAGGCTAAAAATGCCCTACTTCCATTACGCACGTACTTGAAGGCTTGGACAATATTGCATAACTTTGCTTTTACATTTCTCTCTCCTTGAACACTTAACCATCTCCCACTCGGAGATTGCACGCGTATTGTCTTACTTTCGCATTTAATCTCCGCATGGCGTCGGGCCATCCAGTCCATACCTACTACTACCTTGAATTCTCCTAAGACCATAGGTACGAGATCAATATCAAACTCCTCATCCTCTATCGTGAGCTTACAGTTTCTACACACTTCGTGCAACAAATAATTCTTGCTATCGGCTATCTCTACCTCTAATGGTATTTGCATTCTTTCAATCTTAAATGAGGGGTAATTAATTACATCACTCGAAACAAATGACATAGTAGCCCCGGTATCGAATAACACGTACATCGGCAAGGAATTTAGTAAGAAAATACCTGACACAACATTCGGATGAGCTTTAGCCTCTTCAGACGTAATTTGAAACATTCTTGCTCTTGCCTTTGGGTTCTCCTCCTTTTTGCCTTCCCTCTTCATTCCCGGTTGAAGCTTGGGACACTCCGCCTTGATATGACCCTTCTGGAAACAATTAAAGCATGTCTTCACATTCTTAGGGCATTTGTAATGCGGATGTCCCTCTTCCCCACAGTTATAGCACCCCTTCTTGCCTAACAGGCACTCTCCAGAGTGAAGCTTTCCACAGTTCTTGCAACGGGAAATTCCACCCTTTGCTTTTTCTTTATTGGCTTGTTCTTGAAACTTGCCCTTCTTGAAAGGAGTTGGGTTAGACACCTTCTCTGACGGTCTCTTTTCACCTCGCTCTACCTGCCTCTTAAGTTCAATCTCCCTGTCTCTCGCCCAGTTTATGAGTTCGTCAAGAGTTTCACACTTAGAGGGCGTAATAAACTCCCTAAACTCCGCCTTCAACATGTCATGATATCGATTGATTTTCATTCTTTCTGAATTCACAAACTCCTTGCAAAACTTCAGCTTATCCAAGAAGATATTTGTTATCTCATTGATTGTTTCATCGTGCTGTCGAAGGCGCAAGAATTCCTCCTGAATCCTATCGATGGCGGATTGAGGGCAATGGTATTTTAGGAATGGCTCTTTAAATTCCTGCCACGTCATCACTTGAAGTTTCTCTTCGCCTATCTCTTTACAATGAGCATCCCACCAATCTTTAGCTTGCGATTGCAGTTGGCCCATAGCAAACATTACTTGATCTTCCTTATCACACCGACTCCGGATAAACACAGCTTCTATATTAGATATCCATCTTTGGCATACAATTGGATCTATCTTCCCATCATACGGAGAAGGACTACACGCCATAAAATCCTTGTACGTGCATCTTCGTATCTTACTCTTGCTTTTAGATTCTCCAATCATCTCTTTTATTTCCTCCATTTTACTTGTCATTATTGCATCAATTGTTTCCAACACGCGACTCTCCACCTCTTGAACCATTTGCGGAAGTTTGGCTTCAAAAGTATTATCCATCATTTGCGCCATCTTTTCATTTAATGCATCTTCCCGTGCCACATCGTCATCATTCGTATCCACATGGTCCGCCTGTCATGTTTTCGTTTAATACAAATCACAACTTTCAGTATATCATTGCTCATTAATCAGGATTTACTTAATCCATCTCATGTCATTCGGTTCATCTCCTTTGATTCTTACGAATCCATTCTTGTTGTAATCAATAATTGTGATTACATATACTTATTAAACCTTATATGGACACTACGTAGCCATGAAATAAGTTTTCGGATAGACCGGTGTCATAAAACATGGAAATACATACATTCATACATATGTGCATACCCTTCATTGGGACTGACGGGGGTTCGGGGGTAGCGCCCCCGAGAGTAGCGGGGTCCAAGGGGCGGCAGCCCCTGGCTGGGGTCGAGCTTGGAAAAATTTTTATTCTGGACAATAGTCCTTTATCAAAAAAATGCATCAGAACTTAATTTCGGCCCATTTGGAAGCTTAACGGAGCACCGGGACGCGTAACACATGAAAAACAAAAAAAATATCAGCGCATTAATATTGTGTAACCCGTCGGCGACGGCTGGGTTGCCCGTCGGCGACGGGCTCTTATAATGGGCGTCGGACATATTACCCCGTAGGCAGGAAGTTAAGCCGTCGGATGGGGGTGGTCGTCGGCGACGGGTGGGTAAGCCGTCGGCGACGGGCTTCCGTTAAGCCAAAACGCTGCAGATTCATTTTGCATTCTTTTTCGTTTATTTCCATTCCGTTTCGACCCTACAGCCCCTGAACTTCATATTTAACCTTCCCATATATCTAATTTATTAATTTCATCGCACACACACTTGCAATCTAATTAAGACTTAAATGTTACCTCATTGGCGGTCTTGGAGCGAGCACACTTATGAACGAGCCGTCGGTTGAGTTCAAGCACCACTATTGATGCTTGAATCCCTCAACCTATGCTCTGATACCAACTTGTTACGCCCTTATTTCAACCATGTTCAAAACACACTGATAACTTTAGTATTTCAGAGAAAACAAAATAGAATTTCATTTTTACCAAAATACCCTTGTGGCTAGTTCGAAATCAACACCTCCCCTTGACTAGATAACGGTGTTAATCCGAACTACCCTGTCAAAATGTAGATTTATCGTTACTAGTTACAACAACTAAGTTTTAAGAACCATAATTTACATCACGAAGATAACTTCCCAAAAATATAATTTTTGACAAAAGTATTGTTTTCAAAAGGGCAACATTTTCGGAAGCGCTATGTCAAGTGTGTACTTTAGTGTTCGCTTCCAAGCTCGCAATGCCATCTACAAAGCCATTTTACCTACATCACCAACAAGTCTAGGTTAGTCAAATTACTAGCACTATAACAAAAACAAACTAACATCCGTTCGCATCATCACATACTCATATCACAGTCTATCTTTCTTTCTTCCGTTGAACGGGTCATTACTTACTATCTCCAACGAGATAATACTTAGCATCCGATAATCCGAATGAACATAATGCATCATAAACTTCATTCTAAACCCATTCATGACGGATTTAACAGTTAGACTTCATTCATACATCACTTCTCAAAACACGGTTACTTCATAGCCAACCGTCTATAGCATAACCTTCTTCATTATTACATTCTCTTACGACCCGTTCGACACGGGTTAGGCTATTCACTAATCGTCATACACGACTATCATAGTTGCGATTTTAATATAATTATGACAACTAAGAAGTAAAGCTTGTATGCATTAAACAACATACCTCGATCCTGTGAGCCGTCCGACCTCCTGGCACTTGAACCTTCTTCTTTTACGCCTACATCAATACATTGATTTATTTAGCCGACTACATATCATTCCATCTTACACACTTTTATCATACAACATCTTGATCATATTTTAACAAAAATTCACCCATTTGTTCATTTAGGCATTTTATCGAACACTTGGCGGGCTTCGCATTTGTAGGACATTTAATTACATGTTTCTTTACATACTAATCTTACAAGTTCATAACAAATCAAACAAGTTAATGCGATATCTATCACCACACGCTAAATCACTTACAAACCGATCATTAATCGGGTTTTAGTCCATACTCTTAACTCCTAAATACACATATCACAACATTACTCATGATTTAGTAAAAACCCATTTCCTAGAGTTCATACTTTCAAGAAATTCGACTTACCACTTTGTTAGTCACACCTTGGTGATCGAGAATTCAAGTTCTTACAATCGTTCGGGCTTGAAATCACCTTCCAATTGATGGAATTAGTGCTCTAGGGTTTTGTGGTGTTCTTCTCTTCTCCTGGACAAACTTCACGCACACACTAGAAGTGTCTAGTGTGTGTGTGTGGTTTAATTTAACTAGTTCCTTACTTAAATTTTCAAGTTTAGTCCCTCATGTTCTATCGTTTATTTATTTTAACCCAAACATTCATTTCATAAATTATTTTAAAGACAATAATTAGATTACATATTTTTGGGGCGTTACACGTATGTTGAAAGTATACGTCATAAAATGACAAACTATGCGAAGGTTCATCAAAAAATGACACGTATATGAGTCGAACCGAGGAAAACACGATAAAACTAAATTTCAAATTATGCAAAATACGATCGTATAGGCCTATGTTGTATCGTATATCGGCTTAATACGTATCGTATAGGCCTACGATGCGTATTATACTTTGAATTTTCACAAAAATACCCCTGAATTTATAAAAAATAAGGGTATTTAATTAATTTCGTCGATTAATACGGATCGTATAGGCCTATACGATGCGCATTAAACTATGAATTTCTCAATTGAAGGTGTTAATTTAATTTGTTCAGTACTTCGTGTGTTACGGTTTGGAAAGATGACCGAATAGAGATCTGAATAAGTTTCTGGAATTGGAGAACCGTTGTTATCAACACTTGAACGACCGAGATAACAGCTCCGGTTTCATCACTTGAATTGTCTCGGAAGTACTGAACAACCGAGATAACAACTCCAGTTTCATCAGCTGCATTTGGAACAATAAGTCCAACAATTCGTTGAAACCACATATTCGTGTGTTGCACATTATGCATTTCAAATCAAGGGTCCCATCATAACAACCACTTGTTTTCAACGGGGATGTAATGCAATGATTCCTCTCAATTGAATAGACAGATACTTGCTTCATAGGACTCACTTGAATCGTCTCGGAAGTACTTAACAACCGAGATAACAGCTCCAGTTTCATCAGCTGCATTGTTTACCGTGGAATGCATCCTTATTTCTGTAAATCGCACAAACAAGCATGCCTTGAACGAGTCTAGAACACTCGTAATCCTCAACCGGCTTTGAAACCAGACGGAATCTATGAAGAAACTGTTCGATTTCACGGTGAGTGGAGACATTAGCGATGGAGAAACTGTTCGATTTCATGTGTCGTGCTCTTGGTGGGACGGTCCACCTTGCGGCAACATCTCTCCAGCACCGGCAATGTGACTCTTCTACTCTCCGGCACAGACATGTATCAGGAAAGAAGCATATAAAGAACCTTCAAAAGTTAGAGAATATTTAGACTTCAAAAGTTAAACATATTGTATTAGCTATTATACCTCGTTTAATAGCAAGATAAGAAGGATGAGATATCGGCAGTTAGCTCGAAGAAGTTTCTCTCGATCATTCAACACGTGTGATCCAGATGTCGGTCTCGGGTGAGCATAAGATCCGTGGGCCCTATTGTCGGACCTGTGACTCCATGGAAAATGTGATTAAGGTAAGCGTGCCGTAAAGTTGCACCTGAACAACAATGTCCTGTTAATTGTTTCAGATGACATGCTTGGTAACAAAGAGGATCACTTTCTTCTTTTGTTCTTCAATCTTTGTTAGTTGTTAATGTTTTATTTTTTTCTACTTTTAGAAAGGTTTGCACCACCTAACGACTGTAATAAAACAGAACATAATTCCAGATTGTCTAGAGAAGCGCTTTTATCATGTGTCATATGTTGGACGGAATATATGGATGGAAAGCCCGCATAGTTTGTTTTTTTTTTTTTAATTTTACAGAAGATTTAGAAAAACAGAGAATACGTTACGAGATTCTTCGAGAACTAGAAAAGGAGAAAATACGGAACGACAAGGGGGATGGTCTTCTCTCCCACTGTGCAAATTTGAAGAATCTCACCATAACACATTGTAGACTGGTGGGCTTGAAGATCCGTGGGCCCCATTGTCGGATCTGTGACTCCATGGAAGATGTGATTTAGGTAAGCGTGCCGTAAAGTTGCATCTGATTTTTAAAACATTCCCACTGACATAATATTTTACAAATTGAGAACCACATATTCGTGTGTAAAAGCTCGGAAAGATGACCGAATAGAGATCTGAATATCGTGCTTTCCACCAAACACTTGGAGTGCTCAAACATACGCATTTCATTCTCCATCTGAACTATGCATTCTCTCACAATGTCCAACAACAGACTTTTACTTTCTAGTAAATGAATGGAAATGTGTTGACTTTTGTTGATATAATGATATTATCAAGAGTCTGTATCAATAACTTCCATATCCCCTTGGTAGTTGTTACCATATGGCACATGATAAAAGCGCTTCTCTAGACAATCTGGGATTATGTTCCGTTTTAGGGTTTCTTCATCACCTATAACAATGTCGATAAACGTTGATCGGAACACGCCGCCTAAATCTCAGTTATGTCTCGTTGCATTATGACAATACTGACAGGGATGCTGGTCTTTTCTCCCATTGTGCAAATTTGAAGAATCTCACCATGACACATTGTAGACTGGTGAGCTTGAATGATTTTAATATATTTCATCTTGGACTATCTAGTCAAACACTTGAAAACGGATATGATCGTGTCACGAACTTTATCTATCATGTCATCGACCAACTGCTCGAAATCCCTTTCGTTTCTCGGGTTCGCATTCGACACAACACACCAAAAAAATAAACTTCAAAAAATCAGTGCCTTGATACGCATCGTATAGGCCTATACGCCTATACGATGCGTATCAAGCCCGTCGCCAGACATAACCTGCACCTGTCAGTCTGCCATATATTTTACTTTATTTTAATACGCATCGTATAGGCCTATACGATGCGTATTGAATTGGAAAGGTGTGCGGATAGACAGAGGGTGTGCCATTAGAATCTCCGTTAAAAAAAAGGATGTGCGATTATATAGTCATGTATGTCATAACTAATTAAAATATTTTTTGAAGTTACTTTGAATCGAATAAAGAGGTATAACTAAGAACTAGATATTTTGTGATTTTACTTTAAATTATCATATTATTATGAGTAAATTACTTTTTGAGTCTCTACGTTTAATGGTTTTAACCACTTGAGTCCAAAATCAAAAAGTTTAACCTGAGTCCCTATCCGTTCATTTTATAACGCTTTGAGTCCAATTTTCTAAAACTTGTGCTTTGATTTTGGACTCAAGTGGTTAAAGCTATTAAAACACAGGGACTTAAAATGTTATAAAATGAGCGGTTAAGGACTCAGAGCGTTAAACTTTTTTAATTTTGGACATGGTTAAAACCACTAAAATAAAGAGACTTAAAAAGTAATTTACTCTATTATTATACATATAATTGAACAAGTTGTTAGCTACAGTGAAATTAAAATGACATGTAGGTGACTCACAAACATAATCTAATCCAACCATGTTGAATGTGATGTCATCTCATTGGATCACTAACGGAACACTGGAGTATCATCGTGCTACCAGCGGAACCACTCGATCATATCCATCTCCACTAGGCATAGTGCCTATACACCAATTCAGGAGGAAACCCAATAATCATGGGAAAAAAAAAACCCCTTGTGAGAATCGAACCCAGAACCTATTGGTCATAAAACTTTATCACACCCCGATACCACTAGGCTATAAAGCCATGGACAATTAATAGTTTAATACATATTTTACATAAAAATTCTTAATTGATATTTATCATTTTCATGACTTCTATATTTATTTAATTAATAATATTTTTAAGGTAACATCCTTATTTTATAATTAAAATGAATAATAAATAGAATTAATTTTTATGAAGTTAAATGAGTTTAGACCGTGGGGTATGGTGGGGCTTGGGTTGGGGGCATGAGTTGACACGTGGAGTTGGAGCCCTCCACCGGTGAGTGATGTGTCCGTGGGGTATGGCGGGGCTTGGGTTGGGGGCGTGGCTTGGCAGTTTATTAAAAATAAATAAATAAAATACATACAGCATTAAAAAAACCTAAAATTTTATTAATTACAAAATAAAAAACCTAAAAACGATTACAAAATTAAAAAAAAACCTAAAAATTACAAAAAAACCTAAAAACGATTAAAAAAAAACCTAAAGCGTTAGGTAAATTTCAAAAAGCGCGAGCTTGTCGAACGGCCTTCGCTCCTTGCCCCGAAACTCAATGTTCGCCACCGCCACCCGGTCCTCGTGGCTTAACTCGCCACTCGGAACGGCTTCGTAGTAGGCCTTGAAACGATCGAGCTTGGACCGTAGCTCGCGCCATTTATGTTGGCACGCGTTGAGGTTGTGCCGGTCGTGTCCGACGTTATGTCGGTAGCTTGCGAATGCTTCCGGCCAATATCGTGTTTGGCCGGGTGGTCGCCCCTTCATAACGTCAACGACGCTTGTGACAAGAGCCAATTCTTCTTCGTGGGTCCAAGAGGCCATCTTCTTCGGGTTGGGGTAGCGGGTTCGTGGGATCAAGTGGGTTATGGTTGGGGTAGCCGGTGGGGTAGCGGTGGACAGCGATGGTTTGGGATGGGGTAGCCGGTGGGGTTTGGGGTTACATTTATAGGGGATGTTGGGGGTTGAGGTGACCGCTTGGCTTGGCCAAACGGTTGGAATTTAAAATTCAAACACCCGCTATGACATGGCGGTGGACAGCGAATAGGAGGCCGCCACATCGGATCTCAAGCCCGCCCCACGCCCGGCTTCAAAACCAAGCCTCAAGGGCCACGCCCCAACCCAAGCCCACCCGGGGTGGTGGCTTGGGCGTTTTCCCCCAACCCACGCCCCAACCCAAGCCACATACACCATAGTCTTAGTATTTGTGTCGTGTGTATATTTACTAGAAGTCTATAATTAATTAAAAAATTTGTTTTGAAACCATCAATGACATCCAACTACAATTATAAATACAAAATTACGGTAAGATGTAGGTTCAACCATATTAACACACCATTAGATCCAACTACAATTAATTTCTTAAACAACTTTGGAAATATATCTAAAGGGTTGGAAATGTAATCACTCATTGTTTTCTCTTCAAAGACAATTGCAAAAAAAAAAAAATGTACGATTAAATCACATTAAAAAAACTGGTCCCGCAACGCGGGGAATCAGTTCTAGTTTATTAAATAACAAAACTGGCCCCACATTGGTTGAGGAGGAGAACGAAGCCTTCCTTATAAGGGGGTGGAAAACTTCTCTACCAAGACGCGTTTTGTCTGGATGAGCAACTCGTCGAGTGAAAACAAAACTGTGAGTTTCTAAATAGACAACCCAACAATCAAGAGTAAAAAAATTAATATTTTAACAGGTTTACTTGTGCTATTATAGAAACTATCTCTCAGAAGGTCCAAAACTATCACTATTCTTCTTTGGTCGTAATATTAACACATGGAAAAAACTTATTTACATATGGTGTATACGGGCCGTATACTGTTATACGGCCCGTATAGAATAAAAAAAAAACAACAAAATCTGTGCTAGCAGACTTTGTCAGTTTTTTTTATTCCATACGGGTCGTATAAGAGTATACGGCCCGTATACACCATGTGTAAATAAGTTTGCCTGGTCGTATACAATGTATACGAACGTGTATACGGGCCCGTATACTTTTATACGGCCCGTATGAAACGAAAATTTGATTTTTCTCAAAGTATTTAAGGGATTTAAGGTGTAAATCACGCTAGATATTTTACAGTCGTGAGGTGCTCAAGCCTTTCTAAAAGTAGAAAAAAATAAAACATTAACAAGTAACAAAGATTGAAGAACAAGAAAACGTGTCGTATGACTGTAATAAAACGGAAGCTATCAACGCGGGATTACGGGCATGGTGTTATTCTTTATTTAATATTTATAGAATAAAAGGAAGGGTGAGGCATTTGATGAGAGTTGTAAGGAGTCTGAATCTTCGGTTTCATCAGCCTGTACCGAAGAAACCAAATTCGCAACAATGAGCGTGAGTCCATTGTTGTTCGTGAATGTTTCGAATCATCATAAAAGACGTGTCAGGTTCTTCTGCTAGTGGTCGGGCTTACAATGCTTCCATAGGGTGATAAACAACACCCTATTGATATACTCTATTAATTTGTAAGTATATCAACGAGCAACAGTGCAGTTAACGGTGACGGCGGTTTCCACTTTAATATGGAAGACGTATATTATGATTAAATTATACATACATTCCACTAAAAAACAACCCCTATATCAATATATTTCCACTAAAAACAAATACTTTTTCTCTCTCCTTTCAATTAAATAATATTATCATTACATTTTTCTCTCTCCTTCACTCACAACCACTTTCAATATATATTAAAAAAATTATACTGGATGAACAGTGTCCCCCCAAATATACAGATGAACAGTAACATTTTCTCTCTCCTCCACTCACAACCACTTTTTATACCCTTTATAATATAAAAACCTCTCCTCTCATTATTTGATGGATTGAATGTGAGTGCTCTAAGTGGTGATAAAATTTCAACTAACATATATACTTAAATTCCAACCATTACTAATAATGAATAACAAACTTTAAGTTTAAATAATATATAGAGTAAAATGCACGGATAGTCCCTGTGGTTTGAGTAAAGTTTCACCGTTAGTCCTAACCTTTTCAAAATTACATATATGCTCCCTATGGTTTGCTCAGTTATTACTCGGATAGTCCCTAGAGTGAATGGAGGTTAGTTTTCTCAGTTAAGTGGATATGAAATGACAAAATTACCTTTCTCATTAAAAACAATATATTAAACATTAAAAAAAAACTAAAACTAAGAATTAAAAAATTGTATAATAATATGTTAAAATTATCTTTTTAAAGTCCACCCCATCGCCGGCCATCAAACACCAACCATCGCCGGCCACCACTAACAATTCCGGTTCCGACACATAGACCGCTATCTCTATTGTGTCTCCCCTCGCCGCACTGCCATCACCACCACAGCTCGATCTACAACACAACTCTAGTTTTTGTAAATTTCATACGTAGCCATCCTAGGTTAGGAAGTGGGTAGAAAAATAAATGTAATCTAATTATACATACATAATATTAAAACTGAAAGTCGGTGAATTTTCCATAATTAGCCACTCCTTTTTTCTACGCAATCTACACATTTCATAATTAGCCCCTACTTTTTCAGTAATATGAAAATAAGTATATTAAGAAAATACCATTTTTTACTTAAACCCCTTCCACTTTGCAAATTATCATTCATAGCCCTTACTTTATGTTACATGTTTTACAAAATAGCCCATTTAGTTTTTAACATTCCAACTTCAGTTCAATACCATATATAATATACGTTTTCAACCTATTTAGTTTTTTACTTAAATTTTCTTCAATAACTTTCGTTCGATAATTTATTTCTTCAAAAACTAATTTGTGGCAGTGTTTACAAACTTTGTAAAATATCATTTCGACCCCCTCAAGTTTCTAATGTTTCGACGTTACCCATTCCATTCCTTTACTTTAAAAATACGACTTTTATGTGTGTATTTCTTTGTACGTGTGGATATAAATTCAAGTTTGTTTATGTTTGCAACGGACCCGCGGCGTATCGCCCGCGGGTCAAATTACTAGTTTAGATAAGAGAATAAAAATGTTCATGTATGATGTATTGAGAGTTTGTAGGAATTTTGGGTCCCCCAGTCCCCCACTTGCTTCCAGCGCCACGTGTTCTTCTGGGTTTCCATTTTCAGAGGGGTCAATTTCTTTATCGACGAGATAAGATGAAAACTATCGGTCACCGTTGTTCGTTGCTTTATCCTTTATCTGCCTCCTAAAAGATAGGCAATTTTCATTTATAAAAATACTAACATGCACTTCTGTTTGAGTAGTAACTATTTGACTATATAACTAGATAATGAAATCGAAGAGGAGGTGTTAAGAATTATTTATCTTTTTAATATCCTAAAATTTTAACATAACATATTAGGAATATTTTATTTTAAAAAACGAATAAGATTTTCTTGTTTAGATAGTGTTGGTATGACTTTATTTAAATGATGTTAGATTAAAATAATAAGATTCAAATCTTATTTTTCATTTCCATTCATATAATTTCATTAAAGTTATTGATGACGTGACTAGCTTAAGTTTAATAAACTAATTATTAGTGTAGAATAGCTTAAAGGGTTAAAGGGTTCAAGTAAGCCACCAACTGTAGTGAAGAGCAAAATGCATTGCACATTGTCATGTCCCATCACACTTTACGTGTGACTTCTCTCACTCAGCCGCAAAAAGGGCACGTGAGAAGAGACGGTCTTTTACCCGCAGGTCCGAAGCCTTCGACCTACCAAAACGGGCAACCCCCTCACTGCATCACCGGATCACTAGTCAAAGGTTTCTACTCTTGGCTTCCTCTTTCCCTATAAATGACCATCTTCAGTCACTCTGCCAAACATTCCGAAATCTCACTCTCTCTCTAGAATCTGCACATTGCATATTCAATTCTTCACATTCAATAACACAATCACATTGCATGCATCGGATCTGGGTTGAGTTGTTCTCAACCTTGAATTTTAAGCAATTGATAAAAGAGTGATCCGACCCCACGTATTGCATACGTAGGGGGACCCTCGACCTGCGTTAGGCAAAACGAGACTCGTGAAGTCTTTTGCCTAACCAGTCCCTCTACTATTCTTTGTCTCATATTTGTTGTAGCAACAAGTTAGAGCCCACTGTGGGGCTACACTACTAAGTTCATCTTTGAAGACCAGTAGTGTAGCTCCAACTTCGTTAAAATATCATGTTTGGAGGCGAATCTCCGGGTGAGGTGAACCAAGTAACACGTACTTCTACACCTAGTACTAGCCAAACTCCACAGGCTATGCCCACCTCGTTCTCAACTCCGGGTAACACCTCTGCAGGGGCCACATATCCTGAGTTTTCTTCCTTTCAGACACCAAACCCATCTCGTTCAGGGGTTCCATCCCCTCATATCGGTGTAGCAGGCACACCAACACGCATCGATTTAACACCTGATGGGGTGGCAAGCAACTTTCTACAGTTGAGGTCCCTGCTTAACCAGTAGGTGAGCAGAGAAAGGGATAAAGGAGTAAGAATCAGGCTGGATTATGATGAACCCGAGCCCTCATTGTCCCCAGGGCCACCTCTGCCTCCTTTTATAAGCTCACAACCTACCGTGTCAAGAAAGGAAGCTGGTCCCAGTCACCCTCCTCTGAATCTAAGTCCATATGCAGTTGCAAGACCAGATCCAACCACATTTCCTTTATTCTCTTCCCAGCCTGTGGCAACCGATGCACCATTGGAACACGAGTTAACCTTGGATCAGTTGCTATAGTCACCAGTTTCAAGCCCTCCACCTCCTGTGTCTACTACATGGTAGCAAGCCTTATCCGTTCTTCCTTTGGCACGAAATGCTGCCATGAGTACCCCTATGGGGATGAACTACATGACTGCACCTGAAAGCCTTCAAGGCTTCAACCTTATGCCATAGATGATGGCTCAGATGATGGCAAACTTCCCATGGCAATATTTCATAAACAAGTACTAGCCACTCAAGGGAATGCAAACACCAATCCGGCCTCAAGAGCAGAAGAAGATCTTGCCAAACCATACAAGCCAAGTAATTTGTCATGTTTTTCTCAACACATTGCCGACTATGATTTCCAAAGCCGAATTAAGATGCCATCTCACATAAGAACATATGATGGGACGAAAGATCCCGAAGACCACCTCCAAATCTTTATCGGGGATGCTAGAATTGAGAAATGGTCCAACGCCGAGTGCTACCTTATGTTCATGCAAACCCTTGTAGGGTCTGCCCGGATCTGGTTCAATGACTTACCAGACAAAAGCATTCGAACCTTCGATTATTTAAGCAAAGGCTTCTTGGCTAACTTTTCGCAGCAAAGGAGGTACGTTAAAGATGCAACCGTGATCTTCCAAATCAAGCAAAGGGATGATTAAAGTCTTAGAGATTTCATCGAAAGGTACAAGAAAGAAGGGTTAACATACGTGGGTGCTGACGAGAAGATGAGGGTTGCAGGCTTCATGAATGCAATCACCTCCAAGTAGCTCACCAGGGACTTTAACAAGTGCCTGCCCAAAACCCTTGAAGAAGCCCTTGAAAGGGCTGAAGCTCACATCCCGGGGGAGGAAGCTGACGATATCAAGGAACAAATAAAAAGGGGTCCTAGCTGGAGAAGTAACAACCCCAATAGAAGAAAAGGAACTATGGCTCTTATAAAAAACGTTCCAGGAACTCAGATCCATGAAGGTCTGGAGGTAGGAACCCTTCTAGCAGGGAAAAGACTATGAACTTCACAGCCTTAACCAAAACCCCACAATAAATCCTTGCCACTGAAGAGGTAAAACACAGCTTCCGACAACCCAGACCTTTGCCCAAGAGCAAAAGGAATGAAAACTCCACTCGATTTTGTGAATTTCATGAAGAAAAAGGCCATCACACCAATGACTGTTTTCAACTCAAGAAAAGAATTCAGAAAGCTGTTAAGTCTAAAGAGCTTGCCCACTTGGTCAAAGGGGTAAATGACAAAATGGTTGATGGAAAAAGTAAAGAGGTAAACATGGTGAACCTTGATGGAGAAACCTCCTATAAACGGCAACTCTTGGAGGCTTGGTAGCTTCAATGTATATGTTTCCCACCACCAGAAAAGGGTCTTCTCTCGAACCCTTTGGTGGTGGAAGCCATTGTGGGAACCATCAAAACAAGCAAACCTTACATTGATACGGGGGCAGCAACTGATATAATGTTCAAGAAGTGCTTCAACCGGCTCAGCAACGATGAACGTTCAAGGCTTCAACCAGCCGAGTCCTCAATTAAATATATTGTTGACATCCCCATCAAGCCTTAGGGCCAAATCACACTTGATGTTTGTTTCAGAGAAGGAAAAATGGAAAGGACCAAACCACTCACCTTTGTGGTGATCAACATGCCATCCAACTATGATGTTATCACAGGAAGGCCGGGTAAAGTGATTTTGGTATGGCTGTTTCAGTTGGTCAAGGTGTAGTCAAGTTCCCCACCGAAAGAGGAATTGCAACCCTTCAACTTGAAGGGTAGAGCTCAACAAAAAACGAAGAGGAAGAGCAAGGTTGGATCATTAACCCTAAGTATCCACAACAAAGGATAAGGGTAAACACCAACCTCATCGAAGACACTCTCTCGTATCTCAAGAAGCTGCTGACACACAACATGGACATCTTTGCATGGTGTCCCGAGGACATGACCAGTATCCCTCGAGATATCGCCGAACATGAGCTCAAGATCCCACCTAACGTGAAACCTATTTTTCAGCAGAAACGAAGTTAAGCTCCAGATAGAAGCCTGGCAGCATGCAATGAGGTTGAAGGGTTAGTAAAAGCTGGCATTCTCCTAGAGGTTAAATATCACTCTTGGATAGTCAATCCTGTGATGGTCAAAAAGCCAGATGGATCATGGAGAATGTGCATCGAATTCAAAGACTTGAACAAAGCTTGTCCAAAGGATTGTTACCCTTTGCCCAAAATTGATCTAAAAGTCGATTCGCTCACAGGCTTCCCCTTCAAATGTTTTCTCGATGCTTATAAACGCTATCACCAAATCCAAATGAAGAAAGATGATGATGAAAAGACAGCCTTCCATACCGACAAGGGCATTTTTTGTTACCAAAAAATGTCTTTTGGCTTGAAGAATGCAGGGGAAACCTACCAACGCTTGGTAGATAAAGCATTTGCTGAAAAAATAGGCAAGAACATGGAAGCCTATGTGGATGACTTGGTGACTAAGAGCAAAACCGAGAGCCAAATGCTCGATGATATACATGAAGCGTTTCGGAGTCTCAGAAGGATCAACATAAAGCTCAATCATGTGAAATGCTCATTTGGTTTTGAAGAAGGCAAGTTCTTGGGGCATATCGTGGGCAAACAAAGCATAAAGGCCAACCCTAACAAGGTTAAAGTGTCACACCCCCAAAATCCACAAGCGAAGTATCACCGCAGGAGGCGTGACATGACCATGATCATGCCACCAATCATATTGAACAATTCTTTAAAGTACATATAAAACCAACCACAATATAATTAGTGTCCAAAAGAAATCAACCAAGTTCAAGTTATCAGCGGAAGCATAAAGTTTAAAACCAAAATATAAGTTTAAAAGTTCAAATGCTTAACATGGAACTCAACAGTCCATGTCCCACAACGACCTCTTCCACCTGTGCAAGCTCCATCTAAGCACCTAACGACCTGCAATGCATGTAGCAACGAATCAACAACAAAGTTGAGCGAGTTCACAGTTGGTTATCCATTTTAGAGTTGTTCCTCAACCATAAGTTCATTTGAAAACCTTGAGTTAACCAATTCCTTGTTTCACAAACCATAACCAGTGGGGACTACCCCATGTTAACCACTAGACCCGTTACCATATCGACCACTGACTGAAGACATGTTTATGTGCCCTGCGTCAATGTCTATCATCATTGACTAAGTGCCCAGATCCATTAGTCCACTCCCGTCCTCTGCGACACGGTGTGAGGCTTGTCAAACCTAATAGCGCTATTTAACTAATGACCCGTTCGCCTTTGGCCTGGTGATTAAGTCGATATAAAAATGAGGGACTTCATGATAGAGTTTTGTCTAGTAAGTTTAATGTTGTCATCCTTCCTATGGAGGATGGAGGTACGTAATCTACCTAAGGAGAATACGCAGGTTAAATGTTGTCATCCTTCCTATGGAGGATGGAGGTACATATTCTACCCAAGGAGAATCTGCAGGTTCCGTTTTAGTTTCTTAACCCATTCCCAAACCATTGGGAATCCCATGCCTTGTAGAAAGTGTGAACTCACCTTAGGTTAGCTCAGCAGATACACGAAAGATAAATCGAGCTGACTGAGGTTAACCACGTCCTAACATGGTTACCATACAAGTCAGGTCTAGGTTCAAGTAGTGCATATCAGTTTTCACATAAGCTAACAGGTTACTAACACGTAATGATCATGGCAAACACTTAAGATCACATTTCAACACGTTAACAGTCAAGTACACATCATATCCAAACTTGTGCGACTCAGATGATTGGGCTCACACAAGTTTAACTGGCCAATCATCTTGTGCGATTCAATATTTGAAGCCCATTAAACCTTTGGCCCAACCTGTTGTGCGTCCAGCATAACTTGTGCGACTCACAACGGGTTGTGCGATCCAATGCAAACCCGGCCCAAAACATGCAACCCATTACTCATACGGCCCAAACAATTAAACAGATAATCACTTGTGCGGTCCATTTAATCTTATGCGACCCGAATTAAATTGACTGAGTTTTGGGCTTTAAGGCCCAACAACATAATAAGGTTCAAACAGTTGTGTGTGGCCCAAGACTTGTGCGATCGAAACTGCCTTGTGCGATCCACATGTCTTGTGCGATCATGCAATTTCTAAGTTGTACGTTGTGCTTAAACGGTTGCACCCTGTCTTGTGCGACTGTATTGTGCGACCGGCTTGTGCGATCCGTATTAGATTTCCATAAAATATGGAAATCAGTTACACCATTTATTTGCAAATCAATTCTAACAGTTTCCTAACTTGCATCCATCAATCAAAACAATTAAACAGTTTCCAATCATGCAAATCATCGATCAAACTAAACATTTACTAATTAATTCTTATGAACCCTAATTAATCATATAACAACTCATCATCATCACATAGAATCAAATAGCATGATTAACATCAAGATTCTTAATTCATCATTCAATAACTCAAGCCAAATCTCATAATCCATCCAAATCCAAACACATAAAGCCCGGTTCTAGATCATTATTATCATCACATGATTATCGAACCCTATATTGAACTAACATATTACACATGTGAGCCGATTTACATGAACACTAACCTCATCAATTTATATCATAATCAATCATATATCATTCGTAAATCATTATGTAGGAATATATAAATAGCAATATTATCCAACAAAACAATAATCATGAAACACTAACCGGTTAGAAGGTAGAACAAGGATGATCCGAATCAAGAAAGCTTCAAGGAAGAGAGGATGTTGCCGCCGAGTTCAAGAGAGAGAGGGAGAGAGATTTAGGGTTTGCTAAACTTTGTGTGTTTTGGTGAAGTGTAGGATTTATACTAACACCCTAGGTGTTATACGAACGAAGGGAGTGGGCTGGACCCTTCATGGGCTGCCCTTGGGTTTTGAGTACAAAGAGTGTGGCCCGAATGAGCTTGTACGATTAGGCTAGTGTTGTGCGACTACATTATATACATACATTACACACATAATCATATAACGTAACAAACATTCCCTTAAAACCACGTATCACGTAATCACATATTGTTCAAACAAGTTACATGAAAGTACAACGAAAGGTTTGAAATACGAATTGTCACATCATCCCCAAGTTGAAAGAAATTTCATCCCGAAATTTAGCACGTAGTTACTAAGGAAGCTAGTTAGGTTGTGTGGTTTCCTGGTTTTCCTGGGGTGTCACATCCTTCCCCCGTTGGTTTGGAATTTTGTCCCGAAATTCTGTAGTAGCTCCAGCCTCAGTAGTGGTTTCGCTTTTCTCGAACAATTGGGGATACTTGTCTTTCATTTGGTCTTCTCGTTCCCAGGTAAACTCTGGGCCACGACGGGAGTTCCAACGAACTCGAATAGTGGGTATTCTGGTACGTTTGAGAACCTTAACATCTCGGTCCGAAATTTCTACTGGTTCCTCGACGAATCGCAGCTGATCGTCGATAGTGAGTTCCTTGAGAGGAACTATGAGGGTCTCATCTGACAGACACTTCTTCAGATTTGACACATGGAATACATTATGAACTCCACGGAGTTCTTCAGGTAGATTCAGTCTATAGGCCACTTTGCCGAATTTCTCAGTGATTTCAAAAGGTGCAAGATAACATGGTTCAGCTTGCCTCGTTTACCAAAACGAATCACACCTTTCCAAGGTGAAACTTTAAGTAGCACTCGATCCCCAACCTGGAACTTGAGTGATTTCCTGCGCTTATCAGCATAGCTTTTCTGACGGTCACGAGCTGCCGCCATTCATTATCGTATTTGGGCAATCTTTTCGGTCGTGTCGACGATGAGTTCTTGGCCAGTGATTTGGCTGTCACCAACTTTTGCCCAACATAAAGGTGATCGGCATTTTCGTCCATACAATGCCTCGAACGGAGCAGCCTGGATGCTGGTGTGGTAACTGTTGTTATACGAAAATTCTACCAAAGGTAGGTGTCTTTCCCAGTCGTTACCAAAGTCGATTACACATGCTCGAAGCATGTCTTCAAGAGTTTGGATGGTGCGTTCAGACTGCCCATCCGTCTGAGGATGATATGTTGTGCTCATATCTGGACGTGAGCCAAAGGTTTTGTGCATTACCTGCCACAAATCCGAGGTAAAATGTGGATCACGGTCCAAAATGATGGAGGTTGGCACCCCCTGCCTCGAGACTACTTCCTTCAGGTAGATGTCAGCTAGAGTAGAGAACTTATACGTTTCTTTGATAGCTAGGAAGTGTGCAGACTTGGTTAGTCGATCCACTATCACCCAGATGGTATCATTTCCTCGTTGAGATCTAGGTAAGCCAGTAACAAAGTCCATGGAAATTTGTTCCCACTTCCATGTTGGGATCTCTAGTTTTTGAAGTAGGCCTGATGGCTTCTTGTATTCGACCTTGACTCTTGCACAAGTCAAACATTTACTAACATAGGTCGCTATGTTAGCTTTCATGTGGGGCCACCAGTACGTAGTTTTGAGATCGTGGTACATCTTATCCGAACCAGGATGTACCGAGTAACGAGACTTATGAGCTTCATCCATCACAAGGTCACGTAGATTACCATAGGATGGAACCCAGATGCACCCCGCTAAATAGTAAGCACCGTCTTCCTTTAGTTCTACCCGTTTCTCCAATCCTCGCAGGGACTCAGCCCCGAGGTTCTCTTCTTTCAATGCTTCGACCTGAGCATCACGAATTTAGGCAAGAAGACTAGAGTGAATGGTAAGCTGTAACACACGTACACGCTTAGGTTTGGTTTCTTTTCGACTGAGGGCGTCAGCCACCACATTGGCTTTGCCTGGATGGTATCTGATTGCACATTCGTAGTCGTTAAGAAGTTCGACCCATTGCCGCTGTCGCATGTTCAACTCCTTCTGATCGAAGATATGCTGGAGACTCTTGTGATCAGTGTAAATGGTGCACTTGTTACCGTACAAGTAATGTCTCCATATCTTAAAAGCAAACACCACTACTCCCAACTCCAAGTCGTGAGTAGTATAGTTCTTTTCGTGAACCTTTAGTTGTCGTGATGCGTGACCAATGACTTTCTCACATTGCATCAACACACAACCAAATCCCTGGATTGACGCGTCACAATAAACCACAAAGTCGTCTGTGCCCTCAGGCAATAAGTGAAAAGGTGCGCTACAAAGCTTCAATTTCAGTTGCTGAAATGCGGATTCCTGAGCATCACCCCAACGGTAGGTGACACCCTTCTGAGTAAGAACGGTAAGAGGCTGCGCAATCTTTGAGAAATCCTTGATAAGCCTTTTGTAGTAACCCGCCAAACCCAAGAATTGACGGATTTCAGTTGGAGTACGAGGTACAGGCCAATTCCTAATTGAGTCAACCTTGGATGGATCAACGTGAATCCCATCCTGATTAACCACGTGGCCTAGAAAATGGACTTCACGAAGCCAGAAGTCACATTTCGAGAACTTAGCATAAAGCTGTTCTGTTCGAAGAAGTTCCAAAATGAGTCTCAGATGACGCTCGGTGATGTGTTCAAAATGTAACATATAAATTTCATCAAATGAGGCATAAAACTAACCCTTTTTTAGTACTAATGTTGGAAAAAGTGTGCTTTTGTCTTCCTTTTGTATTTTCAGGATTAAATGAGCTCAAATTAACAAAAGAAGCAAAACGACATCAAAATCTAACATAAATACAAGAAAAGGAACAAAACGTGACATGCCCGACCCCACAACAACATCTTCCCAAGCAAAACAAGAGATCAGGAGACTGAACACGCCCCGTGCTCAGCCAGCACGGGGGCGTGCCCAAGTGTCAGCAGAAAAGACAAAGTGGTAAAAGCTTCTATTGCCCACCACGGGCCGTGCTCAGCGGACACGGGGCCGTGGTCAACTATAAGATTCGCATAATCCAGGCAAATCTTCATAGTACAAAGATTCTTCTGCACACGGGGTCGTGCTCAGCGGACACGGGGGCGTGGTCAACTAATAAGACAAAGCTGCATTTAATGAAGAAAGAGAGGATGTGGACACGGGGCCGTGCCCGAGCTTCTGTTCAGCCTATAAATAGAAGTGCTTGGCTCAAGCTCAAACCATCCCTTGGCACACCACCTCTCTCACACTTCACCCACCACCCACCACCACCATAACACCATCATCCACCACCATCATCCATTGTCCATCGTAGAGTGTGTGAGTCGTCTCGGGATCCAAGATTGATCGTAAGAGTTCTTGACAATCAAGGCCATGTTTGCCTAACTCTCTTACATCACTTGGTGAAGACAAAGTGTCTAGTGTAATACTTTTTATTTCTAATCTTTTGCACTTTTTATTTGGTTTTGTATTAATGGCTTTAATAACTAGTTGCTTATGTTGAAGGTGATCTTTCCTTATCGTTTGTCCGTGGTGTCTTGAAATTATTTTACTGTCTATATAAAATAAAAGATTTTCACCATTCATATCTCCACGGTCTATATGGAGGTATGTTGGCTACCTGGTCGGGGGTTAAGGGAACAGTTTGGTAAAGGTCTTGCCATTGTTCAGCGTTTAGAGGTCCTGTAATGGACCTGGGTCAAATTTAGTAGGACCTCCTTCAATACTTCACGGTATTGGATGGCGGGGGTCCAAACTCTTTGATCCCCTCATAAGTTAACTACTATTAATACTATAACCCGGCTATTTAGGACTGTATCCCTGCTGACTCAGACTACTTAGCCGAGGGTAACGTCACCTCCAAAAGAGGGGCCTACCATAATATTGCATTAATAACTTAATTAATTATCTTCCAATAATCCACCCATTTAGGATTGTATACTTGCTGACTCAAACTACTGGGGTGAGGGTAACGTCACCTTCAAAAGAGGGGCCTACTACAATAACTAAGATAATCTCTTAATTATGTGCAAAAGTGCGGAAATAATCAAAGGTTACACTAGATACGAGTCGGAACCAAGTGATTCATCTTGTCTATCTGTTTTTATTTTTATTTTATTTTCAGCATTTTAGTTAGTTTTTATTTTTCTTAGTTTAAAACATTTTTCTAAACTTTTTATTTTTGATTAGACGTTGAGGATAAACCGGTATTAAACGCTCTTGTGTCCTTGGACGACCTCGGTATCTTACCAACGCTATACTACGCTCACGATGGGTGCACTTGCCCATATGTGTGTTTAGTGTTAGTAAAATATCGTGTTTTATAAATTTAAAACTTGGCTAAAAATAAGTGTTAAAGGGGCTTAAAATATACACCTAATATATATAACACTTCACACGCATCAAGTTTTTGGCGCCGCTGCCGGGGACACAAGGATTTTAAGAAAGCTTAGAATCGACGGCCTAATCAGTTTTTCAAAACTTTTTTTTAAAACGCGCGCATATTTTTCTGCATTTTAGTTTAGTTTTGCATTTACAGTAGCCTGTACACGGGGCCGTGTTCACTGAACACGGGGCCGTGTTGCACATTTTCATAAAAACACCCAGTAAAAGAAGCTTGAACACGGGTCGTGCTTACTGAATACGCCCCGTGCTCAACGAAATCAGTAAATTTAATTAAAACGCCCAGATACAGATCCTGAACACGGGGCCGTGCTCACTGAACACGGGGCCGTGTCCAGCCTCTGTTTCCGTTTTTATTTTTGTTTCCTGGTCTCGAGACTCGGTTGTGGTCTACTGAGTGATTCTTATGGATCAATACTCAGGAAGTTACAACTACACCTATGAGGAGGATGATTATAGGGGTAATTATTGCACTAATTGTCGTAACACACGCTCGGTTCAAAATAATCACTCATATCAACCATCCAATTCATACACATACTATGAGGAACCTAGGTACGAGCCATCAACTTCATACACATTCTATGAAGACCAAAGGTATGAACCTCCTCCCTCATACTCATATTTTGATGAACCAAGGTATGAGCCTTCATACTCATACTTTGAGGAACCAAGATATGAGCCACCACCTTCGTATGCTTATTATGAGGAACCTTGGCGTGAACAACCCACCTCATTTGAGTATTATGAAGAACAAAATTACGAACCTTATCCATCATATGCTTACAATGAAGAACAATGGTGCGAACCATCTACTTCATATGGGTATTATGAGGAACAAAGGGTCGAACAACCGGATTCAAGCTTAGAAAATCCCGATTCTTTTTCTATAACCGAAGTAACCATTAGGATATTAGAACACATTAGAGTTATCGATCGTTGTATAAGAGAATCTCGCGCAAGGGAATAGGAGTCCCGCGCAAGAGAAGAATTAAAAAAGGAAGAGATAACTAAAAGTGTAAAAATGGAAGAACAAATAAGTGAAAAACCGACACATGAGTTAAACAACGAAAAAGGTGAGTCCGAAAACGTTAAAATTCAAGAAGAGTCTAATTTTGAAGAAACTAATCTCTTGTCACCTTCTTTTGAAAATCATTGTTTAGTACCCACTCATGCTAAGTTTTTAAAAGAGTTAAACACTAACACTAAAATTGACGAAACGGTAAGTGTTAAGTTAACTAATGATCAAGCTTCGCTAATAAAAGAAGACCCATTTGAAATTAACATTACACCGGTTCCATGTTTCTTTCAAAATTCGTTTATTAGTAATGTCACAATCGATAAAGATCTTTGTGTTAACATAATGCCTAACTACATTTTCGAAAAATTAAGTATTAGTGATTTTTCTCCACTTCAAATACCCATTTTTCTATCCAATCGGAAAGTAATAAAATCAATCGGTATAGTTGAGGATGTCTTGGTTCAAACAAATCAAATGGTAATCCCGACCGACTTTGTCATCCTCGATGACGCTCCTCTAGTGTTGGGGCGACCATTTGTAAAAACTCACGAAGCTTTGAAAAACCGGAAGTTCAACAATCTACCTCTTCAATTAGGGGCATTTAAAAGAAGTGTCGATCTCGAACTATCAATGAAATATCCATTCGGCAATAATGACCCCCTAATTGAAGATGAAGATGAACCACCTGATACAAGTGAAGAGATTGACCACTTTGTTGAAGAAGAGGTCGCCATAGAACAAACTTTTAAAGTTCTTGATCGAAATGAGCAACCAAATAAGGAGTCTCCTAAAGACCCACCACTTGAGCTCAAAGAACTTCCAAAAGGTTTGGAATATGCTTTTCTAGACAAAGAGGGTAATTTACCTGTAATTATTTCATCTAAATTAGATAGCTTAGAAAAAGAAAAATTAATTAGTCTTTTGAAAAAACATAAAAATGCAATAGCTTGGAAACTTGTAGACATAAAAGGAATTAGTCCTTCTATGTGCACACACAAAATTTTGATGAATGATGACTACGAATCGGTCATACAACCACAACGTCGAGTGAATCCAAATGTTCAAGAAGTGGTTAAAAACGAGGTCATCAAACTACTTGATGCCGGACTTATCTATCCTATCTCCGATAGTCCTTGGGTGAGTCCCGTCCAAGTAGTTCCAAAGAAAGGAGGTATGACGGTAATAACTAACGAAAAGAATGAATTAATACCAACGAGAACTGTCACAGGATGGAGAGTATGTATAGATTATAGACGATTAAATGAAGCAACAAGAAAAGACCACTTTCCTTTGCCCTTCATTGATCAAATGTTAGAAAGATTATCCGGTCATAAATTTTACTGTTTCTTGGATGGTTTTTCAGGTTACTTTCAAATCCCGATAGCACCCGAAGACCAAGAAAAGACAACTTTCACATGTCCCTATGGAACTTTTGCTTATCGACGCATGCCGTTTGGTCTATGTAATGCCCCCGCAACATTCCAACGTTGCATGGTAGCCATCTTCCATGACATGATAGAAAAGACAATGGAAGTCTTCATGGACGACTTTTCTATCTTTGGGGATTCATACGACCAATGCCTCGATAACCTTGAACGAATGCTATCCCGATGTGAGGAAACTAACCTCGCCCTTAATTGGGAAAAATGCCATTTCATGGTAACGGAGGGAATAGTACTCGGTCACAAGATCTCGAGCGAAGGAATGGAGGTGGATCGAGCCAAAATAGATACCATTTCTAGATTACCACCTCCATCCTCCGTAAGAGCTATCATAAGTTTCCTAGGGCATGCCGGATTCTATAGACGGTTTATCAAAGACTTTTCAAAAATCTCAAGGCCTCTAACAAAATTACTTGAAAAAGATGCCCCTTTCATCTTTGACAAGGATTGCAATCAAGCATTTCTAACCCTAAAGGAAATGTTAGTCAATGCACCTATCATGATAGCGCCTGATTGGAAATTTCCTTTCGAAATCATGTGTGATGCTAGTGACTTTGCAGTTGGAGCTGTCTTGGGACAAAGAAAAGAAAAGCATTTCCACCCAATTTATTATGCTAGTAAAACACTTAATGATGCACAAGAAAATTACACAACAACTGAAAAAGAATTACTAGCTGTGGTATTTGCTTTTGATAAATTTCGTTCTTATCTTGTTCTTTCTAAAACTCTAGTCTATACAGATCATGCAGCCATTCGATATCTCTTCAAAAAGCAGGACGCAAAACCACGTTTGATTCGGTGGATTCTACTCCTCCAAGAATTTGACATTGAAATCAGAGACAAAAGAGGAGCAGAAAACACCACAGCAGATCATCTTTCACGCTTAGAAGACCCAGCTTTAGAGGCGACCAGGGACGAGCAAATCAACGAAAAATTTCCAACAGAGTCCCTGGAAATGGTGGAATATAAGGAAGAGCCATGGTACGCCGACTATGCTAACTACCTAGCTAGCGGTATAGTCACAAGAGGATGGTCACATTACCAAAGAAAGAAATTCTTTGCCAATGTGAAACACTATTTTTGGGAAGATCCATATCTTTTCAAAATGTGTGCCGGCCAACTCGTCCGACGATGCGTACATGGTAATGAAGCACGAAGAATTCTCCACCATTGTCATGAAGGTCAATACGGAGGGCATCATGGTGCCGCTAGTACCGCATGAAAGGTATTTGATTCAGGATTTTATTGGCCAACCATTTACAAAGACGCCCAAAGTCTTGTCAAAGCATGTGATGCTTGCCAAAGAACAGGTAATATTTCTTCCAAAAATGAAATGCCACAAAATGGCATTCTTGTTTGTGAAAATTTTGATGTGTGGGGACTAGACTTTATGGGACCTTTCCCACCATCGAAAGGAAACAAATATATACTTGTGGCAGTAGACTATTTGTCTAAATGGGCCGAGGCCGAGGCACTTCCAACAAATGATGGAAGAGTTGTGGTAAGATTTCTGAAAAAATTATTCTCTCGTTTTGGCACACCTAAAGCACTAATAAGTGATAGAGGTACCCATTTTTGCAACCATCAACTCGAAAATTTTTTAACAAGATATGGGGTCTATCACTGGGTCTCAACAATATATCACCCTCAAACAAACGGACAAGCCAAAGTGACTAATAGAGGTTTAAAACGAATACTCGAAAAAACCGTAGGGTTAAATAAAAAGGAATGGGCAGATAAATTAGACGATGCTTTATGGGCTTTTCGAACTGCTTATAAAACAACAATAGGTACAACCCCGTATAAGCTAGTATATGGAAAAAGTTGCCACTTGCCAGTAGAAATTGCACACAAAGCCTACTGGGCAATCAAAAATGTAAACTTAGATTTAGAATTTGCTGGTAAAAATCGATTTTGTCAATTAAATGAATTAGACGATCTTAGGAATTATGCATACTCAAATTCTGAAATTTATAAGGAAAGAATGAAAAATTTGCATGACAAACACATTAAACCTAATGAATTTCAGGTAGGGGATCTAGTTCTTTTGTTTAATTCACGACTTCGATTATTTCCTGGTAAATTAAAGTCTAGGTGGTCAGGACCTTTTTCCATCACCCATATTTTCCCACACGGTGCAGTAGAAATTAAATCTCGAAATGGGCCTCCATTTAAAGTCAATGGCCAACGGCTGAAACTCTATCAAGGATTCATTGAGGATGAAGAAGAAGAGATCTCGCTTCAAACGGTGGAAGAATAAAACATCATGCCTGGTAAGTCACGAACGATTGAGACAACAAATAAAGCGGTAAGTTTTCTAACCAAAGCTTATGGGAAACAAGGGCACTCACACGAGCACTAAAAAAAAAAAAAAAAAACTGTGCTCGGCACGAGGCCGTGTCCGCGCTGCAGTCGGGATAAATCCCCTTTTTCAAAACAGTTACTTCATTCCACACGCCCCGTTTCCCCGAAAAAGCTCTGGTTCCAGGCGAGTTTTCGCAGAATTTCAACGTCTCCTATCGCTCTAACAACATCAAGGTATGATTCTATCACTTTTAGTAGTTAGATTAGTTACTTGCATGTAGTTGAAACACCAAAAATTTGGGGAAAAATCTAGGGTTCTTGAAGTTCATCCAGATCGAACCTCAAATTTTTGTTTCGATCTGTTTGCATTTAGTTAGGTTAGTGTTATGGGAAGTTAATACACTTGTATTGTTCATAGATTCAACCGATTTCTCACAAAAACCCCAAACCCTTGTTCTTGAACCGAAAAAGATAAAATTGATAGGGTAAACGGGATATTTTGGGAAAAACGGCACTTAGGGTTTCATTTTCGGGGGAAACCGCACCTATTGGACCAAAAATTTTCAAGTTTTCGAAACCGGGTCGAAAAATGAAATTTTTGAGTAACAGACGCCTGGACACGGGGCCGTGTCCGTTGAACACGGGGTCGTGTCCAGCCCACTGTTGGCAGTTTTGTCCGAAAATATTTCTGTTTCGTGCTAACTTTTGGTGTATTCTTGCAGATGGCCAGGAAGTTCACAAGATTTAACGCCAATGAGCTCGACGCAAGAGCTCGATACGAGATTCTTCAAACAAGGCCGGAGGAATACCCGAGGCAAGCTTGCACGGACTTGCTAACCTTGGTGAATCAAATTGACCGTTTCAACAACATTGTCACGGGACCACTCAGAGTCGCCCTAAAAACTCGACTCCGTTCCGTCCATGAATGCACTTTGGAGTTCTATAGCACCTTCACATTCAACTCGAGGTGCGACCCGTTCGACAATGACGGGGTAGTATTCCGATGTGGCGGAACGAGGTATTCGATCTCTATGGCACAATTTGGGTCGATTATCGGGTTGTATGCGGAAGAGGATGCGGGAAACGAAGAAAATACTGGAGGAATCAGAGAGGTAGGTGAGAACGAGCGCCAAGCCATGTGGGCTCAGATTGGAGAGGGGTACTACAATCCGAGCAGCACTAAGAGTACGAAGTTGAGGGATCCGCTATACAGATACATTCATAGGCTCCTCGGCTACTCTCTTAGCCAAAGGCATGAAAGTAGTGGTGTCGTTGGGCTAAGAGATTTGGTTGTCCTCCACTGCATCCACAACCGCAGGCCGCTCGATGTTCCGTTCCTCATGCTCCGAAACATGCATCACAACCGCCTTGCTAGTGCACCGACTCCTATTTTCTTTGGGGGATGGGTGTACCGTCTCTTCAAGCACTTCGCCCACATACCTAGGTCATTTGAGAGGAGCCCATTGTCGGGTACGGTCGCTCAATGAACCTGATTTATGAGGCGGAAGACGGGACGGTAACCTTTCAAAGGATGCAAGGTCATGCATGGAACCCGCAAGAAGCGCTTGTCCTCCAAGCTCCGCAACATCATCAGTACCAATACCAACCCCACGGTGATCCGGGCCAATCATCCTCCTCGGGAGGCGGTTTTCCTAACTTTCAAAGTTTGCATGATTTGTTGTAGGAAAACCTTATGTGCACTAGGAACACCTATAACATGGCGAGCAACACCTACCACCGGGTCGGAGCTATCGAAAGAAACCTATCCGAGATCCAAGACGATGTTGGATATATACGAGACCACATTGCACGCCATGGAGGGGATGATGACGATGATGATGATGACGATGCTATGGAGTAGGCGAGAGGAGCGGAGGAGGAAGCGGTTGGTTGATGGTTTCCCAGGTTAACCCTTTTTCACTTTTGAACAATTGATGGCATGCGTGCCAAGTGTTGAACAATTTACTTTTCCTAACTTCTTTTATTTTCTGCATTTATTTTCCTTTTAACTTTGACATGGATGTTAACTTTGGTAAAAGTAGGATGTTTGCTATGGTATGGTATGGTGTTTATTGATTAAGCAGGTACATACGAGGCTTAGAGTACTCAACTTTAGTACTACTAAAGCCGGGACAGGAAAACCGACGAAAGAAACCTGTTTTTCAACTTTGCAGATTGTCCACACGGGGCCGTGTCCAACCAACACGCCCCCGTGCCCACTCCCCTGAACCTGCTGATTGTTTTATTTCTGCAGACCTTGACAGACACGGGGTCGTGTCCAGCCAACACGCCCCCGTGTTCACCTTCTGTAAGTTTTCGTTACTGGCACCTGAACATGGGGACGTGTTCACTCAACACGGGGTCGTGTCCAGGTAGCCAGTAACACAATTTTTTTTGCTTTTTACACCTTTTTACATATTCAATCAACCTAAAAACTTATTTTTGGGACACATTGAGGACAATGTGTAATTTAAGTGTGGGGGGAATGCTAAAACCTTGAATCTTGCAAGTCCTAAAAATACAAGCCTTACACAAAACTCTATTGGAATCGCTAATCACCCCAAATTTTTTCAAAAAATTAAATTTTTTTTATTGTCTAGGTTTAATTCGGGAAATTCAAGTTCTTAAAAAGGTTATATTTTTACGAATTTACAACCGATAGCGTCGTGATAAAAAGAACCAACATAAGAAAATTATGAAAATGCATGACAAGCTTAGCTAAAATTTAATTATATATACTTGATCACATAAAAACCCATTCCCACAAAAGTGAGTTTTGAGCCTTTATTGAGCAAACACTTACATATCATTTGACTAAATGCTCATTTTCATTTCTTGTGTGAATAGCCGCTTGGTTCTTACGACTCTAGAACTTGCCATGACGATACATTCCCGGTCCTTACCAACTTAAACCCGAGTAAGTAAATGATGGAGGCATTAGGACTAACCCTTTTTATTTCTACACTATTATTTTCTTTTTTTTACCACCTACCCAAAATCCCCCTAGTTAGCCCCTTTGAGCCTAAACCTTTTCATTTCATAACCCAAACACCCTTTTTACCCACCAAAACCTTTTTCATTTTTAACCCTTTATTTTAGTAACAAGTTCGGTTCTTCATATGACTTTTCAAAAAAAAAAAAAAATTTGTGTTGATGATGAAGCAAAAGAAAATAAACAAACAAGTTCATCAAAAATAACTTTGTTTGAATAAATAGCTTCATCAAAATAAAAGTTACAAAAATAAAAAGTCTTGCGAAAACCGACATTTGTTACGCTTTTCGCCCTTTTTCTACTAACCACTAACCACCAACCCAACCACCTACCTTTAACCCAAGCCTAACCCTTTACCCACAAAGTCCTCTTGATATCTACAAAGGTATATAAGTTAAAAAGGAGGAGGATTGATTGCTTGGCAAGCCTATGGTAGGAGTAAGTTCCATGCCGCTCTTGAGTGATCCACAAAAATACATTTTCGGCCGAGTGTTGAGTGATCCCCGTGAGGTATGTGAACTTGTATATAAATAGAATTTTACAAAGGCATGTTATGCCCTAATAAGTAATTTATCTTATGAAAAGTTTTAAATAAATCATGACGAATAGGATTGTAAATAAATAAAAATAAAATTTAATAAAGAATCTTGGAAATCCCGACACATTGCGTGACCAATGACTCTCTCACATTGCATCAACACACAACCAAATCCCTGGATTAACGCGTCACAATAAACCACAAAGTCGTCTGTGCCCTCAGGCAATGAGTGAAAAGGTGCGCTACAAAGCTTCAATTTCAGTTGCTGAAATGCGGATTCCTGAGCATCACCCCAACGGTAGGTGACACCCTTCTGAGTAAGAACGGTAAGAGGCTGCGCAATCTTTGAGAAATCCTTGATAAGCCTTTTGTAGTAACCCGCCAAACCCAAGAATTGACGGATTTCAGTTGGAGTACGAGGTACAGGCCAATTCCTAATTGAGTCAACCTTGGATGGATCAACGTGAATCCCATCCTGATTAACCACGTGGCCTAGAAAATGGACTTCACGAAGCCAGAAGTCACATTTCGAGAACTTAGCATAAAGCTGTTCTGTTCGAAGAAGTTCCAAAATGAGTCTCAGATGACGCTCGGTGATGTGTTCAAAATGTAACATATAAATTTCATCAAATGAGGCATAAAACTAACCCTTTTTTAGTACTAATGTTGGAAAAAGTGTGCTTTTGTCTTCCTTTTGTATTTTCAGGATTAAATGAGCTCAAATTAACAAAAGAAGCAAAAAGACATCAAAATCTAACATAAATACAAGAAAAGGAACAAAACGTGACATGCCCGACCCCACAACAACATCTTCCCAAGCAAAACAAGAGATCAGGAGACTGAACACGCCCCGTGCTCAGCCAGCACGGGGGCGTGCCCAAGTGTCAGCAGAAAAGACAAAGTGGTAGAAGCTTCTATTGCCCACCACGGGCCGTGCTCAGCGGACACGGGGCCGTGGTTAACTATAAGATTCGCACAATCCAGGCAAATCTTCATAGTACAAAGATTCTTCTGCACACGGGGTCGTGCTCAGCGGACACGGGGGCGTGGTCAACTAATAAGACAAAGCTGCATTTAATGAAGAAAGAGAGGATGTGGACACGGGGCCGTGCCCGAGCTTCTGTTCAGCCTATAAATAGAAGTGCTTGGCTCAAGCTCAAACCATCCCTTGGCACGCCACCTCTCTCACACTTAACCCACCACCCACCACCACCATAACACCATCATCCACCACCATCATCCATTGTCCATCGTAGAGTGTGTGAGTCGTCTCGGGATCCAAGATTGATCGTAAGAGTTCTTGACAATCAAGGCCATGTTTGCCTAAGTCTCTTACATCACTTGGTGAAGACAAAGTGTCTAGTGTAATACTTTTTATTTCTAATCTTTTGCACTTTTTATTTGGTTTTGTATTAATGACTTTAATAACTAGTTGCTTATGTTGAAGGTGATCTTTCCTTATCGTTTGTCCGTGGTGTCTTGAAATTATTTTACTGTCTATATAAAATAAAAGATTTTCACCATTCATATCTCCACGGTCTATATGGAGGTATGTTGGCTACCTGGTCGGGGGTTAAGGGAACGGTTTGGTAAAGGTCTTGCCATTGTGCAGCGTTTAGAGGTCCTGCAATGGACCTGGGTCAAATTTAGTTGGACCTCCTTCAATACTTCACGGTATTGGATGGCGGGGGTCCAAACTCTTTGATCCCCTCATAAGTTAACTACTATTAATACTATAACCTGGCTATTTAGGACTGTATCCCTGCTGACTCAGACTACTTAGCCGAGGGTAACGTCACCTCCAAAAGAGGGGCCTACCATAATATTGCATTAATAACTTAATTAATTATCTTCCAATAATCCACCCTTTTAGGATTGTATCCTTGCTGACTCAAACTACTGGGGTGAGGGTAACGTCACCTTCAAAAGAGGGGCCTACTACAATAACTAAGATAATCTCTTAATTATGTGCAAAAGTGCGGAAATAATCAAAGGTTACACTAGATACGAGTCGGAACCAAGTGATTCATCTTGTCTATCTGTTTTTATTTTTATTTTATTTTCAGCATTTTAGTTAGTTTTTATTTTTCTTAGTTTAAAACATTTTTCTAAACTTTTAGTTTTGATTAGACGTTGAGGATAAACCGGTATTAAACGCTCTTGTGTCCTTGGACGACCTCGGTATCTTACCAACGCTATACTACGCTCACGATGGGTGCACTTCCCATATGTGTGTTTAGTGTTAGTAAAATATCGTGTTTTATAAATTTAAAACTTGGCTAAAAATAAGTGTTAAAGGGGCTTAAAATATACACCTAATATATATAACACTTCACACGCATCAAGTTTTTGGCGCCGCTGCCGGAGACACAAGGATTTTAAGAAAGCTTAGAATCGACGGCCTAATCAGTTTTTCAAAACTTTTTTTTAAAACGCGCGCACATTTTTCTGCATTTTAGTTTAGTTTTGCATTTATAGTAGCCTGTACACGGGGCCGTGTTCACTGAACACGGGGCCGTGCTGCACATTTTCATAAAAACACCCAGTAACAGAAGCTTGAACACGGGTCGTGCTCACTAAACACGCCTCGTGCTCAACGAAATCAGTAAATTTAATTAAAACGCCCAGATACAGATCCTGAACACGGGGCCGTGCTCACTGAACACGGGGCCGTGTCCAGCCTCTGTTTCCGTTTTTATTTTTGTTTCCTGGTCTCGAGACTCGGTTGTGGTCTGCTGAGTGATTCTTATGGATCAATACTCAGGAGGTTACAACTACACCTATGAGGAGGATGATTACAGGGGTAATTATTGCACTAATTGTCGTAACGCACGCTCGGTTCAAAATAATCACTCATATCAACCATCCAATTCATACACATACTATGAGGAACCTAGGTACGAGCCATCAACTTCATACACATTCTATGAAGACCAAAGGTATGAACCTCCTCCCTCATACTCATATTTTGATGAACCAAGGTATGAGCCTTCATACTCATACTTTGAGGAACCAAGATATGAGCCACCACCTTCGTATGCTTATTATGAGGAACCTTGGCGTGAACAACCCACCTCATTTGAGTATTATGAAGAACAAAATTACGAACCTTATCCATCATATGCTTACAATGAAGAACAATGGTGCGAACCATCTACTTCATATGGGTATTATGAGGAACAAAGGGTCGAACAACCGGATTCAAGCTTAGAAAATCCCGATTCTTTTTCTATAACCGAAGTAACCATTAGGATATTAGAACACATTAGAGTTATCGATCGTTGTATAAGAGAATCTCGCGCAAGGGAAGAGGAGTCCCGCGCAAGAGAAGAATTAAAAAAGGAAGAGATAACTGAAAGTGTAAAAATGGAAGAACAAATAAGTGAAAAACCGACACATGAGTTAAACAACGAAAAAGGTGAGTCCGAAAACGTTAAAATTCAAGAAGAGTCTAATTTTGAAGAAATTAATCTCTTGTCACCTTCTTTTGAAAATCATTGTTTAGTACCCACTCATGCTAAGTTTTTAAAAGAGTTAAACACTAACACTAAAATTGACGAAACGGTAAGTGTTAAGTTAACTAATGATCAAACTTCGCTAATAAAAGAAGACCCATTTGAAATTAACATTACACTGGTTCCATGTTTCTTTCAAAATTCGTTTGTTAGTAATGTCACAATCGATAAAGATCTTTGTGTTAACATAATGCCTAACTACATTTTCGAAAAATTAAGTATTAGTGATTTTTCTCCACTTCAAATACCCATTTTTCTATCCAATCGGAAAGTAATAAAATCAATCGGTATAGTTGAGGATGTCTTGGTTCAAACAAATCAAATGGTAATCCCGACCGACTTTGTCATCCTCGATGACGCTCCTCTAGTGTTGGGGCGACCATTTGTAAAAACTCACGAAGCTTTGAAAAACCGGAAGTTCAACAATCTACCTCTTCAATTAGGGGCATTTAAAAGAAGTGTCGATCTCGAACTATCAATGAAATATCCATTCGGCAATAATGACCCCCTAATTGAAGATGAAGATGAACCACCTGATACAAGTGAAGAGATTCACCACTTTGTTGAAGAAGAGGTCGCCATAGAACAAACTTTTAAAGTTCTTGATCGAAATGAGCAACCAAATAAGGAGTCTCCTAAAGACCCACCACTTGAGCCAAAGAACTTCCAAAAGGTTTGGAATATGCTTTTCTAGACAAAGAGAGTAATTTACCTGTAATTATTTCATCTAAATTAGATAGCTTAGAAAAAGAAAAATTAATTAGTCTTTTGAAAAAACATAAAAATGCAATAGCTTGGAAACTTGTAGACATAAAAGGAATTAGTCCTTCTATGTGCACACACAAAATTTTGATGAATGATGACTACAAATCGGTCATACAACCACAACGTCGAGTGAATCCAAATGTTCAAGAAGTGGTTAAAAACGAGGTCATCAAACTACTTGATGCCGGACTTATCTATCCTATCTCCGATAGTCCTTGGGTGAGTCCCGTCCAAGTAGTTCCAAAGAAAGGAGGTATGACGGTAATAACTAACGAAAAGAATGAATTAATACCAACGAGAACTGTCACAGGATGGAGAGTATGTATAGATTATAGACGATTAAATGAAGCAACAAGAAAAGACCACTTTCCTTTGCCCTTCATTGATCAAATGTTAGAAAGACTATCCGGTCATAAATTTTACTGTTTCTTGGATGGTTTTTCAGGTTACTTTCAAATCCCGATAGCACCCGAAGACCAAGAAAAGACAACTTTCACATGTCCCTATGGAACTTTTGCTTATCGACGCATGCCGTTTGGTCTATGTAATGCCCCCGCAACATTCCAACGTTGCATGGTAGCCATCTTCCATGACATGATAGAAAAGACAATGGAAGTCTTCATGGACGACTTTTCTATCTTTGGGGATTCATACGACTAATGCCTCGATAACCTTGAAAGAATGCTATCCCGATGTGAGGAAACTAACCTCGCCCTTAATTGGGAAAAATGCCATTTCATGGTAACGGAGGGAATAGTACTCGGTCACAAGATCTCGAGCGAAGGAATGGAGGTGGATCGAGCCAAAATAGATACCATTTCTAGATTACCACCTCCATTTCACAAGATCTCGGACGCATGCTGTTGCTGCTACTGGTTCTGTGGAGCTTGTTGCTGCTGCTGACGATTCTGATTCGCAGGATATGGGCTCCTGCAATCCTTTGCTACGTGACCAGGTTTGTTGCATCTATGACAGCAACCTTGCTACACGGCCCGCTGTGGTGCAAGTTACAACGGTTGCACTTAGGCTGATTTCCCTTGTACCCTCCTTGTTGACCAGGGCTCTTGTAGTCGTCAGTCTTTCGCTGCTGAGACTAGGACTGACCAGAAGCTGAGCCCTAGCTTGAATTTCCATCCCACTTGAGCTTGTTGTCGCTAGGAGCATCAGAAGTAGTGGTAGCACTAATATGCTTTGGCAGCCTGTTCTGCTTAACTGCCTGATCAGTAAGACGGTGGGATAGTCGTATGACCTGCTGAATCGTGAGAAGGTTAGCTGATGTCACCATACTCTGGATCTCTGGCACTAAACCCTTGAGGTAAAGCTCGATACGTTTGCAGGGAGGGTCCACCATAGTAGGACACAAAGCAGCCAGTTCTTTTGATCTCTTAGTATACGCCTCGATTTCAGACCCCGTCATCTTCAAGTTGTAGAACTCCACTTCTAGCTTATGAATGTCATCATGATGACAATACTCTTCCTTGATCAGATCCTTAAAGTCGTTCCATGGGGTGGCATTAGCAGCTGCCAACCCTAGCATTTGAACCTGTGCGTTCCACCAAGTGAGCGTAACACCTTCAAGAGTTCCTGTAGCAAACTTCACCCTACTAGCAACAGGGCATTCACACATATCAAAGACAGACTCGAGCTTCTCAAACCAGTGGAGGAGACCTACAGCTCCTTCTGTACCACTGAAGGTACTAGGTCGACAGTCCATAAAGGTCTTGAACGTACACACGGGAGGCTGAGCATGCTGACCTGTCGCGCGAGTAAGAAAAGACAAGGTTAAGCACGAGAGTTGGTTCGCGAGAGTAGGATCTAAACATCCTAGGATAGGTCAAAATGGCAAGTTATACCTCCTGCCGGAGCTGCTACGAGTTCCTCAGCAACTCGTTCGTTGATTAGAGCCGTCAGCTGGGCTTGAGTCAGGTTCAGACGTCCACTCATGATCTTCACATCGAAGGAAACACAAGTGAGAATGGTGTCGCGAAAGTGCGTAAGTGTGGGACGACAGAAGAGAGCAAGCACACGGGGTTTCAAGCAATAATTGTTATACTAACTAAGCATACCATGATCAGTGCACTACTTTAACAAACAGGTAGGCAATACAAACACAAACCATATTACCTATAGTGTCGAGTCTTGCACGTGGAGCGAAGTGTCGTTGTGGATCGTTGAGCACTGTACAGGTTATAGTCTGGTTTTGTCAAAAAGATTTTCCCCTTTTAAAACCAAGTTCACTATAACCAATGGCTCTGATACCAATCTGTCATACCCCCAAAATCCACAAGCGGAGTATCACCGCAGGAGGCGTGACATGACCAGGATCATGCCACCAATCATATTGAATAATTCTTTAAAGTAAATATAAAACCAACCACAATGTAATTGGTGTCCAAAAGAAATCAACCAAGTTCAAGTTATCAGCGGAAGCATAAAGTTTAAAACCAAAATATAAGTTTAAAAGTTTAAATGTTTAACATGGAACTCAACAGTCCATGTTCCACAACGACCTCTTCCACCTCTGCAAGCTCCATCTAAGCACCTAACGACCTGCAAGGCATGTAGCAATGAATCAACACCAAAGTTGAGCGAGTTCACGGGTGGTTATCCATTTTAGAGTTGTTTCAAAACCATAAGTTCATTTGAAAACCCTGAGTTAACCAATTCCTTGTTTCCCAAACCATAACCAGTGGGGGCTACCACATGTTAACCACTAGACCCGTTACCATATCGACCACTAACTGAAGACATGTTTATGTGCCCTGCGTCAATGTCTATCATCATTGACTAAGTGCCCAGATCCATTAGTCCACTCCCGTCCTCTGTGGCATGGTGTGAGGCTTGTCAAACCTAATAGCGCTATTTAACTACTGACCCGTTTGCCTTTGGCCAGGCGATTAAGTCGATATAAAAATGAGGGACTACATGATAGAGTTTTTTCTAGTAAGTTTTATGTTGTCATCCTTCCTATGGAGGATGGAGGTACATAATCTACCCAAGCAGAATACGCAGGTTAAATGTTGTCATCCTTCCTATGGAGGATGGAGGTACATATTCTACCCAATGAGAATATGGAGGTTCTGTTTTAGTTTCTTAACCCATTCCCAAACCATCGGGAATCCCATGCTTTGTAGAAAGTGTGAACTCACCTTAGGTTAGCTCGACAGATACACGAAAGGTCAATCGAGCTGGTTGAGGTTAATCACGTCCTAACAAGGTTACCATACAAGTCAGGTCTAGGTTCAAGTAGTGCACATCAGTTTACACATAAGCTAACATGTTACTAATACGTAATGATCATGGCAAACACTTAAGATCAAATTTCAGCACGTTAACAGTCAAGTACACATCATATCCAAACTTGTGCGACTCAGATAATTGGGCTCGCACAAGTTTAACGGCCCAATCATCTTGTGCGATTCAATATTTGAATCCCATAAAACCTTTGGCCCAACCTGTTGTGCGTCCAGCACAACTTGTGCGACTCACAACGGGTTGTGCGATCCAATACAAACTCGGACCAAAACATGCAACCCATTACTCATACGGCCGAAACAATTAAACCAATAATCACTAGTGCGGTCCATTTAATCTTATGCGACCCGAGTTATCTTGTACGATTACTAATGGCTTGTGCGACTGGAACCTACTTGTGCGACAGAGTTTTGGGCTTTAAGGCCCAACAATATAATAAGATTCAAACAGTTGTGTGTGGCCCAAGACTTGTGCGATCGGCACTGCCTTGTGTGATCCACATGTCTTGTGCGATCATGCAATTTCTAAGTTGTACGCCGTGCTTAAACGGTTGCACCCCGTCTTGTGCGACTGTATTGTGCGACCGACTTGTGCGATCGGTATTAGATTTCCATAAAATATGGAAATCAGTTACACCATTTATTTGCAAATCAATTCTAACAGTTTCCTAACTTGCATCCATCGATCAAAACAATTAAACAGTTTCCAATCATGCAAATCATCGATCAAACTAAACATTTACTAATTAATCTTATGAACCCTAATTAATCGTATAACAACTCATCATCATCACATAGAATCAAATAGCATGATTAACATCAAGATCCTTAATTCATCATTCAATAACTCAAGCCAAATATCATAATCCATCCGAATCCAAACACATAAAGCTGATTACATTCATTCGGTTCTAGATCATTATTATCATCACATGATTATCGAACCCTATATTGAACTAACATATTACACATGTGAGCCGATTTACGTGAACACTAACCTCATCAATTTATATCATAATCAATCATATATCATTCGTAAATCATTATGTAGGAATATATAAATCACAATATCATCCAACAAAACAATAATCATGAAACACTAACCGGTTAGAAGGTAGAACAAGGATGATCCGAATCAAGAAAGCTTCGAGGAAGAGAGGATGTTGCCGTCGAGTTCAAGAGAGAGAGTGAGGGAGAGAGATTTAGGGTTTGATAAACTTTGTGTGTTTTGGTGAAGTGTAGGATTTATACTAACACCTTATGTGTTATACGAACTAAGGGAGTGGGCCGAACCCTTCATGGGCAGCCCTTGGGTTTCGAGTACAAAGAGTGTGGCCCTAATGAGCATGTACGATTGGGCTAGTGTTGTGCGACTACATTATATACATACATTACACAGATAATCATATAACATAACAAACATTCCATTAAAACCACGTATCACGTAATCACATATTGTTCAAACAAGTTACATCAAAGTACAACGAAAGGTTTGAAATACGAGTTGTCACATAAATCCATCTTTGATACAAGATCCCCACAGAGCAAGAAGGAGTTTGAAAGCTTGAATGGTAAGCTGGCAACCTTGAAGCGTTTCACGTCCAAACTGGCTGAGAAGTCCCTACCTTTTTTCAAAATCCTTCAAGGGTGCACAAACAAGAAGGACTTCCGATGGACCGAGGAAGATGAAGAAGCCTTTAACCAGATAAAGCAACACCTAGCTTCATTATCAGAAATCGCCGCTCCTGAGACTGGGGAACTAATCTCTGTCTACCTCTCAGTTGCGGAGGAAGCAATCAGTGCAGTCCTGACCATCGAAAGAAACAAGTCTAAGGTACCTGTTTAATTCTTCAGTAAAACTTTAAAGTTAGCAGAGACTAAGTATCCCCCGTTGGAAAAACTTCCTCTTGCATTGGTGAAAACAGCCAGAAGGCTTCGAAGGTATTTTCAAGCACACCCTATACAAGTGGTCACTGACCAACCAATCAAAAATGTGGTTGAAAAACATGAACCTCCGGACGTCTAGCCAAATGGGCAGTGGAACTATGTGAACACAACATCACCTACGTTCCAAGGAAAGCTGTGAAGGCCCAAATTTTGGCTGATTTCATTTTGGAAATTACAAAGGAAACAATAACAGAAGTTAACACAGCCTCCACTGAACCTTCCAACCTAGATACCTGGAAGCTTTTTACCGCTAGGGCTTTCAGCACTGAAGGGCCAGGGGCAGGGCTAGTCCTGGTCAATCCTAATGAATTGGAATTCACATATGCTCTCCGGCTTGAATTTGAGACTACCAACAATGAAGCCAAATATGAAGCACTGATTACAGGACTCAAGCTAGCCAAAAAGATGGATGTCAAAAAGCTGCAAGTCTTCACGGACTCTTTACTTGTTTCAAGTCAAGTAAACGACAACTACATAGCTAAAGAACCCAACATGAAGAAGTATCGTAAAAAGGCAAAGGAACTCATGGGCATGTTTGAATCATGCACCATCAAACAACTCCCAAGATCACAAAATAAGAAAGCTGATGCATTAAGCAAGCTTGCATCACTCACCTTTGCCCATCTTACTAAAAAAGTGTTGGTTGAAGTGCTGAAGACATCGTCCATTCAAGAACTCGAGGTCCAAGATGTGATTACTAAGGAAGGGCTGAGTTGGATGACCCCTTTGGTCAAGTTCCTTATGTCACACCCTGACCGTGTTAAAACAACGAAACCGCGGCAGAAACGTCGGGGAGTGGAGCAACAGAATTATTGTTTCACAACCATGGATTCAAAAAGTTTAGTTTTTATTAAATATTAAACATTTATATTGTCTTAAAACAAAACAACAAGTTAAACATAGTCTATCATCGTTATTAGGTCACTAAGGCCTTGTCCAGTCCTAAGTGAGCATATCATCAATCACCACCGTAAACAGAATGGTTATAGTTTATAAAACCTTGATGCCATGAATCATAACTCAAAACATTTGTTTATGTAAACCCAAATCGTAAATCGTTCTCGTAATAAAACTTGTATGGTTTATATTGTTTAGTAAACATCGTTTGTGTGATATCGTTTAAAATCGTTCGCCCAAGTGAACTAAATAACATCACGGTATGTAATATGACAAAAGCACTTATATATAAGAAGTACCAGCGGCGTATCTACCATGATTTTATTACATTACGCCCGTCCCGTTATCTAAACACTAACCAAAAACCAATCATTTGTTCAATTCGTTTAACTTGTTCAAATCATTTTAATCATTCAAATCGTTCATTCGTTTCAATCATTCAAAATCGTTCAATCGTTCTCGTTTTAATTGTGAAAACTACTTTTGGTCGTCTCGTGGAATACCTTCAAACCTTCGTAACTCGTCCATCTTTCAACTTGTGTTAACAAACCACCAATGGGTAAGTTAACAATTATCAGGTTCAGTCGTTACCCACATAATCCCCACACATAACCATGGGTGCAGTCCGATAACGGGATTTGTCAGATCCTATGGTACCATAACCTAATACTGGTCGGCTTGATCAATGTTAATGAATGTTATTCGTTATGTAAATACAAACAACAAGTTCGTTCACATTATCGAAATCGTTCTTGTTTAATATAAACCATAGTATTCGTTTTTGAAATCATCGTTAAAAGCATCGAAATCGTTTAACACATATGAATCACCCCAAAAACAATTGAAAACAGTAAAATAGGGGAACTATGTACTCACTTGAAGTGCAAAGTATCCTCGATCTAATGAACTTAGCAAAGCTCAGGCAAACCAAGGAAATCAAATAGCACCTAGTAATCGATTCGCTAAGTTAATAAATCGACACCTAAATCGGAAGATCGGATAGAATGAGGTTTCGTAAACCAAATGGGTATTGGAACTCATGTGATATGGCTTAACAAAGTCTACATTCTAAATCGGAACCTATCCTAAGTGTTTACGACCCGTTACGACCCATTAAGGTAGCTTTTGCTACTTTAACGTGTCGTTCGCGCAAAAGCGTGTTCGAGACGCCTAACTAGTCATATGACAAGTATTATATGCCTAAACATGTTGCATAATTAGTTTTAAGTGACAAAAGTTAAGTTACATATGCTTAATTACCAATTATGCATGAAAAGGGCATTTTGGTCATTTACCTAAGGCATATAAACTACCTATCATACAACTAATTAAACTAAGTGACAATAAGGTATAACCTCGGAAGGTTATTCCCTATACAACTATGGTCACATAATATGCTTGGTCGGATCCTAATGATTGACCGAAACTTTGACTCGTCACTTCGACTAATCGACGTGGTAATTAGTAGATATAGTCACACGGGACTATAACCATCGTGATTACGCTCACGTTGCAAAGTTCAAACGAACTTTGTGTTGACCAAATCGTGGTCAAAGCAGAAAGTCAAACACTGTTTGACTTTCACGCTTGAAAAGCATAAACGAGCATGAAAGAAACTTACAAAGGGTCCAAGCAATGAAGATTTGAACTAAAAAATTATCAGGTATGAAGCTTCACAAGGAGAGCTTCAACTTAGAGAAGAAATTTGAGATCAATTGTGAGGAAAATGAATGAACTCAAGTGGGTTTATATAGATTTTCCACAACCGTTAGGATCGTTCCTCAATTTTTGAGCTTCAATCTGAACCATCCAAGTGTTTCCCATTGATTTACAATGCTATGGGTGTCAAAAACCAGCTCAAGGTATTGCAAATATTACACAAAAGACCCTGAACTTCAAGTTGGTTGCTGAAAATAGGCCTGCTGTTGCTGAAAATGATTTTTCTACCCAGATGAGGGTGTGGTGTGCCGCCACAGCACAACCACTAGGCTGTGGCGCGACGCCACCAGTGCACAGATCCAAAAACTTTGCAAAAATGGCAGAAATGGTCCCTGCAACACTTTTAAGCAGTTTTCGATGCGTTTAAACCCCGTTAACCCATTTTCAATGCTCTACAAGGATGTTAAAGCATAGGGGACATGAAATATGCTTAAAAACATCTCAGATGTTGGTTCGTTTGGTCATACGGTTGCGTTATTCGGGTAATTACGATGAAAACTAGAACAGACGCGAAAAACGATCCAAATTACGCGACGAATGGAAATTTAGCATTCCAATCACTAAAATAAAATATTTTAATGATTACAAAAATTTTTGGGTGTCCGGATATGTTCAGAACGTAAGATATGCGCGAAAATGCAAACTTATGCACTTTTTGACTCTTTTAGTCCCTATTGATCAAATAAGTTTATTTTCGCATACCGAACCCCTCAAAGCCTATTTCTAAGCTATGTAAAGGATATTTAGGGTATGTTTAACTTATGATCTAGTTATGGAATGTTCGTTACCAAAGGAATCAGCATAGTTTCACAGTTTGACACAAATAGTCCCTGCGATCGAATAGACTTGTTTTCGACACACCAAAACATCCAAGACTTATTTCTAAGTTATGTAAGGGTTATTTAAGGTATGTTAAGCCTATGTCACTATTATGGAGTGTTTTTCGCGTTAAACTGACTGCGTTTACGCACCAGTTTGCGTATAACTTTCCAGAAAGCGATTTAAAGATTGAAATCGAACTCGAATCAAATCGTAAAATAATCAAACACAAATACACATATATTAACACCAAAACACATTGTTTTATTGATAATTGGTATTGTTTTACATTGTACATCATTTACAGAGCATAATTGTCACAGTCTCCCCTACTTTAGGAAATTTCGTCCCGAAATTTTTTAACTAGAGGAATTGTATTCGTTTGGTCCTCACGTTCCCAAGTAAACTCTGGGCCACGTTTGGACTCCCAGCGAACCTTGACCAATTGTATTCGTTTGTTCTTCAACTGTTTGACTGCACGGTCCATTATCTCCATAGGTTTCTCAACAAAGTGCATCGTTTCATCAACTTGAATTTCGTCGAGTGGAATGTGAAGATCAGTATCGGCTAAACACTTTCGTAAATTGGACATGTAGAATGTTGGGTGAATATTCCCAAGTTCAGGAGGTAGCTCAAGTTGATATGCAACCTTTCCGATTCTTTCAACAATCTTAAATGGTCCAACATATCATGGTGAAGTTTTCCTTTCTTTCCAAATCTCACCACTCCCTTCCAAGGTGACAACTTGAGTAGGACATGGTCTCCGATTTAAAATTCTAAGGGCTTGCATCGTATATCCGCATAACTCTTTTGACGGCTTCTAGCTGTCTGAAGATTATCACGAATTTTCTTGATTTTATCTGTTGTTTCCAGAATGAGCTCAGGTCAAGTAAGCTGAGCTTCACCGATCTCATTCCAACAGACAGGTGAACGACATTTTCGATCGTATAAAGCTTCGAACGGTGCCATATTAATGCTAGCATGATAACTATTGTTGTAAGAGAATTCAATCAACGGCAGATGAGAATCCCAATTACCTCCAAAGTCTATCACGCATGCTCTAAGCATATCCTCCAATGTTTGTATCGTCCTCTCAGATTGTCCATCTATTTGGGGATGATAAGCAGTGCTTAGATTTAGTTGAGTTCCCAAAGCAGATTGCATGGTCTTCCAAAAATGAGATGAAAATCGAGCATCACAATTAGAAATGATATCCAAAGGAACACCATGTCGAGATACAATCTCATCAACATAAATCTTGGCAAGCTTATTAGCAGATAGATCCTCGCGAATCGGTATAAAGTGAGCTGACTTCGTTAATCGATCGATAACAACCCAAATAGCATCGTGACCTCTAGATGTACGCGGTAACTTAGTGATAAGATCCATAGCAATGTTCTCCCACTTCTAAACTGGTATCTCTGGTTGTACAAGCAAACCAGAAGGTCGTTGATGTTCAGCCTTGACTTTGAGACAAGTTAGGTATTTCGATACATACAAAGCAATATCCTTCTTCATACCAGGCCACCAGAACTGAGTACGAAGATCCTTGTACATTTTGTCAGCACCAGGATGAATAGAATATCGAGACTTGTGAGATTCATTCATCACTAACGTGCGAAGATCATCTTGTTTCGGAACCCACAAACGATTCTTGAAATAAAGTAACCCATCGTCTTTCGTTTCGAGTTTAAGCTCAAGTTGAAGTGGTAGCTCATATTTCAATAAGCCTTTGGCTACACATGATCGTTGAACTTGAAGGACACGTGATTAGACATCAGATAGAGTTCGAAAAGAATGAAGCTTGACTCATTCCTTTCGGCTTAGCGCATCGGCTACGACATTCGCCTTACCAGGATGGTAGCGAATTTCGCAATCGTAGTCGTTCAAGAGTTCAACCTAGCGTCGTTGCCTCATGTTCAGCTCCTTCTGATTAAGAATGTGCTGGAGACTTTTGTGGTCTGTGAAAATCTCACACTTCGTGCCATAGAGATAGTGTCTCCAGATTTTGAGAGCAAAAACCACAGCACCCAACTCAAGATCATGAGTCGTATAGTTCTTCTCAGGAACTTTTAGAAGTCTTGACGCATAAGCTATAACTTTGCCTCGTTGGATGAGAACACAACCAAGAGCCAAGTTGGACGCATCACAATAGACAATGAAATCATCATTTCCATCGGGCAAAGACAAAACAGGAGCATCACAGAGTTTTCTTTTCAAAGTTTGGAAAGCTTCCTCTTGTTTAGATCCCCACTCAAAAGGCTTATTCTTCTGAGTCAAAGCAGTGAGAGGAACCGCAATCTTCGAGAAGTTCAAAATGAATCGACGATAATAACCAACTAGACCAAGAAAAGAACGAACTTCTGTAGGTGTCGTAGGTGTATTCCAATCCTTGATAGCAGCTATTTTGGAAGGATCCACATGAATACCCTGCTCGTTAACAATATGACCCAAAAACTAAAATTCTTTAAGCTAGAATTCACACTTGGAGAATTTAGCAAAAAGTTGTTCCTTCTTCAGGAGTTCCACTGTCAAATGAAGGTGTTGTTCGTGATCGGCTCGAGACTTCGAATAAATGAGAATGTCGTCAATGAACACAATGATGAACTTGTCTAAATAAGGTTTACAAACCCTATTCATTAGGTCCATGAAAATAGTTGGGGCATTCGTCAAACCAAAAGGCGTGACAGTAAACTCGTAGTGTCCATATCTCATGCGGAAAGCAGTTTTGGGAATATCTTCTTCGAGAACACGAAGTTGATGATACCCAGAACGCCGATCGATCTTCGAAAAACATGTAGCACCTTTCAGCTCGATCAAAGAGATCATCAATTCGTGGTAGGGGATATCGATTCTTCATGGTAAGCTTATTAAGCTCACGATAATCGATACACATTCGAAAAGACCCGTCTTTCTTTTTCACAAACAGGACTGCCCCAAGGTGAATAACTAGGTCGGATGAATCCTTTATCAGATAACTCTTGAAGCTGTTTAGATAATTCTTGCATCTCAGATGGTGCAAGACGATAAGGTGCTTTTGCAATCGGGTTGGCATTGGGTACAAGATCAATATGAAATTCGACTTGACGAACTGGAGGCATACCAGACAGTTCATCAGGAAACCCCTCTGGATAATCTCGTACAATCGGAATATCTTGAATACACTTGTTCTTTCCTTTCTCCTCGGTGACATGTTCCAGAAAAGCAACATATCCTTTTCGTAAATAACTTTGGGCTTTCGTACGTGACATATGTTTCAAACCACCAGACGGTTTCTTGCCACGTACCTCAAGAACTTCACCAGATGACAGAGGAATAAGAAACAATCTTGTCGAAACAAACCACCTCTGCATGATGTTTAGTTAACCAATCCATCCCTACGATTATATCGAAACTTCCAAGTTGCATCGGCATGAGGTCAATAGGAAAAAGATGGTTATCGAGGTTCAATTGACAATCGCGAATAATAGAATCGAGTATAAGAGGTTTACTAGTTGCAACTTCAACAGATAAGGGTTTCCTTAGTTTAGTTCTAGGTATCGCAAGCAAAGGCTCAAATGATAATGAAACAAAACTTCTATCGGCACCAGAATCGAAAAGAATAGATGCAGGTTGATGGTTAACAAGGAACGTACCATTAACAACCTCGTTGTCAGCCCTCGCTTCGTTTGCATTCAAGTTGTACGCTCGTCCACGAGCGGGATTCACGTTAGTATTGACATTCGGATTTGCATTCGCGTTCACCAACCTTGGGCAGTTGTTGCGGAAATGACCCATTTCACCGCAGTTGTAACACGAGCCAGGTGGGAATCTAGCAGCATTCCCTTGAACTGGAGCTTGATTCTGAACAGCTTGATTTTGGCCCAGACGAAAAATGTTGGCCAGATTCCCAAGTTTACCACAAGTGGGACACTGTTTGCAAGCTTGTTGGGCAGCATGATGACCATTGCATCGAGCACAGTGAGGTACAGTACTAGCATGTTGTTTCTTCGTAGGAGGTTGAGCCGGTGGGTTTTGAGCATTTTGTGTAGTGACTGCAAAGTTCTGGGAAGCCTTGCGCTTCCTCGACCTCCTTGAAGACTCGCCTTTCTTCTTTCCCTTACCTTTACCCTTGTTTTGAAAGATATCGATGGACTGCTTCTTGTCACCCTTGCGGGTCAGTTTACCTTTTCTGGCCTGAGACTCGGTCAGAGTAGCAGCCAATTCAATTGCCTGACGAACAGTGGTAGGATTACTACCAGTGACAATATCTTGTACAGTGTCGGGCAGACCATCGATATACCTCTCAAACGCTTTCTCCAACGGGGTAACCATAGTAGGGCACAACAAACTTAGCTCCTCATAACGATCCGTATACGCACGGTGTTCTCCCCCATCTTGTTTCAAATCGTCAAATTCTCGTTCCAAAGCTCGAATCTCGTGACGGGGACAGAACTCTTTCATCATGAGAGCTCGAAGCTCTTCCCACGTTTGTGCCATCGCCACATCGGCACCCCTATTACGCATCACACCGTTCCACCATGTTAGTGCACGTTTCTCGAACACACTTGACGCAAACTCAACTTTAAGCTCATTCGGACATTGAACATGTCTAAAGGTGCTTTCCAAACTCTCGAACCATTGCAGGAGCGCAATTGCTCCTTGAGACCCAGAAAACTTAAGTGTTTCTTGAAACTACACTGAGCATTATTGTTATTGTTGTTCGCTTGATTGATCTGAGTTACTAGGTTTGGGAGCACAGCTGCGATTTGCTGAGCGACAAGGGCTGCGATTGCAGCATCCTGTTCGGGATCACGTCTAGATGGCATATTCTAAAAAGAACAAGGAAACATGAGAAACGAGTGAGATCGACAATTGGATAAACAAAAGAGGTATTAAAAACATCGACAAAACACAAAGAAGGTGATCATTCGTTCGTTACCTCGAACAAACAAACGATACACAGTGACTAATCAACGTAAATGGGTCAATATAATGTATCGCGAAGACATGCTTTAGCCTATAAGTGGACACTCACCCCAAGAGTTCCCAGGTAAGAGTGTCTGATCTGATTATGTGGATTTGTACGAACACTCTAGCCTTAGACAGAAAACTCAGGATACAGGCATCCACCCTTCCAGATTGCACGTGTTCACATTATCTAGACACAAACTTTGACGAGATTTTGAAGATTCAGGAGGTTCAAAACCTTATAACAAATCGTCTAAGAATAGATGATTGGTTTTCAAATCGGATTTGTTATTGTGTTCTCGTTGTGGTTATCACCTAAAGATAGGTGACGGTATTGTTTTAAAATCTAAACGCAAGAAAACTTGCCTTAGGGTCCTAGAAAAGTTATAGTCTAGGTCAAAGCATTACAAATAACCTAATTCCCTATAACCATTGGCTCTGATACCAACTCTTCTATCACACCCCAACCGCGTTAAAACAACGAAACCGCGGCGGAAACGTCGGGGAGTGGAGCAACATAATTATTGTTTCACAACCATGGATTCAAAAAGTTTCGTTTTTATTAAATATTAAACATTAATATTGTCTTAAAACAAAACAACAAGTTAAACATAGTCTATCATCGTTATCAGGTCACTAAGGCCTTGTCCAGTCCTAAGTGAGCATGCATCCTATTTGTAATCAACATCATCAATCACCACCTGAAACATATGTAAAAATAAAGTCAGCAAAGAAATGCCGGCGAGCACATAGGTTTTGTGTGAGTTTCAGATTCATGGCTCGTTTATATGTTGAAATAACTCATACAACTTTGTTAATCGATAATAAAAACCTTGTTTTGTAAAACATTTGTATTGTAAAATAAATAACCAAGTCAAAACAGATTGGTTATAGTTTATAAAACCTGGATGCCATGAATCTTAACTCAAAACATTTGTTTATGTAAACCCAAATCGTAAATCGTTCTCGTAAAAAAACTCGAATGGTTTATATCGTTTAGTAAACATCGTTTGTGTGATATCGTTTAAAATCGTTCGCCCAAGTGAACTAAATAACGCCACGGTATGTAATATGATAAAAGCACTTATATATAAGAAGTACCAGCGGCGTATCTACCATGCTTTTATTACATTACACCCGTCCCGTTATCTAAACACTAACCAAAAACCAATCGTTTGTTCAATTCATTTAACTTGTTCAAATCGTTTTAATCGTTCAAATCGTACATTCATTTCAATCGTTCAAAATCGTTCAATCGTTCTCGTTCAAATCGTTCTTGTTGTAATTGTGAAAACTACTTTTGGTCGTCTAGTGGAATACATTCAAACCTTCGTAACTCGTCCATCGTTCAACTCGTATTAACAAACCACCAAAGGGTAAGTTAACAATTAACAGGTTCAATCGTTACCCACATAACCCCCGCACATAACCATGGGTGCAGTCCGATAACGGGATTTGTCAGATCCTATGGTACCATAACCTAATACTGGTCGGCTTGATCAATGTTAATGAATGTTATTCGTTATGTAAATACGTCCAACAAGTTCGTTCACATTATCAAAATCATTCTTGTTTAATATAAACCATAGTATTCGTTTTTGAAATTGTCGTTAAAAGCATTGAATTCGTTTAACACATATGAATCACCCCAAAAACAATTGAAAACAGTAAAATAGGGGAACTATGTACTCACTTGAAGTGCAAAGTATCCTCGATCTAATGAACTTAGCAAAGCTCAGGCAAACCAAGGAAATCAAATAGCACCTAGTAATCGAATCGCTAAGTTAATAAATCGACACCTAAATCGGAAGATCAGATAGAATGAGGTTTCTTAAACCAAAAGAGTATTGGAACTCATATGATATGGTTTAACAAAGCCTACATTCTAAATCGGAACCTATCCTAAGTGCTTACGACCCATTAAGGTAGCTTATGCTACTTTAACGTGTCATTCGCACAAAAGCGCGTTCGAGACGCCTAACAAGTCCTATAACAAGTATTATATACCTAAACATGTTGCATAATTAGTTTTAAGTGACAAAAGTTAAGTTACATATGCTTAATTACAAATTATGCATGAAAAGGGCATTTTGGTCATTTACCTAAGGCATATAAACTACCTACCATACAACTAATTAAACCAAGTGACCATAAGGTATAACCTCGGAAGGTTATTCCCTATACAACTATGGTCACATAATATGCTTGGTCGGATCCTAACGATCGACCAAACGGGTCGGGTTCGAAAATCTAAGCGGTTGTCAAGACTGCTTGACTTACGACGCTATACAAGCACTAGACTAAAAGTGACGAGTTAAACATGTTAAAACATGTTTAACTAAGTTAGAAAACATGTTTGATATCAAAACAAAGTGTTTTGATACCCGAAAATAAATTCGATGCAAAATACGTATAAACACGTATTTTGACCGAAACATTGAATCGTCAATCCGACTATTCGACGTGGTAATCAGTAGGTATCGTCACACGGGACTATAACCATCGTGATTACGCTCACGTTGCAAAGTTCAAACGAACTTTGTGTTGACCAAATCGTGGTCAAAGCAGAAAGTCAAACACTGTTTGAATTTCACGCTGGAAAAGCATAAACTAGCATGAAAGAAACTTACAAAGGGTCCAAGCAATGAAGATTTGAACTAAAAAATTATCAGGTATGAAGCTTCACAAGGAGAGCTTCAACTTAGAGAAGAAATTTGAGATCAATTGTGAGGAAAATGAATGAACTCAAGTGGGTTTATATAGATTTTCCACAACCGTTAGGATTGTTCCTCGATTTTTGAGCTTAAATCTGAACCATCCAAGTGTTACCCATTGATTTACAATGCTATGGGTGTCCAAAACCAGCTCAAGGTATTGCAAATATTACACAAAAGACCCTGAACTTCAAGTCGATTGATGAAAATAGGCCTGCTGTTGCTGAAAATGATTTTTCTGCCCAGATGAGGGTGTGGCATGCCGCCACAGCATAGCCACTAGGCTGTGGCGCGACGCCACTAGTGCACAGATCCAGAAACTTGGAAAAAATGGCAGAAATGGTCCCTGCAACACTTTTAAGCCCAATTTCGATGCGTTTAAACCCTGTTAACCCATTTTCAAGGCTCTACAAGGATGTTAAAGCATAGGGGACATGAAATATGCTCAAAAACATCTCGGATGTCGGTTCGTTTGGTCGTACGGTTGCGTTATTCGGGTAATTACAACGAAAACTCGAACAGACGCGAAAAACGATCCAAATTACGCGACGAATCACTAAAATAAATTTTTTTAATGATTACAAAAATTTTTGGGTGTCCGGATATGTTCAGAACGTAAGATATGCATGAAAATGCAAACTTATGCACTTTTTGACGCTTTTAGTCCCTATTGATCAAATAAGTTTATTTTCACATACCGAACCCCTCAAAGCCTATTTCTAAGCGATGTAAAGGATATTTAGGGTGTTTTTAACTTATGATCAAGTTCGGAATGTTCGTTACCATACGAATCGGCATAGTTTCGCAATTTGACACAAATAGTCCATGCGATCGAATAGACTTGTTTTCGACACACCAAACCATCCCAGACTTATTTCTAAGTTATGTAAGGTATGTTAAGCCTATGTCACTGTTCCGGAGTGTTTGTCGCATTAAACTGACTGCGTTTACGCACCAGTTTGCGTATAACTTTCCAGAAAGCGATTTAAAGATTGAAATTGAACTCGAATCAAATCGTAAAATCATCAAACACAAATACACATATATTAACACCAAAACACATTGTTTTATTGATAATTTATATTGTTTTACACTGTACATCATTTACAGAGCACGATTGTCACACCTTACAAATGGTGAGCTACCAAGTGATCAGATGGAAGTTGAAAGGGTTCAGATTAAATCAAGACAATACATGTTGCAAGGAGATATCCTCTACAAAAAGGGATACCTTGCACCAATGCTTTGATGTGTTGGCCCAGAGCAAAGCCAATATCTAATCAAGGAAGTTCATGAAGGGATATGTGGGGCTCACTACAACCCAAGATCAGTGGTTTCGTAGTTGATGAATCTTGGATATTTTTGGCCCACCATGCATCGAGATACAACCGAGCAGCTGAAAAAGTGTGAAGCTTGTCAAATACATGCTCCAGTGCCTAAAAGCCCAAAGCATGACTTGTTTTCCATCTCATCAGCATGGCCATTCCATAAGTGGGGAATGGACATTGTTGGTCCATTTCCATTGGCCAAAGAAGGAGTCAAGTTCCTACTAGTGGTCGTGGACTACTTCACCAAGTGGTCATAAGTAAAGCCATTAGCAAAGATATCAGGAAAACAAGTCATCAATTTCGTGTGGGAAAGCATCATCTGTCGGTTTTGGCTGCCAGGAGTGTTGGTCACAGATAATGGGAAGCAATTTGCCGAGAAGCCTTTTAGCTCCTGGTGCAAGGAGTTCCGAATACACAAGTGTTCAGCTCGGTTGCTTACCCACAGTCCAATGGCCAAGTTGAAAGAACAAATCACAACATTGTGGAGGGAATTAAAACTCGTTTGAGAAGGCATGACAACAATTGGCTCAATGAACTCCCAAATGTGTTATGGGCAATTAGAACAACCGAAAAAACAAGCCACAAGAAAACACCATACAGACTAGTGTTTGGATCCGAAGCTGTAATCCCGACAAAGATAGGAGTTACAACAAAAAGGATGTTCAACATTGATTTAAAAATCAAACAAGCAAGAGACGATGTTGAACTTGGAACTCCTGGAAGAAGCCCGAGACCAAGAAGCTATACAAGAAGCGAAATACAAGCAAAAGATGGAATCTTACTACAATGCACGGGTAAAATACGAATGATTCAAGCCTGTCGATCTCGTTCTTCGAAACAACGAGGCCAACAAAAAAGAAACCAAGGAAAGCTTGGCCCTAAGTGGGAAGGGCCATACACCATCCTCGAAGCTCATAAAGGAGGATCCTACAAGCTGGCAGACCCACGAGGCAAAAAGCTTCCCCTGCATTGGAATGGTAAAAACCTTAAAAGGTTCCATGTTTAGACAAATGTGTTAGAAAAAATAGTAAAGTGTTGTTTTTGTTCCCTTTGTAACCCACACACTTTGATAAATGAATGATGAAGTTCTTATCAAAACTTGTCTTTCTATCCTATAATCTGGTTGAGAACCTAGCAAAAAACTCCATGACAAGGGTCATGTAAGGGGATGAGCTCCCAGGCCACATCGCTCAATAGGTTCAAGGGTTAAATAGACCTATATTAGGGGTGAGTTTCTTAATCAATACAACTCCATGAGACTTCGAAAAGTTTTTCAAAAAATATGTCTCATAGACAGATTTGAACAGCCTACACCAAATGTTCCTTAAGCCGTAGCACTGGCTTACGAACCAAAATCAGACTAAGTGAAAGTCATAAATAGGATAAGTGTTATATCTTCTGGTTAAAAATATCCTAGGCTAAGTGACTGTAGCACGGAACCTTTTAAGGTATAAAAAAGATAAGGTGTACACACCATCAACAAAGACAACAAAAGTGAACAAAAGCACAAGGGAATATACGAAATAACAATGCAAAATACGACAAAGCATAAAAAGTTAAACATAACATAGCATTATTTAAGCTAGAGTATCAAGGGCCATACAAGGCCATAAACATAGAAAATTGTTCAGGAAGCCTTCAAGGTTGTAAGAAACAAGGGGCCTAAACGGTTCCCTTGGATAAAAAGATGCTCAAAATACATAACCACAAACATTGTTCAAAAGATGCTAAGAACGCTAGGAATCAAGATGCCTTCCTTACTTTGCAGCATCAGAAATGGTTGGTTTTGCGGCATAATCTTTCTTGACAGCATCATCCTTCTTACCTCCATCTTCCCGGGCCATCTTGGCCTTCCTCTTCTTCCTCCCCGTTGCGGCCACCTTAGAGGCTTCAAGGCCTGAATCCTTCGAACCATCCCTACCTTCAGAATAAGTATCCTGACTATCTCCAGAATGAGGACGTTTCTTGGAAATGGATTTAAGAACTTCATCACACACAGCTTCATTTAGGCCTCAAGGTTTCAAGCCCTGCAAAACAGAAAAAGGTTTGCCATAACACTTGGATACCTCACCCACATAAGGGCAGGTCAAACACTCCATCTTCACAACAGTGTTCATAAACACTTCGAACGCTCCAGGTTGAAAAAGAGGAGATTTATCCTTTGGAGACCCAGCTGCACCAACATCATATCCAGCAATATAACCTTGATGTCTTCATGAATAAGAAGTTTCGAATAGACATCACCCAGGGCACTGTTAAACTCGGATGAATGAAGGAGGTAAGTAACAACCTGTTGGAAGCCTTGCTCAATGAGCAACTTGTTGTCCTTAGCCAATTGAGCCAAGGAAGCTTCAAGTTCCTTTTTTTCCTCCGTTGAAGCTTCAGCTTGCTGTTTTAGCTTACTAAAGAAACAGTGATCTAAATTGACCGGAGTCAATTAGATCGGGGGTTTTGTCTATACATAAAAAGAGTTAATATCCCCGTCGATTCGGTGGTTGGTCAATCTACTTCTCCGGTGATCACTGCAAAACAGAAAGCCGTTAGACTCGCCACGGGGAAAATGGGGGCTCTCCGTGACCACCTTCCGGCGTGAGAATAAGTACAGTGATCTCAGTGAAAAGGATGAAGTTGAAAGTGTGAGAGTAAGTGAAAGTAACCTGTGAGATCATACCTGTAGCACCTTATTTATAACCAGAGTTTGGCGGGAAAATGGTGTAACGGAGATAGTAACGGAAGATACCTTTCCGTTGGCGGTTACCCTTCCTTCCATTAATCCCTGCAGAAGGATCGTGGGTTTGATCAACGGCTGGGGAGATGCCACGTGGAAAGTGATTGTGTGTAGATCTCTCTCGCCATCATCGTGATTTAGATAGACATCTAAAGTTGTGCCATGTCATATTCGGTTATAACTGAATGACCCTGCACGATGAGCATGTAAGGCTTTCTAGAAGATCTATAGCTGTAAACCATTGTGCCTTTGCCACGTGTCCATTCTGTTGCAACAGAAAAGATTCTTTTGTTCAAGTCTTGGTTTCAGGTGCACAAAGATGTTTAGAATTTATCTTGAAGCCTAACTGTACCCTTGCGCGAGCCCGAGCAAGGGTGTTAGTTGAATGTTTGTCCTTTTCTCCGGCGCATGGTCATTAAAGACTGTTCCTTCTCCAAATCTAGTTTAAAACCGTTGCGCGGTTATGCAAGGTTTTGTTTAAGAAGTGCGTGCGCAAGGTTTTTGGGACATATCCCTTCAAGTCCCCCCAGTCCAGTGTTGCTCCTATGTACCAATGGTAAATAGGTGGAGCACTGAACTATGAAAATGAAGTGCGTGCTTTTGCTGTTGAGAAGTTGCAAGATTGTTTGCCGTAAGGTATGAAAGAACTTTAACTTTCGAAGTTAACTAGCTGCGCCATGGTAGCCATGCGCGAGGACATGTTGCTGTTTTCCGTATGTTGTAATGCGCCAACGGTTAGCTGACATACCAGTTCTGACCTTGGCGAGAGTTATTACCAATGTTGCCTTAACTGCTGTTAAGAGTAATAACATCCGTTTCTTGACGTGGCAGAGACCTCGGATGATGACAACTTAGCGTATGAGTATACGACTTTGTGAAGTTTTGTCATTTATTTTGAAGTTGTTTAGGATATTGAATTTGTTTGTATACTGTTTAGTTAATGCGTTGTTGCACAAGTAACTTTGTTAGTGTGCTGTATGTTTTAGTTATAATGTTTGTATGAGTACAATTAATTTGTTTAGGCAAGACAAATATAGATGGTATAAAGCTCATGTGTGAATGTAGGGCTGGAACTTGCGCAGTGCCTGTGACCACGAACTGTTCATGAGACTTGTATTAGATTACCATTGTGTTTTTGTGCTTATCAAAAGAGATTGCATGAATTTGTAATAAAACATAGAGGCGTAACGTAAGTAACAAACTTTGCATTGATTAGGATAAGGCGCAGAGGCCAGCAGATACAAAGCTGTTTATAAATAAGATAATTATGATGCATATGTAAGTAGCGACCCTTGTGCTGTACGTTGGTTAGCGTAGTGTGCTGTCCAAGTACGAAGGGTGCTACGGTTACATGTAGCACCTGCTGCACATTCCAGGTGACCGGAACGTCCGTTCCGTCAAGCCAGCGTAGGGTATATGCACCTTTTCCTAGGACCTCATTAATGACATAAGGCCCTTCCCGTTTAGGCGCGTGCTTCCCTGGACGTTCTGCGTTTGATGCTTCGTTATCTCTTAGGATGAAGTCTCCTGGTAAGAAAGTGCATACGCACACTCGAGCATTGTAATATTTTTCCAGTTTTGACTTGTGTAGATGCACTATGTCTGTAGCTTCAGTCTGTACTTAGTCTATATTTTGTCCTAGTTGTTGTCATTGTATAGTTTTGTTTATATTATCGAATAAGGGACGAAACGAAGTTAGACGGATTTTGTATAGTCCATCCAATCGGATGGCCATCCGGATGGTTGATGGTTTCTCCCTGATCGAGCTCGCCTATAAATAGGAGACTTGGGGTCTCCTTTGGAACAGTTGTTCATTGGTTGTCTCTGAGGCAGAGCTCTTCCAAATTCTCACTGGATCTTTGTACAATTTCATATCATTAATGAGAATGGAAGTTTTAAACGTCGTATTCTTTGTTGATCCTACTCCTACACTATATTTGGATTCCGCACAACTACAGTGACTGCAGATCTGACCTGAGTTGTTCAATCTAGAACCGAACTACCGATCCTCACAAGTGGTATCAGAGCATGGAGGTCAGATTCAGAGAGGATCTACAGCGATTTCACAGAGATTTGCCCGATTTCAGGCGATTCTACCAGAGATTTCATCTTATTCTTCATCTATTTCTCTGATTTCATCTTAGTTCTATCTTTTCTCATTTCAAACATCTTAAAAAACAAAATTGACTAAGATTTCACGGTTAAAATGGCCTAAAATTCACATATTGTGTGTGAGATACATCATTGTACAATCCTATAAAGTTTCATTGCTAAATTCGAAAAAACCACATCAAAATCGATCAGAAACCATGAATTTTGAGATGAACTGTGCTGACGTCACTCATTCGATCGGATAGTCATCCGACCGGATTGCAACTTTCAAGTGTTCTTAGCTAACGTCATCACTCATCCGATCGGATAGTCATCCGACCGGATAGAGCTTTTTGGTTGTTTGAAAGTTTAAGTTTGTGAGTTTATCGCCTGACCATCTGATCAGATAGCCATCCGATCGGATAGCCATCCGGTCGGATAGTCATTCAATACTTGGCATATTTGAACTTGTTTCATTTGATTAATTCATCCGGATAGCCATACAGACGACTGATCATCCGATCAACTGTTTTTGTTTAATCAAGTTTGACCTGTTTGACTTTTTCAGGAACAACAATCATGAGTGAAGAGTTTATAAACCCGTTTGGTGACTTCTTCGCCTACAATAGCACCGGAGCTACATCATTAGACACAAATTCTAAAACAGCTATAAAGGCGATATCAGACTCGCTTAGCATGGACAACGCCTATGGCACGTACAACAAACCACCTAAGCAAATGGCCATCGAGGACTATAACCGCTGGGCAAAGCATTTTGATGGTTGGTTGAGAGCCTTTGCATATGATAGTTGGAAGCGTCTTAAGAACGGTTATGTCCCTCCAAGAAGAGATTTTTAGAATCTAGAAAATGAGGAGCAAGATGATTTTGTGGCTTAGCAAAAAGCGATTGCATTGTTACATTAGTCTGTAAGGGATGATATTATCTCTTTGATCGATTACGAGAATTCAAAAGATTTTTGGGAAAAGTTGGAGAAGAAGCGCACAGGTGGAGAAGAGATCGTTAAAAACAAAAAAAATCATTGTTGAAAAAAGAGTTTGATCTATTTGCTTGCATGAAAAACGAAACTGTTCGTCAAATGATAGAAATATTTTGTCATTTGAAAGCATAACTAGAAAGATTCGGCATTAATAAGGATAAAGAAGAGTTAGTTGATAAGCTATTCGAAGCATTACCAAACGAACAAGATTCGAAGTATTTTGGATTGGTGCTAAAGAACACAAAGAAGATGGCAGATAGTACACTTGACTGGTTGATTGAAAAAACTAGAAGGGCACGAGTTGGAGATCAAGAAGCTGAACAAAGTGAATAATACACACTATCACCAGAATGTGGATTTGTACTACAGGGATAGCATGATTCCAAAAGCTTCGTCACCAAAGACTGCGTTCCGTGTTGAAAGTTCAAACACTGTTGCAAAAGAAAACTCAAGCAGTGGGTCTTCATCTAGTGGTTACGGGTATCATGGCACCGGTTCAAGTTCACCAGCATCATCTGCATCAAACTCACAACAACCTCAAAATGCTCCAAATGCCAACGTCTTTCAATGCGACATTGTCGTCAACCTCAACAACGCCCAGAATTTCAATGAAGAAACTGCTAAACAACAAATGGTGTTTCTTGCATCAATATTGGAATCTTATGAGAGTCTCATAGCAGGGAAGACTGGTAACACGAACCTCACAAAAGAAGATTACGATCAAATCGACCCGGAGGAGATGGAGCTCATGATATCCGTTAGTGCATGGCTAGCGTTATACGTCGTGCACAACGATTCATGGAGATCACAGGGCGACAATCGATTGGGGGGCCATCAACAAAGTTAGGATTTGACAAGTCAAAGGTGACTTGTTTCAAATTTAAACAGAAAGGTCATTTCAAGAAGGAGTGCCCAAATTCAGCAGCTAATGAAACTGCCAACCCGTTTCATGATGACTACTACAGAAAAGCAGTTTATCATAGAAATCGTGAGGAACCGCCAAAAATGAAACAAATCGAAGACAATCCAAAAGAAAAATCGAGGACTCTTGCGGTAATTCAAGATGATGAAGGGTTCAACTGGAACGATTTTCTTCCAGAAGAAGATGCTATTGGTTGCACGTTCATGGCACAAGTTGAAACACAGTCAACGTATAATAGAGAAAGAAGTATTGCACATATTAAAATGGAGAAAATCTATAGTGCCTACAAAGAAGCTAAGAAAGCGAGAAGGTGGGATCCAGACAGAGAATGCTACTTGGATCCGAAAGGAAATATCTGTGTTGATCCAAAATCAATTGATTTTGAAGCTCTTGTAAAGTCGATTCCGTCAGCAGAAGAGCAGATGAAGATAGATGTAGAGAAGGAGAGACTGAGACAGGAGAGATATCAGGAATATTTGAGGTCCAAGGAGCCTAAGAAGGTGAATGAAGAGATTATCGATGTTAAGGCAGAGATGACAGCCGAGAACTTGAAAAAGATGGCAGACCAAGTCATGATGGCAAAGGCATTAGAGGTAGATTCCAAATCCGCTTCTGAGTCTGAGTCGTCAGAAAAGGCCAGTTCTAGTGGTTCAGATGATGAACCAGGTAAGGATGAAAAGAAAAAAAAATCTGAAAGTGATTGAAGAAATTGCATGAAACAGTGTCTGTAATACACACGCACATCTCTCAAGATCGCAAATCCAGGAGCTTAGAGATAAAATAAACTTGCAACAAAAGAGCTTGATTAATCGAGATAAACTGATAAAAAGTTCAACTGACAGAATCAATGAATTAACTGAGAAAATCAAAAGTGATGAAAACGATGTTGAGCGTTTTAAAAAGGAAAATGAAAAGTTCATGCTTGAAAATTGAAAGATAACTAAGGATTTTGAAAAATTAAAAAGAACAATCAAAGACTCATATGAATGAAACATTAAAACACGTAAAGAAAACTCAACCTGTTAGGTGTTCTTCAAGCAAAAGAGAAATTGATAAATGAGCAACTGGATGAGATTGCGAATCTCAAGCTTCAGTATCAGGAAGCTAAGATTGAGAATGAGAGGATTAATCTGAAGCTGAATAGTTAAACTTCTGCCAGCTTTGTTCACCAACACATAGTTCCCAAACCGATTGGAAAGAACAAAGATGGTGAAGATGTATACTCTGATGGAACCGGGGTTGGGTATCACAAGGTTCCATCGCCCATGAGCAATAATTTCACTAAAAAGCAATCTGGGTTGGCTAATGAATCAGAGTTAAGTGATAAAAGTGATGCTGAAAAACTACCAGATAACATCGATGTCACGTTCAGTTCACATTCCGATGAAGATAGCATCGAATCTGAGGTTGTGAAGAACGTTGTTGAAAATGTTTTAAAATCTGACAATGATTCCACAAACGAAGATGATGATTGTTTTTTGAACAATTACATCCCAAAACCAAAGTCCCAGAACAACTTAGAGGAAGAACCGACTATTGTCATGTACAAGATGAGTGGTTCAGATAAGTTGTACTCGAATAAAGAGTTTCCGATTGAAAATGTGAATGTGGATAAGCTGAAAAAGGTTTTCAAGTTAGTTGAAATTGATGTTTCTGAGGTCAAAGGTTTGTCGAGTTCGAAAACGTTTTTGAACTTCCAACGTGATAAATCTTACTATAACAAACCTAAGTTGACGTCGCGTTTTCACAATAACAACCAAAACAGAGGGTTTGGTGGGCAACAGGGTAGTAAGAACTCTCAGAGAAAGAATTTTCAGAAATCAAAGTTTATGAAAAAGACAACATTTGTAAAAAGTTCGAGCTCTATGACCGAACAAGAATCTAAAATTTTTACAAAAACAAATGAATATTTTTTCGCTAAGAAAGCCTCATAACCACAGACCGAGGGTCAAAGTCAAGTTGTTGATACTCGAACATGCTTTAAGTGCAACCAGATTTGACACATTGCACGAAAATGCACCAATCAGAAGCCTAAGTCTGTGATTGTTGAGAATCCAAAGAAGTCAAATGATGCTAAAGGTAAAGCGCCCATGTTTGTTGAAAGGAAGATTCCAAACAAATCTAAACTAGTTAAACAACCGGTAAAGAGAATTGGTGAATCTTCCAAACAATTTACTCCTCCAAAACAAACATGGATGCCAAAAACTCAAGTTAAGGCATCAACTGAAACAAAACCAAAGGTTCCCGATAGTGCTGCAAAACAAACATCTTCAACCAAATCGGTTAAGATGTATGTACTTTTGGATTTGTATCAGAAGCTTGAAAAACAAACTTCTTCGACCCCACCGGGCAAGAAGTATGTTCCGAAAAATGTCAAACCATCTGGTCAACCTGAAAAGGATGAATTTTTCTTATACAAAGGGGTTGAGGTTGGAACCGAGAAAAATTTGGAAATGAACGACAAAAACTTCCCACCACTTTACACCATGCAAACTCACATTGATGTCAAGCTACCCGGGTCAAAGGAGGCGTGGGTTGCTTCATTTAACTGAACTTTATTTGAAATGTGCAGGAGCTCCCGAGATCTATTTCAAATTGGATTATGGATAGCGAAGCATCCAGGCACATGACGGGGCGAAAAACCCTGTTATATGATGTTAGAGGGTTTAATGGTGGTTATGTTGGTTTCGCCGGGAATCAAGGTGGAAGGATTATTGGGGAGGGCACGTTATCTAATGGTGTCGTATCATTTGAACGAGTCAACTACATACCAGAACTGGAGAACAATTTACTGAGCATCTCTCAAATTTGTGACAAGATGTACACAACACACTTTACCGACAAGGAATGTTTGATTTTGATGTCGGGGTTTGTTTTCCCTGAAGAATGGATCATTATGCGAGCGCCAAGCGAAAATGATCTGTACGTTCTTGATATGAGCATTGCTATAACTACTTCGGGTCATCCTCAGTGTTTTGTGTCAAAACCAACCGAGAAAGAATCAGTATTATGGCATCGGAAGATGGGCCACATTCATCTACGAAAGATGAATCACCTGGTACATAAAGATCTAGTCAAAGGTGTGAATCTAAAGAGTTTTCACTTGGAAGGGGAATGCATAAGTTGTCTAAAAGGTAAACAAAAGAAAAAGTTGCATCCCAGGAAAATAGAGAATTCTATCTCGAGGCCACTTGAAAGACTTCACATGGATATCTTTGGTCCTGTGAATGTGAAGAGCATTACTGGTGATCTATACTATTTAGTGGTTATAGATGACTACTCGAGATTTTCATGGGTGATGTTCTCGATGTCAAAGGATCAAACATTTGAGAGTTTGCTGAAATTGTTCAAGAAGATAGAAAACTTTTACCAAACACGAATTTGTCGATTAAGAAGTGATAATGCTACGGAGTGAAAAAACAATCAGATGCAAGAATTCTGTGACAGAAAGAGTATACTGCAAGAATTCAATGCGGCATACACTCCGCAGCAGAATGGAGTAGCAGAAAGGAAAAATCGGATACTGATAAAAACAACACGAACAATGTTGGCTGATTCAAAGCTTCCTATCAACTTTTTGGGAGAAGTTGTTTCTGCTGCTTGATATACTCTCAATCGGGTTTTAACTGTGAAGAAGCATAAAAAGACGTGTTTTGAGCTGATCAACAATCGAAAGCCTAGCTTGGAATATCTGGAGCCGTTCGGGTCACCCTGCACAGTTCTGGATCCTGATCGAAAATTTGGTTAAAATATTTTGGAAGGAATCTTCGTTGGATATTCTAGTCCACTTAGACGGGTTTTCGTTTCGAGTCTTGGAAAGATCGTTAAAGCTCAGGACGTGGAATGTCAGGGATACACTATGCCTCCACAAAAACCTGCCGACTCATGGCGATTCGATTACGAGACATTATGGGAGTCATACGACTTACCTAAGGAGCCAGAGTTTATTGATCAGATAAATCTATTTCGGGAATATGAAGCTTCTCAGTATAACAAATTGCCAGTCAAGTCTTCAAAGACTCAACAAGATTCCAATGATCATGAAGCTGGTCCCAGTCACAACGGTCATAGTGATACAGATTTGCAGCAAACAACTTCAGAACAGGAGCCTGCCCCAGAAAATCAGACAACAGTTTTTGATGATTCAGAGTCTGATTTGGATAGCCCGACCTTTGATAGAGGTGATTCAGAACCTGAGGGGGAGCAGATCCAATCTTCTAATCAAATAGTCCAAGTCGATGAACAAGTTGCAGATCAGAATGTCACGAATTTGGAAAGCGAGGTGAACATTCCTGGTGAAGTTATGCCGAGGACTCTATCGTATCACCCCGAAGAGCTAATAATTGGAGAATTACAATCAGGAGTTCGAATGCGACATCTAATAGACCAAGGCTTTGCTTGTTTTTACACTAAGATTGCTCCGTTACAAAACGATTTCTCACTCAGTTGCTTTATTTCACAGGTTGAACCGCGAACATATAAAGAGGCACTAACGGAAGAGTCATGGGTTAATGCGATGCAAGAGGAGCTCGGTCAGTTTGAAAAGCTCGGAGTGTGGAAGCTAGTCGATCTTCCTGATGGGCATAGAAAGATTAACACCAAGTGGGTGTTCAAGTGTAAGCGAGATGATAGGGGAGTGATCGTGTGAAACAAAGATCGCCTAGTCGTTCAAGGCTTTAGTCAACAGGAGGGGATTGATTTCACCAAAGTATACGCCCCTGTTGCTAGACTCGAAGCTATCAGAATCTTTCTCGCATTCGCTTCATGGAAAGGGTTTAAAGTCTACCAGCTGGATGTCAAGTCGGCATTCTTGTACAACAAAGTGAAAGAGGAGGTCTACGTTGGTTAGCCACCGGGCTTCAGCAATCCGATTCACAAAGACAAAGTCTACCTCTTGGACAAAGCGCTATACGGATTGCACTAGGCTCCGAGAGCCTGGTATGAGACGCTCTCTCAACATTTGCTTTCCAAAGGTTTTATTCGAGGAAAGGTGGATGCTACTCTTTTCACAAAGGAGGTAGCTGGACATCTGCTGATCGTGCAAATATATGTTGATGACATAATTTTCTGGTCTACAAACGAGGAACTCTGCAAAGAATTTGAAACAGTGATGAAGCAGAAGTTCGAGATGTCGTCAACGGGTGAGATGAAGTTTTTCCTTGGGCTACAAGTCAATCAGATGCCGGAGTGGATCTTAATACATCAAAAAAAGTACGTCCACGATGTTCTGGAGAAATTTGGGATGTCAGAGACTGCACCTATGTCCACCCCGTTAGCAACTAATCACGGTATCAACCCTGATCTCACCGGAGAGAAGGTTGACGAGACGCTATACCATTCAATGATTGGTTAGCTGATGTACCTCATTCCATCTCGACCTGACATAATGTACCCGACTTGCCTCGCAACCCGTTATCAGTCGAGTCCTAGATCGTCACACATGGTTATCGTCAAGCGGATTCTACGCTACCTGAGAGGAACCCTAAGCTTGGGGTTGTGGTATCCAAAATACGGTGATTTCAAACTCGAAGGCTATTCTGACTCAGATTTCAGATGCTACAAACTGAATTCAAAGTCTACAACAGCAGGATGCCATTTTTTCGGACCACGTCTGGTGACTTGGCAATGTAAGAAGTAGACAACTGTTGCACTTTCAACGTGTGAAGCATAATATGTCTCAGCAAGCAGTTATTGCTCTCAAATTCTGTGGATCCAATAGCAAATGTGGGATTAAGGTTTGAAATTTCTTACTACTCCTATATTTGTAGATAATGAGGCAGCAATCAACACAACAAAAAACCCGGTACTTCACGCTAAAACTAAACACATAGAAATTCTACATCACTTCATCCGAGATTGCTTCGAGAAGAAGTTGATTCGAATTGAAAAGATCCATACCGACGAACAAATGGCTGATTATCACACTAAACGATATGAAACTTCTGTCATCAGGGGGAGCAATAGTTGGCGTTGATGAGAAATCCAAAGTAGAGGACGTCAAGAAGCAATCTGCTATGGTTTGTCGCATTTTCGATGTTTTCGTTTTAGGGGGAGATAGTGTTATTCAGAAAATACAAAAACATTAAAAAGTACAAAAACTATATAAATAAACAATAGAAAACCCAAAAAGAATTTGTGTAAAAAAAGGAAATGATAGTACATCAGCTAGACTATTACGGTACGCTAAAGAATTGTAATGATTAAAAGCGTTAAACGTTCTCAATGATGATGTGTCAATAGGTTTTTACACATTTAGTAAACTTTTTCGGGATATAAACCGAAAATCTATATCTTGCTAATTTCGTGGGGAACATCTCTCGGATATGTAGGTAACCCCTGAAATCTTCTTTGAAAGATTGCCTGTTTCTGAGATTCGAGGTCGAGATACTTAGTGATATCTGGAGTATTATACTAGGACTTCTGATATTGCGGAAGCAATGACCTAGTCTTCGTATAATATTTTACGCGCTTTAAAAGATAAAGCTTTCCCTCAGCATAAAAATTGATAAGTATTGAAAAATACAAATCAAGTGTTGTTGTAAAGAAGATCCCTAAGTGGGACACACCCAAAGTCGAGACCTCATCTCTCTGTCTGAACGGAAGTTCTAACCTGAGCTCTCATGGTCTCGCACTACCCTAAAACAGATATCAGTATAGTATATTCACATGTAAGACTGAATATAGGGAATCTGGATACGAGAGTATATTCTGAGGTGGGACACGCGAATAAGTTAAGTTCTTAAAACATTAATCAGTATCCTGAATTCGTTGAACTTTGTGTGAAAATTTAAGTGGATCAGTATATTGACAATCTAGGTGAACTGTTTAAAACTTAATGTGAAATGTAAGCTCAACGGTGCCTTTGACACGTCAGTAGCTGATATGATCCTCTAACACAACTCACAAAAAGATGTTTGTAAATAGTTTACTATTATTTCATTTTAGCATAAACCCAAAAAGATTTTCAGTGTGCTTTAACATAAACTTTCTAAAATCCAAAAAGATTTTATTTCTGCTTTAGTTTAGACAAACCATTGTGGAAAGCTGATCTTCGGAATCTCAGAATCGATGCAGAGAAATTTTTCCGAACGACTGGGTTGGGAGCTAATCTAAAAGCTAAAAGTCAAACAAGTTCATTAATTTGACACTTGTATCTTTCAGAAAAAGTTTGAAAATTGTTCAAAAATGTCAGTTGGTTTGAATCGGGTCAACCAAGGTCATTAACTTGGACTTGGTAGACAAATTGAGTAACCAGAGTCATCAACTTGGACCTGAATACTTGAGTGGATGTTTAAAACTGACCAAAATAGGTAAAATTTGAAAAGTTTGAAAAAGTTGGAAAATTTTTGAGATTGAGGTGATCGAATGATCATCCGATCGGATGACCATCCGAGTATGGTCACACTATATAAGGTAGTCAACTGCTAGTCAAGCTCATTCGAACGATTTTTCATCCGTCACTTTCTCATATTCTCTCTCAACTGTTGATTGTTCTTGAGCCATTTTCTTTCCTAACCACTTACATAGGATTGTTGGTTTGCTCATCTCTCGCTATGGGGAAGGTAAGTTTCACTAATTAATTTCAGCGTCAAATTTGATGATTTTTGATGTTTTATGAGCCGACAGTGCCGACATAGGGTTAGTTTTAGATCTAGGTGTAACACCTGTGCCTTCACGGCCATCAAACAAATACCAAAGCAATGAAATATTGTATTTCATACTTGGTATTTGTAAAAATATGTGTATCATTTGCACATATCAATTCTTGTTCAATTTCAAACTCTAAATCACTTTCTGGAAGGTTATACGCGCACCGATGCGTAAATATAACCAGTTTAATGCAACAAACACTCCGGAATAGTGACATTGGCTTAACATACCTTAAATAACCTTTTCATAACTTAGAAATAAGTTTTGAAGGCTTTGGTATGGCAAAATCAAGTTTAATCGCTTACAGGGACTAAAGTTGACAAACTGCGAAAGTATGCCAATTTGAACTGTAACAGACCTTCCGGAACATGGCCATAAGTTAAACATGCCATAAATATCCTTTGCATAGCTTAGAAATAGGCTTTGAGGTGTTCGGTATGCTAAAATAAACTTTTGTGTCATTCAGGGACTAAAAGTGTCAAAAAGTGCACAAGTTTGCATTTTCGAGCATAACATACGTTCTGAATACATCCGGACATCTAAAAATTTATGTGAGCATGACTATATTATATTTTAGTGTTCGCCTTAAGAAAAATCCATTCGTCGCGTCATTTGGTTCGTGTTTCGCGCTTATGCGCATTCCGTCGTAATTAACCGAACATCGCGTTCGTACGGCCAAACGAACCGACATCCGAGATATTTTTGAGCATGTTTTAAGTTCCCTATACTTTAACTTCATTTTAGAGCTTTGAAATGGGGTTAACGGGCCTTAAACATGTCAAAAATGGCCTAAATACAGTTCAGGGACCAAAACTGACTTTCTGCCAAACTTAACCCCTACGATGCGCAGGGACTTTTGCCCTACGATGCGCAGGGGTTATCCTGACCAGATACAATGTTTAAACAGCCTGTTTTCAGCTGTTTAAACCACCACCACATGTTCCTACTTGCTTAGTCATGAAGATAAGGAGCATATGTGGCCTCCATAACCTTTCAACACTTGTACGGATCGGATCATGGCACGTTTTCCATGAAACGATCTCAACGGTGGACCGAATACTATAAATACCCCACCCCCCATTGCTTTAAAACTCACAAGAATTCTGATTTGAGAGCTCTAAGTTGAAACCATTGTTTCATACCTGAGTTCTTGAGTCGGGATTAGCATTCGGGGACCCTGGGTAAGTATTCTTTCGTTCTTTTCCTTATTTTACTGCTTTTCGAGTCAGAAAGTCAAACTTTGTTTGACTTTCAGCGTTGACCAGTAATGGTCAATGCGAAGTTCGTTTGAACTTCGCAACGTGAGTGTAATCACGTTGGTCATAGTCCCTTGGGACTATGCCCACTGATTACCACGTTGTCTAGAGTCGTAGGGTAGGCGATCTGATAAATCGCCTATACCTTCGAACTCGACCCATTTGGTCGATCATTAGGATCCGACCAAATACATTAGGTGACCATAGTGTAGGGAATAACCTTCCGAGGTTATACCCTATGGTCACATCGTTTAAGTAGTTGTATGATAGGTAGTTTATATGCCTTAGGTAAATTACCAGAATACCCTTTTCATGTATAATTGGTAATTAAGCATATGTAACCTAAACATTTGCCACATAACTGATTATGTAACATGTTTAGGCATATAACACTTGTCATAGGACTAGTTAGGCGTTCCGAACGCGTTTTACGCGAACGACGCGTTAAAGTAGCATAAGCTTCCTAAACGGGTCGTAATGGGTCGATAAGACTTAGGTTAAGTTTCATTTAGTATGTAGGCTTTGTTAAACCATATCATATGAGTTCCTACACTCATTTGGTTTACAAACCCTAATACTACCCAATCTTCCGATTTAGGTCCGGTTAATTAACATAGTTACCTATATTAGGTGCCGTTTGATTTCCGTGATCTCTAGCATTGTTTGGTTGTTACTCAAGGACTACTGAGCATTCTCATGTGAGTACATAGACCCCTCTTTTACTGTTTTCCAAACTGTTTTGGGGTGAAACACATGTGCCTACTTGTTACTTTCATGTTTTCCTGTTTTCACATCATATACTGGTTATGTTCATTAGTACACTATTAGTACATTGATTTACATGACTTTTCTACTTTGTATGTTAACTTAGCATACTTAGTACATTTCTGTTGCATATGTTTACTCAGCATATGGACACATTGTTTTACATTGCATTTCTGTTGCATATGTTTACTCAGCATATGGACACATTGTTTTACATTGCATTTCTGTTGCATATGTTTACTCAGCATATGGACACATTGTTTTACAGCTCTACCTTGTATGTTTACTCTAGCATACTAGGTACATCATCTTCATAAAACATGCTTACATTTTGGTATGACATTTGGTTTGTTTAAATGAGACAATGTACATTCATTAACACCGATCACGCCGCTCGGTAGTAGGTAGTGGTACCATAGGACTTGACAAATCCCATTCCTGTAATCTCGGGTTTGTTTGGATGGAAGGAATGACCGAATCCGAATACATTTTCTTTTGATAACCTTGACTGAAAGGGTTATCCGTCTGTCTCAAGGCTTGGATGTATGAATTTTCACAATACCGCATAAATGTTCATTATCAGTATAGTATGCATTTACACAAGACATAATATTGATTTAAACCAAGTTTTACTTCAATACTTTGCTTTTGTGCATATGGTTTAGTTGAGACATTTCGCTAGCCATACATGACATTTTGACATAGACATTTGACATAGACATTTCGACATAGACATTTTAACATGATTGACATTGATCATGCATTTACACATTACATGATTGACATTGATCATGCATTTACACAAGACATAATATTGATTTAAACCAAGTTTTACTTCAATACTTTGCTTTTGTGCATATGGTTTAGTTGAGACATTTCGCTAGCCATACATGACATTTTGACATAGACATTTGACATGGATATTTGACATAGACATTTTTACATGATTTACATCTTGACATGAACATTTTACATTGTTTGGTTTGGTTTGATTAAGTGATTAAGTAATGATGCGTGTGTAATATGATACAAGCATGGTGGATACGCCGCTGGTACTTCCTATATATAAGTGTTTGTATGGTATTACATATCATAGCGTTATTTGAATCATTTCAGTTTGAGACATAGAACATTTTATACAAATAACATACTTTTCACAAGACATTGTTTTACAAACAACTTATCTTATACAAACTCATTTTACATGGTTATTCATTAAACCTGACATTTATTTATACATATCATCTGATCTTATCGTTTTTCAAATGATTTACAAAACAAAGCAAATAACAAGGTTCATGACTAAACATTTTCTCAAACATAAGTCATGAAACCTATTTTCACAAAACCTATGTATCTCACCGGCATTTTTATGCTGACGTACCATATTTTCACATGTGTTTTTCAGGAACTGTTGCATAAGATGATCAAGATACACATAGGCAGACTTGGGCTTTAGTGATAATAAAAGATGCAAGACTAGTTAATTATGTTGTATTTCCATGTTTGTTTAGACATTGTAACACTTATATTGAATAAAACGAAACTTTAATTTCCATGGTTGTGAAACATTAATTCTGTTACAACACTCCCCGATGTTTCCGCCACGTTTGGTATGTTCTACGTGGTCGGGGTGTGACAGAAAAGATGGTATCAGAGCCAATGGTTATAGGGAATTAGGTTATTAGTAATGCTTTGACCTAGTCTATAACCTTCTTAGGACCCTAACGCGAGTTTACTTGCGTTTAGTCATAAAACAATACCGTCACCTATCCTTAGGCGACGATCACAACAAGAACATAAATTTCAGAACCGCTTTGAAAACTAATCATCTGTTCTAGGATGATTGATTACTAGGTTTTGAACCCTCTATTGTAAGGTTTTGAACTCTCTGTTATATGGTTTTGAATCCCTTTGAATTTTCAAAATCTCGTCAAGGTTTTGGGTTTTAAATAATGTGAACACGTGCAAACTGGAAGGGTGAATGCCTGTATTCTGGGTTTTCTGTCTAGGCAAGCACTTCGTATACATCTCATCAGACGCGAGACCAGTTGTGCTTACCTGGGAATTCTTGGGATGAGTGTTCACTTATAGGCGAGCATGTCTTCAGTGATACATTAATAAGACCTGTTTACCTTGATTAGTCACCGTCTCATTTGTTTGCCCTAAGTAACAAACAAATGATCGCAATTTTCATTCGTTACCATTCGGTATTGATTTTTCCAATAACCTTTCACTTGCTTCTTCCTCTGTCTTTCATTTTCTTTTAGAATGTCTATTCCTCTCAGCACTGGTCAAATGCCCGAGCGAACAGCCAAATTTGTCCAGCAAATTGGCGAAGTGATTCAGAGAACTGTGGATTTAGGCATTTCCATGGCTCGTCTCAACAATGAAGTCTCTCGTCTCGACAATGAAGCCACTCAAGAGCCACTGAAGGAAGTAGAAGTCAAGACTGCACCAAAGTCAAGGAAGCGTAAGGCTTCAAGGAAACCCGCTACGGTTACACCTAATCAAGCGGGACCTAGCCATGTGGCAAGGCCACCAGCTAGGAAGCCGTACTTTGGAACTTCACCTTTGTGCAACCAATGTAGCCTTCATCATCATACTAATGTGAAGTGCCGCAATTGCCAAAATTGTGGACTTATAGGTCATACGGCAAGGGTGTGCCCAACTACAGCTGTACCAAATCAAACAAGACCCATCCGGGTGACAGCACCACCAGCCAAGAAACCAATCGGGGAATCAAAGACCATGGATGAACGATCGCCGAAGAAGTCAAAGAAGCGAAAGGCTCCTCAAAACTTCGCCGTGGTCGCTCACAATGGTCGAGCCGTTCCCAACCAACCAGCCCAGCCACCTGCAAAGAAAGCATATGCCGGTACTGCACCTCATTGTGCACGCTGCAACGGTCATCACGCGTTACAACAAGTCTGCTGGCAATGCACGACGTGTGGTAAACTTGGGCATTTGGCCAAAGTTTGTCGTTTGGGACAAAATCAGGCTGCTCAGGTTCAAGCTCCGGTTCAAGGGAACGCTGCGAAATTCCCACTGGGTTCATGTTTCAACTGCGGAGAGATTGGTCACTTCCGCCACAACTGCCCAAAGCTTGCTAATGCAAATCCAACCCTTGGATGAGCATTCGGCTGAACAAAGGATATTGCTGTCTTATGCCTTTGTTTCTTTTGTTCTCGTGTTTTGTGAAACAATATGTCTTGTTCATAAAAAAAAAGTTGTTGTTCACAATTCTGATATACAAGTATAATTACATGTGTGTATGACTTTTCCTATGATACCTACATCAAGGAACTATATTCCTTACAAACTACTTTTGTGATTCTCTCTTTCAAATGATCGCTCATGTTTCCCTCGAACATTCTAAGTACTCGTTTCATTCTAAGAAACAAAGTACAGAAGATAAAGTGACATTATGAGTGATCATGCTTCTGCACATCAGTGCCTTTGAATCCTTGGTTAGATAACTAAGGGTGTTTTCAAATCTCTTACCCATTACGTTTTAATTTTTCAACATACACAGTACAAGTATTTCAAAACAATCTTCATGATCTCAAAATATTTCATATAGTTTGAAAACAATTTTTTTTCTAGATACATTGTCTATGTTATTTCAAAAACATTGGCCATGTTATCAAAACCAACCTTTTTAATTTCAAAATATTTCATATAGTCTGAAGACAATATTAACACAGTACATTTTCTCATCAAGTGCATGATTTCGAAAAGCATCATTCATGTTTTCCAAAAACCTTATACATAATTTCAAAAATTCATTCCGCATGATTTTAAAACATTTTTATAAATATACCTACCTAGTACATCTACTTTATGATATCAAAAGTATTATATATAAGGTTTCAAAAACACTAAACATATTTTTCTTAAAAGAACCCCATGCACAGTTTTCAAAAATATCTTTCTCATACATTTACTTAACTTTCAAATTCTGCTTCATATGTCGCCTTGACATATCTAGCATCTCAACCTCATAAGCATTTTACTTCATGTTTGGACTTAAGCACATCCCGTGCAAGAATTCAAAGCATCTTCAACTTCTACAATCCATATGGGATCTTTTTATCTCCATAATTAGACCCTTGTGGATGATCATGATTCAAATCAGAGTCCTTAATTGGATTCTTTATGTACCTTAATTCGAACATTTCGAGTTCTAGTAATCGAAATCGAATTTTCTTTTTGAATCTTTCTATCTTTATAGTTGGATTCTCGAAAATGTTTAAAGTACCAAATGAAATCCACAAGATGGATTCCTAGTGTGCTTTAAATACATGTACTCTGTTAGCAGAACAAACTTCTAGTTAGCAATTTTGTGGTTATGTGACTATGTGTTTATTCATCTTATGTTTTCTTTCATGCATTTTTGTGTTTTTAATACTCTGGATATTCGTTATCCAAATCCTCGCAGGATCTTTCATATCTTCATATGAGAGATTCGTAGCAGGATATTCAAAGGTACTACCTTAAATCCTTAATGGGCTTCTATGTAATAGTTAAGACCCTTGGATTTATATAGTACCACTCCAGACCCTTTTTAGTGGTCTAGTCTAAAGGATTGATTCACAATTTGGTTAAAGAATGACATCTAGTGATGTAGCTGGACAGACTCCTTGATAGTCTATTTAGATCATTTATTGATCTAGTCTACGGGACTCTATGGCGGTCTAGTCACACTCATCACAGGATTGCTCATTTGGTTTTACCCTACGCATTATAAAATAGACTGTGTGAACTGTGCAAGGAATTGTCTAATTATGGAGGCCTACATAATTATGAAATTTAGTGCATAGAAACCCAGTAAGGTTTATTATGTGTAAGAACCGATAGTGACAACAATAACAAAATGAGAACGATGTAATGGAGGTACGGTGGACGCACCAATGACGCTTCGTATACTTGTATATAAGTATCCCTCTTACATTGCAAGCATAATGTTATTAAAGTTACTAGAAGTTCAGAACCCTAACCAATGTTGTTCGATCTTTTCAACTTCATGCTTTCAAGCTCTCACAAGTTTCCTCTAAATAAATTTCGGGACGAAATTTCCTAAAGTAGGGGAGACTGTAACACCTGTGCCTTCACGGCCATCAAACAAATACCAAAGCAATGAAATATTGTATTTCGTACTTGGTATTTGTAAAAATATGTGTATCATTTGCACATATCAATTCTTGTTCAATTTCAAACTCTAAATCACTTTCTGGAAGGTTATACGCGCACCGATGCGTAAATATAACCAGTTTAATGCAACAAACACTCCGGAATAGTGACACTGGCTTAACATACCTTAAATAACCTTTTCATAACTTAGAAATAAGTTTTGAAGGCTTTGGTATGGCAAAATCAAGTTTAATCGCTTACAGGGACTAAAGTTGACAAACTGCGAAAGTATGCCAATTTGAACTGTAACAGACCTTCCGGAACATGACCATAAGTTAAACATGCCATAAATATCCTTTGCATAGCTTAGAAATAGGCTTTGAGGTGTTCGGTATGCTAAAATAAACTTTTGTGTCATTCAGGGACTAAAAGTGTCAAAAAGTGCACAAGTTTGCATTTTCGAGCATAACATACGTTCTGAATACATCCGGACATCTAAAAATTTATGTGAGCATGACTATATTATATTTTAGTGTTCGCCTTAAGAAAAATCCATTCGCCGCGTCATTTGGTTCGTGTTTCGCGCTTATGCGCATTCCGTCGTAATTAACCGAACATCGCGTTCGTACGGCCAAACGAACCGACATCCGAGATATTTTTGAGCATGTTTTAAGTTCCCTATACTTTAACTTCATTTTAGAGCTTTGAAATGGGGTTAACGGGCCTTAAACATGTCAAAAATGGCCTAAATACAGTTTAGGGACCAAAACTGACTTTCTGCCAAACTTAACCCCTACGATGCGCAGGGACTTTTGCCCTACGATGCGCAGGGGTTATCCTGACCAGATACAATGTTTAAACAGCCTGTTTTCAGCTGTTTAAACCACCACCACATGTTCCTACTTGCTTAGTCATGAAGATAAGGAGCATATGTGGCCTCCATAACCTTTCAACACTTGTACGGATCGGATCATGGCACGTTTTCCATGAAACGATCTCAACGGTGGACCGAATACTATAAATACCCCACCCCCCATTGCTTTAAAACTCACAAGAATTCTGATTTGAGAGCTCTAAGTTGAAACCATTGTTTCATACCTGAGTTCTTGAGTCGGGATTAGCATTCGGGGACCCTGGGTAAGTATTCTTTCGTTCTTTTCCTTATTTTACTGCTTTTCGAGTCAGAAAGTCAAACTTTGTTTGACTTTCAGCGTTGACCAGTAATGGTCAATGCGAAGTTCGTTTGAACTTCGCAACGTGAGTGTAATCACGTTGGTCATAGTCCCTTGGGACTATGCCCACTGATTACCACGTTGTCTAGAGTCGTAGGGTAGGCGATCTGATAAATCGCCTATACCTTCGAACTCGACCCATTTGGTCGATCATTAGGATCCGACCAAATACATTAGGTGACCATAGTGTAGGGAATAACCTTCCGAGGTTATACCCTATGGTCACATCGTTTAAGTAGTTGTATGATAGGTAGTTTATATGCCTTAGGTAAATTACCAGAATACCCTTTTCATGTATAATTGGTAATTAAGCATATGTAACCTAAACATTTGCCACATAACTGATTATGTAACATGTTTAGGCATATAACACTTGTCATAGGACTAGTTAGGCGTTCCGAACGCGTTTTACGCGAACGACGCGTTAAAGTAGCATAAGCTTCCTAAACGGGTCGTAATGGGTCGATAAGACTTAGGTTAAGTTTCATTTAGTATGTAGGCTTTGTTAAACCATATCATATGAGTTCCTACACTCATTTGGTTTACAAACCCTAATACTACCCAATCTTCCGATTTAGGTCCGGTTAATTAACATAGTTACCTATATTAGGTGCCGTTTGATTTCCGTGATCTCTAGCATTGTTTGGTTGTTACTCAAGGACTACTGAGCATTCTCATGTGAGTACATAGACCCCTCTTTTACTGTTTTCCAAACTGTTTTGGGGTGAAACACATGTGCCTACTTGTTACTTTCATGTTTTCCTGTTTTCACATCATATACTGGTTATGTTCATTAGTACACTATTAGTACATTGATTTACATGACTTTTCTACTTTGTATGTTAACTTAGCATACTTAGTACATTTCTGTTGCATATGTTTACTCAGCATATGGACACATTGTTTTACATTGCATTTCTGTTGCATATGTTTACTCAGCATATGGACACATTGTTTTACATTGCATTTCTGTTGCATATGTTTACTCAGCATATGGACACATTGTTTTACAGCTCTACCTTGTATGTTTACTCTAGCATACTAGGTACATCATCTTCATAAAACATGCTTACATTTTGGTATGACATTTGGTTTGTTTAAATGAGACAATGTACATTCATTAACACCGATCACGCCGCTCGGTAGTAGGTAGTGGTACCATAGGACTTGACAAATCCCATTCCTGTAATCTCGGGTTTGTTTGGATGGAAGGAATGACCGAATCCGAATACATTTTCTTTTGATAACCTTGACTGAAAGGGTTATCCGTCTGTCTCAAGGCTTGGATGTATGAATTTTCACAATACCGCATAAATGTTCATTATCAGTATAGTATGCATTTACACAAGACATAATATTGATTTAAACCAAGTTTTACTTCAATACTTTGCTTTTGTGCATATGGTTTAGTTGAGACATTTCGCTAGCCATACATGACATTTTGACATAGACATTTGACATAGACATTTCGACATAGACATTTTAACATGATTGACATTGATCATGCATTTACACATTACATGATTGACATTGATCATGCATTTACACAAGACATAATATTGATTTAAACCAAGTTTTACTTCAATACTTTGCTTTTGTGCATATGGTTTAGTTGAGACATTTCGCTAGCCATACATGACATTTTGACATAGACATTTGACATGGATATTTGACATAGACATTTTTACATGATTTACATCTTGACATGAACATTTTACATTGTTTGGTTTGGTTTGATTAAGTGATTAAGTAATGATGCGTGTGTAATATGATACAAGCATGGTGGATACGCCGCTGGTACTTCCTATATATAAGTGTTTGTATGGTATTACATATCATAGCGTTATTTGAATCATTTCAGTTTGAGACATAGAACATTTTATACAAATAACATACTTTTCACAAGACATTGTTTTACAAACAACTTATCTTATACAAACTCATTTTACATGGTTATTCATTAAACCTGACATTTATTTATACATATCATCTGATCTTATCGTTTTTCAAATGATTTACAAAACAAAGCAAATAACAAGGTTCATGACTAAACATTTTCTCAAACATAAGTCATGAAACCTATTTTCACAAAACCTATGTATCTCACCGGCATTTTTATGCTGACGTACCATATTTTCACATGTGTTTTTCAGGAACTGTTGCATAAGATGATCAAGATACACATAGGCAGACTTGGGCTTTAGTGATAATAAAAGATGCAAGACTAGTTAATTATGTTGTATTTCCATGTTTGTTTAGACATTGTAACACTTATATTGAATAAAACGAAACTTTAATTTCCATGGTTGTGAAACATTAATTCTGTTACAACACTCCCCGATGTTTCCGCCACGTTTGGTATGTTCTACGTGGTCGGGGTGTGACACTAGGCTTGTTTTAATGTTATTTGTATAAATTGAACTTTGAATCTTGAACATCAGCATTAGATTTAGGATTTCACCGTTCCAATTTCATGATTACATCAACTGATTTAAACTTAGAATGAATTGAAGGTGTCGGCAGCCGATAGGGTTTTCTTCAGATCTCGGCCAATTTAGAGGGTTTTGATAGAAACTGAACATAGGGTTATGTTAATAGGCAAAAGTTTTAAGAGAAATTGTGGTCAATTTTGCAAAAACATGATAAAATTTGATCTGATGTGTTGTAGTGTTCAAGTATTCATTATGTTCTTCATGTCACTCGAATGATCATATGACCATCCGATCCATTATTCTATCTTGTTTGAATGACTTTGTGTGCTTAACTGTTTTACACAAATGATCATCCGATCGGATGACCATCCAGACCAACGATGCTTTCATGTTTTATTTGCTATCCGGTCGAATGGTCATTCATACCATCTCTTAATCAGTTCTGTGTGCTTATCAGAACATGCTCATCCGAACGGATAACCATCCGGTCGGATGCCATTCGTCAGTTCAGTACTTTACAGAGTGTGAAGTGTTAGAAAATTTTTAGGATTTTGAAATTTTTCACTTTGTACATTGTGTCTTGAAATGCGTGCATATTTTAATAATGAAATATTTGCAGGTAAGAGCTTCTGATTTTCATCCGAAACACAACATATACTGCATTTTGGAAGAAGATTTTCCGAACATCGAGCCATTCAAAGATGTTGTGCCATTTCTAAGAGAGAGAATATTCAAAGCATTGACGGAAAGACACAAGTGCTATGAATCTCATGTCAGAACGTTTTGGAATGTAGCATGGTATGATGAGAAAGATAAGGCGATTCACTCGGCAGTTAAGATCAAGGATGATAAGAAGAAAGACATAGATTTGTCGGTAAAGATTACTGTGGACGATGTAAGGAAGGTGTTAGATTTATGAGACAAAGACGAGGATCCCATCATAATCCCTGAAAGATTGTGCAAGGGATTTTGGCTACGCATGGGATACACAGGATACATAAACGACAAAGGTTATATAAAGTCAAAGTTCTGCATACCCTACAAGTCCCTCGTTCATTGTGTTATTCATGCGCTATATCATAGAAAAGGTGCTTATGATGAAACTTCGGATTACTTCATGAACATCATTGCATGTTTGGTGCTCAATAGACCATACAACATTTCGCAAGTCATCTTCAACCACATGTTGGATAACATAAAAGGTGAAAGTATGCTATGTATCTAAGGTTCGTACAGATGTTGTTGGATGACCAGATTCTGAACTTACTAAAACATCCAAGTGATGAACTTCCATTGGAGCATATGGACAGTGAAACACTAAAAAGATTGAATAAATATAGAGGTGTGAAGCTAGAAGACGAGCCAAGGTATATGACAAAGTTTGGTAAGATAAAGTAGACAGATTATGTGGCACCTGAAGGTGATAATTGGAGACACGCCGATAGCAACTCAGACAATGAGGCAGAAGGATTGAAGCCGATGATTGAGAAGAAACTAAGATTCTTGTTCGTGAAGGATGAGATGAAGAGAAAGAGAACTCCGAAAGTTTCTACACCGAAAGTAGTGATTAAGGAAACGAAGAAAAAGAAATCGCCACCACGCTTAGTCGATGAGCCTGTCATTCCACCAACAGACATGATTAATGAAGGTATAGATCTTTTGAAGATGTCTTTCGCTCATTACGAGAAGCGAACAACTGCAGAAAGTGCTCATGTTGAAAAAGAAGCTGAAAAGACAACGGAAAATGTTGAAGCTAGTGGTGAAGGTGTAAAAGAGACGCTTGTTAAAGGTCTAGTGCATACGGATTCAATTGCTACAGAGAGTGACATTGATACATCAATGATTGCACCAACGTCATATGTGAGTGGAAAGCAGAAGTACACGAGATCACCAAAGAAAAAGAAGGCATCAGATGAAGAGGATGCTGGATATGTTCCAACACCTGCTGACAAAGAAAAGAAGAAGAAGGGTATAAAGAAATGAAAAGCATGTCCAACGGGTGAAATTCCAATAAAAGTTAGAGCTAGGAAAGACACAACGTCTATTCCTCAGCAAGAAACAACAATTCCAGAAGTTCCTGAGGTTGAAAGAGCTGAAGAGAGACCTGAAGATGTTGAAGTGGAGTTTATTGGGGTAGACAATCAACACATCCACCATCACCTATCAACAAAACAATTCATATATCTCCTGATCATGAAAAGATGCCAGAGCAATCACCCAAGAAAGTGAAAGAGCATATATCAGCAACAAAGAAAGATACAACTTCGCAAAGTTCTAGTCATGGATTTCCAAAAGTTCCACATGTCCTAGGAGCGAGGCCAATAGGGTTAGATAATGTTGGTGATCTTTTCAATGAAGGAAAAATTAATGCATTGGAAAGAAAAGTAAGCATCCTGGAAAAAGCAAAAGCTGAAGCAGAACTTGAAGCTGCAAAAGAAAAGTTGAATAATATTGAAGCTGAAAATGTTGCTTTGAAAGAAGAAGTTAAAGAGCAGTCAGAAGTGATTGATCAGCTGACTAAACAGATCATGGTGGTAAATACTCAGTACAATCTATGGATAATTACAACAAGATGTTGTATGACATGTACACAGATTTGCAAGTATCTTCTTCAAATTAAAATGAAGTGCTGAAGAAAGAAATTGAAGCGATGAGGGCTGACAAGGTGATTAAAGAAGAACAGCTGAATCAATGTTCAAGCTGTGTTCGATGAGATAGAGATTCAAAAAGTTGAAGCTAGAAGGGTTGAAAGAGAGAAAAGACTAGCTGAAGAAGCTAAGGAGAAAATAAAAGGGTTGGTGATTGAAACTAAAGAAACTCCTGGTTCTTCAAGCCAACCTGAACCAACTCAAGCTGATGTGCTATATATTTCTAACGTTGACACTTTTACTGTTAATGATACTGAAATGCAAGACGTAGAGGTAGATGATGTGGATAATACTCTTGCTATTATTCTGGTTGGTGAGTTGAAAGACGTAACTCCTGAAGAGATTAGGATTAATAGAAGAAACATCATTGAAAAGCGTCATTCAAAAGATGATAAAGAAAAGGAAGATGATGATGAAGATGAAGAGTATATGGATGATTTTGAAGCGATTGATAATTACAACAATGATGGTGATGATGATGATGATGATCAGGGAGCCACAGGGTTAATAATTTTAAAGCATTCTGGTCAGAATACTCTTGAAGACTTCATGAATGATGAGCTAAACGAGCAACATGAGGATGATCAACATCATGAAGCGTCATCTTCTGGAACAAAGCATGCTGGTGATAAGGTATTCCTTGCGCTCCCTAAAGTTATATATTTGCATCACGCAGAGGAAGAGGGGGAGTTAGAGAACAAGACTCGAGAGTCCATGTTAGAGGAATTAGATATGGATGATGGGAAGATGAAGTTTGATATTGAAGAGGAGATTCCACCGACTCCTGAAAGGGAGTATTCATTTAAGTTTGTGAATGAAGCTGACAATTTCAACGACGTTATCATTGAAGAGGGTTAAGATGATTCAGAAGAAGATACACCATTTCATTATTCTGGTGTGGATGATAGTTTTCCAACATTCAATGAATTATTTCAATCTTACAATGAAGATGAAGTGAGACGGAAAGTAGTAGAGAGGATCACTACAGAGGGGATTCCTGAGACTGTATCACAAGAAGATCTTCTTGAGGAACCTAAAAGATGGTACAAGGTCATGCCTAAAGAAAGAAAGTTCAAAAGGCCGTTGCAGTTCTTCACAGATCATCCCGAAAAATCACTTGGAGATATTCTTTCATGGGGTTACTTGGAAGATCTAAAAGTATATGCTATAAGGAGAGAGTTCGGAGTGCAATACTTTGAATTCTTATCTGATATCAAAACACTACCATGGTGGGATATATAGGAGCTAGCGCAAACCAAGAACATAAAGCAATTTTATTATGGTTTAGAGGATAAGTGTCATGATCAAAGGCTGTGGAACTACATCAAATTGCAAGCTAAAGAGAATTTTCCAGATTGGAAGCCGCATCAGCCAAAGCAAGTTGTAAAAGTTGATCCTGTTACAGGTGAAAAGGATATAACTTTAAAGATCAGACGTCCAAGATGCTTAAAGAATATGCCGCTTCGAGCCATGGAACAAGATTTTCATGAAGACTTCAAGGGATGGCTCTACAATCAAAGCACAGCTGAAACGATAATCACTTTATTTGATGCGAAGACTGGAGATTGCAGACGCATTCATGTGCTTGATCCAATGTGGTTAGTAAACTGTTCAAAGAAAGACATCCACTGCTTGTTCTTCAACAAGATTGTCTACAATGAATCGGATAAAGTACAAGCTCAACAATATCAAAAGATGGTGAATGTGTGCTTCGCGAAGGATATCAACTCTGGAAGGTATTGGGAGAGTAAGTTCAGGGATCTAGAGTTGGAGGAATTCCTGAAAGCAGAGAAAAGAAGTGAATGATTCAAAGAAATCAAAGCTAAAGCTGCACAAAGAGGTAGATGGAAGTTTGCATGGCCCGAAACATATCAAACACCTATCAAATCTCAAGAAAATAAGATTCCTAGGTGGTCAAAAGCAAAGGATGGAGATCCAGAGTATCGTAAGTGGTGGATCGAGACTGGAAGACCTTTAAGGAGGAAGATGTAAGAGGAAAGAAAGGAAAAGAGAAGGCAGAAGGCAAGAGAGAACAGACGCAACAGGAAGGCGCGCTAAAGGCTATATAGGAAGGAAGACTGCATCTACATCCAAGGGGGAGTATGTAGATGCACTATATCTGTAGCTTCCGTCTATGCTTAGTCTATATTTTGTCCTAGTTGTTGTCATTGCATAGTTTTGTTTATATTATCGAATCAGGGACGAAACGAAGTTAAACGGATTTTGTATAGTCCATCCGATCGGATGGGTATGGCTCATCCGGACGGATGTCCATCCGATCGGATGGCCATCCAGATGGTTGATGGTTTCTCCCTGGTCGAGCTCGCCTATAAATAGGAGACTTGGGGTCTCATTTGTTACAGTTGTTCATTGGTTGTCTCTGAGGCGGAGCTCTTGCAAATTCTCACCAGATCTTTGTTCATTTGCATATCATTAATGAGAATGGAAGCTTTAAACGTTGTATTCGTTGTTGATCTTACTCCTACACTGTATTTGGATTCCGCACAACTATAGTGACTTCAGATCTGACCTGAGTTGTTCAATCTAGAACCGAACTACCGGTCCTCACAACTTGTACTTGGCCTCGTTGATGGCTGCATTTTCTCGTCTTTCTTCGAGGAGATCCAAGTCGAGTCTGAGCTCTTGCTCTTTGTTTTGTTTCTCCATGGCTAGCATGCGAGGTGACGGGAGTCCGATTTCCGCCGGAATTACGGCTTCTGTGCCATACAGGAGGCTAAATGGCGTTTCTCCCATGCTAGTCTTTGGCATGATGCGGTTAGCCCATAAAATACTTGGGAGTTCATCGACCCAACCTCTTCTTGTGGTTCCCAACCTAGCCTTAATGCCATCTACAATCTGTTTGTTGACGCTTTCGACTTGACCGTTTGCCTGTGGGTGCGCCACAGAGGCGAAACTATGTTCGATGCGCATTTCTTTCATCCATTTTTTGTAGATCGTTAGACACAAAATTGGTACCGTTGTCTGTGATAATGCGCAGTCGTAACCCGAACCGGCATATGATGTGTTCCCAGATGAACTTTCTGATCACCATTGCGGTGGTTGATGCTAGAGCTTTGGCTTCTACCCACTTGGTGAAGTAATCCACAGCAACTATGATAAATTTTACTGCGAGAGGCGCATCGGGAAAGGGACTTACTAGAACGATCCCCATTGTTGGAAAGGCCATGCTGCGGTTACCGGAACCAAAGGGTTCTTTGGGCGAAGGGTCTTTTGAGTGTGACGTTAGCATGAGTTACACTTGCGCAAAATCTCAACGGCGTCCAGATGCATGTCGGGCCAGTAATAGCCTGCACTCATGATTTTTGCCACTACCATGCGAGGACCAGCGTGGATTCCACATAGTCCTTCATGGATTTCTCGGACCAGATACTGTGCGTCATGTTTATCAACGCATCTTAGAAGAGGACCTATATAAGACTTGCGATACAGAATTCTATCCACCATTTCACAATTTAGCACTTTGTGTTGAATTTTTCTTGCTTTCGTTTTTCCTTCTGGAAGAGTTCCATGTTGTAAGTACCTAATAATTGGGGACATCCAAGATGGATTCCCAATTTCTATCATGTTTACGTGTCTTAGAGGAACGGATGGGTTTTAGAGAACTTCAATGCGGACCTCTTTTGCCAGATGTTTGAAACTTGTAGCGGCTAACTTACTTAGCGCGTCCGCGTGCTTGTTATCGCTTCTATTAATATGGATGATTTTGAAGGTCTGAAACTGATTGAATAATGTTCCCGCATGCTCATGATATAAGGCCATTGTTTCTTCTTTCGTGTCGTAGCGACCGTTAATTTTCTCGGCGACCAACAGGGAATCGACATGTGCTTCTACATTCTTTGCCCCCATTTTAATTGCTAGGCGGAGACCTACGAGAAATACCTCATACTCTGCTTCGTTGTTGGTGCTTTTAAAATCTAGCTAAATACCGTAAGTAAGTTCGTGGTTGTCGGGGCTGACTAGGTGAAGGCCAGCCCCTGCGCCATCATCTTTGGAAGCACCATCTGTATATAAGATCCAGACCCTGTCGTTGAAGACTGGGGTAGGATTTTGTATGGCTTCGCATTCTTGGATCCTATCGACGAGAACTTTAGTAACAAAATCTGCTAGAACTTGGCCCTTGATAGCTGGGCGTGGCTTATACAAGATGTTATATCCGTCCAGTTCAATGGCCCATTTTGCTAATCGGCCCGCGACGTCCAGCTTGGATAAGACTTGTCCCAAACTATAATTGGTAAGAACAGTTATAACGTGGCCAGAAAGGTACCTTCGTAATCTGCGCGAAGCGTGAACTAACGCGAGAACAAGTTTTTCCATGATTGAATAGCGTGTTTCTGGGCTGGTCAACACCGTGCTGATGTAATAAATTGTAGTTTGGACTCTGTCTCTTTCGACCAGCAACACTGCGCCTGCGGCTACCTCTGATGCGGAAAGGTACAAGATTAATGGTTCTTCTTTTCGCGGAGCTGTTAAAGTAGGTAGTTGAATTAGGCATTCTTTCATTTCCTGAATAGCTTTTTCTGCCTCCGGAGTCCATTGAAACTTGCTCTTCTTAACGCAGTTGCGCAATGTGCTGCTGAATGGATATGATTGGCAGCATGGTTTGCTAAAAATCGGTTTAGCGCAGCTAGTCGAATAGCTAGACGTTGCATCTCTTTGATAGATGTTGGTGACTGCATGAGCTGAATAGCCTCTACCTTTTTTGGATTGACTTTGAAACCATCCTTGGTTATGATAAATCCTAAGAATTTGCCATCCTCCATTCTGAACGAACAATTTACTGGATTTAATTTTAGGTTAACTCTGCGTAGAGAGTCGAAGGTGCGCTGGATGTTTGTGAGCATTAATTCTTCTTCGGGACTCATGATGACAACGTCGTCCATATAGACTTTGACTATTACGCCGATATCCTCCCCGAAGACTTTATCCATTAGGCGTTGGTAAGTAGCTCCTGCGTTGCGGAGACCGAAAGGCATTTTTGTGTAACAAAATATACCTTTGTCCGTGTGGAAAGCTGTCTTATCTTCGTCTTCTTCCTTCATTTGTAATAGTCTATCTCTGGGAGAGCGTAACAGTCTTTTGGGCAGGCTTTGTTGAGGTCTTTGAAATAAATGCACATGCGCCATCCACCATTATGCTTTTGCACCATTACTAGGATAGCCACCCAAGTTTGATACCGAACTTCACGAAGTATGCCGGCTTGAAGTAGTTCCGCCACTTGCTTATTCATTGCGCGAGCCTTTTCCGGATTGAGACTGCGCTTTCCTTGTGCTACTGGCTCTACTGAAGATCGAACATTCAAACAATGGTCCGTCACCTCTCTTGGCACGCCAGTCATGTCCGTTGGGGACCATGCGAAAATATCCATGTTTTCGACCAGAAGTTCTTTCAGTTTTTCCATGGATTGCTGGTGATATGGCGTGTCCTAGCAAAATAGTTTGCTCAGGGTATTCATTGTTGAGTACCCACTTCTCTGGTTCGTTAGGTGGAGATGGATTCGCGGCCTTTAATGGTGGCTTGTCGTCTAAAGACATCACTTCTTTGCTTGAATATAAAATTGCTACTCTGGTTTCTGTCGGAAAACTGCAAGCAGCGTGGGATATAGAGGTAATCATGCTAAACTCCCTTTGTGAATGTCTTCCCAACAGTACATCATGGCGGGATGTAGCTGGCATAACCATGAAATAGACTGGAACGGTGCGCGATTGCTCACCATCAGAGAGTGTTACAGGAAAAGAGATCTGTCCTAACGGAAAGACGGCTTCATTGAAGAAACTAGTTAAAGGAAAATCGACTGGTTTCAAGCACGCCTTGTCCTCTGGGTCTAACTGCTTGAAACATTGCTTGTAGATAATATCCATAAAACTACCCGGATCAATGAACATATAATTAGTACAATAATGACCAAAGATACCAGTTATGATGACCGGTTATTCTTCTTGGGGACCCCCTGGTACGACAGGGAAAATTACTTGTTGTTCCCGCCAGTGTTGATTGTAGCTTCGTTTGTTGTTATGCTTGCACGATGGTCCTCCTTGCACCATATATGCTTGCTCTGTATTGTTGCTACTTGAATTGTTTCTTTCGCGAATAATCTCTTGAGCGTCTTCTCCCATTTTTTGTATCGTGTGACAGAGTGTCCTTAGATGTTTTTCGTCATTGAGCTAGGTATCCCACTGCTGTAGTAGATGTGGGCCCAAATCTGTACGGTCGGATTATTTCTGAGAATTTTGCTCTGTAGGAGATTTCTAATGTCCATACCTGAGATGGGTAAACTCGTATTTGGTGCTAGACTGAGAGTACACTGTTATGTCCTTGGTCGACACATGTGATGATAAATCTTGACAGGATACTCGAGGTGCGATTGTGGCTTGCACCTGAGTCACAGATTTATGTGCCTGTGTTGCTGTTTGAGCCGCTAGTTTACAGGGTTGCGCAAAATTTGCAGTCAAAGCGCTTTGAAATTTGACAAACCAATACATCGTAGATTCATCTGGAAATGGATCTGGACTGGTCTGAGTTCCGAGTTGGATTTCTGAGGTAACAGGACTGTGTACCTGATTTACCTTGTGATGAATATCGCAGTTAAGCAATTTCCCCACGATTCCGTCGACACGAAAATCACGAGCCGAAGTGCCCCTGTTCTCGGATCGAGGACTTGGTGGGTAATTTGACGGATTTTCTATCATTGAAAATAGAAGAGAAAGAAATGAATCGATTGAGAAGATGAAAATGAAAATTGAAGAATTGGTGGGCGCCAATGAAGAAACAATGATCTAAATTGACCAAAGTCAATTAGATCAGGGGTTTTGTCTCTGCATAAAAGGAGTTAATCTCCTCGTCGATTCGGTGGTTGGTCAATCTACTTCTACGGTGATCACTGCAAAACAGAAAGCCGTTACAACATCTGATGTATCATCACTTTTGATAAAGTCCAAAGCAGACACGACTGCATTTAAAACAGGAAAAAATAACATAAACAACAACATTATAAATATAAGTATAAGAAGTTAGAAAAGAAAAATGCATACCCTGACCATCCCTCATGAGTACAGGATCCCGGTGCGGTTTATCCCATAACTTGCTTATCCCCATTAAATCAACAAAAGTTCAGGAAAAGGGAGAAGCCTAGAAGGTCATGCCCTGATGGATTTTAAGAACCAACTGTCTAACTCAGAGTCGGAGGGTTCTAGTTCATTAAGGACAGAATTAGGGTACCTCCAAATCATTTTAAAAGGGACAATAGACTCTGAAATCCAAAAAAAGAACAGTTTTTCCTTGAACCAAGAGTGGTCATGTGAATGCATATGTCTATCGCTTGCGTCAATCACGTATCGTAGCTGAAACAGATGATACAAGACTAAGCTGAATATAAGAGAGCTTGAAATGAAGCTGAGGTAGCTTCATACAAAGCCAGCAGCTTCGTACGAAGGGCCCACTCCAAGGCTTCGTACGAAGCCATTTGTCTATAAATATAAGTCTTATGTTTGTCATTTGTAATGTTTGGAGCAACTTTGAGGTGAAGCTCTGCTTGTTTGTTTTCGTGTTATTGTATTGTCAAATACGTAATAGAAAACATTGATAATTACATCTTCGTGTTCTATCCACACACGTGATTGGATTCCGCACATTTCACATGTTCGTACGCATTCAACGGTCAAGGAATCAATCAAGATCCTGAATTCTCAAGTCGTATAAGAGCGGGTGTTTGTTTGAAAGGATTGATGTCACACCCCCAAAATCCACATGCAGAGTATCACCGCCTGGAGGTTTGACTGACCAGGATCAAGCCACCAATCATATTGAACGTTGTAAGTAATAAATAAAATTCAAATTAACAATACGAAAGGTGTTCAAAACAAAACATAGTTAAGTGTTTAGCGGAAGCATAAATGTGAAAACCCAACATAAGTATTAAGTTCGAAACGTTATAATGTTTTTAACATGGCACCCACTGTCCATGTCCCACAACGACCGCGCCTCCCTGTGCAAGCTCCATGGGTACCTATCGACCTGCAAGGCATGTAACAACGAGTCAACAACAAAGTTGAGCGAGTTCACAGTTGATTGTTCAGTTATTGAGTTCATTTCGGAAACTGTAAGTTGGTTTCAGAGTCATGTGTTACGAAGTATCCTTGTTTCCCAACCTTTACGATATTTAGTGGGGGCTTCCCTTGTTGTAAATTACTAGACTAGTTGTATCTATAGGTGTCCTTCCCAATCCGAGGACAATGATAAGTATGAGATTACATAGGTTTTACGTTAGTGCCCTTCCCAATCCAAGGACAGTGATAACAATGAGATTACGTAGGTTTTACGTAAGTGTCCTTCCCAATCCGAGGACAGTGGTACGTAGCGAGTACGTAGATTTAGCGCTGGCATCCTTCCCAATCCGAGGACGGTGGTAAGTAGTCTAGTAGTGGTATATGTACAAGTTCTGTCGTAGTTATTCAATCCCATTCCCAACCCACCGGGAATCCCATGCCTTAGGAGTGTGAACTCACCTTGGTTTGCTCGGTATGCTTAACTACTCGTTTTCCAATTAATCAGTCAAAACCTATGTTTTGCACGTACACACAATCAATAGATATTTACAAGTTTCGACTAACAGTCAAGATCCTCACGTACATGCAAGTAACAATTAACACATAGCATTTATCAGTTATACAGGCTCATGCAACCATGCTTTACATTTAACGGTATATGACTAACCTAGTTAATCCTTAACAGACTTAAATGAGTTACTGTGCATGTTTAATAACTCGACGAAACACACTTGTTTCGTCATGAACCCCTTCGACGAAACACCCTCTGTTTCGTCGTGATTACCCTCGGCGAAACTCTCCTGATTCGTCGTGCCTGTTTCGTCATCAGTTACATCGTGTAACTGATGATTACCCAGAAAACCCTAATGCTCATTAATAGCCGTTTTATCATAACATCGATCATACAGTTTCATTACAATTAAGCACTCATTATTCGTCATTGATCTATCACACCTAATATCTAGCATGAACCCTAAATCACAAGGTACCCTTATCTGATTTATGTTCAATTCTCAATGTATTCAATGATGAGACCTATTTAGCACAATTACAATATTAACAGAAACACGAGTAGTGAACGTAACCAATTACAATCATGAATGAGAGAATCATCAAGCTTTCATAAGAACAACATCCCATACAATCATCATTAAACCCTATTCTATATCGAACTATTAACAAGCAAGCATACGAGTCATGCATTCCTGGATCATCGCGATATACATAATATTTTCATAAGAAATTAGATATAAGCAAATAACTAACCGAAAGGTATGGGGATCAGAACGAAGGACTTGAAAGTCTCCAAGGATGACAGTGATAGCTGCCGTCGGTTAACAGAGAGGAAAAGAAAGTTAGGGTTCGCAAATCAGCCAAATATGTGTTCTAATGCTTACCCTATATCGTTATATAATCGAGCTGGGCCTTTACTGGGCCTCGGCGTAATAGTGGGCCGGCGAAACGCTGTGTTTCGTCGAGGTGAAGACGGTGAAACACTCCCTGTTTCGTCGAAGTGGTTTATGGCGAAACTGAAATTGTTTTGTCGGGTATAGCTCCGAATCTCAAACAGTTTACAAGTTCATGTAACCAAACACTTTAATCACATTAAATAGGTAACATATCAAATAAACATCTCAACATATAATCCAACGTGTACAATTACAAGGAAAACAGTCGTGTAAGAAGACAACTAAACAAATAACGTGCAAATAGCGTGAAGATGGAAATCTTGGAAACTCGAGTTGTCACATTATCCCCAACTTGAAAGAAATTTTGTCCCGAAATTTAGCACGTGGTTACTGAGGAAGCTAGTTGTGTTGCGTTGTTTCCTGGTTTTCCTGGGGTGTCACATCATCCCCCCGTTGATTTGGAATTTCGTCCCGAAATTCCGTAGTAGCTTCAGCCTCAGTAGTGGTTGCACCGTTCCCGAAAAACTGGGGATACTTGTGTTTCATTTGGTCTTCTCGTTCCCAGGTAAACTCTGGGCCACGACGGGAGTTCCAACGAACTCGAACAAGGGGTATTCTGGTGTGCTTGAGAACCTTAACGTCTCGGTCTGTGATTTCAACTGGTTCCTCGATGAATCGCAACTGATCGTCGATAGTGTGCTCCTTCAAAGGAACTACGAGGGTCTCATCTGACAGACACTTCTTCAGATTTGACACGTGGAATACGTTGTGAACTCCACTAAGTTCTGCGGGTAGGTTTAGTTTGTAGGCCACTTTGCCTATTTTCTCTATGATTTCGAAAGGTCCGACATAACGCGGATTGAGTTTGCCTCATTTACCAAAACGAACTACACCTTTCCACGGTGAGACTTTGAGTAGCACTCGATCCCCAACCTGGAACTCGAGTGGTTTCCTGCGTTTATCAGCATAGCTTTTCTGACGGTCACGAGCTGCCGCCATTCGTTGTCGTATCTGTGCAATCCTTTCCGTTGTGTCTACTACAAGTTCTGGACCCGTGATCTGGCTGTCACTAACTTCTGCCCAGCAAAGAGGTGATCGGCATTTACGTTCGTACAATGCCTCAAACGGAGCGGCTTGAATGCTGGTGTGGTAACTGTTGTTATACGAAAACTCCACCAAAGGCAGGTGTTTTTCCCAGCCGTTGCCGAAATCGATTACACATGCACGAAGCATGTCTTCTAGAGTTTGGATGGTGCGTTCAGACTGCCCACCCGTTTGCGGGTGATAAGCTATGCTCATGTCTAATCGAGAGCCAAAAGATTTGTGCATCGCTTGCCACAGTTCTGAAGTAAAGCGTGCATCACGATCGGAAATAATGGAGGTTGGCACCCCGTGCCTCGAAACCACTTCCTTTAGATAAACATCTGCTAAAGTGGAGAACTTATCCGTTTCCTTGATAGCCAAGAAGTGTGCAGACTTTGTGAGTCGATCCACGATCACCCAAATGGTATCATTTCCACGTTGAGATCTAGGCAGGCCAGTAACAAAATCCATGGAAATTTGCTCCCATTTCCATTGTGGTATCTCTGGTTGTTGGAGTAGGCCCGATGGTTTCTGATATTCGGTCTTGACTCTCGTATAAGTCAAACATTTGCTGACGTAAGTTGCTATGTGGGCTTTCATGCTAGGCCACCAGTATGTTGTCTTCAAGTCGTGGTACATCTTATCCGAACCAGGATGTACTGAGTAACGAGACTTATGTGCTTCATCCATTACAAGTTCTCGTAAATTGCCACAGAGTGGGACCCAGATGCGTCCTGTTACATAGTAGGCGACGTCTTCCTTTTGTTCTAACCGTTGCCATGAGCCGCGTAGGGCTTCAGCCCTGACGTTTTCTGGTTTCAATGCTTCTGCCTGAGCATCTCATATATGGGAAGGAAGAGTAGATTGGATGGTAAGTTGTAATGCTCGCACGCGCTTAGGCGTAGTATCTTTTCGACTGAGGGCATCGGCCACAACATTGGCTTTGCCCGGATGGTACCTGATCGCGCATTCGTAATCGTTCAAAAGCTCAACCCATCGACGTTGTCGCATGTTTAACTCCTTTTGCTTGAAGATATGCTCGAGACTCCTGTGATCGGTGTAAATGGTGCACTTGGTACCGTACAGGTAATGTCTCCATATCTTAAGTGCGAAAACAACAGCTCCCAGCTCCAGATCGTGTGTAGTATAATTTCTTTCGTGAATCTTAAGTTGACGCGAGGCGTAAGCAATGACTTTATCCCGTTGCATGAATACACAACCAAGACCCTGAATTGACGCGTCACAATAAACCACGAAATCATCTGTGCCCTCCGGCAATGAAAGAATAGGTGCGCTACAAAGTCTACTCTTCAAATGTTGGAACGCTAATTCTTGAGCATGACCCCAATGATAGGTGACACCCTTCTGAGTTAGCAAAGTAAGCGGCTGCGCAATCTTGGAAAAGTCTTTGATGAACCTTCTGTAGTAGCCCGCCAAACCCAAGAATTGGCGGATTTCTGTTGGTTTACAGGGTGCAGGCCAGTTCTTGCTCGAGTCTACCTTGGATGGATCAACATGAATCCCATCCTTGTTTACCACGTGGCCTAGAAAGTGGACTTCACGAAGCCAAAAGTCGCATTTCGAAAACTTAGCGTACAACTGTTCTGTTCGAAGGAGTTCTAAAATAAGCCGTAGATGATGCTCGTGTTCCTCCTGACTCTTAGAATAGATCAGGATGTCGTCGATGAATACAATAACAAACTTATCTAGGTAGGGCTTGCACACTCTGTTCATAAGATCCATGAAAACCGTAGGTGCGTTTGTTAACCCGAATGGCATGACCAGAAACTCGTAGTGGCCGTAGCAAGTTCTGAATGTTGTTTTGGAGATTTCCTCGTCTCGGACTCTCAGTTGATGGTAACCCGATCTCAGATCAATCTTGGAGTAGTAGCTCGACCCTTGTAGCTGGTCGAATAAGTCATCAATGCGTGGGAGAGGATAGCGATTCTTCACGGTCACCTTGTTGAGTTCGCGATGATCTATACACATACGGAAGGTACCGTCTTTCTTCTTCACAAATAACACTGGAGCTCCCCAGGGCGAAGAGCTAGGACGAATGAAACCCTTATCCAAGAGTTCTTGCAATTGTTTGGACAGATCTTCCAGTTCGGTTGGGGCTAAGCGATAAGGTGCTCGAGCTATGGGCGCTGCTCGAGGAGCTAGCTCGATTTGGAATTCGACCTGGCGATGAGGCGGTAGACCAGGTAATTCCTCAGGAAACACTTGAGGAAAGTCGCGTACAACTGGAATATCCTCAATTTCTTCTCTTTCGATGATGCATTAGTAACAAGTGCTAAAATAGCAGTGTGGCCCTTTCGCAAACACTTATGGGCCTTAAGGAAAGAGATGATACCTACAACCGCACCACTCTTTTCACCATGAATCACTAAAGGTTCTTCACCAGAACAAGGAATGCGGACGATCTTCTCCTTGCAAAGGATCTTTGCTCGAAGTTGCGATAACCAATCCATACCAACAACAATGTCGAAACTACCCAGAACAATAGGAATGAGGTCGATAGAGAAGGTTTGACCAGCTAAGATGAGATTACAACCCCTAACTATGTGTATGGCTTCAAGACTTTTACCGTTTGCTAGCTCTACCATGTGCTTGGTGTTCAAAAGTGTTGGGGTACGTTTAAGCTTTTGACTAACTTTTAGGGACACATAACTGGTATCGGCACCCGAATCAAATAAAACATTAACATAAAAGTCATCCAGTAGAAACTTACCCATCACGACGTTGGGATCATTCCTAGCATCACCCTGACCAATCACGAACACACGGCGCTGGGCGCCATTGTCTCCATTGTTTCCCCCGTTGTTACCCCCATTGTTGTTTCCGTTCCCTTGGTTATTGTTCTGATTCTAATTCTGATTTAACTACGGGCAGTGTCTCTTGAAGTGACCTTCAATTCCACACTGAAAACATCCCCTGTTGCCCTGTTGCTGTTGCTGATTCTGCGGTGCTTGCTGTTACTGCTGACGATTCTGATTTGCAGGCCATGAGCTCCTGCAATCCTTGGCTTCATGACCCATCTTGAGGCACCTCTGACAACATCCCTTGTTGCACTGACCACTGTGGTGCCTGTTGCATTTGTTGCACTTTGGGTGGTTTCCTCGATATCCACCCTGCCCTTGACTACCAGAAGATTGCTGACCAGGACTCTGGTAGTCATCAATCTTTCACTGCTGTACCTGGGACTGAACTGTAGTCGAACCCTTGCTGGAGGCTCCATCTCATTTTCGTTTGTTGTCACTGGGAATAGCAGAAGTAGTAGTAGCAGTAGCACCTATACGCTTAGGCAGCTTATTCTGTTCCATTACCTGGTCTGTGAGACGATGAGCAAGACGAGTAACATCCTAGATGGTAGCAAGGTTAGCAGCAGTTACATGGCTTTGAATCTCTGGTACTAAGCCTTTGAGGTACAACTCGATACGCTTGATGGGAGGATCCACCATAGTTGGACATAACACTGCCAGTTCGTTGACTCGCTTCGTATACGCCTCTATCTCTGACCCCATCATCTTCAGGTTAAAGAACTCCACTTCCAGCTTGTGGATGTCATCACAATTACAGTATTCTCGCTTGATCAGTTCCTTGAAGTCGTTCCATGGGGTGGCATTAGCAGCTGCCAGCCCTAACATTTGAACTTGAGCGTTCCACCAAGTTAGCGCAGTGCCTTCGAGGGTACCGGTGGCATACTTCACCCTACGAGCCTCAGGGCATTCACACATTTCGAAGACCGATTCGAGCTTCTTGAACCAGTGGAGAAGTCCTACGGCTCCTTCAGTGCCACTGAAAGTACTAGGACGACAGTCCATGAACGTCTTAAACATGCACACAGGCGGCTGAGCATGCTGACCTGTTGCGTGTATAAAAACAGGTCAAAATTAAACACAAGTGTTGGTTTATGAGGGTAGGATCTAAAGATCCTAGAGTGAGTTGCGACTGTAGGGTATACCTCCTGCTTGAGCGGCTGCAAGTACCGCAGCAACTTGTTCGTTGATCAAAGCCGTCAACTGAGCTTCAGTTAGGTTAACGCGTCCACTCATGATCTTCATATCAAAGGAAACATAGGTGAGAAAGGTTCGCGAAAGTGCGATGACAGAAGAGAGTAAGCACGTATGTGTTTTCAAACAATAGTTGTTACGTTCATCTAAGCATACCATAAGCAAAGTTCTATGTAACTAGCAAGTAGGTAATATAAACATAAACCATATCACCTATAGTGTCGAGTCTTGCACGTGGAGCGAAGCGTCGTTGTGGATCGTTGAGCACTGTTTAGGTTATACTCTGGTTTTAACAAAAACTTTTTCCCTTTTTTTTTAAAACCAAGTTCACTATAACCAATGGCTCTGATACCAATCTGTCACACCCCCAAAATCCACATGCGGAGTATCACCGCCTGGAGGCGTGACTGACCAGGATCAAGCCAGCAATCATATTGAACGTTGTAAGTAATAAATAAAATTCAATCCAACAATACGAAAGGTGTTCAAAACAAAACATAGTTAAGTGTTTAGTGGAAGAATAAAAGTGAAAACCCAACATAAGTATTAAGTTAGAAACATTATAATGTTTTTAACATGGCACCCACTGTCCATGTCCCACAACGACCGCGCCTCCCTGTGCAAGCTCCATGGGTACCTATCGACCTGCAAGGCATGTAACAACGAGTTAACAACAAAGTTGACCGAGTTCACAGTTGATTGTTCAGTTATTGAGTTTGTTTCAAAAACTGTAAGTTGGTTTCAGAGTCATGTGTTATAAGTATCCTTGTTTCCCAACCTTTACGATATTTAGTGGGGGCTTCCCATGTTGTATATTACTAGACTAGTTGTATCTATAGGTGTCCTTCCCAATCCGAGGACAGTGATAAGTATGAGATTACGTAGGTTTTACGTAAGTGCCCTTCCCAATCCGAGGACAGTGATAAGTATGAGATTACGTAGGTTTTACGTAAGTGTCCTTCCCAATCCGAGGACAGTGGTACGTAGCGAGTACGTAGATTTAGTGTTGGCATCCTTCCCAATCCGAAGACGGTGGTAAGTAGTCTAGTAGTGGTATATGTACAAGTTCTGTCGTAGTTATTCAATCCCATTCCCAACCCACCGGGAATCCCATGCCTTAGGAGTGTGAACTCACCTTGGTTTGCTCGGTATGCTTAACTACTCGTTTTCCAATTAATCAGTCAACACCTATGGTTTGCACGTACACACAATCAGTAGATATTTACAAGTTTCGACTAACAGTCAAGATCCTCACGCACATGCAAGTAACAACTAACACATAGCATTTATCAGTTATACAGACTCATGCAACCATGCTTTACATTTAACGGTATATGACTAACCTAGTTAATCCTTAACAGACTTAACTGAGTTACTGTGCATGTTTAATTACTCGACGAAACACACTTGTTTCGTCGTGAGCCCCTTCGACGAAACACCCTCTGTTTCGTCGTGATTACCCTCGGCGAAACTCCCTTGATTCGTCGTGCCTGTTTCGTCGTGATTGACGTTTCGTCCCTTAGATCAGTTACATCGTGTAACTGATGATTACCCAGAAACCCTAATGCTCATTAACAGCCATTTTATCATAACATCGATCATGCAGTTTCATTACAATTAAGCACTCATTATTCGTCATTGATCTATCACACCTAATATCTAGCATGAACCCTAAATCACAAGGTACCCTTATCCGATTTATGTTGAATTTTGAATGTATTCAATGATGAGACCTATTTAGCACAATTACAATATTAACAGAAACACGAGTAGTGAACGTAACCAATTACAATCATGAACCACAGAATCATCAAGCTTTCATAAGAACAACATCCCATACAATCATCATTAAACCCTGTTCTATATCGAACTATTAACAAGTAAGCATACGAGTCATGCATTCCTGGATCATCGCGATATACATAATAATTTCATAAGCAATTAGATGTAAGCAAATAACTAACCGAAAGATATGGGGATCAGAACGAAGGACTTGAAAGTCTCCAAGGATGACAGTGATGGCTGCCGTCGGTTAACAGAGAGGAAAAGAAAGCTAGGGTTCGCAAATCAGCCAAATACGTGTTCTAGTGCTTACCCTATATTGTTATATAATCGAGCTGGGCCTTTACTGGGCCTCGGTGTAATAGTGGGCAGGCAAAACGCTGTGTTTCATCGAGATAAAGACGGCGAAACACTCCCTGTTTCGTCGAAGTGGTTTATGGCGAAACTGAAATTGTTTCGTCGGGTATAGCTCCGAATCTCAAACAGTTTACAAGTTCATGTACCCAAACACTTTAATCACATTAAATAGGTAACATATCAAATAAACATCTCAACATATAATCCAACGTGTACAATTACAAGGCAAACAGTCGTGTAAGAAGACAACTAAACAAATAACGTGCAAATAACGTGAAGATGGAAATCTTGGAAACTCGAGTTGTCACAATTGAAGACACGAAGATTCAAGCTTCTTCATCAAATTCAGAGCCAAAATCATCACTTTCTACACTTATCTTCTTCTACTCATCTTTTTCTTATTTTCTTTGAACTTTAAACTCAGATCTACGGAGATTTCACAGTTAAAATCGGCTAGATTTTTTATATAACATGTAAAAAACGTTTTTGAACAATCCTATAAAGTTTCAGATCAAAATTCTAACAAAATCATACTCAAATCAGTGAAAAACCATGGAAAACGTGAACTTGTTCTTCGCAGCGTAGCATCGTACGAAGCTACACATACAGCTTCAAAAATTATGATTTTGTAAAAATTGAATTCGTACGAACCCAAGCTTATAGCTTCGTACGAACCCATTTAGTGTTCATACAATTCCAGAGTGTATAGCTTCGTACGAACATAGTGTTTATCTCGTTTGATTTTCAGATTTAATCAAGTGTTTGCTTGTTTGCAGGTTGTTCAAAGATCAGAATCATGGCTGAAGAATTTTACAACACATTCTATAATGCGTTCACTTCCGAGTCATCAGAAACGACAACTGTTACACCGAAAAGTATTTCAAAAGCCATAAATGATAATATAAATCATGATAATGTTTACGGAAATCACCAAAGGCCACCTAAACTAATGAATATCGAAGATTATCATTGGTGGAGCACGATATTTGAGAACTGGGTGAAGGCTTATTCCTATAAAAGTTGGATTATGATGACTTACGGATATGAAAAACCTTTGAATGACCAAAATGTATTGCTTAAAATTCCAGAATTTTCAAAAATTGATAAAGAAAAACATTCTGATGAATTAAAAATGGTAACATTATTGCAACAATCGGTTAGAGAAGATATTTTGTTTTTACTTCAACATGGTGAAACATCTAAGTCAATGTGGGAAGCATTGAAGTTGAAAGCAGAAGGTGGTAAAGATAACAAGAAGAACAGGATCTCTTTGTTGAAAAAAGAGTTTGATCTGTTTGGGTATGAAAGGAGAAACCGTTTGACAGGTGGTTGAAAGATTTTTTCATCTCAAGATCGAGTTAGAAAGGTTTGGAATTCACAAGGATAGAGAAGAGATTGTTGATAAACTTGTCGAGGCCTTACCGCATGAGGAAGATCGGAAAACTTTTGTGATCGTGTTGAAAAATGATGCCAAGTTTGATGAAATGATGTTGGATGGTTTGATTAACAAATTAGAAGGACATGATCTAGAGTTACATAAACAAAATAAAATGTCTAGTTCCAGTAGCATAATGTTGATCTTTACTACCGACGAAGTATGTTGCTAAATAACTAGTCACCAAAGATCAGTACAACATCCACAAAAAGCAAGTCTTCAAGCTATGATAAAAAAGAAAGTCTTCAAGCTATGATCCAGGATATCATTCATCTTCTGCATCATCAAAATCAAATCCAAATCAATACTGGAAACATTCTCCAAATTTGAACACTGATTTCGCTAGACAGCACATGAGTTTCTTAGCTTCTGTTCTAGATTCATATGAAGGTTTAATCATAGGAAGGATCGGTAATCCGAATATGACAAAGGAGGATTACGATCAGGTTGATCCGGAAGAGATGGAACTCATGGATATTCATTGGTGCATGGTAAGAGTCATCATGAGGGCTCAACGGATCATGGAGATCACTAGAAGAAAGTGTTTGGAAGGTCCTGACATGAAGCTGGGATTCGACAAAGCCAAAGTCACCTGTTTCAAATGTAAACATAAGGGACACTTTAGAAGAGAATGTTCCAACCATCAAGCTGATGATAGTGTGAATCCTTTTCGTGATGACTACTACAAAAAGGCTATCTATCATCGCAACAAAGAGCAACCGTCAAGAAAGCATATTGAGGAAGAACCATCTAAAGAGAAGAAACAAGCTATGTTGACGTTTGGTGATGGCAGTAGTAGACCCAGTACCACTTCATATGATAAATGGAGAATCCAAGAAGATAAAGGTTTCAATTGGAACAATTATATTAAAGATGAGAGAAAAGAGAAATGACCGTTGATTCCTGAGATCAAAAGAAGCTGAGAGGAAGAAGATACACGAGGTTATTTGAGTCATGTATATGATTCTTACAAATAAGCAAGGCGGGAAAAAAGGTGGGATGTAGAAAAAGAATGTTACATTGATCCGAAAGGATATCTGACAGTTGATCCCGATGAGGTAGATTTTGACGCATTAGTTGCTGCAATTCTAACTGTTGGAGTTTGGTGTCGAGGGCTCAAAGAGATTCCACACTACAGAGAAAAGGTTGAAGAAGGAATAAACAAGGTGATCTATGCGAGCTTAGAGAAGAAGAAGAAGAAGAAGACAGTGGAGGAAATTGTTAATGAGAGCAAGAAGATGGTGAATGAAGTGAAGAAAACAGCTGATGAAAAGCTGGAGAAGATGGTTGATGAAGGTGTTGCTAGAGAACAACAGGTGAAGAAAGCCGATGCAAAGGCAGTGGAAGCTGTTGCAGAGAAACATCAAGTGTTGGAAGATGAGAAAAAGACGACAAAAGAAGCCTAGGTGCCAAACACTAAGGTAAAAACTCTAACTGAATCTTCTGAAATGTTAGATAAATCTGATCATAAAACTGATGAACAGTGCATGAAATGCATGGAAACGTGCAAGGCTTGTACTGAAAAGGATAACAATCTGAGATCCAGAGACATTGACTTTATTAAAATTGACAATATTTTCAAAGAAAAATGTAATGAAATGTTAGAAAATGCAAAGTTTTTGAAACAGGAAAATGAAAAGCTGACACAAAAATGTGATAGTCTTTTAAAAGAATACAAAATGTTGAAACAACAGTGTTCAGCTGATTACAACGAATGTATTCCAAAAGATAAAATTATTCTAGAATTGCAAAAAGAATATGAAGGAATGAAATTGTCATATCACACAGTAAAAGAAGCTTATGAAATTTTGAAAAGTAAAGTTACAAGTCTGGATAATAGATTGTCAGCATGTCAAGAAACAACTAAATTTCTTGAAGCCATATATGAAGGAAAACAAAAGGTTTTAAATAACTATATCGATGAAGTTGCTAAACTTAAACAAGAAGTGGCTGAAAAAGAAAAATTGGTTAACAAACTTCAAAGTTATCATGCTTCTTCATATATTCTTGAACGTATTTTCAACATCACACCGGATGGTAAAGAGTCTGAAAAGAACAAAAAGGGAATTGGGTCAGAATACCATCAGGTTCCACCACCGTTGGAGGATAATTATACATTCTATGCTGGCGAAAAGGTGGAAAAAGCAATTAATATGGTTGACTAATTACCTGACAACATCGATGTGACTTACACCGAATCTGGTGATCTCGGTGATTCAGAGGTGGTAGGTAAGTTTATTGAAAGTGTTGTTGGTGCATCCGTCTGTCGCCTACGTCTTGTATCGAGTCTTGTACAGAAATACGTAGTTTAGGGCTCGGGAATCAAGAAAATAGCCTTTGTAAGTGATTCCGCTTGAAATGACATCTTGTCATTTCAAGTGAAACCACATAATATTCTGATTCCGCTCGAAAAGTTTAGTTCTGATTTCGCTCGAAAGGTGGAATAGGTTGGCCTATAAATAGGTTGCTTGGAGCGAGATCAGTAGTGATTGTCTTCCGGTTTGCCACGAAGTGCTGCCGAAGTGTTGTCGTGCATGTAAAAAGCTTTCTGATCAATAAAAACAACAGTTTAAAGTGAATACAGTTGAAATCACACCGAAACACTTGTTTCCACCTCTTGTTTTGGTGAAAAACTATTCTGATCGATTCGTTCGGGTCTGAAAACGATCCTACAAGTGGTATCAGAGCTCAGGAGGAAGAGTTCTTGCCATTTCAGCTGTGTTTTCTGTTTTTCTACACCTTCTTCTTAAAAATCAAAAATTTTTCACGGTAAAATCAACTCAATTTCACACATAACACGCACAATCATATTTTGATAAACCCTTGAAAGTTTCAGAAGTAAAATCGACCTAAAACTTAAAATTTTTGAGGTTCCGCTTGAAACGATATTCAGAAAAGGTGACGTCATACTTGATTCCGCTTGAATTGACGTGATTCTGGTTAAAAGCTGATTTCGCTTGGAAAAGTTTCTGATCCCGCTTGAATAACTCTTGTTGAGTCCGCTTCAAAGCTTCAAACTAAGATTTCGCTTGAAATACATTCGGGTTATTTCGCTTGAACAAAAGTTGATTGATTTCGCTTGAAAGAATACATTTGCTATTTCGCTTGAACTTGGAATTTGTGAACTTTTGAAATTTGAAACATGGACAACGAGTTCTACAATGCCTTTGCTAGTCCTATCACAATTACTCAGAATGCTTTGCTTGAAAATGAAACCGGGACATCACAGAAACCGCCTAAGCTCTTGGATATTGATGATTACAATGGTTGGTCCGAACGCTTTGGAAATTGGGTTGAAGCTTATCACTTGGATGCTTGGGAACACACTGAAGTCCCATATGAAAGGCCCACAAGGAATGGTATTCAGTTAACAATCAGAGAAATGAGTGCTGATGAGAAAAAGAAGTATAGAGATGAGAAATTGATGGTGAGTCTGCTTCAGCAAGCAAATAAAGAGGACATTTTGATTTTGCTTCAATATGATGGAAGTGTATATTCAATCTGGACTGAATTGGAAGCAAAGTCTATAGGAAGTGATGATATGCTTAAAAACAAGATGTCTCTAATGAAGAAAGAATTTGATCTATTTCGTGGGTTGAAATCTGAAAATACCAAACAAATTATTGAGAGATATTGTAACTTGGTGAGAAATATGACGAAATTAGGGATCAAAAAGGATACTGATGAGCTGATTGAGAAACTTGCTGATGCGTTGCCACATGATACTTGGGGAACATTCCTGATGATGTTGAGAAACAATCGGAAGGAATATAAAAAGCTAACATTGGGAGAATTTATCAAACATTTGGAAACTCAAGAGATGGAGCAAAGAAATATTGCCAGGATGAAGAACTATGATGGAGAACAGGATATTGGTTTGTATTTTAAGAGTGGTGTTAGTGAAAAAAACAAATCTCTCTCCAAAGGTTGAAACTGCTTTTAATGCAAAAGGTTCTTCTGATAGTTCATCTCAGAGATCAAATAGCACTACCAGATTTTCTTCATTTCCAACCTATGATCCATAGTTTTCTACGACAAAGAGTGGCAAAGTTCTTCAATGTAACATTGCTTTAAAGCTTGAGAATGATCAGAATTATACTGAGGAAGTTGCAAAAAGTCACATGTCTTTGTTGGTGACCGTGCTTGAATCCTATGGAGGCTTAGTTGCAGGGAGGATTGGAAATCCAATGCTCACGAAAGAGGATTACGATCAAATTGATGCCGAGGAAATGGAATTGATGGATATTAAATGGTGCATGGCTAGTGTGTTGAGGCGGGCTGAAAAGTTTAACCAAATCACAGGCAGAGATGATTTTCGCGAGGCACATGTTTCAACTTTAGGTTTTGATAAGTCTAAAGTTACTTGTTTTCGTTGCAGGGAAAAGGGGCATTCCAAGAGAGAGTGCACAAATCGAGAAGCGAGTGAAGCTCAAAACCCTTTCGGAAACAACGATTACTACAAAAAGGCGATTTATCATCAAGTCACACAACAGCCATATCAACAACAACAGGCACCACATCAGGCTCAAACTGCACATGGTAGAAAAGAAATTGAAGATTCAAAGAGAGCATGTCTGGTTAATCAGGGCAAGGATGGTGGATTCAGTTGGAATAAATACATTCCAACAGACAGCAAAGTGTGTTTGACAGATCAAGATGATGAAAGATTGCCTGAAGGTTTCAGTTGGGACAATTTTTGCCCAGACCAAGAATTCATGGCCAAAGAGATGTCCAAAGAGATGTCAAATGTTAAAGCCTTTGTTGCTAATGCTTATGATGAGCATTGGGATGCAAAATACAGAAAAGTCAGGGAAGCTGAAGAGGAAAAATGGAGAAAAATTGAAGAAGAGGAAGAAGAAGAAAGGTTAAAAGCTGAAGCTGAAGCCGAGAAAAAGAAAAGAGCTGAGTTTTTCCAAGCGAGAAGAACAGTCAAAGATGTTCCGGAATGTGAAATCAAAGTTGATGCTGAAGTTATCAAAGTTCCAGAGAAGTGTATGAATTGTGATTCTTTAATCAAGCAAAACAATGAGTTGCTACACAACATAAAGAGATTGAAAGAATCTTATGATACAATGAACAGAGAAATTAACAAGTACACCGAGTCGAACAGTGAACAAGCTGTAGCAATGAATACACTTAAAGGAGCTTACATGAGACAGCTTGATGACGTCAACTATTACACAGAGAAGTGTGCTGAGCTGGAATTGAAGCTGGCAACACAAAAGATTGAAACTGAAAGAGTCAACAATTTATTGAAAAGTTACTCATGTTCTACTTTTGTTGTTGACAGGATTTACCCGATCGTTGAAAGAATGAAGACATTTGAGGAATAGAAGACTTCGGAAGAAAAGAAGTACGAGACAAAAGAAGATGATGAAGTGAAAATTTCTGGTGAGAAACCATGTGTTGTCTACAATAAATGTCCACCCCCGGTTGAAAATGGATATTCTCCTCGAAATCCAAATTTCGAAAGTGTCAAAAAGGCAACTAACTTACAGTGGGAGTCTGTGTCGTCAGATAACTTACCAGAAAATATTGATATCACGTTCACATCGTCCGATACTGATCATGAGTCCAAGTTGATAAAAAGTGTGGTCGATCAGGTGTTAGACAAAGATGACATAGAGGAGTCAAAACCGGAGTCCAAATCCGAGTCAAAGTATGGGTCTGACAAGTCAAAGTCAACAATCAAAAAGGACAAACGGGTTTATGATAAGGAATTTTTTCTATCAAAATCTAATTTGAATGACGAACCAGTCAAAGTAGCATATACTTTGAAAGATTCTGACAAATTATATTCTGATGAGATTTTTCCAATAAGAAGTGTTAGAATTGAAATGATTAAAAAGGTTTTCAAAATTACAGAAATTAATATTTCTGAAATAAAAGATTTAAATCTTTCTGGAAAACCTAAACAATACTCTTCAAGAGATAAACAGAGAATTAACAAGAAAATGGGTTACAATTGTGGTTATAGTTTTCAAAAGAAACCAAACCATAATGGTAATGTAAAAAAGAAAGGTCTTGGATTTAATCAACCGAAAAATCATAAAAATGAAAAAGTTTATAAACCAAAAACCGTGTTTGTTTCAGGAAAATCTTTAGAAGATGAGAAAGAGCAAGCGTTCAGAAAGCAGACAAACAAAGAATTCCTTGCCAAAAAGCAAGAAGAAGTGAAGAAAAGTTTTGCTCAGAAAATTACAGAGACGAGAACCTGTTTTCAATGTAAAACAGTAGGTCATATTGCAAGGAATTGTCCAAAGGCAATCCAAACAAAACAGGGAGTCTCTCGTAAATTCAAAGAAAAAGTTGTTGAGAAAACTGAACTTTCAACCAGAAAATTTACAGGCTTTGAAAATTCAACTTTTGAGGTTGGAGAATGTTCAAAGAATGTGATGAAAAGAAAAGAAAATCTGAAAAACCAAATATGGGTGGTTAAGGGTTCAGGAAACAGTTCTGGTGATGAATCTGATTCCACAAAATCAGAGGAGCCACGTGTTGAAGAAAAAAATTAAGAAATTAGTTCCAAAAGTGGATGATGTGAATTTTCCACCTTTGCGGGCTGAAAATTTTAAGAAGAAAGTTGGAAACATTGAAATTTCAAATCAATTTTATTTTGACAAGAAGAAATTTGATGTTGATAAGGGTTTCAACAGAAATGCGAAACACATTTTTGGAAAAATGGTCGATGGTAAGGCCAAAGGAGTTAAAGAATTCTATGCTTCCAAAATAAATGTTCACAAGTCTGTTGAAAGTAAAGATGAAGAAGAGGTTGTTACACCCAAGGAAGGTAAGGCTTGGGTGGATATATTTTTCAAAGAGTAAAACCTGACTTGCCGGAGCTCCCAAGTTGGTAATCGCGGAGCATGAATCGGCATCATTCATTGTTTATGAAAATTGTTTTTGTATAAGCGTGAATTGCCGGAACTCCCAAGTTGGCAAGTGTGGAGTAGGAATCGGCACTTTGAGAATTCAACCAACAGATGATGACTGGTTGAAAATGTTTGATACTTGATCTTACAAGTGGTTAATCAAGGTCATTAAGTTGAACTTGATTTAACTATCATTTAAAAGTGTTGGTAAACAATGTGATGAGTTTTCCCCGAACCTACAAATGGTAAAATCAACAAAACTAATTTTCTGGAAAAACCATTTTGATTAAAACAAACTTAAGTGTTTTGAGATCATAATGGGAAAATAGTTTGTTGTGAGGGGGAGTTCTGATTGTTTATGCCAAGTGGATGGAGAATTGAGGCAATTCGATATCAGTTGTCATGTTCTTGTACAGTTTGTTTTCAATTTTCTTTAGATGTATTTGTATTTTAGGGGGAGTATAATTTTAGAAAATCCAAAAACATTAGAAAATTTGAAAAAGCCAAAAACATGATAAAATGAAAAATGAGTTTTTGTTGCATAAAAGAGGAAATGATAGTACATCAGTGGACTGTCACAACACGCTAAAGAAATGGAAAGTTAAAATGTGATAAACGGTCTCACTAAGGATGTGACGGTAGGTAAGCTAGACTAGTAGATTTGCGATAACGATACAAACTTAAATGAAAAGGCCTAGTTCTAGTGGGAAACATGGTCAAAAGCATAGTACTTAGTTTTGTCCTTCTTGACTGTGTGCCTACTCAGTAATCGCTGATTGTCGAAAGACATAAAACTGGTTAAGTTTGTGAACTTTCACAACTTTGCTGAAAAGTCACTATGATTGTGCATTTCATTTTGCAAAGATTTAAACTTGTTTGATTTCTTTATTTTGTTTAAGCATTGGACTTCCTCTGCATATACGTGAGTATCGACCTGGTTGTTATTGCCTAAACGTTCTGCTTTATTTTCTTTGGTGTTTCGTTTAAGCTTTGGACCTCCTCTGCGTATACGAAAGTATCGACCTGGTGGTTAAAGCCTAAACAATTTCAACTTGTTTTATTTTTTCTTATTTTGTTTAAACATTGGACTTTCTCTGCGTATACGGAAGTATCGACCTGATTGTTAATGTTTAAACATTCTGCTTTATTTTGGCACAAATCACAGTTGTTAAAAGTTTAAAGGCATTACTTGAGTCAGTGTATTGCATGATAAGGGGATATGCTGAGATCGTGGGGTCCATAAGAACTTAGTGCAAAATTAATATACCTTAACGTATCGGTAAGCATTTCGAAAGATTTTAGATTGAGTTTAAGTGGATAACAATATCGTCAATCTATGTGAATTGTTTAGAACTTAAAATGTTTAAAGCTTAACGGTGTTGGTGATTGGTCTCAAAAACTGATATGATCCTCTTGCACGAACTCACAAAAATATTGTTTGTAAATATTTCTTTACTGCATTTTCATTGAAAAATCTAAAAAGATTTTAAGTGTGTTTTAGCATAAATTTTGTAAAAATCCAAAAATATTTTCGACAACTGTTGTTGGAAGGCTGACGTTCAAAATTTCAAGTGCTAAACTTGATGAAAGAGTGTATGAAGAAGTTTTTACAAGTGGTCTGCAGAGAAAAAATCTTTTTGAATATTTTATGCAAATAGTTTTTAAATTTTAAAGATTTAATCTTTGAGAAACTTATGTGTGTGGTAGAGAATTTGCTGGTATGAAGTAAATTTCCAGACTACGATCCCAGCACATTGAGAGGGGGGGTCTGAAGACAAAATAGAAGAGGCAGTTAGATCCAATGTTGATCATGGAACAGCTTTTGCGCAAGAGAGATTGAAGAGAGAAGATAGAGACTGAAGATGCTTACAATGGAGAATACTTCAGAGAGAAGCACAAAGACTGATAAAGATTGAAGGTTTGACAACCGAAGACTCGACACTGAAGACTCCGTCAACATCCGAGGGGGAGTTTGTTGGTGCATCCGTCTGTCGCTTACGTCTTGTATCGAGTCTTGTACAGAAATACGTAGTTTAGAGCTCGGGAATCAAGAAAATAGTCTTTGTAAGTGATTCCGCTTGAAATGACATCTTGTCATTTCAAGCAAAACCACATAATATTTTGATTCCGCTCGAAAAGTTTAGTTCTGATTTCGCTCGAAAGGTGGAATAGGTTGGCCTATAAATAGGTTGCTTGGAGCGAGATCAGTAGTGATTGTCTTCCGGTTTACCACGAAGTGTTGCCGAAGTGTTATCGTGCATGTAAAAAGCTTTCTGATCAATAAAAACAACAGTTTAAAGTGAATACAGTTGAAATCGCACCGAAACACTTGTTTCCGCCTCTTGTTTTGGTGAAAAACTCTTCTGATCGACTCGTTCGGGTCTGAAAACGATCCTACAAGTGTTCTGTCAGAGGAGTCTACCAAAACAGATAAGTCGAGTCACAGGATGAAAATGAGGGAAGTTTTCATGAAAGTTATATTAAAAATTCAAAATCTGAGAAAGATACGAATGATGATTCGATAGGATTGGCTTACACCATGATTGGATTGTACAAGTTGTTCTCAGATGTTGAAGTCCCAATTCAGAATGTGATTTTAGATAAGATTGATAAAGTGTTCAAATTGGTAGAAATTTAGAAGTCTGAAATTTCAAAATTTGCTGGGAAGAGCAAAAAGTCTTTTTATAACAAACCTAGTTACAAAAGGAAGAACATGAAGGCTGGTTTAGGTTATAAAAAGCAACAAAACAATAGAAAAAGTTTCGAAAATAAAAAATTTCAGAAAAAGATGAACTTTGTTCACGGAACAAGTTCTGAGGAAGAGAAAGAATTCCAACTTAGGCGACAGTCTAATGAAGAGTTCTATGCTCAAAAGAAACAACAACAGGTCAAAGATGTTTCCAAGAGAACATGTTTTAAGTGTGATCAAATTGGACAATTAAGTCGAAATGTCCAAGTCTTAAACGTGTTGAGAAAAAGAAGTCCGATGTTGTGAATCAGAAGCCAACCAAGTTTGAAACTAAACAAACTTGGAAGCCGAAAATGTCAAAGGCTGAATCATAACAAACTTGGAACCTAGTGACACCCTGATTTAGGACAACACAAAGTTGGAAAACAACGATTGATGCAACAAAACCAAACCAGTTTTGGAAACCAAAAGTTGTTGTTCAAAATCAAAACATTCAAACTGAATCAAGATTCTATAAAAGGAATGTTTCAAAAGGTCAAATCTGGGTGGTCAAGCAACAAAAGGTTTCAGTTGAAGAAAAACTTAAAGAAAATGTTTTTGAGAAGAATGAACGAAACTATCCAGTTTTACCTGGAAAGATACATATTATCTTTTAAACGTCAAATATGCCCCGTTTATGAGAAAACTCTTTGTATTTCCATTGATTTTGGTACTCATTTGAGTTGTTTTTTAAATACAGGTCTAAGCTTCGGCCCGGTTTTGAAACGGAGGCTTTTGGAGCAAAATGGAGCAAAAATGAAGCATTCTGGCAAACTGCCAGATATGGCACTACCGTGCCAAGCCAACCAATGTCGGCACTCTCAACCAGCACTACCAGTCAGCAGCACAGCCATCGAAGATCAGCGACCCGCACGACAGTTCCAACCACACGCACGATCGTGCCAGGTCAAAATCAACTTCTGATCAGCTCATTTCCAAGATCGCACTAATCATTATCGAGTATTCATCGACACGCACGACCATGCCATGGTCTGGACGGTTATGCCACCTCGGAAACGTTTGAGTAGGATTTTTCCAAAAATGGTAGCAAACAAGGTCGACAGACGAAAAAGTGACTCTGACACTTGCCATGCACGACCGTGCCAAAAGGTGGCATGGTCGTGCCAAACGCCCAGTAGTTTAAATACGAGTCTCTCAAAATTCTGGACTTGGAAGCCAAGGAGGAGCTTGAAGAAGACTAAACCATTGAAAATTCACTCAATTTACCACTTTAATCTTGTCTTTAAACTTGGTTAGCCTACATTCTACATTATCAACAATTTAATCTTTCTTGAAGTAGTTATGAGCCTTATGGGCTAAACATTTGTGTTGCTTAAACTTTGTTGAAGCTTATGAACATGTGTTAATTTGGAAGAAGATTTGATGATTGTTCTTGTTAATCTTCATAGTAATGTTTAGTCTTGTTCTTGGAATTCATGTGCATGATTGAAGTTGTTGTTCTTGGATGTTTGATCATAAGTATTTACATATTGTGTTGGAAAGCCCATGTAAAGATTATGATTATTGAATCTTGTTAACTTGTTAGGATTGATTCATAGCATGAAACTAGGAATGGTAATTGCTAACATGACTTGAATGATGATTTAAACATGTGTATGGATTCTTGCATTTAGATTTGGAAAGATCAAAGAATGTTTATATGAATTCTATGGTTTGTGCTTGTGTTAGTATGATGATTTAGGCCAAGATTGTTATCTAGCGTGACCATGCTTGTGGTTTATATCAAGAACAGGATGAAGACGTTGCTTACTTGAAACCAAGTTAGGGTGATTAGTGTGTTGTTCATATTAGTTATCCCTAATTTGTAGAGTTAGGAGTTTTGACAAACAAATAACTAATGATTAAAGATTAACATCAACTTAGCAAGTGAACTTAAAAGAAATAATTTTTAGGTGATTAGAATGCTAATTCATTTTAAATTTTCCTAAGAATTATAAGACTAGGAAGCCTTGATTGGGGACTTAGTTGAAATTAGAGCTTGCATCATCATTAATTCTTCCCCTTTGTTGTCACATGTTTGTTAGAGGATACTTAGTTTTTGCAACCTTTGTTAGATATTGTTACTTTTAGAATATTTAGTAGTTCATTATTTGCATGTTAATTTAGGAAAACCAAAACCGTTAATTAAAAAGGCTTTAATGTAGCAAAAGTTTAGTATCGAGACACCGCGTCCACGGATTGATATCTGGTTCTTGCCGATAAACTATATTACCACTCGACAGGTACACTTGCCCCTTTATGTGTGTAGTTTAGTTCTTAGGTGAAAATCATTTTAAAACTAAATTTGTGTGAAGAAAATTTCATTTATAAAAATATATTTAATTCACGCACATCACATATTCAGCTACCCGAGTCAAAGCAAGCTTGGGTTGTGATGCGTGTGAAGTGTTATATATATTAGGTGTATATTTTAAGCCCTTTTTAACACTTATTTTAGCCAAGTTTTAAATTTATAAAACACGATATTTCACTAACACTAAACACACATATGGGCAAGTGCACCCATCGTTGAGTGTAGTATAGCGTTGGTAAGATACCGAGGTCGTCCAAGGACACAAGAGCTTTTACTACCGGTTTATCCTCAACGTCTAATCAAAATAAAAGTTTAGAAAAATGTTTAAAACTAGGAAAAAATAAAAACTAACTAAAATGCTGAAAATAAAAATAAAAGAAAAACAGATAGACAAGATGAATCACTTGGTTCCGACTCGTATCTAGTATAACCTTTGATTATTTCCGCACTTTTGCACATGATTAAGAGATTATCTTAGTTATTGTAGTAGGCCCCTCTTTTGAAGGTGACGTTACCCTCACCCTAGTAGTTTGAGTCAGCAAGGATACAATCCTAAAAGGGTGGATTATTGGAAGATAATAAATTAAGTTATTAATGCAGTATTGTGGTAGGCCCCGCTTTTGGCGGTGACGTTACCCTCGGCTAAGTAGTCTGAGTCAGCAGGGATACAGTCCTAAGTAGCCGGGTTATAGTATTAATAGTAGTTAACTTATGAGGGGATCAAAGAGTTTGGACCCCCGCCATCCAATACCGTGAAGCATTGAAGGAGGTCCTACTAAATTTGACCCAGGTCCATTGCAGGACCTCTAAACGCTGAACAATGGCAAGACCTTTACCAAACCGTTCCCTTAACCCCTGACCAAGTAGCCAACATACCTCCATATAGACCGTGGAGATATGAATGGTGAAAATCCTTTATTTTATATAGACAGTAAAATAATGCCAAGACACCACGGACAAACGATAAGGAAAGATCACCTTCAACATAAGTAACTAGTTATTAAAGTCATTAATACAAAACCAAATAAAAAGTGCAAAAGATTAGAAATAAAAAGTATTATACTAGACACTTTGTCTTCACCAAGTGATGTAAGAGACTTAGGCAAACATGGCCTTGATTGTCAAGAACTTTTACGATCAATCTTGGATCCCGAGACGACTCACACACTCTACGATGGACAATGGATGATGGTGGTGGATGATGGTGTTGTGATGGTGGTGGGTGGTGGATGAGGTGTGAGAGAGGTGGTGTGCCAAGGGATGAGATGAAATGATTCCAAGCACTCCTATTTATAGGCTGAACAGAGAGCTGGGCACGGCCCCGTGTCCGCTGGGCACGGCCCCGTGCCTGTCTGACACTCTCTCTCCTCATTAATTGTAATTCGCAATTACAATAAATGCGCCTGCTGTACTTTCGACACGCCCCCGTGTCCGCTGGGCACGGCCCGTGGTGGGCAATAGAAGCTTCTATAGATTTGTCTTTTCTGCTGCTTCATGGGCACGGCCCCGTGCTGGCTGAGCACGGGGCGTGGTCAGTCTTCTGACTTCTCTAATTTGCTTTGGAAGGTGCCGTTGAGGGGTCGGGCAGTCCACTAATGTTCCTTTCCTTGTATTTATGTTGGATTTAGCTGTCTTTTTGCTTCTTTTGTGTTTTTGAGCTCATTTAATCCTGAAAATACAAAAGGAAGACAAAAACACTCTTTTTCCAATATTAGTACTTAAAAAGGGTTAGTTTTATGCCTTGTTTGATGTAATTTATATGTTGCATTTTGCACACATCAAATACCCCCACACTTGAACTTTTGCTTGTCCCCAAGCAAAACTCTTTAATATGTGGCTTACACTCCCAAATGGAATAGGTAGAAGAGAAGGTTTTGGCTTGTCGTAGAGTGTCGGGATGTCCAAGATCTTTTTGGGTTTATTTTTATTTATTTACAATCCTATTCGTAATGATTTATTTAGAACTTTTCATAGGAGAAATTACTTATTTGGGCATAACATGCCTTTTTTAAAATTCCATTTATATACAAGTTCACATACCTCACGGGAGAAATCACTCACACTCGGCCGAAGGTGTATTTTTAGTGAATCACTCGAGAGCGGCATGGAACTTATTCCTACCATAGGCTTGCCAAGCAATCAATCCTCCTCCTTTTTAACTTTTATACCGTTGTAAATATCAAGAGGACTTTGTGGGTTAAGGGTTAGGCTTGGGTTAAAGGTCGGTGAATGGGAAAGTGGTTAGTGGTTAGTAGAAAAAGGGCGAAAAGGCGTAACAAGTGTCGGTTTTCGTAAGATTTTCTATTTTTGCAACTTTTTATTTTGATGAAGCTATTATTCAAACAAGGTTATTTTTTATAAACTTGTTTGTTTATTTTCTTTTTGCTTCATCATCATCAACAATTCTCTCTTTTTTTTTTTTTTTTTTTTTGAAAAACCGAACTTGTTACTAAAACAAAGGGTTAAAAATGAAAAAGGTTTTGGTGGGTAAAAGGGTTTTTTTTTTTTTTTTTTTTTGGGTGATGAAATGAAAAGGTTTAGGCTCAAAGGGGTTAACTAGGGGGATTTTTTGGGTAGGTGGAAAAAGAAAAATAATGGTGTAGAAATAAAAAGGGTTAGTCCTAATGCCTCCATCATTTACTTACTCGGGTTTAAGTTGATAATGACCGGGAATGTATCGTCATGGCAAGTTCTAGAGTCGTAAGAACCAAGCGGCTATTCACACAAGAAACGAACAATGAGCATTTAGTTTTAATGATATGTAATTGTATGCTCAATAAAGGCTCAAAACTCACTTTTGTGGGAATGGGTTTTTTTTATGTGATCAAGTATATATAATCAAATTTTAACTAAGTTTGCCATGCCTTTTCATAATTTTCTTATGTTGGTTCTTTTTATCACTACGCTATCGGTTGTAAATTCTTAAAAATATACCCTTTTTGAGAACTTGAATTTCCCGAGTTAAACCTAGACAAGTAAAAAAAATGAAATTTTTGAAAAAAAATTTGGGGTGATTAGCGGTTCCAATAGAGTTTTGTGTAAGGCTTATATTTAGGACTTGCAAAATTCAAGGTTTTAGCATTCCCCCCACACTTAAATTACACATTGTCCTCAATGTGTCCCAAAAATAAATTTTTAGGTTGATTAGATGTGTAAAATAGTGTTTAAAAAGCAAAAAATTGTGTTACTGGGCACTGAACACGGCCCCGTGTTATCCGGGCACGGCCCCGTGTTCAAGTGCCAGTAACAAAATTAAAATAAGAGAGACAGAAGTCTGGACACGGGGGCGTGTTAGGTGAACACGGCCCGTGTCCAGGTACCTGAACTGGGCGTTTTTCTGCAGGTGGTTCAGCACGGGGCCGTGGTGGTTGGGCACGGCCCGTGTTGAACCTTCTGAAATGGAGAGAATTGTCGGGTTGCCTTGTTCTTGTGCATGAGTTCATTTTTCTCGTTCCCCTTTTCATCCTTTACCACCATGAGTGTGTTTTATTCCTGAAAATTAAAACTAACTAGAAAACATAAAAATAAATCTAAATTAAACTAAGGATAGTTCCGTGGAATGCCTCCATGGTGCGCCACGTTTATAAGGGTCCTTGGCTAGACCCAAAGCCTAGTCATATGTTACCCAAGTGGGATGTCTTGCATCCCATGTTACACCGTCGGAGAGCGTCATCCAAGCTTGAGTCTATGACCTTCATGTAGTTGACCGGATCTTCTTCCTCTACTTGCTTTCCACATTCAAATTTCACTTCCTCATCCCCAAACTTCAATGTTAGAGTTCCGTCATTCATATCCACCAATGCTTGGGCGGTGGCTAGAAATGGCCTCCCGAGGATGAGAGGAACATCGGTGTCTTCTTCCATGTCTAGGATGACAAAGTCGGTTGGAAAGACGAATTTGTCAACCTTGACCAGCAGATTTTCGGTGACACCTTGTGGGAATTTGATGGACCTGTCGGCGAGTTGTATGCTCATCTTTGTAGGGCTTGTTGTTCCTAGGCCGAGTCGCTTGAACATTGATGTGGGCATGAGGTTGATGCTAGCCCCAAGATCGGCTAAAGCATTTCGGACGGGAGACTTCCCAATCGAACAAGGGATTGTGAAGCTCCCGGGGTCGATTTTCTTTTGTGGAAGTTTGTTGAGTACTAAAGCTGAGCATTCTTCGCCTAAGTTAACTAATTGCAATGATTCAATTTTCCTTTTGTGAGTGAGGAAATCCCTCATGAATTTTGCATATTTAGGCATTTGGGTTAGGACCTCAATAAAAGGAATATTAACATGCAATTGTTTTAGTAAACTTTCGAACTTTGCGAATTGCTCATCGGCCTTTTGACGATTTAACCTACCGGGGTACGGAATTGGAGGAGTCTTGGTGGCCTCTTGATTTGGTGTAGAAGCCTTTTCTGGCGCAGGAGGAGTCATAGGCTGGCTAGAATGGCTTCCTTCATTTGGCGGCAATGGAGCATCCTCGGGACCCACGGTTCGATTTCTTAATGTGATGAGATGTACTTGTGCCTTCGGGTTTGTTTCGGTATTACTAGGTAATGCGCCTTGTGGTCTCTCGGAGAAATTTTGAGCTAGTTGATTTAATTGTTTTTCAACGTTTTGAATGCTAGCTTGTTGATTTCTGAAATTCGATTCCAATTGTTGAAATCGATCCGAGTTTTTCTTTTCAGTGTCAGAGATGAGGCGAGATACAGTATCTTCAAGCCTTTCTCTTCCACCTTGTTGTTGAGAGAAATTTTGCGGTTGTTGAAAATTAGTTCGTTGGTTTTGTTGGTTACTACTATTGCCGGGATCTCTCCAACCAAGATTTGAGTGGTTACGCCATCCTTGGTTGTAAGTACCCGTTGGAGGACCCGACGGCCTAGGTCTATTATCCATGTAGTTTACCGTTTCTGTTTGTTCATCTAATTCTTTCATACAACTCCAATTTTCATGTGACCCACCACACCCTTCACAAGCCATAACCGAGGCCACTTTTGTCATTTCTAGCTTTTTGATTTTTGAAGAGAGGGCCTCGATTTGGGCTTGTAAAGAGGTGCTTTCATCAACCTTATGGGCGCCCGGGGCAATAGATTTATTACCTCGGGGAGTGTGCCATTGAAAATTGGTTTGAGCAATTTCCTCAATTTGGTTATATATTTCATTTGGGCGACGATTACCTAAAAGTCCCCCGGAGCTTGAATCAAGTGTTTGTCTTGTGTGTGGCAACAACCCATTGTAGAAAGTGGATACTTGTTGCCACACCGCTAGACCGTGATGAGGACACTTTCTTAGAAGCTCCTTGAACCTTTCCCAAGTTTCATATAAGGATTCCCCATCCTCTTGTGAGTATGTATTAATTTCAGTCATTAATTTAGCCGTTTTAGCAGGAGGGAAATACTTATATAGAAACTTTTGGGCAAGTTCATCCCAAGTGTTTACCGATCCAACTGGGAGGGTGTTAAGCCAAGCCTTAGCTCGGTCTTTTAGTGAAAATGGAAACATTCGAAGGCGGATGGCGTCATTTGATGCTCCATTGATCCGAAAGGTATCACATATTACTAAGAAGTTAGTAATATGTAGATGGGGATCCTCGTCCGCAAGCCCGTGGAAGGTTGCGGAGTTTTGGAGCATTTGTATCAAATGCGGCCGAAGTTCGAAGTTATTGGCTTCGACATTCGGTGCATTGATAGCGGCGCCGAGATTGCCTACGGTGGGCCGTAGGTAATCCATGAGGGTACGTTGGTCCGCCATTGGAAGTGGGTCCCCCGAAACTTTCTCTTGATTTTTGTCTTTAAGTCTTTTTCTGAGAAAGCGTTCGGGTTCTTCTAGAGGTTCTTTTATGTCTCTACTAGAACTGGAGCTCATGCAGTACGTAGGAGGTTCAGACGTGGCGCCTAGGTTCAAAGTCCTGCAATAAAAACAGAAAAGAACGTTGGTCAGAACATTCACCACGGCCCCGTGCTCAGTGAACACGGCCCGTGGTCAGAGGCACAGTAATTGATTTCTGGATCCCTGTTACTGGGAGTTGGACACGACCCCGTGTTGCACCGACACGGCCCCGTGTTCAGCTCTCTCTAACTCAGAAAATAAAAACTGCCAGTGATGATGCTGGGCACGGCCCGTGTCTGACCGGGCACGGCCCGTGCTGAGCGCTGCAGAAGCTGAAAAACTAAGAAAATCCTAAAAAAATAAAAAGAAAAATAAAAAAATGATTAGGCCGTTGATTCCTAACTTTCTTAAAATCCTTGTGTCCCCGGCAGCGGCGCCAAAAACTTGATGCGTGTGAAGTGTTATATATATTAGGTGTATATTTTAAGCCCTTTTTAACACTTATTTTAGCCAAGTTTTAAATTTATAAAACACGATATTTCACTAACACTAAACACACATATGGGCAAGTGCACCCATCGTTGAGTGTAGTATAGCGTTGGTAAGATACCGAGGTCGTCCAAGGACACAAGAGCTTTTAGTACCGGTTTATCCTCAACGTCTAATCAAAATAAAAGTTTAGAAAAATGTTTAAAACTAGGAAAAAATAAAAACTAACTAAAATGCTGAAAATAAAAATAAAAGAAAAACAGATAGACAAGATGAATCACTTGGTTCCGACTCGTATCTAGTATAACCTTTGATTATTTCCGCACTTTTGCACATGATTAAGAGATTATCTTAGTTATTGTAGTAGGGCCCTCTTTTGAAGGTGACGTTACCCTCACCCCAGTAGTTTGAGTCAGCAAGGATACAATCCTAAAAGGGTGGATTATTGGAAGATAATGAATTAAGTTATTAATGCAGTATTGTGGTAGGCCCCGCTTTTGGCGGTGACGTTACCCTCGGCTAAGTAGTCTGAGTCAGCAGGGATACAGTCCTAAGTAGCCGGGTTATAGTATTAATAGTAGTTAACTTATGAGGGGATCAAAGAGTTTGGACCCCCGCCATCCAATACCGTGAAGCATTGAAGGAGGTCCTACTAAATTTGACCCAGGTCCATTGCAGGACCTCTAAACGCTGAACAATGGCAAGACCTTTACCAAACCGTTCCCTTAACCCCCGACCAGGTAGCCAACATACCTCCATATAGACCGTGGAGATATGAATGGTGAAAATCCTTTATTTTATATAGACAGTAAAATAATGCCAAGACACCACGGACAAACGATAAGGAAAGATCACCTTCAACATAAGTAACTAGTTATTAAAGTCATTAATACAAAACCAAATAAAAAGTGCAAAAGATTAGAAATAAAAAGTATTATACTAGACACTTTGTCTTCACCAAGTGATGTAAGAGACTTAGGCAAACATGGCCTTGATTGTCAAGAACTCTTACGATCAATCTTGGATCCCGAGACGACTCACACACTCTACGATGGACAATGGATGATGGTGGTGGATGATGGTGTTGTGATGGTGGTGGGTGGTGGATGAGGTGTGAGAGAGGTGGTGTGCCAAGGGATGAGATGAAATGATTCCAAGCACTCCTATTTATAGGCTAAACAGAGAGCTGGGCACGGCCCCGTGTCCGCTGGGCACGGCCCCGTGCCTGTCTGACACTCTCTCTCCTCATTAATTGTAATTTGCAATTACAATAAATGCGCCTGCTGTACTTTCGACACGCCCTCGTGTCCGTTGGGCACGGCCCGTGGTGGGCAATAGAAGCTTCTATAGATTTGTCTTTTCTGCTGCTTCATGGGCACGGCCCCGTGCTGGCTGAGCACGGGGCGTGTTCAGTCTTCTGACTTCTCTAATTTGCTTTGGAAGGTGCCGTTGAGGTGTCGGGCAGTCCACTAATGTTCCTTTCCTTGTATTTATGTTGGATTTAGCTGTCTTTTTGCTTCTTTTGTGTTTTTGAGCTCATTTAATCCTGAAAATACAAAAGGAAGACAAAAACACTCTTTTTCCAATATTAGTACTTAAAAAGGGTTAGTTTTATGCCTTGTTTGATGTAATTTATATGTTGCATTTTGCACACATCAGGTTGCATTGCTCAAATGATCGAATTATTTGAATGTGCAAGTGCTCCCGAAGATGGATGAATGTCAGAATGAACAGAGGAGCAGCCTGACACGAGAGGAGGCTGCGGATCCCTGCATCTGAAATCAGGGAGTTTGTTTGTTTTTGTACATAAATAAACCATATTTCAAAAACCCTAAAAATAGAAAATTGAAAAAATATGTTTGTTTCTAAATTTGTCAATGTGAGGACCGGGAGTTCGGTTTAGATTGAACGCGCTTAGGTCAGATCTGCAATCACCACGATTGTGCGGAATCCAATTGTGATGTAAGAGTAAGATCGACAACGTAGACACCGTTTAATGCAGACATTCTCATTAAAGATGTAGAAATGTACAGAGATCCGGAGAGAATTCGCAAGAGCTTCGCCTTAGGAGTCAGAACTGAATGTTACAAATGAGACCCAAGACCTCTTATTTATAGGCGAGCTCCATCCGGGAGAAACCAAATGCCGTTCGGATGATCATCCGATCATCCGTCCGGATGAGTATGTCCATCCGATCAGATGGACTTCATCCGTCAGGATGGACTTTACAAAACACGTTAACTTCGTTTCATCCCGGATTCGATATAATACATATACAAAACTATACCAAGACTACAAACATGTTAAAATAGACTCAATACAGACGAAATCTATAGACATATATGCATCTACAGACTCCCCGTTGGATGTAGTTGCAATCTTTCTTCCTGTATAACCTGCAACATGCCTTCCTGTTGCGTCTTCTGTCTCTCGCTTTCCTTCTCCTCTCTTCATTCCTTTCTTCTAACATCTTTTGCCTCAGAGGTCTTCTAGTAGTAATCCACCATTTTCTGTATTCTAGATCTCCATCTTTGGCTTTAGACCACCTAGGAATCTTTTTCTCTTGAGATTCAATAGGTGTCTGATAAGTTACAGGCCATTTTAGCTTCCAACTAGCCCGTTCAGCAACTTTAGCTCTAATCTTCTTCATCATTTCACTTCTTTTCTCTGTCTTTAGGAATTCTTCCAACTCAAGATCTCTTAACATTGATTCCCAGTAGCGACCAGAGTTAATATCTTTTGCAAAGCATATGTTCACCAATTTCTGGTACCTCTGAGCTTGATCTTTATCAGGTTCGTTGTAGACAATCTTGTTGAAGAATAAACATTCGATGTCTTTCTTTGAGCAGTTCACCAACCACATAGGATCTAAAACGTGTATGTGCCTCCAGTCTCCTGTCTTCGCATCTAACAATGTGATCACCGCTTCTGAAGTACTAGGGTTGAAGATCCAACCTTTAAAGTATTTATAAAAGTCTTGCTCCATTGCACGTAGCGGCATATTCTTCAAACACCCAGGTCTTCCGATTTTTAGCGTAATATCCTTCTCACCAGTGACAGGATCAATCTTCACGATCTGCTTTGGTTGATGTGGCTTCCAATCAGGAAAGTTAGATTTTGCTTGAAGCTTTATGTAATCCCATAGCTTCTACTGGTGACACTTAACCTCAGGACCATAATAATACTGCTTGATGTTCTTGGTCTGCACTAGTTCTTCCACATCCCACCAAGGTAAGGTCTTGATATCTGATAAGAATTCAAAGTATTGTACCCCAAAATCTCTCTTGATCGCGTAAACCTTAAGATCCTCCAAATAACCCACGAGAGAATGTCACCAAGAGACTTATCATGATGTCTCGTGAAGAACTGTAACGGCCTCTTAAACTTCCTCTCCTCAGGCATAACTTTGAACCATCTTTTTCTTTCTTCTAAAAGATCTTCTTTCGATACTGTTTTAGGAACACCCTCAGAAGCTATCTTCTCAATCACTTTCCTTCTTACTTCATCTTCGTTGTGTGAGTGGTACAATTCATTGAATGTAGGAAAGTCATCATCTAACCCAGAATAGTGAAATGGAGTATCTTTGTCAGAATCATCTGATCCCTCCTCAATGATTACATCATTGAGGTTATCAGCTTCATTCACGAACTTGAACGTATACTCCCTATCAAAATTCAGTGGAATCTCCTCCTCGATATCAAATTTAAACCTATCATCATCCATATCCAACTCTTCTAACATGGACTCCCTAGTCCAGTTTTCGACTAACTCCCCCTCTTCATATGTAGGATTCAAATAAATAACTTTAGGAAGTGTAAGGAATACCTCATCAATAGCATGCTTGGTTCCCGATGACGACTCTTCATGATGTTGATCTTCTTTATGTTGCTCGTTCAGCTCATCGTTCAAGAAATCTTCAATCGAACAAGGACCTGATGGCTTTACAATCAACAAGCCACTTGCACAGCCTTGATCATCATCATCATTCTTATCATCTTTATCATCCTTTATGTCTTTGTCACTTTTTCATCTTTATCATCATCTTCATCTTTATCTTCATCACCAAACATTTCATCCAACTCTTTATCGTCATCAACAACTTTGAACTTATTCATTCTAGCCTTCAATCTACGACGTTCAACTTTGATTTGTCTAAGACTAGCAAATTCACTGTGAAGCACATCTTTCACTTCTCCTGCAAGTATAATGGCAAGATTTACTTCAACATTTGCATCAACCTCTACTTCTGCTTCTTTCATTTCAACATTATTTGCATTAGAAGCTTCAATGTTAGAAATGTTTACCTCTACATCAGGCTATGGTTGCTCTTGCTGGCTAGATGAACCAAGAATTTCTTCAGTGTCGATCACCAAACCCTTTCTTTTCTCTATAACCTCATCAGCAATCTTTTTCTCTCTTTCTATCCTCCGAGCCTCGACTCTTTGGATCTCTATCTCATAATAGATTGCTTGAACATTGATTCTGAGCTTGTTTTCTACCACAGTGTATAGCATGTTGAGTTATTCATCTTTGATTACCTTATCAGCTCTCAATGCTTCTACTACTTTCCTCAATACTTCATTTTCATTTGAAGTAGACGTGTGCAGCTCACCAAGCATCTCAATCATTGTCTTGTTGGAATCATCCATTGCTTTATACTATGCATTAACCTCCGTGATTTTTTCTGCTAACTGTTCGACCACATCTGTCAGCTCATCAATTTCACTTCTTAATCAAACGTTCTCAGCTTCAACATCTTTCAGCTTTTCTTTTGCAGCTTTAAGTTCTGCTTTAGATTTTAATATCAGAGCTTATTTCATTGCTAATTTCTTATGAAATGGACGACAAACAAAGGCTTTTCAACCACACTGCAAGCTACAATAATGCAGGTGTGTTGACTAACAGTGCTTTGATGTCTCAGCAAGGAATGAGCTCACTTCAAGCACCCTCTACTGTGCATTTCCCTGCTAATCTTGGAACTTTTGTTAACCAATCTGGCTACTTTCCTGCTGCTACTCAACAAGTGACCCAAACTCCATCCGCTCCACAGCCTACTAATCAATCTGATCCTACGCCCGCACAACTTCTTTCGAATATCACTACTGCTTTTGCTGCAACAAACACTTCAGTGGACACTTCAAGGGAATTTGAGCAAGTTATGGCTTTCATGACAGGGGTCATGAATTGTTATCATGTGTTCATTACTGGAAGGGTAGCAAACAACATCGACTCTGCTGAGCTGCTAGAAGTTCATCCTGATGATGTTGAAGAAGTGGATATCACTTGGCAAATGGCCATGGCAGTTTTTTCTGCCAAGAACTTTGTGAAGAAAACTGGTAGAAACAAATGGGAAACGATTGATAGTGAGCTTGGTTGGAACAAGGCTAAGCTCAGATGTTACAATTGTCATGAGCCTGGGCACTATGCTAGAGAGTGCAAACAGCCAAGAAGGGAAAGAGTCGATCCAAATGTTACTATCACTGTTAGTTCAGCAGCTCGACCAGCTCCCAATGTTTTGTCAACCTGGAACATAACTGTCTCTCGCCCCACTCAAGGTTCAACCTCAAACACTGCTGTCTGAACTCAAGCTGCAGAATCTGTTGCAAGCCTTGGAAATGCATTGGTGGTTCAGGAAGGAGGGGGCTTTGATTGGACCCAACAGATGAATGATTTGCAGATTACTACAGACACCTTATACCAGTCAAATCAAGCTCTCATGGCAGAAGTGAAAGAAGATGCTGACTCGGCCACTGAAGATGTTGAGGGAACGATCTATCATGCCCTCATGGCTCAAATGAACGACTACACTCCTTCTGAGGCTGAGGTATGTGTAGATGATGTTTGTTTTACTTTAAAATGTAAATAGAAGGTAAAAGGGTATAAGGAACATGCCGAATCGCTTACTATGCAACTTCAATATACCAGATCCAGTAGTTATGAAGTCAAAAAGAAACTGGATGGGTATAAGGAGATGGTGGAGGCACAGAAAAGTGATATTCGAAAGTTGCATAATGATCTAAGCGAAGCGAACTGTCGATATCTCCACTTCAAGGAGCTATATGAGAAATTAACTGTTGAATTAAACGACTTAAAATCAACCTTTGAAAATACTGAATTTAATTTTAAAAAATTTGATGTTTCAAGCGAAAAGGTCGAAAAAATGATAAATCAACAATTAAAGTATATCAAAAAGGAAGTGAGGAATAAAGGGTTGGGTTTTGTTTGCATACCTCCACCTTATAACCACAACTATTCCTCAATTCCAATGACTGAAGAGGAGATAGACAATTTACCCAAGATGGAATATGGAAAACTAGAGGATAGGAAGCATGAGCCTGTCAAACCTAGAAAGATAAAAATCACTAGGCCTGATAATACTGAAGTCATCTTAGAAAAGCAGGCTTATCAACAAACGTTTGTTAAATCAGAAAATGTTCTAAATCACACTGAAACCCTAAATTTTGAGAAAAATGTAAGTGTTGATAAACATTTTCAAGTGTTGGGAAAGGAAGAATCATGTGGGTCACAAAAATCGTTCAAAAATAAATCAGCGACACAAGAGCCTGAGGTAAGAGAGCCTAGAGTTAATATAGACAACATTGAGTTTGCCATGATAAAAGGATTGACTGAATTTATGAAAGAATTTAACAAAGCCAAACAAAGTGAATCTGTTTCTCCATGTAATACAACTACCGTTACAGCCACTCCTGAGAAATCAGAAATGGATGAATCGTCCATTGTCAACAATACATCACATGAGGAAGCAGAGGCACCTCAGACTGAATCATCAGTTTCATCTGATTCAACCTGTAACTCCTATGAAACGACGGACTGTGATAATTCAGAGTCAGTTGATTAAGTGGAGTCAACAAATGAATCATCTGAAACAGTTGATTCAGAGTTGCTTAAAGAAGAATCAGAAACAACATCAGGAGCCTCTGTTGAGTTAGATGGTGATGAAACCACAGAAGCCCCTGCTGAATGCTAAAAAGAAAATAATTCTGATTCTTCTGAATCTATGATGTCACAAGAGGCTAAGAGCAACTTTGCAGCATCAAGTGATACTGTATGTGAAAAAATTAATGATACTAACCATGTTGCTTCAAATGCAGACCAAGTAATTATTGAAGATTGGGTAGATGGAGATGATGAGGACGACGTTGCTTTTAATGTTTTGAAAAATAAAATTCAGAAAAACAATTCTTTAATTTCTGAAAAGTCAAACAATATTTCAATTTCTTCTGATGCTTTGGATTGTGTGGGCCCTGTTTTAAAGAGCAATGAATGTTCTGACATTTATTTTGGTTCTATTTGTGCGGATTTGAATTCAGTTGTTTTGCCTAATAAAGTTGACAAGTCTAAAAATCTATTGGTAAAACAAAATAAAAAAGGAAATGAAGCTAAATATGTTCCTCCAAAATCAAGATCAAACAAGCAAATTAAACGTCTTTATATTTCCAAAGCTACGACGAAACAAGTCTCGTTTGCATCTCAGCAACCACACAAGCCCTCAGGTTCTGCAAAGACTGATGGATGTCAAACAAAACCACATGTGAAACGACAAATATGTTACACGTGTGGAATTGCTGGACGCATTGCAAGAAATTGTCAGCATTGTCCTGATAAACTCAAAAGAGGAGAGCATCAGAAGGCTCCAAAAGGAAATTTCAAGCTCTCAAAATAGGAGAAGACTTCAAACTCTAAACCCTAAACCTGTTAGCAAGCTGAATTCCAAAGTGAAGCCTTCTGATGGAGATTGGAACAAAGCTAAACAAATGAAAATGAAAACAAACAATTACCTTCCAAACTCTACTTCTGATTCGCCTAAGGCATCCAAGAGAATGGATAGTCCTAGGCAAGTTTGGAAACCTAAGAAATATGTTCCAAACAACTCTCCTAAATCATCATGCATCAACACTAAACCTATCTACACTAAATAAAATTTGATTTGGATGCAAGTTACATATTTCAATGAACTGGGTGTACCCACTACAACTATGGCTTGGGTACCAAAATCTAATCAATCCCGAGTAATGTGCAAGAATGGCTATGGAGGGCTGTCATTCGACTATGGGTCATTGACAGTGGTTGTTCTAGGCATATGACTGGCGATCTATCCCAACTTTCTGATCTTGAGGAATTTAATGGAGGATATGTTGCCTTTGCGGGTGGTGAGAAAGGAAGGATCACACAAAGAGGCACAGTCAAGAATGGTGATCTCTGTTTCAAAGACGTCAACTACGTTCCTGAGTTGAAGCATAGTCTGCTAAGTGTTGCTCAAATTTGCGACAACGGTTACTCAACTCATTTTACTGATAAACACTGTCTTATTCTGAAACTAGGAATGGTCATTCCTGATGAATGGATTTTGTTAAAATCTGAACGAAGAGGCAAAACTTATGTCATTGACATGAATAAACCTCCCACTGAAGGTGTTGCCTGTTTGTTTACCAAAATCTCTGAGCACAATGCTATGTTGTGGCATCGTCGATTGGGACATTCTAATGTGAAAAATCTAAACCATCTTGCAAAATTAGGGATGGTAAGGGGTCTACCTGTAAAAGACTTCATAACTTTTGAAAAATGTGTTTCTTGTGCAAAGGGTAAACAACATCGAAGACCTCATTTTCCCAAAACTGTAAACACCATTAACAGTGTGATGCAGCTTCTTCACATTGAACTTTTTGGTCCAGTGAATGTGCTCAGTCTATCTGGAAAGTCTTAATGTCTTGTAATTACTGATGACTACTCACTTTTTACTTGGGTTTTCTTCTTAGTTAACAAAAGTGAGACTGCAGAATTAATCAAGAGATTCATAATTTTTATGGAGAATTAGAGGGGCAAGAAAGTGAAAGGGATTCGAAGCAACAATGGAACCGAATTCAAGAATGCTGAATTGAATTTCTTTTGTGCCGAGCGGGGAATTGCTCGACAATACAGTGCTGCTAGAATTCCTCAGCAAAATGGAGTTGCTGAAAGAAGGAATAGAACCCTAATTGAAGCAACTCGCACGATGCTCTGTGATTCGAAACTCCCAGTTTTCTTCTGGGAATAGGCCATTAATACTGCGTGCTATGTCCAAAACAAAGTTGTTATCAACAAGGCACACATGAAGACGCCTTATTAAGTAATGTTTGGCGAAAAACCATATGTGGGGCACTTTAGAGCTTTCGGTTGTCCACGTACTCTTTTACACCTGGAATCCATACCAAAGTTTGACGCTAGGGGAGATGAATGTTATTTCATTAGATATGCTGGAAAGGCTGCTCATGAGAACAAGACGGCATATAGAGTGTACAACAAGAAGACTAGACAGATCATTGAGTCTTATGATGTGCAGTGGCTGGACGAAAATCAGATGGACGCTGGAAACGGGCCATTCACTCTTTATAATTATGCCTATCTATTTAAATCTTTTAATATTCTTGATGATCCTCCTGTTACTCATGCAGGTACTTCGGGTCCATCTAATGCTGTCTCTCGACCCTCAATTGTTCCACATAATTCTGAAGAAGAGGGGGATGTTGAATTTGAGGGGGATTCTGCAGCTGTGGGGGATCACACACCTGCAGCCTCATCTTCAACATTTACACCAAAGATTCAAGTGGCTCCTGATTATACTGACATTCTTAATGATGGAGGGGAGGGGTTGGCCTGGTCTGATTAGGAGGACACACCCAATGATCAAAATGACATGTTTGATGGTCCCATTCCTGAAGAGTTTGTCGCCAATGGTGCAGAAGAAGAACAAGTCTCTGACCAAACTGAGTTAGTAGCAGTTGACCACTTAACGAATGTCTCACCAACTGGAACTGCACCTGAAGTTGCTATTCCTACAAGCGTCCAACGTGATCATCCCATCGAAAATGTGATTGGACTAGTAGAAGCTGGAGTGTTGACTAGAAGTCTGTCAGGAATCATCAACAATTGCATGTTTTCATGTTTCATCTCACAAATTGAGCCAAAGACAATTGATACGGCTCTTTTGGAACCTAGCTGGGTAGATGCGATGCAGGATGATTTGAATCAATTTGAGAAGCTGAAAGTCTGGAAGCTGGTTACTCTACCTGCTGGAAAGAAATCACTCAGAACTAGATGGGTCTATTGCAACAAGAGAGACGATAGCGGAGTGATTGTTAGAAACAAGGCAAGACTGGTCATCCAAGGGTTTAGACAGATTGAAGGCCTTGACTACGATGAAGTGTATGCTCCCGTGGCTCGACTGGAGGCAATCAGAATCTTTCTGGCATATGCATCCTATATAGGATTAAAGGTCTATCAAATGGATGTCAAGACGGCGTTTCTCTACGGCAAAGTAAAAGAAGATATTTATGTGTCACAGCCACCGGGCTTTGTGAACAAACAGTGTCCCCGTCACCTGTATAAGCTTAATAAGGCTTTATATGGGTTACACCAGGCTCCCCGTGCATGGTATGCTACTCTGACAGAGCATCTGCTCGCTCATGGATACACTCAGGAAATCTTTGGTTCCACTAGTGAAGCACTGTGCAAGGATTTCGAAGAAGTTATGAAGAAGCAATTTGAAATGAGTGCGCTGGGAGAGATGAGTTTCTTTCTGGGTCTGCAGATTCGTCAAGATTCCAAAGGAATTCTCATTCATCAGGGAAAATATGTCGATGATATTCTTGCAAAATTCAAGCTTCAAGATGCTAAACCTGCAAATACTCCTATAGCAGAAAGACCAGTGATGACTGAAGATCTGGAAGGGGAAGCTGTTGATGCTACACTGTACGGTCGATGATTGGCTCGTTGATGTATTTGACAGCCAGTAGACCAGATATCATGTTTGTTGCGTGTCAGTGTGCTCGTTATCAGGCTGCTCCTAAACTTTCTCATTTAAATGATGTTCATAGAATCTTTCAATATCTTAAGGGCAGGCCTCGGCTTGGACTTTTGTGTCGAAAAGAATCTCCATTTGATTTGTGTGCTTTTTCTGACAGCAATTTTGGAGGTACTGGTCAGGACATGAAGTCTACGTCAGCTGGATGCCAGTTTCTGGGGTATCGCCTCATCTCCTGGCAATGCAAGAAACAGCAAACTATCTCTCTATCGACTGCAGAAGCGGAATACGTGGCCGCTTCAGCCTGCTGCTCACAGGTTATCTGGATTCAACACCAGCCGGTGGACTACGGTTTGAATTTTTCCCAAATTCCCATTTATTGTCACAATGATGCAGCTATCCAAATAGTGAAAAATCCGGTATATTTTTCAAAAACCAAGCACATTGCCATAAAAATTCACTTTATTCGTGATTCGTTCAACCAGGGTTTAATTAAAATGGATCAAATACATACTGACGACAATGTCGCAGATGTTTTTACAAAACCAGTTGATAAAGCACGTTTTCTTGCTCTTCTTGGACTTCTCAAAATGGTCAAATTCGAGGATTGACCGCGGTCACACAAAGATAATTTTCTTCATTTCTGTAAATTTGTTTCTTAAAATAGTCTTTCCATTATTTTAAGCAAAAATTTAGGGGGATGTAGTCTCTCAGAAAAATACAAAAACATTGAAAATAAGAAAAACATCAAAAAATCAGAAAAATTCAAAAATAGTTCTTTGCTTTTGCCATGCCTTGGCTACAACCCAGGAAATGAAATGAATTTTCACTATGAGGATTAAGGCTGACTCATGTAAGACCAACATTGAAATGGTCTGACTCCAGAGTGATGTGCTGGAAGGCTTTATCCTGATGGCTGGACTCTTTGACTGGTACTACGTAGAACACTAATTTTTTATATGACCCCAGGAAAGAACGTTCACTTGGAATTAGAGCATAGCTATTTGAATGCGTGTGTGATGTCCCGATACACACAATTTCGTTCTAGTTCTGAAATCTTTTCTAAACAACTCGTGTCTCATCTGTTTTGCGTGAGCAAAGACCTAGCTGTACGTTGTCGCTCTGTGGATCAAATACACCCGAAAGAGGCCCTCTAGTGCCCAAAAGAAACCCAAAAATAAAAGCCTATATCAAACTGAGAAAATCTCATTTGATTTGTATATTATATCCATCTCCGCTAATCCATTATGTTCTTTTCTCAATCCAGTCCAGTCAAGGTTTTAGAACTCTAGAATGGGCTTGTGAAATATGTGGTAGGGAACTACACGTATGATAGCCTGTTTAAATATAAAATTCCGGGATTTGATCGTGATTGATTTGAGTGTTCATATAACTTAAAATGAAAACATGATAAATAAGTTGTAGACCGTTCTCTGATAAAGGCCTAGGAAGATAAGTTTAAGAAGAAAAACATACTGGCAATCGCTTGGATCTGCCAGAGTAAATTAGTGTTGATAAATGTAGTCTAGCCCGAAACTCTGTGATTTGATCTCGTAAGAAAAGTGCATGCAAAACTGGTGTGTAGGTTGCTTGTTATTTGTAAATATTTCATATTGTTTATTTTGTGTAAATATTTAGTTTGTATTTTTAATATAAAAATTATGTGGCCGTGTGTTTTTTAATCGAAAAAGACCGACTTTTTATAAAATGTCCTTTGCTCTAAGTTTTAAAAGATAGTTTTATCATCGGGATTTGAGCTGAGCCCACCGTAAACTTGGTGGGCCCTACAAAATCCAAAACACTTTTCAGAATTGAGAATCCGTAAACAAAAGGGGGTGTGGAATGACGGCTGGGCCCACTGCATACTTGGTGGGCCCCCTTGGTTGAAAATCAGATCCTTTGGGTATATAGGGTGTTGTGCGACTGATGGGATATCTTTTAGAAATTTCATCATTCAAAACCCTTCTTTCAAAATCCTCAAGCACCCAAAATCGTAAACTCTTGTGGCCCTTCATCCTAAAATTATCAAGAAGATATTTCTTCAATCTGATTGCATCTTCGTTATGTCTAAATCAAAAGGTCAGTTATTCTGTTTTTGTATGCCTTCCATTGCATCTGAGTGTCATAAAAGTATATTAGCAGGTTTGGGGTTTTTCGTGACAAAAGGTTTTTTGTATGAATTGAAATCAAGAAGATTAGGGTTTATAGGTTCTTATAATGTTGTTATTGACTGGATAAATGGTTTGAAACCCTATGAATTGAAATCAAGAAGACAGTTGCCGGAATCTTCAGGTCTCGCCGGAGAAGACAACCGAAGACGGCGAGTGAATCACACGCGCCATCAGAGTGAATCGCACAAGCTGGGGACAGACGGTTTTGCCCCTGAAATCTTGTGTGAAAAGACTGTTTTGCCCCTGTATTTAATAAATCTTGTGCGATTGAAAGTCTTGTTGACTTTTGTTGACCAGATCTTGTGCCATTGCCTTTCATTGACCAGATCTTGTGCGTTTGACTTGGGTTGACCAGGTCTTGTGCGTTTGACATTTGTTAACCGGTCTTGTGCGACTGGCTTATCCTTTTTATTACAAAACTGCCATCGCACAAGACATGCCTGATCGTACAAGGGACTTTCAATCGCACAAGGCGTTATTTGTTGGGCCTGATCTAGTTCTTTTGGGCCGGTATTTACACAGTGGGTATGTTTAACTACTAGGTTATGATTTTTGAGTTCTTTTAAACAGAACACAGTGATGTGTTTTATTTTTAAGGATTCTGAAATTATAATGTTTTAGTTGACTTAGTTTGACCAAGTTTACAGTCAAACTCCGGAATCTTTGATGTTAACGTATATGTATCCGCATTTATTCGTCTCTTTTGTGCGGATACAAGAAAGAAAGCCAAAGGTCCGCATGTTCCAGCATGGGAGAAGACTATGAATATTGCTTGCTATTTATCAGATCCTCCAAAGGGTTTCGAGACGTACAAGTCATTGATCGTAGGTCTAAACACTTGTAGATTGGCTCATTCTCTTCGTGAGAATCCAATTATTTGTGAAGATTGGATCAAAGATTTCTGGGATAACTCAATGGCGAAGAAAGGAAACACGGACATCAAGTCAAAGGTTCAGGGTACAGAAGTCTCAATTAGTGAACATGACATTCGTGATGTGTTGTTGTTTGGAGATGCAGCTGATGATCCAATAGAGTATTCAAAGGAAAAGGTCATGGAGATTTTAGTCAAAATGAGCTATGAGGGAGTGGTTCCTCCTCCCACAATCAAGAATCTGCTACATCCATACTGGAGACTTCTGGCTCATATTTATCGGGTATGCATCTGTGGGAACAAGAGTGGTCTTGATAAACTGACGTTGAAGCAAACTTCTGCAGTGGTTTCAGTGGTTGAAGGATGGAAGTATAACTACTCAAAGAGTGTCTTTGATGATATGTTTGCGAATGTGAAAATGTTGAATGAGAAGTACTGGTACAAGTTCCGTAGATTTATACAGATGATCTTAGAAAAGAAGTATCCTAAATTGCCAGTTACTGTGAAAACTTGTGATGCAAAAATGATGAATCACTTGGTATTTACATGGATAAACCAAAAGTCAAGAGATAATGTTGGGATCAAGTATGAAAACAAGTGTGCTTTAGAAAAATTTGGAATTTTTGCTGAGATTTAAGAAGAAGCACCGGCTCAGATAAATGCCATTGTGGCTGAAGAGCATGATGTAGAGATAATTGAAGCTCCTGTTGGTGTTCAAGAGCCGATTGAGAACGTAGACTTGACTGGTATTGAAAGTGAGGAAGATGTTGCAGATAACAGGATGATTGATGATGAAGAAGTAGATGAAAGTGGTGATGAGAGTAAAACAGAGACAGAGACATTGGCTGAAGGCCTTACAGCAGAAAATGAAGAAATTAGTGAACCAGTTCATGTGAACCCTCCTCATGTTGAACCTGTTTCTACAATGGAAGCTGCTGTTGTTGATCATTCTCTAGAAGATACTACTGCTGATCTTCCTCCTAGGAAACAAAGTAGAAGAGATCCTAGGATCAGCGGTGAAGTAAGGATTGATGTGCAGACAACCACGGAGATATCTAACCCCATTGGTGACACACAACCCAAAGTCAACTACATTCCCACCGAGTTAAGCCCTGCAATAACTGAGTTTTTGACCAATGAAAGAGTGGCTATGTATATGCCTGTTCCCAAGCCAGGTGAAGGCTCAAGCAGTGGTCAATCTAATGCTGATGTTATTAGGGCTACTGAGATGTTGCAAGCTGCTGTTGTTCAAGTTGAAGCAGCAGCTAAGTCGAAACAAGTTGAAACCCCTGAGGTTGTTGCAACTGCTGAAAGTTCCGATAGTGAAGATGTGTTTGAAGAAAATGATACAACAAATCTGATGCGAAGAATCTCTACTCTTGAAGAAGATAAGATATTCAAGGATGCTCAGATTGCTAGTCTCATGGAAGAATTAGTGGTTAAAAATCAGAAGATCAATGAGTTGGAAACAAACTTGGGAGCTCTCAGTGCTATAATGATGGATATGAAGCAGAAAATGGAAGGAAAATTTCCTAAGGAGTTTGCTGATCCACCAAAAGAGTCTACTGCTGCAGAAAGAGAGCAGCAGAGAAAAGAGCACGAAGATGCGATGAACAGGTATTATGAAAGCACTCCTCGTACAGCGAATCAGAAACCAAGAAAGAAAATGGTGATTATGAGGAATGTAGGGGCAGAACAGAACTTGCAGTTTGGTGACAAACCTGACAGGTATGTTGTTACTACAGAGAAGAGTAAGAAGGGAAACAGATCGGGTATTAGAAGCTGGGCATACAATGATGAAAAGGAAATGTTTATTGTGCTGAGGAAGAATGGTGATGTAGAATATTATGATAATTCTGAGGCTTTCAACTCCTGGACTCCAGTTGATTTGAGGGAACTGAGCAATGCAGGTTTTCATAATCAAGTCAAAAATCCAAATTGCAAGATTGGAGTCAATTTCTTTAATAAGCTGCAGCAACAGGCTAGAGTCAATTTTAGAGATATGAAGTTGGCTGAATCTACTATTGAAGAAGATGAAGAGGTGTTGGATCCCGCTACATGAAAGCCTTATAAGGTCGTGAAGTGGCCTGCAACTAACCAGACAAATGCAGTGCCATTGTTGAAGGAGCTTCCTGATAACACTCTGAAGAGCTTTCAGTTTTGGATGTATGATCCTATTTCTGGCCAAGCTGTGATCGTGTGTGATGATGCTGAATACCGTTTCATTGATACTCGAGATTTGATGTGTTTTGGAGAAAATGACATCAATCTCTAGGAAAAGTCACAAATTCAAAGTGATCCTCAGTATGAAGTGTGTGCCAAAAGCTGGACAGGAGCTGTGGCTGTCACACCCCGACCACGTATAACATACAAAACGTGGCGGAAAACGTCGGGGAGTGTTGTAACAGAATTAATTGTTTCATAACCATGGCATTCAAAGTTGTATTTTATTTATCAACATAAGAGTTACATTGTTGTAAACAGGAAACAAAGAGTACATAACATAATTAAACTAAGTCTATCTTTGTTTTATGTCTCTAAGGCACAGGTCCGCCCTAGTGTCACGATCATCATCCTACGCAATAGCTCCTGAAAACACATGTGAAAATAGGTACGTCAGCATAAAAATGCCTATGAGATACATAGGATTTGTGAAAATAGGATTCATGACTTATAAGTTTAGGAAAAGTTGTTTAACAAAAGTCAGTCATGAACCTTGTAAGTTGTTTTGTTTTGTAAATCATTCAAAAAGCAATGATATATATAAATAAGAGAATAATGTAAGGTTAAATGAATAACCAAGTAAAATGAGTTTGTATAAGATAAGTTGTTTTGTAAATCAATGTCTTGTGAAAATAAGTTGTTTATGTAAAACGTAATATGTCAAATATTGAAATGATTTAAGTAACGCTACGATATGTAATATCATACAAACACTTGTTTATAGAAAGTACCAGCGGCGTATCCACCATGCTTGTATCATATTACACACGCCTCGTTACTCAAACCAACCACCAATGTAAATTGTTTATGTATAAATGAATTGTCATGTGTTAATGTGTAAACCAAATCGAAATGTCTATGTCCAATGTAAACCACTAATTGTGTATATCAATGTCAAAATGTTTATGTTTAATGTAAATCATGTAATGTGTACCCAAGAATATCATGTATGGTAAGTGAAATATATCAACTAAACCATATGTGAAATGCACAAAAACAATGTATTGAAGTAAAACATGGTTTAAATCAAGGTTATGTTTTGTGGAACAGATGCAAGCTATACTGATACAAACATTTATGCGGTATTGTGAAAATGCATACATCCAAGCCTTGAGACTGTGGCGATAAACCCTTAAAAAAATTAAAGGTTTATCTAAGTTATGTGTATCGAATTCGGTCATTCCTTCCAATCCAAACAAACCCAGGATTTCAGGAACGAGAGTTGTCAATTCCTATGGAACCACTACCTACTAACGAACGGCGTAGCTAATGTTAATGAATGTATTGTTCCATTGTAAACAACCCAAATGTCATAACAAAATGTAAGCATGTGATGAAAACAACTGTACTAAGTATGCACACAATGGACATACATAGCATGAAATGTAATGTGAAACAATGTACTAAGTATGCACACAATGGACATACATAGCATGAAATGTAATGTAAAACAATGTACTAAGTATGCACACAATGGACATACATAGCATGAAAGGTAATGTAAAACAATGTACTAAGTATGCACACATTGGACATACATAGCATGAAATGTAATGTAAAACAATGTACTAAGTATGCACACAATGGACATACATAGCATGAACACAATGAAATCATGTACTATAAATGTACTAATGAACATAGCAAGTATATGATGTGAAAGCAGGAAAGCACGAAAGTAACAAGTAGGCACATGTGTTTCACCCCAAAACAGTTTGGAAAACAGTAAAAGAGGGGTCTATGTACTCACTTGAGATTGCTCAGTAGTCCTTGAGTGACAACCAAACAATGCTAGAGATCATGGAATCAAACGGCACCTAATATAGGTAACTATGTTAATAAACCGGACCTAAATCAGAGAATCGAATAGAATGAGGGTTCGTAAACCAAACGAGTATGGAGACTCATGTAATATGGTTTAACAAAGCCTACATACTAAATGAAACCTAACATAAGTGCTTACGACCCGTTTAGGAAGCTTATGCTACTTTAACGCGTCGTTCGCGTAAAACGCGTTCGGACCGCCTAACTAGTCCTATGACAAGTAACATATGCCTTAACATGTCTAATATTGTTGTTAAATCAGTTTAGATGTCAAAAGTTATGTTACATATGTTTAAAATGAATTTTGGCATCAAAGGGGTATTTTGGTAATTTACCTAAGGCATATAAACTACCTATCATACAACTACTTAAACGAAGCAACCATAAGGTATAACCTCGGAAGGTTATTCCCTAAATACTATGGTCACCTAATGTATTTGGTCAGATCCTAATGATCGACCAAATGGGTCGGGTTCGAAGGTATAAGCGATTTATTAGATCGCTTACCCTTACGACCCTAGACAATGTGGTAATCAGTAGGCATAGTCCCAAGGGACTATAACCATCGTGATTACAATCACGTTGCGAAGTTCAAATGAACTTCGCATTGACCATAAACTGGTCAACGTAGAAAGTCAAACAAAGTTTGACTTTCGGACTCGAAAAGCAATAAAAGAACGAAGGAATACTTACGAAGGGTCCCCGAATGCTAATCTCGATTCAAGTAACTCAGGTATGAAACAATGGTTTCAACTTAGAGTTTCTCAAATCAAAATTCTAGTGGGTTTTGCAAATGAAGGCATGGGGTATTTATAGGATTTCCCGAACCGTTAGGATCGTTTCTTGGAAAACGTGCTTCAATCTTGGCCATACACTTGCACCCATGGTATTGTAATACCATGTGCACATCAAACCAGCCCATAGTATTGAGAAATACCATGTGCAAGAGTGGAAAGGACCGGATTCAAAGTTTCTGCAAGTTTCAGCTGTCTGGGACTGACGCGGGCCACGTAAAGTTAAGCTTAGGTTTACGCCCCAGGCCTAAGAACTTTGACAGATTTACATTTTTAGCCCCTGCATGCCCAAAACTTGGTTTTCGATGCATTTTTGACACGTATAAGCCCCGTTAACCCCATTTCAAGGCTCTAAAATGAAGTTAAAGTATTGGCAACTCAAAACATGCTCAAAAATATATCGGATGTCGGTTCGTTTGGCCGTACGATCTTGATGTTCGCTTAATTACGACGGAATGCGCATAAGCGCGAAAAACGATCCAAATGACGCGACGAATGGATTTTTCTTATGCCAAACACTAAAATAAAATATTTTAGTGCTTACATAAATTTTTGGATGTCCGGATGTATTCAGAACGTATGTTATGCGCGAAAGTGCAAACTTGTGCACTTTTTGACGCTTTTAGTCCCTGAATGACCCAAAAGTTTATTTTAGCACAACGAACACCTCAAAGCCTATTTCTAAGCTATGTAGAGGATATTTATGGTATGTTTAACTTATAGTCATGTTCCGGAATGTCTGTTACAGTTCAAATTGGCATACTTTCACAGTTTGTCAAGTTTAGTCCCTGTAAGCGAATTAACTTGTTTTTGCCATACCAAAGCCTTTAAAACTTATTTTCTAAGTTATTTAAGGTATGTTAAGTATATGTTGCTGTTCCGGAGTATTTGTCGCATTAAACTGATTACATTTACGCATCAGTTTGCGTAAAACTCTCTAGAAAGTGATATAGAGTTTGAAATTGAATAAAAGTCAAAACATGAAAAATGTAAAACACAACCAAACAAACATTGGGATCAAATAACATTGTTTTATTGATAAAAGAAATATTCACAATGATTATAAACACAGATGTTACAGTGGCCCAGATTATGAATAACAAGTTATGGTCGGGGCAACGTACGAGGGTGGAGACACAGTTGTTTGGTCCTTATGTTGGAAGAAACATACCGATCTTGCCTAAGCTACAAAAGAAAAAGAAGGAACTAGCTAAGAAGTAGAAGAGGAAGCAGCAGTGAAGCTGAAGACGCCAAGCCAACACAAACCTAGGGTGATATTGTAAGGGTATAAACTAGTATAGGTTTTCGTCTGTCTTGGGCTATCTTGTTTGGTTTGGGTTCGATATGTTTAGTGGGCTCGTTTAGTTGTTTTGTGGTCTATTGGGTATGGGTTTGGCCCAATGTAAATGGATCTCCTATGTTAGTATAAATAGGGGAATCCATAGTCGATGTAGGTTGTTGATTCTATTGAAAACTTTTGTGCTTTGTGCGACTAGGATAACAGATGAATCAGTGCATTCGTGTGTTCTAGTTTGCTTTGAATCAATATATTGCTTTCAATCTTCGACATCTTGCTTGTAATTCCGCTGCTTGTTTGGTGTTTGATATCCGATTGTAGTGATTCTGGACTTACAAACGCCAACAATTGCTCCCCCTGACGACAAAAGCTTCACACCGTTTAGTTTTAACAAATATTGAAAATGTGACTTATCAAATGGTTTTGTGTGTAAATCAGCTTTTTGTTCGTCGGTGTGGATCTTTTCAATTCGAATCAACTTCTTATCGAAACAATCTCGGATGAAGTGATGTCGAATTTCCATATGTTTCGTTTTAGCGTGATGTACCGGGTTTTTAGTTGTGTTGATTGCTGCCTCATTATCTACAAAAATAGGAGTAGTAAGAAATTGCACACCATAATCCCTCATTTGCTGTTGGATCCACGGAATCTAAGAGCAGCAACTGCTTGCTGAAACATACTATCCTTCGCACGTTGAAAGAGCAACGGTCGTCTGCTTCTTACATTGCCAAGTCACCAGACGTGGTCCGAAAAACTGGCATCCTGTTGTTGTAGACTTTGAATTCAGTTTACAGCATCCGAAATCAGACTCAAAGTAACCTTCAAGTTTGAAATCACCGTCTTTTGGATACCACAACCTCAAACTAGGTATTCCTTTCAGGTAGCGTAGAATTCGTTTAACAATGACCATGTGTAACGATCTAGGACTCGACTGATAATGGGCTGCGAGGCAGGTCAGGTACATTATGTCGGGTCGAGATATAGTGAGATACATCAGGGAACCAATCATTGAACGGTATAGCGTTTCATCGACCTTCTCTCCGATGAGATCAGGGTTGATACCGTGATTAGTTGCCAATGGGGTGGACATAGATGCAGTCTCTAACATCCTGAATTTCTCCAGAACATCATGGACATACTTTGTTTGATGTATGAAGATCCCCTCCGTCATTTGATCAACTTGAAGCCCAAGGAAAAACTTCATCTCACCCATCGACGACATCTCGAACTTCTGCTTCATCACATTTTCGAATTCTTTGAAGAGTTCCTCGTTTGTAGACCCGAAAGTTATATCATCAACATATATTTGCACGATCAGTAGATGTCCAGCGACCTCCTTTTGTGAAAAGAGTGGCATCCACCTTTCCTCGAATAAAGCCGTTGGATCGCAAGTGTTGAGAGAGCGTCTCATACCAGGCTCTTGGGGCCTGGTGCAATCCGTACAACGCTTTGTTCAAGAGGTAGACTTTCTCTTTGTGAATCGGATCGGTAAAGCCCGGTGGCTGACCGACGTAGACCTCCTCTTTCACTTTGCCGTATAGGAACGCCGACTTAACATCCAGCTGATAGACTTTAAACCCTTTCCATGAGGCGAACGCGAGAAAGATGCGTATGGTTTCGAGTCTAGCAACAGGGGCGTAAACCTCGGTGAAACATATCCCCTCCTGTTAACTGAAACCCTGAACGACCAAGTGAGCTTTGTTACGCACGATCACTCCTCTGTCATCTCTCTTGCATTTAAACACCCATTTCGTGTTTATGTTTCTGTGACCATCAGGAAGATTCACCTGCTTCCACACACCAAGCTTCTCAAACTGACCAAGCTCTTCTTGCATAGCGTTAACCCATGACTCTTCCGTCAGCGCCTCTTTATACGTTCTTGGTTCAACCTGTGAAATAAAGAAACTGAGTGAAAAATCATTTTGTAATGGAGTAATTTTAGTATAAAAAAAACAAAGCCTTCGTCAATTTGATATCTCGCCCTCCTGACTGCAACTCTCCAATAATCAACTCTTCGGGGTGATATGATAGAGTCCTCGGCATTACTTCACCAGGAAAGTTCACCTCACTTTCCAAATTAGTGACATTTTGATCTACAACTTGTTCATCGACTAAAGTTGTCTGATCTGATGACTGGATCTGCTCCCTCTCAGGATCTGAATCACCACGATCAAAAGTCGGGCTATCCGAGTCAGACTCTAATTCAACAAAAAATGTTGTCTGATTTTCTTGAGCAGGCTCCTGTTCTGAAGTTGTCTGAGTTTGCTTTAAATTCGCATCACTGTGACCACTGTGACTGGGACCAGCTTTATGATCATTTGTATTCTGTTGACGCTTGGAAGACTTGGTTGGCCATTTGTTCATCTGGGAAGCTTCGTATTCCTGAAATAGATTTATCCGATCAATAAACTTTGGCTCTTCAGGTAGATCGAATGACTCCCACAACTTTTCATAGTTGAATCGCCATGAGTCACCAGGTTTCTATGGAGGAATGGTATAACCTTGACATTCAACATGCTGAGCTTCGATAATTTTACCAAGACTCGGAACGAATATTCGTCCAAGTGGACTAGAATAACCCACAAAGATTCCTTCCAAACTCTTTGATCCAAACTTTCCATTAGGATCTAAAACCGTGCAGGGAGACCCAAACAGCTCTAGATATTCCAAGTTAGGCTTTCTATTGTTGATCAGCTCAAAACACGTTTTGTTATGCTTCTTCACATTTAAAACCCAATTAAGAGTATAGCAAGCAGCAGATACGGCTTCTCCCCAAAAGTTCACAGGAAGCTTTGAGTCGGCCAACAGTGTTCGTGCTGTCTCTATCAGTGTCCGGTTTTTCCTCTCTGCTACTCCATTCTGCTACAGAGTGTACGACGCACTGAATTCTTGCAAGATACCCTTTCTGTCACAAAATTCTTCCATCTGACTATTTTTTAACTCAGTACCATTATCGCTTCGTAGTCGACAAATGCGCCTTAGGTACAAATTCTCTATCTTCCTGAACAGATTCAGCAAACTCGTATAGGTTTGATCTTTTGACTTCAAGAAGATGACCCACGAATATCTCGAATAATCGTCTATAGCCACTAAGAAATATAGATCACCGGTTATGCTCTTCTCGTTCCAGGACCAAAGAGATCCATGTGAAGTCTTTCTAGTGGTCTCGAGATTGAGTTTTCCATCTTCCTGGGGTGCGACTTCTTTGTTTGTTTACCCTTTTGACAGCTTATGCACTCTCCCTCCTGATGAAAACTTTTCAAATTCACACCTTTGACTAAATCGTTACACACCAAGTGATTCATCTTTCGCAGGTGTATGTGGCCCATCTTTCGATGCCATAGTATTGACTCTTTCTCAGTAGCTTTTGACACGAAACACTAAGGATGACCAGAAGTTATCGTCGCTATGCTCATGTCTAGAACGTATAGCTCATTCTCCCTCGGTGCTCGCATAATGTTCCATTCTTCGTGGAAAACAAACCCCGGCTTCAGAATCAAACACTCTTTGTCGGTAAAGTGAGTCGTATACATCCTGTCACAAATTTGAGAGATGCTCAGTAAGTTGTTCTCCAGCTCCGGAATGTAGTTGACTTCTTCAAAAGATACGACACTATTAGATAAAGTGCCCTCCCCGATTATTCTTCCACCTTTGTTTCCAGCAAAACCAACGTATCCACCACTAAACCCTCTAACATCATATAACAGGGTTTTTCGCTCCGTCCTGTGCCTGGATGCTCCGCTATCCATTATCCACTTTGATATCGATCTCGGGAGCTCCTGCACATTTCAAATGCGATTCAGTTAAATGAAGCAACCCAAGCCTCTTTTGACTCGGGTAGCTTGACGTTAAGGTGAGTTTTCATGGTGTAAAGTAGTGGGAAGTTTTTATCGTTCATTTCCAAGATTTTCTCGGTTCCAACCTCAACCTCTTTGTATAAGAAAAATTCATCTTTTTCAGGTTGATCAGATGGTTGGACTTTTTTGGGAACATACTTCTTGACCGGTGGGGTCGAAGAAGTTTGTTTTTCAAGCTTTTGATACAAATCTAAAGGTACAGACATCTTAACTGATTTGGTTGAAGAAGTTTGTTTTGCAGTACTATCAGAAACCTTTGGTTATGTTTCAGCTGATTCCTTGACTTGAGACTTTGGCATCCATGTTTGTTTTTGTGTGGGAAAACGTTTGGAAGATTCACCAGTTTTCTTTACTGGTTGTTTAACTGGTTTTGAGTTGTTTTTAACAGTTTTTGTTTCTGGAATCTTATTCTCAACAAACATAGGCGCCTTGCCTTTTGCATCATTCGACTTCTTTGGATTCTCGACAATCACAGACTTAGGTCATTGATTGGTACACTTTCATGCAATGTGTCCAATCTGATTGCATTTAAAGCACGTTCGAGTATCAACAACTCGACTCTGACCTTCAGTTTGTGGTTGTGAAAAATTCCTCATTTGTTTTTGAAAAGATTTCAGATTCTTGTTCGGTCATCGAACTTGAACTCTTCACAAAAGTTGTCTTCTTTACAAACTTTGGTTTCTGAAAATTCTTTCTCTGATAATTCTTACCACCCTGTTGCCCAGCAAACCCTCTATTTTGATTGTTATTTTGAATGGTGGCACATTGGGTTTGTTATAGTAAGATTTATCTCGTTTGAAATTTAAAAACCTTTTTGAACTCGACAAACCTTTGACCTCTGAAACATCAATTTCAACCAACTAAAACACCTTTTCTAGCTTATCCACATTGACGTTCTCGATCGGAAACTCTTCATCCAAGTACAACTTATCTAAACCATTCATCTTGTACATGACAAGAGTCGGTTCTTTCTCTAAGTTGTTCTTGGACTTAGGTTTCGGGATGTAATTGTTTAGAAAAAAATCATCATCTTCGTTTGTGGAATCACTGTCAAATTTTAAAACCTTTTCGACAACATCCTTCACAACCTCAGATTCGGTGCTCTCTTCATCGGTTTGTGAGCTAAAAGTGACATCAATGTTGTCTGGTAATTTATCAGCTTCACTTTTCTCACTTAGATCTGATTCTTTAACCAACCCAGATTGTGAATTTATTGCTCAAGGGTGGTGGAACCTTGTGATATCCTTCCCCTGTTCCATCAGAGTATACATCTTCACCGTCTTTGTTCTTTCCAATTGGTTTAGGAACTATGTGTTGGAGAACAAAGCTGGCGGAAGTGTAACTGTTCAATTTCAAATTAATCCTCTCATTCTCAATCTTAGCTTCTTGATACTAAAGCTTGAGATTCGCAATCTCATCCAGTTAAGCATTTATCATTTTTTTTCTTTTGCTTGAAGAACACCTGTCAAATTCGAGTTTTCTTTACAAGTTTTAGTGTTTCGTTCATCTGAGTCTTTGATTGTCCTTTTTAACTTTTCAAAATCCTCAGTTATTTTTCTGTTTTCAAGCATAAACTTTTCATTTTCTTTTCTAAAACGCTCAACATCATTTTCATCATTTTTTATTCTCATTTAATTCATTAATTCTATCAGTTGAACTTTTCACCAGTTTGTCTCGAGTAACGACTTCCCTATTTAGAATGTTAATTTTATTTTTCAGCTCCTGGATTTGAGATCTTGAGAGATATTCGTGTGTATTACAGACTTTGCACTCTTTCATGCAATTTCTGCAATCACTTTCAGATTTTGCTTTCTCAGCCTTACCTGGTTCAACATTTGAACCAATAAAACTGACCTTTTCTGACGACTCAAACTCAGAAGCGGATTTGGAATCTACCTCTAGTGCCTTCTCCATCGTGACTTGATGAACCATCTTCGTTAGGTTCTCGGCTGTCAATTCTGCATTAACATCAATAATCCCTTCATCAAACTTCTCAGACTTCTTAGACTCCTCAAACTTCTCATATCTCTCCTTTTGTAGTCTCTTTTTTTCAGCCCTTTTAGCTGTATCTATTTTGTTTTGCTCCTCCTCTGATGGTATTGACTTTACAAGAGCCTCAAAGTCGATTGACTTAGGATCAGTGCAGACATTCCCTTTCGGATCTAGGTAGCATTCTCTGTCTATATCCCACCTCCTCGCCTTCTTTGCTTCTTTGTAGGCTTCACGAATTCTTTTCATTCGAAAATGTGCCAGTCATCTTTCTCTTTGATTTGTCACTGGTTCTGGTTCAACTTGTGCCATGAAAGTGGATCCAACAACATCTTCTTCTGGAAGAAAATCATTCAAGTTGAAACCTTCGTCATCCTGAATAACCGCAAGTGCTCTCGATTTCTCTTTTGGATTATCTTCGATTTGCTTCATCTTTGGCGGTTCTTCACGGTTTCTGTGATAAACTGCTTTTCGGTAGTAGTCATCATGAAATGGGTTTGCAGTTTCATCAGCGGTTGAGTTTCTTCACTCCCTCTTGAAATGACCTTTTTTTACATTTGAAACAACTCACCTTTGACTTGTCAAATCCCAATTTCGTTGACGGCCCCCGAATAGACTGTCGCCCAGTGATTTCCATGAATCGTTGTGCCCGATGAATAACATTTGCCATGCACCATCTTATGTCAATAAGTTCCATTTCCTCCGGGTAGATCTGATCATAGTCTTCTTTTGTAAGATTTGTGTTCCCGATCTTCCCCGCTACAAGGCTCTCATATGATTCTAAGATCGATGCAAGAAAAACCATCTGTTGTTTAGCGGTTTCTTCGTTGAATTTTTTGGCGTTGTTGAGATTGACTACAATGTTGCATTGAAAAACATTAGCATTCGGAACACTTTGATTTGGCTAACTGTTTGAGACAGACGATGCTGGTGTGCTCGATCTGGTACCATGATAACCGTATCCACATGATGAGGACCCACTGCCTGATTTCTCTTTTGCAGTAGTGTTTGAACTTTCAGCACTAAAGGCTGTCTTTGGTGATGAGGCTTTAGAAATCATGCTTCCCCTGTAGTACAAATCCACATTCTGTTGATAATTTGTATCATTCACTTTGTTCAGCTTTTTAATCTCCAACTCATGCCCTTCCAGCTTCTCTATCAACCAATTGAGTGTAATATCCTTTGTCGGCTTTGTGTACTTTAGCACCAACGCAAAATAATGCCAAACGTGTTCGTTTGGTAACGCTTCAAACAACTTATCAACAATCTCCTCTTTATCTTTTGTAATACCGAATCTGTCCAGTACGGCTTTCAAGTGGCAAAACCTTTCTATCATCTGACGAACTGTTTCGTTTTTCATGCAGGCAAACAGATCAAACTCCTTTTTCAACAATGACTTCTTGCTCTTAACAATCTCTTCTCCTTCCGTGCACTTTTTCTCCAACGCACTCCACAATTCTTTTGCATTCTCATAATCGATTAGAGAAATAATATCATCTCGTACAAATTGGTGTAAGAGTGCAATGGCTCTTTGCTCAACAATGAATTCTTCTTGCTCATCATCTTGTAAATTCTCAAAATCAGTTCTTGTACTCTTGTATCCATTTTAACACACTTCTAACTCTCAAAAACAAATGCTCTTAACCAATTATCAAATCGTTTAGACCAGCGGTTGTAGTCTTCAATAGCCATAAGCTTAGGTGGTTTATTATATTTCCCGTAGGCATTGTCGACACTAAGCGAGTCTGATATCGCTTTTGTTGTCGTCTTTGGGTTGGCATTGGAAGATGTTTCTCCAGTGATATTGTAAGCAAATATGTCACCGAATGGATTCAGAAATTCGTCACTCGTGATTGCAAATTCCTGAAAAATATCAAACACGGATAAACTTGATTGAATGAACACAAAAACAATTTTTCGAATGATCAATCGTTCGGATGGCTATCCGAATGATATTGATCGAATGGACAAGTATCAGATGGGTAATCTGTTGGATGGCTATCCAATTGGAAGGACACCAATAAACAAACATTCTCAAGTTTTATACAACAAGAACTCAATCCGGTCGGATGGCTATCCTATCGGATAGGTAATGATGTCAGCAACAGTCAAGAGCTTGAAACAAAAACAACACTATCTGGTCGGATGGGCGATGACGTCAGTGACGAGTGTTTGAAAATTCATGGTTTTTCACTGATTTTGATGTGATTTTGTTTTAATTCGGTTTTGAAACTTTGTAGGATTGTTCTATGATGTATCGCGCACAGTATGTGTGAATTTTAGGCCATTTTATCCGTGAAATCTCTGTTAATTTTGGATTTTAAGATGTTTAAGATGTGAAAAGTCAGAAATGAGTAGAAGTCAAAGAAATAGATGAGAAAAATGATGAAATCTCAGGTAGAAACGGTTGTAAATCTCTGAAATCGGTTGAATCTCTGGTCAATTTGTTGTAGATCTTCCCCGATTCCGACCTCCAAGCTCTGATACCACTTGTGAGGACCGGGAATTCGGTTTAGATTGAATGCGCTCAGGTTAGATCTGCAATCACCACGATTGTGCGGAATCCAATTGTGATGTAGGAGTAAGATCGACAACGTAGACACCGTTTAATGCAGACATTCTCATTAAAGATGTAGAAATGTACAGAGATCCGGAGAGAATTCGCAAGAGCTTCGCCTTAGGAGTCAGAACTGGATGTCACAAATGAGACCCAAGACCTCCTATTTATAGGCGATCTCCATCCGGGAGAAACCACATGCCGTTCGGATGATCGGATAATCATCCGTTCGGATGAGTATGTCCATCCGATCGGATGGACTCCATCCGTCCGGATGGACTTTACAAAACAAGTTAACTTCGTTTCGTCCAGGATTCGATATAATACATATACAAGACTATACCAAGACCACAAACAGGTTAAAATAGACTCAAGCCAGACGAAAGCTACATACATATATGCATCTACAGTCAAAAATCAAAAATTTTACAAAATTATGTTGATTCAATATTTTCAGTAGAAAATAAAAAAAAACATTTGAAAATTTGAAAGCCAAAAATTTGAGAAAATGAAAATGAGTTTTGTGTAAAAAGAAGGAAATGATAGTACATCAGTAGACAATCACAGTAGGCTAAAGAAATGGAATGGTAAATGTGATAAACGGTCTCACTAATGATATGCCAGTAGGTTTTAACACATTTAGTAGATTGATTTCGGGATATAAACCTAAATATCAATAACTTGCTTATCTCGTGAGGAACATCTCTAGGATATATGAGTTACCACCGAAATCTTGTTTGAGAGATTGTCTGATTCTGAGATACTAGGTTTTTATATTGTTTGATATCTGGGGTATTATACCAGGTCTTCTGATTTTGCGTCAACAATGGCCTAGACCTCTTACAATACTTTTTGCGCTTTAAAAGCTTTCCCTCTGCATAAAAATTGAAAAATATCGAAAGATATAAATCAAGTGCAGTTGTAAAGAAGATCCCTAAGTGGGACACACCTCAAAGTCGAGCCTTCATCTCTTTGACTGAACGGTAGTTCATACCTGAGCTCTCAAGGTCTCGCACTAACCCAGAGTACAGATATCAATATAGTATATTCACCTGTAAGACTGAATCTACGGAATCTTGATACGGGAGTATATTCTGAGGTGGGACATTCGAATAAGCTAGTTTTTATAACATTAATCTCGTATCTCAAATCAGTTGAACTTTGTGTTAAAATTTAAGTGGATCAGTATACTGACAATCTAAGTGAATCGTTTAGAACTTAAAGTGTTTAAAGCTCAACGGTGCTAGTGATTTGTCATAAACTGATATGACACTCTGACACGAACTCAAACAAAAATATTGTCTATAAATATTTCTTTATTGTTTTATGTTAAAGAAAAGGTACAAAAAGATTTTTGGGTAAATTACACTTTTCATCCTTTATGTTTGTAGTGGATTGCAGTGGATGACCTTTAACTTCAATAATTACAGTCACAGTCCTTTTTTTGTTAAAAATATTACACCTTAGGTCCTTTAACACTAACCCAATTAAAATTTTCAGTTAAATCTTAGATGTGCCTTGCACATAGGGGCATTATTTTCTTTTTACCAATCTAATACACTATAGATAAAAAATTATAGATAAAATCCCTTTCAGTTCTCTCTCTCTAACACCCCTCATCACTCTCTCTCTCTCTCTCTCACTCAGTCATAACCAAACCATATGCCCCATCTTGAAAGTCGGATTTATGTAAAGCTTCTTTCTGTCTCAAGGCCACACTTCCCTCCACCCTCCACCTCCGAGAAACCCCACCACAACCAAACCTCCTGTCTCCATCCCCACCACCGTCGCACATGGGTCCGTCACCGGAACCCTAGTTTCGCCCCTGTTTCCTCTTCAAAATCTGAACTTGTTGCCGATTTCTCTAATTGCAGGTTATTCTCTGATCGCAGGTTAACCCGGGTCGTTTCCAAGATGCATTTTGACCGCCCGAAAAGCCGGCGACTGGTTAGACACTCGGTTTCAGCCGGCTGATTTGGGCCATCGATCGTTTGATGACAAGGACCTTCTTCGACATTAAAGCTTGCGGATATTAGATCTACTAAAAAATGGCGTCATGTATATTCTTCTAAGAGCCGAGTTTGGCATTTAAATGTGAGTGTTGCTTGAAGAAGAAGACGAAACAGCCATTAATACAAAGTAAAAGATGAAATTACTGAAAAAGAATATGAAGGGGAATGAATAAAAAAGGTTTTTAACTGAAAATATTGGAATCCTTGTCAAATATAAGGTCTCAGATCATTGAAGAAGCCTCATTCCTAACAAATTACAGACCCAATGAACAAAGCCTAATTTGTTAGTTTGGAATATGAAGAATCAAAAAATCTTGACATCCATGATCCATATGGTGGAGCAATTGTGATGTTGACTCGCTTTTAGACAAAAGTTAATCTTTTTTTTATTTTTTATTTTGTGGTATTAGAGTGGGAAAAGACAATAATGCCCCTATGTGTAAGACACATGTGAGACTTAACTAGAAATTTTAATTGGGTTAGTGTTAAAGGACCTAGGGTGTAATGTTTTTAACAAAAAAAGGACTGTGACTGTAATTGTTGAAGTTAAAGGTTATCCATTGCAATCCACTACAAACATAAAGGACGAAAAGTGTAATTTACCCAAGATTTTTAGGGTGTTTTAGCATAAACTTTAAAAAATTCAAAAAGATTTTGTTTCTGCTTTATTTTCGACAACCGATGTTTGAAAGCTGAGTTTCAAAGTCTAAGTATGTTGAACATATTTCTGAAAATAAACAAGTTCATTAATTTGAAACATGAAAATTTAAATGAAAAATCTAAAAAAAGTTTGTGAAATCTCCATGGTCATTAAGTTGGACTTGGATGATTAATTGAGAAGATTTTGGATTCTAAAATTGTCATATTTGTTTTTCAAATCAGTTTTAATCCGAGAATTTTTTAGCAAGATTCTTGAAAACCAAAACGCTTTCATTGTTAAATATAAAATCCAGATTTCTATGAGCAAATGATGTCCTGTGCAGTCACATATTTGAAATGCTCCAGCTTATCATTGTTAAATGTTTAGAGCTAGTTTTTCAATCTTGAATTGTATACTGTCAAATATCGTACAAATGGTTGAGATGTTGCAGATGATTTGCCAGACTACGATACCGATAGTTGAGACTAAGGGGGAGTCTGAAGACAATCTCATCACAAGCGGGAGCTTGTAGAACCAGGTGTCGATCCTAAAGCACGGAAGCTTAACGAAAGGGGGAGCCTGAAGAAAGAATTAAACGATAGGAGGAGCTGAAGCTATAAGCAGATCCAAGGGGATTATGTTAGAATAAACATACAGTCTATGGTGCTGATATTGTCAACACTTTATGAAAGACTCAGAGAAAGACAAAAAGCTACGAGATTGACTGCAGCAATATCCAAGGGGGAGTCTGTGAGTGCATATGTCTATCGCTTGCGTCAATTACGTATCGTAGCTGAAACAGATGATACAAGACTAGCTGAATAGAAGAGAGCTTGAAATGAAGCTGAGGTAGCTTCGTACGAAGCCAGCAGCTTCGTACGAAGGGACCACTCCAAGGCTTCGTACGAAGCCATTTGTCTATAAATAGAAGTCTTGTGTTTGTCATTTGTAATCTTTGGAGCAACTTTGAGGCGAAGCTCTGCTCATTTGTTTTTGTGTTATTGTACTGTCAAATCAGTAATAGAAAACATTGATAATTACATCTTTGTGTTCTATCCACACACGTGATTAGATTCCACATATTTCACGTGTTCGTACGCATTTAACTATCAAGGAATCAATCAAGATCCTGAATTCTCAGGTCACCACGGAGGAAATCAGAGAAGTATCAACTTGGGACGTCTTGAATGTAAACCAATCGCCATTCTTTGCTAAACGAAAGAAACAGAGAAAGGATAGAAGAGACGGGTCATACCCTACAGCCCTGCATAAAACTTCGAAGTGTAATACCCTAGCAAGGCCTTGAGGGTGCAACTGACCAAAAGAGACTCGATAATACTCCAATATGTTAAGAACGAAAGTGGAAAACGGATGACGGAGGTTCGAGAATTCGAAATGTTTGCAATATAAAGCAACGAAGCCCGCCGGACATTGGTCAATCGACTTGTCCAAGCCTGGAGCCTCCGGTTTAAATCGTAAATCAATCCACCATTTAAGGCAAAATGCCTCAACCTATTCTTGTGTGAGACAAGAAAAGCTTGTGGATTGATCTTTCCTCGCACCCATGAGAAAAGATGATCAAAAGAAAAAGTGAAAAGGAAGAGGAAACTAACCTGAACGGAGGAATATTGTGATGAAACTTGGAAGGAAGGAGCGAAATTAGTAAATTGGTTGCCTCTTGATAAATGAGAAAATAAATAGGCCTGACGGTTATCATCATTAACCTATGGTTTAATAACTGACGTCTGCAAGAAAACTATCATGTCCGTCAAATCAACTGTCCTTTGAAATTCAAATTCACAGCAGTTTCGCCGCCCAGCAGATGAAGCTTGGAACCTTTCAAGCCTTGAAGCCTTTAAGCTAGCTAAAAAAATTGCATAAAAGCCAGAAGCCTTTGGGCTTACACCACAAATACCTCTGACTTGGGGGGTTGATGACGTAGGTAGCTCAAGCTTAATAAACTAACTATAGGTGCAGAATAGATTAAAGGGTTCAAGTATGCCACCAGCTGTAGTGAACAACAAAAAGCATTGCACAGTGTCATGTCCCATCATACTTTACGCGTGACTTCTCTCACTTAGCCACAAAAGGGGAACGTGAGAAGTGACAGTCTTTTACCCGAAGGTCCGAAACCTTCGACCTACCAAAACGGGCTACCCCCCTCACTTCACACCGAATCACTAGTCAAAGGTTTCTACTCTTGGCTTCCACTTTCCCTATAAATGACCATCTTCGGTCACTCAGCCAAACATTCTGAAATCTCACACTCTCTCTCTAGAATCTGCACATTGCATATTCTATTCTTCACATTCAATAACACTATCACATTGCGGGCATCGGATCTGGGATGAGTTCTTCTCAACCTTGAATTCTAAGCAATTGATAAAAGAGTGATCCGACCCTACGTATTGCACACGTATGGGGACCCGCGACCTGCGTTAGGCAAAACGAGACTCGTGAAGCCTTTTACCTAACCAGTCCCTTCACTATTCTTGGTCTCATATTTTTTGTAGCAACAAGTTGGTGCCTACCATGGGGCTACGCCACTAAGTTCATCTTTGAAGACCAGTAGTGTGGCTCCAACTTCGTTAAAATCATCATGTCTGAAGGTGAATCTCCGGGCAAGGTGAACCAAGTACCACGTACTTCTACACCTAGTACTAGCCAAACTCCAACGGCTATGCCCACCTCGTTCTCAACTCCGGGTAACACCCCTACAGGGGCCACATATCCTGAGTTTTCTACCTTTCAGACACCAACACCATCTCATTCAGGAGTTCCATCCCTTCATATCGGTGCAGCAGCCACACCAACAAGCATCAATTTAACACCTGTCAGGGTGGCAAGCAACTTTCTACAGTTGAGGTCCCTCCTTAACCAGTACGTGAGCAGAGAAAGGGATAAAGGAGTAACAATCAGGCTGGTTTATGACGAACCCGGGCCCTTATTTTCACCAGGGCCACCTCTGCCTCCTTTTATAAGCTCACAGCCTACTGTGTCAAGAAACAAAGCAGGTCCCAATCACCCTCCTCTAAATTCAAGTCCATATGCAGTTGCAAGACCAGATCCAACCACCTTTCCTTTATTCTCTTCCCAGCCGGGGGCAACAGGTGCACCATTGGGACACGAGTTAACCTTGGATCAGTTGCTACAGTTACCAGTTTCAAGCCTTCCACCACCTGTGTCCACTACATGGGAGCAAGCCTTATCCAACAAGGGCACCAAATCCACATGCTTCCCCTTCAAATGTTTTCTCGATGCTTATAAAGGCTATCACCAAATCCAAATGAAGAAAGATGATGAAGAAAAAACAGCCTTCCATACCAACAAGGGCATTTTTTGTTACCCAAAAATGCCTTTTGGATTGAAGAACGTAAGGGAAACCTACGAACACCTGGTAGATAAAGCATTTTCTAAACAAATAGGCAAGAACATGGAAGCCTATGTGGATGACTTGGTGATTAAGAGCAAAACCGAGGGCCAAATGCTCGTTGATATACAGGAAACGTCCAGGAATCTCAGAAGGATCAACATGTAGCTCAATCTTGTGAAATGCTCATTTGGTTTTGAAGAAGGCAAGTTCTTGGGGCATATCGTGGGCAAAGAAAGCATAAAGGCCAGCCCCAACAAGGTTAAAGCCATCCTTGATACAAGATCCCCACAGAGCAAGAAGGAGGTTAAAAGCTTGAATGGTAAGCTGGCAGTCTTGAAGCGTTTCACATCCAAGTTGGCTGAGAAGTCCCTTCCTTTTTTCAAAACCCTTCAAGGGTGCACAAACAAGAAGCACTTCCGATGGACCGAGGAAGCTGAAGAAGCCTTTAACCAGATGAAGCAGCACCTAGCTTCATTACCAGACATCGCCGCTCCTGAGACTAAGGAACTAATATTTGTCTACCTCTCAGTTGCTGAGGAATCGATTAGTGAAGTCCTGACCATCGAAAGAAACAAGGCCCAGGTACCTTTTTACTTCTTCAGTAAAACTTTAAAGTTGGCAGAAACTAAGTATCACCCGTTGGAAAAACTTCCTCTTGCATTGGTGAAAACAGCCAGAAGGCTTCAAAGGTATTTTCAAACACACCCTATACAAGTGGTCACTTACCAACCAATCAAAAATGTGCTTGAAAAACCTGAAACCTCTGGACGTCTAGCCAAATGGGCAGGGGAACTAGGTGAACACAACATCACCTACGTTCCAATGAAAGCTGTGAAGGCCCAAATTTTGGCTGATTTCATTTTGGAAATTCCAAAGGAAACAATAACAGAAGTTAACACAGCCTCCATTGAACCTTCCGACCCTGATACTTGGTAGCTTTTTACCGATGGGGCTTCCAGCATTGAAGGGTCAGGGGCAAGGCTAGTCCTGGTCAATCCTAATGAATTGGAATTCACATATGCTATCCGGTTTAAAATTACAGACAACCAATAATGAAGCCGAGTACGAAGCACTAATTGCAGGACTCAAGCTAGCCAAAAAGATGGATGTCAAAACGCTTCAAGTCTTCACGGACTCTTTACTTGTTTCAAGTCAAGTAAACGACAGCTACATAGCTAAAGAACCCAACATGAAGAAGTATCATGAAAACGCAAAGGAACTCATGGGCACGTTTGAATCATGCACCATCAAATAAGTCCCAAGATCACAAAACAAGAAAGCCGATGCATTAAGCAAGCTTGCATCACTCACCTTTGCCCATCTCACCAAAAAAGTGTTGGTTGAAGTGCTGAAGACATCGTCCATTCAAGAACTCGAGGGACAAGATGTGATTACTGAGGAAGGGCCGAGTTAGATGACCCCTTTGGTTAAGTTCCTTACAAATGGTGAGCTGCCAAGTGATCAGATGAAAGCTGAAAGGGTTCAGATCAAATCAAGACAATATGTGTTGCAAGGAGATATCATGTACAAAAAAGGATACCTTGCACCACTGCTTCGATGTGTTAGCCCAGAGCAAAGCCAATATCTGATCAAGGAAGTTCATGAAGGGATATGTGGGGCTCACTATGGCCCAAGATCAGTAGTTTCCTTGTTGATGAATCTTGGATATTTTTGGCCCACCAGGCATTGAGATACAACCGAGCAGCTGAAAAAGTGTGAAGCTTGTCAAATACACGCTCCAGTGCCCAAAAGCCCAAAGCATGATTTTGTTCCCATCTCATCGGCCTAGCCATTCCATAAATGGGGAATGGACATTGTGGGTCCATTTCCATCGGCCAAAGGAGGAGTCAAGTTCCTACTAGTGGTCGTGGACTACTTCACCAAGTGGTCAGAAGTAAAGCCATTAGCAAAGATATCAGGAAAACAAGTCATCGATTTCGTGTGGGAAAGCATCATCTGTCGGTTTGGGATGCCAGGAGTGTTGGTCACAGATAATGGGAAGTAATTTACCGAGAAGCCTTTTAGCTCCTGGTGCAAGGAGTTCCGAATAACACAAGTGTTCAGCTTGGTGGCTTACCCGCAGTCCAATGGCCAAGTTGAAAGAACAAATCCTAGCATTGTGAAGGGCATTAAAACTCGTTTGGGAAGGCATGACAACAATTGGCTCGAAGAACTCCCTAATGTGTTATGGGCAATTAGAACAACCAAAAAAATGTGCCACAAGAAAACACCATACAGCCTAGTGTTTGGATCTGAAGCTGTAATCCCGGCAGAGATAGGAGTTACAACAAAAAGGACGTTCAACATTGATCTAGAATCAAACAAGCAAGAGACGATGTTGAACTTGGAACTCCTGGTAGAAGCCTGAGACCAAGCAGCTATACAAGAAGCGAAATACAAGCAAAAGACGGAATCTTACTACAATGCACGGGTAAAATACGAACGATTCAAGCCTAGTGATCTCGTTCTTCGAAACAACGAGGCCAGCAAAAAAGAAAGCCAAGGAAAGCTTGGCCCTAAGTGGGAAGGGTCGTACACCATCCTCGAAGCCCACAAAGGAGGATCCTACAAGCTAGCAGACCCACAAGGCAAAAAGATTCCCCGGCATTGGAATGGTAAAAACCTTAAAAGGTTCCATGTTTAGACAAATGTATTAGAAAAAATAGCAAAGTGTTGTTTTGTTCCCTTTGAAACCCACAAACTTTAATGAATGAATGATGAAGTTCTTATCAAAACTTGTCTTTCTATCCTATGATCAGGTAGAGAACCTAGCAAAAAACTCCATGACAAGGGTCATGTAAGGGGATGACCTCCCAGGCCACATCGCTCAATAGGTTCAAGGGTTGAATGGACCTAAATAATGGGTGAGTTCCTAAATCAATACAACTCCATGAGACTTACAAATGTCTCATAGACAGGTTCGAACAACCTACACCAAATGTTCCTTAAGCCTTAGCACTGGCTTACAAACCAAAATCAGACTAAGTAAAAGTCATAAATAGAATAAGTGTTATATCTTCTTGTTAAAAATATCCTAAGGCTAAGTGACTGCAGCACTAAACCCTTTAATGTATAAAAAACATAAGGTGAACACACCGTCAACAAAGACAACAAAAGTGAATAAAAGCAGAAGGGAATATACAAAACAACAATGCAAAATACGACAAAGCATAAAAAGTTAAACATAATATAGCATAATTTAAGTTAGAGTATCAAGGGCCATACAAGGCCATAAACATAGAACATTGTTCAGGAAGCCTTCAAGGCTTGAATCCTTCGAACCATCCCCACTTTCAGAACAAGTATCCTCACTATCTCCAGAATGATGACGTTTCTTGGAAATGGTTTTAAGAACTTCATCACACACAGCTTCATTTAGGCCTCGAGGTTTCAAGCCCTGCAAAGCAGAAGAGGTTTGATATAACACTCGGATACCTCACCTACATAAGGGTAGGTCAAACGCTCCACCTTCACAACATTATTCATAAACACTTCGAAGGCTCCAGGCTGAAAAAGAGGAGATTTATCCTTTGGAAACCCAGCTGCACCAGCATCAAATAAGAAGTTTCGAATAGACATCACCCAGGGCACTGTTAACTTGGATGAATGAAGGAGGTAAGTAACAACCTGTTGGAAGCCTTGCTCAATTGCTCAATGAGCCACTTGTTGTCCTTAGCACTTGTTACTGATACTCATCCTGAAGAAAGGAAAATCGAAGACCTGCCAGTTGTTTGTGAGTTTTCTGATGTATTTCCTGAAGAACTCCCTGGTTTACCCCCTCACCGTCATGTGGAATTTCAGATTGATCTTACGCCAGGAGCAGCTCTGATCGCTCGTGCTCCTTATTGGCTTGCACCAAGAGAGTTACAAGAATTGTATAATCAACTTCAAGAACTGTTAGATAGGGGCTTCATCTGACCCAGTTCTTCGTCATGGGGAGCTCCAGTTCTATTCGTGAAGAAGAAAGACGGGTCCTTTCGCATATGTATAGATTACCGTGAACTCAACAAGGTGACAGTTAAGAACCATTATCCTTTGCCACGCATCGACGACTTGTTTGACTAGTTGCAAGGGTCAAGTTTTTACTCAAAAATCGACTTAAGATCGGGCTATCATCAGATGAGAGTCCGAGAGGAGGATGTTCCAAAAACAGCATTTTGAACACGGTATGGCCATTACGAGTTTCTGGTTATGCCATTTGGGTTAACAAACGCACCAGCGGTTTTCATGGACCTCATGAATCGTGTGTGCAAACCGTATCTTGACGAATTCATCATTGTCTTTATCGATGACATTTTGATCTATTCTAAGCGCAAGGAGCACCACAAGCGACACTTGCGTCTTATCTTGGATCTCCTGAGGAAGGAGCAACTCTACGCGAAATTCTCTAAGTGTGATTTCTGGATTCGAGAAGTACACTTCCTTGGCCACATCGTTAATGAAACGGGGATGCACGTGGATCCTGCTAAGATCGATGCTTTCAAAAATTGGGCGGAACCAAAGAATCCTTCGGAGGTGCGACATTTTCTTGGTCTCGCTGGATACTACCACAGATTTATCAAAGACTTCTCGAGGATCGCTCAACCCCTTACCTCGTTGACACAGAAAGGGGTAATATACTCTTGGGGAACGAAACAGGAGGATACTTTCCAACTCTTGAAATGAAAACTCTGTAGTGCACCAATCTTGTCTCTACCTGAAGGTACCGAGGATTTTGCGGTGTACTGCGATGCTTCTATTCAGGGTCTCGGTTGTGTGCTAATGCAACACCAGAAGGTGATAGCATACGCTTCTCGACAGTTGAAGGTTCATGAAAAGAATCACATGACTCACGACTTAGAGTTGGGGGTCGTGGTCTTTGCGTTAAAAATCTGGAGGCATTACTTGTACGGTACTAAATGCACTATTTACACCGATCACAAGAGCCTTCAGCACATCTTTGATCAGAAGGAATTGAATATGAGATAGCGTCGCTGGGTAGAACTCCTAAACGACTACGATTATGCAATCAAGTACCATCCAGGTAAAGCTAACGTTGTAGCTGATGCCCTTAGTCGAAAGGAAATGAAACCAAAGCGTGTCCGCGCTCTGCAGCTCACTATCCACTCAAGTTTACCTGATCAGATCTGTTCTGCTCAGACTGAAGCGTTGAAGGAAGAAAACCTGGAAGCAGAATATTGGCGGGGCATGGAGAAACGACTTGAAAAGAGATCAGATGGCATTTATTATTTTATGGAACGAATATGGGTTCCTTTGTATGGTAATCTTAGAGAGCTCGTGATGGACGAAGAGCACAAGTCTCCATACTCTATTCACCCAGGTTCGGATAAGATGTATCAGGACCTCAAAGTCCTATATTGGTGGCCGAAGATGAAAGCCCACATCGCGACGTATGTGAGTAAATGTTTGACTTGCGCGAAAGTTAAAGTGGAATATCAGAAACCATCTGGCCTGCTTCAGCAACCAGAAATACCCATGTGGAAATGGGAGCAAATTGCTATGGATTTCGTCACTGGTTTGCCAAGAACTCAAAACGGAAATGATACCATCTAGGTGATCGTTGACCGTCTCGCGAAATCAGCACACTTCCTAGCGATTAAGGAAACTGATAAGTTCTCACAACTTGCTACTGTTTATCTAAAGGAGATGGTTTCTAGGCATGGGGTGCCAACCTCTATCATCTCCGATCGTGATCCGCGTTTCATATCTGAAATGTGGCAGGCGATGCACAAATCATTTGGTTTACGACTCGACATGAGTACTGCTTATCACCCTCAGACGGATGGACAAAGCGAGCGAACCATCCAGACTGTAACACCCCATGTTTTCGTAAGTGAAAGTCAAAGTCAAGGTCAAAGTCAACGACCGACTTCGCGCAACTTGACTTGTACAAATATCTTTATTTTATTTATATTATGTGGAGTAAGTGTTGTTAATTGCAATAATCGATGAGTATCAATCGTGTTTCAATCGACCTACGACTGTGAACTATAGGAAGTAACAATGCGATAAAGTTAATCAACTAACAATCAAGCTAAGTAAGTTGAATCGACATCAATTCGAAACTCGAGCCACGTACTTTTACTTATCAGTATACGTGTGTGTGTGCTTTACGTGTTATCTGTGCATGTTTATTTATGTTGTGTTGTGTAATCAAGCGAACTCAATCGAAATTCGAACGCTATCGAACTCGAATCACAATCGAACCATGATAGATATTGGGAAAGAGATTACGCTAAATACGAAGTAGTTGAGACTGAAAGTAATTTGACTAGGAAACCCTATCGAATCGAACCGCTCGCAACCGAAATCGAAATATCGGAAATCGTCGCGCAAAACGCTCTAAAGGGGCGACTGATCGATCAGGCTTCCCAGCCGATCGATCAGGCTTCCCAGCCGAATGGACTGCAGTCCGATCGGACAGGCTGTCCGATCGAGCTGCCAGCCGATCGGCCAGCCCTTTCCTCTTTTGTCATCCTATAAATACCCCTGTCATTATCACCCTTTACCACTTTTGGAAACCTCTGTTCGACCAGCACGCTCAACTCACCTTTTCTCAGATTTCTCTCGATTCCGGTAAGTTTTCGTCCTAAATCTTGTACTTTCTTGATCTATACACACTCCTACACCTTTCTATCTTTCAAATCTTAACTTTTAACCGTGAAATCATCAAGAATCAAGTGTTCTAGGATGATGTCATCGTGGGTTCTTGAAGAACTTCATGTTTTGGCCTCAATCCACCAAGAATGACTTGGATCTAGCCGATTTCCACATAAACAAACAAGGATCTTTCCTAGATCTAAACATATACACAGTGACAAGGGCGGAAAGACGGATTTACCAACATTCCTTCAACTCTTTGTCACTAAGTAACTCCAAACCAGTAGAAACGGAACCTGAGCTGGTTTACAAATCACTTCGGGGGTTATACGGCTCAAGATCTGGATTCTATCTATGAGGTTAACCGACTTCGGGTCAAATTTTAAACTCCGTTCCGAACAGACCACCGACCGGATTTGGGTGATTCCTGTCCGACCCGGGAAGCCAAGTAAGGACGAGGCACCTATGGTTTTACTCGCCGTCAAAATACCTCGATAAAACGACACACGAACAGAATGACCAAGTGTTAGACGAAAGGGCTTGATCGGGTCAGGATGCTGACCGATCGGACTGCTGTCCGAACGGACAGCCAGCCGATCGGATAGTCAGCCGATCGACCGGCCAGCCGATCGGCTAGCACATGGTCCCACACAAACAACTTGTTTTGAAGAATGGTATTGAACGAGCTGTTGTTCGATCGGATTACTCTTCGGATCATGAGATACTATGCTTCAATACTTAGTTAATTTTCAACATGTTCAATGCACTAGAAGTGCCACCCGATCGAACAGTCGTCCGATCAGGTGACACCCTGTTGTCCGATCGAACAGCAGTTATGCTGCTCGATCGATCAACCATCCGATCCACTGAACAATACCTTGCAATTCATTAAAGACTTTGACTTGTTGACTTGCCAACCGATCGAACACCTGTCCGATCGAACACCTGTCCGATCCAAAGGCTAAACCTTGAAATTCTGTTGAATGCCTAACCGATCGGGCTGCCGGCCGATCGAACAGCCGTCCGATCGACCGACCTGAAAGGAAAAGGTACTTCAATGTTTTCAAAATGCTACAACGAAAACTTCAAAGGTCAAGCCATCATACACAAACACATCCTTCTCAAAGGATGGAACAATCCACTCGAACAGCCATCCGATCGGCCCACCGACCGATCGAACAGCAGACCGTACGGGCTGTCAGCCGAACGGTCAGCCGTCCGATCGAACTGCTGTCCGATCGACCAGCTGTCCGACTCTTCCATACTTGTTTCCTGTTTTACGTCCCACTTATCGTTATGCTACCAAATCTATTCAGGCTAACCGTATTCGCTAAGCGCTCCCTTCAATCCATAAATCACTGTGAGTATACTCGATCCCTTTTTGCCTTAAGCACTTTTGGGTGTTACATACATTACGAATATTCAAACTACAACTATCACACTACTCAAACTATTTGGACGCTAACCGTTAATGCATGTTATACGTGGCTTATGAATGCTTGTTTGTTATGTTTACACATGGAATGCTGTCTACCTGCCTTAGCAACGATAGTACTATAGTTTGGACTCAGCACCCGTTCACACGGGGGTTGTTAAGGATCTTTTACTTGCATGGATTACGGTGGTAATCATGTATTGTGAACTGCCTCAGGCAGTCAACCCGCAGTCATTGGTATCGATGGATCTATGTCAATAACTAACGTGCTTCATTTCTCTATGTGTACGTGCTGGTTATGCGTAAACGAATTCGAACTCTATATGCTATTATCAAACTTGTATGCTCACCTTTACATTTCATGTATTGACTTTATTTTAACGTATGTGACAGGTGCTTAGGAAGTTTACATGCTTAGCATGCTGTGAACTTGAGGCTAGGAAAGGTCTAGGATGCTCTCTGTGCAGTGATGAAATCGAAGCTAGGAAATGGAGTCCTAGAAACCAATAAATAAACTATTTTGTTTGAATCTGAGTTGTCGGAACAGGATATTTGTCTTGATGTTTATCTGTAATAATTTGTTTACTATTTGAGACATGGTATGGGACATGTTAACTTAAATTAAATGGTAATGATAGTTGTTATGGAAACTTCTGGACAATCTGTTTCGCTCAGTGCCATGCCCCGGTGATTCCGCCATCGGTTGGGGTGTGACAGATTGGTATCAGAGCCATAACTATAGGGAATTAGGCAAGACTCGACGTAGTCCGGGTCGATGTCTTAGAAACCTAGTCTATAGCTAAGAACCAACAGACCGACTTGTGCATATCCGTTAGGGATTTTTGTATGAGCCTACCATTCCCCACTATTCTCGTTTATACTACACTCACACCACACTCGAAATTTCAACTATGAGTGGGCAATAAGGTCGAGAATAGGTGTGAAAACCGCAAACTCTCGACTAAAGATGCTTACTCAGCTCGCATTTTAATTACACGCAAGGGGAAATTATACCGAATCAGGAGTGAAATCCGTATTTTGATGAATAATTTCCTCTATTTTATCAAAGCAGGGACGAAGTTGTTAAGCCAGGGGTGAAACCCTAACCTTGACGACTTGTTTCGCATCTTTTACAAAACTCCCACCAAGGTATCGACGGACTCCAACGACCTGAGGTCACGACATGACTAACGGAACGTGCGCCAAACGCCCAAGAATCGAGGCAAGGGCATAATTCCGGGGGTCAAACGTGAACAACAAGTCCTTGTGAATAGTCGAACCACCTTGGGTAGTCGAAGTCCACTAGCCGCGGACGATCTACCTCTCGATTTTTAAGCATTTCAAAGATAGTTTGCCGATTTTATATGTGTTTTATGCGTCATTTCTCATTTGTGTGATTATTTGGACTTCCAAACGATTGCGTAACGACACGTTCAACATGCAAAATCCGTGAACGTGCGTGACCAAACACACTAGATGTACAATTTACCGTGATTTTTGTTAGGTCCCGGTTTTGACTCCGAAACGATTGCAAACCGAACGTGTGACGTATGGAATCCGTACACGAACGAGACCAAACACACAAGACGTAATTATAACTGTGATTCTTTGATAGATCTGAAAACGTACAAGAAACGTGAATCACCTTTTGCCTTTCTCTCTAGTTTCTCCCCTAGCTTACATTATGCTCTTTTCGAACGATCGCAGACTTGGAATGATAGGTTTTTGTTTTCTGATTGCCTCTATTAGTTAAGATGTGTATGTGTTTCTTTGCTTCTGTGCTTACGTGCTAGGTTCTAAATGATTATGTGTTCTATGAGCTATGTGATTATGTGATTTCGTGATAAGTATTTACGTAAGTATACGTGTTCCTGAGCTTTAGTAAGTGATAGACGTGTGAGGTGAGATTCGAATACAATATGATGAGTCCTGTGACGATGTCTGTTGTAGACCATGTCGTCTGGATCTCGTCATGCACTCTCTCGTCAGGAAAAGAGGGACAAACGCCTTGCTTCTATCATCGCCAAAAGTGCGGCAAAGGCCATGAGTGATGTTTACGAAAATGCCAGCAAGTCATCCGAGGAATCAAGGACCGAAGCTCCTAAGACTTCCGCAAGGCCCTTCAGTTTCAAGCAATTCAAGTCGTGTGGGCCAAAGGAATTCACTGGCGAAGGAGGTCCTACTACACTATTTCACTGGTTTGATTCCATTAAGGTTACTCTGCGACAAAGTGGTTGCCCTGATGACCTTCGAACTCTGAACGCTACCGGCGTTTTACAGTCCAGAGCTCTAGACTGGTGGACGGCTGAGAGGAACAAGCGAGGGAACAATGCAGCCTACGGTCTGTCGTGGGACGAGCTCAAGGAAGTTATACTAGAGGAATTCTGCCCTCCTCACGAACGTCAAAAGCTGGAAGATGAATTTTGGCACATACAGTAGAAGGATGGTGACAATGCTGGTCTTACTGCTCGTTTCAAGCAGCTCAGCATTATCTGTCCCGACCAAGTCAAGACTCCCGACATGACAATCAAGAAGTACATCCGGGCCCTGCCCGACTGCGTTGCTGATTTCGTGCAAGCGGCTAAGACTACGACGATCGAGGAAACTTATCTGCTGGCCGCTGAAATCAACGACAAGCGGGTTAAGGCTGGTGTCTGGGATAAGACTTCGAAGCATCTGCATCAAGCTACCGCTACCGCACCCACTGCTGAACCCACCTCATCAGGCAACAAAGGAAAGAACAGCTCCACCAACAAGAACTGTGCGATTACTGCTGCACCGATTCAAGTTGTACCTGCCCAACAACGTCAAGTAGCGGCACCTGTGGCCAATGCACCGCCTACAAAGCGTGCATACACTGGACCACATCCGCTCTGCCCTACTTGCACCTACCACCACCCGACTACTATTCAATGCCGCTTCTGTGCTCATTGTAATGTATACGGCCACTTTACTGCCAACTGTCGTATTCGTCAAGTTCCTGCCAACCAAGCTCTACTCACTGCCCCACAGGGTCAACAAGCTCCTCCGGCACCCGCAGTCAAAGACAGAGCCTGCTTCGCATGTGGCGACCCGAACCATTTTGCCAACATGTGCCCGAACAGGGCTGTGAAACAAAAGCCTCGGCAACAGCAGCCACAGCAGCAGCAACAACAGCCTCAGCAACAACAGGCCGCACGCGCCAGAACTTTCAACCTCAACGTGCGTCAAGCCAAGGCCGACAACAACGTGGTCAATGGTACGTTCCTTGTGAATGGTATTTATGCTTCATGTTTGTTTGATACTGGAGCGGATAATTGCTTTGTGTCACTCGAATTTGAGAAACTCCTTAGTCGTAAACGTTCCCAACTCTCCTCGACGTTCGACGTAGAAGTCGCTACCGGAAGAACCGTCGCTGTTAATTCTGTTATCCGTGATTGTACTCTTGAGCTCAACAATCACATCTTTTCGATCGACCTTATTCCGATGCAACTCGGAAGCTTTGACATCATAATCGGCATGGACTTTCTTCGAGAAAACCATGCTGAAGTTGTATGCTTCGACAAGATGATTCGATTCTCGCTCGCGAATGGTGACTTATTGTGTGTATATGGCGATACTACTTCAAAGGGGCTCAAGCTTATGTCATGTATCCAAGCCAGCAAGTATCTCTGTAAGGAATACAGGGCTTTCTTGGCAAACATTGTAGTAGCGGAGAAGGAAAAGAAAGAGAAGAAGGAAGTAAAGGACGTTCCAGTGGTTCGAGAATTTCCTGATGTTTTTCCAGAGGATCTTCCCGGATTACCTCCAAATCGTGATATCGACTTTCGTATTGACCTCATTCCTGGAGCAAATCCTATCGCCAAAGCTCCTTACCGACTCGCACCGTCAGAAATGCGCGAACTCTCAACCCAACTCCGGGAATTACTTGAAAAAGGCTTCATTCGCCCGAGCACCTCTCCTTGGGGCGCGCCAGTCCTTTTCGTCAAAAAGAAGGACGGGTCGTTCAGGATGTGCATCGACTATCGGGAATTGAATAAGTTAACTATCAAGAACCGCTATCCTCTGCCTCGTATCGACGATTTGTTTGATCAGCTACAAGGCGCTACGTGTTTTTCAAAGATCGATCTACGTTCAGGATACCACCAGCTGCGTATACAAGAGGAGGATATACCCAAAACCACGTTTCGTACTTGATACGGCCATTACGAATTCGTTGTCATGCCTTTTGGTCTAACCAACGCACTAGCGGTTTTCATGGATCTGATGAATCGCATGTGTAAACCATATCTCGACCGTTTCGTCATCCTATTCATCGACGATGTCTTGATCTATTCCAAATCGAAAGCCGAACACGCGCAACATCTACGTTTGGTTCTCGAGTTACTCCAGGGGAACCAACTCTATGCCAAGTTCTCCAAGTGCGAATTCTGGTTAGGGGAAGTTCAATTTCTGGGTCACATTGTTAATAGTCAGGGTATTCACGTCGATCCTGCGAAGATTGAAGCAGTCAAGAGCTGGGTTACGCCTAAGAACCCATCCGAAGTCCGCTCCTTTCTCGGACTAGGGGGCTATTATCGACAATTTATCGAAGGATTCTCGAAGATTGCTGTACCGCTTACCTCTCTTACTCATATAGATAAGCCTTTTGTTTGGGGAACTAAACAAGAGACTGCCTTTTCGAACCCTTAAACACATGCTTTGCAATGCTCCTGTTCTCACATTGCCCGATGGAAACGATGATTTCATTGTCTACTGTGATGCTTCCAACCTTGGCCTTGGTTGTATTCTAATGCAACGAGACAAGGTCATAGCTTACGCATCTCGTCAGCTCAAAATCCACGAGAAGAACTATACAACCCATGATCTCGAGCTAGGCGCAGTTGTTTTTGCGTTAAAGATTTGGCGACACTACTTGTATGGTACCAAGTGTACGATCTTCACCGATCATAGGAACCTACAGCATATCTTTAATCAGAAGGAACTTAATATGCATCAACGCTGATGGGTAGAACTTCTCAACGATTACGACTGTGAGATTCGTTACCACCCAGGCAAAGCAAATGTTGTTGCCGACGCACTTAGCAAACGGAGCTATCTGCTTAGCACTCGTAATGTTCAAGCCCAGCACAACCTCGAAACTCTCATCCGCGACGCTCAACATGCATGTTTCAATGAACGCACCTTGAAGAAAGAAAGAATCTACCACGATGGAGCCCAGCTTGTGAGCAAATCGAATGGGATATTCCACTTTTTAGACCGAATTTGGATTCCCAAGAGAACCAATTTGCGACAGATTATCATGGACTAAGCCCATAAATCCCGCTACTCTGTTCATCCCGGTACTGACAAAATGTACCAGGATCTTCGTTACAAGTACTGGTGGCCGGGTATGAAAAGGGATATCGCTCTCTACGTCGGAAAATGCTTAACTTGTGCTAGAATCAAGGCTAAACATCAAAGACCCTCTGGCTTGCTCGAACAACCACCAATTCCCATGTGGAAGTGGGAGAGCATAGCTATGGATTTCGTAACCAAGCTACCACCCACGTCATCAGGCCACGATAGCATTTGGGTAATAGTCGACCGTTTGACTAAATCAGCTCACTTTCTGCCCATACGGGAAGACTATAAGGTAGAACGATTAGCCCGAATCTACACCGACGAGATCATTTGTAATCATGGGACACCTCGGGACATCATCTCTGATCGTGATGCTCGGTTTACTTCGCGATTGTGGGAAACGTTTCAAACGGCACTCGGTACAATGCTTAATCTAAGTACTGCTTGCCACCCACAAACTGACGGTCAGACTGAAAAAACGATCCGTACCCTTGAAGACATGCTCCGTTCGTGTGTTCTAGACTTCGGTGGTAATTGGGATAAACACCTGCCATTAGTCGAATTCTCGTATAACAATAGCTATCATTCTAGCATCGAGATGGCACCTTTCGAGGCATTGTACGGAAGAAGATGTCGGTCGCCTATTGTGTGGCACGAGATCGGTCACTCGCAATTAACTGGTCCTGAGCTATTACAAGAAACAACAGATAAAATTTTCCAAATCAGAGACAACCTGGTGAAAGCTCGGGATCAACAGAAGGTTTACGCCGATAACAAGCGCAAGCCCCATGAATTTGGCGTTGGTGACTACGTACTCCTAAAGGTATCACCTTGGAAGGGTGTAGTCCGATTCGGCAAGAAAGGGAAACTCGCGCCTCGATATGTTGGACATTTTAAGATTCTGGAAAGGATCGGAAAAGTCGCCTACAGACTCGAATTACCGGAGGAACTTAGTAACGTCCACCCGACTTTCCACGTGTCAAACCTCCGAAAGTGCATCGCCGACCATGATTTACATGTCTCTCTAGACGATCTATAAGTGAACGAAACATTACACTTCGTGGAAAAGCCTGTCGAAGTCATGGACCGCCAAACCAAGCAGCTCAGGCGCTCACACATTCCTATTGTGAAAGTCCGATGGGAAGGCAAACGAGGCGCAGAGTTCACTTGGGAACTCGAAAGCGACATGAAGGCTAAGTACCCACAGTTGTTCCAGGAGAAAGTCTAGATAGAGAAAGTCCTCACGTGATTCACGACGGTTGTAACAGCTTCCAGCTTAATTTCGGGACGAAATTCCCTAAACAAGGAGAGGCTGTAACACCCCGTGTTTTCGTAAGTGAAAGTCAAAGTCAAGGTCAAAGTCAACGACCGACTTCGCGCAACTTGACTTGTAGAAATGTCTTTATTTTATTTATATTATGTGGAGTAAGTGTTGTTAATTGCAATAATCGATGAGTATCAATCGTGTTTCAATTGACCTACGACTGTGAACTATAGGAAGTAACAATGCGATAAAGTTAATCAACTAACAATCAAGCTAAGTAAGTTGAATCGACATCAATTCGAAACTCGAGCCACGTACTTTTACTTATTAGTATACGTGTGTGTGTGCTTTACGTGTTATCTGTGCATGTTTATTTATGTTGTGTTGTGTAATCAAGCGAACTCAATCGAAATTCGAACGCTATCGAACTCGAACTCGAATCACAATCGAACCATGATAGATAGTGGGAAAGAGATTACGCTAAATACGAAGTAGTTGAGACTGAAAGTAATTTGACTAGGAAACCCTATCGAATCAAACCGCTCGCAACCGAAATCGAAATATCGGAAATCGTCGCGCAAAACGCTCGAAAGGGGCAACTGATCGATCAGGCTTCCCAGCCGATCGAACAGCCAGCCGAACGGATTGTTGTCCGATCGGACAGGCTGTCCAATCGAGCTGCCAGCCGATCGGCCAGTCCTTTCCTCTTTTGTCATCCTATAAATACCCCTGTCATTATCACCCTTTACCACTTTTGGAAACCTCTGTTCGACCAGCACGCTCAACTCACCTTTTCTCATATTTCTCTCGATTCCGGTAAGTTTTCGTCCTAAATCTTGTACTTTCTTGATCTATACACACTCCTACACCTTTCTATCTTTCAAATCTTAACTTTTAACCGTGAAATCATCAAGAATCAAGTGTTCTAGGATGATGTCATCATGGGTTCTTGAAGAACTTCATGTTTTGGCCTCAATCCACCAAGAATGACTTGGATCTAGCCGATTTCCACATAAACAAACAAGGATCTTTCCTAGATCTAAACATATACACAGTGACAAGGGCGGAAAGACGGATTTACCAACCTTCCTTCAACTCTTTGTCACTCAGTAACTCCAAACCAGTAAAAACGGAACCTGAGCTGGTTTACAGATCACTTCGGTGGTTATACGGCTCAAGATCTGGATTCTATCTATGAGGTTAACCGACTTCGGGTCAAATTTTAAACTCCGTTCCGAACAGACCACCGACCGGATTTGGGTGATTCCTGTCCGACCCGGGAAGCCAAGTAAGGACGAGGCACCTATGGTTTTACTCGCCGTCAAAATACCTCGATAAAACGACACATGAACAGAATGACCAAGTGTTAGACGAAAGGGCTTGATCGGGTCAGGATGCTGACCGATCGGACTGCTGTCCGAACGGACAGCCAGCCGATCGGATAGTCAGCCGATCGACCGGCCAGCCGATCGGCTAGCACATGGTCCCACACAAACAACTTGTTTTGAAGAATGGTATTGAACGAGCTGTTGTTCGATCGAACTACTGTTCGATCGGATTACTCTTCGGATCATGAGATACTATGCTTCAATACTTAGTCAATTTTCATCATGTTCAATGCACTAGAAGTGCCACCCGATCGAACAGCCGTCCGATCCGGTGACACCCTGTTGTCCGATCGAACAGCAGTTATGCTGCTCGATCGATCAACCATCCGATCCACTGAACAATACCTTGCAATTCATTAAAGACTTTGACTTGTTGACTTGCCAACCGATCGAACACCTGTCCGATCCAAAGGCTAAACCTTGAAATTCTGTTGAATGCCTAACCGATCGGGCTGCTGGCCGATCGAACAGCCGTCCGATCGACCGACCTGAAAGGCAAAGGTACTTCAATGTTTTCAAAATGCTACAACTAAAACTTCAAAGGTCAAGCCATCATACACAAACACATCCTTCTCAAAGGAAGGAACAATCCACTCGAACAGCCATCCGATCGGCCCACCGACCGATCGAACAGCAGACCGTACGGGCTGTCAGCCGAACGGTCAGCCGTCCGATCGAACTGTTGTCCGATCGACCAGCTGTCCGACTCTTCCATACTTGTTTCCTGTTTTACGTCCCACTTATCGTTATGCTACCAAATCTATTCAGGCTAACCGTATTCGCTAAGCGCTCCCTTCAATCCATAAATCACTATGAGTATACTCGATCCCTTTTTGCTTTAAGCACTTTTGGGTGTTATATACATTACAAATATTCAAACTACAACTATCACACTACTCAAACTATTTGGACGCTAACCGTTAATGCATGTTATACGTGGCTTATGAATGCTTGTTTGTTATGTTTACATATGGAAAGCTGTCTACCTGCCTTAGCAACGATAGTACTGTAGTTTGGACTCAGCACCCGTTCACACGGGGGTTGTTAAGGATCTTTTACTTGCATGGATTACGGTGGTAATCATGTATTGCGAACTGCCTCAGGCAGTCAACCCGCAGTCATTGGTATCGATGGATCTATGTCGATAACTAACGTGCTTCATTTCACTATGTGTACGTGCTGGTTATGCGTAAACGAATTCGAACTCTATATGCTATTATCAAACTTGTATGCTCACCTTTACATTTCATGTATTGACTTTATTTTAACGTATGTGACAGGTGCTTAGGAAGTTTACATGCTTAGCATGCTGTGAACTTGAGGCTAGGAAAGGTCTAGGATGCTCTCTGCGCTGTGATGAAATCGAAGCTAGGAAATGGAGTCCTGGAAACCAATAAATAAACTATTTTGTTTGAATCTGAGTTGTCGGAACAGGATATTTGTCTTGATGTTTATCTGTAATAATTTGTTTACTATTTGAGACATGGTATGGGAAATGTTAACTTAAATTAAATAGTAATGATAGTTGTTATGGAAACTTCTGGACAATCTGTTTCGCTCAGTGCCATGCCCCGGTGATTCCGCCATCGGTTGGGGTGTGACACAGACACTTGAAGACATGTTGCGGGCATGTGTAATCGACTTTGGTAAAGGGTGGGAAAAACACTTGCCCTTGGTAGAGTTCTCTTACAACAACAGTTACCATTCTAGTATTCAGGCAGCTCCGTTCGAAGCTTTGTATGGACGGAAAGGCCGATCTCCTCTTTGTTGGGCTGAGGTTGGTGACAGCCAGATCACGAGACCATAACTTGTACTTGAAACCTCTGAAAACATTGTCCTGATCAGAAATCGCATAGCGGCAGCGCGCGACCGTCAGAAAAGCTACGCTGACAAGCGTAGCAAACCCTTGGAGTTCGCTGTAGGCGATTGCATTATGTTGAAAGTTTCACCCTGGAAGGGTGTGGTTCGTTTTGGGAAGCGAGGCAAACTGAATCCACGCTACATTGGCCACTTCAAAATCTTGGAAAGAATCGGCAAAGTTGCCTATCGGCTTGAGTTACCTGATGAGTTGGGTAACGTTCATGACATCTTTCATGTCTCGAACTTGAAAAAGTGTTTGTCCGATGAAACACTTGTCGTGCCATTGCAAGTGCTAAAGATTGACGAAAAATTGCAGTTCGTTGAAGAACCTATTGAAAGCATGGATCGGGAAGTTAAAGTCCGTAAGCACAGTCGAATCCCAATCGTGAGAGTTCGTTGGAACTCAAGGCGTGGACCGGAGTTCACATGGGAACGTGAGGATCAGATGAAACTCAAGTACCCTCAACTGTTTAAAACTGCTCAATCGCATCCTGGTGCAACTGGTGAATTTCGGGACGAAATTCCCTTTTAAGTTGGGGATGAAGTGGCACCCGTGGAAAATCCGCAGTCATCCTGATCTATCATTTCGCTACTCTGAGTTGCTTATCGAATTTCAGGACGAAATGCCTTTCAAGTTGGGGATGATGTGACAACCCGAATCTTTAAGGTTAGCACTACTTAAATTCCATAACCTTTGGCTCGTGTCTTTACGTTTTATTTGCCTATACATTACGACCATGTGAGACTTGTTTGGTTACACTCGTGCACCATTAAATGTTTATATGTGTTGGTTAGTTATTATAGAAACCTGTTACTAACTAAACTGCTTCGCACACTTCCTTGAGACACACACACACTTCTAGGCCAATGGGCCCCTTTCATCTCAGCCCACACGTTGGATCAGGCCCAACCAAAGCCCCAATCCATGTGTTATACGTATACATGAAGGGAGGATAGTATGTTACGTGGTTTTTGGGAAACAGTAACAAACCCTAATAGTCTCTCCTTCTCTCTTGGATCAACGGCAACTTGTATTCATCGAAGTTCTTCCCTTCGGATCCCCTCAACTCTTGTGATAGAAATCTGGTTAGTATGTTTGTTACGTGTTCATGCAATTTTCTATCAGGTTTGTGTGATTATGTGAATTATTATTGATATGTAAGATTGTTTGCAACATTGATTTATGATACCGGAGTCATGTGCATGATGGTGTTTGATGAATTCTTTAAATCGACAAAGAACTGGTAGTGGTATGATCTCATTATCAATGAATTAGTAGTGGTATGATATTAGTGGCTGATGTAATCGAACAAGGTAAGGGTTGCAAATATAAATTCATGTTAGGTATCCACTAAAAGGATTGTGTGTGAGTATGAATTAAAGTCAGCCTTGATGTTCTGTGAGTAGTTCGATGTGCATGTGGTACGATTAGAATAATTGTTTTGTATTGAATGATAATTGTTTTGTATTGCAAGGTGACAATAACTGCCATAGATAATTAACAAAAATATGGGAAGTTGTTTTGGTTACGTAATGGATGTGGCTCAGATTTATGGCATGGAGTATCTGACCCCGCACACTTCGGTCCCTAACATCACAACTACATAAGTATTGGATGGTTAAGCCTCATAAATCGCACACTTACCACGTAGTCGCATACCATTCACATAGCACAAAGGTAGGTTACACATTCACATAATGAGTCTTTGAACTGATCACATGCATAATTAATTGGGCCTTACATGCTAACCGGGCTGCACAAGTTAATAAGACATACATAGATTCAGTTGGGCCGCACACTGTCTCGGGGGCAGTCGCACACTCGGTGTGGGTTGGGCTCCAATGGGCCACACATCCTTCTTAGATTGCATGTTACATTGGGCCGTAAATTGAATCTGGGTTGAAGTGTCACAGTGGATCGCACAAACTGAAACGGGCTGCAAAACTAGTGGGAGTTTGAACTCGGTTGGTTTGGATACTCGTGGATGGGCCACAACTTAATCACGAACAGTATACTAAAATCATGGGTCGCACAAATCTTAGGTGGATCATTAACTTAATTGATTTACATATTCTTGTATTGAAGAAGTAAGTGTTATGTGTCCTGTAAACATGAAATCATGAGGTGAATCTGCTTATGAACCAAATACATGCTAAGTGACTACTTGATGATATTGGGTTGATAGGTTAACTGTTATGACTTGAACTATATGTGTGCTACTTGTACAATAATTGTGTGGTATGTGAGGGATACATGAATTAATTGTACATGAAATATGTGGTCTATGTGCACATAAAACTGATTGTTATCGGTAACCATGTTAGGACGTGATTGATCAACTGTTAAACAAGTAACTAATCTCACCGAGCAAACCAAAGGTGAGTTCATTTCTCTTGATCTTGCGTCCCGGTGGGTGGGACAATTAAATGGGTATTCCTGAGAGGGATAAGTCTTTTGGGTAAAAAAACTGGGATGTTAGATAATACACTCATTTCCTATCACCTTAAGTCCCATCTTATACTGAATTGGTTACCTGAGAGGTAACGGGGTATTAGTTGATAGCGCTATTAGGCTTGGCAACCTCACACCGTACCTGGGAGGACGGGCGTGAACTAATGACCTTAAATCACGACCAATGCTTAGATAGGGGGCATTGGGGACGGGCAAAACAATCTTAAGCCATCCTGTACGGTACTCGAGTTATTATCAACATTACTATTAAACTGAACTAAACACTTGGCAATTAACGTTTTTATAAAACTACGAACTCACCAGTGTTGTTTGATACACTTGTTGCATGCTCGCAGGTTGTTAGATTCTTGGATATGGAACTTGCTGTCTAGAATTGCTGGAGTGGTCATGGGTCGAACTGCTTGGATTCGCATGACAGGCGTACTGATTTTCACACATTTGGTTTTGAAACATTTAAACAATGAATTTCTTATTGCTTCCGCTGATTTCGATGGATTTTATTAAACTTATGTTTGAAACATTCTTATAAATAATTAGCAACTTTATTTGAAATCTTGTTATAAGTTCAATGTGATTGGTGGCTAGATCCTGGTACGTCACACGCCTAGTGGGGTTTCCGTAGGTGGTATATTGGGGGTGTGACAGTTTGGTATCAGAGCCATTGGTTATGGTGAACTAGGTTTTAAAACGTTTTTATAAAACCAGACTATAACCGAACAGTTCAGAAATCGACCATGACACTCAGCTCCAGATTGCAAGGTTCGTCACTCGTTTACTTATTGCACAGCATAACTAGTGTACAACTATGTATGTCATTGCACGTGATTGCACACTTAGAACTACAAGATGAATTCATGTGTTACTTGCCTACGTTATGTAACTGTTAGTGTGACGTCCCTCTAGACTTTCGTGATCTATGTTTGTGAAGTCTTTTGTCTTGTTGTTTAAAGTTAAGGAACCCTTTAACACAAGTTAAGAGGAGTTGGGATAAATATGCAAATCACATTATTACTATGGGTGCACACATAATAACAATGTGGGGTGCATGTGAGTCCCAGTGAGGCTTAAGGAGTGTGAAGGGGGTTATATTCCATTGTTTGACATAATAATAGAACACAGTAATCTGTAGAAGCCATAGTGATGTGTGACTTCTACTCAATTTCGACCCTTAACCTTTTCCACTCTTCTCATATAGAATCATGAGTGGACGAAACGGTGGGCGTGGAGGAGGCCGCGGTGGTGGACGTGGCAACATTGTCATGTCTTAGGCTGAATTAACCGACTTGATCAATACTCGTGTGGCTGAAGCTCTAGCAGCTCAGCAAGCTGGTACGTTACATGCCAAACGCTCTTTATCTTTATGTCACGTACTTGACTCTTACTCGTGTGTTGAATCTTCTTTCGTTTATAGGTCAACACGTGAACTAGAATCAGAACAATCCGCCTGTTTGCACATTCAAGACATTCATGGATTGTAAGCCACAGACGTTCAGTGGGACTGAAGTGGTAGTAGGACTACTTCGTTGGTTTGAGAAAGCAGAGTCGGTCTTTGCTATGTGTAACTGTCCTGCTGGGGACAGAGTGAAGTATGCTTTAGGCACACTTGAAGATGGTGCCTTGACCTGGTGGAATTCCCAAGTCCAGATGCTGGGTATTGAAATGGCGAATGCAACTACTTGGGATGATTTTAAAGAACTGATGAGACAAGAGTATTATCCTCGTGATGAGATCCAAAAGCTGGAAAATGAGTACTACAACCTAAAAATGGCAGGATCTGAGATAGAGGCGTACACGAAGTGATCTCACGAGCTTGCGAATATGTGTCCTAACTTATATCGACCACCACATCGTAGAATTGAGGTGTACATCAACGGTCTAGCACTGCAAGTCAAGGGTTTGGTCACTGCAGCGAATCTTGACAACTTGCCTCGAATCATTCGCCTAGCTCACAAGATCACTGACCAGGAAGTGGAGCATGGCTCACTACCACCACGTGTTTCTACTACTGCCACTACTGCTACAGCGACTACTCCTGCTACAGATAACAAACGTAAGTGGAACGATACGGACAAGGTGTCCAACTCGAGTCAGTCGCAGAAGAAGCCAGACAACAGTAGCAACCACAGTTTTAGCCAGTCATCCTCTGTTAATCAAAATCAGAGCAACAACTCAAATCAGGGTTCTTACACGGGGAAACAACCAAAGTGTAGCAAGTGCAACTACTATCATCGTGGACCGTGCACCCGAATCTGTCACAGGTGCAACAAAGTGGGTCATATGGCAAGGGATTGCAGGGCCCCATTCCCTAAACAGCATCAGCAGCAACCTCCACAGCAACAGCAGCCGCAGCAACAGGAAAGGCAGCAGCCTCAACAGAATTAGGGTAATTGTAAGGGATGTTTCCAGTGTGGGGATGAGGGATATTTTAGGCGGGATTGCCCTCAACAGAATCAGAATGCGGGTAATAACAACAACACTGGGAACAACAACAATGGAAACAATAGTGGGAATAGTGTGCGTGGGAGAGTGTTTACTATTGGTGCTGGGGAAGCTAGGAATGATGGCAACGTTGTGACTGGTACGTTTTCCGTGAACGATCTTTTTACTTCTGTTTTATCCGACTCTGGTGCCGATTGGAGTTATGTGTCCTTGGATTTCAGCCGTCAATTAAGATTGACTTCAACACCTCTTGTAAACAAACACGTAGTAGAATTAGCTGATGGCAAATTGATTGAAGCTTCACACGTTCTTTTTGGGTGTAAACTCGATCTTATGGGTCAAGTGTTCGACATTGACTTACTTCCCGTTACTCTTGGAAGCTTCGATGTAGTCGTTGGTATGGACTGGTTGTCTAAACACCAAGCGGAAATTCTTTGTAAGGAGAAAGTCGTACGTATCCCTCTCCCCAGTGGAGAATCTCTGTCAGTTCAAGGTCATCGTAGTGGTGCAATGGTCAGCATCATCTCAGCCACGAAAGCCCAGAAGTGTTTACGAAAGGGCTACCCTGCTATTTTAGCACTTGTTACTGATACTCATCCTGAAGAAAGGAAAATCGAAGACCTGCCAGTTGTTTGTGAGTTTTCTGATGTATTTCCTGAAGAACTCCCTGGTTTACCCCCTCACCGTCATGTGGAATTTCAGATTGATCTTACGCCAGGAGCAGCTCTGATCGCTCGTGCTCCTTATTGGCTTGCACCAAGAGAGTTACAAGAATTGTATAATCAACTTCAAGAACTGTTAGATAGGGGCTTCATCCGACCCAGTTCTTCGTCATGGGGAGCTCCAGTTCTATTCGTGAAGAAGAAAGACGGGTCCTTTCGCATATGTATAGATTACCGTGAACTCAACAAGGTGACAGTTAAGAACCATTATCCTTTGACACGCATCGACGACTTGTTTGACCAGTTGCAAGGGTCAAGTTTTTACTCGAAAATCGACTTAAGATTGGGCTATCATCAGATGAGAGTCCGAGAGGAGGATGTTCCAAAAACAGCATTTTGAACACGGTATGGCCATTACGAGTTTCTGGTTATGCCATTTGGGTTAACAAACGCACTAGCGGTTTTCATGGACCTCATGAATCGTGTGTGCAAACCGTATCTTGACGACTTCGTCATTGTCTTTATCGATGACATTTTGATCTATTCTAAGAGCAAGGAGGACCACGAGCGACACTTACATTTTATCTTGGAGCTCCTGAGGAAGGAGCAACTCTACGCGAAATTCTTTAAGTGTGATTTCTGGATTCGAGAAGTACACTTCCTTGGCCACATCGTTAATGAAACGGGGATACACGTGGATCCTGGTAAGATCGATACTATCAGAAATTGGGCGGCACCAAAGAATCCTTCAGAGGTGCGACAATTTCTTGGTCTCGCTGGATACTACCGCATATTTATCAAATACTTTTCGAGGATTGCTCAACCCCTTACCTCGTTGACACAGAAAGGGGTTATATACTCTTGGGGAACGAAGCAGGGGGATGCTTTCCAACTCTTGAAACAAAAACTCTGTAGTGCACCAATCTTGTCTTTACCTGAAGGTACCGAGGATTTTTGTCACACCCTGACTTTTGCGGAAGCGGATGATGTGTGACTGGTTTAATATCATTGCATTAAATCGTAATAAACAACTACATGATCAAAACGATGTTCATCCATTCATAAAATTTGAGTATTACAAACACCGGTTATTTAAGTTTTAAAACACAACCTTCGACTAGGTTACAAACCAACAAAAGTGGATGACATCTAAACTTGAAGTCTACTTCTAGTTTCGACACCCGCACCCAAGATCCATCCTGTCACCTGAAATACATGTAATTTTGGAAAACATCAACAAAAGTTGAGCGAGTTCATGCGTTTTGTATGAGTACTGTAATCTTGTAAATCTTTGAGAGACTCCTTTGTAAACAGGTATGAAAAGTGTGTATGAACATAATTGTTTTACAAGGACTTTAAGGCATGTGAGGACATAGGGAGCACTCGTAATGAGTAAGCATATACCCTTGTCGATTTCCCTCGACTATGTCGATTTCCCTCGACTATGTTAATTTACCTTGACTATGTCAATTTCCCTTGACTATGTCGATTTACCTCGACTATGTCGATTTCCCTCAACTATGTCGATTACCCTCGACTGGGACTCCGAAGCACTGCTTGGTACTAGCTGTGCCCTTCCTTTCTGCACTTTCCACACTTACGTCACAGACATTGACCTTCATGGTAAAAGTTGCATTCCTCACACCTCGGCTTAGTCCCCAAGTAAACCTTACCTCCAGCCTTTTTAGTGGCTCCATCAGCTTTCCAGCCATGCGGCGGGTTCACTTCCTTTCTTTTGTTTGCCTTAGAGCTTCCATAGCTGACTTGGGTGCTTGACTTTAGGTTTGAAGACTTCCTCTTCTTGTTGCCTGATGACTCCACATGAGTCTCTTTCTTGTTATCCTCAGATTCTGAAAATGTTCCCATGCGTAGCGCTTCTTCAGTAAGAGTGACACTCAGATCGATAGCCTCTACGATGGTTGAGGGCTTTGAGGTAGTAACCATGCTCCTGATCTGAGGTGCAAGTCCCCAAATGAATCGTTCAACCCTCTTGAATTCCGGCTTGACTAAGTAGGGGACGGCCCTAGACAAGTCGTGAAATCGCTGGACATATTCAGGAATCTTCGGTCCATCCATTTTCAAATTCCATAACTCCACCTCAAGCTTCTGGATTTCGGCCCTAGAACAGTATTTCTTTTCCATTATTTCCTTGAGCTCGTCCCAGCTCAGTGCATAAGCAGCATCTGCACCAAGGGTCTGAACCTGAAGGTTCCACCAGGAGAGTGCGCCATCCAAAAACAACCCTGAGATAAAGGTAACTCTCTGCTGGGGCGAACAGTTACTCATTCTTAGAACAGAGTTAGTCTTTTCTGCCCAACGAACAAATGCAACGGCACCTCCTGTGCTATCAAAATTCAATGGCTTGCAGTCCAGGAATTTTTTATAGGTGCAACCAGTTGGAGGGTTATTTCCGGTAGTGCCATCGCTGTGCTTAGAGCGGAGGGCTTCATGTCGTGCAATTGCCTGAGAGATGCGTTCTTGAAGCTCGGCTTCTGTCCTTGGTAATGTACTGGTGTCTGTGTCGCGTCTGGGCGGCATTCCTTTTCTGTCAAAAGGTATGAGGTGGGTTAGACAATATTCCATAATTATCTATGGGGTACATATTACCACAAGCATCATGTAATCTCCCAATATCACAAAATCAACAATGTACTAGCAAGGAAACAATTACTGAGCCTTCACATAGGCTTTGTGACTTGGCCTATTGTTTGTAATAATGTACTCGAGGCTACATCGCCCTGGTCATACAAGTTTCATAAAGTGGTAGAGTGTAACGTCACTGAATCTTTCTAAATGTTATCCATCTTCTCTTGCTTAAATATCGTTTCTCAAACGTCTCGTACACGGGTAGAAGTATCAGACACGAAGTAGGTAAAGACAGGTTTCCTACTTTGTAAAGTGCTAAAGCAATGGTCTTTGTATTGTTCTACCATATGAAGGTGTGAACACCTAGAGTTTATTTTGAAGGGATGGTGATCATCAACCTGACCCGCAGAGTCCACCAGGATTTCCATGCACTACAAGTTGTTATTACATGGGCCCCCGTAATAATAAATTGTCTTGCACAGTTACCCCAATTTTCTCTCGTCCAAGCAGATGATCAATCAAGGAGGGGACACTACTGTCCTTATACCTCTTTCATGGAAAGGACCATTGCGGTGGTCCACGCGCTAACACTCGTTATCGTTACGCGCGAATAGGCACGATGATTAAACGAAATAGGAATAAGGAGAATTCCTCGTAGTTGGAGGGGCACCTTCAAGATGAGTACTTCATCTTCCTTTTCTTGTCAAGTATGTCGTCAATCTCGCTTCACAAAAGCCGCAGTGATCTCGTCCCGCTGATTAAGAAGTTGTTCAAGGTTGTTGCCTCTGCCTCGTCATCATCACCGTAGTCAGTCACCTTCACGATCGAGAGGGAAGAGCAGCCATCTCCTACGGAAGCAAGCTCAGAGTCTTGTTTGGTAATTACTCCAGCCATGAGCTTTGCAAAGAACGCGAGGTCGATAGCTTCATCGTGCGAGTTACGTACAGTAATAGGAGTCGGAGACGAAAGTATCTTATTCACGTCAATAATCATTCCGTACACTTATTTGTATGTATATATCAGTAAACAAATATGTTACTTAGCATAAACAGGCCTTTCGATGCATCATATCACGATTAACTCTCGTTTATCCTTTGGGGGGTCATTTTGTCTTTGGCAAGTCTAACTCGTGTAGACTATGCCTTAGTTGGCACCTTATCTTGAGGGTATTCCCTACTAATGTCCTTGCCTTATCTCTTCTTTGAAAAATGTTTGACTCATGGATATTGACGCTTACGTGAATGCAATGAAAAACCTTTTTGTAAAATGTTTTTGTGAGAGAACTCTAGTGATTGTAGTCTAGACTCGAGAGGGAATCCTAGTTCACTACAATCGTAGCTCTGATACCAAACTGTCACACCCTGACTTTTGTGGAAGCGTATGATGTGTGACTGGTTTAATATCATTGCACTCAATCGTAATAAACAACTACATGATCAAAACGATGTTCATCCATTCATAAAATTTGAGTATTACAAACACCAGTTATTTAAGTTTTAAAACACAACCTTCGACTAGGTTACAAACCAACAAAAGTGGATGACATCTAAACTTGAAGTCTACTTCTAGTTACGACACCCACGCCCAATATCCATCATGTCACCTGAAATACATGTAATTTTGGAAAACATCAACAAAAGTTGAGCGAGTTAATGCGTTTTGTATGAGTACTGTAATCTTGTAAAATCTTTGAGAGACTCCTTTGTAAATAAGGTATGAAAAGCGTGTATGAACATAATTGTTTTACAAGGACTTTAAGGCATGTGAGGACATAGGGAGCACTCGTAATGAGTAAGCATATACCCTTGTCGATTTCCCTTGACTATGTCAATTTCACTCGACTATGTCGATTTACCTTGACTATGTCGATTTCCCTTGACTATGTCGATTTACCTCGACTATGTCGATTTCCCTCGACTATATCGATTACCCTCGACTGGGACTCCGAAGCACTGCTTAGTACTAGTTGTAACCATGAATGGGGTTCGGCCGTACCCGTTAGATCTAACCCTCGTCCCTAATTAAGTATTAATGGCATTTCAATATCTAGTCTATGCTCACATGATCTAGTATTTCATAGGCATTTCATGCCGTTCAAGTATACGTAACATGTATTTCACCCCCGAGAGTTATAAAACCAAAAACAGTTAAAGAAAAGGGGGAGCATGAACTCACTGTTTTGCGTCTTCAGTACTCGTAACTCAATCTCGTCAGCAAACACGACTACCTACAATGTGCTAGGGTCTATTAGACGAGCGGGACGTGCCTTACCTTAGTATTCCTGTTTTGAGTTACGTTTCCTTTATGTCTTTAACATTATCCGAAGTTTTAATACTTCTCAAGTATCTATTTTCGCATTTCCTTCCCAATGATGGGAGTATTTCATACATGTACTTTCGTATTCTGGTATTTGTAGTTCCCGAAATAATATATTTTCAAGTTTCACTTAGAAAATATATATATAGACTCGTTTTGTCCAAAAATAATGTATTGTCAAGAAAATATATATTTTTCTCAAAAATCATATATCTTCTAAGTATACTAAGAAAATATATTTCTTACTTCCAAAAATAATATATTTTCTCTTTGTCGAAAATATGATATACTTTGTAATGTTTTCAAAAATCACATTTTCATTTCTTGTATCCAAAACAATATTTACCAAAAACATATTTATAACGGTATATTTTGGAATATTTTATAAGTTACGTTCTTGTTCGGTTTGCCAATATTTAAGTGTGTAACTTATATATTTTATTCCTTGTAATTTTTGGTATTATTTTGGATTGTAAGTTCTTGGTATTTTTGTTAAGTCATATTATTTTAAATCCAAAAATAATATAACTATACACAAGGTATACACATATTCACACAAGTGTCTTTAATGTAAAATATATATTCTAAATATATATTTACCCATTTTTATTTACAAAAACCAACCTCCAATACTTGTATTTTTGTATCAAAATTTATGGCAAAGTTTATATTGAAAAACATAGTTTAAAACATACTTGTAACTACTTGTTTAGAAAATATTTTCTAAGTGTTTGCATTTTTAGGAAATTTCGCCATAGTTTTCTTTGAAAATGGGGGTGTCCATGCTATTTAGCATATCATTTTCTATTCAAAAACTAACACATAATATTTAACAATCAACCCCTAAACATCTTGCACTTACCAAGTGCAAAAACTATTCAATTTACATAATAACATGAACTTGATTTTTCACAAAAAAATGCGTAGTAATTTGGTAAAGTTTTTAGTAGCCTTAGTTACCCTCCAAAATATATTTACTTCTTGGTAAACTTCATTCTTGTAAGTTTTAGAAGTTTACAACTTGTAAACATATTTTACAAAGACGTTTCTTTATTAAACCTTCTTGTTTCTCTAATGTTCCTACACTTATTTCATCACCAAAAATAGTGTAAGTTTAGTAAAAACCATGATCTTTCAAAAGTTATATTTTGAACTTGGTTTTCTTGGAAAATAATTCATAAATCTTGGATCTACAAGTCAACTAGTTCACTTTGTTTATTATTTTACAATAAATCATTTCATTCATCAAGTTCATGTGTTCACAAGAAGATGATCATCATATGTTGTTACATAATCATCCTCCCACTTGCTAGATTATGTGTTTAATCACCATCTAGCAAGCTTCATGTGATGATTAACATCATCATCTCAAGAAATCATCAAGTAACCATTATACATTCACTAAACAACATCATTTCATTCATATATCATCTTATGTTAAGCTTCATGTTCAAGATTCAAGTGTATGTCTTTTAGTGATCTTGTGAAATACAACATGTTACATATTTTAACCAACTAAAATGGAGGTAAACAAGGTTTATGAGAGATCTTACTACTAGCTCTAAGCTAGGGAAGAAACATGATGAATATGGAGTGGATAAAAGCAAACGGGTGAGGTCCTTCAAGTTCTTCAAGCACCAAGCCTCCTAATCTTGCACCTTACACCTTGTGATAACCTTGAAATGGATGGAACAAGACTTGATGATGGTGGTGGTGTGTGGAATGGGGTCGGCCGAGAGGAGAGGGAGAGAGTATGAGGGAGGTGAGTTGTGAGAAAGATGAAGGAGGATGGTTACTTATAATATCCAAGGAAGATCTAATCAAGATCTAAATGAATCTTCCAAATCCAAGTAAAATCTCCAAGCAATCCAAGCAAGATCCTATGCAATCTAGGAGATCATGAGAGATTTGGGGTGGGCCACACCTTGTGACCAAAAATATACAAGGGGGAGGGGGTCCAAGTGTAAGTTGTAATGATAAGTAGGTGATTAGTTGAAAATCAAGTGTATTAGTTTAGGTGTTATGCATAAGATATGTTATATAATGTGTTAGGGTGTTCGGGGATCATAACTAGCTCAGAAACATTAAAACAATGCTTCTAGTGTAATTTTGGTGTTTTGGGTAATGTCCGGTTGTTCGGTTAGATACCGGTTCGTTAAAGTGTCAAACTATCCCGTTTAGTGTTTTTCATGTACCCTTTTGTAACGTTTTTAATTCCCGACACTTAGGAAAGCATTCAGGACCATTTAGTCATATTTTTACATGAAATTAGCTTGTTAAAAAAGCTTATTTTTGCTTAATTATGCAGAATTCTGCACTTTGGGTGAGTTTTAAGCACTTCCCGGCACTTAAACTATCACTTAGGAATGCAGTTTTGTAATCCTTACTTTCCTACACACTATACTAGTGTATCACTTGGTTTCTGGCTCATACTGGGCCTCAAAACACTGTCTGTCTACGTACGGAACTTCGTCAGCACTTTTAGTTTGTCTGATAACGGTGCCAATTCTGTTCTGTGCATTATTAGCACTATATTGTGTTACATGTAGTAACGATAAAAGTCTTGTAACATGAAATGCCATTATATGTATATAACAGTAATCAGAAATTTATTTGTCTTGTAAACTAGATCATGCACAGTTATTTAAAGCACAGATTACTGTTCAGTTAGTGTACGGAATGTACGGAAAAGTGACAGTTGTCACAATTTTGCGGTGTACTGCGATGCTTCTATTCAGGGTCTCGGTTGTGTGCTAATGCAACGCGAGAAGGTGATAGCGGACGCTTCTCGACAGTTGAAGGTTCATGAAAAGAATTACACGACTCACGACTTAGAGTTGGGGGTCGTGGTCTTTGTGTTAAAAATCTGGAGGCATTACTTGTACGGTGCTAAATGCACTATTTATACCGACCACAAGAGCCTTCAGCACATCTTTGATCAGAAGGAATTGAATATGAGACAGCGTCGCTGGGTAGAACTCCTAAACGACTACGATTGTGCAATCAAGTACCATCCAGTTAAAGCTAACGTTGTAGCTAATGCCCTTAGTCGAAAGGAAACGAAACCAAAACGTGTTCACGCTCTGCAGCTCACTATCCACTCTAATTTACCTGAACAGATCCGTTCTGCTCAGACTGAAGCGTTGAAGGAAGAAAACCTGGAAGCTGAATATTTGCAGGGCATGGAGAAATGATTTGAAAAGAGATCAGATGGCATTTATTATTTTATGGAACGGATATGGGTTCCTTTGTATGGTAATATTAGAGAGCTCGTGATGGACGAAGCGCACAAGTCTCGATACTCTGTTCACCCAGGTTCGGATAAGATGTATCAGGACCTTAAAGTCCTATATTGGTGGCCGAAGATGAAAGCCCACATCGCGATGTATGTGAGTAAATGTTTGACTTGCGCGAAAGTTAAAGTGGTATATCAGAAACCATCTGGCCTGCTTCAGCAACCAGAAATACCCATGTGGAAATGGGAGCAAATTGCTATGGATTTCGTCACTGGTTTGCCAAGAACTCAAAACATAAATGATACCATCTGGGTGATCGTTGACCATCTCACGAAATCAGCACACTTCCAAGCGATCAAGGAAACTGATAAGTTCTCAAAAATTACTACTGTTTATCTAAAGGAGGTGGTTTCTAGGCATGGGGTGCCAACCTATATCATCTCCGATCGTGATCTGCGTTTCATATCTGAATTGTGGCAGGCGATGCATAAATCTTTTGGTTCATGACTCGACATGAGTACTGCTTATCACCCTCAGACGGATGGTCAAAGTGAGCGAACCATCCAGACACTTGAAGACATGCTGCGGGCATGTGTAATCGACTTTGGTAAAGGGTGGGAAAAACACTTGCCCTTGGTAGAGTTCTCTTACAACAACAGTTACCATTCAAGTATTCAGGCAGCTCCGTTCGAAGCTTTGTATGGACGAAAATGCCGATCTCCTCTTTTTTGGGCTGAGGTTGGTGACAGCCAGATCACGGGACCATAACTTTTACTTAAAACCTCTGAAAAGATTGTCCAGATCAGAAATCGCATGGCGGCAGCGCGCGACCATCAGAAAAGCTACGCTAACAAGCGTAGGAAACCCTTAGAGTTCCCTGTAGGCGATCGCATTATGTTGAAAGTTTCACCCTGGAAGGGTGTGGTGCGTTTTGGGAAGCGAGGCAAACTGAATCCACGCTACGTTAGCCCGTTCAAAATCTTGGAAAGAATCGGCAAAGTTGCCTATCGGCTTGAGTTACCTGATGAGTTGGGTAACGTTCATGACGTCTTTCATGTCTCGAACTTGAAAAAGTGTTTGTCCGATGAAACACTTGTCGTGCCATTGCAAGAGCTAAAGATTGACGACAAATTGAAGTTTGTTGAAGAACCTATTGAAATCATGGATCGGGAAGTTAAAGTTCGTAAGCACAATCGAATCCCAATCGTGAGAGTTCGTTGGAACTCAAGGCGTGGACCGGAGTTCACATGGGAATGCGAGGATCAGATGAAACTCAAGTACCCTCAACTGTTTAAAACTGCTCAATCGCATCCTGGTGCAACTGGTGAATTTCGGGACGAAATTCCCTTTAAAGTTGGGGATGATGTGGCACCCGCGGAAAATCCGCAGTCATCCTGATCTATCATTTCGCTACTCTGAGTTGCTTATCGAATTTCGGGACGAAATTCCTTTCAAGTTGGGTATGATGTGACAACCCGAATCTTTAAGGTTAGCACTACTTAAATTCCATAACCTTTGGCTCCTATCTTTACGTTTTATTTGCCTATACGTTACGACCATGTGAGACTTGTTTGGTTACACTCGTGCACCATAAAATGTTTATATGTGTTGGTTAGTTATTATAGAAACCTGTTACTAACTAAACTGGGTCGCACACTTCCTTGAGACACACACACTTCTTGGCCAATGGGCCCCTTTCATCTCAGCCCACACGTTGGATCAGGCCCAACCAAAGCCCCAATCCATGTGTTATACGTATACATGAAGGGAGGGTAATATGTTACGTGGTTTTTGGGAAACAGTAACAAACCCTAATACTCTCTCCTTCTCTCTTGGATCGACGGCAACTTGTATTGATCGAAGTTCTTCCTTTTGGATCCCTCATATCTCTTGTGATAGAAATATGGTTAGTATGTTGGTTACGTGTTCATGCAATTTTCTATCGGGTTTGTGTGATTATGTGAATTATTATTGATATGTATGATTGTTTGCAACGTTGATTTATGATACGGGAGTCATGTGCATGATGGTGTTTGATGAATTCTTTAAATCGACAAAGAACTGGTAGTGGTATGATCTCATTATCAATGAATTAGTAGTGGTATGATATTAGTGGCTGATGTAATCGAATAAGGTAAGGGTTGCAAATATAAATTCATGTTAGGTATCCACTAAAAGGATTGTGTGTGAGTATGAATTAAAGTCAGGCTTGATGTTCTGTGAGTAGTTCGATGTGCATGTGGGACGATTATAATAATTGTTTTGTATTGAATGATAATTGTTTTGTATTGCATGGTGACAATAACTGCCATAGATAATTAGCAAAAATATGGGAAGTTGTTTTGGTTACGTAATGGATGTGGCTCGGATTTATGGCATGGAGTATCCGACCCCGCACACTTCGGTCCCTAACATCACAACTAAATAAGTATTGGATGGTTAAGCCTCATAAATCGCACACTTACCATGTAGTCGCATACCATTCACATAGCACAACAATAGGTTGCACATTCACATAATGAGTCTTTAAACTGATCACATGCATAATTAATTGGGCCTTAGATGCTAACCGGGCTGCACAAGTTAATAAGACATACATAGATTCAGTTGGGCCGCACACTGTCTTGGGGGCAGCCGTACACTCGGTATGGGCCGGGCTCTGATGGGCCACACATCCTTCTTAGATTGCATGTTACATTGGGCCGTAAATTGAATCTGGGTCGAAGTGTCTAAGTGGATCGCACAAACTGAAACGGGCTGCACAACTAGTGGGAGTTTGAACTCGGTTGGTTTGGATACTCATGGATGGGCCACAAGTTAATCACGAACAGTATACTAAAATCACGGGTCGCACAAATCTTAGGTGGATCATTAGCTTAATTGATTTACATATTCTTGTATTGAAGAAGTAAGTGTTATGTGTCTTGTAAACATGAAATCATGAGGTGAATCTGCTTATGAACCAAACACATGCTAAGTGACTACTTGATGATATTGGGTTGATAGGTTAACTGTTATGACTTGAACTATATGTGTGCTACTTGTACAATAATTGTGTGGTATGTGAACAAGGAATACGTGAATTAATTGTACATGAAATATGTGGTTTATGTGCACATGAAATTGATTGTTATCGGTAACCCATGTTAGGATGTGATTGATCAACTGTTAAACAAGTAACTAATCTTACCGAGCAAACCAAAGGTGAGTTCATTTCTCTTGAGCATGCGTCCCGGTGGGTGGGACAATTAAATGGGTATTCCTAAGAGGGATAAGTCTTTTGGGTAAAAAAAACTGGGATGTTAGATAATACACTCATTTCCTATCACCTTAAGTCCCATCTTATACCGAATTGGTTACCTGAGAGGTAACGGGGTATTAGTTGATAGCGCTATTAGGCTTGGCAACCTCACACCGTACCTGAGAGGACGGGCGTGAACTAATGACCTTAAATCATGACCAATGCTTAGATAGGGGCATTGGGGACGGGCAAAACAATCTGAAGCCATCTTGTACGGTACTCGAGTTATAATCAACATTACTATTAAACTGAACTAAACACTTGGCAATTAACGTTTTTATAAAACTACGAACTCACCAGCGTTGTCTGATACACTTGTTGCATGCTCGCAGATCGTTATATTCTTGGATATGGAACTTGCTGTCTGGAATTGCTGGAGTGGTCATGGGTCGAACTTCTTGGATTCGCATGACAGGCGTACAGATTTTCATACATTTGGTTTTGAAACATTTAAACAATGAATTTCTTATTGCTTCCGCTGATTTCGATGGATTTTATTAAACTTATGTTTGAAACATTCTTATAAATAAATAGCAACTTTATTGAAATCTTGTTATGAGTTCAATGTGATTGGTGGCTAGATCCTGGTACGTCACACGCCTAGTGGGGTTTCCGTAAGTGGTATTTTGGGGGTGTGACATATGCGATTTTGATTAAAAGGGAAATCAAGAGATTTATAAACTAACCTATAGATAATTACGAGATTTTATAATATCGGAGAATATGGAAACTATTTAGTTTCCAGATTTTAAATAACCAGTTAATGTAACTACACGTTTACCCTATTGTTTTTAATAAAACACTAAAAACTAACAAAATAATTACAATCATGCCACCCATTTAAAATCTCAAGATCATAATAATCAATGGTCCAGATCAGTTCACGCAGTTCACTCTTGGGAGGTTGTTAACTCTAGAACCCTACCATATATATATAGGGTTAGGTTAACGTACAAATGCCCTTATCGTACAATATGTATGCGCTAATCTCAGCCGTCAGATCTTCATCCCATGTTAAAATAGCATGTTGTTTTTTTTTAACAATTTCGCATGTTGTTTTTTAAACATGCAATTTCATCAAAATTAACACATGCGAAATTGTTACAAAAAACCAACATGCGATTTCATCAATGCTATTTTATAACATGCAATTTCCATATATCGTACGTAATGTATGTTAATGGATATTGTATTTTACACTTTCTCTCTCTCTCTCTCTCTCTATATATATATATATATATATATATATATATATATAGGGTTAGGTTAACGTACAAATGTCCTTATCGTACTATATGTACGCGCTAATCTCAGCCGTCAGATCTTCATCCCATGTTAAAATCGTATGTTGTTTTTTTTAACAATTTCGCATGTTGTTTTTTTTTAACATGCGATTTCATCAAAATTAACACATGCGAAATTGTTACAAAAAACCAACATGCGATTTCATCAAAATTATCACATGCGATTTCATCAATGCTATTTCATAACATGCGATTTCCCTATATCGTACGTAATGTACGTTAAGGGATATTGTATTTTACACTTTCCCTATATATATATATATACACAAAAGATAATTACAATCATGCCACTGAAGAGAAAATCTGGATCTACAAAGTCAATGGCCAGGATAAGTTCATTTTATTCACAAATACACCATTGTTTACTCATGAAACCTACCCTATATATACATATATATATATAGGGAGAGGATCATGAAAAAACTACATATAAATGAGAAAACTAGAAAACTAACTAAAAAAACTTAAAAAACATAAATGTTTTTTTACAATTTTTTTATAAAAAAAATCGCTATATTTTAGATATAAAAAAGTTTCAAAAAAAAAGAACTTGTACTGTACATGTGCATTATATGTGTACCACACATGTGCATTACATGCTTAAAGTTAAAACTAGCTTTTAAGTTTAGTTTAGTTTTTAGGGTTAGGTTTTTTGGAGGTTTAGGATTAGGCTTAGGTATTTGGGTGTGGGAAAGGGGGTTTAGGTTTTTTTGGGTTTATGTTTATGGTTTAGTTTTAGGTTTTCGATAGGGGGTGGGGAGTTTATGATTTTATTTTTTTTTGGATGGGGGGGGGGGGGTGGTAGGCTTTTGGTGGGATGGTGAATTTAGGTTTTTGGGGGGTGGGGTGGGGGGTTTAGGTTTTTGGGGGGTGTCGGTGGGGGGTGGGTTAAGTGGTTTAGGCTTTCCATGTTATTGCACATGTGCAGTACAATTTTTTTTTTTTTTTTGAAATTTTTTTTTCATACATAAAAAATAGCAATTTTTTATAAAAAATTCTAAAAGAAATTGGTATGTTTTTTAGACTTTTTTAGTTACTTTTTTTTGTTTTCTCATTTAAATTAGTTTTCTCATGATCAATCCCCTATATATATATATATATATGGTTAGGTTAACGTACAAATGCCCTTATCGTACAATATATATGCGCTAATCTCAGCCGTCAGATCTTCATCCCATGTTAAAATCGCATGTTGTTTTTTTTTAACAATTTCGCATGTTGTTTTTTTAACATGTGATTTCATCAAAATTAACACATGCGAAATTGTTACAAAAAACCAACATGCGATTTCATCAAAATTATCACATGCGAAATTGTTACAAAAAAGCAACATGCGATTTTCCTATATCGTACGTAATGTACGCAGAGCCGTTCCTACGTTTTTGGAGGCCCTAAGCGAACTACGAAGTGGAGGCTCTTTTACAAAATTTTCCTTTTCAACATATTTAATAACAAAACCCTCTTCCTTTACCCGGGCTTGGGACCGGCAATTATAAACTAAAAAGTTTATAATTGGCGTAGTTAATTTTTCTTTTAAAGTTATATATTTTCTATAGATATATCATCGTTTGTAGGTATATCATCATTTGGAGGTTCACTTGTATAGAATTTTAGAAGTGCCCCCCTTTGTGATTCGATTAAAGCTTCTTGTTTACGTTTTTTTTTGCCTTTTTGCATTACCGGATTGAAAAGTTCGGATTCGATTCGACATTGCTAACATATAAATCTATTATAGAGATTAACAATGAGCCCTGAACAACAAACTAAAATAATAAACAAGCCCTAAATTCCTAACAACAAATTGAAATCAACAAATAAGCCCTAATTCCCTAAACAACAACTTAAAATCAACAAATGAGGATGTCTAACCTGAGTGAGAGCCACAAAATTAATTCGCAAAAAAGAGTCAAAGTGCCAAATAGCCGATGTGTTCCAGCCTCCAGGTTCCAAGCCACTAGAACTGATTTCACAAAATTGAATCAGAGTACTGCTGCTGCAAATCACAAAACTTATTTCGATTCAGAAACGGATTTCAAACTGATATCACAAAACTAAAGTTGCCAATGTGTTCGATTTCGATTTCAGACTTCCAGTAACTTCAGTTCATATAAAAAGAGTAAAAAAATGACCGTTAGTTACCTGCCATGATTATTGTTGCGGATTGAAATTGGGAAGCCATGATTATCATTCATCGTTGCATGTTTACATAGCCATCGTAAGGATTTAGGATGTTAGCGATCTTCATGCCCTAAAATAGAGATTCTTTCCACGCGCTTTTGTGTTTCACGTTCTGGCCTCCCTGCCTTCTATCACGTACAATAACAAATTTGGGCTTAATCTATCTTGTAAAAATGGGCCTAGTATAAGGAAACCTGTTAGAAAAATGGTGGCCCTTCAAATCTGGTGGCCCTAGGATTGTATGCCCATTGGGCCGGCCCTGAATGTACGATAAGGGATATTGTATTTTACACTTTTCCTATATATATATTAGAGGCCCATTATTTCTACTCGCTCCAACCCTTGAATTCTCAGGGATTTTCAGGATTGGCCCGACACATTTAATTATTTCTTTGTTAAATATTAAAATTAACTAGTATTGAGGGCCCTGGCGTTGCGATGGACCCATAATCATATACGTAATTTAGCTAAATCACAATGATCATCCGTGTATTTAGTTTTAAAAAATTAGTTAAAAACAAAAGAAACCACAAGAGTTATTTTGTATTTTTTATTCAAACTCTAAGAAAGAAAAGTAAATTATATCATATGGAACAAAAGCTTGTACATAGAGCTTTTAAAGATACATAAAACTATGTGTTGTGTGTTAACTAAATCTATTGCCACATCAGCACCACATCACTGACACATAAGAACCTGTCAATTAACTAATTGTCCGTTAACAATGTGTTGTAAATTAAATAAACATCCAATAACAATAGCTACAAAAATAAAAAGGTGATATGTGACTCGTCCTACATCCATGGGCCCCACCATCATTCCCATTAACATAATTAGTTGGTTAACGATTTCCCCATTCTATTCCCATTAACGGCCATTGTTAACTAGCCGGTGTGGGCTAACCCGAAACCAACGCTTTAAAGGGCAACCAAGCTACTGCTGGACTGGGTTTCGCTTATTGCTCAGAAAGTGTGTTAATTATATGTATATAACAAAGAGAAAAATTCAAAAAAGTTTACCTGCAATTTAACGTTTTTGGCCTTAAACCGGCGTTCACCCGACCATGCTAAGGGCCGACCCTGAGTTAACCATCACCAACATCCTTTAATAGTGAACCAACTAATACATGAAATAGTGAAACGATATAAACTGGATTCGAAATGAAAATGGCCTGCCATTAAAGTAAAGCAACCACAACTGTTTGCAACTTGCGTTGCATAATGCATATACTAATTGTACCGTACAACTATATTAAATTAAACCAAAACAAAAAGACATAGAAGCGGCTTCCCAGAATCTGAAAGGCTGCGCCATGACTCGGGTCAGACCCGTGGGTTGAGTAGGGGGACCATCCACATTCCTTAACCTCCACAATGCACACACATTCACAGCCGCACCAATGGAGTGATGACGTGTTCACTAATGATTGGTTGGTTGGCAATGAGCTGTTAAGGAAAGATTTAAATTGTTTATGTTTATTTAAAGTTTTAAACTGCTACCTTGACTATTTTAAATAATTTAGGGTAATCTGTATAGCTTCGGGGAGTGGCTTCGGAGAGAAGGGTTGCCGAGCGGGGAATGGCACCGGGTGTTTAATGGGGAGTGGAGAGTAGGAGAGAGGGTGTTTTTTCGGTGTATACTCACCGAAGGTGAATAAGAACAAAGGGTGGAGAGAGAGAGAGAGAGCCAATGAGATTTTTTATTTTTTTAATTGAGTGAGTGTTTGAATCACTCCTAGTGTTTGATTAGAAAATGAGTGAAAGGGGAACTTGACATGTCATGTGATTATTGGGTAGAGAAAACTCAAACACCCTAACTCACCCCAACCATACCGTCCACCCTTAATCAGTTTAAAATCGGGGGCTGTTTATTTATCTCTTAATGAGACTTTTAATGGTTCAGACATTTTATTGATTCAACACTTAATGGTTCAGACTGTTTGTTTTGCGAGCAGATATTTGAATGGTTCAGACATTTGCATCTAAATGGTTAAACATTATACCAGCTCTTAGTGGTTCAGACCTGTTACTGGTTCAGTACTTAATAGTTCAGAGCTCTTATTGGTTCAGTGCTTAAACATTCAGAAGTTGCCAAACAGCCCCTTAGTTATGTTGGAGGAATAGATTAATAACCAGTTTTAGTAAGTAATCTCACTAAGAACAAATGTTAGGTTCTTTTTTCGAACGGCGGCTATTTTATTCAAAGTAGAAGGCTGGGGTCAACAAGAAGCTAGGAGTCCCATACAAAACAAAACAAAAACCGAAACAATAAACGGCTATTTTTAAAATTTTAGCTGATGTAAAAGTTTAATTGTTATGACTGAGAACTTATTATAAAAATGATAAGACATGCTATTTGTTTACAAGTTTGTTATAAATATGTATTCTTTTTTGAGTTAATTACTGTTTTCGTCCCTGTGGTTTGTCAAAAATCACTATTTCAGTCAATTAGTTTAAAAATTGCGATTTCAGTCCCTGTGGTTTCAGTTTCGTAAACATTTCAGCCATGTGGTTTCACTTTCGTAACCATTTCAATCCATTTATTCTGTAAGTACAGGGACTGAAATGGTTACGAGGTGGACTGAAATGGGTACGAAAGTGAAACCACATGGACTGAAATCGCAATTTTTAAACTAATTGACTGAAATAGTGATTTTTGACAAACCACATGGACGAAAATAGTAATTAACTCTTCTTTTTTTGTTTGTATGAAGTTTTCAATGTTGGACATGTTTCTAATTAGTTGTTATAGATACTTTCAAAAAAGACTATTGTGTTTGTGCTAATGTGAAGCTTAGACGTTGATGGAGTGATTGTAGAAGCATGATTGTCAAATTTAAAAATGGAAAATTGGATTTTGATAATCCCTTTAGAGGTGGTTGGCCACTGACGGTCCACCTTTGAATACTCCCACTGATAGTCTTACCTTTTAACTATTTTGCCTTCAACAGTACTCTGATAAATTTCAAATTACAAACTGATGTTTTGGGGTTTTGATCAGAACAAGGATACGAGTCGATTAATGTAAAACTTACCTCGAAACGGTGCTACAAACGACGAAAACTGTGCTTCAATTCGGGTGTTTAAACTTCCAATTAACAAAAATCAAGTCGTTTGGAACACTGTTTCGAGGTAAGTTTTACATTAATCAACTCGTATCCTCGTTCTGATCAAAAGCCCTAAAACATCAATTTGTAATTCGGATAAAAAAAAACTTAACGGAGTTAAGTTTTTTTAACCGAGGACTGTTGAAGGCAAAATGTTTAAAATGTGGGACTAAGAGTGGGAATATTCAAATATGGGATCGGTATTGGCCAATGACGTCTATTTAGGATTATTAAAATCCAATTTTCCTTTAAAAATCAATCAAACTACACTTTTATGTTTCGAAATTAGCACATGATTTAAGATTAAGAAAATTATCACTTCATAATTTTATATAGTTTTCCATAGTTAGTACTTATTGTCAGCATATTCATAATTTCACTAACCTTTCAATTCATTATTCGACCAGGTGCTATTAAATACACCCCCTAATTATTAAATACATCCCCTCCTCCCACGTAATTACAGCTGAGGCCAATTATCTCTAACGATGAAGTGTCGGTGCTCTCTATGGCTTTTTTCTGTGAATCCAACTCATAAGCTTGAATTTGAAATTACAATAATTAATCTAAAGACATCTTTTGGCTCAATAATTTGGTATTGATATGTTGTATTAGCATCAACAAATTGTTTGTAATACCCAAAAAATAATTACTCACATGTTTTGTATCTTATAATTCAAGTTATTTGGCTCCATCAAACATCATTAAATAACAAAAAGATCACAAGTCCACGTACTTATTATGAGTTATCACAATCAAATTTTGGGCCAAATCCAAATTTTTGTCCTTCAAATAACTAAAAATGTAACACTTCGTCTTTGATATTTGTAAGTTGCAAAAACAGGTACTAAAAGTGTAACACTTATGATTGTATAAGGGCCCAAGAGTACGATAGTAGAATTTTAGAAGGTAAAAAAAAGTAAAAACAGAAAGAACATAATTGTATTTGTAGGCCTCATGTCACTTTCAAACTGTATCTTCCTCTTTATTGCCAATATCTGACTGAAAGTTACATTGCTTCGCTACCCTTTTAGCTTTTGTTGCTACCAAAGAAGACTAGATATTATCTTTATAAAACGACAAGGACTTGTGATTAGTATTCTATAAGATGAAGGACTAATTGTTAAATATAGAAAACCGTTTTAAAAGTGTTGTATTGTCATTTGGAATTTTCAAAAATTTAAATAAGTTCACTCTTAAGGACAAATGGCATAAAAAACTAATCTATTTTCTGTATTTTTTTTATAAAAGTTCCTGTTTTTTTTTTTTTTTTTGCTTATTAAGTCCATCTACTTGGTATTTTTTTTATAACATAATCGTTAACTTTTTCTAAATTATAAAAAACTTGAAACTGATTGCATGACTTCTTTGCCTTCCATTTTGTCACTTCCCTTGTTTATACTTTATACACAAAGAAATCATAACGATAATCACCAAGAAATCGAAATACATGAAATTGATTCGCTTCAATTATCTTCTTCCATTTCGCATTTTTCACATATATACTTTTAACAAACTCTTATTCTTTATATATATTAATTCATAACAAGGTGATGAATAGTATCTTTCTTTTGTCTGGGTGTTTTTATTTATTTATTTATTTTTACAATAAAGTTTTGGATTCTTTTTTATTAGTTTTTGTTTTACATTTTTTTTCCTCATTTGGTTACCATTTGTTTACCACTTAGCATGGTGTATGGTAATTACATTTGGTTTCTTAGATTTTTTTTTTTACCTCCTCAACTTTCTAATACATGTCGATATAAATTCGACTTTATATACTGTAACAAAATTCAACTACATGAACAATGGTTGTTACATTTATTTCTTTATTTTTAGTATTCAACTATTTTATTCTTATTGTTACTATTATTTATATTCCTTTTAGCCATTTCTTTTTTCTTAATTTCGTATATACCTTTACGACATGCTTATATTTTGTCTATTATTCGATAAAAGTGTAATTTGAACGTGTTTATATAGTTGTTCTTTACCATGACGAACTGAACCGCTGCCGTCTGAAGAACATCGTTATTGGTAGAGTATTTGTTAACATGGTTTTTTTGATGTATCCCAATAGAACATTTTTTAGTACTGTCTAAAGAACATCGTTATTGGTAGAGTATTTGTTAATATGGTTTTTCTGACGTATCCCAATAGAACATTTTTTAGTACCATAAATTATAGTGTTTTTTTTGTTTTCCAGACGTGCATGTATCTTCGCTTGCTACATTGAGTGCCGGAATCATACTGATACTTTGACGAACCAAACCAAACCAATACCGACCGAAAGCCCGCAGCGAAACACGGGGAACACCACTAGTTCTATATAAATTGACGACGGTCCACCACAACAGGGATACGATCAAGTTTGGCTTCAAAGTATCGTTAGAAAAACAAGGCTTAGAAGCCTATTTGTAAATTTATTAAAAGATCTTAATAATCCCTTGTTTTGATAAGAGTTAATTAAAAGATCTTAATAATCCCTTGTTAAAGTAATAATACGGGGTATTAACTTTTAATTTTGTAACATCTTAGAGTTAGAAGGCTAACTCCAGTTAAAAACTAACATAGAACTAAGGGTATTTTCATCATTTCACATCTTAGTACTCAACCTTGTTACTTTTGAGAAACCATATAAACTTACCGTGTAACTAACTCTTATCATTTATAATACATTTTTTCTTTTGTTAATTATCTAACTATTTTTTTAACTATTTAATTAAATAAATTCTGAAATTGTGAGAAAAGCTATATATTCTAAAAGATTTTATCTACGTAACAACGTATTTTTTTTATCTACGTTTCATTGTGTGAAATCAATCGGAACTCACCATTTACGTTTAACCGAGCTGAACTCACAACGTATTTTTTATCTACGTTTCGTTGTATGAAACCGAGCCGGACTCACGACGAATTTTTTATGTAGGTTTTGTTGTGTGAAAAGTTATTTGTTCTAAAAGATTTTATCTACGTCACAACGTATTTTTTATCAACGCTTTGTTGTCTAAAACTAAGCCAAACTCACGACGTTTTTTTATCTACGTTTATTGTGTGAAAAGTTATAAATCCTAAATATTTTATCTACGTCACGACCTATTTTTATATACGTTTTGTTATGTAAAACCGAGCCGAACTAACCACGTCTTTTTATCTACATTTCGTTATAAAATCGAGACGAACTACCATTTCAAAAGTTATATTGTTAGATAATTAAGAAAAGTACACTTAAATAATAAAGGGAATTTTGTGTTTCAAATGATAAGAGTTAATTACGCAATAAGTCCATGTGGTTTCTCAAAATTAATAAGGTTAAGTACTAAGATGTGAAATAACAAAATTAACCTCAATTCTCAGTTAGTTTTAACTAATGTTAGCCTTAATACCCTAAGGTGTTACAAAATCAAAACTTAATACCTTACATTGTTACTTTAAACTCTTAGTACCCAACCTTGTTACTTTCTACAAACCATATAGACTAACAATGTAATTAACTCTTTTGATAATAGTTGGAATTCATTACGTGTGTTAACAGTTGTTGATTAAGAATGTGCATATACCACACATGTGTGATTTAACACTTGATGAATCATCAAATGCACATATCCATGGAATACGATCCTCGCTAGATGTAATACGTCTTCAAAGATTATGATGTGTAAAGATTGAAAATGAAGACACAAATATGAAAAAATAAAGTGAAATAAATGTGTATAAAGATTATTAATATAATACCAATCACAACATGCATAAATTAAAGCATAAACATTAAGTAAATTAATTGGGAATTAGAAAGATGATTAAATAAGGATTAATTAATTAATCAGGAGTAAATGCACTTAGAATATTTTGTATATGTTAAGTGTTTTATGTCTTGTCAAGGTTTATGAGTAAACCTGGACATATCTTGTAAAATTAGGGAAAGTTATAATCCCTGATAAAGGTCAGGCTTTAATCCCTTATGTGTTAGGGTCTGTTTGGTATGGGGTAATGGAATGGACGAAGGAATGGAATGGACGAGGTAATGGAATGGACGAGGGAATGCAATGGATCATTACTATTCCATGTCTTGTTTGGTTACCAGGTGTTAATGGAATGAATTATTATTGTGTATTGTTCGGTAGACAAGAAAAACGGAGTAATAAAATCAGAGGTGAGTTGTGGTGGTGGTCGGTGGTAGTGATTGTGTGTGGTTATAGGTGGCGGTGGTGGGTGTCGGCAGCGGCGATGGGTGGCGGCGGCGAGTGGCGGTGACGACGAGTGGTGGTGGCGGCAAGGTGGCCGTTGGTGGTTGGTGGCAGCAGAGGTGGCGATTGGTGGCGGCAGCGGCTGGTGGTGGCGTCGACGATGGTGGTGGGCAGCGGCTGCGGCGAGGGGCGTTGGCGGTTGGTCGCAGCTGTGGGTGATAACGGTGGCGAGTGGGTGGCGGCGGCGGTGGTTGTCGGGGTGAGGTGGTGGCGGCGATGGTGGTGGTGGGTTGTGGCGACGGTGGTGGGTCGGGGTGAGGTGGTGGCGGCCAGTCTCTAAGACTGAACTCCCCCAGTCTCTAAGACTGACTCCCTGGTCTCTAAGACCAAACTTTCCCAGTCTCTAAGACTAAATTTTCCCCAGTCTCAAAGACTGGCCGCCCTCAGTCTCTAAGACTGACCTCCCTCAGTCTCTAAGACTGAACCTCCCTCAGTCTCTAAGACTGATCCTCCCTCAGTCTCTAAGACTGAACTCCCTCAGCCTCTAAGACTGAATTATAAACATAGCCCTTTGAAATGTGTAATTGTGCCTTTTGTTTGTAAAAATGTTTGTTCCCTGGATATGGACGTTTTGTGTATGCAATGAAAACATGTTTGTAAAAGCGTTTTCGTGAGAGCCCTGTTGATCGTAGTCTAGACTCGAGAAAGAATCCTAGTTCGCTACGATCAAAGCTCTGATACCAAGTTGTCACACCCTGACTTTTGCGGAAGCGTGATTATGGTGTGACTTACTTGTTATCATTGCATTCAACCACAACAAACAGCTACATGATAAACCATAGATTTGCCATCCATTAAATTTGTTTAAAACATAACGACACTGATTAAATCGTAGACTTCAAACTCAAGTTTTACAAATTGTACAAATTATTTATGAGTTCATAAGGGCTCTTCAATAGATTTTGAACAATACCAAGGTTTGGAAGGCTTGACTCGTCCAGGAATAAGACACGCTGACCAAACCCAAAGACCATGGATGACATCTTTATTCTTAACGCAGCATAAAAACTTCCAATGCCCGCCAGATCCACTTATAAATTCCCTGAAATACATGCAGTTTGAAAAACATCAACAAAAGTTGAGCGAGTTCATGTGTTCGTTTGTGTGTATGTATAAGCCTTTGTAAATGTCATAAGTATGTATGTAAGTCCCTGGTATGTAGCAATAAGGAAAAAAAGATCTCCACTGGGTTGCAAAGCCAATGGTATATGTGAAGTGATGCAGGAAGACTCAAACCTAGTAGATTTCGTCAATAAGACATAGTCACCTCATGGTCCACCCAGCGAACTCAAGAGTGGGGCTCGCTACACCCGAATAGATCTATCACTCATGTCCCTCGGTCCTACGACGAGGATTAATGGCCTTAAGTGTCGTATCCACCACTCACATGATCTAGTAGTAAACCCTCCTTAAGCTAACCATACCATGTATAAAACGTCTGTAATAATTGTAACGTGTATTTCACCCCCGAATTATAAAACTGAAAACAGTTAAAAGAAAAGGGGGACATGAACTCACTGTAGTGCGTCTTCTGTACCGTCAACTCAAACTCTGTCAGCTACACGACACCTACAACGTACTAATGTCTATTAGACGAACGGGCTGTGCCTTGGCTTAGAGTTTAGTGTTTTGAGTTACGTTGCTTATATTATTCCGAGTTATAATTATCTGTCAAAATAATTAATATTTCAACTTAAATTATATTTGGTTTTGGAATAATTGTTTTAAACAATATTTCTGTATTAATACTTCTCAAGTATTTAACTTCGTACTTCCTTCCCAAGGATGGGGGTAATTTATACATGTATATTCGTAGTTCCGACACAATATATTTTTAAGTCCCACATAGAAAATATATATATAACTCATTTGTCAAAAATAATGTATTCCAAAATATATATATTTTTCCCAAAAATAATATATTTTCACTTCTTGTATCCAAAACAATATTTGCCCAAAAATATATTCGTAAAAGTATTTTCCGGAATATTTCATAAGTTACGTTTTTGCGTTCGGTTTCACAATATTAGGTGTGTAACTTAAATATTTATTCCTTGCGATTTTTGGAATTATTTTGGAGTTGAAATTTCACGGTCTTTTGTTAAGATATATTATTTTACCCTAAAATAATATAACTAGTTCACAATTCATGTAAATATTCACACAAGTGTCTTAATACAAAATATATATTTATCCATTTTCATTTACAAAAACCAACCTTCGATACTTGTATTTTGTTACAAAAATTATGGCGAGGTTTATATTTGAACCACGTGGTTCAAAATATACTAGTAAACACTTGTCTAGAAGATATTTTCTAAGTGTTTAGATTTTTAGAAAATTTCGCCATAGTTTCCTTTGTAAATGGAGGTGTCCATGCTAATTGGCATATCATTTTCTTTTCAAAACAATCACAATATCCATCAACAATTAATCTTTAAACACCTTACATCGCCAAGAGCAAAAACTATATGCTTTATATAATATTCATGAACTTGATATTTCACAAAGACGCGTAGTAACTTGGTGAGGTGTTTAGTGGTCTTAGTTACCTCCCAAAGTGTATTCATCCCTTTAAAAATCTCATTTTTGAAGAATCTCGGTGTTAACAACTTGTGAACAAATTTTACAAAAATTATTCTTTTGAACTCTTCTTGTAAATAAAGTGTTCTTACACTTATTTCATTTACAAAAATGGTGTAAGTGCAAGTAAAAGTCGTGATCTTTTTAAAATCATCCTTTTAAACTTGGTTTTCTTTAGAAAAATCGTTTGTAAATCTCGGATCTACATGGTCACCAACTCGTTTTGTTTTACTATATTTCAAGAAATCATCTTTATTTATCTCATATTTTTATTAGAAGATGATTATTATATGTAGAGACCTAATCATCTCCTAACTTGTTAAACCATGTATTTAATCATAAACTAACAAGTTCAACATGATGATCAACATCATATTACCAAGAAATCATCAAGTATCCATCAACATATTCAAAATAACATCATACTAACAATATTTCATCACATTTCATCTTTATGTAAACATTATGTTCAAGCTTTTAGTTTATGTTCTCTAGTGTTCTCGTTATTTTTATCATACTACATCCTTTACCCATTAAAAATAGAAGTAAACAAGAGTTATGAGAGATCTTACTACTAGCTTCAAGCTAGGGAAGAATAATGGTGAAAATCGAGTGGATAAAAGCTATAGATGGAAGTCCTTCAAGATCCGTGAGTTCCACACCTTCTAATCTTGCTTCTTACACCTCAAAATGAGCTTGGAATGCTTGAACTAAAAATGAAAAATGATGTTGATGTTGAAGGGGGTTGGGCCGTAGCTTTAATGGGGGGGGGGGGGGGGAGGAAGATGTGGTGAAGTGTTGTAATGAGGGTGAAATGTTATACTCTTTAATATAAATTCCATTATCAAGATCTTCTAGCATATCTATATAAATCTCTAACATATCTTCATGAGATCTTATGAAATCAAATAAAATCACATAAGATTATGGTGGTGGGACCACCTTGATGCCGTGAACAATGAGGGGGAGGGGGGTTATGTGTAAGTTTTGAATGGTAAATAGGTTACTTACAATATCCAAGTAATATCCAAAAGAATCTTCAAATATCTAAGCAAGATCTCCAAGTAATCCAAGCAAGATCCATTAAGATTGTGTGAAGATTTAGAAAAATCTTGAGTGGGTTGTGGGTCCTCTTGTGACCGTAAATGGGCATGGGGGGTAAATTGTAAAATTTGATAGTAAGTAGGTAAATATTTAGGAGGTTAAGTGTAAAAAATCTAGTGTATGATGTATATGTTATATTACATAATGTGTTGGGGTATTCAGGGATCATAACTAGTCCAAAAATAATAAAACAATGTCTTTGGCAAAAATTTGGTGTCCCGGGTAATGTCCGGTCGTTCAGTTAGATATCGTTCCGTTAAAGTGCTAAGTTATTCCGTATAGTGCATTTTATGTAACTTTATGTAGCACTTTTAATTCCCAACACTTAGGAAAGCATTCAGGACCATTTAGTTAATTTTCTGCATAATACTAGTATGTTAAAATGCTGAATTTTGCTGAAAAATGCAGAATTCTGCACTTAAAGTGAGTTTTAGGCACTTCCCGGCACTTTATCTATCACCTAGTGACGCAGTTTTATGGTCATCACTTCCCTACGCACTATACTAGTGTAGTACCTTGTCCCTGACCCATACCGGGTCTCAAAACACTGTCTGTCTATGTACTGGCACTGTCAGTATATTTCTGAGTTATCCGCTCACTGTGCTAACTGTGCTTTGTGCATTAAGTATGTCACTAAAGTTTGTGTGTAACAAATGGTGTGAGAGTATGAAACGTGATGCACATGTATGTATGATACAGAAATCAGAAAACAGTTTAAGTCATCAGTTGTAATTAAGCACAGTCATTAAGCATAAATCAATATTAATTAATTGTACGGATGCATGCAAATTTGACGGTTGTCACAGAAGTGGGGTGGGTGGTGGCGATGGCGGTGAAGGCTGCGGGGTGGTAGAGAGAGATTGTAGAGAGAGATGATAATAATTAAAAATATTTTGTTTTATTTTCTAAATAATATTAAATAAATGGGTAAAAAGACTAAAATATCCTTAGGTGACCAAATTTAACAAGAAAAATTAACTGGGCTAGGGTCAAAAGACATAACGTGCAAGATTTTGAAACATTAAATATAAAATTCGTCAATTTTAATGCCAAAGGACACCGTCTGAAATTGGGTATAAACATAAAGGACAAATCTTGTAATTTACTCTTAATTAAAATTATACAAAAAAAAAACTCAAAAGTTGCAAGGTCGTCCCATTTTGTTGCTATGTCCCCGTTACGTAGTTGTAAAATCGTCGAGTAAGGTCCGGGAACATTTTCATGCTGCTCCATAAAAAGCTTGATATTGCTGTATTTTTCTTCTTTCGGCATTGTGTTCATATACATTTCTTCTCTTTTTAGTCTTGATTCCGCCATATTTTCCCGAGGGTTTGGTTTCTTCTTTTCTACCATTTTTATCCTCTTATAATAGGTGACGATATTTGCTAAACCTTCCTTCCCTTTGCTAGACAACTCGCCACCTTTTCATCCCTTTCTATAATGATTTTTTCAGTCTAGTGTCCTCGTTAATGTCGAGAATGTTACTTGTAAAACGCTCCTGAGCTTGTATAATTTCCGACTCGCTATGCTGGGAATGACCTTCAAACTCTGAACCCATCAACGGAACGGGTTCCCATTTGGCATGGCTTTTCACAAACTCTGACAAGTGGGGGAATCTTTTGGTCATCCACAGTTTCTTGTAGTCGTTTAGGGCCAACTTGATAATATCAACATCCGAACTTCTGCTTGGCCAATTACGAAATTATATGAATTTAAAATCAATAATTATCAACTTAAAACTAACAATAATAAAAGTTAATAACAACATATAATAAAAACATTAAAAATGTAACAACTTATGTTGTAGAAATAACATAACAGAAGAGAAATATAGTGTAAAATTAATAAAATTTAGAAATGTTTTTAGTGTAAAAATAGGGGGTAAGTTTTTCTAATAAAAAATTAAACAGCCTTTAACGGTTATATAGTTGTTCTAACGTGTCTCCCAACGGTTCTTTTTTTATCCATCTAGTACAGGTTGGTGAACCAAGAATTGATCATGCACGTTGATCCAACACCGGTAGCATCGGTGTTACTGTGTAATGTAACCTGCTTCAACCCAGAAGAAACCCGAGACTCCATCTGGTGACCCGGACCCCCCACCGCCCTAATTAAGTCGACCTTGCTTTATACATCTCTAGCAAATATTGGAGTAAACTCATGATAATCGTTATCCCCTTGTCATCGCATCTGTGATTGTGAATAGTTTATTGATGTGTGTCATGTTTAAGTGTGTTGGTCTAGTTAATTTAATAACTCTTAGCAAGGATTAAGTTGGTTAAGTTAATCAGTTTTAAACATGATTTTATCTAGTTTTAAATTTGTAAGAAATGATTATTACTTAGAATAAGCGCACACACAATAGGCAAGTGCACCTATCGTTTGTGGTAGAGTTTATGTAAGAACCAAGTATGGAACCCAAAGGATACGACTTTTAATAGTTAACTTTAAATTACCAACTAGTTGATTAATTATCTTTTGTTATTTTTATTGAAACCAGAATAAAGCAAGTAATAGAGAATTAGCAGGGAATATCAAGAGCACAAAAAGTCTTGCTTTGAATCTCTAAATCCATTTGGGACGAATTATAGTTAGGTTATTAGCAAGTGGCGAGGTTAATTGACTCAAAAACCTAGCTCCTAGCTAAGGTTACCGATGAATTTTTATTAGATTTACAAAATGTGACTTCAAGGTTAAAATAGAATTAGAGCCGATTAAAGATAATTCATTGCCCAATCTTAGAAGAAGGTTCTTTTTAAGGAACAATCTCCTAATCTCGGGTTAGTTACATCCAACTACTCTCCTTTCCTCTACATTTTTCCATGGTTTGTGATCTTCTAAAGGGCACATCCTTCTCTCACTTTAAAGTTAGCCAAGGATATACCGAAGTGCTCCCCACGGTTGCTAATGGCACTTGTGATTAATTAGGGTGACTGATCTCTATTTAATGGGTAGCATTATATAATATATATATATATATATATATATAAAGACGCATAGTATTTTAACATGGGTTCACCAACTCTTGGTTCACGCCAAACCTAACATATAGGTCGTGCTAGACAAGTTGCATAACCAAGTTTTAGCTAATCATTGAGGCATAGCACATAGATTGTGCATGCCAACAATAATATTCTTGATAAACGAGGGTTGATAACAACATGTGTTTCCACAAATGGGACAACCACTTCTCCAAGTTCGGATTTTCCTTATTAATATATGGGTTGTTACACACCATGAGTGTACTAATAACCTTCAACTCCTAAGGTTATCAAGAACTCCCATAAGATCATAGACCAAAACAATCATAAGCTCTTTACTAAAGAAGAAGAGTAGAAGGAATTATTAAAGACACAACACGCCACTTTGCCAAAGATTAAACATTTAATTCATACCAAGCTTCATCTTCAACCCAAGCAACACAAAGGGTTTAACTAAGAATGGCCATAACTTGTCCACAAACAATGATGATAGAATGGATCAAGTGTAATAAGATCAAACAATTTGAAAAAGGGTTGTTGATTACAAGTTCTCTCTCTCAAACTAAGTTAGTACTGGTGTTTTCTTGAAGTGATCCCAAACTCCTTTCTCACCTCTCAAGATCAGAGTATGTGTATGAAACACCGAAGAGGAGTGGGTGATTGGGATGGTTAAAATGGGCAGCCAAGGGCATTTATTTATAGGTTGGAGTGAAGCAGTTGAGCATGGGCGTGCTTGTGGGGGGCACGGTCGTGACTATGGCTAGACCCCAACACTGGCTTGTCCTTCTTGACCTTTCCCAGTACAATTTGTTGCGAATTAGTTATAAGCATGGGCGTGCATGTGTAGGCACGACCGTGCTTGGACATGTGTCCCGACAAGGCTTGAACATGTGGCATTCTTGTCGGTTCTCGAAGCTTCAAAACTTTGTCCTTAGCTGAACACGAGTGTGCACGGGCGTGCCTCCTCATCTGGTGGAATTTTGTTGACCATTCTTGGGTTGACTTGTTGACTTCATGCTCCTTGGTGTTGTGCACGGCCGTCCCCATAGCCTGGCACGGTTGTGCCTATCTGGCAACTTGCTGATTTCCTTATAATCTTAGGTTTTTACTTTGTTTTTGCTCATTTTTACTTTTTTTCATCTCGAGACCTTGGAAACATGTATTTGTCAAATAGGTACGATTTAGGTAGTATTTGCAACTAAAAAGTCATTAAAGCATTTAGAATTAGGAGTAATTGTGCACTAAAAATATGTATAACTAATGACACACCATTTATCTTTATAATTAATAAGGTCGAGTGGTATGGGTTAACTAGCATGGGCTAGTTAAAAGCGTCGTGTTGCTGCCACATTGGTAGTGGGGCTTTAACTAGTCTATTCATTAACTAACCTGGTGTTGATTAATGATGTATAAGAATTTTTACATCTTTTAACGTCAAATTTATCCCCATTTATGCGGAACTCTTTGAGTTATTTGTGAAAATACAGGTACGGGCTTCGGCCCGGTGATAAAATGAAAGTTGATTGATTGAATTAAAAGTGGTCCTCACACATAGAATAGATAACACCCGCTAAGGGCTTGGCAGAGGGTAACTTGGTGCCCCCTTTTGGCTAGCATGAAACAGTGTTTGGGGCTTTAAGAAGCTGACGTGAAGGTGGGTGTTAACCCACACCACTCATCCTAATTAAACGTATTGTCAAATTAAATACGAATTATTTTTAAAATCAATCTTATCTCTTATTTGTTATTAGGGGTGTGTACAGTTCGGTTCGGTTCGGTTTAGTTTTTGGACAAAACCAAAATCGAAATGTCGGTTTTCGATTTCGGTTCTTTTTTCGATTTTTACACCGGTTCAGTTCGGTAGAAAATTTTTATTAAGCTATAAAGATTGTTTAATTTTTATATTAAATTATGTTATTTCTTGTAGGAAATAAATAAATGATTTCAATTATAAATAAACATGTTAATGTTTTTCTTATAAATACTTAACATTCAAGAATAAAATATATGGACTAGGCTTACTAATGTTTTTCTATTAGCATGGACTAAACACTTACACTTAAATATAAAATATATGGACTAGGCTTACTATTGTAACTTATCGGTTCGGTTCGGTTCGGTTTTTTCGGTTATTGAAAATGGTTAACCGAACCGAAATTATCGGTTATTAAAAATCTGAAAACTGAACCGTCGGTTTTTGTTTCAGTTCGGTTTCTTCGGTTACGGTTCGGTTATTTCAGTTTTCTGCTCTCCCTACTTGTTATTAGCTTTTCTTTGATCATTCATTCTTATTCGAGTGATATAACTCAACACATTTTGTAAGGGTGAAAGGGGTGGTCACCTCTTGAGGAGAGGTAAACTCTCTACCCACCAATCACATATTGCCATGTCCATTCTCCTCTCTAAGTCACCTCTTGCTCTAAAACATAAGGGGTGGTCACCTCTTTTGGGGAGAGGTAAACTATTTTTTTAAATATAAAAAACAAAAAAATTGTGATTGGTGAAAAGAGTGAGCCTCACCATTATCCAAGTCTCTCTTTTCTTCCCCTATGCGGTGAGTATACACCGAAAACAACTCCCCCATGTGGTAAACATGGGACGTCGACAGTGTTCCCCCTTCGGTAAACTCAATCCCCGTGGTGTTTACCGCACCCACCCCGTTCACCCTAAGAAACATATCTTAGGATAAAGCCAAATCTCAACCCCACCAAATAACCTTGGATGGCCTTAAAGCAATGATCGGAGCAATTGTAACCCACAAGGAAACCTAGGGACTAAAATGTTATTACCAATTATTAGCCATTAGGGATGTACTTGACTACTTGTAGAAGGCCCAATTTGTAAGGAGACAAAAAAACACAACAGGATGAAAGAGACACTTTAGTTATTATGTTAGATTGTGGCCCGATTAAGGATTGCGTGGGGCAACGTGTCTTAAAATTAGAAACTATGTATTTAATTTTTTTTCCATAATAATAAGTAAAATAATATGCAGTTTCTGTTTCGTATAGTTTTAAGTGTATATACGATCGTTAATATATACAAAATCGGTACGTTAAAAGTTTTAACTGAATGGAGTTTAAACACAAATTTCAACCCACTATCTAAATTATAGTCCGTTTAATACATGTGCTAAAGCTCAAACGTCATATATCAAGTTTAGTTTTAGTATACTCACAAGTATAAAATGATATATTTATGTTGGGTAGAGATCCTGAGAGAAGTCAACACTATTTGAGAAACTTGAGAATCATTTTGAACCCACACATTCTCATAAACTTTTCGTAATATACATATATGTATAGTTTAAAATTGACTATATACATAAAGTAGGTTATATCCCCGTGAGCTTCACGGGTTATGGGTTGTGTTAAAAAAAATCTATATGTATAAAAGTTTTTTTTTTTTTTTTGTATGATTTATAACCTGATATATCTCCATGCTAAGACCCATGTTTGGCAAACCTTACCAAGAAGAAAAAAAAAACATAAATTGAATTACTTGGGGCATTTACTTCAATATGACAATAAGTAATAGAAATTGCACGGGTTACGCAACATCAAATACAATACGCGTTCGTGGATATACTTGCTCTTTGGAAATCATATTTAAGGAGTTATACACAAATCACTTAAATTAAAAGAAACCCATTGAACTCATGGCACTGTATCTTGAAAGTAATCTCCAAAGAAGATGTATTGTTATTTTGTTGTAGCGCCTGAACCAGACTGTAGCGAGAGGGGAAGAAGGTTTTCTTGTGATGCATTCATGTTGATCCTTATCCTACATTTAAACAATATATTTTTATTAAATAAAGTTAATATCGTCATTAAACATTTTTTTTAAAACTGAAACTCGCTTTTCTAACAGTATTCATCAGTTGTGGATGTTAACATATTCATCAGTTTCATCCAATATCTCCTCCTGAAAATCGACCATGTTGGTGTTAACTTATTTATCATTTGCAAATCTAAAATCAATAACAGTATTTTTTTTAAAGTATACCTGAAGAAGCTCTTCAATGACATCTTCCATGGTAATCACACCAACGTTCGACGGATATTCGGGAATCGGATTGTTATCCAAATCCAGTATGCAAAATGAGCAGCCTCTATGTCTCTTTTTGAAAGCCGGAGTTGAAGGTGGACTTCTCTTTGCCTGTTCATCTCCGTCACTCTTCATCAACGTACCATCAGCATCGTGAAAATGTGATTTGTTTGCTACATTTTGAGTTTCTGTATCTCTGGATTTTTTCAACATGTTTATCTTCTTGTTCAGATCTTTGTACACAACAGCAATATGACTGTGCCCTTTTTGGAACTCATTTAAGATGTCATAAAGAGGCATGCTGTCTTCAACCCTAAAAACCATACACATCCTCAACAACATGAGCACGAATATGTTCTCGCATGACAACGATATATGATAATTAAGTTTCGCGTACCTTGGAACTTTCGTTAATAACATCTTTCTAAGAAGAACTGCATCATCTGGGTCAACCGCCAAGAGATTCTTAACCTGCATACAGTAATACCATTATGCAAGTTAATCGCCCTTATTAATATTCAAAAATTTTCCTCCAAGATCTATTTTTAGTTTGTATATTAACTTTTATTAACTTGTTACTAACGTAGCATATTAATATATACCAGGATGATTCCAATAATATTTGTTCGGTCCCCAGAATAAACAGGAACTCTGCTGTGACCCATGGTCATAATTGCATTTAAGGTATCCCTATGCAGGCACAAGGAAGTGAATTAATTCACAAAAAAAATGTGTGAAATATTTACGTAATACGAAGATCGGGATAGAAACTCACAAAGTAAGAGTTCCATCGAGATCAAGGGAAAATGCCTTCAATATGGGGGTCATGGCGTCTTTTGGAGTCTTTTCGGTCAACTCAAGTGCTCCGGATATTATAGTAGTCTCATCATGGGTCAAATCTCCACCTTTCCCAGCCTATCAGCACGTTGCCACATTACTAAGGTATTTGTTAAGGTATAAAATATAAATCTTAACCGTTGTTAGTTGTTTAGATTTTAGATTACCTCATTGCCGTGAAAATCCACAAAAGTTTTTACCTCTGCCCTGCGTAGAAGAGCAGCATGCCCCTTTCTCAACATCCAATCTAGAATCTAAACAAAATTACAAAATTAACATCGAATTATTCGTAAAGAGATAACATAACTATACACGACTACTCAATAATTACCTTGCTGATAGGATAAGCAATAGGGAAGAAAGCCCATAGCAGGAGACGGACAAACGGAGCCACTGTTGCTCCAACCGTCAATCCATAGCGCGTACAAACCGCTTGTGGTAATATCTATAATAACAAAAACACATACACGCAGGGTAGATCAGATATAGAAACAAGATTATGTGGAGCAAGTTTATCTTTTGTAACGAAAACTAACCTCTCCAAACATCAGAATTAGTGTTACAGATATCAGAACTGCGGCCAATGGTCAAATGGCAATGGGTGCACTCGCTATGCAGATGAACAACAAAGAGACTCATAGGTCAAATACTAAACTGAAAATGGGATCTGGTGAAAACTTTTTACCGAGTGGGTTTGTTGCAAACAACAGTTGTGATTCGTTGGATGATCTTATGAACGGAATGATGAAACGGGTATGATATTTTTTATTTGCTTTATGTTACTTCTATTAATCCGGCAGTCATAGGCTACACTCTCTCATGGGGTCTATACTTCTACTTGTAAGTGAAATATGAACCCTTAACTATCTTAGACGAGTTAATGTTGTTACTTCTTTCTTTCATTATTTAAGTTTTTTAATGTCTTCAATGCATATTTGACTTCTTGAACTATCATTTTTCTGTTTGCAGCTATAACAGTGCCAAACAAAGATATATGGAAAACCAAGTCAAGTCAAGCGCGTATATTCATCTTGCTTCTGCTGCAGAAGCAGGAGGGCTGGTGAGTATATTGTGTATTTCTTATGCTTTATGTTGTTTGGTTGATCACAAAAAAAAAAGGATTTTGAAGGGCAATCTGTATTTAATTTTAATATGTTATAATAGCAAAATGGTTACTTTTTCACATGATCCCTCCCCTACATATATATGTGTATGTGATCTGCTTGTGTTGTATCTCCTGCAGGTCTCTCATGGTGCCATTCAGTTTACAGCATATGAGGAGCTTCGTAAAATGATAATTGATTTCAGGCATAAACAAAAAAACTCCTCCGTTGCTAAAAGTTCTAATTTATTGGTATTCCGGTGAATCATTTTTCAAGCTTCAAACCTATTTAAAAACGTATATTTGGTACCTTTTTTTACTGATTTTTCTATAATTTTTCTTGCAGACTACAATTGAATATGCAACTTTAGGTGCTTCTTCTAAACTGGCTGCCATTCTTGCAACATATCCATTCCAGGTAGGATTAAACGCATGTATAAATGAACATAATTACACAAATCTTCATACATCATAATCTAATCAAAACATATCATATAAACAACACATCGAAGAGTAAACAATCTCAATTAAACACCAAAAGTCTACCTACTTCTCATTTTCACCAAAAACCGATCAATAATTGAATAAAAACGCCAAATTATGCAGTTACCAACATGAACAGATCTAATCGTACCTTACAACACGTATGAGATCTAACGTTATTAGATAAGAAGAATCTATAAAACAGTGAGTTGAAACAACAAATTTGCCCTAATTTCGAAGGAGGCAAACATACAAATATCAAAGAGATTAATACCAAATAATCCAAAAATTTCAAAACTTACTACTCAACTGCCATATATCTATGATAAAAATACATCTAAAAATTAAAACCGAGACACCAAATGCATCTTCAATGTTTCTATCACATTATAAAAAGTTCAATGCCAAATTTGTTCAAACCCTAGCATCAAGTTTTTCATCACATCTCCAAATATCATCACACTATAATCGTTATCACCACTCAACTACCTAAAACACGAGTTTATTTAAACCGTAGCGCATATATATCAAAAAAAATAACAAAACTGAGACTGAAACAACGAATCTCTTGTATTTATCCACTTTGATTCGCTCATAAATATCAAATAAAATAACAAAATTGAGACTAAAACAATGAATATGTGACATACTTGACCAGCATATATAGCGATTTGAGACTGAATCAGTGAAAGATAGGACGATTGCACCGGAGGATGAATGGTTTCTTCAGCTTTCAGCATTCAACGTCTCTATCAGGGCTAGAACCGAAGATGGAACAATGGATCGGATGGGTCGCATGAAGATTCTGCAGAAACATTTGTGTTTAAGAAGATTGGTGGTGGAGGTGGAGAAGGTTAGGGTTTTGGATAACAATATAATGAATAAAGTTTTGATTAAATGAGTTCAACTGCAAGTTACCTTGAAGCCGTCTTCAATTGATAATAGGATTAGGGTTTTCGAATTCATCAAATCGAACCGGAAGTCGTGTTCAATGTTGTTTCATCATCAATCAGCAGCAAGATTCTTTCATTAGAGGCGTCTCTATTAGGGTTTCAAAGAGAATATGGAAATGTGAAGAAAGAATGTGTGAATAAACAAATAAACTCTCTGGGTTTTGGAATTTGTTTCACACATCTGATTTGGGGAAATTTGAATTTGAAATTTGAATGTGATAATTGTTTGAGGAAATCTGGAATGACAGAGGCTCTTCTGACTTTGAAAGAGATGAGCTGAATTGAGAAAGGTGGAATGAGATTTGACTTTTAGTTTTCTTAAAAAAAAGAAAAATTTGAGGAAATGACACATAGGATTAGCTTAAGGGAGAAGATGGCACATAGGAGAGAGATAAGGGAGGGGGCTTGTAATGTTGCCACCTAGGATTTCTAAGGTTTGATTTATTATATTAGTAAGATGTAGGGGAATGGTCCACTAAAAAAGTGGATTTTGTCTAAGTAGTCTAGGAAGGATTGTGATGATAACATGTGGCACTCCTTATAAGTAGGAAGAAAGAGGATTTTGGTACTAAATTATTTTGCTCCTTATAAGTATGGGTTGTGAAAATGATATGTGTCATCCCTTTTGTTTTTCTAAAAAATACAAAAAAAAAATCAAGTACAAAAAATCTAGCATAAAAAAATATAGAACAAAGACTTCTAGTACAAAAAATATATCACAAAAAAAAAATCTGCACAAAGAATCTAATACAAAAAAAAAAAAAAAAAATCCAGCATAAAAAAATTTAGCAAAAAAATTTAACAAAAAAAATTCAGCACAAATTTTTTTTTAAGAAAAAAAATTAACACAAAAATATAGTATAAAAATCCAGCACAAAAAAAATGATATACAACATAGAAATACAAAACATTTTTGTAGATTTTTTAGTTGTCATATTTATATAGTAATATGGTACTCAAATTAAAGATAAAAACGCTCGATTTTATTGTGAAATTTTTATGAAAAAATAATGTAGTATAAAAAAGTTATAAACGTTTAAACAAAGGGGGGGGGGGGGGTGGAATATGCATGTGTCCTTGCATTTGGTAAATTTTTATGAAAAAATAGTGTAGTATAAAAAAGTTATAAAGGTTTAAAAAAATGGGATGAAATATGCACTTGGCTTGCATGTGGAGAGAGAAAGTCAACAAATAGGATTTACCAAAGATACATTTACACTCCTCTTTTTTCTATATTTTCATCTTAACCATTAAATTTGAAAAATAAAAGATTAAGATTAATTCTCATCCTACTTAGGCAAAATAAACTTTGTATTTGATTTTACCCCCATATATGTATATTGTCAAGTCTTGAATTATACATATATGTATATAGTCAATTTTAAACTATATATATACGTATATTACAAAAAACTTAAGAAAAATGTGTGGTTCAGAATGTTTATCAGGTTTCTCAATTAATCTAGTACTTCTCACATGATCATAACACTATTTATATTTATATAAATATAAATAATATATTTGATTTTAAATAATGAATATATACTTACATGAGAACAATTACTATATATATAATTGACGTTAACTGCATAAATTGTCTTTGTGCTTTAGCAAGAGTACACATTTAAGGTCTAGATTTTATAAAAATTTGAATGTTTGACATATCTAGTGTTCAATATGTAACATGTTTGAGTTCTAATACTTACATGTTTGAGAAATGTGGGTTTGGAACAACTTATTGGGTACACACGTTTTCCATCTGTTGAGTCCACTCCTAAGGATAGTAGTAATAAGTAAACCCAAGCGTTTCATAACAATTGAGTAAACACGATCTTCAAACATTTGATATGTCACACTCTCTAAATACCAAATCATACACGTCCTAGTGCATATGTTGCACATTCCGCAAGAGCTCCCAAATAATACTTGCTCACTTTGGTTCAGAGTGACGCTCGATGGTTTAGCATGCAACACCCAATTTAAACTAGACCGGTCTTGTGGCACATTATGCATTCATAAACTAAAGCAGAGCTCACGATCCTATCCTCATGGTTTACAAAGTTGATCGTCACATTTTTTTACACCTTTTCTGAGCGCACCAATTTTTCATCTTCTCCCACCATATTGTGTAGTCATCATTCAAGAACGTATGATAGTAGTGAATTGACTTGACAACTTGTCCAGACGTTCAACCCGCCCTGATACCACTTGTCGCAAATTCTTCTTTCGAGGAACAATGCAATGGATATGGTTGCCCGAACATACAATTTTGTTCCCTTATTGATACAAGTCACTAGTTTCTTCATGCCATATACTTATCAAGGAAGTGGCCACAACTTCCAACTAGTAGTATGCTAGATGTGCGCCACATACACTTTTCATATGTTGAGACCACTCATAACGATTGCAAGAGTAGCCACCATACACAAGCGTTTTTACACAATTTAGATAAGAATTTCAAAGATTTGGTTTGTCACATCGTGCTTTTATAAATTAAACGGTATAACATTAACCTTAAACAAGTTTGAATCATATATTTAAGTGTAAATTGCCAAAATGGTCCCTAAGGTTTGATCACTTTTGCCACTTTAGTCAAAAACTCAAAACTTTTGAATCTAAGTCCCTGTGGTTTCAATTTTTTTGCCATTTTCATCCAAAATCAAAATCTGGTCAGAATTTTCAGTTAACATCCAATTTTTTTGTCTTTTTCCTCTCTTTTAATGAAGGGTAAAATGGTTTTTAACGTTTTATTATAACAAATTAAAAAATCTGACCATTTTGCCCTTCATTAAAAGGGAGGAAAATGACAAAAAAAAAATGAATGTTAACTGAAAAATCTGACAAGATTTTGATTTTGGAGGAAAAGGACAACAAAACTACAGAGATCCAAATTTAAAAGATTTGAGTTTTGGATTAAAGTGACAAAAGTAAACAAACCTCAGGGACCATTTTGGCAGTTTACTCTATATTTAATAGAACTCATGTTTTTACTTTGATAAGTTTTTATAAAATATGAAAATACAGATAAAAAAATCATAGTCGATTTTCTTCAGATATAATTTCTACAGAATAATAATATGCTTATAATAACACATAAACAAGTAAATGTTGTACATAACATCTATACCGTAAGACAGAAGAAAGAATTACTTGAACAAATAAAAATTCAGTGTCAAAAGGGCAAATGAGTAAAATTGCAAGGACACATAAGATGCAAGTTATGGCCAGTTTTAGGAATTTGTCCAATTCGACGTCGTCTAGTGTGAAGAACCCAAGGTAAAACAGCTAGCTTAAGAAGAACAAAGAAAATAAAAAGAAAAACAGGACCACTGTTTCCTAACGGGCTAACGGCTGGTCTTTTTGCTCTTGAAATCATTTCTTAAATGTTCTTGTGTTAAATTTGATTTTATTTTTAAACTAGTATTTCAACCCATCACGCGTTACGGCAACGTCGAAACTTAAAGTAACTCGAGTTTGTACCGTCAAATATCTGATCCGATACGTTTTCGAATAAAACTTATGTCAACATAGACAAACTAAAAACATACATAAAATAAGCACGAAAACAAATTATGTTTTACCTGGCCCATTTTGATGAAATATTTACGTCAAAAAGTAAACCAACTTAGATTTATACCCAAACACAGGGGCGCAACTTAGTGTATATCCGGGGGGGGGGGGGGGGGCGCCCGCCCCCTCGAACTTTTCGATGCGTAGTGTTATGAACAGTACTTTCGTATATAAATTTTTTAGGTATATACATTTCCACCCCCCGTTTCGGAAAAAATTAGGGGAGGGGAGGGGGTCAAGCTTCGCCAATGCCCAAACATACCTAAAAAGCACGTAAGGAAAGAAGATTTCTTAATTTTAAGAATGGTATCGTGCGTTGCAGCGGCATTGAAACGTAAAGTAACTCGAACTTATATACCGCATAGTGAAAATATATTATATTTGACCGACTCGTTTTCGAACAAAACTTATGACAAAATGTAGATCATTTACATCAAAACGTAAACCAACTTGAATCTTTACCGACACGTACTTGAAAAAACACGTAAGAAAATAGTGTTTTAATGTTAAAAAATGGAAACCGCGCGTGACAGCGTTGAAACAAGGAACTCTAATTTATAGCGCCTACTGAAAACATATTATATATAACAAGAAAACATGCATAAAAATAAGCATGAAAATGTATTGACAAAATGTAGATCAACTGAAAACATGCATAAAAATAAGCACGAAAACGTATTTTATTTGACCAACGTACATAAAAATTAGAATATTAAACTCGAAGGGGTCAAAATAATATTTTACAAAGTTTTTATAAAGCTAAAGGGTGTAAATGGTTATGTTAAATGTTGATATTTGACCTACAAAAGAACATATGGTATCCAAAAGCCAAGACATGACTCTTAGATCAAGAAATAAACAGTTGATGAACCAGTCTCTCCCAAAAGATCGTGAATCTTGAACACCTATTCAGAACATCTATTTAAGAGCATGGCTAACATTTGATGAAGACTTGGAACCGCTGTTCAAGAGTACCAACATCTGTTGAAGGCTAGCATCTGTTGAATACCCAAAGCCCTAATCAAGCCAAAGTTCTGATGAAGAAGACCAAACATCTGTTAGGCCAAACAGATGTTAGGACAACTGCAACAGATGATAGCTTAAACAGTGGTTTCTCAATGTAATATTATTTATCTTATCAGTGTTTAGTATAGCCTAGATCAGATGATAGGATTTGCTCAGATGTTTGCAAACATCTGAGAATCTTTTTTGTTAGGATTGTTAGATGCCACTATCAGGGTGATGTCAGCAGATCACGAACAGAGGTTCTGTACTTTGTATAATTAGATCTCTTTTGTTTGAGATCTGGTATCACTTCATTACTTTTATGCGAACCAATTGTAAGTGATCGGCTGAGGGGGAGTCTATGTAAAATCAATTATGTTGTAATTGTAACCATTTGAGTTCAATATAAAACTGTCTTTGATAAAGGGTTCCCAACTTGTGTTCTATCTTACTTGCATTTACAATTTATAAATTGTTTATGTAATTGTTTGTTTATTTCACAAGTTACAAAGAAACTAAGATCCTAACAGTTGAGGTTGTGTAAAAAAGAAGAAAAAATACTTGATGCGATGTTTGCTACAGTGAATCATGTTTCTAGAATTGTTATTATATAAATTTAATTTAAATTAATATCAATAAAATTAGTTAAAAATACACACATACAAAAAAGGTAATATAATCTTTAGTGATGTAAATATTAGAAAAATAAACTTATCATCAAGCATTAATGTTGTAAATAAGTAGAGTAGAGCACTCAACGTCTTACACTACTCTTGAAACTAACTCAACGTCTCAACTATGAAAGTGCTCAACTTTTTTTTTTTTTATTTCTAGAAAGATTTAAGCTTTAGTTCAAGAATATATTCCTATTAAAAGTCAGAGTCATGTTTTTATAAACATAAATAGCCACGTCTATTAAGAATGAATGTTTAAACATAAACACATACAAATTTGGATTGTTTACACTTCTACTAGAAATTTCTAACCAAATCATTTAAAACAATCTTGTACATGTCACCTTCATACGGAACGAAGGTTAAATAAGTATATATATTTTGAATTGGTTTAGTGGTTGTGGACCTTTGGCGTGGGTGGTGTATGGGATTGTAGACCCATGGGTACACAAAGTGAGATTCATTTGGCAAGAGGTATCACAAAAAGATATTATATTCAACGATATTGTTATATACTCGTGCTTTTCACTTCCTAGTTTGGTTTGACTTTGTGATTTCTAAATAGGTCTCTCACCATACAACATTTCAATTTACTTTTTAGAGTAAACTAGAAATTAACCTCCCGCGTGTTGCGGCGCGGGCTACGAAGGCTGAAACACGGACGACACACGTTATAGCGTATGATATTAAACGAACTTTCTAACTTCTTCGTGGGTGGTTTCTTTGCGTTACAAGGACAATTCAGAAACATTAAACGAACTCTTGATTAGCATCAAACACCCAATGAATGACTAAAAAGTAAAAATTTTGTAACCGTTACACGATTGTTAACAACAAATAAGCGAACAGCAAGACATAAGATGGGTTAACTGGATGAGGCCCAAAATATGCTTGACGGTCAATCTACGGATCTGTCTCTTCATGTGTATCAATCAATGTGATCATTTTATGAACTACAAGTCACATGGATCAATATCTAAAGGTTCCAACTCCTATAATACAAGGGCTTAATTAGTTGTTTGTTAAAGCAAGGAACAGATTTACAAAATTCAAACCTTTTGCAACGACCGTTGGATGTCGGCTGTTAGGTTGGCGGCGGCTTGTTGGTGTTGTTCGTCATATATAACAGAAGCAATCAAAGAGTTGCGGGAATGATCAGTAACCTTGGATGGCCAGGCTGAAGCACATTAAAAACATACTAATTAGCTAGTGCTAACAAATGAATTCTAAAGAACCAACCCATTATTTCTCACCATCGAAATAAACCCAACAAAAAAACCTAAACCAATGTATATATTATAATAAATCTAAATTCAAGTTAGTGAAACGAAAAGCATCCGAATGCACATCTTGTTTTTGCATTTATAATCAAGAAATTTGTATACAACCATCGCTTTCTTTGTGTTGGTAGTCAGTCTACTCCATGACCTGAAATCACCAATTTTGTGTGCATTTGTCAATGCTATTTAGGTTTAAAAAGTGAATTCCCAATTGTTATTGTATTTGTATATTCTAATTCAGTAACAAATTTGATAAAAGAGAGATATGGCTGACCTTGGTGGCTGTTTTCTTCATTATCGACTTGTAACGTTCTTCTTCGTCAACTTTTCTTGCTTTACAAAGAGGCATAAAAAGCGATTCAATATAATTAATCAACAACATATTGTTTGATTTTGTCTACACCTCGAGGTTGGTTACCAATTAACTCCCTGCTCACAGTACTTGAGAAGTTAAGCTCTCATTTGCCAAGTCATCAGTTGAGATTGCCATCTTTCAAAGGCACTATGTTATTTTATCCCTTCATCAACCCATGCTTATGCTCTTGTCAACAACCGTACTTTCACCCGGGTGTTCTTCGTAACTTTGGCATTTTCATTCAATCTGCTTGGTTATGAATGGCTATCAACTTATATTTTGGAACTCTTGATGTTGATTGCGGAAAGTCGGCAACAGAAAAGTCTACTGACCAATCCCTTACTTTACGGTAATGTCACCAACCCACTTCTTATAGAACTCAGATTCATCCATATGTGCATACTACTACTCTCGTCCTGCAAATTTGTGAAAAAAATTGTATCTTTGGAAGCTACAAGGGTCTGCTGCATTTGGCACCAGATGATGCATATGCCTGTATATTTATAAAGAAATGGCCAATTTCAGCATTTAGTCTTCGTTTGTATTAAAACGAAAAGCGAAAACAAAAAGGAAACATGCCTCAGCGACTGCAACAAGAGCATCACGAGCAGCTTGTTCCTCTTCAAACAAAGGTACATCTTTGTACTCTTCCTACAGTTTTGTTTTATGGCTGAACCCTGAGAGCTAGATGGTTAATGGTTTAAGTTCAGGCATTGTTACAAATTTTGATTGTGTGTATTTACAGATGCACCCTTCACGACTACTCGGTTATCAGATGAAGTATGATGCACACAGAGTGGCGGTTTCCCGGCAACCCATCCACCATCAATTATGAGAAAGCAAGGAAAGTCAGATTATTTACCTTGCCGGAGAGTCGGGCTATTTAAAACAAAACAAAGTTGGGTTATTTACCAGCAAGCCAACTACCATCAAATTTGAGAAAGCAAGAAATGATTAAACAAAATATATATAGATTATTATCAAATTTCGTGCAACATCAATCCATAATTTGAAACTACACCTTTTGTTTGCACCAACCCGCTCATTTTTATTTCCATTGAGATATGTAATTGTCATTGCCAATTTTTATCGGTTGGGTCCTTTAAAAACATACATTCAAATTAAAGGATGTTAAAATTAAGCAAAAATTGTGTGCTGGTGTTGGCCAAAAAAATGGAACTTCAAGCAAGTAACTTCAAACTCTCAAACAAATATGTTCCAACATTCTTGCACCATGTATGTTTAAAGGTTATAAAACAAATAACCAAACTTGCATAAGTTGACTTTTAATACCTTTCTAATCACATCGTGGACTGTTGAGTAAAGTTAAATCAAATACAATGCAAATTTCAAATAAGCCCAAATGAATAAGAACAACCCTAACTTATTTCATAGTATAGAAAAAGTTGCAATCTACCTTGCAATATGTGTCGATTAATTAATTACCATTCTTTTGAACCATATAATTAATACCAACACTTATCGATTTCTAGACATCCTCAATAGTTATCATTCTTTTAAACCATATAATTAAGTACACCAACACTTGTACTTTGTGTTATTATCATTTTGTTCATTATCCGCAACAACAACCTTCAGCAACAACAACCTTTAATACTGTCAAATCCAGCTCTCTCTTCCTACTGAAAACTCAAGGCATTATTGTTATATAATAACGAATTTCATACAGAGAAAACTTAAAGAAGAGAGAAGCAGACCTATGGTTGTCTATTAGGTTTTTCAGAGGACCGAACTATGGCTGTAGATTACTTGATTAGGCTTCTTCATTTCCGGCAACTTCTTCATCACCGTCGGTCACCAACATATCCCATCTTAACCATCACTGTTCCCCTCTTGTCCGATTTCATCTATACAACCCTTACAAATCATCATAATCATCAACAAAATTGAACATCACTTGTTGATAAAAATTATACAACTAAAAAGAACAAAGCTTGAAATGGTCAGGTTTACCTTACTCACTAACTTTGAGTTCTGTAGCAATTGGATTCCGAGCAAAACCCTCACCTACTCGTCGGAACCAGTCAAATTGTACAATCGAATCGCCGTCGTTGTTGACTGGCCCTAGACGCCGGTAATCTGTTGGGTTTTCTCGGACCGAATCCAAATCACCGTGATGGGCATAGATGAAATCATCGTGGCCGCCTTCATTTTTTATGAAGCGGTGGTGTCCTTTTATGTAGCAAGCAACGTGGAATACAGATGGTACAAGAAGAGTACTACTCTTATAAGCATAAAACATCAATTAAGCATAAGGTACAAATACCTAATGCTCAAACTTGTTGCAAATTAGAAGTATATATAATTACACTTTGTATCTTTTATGTATTACACATATTATAAAACGTGAGCTTTAAAAAAATAATTACAGATTATGTCCAAAAACATAATGTTATGTAACATTTTATGTGCTTTTAACCTAACTGAGTTAATTGTCTTAGTTAGGTTAAATCAAGGTAAGGACAATATTTTAACAACTAACAATATTGTCGTTAAGGTTATCAACAAGATAGTATTTACAAGATGGTAAAAAATGACAAGGATTGTGTGTATAGGTAACTCTCTTTATAATGTTCATTGCAATAATCATCTATAAGAAAATCACGAGGAAAAAAATAGATATATTTATATGGTAGTGTTTATGTTAAAGTAAATTTCTTCTTATCGTTGTCAAATAAGTTAAACTAGCAGGAATGTCCGTGCGTTGCGTTGGGTGTCCGGCTAATATCCAAATCAATTATGATGTATATTACGAACCATAACCCATTCCGGGTTTTGACATTTTATTCTATACAACCCATTACAAAAATAGTCATAGAACCAATAAGGTCACAGACATACAAAGAAAGTCTCTAGAATTTCCATATGAAGAGCCAGGTTTTTTAAACCATAAGAAACTTTCATTAAAAAATATCAAAAGTAAGGGGTTGTTACCTCTTAATTGAGTTCTTAATGGTTTAGACCTCTTCATGATTCAGCACTTAATGGTTCATACTATTTGTTTCGCGAGCAGATGTTGATGTGCGTAAAATACAACATATAAATTATATCAAATACGGTGTAAAATCAACCATTTTTCGGTACTAAAATTGGAAAAAGCTTGTTTCTTCGTTCCTTTTAAATTTACAAGGTCAAAAGAGCTTAAACGCACAAAAGAAGCAAAATGACAGCAAAAACAAACATAAATACAAAGAAGGAGGATTGACACAACTCGCCAAACCCCCATCCACATCCACATCCAAACCAATAAAATAACAAGAATCGGAAGATATGGCACGGAGCCGTGCCCAGTTGAAATTCTCTGCAGAAGAAAAAGACAACAACAAAAGACAAATCAGAAGATTAGCACGGGGCCGTGTTGAGACAACACGGGACGTGGTCAACTCTAAGATTCGCATAATCTGAGATAGTACAACAAGTACATAGGCCACGTGTCGTGCGGGGCCGTGTTAGTACGAGGTCTGACACTGCAGTTAATAAAGAGGAGAGAAATTGAAGGCCACGGGGCCGTTCCAGGCGGGCACGGGCCGTGTTGGACGTCTTACTTCAGCTATAAATAGGGGTGCTTGGTTTCATTCCAATCTATCCCTTGGCAAACCACTTCTCTCACACTTGCCACCACTCCACCACCACTACAACACCATCATCCACCACCATCATGCATCGTCCATCATTTAGAGTGTGTAGTAGTCTCGGAATCCAAGATCGGTCATAAGAGTTCTTGTCAAACAAAGGTCATGCTTGGCTAAACTTTTACATCACTTGGTGAAGACAAATCTTTTATGTATCTCTTTTTAATTTCCAATATTCGGCTCCTTTTTATTTGGGTATGTATTAATGACTTTAATAACTAGTTTTTTTATATTGAAGGCGAATTTATCTAACCATTCTTCATATGTTGTTGATTCACATATTCGTGTCTTTACGGTCTATATAAAGCGCGTTAACTACTTGGAAGGGGGTTAGAAGGGTGGTTGGATAATTCTATGTCTCGTTCAGTGTATAGATCCTGCGAGAATCTGGTTCAAGCTTAGTACTACTTCACAGTTTAGGCGTTACTGGGCGGCCCAGAAGAAAGTAGGAAACCGCTTGAATCCCTTATCTATAAACTGCTATTAAAACTTTAAACCAACCCTGCGAGGACTGTATCCCTGCTGACTCAGACCAAAGGGTTGAGGGTAACGCTGCCTGGAAGGGGGCCTACTACTTTTCGCATTAATAACTTAATTATCTTTCAAGAATCCAACCTTGCGGGACTATATGCCTGCTGAATCAGACCAATAGGTTGAGGGTAACGCTGCCTGGAAGGGGGGCCTACTACTATAACTTAAAGATAATCTCTTAAAATGTCCAAAGTGCCTAAATCATTAAGGATACATAAAAGAGGAGTTGGAACCAAGTGATTCCTTCTTGTGTATCTGTTTTTCTTATATTTTATTTTTGGTTTTTAGTTTATCTTTTTATAACTTTAAAAATCTTTTCATCAAAATTTGGTTAGATTAGACGTTAACAATAAGCCGGTATTAAAAGTTCTTGTGTCCTTGGACGACCTCGGTATCCTGGCATCACTATACTACGTCCGTGATTGGTGCACTTGCCCTAACGTGTGTGTAGAGTAATAGTATTATATCGTGTTTTATAAATTTAAAACTTGAATTTGCGAGTAAAAAGAGAAAAAATATATCTAAAAATATAACCATACGCACGCATGTGAATGTCTGAATGGTTCAGACATTTGCCTCTAAATGGTTAAGCATTATACTAAGTCTGAATGGTTAAGATCTCTAATCTGAATTGGTCAGACATTTACTTTTGAACGGTTAAGGATTATACTGCATCTTAATGATTCAGACCTCTTACTGGTTCAGCACTTAATGGTTCAGACTTCTTTCAGCACTTAACCATTCAAAATTTTCCAACCAACCCGTAAATTTACCCACAACCTTATTAACAACAATAATAATATATAATACTAAAATAGCCAAAATTTGTACACATCCATATACTTTAATCAAATAATACACAAATTATCAATCCAAAATTTGAATTCTGCAACCAATAAAAACAACACAACTTGAATACTTTAATTCAACGCTATGGAACCAATTTAATAATTCAAGTAAAAGATACATATTAGGGTGTAAGGAGTGGTTAAACACTTTGGAGTGGCAAACCAAAAACCCGACCAATCAGAGCGCGCCATGTCAATCAGTCAAAAGTGTTTAAACTTTGGTGAAAAGTGTTGGCAATGGTTTAGACACTTTGTGAAGTGGTAAACTATTTTTTTTTTAAAAAGGAAAAAGGTGTGATTGGTTGAGATAAGAATGGACCCCACCCACATTACCCTCTCTCTCTCAGTCATCTTCTTCCCTGAATCGTCATGCCATCCCCGATCGTGTTGCCTTGCCGCGTCGGCATCGGGTCGGCGGCGGTGTTTGCCGATCGGCAAACCCGTTTGCCACCCTTTGCCGACTACCACATCGTATACCCTTAGGGTGTAAGGAGTGGTTAAACACTTTGGAGTGGTAAACCAAAAAACCGACCAATCAGAGCGCGCCATGTCAATCAGTCAAAAGTGTTTAAACTTTGCTGAAAAGTGTTGGCAATGGTTTAAATATTTGGTGAAGTGGTAAACTTTTTAAATAAAAAAAAAGGAAAAAATGTGATTGGTTGAGATTGGAATGGACCCCACGCCACACCCCCTCTCTTTCCTTGCTCCCTTCCCCGCATCGGTGAAGCCTCACTGACTTCACTCCCATTTCGTCAAACACTTCATGCGGCAAGGGGTTGGCATTGGTTTGCCACTTCGGTAATTGGGTTTGCCGAGTGGTTTACCGAGCCACTCCGCACGCCCTTACTATTATTATCCTAAACGACGTAAATTACTCATTATCAACTACTACAAACATAAGTTGATGACGTCAGAATTCAATAGGTCAGGCCCTTTATTGATCAAAATGGGCGGCAACTTCAATAGTGCCAGGCAGCTGCCTGGCACTCCCCTATTGGCCCAACAAATTTACGATTTTATCCCCCTTTAAAATTACGATTTTGCCATCAGTTAAAAATTATGTTTTCGCCCCCGCTTAAAAATAAATTTACGCTTATGCTCCCAGCTAAATATTTCAATTTTGCCCCCGATAAAAAATTACGAATTTGACCCGTTTCAGTTTACAGTTTTGCCATTAGTTTTTTTCCCTTAAATATACGATTTTGCCATCAGTTCAAAGTTATGTTTTTGCCCACGCTTAAAAATAAATTTACGCTTTTACTCCGGCAAAAAATTGTAATTTTCCCATCGGCTAAAAATTACGATTTTGCCCCGTATAAATTGATACTTTCGCCATTAGTTTTTTTTTCTCACAACCAAGTTACGATTTTACCCTCAACTTAACTTTACATTTTCCCCATCGTTTTTGTTTTGTTTTCCTGGTGACATTACAATTTTGCCCCCAGTGTAAAATTACAGTCGTGTCGGCAACTTCCTGGCACTCCCCCGTTGGTCCATTTAGTTTACAATTTTTCCCTGAAATAAATTTATGATTTCGCCCTCAGTTAAAAATTACGTTTTTCCCATCGTTTTAGTTTTTTTTTTTTACCAAAACTATAAAGGTTTTTTGTTTTAATTGGTTTATTTATAAAATGTTTTTGTCAAGTTTCTTTTTTAAGGTATGTGTTGGTGCATTTTTTTGTGTCTGTTACTGTGCGAATAAGCTAGATAGAGCGTGTGTTGAATATTGTATAGATATACGTGTGTTTAAGAGTGATATGAGCGCATGATATGAACCTGTGCAGGAGTCCTACGCACGCAGGAGTCCTATGCACGTAGGAGCGCATGAGTATGCCATATAAATAGTAGTGTCATGCGCTCTAGCTCATAAGTTTGGAAATTTCAGGATTTGAGAGGAGATCGAATGCGTGTTCTCTCCTAGAGCTTAGATGATGTATGCTCTTTCGGTATGATTTGGAAGCTAATAAAATCGGGTTGATTAAACGTTACGCTGCCGAAATTTCTACCGAATTATTGTTGTTATTTGTGGTTGAAGAAAAAAAAATTATGGGTAGCAGTATTGATTTTAATATTACATTCCAAGGTCATCGTTGTAGTTTATTAAAGTTGTTACAATAAATTTTATATAAGTACATGCTATAATGTTGAAAATTTCATAATAGTTTCTATGAATATTTGTGAATGTTATCATATTCTTGTTTATATTTTAATATTTGAAATGCTTGTATGGAAAAGATGATATACGAGTAAATTAATCTAACATTGAGAACCTCGTGAAACCTTTTATATTATATGTACTAACATAATTTATATAAAAAAGAGTGGACATACTCGATCATATGTTATTATATGCTACTAAAACATTGTAAGAACTTAATGATTATGTATTTATATGTTTCAAGTTACACTAAATATATATATATATATATATATATATATATATATATAAGTATCCGTTAAAATGAGAACCACCTCGAGTTGTAAGAACCGCGAGAACTTTTTGATCCGGGGCGAGGTGGACCAAAATTTGTTTTCGGAAACGTAGATGCATGTATAAAAACAACATTTGTAAAAAAAATTCAAAAAAAATGCCGTGGGTGTAGTTTTGAGCACCACAAGTTTGTGTTTACGGGACCCGTAAATTTTCCGGCCAGAATTACGGGTCCCGTAAACACAAACTTGTGGCGCTCAAAACTACACACACAACATTTTTTTTTTGAATTTTTTTTACAAATGTTGTTTTTATACATGCATCTACGTTTATGAAAAAAAAATTTGGTCCACCGCGCCCCCTACGGTATAGTTCTCACGGTTCTTACAACTCGAGGTGGTTCTCATTTTAGCATTCCCCTATATATATATATATGTATAAGAGATATGCTTTTGATTTATTGTATCGTGATAAGCTAATACAAAAAAAATTATATATTTCTTACAAGTAATGAAAAAATCTTATTTCATAAGGTTGTATCATAACCTATTTATTTGGTGATATGTTATATAGTCATGCATTGTATAATCTAATGTATATATTATGTTCCGTATGTTATAAATTTGGATGGGGACATCAAAGTGACCAGGGTTGTGGTATATGATCACAAGCTATAAAAAGGATTGAATTGTGGTCAAGGTTTATATAAAAAGACACCTGGAGTGTCTAACTTCTCAAAGCTTGTTATGAGTTTATCGAAGCTTGTAAGATTTTAAACCGACAAGTATAAATGTCTCAGTTATATAACTACATCTCGATTTATATCATGTGATAAGAATAATATATATCATAATCCATTTAGCAAAACAATTTCCATCGTCAAATATCCCTAATTGTTAAAGAATATATATAAAGTTTGAAACAACAAGCATGAAAGTTCTGTGGTTCTAATCCATTCCCTGATGTGAATGTGATGATATAATGATCAATTCAAATGTTATGATCATATACATAATTAAGAAAATTGTAATGATACCGCCATGAATGTTTTATGGGTATAATCTATTCCTTGAATAGAATGTAATGATATAATAATTGGTGTAAAGTTCGTGATGATGGTAATTGAGGAAATTGTTATGATGATCATGTAATAAGATCAACCATGTTAATAGTGCAATGACTATACAATGATCGTTATAAAGGTCATGGTCATGATCATGGTAACTGAGGAAATTGTAATAATCCTCATGGTGACAACCATTTTAATATTGAAATCAACCACAAAAAGTGGCACCCATAGGGAGTGATTATACAAACATAAAACATGTGAAACATTTTCTACCATGAATATTGAAATAATATTACATTATTCTCTCATACTTCCTATCGTGTATTGAACAAACACGATGACAACTAAAACATATCTGATCATAAACCAGAAGTTTATGGATCGTGATTATTTAATTCAATGGCATGACCGGTCAGAGTATCCCGAGTCATTGATGATGTGAAATATATTGAAGAACTGGAAGGAACTGGAAGATTCTTCAAGATAATAATTAGCATGTAATGTTTGCTCTCAAGGGAAATTATATATTTGCAAAATAAATGAGGGTGTGTATACCTAAATATTCTGGAAGCGACTAAAGGATATGCATATCCCAACATGATACCAGTTAGTGTTTTAAATCGATGCATCATCTAATTGGTTATCAAATCCACAACCTGAAGCTTGTGTGAGTGTGGCTTAGCTAATGTGGTAGCAAGCATATTAATCCAGATTAGTATATTTATTTGATAATAGTGAATTTGATTCCCAAGTTATTAACGATCATTGGAATAAGTGTTATTGTTGAGATGATCACTAAACATCTACTATTGGTTACAAAGCCAATGATCATGAGAGGAGCAAACGTTCATTTAGGTACATGTAATTTTATATATAGTACCATCAATTCACATCAAGCCAATAAGTTAAAGTTCTCCCCATACAGTTGGTTTTTGGTCAGGAACCAAAGATGTCTCATCAAAGATTTTGGTTGTGCTACATACATTGAAACTCATCCACCACACCGCACAAAGATGGGACTTCTAAAAAGTTTGAGAATATGTTGGGTATAAATAATTGTCTATGATTAAATACTTAAAGCCATTAGTGAGAAATTCGTTTATGGCTCATTGGTTTTCACTTTAATGAATGAATGTTCCCAACATTAGGGGGAGATAACAAACAGTTGGAAAATGAAAAGTGAAATGAATTATCATGTCATCTTGATCCTCAGACTATAAACTATGAACTAGAAGTTTAAAGTATAATCAATATTAAAGAACAAATTACCAGACAAGTTCACTGACCTAAATAGAGTGACTAAGTTATATTTGTGTCCCAAGAGGATAACCACATATTTTTGTAATGAGTCTATTGCACGCCTAAAGCGTGGTAGACTAGTTGATTCCAATAATAAAATTCCTCGAAAATCGGAGCAAGTAATTAAGATGGTCAAGTCGAGATTATAGTAATAAGATCTCCTGAAGAGACAAAGACATGGTGGTTCAAGAAGAACCTCGGGTACCTGAAAATAAAGAGATCTCGATAAGTTGTATCATGTCTAAGATATGTATGGAATCGAAATAAAAATCGACGTCATTATACTTTTGTATATAATGTAGCGCTTAAAATGATTAAGTGATAAGGATCAAGATTTAAGATCTGCCTATGAATGAATATTAAGAAATGATTGGCCAAAAAAATAGAAAGACGCAAATAAGGCAGAGTTTAGTTCTCTAATGAAATGGAAAGTTTCTGGACCAACAGTGCATACAACTGAAGTTGTAAAATATGTTGGATACAAATGTGTCTTTTACGCGAATTATGTGAATATCAAATTAAGTGATATAAGTCAAAATTGGTTCCACAAGAATTTTCACAAAGACCTATGATTGATTATGAGGAAACATATTCTCCAGTGGTGGATGCATTGATTTTCCAATATTTTATTAGTCTGGTAATATAAAGAGAGAATTGATATTAGTCTTATGAATGTTATGTATCACTTGATACTGAGAGTTTACATGAAAGTCCCGAAAGATTAAATTATGTAGGTCATGTAAAGTAAGTTCTCGATAACAATGTGATCATTGTATACATATTCGGATTTTGAATAGGTTATGATTTTTTACATGTTGGATATAATTGAAACTCATGATGAGTTTCTAAAGCAATTGGGTGCTTAAAAGTTAACTGAAACATCTTAACAATGTAATACTTGTGCACCAAGAAACGTACATAGAAACTTGTACCCAGTGATTGTGATATCTCAATAAATAGTGTACATGCATGGTACAATATGGATTTTGAAGATAAAAGCAAGTGCTCATGACATTTTTGCATATCATATAGATATCTATGTGTTATATGGGTAAGTTTATGTAGCAAAACTCATGAAGAGTGAATGCACGTGTATATTTGGATAAGATGAACAGAATTCCCTCATGGATTGATAATGCCAGAAGCATTGATATAAAAACCTCAAGAATGTACTATATGAAGTTGACAAAATACGTATGGGCTAAAATAGTTGGGGTAGAGTGTTGTACAACTCGGGATATTTACATAAAGAGGGATATACGTTTGATTAAACTAGCCATGTTCTATCAACATTCTACTTTTAAAAGTTCACTATAATCGCAATTTACAGTAGTGATGTCTAGGTATCATCGAGAGAAATTTTCGAGCTTTTAGAGGGATAATTTTTCAATGACCTTGGCATGATCTAATTATTACTCGAACTGCAGTTCGAGTATATATGTAATTATATTTTACCAATCCCTCAAGTACATCTAGAAGATGATGTTTGGATATTTTAGTATGAACATAGTTTAACTTTAAAGGTTGTTAAGTCATTTGTTATAAAAAAATGCCTATTATCATCTCCTACCAAAGTAGAGATTCCCATTCTAGAAGTACCATCGTTAAATGCATAAGTGCACTAATATGTTTTCTTTAGCTATGTATGGTTATAATATCTTTCACTTGAGCTTATTGTCATGATATAACCTTTGTCAAGCGAAAAGACATTGGAATGAGTTCAAAGAAATATTTCAAGTAGGGGTGTGCAAAAAACCGAATTAACCGAACCATAACCGAATTAACCGATAAAACCGAACCAAATAAAAAACCGGTGGGTCGGTTAATGGTTTTTTTGAAAACCGAAAGTAGCGGGTCGGTTATGGTTATCAGTTTTCCCATACCCAACATAACCAAACCGAACCGACATGTAATAAATCTTTGTAGGATTTAGGACTTTTCACCATATTTTTAATATTTGATGTTTTGACTAAAGATTTTTAGTACTTATGGGGTTTTCATATCATTTTGTGGTTTTGATTGAATGTTTATTTGAATTTATGGAAAGTATCATATCACTTTATATGAATATTCGATACTAATTGGTATTAATATTATAGATTATATGTATTTTTAAATACTATGTAATATACTAATATATACAAATATGCAATAACAATTTATTTCATGTTAAAAAAATTAAGCTATTTTTAGCTAAGTAAATACATGGTTAACCACCCCTAACCGACCCGCTATAACCATCAAAACCGAATAACCATAACCACCATAACCGATCGGTTATGGTTATCCAATAACGGACATCGCGGTTATGGTTATGATTTTTGGTCAAAACCGACCCATGCACACCCCTAATTTCAAGTATAAACGATATTTGATTATATATTACTAACCCATCAAAACAAGTTTGGTTAGCCTTGTAGATGCAGGAATGTAACAAAACACACCATTGCTCAACATAAAAGATTGCACATTAAGGGATCAAGTGACAAATCATTGGCTACAAAAGCTTTGTTCGACTTTCAAGGAAGATGGACACACGTCACTTAAAGGATACATGTTAAAATGAGAGGGAAACTTATTCAAGTTGCACTCCTTTTCCCTTGACTAAGTTTTGTCCCATTGGGTTTTCTTAGTAAGGTTTTTAATGAGGCAAAATACCTGATCCAATAGTATCAGGGGGATAAAATGCGCGCTGCCCTCTTTTTCCCTTAGTTGAGGTTTTGTCCCGTTGGGTTTTCCTAGCAAGGTTTTTAACGAGACAGCACTACCAAGCATATAATACATTGTTTTCTTTTATCACGTGGATAGTCAAGGGGGAGTGTTATAAATAAACTATATTATGTTGACTATCCACATTCTAATTCCCGTCTCTTCGTGTCCTTTGTATTAATGTAAGAACACTATATATAGAGGTTCTTTGTATTGCATGGTTACATTTCAATGAATACGAATTCCATAATCTATATTTCTCTCAACAATACATATAATCGTTGTTCTTATCTGTATGTTAGTTGCTAATAGGTCGTTGTTTCACAACAAAATGTATAAATATTCTTCTGAAAATGTTATTACCAAATACGATTATAAATAAACCTTCTTACTTCATAATGCATGCATTTCCCGCATTATTGCGGGGAGAATTCCCACTAGTTTGCTCACCTATTTGCTCAACATTTTAAATTTTATTACTGGAATTATAAAAAAGGTTAATCGTCATATATCATTAATAATATGCCATGTCTATCACTTTCAAAACTAAAAGTAAGGACACAAAGCTTCATTGGCAAGTACCAATGCATCTATTTTATAAAATTTACTAGTTTTTAAATCATATATTGGAAATTTTAGTGAAAATGGGTTTTTCACTAAATATTTTGGACATCAATAATATTTATATATGTGTTGTATAAATAATTATTTATGGTTTGTGTTCAAACTATGTCCAAATAGAGCTAAGATGAATGAGATATCGAAGCTTGAAGTTGTATGTTTGGAACAAACAAAGATGAATAAAATGGATTGGTTTGTCAACTTGTCCCACATAGGTGGCATGACAAAACTCAAAGTGGTATATAAGGAGGAGCACTCGTTGTAAATTGTTTCCTTAAAGGCAAACACTAGTGGGACCATAGGGTGCGCTGCACCCGCACATATGCGCGCGAGTATGGATGGCGCATGACCAGGTGGCGTCCTGGTATGCGTAGTGGCATCCGTGTGGCGCGCGACTCCACATCTCATATGCGCGCATAACATGAGCTATAGGCCAAATGTGGTGCACTTTGAACTTCGTACACCGCTTTTGTATTTTTGCCCATGAGCGTGTGGTCAGATACATGGCGGGTCCGCTTATGGCGCACCTTGGATGGCGTAGGCTCATAGCACAAGTTCGTTATGCGTCTGTCATTGGCTACGGCGGAAGCGCAGTATGCGCACGAGGTCCTTATGTGTGGGTTTGCTTATGGGGCACCCAAGGATGGCGTGAGGTATCCCGTTGATATGCGCGCTCCTTGGGGGAATGTCATTAGTCATGGCGGATGGTACATGGCGCAACATGTGGTGGGTGTCTCACGTGTGGCGCGAAGAGTGCGGAGCACGCGGCCTGCTTACGGGCGGGTCACACTCAGTCAACCCAGTCTCCGTCAGTTACAGGAAAGCTTTGACTACCACTTAAATTCATTAAAATGATATTAAACCTTGTTTATTATAGAATTAATTGTCTAATTCATGACGATAATAAACATGGTTTAATGGCTTCTTTATGTGTGTGGTTATAAGAAGAGAATGTTGGGTCATTCTAGAGATCATCGAAAAGATGGAGAAATACACACACATGAAAGAACGTTTGTTCCATAGAAATTTAGAGAAGAGTATTCTCTAAATTGTCTTTTTATACAACTCAGTATTTTCCTACAATATAAAGAACACCAACTTATACCCGGTGTAATCTCGGGCGCGAGTGCCATCTCCGGCAGTACACATACTGTTCCGGTTGTTGTACCCTGGGAGACAGACCGTCTGAGAGGAGGTGCGGAGTGCGGAATCTGTTTTAAGGGAAGCGTGTTGAACACGTGCCTCAACCAAAAATCTTCAACGACAGTTTGTTCATTCTTGCAGCGGAGGTTTACTAAAGGGTGCGGTAGAAGTTCTTCCAAAGATGTTGGCTTGAATCAATATTGGTACAATTATTGTGTATTTTATTTTCTTTCATTTGGTTTATGTAACCGGTATTGTACTTGATGAATTTCCCATAAATAACGAGAGTCTCGTTATTATTTATTTTATTAATATTTTAATAAAAAGTGAACCTAGTTCTTACAATCTTAAAACAGACTTTCGTGAAGATTGTTGCTACAATCTGAAATCCCTTCTCTACGAGGATTTAGGTTCACGAAAGTTAAAATATTTAATGGGATTTTTGTTAAAATCTTGAAAATATTTTTTGGGAAATATTTATTTAGTACAATGAGTCGGATTAATTTTATGATTGGAGTACAGTCTTTAATCCGAATACCGGGTTGCAAAACGATTTTTTGATTCAAGTTTTGGAGTTCATGGTTTTTGTTCGTGTTTAGATAAAACCGAACATATACATAATAATATGTATTTCAATAGGTTTTTGAAATACTAAATTTTCTAATGAGCGTATTAGAAAATTTTATTTTGTAACCTCTTTCAAATTAAATGTTTGTAACGTTTAATTTATTTTAAGCTTTTAGTAACCATAATTGAGAGTTTAATGTTGGTTTTAAAAGTCTTGAAATATATTTATTTTCTAATTAGCATATTAGAAAATAATTATTTTATAAAATAACTAGTTTTAATATCTTCTAACGAGCGTGTTAGAAACGTTGTTGAAAGAATAACGACATTAAAACTTTTTATATCTCTAACGAGCGTGTTAGAATTGTATAGAATGATAAGTTTTAATATCATCTTTTATATCTAATGAGCGTGTTAGATACGATGATTGTGTAAAACTAACTTGTTAAAAGACGATTAGATTTTCTAACGAGCGTACTAGAAAATATACGTTTAGATTTTCTAACGAGCATGTTAGAAAATATTATTATTTCAAATAATTACCGACGAGCGTGTTGGAGATAATTATTTTGGACAATAAACCTTGTAACGGTTTCGTCTAAACTAGTAAATTTCTAATGAGCGAGTTAGAAACGGATTTTTCCACATACGTTTAAACGATTTTTATTTGTTTATTTCTAATGAGCGTATTAGAAATAGTTTATATTTTTTTTTTATAAACTTCGAAACAAATTTTGTAATCGATTATTTCTAACGAGCGTGTTAGAAACGATTTAAAGAGTTTGATAGTTGTTTATTTTCTAACGAGCGTGTTAGAAACGATTTAACGACTTTGTTAATTGTCTATTTCTAACAAGCGGGTTAGAAAACGTTTATTTTATATAAACCAAAAACGGCTTATGGCTATAAATAATCGTCTAATTTTCTAATGGGCGTATTAGAATTAGTTTATCTTATAACCAACTATTTTAACGATTTGCAATCGTTAATTTCTAACGAGCGGGTTAGAACCAGGTTAACTATGATAAACTATTTAAGATGATTTGTAATCGTTTATATATATTTTCTAACGAGCGTGTTAGAAAAAGTTTATATTTATTTCTAACGAGCATGTTAGAAAATGTTCATTTAAACCAAAAGTGAATATTTGTATTCGTTTTATTTCTAACGAGCGCGTTAGAAGCGGTTTACTTTATAAAAACCGAATATTTCGAATGTTTGTTCAACTTTTAAATTCTAATTAGCATATTAGAATTGGTTATCATACAAACCACTCATTTTAACGATTGGTAATCGTTAGTGTCTAACAGCGGTTAGAAATGGTTTGAATATGATAAACCATTTATTAAAACGATGTGTATTCGTTTTATTTTCAAACGAGCGAGTTTGAAATTGTTTTATTTATTAAACTATTATAAGGTTTATTGTCTTGATTTGTAATCAAAACATAAAAATATAGTTTAATATTAAAACACTTGCAAAAACAAGAAATGTTTTGAACGAATAAAACATGTCTTTGCAAAGTATAACGTCTTGAACCATATAATAGTCTTGGAGAGACTATTTGGTGAAAAACAACTTTATACTTTGGACAACTTGTGATTATTCAAGTTTAGAGTTCCAAGATGAGGGAGTACCTCAAAACATGACACCGAACGAAATAATTGCGTTTATTTCGGTAAAAAGTGTTGAAGATAATAACACTTTGGCTTTTGATGTTTAGATATCATTGGTGTATCCGTTATTTTGGACTACTAATAAGTTGTCAAAATGATACACATTTTGATACAAAGTGTAAAAAGTAATTTACACAAACACAACGAGCGGGTTGTGATCATGACTTATGTAATAAGTCACAAATCAAACATCAAATGCATAACGGCGTCGTGAGAAACGTGGTGTATGGTTTGAGATGGAATACACGAAAACAAGATATGTCATCTAATGTTGAGAGCATCAACATGGAAATGCACATGTAAGTTTTCAAAGAATATAACATATGAAAGAAATATATGTTATTATTGTAAATGTTTTAATAAATTTAGGAAATTTATTAATGGAAATTTACAATAGTGATGGACTTGTAGATGCTTCTACCACCATCAATGTTGTTTAAACTATGTGGAGGTTTGGTCCTCAATTTGGGAGAGTATCCCAATACATGGTATTAATGAAACAACAACGTAAATGTATATATCACCATCGGCATACGTGAATGCTTTGGTTGAGAGTCAATCTAAATGACTATATCTCAAGACTCAAGTGATTTTATACAAAGATTTTCATCAAAGTGACTTGGATTAAGACTTATGTTTATGTAACACCTCGAAAATTCACGTCCTATAATGTGTTGACACGTGTCATATGTTTGAACGTGTGAAAGAGTGTTCTGAAAGGACTAAAGTTGACAATCATGGGAAGTATGTTAATATACGAGTTCCAAATGTCAACAGTGAATAAATATATGGTACATTAACCCTACATGTTGTTTATAGCATCAAACGAATAAATCATGGATCATGCGAAGCTAAAAGTGAGAGATTACAAACTGCAGGGGTTAAATGTGTCAACATGTTTAAGTTATACCTCTGAGTGACCTTTTACAAACCTGAAGCTTTGTAACTGTTAATTATGCTCACTAGAATGCACGATATAAATTTCATAAAGTTTCGTTATCGTATGAGAAAGTTATGATCAAATTCGTACATAAGGGGTTAAAGCGTCAACGTTGAAAGTTACGACTTTTCGGGTTAACATGAAGTGACCAAGGACTTAGAAAAGGTAGTATAAGTCTTGAGGCCCTTATGTGTCAATATAGAGGGCTCAAAATGCAAGAAAATAAGCTTGGTTGACCTTTCGAAAGGCCAAGAGGTGAGATGCAACATCTTAAAAATGTTTTTGCCTGATCAGAAGGCCCATGCGGGCCGCGTGACATATATCAACACCTTACGCGGGCCGCCTGGCCCGCCCAGATGCAGAAAATCGTTTAACTTGCCTGTTCAGCCTTCTAAACGACATGTAATGCCCTTAAACCCTTCCAAGAGACCCCTAAACAACCCCTAAACACTTAGGGACACTTGTAGAAGGATTGTGGTCAGTAGTAGACTTGTTTGTCAACTTCTTGTGGTGATTAAACCACTATATAAGGCCATTAGTTGCAACAAGTTTCCTCATACTTCATTCTTGCAATCTGATCATTCCTGGAGCTCAAGTTTGCTCTCAAGTGATCACATTTCGTGCATAGGACCTTGGTAAGTTTGCTAAACCTTTCTTAATTAAGTTTTAGCCTAGTTTTAGCTTAAAAGTCAAACCGTCGTAATTAACGGTTGACTTTAAGATTAATCACAAATGGTCCAGTGATTAGTCGAATCAAAAGTAGTTATAAGTTGGTAATTATGTGGGTAATAAACCCTTAAAAAGGTTCCCCCTGATTCCCACTCTAACTAGGTCAAATGTCGGGTCAAACCTACGAATAAAAAAGTCAACAGAATGTTAAATTTACAATTTATGCATGATTAGCAATGTAGAACATATACAACCTGTTTGATCATTTATATAACTTGGTAATTAGTGTAAGAACATGTCTAAACATGTTCAACCCGACAATTTCCTGTTTAGACCCGGTTCGGAACCGAAAGTCGCATAGTTTGACTTATAGTTTGACTTTCAGTTCTGACCCGTTATGGTATGTTTTAGAAATACCAAAGAGCTTCATTTGGACCAGGTTACATGCTAGTATAACCCTCTGTGATTATACACCATGGTTCATTAGTTAACCAATTAATTCGCATGATTCCGTTAATTGCCCATATGTTGACCATTATGCCCTTTTCACCTTAAAACGTGATTTTTGCAAATGTAAAAGTGTAGAAACCTTAGTTACTGATATATAGACTTGTATGCAAAGTTTGACATCAGTTTGAGGTGTAGAATGAGAGTTATGCTCATTAGCGTAAATTGAAGGCTTTATGTTAATTAAACGACATAATTAGCATATGGCCTATTTAAACATACTTTTTAATATAAAATATTTTACCCACTGATGTAATATATTATTTTGGGATTTTTAAATATTTTTAATTAATTTTAGGCTGAGCATAATTTGTAGTCGTAGGCTTAATCCGGTAATTGTCGGTTTTGCCCTTACGGGCTATAAAATGAGTTTTACATGTCTAATTGACTCCAAACCTTTTTCTACTGATTACATATGGTAAATAAATTATTTTAAGCCTTCTGGAATGATAAAAATATCAGCTTTGTATATAGAACCCGTAAACGGCTTTTAATCGCCTTTTTAAGCGTTTTTAACGCAAAGTATGTACTAGAACTATTTTAAACATACAAGGGTTGATACCTACTGATATCTTAGGAAAAATATAATATTTTAACAGTAAGCAAAGGTTGATAAACTCAGACTTCAGTTTTGAGCTTCTCGGCTTATGTGAAATTACCGAAATGCCCCTACGGGGCATAGTTTGGTTATAATTGATAAATTTCACATATATACTTTACCCTACTATTATAACTTAGTAAACTAAGTATTTTTGCTGATTATATCAGACCCGTAACTCAGGTTAATAATTAAACTCTTTTATAACCTTGTAAATGACCAAACTACCCCTACGGGGCATAGTTTGTGTTTAAATTCGTTTCGGGCATAATAAAAGACATCTTACTGATGTCACAACATATATGAAGCATATTAACTTAGGAAACCTGTAAATGGCTCATATGTATACCCGTTACGCTTATTGCACGTTCGGTTAGATTTATGTAACTAGTTTACATAAACTAGCCTAAACGGGTCAAACCTTAACGGTTTTATCTCAAAATCCAGAATGTGTATGAAATACCCATATTAAGCAAGTCTCTGAACTTGTCGGGTTTAAATCACATTCTATCCGGTCTTCGCCTAATCGTGCGTTTGAACCATATATTTCTTTAAGACTAACCGGTCTAAGTTTAGGCTTAATTAAAGACCTGTTAGCATTCTAATTGGTTATTTATACCATCATTCCAGACTAGAGCCTTCCGGTAAATTGTACCTACGCTTACTTAAGTGAATACGGCTGAGTTATTATAACTCTTGCTATTTAAGACAGGAGCTAGCTCAGGTAAATACTCTTAACTTATTTTCCCTATACCGGCTTGGGATACGGTATAATGATACCGCTTGGTCGGGTATTGAATGTTTAATCGGATTGTGATTAAATTATTGAGGTAACCCGGTTTAATATGTATTGTTTGAAATAAAAACCTTTAGGGGTTAATGACCATGTCCCGGATATCCCAGACATCATTGTATTATAAAATGGCCACGTCTTAAGCACGGGGTGTAGGCATACACCTGACAGTTGCTTAAGTAATAACGGTATCTCACTCTCTTGTGGGCCTATACTTGTGGCGTGTCTGTTAATCTGACTCGGTTTCTACATCGGGCCCTGAACGTACAACGAACATGTAAATCTGTATACAAGATTATAAATATGATTATCCCAAGTTATAAAAGATTAATTTTGCCTCTGTGCATTTTAATCAAAGTGTCAAAATAATTTGTGCCTGGTGCATCTAAATCAATTTTCTTAAACTCTTTTCAAATGAGTCAGTTGAGTGTATTTACCGGTGAAAACTGACGTATTTTCAAAAGTCTAAGTGCCAGGTACAAGTACGTAATAGGCTGGAAGCTGCTCAGGACATTAATAAGGAATCTTGCAAGTTCTAGGCGTCTAAAGTCTGTTGAACAATGTTTATGTTTTAAGATCCGCCTGTGGATCCTTTACGTTCCGTTGTAATACTTGGATATTACTTTTTATTCGGATTGTAATATATTTATCTTTTGCTTCCGCTGTGCATATAAATATTGTGTTGTTTGACTATTATGTTGCCAACCACGTCACGATACTCCCCACCGGGCCCACCGGTGACACGTGGAAAGTCGGGGTGTGACAGGTTGGTATCAGAGCCAACACTGAGCGAATTAAACACTAGCCTTTTGTGTTTAATCTCAGTTACACAGTTGCACACTCTTGAGTCTAGACAAGAACATAGGACGAATTCTAAATTGTTTTATTTGTCCTTATTTGGTTCCTTTATTATTTTCTGATTAGCCTTTGCATGGGCAAGTCATTTTATCAGAAGTCCCGTTTAGGGCAACCATATACTTGTTTAAATTTTAAAGGAACGATTATGTTTAAAATATCATTCCTATATTATAAGATCTACCATTATAATAAAATGGCAAAATCTAAAAGGGCAAGACCTAGCTCATGTGTCATTTTAAGACAGGGCCAAGACGGTAGTTCCACAATTAGATTCAGATCCTTGTTAAACATTTCAATTTAGGATTGTTCTGCGTTAAATATTAAAGGAATCTTAAAGGTAAAACCTAGCCTAAACGTCAATGCAGACATGGCCAAGATGGTAAAACCTAGCCTAAATGTCAATGCAGACATGGCCAAGGTGGTAAAACCTAGCCTAAATATCATTTCAGACATGGCCAAGATGGTAAAACCTATCCAAAGGATTCCAATCCCTGTTAACATCTGTAAATACGTTAACATTTGTGGTAAACTGTGAATCATTAAAGTCACACAGGCCATCTTTTAAAAAGGGGGTTAAATCTAAATTCCCTCGTTTGAAATAATCATCCATTAGTGATGAAATGCCTACGAGCCAAACTTGTTGTCAGATAAGACAACGACTGTGGTGGTCTCTGACCCCATCTAAAGATGTTGGACTACGTCCAAGCATAATAGTTTGTATGATCAATGCGATCCTGACTAATATCATCAAATGAAGATGATCATATTGTAAACATCCATGAGTGATGAAATGCCTACGGGCCATACTTAATGTCCTCTGAGACAAAAGACAGTGGTAGCCTACAACTCCCTGTCAAGAAAAAGGTAATGAACTTTGATTCAAACCTAAATGCCTTGATTCTCTGAAATCATGGCTTGTAAATTTAAAATTGTCCTTGTGACTAGGCCCTTTGCGCCACCTTAATATCCTTAATGTTTTATAACTAGGATAAATTACAATGAAAATGCTAACTAAATATAACTAGCAAATTAACCAATGTGGTTTATATTACCATGGTTAATAAATCGTTTAAAACGATAAAACTGTAAAAGCTTCCGTATAAACCTTGCCCTTGTTTGATTTTTATGTAGCATTTAAAGCTACATGGCTAGGTCAAAGGAAGAGAACAGTCACCCTCTGGAAAACCGCGATGATGAAAGGATTAATATAACCAGAGGAGAGCTTCGTACGTTGATTGATTCAGCTGTATCTAAAGCTGTAGAGGAGAAATTTAGGGAGTATAGTGAGACTAATAGTAAAGCCTCATCTGTACCCCACTCTAATTCTGACCCTAAGACTTATTCGGAGGCTCACAGCAAGCCACCGCCCCCTAAGAAAGAAGAACCAAAGAAGGATGATGATCGACATTCATCTGGTCAACACAGTGTTCCATCCAAAAGGATAGTGTTCGGTAATGAACCGCATACCAAGTCCTGTACCTATAAATACTTTGTTTCCTGCAAACCTCGGGACTTCACTGGGGAGAAAGGAGCAGTAGATTGTATGATCTGGTTGGATGAAATGGACACGGTGGTTGACATCAGCGGTTGTACTGAAAGGGATGTAGTAAAGTATGTATCCCAATCGTTCAAAGGAGAGGCACTAGCATGGTGGAAGGCTCTCATTCAAGCTGCTGGGAAGATCCCACTTTACAACATGTCATGGGAACAGTTTGTTACTCTCATTATGGAGAACTACTGCCCTCAACACGAGGTTGAGAGTATTGAGTCAGATTTCTTATCATTGGTTATGACAAACTTAGATTGTCAAGCTTACCTCACCCGTTTCAATACTCTGTCCAGACTGGTTCCTTACCTAGTAACACCAGAACCCAAGAGAATCGCTCGCTTCATTGGGGGGTTTAGCCCCAGAAATCAAAGCCAGTGTTAAGGCTTCAAGACCTACTACATTCAGGTCAGCGGCAGATCTGTCGCTATCTCTTACACTCGATGTAGTCAGAAACAAGGCTGCCAAAGCCTCTGAAGATGGAAAGCGTAAAAGGGAGGATGAGAATTCTCATCGCTCTGATAGGAAGAGGAATTCTGAAGATAAGAAGAGTTCCGGGTTTAAGAGAGACAGCCAGCAGTCGGGAGAGAAGACCAGGTGCGAGACCTGTAGGAAATACCATCTTGGGAAATGCAGATTTGAGTCTCAGCCTCTACCGTGTGGAATTTGCAAGTCTCAGGAACATAAAACCCTGGATTGCAAGAAGCTAAAAGATGCAACCTGTTATGGTTGCAACGAGAAGGGGCATATCAAGACCAACTGCCCTAGGAATCTGAAGAACGCCTAAGAGATGGTGCAGAATGATAACTTTATAACAGGTACCCTTCCATATCAAGCAGTTTATGCAGAAATTTATTTGATACTGACACAAATGATTCTATAATGAATGATAAATGTTGAGAACTGTTGTCTCCGCCTGATTAAGACTCCGGTCATCTAATGCGAGGTAGAAAGTGACCGATGGTACTTTAGAAATGCTCCTATAAAATCCTAGATTGATATCTTATATCTATTAGGAATCGCTCTTTTCTGATACCCTTATGGCAAACTTTCAAGCTATCCAAATTCATCAGTATAATAAAGGCAGATGTGACTTTTTGATCCTCGGTCAAAAAGGTGATGGACTAGGTCCAACCCTTAAATGCCATTGATGGTCTTTTGTGACCTAGGCTAAATGATATTGATATATTTTTAAAATAACGTTCATTAAGAATGTTAGGGCCTTATTGGCCGGTATAGTTTGATGAAACCAGGGTTAGTATATGTTAAGGCCATCAGGGTGATGAATAGCAGATGTTGGATTGCAACTAAGTAATTGATTCATTTAGTAATAGGAACCATTTCTTCCGTTCCTGTCAGAAATCTTTAAGCCATAAAATTTTAATATACCATCTCTATAAGATAAAGGACATTCGCATGTAATTGACATCTCTTAAATCCTTATTGATTGCGAATACCAAACAGTATGATAAAAAGCGTCATATGAGGATTGGTATATCTTAATATGTTCCATAGATTGCTTCCATGCCTGATCAGTATGGAGGTTTAATGCATGGGACCACAAAGATATTCCGATGGTCATATGATACTAAAGTCAACTAATGGTATTCAAAGGAGATATCCAGCACGGAATTGTCCAAGTAAATGTTCCCAATTAAGGGAATTCGTGGACTAGTAACATAAATGTGTCACTTATTGACACAAGCAGTGATGGGTGAACTGGAGCCTGAGATATGTAAATCTCTGTAACCTCCTTGTATTTTGATTGCCTTCTCCTAAGACTACCCTGTTTACCTCCCAAGAGGCAAGTAGAGCTAAGACTAACATCCCGCTTTGGGTTGAAGTGTTGTGAGAACTCATGTTGATTATGGAATAACCGAAACCCTGATTAAGTAAATTTTAAGATATAGATTCATATAGCCTGACTCAATATCCAGAGAATTCGGTATAGTTAAATATAAAAGACGGTTCATTTTGATTATGCATTGTTACCGCTACCCTACTTAGGCAACAATTAAGAATCGCTATTACCTGCCAGGATAGTCGATTCGTTCGACTAACTGTAAGGATTAGCTATTTCGTAAGATTAGTTAAACAGTGGTTAGAATAACCATCTCACCTTAAGATAAGCTTTTCTATAATAATGATGTATATGCAACAAGGCTGCTCCTTTGAAGACCTTGTATAGATGGAATGTTAAACGTCCATTGATAGGACAATAGATTGGTAAGTCCAATCATCAGGACCTGAAAGTTGCATTAGAAACGACCAATAAGATCACGCAAATTCATAATCATCTGTAAGATGCCAGTATTCGGCAGAAAATTAAGAATTAATGAAAATAGCAAACCTCCTAAATTCTTGTTAAGGAATAAGGTTCAACAATAGATATCACCCTGGAAGGGTGTGCTAAATTTGTTAAATTATCGGGCTAGTTAAGCTTCGAGAATATAGAATCATTCGAAGGAAATCGAATGTATCAAGATCAAATAGCTTACGAGCCAAGACCTAATTAAGGGGCTTGGTGGAGCGCGCAATGTGACCCGCACTAATGATTTAGCGACGTGTCACCAATAAGTCGAAAAGCACTATCACATAATGATATGCAGAACTATGATAGTATGAGCAACCTGTGTCGATTAAGGATCGACAGGATTAGAAGCTCCAAAAAGATACATGTGCCTATTATAAAGGTCAATTGGAGTGCCTTAGAGGCTCAAAGGTACTGGGGAAGATTAAGCCCAATATAAGGTAGAAAATACTTCCCTTACCTTAGCAAATCTCGAGGTCGAGATTTCTTTTAAGGGGGTGAGGATGTAACACCTCGAAAATTCACGTCCTATAATGTGTTGACACGTGTCATAGGTTTGAACGTGTGAAAGAGTGTTCTGAAAGGACTAAAGTTGACAATCATGGGAAGTATGTTAATATATGAGTTCCAAATATCAACAGTGAATAAATATATGGTACATTAACCCTACATGTTGTTTATAGCATCAAACGAATAAATCATGGATCATGCGAAGCTAAAAGTGAGAGATTACAAACTGCAGGGGTTAAATGTGTCAACATGTTTAAGTTATACCTCTGAGTGACCTTTTACAAACCTGAAGCTTTGTAACTGTTAATTATGCTCACTAGAATGCACGATATAAATTTCATAAAGTTTCGTTATCGTATGAGAAAGTTATGATCAAATTCGTACATAAGGGGTTAAAGCGTCAATGTTGAAAGTTACGACTTTTCGGGTTAACATGAAGTGACCAAGGACTTAGAAAAGGTAGTATAAGTCTTGAGGCCCTTATGTGTCAATATAGAGGGCTCAAAATGCAAGAAAATAAGCTTGGTTGACCTTTCGAAAGGCCAAGAGGTGAGATGCAACATCTTAAAAATGTTTTTGCCTGATCAGAAGGCCCATGCGGGCCGCGTGACATATATCAACATCTTACGCGGGCCGCCTGGCCCGCCCAGATGCAGAAAATCATTTAACTTGCCTGTTCAGCCTTCTAAACGACATGTAATGCCCTTAAACCCTTCCAAGAGACCCCTAAACAACCCCTAAACACTTAGGGACACTTGTAGAAGGATTGTGGTCAGTAGTAGACTTGTTTGTCAACTTCTTGTGGTGATTAAACCACTATATAAGGCCATTAGTTGCAACAAGTTTCCTCACACTTCATTCTTGCAATCTGATCATTCCTGGAGCTCAAGTCTGCTCTCAAGTGATCACATTTAGTGCATAGGACCTTGGTAAGTTTGCTAAACCTTTCTTAATTAAGTTTTAGCCTAGTTTTAGCTTAAAAGTCAAACCGTCGTAATTAACGGTTGACTTTAAGATTAATCACAAATGGTCCAGTGATTAGTCGAATCAAAAGTAGTTATAAGTTGGTAATTATGTGGGTAATAAACCCTTAAAAAGGTTCCCCCTGATTCCCACTCTAACTAGGTCAAATGTCGGGTCAAACCTATGAATAAAAAAGTCAACAGAATGTTAAATTTACAATTTATGCATGATTAGCAATGTAGAACATATACAACCTGTTTGATCATTTATATAACTTGGTAATTAGTGTAAGAACATGTCTAAACATGTTCAACCCGACAATTTCCTGTTTAGACCCGGTTCGGAACCGAAAGTCGCATAGTTTGACTTATAGTTTGACTTTCAGTTCTGACCCGTTATGGTATGTTTTAGAAATACCAAAGAGCTTCATTTGGACCAGGTTACATGCTAGTATAACCCTCTGTGATTATACACCATGGTTCATTAGTTAACCAATTAATTCGCATGATTCCGTTAATTGCCCATATGTTGACCATTATGCCCTTTTCACCTTAAAACGTGATTTTTGAAAATGTAAAAGTGTAGAAACCTTAGTTACTGATATATAGACTTGTATGCAAAGTTTGACATCAGTTTGAGGTGTAGAATGAGAGTTATGCTCATTAGCGTAAATTGAAGGCTTTATGTTAATTAAACGACATAATTAGCATATGGCCTATTTAAACATACTTTTTAATATAAAATCTTTTACCCACTGATGTAATATATTATTTTGGGATTTTAAAGATTTTTAATTAATTTTAGGCTGAGCATAATTTGTAGTCGTAGGCTTAATCCGTTAAATTGTCGGTTTTGCCCTTACGGGCTATAAAATGAGTTTTACATGTCTAATTGACTCCAAACCTTTTTCTACTGATTACATATGGTAAATAAATTATTTTAAGCCTTCTGGAATGATAAAAATATCAGCTTTGTATATAGAACCCGTAAACGGCTTTTAATCGTCTTTTTAAGCGTTTTTAACGCAAAGTATGTACTAGAACTATTTTAAACATACAAGGGTTGATACCTACTGATATCTTAGGCAAATTATAATATTTTAACAGTAAGCAAAGGTTGATAAACTCAGACTTCAGTTTTGAGCTTCTCGGCTTATGTGAAATTACCGAAATGCCCCTACGGGGCATAGTTTGGTTATAATTGATAAATTTCACATATATACTTTACCCTACTGTTATAACTTAGTAAACTAAGTATTTTTGCTGATTATATCAGACCTGTAACTCAGGTTAATAATTAAACTCTTTTATAACCTTGTAAATGACCAAACTACCCCTACGGGGCATAGTTTGTGTTTAAATTCGTTTCGGGCATAATAAAAGACATCTTACTGATGTCACAACATATATGAAGCATATTAACTTAGGAAACCTGTAAATGGCTCATATGTATACCCGTTACGCTTATTGCGCGTTCGGTTAGATTTATGTAACTAGTTTACATAAACTAGCCTAAACGGGTCAAACCTTAACGGTTTTATCTCAAAATCCAGAATGTGTATGAAATACCCATATTAAGCAAGTCTCTGAACTTGTCGGGTTTAAATCACATTCTATCCGGTCTTCGCCTAATCGTGCGTTTGAACCGTATATTTCTTTAAGACTAACCGGTCTAAGCTTAGGCTTAATTAAAGACCCGTTAGCATTCTAATTGGTTATTTATACCATCATTCCAGACTAGAGCCTTCCGGTAAATTGTACCTACGCTTACTTAAGTGAATACGGCTGAGTTATTATAATTCTTGCTATTTAAGACAGGAGCTAGCTCAGGTAAATACTCTTAACTTATTTTCCCTATACGGGTTTGGGATACGGTATAATGATACCGCTTGGTCGGGTATTGAATGTTTAATCGGATTGTGATTAAATTATTGAGGTAACCCGGTTTAATCTGTATTGTTTGAAATAAAAACCTTTAGGGGTTAATGACCATGTCCCGGATATCCCTGACATCATTGTATTATAAAATGGCCACATCTTAAGCACGGGGTGTAGGCATACACCTGACAGTTGCTTAAGTAATAACGGTATCTCACTCTCTTATGGAGTCAATCGGGTAGATTGGACTCGAATGCCAATTGGTTAGATTCAATCTAATAAGATGTCAGTCATGACACACAAAAGGCATGGTGAAAACGTGTCTAGCCATGAATCGAGTTTCATGTCATTCTAAAGACAAGGTACATAACTGGATCCAGGTTGAGATCACGAGTTATAAGTCTTATGAATTGACTAAAAGGAAAAAGTGACTAGTAAGTCAAGAACACGTTAGAACAACTGATCGAAATTTAAATTATCATTGGTGACTTAGCGAAGTCAAAGATAATTTTGGATCCAACAACCAGTGGGTTGATAACAGATCAGGTTGTGGAATGGGACTAAAGCCATGAAAAAAGGGACATGAGGGAAACCTAACCTAGTTGACTGGAGATCCCAAGATCAAGGTTCAATAGGCCAACTTAATCATGAACCGAAGGGTAGTCACTGTGGGGGAGTAGCTAATATATATGTTTATATATAAGCTAGTTTATATGTTTCATATACCCCCCTAAAACTATAAAAGGGTGTTTAAATACGTCCTAGTCCATTCCTATAATATTCAATGACATTATTGTGAGGTTAAGCATAATATGTGGTTTTATGATTTGTGTAAATCATAGTAAACCATAATGCTTTTAATGATTTAAAGGGAAATCACCTATATTGGAGAGAAGTGTGGTCGCTTCAAATGGAATTAGGGCATAATTCCTGGAGCTCCCGCAGAACCAGGAAAGTGCTCCATGACCATTATAGGACACGATAGTGAGGGGATGGCCCGGCTAGGGAAAGTATTGCGTGAATGTATATTGTCGTTTACACAAATGGGGGGTTGTTCAAGGACATCACGTCTACAAAACCCTAGTAGACTAAGTATGCTTCACAAAGGAAGGTTCAAAGGCAAAACCGACCTATCCTGCAATACTCGACTGTCGAGTTTTTATCGGGGAATTTTGTGTGTTTTAATCGATCTCCATTCATGTGGGGGATTGTTGGAAATTTTAGTGAAAATGGGGTTTTCACTAAATATTTTGGACATCAATAATATTTATATATGTGTTGTATAAATAATTATTTATGGTTTGTGTTCAAACTATGTCCAAATAGAGCTAAGATGAATGAGATATCGAAGCTTGAAGTTGTATGTTTGGAACAAACAAAGATGAATAAAATGGATTAGTTTGTCAACTTGTCCCACATAGGTGGGATGACAAAACTCAAAGTGGTATATAAGGAGGAGCACTCGTTGTAAATTGCTTCCTTAAAGGCAAACACTAGTAGGACCATAGGGTGCGCTGCACCCGCACATATGCGCGCGAGTATGGATGGCGCATGACCAGGTGGCGTCCTGGTATGCGTAGTGGCATCCGTGTGGCGCGCGACTCCACATCTCATATGCGCGCATAACATGAGCTATAGGCCAAATGTGGTGCACTTTGAACTTCGTACACCGCTTTTGTATTTTTGCCCATGAGCGTGTGGTCAGATACATGGCGGGTCCGCTTATGGCGCACCTTGGATGGCGTAGGCTCATAGCACAAGTTCGTTATGCGTCTGTCATTGGCTACGGCGGAAGCGCAGTATGCGCACGAGGTCCTTATGTGTGGGTTTGCTTATGGGGCACCCAAGGATGGCGTGAGGTATCCCGTTGATATGCGCGCTCCTTGGGGGAATGTCATTAGTCATGGCGGATGGTACATGGCGCAACATGTGGTGGGTGTCTCACGTGTGGCGCGAAGACTGCGGAGCACGCGGCCTGCTTGCGGGCGGGTCACACTCAGTTAACCCAGTCTCCGTCAGTTACAGGAAAGCTTTGACTACCACTTAAATTCATTAAAATGATATTAAACCTTGTTTATTATAGAATTAATTGTCTAATTCATGACGATAATAAACATGGTTTAATGGCTTCTTTATGTGTGTGGTTATAAGAAGAGAATGTTGGGTCATTCTAGAGATCATCGAAAAGATGGAGAAATACACACACATGAAAGAACGTTTGTTCCATAGAAATTTAGAGAAGAGTATTCTCTAAATTGTCTTTTTATACAACTCAGTATTTTCCTACAATATAAAGAACACCAACTTATACCTGGTGTAATCTCGGGCGCGAGTGCCATCTCCGGCAGTACACATACTGTTCCGGTTGTTGTACCCTGGGAGACAGACCGTCTGAGAGGAGGCCCAGAATCTGTTTTAAGGGAAGCGTGTTGAACACGTGCCTCAACCAAAAATCTTCAACGACAGTTTGTTCATTCTTGCAGCGGAGGTTTACTAAAGGGTGCGGTAGAAGTTCTTCCAAAGATGTTGGCTTGAATCAATATTGGTACAATTATTGTGTATTTTATTTTCTTTCATTTGGTTTATGTAACCGGTATTGTACTTGATGAATTTCCCATAAATAACGAGAGTCTCGTTATTATTTATTTTATTAATATTTTAATAAAAAGTGAACCTAGTTCTTACATCATATTCTTTATAACGGGAGGGGTAGTCACTAGTGAAACAATTCTATCACTACCAAGCACCAATTAACTCATGTCATGTTATCACCCAATATTCTATCACTAGTGATAGAAATGTAGTGGGGGTGGTCACTAGTGATACAATTCCATCACTCCCAAATTTTTTAAATTTTTTATTTTAAATTAGAAATTAACAATAAAACACTAAAATTATAAATTTCATTAAATTTAAAACATACTACTTCAATTTAACATACTAGAAATCATGAAACATACAATTTAAAAAAAATCCCTACTCATCCGAATAATGAAACTCCAAACCTAGAGAACCTACTAGTTCGATTAAATCGTAGCTCAACCGAAAGTGAGTTTCTTCATTACGCAATTCTAGATGGATATTTTGTGGAACTTGAACTTGTGTAGGAGGATCCAGCACCCAATCCGGGGATATTGCACATCCGTCTTCTTTGATCATCATATTGTGCAATATGATACATGCATACACTATGCTATGTATTGATTTCTTGTTCGTCGCATGAACCGGTCGGTGTAGTATACCCCATCTACCATTTAAAACACCAAATGCCATCTCAACATCTTTTCTTGCTGATTCTTGCAATTTTTTTAACACGATTTCTTTAGGCTCGACAGGAAATGAGGGAGCTTTCACAAAAACAGACCAAGACGGGTAGATACCATCCACAAGAAAAAAATTTCGTCTTCAATGTCGACCGTTAACATAGAAAGGAGAGGAAGGTGCGGTACCATCCGTTACGGTTTGAAACAACGGCGACGTGTGCAACACATTGATGTCGTTGTTTGAACCTGGAACACCGAAATACGAATGCCAAATCCATAAATCATTCGAGGCCACCACTTCTAGTATGATGGTTGGTCTTTTGATGTCTCCCCTAACATACGCCCCTCGCAACTCTCTTGGACAATTTTTCCACTCGATATGTGTACAATCGATGCTACCGAGCATCCCGGGAAAATGCAATCTAGCCTCGTGTGCGGCGTAAATACGAGAGATGTCGTGGCTCGTCGGTTTACGTAAAAACTCGTTAGCATACAACTTAATGACCGCGTTGCAAAAAAAATTGCAAACATTCACGTGAAGTTCTGGCCGACATAGCTAGGTATTCATCATATTGATCGGGAGGGTTACCTGTCGCTAGTTGGCGAATGGCGGGCGTGCATTTTTGTATCGGCGTGAAACTTGGTTTGCCCATCGCATCGTAACCTTCTTGAAACCATTCCTCGCTTTCTTCGATGTCTCTAACAATCTTTAAAAATAATTCTTTGGGTAAACATGTAGGTCCCGTTTTTCCCGGTGAGGATCGATAACGAGAAACCTATTCCCTGTTTATAACAAACACGGTAACGGGTGCGGAATCCCCGAGACGGTGCAAACCAAACAAAGATAGTAAATAACACGGATTAACCAATGAAACACACTCTATTGATTAACGGGATGAGAACCGAATACAAACTGATACAAACACAGTTTAGACGGAATTTTGACAGAGTTTCTTTACATGTATTTTCTCATCTCTCTGCACTCATCTCTTTTTCAAAGTGAAACTGAGATGGTATTTATACTAAAACAGACCAGAACATGACGAAACATAAAGGACTCTCGGCGAAACATAATCAAAGTCGACGAAACACTTTTGTTTCGTCGATATACAAGTATTCCTATTTGTGTTTCGTCATTTGATGTAGAAGCCCAACACAAGACAAAGGCCCACTTCAAGATTCGGCCCACATGTATGAAGTGAAACGGCCCAGTATTACTTTCTGTTGAAATGTTTCACCAACATTTAACATAGGACAAAAGTGTGACATCATCATGACATCACTAAGGTGATGTCATGGTGATGTGTTGCGGGAATGGCTTACGGCGCTCCGTGCCTCGCGTGTCGAACTCTGGGGCGCACGACGGAAGAATGTCGTGTCGTCTGGCTTGAGCCGGACCTAACCGTGTCGAAACCAAGTCGAACTGAGCCGAGTCTAACCGAGCCGAGTCGCGTCCACATAAAGTGTACCAACAATCTCCCCCTTGGACGCTACTCGTGAGGTTCGTCTTTTGTGATTGTTCGTCTTCTGTGTCTTTCATGTCTTTCATGTCGGAGAATCTTCAAAGTCTTCACGCGTCGTAATAAGAAAGTGTATCAACAAACTCCCTTTTCATTTAGAAAGTGTGTTAACAAACTCCCCCTTAGATTGAACTCTCCATTGAGTTATGCTCGTGAATCTTTTGACTTGTCAAATCTTCAGATCCTTGTGGTGTTGATGAAGGGTCAGCGGCAACTCGATCATTTTATCCTTTGAGTGCCTCCACTTCGTGTCTTCATTCCAAAGCTTGTCATCGAACATGTTCTCCTCGCCTTTAGCATCTGCACAGGCAAGAAAGCTAAACGCATAATGAGAACAACCGCTTGGAATATAGTTAACATTTAAACAAATGACACATATGAGATCAAATCTCAATCAACTACCGACCGACAACAATTTGAAAGTTTAAACAAATTTGATCAATTTTAGTTCTTAACTTTCAAAACTTTTAACTTCGACTGTTTATGAAGATGCAATTGTTTTCCGGCTTACGATCAGGATTTTGGGTAGGATAGACTCGAGTTCCAACATCAGTCAATCAAAAATAAACTAGAATCGAAATCTTTTTGGATTTTATAAAGTTTAAATTAAAACACACCTAAAATCTTTTTGGAATTTTTCATTTTTCAAAAGTGAAGACGGAAAGCAATAAATAAATATATACAAAGATGCAGAAACGAAAAGCAGTAAATAAATATTTACAGACATTCTTTTTGCGAGTTTCGAGGGAAAGAGAATCATATCAGTGTACGATCATGTCAAAACGCTCTTGTTGTTCAATTAGTTAACATTTAGATAAGCATCCTATAATAATTATCAGTATTGTTATCCACATAAGCTCAACTTATCAGATGTAATCATGGCGAGGGGATACGTTAAGGTATGATTTATACTTACCGACCGGTGTTCATCCACACACGACACATTCCCGTATCAAGGTATGCACGAGAATTCATCTTACCGGTGAGTATACTGTTTATCATCTGTTTGACCGTATAAAAGATGTGAGAAACTCACTTATTTGAATGAAAACAAGCCCTATGTGATAGAATCACTTATTTATGAGGAACTTGATTTTCAGATGCATGAGGGCACAGGAGCAAGTCCGTGAACAGGTCAGTACTTCCGTACAGCAGAGAGACGAACTTGACTCCCGCAAAGAATCTGTGATAATTTATCACTTATTTTGTTTGGACATGTGATTGTTGATCACTTATTGAGGAGAATGCAGTATGTACACGTATGTATAGTATCATGGAAGATCTTAGACTTCGTCTCCGTTATTTTTACGGTTTGATACAACCATGATACCCAGATGATAAGCAGCATAAAGACCGAATATTTCAGATCTCGGCAATCTCTCAAACGAGATTTCGGTACTAAGACCATATGCCAATGTGTGGTTCCCACCTGACTTGAAGTCTGTTAGGTTTGTATCATCCTGCACATTTTAGTCTGATTGTGAGCCTACCGATACATCTTATATAGAGCTGCTTAACATTTTTCATTTTGCATTTCAGTTTGAAGAGGTTTCAACAGACCACTGATCTACTATCATTTTCTCTTTTTCTCGCCAGGAAACTCATTTTTGTTTTTGAAATGTTTTTGCGTTTTGAAAATTTTCACTGTTTTTGAATTTTCAAATTTTGGATTTACTCCCCCTAAAATCAACAAACTATGATAAATTTTAAAAACACAAAGGTATTTACAAAAAAATTTTCCCGATTTCGGTTAACTCATGTTTTACCTCAATGCCGTTTACCAAAATTAATTTTAATCAGAAATGATTTATCGAATTTTGGAAAAATCAGTTGGCATGTCGGTAAGCGGTGCGGACCATGACAACATTGATGAGTTTCATATTGAAACGATCACGTGTGAGGTGATATTCGAGTTCAACGAGTCAGATCAAAGAGTGCTACGAGAGGATAACAATTTATAATGCAGCTTAAATATCGACAAGTATAGGAGAGATTAGAAATTTAGAACCGTATCCTGCAACTGCTTCGTGCATTGCAAGGAATCTGAGCGCTCTCCTAAACTGGATATCCACCCGGTGTGGATTTCAAAGTCGATTATGTAGCTACTGAGAAATCTCTTGACAGCAACAAGATCATAAACCTCTGGGTCCGGCTGGTCTTCCATATTGCACCAGCGAAGGTCTTTGTCTTTCTCTTTGAGAAGTAGTGTGCGGTTGTTCAATCCACGCCAAGGCATCCGCACACCCGGTTGGTTTGTTCAACAAACACATTTTCTTCAATTACACCGCGAAGAAATGTACACTGCACGTTCATCATGTGAATTTTGAACTTCAGACGTGCTACAGGTGCGTACATTTTGTTTGAATCTATCCTGGGGACCCGATCAAAACCTTTAACAATCAAACTTTTGAATGATTTTCATTTTGTCGAAGGTTTCAATCTCTTTCAACAGACAATTCTGTCTACTTTTTTTCCTTTTTCTTCTCTCCATCAAAGGCAACCACTCCTAGAAATAACAATATCTTGGAGCTTTGAGTCGCCTATCTTGTGCATGAACATTCCACTATCAATAATCCTATGACTATCGAAAGTTCCTCCTGGAACATCCTACACACTCACTCAGAGATTAGTTGGAGAGGGGGACCCAAGCCTTCATAGACTTAGGTTGCCCCTGAGAATCAAGAAATGTAATTTCAATCTCTTGATGATTTGGAAATTTCACGCCTCCCCCTGAACCTTCACCTGTTTTCGGTTTCCAAGCTTGTTTCCATTTACCAGATTGTGTATTAATTACAATTTCTGGTTTTAACGGTTGTTGTGAACTTGGTTTCCTTTTAACATTTTCCGGTTTTAAAGCCTTTTCGATCACCTTCACATTCTTATGTCGTTGTTTTGTTTCCTGTTCTTTAATAGTGCGTTTATCATGTTTTGGAGAAACAGGACGACTTTGTGAGTGACCTTGTTCAGAAGGGGCTCTTTCTACAAAATTTGGTTTGGGCGAGTTTATGCAGTCTTTAATGATGTGCCCAAACTTCCCACATTTGAAACAAGTTCTCCTTTCAACAAACTTAGGAGAACCGGTTCGACTTTCACGTGTTGAACATGTAGACCCAGAGGTACTTGTTCCTTCATCACACCCGTTTGTGTGTTGGGTGTAATTGTTTTGAGCGTTACGCTTTAAAATTCTGACTTTTTGAACAAAATCGGTGTTTGATTTGTTTTCAAAAGTCTCAATTTTATCAGTACCATTGGATGCTACAAATTTAACATCATTGTTTTTCTTCTTGAAACGAGCTCCTTTGGTCTCAACCTTCGGTTGTGAACCTTTAGAATTTTGAGCTCGCTGCTGTTGCTGTTTACCCTTAAAAGCGACAGGTTGTTGCTTTGTTGGTGATTTTTGATTTCCAAATTTTCTTCTAACTTCAGCTTTTGGAATCAGATCACACTGAGTTACTGAAACTCTCGGGATCACTTTTCCCAAAAACTTAGTTGTAGGATCTTCAAACACTTTGTCAATCAAAGATTGATTGACATTTTTAATTAGAAAAGCTGTGTTTGAATAAATTTTGTCATCACCAACTAAAGTATACAACACGTTATCACTTTTAATGGTAGACACGGTCTCAGTGATAGGATCTATCTCTTGTTTAGCACCAGTTGAATGCACAGCAGGAGTAGGAGGATCACACAGAATGTGATTCTCAAAAAGCACTTCTACTCCTTTATTCTTCTCAAGAGATTTATCCTCATCACTCACATCTGGTTCATCATCGGACGAATCATAGTCCTCAATTGTGGGAGGACTTTGTTCCGTACCAACAGATGCTGAATTTTCGGTTGTTCCAGATGAGCCCTCCGAGGAACTGTCCGATTTGAACCCTAGACCAGTTGTAAACTCCTCATAATTAAGAGGAACAGTTGGTTCAAACCGAGGCATTTCCTCCTCATCGGGCATTTTGGTATAGTTGTGTCTCAAAGGAGGCGGACACGACTTATACCCAACGCCTTTCACGTTCCCTTTCAGTTGTTGAATGTCAATTATGTGATCGAGCACAAATCGGGAGTTAGAATAACTCTCCAATTTTTGCTTGATCGCATCGTGCTCGCATTTTGCAATGGCTAATTCCTTTTTGGTTTCCTCAACGATGTTAATGTAATTGTTAATACTAACTTGTTTATGATAAACAACTTTGTTCACTTCAGAAACACTTTTCTTTAAGGTTTCAATTACAGATTTAAATTCCTTTTCATTTCGAACTAAAGCCATGTTTGCCTCTTTGCACTTTGACATATCAACAACCAAATGTTGATTGTGACTATGAATTGTGTCACATTCAAGTTTCACTCTCTCACATTCCTGTTTCATATATGCACAATCACTACATATGCTAGGAGTTTCGGATTTTACCTGACTTGTAGAAGCTGTGACATTAGCCATAAAGGCAGTCTGAGAAGAGAAAGATCCATCTTCAGTGAGAATCTTCTCCATTTCTTTTGATGTAGCATCAGCTTTCTTGATCAAGTCAGAATTTTGACATTTCATCTCCTTGGCATCATTCGACAAACTATCATCTTTTCCTGAAGATTCACCATCATTGACATTCTTGACAATTTTAGCATTAAACACAGTTCCTCCTTGATCTCCACCTCCAAGTTTTACAGACCAGTCACACCTTTCATCAGTTTGATTTGAGGTGGCCGTGGATGTATTTGTTTGATTTATGAAAGGATTTTGGTTGCCTTGTTGAGGTTGAGGTTTGATTTTCATTAAATCGGCAATCGAAGGCTGATTTTCACTTGGTCTTGAGTCTGAACTCCAATCCCATGGACTCGTACTTATTGATTGTTGTTTTTGAGGAAATTGGTTCATTAAATCGGCAAGTGAAGGCTGATTTTCACTTGGTCTTGCTTCCGAACCCCAATCCCACAGACCTTTGCTACCCATATTTGGTATATGTATGATAGTACCTGGTCAAACAGTTGAAAACAAACAATGAGAACACTTCTGCAAGTCCACTGTGTAAAATTGACAAGTTTCTCGACCAAAAACTGATTTATATGACGAAACTGAATGAATTGCGACGAAACTGATATATATATGACGAAACAGAATGATTTGCGACGAAACTGATATATATATGACGAAACTGATTTTGCGACGAAACTGATTTAAGAACTTTATGCGACGAAACTGATGGTAGATATTTGTGAGATATTTTCTGAACCTTATCACCTTCTGATACTTAGCCACAAAATTCAACCTTGATGTATTCGAGACATCTATAATTTCAACAAATCATCATCAATTTATCACAAATGTCAAACAAATGTTTTAATAATCAATTAACCCTATAATTCAAACCAATTTTAGATCAAACACAAAGATATATATCAAGAACAGTTTGAACATATGATGAACACCATGAATATATGAAGAACAGTATGAAGATTCCGGCCAGATTTTTACCGGACAAACTTTTCGAAACACGATTTTGCTTAAAACTTTCAACAAAAACCAAATGTAATATGTAAACACTCAAACAAACAAGGTTTTTGAACAAACTTTTAGCAAAACAACAATACAAACACTGATTTTAGTGACTTTTTCCAAAAAAAAAAAAATATAATATTTTTTTTTTTTTTTTTTTTTAAAGAACAAAATCTGAAAAATCACTAAAAACCACTCGATAAAAAAACCAAACTTGTTTGGTTTTAAACAAGGATTAGAGCAAGGCTCTGATACCAATTGTAGGTCCCGTTTTTCCCGGTGAGGATCGATAACGAGAAACCTATTCCCTGTTTATAACAAACACGGTAACGGGTGCGGAATCCCCGAGACGGTGCAAACCAAACAAAGATAGTAAATAACACGGATTAACCAATGAAACACACTCTATTGATTAACGGGATGAGAACCGAATACAAACTGATACAAACACAGTTTAGACGGAATTTTGACAGAGTTTCTTTACATGTATTTTCTCATCTCTCTGCACTCATCTCTTTTTCAAAGTGAAACTGAGATGGTATTTATACTAAAACAGACCAGAACATGACGAAACATAAAGGACTCTCGGCGAAACATAATCAAAGTCGACGAAACACTTTTGTTTCGTCGATATACAAGTATTCCTATTTGTGTTTCGTCATTTGATGTAGAAGCCCAACACAAGACAAAGGCCCACTTCAAGATTCGGCCCACATGTATGAAGTGAAACGGCCCAGTATTACTTTCTGTTGAAATGTTTCACCAACATTTAACATAGGACAAAAGTGTGACATCATCATGACATCACTAAGGTGATGTCATGGTGATGTGTTGCGGGAATGGCTTACGGCGCTCCGTGCCTCGCGTGTCGAACTCTGGGGCGCACGACGGAAGAATGTCGTGTCGTCTGGCTTGAGCCGGACCTAACCGTGTCGAAACCAAGTCGAACTGAGCCGAGTCTAACCGAGCCGAGTCGCGTCCACATAAAGTGTACCAACAAAACAAAACCGATCTCTAAACGTTTCGGCATTGTAGAGCGGATTTTCCACAAAATAATCGATCATGGTCGACCATCTTCTTCTTTGGGCGGGACGACTCGGCATCAAGTTCGTTATACACCAACACAAAATATTTTAGCGTCTCGTTGTCGGAAGACGACTCGGTATCGCTATCGCTAGACATCGGAAACGTCGAATCCGTCAGAAATTCCATTTGAGAAAGATATAAAAATTGTGTGAAATGGGTTTAAAATGGTTTAAAAGATGTAGATTGGTGTGTGTAAAATGGTTTAAAATGGAGATATAAATAGATAAATGGTTTAAAGGTTTTTTTTATTGAATATTATCGTTTAAAATAATAGTAAAAAATCATCAACGGTCGAATTTTTCAAACATTTCAACGTGTGAAGGATTCAACGCGTTTAAAAAATCACGCGTGACCATAGTGGGGGCGACGGTGTTCGTGGTGGTATCACGCGTTATGGGGTGGCCATCACGGACCACCCCGCCTTTTCGTCCCTGTGGTTTGTCAAAAATCACTATTTCAGTCCATTAGTTTAAAAATCGCGATTTCAGTACCTGTGATTTCACTTTCGTAACCATTTCAGTCCACCTCGTAACCATTTCAGTCCCTATACTTAACATAATAATGGATTGAAATGGTTACGAAAGTGAAACCACAGGGACTAAAATGTTTACGAAAGTGAAAGCACAGGGGACTAAAATCGCAATTTTTAAACTAATAGACTGAAATAGTGATTTTTGACAAACCATATGGACTAAAACAGTAATTAACTCTTTTTTATAAGTGAAGTAATATGGAATTTTGCCTCTAAATCATAGTTTTGGGTAATTCTTGACTTGTAGATAGTGGTGGGATATACGACACACCAAAGTTCCACCATTATCTTTTGGTTTTTATAACTTGTTTAGAGATTAAATAAATTATACTAGAGTTAATTACTGTTTTCGTCCATGTGGTTTGTCAAAAATCACTATTTCAGTCCATTAGTTTAAAAATTGCGATTTCAGTCATTGTGGTTTCACTTTCGTAACCATTTCAGTCTCTGTGGTTTCACTTTCGTAACCATTTCAATCCATTATTCTGTTAAGTACAGGGACTGAAATGGTTACGAAAGTGAAACACAGGGACTGAAATGGTTACGAAAGTGAAACCATATGGACTGAAATCACGATTTTTAAACTAATAGACTGAAATAGTGATTTTTGACAAACTACATGGACAAAAACAGTAGTTAACTCTTTATACTACTGTATGTCATTTTCTAACCCTTAATCAACCATATGTCTCCTACACAAAATTCATCAACTCAAACTTCGTGTTATCAATTCAACAACATTTCCTTTAGAATTCAAGTTAGCTCAACTCTTTGAATATTAATGCACATTTGAATTGGGTTCAAATCATTTGAAAATAACTATATAAATATAAAATAAATACCTTTTACATATTTGATTGACAAATTTTGGCATGAACAATCCTAAGTAAAAGAATAATCACTAAAACAAATGTTATAATTTTTTTATGAAAAAATATTTTATAAAACAAATCAAATATATTAAGATTATTTAAAAACTAACGAAACGTTTATAAATATCAAATATTATATAGAGTAGAGTATAATAAAGTAGAGTATAATACAAAATTGAATGGAAGAATCTTCTATAAAGAGAGAACTTTCAACATGCTTTTATATACTTTGAAAATAGAATAAGTCACTTTAATACAAGGTTTTACAATTCATGCATGTAACATAAATTCTCGTATAATAATAAACCCAAAGTGTTTGAAAGTACCTTCAAAAGAACTAAATCTAATCAACTTCAATGCTTTAATAATGTCAAATATTGGTTTCGAAAAATAATTAAAAGACTCAAACGGTAAAACAAAAGATGTCGATGTAGCTACTATCTATAGATGGATTGTGGATAGACCATATATCCAGTATATCGTTTTTATGTGTTACCTTTTCTCACTAGTTAAACATACATTCATCCAATATTTGACCTAACCTCTTGCTCACCTAAATAAGGATCCCCGCCTCCTAAAACACATTTCATGATTTCAAATTAAGAGAAATATCAAGTTTTAAACAATGGAAGAGGTGCTTGTAAGGCTTATTATAACATTAATATTTATTTGATAGAGGCGATTTCTCTAAGGATTAAAAAGAATTTGTAAGGGTGATTGCAAACATTGAATTGCCACAAAATATGAGGGACATAAGTGATTCTCAGTTTCTTCTTTTTGGAAGAAGTTGCATGCAAAATTTTAGTGAAAGATGAGGTGAGGGTAATATAGATTCAAGTTATTCTACAAAGCCTTCTAATTGTAAGAAGTGTAAGAAGGATTTATAAAGTGACAAGTGTCCAATAACCTAAAACTAAACCCACTACATCACCACCAAAAACCTAAACCCCCCCCCCCCCCCCCACCCCCGGCAAAAAAAAAAAAAAAACTATACCTCACCAAAAAAAACCCCAAATAACCTAACCCCCACCCCCCAAAAACCTAAAAAAAAAAACTAACCCCCCCCCCCCTCCAAAAAACCTAAAAAAAAACTAAACACTCACCCCCACCCAAAAACCTAAACCCCCACCCCCACCCCCACCCCATCGGCAAAAAAAAAAAAAATGGGGGTGGGTGATGTGGAGGGGGGGTTTAGGTTTTTGGTGGTGGTGGAGGATGTTTAAGGGTTTTTTTTTTTTTTTTTTTTTGTAGTGTGATTTTTTTGTGTAGTGGGTTTTTTTAGGTTATTGGACACTTGTCACTTTATAAATCTTTCTTACACTTCTTACAATTAGGATCCTTTGTATTTGATCCTAATCCGGATAATATAACCATAAAACTCTATTTATATATTTTATATACCCCGTTAAATTCATGTACAATTAGTTTAATTATTCTTATTATTCACAGTGTTCGTTCTATAAATAATCATTTTAAAGCTAAATACCGTGAAAGTTATATAAACATTTAAACGTAGTGCTACTTAAATACAGTTAAAAACCGTGAAAGTTATATAAACATTTAAATGTAGTGCTACTTAAATCTATATCTATACTATATAATAAAAGAAACCATTATGGGGACACTTGTCATCATATTAGACCATGTCTTATAGATAATTAGACCATGTCTTATAGATAATTTTTATTTTAGTTTAATCTTTTCTAATTAATTATAAATAATCCTCCTACTAAATATTATTTGGTCTAATTATTACTTTTATATTTATCTATAGTTAATTAATACCATCCTTAATTGTAGATAATTTATACTATATAATAAAAGAAACCATTATGGGGACACTTGTCATCATATTAGGTCATGTCTTATAGATAATTTTTATTTTAGTTTAATCTTTTCTAATTAATTATAAATAATCCTCCTACTAAATATTATTTGGTCTAATTATTACTTTTATATTTATCTATAGTTAATTAATATGATCGGTTCGTAATTTCAAACTTCTATATTATTGTTTCACAGCTTCTTTGTTTATATATTAAATATATTAATACACGTGTATTACACAATAATATTTAGTAGAAGAGAATACACTAAATAATTAATATTAATTTACACAGTAAATTACGATTTTGGCCCCTGTGGTTATATTACTTTTACCCTTTTAGCAAAAAAATGAATCTTTTAACATATGGGCCCCCAACGTCTTTTTTCTAACCCTTTTGGCTCCTAACACTAATCTCATCCATTCACTTTTAGGGGCCAAAAGGGTTAAAAAAAATACGTTGAGGTCCAAAGGGGTTAGAAAAAAAGACGTTAAGTGCTCAGATGTTAAAAGATTCCTTTTGGGGCTAAAAGAGTAAAAGTGATATAACCACAGTGGCCAAAATCGTAATTTACTCTAATATCAAATTAGATAACTAAGTTTGAATTTGAAGTATATAGATAAATATAAAAGTAATAATTAGACCAAATAATATTTAGTAGGAGGATTATTTATAATTAATTAGAAGAGATTAAACTAAAATAAAAAATTATCCATAAGACATGGCGTATCAAATAGATTTTACAAAACTCAAAATAAAATTAACTAATATTATTTATCATTTCTACGTTTACAAGTTTTAAATAAAGGATTAAATTTATTGAGATTTCGTTACATTTACAAGTTTTAAATAAAGGGTTAAATTTACTAAGACTTCTTTAACAAATTTTACTACAATAGAATAATCTATTTATATCAATCTAAATATATATATATATATATATATATATATATAATGTACTATATAATAAAACATTAATGTGGGACGCCTATCATTCGTTGTACGCATTTATTTTATGATTTTCTCGCCACATTTCCAAACTTTTCTTATATTAATTAAATAAATGAATAATGAGCTATATAAAATTCATTTATTCGACCCGTGTAATACACGGGGTTATAACCTAGTATAATTAATAAAGGTTAATTTATTCTACGAAGGCTTTTAAAAATAAGAAATGTACAATGACGCATTGGATCGTACAAGAAGACACAATATCGAACAAAATATAAAACAGTGCCGAAAAATTTAACACAATGTCGAGGAAAAAATATACAATGAGTTGCAAAAAAAGACAAAATAACGCAAATATAGAAAAGAAACAACGATAAAAGACACAATGATATAAAAATTCTAAAATCTACCAACTATAAATTCAAAAGTGAAAACAAAAAATCTCACGTCGTAAAGTTCGATGAGACGGTTCCAATACCGTTTGAATGAGGTCAATCAAAGTCTGTTTGATACCCTTTGTACGACTTCTTTTTTTAGAATATTTTTTATTTGATCCTTGATGTGTGCAAAATGCAACATATAAATTACATCAATTGTGGCATAAAACTAACCCCTTTTTAGTACTAATGTTGGAAAAAGTGTGCTTTTGTCTTCCTTTTGTATTTTCAGGATTAAATGAGCTCAAATTAACAAAAGAAGCAAAAAGACAGCTAAATCTAGCATAAATACAAGAAAAGGAACAAACGTGGCATGCCCGACCCCCATCGACAACATCTCCCAAAGCAAAAACAAGAAGAAAGCTGAGCATGGGGCAGTGCCCAGCTGAGCACGGGGCGTGCCCAGCTCAACACGGGGCCGTGTCCAGGAAGATCAGCCCTGGCACAAAAGACAAACCTGTAGAAGCTTCTATTGCCCACCACGGGGCCGTGCCCAGCGGACACGGGGGCGTGGCGAAAGTACAGCAGGCGCATTAATTGTAATTGCGAATTACAATTAATGAAGAGAGAGAGTGTCAGACAGGCACGGGGGCGTGCCCAGCGGACACGGGGGCGTGTGGAGCTAATAAAGACAAACTGTATTAATGAAGAAAGAGAAAAGGGTGGACACGGGGCCGTGTCCAGCGGACACGGGGCCGTGTCCAGGCTTCTGTACAGGCTATAAATAGGAGTGCTTGGCTCAAGCTCAAACCATCCCTTGGCACACCACCTCTCTCACACTTCATCCACCACCCACCACTACCATAACACCATCATCCACCACCATCATCCATTGTCCATCGTAGAGTGTGTGAGTCGTCTCGGGATCCAAGATTGATCGTAAGAGTTCTTGACAATCAAGGCCATGTTTGCCTAAGTCTCTTACATCACTTGGTGAAGACAAAGTGTCTAGTATAATACTTTTTATTTCTAATCTTTTGCACTTTTTATTTGGTTTTGTATTAATGACTTTAATAACTAGTTACTTATGTTGAAGGTGATCTTTCCTTATCGTTTGTCCGTGGTGTCTTGGCATTATTTTACTGTCTATATAAAATAAAGGATTTTCACCATTCATATCTCCACGGTCTATATGGAGGTATGTTGGCTACCTGGTCGGGGGTTAAGGGAACGGTTTGGTAAAGGTCTTGCCATTGTTCAGCGTTTAGAGGTCCTGCAATGGACCTGGGTCAAATTTAGTAGGACCTCCTTCAATGCTTCACGGTATTGGATGGCGGGGGTCCAAACTCTTTGATCCCCTCATAAGTTAACTACTATTAATACTATAACCCGGCTATTTAGGACTGTATCCCTGCTGACTCAGACTACTTAGCCGAGGGTAACGTCACCGCCAAAAGCGGGGCCTACCACAATACTGCATTAATAACTTAATTCATTATCTTCCAATAATCCACCCTTTTAGGATTGTATCCTTGCTGACTCAAACTACTGGGGTGAGGGTAACGTCACCTTCAAAAGAGGGGCCTACTACAATAACTAAGATAATCTCTTAATTATGTGCAAAAGTGCGGAAATAATCAAAGGTTATACTAGATACGAGTCGGAACCAAGTGATTCATCTTGTCTATCTGTTTTTATTTTATTTTTATTTTCAGCATTTTAGTTAGTTTTTACTTTTCTTAGTTTAAAACATTTTTCTAAAACTTTTTATTTTGATTAGACGTTGAGGATAAACCGGTACTAAAAGCTCTTGTGTCCTTGGACGACCTCGGTATCTTACCAACGCTATACTACGCTCACGATGGGTGCACTTGCCCATATGTGTGTTTAGTGTTAGTAAAATATCGTGTTTTATAAATTTAAAACTTGGCTAAAATAAGTGTTAAAAGGGCTTAAAATATACACCTAATATATACGACACTTCACACGCATCAATCCTAAATCAATTAATAAAAAAGAAAGAGAATAAATTATACGGTTATATAACCATATCATATTATTAATATAAGTTAAAATACCATGTATAGAGTTTATGATGTTATTGGAGTTTTTATATAAAGACATTTATGTATACGGTATTACGGTTAGGCCAGGGGGTGTGGTATAACGCTCCTGGTCACATCACCACCTTTAGGGTCCTTTAGCGCCCTGAAGCCACCACCTGGGCGACATAGCACCTTCGCCAGCCCAGTAACGCGCGTTAATGCGCTTTGTTCGAGAATTTTGGTGAATATGACCGTTGGGCAACAGTCTTTTATAAAAAAACCTAATAAATATCTAATATATATATACATATATTTAAACAAACCAATCACAAACTCAAACGCACACCAATCACTAAAACACCAACATTATCTCCAATCATTTTTAATACCAAAAATGTCATCCACTCTTCATCTGATTCGTCTAGCTCTTCATCTGACGGTATTGTCGGCGATATGCTTATCGCAGTGACGCGGGAGGCGATTAAGTATTTGCGAGAAGAAACCCAATCGTCTATGTGACAACCGGTGATTTACGGCTCCTAATTACGTGATTAACAGACGATTAACGCGACTACGACGGATACCGGCATTATTTTTTTTACACGTTTTTAACTCTAAAATATTATTTTACTAGACTACGGTGATTTCGGTTTTAAAAACGTGTCTCATAGGAATTACGGGCCGCTTAAACACGGGGATTGAGCTTGTGGGCCCTGGGCCCAAGCCCAAAACCCACAAGCCTAAACCTGCCATAATATATTAGAATCTATGCAAGATTTACAAAATCTATATAAGATTTACAAAATCCTTTCAAAATCTACTCAAGATTTACAAGATCTTGCAAGATCTCAACATTCTCTATAAAAGACCCATACCCTAACTCCATTACTTACATCTCTCAAAACTCAACTCCAGACCCCTTTCTCTCTCGATCATCTAGTGCAGACACACACACAACATAAAATAAAACCTTATCTTCTCAATTCCTCTCTAGTATACACATACAAAAGTTAATCAGAACCTTACATTCTCAAATTGAAGCACCCACTCACTCATCTGTCTCCTCTCCTTCTCAGGTGACCGGAGGAGCTCCGGTGACGGTCGCCGGCCACACACACTACCACACACCTCCTTCCTCCTCCCGATGACACCCCATACCCCTCCCTGTTACAGAAATTTCAGCGGTCGGCCACCGCCGTTTGGTGGTGGCGTACGGAGGCGGCGCGACGTCAAGAACAGAGAGAGAGAGACCGAGCAGAAGTGGGTGACGACGGAAGACGGCGCCGCCGTCTGCGGCGGAGCGACGGCGGGTCACGGCGGCGGCGGCGGTACGGCTGTTGGTCCGACGAGTTTCACGGTTAGCGTCAAGATTTGGTTAAGATGTTGATCAGATCCAAGTACGTGTCGGGTTCTTCTTTCGGGTCTCAGTTGCTTTGGTTTTAGGTCACGGCAGTGGAGGTAATCTTTTCGGTTCGGTTGTTCGGGTCAATTCATGCTTGGTTCTAAGTTGATTCGGGTTTGTGTTATGCCTAAGTTTCAGGTACAGATTCAAGTGGATTTCGGGTTAGATATTCAGATTTGTGTCGGGTTTTTTGGGTTACATTTTTGGCTCGGGTCTCGGTTCATTCGGGTTCAGTCAACCCAGTCAACACGTCGGGTTGACTGGTCAACGCAAGTCAACAGGGTCAAAGTCAGTCAAGCAGTCAACGGCTTCGGGTCAGACTCAGTTTCAGTTGACTCGGTCAAACCGAGTCAACTCGGTCTCAACTAGTCAACTCGGCGAGTCGACTCGGTCAACTCTGCCGGCCAATTCAGTCAACGTTCGACGCGAAGATGGGTAAAGTCTAACGACATGTTTAATATTTACGTAATTTTAAGATTTTTATTTATTTCGTGAACGAGCTCGAACCGATTCAGATTAGTGTTTAATTTACATTTTGTCGTTTTTACAAAAATTATACATATTGATATTGATTATATTGTTGAATTTTGATAAAATGACGACAACTTGTGTTGTCGGGGGCGTCCAAAAACAGAGGAAACTCTGCCCGTTTTTTTCGAGAAAATCCGTAAAACAAAACGCGTTTTATTATAAAACGACCTATCGGATTCAAGTAATTCTTTTTATAAAAACAAATACAAACATACAATTACATTAGACGACACTTTACAGTTTAAGAAAACGACGATTCGGAAATTATTTCGACAACAAATAAATATAGTATTTATATTTATTTTAAATTTCGGAAGTTCAACAAATCTTTTATAAAATCAATATAATTATTTATATTGATTCAAACGCCGAACATGCCTTCGTTTTATAAAATAAATATAGTTATTTTTATATTTATTTCAAATAGCAAACAACACGAACTCGTTTTTATAAAAATAAATATAGTTTATATATTTATTTCAAGTACCAAACAATAACGAATGCCTTTATAGAAATAAATATAATTATATATTTATTTTAAACACAATAACTCATTTTCTTTTATAAAATAAATATAACCTTTTTATATTTATTTCAAACGCCGAAACGGCGTATACGTATATTATGGCAAATATATCCAAGACGCAATATATACAATACAAGTTTATTATATATTACTTTCGTACGAATATTCCTATATACACAAACGACTTCTCGGGGAGACAAAGTTTAACTTAATCATTTTTGTTAAGTTAACAACTTACCGTCGAATCGTTCGATTAACGATTCGGTAGAGCTCGATGACACGTAGTTTAGTTACTGCGTTTATTTAGAAACTTATAAGATATTCCGTCGTAGGGATATTATAGAATGCACGCTGGCAAGTCATGTCTTGGAAGCGACATCACGAAGTCGTAAATAGCTAGCTTTGCACAGGAATATTCAGGTGAGTTCATAACCCCACCTTTTTACGGTTTTACATTTTTCTAAATGTTTTCGGGGTGGAAAGACATGCACTTTTTGCAAAGCATACAAGGTTTTCAATAAACATGAATTACATATTTCTAAACCATTTTACAAGCAAGTTTTCACTGACACAAATGGTTTACGAAAAGCTTATGTTTTATACCGGTTTTCAAACAAGCGTATTTTCGAAATGTGCTTACACACGAATTCTAGTTTTCTAAACTACGAGAAAATACAAGTACAAAGAGGTACGTTAAACTAAGGAATGACACAATAGATTATGTCACGAATAGGGTAACATAAGCACCATTAATCATGTACATACTAAGACCACAGAACAAAAGGTTAGATCTAATGGGTTTCAGGAAGCCACACTCTTGGTGATAACTAGTACCAAGCAGTGCTTTTGTGTCTCAGTCGTGAATCGACAACGAAAAATGCCTATGGTTTGGATGCTTCCTATGTCGTTACATATGTTAGTGGCCTCGCGAACCATTAACAATCTCGTATTCCTTACATATACAGAACTCAGTTTCAATACGTCTTTATAAATTACGTACCATGTTTTATACAAATTCAAAGCATAGAATTATGCAGGCATGAAGTCAAAGTCAGGGTGGGCATTGACGGTTATACAAACTTTACAAATACATGGTTTTACTAACATAAAGCGTTACAAATACAAAGTTTCCATATAACATGACAAGAAAATGATTTTAAATTCGTTTTCTCAACAATATTTCAAAAACCGGTTATTCAAAAAGATTTATTTCAAATCTTTTTCAAAACAAACTATGAACTCGCTCAACTTTATGTTGATTTTTCGCATGTTTCTTTCTCAGGATGCTTTTCAAAGTTATGGCACGGTTGGAATAGGAGAACCATTGGAGATACGAGTACTTAGTGGGCGTTCAATTTCTAGAAGTCTTAGCTTATTTTGCTTCCGCTGTGCAATGAAGATACTAGTCCAGTCACGCCAGCTCTGATAATTTCGGGGTGTGACAGTCTACAACGCGTACCAGACAAGCGCCTCTTGAACGAGATCAGTTAGGTGCTCATGAACGTTTAATGCGCGATTATTTTGGTGAAAATCCGTTGGACGACGATGCACAGTTTAGGCGTCGGGCACATATGAGCCGTCGCCTTTTCTTAAGAATTTCTAATGATCTTGCTGCCCAATATCCATTTTTCACACAAAGAGAAAGTGCTAGTCGCAAAATTGGTTTATCTGAAATACAAAAGTGTACTGTCGCAATTCGGCAACTTACGTACGACACAACGAGTGTTGCGTGGGACGAATATTTAAGGATGTCGGCCAGTAGTTATCTTGACTGTCTTGAAAATTTCTTTGAATGTCTTATTATTATTATTGTTGTTGTTGTTGTTGTTATTCTTTTTATTATTTTTATTAACACTATTATATTAGGTGTTAACTTTCTTTACGGGAGGCGATATTTAAGGATGCCGACCGCTACTGACGTTCCACTTTTATACGAGGCCCATCAGCGGATAAACGAGTTTCCCGGGATGTTGGGTAGTCTTGATTGCATGCACTGGGAGTGGGCGACATGTCCAACCGCTTGGAAATAGGGATGGCAAAAAAGCCCAAGCCCGACGGGTATACCCGAAACCCAAAACATACGGGCTAGGTATACCCGAAGCCCAATGGGTATGGGCCGGGTACGGGCTTAAAAAAGATAAAAATCAGGTACGGGTATGGGATTTAGTGATACCTGCCCGATACCCGGCCCATTTACCCGAATAATACCCGAATGTATCAGATTATATATTTCCATATATATAAACTTAGTACATGTACTTATTACCTTCTCTGTAGTCATATGTGGATATGTATTTGGTAGGTGCTTAGCGAACAAATAACTTATTTTTGAGGATGTATATTGGATATGAAAGCTATCACCCTTTATTATGTGGCTGTTTATGCAATTTGGTGGTCATGATACAATTACTTAATTAAGTAAGCGTTTTGATTTAGTTTGGTATATGTGGTCTGAATTTTATATGTAAGTTATTAATCATATTTTCATTTGTTATAGTCATTAAAATAGTAAATTATATAAACATCAAAGTAAAAATTGAACATTTGTCCCAACGAGTATTTTTATGAAATTAACAGGTATACCCGATACCCGACAGGATAATTACCCGACAAATACCCGACGGGTAACGGGCCGGGTATGGGACAAAGAATTACAATCGGGTATGGGTCTGGGATTACCAATACCCGGACCAAGCCTGGCCCATTGCCATTCCTACTTGGAAAGGACAACTCCATCGTGGTGACCACGAGGGTCCTACCCTAGTATTACAAGCAGTCGCGTCTCAAGATTTATGGATTTGGCATGCGTACTTTGGCGTGGCCGGTGTGAACAATGACATCGCTGTTTTACAATCTTCGGGTCTTTTCGACGATGTCATAGATGGTGTTGCACCAAATACTTCATTCTATGCAAACAACGTGGAGTATTAGTGTAACACCCTTAAATTTTTACTTGAATTAATCACTAATTTTATACATTTTTATACCAAAAGATATTAAAATTAACATAAGTTTCATAAACCTTAGTCAACTAATGACTAAGTTGGAACATTCAAAATTTGTTTAGTAAATTGTTTACAACCCATGAACAAAATCTAAGTATGATTAAAACATTGCGGAAGCTTCAAAAATCGTGTTCGGTTCTTCATCATTCGCTTGACCGCCATCCGTAAGATCCACCTTGTTACCTATGGTCAAAATCTATAAAACATTAGTTCTGACATTGTTATATAGTATATAAATACAAGATCCAACATCAAAATTTGAATAACAAAATATTGTTTTGTTTTCTGGTTCCACCGTAACTTACGGTGTCACCGTAAGTTACGGTAGGTTCTGGAATTCCCTGGTCACCGTAAACCAGGGGAAATCTGCCGTAAACACATAATCCCTACCGTAAGTTACGGTACTACCGTAACTTACGGTAATTCCTGGAAATCCATCATTCATTTGTTTTGTTCATTGTACTTAAACCCAACTCTCGGATTTCGCTTTTCTAACAAACCTATACATTAAATTCTCGCATTTCTAACATGTTATATATTAATCTATATCAAAGATCAATCCATTATATTCTGGAAAATTAACCATGCTTTACTTGATTATTCGACCCGTTGGCTCATCTAAGGAATCCTTCCATATGACGACTACCAACGAATTCCAACCAAATTTGACCAATCATTCAATATAGCGACTTCACCGCTAATTTTAAGCAACTCTTATTCAAAATTTCAATTACGCATTATATAATCATCAAAATCTACTTAGTGTAACGGGTCAAGTTACATACCTTTATAGCACACCCTTCAAGCGAGTATCTCCCCCGGCGTGTCCGCTGGACGTTCCGGATTCTTTACCTAAAGAGTTCAATTTCACAACAAGTTTAGAACTCTTTCGTAAGTTTTAACGCATAATCCTCTATAATAATCAAATCTGCGTTTTATCCTATTTTTAACATTTAAATCCTCACTTAGGCATTTCAACAAACACCTAACGGGTCAGATTCTTCTATCTTTATTACCAAGTTCATGATTTGTAATTAACATCTAATTTCACTAAATTAGTAAATTTCACATACATCTTGACATCTATATTTCTGAATTTACTTTACCAATTCAGATTTCACTATAACAATATTCATAAATCTAGTATTCATCAAGTTTCCTTCAAACTCATTAGTCTCCTAACATGTAAACCCCAAACCTTACAAACATGATGTAAGTTTTCACAAGGAATCACCTAGGGTTTGACTCTAGACATCATATTAAGTCAACATTCATTCATGCATGGCATATCTAGGCTCAATTTCAGTTTTTTCACAATTAACCTAGAATTCATGATGTATCAAAGTACCAAGATTTTACATACCTTTTGATCCTTACGACGAGGTGATTACTAATTTGTGTTTAGAATTCGATTTGGGACAGATTTGAGGCTTCAATTTTGCAAATTTTAGTGTGAAGCTAAGGTTTGGAGAAAACCCTGGTCGCCCCTTTCATCTGGTTCGACCAGACACACCCAAAATGGTGTGTTTGGTGAGTTTTGTTACAAATCAGCATTTAACTTTCATTTTTGGCAAGCTTAGTCCCTCACTTATCATCTAACTTTAAGTACTAGTGTAACTAACCTAGTGTTAGTTATTTCTAGGATTGTAATTTTACCTAGGTTAAAATTTCTAGATGGTCAATTCTTGTTTATGAAATCCTTAAATTCCTAATATAAAGAATTATATTTTCGGGGTGTTACAATTAGTATGGGTACTATCTTGCCGACGGTATTTATCCGGAGTGGACGACGTTGCTGAAAACTCTTTCGTGTCCAGATGAAGAGAAAAGATTGTATTACAAGAAGAAACAAGAGTCGACAAGAAAATATGTCGTGCGACCTTTCGGTGTATTAAAAAAGAGATGGTCTATCATTGCCCGGACATCGAGGATACTTGAAAATAGTAAAATGAGAAACATCATATATACGTGCATCATCTTGCATAACATGATATTGGAGGATTCGGGTAGAGCGTTTTGTGAAGAAAGTTATGATGAATGTAACCAACCGTCGAACCCACTACTCGCACACGCTCATAAAGAAGTTATCCGAGCGAGGATACGTGATAGGGACACACCTTAACCTTCGAGCTAACCGAGCACCTATGGTTTGATCGTGAAAAAGGAGACGACGAGTGATTATGCGTATTTTTAGTTTAACCTAGTTTAACTTTTTAAACATTGTATTTTTAGTGACATTATATTTGTTTATTTAAATTACGAGTTTTAAATTTTTTTCTTGTTATTTAAATTTAAATTAATATTTCAAAATTAAATAATGTTTAAATTTAAATAAAAAAATAATTAGGTAATGATGATGAGAGATTTAAACCATTACATGCAAGTTAAAGGGAGGGATAAAATAATTAGGTAATAATGATGGAAGCTTCAAACCATTGATTGCAAGTTAAATGGAAGGATAAAATAATTAGGTAATAATGATGGAGGCTTTAAACCATTGCATGAGAAGGGTTTTAAAACTCCCTATATGACATGACGCTAATATGACGTGATAATAGGGCTTTATACCACACCTTTAACCTTGTATAACCAAGTTATATCTGTATATTCATATTAATAAAATAAAAAAAAATCTTGAAGAAGCCAATAATACAGGAAAGAGGGAAGTTGAAGCAAGGAATTAAAGATCGAGGGCAGGTGTCAAGTCAGGAGAGTTGACTCATGCCTACAAACACTAGATTTTTTTTCGACATTTGCCAAGAAACAAACACCTCATCAATAAATTCCATTAACATGAAGAAATATGTGCCCCCATGACATGCTTCCTAAAAGTCGAACTTTGGATACTATAAATCACTTATTCTTTCCATTTTTGTGATTATATATTTTTTTAAACAAAATCACATCCATATTAAAAAAAAATATCTCATGTTTTTAGAGTATGACTTCAATCATGCATCATCATTTTATCAATACTGATATTTTTTTTTAAATATTTAAATACAAACAGGTTATCCGTTATCTACGCCATAAATAGGATTTAAAGTCTTATTTAGTCTCATCAATAACAATGACGTATTAAAAAGGTCAAACTCGAATAATAATCTATGTTGTTTATACCCATGACGTCATTAAGAAATTCATTCTCATTCGATATAATATTAATCTTTTTTAACGGCAACACACTTTATATATTCAATATAATATTCATCTAATAATTTTTTTCAAAACCACCTGATATGTTTTTATACGATACAAACACCGACATTATTAAGATTTTAAAAAATAAACAAAAACAGGATATGTACACCATGCATAACGAGTTGTACCCAAAATCAACAAGCATTTAATACAATTTAAAAAAAAAGGGTGGAAATCAGAAACTGCATGATCAAACCACGTAGCATTCATTCCTTCACCTAATTCAAAGTACCATTAACATTTTCCTCACTCACGTGCTCTGCACGTGCCTTATCCTTAACGGCAACACATACTTAACCACTCGTCCGTTACTTAACGGTAACGGAGTTCACATAAAAATTTATATATCTGCTTTCACTATATAATAAACAAATTTTTAACTTAACTTCCTAATTCCGTACAAAAATTCCAAACCCGGTCTTAAAGCGAAACGAGAGGATCCGACCCAAATATATCACCAAACTCATTGGAGTAATCGTATTCATCCACGGGCCAAGACACAAACCCGACATCGGTTACCGAATCGATGAACATGTCAACCGGGTCGGACTCTTGTAACGGTATACCCGACATCGTTGTCGGGTCGAATATGTCGGGTATCATATCCGGTAAATCAAACAACTCCAAAGGCTGAAAACCGGAAAAATTCTCCGACAATGCCACGTCATCTCCGCTAATATCGGAGGCTTCTTTTCCAATATCGTTGTGAGTCGACTCGGCAGCTGACTCGTCAGTGGAAGATGTTGAGAACCGTAGAACAGATTTCGGTGACGTGGCTTTATTATCATTATCATTATTATTATTATCTTCGCCGGAGTTGTAACAAGAAGACACCGGCGATGGTTTAGGTTTTTTCTCCGGTGCCGGTGGTGGAACGTTGAAGTTAGTTAGCGCGTGGGGGCCACGCAGCTGGATAGCAGCGTGGTCGTAAACCATGGCGGCTTCTTCTGCAGTATCGTAAGTGCCAAGCCACAGCCGTACACGTCGCATAGGATCTCTAATCTCAGCCGCCCATTTTCCCCACGGCCGTTGCCGTACCCCTCGAAACTTTTTACCGGTAATACCCTTGGCCGTCGCCGCAATACCCTTAACTTTTCCGGCCACCTTCTTTTTTCGACTAGCTGCCGTTCTGGTTCTATTCCCGTTGTTCAAAATTTCCGGCGAACGGTTCTCGATTGTAACCTCATTAACAAACTTTCTCACTCTCCGGCGAGTGGTGCACTCGTCGCCGGAGGTATCGGAATCGGTGGCGTAAGCATCAGTGAGGGAAATCCTGACGGTTGTTGGACGGTTGGTGTTTGTGGATGAAACTACCATTGTGGTTAGGGTTTTGTGCTCGGTAAACTTGACGGAAGTGGACATTTTGAGTGAGATAATATTATCGAGAGATTCGCATTTGGTAAATGGGAAGAAAGGGGGGAGAAAAAGAGATTCGGTGGTTTATAGGAAGAAGAATAAAGATAGTTGTGAATACTCGTGTGGTGTGAGGGGGGAATAAATTGAGGTTGCTGTTTCCGGTGAGACAAAAAGGAAAAGGGTGGTGGAAGACGGGGGTTTCCGGTTATTCAAGTTTGAAGGGAGAAGAGGGAGAGAGAGTGTAAAGTGGCGTGAAGAGGAAAGGCTGCACCCAACTTGCTATTTTATAGGGTCCTATTAGCCAGAATTTTTATTGTTATTTTTAATTTTTGACACAGAAAGCAATAATAATCTTTTTAATGTTTTACAGTAACTGTTTTCTATTGAAAATCATTTACTACTTTTTAAGTCTCCGTATTTTAGTGTTTTTAACTAATTGAGTCTAAAAGCAAAAAGTTTAACGACCTGAGTCACTATAAGCATTTTCATTAACCATTTGAGTCCAAATTTTAACCTTTTGAGTCCAATTTTTTCGACTCAAATCATTATAAAATGAACAAAATTGGACTCAAAACGTTATAAAATAAATGGTTTAGGACTCAGGGCGTTAAACTTTTTGATTTTGGACTCAAGTGTTTAAAAACACTAAAACACAAGAACTCAAAAAGTAATTTATCCATTTACTATTTAGTTTTGAAGGATATTAGTAATTTATAGTTTCTGATAATTTGGGATATCGAAAGTAAAATTGAACATACATGGGTATTCAGTTGTTTTTATGTAAGCTAAAAATAAAGAAAAACACAAGTCATAATTCATCACTTTTAATAATAATAATAATAATAATAATAATAATAATAATAATAATAATAATAATAATAATAATAATAATAATGGGTGAGGTTCCTATAAAAATGATCTTTTTCGTGAGAAGTGTGAGAAAGCATAAAAATTGATATATAGGCATCATGTTTCGACTTAGGCATCATCTTTTGGGTTGTTTTGCTAAGAAAAACACCAAATTTAACAATTTAAAACACAATGCAACGTATTATGGGCGTGAAATATAAAACACAACTAAAACACACTGCTTAACACTTAAAACACACTACTTAACATTTTTGGCATGGTGTTTTAAGTTTAAGCCTAGAATTCATTGCATTGTGTCTTAAATTGTTATGTTTGGTGTTTTTCTTGCTAAAACAACCAAAAACATTATGCCCAAGTCCAAAACATGATGCCTACATGTCAATTTTTATGCATTCTCACACTTCTCACAAAAAAAATGTCATTTTTACAGGATCCTAAAACTAATAATAATAATAATAATAATAATAATAACTAGTGAGTAAAATTTAAAAAAACTTGCGAAAAATAACTTAAATGAATTGCAAAAGAGTTTGTACTGTATTTATAAACCATCACAAAAAGAAATTTAACTAAACATGTTTTATATAAAGAAAAAGAATATGTTCACAAGTCTGAGTTGCTTATAGTTATTAAACGTGATTCAAAAGAAAATTGTTGATTACATTTAACAACTAACTACAAATAATAAATATATGGATCACACAAGCATTTCCCATTGAGACTTTACTTTCCACATTTGGCAATATATTTTGGACGTATCGTTCATTCAGTGTATATCATATATCATCCGATTAAATAAACACATCCTGAGGATTAACACAATACAATTGAACCTCATTTTAAATGTTTGAAAAAAAATGAACATTCGGGGTTTAACTTGGGTGGGTAACACCAAACAATCAAAGACAAAACTCATGACAAGACACAAGCACAAACATGACTTGATGCTATAATGTAAGAAATAATAGGGACACAAAATTTTAACATGGAATGATAAATGCAATATTTAAACTATTGGACTGAGAGTGTTAAAATCAGCAAACTAGAGTGACGAAAATTGAGGTTTACTTAATCATTGTAATCGTATGAAAAACCACCGTAAGGCTATGATGTCGTTAACCACATTTGTGGACATCAAAGTTCTCGATATCGAGTTAGCAAGTGGATACAAAAACAGTAAGAATCATAGTGATGCCTCTTAAGATAGAACCGAGGTTACCAAGCATCAAGACATAGACATAGATTCAAACCGTGGATGCATGCTCGTTCATGCATCAAGACATAGATTCAAACCAATTAGATATGTTTGGGACAGCTGGTTTTCAAACCCAAGTGGGCCCACTGAAGGAAACATCCATCTGGTGACTCTAATTATTAGACCAAGAGCAATAGGTGTTTGGTCTTGGTAATTTCATTTAACGTATACTATGTTTTTTTGGTGCAATGTTTGGCCTCTTTCTCACAGGCCTGCATATTTGTATGAGTGATTTTTAATGTCATCTGTCTTTTCGTTATAATATAAAACAAAAATAAGATTTTATTGTGCATGATAAAATTTTGAATATCTTTCTTTGTCATACAAACGAGTAATTGAATCAACTTTTTATTGTTGTCGTCATTCATGTTGTACGAATAAACATTCTCAAAAATTGTCTTACTATTCGTAGCAGCGGAACTCACGAACAGTGACGAAGCTTGAAAATTTCCACCGGGGATCGGAAGTTACCGAACCAAAAAATTCTATATAAGTAATTTTTTTTTATAAAACTGGGGGTCGAAAACGTATATACCTAAAAAAATTCTATCCGAAACGTACATACATAACACTACTGATCGAAAAGTTCAGGGGTTCGGGCGCCTCTCCCGGCCCCTTGAAAGTTGCGCCACTGGTCACGAATATTAAAACGCGCATTGTTTTGCAACCGCTATTCCGCTAATCAACAAAACTACAAGCTAACTAATTGTAAATTTATCAAAATATATATATATTATACCAAAATTAAGTAGCTTGCAAGAGTTGTTTCGAATAAGAATGCAAACTATTAAAATGCATCCTAATTACGAAATTACAAGAGTTATGCAAATTAATATAAGTATGGAATAAACGATTGTCTTTTATATAAACCTATTGACCACAGAAAAACCGTTAATAGATTCGGTAAGTATCCACCCTTGTCTTTATAGCCTAGTGACATTTTGGGGTGTGATAAGGCTTTGCGACCAATAGGTTCTGGGTTCGATTCTCATAAGGGGGTTTTTCCTATATTTATTGGGTTTCCTTCTGAATTGGTGTATAGGCATTATGCCTAGTGGAGATGGATATGATCGGGTGATTGCGTTGATTACACGATAATACTCCAGTGGTTCGTCGATGATCTAAATTTTTCGTTAAAAAAAAAAGATTCGATAAGTATCCAGGCAACGTAGCAAGAGGCAGAACACGTGACGTGTGTTGATATTAATGAACATTTGAAAAGCAAGGTGATACTATAAAGTTTAGTTTGTGATATTAACAGGTAAACATTATACCTTATTATACGTATAAAGTTTCTTTTGTAAGTATTTGGTATATAGATATTATATTATATATAGAAACGGGATCAGAAGAAAACGATTGAAAGTGTGAAAACGGTGAGAACGAATACTGATCGAACACGTGGCGCGTGATATAATCAAGGCGGAGGGGCAGAGGCGGAACTAGTAATATGTGAGCCGTAGCGAGCCGTAGCACGAGCTACGGCTGAAGTCCGTATGCTTAGTGTATTTTTTATTTTTTTATTTTTTTCTGTTTTATACAAATTATACCCCTAAAATCATACTAGGATATCTCTAACCAACCCAACCTTATAAAATAAGTGAGCCCCGATTGGAACAATGACCCAATTGATTAGATAAACTCAGCTGATCAGACTAGCCCAAAAAAATCACAAAATACGTATGGCGGCATTCTTTCTGATTGTCGCTCAGGATCTGGAAGAAAACCAAACGTCGCTGGTCATCCATTACGCACTGTTCTCCTGTTTTACTGCTGCCAATAACACTGGTTCGATAAAAAATCCACAATCATGTTGTTTGCTGTTGTGATAACACTAGTTTCGGCCGTTCCGCCCCTGCCTTGCAGTTTTGCTGCTGAAATGGGAAGGTAATCACTGACTTGGTAAGTGGTAACTTGTTATGCAGTTTAATTTTATGCAAAATTTTATACATTTACTATTCTAGTTTATGCAGTTTAAGAAAGAAAAAGCTTTAGGACATAAGGTTATACGGAGTGGGGTGTGGCAAAGTGTGGCAAACTTAGTTTGCCAATTGGTAACACCACCGCCAACATAGTTTGCCACTCAAAAGTTTGCCAAATCGGTGTAGGCTTGTCGAAATGGTGAAGGGAGGGTATGAGAGAGAGAGAGGGTAGTGTGGGGTGTGGTCCATTCCAATCTCAACCAATCACACATTTTTTTTTTAAAATAGTTTACCACTTCACCAAGTGTCTAACCATTGACAACACTTTTGAGCATAATTTACCACTTTGACATGACACACTCATTGGTTGATTTTTTAGTTTGTCACTCTCAAGTGTCTAACCACTCCTTATACCCTAAGAAAAAATAGAGTTTATACTCAATTAAATACACACGCTAATGTCAATTGAATTGGTGTTTACAAAGAAGCCAATAAACACTACAAGAAACACAGCTTTAGCGATGACGTAAGTCGCCTCGAAAATCGTCGCTATAGGCATTAGCGGCGACATGTTTGCCGGTAATGAGACCGTCGCTAATGAATAAAATGCCGTCATTAATACGCATGTTGCCGCTATTGGTTATGACGGTGAGTTTACCTGAACGTTCGCCGGAGATGGATTTCTAGATTATACTTTATTTAATGCCGCCGCTATCGTTTTTTTAATATTGTATGATTGCACGGTAAAAAATATTTGGGATACCCCTGATTTAATGAGCTAGTTCCGCCACTGCGGAGGGGTTTTTTTGTCCTTTTATTTTTTTCCAATGCATCTCACACACCGTTCTCATTTGTGGTGTGTAGTTTAAAACAAAAACTTTTTGCCGTTTTATTGTTTTTTAGATCTGCCGCGATAAATTAATCGTTTTTGTCTTACAAAGTAAATATCTTAGCATTTATATCGTTCCCAAATTCATTATAATCGATTAATAATTCAAACATTGCAATTTTTTGGCGTTTTCTTGTTTTTTTGTAGATCTGTCGTTATGCATTAATTCTTTTTGTCCTATAAAAGTAAACATCTTGGCGTCCATAGCGTTCCTAAATACATTATATACCATTAATAATTCAAACATTCCAAGTTTTTTGGCGTTTTCTTTGTTTTTTTGTAGATCTGTCCAGTTGAATTAATCCTTTTTTGTCTTAAAAAAGTAAATATCTTGGCGTTCATGATGTTCCCAAATTCATAATTCCTTAATAATTCAAAACATTACAACTAAGACGAACTCAAACTAAACTAATATTCTTCTGTGGATAGTATTACATCAGAGATGTACCCATCGCTTTACTCATCACTTTCTTTCGACTCATCATCATCTAGGTCATTGACATATAACGCCATCAACTGGTTTAGCTTGTCTCGCATCCTATATTTAAATATAATCACAATCATAGATGTTGCTACGTGCGAAAGTGCTAAATCACAGAGTTGTTCAAGAAGGTGTAGTCTATCTGTGTTCAGCACTTCGTCCATCATCAACGAATCTTCCTCCCCGTTTTGATAAGTCACATTCACCGTCCTTGATTGTTCTACCAAACTCCAACCGGTAACTGTTGGTGGATCAAAAAATTCGTCGTCATCATCATCATCATCATCATCTGCTGGAAATCTTCTCTTCAATCTTCTTATTACTGTTTGAGTCCTTTCACACTGGTTGGCCATTGGAACCCCAAGGGCCAGGGTCCATCTGAACGGCCTCATCCGAACTAAGTATGACCTTGATGTATTGACCTTCACCCTTATCCTGTCAAAGAACTTTAGGACGAAACGTCTCTTCGATGTATCAAACCTCCATGCAATAACCTGAGCCATTTTTATTTAAGTTGTATGGCGTTTTAGAAAATTTGTGGCGTGTTAAGTTTGTTTACTTGTTCTACTTATATAATGACCTTTTTTGGTGTGAAGTAGATTAGGTCTATATATTTTTTGCACTAAAACACAATAGTAATTATATTTTTTTTTCATGTGTATTTTTTATCTTTGTCGTGTGATATAGGATGCAGGCCTATAATGTGACAAGTAATTATGGTGTTTTGAAAATATAAAAAATACAACTAATTAACTTTTGTAAGACAAAATAAAATAGGTGAGGATAAACTCAATAAGATTTTGCTCAATGAAATGGACAAAATTCTCACTTAAGAATTTTGTCCAACACATTGAGTGAAACTTTATTGAGGACAAAACTGAATCTCTAAGAACACTTGCCATGTGTGGTTTTTGAACTTTCTGACGTTTTATTATATGGCGTTTGTTTTTTGTGTGATCAATGAAAGGTCATGAGACGTTGTTTATATAAGATGTTTTTGGAACGTAGTTTAGGCGGTAATTTATTATAATAAATGTTAGTAATAAAGTTTCCGCCGTTTCAGTTACTGTTTGTAGTTACTATTTCTTCAGCTTTATCTGGTAAGGCTGTAAGTCGTCCTATCATTAAGTTTGACATTTTGTATGATTGACTTTTTAGATAAAGATGATAAAATATAACTAATTAACTTTTGTAAGACAAAATAATGGGGTAGCCCAGTTGGCCACCGACACCCACCTCTTCCCAGAGGTACCGGGTTCGAGTCTTGGGAGTGGCATATGTCGCCCAGGATAAGAACTCGGCAAGGGGAATTCACCGCGGAGCTAGCTTGGTGGGGTAGCGGCTCCCGGAGTGGGATCACTCCGGCGGTTGGGAGGACTGTGCACTATCCCCCCCAATAATGTTATGGTGTTTTGAAACAAAAACACCAAAGAAAAAGAACACTTTTCAATAAATAAAATAGGCGAGGATAAACTCAACAAGATAAATATGTAAGGTGTCTCATCATTAAGTTTGGCGTTTATCTGTTAAAGCAGTAAGACGTCCCATTCAGTTAGCATTTGTAGTTACTGTTTGTTCAGTTTTATCTGTTAAGGCTGTAAGGCGTCCCATCATTAAGTTTAGTGTTTTGTATGAATGGCGTTTTAGATAAAGATGGCAAAATACAACTAATTAACTTTTGTAAGACACCCTTTGTTCTTTTTTCTTGCACCCTGTTTTATACAATTCAGTAATTTTTGGAGTTTTTTAATAATATGTGATCAAAGGAATTATTATAGTTTTGGTGTTTGGCATTTGTGGCATTTTAGCGTTTTATAACTAATTAGAGAAATAATGTATTTTATTAGCGGAAAAGTAGATAATAAACCACAGAAAATGACACGAAAAAATAGAAAAGAAAAAAAAAATCCTAATCCAATTTCTCATCCAAATCTTCACTGTCATAAGTCTTTTCTTCTTGAAGTTTTGGTCCCCGGAACCTTTGAATTCCTTAGATAGATGTCGATTCCTACACGGCTGAAACACACGGCTCTAGACGAAGCTGATCATTCAGTAAAATATGGCATTTTGTTTTTTGGTGTGATCTATGGTTGCTGATTGTTGAAGTGGTTGTGTGGATGGGTGGAGACATAGATCGACGTCGTATGTGTGGATGATTTTTTTTCTGGGTGTGATTGTGTGTGGGTTTTTCGCTTTGTTAATCTTTGGTCTTCATCTTTATCTTCATCCCACTCTTACTGATTAATAATGGAGTCCAAAATAATATTTTACACTGTCATCGGTCTCTTCTTCTCATCCAAACCTTCTTCAAGAACAAAGCAGACAAAATGACATATCACCGTCATCAGTCTCTTTTTCTTGAAGATTTGTCCATCTCATTCAGCAAAATCTTATTGAGTTAACCCCTTACTTAAGAATCCATTCAGTGAAACTTTATATAGAACAAAACTGAATCTCTAAGAAACGACGTTTGCCATCTCTTCTTCTCATCCAAACCTTCTTCAAGAACAAAGCAGATAAAATGACATATCACTGTCATCAGTTTCTTTTTCTTGAAGATTTGTCCATCTCATTCAGCAAAATCTTATTAAGTTAACTCCTTACTTAAGAATCCATTCAGTGAAACTTTATATAGAACAAAACTGAATCTCTAAGAAACGACGTTTGCCATCTGTGGTTTTTGAACTTCTCTGGCGAGTTTTAAATTGAATGGTATTTATTAAAATATGGCGTTTGTTTTTGGTGTGATCAATGGAAGGTCCTGAGACATTGTTTATATAAGATGTTTTTGGCGTGTAGTTTAGGCGGAAATTTATTATAATAAATGTTAGTAATAAAGTATCCGTCGTTTCAGTTACTGTTTGTAGTTATTGCTTGTTCAGCTTTATCTGTTAAGGCTGTAAGACGCCCCATATTTAAGTTTGGCGTTTTGTATGTATTGGCGTTTTAGATAAAGATGATAAAATACAACTAATTAATTTTTGATGTTTGGCGTTTGTGGCATTTTGGCATTTTATAACTAGTTAGAGAAATAAAGTATTTTATTATTGGAAAAGTACATAAAAAAGCACAGAAAATGACACAAAAAAAAAAAGAAAAGAAAAAAAAATTAAAACTCCCCGTCATAAGTGATTTCGTCTGAGAAGTATCTATCGCTCCCCTCGTCTTCTTCTTCGGACTCTTCTTCCAGTTTCTCATCCAAGTCATCACTTTCACTTTCATCGGTCTCTTGTTCTTGAAGATTTTGAACCCTCCATGTGAACATGTCATGCAACAATGCCAATTTTACTATCATGTCTATGTTCAAACATGTTGCGTTGTATAACTCCTCTAGGAACCCAAGACTCTACTTGGTCATGATGTTTTCAAGCATGTAGTCTTCCTGCTCCTGATTGTCACATATAACAGTCACCATGTCAGTATCTTCATTAAAACGCCATGATCGAATGATTGGGTCCACATTTGCATTTGCATTATTCGATCCAAATTTTCTGGATAATCTTCTTATAACCGTCTGTGTTTTATCACAGAGGTTATCAAGAGGAACGCCAAGTACTACCCTCTGTACTTCTTCTTCTTCCAAGTTCATTATGGCTTTGATTGTTTTTTTTTGATAAACGCCAAATAACCGATAATTTCGTACAATCTAATCACTATTTTTATTACATAATCTCATGCATTTAACGTGATTTAAAAATGTAACAGAGTGGTACAAAATATAAAAGTGATAGGACAAGTTAAACATACTATAACATATATTGGTTTTCGTCGCGTCGCGAAAAAAACCAAACTATGTCCTAAAAGTGTTGGTAGAGTGTTGGGCGCACTGTTCAAAGTTACACTATTCATGCCAGCAAAGTGGCTAAAACGAAACAGAACTATGAATAACGATATACGAAAGACATATCTGAGTCCATATATACATAAAAACCCTAATGTGGGAACCTCACTTGCAATAATACATAACTTTCCGGTATAACGCTTAAATCGCCAAATTGTCTGTTTCCACTATAAAAATAACAATTTTAACTCGTCCACAACACTATTTCAGCATTTCTGCGACTCCAGAATTATGATTAGATAATGACAAGTACCTTAAAACACTTTGAGGATATAAAAAATGCATCAAAGACATCGCTTCCGGTACTACGACGAACAGTGTATAACTTGACCGGAAAGCATCCTATTGTCGAACCGATAAAGATTTCATTTATCCAATGGCCTTTTACACTAGTCCAATGAACTAGTTGGGCTTCATTTGAGATCCGAAACCCCTTCATACATCTTAGAATTACAAAAATGCAATCGTCAGAATTAATCGTTGGTATAAAATATAATTACTGTTATGAACCCAATACCTAAACGGAAGGCGTTTCTACTATCTAAACTCAATGCCTACTAGCCTAGTGAACTAGTTGAGATCAATTGGCATCTTAAACCTTTAATTATCCCCTAATAATGCAAGACACCCCCTAATTAGCATATTTAACTTAAACCCCTAAATATCTTATATTTTGGCACATGTTATTAAATATTTTCATTTTCCCCCCCTCCCAGGTAGAGGTGTACAAATAGTTTTTTTTTTCAAAAACCAGTTACGGTTATTAACCGGACCGGTTAAAAGGGGCTAGAAAAAAAAAACGGTTATTAAAAAACCGGTTCCAGTTATTAACCGGTTTTAATATGGAAAATTTGTAACCGGTCATAATCGGTTGTAATTGATTATAAAAAATCATTTTTTTTTATTTTGAATAATAACCGATTTAAAAAAAAGGTACTGCAGAAACAACACAAGATGGTCACAGAACTGTTTTTTTTCTGTTTTTCAGCTGTTTTTGCTGATTTTGCTGTTATTTCAGCCGTTTTTTTATGTTTTTTGAATTGTAAATGCAGTTTTTTTATAAAAAAACTTAACAATAAAGGTATAGAAAGTTAAAACATAATTGTGACATCTGTGTGTTTTAATCCCTGTACAATTCCGAACAACTTTGTATTTAATCAATCATGGTGTCTTTAATTCCAATATTTGTTTAATTATTTGTGACATTTACACGTTTTCACTCCTTGTTCAATTCCGAACTCTCAAACCTGTTCTGGAAGTGAAATCGTAAACCGTTACGTAAACGTAATCAGTTTAACGCGACGTACACTCCAGAACAATGACATAAGCTAGACATACCCTAAATACCTTTTACATAACTTAGAAATAAGTTTCAAATGTATCGGTATGGCAAAAACAGGTTTGTTTGAACTTAAGAACTTTTTGCGACAGAACTGCGTAATGAACGTTGGTGACCGCCCGGATAATAATTAAATCCTAAAAATATTCAGTTATGATTAAAATTTCATTTTTTTAATCATGTTCATGTTGAAAAATAAATCAAAACGATTAAAAACGTTATTTTTCAAGTTTAAGCGCGTACTGCGTGTTACTGCGCAACGAAGTGCTTATACTGCAAAACGCGGACAACGCAGCCAGTCTCGGCAACTGATATTTATTCCAGTAATAATTTGGCAAGTTTATTTTTATAGAATAATAAAAATAATTTAAAACGCCACAAAACGGGATTAAAGTGCTAGATAAAATACCCGGTATCTAGTTAAATACCTGTTTTTATCAATAATACACTATATATATGTATGTATATATGGGTTTGTGTGTGTGCATGAGAGGTGGTGGCCTATAGGATCTTCCATCTTCTCTCTCTTGACACATGGTAGCCTAAGAGAATGCATGCACATCTTGGAAACCCAACAAATCCCCCCATATCTTCCATACTTTCCCCATAACCAAGATAAACCTTCTCACTCCTCTCTCTCTCCTCTAAACCGTAAACACCCCCTAACTCTCTTCGATTTTCGAAATTTAACCCTCTTCTTCAAGATCCAAGTGATTCCAAGCTAGTTTCTAAGGTGTTTGAAGATCCAAGGGTGTTTTTCAAGTGATTCCAAGCATTTGCAAGCACCATATCATCAAAAATCTCATCAAAACCTACTAATTTTCTTAAAGGTATAAACTTACTTTAGAGATTATGTTCTTGCATTTTGATGATGATGATGATGATGATAGAAGTTTCTCATGGTTCTTGGATTTTTCATTAACTTGAAACTAAAAGGAAATAGGTTTTGATACAAAATAAAATGGAAGTATATGTGTGTATATATATGACCGTATGTATGTATGTGGGTATGTATTTAAGATTTAGTTTGATCTTTGATAAATACTTGTTTAGGATGTTTGCTTGCATGAACAAGATTATGTGCAAATATGTTAGAGATATAAAGAAATGATTGAATCATGAGTTATAATTTGAAATAATGTTAGTATATTGACATGTAAATGGCCGAAAATTTATTAGACATGTTTGAGAATTTTTAAGTTGTTGCATGTTCTTGAATGATAGTTAAAATGCAAGTGTTTGATGATTTGTGCATGATGTGATGAATGTTCAATCAAATCAGTAAGTAAACATGAATAAATTACATGTTTGATGCATTTAAATTCATATGAAATAATGATATGATAAGTGTGCTTTAGATACTTGTACATAAGCATGCATGTTGATTTAAAGCTCAATAAATGATTAAAAAATGATTGTATGACAAAAATGTTTTAGAACAGATTATAAACACTAAAAATAACATTATTTGGTATATTATAATGGCATGAAACATTGTCATAGGTTTGATAGCTTTGCATATTGTACATGTAGCTTAGAAAGTGGTAAAATATGTGAAATTTGCATGATTTATGTGGTTTATGTGAGACCTCCACTATCATGAGTATAACCACTATTTTATTCAGTAAATAACATGGGTTATGTTAAAATATCACGTCATTACGATTTGGGACGGTTATGGTAACGTTTGATGCAAAACTATGCGGTAAAACTTTTAAAAATCGGTTTTTCGGAGGGTTTTTATAAAACTGTTTTAGATCAGTAACCAAACTGATATTTTTGATATAAAAATAAGTATTTTAACTTATATTAAGTTTACTTGGTGTTTGGTTAGTCATACGTGACTTCCGACGCCCAAAAATGTTATCGAATCGGCAAAATACGCATTTTTTCAATGTACACTAGAATGGGTTGTTCATGAGCAAAGTTTATGTGTTACAACGTGTTATGTGAATTACAATATGTGTATGATAATATGCTAAGACTTGACAAAATTATGTGTATCACAATATTTACTATATGACACGTTTGAGTATATATATTACGACGCGCAAATCGTAGATATATTGCTTATAACATGATGAGGGTCACCAATAAAATCGTTCAAGTCGCAAAATTTTTAATATATATATATATATATGAACTCATATATATATATAATTACACCAATATAATAAAAAATAATAACTTTTCGAGAAAATCTCAAAGTTATGTGAAAATTCTAAGTATCGGAGAAACTTAGGTATTTTTGTGAGTTTTTGATTATTAAATCGTTCTTACTTAATTTAGGACGAATAAACAATTTGAGGGATTGTGTTAACACATAAAAACGCACCCAAAGGTGAGTACATAGTTCCCCTATTTTACGTTTTTCAAATGTTTTGGGGTGAAGCATATGTGCATAACTTTACTTTCCGTTTTCATGACTTTATACATATTTTGTTACATTGTACATATAATACAAATTTTCAAGACATTTTTATGGTATATTGACTTAGTATACCTAACCTTGGTTTCAAAGACATTTTACTTGGCGTATTGACATAGTATGCCTATTAGATGGTTTTACAAAGACATTTTCATGACATGCTTACATTGAAAAGAACATTTGGCATGTTTAACGGGTTAGTAGTACATTCATTAACATTGATCACGCCGCTTGGTAGTATGTAATAGCGCTATAGGACTTGACAAATCCCGTTCCCGCTTTCTAGGAATTTCGGAAGGGGAATGACAGAATCCGAATTCATTTTTGATAAACCTTGATCCTGATAAGGGTTTATCCGACAGTCTCAAGGCTTGAGTGTATGCGATAGACAAACCGTATAAATGTTCATCTCGATAAAAGCAATGGTTTTCAAAACATAACTTTTGATTTAAACTTTTGTTTATTCAAAAACTTTGTTTTGTACATGACATTTAATTACATAAAACATTTGTTATACATGACATTATGCATTTGGCTTGAGTAAATACTATTTATTCGCCATACAAGACATGGTTTATACTGGATATTTGACATTGGATATTGGTTACACATGACATTGACATTTAAACAAAACATCATTTCATGGTTATTAATAAGTGATTTAAATAACGAGACATGTGTAATATGATAAAAGCATGGTGGATACGCCGCTGGTACTTCCTATATATAAGTGCTTTTATTATGTTACATATAGTGGCGTTATCTAAGCCACTTCAACAAGGACAAGACATGACATATTTTATACTTATTATTTTCATTTGGTTATTTACTTAACCATACATCATTCTTTTATATCATTTGATTTTCATATGATTTTATAAAAGAAAATATTTTATAAGGTTCACGACTACTTTTCGTTAAACATTTCTTTTAACCTTCAAAGACGTGAATCTTCAACACTAAACCTATGTTACTCACAGACATTTTTATGCTGACGTATTTACTTTCACAGATGTTTCAGGAGAGAATGTTTGATGTGAGCGAGCTTCACTTAGGGTGACTTGGGCCTTACCAAATCTAAAATCAAGAAAGTTATCATCTTTTATGTTATGTGTTTCTTTTGAACTAAGACAATGTAATAAATTTTAACTTGTAAAACTGAACTTTAAATATCATGTGTTGTGAAACAATAATGCCACACGACTCCCTGACGTTTCCGCCGCGGTTTGTTGTTTTACGCGGTCGGGGTGTGACAGAAGAGTTGGTATCAGAGGTCATGGTTATAGGGAATTAGGTTATTAGTAAATTTTTGACCTAGACTATAACCTTTCTAGGACCCTAACACAAGTTACCTTGTGTTTAGATCTTAAAACAATACCATCACCTATCCTTAGGTGATTAACAAAACCAATACACAAATCTCAATTCCATTTGAAAATCAATCATCTATCCTTAGATGATTTATTCCTAGGCATTATGCCTTTAAAGTCTTCAAATCTCATCAAAGTTTGGGTCTTAATAATGTGAACACGTGCAATCTGGAAGGGTGGGTGCCTGTACCCAGAGTTTTATGTCTAAGGCTAGAGTGTTCGTACAAATCCACATAATCGGACCAGTCACTCTTACCTGGGAACTCTTAGAGTGAGTGTCCACTTATAGGCTAAAGCATGTCTTCATTATGCATTATATAGACCTATTTACTTTGATTAGTCAGTGTGTGTTGTTTGTTTGTTTTAAGTAATGGACAAATGACCACCTTCCTTTGTTTTGTCGATATTTTCAATACTCCTTTTGATTGTCCTATGTAAATCTCACACATTTCCTTGTGTTCCTTTTCTTTTAGATGCCTCCTCGACGTGATCAAACTCAAGACGCCGCAATGGCTGCCTTGATCACTCAGCAAATCGCTGCTGTACTCCCGAACCTAGTTACCCAGTTAAACCAAGCAAACAACAACAATAACAATGCACCTATTCCGTGCAACTTTAAGACTTTTAATTCTGCTAAACGCTTCAGTTTTCTGGGTCAGAAGGAGCAATTGGGCTCCTACAGTGGGTCGAGAGTCTCGAGAACACGTTTTGTCACGTTCAATGCCCGAGTGAGCGAAAGGTTGAGTTCCGCGTCAAGTGTATTTCAGAAAAGGGCGCTTACCTGGTGGAATGGTGTGATGAGAGATAGAGGTGCCGACGTGGCAATGGCTCAAACTTGGGAAGAGCTTCACGCTCTTATGATGAAGGAATTTTTTCCTCGTCATGAACTGCTGGCACTGAAGGACGAATTCCACGATCTTAAGCAAGATAGTGGAGAGCACCGTGCCTACACGGACCGATACGAAGAGCTGAGCCTGCTGTGTCCCACCATGGTCACTCCTTTGGGCAAGGCGATTGAGAAGTACATAGATGGTCTTCCTGATCCTGTTCAGGATATTGTCACCGGCAGCAACCCTACCATGGTTAGACAAGCCATTGAGCTAGCTGCGACCTTGACTGAGTCTCAAGTCAAGAAGGGTAAACTCCATCGCAAGGGTGACAAGAAATCATCGAAACCAAGACTGAGAAGAAGAAGGGAAAGAAGGCTGAAACATTGAAGAAGTCTAGGAAGCGTAAGGCTTCCAAGAACTTTGCCGTTTTTGCACAGACCAATCAAGCTGCTCCTACCCAGCCAACATAGCCACCCGCCAAGAAACAATATGTTGGTACTGCACCTCTTTGTAATAAGTGCAACTGTCATCATCAACCACACCTTCAGTGTCGTATTTGCAACAACTGTGGAAGATATGGCCATTTGGCTAACACATGTCGCTCTCCTCCTGCTCCGAATCAAGCGGTGCAAAACCCTGGCCAACAGCCAACAAATCCTGCACGACCTCCTTTTCCGCCTGGGTCTTGCTATAATTGTGGAGATTTGACTCAGTACAGGAACAAGTGCCCGAAGTTGGCTAATGCGAACCCGACTCGTGGACGAGCATACAACATCAATGCCAATGAAGCACGTGCCGACAACGAGGCGGTGAACGGTACGTTCTATGTTAACAACGAACTTGATTCTATTCTTTTTTATTCGGGTGCCGACAAGAGTTTTATATCCCTAGCTTTTGAACCTTTGCTTGCAAAGCCTAGAACAAAACTAGGAAAACCCTTGACATTAGAGTTAGCTAGTGGTGAATCCCTTGTACTCGATTCCGTCATTTGAAATTGCCAGTTGAACCTCAACGAACATCTTTTTCCAATTGACCTCACACCAATGCAACTTGGGAGTTTCGATGTTATATTTGGGATGGATTGGTTGACCAAATACCGTGCAAAGGTGGTTTGTTTTGACAAGATTGTTCGTGTGCCTCTTTCGTCTGGTGAAGTTTTAGAGGTTCGTGGAGAGAAACCGGCTAGTAGCCTTAAACTGATGACAAGCATCCAAGCCCAAAGGTACATACGAAAGAATTATGTGGCTCTCTTGGCACGTGTCGTAGAGGATAAAGTCAAGGGTAAGACTGTTCAAGACATCCCCGTTGTTCGGGATTATCCTGAGGTTTTTCCTGAAGAGTTACCTGGTTTACCCCCAGCACGTCAAATCGAGTTTCGTATTCACCTTGTACCTGGTGCTAACCCGATTACTAAATCTCCATACCGTCTTGCACCATCTGAGATGCAAGAGTTGTCGAAGCAGCTGCAGGAGTTATCTAACAAAGGATTTATTCGTTCGAGCTTTTCCCCTTGGGGCGCGCCTGTCCTTTTTGTAAAGAAAAAGGACGAATCTTTCCGAATGTGTATCGATTACCGTGAGCTTAATAAACTTACCATAAAAAATCGATATCCCCTAACTCGCATCGAGGATCTCTTTGATCAGCTTCAGGGTGCTACCTGCTTTTCGAAGATCGATCTGCGTTCTGGGTATCATCAGCTTCGCGTATCCGAAGAAGATATTCCCAAGACTGCTTTCCGCACATGATACGGCCACTATGAGTTCACTGTTATGCCTTTCGGTTTAACGAATGCTCTCGCCGTCTTCATGGACTTGATGAATAGGGTTTGTAAGCCTTATTTAGATAAGTTCATCATCGTTTTCATTGATGTCATCTTGATCTATTCCAAGACACGAGCTGACCATGAACAACATCTCCGTCTAACAATGGAGCTCCTAAAGAAGGAACAACTTTTCGCTAAATTCTCCAAGTGTGAATTTTGGCTTAAGGAAGTTCAATTTTTGGGACACATTGTCAACGAATAAGGTATACATGTAGATCCTGCCAAAATCAGTGCGATTAGGGATTGGGATACACCTACTACTCCTACCGAGGTTCGTTCATTTCTGGGTCTTGCGGGCTATTACCGCCGCTTTATTGCAAACTTCTCCAAGATTGCGGTTCCTCTCACAACCTTAACTCAAAAGAATAAACTTTTCGAGTGGGGACCCAAACAAGAGGAAGCTTTTCAGATCTTGAAACAAAAACTCTTCGATGCTCCTGTGTTATCTTTACCTGAGGGAAACGACGACTTTGTCGTATATTGTGACGCATCAAACTTAGGCCTTGGTTGTGTTCTCATGCAAAGGAACAAAGTCATAGCCTATGCGTCAAGACAGTTGAAGATCCACGAGAAGAACTACACAACTCATGATCTTGAGTTAGGCGCTATGGTTTTTGCTCTCAAGATTTGGAGACACTACCTTTACAGAACTAAATTTGTGGTTTTCACTGAACACAAAAGTCTCCAACACATCTTCGATCAGAAAGAACTAAACATGAGGCAACGGCGTTGGGTAGAACTTTTAAAAGACTACGACTGCGAGATTCGTTACCATCCTGGGAAGGCGAATGTCGTAGCCGATGCGTTAAGTCGAAAAGAAAGAATCAAGCTTCATTATGTTCAAGTTCGATTTAATATTCAAACCCGCATTTCTCAAGCTCAACGTACTTGTGTTACGCAGAACTTGATGGGTAAGGAATTACCATATCATCTTATGCCTCATCTTGAACCGAAGGAAGATGGGTTATATTATTTCATGGACCGTTTATGGGTTCCAATTCAAGACAATCTCCGCACCTTATTAATGGATGAAGCTCACAAGTCTCGTTATTCAATTCATCCTGGTGCAGACAAAATGTATAAGGATCTTTGAACCCAGTATTGGTGGCCGAGAATGAAGAAAGACATTGCCTTATACGTATCCAAATGCCTTACTTGTCTGAAGGTTAAGGCGGAACATCAGCATCCCTCTGGATTATTGGAACAACCAGAGATACCGGTTTGGAAATGGGAAAACATTGCCATGGATCTCATTACCAAACTACCGCGCACTAGTAGAGGTCATGATGCCATTTGGGTAGTCGTTGATCGAATGACAAAATCAGCGCACTTCTTGCCAATCTGTGAGGACCTACCTGCTGACAAGCTTGCCAAGATGTATGTAGATGAGATTGTATCCCGACATGGTGTTCCTTTGAACATCATATCAGACCGAGATGCCCGATTCTCATCTCACTTTTGGAGAACCATGCAATCTGTTATGGGGACCCAACTCAATTTGAGCACAGCTTATCATCCTCAAACGGATGGACAATCCGAAAGAACAATCCATACATTGGAGGATATGCTTTGAGCTTGTGTGATCAATTTTGGTGGTAGTTGGGATTCGCATCTTCTGTTGATCGAATTCTCCTACAACAATAGTTATCACTCCAGCATCAACATGGCTCCTTTCGAAGCTTTATACGGTTGAAAATGTCATTCACTGGTCTGCTGGAATGAGATTGGCGAAGCTCAGCTTATTGGACCTGAACTCATTTTAGAGACTACAGACAAAGTCAAGAAAATTCGCGACAACCTCTTAACAGCTAGAAGCCGTCAAAAGAGTTACGCGGATAGATGAGCAAGCCTTTGGAATTCCAAGTCGGTGATCTCGTCCTACTCAAGGTATCTCCTTGGAAATGTGTAATCAGAATTGGGAAGAAAGGAAAACTTGCACCACGGTATGTTGGACCATTCAAGATCGTTGAAAGAATTGGAAAAGTAGCCTACAGACTTGAGTTGCCTCCTGATCTTGGAAATGTTCATCCAACTTTCCATGTGTCCAATCTTAAAAAGTGTTTGACTGATGAAGACCTCCACATCCCCCTTGATGAAATTCGTGTCGACAACAGGATGCACTTCGTCGAGAAACCCGTGGAAATTTTGGACCGTGAAGTCAAGAAACTCAAGCGCAAGCGCATACGGATAGTCAAACTTCGCTGGGAATCCAAACGTGGCCCAGAGTTTACTTGGGAACGAGAGGATCAAATGAAGGCGAAATATCCACACCTATTCCCACAAGTTTCCTCTAATTAAATTTCGGGACGAAATTTCCTAAAGTAGGGGAGACTGTGACATATGTGTGTTTTAATCCCTGTACAATTCCGAACAACTTTGTATTTAATCAATCATGGTGTCTTTAATTCCAATATTTGTTTAATTATTTGTGGCATTTACACGTTTTCAATCCTTGTTCAATTCCGAACTCTCAAACCTGCTCAGGAAGTGAAACCGTAAACCGTTACGTAAACGTAATCAGTTTTACGTGACGTACACTCCGGAATAATGACATAAGCCAGGCATACCCTAAATACCTTTTAAATAACTTAGAAATAAGTTTCGAAGGTTTCGGTATGGCAAAAACATGTTTGTTTGAACTTAAGAACTTTTTGCAACAGAACTGCGTAATGAACGTTGGTGACCGCCCGGATAATAATTAAATCCTAAAAATATTCAGTTATGATTAAAATTTCATTTTTAATCATGTTAGAAAAATAAATCAAAACGCTTAAAAACGTTATGAACTTTTTGCAACAGAACTGCGTAATGAACTTTTTGCAACAGAACTGCGTAATGAACTTTTTGCAACAGAACTGCGTAATGAACGTTAGAAAAATAAATCAAAACGCTTAAAAACGTTATTTTTCAAGTTTAAGCGCGTACTGCGTGTTACTGCGTAACGCAGTGCTTATACTGCAAAACACGGACAACGCAGCCAGTCTCGGCAACTGATATTTATTCCAGTAATAATTTGGCAACTTTATTTTTATATAATAATAAAAATAATTTAAAATGCCATAAAACGGGATTAAAACGCTAGATAAAATACCCGGTATCCAGTTAAATACCTGTTTTTATCAATAATACACTATATATGTATGTATATATGGGTTTGTGTGTGTGCATGAGAGGTGGCGGCCTATAGGGTCTTCCATCTTCTCTCTCTTGACACATGGTAGCCTAAGAGAATGCATGCACATCTTGGAAACCCAACAAATCCCCCCATATCTTCCATACTTTCCCCATAACCAAGATAAACCTTCTCACTCCTCTCTCTCTCCTCTAAACCCTAAACACTCCCTAACTCTCTTCCATTTTCGAAATTTAACCCTATTCTTCAAGATCCAAGTGATTCCAAGCTAGTTTCTAAGGTGTTTGAAGATCCAAGGGTGTTTTTCAAGTGATTCCAAGCATTTCCAAGCACCATATCATCAAAAATCTCATCAAAACCTACTAATTTTCTTAAAGGTATAAACTTACTTTAGAGATTATGTTCTTGCATTTTGATAATGATGATTATAGAAGTTTCTCATGGTTCTTGGATTTTTCATTAACTTGAAACTAAAAGGAAATGGGTTTTTATACAAAATAAAATGGAAGTATATGTGTGTATATATATGACCGTATGTATGTATGTAGGTATGTATTTGAGATTTAGTTTGATCTTTGATAAATACTTGTTTAGGATGTTTGCTTGCATGAACAAGATTATGTGCAAATATGTTAGAGATATAAAGAAATGATTGAATCATGAGTTATGATTTGAAATAATGTTAGTATATTGACATGTAAATGGCCGAAAATTTATTAGACATGTTTGAGAATTTTTAAGTTGTTGCATGTTCTTGAATGATAGTTAAAATGCAAGTGTTTGATTATTTGTGCATGATGTGATGAATGCTCAATCAAATCAGTAAGTAAACATAAATAAATTACATGTTTGATGCATTAAAATTATATGAAATAATGATATGATAAGTGTGCTTTAGATATTTGTACATAAGCATGCATGTTGATTTAAAGCTCAAGAAATGATTAAAAAATAATTGTATGACAAAAAAAGTTTTAGAACAGATTATAAACACTAAAAATAACATTATTTTGTATATTATAATGGCATGAAACATTGTCATAGGTTTGATAGCTTTGCATATTGTACATGTAGCTTAGAAAGTGGTAAAATATGTGAAATTTGCATGATTTATGTGGTTTATGTGAGACCTGCAGTATCATGAGTATAACCACTATTTTATTTAGTAAATAATATGGGTTATGTTAAAATATCAAGTCATTACGATTTGGAACGGTTATGGTAACGTTTGATGCAAAACTATGCGGTAAAACGGTTAAAAATCGGCTTTTCGGGGGATTTTTATAAAACTGTTTTAGATCAGTAACCAAACTGAGATTTTTGATATAAAAATAAGTATTTTAACTTATATTAAGTTTACTTGGTGTTTGGTTAGTCATACGTGACTTCCGACGCCCAGAAACGTTACCGAATCGCCAAAATACGCATTTTTTCATGGGTAAAGTTTATGTGTTACAACGTGTTATGTGAATTACAATATGTGTATGATAATATGCTAAGACTTGACAAAATTATGTGTATCACAATATTTACTATATGACACGTTTGAGTATATATATTACGACGCGCAAATCGTAGATATATTGCTTATAACATGATGAGGGTCACCAATAAAATCGTTCAAGTCGCAAATTTTTAAATAAATAAATAAATATATATATATATATATATATATATATATATAATTACACCAATATAATAAAAAATAATAACTTTTCAAGAAAATCTCAAAGCTATGTGAAAATTCTAAGAATCGGAGAAACTTAGGTATTTTTGTGAGTTTTTGATTATTAAATCATTCTTACTTAATTTAGGATGAATAAACAATTTGAGGGATTGTGTTAACACATAAAAACGCACCCAAAGGTGAGTACATAGTTCTCCTGTTTTACGTTTTTCAAATGTTTTGGGGTGAAGCATATGCGCATAACGTTACTTTCCGTTTTCATGACTTTATACATATTTTGTTACATTATACATATAATACAAATTTTCAAGACATTTTTATGGTATATTGACTTAGTATACCTAACCTTGGTTTCAAAGACATTTTACTTGGCATATTGACTTAGTATGCCTATTACATGGTTTTACAAAGACATTTTCATGAAATGCTTACATTGAAAAGAACATTTGGTATGTTTAACGGATTAGTAGTACATTCATTAACATTGATCACGCCGCTCGGTTGTATGTAATAGCGCTATAGGACTTGACAAATCCCGTTCCCGCTTTCTAGGAATTTCGGAAGGGGAATGACAGAATCCGAATTCATTTTTGATAAACCTTGATCCTGATAAGGGTTTATCTGACAGTCTCAAGGCTTGAGTGTATGCGATAGACAAACCGTACAAATGTTCATCTCGATAAAAGCAATGGTTTTCAAAACATAGCTTTTGATTTAAACTTTTGTTTATTTAAAAACTTTGTTTTGTACATGACATTTAATTACATAAAACATTTGTTATACATGACATTATGCATTTGGCTTGAGTAAATACTATTTATTCGCCATACAAGACATGGTTTATACTGGACATTTGACATTGGACATTGGTTACACATGACATTGACATTTAAACAAGACATCATTTCATGGTTATTAATAAGTGATTTAAATAACGAGACATGTGTAATATGATAAAAGCATGGTGGATACGCCGCTGGTACTTCCTATGTGACAACCCGAACTTTCAAGTTAGTATCATTTTGGTTTCCTTCTCATTATTTTCTTTCCAACGTTTACTCTTGTGTTAAACTTGTTAAACGTCTTATAATATACTAAACATAAATGGAATTGGATTGTGTGCTTGTACCTTCGGGCCGCGTTGGATGGGTCACCTACATATCCCCTCCTACTACTCAATGACTTCGGGTCACACACAATTGGGTCTCATAGGCCTTAACTATAACAAAAACGATCAAGACTTGGTAATAGGCCGGTTGGTGTGGTCAGTGGGCTGACCTTGTTGCCACTATTTTAACACATTTGTGATTTTTTCTTTGTGGGCCGGTTACTTTAGAATGGTAGGCTTCATGTTTGAGAGTTACACCATAACAAGACCCATTCCTTTTCCTGTTATGCGATGGCTAAATAGATTGGGCTTGAGCCCATCTCGATGATAACAGGAATCGCCCCCAAACTCTTATATATATATTATATTACGTACTAGTTGTTACTTCATGAGATAAAATTCTAAACAAGAAAATCAAACCCTACCCTTTCATATCTTTTGCGCACGGCACAGATAACCCTTCCCCCCTGTTCGAGTTTACATCTTGATCAATCAGGTTTCCGGTTAGTAATATTCATTTATTAATTTTCATGTTTGTGTGCTTAGTTGATATGATCGGTTTGAGTGTTGATGATATGGGTTACTTATGTGTGATGTAATAGTAACAGGAACGGTCCAATAAGCTTTGCATATAATGGCTTGATAAAAAGGATAACTTGTATAATGAAACTGGCGGCTCATGTGCATGTGTTTGTAGTATTGATCAAATCAAGCCATGTGATATTCTAATAGGCTTGTCAGATTGTCACGAATATTGATATTATGTGCTCAGGATGGTTAGGATTTATATTATGTGAATTAAATGATGATATTAATAAATGTCTTTACTATGGGCTACATAAGCAAAATAGGGATACATAGACTTACTAGGCCATAGGATGTTGTTTTGTGTTGGGGTTTAACCGTAATTGGGTTTCGGGTATGGGCTGCCAAGGGATGGCAAGCCTTAAACAGTGTTGATAAAAGAATGAAAGTAATTAAATGTTGAGTGATATCAATTAATGTTGTTATGTACATGATCCTATGACGTGAAGCTACATGTGGCCCGAATGCTCGTTGTAACTTGTGTGATAATACGTACCATACTTGCTTAACACTTGTGGAAATTGTGCAAAGAATATGCGGTTTATGTGTAAGCGAAACTAATTGTCATTGGAACCATATTAGGGTGTGGGTGTCCAACGATAAACAAATAAATTAATCTTACCGAGCAAACCTAAGGTGAGTTCACTGCTCTTTTCCAAGCATGCATCCCGAAAGGGATATCGGGTAACATTTTCTGGGAAGAATGTTAGGTTAATGGGATGTTTGTTATTACTCGGTTTCTATTATATAAGACCCCTTACATCTACCGATTGTTGCCGGAAAGGCAACGGGGTATTTAGTTAATAGCGCTATTAGGTTTGGCACCCTCACACCGGGCCGGAATGGACGGGCGTGAACTATTTACCTTGACCACTTGACCAATGCTTTGATAGAGGCATTGGGGTTTGGGCAAACACATCTAGTAGCCACATACGGTAATCAAGTTAATAACATCATCAAAACATAACGTTGAACTGTTCTAAACACACATCTGGTAACTAAACGTGTTAACAAAACTTTGAACTCACCAGCGTCGTCTGACACACTTGTCTGCATGCTTGCAGGTAGTTAGATTTCTTGACATGGACTTGCTATCTGGGAGTGCTGGAGTGGTCGTGGATCGAGGCTCTTGGATATATTTGTTACTTTGGTTTAGCACACATATCATGAAACAGTTGTTTAACAATTTACTATATGCTTCCGCTGAACATCTCCTTTGGTTTAAACTTAAGATTTGGATTTATATTTGACAATTAATGAAATGATTTATTTAAATATTATACGTGGTTCAATGGGATTGGTGGCTTGGATCCTGGTACGTCACACGTCTCGCGGTGTTCCTGCATGTGGGGGAAACTTCTAGCGCAAGTTAAGAGGCGCTGAGATAAGCATGCAAATTGCCTTATTATTATGGGTGCACACATAATAATAACGTGAGGTGCATGTAAGTCCCAGTGAGGCTTAACCAGTGTGAGAAGGGTTCCGCCCTATTCTGTGTGAACTTGGTAGTTGTAGACCTTAATGTGATACTTGACTTTTACCTCAACACGACTCTTAAATTTGTTCCCTCTCCTTATATAGAATCATGAGTGGACGAGGTCATGGACGTGGTCACATCGCGATGACCCAAGATGAGCTGACAAACTTAATCAACACACGTGTGGCTGAGGCTCTGGCAGCCTACCAAGCTGGTACGAAATGTGCCAAACACTCTTTAATCTTGTGTCGCGTGCACGACCCTTACCTCTATAATGTGTTTTCTTTCGTTCAATAGGTCAGCAAAACCAAAACAATCCACCTGCTTGTACGTTCAAGATGTTCATGGATTGTAAGCCACAGACCTTCAATGGGACTGAAGGGGCTGTAGGACTCCTGCGATGGTTTGAGAAGGCAGAGTCGGTATTTGCTATGTGTAACTGTCCTGCTGGGGACAGAGTGAAGTATGCTACGGGCACACTCGAGGATGGTGCCCTGACATGGTGGAATGCCCAGGTTCAGCTGTTGGGTATCGAGGTGGCGAACGCCACTACTTGGGACGACTTTAAGGAATTGATCAGGGAGGAGTATTGTCCTCGCGATGAGATCCAGAAATTGGAGAACGAGTATTATGACTTGAAAATGGTGGGATTTGAGATTGAAGCATACGTGAAGCGGTCGTATTAGTTGGCTGACATGTGCCCGAATTTGTCCCGACCTATGTCTCGAAGAATTGAGTTGTTCATCAAGGGATTACCTCCACGAGTGAAGGGTTTGGTTACTGCAGCAAATCTCAACAACTTGACACAGATTGTCCGTTTGGCTCACAAGATCGTTGATCAGGAGGTGGAGAGTAATTCGCTACCACCATGTGTTTCTGCTACTGCTACTACTGCCACTACTACAACCACTACCCCCGCCACTGAGAGCAAGCGTAAGTGGAACGATGTGGACAAGGCGTCCAATTCGGTGCAGTCACAAAAAAGGCTGGACACCGGCAACAATCGTAGTTTCAGCCAGTCGTCTTCGGTGAATCAGAATCAGGGCTCTTATGTTGGGAAGAAGCTGCAGTGCAACAAGTGTGGCTATCATCATTATGGGCAGTGCGTCCGGGCTTGCCGTAGGTGCGAGAAAGTGGGCCATGAGGCCAAAGACTGTAGAGCCCCACAGCCAAAGCAGCAGCAGCAACAAAGTCAGCAGTATCAGAGACAGCAAAGGCAGCATCCCCATCAGAATCAGGGTTTCAAGAAAGGGTGTTATCAGTGTGGGGATGAGGGCCACTTTAAGCGGGATTGCCCTCAGTTGAATCAGAAAGCCAACAACAACATTCGCCAGAATAACAACAGCAATGCTGGAAACAACAACAACAATGGCAACAATGGGGGCAACGGTGCTCGTGGAAGGGTATTCACGATCGGGGCTGGGGATGCTAGGAACGACGGCAATGTCATGACTGGTACGTTTTCTGTGAACAATCTTATTGCTTCTGTGTTATTTGATTCTGGTGCCGATTGGAGTTATGTGTCCCTAGAGTTTAGTCAGCGACTAGGGTTAACTCCCACACCTTTAGAGGTTAAGCAAGTAGTAGAATTAGCTGATGGTAAAATGATAGAAGCTTCGCATGTTCTTTTTGGGTGTAAACTAGATCTTGTGGGTCAAGTGTTTGATATTGATCTCCTTCCTGTCACCCTCGGTAGTTTCGATATAGTGGTTGGTATGGATTGGCTGTCTAAGCACCAAGCTGAGATTCTGTGTAAGGAAAAGATTGTGCGTATCCCTATACCTGGTGGAGAGCCATTGTTGGTTCAGGGGCATCGCAGTGGTGCGATGGTTGGTATTATTTCAGCTATGCAAGCGCATAAATGTCTACGAAAGGGGTATCCTTCTATTTTGGCACTTGTTACTAATCCTCCGTCAGGAGAAAGAAATATCGCGGACCTGCCAGTAGTACGTGAATTCGCCGATGTGTTCCCTGAGGAGCTTCCTGGTTTACCTCTTCACCGTTAAGTAGAATTTCAGATTGACCTTGCACCAGGAGCAGCTCCAATTGCTCGTGCTCCTTACCGTTTAGCACCTGGAGAATTGCAGGAACTGTCTAACCAGCTGCAAGAATTACTAGACAGAGGTTTTATTCGACCCAGTTCTTTGCCTTGGGGAGCCCCAGTTTTGTTTGTAAAGAAGAAAGACGGGTCCTTTCGCATGTTCATTTATTATCGGGAACTCAACAAAGTGACTACCAAGAACCGTTACCCATTGCCACGCATCGACGACTTGTTTGACCAGTTGAAAGGGTCAAGCTTTTATTCGAAGATCGACTTATGATCAGGCTATCATCAGGTGAGAGTTCGAGAGGAGGATGTTCCGAAAACGGCTTTTCGAACGCGCTATGGGCACTATGAGTTCTTAGTTATGCCATTTGGGCTGACGAATGCACCAGCGGTCTTCATGGATCTCATGAACCGTGTATGCAAACCATATCTCAACGACTTCATTATAGTATTCATCGACGACATTTTGATTTACTCGAAGAGCAAGGAAGATCACGAGCGGCACTTACGACTTATCTTGGAGCTCCTGAGGAAGGAGCAGCTTTACGCAAAATTCTCTAAGTGTGACTTCTGGATTCGAGAAGTACACTTCCTTGGGCACATTGTTAACGAAATGGGGATACATGTAGATCCTGCAAAGGTGGATGCTGTTAAGAATTGGGCGGCACCAAAGACTCCTTCTAAGGTGCGACAATTTCTTGGTCTCGCTGGGTATTATCAGATATTTATCAAGGTTTTTTCGAAGATCGCGCAACCTCTCACCTCACTAACACAGAAGGGCGTGGTATACTCTTGGGAAACGAAACAAGAGGAGGCATTTTAGTTATTAAAGCAGAAGCTTTGCAGTGCACCGATCTTGTCTTTACCTGAAGGTACCGAAGATTTTGTGGTATATTGTGATGCGTCCATTCAGGGACTTGGATGCGTACTGATGCAGCGCAACAATGTGATAGCTTATGCCTCTCGACAGTTGAAGGTTCATGAGAGGAATTATACGACGCACGATTTGGAGTTGGGAGCTGTAGTATTTGCGCTCAAAATCTTGAGGCATTACCTGTACGGTACTAAATGCACTATTTATACCGACCACAGGAGCCTTCAGCACATTTTCAATCAAAAGGATTTGAATATGCGACAGCGTCGCTGGGTTGAACTTTTAAACGATTATGACTGTGTAATCAAATATCATCCGGGTAAGGCCAACGTTGTAGCTTACGCACTTAGCAGAAAGGAATCGAAACCCAAGCGTGTTCGCGCTTTGCAGCTCACCATTCATTCTAACCTACCCGATCAGACACGTTTTGCACAAACCGAAGCACTGAAAGAGGAAAATATCGAAGCAGAATACTTAAGGGGCATGGAGAAGCAACTCGAGAAGAGATCAGACGGCATTTACTACTTCATGGAGCGTGTGTCGATTCCTTCGTTTGGTGACCTTAGAGAACTTGTGATGGACGAAGCGCACAAGTCTCGGTACTCTATTCACCCAGGTTCGGATAAAATGTATCAGGACCTCAAAATCATGTATTGGTGGCCGAAGATGAAAGCTCACATCACGACTCATGTGAGTAAGTGTTTGACCTGCTCGAAAGTTAAAGTGGAATATCAAAAACCGTCTGGATTGCTGAAACAACCAGAAATACCCATGTGGAAATGGGAGCAAATCGCAATGGATTTTGTTACTAGGCTACCCAGAACTCAAAATGGAAACGACACCATTTGGGTGATCGTTGATCGTCTCACGAAGTCAACACACTTTTTAGCGATCAAGGAAACGGATAAATTCTCACAACTAGCTGCTGTCTATCTGAAGGAAGTGGTTTCTAGGCACGGGGTGCCAACTTCTATTATCTCTGACCGTGACCCGCGTTTCATCTAAGATTTATGGCAGTCGATGCACAAATCATTCGGCTCGCGTCTTGACATGAGCACAGCTTATCACCCGCAGATGGATGGGCAAAGTGAACGAACCATCCAGACACTGGAGGACATGTTGTGAGCGTGCGTGATTGATTTTGGCAAGGGTTGGGAGAAACATTTACCATTGATAAGAGTTCCCTTACAACAATAGCTACCATACCAGTATTAAGGCAACTCCATTCGAAGCGTTGTACGGACGAAAGTGTAGTTCACCTCTCTGTTGGGCTGAGGTGGGTGACAGCCAAGTCACAGGCCCGGAACTTGTACTTGAAACCTCCGAGAAGTTGTTCAGATTAGGAATCGCATGGCGGCGGCGCGTGATCGTCAGAAAAGCTACGCTGATGAGCGCCGAAAACCTTTGGAGTTCGAAGTTAATGATCGCGTTATGTTGAAGGTCTCACCCTAGAAGGGTGTGGTGCGTTTTGGGAAACACGGCAAGCTTAACCCTAGATATGTTGGGCCATTCAGAGTTCTGGAGCGAATTGGTAAAGTGGCCTACAGGTTGGAGTTACATGTTGAGTTGGGTAACGTCCATGATGTGTTCCACGTATCGCAGCTCAAGAAGTGTTTGTCTGATGAAACACTGGTAGTACCGTTTCAAGAATTGAAGATTGACGACAAGTTGCAATTTATGGAAGAACCTATAGAGATCATGGACCGGGAGGTCAAGGTGCGTAAGCATAGTCGCATTCCAATCGTGAGAGTTCACGTGGACCGGAGTTCACGTGGGAGCGCGATGATCAGATGAAGCTTAAGTATCCTCAACTCTTTCCTGAGGACAAGTCTAAATCTGGTAAAGCTGGCGAATTTCAGGACGAAATTCCTCTTCAAGTTGGGGATGATGTGGCACCTGAGCAAAATCCGCAGCAAACTTGATTTCTCACCTCACTTCTTTGTGTTTACTTGTCAAATTTCGGGACGAAATTTCTTTCAAGTTGGGGATGATGTGACAACCCGAACTTTCAGGTTAGTGTCATTTTGGTTTCCTTCTCATTATTTTCTTTCTAACATTTACTCTTGTGTTAAACTTGTTAAACGTCTGATTCTATACTAAACATAAACGGAATTGGAATGTGTGCTTGTACCTTTGGGTCACGTAGGATGGGTCACCTACATATCCCCTCCTACTACTCAATGACTTCGGCTCACACACAATTGGGCCTCACAGGCCTTAACTATAACAAAAACGATCAAGACTTGGTAATGGGCCGATTGGTGTGGTCAGTGGGCCGACCTTGTTGCCACTATTTTAACACATTTGTGATATTTTCTTTGTGGGCCGGTTACTTTAGAATGGTAGGCTTCATGTTTGTGAGTTACAACATAACAAGACCCATTCCTTTTCCTGTTATGCGATGGCTAAATAGATTGGGCTTGAGCCCATCTCGATGATAACAGGAACCGCCCCCAAACTCTTATATATATTATGTTACGTACTAGTTGTTACTTCATGAGATAAAATTCTAAACAAGAAAATCAAACCCTACCCTTTCATATCTCCTGCGCACGGCACAGATAACCCTTCCCCCCTGTTCGAGTTTACATCTTGATCAATCAGGTTTCCGGTTAGTAATATTCATTTATTAATTTCATGTTTGTGTGCTTAGTTGATATGATCGGTTTGAGTGTTGATGATATGGGTTACTTATGTGTGATGTAATAGTAACAGGAACAGTCCAATAAGCTTTGCATATAATGGCTTGATAAAAAGGATAACTTGTATAATGAAACTGGCGGCTCACGTGCATGTGTTTGTAGTATTGATCAAATCAAGCCATGTGATATTCTAATAGGCTTGTCAGATTGTCACGAATATTGATATTATGTGCACATGATGGTTAGGATTTATATTATGTGAATTAAATGATGATATTAATAAATGTCTTTACTATGGGCTACATAAGCAAAATAGGGATACATAGACTTTCTGGACCATAGGATGTTGTTTTGTGTTGGGGTTTAACCGTAATTGGGTTTCGGGTATGGGCTGCCACGGGATGGCAAGCCTTAAACAGTGTTGATACAAGAATGAAAGTAATTAAATGTTGAGTGATATCAATTAATGTTGTTATGTACATGATCCTGTGACGTGAAGCTACATGTGGCCCGAATGCTCGTTGTAACTTGTGTGATAATACGTACCATACTTGCTTAACACTTGTGGAAATTGTGCAAAGAATATGCGGTTTATGTGTAAGTGAAACTAATTGTCATTGGAACCATATTAGGGTGTGGGTGTCCAACGATAAACAAATAAACTAATCTTACCGAGCAAACTTAAGGTGAGTTCACTGCTCTTTCCAAGCATGCATCCCGGGAAGGGATATCGGGTAACGTTTTCTGGGAAGAATGTCAGGTTAATGGGATGTTTGTTATTACTCAGTTTCTATCATATAAGACCCCTTACATCTGCCGATTGTTGCCGGAAAGGCAACAAGGTATTTAGTTAATAGCGCTATTAGGTTTGGCACCCTCACACCGGGCCGGAATGGACGGGCGTGAACTATTTACCTTGACCACTTGACCAATGCTTTGATAGAGGCATTGGGGTTTGGGCAAACACATCTAGTAGCCACATACGGTAATCGAGTTAATAACATCATCAAAACATAACGTTGAACTGTTCTAAACACACATCTGGTAACTAAACGCGTTAACAAAACTTTGAACTCACCAGCGTCGTCTGACACACTTGTCTGCATGCTTGCAGGTCGTTAGATTTCTTGACATGGACTTGCTATCTGGGAGTGCTGGAGTGGTCATGGATCGAGGCTCTTGGATATATTTGTTACTTTGGTTTAGCACACTTATCATGAAACAGTTGTTTAACAATTTACTATATGCTTCCGCTGAACATCTCCTTTGGTTTAAACTTAAGATTTGGATTTATATTTGACAATTAATGAAATGATTTATTTAAATATTATACGTGGTTCAATGTGATTGGTGGCTTGGATCCCGGTACGTCACACGTCCCACGGTGTTCCCGCATGTGGTATTTTGGGGGTGTGATATCCTATATATAAGTGCTTTTATTATGTTACATATCGTGGCGTTATCTAAGCCACTTCAACAAGGACAAGACATGACATATTTTATACTTATTATTTTCATTTGGTTATTTACTTAACCATACATCATTCTTTTATATCATTTGATTTTCATATGATTTTATAAAAGAAAATATTTTATAAGGTTCATGACTACTTTTCGTTAAACATTTCTTTTAACCTTCAAAGACGTGAATCTTCAACACTAAACCTATGTTACTCACAGGCATTTTTATGCTAATGTATTTACTTTCACATATGTTTCAGGAGCGAATGTTTGATGTGAGCGAGCTTCACATAGGGCGACTTGGGCCTTAGCAAATCTAAAATCAAGAAAGTTATCATCTTTTATGTTATGTGTTTCTTTTGAACTAAGATAATGTAATAAATTTTAACTTGTAAAACTGAACTTTAAATATCATGTGTTGTGAAACAATAATTCTGCCACACGACTCCCCGACGTTTCCGTCGCGATTTGTTGTTTTACGCGGTCGGGGTGTGACAATAATATCGTTAAGTCTCGAAACAAACGGTTTTACATAACAATGAAAATACGAACGATAATCCTAACAAAGGAAATACATAAACTTAAAATATTAATCCGCAAGAAGGTCCACTAATATATATATATATATATATATATATATATATATATATATATATGTAGTGGGACTACAATAGTAATATATCTTGAGCCTCGTTTAATCTTCTTCGTCCGAACCCGAACTCGAACTATTTCGTAGGAATTCATCTAATTCGGCTTCTTCGTCGGTCATTGGGGTTGTCAATTCGGCTTGGACCTCGTTCTCATACACTTCGCCTTCGTAATCTAATTCTCCCTCAAGTGAGCGTGTGTCTTGACATCTCTCCGCCGCATCCAAGTAATCTTTCAAGCAAATTGACATCTCATCCGCCTTTGGTGTTAGTCGAGTCCTCCTTATCGAAATCACCCTACCACTAATAGAAAAAGCACTTTTCGAAGCTACCGTGGAAGCTTGGACCATTAGTAAATCTTGGGCCATTGTGGCTAAGATAGGAAATTGATCTTCCTTACTTTTCCACCAAGCCAACAAATCAAAATTTTTAAGTTCATGTGAACTCATCATTTGTAGAAAGTTCGACCCACCATACCGACCGAGTTCACTACTACTAGTGTTACCACGATGCATTTGACTTGACTCATCATACAATTGGTTATAAACATATAAATCTTGATCTTCCATACTTGAACCTTCACCGAAAGTGACATTTTCTCATTGACTCATGAATGTGTGACGAGGTTGTACCATATTTTGTTACATAAACTTCAAACAATTTTGAAAGTTGATCTTTGAAATGACATTTTGCGGCTTCACCAAAGTTTGGTTATTGAGGGGTGTTTAAATTCAACTTGGTTGCAATTTTTTTTCAATCAAAGACCTGGTTCCAAAAAATATTAAAACAAGGGTTTAGAGTGGCGGCACAAGTGTAAACCGCTGGTAGTTCTTTAAAATATTTTCTTAGTTTTTCCTTCATCATATCCGCCATGTCACAATATGGTCTACCTCTAACCGACAACTCGTTTAATTTCAAACACATTTTAAACAAATTGTGAAGTACCAATGAACTTGTTGGATAGTAAACCCCCAGTAAAGTCTTTGTTGATGTTTTGAAAAACTTGAAGCAATTGTGTAACCGTTTCAATAGTAGCCCAACCCGATGGGTGGTAAGGCGGACACTTTCTACGACTAGCCAAAATGTTATGAAATTCTATTAAACTTTCCTTCTGCAAAATAGCTTTTTCAAACATGGTGCAAGTCGAGTTCAACCTATGAGCAACGTCCCAGTTGGTTATAAAGCATATTCGACCCGCTTCCTTACAAGTTTTAATATATTTTGCTTGTCCTAGCGTGTTACTAAATATAATCCGTAACATTCTTTTGAAAGCTTATTTTTGTGGTTCAATAACCTTTAAACCGTCTTGAACGGCCAAATTTATGATGTGTGCAACACATCGACTATGGAAAAAATACCCTCACAAATCGGATTGTATTTCAATTTTAAATGCATTACCGAAGTCGTATTGTTTGAGGCATTATCAAAAGATATTGAAAAAACCTTTTTTTTCCAATTTGTATGTTGTAATACATTTGTCGATTACTTTATATATAGCTTCACCAGTGTGAGGGGTAATCGGATAATTTAAACAAAATTGTGCGTTTCATCATTTGCCACGTCGCCGGTTCAATCCAATGGGCGGTGACACAAATATACGAATCAGGTGAACCGTGCGGTGCGGACCAAACGTCGCTAGTCAAGTTAACACCGGTTTCTAAGTTTTCAAAATAAGAAATTAATTATAGTTTAGCATATTTCCATAATATTAAACAATCCCTCCTAAGAGTAGCACGACTTACGTGGGTGTATCGTGGCTGGAGAGTTCGTTGAACCATCTTTGTATAGCATTGGTTGTCGAAATGGTTGAACGGCAAACTTTCTTGGATTTCAAACTTCTCCATTTCCTCTCTAGCCATATTGAAATTATAGTTGAACAATTAGTGCCATCACTTGCCATGGAAGCTTGACCACTAACGGGTTGTTGTTTGAACGCCTTACAAAACGGTTTTTTGATGTGCTGTTTCAAGGTGGAGTTTGCGGTTTCGGCGTAAAAGTTTTGACAATGATGACAACGCGCTTTTTGTCTTACCGTTGGCCATCTCACACAAGTCGAAATGTTGCCAAACATCGGGGTTGCACTTCGTTGGAATCACACGAACCACGGTGTCAGTTGTAGACTCGCTAACATTGACTGAATCATGTGCACTAGAGGTTGCCATATTTTTTTGAGAGTTATCAAACAAGAATGTGAGCGTTTTTTAGACTTTTTGGAGGTTAGAAAGTGGTGTGATTGAACCTAAACACCGACCACCCTTTTATACTAGTTAGAGGTGATTTTTATTCAGGAAAAGACTAAAAAACAGCTAGAATGAAGCCCAAATGGTCATATGACCGTTGTTGTTGCTGCAACTTTATAACCGGTTTTTTAACCGGTTATCTTTTAACGTTAATGGTTAACTGGTTTTTTATGTTAATCGCTTAATAAACGGTTATTTATACCAACCGGTTTTAAAATCAGACCGCTGTGTTAGATAACATTAACCTATGGTATTATATTGTTTTATCATGTATTCTTTAGGTACCTAAGTGTAACTTCATCATCTATATATTGTCTCATGTATCATTCTTTTAATCATCAGAAATACAATTTATTCATTCATTCATGGTATCGAGCCAACTCCCTTGATTGGTTGCGTTTCCTTTGCCCTCCTCTCTCTCTCTCCCCCACCCCTTCGTTTCTCCCTTCTGTTCATCTCCTTTTCTTCTTCTTCTTCTTCTGTCCTTTCCCGTCTCTCTCATGGCTACCCCTCCAATACAAACACTCTTCCTATGAATGTAGTGGCCCCTATGATTGCCATCAAGCTAACGGCCTCTAATTATATTTACTGGCGCACACAACTCAATCCAACTCTCTCATATCAGCGAGTCTTATCCCATGTTGATGGCTCGCAATCAGCCTCTCCACCTTTGATCCATAACAATGATAAAGAGGTTGATATCCCGGCCTATATCGAGTGGCTCCAAGCTGACCAACAAGCAATAATAACCCTTAACTCATCCTTGACTGAAGAAGCCTTAGCCGTAACTGTTGGGTTATCGATGGCTAGGGATATATGGGTTGCCCTTGAAGCGGCCTTTTGTTATCCATCTGTTGAGCGGGTAAAGAATTTACGGGATAAACTACGTGTTCTTAAGAAGAGTGATAAAGCCGTGACTAAATTTGGTCGCGAGTTCAAAGCTATTTGTGATCAGCGCCATGCCATAGGTCATCCAGTTGATGCAATGGATCAGCTCCATTGGTTTTTATGCGGGGTTGGAACTACGTTTGAAAGCTTCTCTACCAATGTATTCCCAATTTTATCGATCTCCTGGCCAGCGCCGAAAGCCATGAGATGCTTGTTATATCTACACACTAAAAATACACCATCTTCTGTTGTTTTTTTGGCCCAGTCTGCAAGGCCCAATGTCTCTAGTCCAAGAAACTACAATCACCCAACTGCTACCAATTTTCGACCCAGACATGCTTCATCTCAATACCAGCCCAATCGAGCCAACAAACCTGGTTTCGCGGCAACAACAGAGGTAATTCTTGGCGACAAAAATCGAATTATCGGCCTCCTACTTGCCAGCTATGTCACAAAACTGGACACGTGGCATCTCAATGTTATCATCTTGCATCGTATGCCATACCAACTCCACAATCTGATGAACAACTTGCTCAATCCTTCCTTGCTCAATGTCATGTAAACTCCACTGCTCTGGATTGGACATCCGACATGGGTGCAACTATACATATGCTTCCAAACAGTGCTTCTCTTCCAAATTTGACCCCGACTCAAGGTAACGAAAAGGTTTATTTTGGTAATGGTCAATCGTTACCTATTTCACATGTCGGTAATACTAAACTGCTTGGCAATCTTGCTCTTAATAACGTTTTGGTTATTCTACATCTGTCAAAAAATATTCTTTCCATTGGTAAACTAACCAAAGATAATCCTGTTGACGTTGTTTTTTCTCATCCATACTTTTATATTCAGGATCGTCGAACCAAGTAACCACTAGCACGGGGGTGTCGTGAAGACGACCTCTATGTTCTTCGCAACTCTCAAGAAGCTCTTGTATCCGCTCCCTCGTGTCCAAAAGCTTCTTTTGAACTATGGCATTCCCGACTCGGGCATGTTAAATTTTATGTACTTTCTTTACTTAAAAATAATGGTGCATTGTCGTTTACTTCCGTATTACCTAAACCGGGTCTATGTACCCCTTGTGAACTTGCTAAAGCCAAGCGAAAACCTTTTGCATTTAATAATAAACATGCTTCTTTACCGTTAGACTTGGTACATTGTGACCTATGGGGGCCATCCCCGGTAAAATCGGGTGAAAATTTCTCATATTATGCTGCTTTTGTTGATGACCACTCCCGATTCGCTTGGTTATATCCTTTATGGGCAAAATCAGATTTTGTTGGAGCTCTATCTATATTTATACCATTTGTTGAAACTCAATTTTCAACCAAAATAAAAACTTTTCAATGTGATGGTGGCACGAAGTTTACTAATAATCGTGTACGACACATGCTTGAGAAAAATGGCACGTTTCACCGAATGACGTGTCCATATACCCCTCAACAAAATGGCCGGGTTGAAAGGAAGCATAGGCATATTGTTGAAACTGGTTTGGCCATGTTATTTCATGCCAAAATACCCGTTAAATATTGGGTTGATGCCTTTTCTTCAGCCGTTTTTATAATAAATTGCTTACCCACTACATTGCTTCATGGCAAGTCACCATTTGAAATTCTTTATCAACAAAAACCGAACTACACGTCCTTTAGGACTTTCGGCTGTCGTGTTTTCCCTTTCCTTCGTGATTACACTCCTCATAAATTATCTCCCAGGAGCATTCCATGCATATTTATTTGTTATTGCTCTAAATATAAAGGATACCGATGTCTTGATCCGTGCACCGCTCAGATATATGTTACGCGTCATGCTAGATTTGATGAACATCATCTACCATTTGATAAAAATACCAATGTTGCTCCAATTAACTCCCTTGATGTGACCAACTTTTTAGACATCAATTCTGATGTTACCCAACCACCTAATACTCACACCACTCAAAGTCAATCCTACCCACAACCTTCACACCTCACTTCAAATACTATTACACCTACCATCCCATTTTTACCACATCAAACAACTTCAATAAATATCATCCCGAATGTAACATGCACAATTACCAATTCATCTAACTCAGCCCAACAAACCACCCCTTCCTCTAATCCGTCCAGCGCTAGCCCACCAACCGACCAAATTCCGCTACATCCACTTCCTCCTTCAAGCCTAGAACCTGTCGACCCAATTTCTGTGAACCCAACCTCAACAGGTCCACTTCCTATTCATCACACACCCAATCCATCACCCTCCTCTACACCGACAACCACTCCTCCATCCTCACCCCACTCCTCTTCCGGCTCCACATCAGCGGATTCTCCAAATATTAATAATCCTATTCCTCTATCTTTACCATCACACCCGATGATAACTCGTGCCAAATCCAGAATATTTAAACCTCGTCATCGAGTGGATTTGGCACATTCAGGCAACATACCTCTTCATCGTGCTTTGTTTGCCACAAGCGACCCAAAAACTTTGCACACTACTTCCAAAGATACAAAATGGGTGCTTGCTATGGAAAATGAACTTCATGCCTTACATAAAAATAATACATGGACTCTTGTCCCTCGCCCACCAATGTTAATGTGGTTGGTTCTAAGTGGCTTTTAGAACTGAATTTAAATCTGATGGCTTGCTTAAACATTACAAAGTGAGGCTTGTTGCGCAAGGCTTTACACAGGTTCCTAGTCTTGATTATTCTCACACATTTAGTTCGGTGGTTAAAGTCACTACAGTTCGTACTGTTCTTGCCTTATCTGTTATAAACGGTTGGAAACTTCATCAGTTGGATGTCAACAATGCATTCCTACATGGGCATCTTACTGAAAATGTGTATATGGAACAACCTACGGGCTTTATTGATGCTCAATTTCCGACTCATGTGTGTAAATTAAACAAAGCTATATACGTCCTAAAGCAGGCTCCTAGGGCATGGTTTCATCATCTCAGCTTGTTTCTCATGAATAATGTTTTTTCTTGTAGTCGTGCGGATTCCTCATTGTTTATCTATAACCATAACTCTTGTGTCATGTACCTCCTGGTGTACGTGGATGATCTCATTCTAACGGGCAACCAAGCCACCATCAAGACTTCGTTCATTTCCTATCTAAACAAAGAATTCGCTATTAAGGATCTTCGGAAACTCAACTACTTCTTGGGATTGGAGGTTACCTACACCCAAAATGGTCTTTTCTTAAATCAATCTAAGTATACTTTAGATATTCTGACTCTTGCAAAGATGTTGGATGCAAAACCTGCACCAACACCTTTAAGCACCAATGTGTCATTTGTTTCTACAGGTACTTTATATGTGGATGTTACACATTATCGTTCCATTGTAGGCGCTCTCCAGTATTTAACGATCACGAGACCTGATATAGCATATACAATGAATCAAGTTAGTCAGTTTCTTCATGCTCCAACTATTGCTCACTTTCAGGAAGTCAAACGAATTCTATGCTACCTCAAGGGGTCTCTTGCTTTTGGATTACACTACAGTCGTCCAACTCACACCTCTTGGTTACTCTGATGCTGATTGGGATAGCTGCTTTGAGACTCGAAGATATACTTATGGTTATTCTATTTTTTTGGGTGGCAATCTAATTTCATGGAGTGCTAAAAAGCAACCAACCGTTGCGTGATCTAGTTGTGAATCCGAATATAGTGCCATGGCCAACACTGCTGCAGAAATTGTTTCGATAATGCATCTTCTTCAAGAACTTCATGCTTTGCCTCCGGACCGTCCAACTATTCTCTGTGACAATCAAAGTGCTATTTTTCTCACACAAAATCCTATTTCACACAAGCGAGCAAAACATATAGATCTTGACTATCATTTTTTGTGCGAATTGGTGTCAGCTGGGAAATTAGCAACTAAATTTGTTCCGACCAAGCTTTAGGTGGCTGACATTTTTACCAAAAGTCTTCCTAGTTCTCAATTTAATATCTTTCGGCACATGCTTCGTATTGGTCCTCCACTGTTCAGCTTGAGGGGGGATGTTAGATAACATTAACCTATGGTATTATATTGTTTTATCATGTATTCTTTAGGTACCTAACTGTAACTTCATCATCTATATATTGTCTCATGTATCATTCTTTTAATCATCAGAAATAAAATTTACTCATTCATTCACGCTGCCTGAAATTTGAAACCGGACCATAACTGATCTAACCAGTTAGTAACCGAACCGATTACTAAAAAAACCGGTTTCGGTTTATTTATCGATTTATGTTGAATAATCGATTTTTTGTACATCTCTACCCCCAGGTCAAAATTGGTCAACAAAGTGGGCCCACAAGCCCCTTACTTACTTGGAATTATGATGTGCAAAGTATGGCATGCGAGATTTTAAATGGACTTGTGAAGATCTTATATAATTCATATACATCACCATCATTCCTTATCATCTTTCAACACCATTCCTTATCATCTTTCAAAGACTCAAAAAGTTGTAAACATCACCCCTTTCTCTCTGTCTAAACTCGACAACCCAAACACCCCTCATCCTCACCATTTTCATCCACATAACATCATAATTTAAGCACTTTAAGGGGCTGTTTGTTTACTACTTAATGAGGCTCTTAATGGTTCAGAGCTCTTACTGGTTCAACACTTAATGGTTCAGACTGTTTGTTTCACGAGCAGATGTCTGAATGGTTCAAACATTTTCCTCTGAATGGTTAAGCATTATACAAAGTCTGAATGGTTAAGACGTCTAATCTGAATTGGTCAGACATTTTCCTCTAATCAGTTAAGCATTATACAGGCTCTTAATGGTTCAGACGTCTTACTGGTTCAACACTTAATGGTTCAGCACTTAATGGTTTAGACCTCTTACTGGTTCAACAGTTAACCATTCAGATGTTGCCAAACAGCCCCTAAACCTTTACAAGAAGAATCATGGAACTTGCAAGCTTGAGGGATCATTAGGATATACTTTGGAGCTTTCATCTCATCATAATCTTCATCCTACAAACCATAAATCATTAGCAAATTTGTAAGATCATTATCCAGCAATTTTAAACTTGTTATGTTATGTAGATTATGAAAGTACAAAATGTTCATCTTGAACTTCAAGAAAACAAAGCTTAAAAACACTAATCTTAACTTAAAAAGTCTATAATAATTATATCTTATGTGTTGATTATGTTTTTTTGTGTTAGATTATGTGTCGCAACCCCCGACCCCACCCCGGGAGCGGGCTATGCGAGCACGAGCCGATGGTATCGGTGTTTATTAAATTTGCAGTGGAATTAAAACATAAGGATCGTAGTTAGGAAATAATTTCAGAGTTTGCAAAACACCAAACTTCTATACTAAACAAATAGGATAAAAACCCATATATCATTTATAATATCATTATAAGGATAAACCCTAACTTGCTAAAAATAAAACTTCTTTTATTTAGGTAACTAATAGCCACTTTATTTAAGCCTTCAGTGCTCGCTGGCTTCTAATAGCTTCACATCAAGTTACCTGAAACACGTATTAAAAATATTTTACCAGCAAGAAATACCGGCGAGTGCATTCCATTTTGTAAAAATACAATGTTATACTTTATAGCATCAAGATTTTTTACATTTGTTTATATCTACCAATTTCTCTAACAGTATTGCTACTGGGGCACTATTCCCCCGTGCTTGTGGTCATGCTACCATTGGCTAAATCTTTTTCCAAAGGTAACGAGTGTCAAGTAATGTATACAAAACCCCACATACCGATAGTAATTGTAGAATACAAAAACTTAATCACTGTAGTTATAGCTAATAAACATTTAGGGTTTTGTAAAGCATTTTAAATAAAGTGTATCACTTGTGTGCGTTCGGTGTGATATATTTTATTGATATTTTGAGCCGATTTTACGCATTAGTCAAATTTTAAATTTATAAAACACGATATTCTACTAACACTAAACACTCACTTGGGCAATTTCACCCATCGTGAGCGTAGTATAGTGTTGGTAAGATACCGAGGTCGTTTAAGGACACAAGAGCTTTTAATACCAGTTTATCCTCAACGTCTAATCAATTTAAATTTTTGAGAAAAGTTTTGAAACATGAAAATAAAACAAAAAATGAAAAGATAAATAAAATAAAAATAGATAGACAAGATAGAATCACTTGGATCCAACTCGTCTTTAATGTATCCTTTGATAATTTTCGCACTTTCGGACTTTTTAAGAGATTATCTTAGTTATAGTAGTAGGCCCCTCTTTTGAAGGTGGCGTTACCCTCAACCCAGGGGTTTGAGTCAACAGGGATACAATCCCAAAGGGTCGGAATATTGAAAGACAATTAAGTAAGTTATTAATGCGAAAAGTGGTAGGCCCCTCTTTTGAAGGTGATGTTACCCTCGGCTGAGTGGTTTTAGTCAGCAAAGATACAATCCCAAGAAACCGGTTTAAAGTATTAATAGTAGTTTACATATGAGGGGTTCAAGCTATGCGCACCCCCGCCATCCAATAACAGTGGGTATTGAAGGAGGTCCTAGTAAGCCTGAACCAGATCCTTGTAGGATCTATACACTGAACAAGGCAAGAACCTTACCAAACCATTCCCCTAACCCCCGACCAGGTAGTCAACATACCTTTATATAGACCATAAAGACATGAATGATGCAATCTTTTACTCTATATAGACAGTAAAGTAACTTCAAGACGCCACAGAAAAAATGATAAGAAAAATTCACCTTCAACATAAGAAACTAGTTATTAAAGTCATTAATACAAACCCAAATAAAAAGTGCCGAAAGATTAAAAATCAAAAGTAATACATAAAAGACTTGTCTTCACCAAGTGATGTAAGAGGCTTAACCAAACATGGCCTTTGATTGGCAAGAACCCTTACAATCAATCTTGGATCCCGAGACTACTACACACTCTAAAGATGGATGATGGATGATGGTGGCGGGTGTTGGTGTTGTAGTGGTGGAATGGTGGCAAAGTGGGAGAGTAGTGGTTTGCCAAGGGATGCCTTTCAAGTGAACCAAGTACCCCTATTTATAGCCTACACAGAGCTCTGGCCACGGCCCCGTGTCCAACGGGCATGCCCCCGTGGCCAGCCTTTTCTCTTCCTTCATTAATTGCAAGTGTCAGCAGAGGGCCCCACACGACCCCGTGCCTCCTGGGCACGGCCCTGTGGTCAACTCTTATTTTTGCTATCAAGATTCTACGTATCTTTGCGTTGACCACGCCCTGTGCTGAGCTGGGCACGCCCCCGTGGTGGGCGTGGAAGATTCTATAGGTTTGTCTTTTGTGCAGCTGTCTGACCACGCCCCATGCCTAGCTGGGCACGGCCTCGTGGTTAGGCTTCTATTGCCTTGTTTTTGCATTGGGGATGCTGCCGAGGGGTCAGGCATGTCACGTTGGTTCCTTCTTTTGGTATTTTTGTTGGTTTTGGATGCTTATTTGCTCTTTTTGTTCTTTTAAGCTCGTTTGGTTCTGTAAATTCAAAAGGAAGAAATAAACACGCTTTTTCCAACATTATTACTAAAAAGGGTTAGTTTTATGCCTCGTTTGATGTAATTTATATGTTGCATTTTGCACACATCAAATACCCCACACTTGAATCTTTTCTTGTCCTCAAGCAAAACTCTTTAATATGTGGCTTACACACCCAAATGGAAGAGGTAGAGGAGAAGTTTTGGGCTCATCTTGAGTGTCAGGAATCCAAGATCTTTATTGAGTTTTATTTTTATTTTATTTACAATCCTATTCATCATGATTTATTTAGAACATTTATAAGAAAAATTACTTATTTGGGCATAACATGCGTCTTTAAAGTTCCATTTATAAACAAGCTCACATACCTCACGGGAGATCACTCAACACTCGGCCGATTTGTGTATTTTTGTGAAACACTCGAGACCAGCATGGAACTTACTTCTACCATATGCTTGCCAAGCGATCAATCCTCCTCCTTTTTAACTCTAAACCTTCGTAAATATTAAGAGGACTTGGGGAAGGGTTAGGCTTGGGCTAAGGGTAGGTGGTTTTGGTTAGTGGTTAGTAAAAATGGCGAAAAGCGTAACAAGCGTCGGTCATCGTAAAACTTTTTGTTTTTGTGCCTTTTATTCAAACTAAGCACATTCAAACAAGATTTCTTTAAGGAACTTGTTTGTTTATTACAAGACTTTCATTTTTTTCATGTCACAAGATAACCGAGCTTTTTACTAAAACAATGGGTTTGAAAAGAAAAAGGTTTTGGTGGGTAAAGGGTGTTTGTTTTGTGGGTTTTGAAATGGAATGATTTAGGCTCAAAGGGGTTAACTAGGGGGATTTTTAGGTAGGTGATAAAAAAGGAAAAATAATGGTGTTGAAAGGAAAATGTGTTAGTCCTAATGCCTCCATCATTTACTTAGGTTCAAGTTGGTAAGGACCGGGAATGTATCGTCGTGGCAAGTTCTAGAGTCGTAAGAACCAAGCGGCTATTCATACAAGAAACGAAAAATAAGCATTTAGTTTAAAGATATATGTATGTATGCTCAATAAAGGCTCAAAACTCACTTGTTGTGGGAATGGGTTGATAATGTGATCAAGTATATATAATCAAATTTTAATTTTCTTATTTGGTTCTTATTTTCTTATTTGTCATGCCTTTTCATAATTTTCTTATTTGGTTCTTTTTATCACGACGCTATCGGTTGTAAATTTGTAAAAATATAACATTTTTAGAAATGTTTATTTCCTAATTAAACAAGTAAAAAAATGAAATTTTTTGAAAACATTTTGGGGTGATTAGCGGTTCCAATAGAGTTTTGTGTAAGGCTTGTTATTAGGACTTGCAAGATTCAAGGTTTTAGCATCCCCCCCCCCCCACACTTAAATTACACATTGTCCTCAATGTGTCCCAAAAATAAGTTTTTAGGTTGATTGAATGTGTAAAAGGTGTTGAAAAACAAGATTTGTGTTACTGGGCACCTAGCCACGACCACGTGCTGGCAGAGCACGACCCCGTGGTTAGAGTATCAGTAACAAAAACAGAAACTTGGCCACAACCCGTGGTGGGTAGGGTTCAGACAAAACAGAAGGTTGGGGGTGTGGGCACGGGGGCGTGCTGGCTGAGCACGGCCCCGTGGTGGTGATCTGCAATTGATGATTAACAAGTTTTTTGGCTTTTGTTTTCGGGCTTATGTATCACTAATGCATAGTGCATCCAAGCTTCCTGTGTACCTGTTTTGCTAAACACTACACCATACAGAAAATAAAAATTGTCTAGGAAAGTAAATTGTTCAAACCATGGCACGCATGCTAGAAATTATTCGTGAGATAGAAAGGGTTAACCTGGAATACTGCATCCGTCACCACACCATATCAACTCCATTGCCTCCGCTCAGTCCATGTCCTCGTCATCATCACCCTCCTCATCCCGATACACCATATGGTCCCGAATGTATGTGATGTCATCCTGCATAGTGGAGACAGTGCGCTCCACTGATCCGATATGGGTAAAGGTGTTGCTAGCCATATTGTATGTGTTCCTGGTGCATAGTAAGTTTTCCTGCAACAGATCATGTAAACTTTGAAAATTAGGAAAACCACCTCCTTGAGAGGAGGAACCCATTTGGAAGCCTTGATACTGAGGAAGAGGACGGTTTGGGCCGACATGTAGGACGAGGGCTTCTTCCAAGTTCCACACGTGTCCTTGAGTGTTTTGGAAGCGGACTGTCCCGTCACCCATCTCGTGGATGATTCCTATTTAGCGGAATTGGGTGAGATCCTCCTTCCCCGACCTTGGACCCTTATGGAATGACCTAGGCATGCGTTGGACGTTAGTCTTGAAGAGGCAGTAGATGCATCCCCCAAAAAAGATTGGTGTCGGGGAGGAGGCCAACTGGTTTAGGTGCATGTTCCTTAGGAGTAGGTGGGTAATATCGAGAGGAATGCGGTTGTGGATGCAATAAAGGACCGTAAGGTCACGTAGGTTTACAACACCCATGCTATCACGCCTTTGACATAGAGAGTTGATAAGGACTCGGTGAATGTAGCGGTAGAGGGGGTCCCGCAACTGAGAGCTCTTTGTGACGCTTGGATCATACGACCCTTCTCCGATTTGAGCCCATGGTATTTGGCGCATGTTGTTTGGGAGCTCACGAAGACCACCCATGTTCTCTTCTTCAACGGATGCTTCTTCAGTGAATAGACCCACATTCACCCCAAACTGTGCAATGGAAATCGAAAGCACCTCCCCAGCACATCTGAATTGAACCACTTCTTCGTCAAACGGCCCGGCTTTTGCTTTGAACGCGAAAGAACTGTATAACTCCATGCTATATTCATGAACTGAATGGAGTTCTGCGCCGAGGTCCACCCGTAGTGGTCCCGTGACTAGTGTGTTGTACCGGTCCAGTTGCCCCACAACTTCTAAAGTTTCGAGACATGCTTGTTTTGGTGTTTCTTCGAGCCTAGATTGAAGTATTTCATAGCGAGCTTAGTAGTCCCATTTTGACGGTTTGAACTTAAGGAACTTGCTATCTCTGCAAAGAAAAACCATAAAACAATCAGCATGTTATGATAAAATTTCGGAAAAATCTGAAAACAGGAGGCTGGACACGGCCCCGTGGCCACTGGCGACGCACCGTGTTCAACATATCCTGCCAGGCTACGCCCCGTGCTCGCTGACCACAACCCCGTGGTCAGGCGTCTGTTTCCCCAAAATCTCATTTTTCAACCCGGTTTCGAAAACTTGAAACTTTTTGGTTGAGTAGGGGCGGTTTTCCTCGAAAATGAAACCCCAAGTGCCGTTTTTTCCAAAAACAAACCGTTTACCCCATCAATTTTATCTTTTTCGGTTCAAAAACAAGGGTTTGTGGTTCATGCTTGAAATCGGCCAAATCTATGAACAATAATGGTTGATTTACTTCCTATAACACGCATCTATACTAATACTACTAGATCTAAGCAAAAAAATGGGGTTTGGTTCGGTTCAAGTTCAAGAACCCTAGATTTTCCCCAAATATTTGATGTTAAACTACATGCAAATCGTTAAACTAACTATAAAAGATGATATAATCATACCTTGTTGATGTTGAACGGAAGAAAAAGGTGAAAATCTGCAAAGAATCTCGAAGTTACCAGAGAGTTTTCGGGGAAACGGGTCATGGTGAAATGAGAAAATGCGAAGAAAAGGGGTTTTATCCCCGACAGTTGCCGAACACGCCCCTATGGCCGCTGGACACCGCCCTGTGGGCGGCTAAAATTTAATTTTTTTAGTGCACGTGTGAGCTACCTATTTCCCAAAACTTGGTTTAGATACCTTACCGATTTTTGAAGCTTTCCTGAAGTTCATTACCTATAAGACATGATGTTAGTACACAAACCTTCGTTTAATCATTCCTCGACCGCTTGTAGCGAGATCTCTTCCTCATTATCCTCAAAGAATCCTTGATAAATCTTAAGCCTTTGTCCCTTGACTTTGAATGAAATCCCATTTCGAGATTTAATCTCGATCGCACCGTGTGAAAAAATATGGGTGATAGAAAAAGGTCCCGACCACCTAGACTTTAATTTTTCGGGAAATAATCGAAGTCGTGAATTAAACTATAGAACTTGATCTCCTACTCGAAATTCATTAGGCTTAATATGTTTATCATGCAAGTTTTTCATTCGTTCCTTATAAATTTTGGAGTTAGATAATGCTTGATTCCTTAATTCGTCTAATTCGTTTAATTGACAAAATCGATTCTTGGCGATTTCAATTTCTAAGTTTACGTTTTTAAATGCCCAGTAGGCTTTGTGTGTTATTTCTACTGGAAAATGAGAACTTTTTCCATAGACAAGCTTATATGGGGTGGTACCTATTGTTGTTTTATAAGCGGTTCGAAAAGCCCATAAAGCGTCGTCTAATTTATCGGCCCATTCTTTTTTATTTAATCCTATAGTTTTTTCAAGTATTCTTTTTAAACCTCGATTAGTTACTTAGGCTTGTCCATTTGTTTGAGGGTGATATGCAGTTGAGATCCGGTGATAGACCCCATATCTTGTTAAAAAAAATTCAAGTTGATGATCACAAAAATGGGTACCTCTATCACTTATTAATGCTTTTGGAGTTCCGAAACGAGAAAATAGTCGTTTCAAGAATCTTACCACAACTCTTCCATCATTTGTTGGAAGAGCTTCGGCTTCGGCCTATTTTAACAAGTAATCCACAGCCACAAGTATATATTTGTTTCCTTTTGACGGTGGGAAAGGTCCCATAAAGTCTAGTCCCCACACATAAAAAAATTCACAAACAAGAATGCCATTTTGTGGCATTTCGTTTTTGGAAGAAATATTACCTGATCGTTGGCATGCATCACATGTCTTGATAAGACTTTGGGAGTCTTTATAAATGGTCGGCCAATAGAATCCTGAATCCAATACCTTTCGTGCGGTACTAGCGGCTCCATGATGTCCTTCGTATGGACCTTCATGACAATGCAGAGAATCTTTCTTGCTTCATTACCATGCACGCATCGTCGGATAAGTTGGTCGGCACACATTTTGAAAAGATATAGATCTTCCCAAAAATAATGCTTTACATCGGCAAAGAATTTTTTTCTTTGATGATGTGACCATCCTTTTGCGACTATCCCACTAGCTTGGTAGTTAGCGTAGTCGGCGTACCATGGTTCTTCTCGGTATTCCACCATTTCTAAGGATTCCCTTGGGAATTTTTCATTGATGAGCTCGTCCCTAGTTGCCTCCAAAGCTGGATCTTCCAAGCAGGATAGATGATCTGCAGCGTTGTTTTCTGTTCCTATTTTTTCTTTTATTTCAATGTCAAATTCTTGGAGGAGTAGGATCCATCTGATTAAACGCGGCTTAGCGTCCTGTTTTTTAAAGAGATAACGAATGACTGCATAGTCTGTAGAAAATATCATTTTAGAAAGAACAAGATAAGAACGAAATTTATCAAAAGCAAATAGTACAACAAGTAATTCTTTTTCAGTTGTTGTATAATTTTCTTGTGCATCGTTAAGTGTTTTACTAGCGTAATATATTGGGTGGAAATGCTTATCTTTTCTTTGTCCCAAGACAGCTGCAACTTCAAAGTCACTTGCGTCACACATGATTTCGAAAGTTATTTTCCAATCAGGCGCTATCATGACTGGTGCATTGACTAGCATTTCTTTTAGTGTTAAAAATGCTTGGTTGCAATTCTTTTCAAAGATGAATGGTGCATCTTTTTCAAATAATTTTGTTAGAGGTCTTGAAATTTTAGAAAAGTCTTTGATAAACCGTCTATAGAACCTGGCATACCATAGGAAACTTCTGAAAGCTCTAACGGAGGATGGAGGTGGTAATCGGGAGATGGTGTCTATTTTTGATCGATCAACCTACATTCCTTCGCTTGAGATTTTGTGACCGAGTACTATCCCCTCCGTTACCATGAAATGGCATTTTCCCAATTAATGGCAAGGTAAGTTTCCTCACATCGGGATAGCATTCGTTCAAGGTTATCAAGGCATTGGTCGTATGAATCTCCAAAGATAGAAAAGTCATCCATGAAAACTCCCATTGTCTTTTCTATCATATCATGGAAGATGGCCATCATGCAACGTTGGAAGGTTGCGGGGCATTGCATAGACCAATAGGCATACGTCGATAAGCAAAAGTTCCGTAGGGGCATGTAAATGTTGTTTTTTCTTGGTCTTTGGGAGCTATCGGTATTTGAAAGTAACCTGAAAAACCATCTAAAAACAATGAAAGTTATGGGGGATAATCTTTCTAACATTTGATCAATAAAAGGTAAGGGAAAATGATATTTCCTCGTTGCCTCATTTAATCGACGATAATCTATACAAACTCTCCATCCGGTGACGGTTCTTGTTGGTATTAATTCATTTTTTTCATCAGTGACCAACGTCATACTTCCTTTCTGGGGTACTACTTGAACGGGACTTACCCAAGGGCTATTGGAAATTGGGTAGATAAGTCCGGCGTCGAGTAGTTTGATGACTTCGTTTTTAACCACTTCTTGAACATTTGGATTTACTCGACGTTGTGGTTGTATTACCGATTTATAGTCATCATTCATTAAAATTTTGTGCGTGCACTTGGAAGCGCTTATTCCTTTAATATCTACAAGCTTCCATGCGATCGCGTTTTTGTGTTTTTTTCAAAAGTGTAATTAATTTTTCTTTTTCTAAACTAGTTAATTTTGAAGAAATAATACCATCTTTGTAGAGAAAAGCGTATTCCAAACCTTTTGGGAGTTCTTTGAGATCAAGTGGTGGGTCTTTAGGAGACTGCTTATTTCGTTGCTCATTTTGGTCAAGGACCAAAAAGGTTTGTTCAATGGTGACCTCTTCTTTGACAAAGTGGTTGATTCGGCTTCCGTATCGGGTGGTTCATCTTCATCTTCAATTAGGGGGTCGTCATTGCCGATTGGGTATTTCATTGATTGGTCAAGATCGACATACCTTTTATCGGTCCCTAATTGAATGGGTAGGTTGTTTTGCTTCCGATTGATCAAAGCTTGATGGGTTTTCACAAAAGGTTGTCCCAACACAAGTGGAGCGTCATCAAGAATGACGAAGTCGGTTGGGACTACCGTTTGATTTGTTTCTACTAACACATCTTTAACTACTCCCATTGATTTTATTATTTTTTGATTAGAAAGAAAAATGGGTGTTTAAAGTGGAGAAAAATCACTAATACTTAATTTTTCAAAAATGTAGTTTGGCATTATATTAACACAAAGATCTTTATCAATTGTAATATTACTAATAAAGGTGTTTTGAAAGAAACATGGAACCGGTGTAATGTTAATTTCAAATGTGTCATCTTTTATTAGCGTAGTTTGATAATTTGTTAACTTAATGCTTACCATTTCGTCAATTTTAGTGTTAGTGTTTAACTCTTTTAAAAACTTAGCATGAGTATGTACCAAACAATGGTTTTCGAAAAAAGGTGTTAAGAGATTAACTTCTTGAAAAATTGACTCTTTTTTTAAAATTAACGTTTTCGGACTTTACCTTTTTCGTTGTTTGGTTCATGCGTTGGTTTTTCACTTAATTGTTCTTCCATTTTTACTTCTACTTTTACCTCTTTAGTACAAATTACCTGTTCCCTCGCACGGGATTCTTTTATATAACGTTCAATATCTTTGAGGTGTTGTATTATTCTCTCGGCTTCGGGGAGGATAGTTGGTGGTTCGTGAAATTGAGCGGGATTTGTGTCCCAAAAGCTTGAGTGCGGAAGTTCAATCCTTGGTCTTTCATAATACTCATATGAGGTAGATGGTTCACACCATTGTTCCTCATAATAAGTGTATGATGGAGGTGATTCATACCTTGGTTCCTCATGCTATGTGTATGAGGTGGATGGCTCGAAAAGGTCACAATATTGCACCGAGTGAGGATTACCGCAAATGGTACAATATTCTTCTTCGTAATCATCCTCTTCATAGTAGTAATTGTAACCTCCTGAATATTGATCCATGAGAATCACTCAGCAAATCACAAAGTCTCGGGACTAGAAAACAAAACTAAAAACTGAAACAGAGGCTCACCTCAGGCCCTTGGTCAGTGAGCACGGCCCGTGGTCAGATCCTGTATCTGGGCATTTTGAAAAATGTTACTGGTTTTGTGCAGCACGGGGGCGTGTTCAGTGAGCACGGCCCCGTGTTTAGACTACTGTAATGCAAAAATTCCTAAAAACTAAAAAATGTGCGCGCAGTTTTAAAAAGGTTTTGAAAAAATGATTAGGCTGTTGATTTTAAGCTTTCTTAAAATCCTTATGTCCCCGGCAACGACGCCAAAAACTTGGTGTGCGTTCGGTGTGATATATTTTATTGACATTTTGAGCCTATTTTACGCATTAGTCAAGTTTTAAATTTATAAAACACGATATTTAACTAACACTAAACACACACTTGGGCAAGTGCACCTATCGTGAGCATAGTATAACGTTGGTAAGATACCGAGGCCATCCAAGTACACAAGAGCTTTTAATACCGGTTTATCCTCAACGTTTAATCAATCTGAATTTTTGAGAAAAGTTTTGAAACATGAAAATAAAACTAAAAATGAAAAGATAAATAAAAAAAAAATAAAAATAGATAGACAAGATAGAATCACTTGGATCCAACTCGTCTTTAATGTATCCTTTGATGATTTTCGCACTTTCGGACTTTTTAAGAGATTATCTTAGTTATAGTAGTAGGCCCCTCTTTTGAAGGTGACGTTACCCTCAACCCAGTGGTTTGAATCAGCAGGGATACAATCCCAATGGTTCAGAATATTGAAAGACAATTAAGTAAGTTATTAATGCGAAAAGTGGTAGGCCCCTCTTTTTAAGGTAACGTTACCCTCGGCTAAGTGGTTTGAGTCAGCAAGGATACAATCCTAAGAAGTCGGTTTAAAGTATTAATAGTAGTTTACATATAAGGGGTTCAAGCTATTCGCACCCCCACCATCCAATACCAGTGGGTATTGAAGGAGGTCCTAGTAAGCTTAAACCAGGTCCTTGCAGGATCTATACACTGAACATGGCAAGAACCTTACCAAACCATTCACATAACCCCCGACAAGGTAGTCAACATGCCTTTATATAGACCGTAAAGACATGAATGATGCAATCTTATACTTTATATAGACTATAAAGTAACTTCAAGTCACCACGGAAAAATGATAAGAAAAATTCACCTTCAACATAAGAAACTAGTTATTAAAGTCATTAATACAAACCCAAATAAAAAGTGCCTAAAGATTAAAAATCAAAAGTAATACATAAAAGACTTTTCTTCACCAAGTGATGTAAGAGGCTTAACCAAACATGGCCTTTGATTGGCAAGAACCCTTACAATTAATCTTGGATCCCGAGACTACTACACACTCTAAATGGATGATGGATGATGGTGGTGGGTGTTGGTGTTGTAGTGGTGGCAAAGTGGGAGAGTAGTGGTTTGCCAAGGGATGCTTTTAAAGTGAACCAAGCACCCCAATTTATAGCCTGCACAGAGCTCTGGCCACAGCCCATGTCTAGTGGGCACGCCCCCGTGGCCAGCCTTTTCTCTTCCTTCATTTGCAAGTGTCAGCAGAGGGCCCCACACGACCCCGTGTCTCCTAGGCACGCCCCATGGTCAACTCTTATCTGTACTATCAAGATTCTGCGTATCTTTGCGTTGACCACGCCCCGTGCTGAGCTAGGCACGCCCCCGTGGTGGGCGTGGAAGCTTTTACAGGTTTGTCTTTTGTGCAGGTGTCTGACCACGCCCCATGCCCAACTGGGCACAGCCCTGTGGTCACGCTTCTGTTTCCTTGTTTTTGCTTTGGGGATGCTACCGAGGGCTCGGGCATGTCACGTTTATTCTTTCTTTTGGTATTTATGTTGGTTTTGGCTGCTTATTTGCTCCTTTTGTTCTTTTAAGCTCGTTTGGTCCTGTAAATTCAAAAGGAAGAAAGAAACACGCTTTTCCAACATTGGTACTAAAAAGGGTTAGTCTTATGCCTCATTTGATGTAATTTATATGTTGCATTTTGCACACATCAATCACAAAAGGAGATAAAAAGGAGAATAACTCACATTGTAAACTTAGGTTTTTCTATAAGTTTCCTGGTGATATTTTCTGATTATTTTCTTGAGTTCCTATTAAAATTATACAATGCTCGCGTGTTAGTATAATAACCCAATTCAACTTTATGAGTACGTCACGAGACAGAACCCCAACTTAGTTTACAAAGCATAGCCTTTATCAGGCAGCGCTTTGGCATCAGTTGCTGGGTTCCAGATCAATCAGACGAAGTATCAAATCAGTGATCAGGGGTTAAAACACTTACAACAGGGCAGAGCTTTGTGATTTTAGGGGTATTGGGGCTTTAATTTTCGTGCTAGAAGTTATAGAGAGAAAGAGATACTGAACGAATTTGAATTGCAGCTGAACTGCTCCATTTATACTTGAAATCGGACTCCGTCACGCCCCGCGACCAGCCAAAGGCCACCCTTTGATGGCCCGCGAGTGTCCCCTAGCTACGGCTAGGGTTTCCTAGTCACGGTATAGGTCCAACATGTGGGTAACACGTGGCATTAGGGGTGTCCGACAAGTAACAAGCCGTCGTGCCCCGCGAATGGACTCCCCTTCGTCGGTCGCAGCTCGTGACAAGCACGAAAACATTATTTTATTTATTTTTTAATCTAATTATCATTACGCGTGTCCGGATTTTCGATTACGGGGTGTTTTAGGGCACTTTTGAGGGTTGTTATATCCTCCCTACCTTGTTTTAAATCTCGTCCTCGAGATTCACTGGAAATATGTAAGGGTACTTCCTTTTCATTTCAGATTCCAACTCCCATGTGTATTCGGGTCCTCTCTTAGAATCCCACTTTACTTTGACCAGAACTAATCTCTTATGTTTGAGATTTTTGATCTTTCTATCTTCAATCTGTATTGGCTTCTCTACAAACTTAACCTTTTCATTTACCTCTATGTCTTGAAGAGGTATCACCAATGATTCATTAGCTAAGCATTTCTTGAGGTTGCATACATGAAATACATCATGTATTCTTGCCACTTCTTCTGGAAACTGTAGCTAATAAGGTACTGGCCCTATTATTTTAATAATTTCAAAAGGTCCAACATACATTGGGATTAGCTTTCCTCTCTTACCGAATCTGACAACACCTTTCCACGGTGAAACTTATAATAGTACCTTGTCTCCAACTCGAAATTCTAGTGGCTTGCGTCTGTTATCTGCATAACTCTTTTGACGATCTCGTGCTGTTTTCAGTCTTTGCTTTACTTGGATTATCTTGTCATTTGTTTCTTGCACAACATACTGGTGTTCGGCATTTCCGTCCATAGAGTGCTTCAAATGGTGCGCCGTTGATGCTGGTATGATAGCTATTGTTGTAAGAAAATTCTATTAATGGTAAGTGGTCATCCCAATTTCCTCCGAAATCTATCACACAGGCTCTAAGCATATCCTCCATTGTTTGGATTGTCCTTTCACTTTGTCCATATGTTTGAGAATGATAGGTTGTATTTAAATTTAGTCTGGTTCCCATTGCATTTTGGAAACTTGTCCAAAAAAGAGAAGTAAAACGACTATCTCTGTCAGATACAATAGATAGAGGAATTTCATTTAATGAAACTATTTCATTTACATATTGTTATGGGTGGTTTTCTGCTCATATATCCTGAATAATATTCTGACTATGTTTATGTTGTTGTGATCAGGATATCGGATCAGGATATTGGTAACATCCTGATACAGTATACTGGTAATGACTAATTAATTCACGTGCAGATTGATGAAGCAAGTCTATAACATTCAAGAAGACCTCATCTCCCAAAGACTCGGGCTAATATGTTGGCATAAGAATGTTAAAGCCGGAAGACGTGGACTACAACGTTCACATAGGGAATATTCGTTTTATCCCGAATTTATAGGCTAGTTAGTTAGCTTTACTTTACTATAAATAGGATTGATCGGATCAGATAAGAACACACACAATTCTTCGAACACTCTCGCTCTCTAGCTGCAAACACTCACAATACACTTACACTTGTATTCAAATCACGTTGTAACACCTAATCGATCCGTATCATATCCTGTAATGTATCCTGATATTTGAAGTAATAAGAAGAACAAGGCAGCTGCGATTGTCAGCTCCCGAGGTTTTATGCCGGCGATCAAGATTGATCAAGGGCTTTCCTCGTACATCTCGTGTCACCCTTTACCTTTTTTGCTCATTGTTTGATGGTTGATACAACTCGATATCCTAAGCCGTATCCTGAAAACTGTTTTTGTTAACAACTTAATCAACATTTTTTTGATACACATTCTTAGCACACTACCTCACTTAACTAATTTGATCACTAAATTTCTTCGGTAATTTTTTGACCAAAACAATTTGGCGCCCACCGTGGGACAAGTGGTGCTATCTCTACTAAAAGCTTTTGCAAAATCATTACTTGGTTTTCTATTTTCAAAACTTTTTGCTACACTATTTTCAATGGCTTTAAGATCAAACATGAGCTCTTCTACCGTGTCTGCCACAACTTCTGCAACCATTGGTTCGGTGCTTCCACCTCCTCCTCCAAGGACACAAGCCTCTTCACAGCCTCAGGATATTATCCCCACTCGGAATATTCAGGGATCTGCTCCTGTTCTAGCCTCTAATGATGAAATTCTAATTTTATTTGGTAGTATACAGGATCAGATGAAGCAACAACAGGAAACAAATCAAATACTAATAAGAGAAATATAGCTCTTGAAGTCTAGTCCGAGTAGACCTTCTGAGGATATTGTCACTCCCCTGCAGCCAAGAGCATTGAACTTCAGTTCAGCAGTGTACACCGAGGATAATAGGGGAAATATTGTGCCTAGTCATTCCCAGAATCATACTTCTGAGATACCCTCTTCAGTTAGGGTGTCAATTGTGAGAAGTTCAGGATATGCTTCAGGATATGGCCAGAATCCTCAGACTGGTCACATGTCTAATAATAATAATACTCTTGCTACTAATGGTATTGGATCTTTGTAGGATGCAGGTATGACATCAGCATTTTCTAGGGAGCTTAAGAAATTGAAGGGCATTATTTCTAGTGTACCTGGGGTGGTCCAGCCAATTCCAGAAGTATCCCAAGACAACCACATGATATCCGGTTTGCATATCCTATTTGTGATGCTGAAATCCCAAAAAGATTTCAAACCCCCAACATGAAGCTCTATGACGGAACTACAGATCCTGAAGAGCATATTGCTTAGTATAGGGAAATGATGGAAATTAACCCTATCCCTCCGGATCTCAAGGAAGCTTACCTCTACAAGGGTTTTGGTTCAACCTTAACAGAATCAGCCTTAAAATGGCTCTTAAACATTCCTCCTCATTCAATTACATCGTTTGCTCATTTAGTAAATTTATTTAATAGTCAATTTTCTTACAGTCGAAGTTTCAAAAAGCTAACCAGTGATCTCTACAGGATAACTCAAGGACATCAGGAATCCTTGAGAGATTATGTGAACAAGTTTAGCTGGGAATCTCAGGACATCCCACACCTTGATGTTGCAACAGCTGTGCAAGCATTCAAAATGGGTTTGCAAAAGGATTCCCAATTTTACCAGGATCTTGTAATGAATCCCTGCAGGAACCTGGATGAAGCTCGGAACAGGGCTTTAAGATATATTCGGCTGGAAGATGAAAAGAAGATGCAAGAGAGGATGAATTCATCTTCATCCTACGAATCAACCAACATGAAGTCAGAATCCTCGTACAAGCCATACTGCTCTAAGCCTTATGGCAGAAATGATTGCAAGAAAGTGAATGCTGTTGAAGACGAGGATCCTGAGGAGTATCCTGAGTTATCAGAATATTGTTTTTCTGTTAATATACCTGAACTGATGTATGCTATGCAGGGTTTAGGAGACAAAGCAAGGTGGCCTAGGAAGAACCAACAAAAAGCTGATTGGAAGGATAAATCCAAGTGGTGTGCCTTCCATGAGGATTTTGGACATGTTACAGAAGATTGCATTGCCCTGAGGAAAGAAATAAGCTATCTGCTGAGCAAAGGATATCTGAAGGATCTCCTAGGAAGAAAGAAGAATAAGGGTCAGGATACTGAGAAGGATCCTAAATGAGCAGCATCACCTCCTGCGGATGCCAAGATAATTAACTTTATTTCAGGAGGATCCGATATCTGTGGGACCTCTTATTCTGCAGCAAAAAGACATGCAAAGGAGGCTAAAGCAGAAAGGGGAGATAAGCCAACCAGGATGTCAACCCTCACAACTAATAAAGTGATCACGTTCGACAGTGATAACAGGGATGCTGTCCCGGATCCTCACCATGACGCTTTGGTAATAACTTTATATGTTGCTAATCATTTTGTGCGCATGATACTGGTGGATAATGGCAGCTCCGTCAACATAATTCAGCTGGAAACACTAAAGAGGATGAATGTATCCCCGATGGATATTACTTCGAAATCCACTGTGCTTGTTGGGTTCAGTGGAGAAGCCAGGAATACCGTGGGAGAAATAAAGTTGCCTGTATACGTTGAAGGGGTCAACTCAATGCAATGCTTCTGTGTCATGGACTCCTTATCCTGCTACAATATTATATTGGGTAGGCCATGGATCCATGATATGAAAGCTGTGCCATTTACCTATCACCAGTGCATCAAGATACCTACCCCTTGGGGGGTTGTTAAAGTGGAAAGTGATCAACAAGAAGCGAAGGAGTGTTATTCTTCTTCGATGAAATCCTCAACAAATCCTAATGCAGCATAGCAATTAAAGATGCGAGCCCAGGATATCGTGGAGGCTACAGAGCATGATGTTAAGAAAATTATCCTGGATCAGGACAATCCGGATATCTCGGTGCTCGTAGGAACCAATATCCCTCAGGATATTGAAAATCAATTGACTAACTTTTTGAAATGCAGGATGTCAACATTCGCATGGAAACATGAGGATATGACAGGTATTTCCAAGGATATCATAACTCACAAACTCGGAATAGATAGGTCTTTCAAGCCTGTCCAGCAGAAACGAAGGAAGTTTGCTCCTGAACAGAACGCGATAATTCAGGAAGAGGTTGAGAGATTGCTGAAAAGAAAGATGATTAGGGAAGTTAAATTTCCCAAATGGCTAGCAAATGTAGTCGTGGTTCAAAAGAAAAATGGGAAATGGAGAGTTTGTGTAGATTACACAGACTTGAACAAAGTGTGTCCTAAAGACCCATTTCCTCTACCTCATATTGACTCAATGGTAGATGCTACTGCTGGTCACAAAATGTTGACCTTCATGGATGCATCCTCAGGATTCCAGTAGATCCAAATGGAACCTTCAGACCAGGAGGATACCGCTTTCATGACACCTACAGGTATTTATTGTTATACTGCCATGCCTTTCGGTTTAAAAAATGCAGGTGCAACATACCAGAGATTGGTGAACGTGATGTTTAAAGACAAACTGGGGGATACCATGGAGGTATACATTGATGATATGGTGGTAAAGTCCAAGAAAGCTGAGGATCATATCCGGGATATTGAAGGAGCATTCGATATCCTGGACCAATACAACATGAAACTAAATCCTGCCAAATGCCATTTTGGAGTGGGGGCAGGAAAGTTTCTAGGATACATGGTGACTGAAAGGGGGATTGAAGCAAGCCCGGAACAGATCAAAGCTATCTTGGATATCAAGTCACCTTCGAACATGAAAGATGTACAAAGATTAACAGGGTGAGTAGCAGCATTAAACAGGTTTATATCAAGATCCTCGAAAAAATGCAAGGAATTTTACGATATCCTGAAGAAGAATAAGAAATTCGAATGGGAAGAGAAGCATGAAGCAGCCTTGCAGGAATTAAAGCAGTATCTTTCAACTGAACCACTATTGATGAAGCCCGAGGATGGTGAACCATTATCCCTATATCTTGCAGTATCAGGGAACGCGGTAAGTGCTGTCTTGGTAAAGGATCACGAAGGTCAGCAGTATCCTGCTTATTATGTTAGCAAAAGTTTATTAGATGCTGAAACTAGATATTGTCATTTAGAAAAATTGATATTGGCCCTAGTTATGGCATCAACAAAGCTTAGACATTACTTTGAGACACATAGAATTCTTGTTAAAACTAATTATCCTGTTAAAAATGTGCTTAGGAAACCTGAGATGTCAGGCAGGATGGCTAAGTGGTCAGTAAAATTAAGTGCCTATGATCTAGTATATGAACCTAGAAATGCTATAAAGTCTCAGGCTCTAGCCGACTTTGTGGCTGATTTCAGTAGTGATATTCAAAATGAAGTAGACCTAGAAGTACAACAACTAGGAGAAAATTTAGAATCCTGGACATTATATACTGATGGTGCATCTAATGTAAGAGGTGTAGGTTTGGGTATACTACTAAAATCACCACAGGGGGACATAATACCCCAGGCTATTAGGTGTGAATTTCCTGCTACTAATAATGAAGCAGAATATGAAGCTTTGATTGCAAGATTAGAGTTGGCCAGGAATATGAATATTAAAAGCTTACAAGTATTTGTTGATTCCTTGTTAATTACTAATCATTTTAATGCATCCTATGCAGTTAAAGGTGAGAAGTTAATCGAGTATCTCGAAATTCTCAAAATATTAGTAAGATATTTTGATGTTTTTACACTTGAACATGTACCAAGAGAGGATAATGCTGAAGCAGATGCCTTGGCAAATCTAGGATCATCAGTCAGGATACCGGAGGGAACCCAAATACCAATACTATATATCCTGTATCCCGCGATGGATCTTCTCAAATCTCAGGATAAGGAAGTAGTAAGTATCCAGGATCCTGATGATGAGTATCCCGAGGAGGATCCTAAGTCCTAGACGGCTCCAATCATGAGATATCTCAAGGAAGGACACATCCCAAAGGATGAGAATCCTAAGGCCTTTAGGACGAAGGTATCACGATTCACTATTATAAATGATGTTTTGTATAAGAAATCTCTTGCAGGACCATACCTGAGGTGCTTGGAGGATCCCGAAACCAAAGAAGTGCTTCAGGATATACACGAAGGGGATTGTGGTAACCATACTAGGGGCAGATCGTTATTCTCAAAGGTATTAAGAACAGGATACTACTGGCCGACGATGAGGAAAGATGCAGCAGAATATGCTCGAAGATGTGATGCATGTCAAAGGCATAGTAATATACTGCATCAACATGCTGAACCACTATATCCTATTGCTTCCCCTTGGCCATTCATGAAGTGGGGAATGGATGTAGTGTGAAAATTGCCAAAGGCTCTAGGAGGAAAAGTCTTTATGCTGGCAATGACTGATTATTTCTCTAAATGGGTTGAAGCTGAAGCATTTGTTCAAGTTAGAGACCAAGAAGTAGTATCCTTCATAAAAAGGAATATCCGTACTAGGTTTGGGGTACCAGCTGAGATAATTTGTGACAATGGCTCTCAGTTTATTAGCAAAAGGACAACCGATTTTTGTAAGAATTGGGGAATTAAGATGATTACATCCACACCGGTACATCCTCAAGCAAATGGACAAGCAGAATCCTCGAACAAGATAATTGTCAACAATTTGAAGAAAAGACTTGGAGCTAAGAAAGAAAGATGGGCAGAAGAATTACCCTTTGTTTTATGGGCTGATAGAACGACGGTAAAGAGTGCAACTGGCCAAACTCCATTTTCCTTAGTATTTGGAGCAGAAGCGGTGAACCCGACAGAAATGGTAATTCCTACAGCAAGATCTAACCTTCGGGATCCTGAGTAGGATCCTGAAGCCCTATGCCAAGAATTGGATACTATTGACGAGACAAGAGATGCGACAAAGTTAAGGATGGCAGCATATCAACAGAGGATATCCAGAGCATATAACAAGAATATTAGGACTAGAAGGTTTCAAGTTGGAGATTGGGTATTAAGGAAAGCTTTTCGGAATACTACCAATTCTTCTGATGGAAAATTAGCTCCGAAATGGGAAGGACCCTATGAGATTGCATCGGAATCTGGGAAAGGAGCATACCGACTCAAGAATATGGAAGGGGATATGCTACCAAGATCCTGGAATGCTATACACCTAAAGCTCTAATTCAAGTGAGTTTAGAATTTAATTTCTGACTCAGGATGGTATGAATTCTATCTCTTTTAATATGTTTGAATTTATTTATTCTTTTGAACCCAATACTGACTTAAGCATCGGAGGGGTGTTAGCCTGGCTAACACCCACTTTAGTTTACGGTTGTCTTGCAGAATATGCTTCGGGATATGACTCCAGGATATACACTCAGGATAATTCAGAGGTTTAAAGGTATTCACCTTTCTCTCGAATTGGGTTTAAACACCCCGCCTGGAGCGCAAGTTATCCAGGAATAGTTCAAGATAGCGGGACCAGTCCATGTAAAAGTGGCTGACAATTTCGTTATCATTGCCTATATCCTGGATCCTTAAGGTATATAAGGATTGATCACCCTCTCTCGCAAAAGGGTATTTTCATACTCTCTAAGGTTTAAAGGCTTTCACCTTTCTAAGTCTTGGAGTTTATACACTCCCGCCTGTAGTGCATGAAAACTTGGGATTTTCCCCAGAATACCTTGGGGTTTATCCCCAGAACACTAAGGATTTATCTCCAGGATATTTTAGGGTTTATCCCCTGTAACACAAAAATTATACAAACAGTTGCAATTGAAGCCCATAAAATCTCTAAGTATTCGAAAACATAATGCACAGGGGACATTCCTACTAAGGCATTGTGAAGAACTCAGGGGATCAAGCTTGGGCTTAGTTTAGACCAGGGACATCTCCGGTGGAAAAGTTGCAAAAAGATTGAAGCCTGAGGATAGGGTTATACTCTGTATCTGGTATGATCTTTCCTTTTTGCTCCTTCAAAAGCCTTATCTAAATTGTCTAAATTTTTGGAACTGTATTTGACAAAAGTTTGATTAAAACATTTATGAGTATAATATTTAGATTGAAGATATTCTGATTAGGATATATTCTTAGGATATATTTCAGGATATATTCTTAGGATATATTTCAGGATATATTTTCAGGATATATTTCAAGGAAGTTGCTCAGAATGTTTAAGGTATGACACTTAGAGTGAAAATTGAAACGATGTTTAAATCAAACAACAAGCTTTGCAAAATAAAAGTGAACTATCCTTTTTTGAAAACTTTGTCTAAATTGTTTGAGTTATAAAAACCCTATTTGACAAAAGTCTTAATAGGATATTTGCGAGTATCCTGATCAGGATATTTTCATGATATTTGGTTAGGACATTTGAAATATTACACTAAGTTTGGAATGTTGAAATCGTATTCAAACTAAGAAATGCATAACAAGAATTGAAAAAGGACAATGATAGATAAGGTCATAAAGAGGTTATATTAATAAAAGACTGTGCTTTTGGTTTCATCTCAAACTGAGACCCATCCACCAAAAGCACAGTTAATTTCCTACCATATTTACTTAACAGTTGAAGGTTTCATCTCAAACCAAGACCCATCCGCCTCCAACTGTTATATTGTTCAAAATAAACGATACTAACTGGTGACCAAGGGCTTCATCCTGAAACTCAAGATCCCTCCAACTTTGGTCACCATATTGTCTAAATGCAGGAAATATAAATTGTTTGAAAGACAGGAAACGAAATTGTTCAAACGGTTACAACCAACAAACTTAAAAAGTGGGCTCCGGCCTAGGCACGAACATCCATCATCGCCCACATTGCTACTTTCAGGGAGCAGCACCTTCTTCACCAGCATCCTTCCCAGCATCACCGCCAGCATCCTTTGTAGCATCAGCTTCAGCCACCTTAGAAGGCTCCTCCGTAACAGATTTCACAGGAGGCTCCACGGGGTTACCACCAAGATCTTTCAATCTCACCTCCCAGGCCTCGACATTCCATGAAGGGCATTCGAAGCCCAGGGCCTTAGCCTCATAGGCCATTTTCAATCTAGCCTGGGGAGGGAGACGACGACGGAATTCTTGTGGCCTTCCCAATATGAAGCCATATCTTGCTCATGTTGAACCTGTGCAGCATCAGACTTGGCTTGAGCCTCGTGAGTGATCTTCTTGATGGCAGATTTATGCTCTTGGGTCGTTGCCTTGTACTTGGCTTCATAATGCTCCGATTTGGCAGTGGCTATTGCTGCTTGGTCCGCAATGGTGGTTTCAGCCTTTTTTAGCTTGCTCTCTAGCATCTTGTTTAAACCACATGCGTCTTCATACATGAACACCAGGCGTTCAAAACCCTGCAAAATAAAGAAACAGGTATTAACACACATTAATGTATATATATATATATATATATAACCAGGATATGGTGTAGGATATAGGTTAAGGATATGAATCTGATTAATGTATATATATATATAACCATCTGGATTCAAGAAATCCATGGTTTCCAAAGGGGAAGGTCTCGGATGAGGCTGGAGAATCGGTCTCCTTTCTTTTGCGGGAACTTGTGGCACGTGGCTTGGTAGCAGGAGAGGGCTTAGGAAAGGCTGTCGGTTTAGAGCTGGGTGCAGGTTTGGAATTGTAAGCGGGTTTGCTGGGTTCCATCTTCACTTGGACAGGAATAGGGTAACTATGACCATAAGTTAAAAATACCCTAAATATCCTTTACATAGCTTAGAAATAGGCTTTGAGGGGTTCGGTGTGCTAAAATAAACTTTTTGGTCATTTAGGGACTAAAAGCGTCAAAAAGTGCATAAGTTTGCATTTTCGCGCATATCTTACGTTCTGAATACATCCGGACATCCAAAACTTTATGTAATCATTAAAATATTTTATTTTAGTGATTGGCATGATAAAATTACATTCGTCGCATAATTTGGATCGTTTTTGCGTTCGTTACGACTTCCGTTGTAATTAACCGAACAACGCAACCGTACGACCAAACGAACCGACATCCGAGATATTTTTGAGCATTTTTTGAGTTCCTTATACTTTAACTTCATTTTAGATCCTTGAAATGAGGTTAACGGGGCTTAAACGTGTCAAAAATGAGCTGAAATGCAAGATTCTGAAGTTCAGGGACCAAAATTGTCATTCTGCCATAGTTATCTTAAGAAGGGACCAAAATAAAAAATCTAAATTCCAGCTTGTTCCAGCTGTTCCCCTCATTTGCACATGGTTTTAATGAAACTATGGGCTCCCATGGTTTCACAAAACCATGGGCACATGTGTACGGATGAGATCGAAGCTCGTTTTACGATGAACGATCCTAACGGTTCTAGTTTTCCTATAAATAGCTATCCCCTTTCACTTGCAAAACCCACATTGATCTGATTTTGGCTCTCTAATTTGAAGTTTATGCTTCATACATGAGAGTAAATCGGATCAAAGCTTGCGGGGACCTTTTGTAAGTATTCTTTCGTTCTTTTATCGCTTTTCGAGTCTGAAAGTCAAACTGCGTTTGACTTTCAGCATTGACCAGTTTATTGTCAATGAGAAGTTCATTTGAACTTCATAACGTGAGCGTAATCACGATGGTTATAGTCCCTAGTGACTATACCTACTGATTACCACGTTATCTAGGTGTAGTAACGAGTCGTAGTTTCAGCCAAAATGCGCATTCTTGCGTGTTTTGTAACCAAACTACTTATAGGTATCAAAACCGTTTGTTTTGATACCAAATCTATTTTCTAAATTCGTTAAGCATGTTTTAACATGTTTAACTCGTCACTTTTTAGATTAGTGCTTGCGTAGAGTCGTAAGTCAAGCGGACTAAACACCCGCTTAGACTTTCGAACACGACCCGTTTGGTCGATCATTAGGATCCGGCCAAACATGTTTAGTGACCATAGTTGCATAGGGAATAACCTTCCGAGGTTAAACCTGATGGTCACTTAGGTTTAATTAGTTGTATGATAGGTAGTTTATATGCCTTAGGTAAATGACCAAAATGCCCTTTTCATGCATAATTGGTAATTAAGCATATGTAACACAAAATTTTGTTACTTAATTGATTATGCAACGTATTTAATCATGTTTAGGCATATAATACTTGTCATAGGACTAGTTAGACATCTCGAACGCGCTTTTGCGCGAACGACACGTTAAAGTAGCGTAAGCTACCTTAATAGGTCGCAATGGGTCGAAAGCACTTAGGTTAGGTTTCGATTTAGAATGTAGGCTTTGTTAAACCATGTTATATGAGTTCCAATACTCATTTGGTTTACAAACCACATCCTATCCGATCTTCCGACTTAGGTCCGGTTTAATTATATAGTTATTAGGTTGCCGATTGATTCCGTGCTCCCTCTAGCTTTGCTTGGTTGTTGTTCAAGACCTCTAAGCATTCTCAGGTGAGTACATAGTTCCCATATTTTACTGTTTTCAATTGTTTTGGGGTGATTCATATGTGCTAAATGTTTTCAAGGTTTTAACGATGGTTTTCAAAACGATTTTCAATATTATAACAATGGTTTCAAAAACGATTAAAATGGTTTCTATTAAATTAATAACAATTTCGATATAGTAAACAAACTTGTTGGTTGTATTTACATAACGAATAATATCCATTAGTTTTGGCCGAACCGACCAGTATTAGGTTATGGTACCATAGGATCTGACAAATCCCGTTATCAGACTGCACCCATGGTTATGCGTGGGTTAGGTGGGTAACGACTGAATCTGTGATTGTTAATTTACCCTTTGGTGGTTTATTAATGCGAGAAGCGATAGGCGAGATAGTCGAGTCACGAAGGTTTGGATGTTATTAGCGAGACAATCAAAAGTAGTTTTCACGATTTAAGACGAGAATGATTTAAACGACTAAAGCGATTTTTAACGAATTAAATGATTTGGGTAAACGATTGGTTTTCGGTTAGTGTTTAGATAACGGGACAGGTGTAATGTGATGAAAGCATGGTGGATACGCCGCTGGTACTTCCTATATATAAGTGTTTTCATCGTATTACATACCGTGGTGTTATTTAATTCACTTGGGTAAACGATTTTGAAACAATGTCACATAAACGAGGTTTTCGAAATGATATAAACCATACGAGTTTTATTAACGAGATTTATTAATGAGTTTTATTAACGACATTTATTAACGAGTTTTATTAACGAGTTTTATTAACGAGATTTATTAACGAGTTTTATTAACGAGATTTATTAACGAGTTTTATTAACGATTTAATACGAGATGTTTTACAAATTGGTTTTCTAAAACAAAATGTTTTCGAGTTAAGAATCACGGCTACGAGATTTTATAAATTATAACTAACTTGATTTGAGTTGGCTAATTATGTCGCAATACAATACTTTTCAAAACAAGTTTTTTTTAAGTATTGCAGCATGTAAACTAGCCAAGAATCCGACACTCTCAAAAACCTATGTACTCGCCAGCATTTCTTTGCTGACTTTGTTTTCACATATGTTTTAGGTGTTGTTGAATGATGTTGATTGCTAGGATGCATGCTCACATAGGACTGGACGAGGCCTTAGTGACTTAATAACAATGATAGACTATGTTTAAATTGTTTATTTAGATTTCCAGACGACGTAAATATTTAATGTTTAATAAAATGAAACTTCAAATTTCCGTGTGTTTTGAAACAATGATTCTGTTACAACACTCCCCGACGATTCCGCCGCGATTTGTTGTTTTACGCGGTCGGGGTGTGACAGAAAAGTTTGTATCAGAGCCAATGGTTATAGGGAATTAGGTTATTAGTAATGCTTTGACCTAGACTATAACTTTCTAGGACCCCAACGCAAGTTTTCTGCGTTTAGATTTTTAAAAACAAAATCGTCACCTACCCTTAGGTGATAACCACAACGAGAACACAAATTTCAAATTTGCTTCGAAAATTAATCATCCGTTCTAGGATGATTGATTACTAGGTTTCGAACCCATACAGTTTGACTCATATTTGGCTTGGTGCCTTCTGAGTTTTCAAAATCTCGTCAAAGTTTGGGTCTTATAATGTGAACACGTGCGAACTGGAAGGGTGAATGCCTGTACCCTGAGTTTTCTGTCTAAGGCTAGAGTGTTCGTACAAATCTGCAGCATCGGACCAGTCACTCTTACCTGGGAACTCTTGGGGTGAGTATTCACTTATAGGCGAGCATGTCTTCAGTGATACATTAATATGGCCCGTTTACTTTGATTAATCACCGTCTCATTTGTTTGCCTTAGGTAACAAACAAATGATCGCAATTTCTATGCGTTGTTGTTCTGTTTTAATTATCCGATAACATTTCACTTGTTTTCTCCTATGTCTTTCATTCCTCTAGAATGTCTCTTCATCGCAACGACACTCAAATGTCCGAGCAAACTGCCAAATTTGCCCAGCGAATAGGCGAAGTAATCCTGAAGACTGTGGATTTAGGTATCTCCATGTCTCGTCTCAATAATGAAGCCACCCAAGAAGCATCGAAATAAGCAGAAGCCGAGCCTTCGAAAAAGTCAAAGAAGTGTAAAGCTCCAAAGGGTCCCGTAGCCGTTACACCAAATCAAGCAAAACCTAGCCAGGTGGCAGCACCACCAGCCAAGAAGCCGTACTTAGGAACTGCTACTCTGTGCAATCAGTGTAACCTCCACCACTATGCCAGTGTCAAATGTCAGAAATGTTTCAACTGTTGACTCATTGGTCATTTGGCACGAGACTGTCGTTCAGTCACTGTGCTAAACCAAGCTTTTCAGAACCCCGTTCAATTTCAAGCAGATCCAGCACAGGCTCGTTTTCCTCCTGGTATTTGCTACACCTATGGAGAGACGGGTTATGTCAGGGACATATACCCAAAGATTTTCAATGCAAATCCGACCCACGGATGAGCATTTCGCCGATTAGAAGAAGCTGCTGCTTTGAATAATCCGAATCTTATGTTTATGTTTCTAGTGTTTTCCTTTGAACTCAGAAAAAATCGATTTTGTTTATAAATAAATCTTTATTTGCAATTCTGATATACAAATATAGTTGCATGTGTGTATGGCATACCCCTACGATACCTACACCAAAGAACCGTATTTGTAGTTCTCTCGTTCATATGATCGCTCGTGATTTCCTAGAAAATTCTAAATGCTCGCTTCATTCTAAGAAACGAAGTGACAATTCTAAATGCAACGTATTTAATCATGTTTAGGCATATAATACTTGTCATAGGACTAGTTAGACGTCTCGAACGCACTTTTGCGCGAACGACACGTTAAAGTAGCGTAAGCTACCTTAATAGGTCGCAATGGGTCGAAAGCACTTAGGTTAGGTTTCGATTTAGAATGTAGGATTTGTTAAACCATGTTATATGAGTTCCAATACTCATTTGGTTTACAAAACCTCATCCTATCCGATCTTCCGACTTAGGTCCGGTTTAATTATATAGTTATTAGGTTGCCGATTGATTCCGTGCTCCCTCTAGCTTTGCTTGGTTGTTGTTCAAGACCTCTAAGCATTCTCAGGTGAGTACATAGTTCCCCTATTTTACTATTTTCAATTGTTTTGGGGTGATTCATATGTGCTAAATATTTTCAAGGTTTTAACTATGGTTTTCAAAACGATTTTCGATATTATAACAATGGTTTCAAAAACGATTAAAATGGTTTATATTAAATTAATAACGATTTCACTATAGTAAACAAACTTGTTGGTTGTATTTACATAACGAATAATATCCATTAGTTTTGGCCGAACCAACCAGTATTAGGTTATGGTACCATACGATCTGACAAATCCCGTTATCAGACTGCACCCATGGTTATGTGTGGGTTAGGTGGGTAATGACTGAATCTGTGATTGTTAATTTACCCTTTGGTGGTTTATTAATGCGAGAAGCGATAGGCGAGATAGTCGAGTCACGAAGGTTTGGATGTAATTATCGAGACAATCAAAAGTAGTTTTCACGATTTAAGACGAGAATGATTTAAACGACTAAAGCGATGTTTAACGAATTAAACGATTTGGGTAAACAATTGGTTTTCGGTTAGTGTTCAGATAACGGGACGGGTGTAATGTGATGAAAGCATTGTGGATACGCCGCTGGTACTTCCTATATATAAGTGTTTTCATCGTATTACATACCGTGGCGTTATTTAGTTCACTTGGGTAAACGATTTTGAAACGATGTCACACAAACGAGGTTTTCGAAATGATATAAACCATACGAGTTTTATTAACGAGATTTATTAACGAGTTTTATTAGCGAGATTTATTAACGAGTTTTGTTAACGGGTTTTATTAACGAGATTTATTAACGAGTTTTATTAACGAGATTTATTAACGAGTTTTATTAACGATTTAATACGAGATGTTTTACAAATTGGTTTTCTAAAACAAAATGTTTTCGAGTTAAGAATCATGGCTACGAGATTTTATAAATTATAACCAACTTGATTTGAGTTGGTTAATTATGTCGCAATACAATACTTTTCAAAACATGTTTTTTTAAGTATTGCAACATGTAAACTAGCCATGAATCCGACACTCTCAAAAACCTATGTACTCACCAGCATTTCTTTGCTGACTTTGTTTTCACATATGTTTCAGGTGTTGTTGAATGATGTTGACTGCTAGGATGCATGCTCACATAGGACTGGACGAGGCCTTAGTGACTTAATAACAATGATAGACTATGTTTAAATTGTTTATTTAGATTTCCAGACGATGTAAATATTTAATGTTTAATAAAACGAAACTTCAAATTTCCGTGTGTTTTGAAACAATGATTCTGTTACAACACTCCCAGACGATTCCGCCGCGATTTGTTGTTTTACGCGGTCGGGGTGTGACAGTAGATCCTGTTGATTCGTTCTTGAGATTCTTCAGTATGTAAGACCCTTAACATTATTTAATGATTTTCTCACAACTATCGACAATTAAATGAATGTTTGTACTTACACATTCATAAAAAAATGTGTGTTTATTAAAACTTTTACAAATGTTGTCTGTACTGTGTAATAAAAATAAGTTCGTCAATTAAAATAATAGGAAGATGTAACAACGTGCGGAAGCTTGTATATTGAAAGTGTTCGGTTCCTCTTCGAGCTTGATCTTCATCCGGGCACACTTGGCAATCATCTGTGGTCAAAACCACGTAAATGGTTAGTTTTGACATCCACAAATTGGTTAATTATAAGTTCCGTTGTTCAAAATATAAAAGAAATCAGAAATGCTGCAAATGGGGGCTGTCGCGCCCCGCGATAGTTTTGGAGTAAGCCTATGCGGCCCGCGACGGCTATGGTGTTTCATCGACGCGTAGCGCGACGGCATGTTTTCGGTAGAAGGTTTCTTATTGATGCTGCAGATTTGCCCAGCAAAAATATTTTTGCATTTAAACTTTAAACTAGCATAATATATTTTGACCCATTTAGTGGATTTTTAAGCATTACGCATCCAACTTGCTATTTTCCTTACGCATCACGCATTTCCATACTACTTAACTAATTATCTTCCACCACAACTACTTTTGTGGTGGATTTAACGTAAGGAACCCCAAAATCCCCATTTTACCGTTTGACTAGTCATTTTACGCAAATGACCCATTCTTTAGGCATTTGATGCGTGTGAAGTGTTATATATATTAGGTGTATATTTTAAGCCCCTTTAACACTTTTTTAGTCAAGTTTTAAATTTATAAAACACGATATTTACTAACACTAAACACACATATGGGCAAGTGCACCCATCGTGAGCGTAGTATAGTGTTGGTAAGATACCGAGGTCGTCCAAGGACCAAGAGCTTTTAGTACCGGTTTATCCTCAATGTCTAATCAAATCAAAAAGTTTAGAAAAATGTTTTAAGCTAAGAAAAATAAAAACTAACTAAAATGCTGAAAAATAAAAATAAAAGAAAAACAGATAGACAAGATGAATTACTTGGTTCCGACTCGTGTATAGTGTAACCTTTGATTATTTCCGCACTTTTGCACTTATTTAAGAGATTATCTTAGTTATTGTAGTAGGCCCCTCTTTTGAAGGTGACGTTACCCTCAACCCAGTAGTTTGAGTCAGCAAGGATACAATCCTAAAGGGTCGGATTATTGAAAGATAATTAATTAAGTTATTAATGCAAATTATGGTAGGCCCCTCTTTTGGAGGTGACGTTACCCTCGACTAAGTAGTCCGAGTCAGCAGGGTTACAGTCCTAAATAGCCGGGTTATAGTATTAATAGTAGTTAACTTATGAGGGGATCAAAGAGTTTGGACCCCCGCCATCCAATACCGTTAAGTATTGAAGGAGGTCCTACTAAATTTGACCCAGGTCCATTGCAGGACCTCTAAACGTTGAACAATGGCAAGACTCTTACCAAACCGTTCCCTTAACCCCCGACCAGGTAGCCAACATACCTCCATATAGACCGTGGAGATATGAATGGTGAAAATATTTTATTTTATATAGACAGTAAAATAATGCCAAGACACCACGGACAAACGATAAGGAAGAATCACCTTCAACATAAGAAACTAGTTATTAAAGTCATTAATATAAAACCAAGTAAAAAGTGCGAAAAGATTAGAAATAAAAAGTATTACACTAGACACTTGTCTTCACCAAGTGATGTAAGAGACTTAGGCAAACATGGCCTTGATTGTCAAGAACTCTTACGATCAATCTTGGATCCCGAGACGACTCACACACTCTATGATGGACAATGGATGATGGTGGTGGATGATGGTGTTATGGTGGTGGTGGGTGGTGGGTGAAGTGTGAGAGAGGTGGTGTGCCAAGGGATGGTTTGAGCTTGAGCCAAGCACTCCTATTTATAGGCTGAACAGAAGCTCAGGCACGGTCCCGTGTCCAGTGGGCACGGCCCCGTGTCCACATCCTTCTATTTCTTCATTTAATGCAGCTTGTCTCATTAGTTGACCACGCCCCCGTGTCCGCTGAGCACGACCCCGTGTGCAGAAGAATCTTTGTACTATGAAGATTTGCCTGGATTGTGCAAATCTTATAGTTGACCACGGCCCGTGTCCGCTGAGCACGGCCCCGTGGTGGGCAATAGAAGCTTCTACCACTTTGTCTTTTCTGCTGACACTTGGGCACGCCCCCGTGCTGGCTGAGCACGGGGCGTGTTCAGTCTTCTGACCTCTTGTTTTGCTTGGGAAGATGCTGTGGTGGGGTCGGGCATGTCACGTCTTGTTCCTTTTCTTGTATTTATGTTAGATTTTGATGTCTTTTTGCTTCTTTTGTTAATTTGAGCTCATTTAATCCTGAAAATACAAAAGGAAGACAAAAGCACACTTTTTCCAACATTAGTACAAAAAAAGGGTTAGTTTTATGCCACAATTGATGTAATTTATATGTTGCATTTTGCACACATCAGCATTCGTCCCGCGAATGTTTTTGCCTACACTTGTTATATATATCTAAGGGTCTCATAATCAATAAACAAGTTCTAAACAATCTCTAACGGTCGTTTACCCGGTTTGCCCGTTAAGGACTTTTTGGTGAATTCTAGTCTCTTATTTTACAACAAAAAGACTCTCACTAATTATTGACCAAAATAACACTTTTAACTACAACATAATTTTTTGTGTACCTGGCCCGGGTCAACAAATAGACCCGATTTATACCTTGCTTTAATTATCACACAATCTATGGCGATGTAATTATCCGATTTGCTAATTGCTCCTGTTAACATAAGACTTGACAACCACATTAGTCGATATTTTCAAATGGTGTTATCACCACCACTTGACCCGTTTGACTTATATGCCCAACATTACCTATTTAATCAAAACATAGTTTTTGATTTCCAATTCATTCATCCATCCCATCCCGGATTTTATTACCAAATCCTTTCTCTCTTAAACTCTTTTCTAACAAATTCAACCCATTTTGGCTTACACCATGGGTATGCTTTTAACCTCGATTACATTAGTCGACACTTGACCAATTTACATTTTCACCCTTTTTTCCTCATTATTAGATTACACTACAAGGTAATCTTAACGAAAATCCATGTTTTCGATATTATCGTTATCGCATTTATAACGTATAGAATAAACAAGTATTCTACATAAGTGTGCAATTTCACTTACCTCGCATCCCGAATACGCTTTTCCTTTATGCTTGACTCGTTTGACCCGTTTTCACTCCAAGCTTTACCTAGCTTGTTTATGCGCCAACTATTATTCATCATTTCACAAGGTAGTTAGTTTTATCACAAGTTAATATGATTTTTCCACCTTACACATTTCTTATCATTAGCATTCATCCGAACACCTAATATAATCACGTTTTACACACAACCAAGTAGACATTTCATATAACTGAAAATAAGCTGTTTTTGGTGACCTGTTTAACCTGTTTACAAGTCTTCAAAAATTATAATTTTTTTTTATGTGGCGTACCTCTCGGAGGGTTAGGCCTTGTGTTAAAATTTCAAGATCTATCACTTCTGACTGCAGCTTACGAAAAAATTCATTTAAAATTCCTCGTTTATCCGATTGACGAAATTCCACTTGGAGGTTTTTGGAATTACCTGAAGTTACCTACTGTAAAAAATTGAGATCATAAATCAATTCTTAAATTGAGTTATGACATTTGTAATGGGCTGCAAATTCTGCCAGAAAACGTAGCTAGAACCTTCGATACCGAAAAATTCATAAAACATTAAATTTTTGTCGAAAAAATGCAATTCCAGTGGGGTTTTAAAGATATTTCCTGGAGTTCCATTTTAGACTCAAGAAACACATGTTTTTGTCACGTTTTGTCCATGTTACAGCCAATACAAGTCGGCTGTAAATGCTGATCAGAAGCTGTTTGAATTCAGCTTTCAATTAAAACATGTTTATGACTTTATAACACTATTTTTAGCAATCAAAAACCCTAAAAACATCACATACACGAATTTAAATCAAAACACATTTATCATCTTCAATGGTGATCATGAATTCACAAGAATTAGACCTAATTTCATCATATGCTTGCTAGGGTTTACTCCTAGACACTACAATGTTCCTATTTCATCATATAACAAGCATGCAATCATCTAATTCGGATTCTCTAGGTTTGCTCAGAAATTCAACTAGAGATTTCTCATGAAATTTACATACCTCTTGACTCCTTTTTCAGTGGAGATCACTAATTCGTACTCGGATTTTGATTTAGACTTGATTTGGACCTTCAATTTAAGAGATTTGTGGGAGTTTAGGGTTTGGCTCCCGGTGTCGCCCCTGTTCGATCGCAGAACACACACTTCAAGTAAGAGATTTGTGGGAGTTTAGGGTTTGGACCTTCAATGTAATTCTCTCTATTTAATGGAATGACGGTTTTAGTTAAATTGGTGTTTGGATGATGTTGTAATGGGTAAAATACACTTGGGATGGTGAAGGATACTAAGGGAAACTTGCACCAGCACCCCATGCACAAAAACAGAGCATCCCGCAGATTTTTCTTCATTACAACAAGTTCTTCACGGGGCCGTGCTCACCCAACACGGCCCGTGCTCAACCATCTGCAGAAATTGCCTAGTTCAGGTACCTGGACACGGGGCGTGCTCACTGAACACGCCCCTGTGTCCAGCCTTCTGTTACTTTACTTCATTTTCTGTTACTCTCGATCTGAACACGGGGCCTTGCCCGGACACCACGGGGTCGTGTCCAGACGCCCAGTAACATAAAATTTTGCTTTTTCACACCTTTTTACACGTCCAATCAACCTAAAAACTTATTTTTGGAACACATTGAGGACAATGTGTAATTTAAGTGTGGGGGGGGGATGCTAAAACCTTGAATTTTGCAAGTCCTAATTACAAGCCTTACACAAAACTCTATTGGAACCGCTAAACACCCCAAATTTTTTCAAAAATCTTTCATTTTTCTTACTTGTCTAGGTTTAAGTTAGGAATTTCAAAGTTCTAAAAAGGTGATATTTTTACAAATTTACAACCGATAGCATTGTGATAAAAAGAACCAACATAAGAAAATTATGAAACGACATGAGATACCTAGTTAAAATTTGATTATATACTTGATCACATAAAAACCGATTCCCACAAAAAGTGAGTTTTGAGCCTTTATTGAGCATACAAATACACATCTTTAAACTAAATGCTCATTTTTCGTTTCTTGTGTGAATAGCCGCTTGGTTCTTACAACTCTAGAACTTGCCACGACGATGCATTCCCAGTCCTTACCAACTTAAACCCGAGTAAGTAAATGATGGAGGCATTAGGACTAACCCTTTTTATTTCAACACCATTATTTTCTTTTTTTTACCACCTACCCAAAACCCCCCTAGTTAATCCCTTTGAGCCTAAACCTTTTTATTTTCTTAACCCAAAACAAACACCCTTTTACCCACCAAAACACCTTTTCATTTTAAACCCTTTATTTTAGTAACAAAGCTCGGTTTTTGTGTGACTTTCTTATGTGAAAAAAAAGAAAAAAATGAAAAATGAAGTTAGTAATAAACAAACAAAGCTCATCAAAAGAAGGCTTGTTTGAATAAAGATTCATTGGAATAAAAAGTCACAAAAATGTTTTGCAAAAAACCGACGCTTTTTACGCCTTTCGCCATTTTCTACTAACCACTAACCCAACCACCTACCTTTAACCCAAGCCTATCCCTTCACCCCAAAAGTCCTCTTGATATTTACAAAGGTATATTGTTAAAAAGGAGGAGGATTGATTGCTTGGCAAGCTTATGGTAGAAGTAAATTCCATGCCGCTCTCGAGTGTTTCACAAAAACACATCTTCGGCCGAGTGTTGAGTGATCCCCCGTGAGGTATGTGAACTTGTAAATAAATGGAATTTTAAAAAGGCATGTTATGCCCTAATAAGTAATTTATCTTATATAATGTTTTAAATAAATCATGACGAATATGATTGAAAATAAATAAAAATAAAACTTAATAAAGAATCTTGGAAATCCCGACACTCTATGACAAGCCCAAAACCTTCTCTTCTACCCATTCCATTTGGGAGTGTAAAGCCACATTATAAAGAGTTTTACTTGAGGACAAGCAAAGATTCATGTGTGGGGGTATTTGATATGTGCAAAATGCAACATATAAATTACATCAATTGAGGCATAAAACTAACCCTTTTTAGTACTAATATTGGAAAAAAGTGTGTTTTTGCCTTCCTTTTGTATTTTCAGGATTAAATGAGCTCAATGAACAAAAGAAGCAAAAAGACAGCTAAATCTAACAAAATTACAAGAAAAGGAATAAACGTGGCATGCCCGACCCCCCGACAGCATCTTCCCAAGCAAAAGAAGAAAACAGAAGGCTGAACACGCCTCATGCTCAGTGAGCACGGGGTCGTGCCCAAGTGTCTGCAGAAAAGACAAAGCTGTAGAAGCTTCTATCACCCACCACGGGGGCGTGCCCAGCGGACACGGGGGCGTGGTCAACTAATGCAGACAAATTGCAATTAATGAAGAAAGAGAAGGAGGATGGACACGGGGCCATGCCCGAGCTGCTGTTCAGGCTATAAATAGGGGTGCTTGGCTCATTTGCAAACCATCCCTTGGCAGACCACCTCTCTCACACTTCACCCACACTCCACCACCACCACAACACCATCATCCACCACCATCATCCATCATAGAGTGTGTGAGCCGTCTCGGGATCCAAGATTGATCGTAAGAGTTCTTGACAATCAAAGGCCATGTTTGCCTAAGTCTCTTACATCACTTGGTGAAGACAAGTGTCTAGTGTAATACTTTTTTATTTTTAATATTTTCGCACGTTTTATTTGGTTATGTATTAATGAATTTAATAACTAGTTTCTTATGTTGAAGGTGATTCTTCCTTATCGTTTGTCCGTGGTGTCTTGGCATTATTTTACTGTCTATATAAAATAAAAGATTTTCACCATTTATATCTCCACGGTCTATATGGAGATATGTTGGCTACCTGGTCAGGGGTTAAGGAAACGGTTTGGTAAGAGTCTTGCCTTGTTCAGTGTATAGATCCTGCAAGGACCTGGGTCAAATTTAGTAGAACCTCCTTCAATACCTACTGGTATTGGATGGCGGGGGTCCAAACTCTTTGATCCCCTCATATGTAAGCTACTATTAATACTTTAACCCGGCTACTTAGGACTGTATCCTTGCTGACTCAGACTACTTAGCCGAGGGTAACGTCACCTTCAAAAGTGGGGCCTACCACATTATGCATTAATAACTTAATTAATTATCTTTCAATAATCCGACCCTTTAAGATTGTATCCTTGCTGACTCAAACTACTGGGTTGAGGGTAACGTCACCTTCAAAAGATGGGCCTACTACAATAACTAAGATAATCTCTTAGAAAGTGCAAAAGTGCGGAAATAATCAAAGGTTACACTACACACGAGTCGGATCCAAGTGATTCATCTTGTCTATTTGTTTTTATTTTATTTTATTTTTCATCATTTTAGTTAGTTTTATTTTTCTTGTTTAAAAACTTTTTTTCTAACTTTTGATTTGATTAGACATTGAGGATAAACCGGTACTAAAAGCTCTTGTGTCCTTGGACGACCTCGGTATCTTACCAACACTATACTACACTCACGATGGGTGCACTTGCCCATATTTGGCAATCGGTGCCGTTCCTAGAATTAGGTGAATTCTAAATTCAACCTCGCGATATGGCGGTAATCCAGGTAACTCTTCTGGAAAGACATCTGAAAATTTAGATACTACGGGAATATCTTTTAATTCTTTTCCTTTAGTGTTAATGATTGCGGAAATCATATACACCATTCCTCCTTTTCGTGAGTAGCTTGCAGCTTTCATCGCAGAGATGAACTTCGTTGACCTTGTCGGCCTATCTCCCTTAATTGTGATCCTTTCGCCAGTTGGCGTACACACTTCTATAGACTTTTGATCACACAAAATTCGTGCATGATTGGCTACCAACCAATCCATTCCTAATACAATATCTAATTCGGCTAGATTCATTGGTAAGAAGTTAGCTAGTAAATTTATGACTTAAAATTTCTATCCTTCCTTCCTGAAGGATTTCGCTTAGTTTGATAGAATTTCCATTTGTCGTTTCCACCAGACAATCTTGGTGAAGTTTAGTTAATGGTTGATTGAGAAGTTTGAAGAAATAAGTATTTATAAAACTTTGGTTTGCACCAGAGTCAAATAATACTTTAGCATAAACATCATTAACTAAAAACATACTGGCAATCACATCCCGGATCATCTTCTTCATCTGTTCTTGGGTCCTTATGTTGCCTTTGCTTTATTGTCTGCTGCTGGAGCTAATTTTGGGTGGTTGGGTCGGATATGACATGTCTCTCCGCAGTTATAGTATATTCTTGTACAAGCTTTGGTTCTACATTCTTCTTCCTTATGTTTGCAGAAGTTTCAGTACCTTGCGCATTTTCCTGAATGCTTTCTCCTACAGGACTTGCAGTAAGGTAAAAAAGATGAACCTGTTCCTTTCCCTAAATAGGAATTACCATAACGTAGTTCCTGGGTAATCTTTTGAGCTAGATCTTTTTCTGGTTTTCTTCTTGCATACGTACCAATCCATCTGTCAAAGTGTTAGCCAGTTCCACTGCTTCTTCTATTGTTTACGGCCTAGCTGCCTTGACTATATCTCTGATTTCACGAATTAATCCCCAGATATAACTGGAGATTAAGACTGATCCTGGTGAAACTAATGTTAGTACTATCCTAGCATATTCAAAGAATATGGTAGTATATTCTCTGCAATTTACCCAAATCATTCTATGATTTAGGAATTTATTAGCAATTTGTTCCTTTTCATGCGGAGGACAGAACTTCCTTTCAACTATTTCCTTAAAGTTGTTCCATTCCATATTATAAACCATGTCACTTCCTCTTGATTGTAGAATGGTATTCCACCACTCTAATGCTCCATCTTTGAAAAGATTAGAAGCATACATGATCTTATCTTCATCTGCACACTTACTTATTTTTAAGACTGCTTCAGTCTTTTCTATCCAGCATAAAGCTGAAATGGCTCCTTCGTTACCTGAGAATTCTATTGGTTTGCATGATAAGAATTCTTTATAAGAACAACCATGTGAGATGGTTCTTTTTCTTTTTTGAATTGGAGCTTTGATGAGAAGTCCGTGATCTCTGTTCACACTGTGACCTGGTTCGTCGTGAGTACGTTTACTACCGATTATAGTATTATTATTTTCTGCCTTTTTATTAAGAGTACCAATAATAAATGGCATGGCATCTATGATTCCTTGAGCTACTATGTGTTCTATAGCACTTTTATCCACTTGGTTCTTGTTATCATTATTGTTCTGAAATTCCTGATTTACTTTGTTTGACATCTGAATTGTAAACATTATCAGATATTAGTATCACAGAATAATTTAAACAAACAATTACTCAAGCATATTGAACCAAAATTGTCGAGTATTGCGACATTTACTCTTTTTCATATACTATGCATCAAGTACAATCAACTGGAATTCTAAAGGTTAGTAATTATGCATCGATACATATATATATGTGATATATGTAGTGTGTGTGTGTATATATATATATATATATTTCTAGTGGATTTATATATATATATATAGGTATATATATTATCAAATTAAAAAAAATACACACACATATATATAGTATATTAGGGGGTGGCTTTCTAGTACTGCATCTCTCTCCCGTCGTATTTCCGGACGAGATTCTTTCCGATTTGGCATATCCTGTTTCCTTCCTCAATTCGTTCTTCACTATAGTTGCGAAGTTCTTCTATGTTTTCCTGATTCATGGGTGGCATTTTGGCTGGTATGGGTTTGTTGTAGACTGGTTCGGGTTCTCCGTATGGCATATAAGGATATGGGTTGTTAGTGCATTATGTCTGTAGCTTCCGTCTGCATCGAGTCAATGTATTTTGTCCTGTAATGTGTCGTTGTAAATTTGTATGTATTGTATTTTGTATCTAGACAAAACAGGGAACAGTGCATTTACTGTCAAGTCTCATCCGAACGGATATCAAGTGTCATCCGGACGGATGGCCATCCGATCGGATGACACCAACCACTTCCCTGGTTTGCCTATAAATACGAGTGTAGGGTCATTTGTCTAGAAACTTTTTCCTGATTGTCATAGCGAAGCCCAATCCAGTTTGCATTCGGATCTATTGTAGTTTCATATTCTCTCAATGAAATTGGACATGTTAAGCATGGATATCGTTGTTGATGATTCTCTGACGATGCTGAGGGATTCCGCACCTCGTCATTGATCGATTCGCACCATGTTCATCTAGAACCGACTCCTGCGTGTGCACCCACAAGTGGTATCAGAGCCACAAGAGGTCGAATCGGAGATAGTTACAGTGACTTTACGAATATTTCAACGGTTTTCAGCAGATTTCAATCAAATCTCACCGGAGATTCTGATAATTTCATCATCTTCGTCTACATTTCTTGCTGTCTTACATACTTTCCCACCTAAAAAAAAACTCAAAATTGACCTAGATTTTACGGATAAAATTGACTAAAATTGGTATTAAACTAATCGAAATTTGAAATTACATAATCCTACAAAGTTTCAATCCTAAAATCGAGTTAAAACACCATCAAATTGATCAAAAACCATGAACTATTCTTCGTGCATGCTGACATCACTCATCCGATCGGAAGGACATCCGATCGGATTGTACTAGATTTGTTCATATTTCATTGCTGACGTCATAACTCATTCGATCGGGTTGACATCCGATCGGATAAGTATTGTGGTTTAGTGCTTAAAGGGTTTAAGTGTCACAATCTTCGAACGACCATCTGATCGGATAGCCATCCGATCGGATAGCCATTCGACACTTGGTTCATCCGTTACTTGGCATTTGTATCTTTGTTCATTTGTGTCATCCGATCGAACTGCCATTCGATCGTACGACCATTCGATCCAAGTGCTTAAGTTTTTGAAATTTGTGAAATTTTTCTAAGTGTTTGATTTTTCAGGATATCAAGATGGGAGACGAATTTTTGAACCCGTTCAGTGATATTTTCACGTACAACACAGGAGATACAGCCACAAACACCAACAACGACAAGAACCCGAAGATGCTTCAAAGGCGATTGCAGACACACTCAGCGTTGATAATGCCTATGGGACATACAACAAACCACCGAAGTTGATGGCAGTCGAGGATTAGTGGATTACAACAGATGGTCTAACAGGTTTGATGGATAGTTAAAGGTATTCGCGTACAGTAGTTAGAGGTGCATGAAAAATGGTTTCACGGCTACAAGACATGATCATGAAAACCCGAGTGATACTGAACAAGAAATGTTAATAGCTGAACAGAAGTGTATTGCCCTATTTCATCAATCAGTCCGAGATGACATTATATCTCTGATTGACTATGTTAATTCAAAATATTTATGGGCTAAACTGGAAAAGAAATGTACCGGGGGTGAGGAAATTGTGAAAAACAAGAAAAGACTGTTGAAAAAGGAATTCGATTTATTCACTTGTATGAAAAACAAGAGTGTACGACAGATGATCGAAAGGTTTTGTCATCTGAAGGCGGAACTAATTAGATATGGAATCATGATAGACAAAGATGAGATCGTTGACAAAATGTTTAAAGCTCTGCCAGATGAGCAAGACTGGCAATATTTCGGTCTGGTGCTGAAAAATACCAAACCAACGGCCGAAATGACAATTGATTAGTTGATCGATAGACTCGAAAGTCAAGAATTGGAGATAAAGAAGATGAACAAAGTGAACAGGACGCCATTTCAGCAGAATGTTGATCTCTACTATCGAGGTAGTATGATTCCAAAAGTCACTTCTCCAAAAACTGCTTTTACTGCTAAAAGTTCAAACACTGTGACTCAAGAAAAGAACAGCAGCAGTCCTTCACCAAGCAGTGGTTATCATGAAGCTAGTTCTTCTTCATCTGCTTCATACAATCAGCAGCCACATAATGTTCCTAAGAATGTTTTTCAGTGCAACATTGTTGTTAATTTGAAAAATGCTCAGAATTTCAACGAGGAAACAACAAAACAGCAGATGGTATTCCTTGCTTCTATTCTTGAGTCGTACAAAAGTTTGGTAGCTGGAAAGATCGGAAACACCAACCTTACAAAAGAGGACTACGACCAGATAGATCCTGAGGAGATGGAGTTGATTGACATTCGATGGTGCATGGCAAGTGTAGTTCGTAGAGCTCAAAGCTTTATGGAAATTACTGGAAGAAATTCTATTGGAGGTCCTTTGACGAAACTCGGTTTCGACAAATCCAAGGTGATGTGCTTCAAGTGTAAGCAGAAAGGGCATTTTAAGCGAGAATGTCAAAACTCGGCAGTAGATGATACAGCAAATCCCTTTCGTGATGATTATTACAAAAAGGTGATCTATCATAAAAACCGACAGAAGCGACCAAGGTTGAAGCAGATCGAGGAGACTTGATGTGCGTGAGTGTTATTAGTTTTTAATGTATAAGTTAAGCCCTTTTTAACACTTTTTAACCAAGTTTTAAATTTATAAAACACGATATTTTACTAACACCAAACACACATATGGGCAAGTGCACCCATCGTGAGCGTAGTATAGTGTTGGTAAGATACCGAGGTCGTCCAAGGACACAAGAGCTTTTAGTACCGGTTTATCCTCAACGTCTAATCAAATCAAAAGTTAGAAAAAGGGTTTTAAACTAGAAAAATAAAACTAACTAAAATGCTGAAAAATAAAATAAAAATAAAAACAGATAGACAAGATGAATCACTTGGCTCCGACTCGTGTTTAGTGTAACCTTTGATTATTTCCGCACTTTTACACTTTTTAAGAGATTATCTTAGTTATTGTAGTAGGCCACTCTTTTGAAGGTGACGTTACCCTCAACCTAGTAGTTTGAGTCAGCAAGGATACAATCCTAAAGGGTCGGATTATTGAAAGATAATTAATTAAGTTATTAATGCATATTATGGTAGGCCCCTCTTTTGAAGGTGACGTTACCCTCGGCTAAGTAGTCCGAGTCAGCAGGGATACAGTTCTAAGTAGCCAGATTAAAGTATGAATAGTAGCTTACATATGAGGGGATCAAAGAGTTTGGACCCCCGCCATCCAATACCGGTGGGTATTGAAGGAGGTCCTACTAAATTTGACCCAGGTCCTTGCAGGATCTATACACTGAACAAGGCAAGACTCTTACCAAACCGTTCCCTTAACCCCCGACCAGGTAGCCAACAAATCTCCATATAGACCGTGGAGATATGAATGGTGAAAATCTTTTATTTTATATAGACAGTAAAATAATGCCAAGACACCACTGACAAACGATAAGGAAGAATCACCTTCAACATAAGAAAATAGTTATTAAAGTCATTAATACATAACCAAGTAAAAAGTGCAAAAAGATTAAAAATAAAAAGTATTACACTAGACACTTGTCTTCACCAAGTGATGTAAGAGACTTAGGAAAACATGGCCTTTGATTGTCAAGAACTCTTACGATCAATCTTGGATCCCGAGACGACTCACACACTTTATGATGGACAATGGATGATGGTGGTGGATGATGGTGTTGTGATGGTGGTGGGTGGTGGGTGAAGTGTGAGAGAGGTGGTGTGCCAAGGGATGGTTTGCAAATGAGCCAAGCACCCCTATTTATAGCCTGAACAGCAGCCCGGGCACGGCCCCGTGTCCATTGGGCACGGCCCCATGTCCATCCTCTTCTCTGTCTTCATTAATTGTAGTTTGTCTGCATTAGTTGACCACGCCCCCGTGTCCGCTGGGCACGCCCCCGTGCGCAGAAGCATATCTGTACTATCAAGATTTGCCTGGATTAGGCGAATATTATAGTTGACCACGACCCCGTGTCCGCTGAGCAAGGCCCCGTGGTGGGCGATAGAAGCTTCTATAACTTTGTCTTTTATGCTGGCACTTGGGCACGCCCCCGTGTTCACTGAGCACGGGGCGTGTTCAGCCTTCTGTTTTCTTGTTTTGCTTTGCTTGGGAAGATGCTGTCGGGGAGGTCGGGCATGCCACGTTTGTTCCTTTTCTTGTATTTATGTTTGATTTAGCTACCTTTTTGCTTCTTTTGTTCATTTGAGCTCATTTAATCCTGAAAATACAAAAGGAAGACAAAAGCACAATTTTTCCAACATTAGTACTAAAAAAGGGTTAGTTTTATGCCACAATTGATTTAATTTATATGTTGCATTTTGTGCACATCAAGAATCCAAAAGAAAAATCAAGAGCATTGGTAGTAATTCAGGATGATGAAGGTTTTGATTGGAGTGAATTGTTGCCAGATGACGATGCAGTTGGTTTCGCATTTGTGGCAACAACTGAACAACCACAAGAAGACTCAGCATACATCTGTCAAAAGCTTATCGCATAACATATGAAGCAAAAGATCTACGAAGCCTGGAAAGAAGCCAAAAGGGCAAGAAGATGGGTTCCGGATCGTGAATGTTATTTTGATCCAAAAGGCAACATCTGTGTGGAACCATCATTAGTTAATGTTGAAACTCTCAAAAAACCAGTATAGGCAGCTGAAGAACATGCCAAAAAGGAAAGTCTAGAGGCAAAGAAGATAGACGAAGGGATCATCGACGCTACTAAAGAAATGACAGCGGAAAATCTAACGAATATGGCAGACAAAGTTCTAATGATGAAAGCACTCAAGGTAGATTCCAAGTCTGCGTCTAGTTCTGAGTCATTAGGAGAGGTCAGTAGTAGTGGTTCGGAAACTGAATCAGGTAAGACTGATGGTACTAGAACAGAAAGTGATTGCAGATATTGCATGAAAGAATGCAAAGCCTGCAGTACACATGCGTATCTCTCAATCAAAAGAATCTAGGATCTGGTTGATAAAGTAGGAAAGACTGAAAAAGAAATTTTAAATCGAGATAGACTGGTTAAAGCTTCAAATGAAAGAATCAAAGAATTAACCGAAAAGATTGAAAAAGATAAAAGTGATGTTGAACGTTTTCAGAAAGAAAATGAAAAATTAATTCTTGAAAATAGAACAATTTCAGAAAACTTTGAAAAATTAAAAAGAACGGTAAAAGATTCTGATGAACGAAATGGTAAAACTTACAAAGAAAACATGCAGTTAACAGGAACTCTTCAAGCGAAAGAAAAACAAATAAACCAGCAACTGGATGAGATCGCAAGTCTCAAGCTTCAATTCCAAGAAGCTAAGCTTGAAATCGACAGAATAAATCTGAAGCTTAGAAGTTATAACTCCGCTAGCTTTGTTATTCAACACATCGTTCCCAAACCAATTGGGAAGAACAAAGCTGGTGAGGACATTTACTTAGATGGAACAGGGGTGGGTTATCATCAAGTTCCACCACCTGTGCTTAACAATTTTTCAAAGAGGAAATCTGGGTTGGATAATGAATGTGAAACAAGTGTGAAAACTGATATTGAAAAATTACCAGAAACAATTGACTTTACATTTACTTCACAGTCTGATGAGGATAGTATTCAATCTGAAGTTATGAAGAATGTAGTTGATAAAGTGCTAAAATCAGACAGTGATTCGACTGAAGAAGATGAATGTTTTCTAAACAATTACATCCTGGAACCAAAATCCCAGAATAACTTAAATGATGATCCAAGTCTTGTCATGTACAAGATGCAAGGTTCGGATAAGTTGTACTCGGATATTGAGTTTCTGATTGAGAATGTGAATCTGGATAAATTGAAGAAAGTTTTCAAACTGGTTGAAATTGATGTTTCTGAAATTGAAGGGTTAAAGAGTTCCAAAAGGTTTTTGAACTTTGAACGTGATAAATCTTACTACAAGAAACCTGTCGGGCCACCACGTTTTAACAAAAACAATCAAAACAAATGGTCGGGTGGATATTAGGGTGGTAAGAGTTAACCAAAAAAGAATTTTCAAAGACAAAAGTTTGTTGAAAGAAAGTGTTTGTGAAGAGTTCAAGCTCAATTTCCGAACAAGAATCGGAAATGTTTTCAAAAACTAATGAAGAATTTTTTGCTCAGAAGGCCTCATAGCCGCAGACTGAAGGTAAAAGTCGGGATGTTGATACCCGTACTTGCTTCAAATGCAATCAAGTTGGTCACATTGCACGCAAGTGTACCAACTTGAAACCTAAGTCTGTGGTTGTTGAGAATCCGAAAAAGAAAAATGATGTCAAAGGCAAAGCACCAATGTTTGTTGAAAAGAAAATTTCAAAATTTGAAAAAGTTAAAACCGAAGTTAAACCTGTTAAACAACCGACACCATCACAACCGGTAAAGAAAAATGACAAATTTTACAAACGGGTTGCTTCTCCTCAACAAACTTGGAAACCAAAGTAAAAAACACCAGCCAAGACATCTGATGAAGCAAAACCAAAGGTTCAGTCAAAACAACCATCTTTAACTGAACAAGTTAAGATGGATGTACCTTTGGATTATTTTCAAAAGCTTGAGAAACAAACTTTGACCCCACCAGGGAAGAAGTATGTTCCAAAGAAGGTTCAACCATCTGGTCAACCTCAAAAACATGATTTTTTTCTATACAAAGTGGTTGAGGTTGGAACCAAGGAAAGTTTGAAAGTGAGCGATAACAACTTCCCACCACAATACACAACAAAATCTCACCTTAACGTCAAGCTACCCGAGTCAAAGGAGGCTTGGGTTGCTTCAACTTCTAACTAATTTCATTTAAAATGTGCAGGAGCTCCCGAGGTCTATCTCAAAGTGGATTATGGATAGTGGAGCATCTCGGCACATGACAGGGCGAAAGACCATTCTGTATGATGTTTGAGGTTTCAATGGTGGTTATGTCGGTTTCGCGGGAAACCAAGGAGGACGTATAATCGGGGAGGGCACGTTATCAAACGGTGTTGTTACTTTTGAAAGAGTTAACTACATAGCAGAGCTGGAGAACAACTTACTCAACATTTCTCAGATTTGTGACAGAATGTACTCAACTCATTTCACGGACAAGGAATGTTTGATTCAGAAGCGGGGTTTTGTGATCCCCGAAGAGTGGATCATAATGCGAGTACCAAGGGTAAATGGTCTGTACGTGTTGGACATGAGCGTTGCTACGACTACCACGGGTCACCCTCGGTGTTTCGTATCGAAAGCTACTGAAAAGGAGTCAGTGTTGTGGCACCGAAAAATGGGCCACATTCACTTACGAAAAATGAGCCATCTGGTGCATAACGATCTTGTTAAAGGTGTTCATTTGAATAACTTTCACCTGGAGGGAGAATGTATAAGCCGTCTAAAAGGAAAGCAACACAAGAAATCCCATCCGAGAAAATTGGTGAACTGAGTCTCGAAGCCACTTGAAAGACTTCACATGGATCTCTTCGGTCCTGTGAATGTCAAAAGTATTACTGGAGATCTTTATTGTTTAGTGGTTACCGATGATTATTCGAGATTCTCATGGGTGATGTTCGTGAAGTCTAAAGATGAAACATTTGAGAGTTTGCTGAGACTATTTAGAAAGATAGAGAACCTGTACCAGACCCGCATTTGCAGAATACGAAGCGACAACGGTATTGAGTTCAAAAGCAACAAAATGGAAGAATTCTGCGATAAGAAAAGTATATTGCAAGAGTTTAGTTCACCATATACTCCACAACAGAATGGAGTTGCAGAAAGAAAGAACAAAACACTGATCAAAATGGCAAGAATGATGCTAGCTGATTCAAAGTTACCTATCAACTTTTGGGGAGAAGCAGTATCTGTCGCTTGCTATACGCTCAACCGGATACTTACTGTGAAGATGCATAATAAAACGTGTTTCGAGTTGATCAACAATCGCAAGCCAAATCTTGAATACCTAGAGCCGTTCGGGTCTCCTAGCATAGTTCTAGATCCCGATGGAAAGTTTGGTTCGAAGAATCTAGAAGTTATCTTTGTGGGCTACTCCTGTCCACTTAGACGAGTGTTCGTTCCAAGTCTCGGGAGGATCATCGAAGCACAACACGTTGAATGTCAAGGCTACACAATGCCTCCATAGAAGCCCGCAGACTCATGGCGATTCAATTATGATGACCTATGGGATTCATTTGATTTAGAAGAAGAGCCAGAGTACTTTGATGAACTAGATATATTACGGGATTATGAAGCATCCCAGAGGAGATTTCCAGCAAGTTCTTCTAAACGTCAACATACTTCCAACGATAATGAAGTTGATCCCAGTCACGCTGGTGAAAATGATGATGTTCAGCAAACTCAGAATACTTCGGAACTTGAAGCTGCTCTAGAAAATCAGACAACGGCAGTTTATGATGATAATTCAGAGTCTGATTCAGATAGCCTAACCTTTGATCGAGGTGATTCAGAATCTGAGGGGGAGCAGATCCAATCTTCAGATCAGTCAGTCCATGTTGATGAACACGTTGCGGACCAGAATGTCACAAATTTGGAAGGCGAGGTGAACGTTCCCGGTGAAGTTATGCCGAGGACTCTATCATCACCCCGAGGAGTTGATTATAGGTGAACTGCAATCAGGAGGTCGCACAAGAAGCCAAATTGATCATGGCCTTACTTGTTTTTATACTAAAATTGCTCCATTACAAACTGAATTCTCACTCAGTTTCTTTATTTCGTAAATTAAACCTCGAACATATAAAGAAGCATTGACGGAAGAATCATGGGTGAATGCGATGCAAGAGGAGCTTGCTCAATTTGAAAAGCTTGGAGTATGGAAACTTGCCGATCTTCCTGACGGACACAGAAAGATAAACACCTAATGGGTGTTCAAATGCAAGAGAGACGATCGTGGAGTGATAGACAGGATCAAAGCTCGACTCGTTGTTCAGGGCTTTATTCAGCAAGAGGGGATAGACTTCACAGAGGTGTACGATCCAGTTGCTCGACTTGAAGCTATCAGAATATTTCTTGCTTTTACTTCATGGAAAGGATTTAAAGTGTACCAGTTAGATGTCAAGTCGGCATTCCTTTACGGAAAGGTGAAAGAGGAGGTATATGTCGGTCAGCCACTGGGCATTACTGATCCAATCCACAAAGACAAGGTTTACCTGCTGGACAAAGCGCTGTATGGTTTGCATCATGCCCCGAGAGCCTGGTATGAGACGATCTCTCAACATTTGCTTGCCAAAAGCTTTATCCGAGGGAAAGTGGACGCTACCCTCTTTACTAAGGAAGTCGATGGGCATTTACTGATCATTCAGATATATGTTGATGACATAATTTTCGGGTCAACAAATGATGAACTCTGCAAAGATTTTGAAAAGGTGATGAAGCAGAAGTTCGAGATATCGTCAATGGGTGAGATGAAGTTCTTCTTAGGGCTACAAGTCCACCAGATGCCTGAGGGAACTTTCATACATCAAACGAAGTACGTTTACGACGTTCTGGAGAAATTTTGGATGTCTGAGACGACGCAAATATCCACCCCCATTAGAAACTAATCATGGTATCAACCCTGATCTCACCGGAGAGAAGGTCGACGAGACGCTATACCGCTCAATGATTGGTTAGCTGATGTACTCGACAACATCCAGACCAGAAATCATATACCCGACATGCCTCGCGGCCCGATATCAGTCGAGTCCTAGAGCCTCACACATGTCTATCATCAAAAGAATCCTACGCTACCTGAGAGGAACTCCAAGCCTGGGGTTGTGGTATCCCAAAGATGGTGACTTCATGCTCGAAGGATATTCAGATTCTGACTTCGGTTGCTACAAGATTAACGCAAAATCAACAACTGTAGGATGCCAATTTTTCAGACCCCGATTGGTCATGTGGCAGTGTAAGAAGCAAACCTCTGTTGCTCTATCAACATGTGAAGTAGAGTACGTGTTCGCCAGCAGCTGCTAATCGCAAATCCTGTGGATTCAGCAAAATATGCACGATTACGGTTTGCAATTTCTTACCTCTCCTATATTTTTTGATAATGAGGCTGCAATAAACATAATGAAAAATCTGGTACATCACGCTAAAACCAAACATATAGAAATTCTTCATCACTTCATCCAAGATTGTTTCGAGAAGAAGTTGATTCGAATAGACAAAATCCACACCGACGAACAAAAGGCAGATTTACATAACAAAGCTCTTGATAGATCATGTTTTCAATATCTTCTAAAATTGAATGGTATGAAGTTGTTGTCAGAGGCGGAGAAAATTCTTGGCGTTGATGAGAAAACCGAAGCAGAGGATGTTGAAAAGCAGACTGCTTTAGTTTGTCGTCTTTTTAGTTGTTTTCGCATTTAGGGGGAGATAGATATATTTTCAGAAAATACAAAAACAATAAAAAATGCAAAAATAAAAAAATATGAGATATTTTCAAAATCCAAAAACAACAGAAAATCGAAAAAGAGTTTGTGTAAAAAGAGGAAATGATAGTACATCAGCTAGACAGTTATGGTATGCTAAAGAATTGTAAAGTTTTAAAGCATTAAACAGTCTCGCTGATGATATGCCGGTAGGTTTTTACACGTTTAGTAGACTTTTTTGGGTTATAAACATAAAATCATTTCTTTCTTATTTCGTGGGGAACATCTCTCGGATATATAGGTAACCCCTAAAATCTTGTTTGAAAGATTTTCTATTTCTGACATACTAGATCTATGTACTTGATGATATGTGGGGTATTATACCTGGACTTCTGATTTTGCAGAAGCAATAGTCTAGTCCTCGTATAATACTCTGCACAACTTTATTAATTAAAGCCTCCCCTTAGTATAAAAAATGATAAACATTGAAAATGTGAATCATGTATTGTTGAAGAAAAGATCCCCAAGAGGGACACACCAAAAGACGAGCCATCATCTCTTTCACTAAACGGAAGTTCTAACCTGAGCTCTCATGGCCTCGCACTACCCTTTATAGATATCATTATTGTACGTTCACCTGTAAGGCTGAATATAGAAGATCTGGATACGAGAGTATATTCTGAGGTGGGACACGCGTATAGGTTAAGTTCTTAAAACACTAAATCGTATCATGAATAGTTGAAATCTGTGTGAAAATTTAAAACGATCAGTATATCGGCAATCTAGGTGAATAGTTTAATACTTAGTGTGAAATTAAGCTCAACGGTATCTGTAACTTTTCGGCAGCTGATATGATCCTCTAACACACTCACCAAAAATATGTTTGTAAATAGTTTACTTTACTGCATTTCATTTCAGTTTAGCATAAAAACCCAAAAAGATTTCAGTATATTTTTAGCCTAAAAACTTCTTAAAATCACAAAAAGATTTTATATTCTGCTTTAGTTTTACACAAACCAAAGTGGAAAGCTGATCTTCAGAATCTGAGAAGTGAAGCAAAGCAGGAAGTTTCTGGACTGAACAACTGGGTTGGGAGCTAATATTGAAAGATTGAGAATTTCACTGTTTAAACAAGTTCATTAACTTGATACTTGTAAAAATTTTCAGAATAAATTTTAAAAAGTTTGAACAAATGTCAGTTGTTTCGTTTTGGACCAACCAAGGTCATTAACTTGGACTTGGTAGGCAAATTGAGTACCTAGGGTCATTAATTTGGACCTAGATACTTAAGTGGATTCTTAAAACTGACCAAACCAGATAAAATTGGAAAAATGAGAAAATGTTAAAAATTGAAAATGTTGGAGAGTGGATCGGATGACAATCCGATCGGATGGCAATCCGATCGGATGGCAATCCGATCGGATGGCCATCCGAGAGGTGGTCATGCCTATATATAGGGGGTCAAGGTCTTCGGTCAAACCTTTCCGATCGAACAACCTTCCGTACCACACACTCAAACTCTCTCAACTTGTCTTGCTTGATTTTCACACTCTTGCTTTCCAAGATTCATAGGATTGTTGGCATGCTCAACCTTCACTATGGGAAAGGTAAGATTACTAACTTTCAACGTTCCAATTTGATGAATTTGATAGTTTAGAAGGTGTCGGCGACTGTTCATGCTAGAAGCCTAGATCTAGACTTGTTTAGGCAGTTATGGTACAAATCTAACATAGGGTTTTGTAGATCGGCCTTAGATCTATAGGTTTACCATTTCAATTTGAACAAAAACATCTTAGATTTGAAATTTAGATTGTTGAATGATGTCGGCAGCCGGTGCACTAAATCTCAAATTAAACCCAAATCATTAAGTTTTAGAGAAATCTGAACATAGGGTTTTGTTAATCGGCAGATTCTCTACATGAAAATGTGTTCAATTTGATCAAAAGGTTAGAAAATTTTTGATGATTCATGATTCAACTGTTCTTCATGTGCCATGGAACGAATGGCAATCCCCGATCGGAAGGCCATCCGATCCACAACACTCTTATATGCTTGAATATATTCTAAGTGTTTGTCCTTTGTTCAACTGATTGTTCATGCTTATCTATTAGATGGTTTCAATCGAATGACAATCCGATCGGATGACCATCCGATCGGAGGGCCATCCGATCCAAAATCATTTCATCACATGTTTGTTTGTATTGTGCTACACTGCTCATCACTTTTGAACGAATGTTAATCCGATCGGAAGGCCATTTGATCCAAATGCACATGAGTTGACTGATATAGATTCTTTATTGTTTTGGTTTCATCTAATCGGATGACCATCCGATCATCAGTACTGATTAGTGTGTATAGAGTGAAGATTCCAGTGTTTGAAAATTTTTGAGGTTGTCAAAATTTTTGTCATATTTCATTTTATGTCTCGAAGTACGTGTAAACTTTAACGTTAATATTTTTGCAGACAAGAGCATCTGATTGGCATCCAACTCACAACATCTACTGTATTCTGGATGAAAACTATGCAAACATGGAACCATTCAAAGATATGGCAACGTGTCTAAAGGATAGTAAAATTGCTAAGGCATTGATTGATAGGACGGAAATTTACGAGTCACATGTTAGGATGTTCTGGAAGTCTGTGAGGTATGATGATAAGGAAAATATGATATACTCGGCAGTACAGAAAAAGGACGAGAATGATAAGGATATTGACATCGAAGTTAAGTTCAATGTGGGAGACGTTAGGAGGGTATTAGATTTGGGAGATAATGATGATGACCCAATTATTGTTCCAGAAAGATTATGCAAGGGTTTATGGTTTAGAATGGGATTTATTGGACACGTAAATGATAAACATCTCAAGTCTAAATTTTGTCGTCCATACAAGTTCTTGATTAACTGTAAGGTGCATGCGTTATCACACAGAAAGGGCGCTTATGATGAAACATTGGATTACATCATGAATATTATCACATGTTTGGTACTCAACAGGCCTTACAACGTTTCACAAGTGTTGTTTGACCACATGGTGGATAATATCAGGGGTGAAAAGTACATTGTGTATCCGAGATTCATTCAGATGTTAATGGATGATCAAGTGTCTGATTTACCGAAGGATCCAACTGATGAATTAAAGTTACATCACATGACAAGTGAAACCTTGAGTAGATTAAATCAATATAAAGGTCTTAAAGAAGATTCAAAGCCAAGAGTTAAGAGAATGATTTGTAAGATTGCAAATCTAGACTATGTTGCACCTAAGAATGATGCATGGAGACACGAGAACAGTAATTCAAAGGATGAAACAGAAAGATTAAGTCAGATGCATGAGAAGAAGCTTAGGTATTGGTTTGTGAAGGATGTAAAGAGAAAGAGAACTCCGAAGGTTTCTTCAATAGTGACTGCACCCAAAGTGGTTACTCCAAAGATTGTTGTTAAGGGTAAAGTTGAAAGGGGGAGTCACAAGAAAAGCTAGATTATTCAATGTTATATCATGCTAATAAATGACTAATGTTTGTTTTGCAGAGCCAGCTAAGAAGAAGCCTACACCAACACTTGTTGATGAACCAGTGATAGATCCTACAGAACTAGTACAGCAAGGTGTTGACTTGATGAAGATGACACTAGATGACTTTATAAAGAGAAATGAGGAAGCTAAAGCTGCTGCAAAGGTTCAAAGTGTTGAAAAGGAAGCTGAGAATGTTGAAGCAGAAAGATTGAAAGAAAAGAAAGTTGAAGGCATTGCTCACACAGATTCAAGTGATGTTGATAGTGAATCAAGTGATACAGAACCAGGGATTGATACTTCTAAGATTGGAGTTGGAAAGATAAGGTTAAAGTCAAGCCGTTGAAGAAGAAAAAGGGTTATGATGAAGAGGATGAAACGTATATTCCTACACCTCAAGCAGAGAAAAAGAAAGGCGTTCTAAAACGAAAATCAAACCCTAAAGGTGTTATTCCTAGGAGGGTCAGAGCAAGAAAGGGAGCAACATCAGTGCCTGAGATTCAGAGTGGTAAAAGTGAGAAGCATGTTGAAACATCAAAGGGTCCTGAAGCAGATAATGTTCAAAATGTTGAAGCTCCTGAAGTTCAACAAGCTCAAAGTGCTCCTGAGGTTGAAGTTGAAAGTGTTCAAGGTCCAGAGGTTGAAAAGAAAGCGCCAGAAAGTCCGATTTATGAAAAAGTGGAAAAGAATGTGGAAGCTGAAAAGGATGATAATGAAGTTCAATTCATTGGTGAAAGAGAGTCTACTCCATCACCTCCACCAGAGAATCCAACAATCCACATTCATGATGATCCAGAGCAATCACAGCCAAAGAAGGTTTCTTCTCCTGGTTTTTTCGAAGGTTTTAAAAACATTCATGGTGAATTTACTGATGATATTCTTCAGGAAGGCGATTACGACATGTTTCATGATGGAAATATCAAGGATCTAACAAAGAAAGTAAGTGTTCTTGAGAAAGAAAAGGCAAAAGCAGAAGCTGAGCATGATGACTTGAAAAAGAAGCTCGCAAAGACAGTGGAAGTGAATGAAGAATTAAAGCTAGTTGTGAGTGATCATGCTGAAAGAATAGATGCATTGGTAGAAGATATGAGTGATAATGCTAAATTGATTGATCAACTCACTTCAGAGCTTGTAGAAGTGAATGCAAAGAGCAAGAACATGAACGAAGTTAACAAGACATTGCATCATATGATTGGAGTACTACAAGAGACGTCTTCTAATGAAAACAAAGTGTTAAGGCAGGAGATTTAAGCCTTGAGGGCAGATAAAGTGGTTAAAGACGAACAGCTGAATATGTTGTATGATGTGGTTGAACACAAGCTTGGAATCAATGTCCAAGCTGTGTATAATGAATTGGAGATACAAAGGGTTGAAGAACGAAGAGCTCAAAGGGAGAAAGAGTTGGCTGAGGCAGCAACTCAGAAGAAGAAAGAGTTGATAGTTGAAACTCAAGAGGCTGGAGGTTCTTCTAGTCATCCTGAAGGTGCTGACGTTGAAATGACAGAAGCAGAGGTGAACGTTGAAGCGGAACATATGGAAGTTGATCAACAACAAGGATTTGTCCTTAAGGTGAATCAGTCTCTCTACCTTACAGTCTGAATGATGTTATTCGTTTGGTAAGAGTTGAACAACGTAAGGGGAAGGTGAGAGAAGCTGATGTGAAGCTTTTGTGTTATAAAGAAAATAAGGAGGTTCATGAAGAAGAGGAAGAGGAAGAAGATGAAGAATTGAAAGAAATTTTTGATGATGTGGATAACTATGATCCCTCATGGGATGATTATGAAGATAATAATGATCAGGGAGCTTCAGGTTCATTGTCAAAGCCTCCAGCTCAACATTCTATTGAATATTTTCTTAATGATGAGCTCAATGAACAAGTGGAGGATCAGCATTAGGAGTCTTCTTATTCTGGAAAACAACACGTTGATCAGGTATTCCTAACACAACCCAAAGTTATTTATTTGCATGCTGCATTTGAGGGGGGGTTAGAGGTACCTAGAACCAGAGAAGAAATGTTAGAGGAATTGGGGTTAGATGACAGAAATTTAAAGTTTGATATAGAGGATGAGATTCCATCATCACCAGAGAGAGTATGAGTTTAAGCTTGCAAATGTAGTTGATAATTTCAATCATGTTGAAGTTGAAGAGGGTTCGGATATATCTGATGAAGATACACCCTTTCATTACTCTGGTGTTGACGACACATTTCCTACATTTGCTGAGATGTTTAAGTCACAGAATGAAGATGAATTATGTAGGAAAGTGGTGGAAAAGACAAGTACAGAAGGTGTTCCTTAGATAGTTCCACAAGAAACACTGTTAGAAGGAAGAAAGAACTGGTTCAAGGTTATGCCAAAGGAAAGAAAGTACAAGAGACATCTACAGTATTTCACGGATCATCCTGATAAATCTCTAGGTGATATTCTATCTTGGAGTTATCTTGATGACTTGCAAGTGTATGATATCAGGAGGGAGCACGGGGTTCAATATTTCAAGTTTTTGGTAGATATAAAGACACTCTCTTTGTGGGATGTTGAGGAGCTAGTGCAGACTAAGAATATCAAACAATTCTACTATGGTCCAGACATAAAGATACATGATCAGAAGTTATGGAACTACATAAAGCTCCAGGCAAAGAATAGATTTCCTAATTGGAAGCCGCAATTTCCAAAGTAGATTGTCAAGATTGTTCCACTCACAAAAGAAAAGGATGTTATGTTGAAGATAAAGCCGTCGAGATGTTTAAAGAATATGCCACTGCGTGCGATGGAACAGGATTTCTATGAAGACTTCCAAGGTTGGATGTACAATCAGAGCACGACAGAAGCGGTTATCTCTTTGTTTAATAAGAACACTGGAGAGTCAAGGCGCATCAGCGTATTAGATCCAATGTGGTTGGTGAACTGCTCAAAGAAGGATATTGAATGTCTATGTTTCAACAAGATAGTTTATGATAGTCCTGACAAAGCTCAAGCTCAACAGTATCAGAAGATGGCGAATTTATGCTTTGAAAAGGATATCAATTCTGGAAGGTATTGGCAGTCTAAATTCAGAGACTTAGAGTTAGAGGAATTCTTAAAGAAAGAAAAGCAAATTTAAAGATTCAAGGAGATAGCAGAAAGAGCAGCAGTTCTGGGAAAGAGAAAGCTCTTCAGGCCTCCTCCAACAGACCAAACGCCAATTGAAAAGGAAGAGAACAAGATACCGCGATGGGATAGGAAAAGAGATTGTGATCTTGAGTATAGAAAGTACTGGAATGAGATCGGTAGGCCTCTGAGCCGCAAGATGCTTGCTGAACGTGCAGAACAGAGGAGACAAAAAGCTAAAGCTAGGAGACAAAGCAGGAAGATGAAGTAAAGACTATGCAGGAAGGAAGACTACAGCTACATCCAAGGGGGAGTTTGTTAGTGCATTATGTTTGTAGCTTATGTCTGCATCGAGTAAATGTATTTTGTCCTGTAATGTGTCGTTGTACATTTGTATGTATTGTATTTTGTATCTAGACAAAACAGGGAATGGTGCATTAACTGTCATGTCTCATCCGAACGGATGTCAAGTGTCATCCGGACGGATGGCCATCCAATCGGATGACCATCCGATCGGATGACACCAACCACTTCCCTGGTTTGCCTATAAATAATAGTGTAGGGTCATTTGTCTAGAACCTTTTGCCTGATTGTCATAGCGAAGCCCTGTCCAGTTTGCATTCAGATCTGTTGTACTTTCATATTCTCTCAATGAATTTGGACATGTTAAGCGTGGATATCGTTGTTGATGATTCTCTGACGATGCCGAGGGATTCCGCACCTCATCATTGATCGATTCGCATCACGTTCATCTAGAACCGACTCCTACGTGTGAACCCACATGGGTCATTCATTAGATTTTGAAATGCCCGGTCATTGGTCCACCATTGTTCTAAGGGGTTTGGTGCTGTAACCTGGGTATCTCGTTTGGGTTGAAGGCTAGGATTGGTAACTGGTTTTCTTGGTTTTGTTCTGGGTACATAGGCGCAGATGCTATTGGTTGTTCTGGATATAGAGGTAATAGTTCTGGTTTGCTGCTACATGGTTAAGATCTAGAATATTTTCTGTAGTTTGGAACATATCTAGATTGTCTAGTCTCCTATCCAGTTCCTCCCACAGAGGTAAAGTCACTGGAATTTGGGCAGTTCCTTCAGCTATTGTTATTGTTGCTTGTTTTTGGCTATTCCTCATTCTTTTTCTCCTCCCCTTTTCTCTTTACTAAACCATCCTCTTTTGTTAGGTGGAAAAGCTTCCTTAGATTTGGCTCTAAAGACAAAAGGTTCCTCAGAATCAGCGAGGTATCCAGATGCTGAATTAGATGGTCCTTCATCCATTGGAGATTGGGACAGGTGACGATAAGCATCGGATGTATTTTGATCACTCATAATGTGAACTCGAAAATCGTCAAAAATAACATAAAATCATAATATAAATAATAAGATATATTTACACATAATAACACATGATTTATATAAATTTCCTAACATAAATGGTTAAATTTAGGCATTAAAAGAACACCTAAATGACTTAAACCAGTGGCTCTGATACCACCTTCTGTCGCAGCCCGCACCCCAGGAGCGGGCGCCGCGAACACGAGCCGGTTGTATTGGTGTTTATTAAATTTGCAGTGGAATTAAAACATCAGGATCATAGTTATGAAATAATTTCAGAGTTTTCAAAACACCAAACTTTTATATTAAACAAATGGGATAAAAACCCATATTTCATTTATAATATCTTTATAAGGATAAACCCAAACTTGCTGAAAAAAAAATAACTTCTTTTATTTAGGTAACTAATAGCCACTTTATTTCAGTGATCCATAGCTGGCTTCTAATAGCTTCACATCAAGTTACCTGAAACGCGTTTTAAAAATATTTTATCAGTAAGAAATACTAGCGAGTACATTCCATTTTGTAAAAATATAATGTTATACTTTACAGCATCAAGAGTTTTTACATTTGTTTATATCTACCAATTTCTCAAACAGTATTGCTACTGGGGCACTATTCCCTCGTGCTTGTGGTCATGCTACCATTGGCTAACTCTTTGTCCAAAGGTAACGAGTGTCAAGTAATGTATACAAACTCCTGCAAACCGATAGAAATTGTAGAATACAAAAACTTAATCAATGTAATTATAGTTGATAAACATTTAGGGTTTTGTAAAGCATTTTAAATAAAGTGTATCACAAAAGGTGATAAAAAGGAGAATGACTCACATTGTAAACTTAGGTTTTTCTATATGCTTCCAGGTGATATTTTCTGATTATTTTCCTGAGTTCCTATTAAAATTATACAATGCACGCGAGTTAGTATAATAACCCAATTCAACTTTATCAATATGAGACAGAACCCCAACTTAGTTTACAAAGCATAGCCTTTATCAGGCAGCGCTTTGGCATCAGTTGTTAGGTTCCAGATCAATCGGACAGAGTATCAGATCAGTGATCAGGGGTTAAAACAGTTACAACGGGGCAGAGCTTCACGATTTTAGGGGTATTGGGGCTTTAATGTTCGTGCTAGAAGTTATAGAGAGAAAGAAATATTGAACGAATTTGAATTGCAGCTGAACCGCTCTATTTATACTTGAAATCAAACTCCGTCGCGCCCCGCGACCGGCCTAAGGCCACCCTTTCGTGGCCCGCGAGGGTCCCCTAGCTACGGCTAGGGTTGCCTAGTCACGGTATAGGTCCAACATGTGGGTGACACGTGGCATTAGGGGTATCCGGCAACTAACAAGTCGTCGAGTCCCGCGAAGGGACTCCCCATCGTCAGTCGCGGCCCGCGAAAAGCACGAAAACATTATTTTATTTATTTTTTAATCTAATTATCATTATGCTTATGTAAGGATCGGAGGCTCTCATGATAGTGTTTGTTTGTTTAAAATGATTGATCAATGAATATGAAAACATGTTAGGTGCAGCGGAAATGAAAACAAACTTTGTAAACACAATCAAAGGAGAAAATAGTTTGATAAACAATTGCTTCACATAGAGTCAAAAGATTACAAATCAAAGCAAAAGATTACAGTCATGCTTACAAACTATACTCCCCCTCAGCCTGATGCCCCAAGGTAGGTTGCACACAAGATGAAAGGATTAGACATGAGGAGAAGAACCCACTCAGTCAATCAAATGTAACAGTACAGGGTACTGTTACATTTATAGGCAAACCAAACCACTGAGGTATCTCAGCTGACGTCACCATGAAAGCGACGTCTAACAGCCTAACAACCTTTATCTACTGTCCTTACACAAACACTGATGTCTAACAACTGATTGTAATTAAAATACAAATTATGAGGAAACAACTGCTTCACGTTCCACTGTTGTAGCCTAAGCTCTGATGCTCAACAACAACATTAGTGCTTTCTTCAAAGGTGATCAGTCCTTGAATGAGCAGTGTTTGTGTCTTCAGCAGCACTTAAGAGACAGCAGTAGATAGAGCGACAGAGTTTATCTTCAACAGTCTTTAGGATTACATCAGCGTTTGGATCATCAGTTGTTCTTTTGAGCAGTACTTAAGGTTTATCAGCTGATAGATATTCACTATCAAGGGGCAAGCAAAGTGTAAACTACTGCTTATTTTGAATCCACTGATGTGACCTGGTTTTGGCTTTACATTATCTGTTCCTCTGGTAGGGTTCAATCCCAACAATCTCCCCCTGGAACAGATAATGCCAAAACTCTTCATTATTTGTGGAATGCTTTATTGCCTCATCAACAGCTCCCTTATCTGACCTTTAAATTGTAATTCAAAGTCTAGGGCATCTGTATCTTCATCATCCCTGCTAAGTGGAAGATCAAGGAGATCCTGCAAATCTTCAAGACTCAGGCCAAGAGCTTGTTCCCTTGATATTTTCTCCACTTCTCCACCAGACCTGAGCAAAGTCAATACGCAGGTCTGTTGGTCAGTTTCCCACTTTTGTATTTTTGAGCCTGGTGGGTTTCTTGGGAGATGTTTATTTGCAGAAGTATTTGGAGAGGCTGGCCTATTCATGACTGACTGAGCAGCACTTGCAGATTGTTCCAATTCAAGATCTTCTTTTATCATTACTTCCGTGCCTGCTTTTACAATGGCATCTCCAGCTAATAGATCTTGAATTGTTTCCATGCTAAACTGGTTTTTGCTCCTTCTTTTGTAGATTGCAGCACCAGCTGGAGCAGTGGTTCTTTTGACTTGCAGCTTTGGTGGTCTTTTTGAGACCTCTGCTTTGGAATAGTCAGGCTTTTGTGGAACTCTTGGATCTTTCTTTCTAAGTTCCTCTAATTTTTTATAGGTTGCCTTGACTCTATCTTCTCCCCACTTTGTCACAGAGTTCTTTGACCCATAATCAGCTGCAATTAGCTCCTCTTTCATTCTCCTCAACTCTAACATTTTCTCGGCTTCAAATTGTTTGAATTTTTCAGGAGGAGTCTGCTTGACCTTATTTTTGATCATGTCTTGAATCTTGGCTGCTTCTTTTTCAAGCTCAGGAATGGTCCAGTTCTTGTACATGTGTTTCTCCCCCTTGTATTTCTTGTAGGTCATGATGTTTTCAATGTAGTCTTTCCTTAAGGACTCATCTGCCCTTTCTGAAATTTTATGACATACATTTTTAGCAAAACGCTCCATAGCATTGACCTGTGAGAGTAAAAACTGATAGTTTTGTTGAAATTCTCTATCAGATTTCCCTTTTCTATTTTTGATTGCAATATCCTCTGCTTGTTTGGCCTTAAGTTTCAAGTATTCTTCAATATTGTTAGGCCTGGGATAATTTGCAATTGATGGTAAACTCCTTTTGGCTGGGTCATCTTCATAATAAAAGGATTTGATTTCTTCTCTGACTGCAATGAGTTCCAGAGGAAATGAGACACCAGCAGGAGGTAGTGATTTTACAATTTGAGCTGAAGAGAGAGGTATGGGTTTTGGAATAGTGACAAGTGATAGGGATTTTGAAGATGTTGGTGATGGAGATGTGTCATCATCTTTTAAAATTAGCCTTCTCCTTTTTGGTTTAGGAGAGACTGATGATGTTTTGAATGGAACAGTGGTGGTAGATGTAGTGGCAGTGGATTGTGATTGACTAACAGCTGTTGAAACAACTGGTGTTTCAACCACTGTTGTCATTACAACAGATGTTATAACATCTGCTGTCTTCTGCTGTATGTCAGCAGGTGTTATTTTTGGTGGTGATGATGGTAAAGCAGTTGATGTTGTGTGTGTTGAAGTGGTGTGTGTTGATGGAACAACTGTTTGGCAAGCAGTAGTTTTTGTAACTCCAGTTGCATCAGCTGTTTTGTATGGTGGTTTTTTAGCAGACTTTGAACGTCTGGTTGGAATGGATTTGGGTTGCCTTACTTTTCTAGTAGGCTTCTTCTTTTCCTCAACAGGATTTTCATGATCCTTTGACCCAGAAGTACCCTGATCTGGATGATCCATTCTGTCCACCATGGCTTTCCTTTTGGCCTCTCTATCCCTTTTTACACTTGCAACTACTTCTGCTAGTGCATTTGTTGTCACATCAATTTTCTTGCTGCCATCTGGCAAAGGGATCTTTTTGGTCATGTTTGAATTTTCTGGTTCAAGATAAAGACCATCCTCTATACCCTTCTTTTTCCACTCCTTAATTTTCTCCCCCTTTTTGGCATTATCTTCTGGGAGTTGATAAATGTAACGTACTTTTGGAGGAGCAGTGCCAGTGGTGTGAAAGATCTGAGTTTTGAGAGCCTTTAAATCAGCCTGAGTGTTCTTGAACCTTGACTCCATTGCATTTCTCAGCTGTTGTACATGTTTTTCATGTTGCTGATCTGCTAATTGTGCTTGTTGTTGGAGAAAAGATTGAAATAGATTCCAGAGCTCATTTGTAGCAGGTGCCCTTTGTGGAGCAGGTGCTTGAGGTGGAACAGCAGTTGATTGTACCTTCTGAACTTGTAACACCTGGTGTAGCATATCTTTGAGTTCTGCAACAGAGTTATCAAGCTTTGCAATACGATCCGTCAATTTCTGGTACTTTAAACCATCACCCAAGTTAATGGGATCATCTGATTTCCCACTAGTAGTGGTTTTATCAGTGGTAGATGTAGGGAGTATACTCCAAACATTAACCACTGATGCCCCTTTTTCTTGGTACTAGGGTCTTCTTCCTTCAACACTTGACAACCTTTTGATGTTGCCAGTAGGATAAATAAATCCACTGGTGGTTGGCAGAGGTGCTATAAAAGGAATTGCCTCCAAGGAAGTCTTATTAATGTAACCACTGTCCAACTGTAAACCTGTAGGTTCAACAGTTGTAGTGGCTGCTTCACTTGGATTACCACCAAGAGTTACTTGTAACTCATGGGGTGTAACCTCCTCAGGTTGTGTTGGTAGGTTAGCAAAGATTGATACAGCAGACCCAGTCAGTGGTTGAGGCATATTCTCATTGATAGGTGATTGAGAGGGACTGGTTAATGCCTGGTTCAAATCAATTGCATCCAACAGTAGTTTAGTTGGTGGAGGAATTGTGGATGTGAAGGGTGGTGTAGAAAGTGGAGTTGCCCCGGGTATTGAGCTGTGGATGATAGAAACGAGTGTTTCCAGAGCATCATGATGTGGAGACCCTATTTGTACAACCTGTTCTTTTTGTGAAGAAGCAGGAGGAGTTGTGGTTATGGGTTGAGATATTTGTACCAACTGCTGTGAGGAAGTAGCAGCAGTGGTGTCTTGTGACTTTTGTGTTGTCACTGGCAGGAGCTCTGGTATCTCATCCTCCAGAGTTGCCTTTTTGATGGGTTTGGTGGGTTTTCTGGATGTTTTTCTTTTGGTCTTTTTGGTTATGTCAGGTGTGGGTTTCAAAGCAGTGGTTGTGCTGCTATGATCACCTGGAGCAGTGGGCTCAGCAGCTGATACCTAAGGAGCAGTTGTAACCACTAAAATCTGCTCAGGTACCCCTGCTTTTGTTTTTATTGGTGCCATCATCCTTGAAAATGTTTCTTTTGTTAAGCTTTTTATTTGACATTGAACACCTTGTTTTAGCAAATTTAAATTTTCCTTTTCAAATTTTTGTTCAAAATAGTAACTCAAAAATCTTGGAAAAAGTAAAAATGCTTTACTTTCAACGTTTTTCACCATGTCATTGAAAATCTCCCGGGAGTAGTTGTAGTCTTTATTATTCAAAATAGCGTAACCCAGGCATTGAATTTTCAATGGTATTTCGTTAAAAGATGTTGTTTTATTCGAAGCACACATCAGAAGTGTGTGAAATAAAAATCTTGGAGCAGAAGGAAAATAACCTTTTTGTAAGGTATCAACCTTTGATTGTTCTGCATACCCCCTGTTTACGAAATCAGTTTTCATCTCGGCTTTCTCAAAAGAGAGTTTACCTTTCTGATCGTTGAGATTAAAGACTTCGGAGATCGACTGTGGGGTTATTTGAACTGCTTTACCCTGTATTAAGGAGTTAATGGCTGTGACTTTTCCGTCTTGTTTTTCAAGCGACGCCTTTTTCCAAAACTCTCTCTGGGTTTGCAGATAGATGGGAGCATTTGCTGTCAACAAAGTTTTGTACTTTGATGCAGATAATGTATCAATGATGGTGTCAAAGGTGTGATTATCAGTAGGTTTTGTGAGTAAACCCAGATAGTTGTGAGATTGTTTGAATGGTATTTCGATGGGTTCTTCGGCCGTTTGAGCGACCTCTTTGGAAGGTGATGGTGATTTAGGTTTTAATTTTGATTTTGTCATTGTTGCGGAGAAGAACGAAGGAGGATTTTGGAGATTTTGAGAAGAAGGGTTGGAAACTGCTATGAGAAGAGAATTTTGGAATTCAATTCGACAGTGTAAAACCCTGTTTGGAGTTTAGGGCAGGGTTTTATTTAAAAATGATCGCTGATGTGGTAGCGGTTATTAAGATCTGAGGGCTAAAAACTGACCACGTGTCAAACACTGATGAAGTGGATGAAGTATGGAGAACAGTTGTTTTAAGGGCCACTGACGTATCAAGCATCAGTGGTTACAACGGTAAAAATTATGGGCAGTGAATGATTTTTACTATCAGTGGATAGCATATCAGTGGATAAGACACTGATTTTGAGCATCAGTGCTTTTCAAGAAAATAAGGGATCAGTGGTTAACTTTCAGCAGTGGACAGTGTTTAGAGATCAGACGTTGGAACACAACAGTGGTTAGGGTAAATGGCACAAATCTGAAGGACAGGTGTTTCAGCAACAGTTTTGAAGATTTTCATTCAAGGTTTTGCCACATGTCAATTTTGAAAGACAGTGGTTTAGTACCCCAGATGATGAAAACTTTTTACTAAGGCAACTCATTTTTCGTTTAATATTCAATTAACACATGAGTACCTTAGTAATTTAAGCCTAATTTGCAATCAACCTTTGATAAAAATTTAGGAGCAAACCTGAGTATGACATGATCATGACATATGTACCATTTCCTTTTGACCCATTTATGAGGACACTAATACCATACAAAAATAAGGTATTACATCCTGACAGGAGCTGAAACTATTGCCAACAAAAACAAGCATAAGTTCCAAATACATTATTCCAAAAAAAATGAATAATATATCCTGGTTATTCGAGAAAATCCTTTGAAGAAAAAAATGGTTAAAGGATTTTCTGAGAACAGTATCAAAAAGAATCTGATGTATTTTCAATAGAAAACATAATCATATCATTCTCAAGTTTTATGAAAATGATCAGTGGTTTGACAGCAGTGGTAGAATATTTTGACAACATTTTGACCACTGTTTGGTACCATTTTCTGTGTCAGTTGATTGCAAACATGAGGACACATGGACACATGAGTTTTGAAGATCCTGTTGTAGATCTAATTTCTATGTGATGATTTTGAAAATTTGTCTAGTCCTTTTGTAAGTTCAATCACTGGGAACACTAATGTCACTTAAAACTTTCTTGAGCCACTGAGCACAAACAGTTGCTTAATTGACCATTATTACCCCAAGCTTTGACTCTTAAGTGTTTTCAGTTTATTCCCTTTTCTTCTGAATTCAAAAGTTTTGAGATAAACACACTTCAGAGTTTTTGTGAATATTAGTCCAAAGTCATTTTGCAGTAATGTTTTTGAGAGACTTGGTCATGTTTTCACAAGTTTTTCACCCAATCTCACATTACATATGATACGGACTATGTTGACCCCTGTTTTCTTAATGTATTTGAACATAGTTGATTTTGTCCTTTTTAGGAACTCAACCTGTTTTCAACACATAAGATCTAAATAACTAAAGTTTTAATTTCCCTCTTTTTGTGTTAACAAAACAACAATGCTTTTATGAACATAGGTTTTGTTAATCTGAGGTTTGTACTTTAGTATTTAATGAAAACATCACAGATTACACATCAACAGTTTAAATCACTTTAGAAGATAAAAATAATCTCATGGTTTAACAGATATTGCCTTCAGATCTAGAAACCATGAGAATCTTGTGCATGAATTTTCTTGTTGTGTGAAATTTGTGTGTCAAATGACATCTTGGTTGATTTACAGAGTTTTTGAATAACCATTTTGAACATGATTTAATCGATACTCTGTTTTTCAACAAAATACAACCAACCTTAGTATCAATGAATTTTGAGCCGAACTATTATGTCAAATTGATTGTTAGATCGAATTTGACTGTCCAGGCTCTGATACCAATTGTAAGGATCGGAGGCTCTCATGATAGTGTTTGTTTGTTTAAAATGATTGATCAATGAATATGAAAACATGTTAGGTGCAGCGGAAATGAAAACAAACTTTGTAAACACAATCAAAGGAGAAAATAGTTTGATAAACAATTTCTTCACATAGAGTCAAAAGATTACAAATCAAAGCAAAAGATTACAGTCATGCTTACAAACTATACTCCCCCTCAGCCTGATGCCCCAAGGTAGGTTGCACACAAGATGAAAGGATTAGACATGAGGAGAAGAACCCACTCAGTCAATCAAATGTAACAGTACAGGGTACTGTTACATTTATAGGCAAACCAAACCACTGAGGTATCTCAGCTGACGTCACCATGAAAGCGACGTCTAACAGCCTAACAACCTGTATCTACTGTCCTTACACAAACACTGATGTCTAACAACTGATTGTAATTAAAATACAAATTATGAGGAAACAACTGCTTCACGTTCCACTGTTGTAGCCTAAGCTCTGATGCTCAACAACAACATTAGTGCTTTCTTCAAAGGTGATCAGTCCTTGAATGAGCAGTGTTTGTGTCTTCAACAGCACTTAAGAGACAGCAGTAGATAGAGCGACAGAGTTTATCTTCAGCAGTCTTTAGGATTACATCAGCGTTTGGATCATCAGTTGTTCTTTTGAGCAGTACTTAAGGTTTATCAGCTGATAGATATTCACTATCAAGGGGAAAGCAAAGTGTAAACTACTGCTTATTTTGAATCCACTGATGTGACCTGGTTTTGGCTTTACATTATCTGTACCTCTGGTAGGGTTCAATCCCAACAATCTCCCCCTGGAACAGATAACGCCAAAACTCTTCATTATTTGTGGAATGCTTTATTGCCTCATCAACAGCTCCCTTATCTGACCTTTAAATTGTAATTCAAAGTCTAGGGCATCTGTATCTTCATCATCCCTACTAAGTGGAAGATCAAGGAGATCCTGCAAATCTTCAAGACTCAGGCCAAGAGCTTGTTCCCTTGATATTTTCTCCACTTCTCCACCAGACCTGAGCAAAGTCAATACGCAGGTCTGTTTGTCAGTTTCCCACTTTTGTATTTTTGAGCCTGGTGGGTTTCTTGGGAGATGTTTATTTGCAGAAATATTTGGAGAGGCTGGCCTATTCATGACTGACTGAGCAGCAGTGTTGCAAAAGTCGGATTCCTCGGCCGAGTACTCGGCGAGTATTCGGTCCTCGGACCTCCACCTTGGCGACTTCCTCCTAGGCGGTCTCAACTAGTCGGCCTCGGGAGTACTCGGTCCTAGTCGGCGCCTAGTCGGCCTAGTCGGCCTAGTCGGTCTAGGCGGTCAACGTGGTTTGTTGAGTTTTAATCGGTCAAACTTGGTCAAAATCGGCCTACTCGGCCTTGTACTCGGACTACTCGGCCTTGTACTCGGACTACTCGGCCTTGTACTCAGACTAGTCGGACTTGTATTCAGAATATTTGAACTTTAAACATGCTTCATTTTAAATTATACCCAGTTGACATGAATTATTCTTATTTTAACACATAAATAGTATTTACCGGTTAGTTTCAATGATACGGTTCGTATGCATTATTAAGCGAAGACCGGATAGAATGTGATTTAGACCCGTCAAGTTCGGAGACTTTCTTAATATGGGTATTTCATACACACTCTGGATTTTGAGAAAAATCGATAAGGTTTGACCCGTTTCGGCTAATTTATGTAAACTTGTTACATAAACCTAACCGAACGCGTAATAAGCGTAACGGGTATTCGTAAGAGCCATATACAGGTTTCCTAAGTTAATATGCTTCAAATATGTTGTGACATCAGTAATATGTCTTTTATTATGCCCGTAACGAATTTAAACACAACTATGCCCCGTAGGGGTAGTTTGGTCATTTAAAAGGTTGTAAAAGAGTTTAAGTATTTACCTGAGTTACAGGTCTGATTTAATCAGCAAAAAAAATACTTATTTTACTAAGTTATAACAGTAGGGTAAAGTAGATATGTGAAATTTATCAAATATAACCAAACTATGCACCGTATGGGCATTTTGGTAATTTCACATAAGCCGAGAAGCTCAAAACTGAAGTCTGAGTTTAACGACTTTTGCTTACTGTTAAAATATTATAATTTACCTAAAATATCAGTAGGTATCACCCTTGTATGTTTAAAATTAGTCTTTGTACATACTATGCGCTAAAAACGCTTAATAAGGCGATTAGAAGCCGTTTCCGGGTTCTATATATAAAGCTGATATTTTTATCATTCCAGAAGGCCTAAAATAATTTATTTATCATTTAGGATCAGTAGAAAAAGGTTTGGAGTTGATTAGATATGTAAAACTCATTTTATGGCCCGTAAGGGCAAAACCGACAATTACCGGATCAAGCCTACGACTATGAGTTATGCTCAGCCTAAAATTAATTAAAAATCTTCAAAAATCCCAAAATAATATATTACATCAGTGGGTAAAGATTTTGATATCAAAAAGTAGGCTTAACTAGGCTATACGCTAATTACGCCGTTTAATTAACATAAGGCTTCTTAATTACGCTAATGAGCATAACTCTCAATCTACACCTCAAACTGATGTCAAACTTTGCATACAAGTTTATATATCAGTAACTAAGGTTTCTACACTTTTACATTTTCACAAATCATGTTTTAAGGTGAAAAGGGCATAATGGTCAACATATGAGCAATTAACGGAATCATGCGTATTAATTGGTTAACTAAGGAACCATGGTGTATAATCACAGAGGGTTATACTAGCATGTAACCTGGTCCAAATAAAGCTCTAAGGCATTTCTAAAACATGCCTAAACGGGTCAGAACTGAAAGTCAAAGTGAAAGTCAAACTATGCAACTTTCGGTTCCGAACCGGGTCTTTACTGAAAGTTGTCGGGTTGAACATGTTTAGACATGTTCTTACACTTATTACCAAGTTATATTACTGATCAAACAGGTTGTATATGTTCTACATTGCTAATTATGCATAAATTAGAAAATAAGTATCCTGTTGACTTTTTAATGACAAGTTTGACCCGACTTTTGACCTAGTTAGAGTGGGAATCAGGGGGAACCCTTTTAAGGGTTTATTACCCACATAATTACCAACTTATAACTACTTTTGATTCGACTAATCACTGGACCATTAGTGATTAATCTTAAAGTCAACCGTTAATTACGATGGTTTGACTTTTAAGCTATAACTAAGTAAAAACTTAACTAAGAAGGATTAGCAAACTTACAAGAATCCTATGAACGACCAGAGATCACTTGAGAGAAGTCTTGAGCTCCAGAAATGATCAGGAAGGCAAGAGAAAGGTGTGAAGAATGAGTTGCAACTTCATGGCTTTATATAGTGATCAAATCACCACAAATTGTTGACACACAAGTCTACCACTGACCACAACTCATCAACAAGTGTCCCTAGATGTTTAGGGGTTGTTTAGAGGTCAAGAAAGATGAGGAAAATCGGATAAAGGTCAGTTGCAACGTTTAAAACAGCCAACAACCAACTTTCTGCATCTTGGCATACCTTGCGCACCGCAAGGGTATTGGTGTTGAGGTGCGCAAACATGTGATCAGTAGCCAAAAATTGTTGTAACTTGTCCCTTGGCCTTTCGAAAGGTTAACTAAGCTTATTTCTTGCATTTTGAGTCCCTCAATTTTACTTATAAGGGCTTCAAGACTTTTTTAAACATTGGCAAGTCCTTGGTTAACTTTATGCTTACCCGAAAAGTCATAATTTTCAACGTTAACGCTTTAACCCCTCGCATACGAATTTGATCATAACTTTCTCATACGATAACGAAACTTTATGAAATTTTAATCGTGCATTCTAGTGAGCTTAATTAACCGTTACAAAGCTTCGGGTTTGCTAAAAGGTCACTCAGAGGTATAACTTAAACATGTTGACACATTTAACGCCTGTAGTTTGTAATCTCTCACTTTCTTTCATATTTAGCTTCGTATGATCCATGATTTATTCGTTTGAAGGTATCAGCATCATGTAGGGTTAATGTACAATATATTTATTCATTGTTGACATTTAGAACTCGTATTTTCATTTACTTTTCATGTTTGTCAACTTTAGTCCTTTCAAAACATTCTTTCACACGTTCAAACATATGACACGTGTCAACACTTTATAGGACGTGAATTTTCGAGGTGTTACATCCTCACCCCCTTAAAATAAATCTCGACCCGAGATTTACTGAAATAAGTAAGGGTACTTTTCTTTCATCGTGGATTCAACTTCCCACGTATATTCGGGTCCTCTACGGGCATCCCATTTTACCTTTACAATAGGCACATGCTTCCTTCGAAGCTTCTTAACCTGTCGATCTTCAATCGACAATGGTTTTTCCACAAATTTCAAGCTCTCATCTATATGCACATCTGTATGTGGTATAACCAGTGATTCATTAGCGAAACACTTATTCAGATTGCAGATGTGGAATACATTATGAATACCACTGAGCTCATCAGGTAAGTTTAGCTTATAGGCAACTGACCCGACACGTTCGATAACCTCGAAAGGTCCTATGTATCTCGGGGTTAGCTTGCCTTTCTTACTAAATTGCATCACCCCCTTCCAGGGTGATACCTTAAGTAATACTTTGTCACCCACTTCGAAGTGAAAAGCTTTACGCTTTGGATCTGCGTAACTCTTCTGCCTATCCTGGGCAGCTTTGAGACGGTCATGAATCTGGACAATCTTGTCCGTCTTTTCGAACACTATCTCTGGTCCTGATAATTGGACATCTCCAACTTCCGCCCAACAAACGGGCGTTCTACACTTTTTACCATATAAGGCCTCAAAAGGCGCAGCCTTTATGCTGCTGTGGTAGCTAATGTTGTAGGAGAACTCAATCAAGGGTAGGTGGTTATCCCAACTACCACCCAAATTGATCACTCATGCACGTAGCATGTCTTCCAAAGTTTGAATAGTACGCTCACTCTGACCGTCTGTCTGAGGATGGTAAGCCGTACTAAAATTCAAACGCGTGCCCAAAGATTGCTGGAAACTTTTCCAAAAATGTGACGTGTATCTAGTATCTCTGTCAGAGATAATAGACACAGGTATGCCATGTAAGGCTACAATCTTATCCACGTATAACTGGGCTAACATGTCGGAGCTATAAGTCTCCTTGATGGGTAAGAAATGTGTTGACTTAGTCAGTCTATCAACTATAACCCATATTGTATCATTTCCTTTCCTTGTCTTAGGTAACTTGGTGATAAAATCCATAGTTACCATTTCCCACTTCCACGTAGGAAGTTCAGGCTATTGTAGCAAGCCTGACGGCTTTTGATGTTCCGCTTTGACTTGCGCACAAGTCAAGCACTTAGCTACATAGGCAGCTACAGACTTTTTCAAGCCTATCCACCAATAGTTTACCCTTAGATCCTGGTACATCTTATCAGCTCCAGGATGAACGGAATATTTAGAACTATGGGCTTCCTGAAGGATAACATCTCGTAGTCCTCCATAAATTGGAACCCATATTCGTCCATTCAATCTCAGAATTCCGTCTTTGCCAAGAGATAACTGCTCCTCAGTTACTCCTAGCTTTTCATTAGGATAGTTAGCTTCCAACACAGCTTCCTTCTGTGCAGCTAACAACCTTTCAATCAAACTGTTCTTTATCTCCATGCGCTTGGCATTGATTCGGATGGGTTTCACCCTTTCCTTTCGACTCAAGGCATCGGCGACTACATTCGCCTTGCCGGGATGGTATCTGATTTCACAATCATAATCATTTAAGGTCTCCATCCATCGGCGCTGCCTCATGTTTAAATCCTTCTGGTTAAACAGATGTTGAAGGCTCTTGTGATCAGAATAGATCACACACTTGATACAATACAAATAATGCCTCCACAATTTTAGTGCAAATACAACGGCACCCAACTCCAAGTCATGGGTGGTGTAATTCTTTTCATGAACCTTTAACTGTCGTGATGCGTAGGCAATAACCTTGCCTTTCTGCATAAGCACACACCCCATGCCAGTGTGCGATGCATCGCAGTAAACCATGAATTCTTCTATTCCATCTGGCAATGTCAGTACTGGGGTGTTGCTCAACTTTTGCTTTAGGATATCAAAGGACTCTTGCTGTTTAGTGCCCCAAACGAACTTTACTTTCTTCTTAGTCAAGGAAGTTAGGGGTGCAGCAATCCTTGAAAAAATTTCGATAAAACGCCTGTAATATCCTGCCAATCCCAGGAAGCTACGAATCTCTGTAGGCGTCTTTGGCTCCTTCCAGTTCATAACTGCTTCTACCTTAGCGGGATCCACTTGGATACCACGCTCACTCACCACATGTCCAAGGAATTGGACTTCTCGTAGCCAAAACTCACACTTGGAAAATTTGGCGTAGAGTTTCTCATGATGTAGAAGTTTGAGAATACAGCGAAGGTGTTTCTCATGGTCAGCTTGGTTCTTTGAATAGATAAGAATGTCGTCGATGAAAATGATGACGAATTTATCTAAGTAAGGCTTGCATACGCGATTCATGAGATCCATGAGCGCGGCCGGTGCATTAGTGAGCCCAAAAGGCATCACTAGGAACTCGTAATGACCATAACGAGTCCTAAATGTTGTTTTGTGCACGTCTTCATCTCTAACCTTGAGTTGATGGTAGCCTGACCTCAAGTCAATCTTTGAGAAATAACTTGCTCCTTGCAATTGATCGAACAAATCGTCGATCCTGGGCAAAGGATACATATTCTTTATCGTGACCTTATTAAGCTCACGATAATCGATGCACAGACGCATCGATCCATCCTTCTTTTTGACAAACAAGACTGGTGCTCCCCATGGAGACGAACTAGGTTTAATGAAACCTTTAGCTAGCAATTCATCTAATTGCGTCCTTAATTCCTTCATCTCCGTGGACGCCAACCTATAAGGTGCTCTAGCAACTGGTGCTGCTCTAGGGATGATATCAATCCTGAATTCCACTTGCCTATCTGGTGGGAAACCAGGTAGTTCTTCCGAAAAAACTTCAGGGTACTCAGAAATGATGGGGATGTCTTCTATCTTCGGTTTAGGCTCATCAATAATCACTTGTGCCATGTAGATGACACAACCCTTCTTTAAACACTTGGAAGCCTTGAGCATAGTCACATGCTCAGGCAGTCCATACTGGGTATCTCCCCGAATGGTAAGTGATTCACCAGACGGAGTCTTTATCACCACTTGTTTTCTGTTGCAGACAATTTGGGCCTGGTTATGAGATAACCAGTCCATACCCAAAACTATGTCAAAACCGGCTAGCTTAAAGGGAAGTAGAGACAGAGGAAAAGAGTGGTTCTTAATGGATATAACACATCCATCTAACACAGTTGAGACGGTTTCTATGGTGCCATCTGCTAACTTTACCTCATAATTTATACTCAAGGTTTTGACAGGTAAATTCAGCAATTTGCAAAACTTATGATCTACGAAAGACTTATCAGCGCCTGAATCAAAAAGTACCCTTGCATAGACATCATTGATGAGAAAGGTACCTGTGATTACGTTGTCATCCTGGACTGCTTCCTTTGCATCCATTCGAAAGACCCTTTCATTGGTCTTCTTGACCTCTTCAAGCTTCTTGGCATACTTAGGGCAGTTGTTCTTAATGTGCCCTTTCTCATTGCAGTTGTAGCATGTGGCATCTCTTATCTTCTTGCACTCTATCGTCTTGTGCTCTTTAGACATGCATATCCCACATGCAGGTGCTCCTGACTTAGAATTGGACTCAAGTCTGCACTTTCCAAAGTGGCGTTTCTGGCAAGTCGTGCACTTTGGCTTTTCCTCTGTTCGCTGACTATTCCTTCCAGACCCAAACTTCTTAGAATCGATGTTTCCCTTGTGCTTCTTATCTGACTCTCGTGAGTTATCATCCTCACGCTTCCTCTTACTTTCTTCAGATTTCTTTAGCGATCTCAGCCTGACCACATCTAAAGTAAGGGACAAAGAGAGATCAGCTGCTGACCTAAATGTAGCAGGTCTTGAAGCCTTAACACTGGCTTTGATTTCTGGGGCTAAACCCCCAATGAAGCGAGCAATTCGTTTGGGTTCTAGTGTTACAAGGTAAGGAACCAGTCTGGACAGGGTATTAAAACTGGTGAGGTAAGCTTGACAATCTAAGTTTGTCATCACCAATGATAAGAAATCAGATTCAATTCTTTCGACCTCATGTTGAGGGCAGTAGTTTTCCATAATGAGAGTAACAAACTGCTCCCATGACATGTTGTAGAGCGGGATCTTCCCAGCAGCTTGAATGAGAGACCTCCACCATGCCAGTGCCTCTCCTTTGAATGATTGGGATACATACTTTACTACATCCCTTTCAGCACAACCGCTGATGTCCACCACCGTGTCCATTTCATCCAACCAGGTCATACAATCTACTGCTCCTTTCTCCCTAGTGAAATCTCAGGGTTTACAGGAAACAAAGTACTTATAGGTACAGGACTTGGTACGTGGTTCATTATCGAACACTATCTTCTTGGATGGAACACTGTGTTCATTTGATGAATGTCGATCATCATCCTTCTTTGGCTCCTCTTTCCTAGAGTGCGGCTTGTTATGAGGCTCTGAATGAGTTTTAGGGACAGACTTAGAGTGGGGTACAGATGAGGCTCGACTATGCGTCCCACTATACTCCTTAAATTGTTCTTCTACAACTTTAGATACAGCCGTATCAATCAGTGTACGAAGCTCTCCTTTAGTTATATTAATCCTATCATTATCATCGCGGTTTTCCAAAGGATGACTGTTTATCTCGTCAGAGTCAGCCATGTAGTCTTAGTTGCTACAAAAAGAAAAATAAGGGCAAGGTTTATTTAGAAGCCCTTACAGTACTATCGTTCTTAAACGATTTATTAACCATGCTTTTAATACACATTTTAGTTAATTTGTTAAATATAAAAATTGTTCAGGATCTTTATCATAATCCTAAATTATAAGTCAATAATAGCACGAAAGGCCTAGTCACGTAGACAAGTTTAATTTATAAGCCATGATTTCATAGAATCGAGGCATTAAGGTTTGAATCAAAGTTCATTACCTTTTCTTGACAGGGAGTCGTAAGCTACCACTGTCTTTAGTCTCAGAGGACGTTAATTATAGCCCGTGGGCACTTCATCCATAAGGGATGATTATATAAATAAGGGAATTTAGAATAACCCAATCAAAAATGACTTATGTGATTTTATATGTTTAATAAGAATTTGAATCTCTTGAATAGGTTCTACCATCTTGGCCTTGTATGCGGTGACATTTAGGCTAGGTTTTACCTTTAAGATTCTTTTTAATATTTAAGGCAGAACAATACTAAATTGAACTGTTAACAAGGATCTGAATCTAATTGTGGATCTACCATCTTGGCCCTGTCTTAATGTGACATATGGCTAGGTCTTGTCCTATTTAGATTTTGCCATTTTATTATAATGGTAGATCTTATAATATAGGAATGATATTTTTAATTATATAATCGTTCCTTTAAATTTAAACAAGTATATGGTTGCCCTAAACGAGACTTCTAATAAAATTGACTTGCCCATGCAAGAGCTAATCAGAAAAATAACAAAGGAATCAAAAAAAAAAAAAAAAAACGAATTAGAATTTGTCCTGTGTTCTTGTCTAGACCAAGAATGTGCATCTGTGTAATCTGATATTAAACACAAAAGACTAGTGTTTAATTCACTCAGTGTTGGCTCTGATACCAACCTGTCACACCCCGATTTCCACGTGTCACCGGTGGGCCCGGTGGGGAGTATCGTGACGTGGTTGACAACATAATAGTCAAACAACACAATATTTAATATGCACAGCGGAAGCAAATTGTAAGATATAATTCTAACGAATATAATATTGTAATATCAAATATCACAACTGTCGATTGTTTATCCACGGACGGATCAAAAATAAAATAGAAACAATAGTTCAACAGACTTTGACATCTAGAGCTTGCGAGACGTGAGTAATGATGCCTGGAGTAGCCAGCCTATTTCGTCTAGCACCTGCACTTAACCTTTTTGGAAAATACGTCAGTTTACACTGGTAAATACAACTCAACTCAACTGACTCGTTTTGAAAAGAGTTTGTAAATTGATTTGAATGCACTTCGGCACAAAATATATTTATAACTTGGGATAATTATTTGTATATAATCTTGTATACAGATTTACTTATTTGCCGTCCATTAGCACCGGTTAGAAGAGCCGGTTTAAGTTAACTGACACGCCACAGGTATAATGCCCACAAGGTTGATTCCTTTACGTGGATTACTAGTTTTTACATAATGCATCTGTCAGGTGTACGCCTACACCCCGTGCTTAGGTCGTGGCCATTTCGTAAAATGATGCCAAGGATATCCGGGACATGGTCATTTAACCCCCAAGGGCCATACATCAAATAATACAGAATAAAGCGGGTTATGTAAATACATTAATCACAATCCGATTTAAATGACTACATACCTGACCAAGCGGTACTTTTATAGTACTGTATCCCAAGCCCGTATAGGGAAAATAAGTTAAGAGTATTTACCTGAGCAAAGTATCAATCAAATACAGCAAATGCAAGTACTTTTACTGGGCTCCTAATCTGGAACGAAGGTTTATAATAACCTATTAGGTTTCTAACGGGTCTTTAATTAAGCCTTAGCTTAGACCGGTTAGTTTCAATGATACGGTTCGTATGCATTATTAAGCGAAGACCGGATAGAATGTGATTTAGACCCGTCAAGTTCGGAGACTTGCTTAATATGGGTATTTCATACACACTCTGGATTTTGAGAAAAATCGATAAGGTTTGACCCGTTTCGGCTAATTTATGTAAACTTGTTACATAAACCTAACCGAACGCGTAATAAGCGTAACGGGTATTCGTAAGAGACATATACAGGTTTCCTAAGTTAATATGCTTCAAATATGTTGTGACATCAGTAATATGTCTTTTATTATGCCCGTAACGAATTTAAACACAACTATGCCCCGTAGGGGTAGTTTGGTCATTTAAAAGGTTGTAAAAGAGTTTAAGTATTTACCTGAGTTACAGGTCTGATATAATCAGCAAAAAAAATACTTATTTTACTAAGTTATAACTGTAGGGTAAAGTAGATATGTGAAATTTATCAAATATAACCAAACTACGCACCGTAGGGGCATTTTGGTAATTTCACATAAGCCGAGAAGCTCAAAACTGAAGTCTGAGTTTAACGACTTTTGCTTACTGTTAAAATATTATAATTTACCTAAAATATCAGTAGGTATCACCCTTGTATGTTTAAAATTAGTCTTTGTACATACTATGCGCTAAAAACGCTTAATAAGGCGATTAGAAGCCGTTTCCGGGTTCTATATATAAAGCTGATATTTTTATCATTCCAGAAGCCCTAAAATAATTTATTTATCATTTAGGATCAGTAGCAAAAGGTTTGGAGTTGATTAGATATGTAAAACTCATTTTATGGCCCGTAAGGGCAAAACCGACAATTACCGTATCAAGCCTACGACTATGAGTTATGCTCAGCCTAAAATTAATTAAAAATCTTCAAAAATCCCAAAATAATATATTACATCAGTGGGTAAAGATTTTGATATCAAAAAGTAGGCTTAACTAGGCTATACGCTAATTACGCCGTTTAATTAACATAAGGCTTCTTAATTACGCTAATGAGCATAACTCTCAATCTACACCTCAAACTGATGTCAAACTTTTCATACAAGTTTATATATCAGTAACTAAGGTTTCTACACTTTTGCATTTTCACAAATCACGTTTTAAGGTGAAAAGGGCATAATGGTCAACATATGAGTAATTAACGGAATCATGCGTATTAATTGGTTAACTAATGAACCATGGTGTATAATCACAGAGGGTTATACTAGCATGTAACCTGGTCCAAATAAGGCTGTAAGGCATTTCTAAAACATACCTAAACGGGTCAGAACTGAAAGTCAAAGTGAAAGTCAAACTATGCGACTTTCGGTTCCGAACCCGGTCTTTACTGAAAGTTGTCGGCTTGAACATGTTTAGACATGTTCTTACACTTATTACCAAGTTATATTACTGATCAAACAGGTTGTATATGTTCTACATTGCTAAATATGCATAAATTAGAAAATAAGTATCCTGTTGACTGTTTAATGACAAGTTTGACCCGACTTTTGACCTAGTTAGAGTGGGAATCAGGGGGAACCCTTTTAAGGGTTTATTACCCACATAATTACAAACTTATAACTACTTTTGATTCGACTAATCACTGGACCATTAGTGATTAATCTTAAAGTCAACCGTTAATTACGACGGTTTGACTTTTAAGCTATAACTAAGTAAAAACTTAACTAAGAAGGATAAGCAAACTTACAAGAGTCCTATGAACGATCAGAGATCACTTGAGAGAAGTCTTGAGCTCCAGAAATGATCAGGAAGGCAAGAGAAAGGTGTGAAGAATGAGTTGCAACTTCATGGCTTTATATAGTGATCAAATCACCACAAATTGTTGACACACAAGTCTACCACTGACCACAACTCATCAACAAGTGTCCCTAGATGTTTAGGGGTTGTTTAGAGGTCAAGAAAGATGAGGAAAATTGGATAAAGGTCAGTTGCAACGTTTAAAACAGCCAACAGCCAACTTTCTGCATCTTGGCGTACCTTGCGCACCGCAAGGGTATTGGTGTTGAGGTGCGCAAGCATGTGATCAGCAGCCAAAAATTGTTGTATCTTGTCCCTTGGCCTTTCGAAAGGTTAACTAAGCTTATTTCTTGCATTTTGAGTCCCTCAATTTTCAACGTTAACGCTTTAACCCCTCGCATACGAATTTCATCATAACTTTCTCATACGATAACGAAACTTTATGAAATTTTAATCGTGCATTCTAGTGAGCATAATTAACCATTACAAACCTTCGGGTTTGCTAAAATGCCACTCAGAGGTATAACTTAAACATGTTGACACATTTAACCCCTGTAGTTTGTAATCTCTCACTTTCTTTCATATTTAGCTTCGTATGATCCATGATTTATTCGTTTGAAGGTATGAGCATCATGTAGGGTTAATGTACAATATATTTATTCACTGTTGACATTTAGAACGCGTATTTTCATATACTTTTCATGTTTGTCAACTTTAGTCCTTTCAAAACATTCTTTCACACGTTCAAACTTATGACACGTGTCAACACTTTATATGACATAGTATCATCAGAATGGGTTTAGATGGTTGTCTATAAATAGGGACTTGGGGTTCCCATTTGTACAAGCTTTTTGGTCCCTAAGGGGACATGCTGTCCAACTGGTCTTATGGTGCTATAATTGTAAAGATTTCAATAGAGACCAGATTATAAGTGACTGCTCGGTGTCGTATCTATCCTCTACTCCTTTCTTAGTTGTAATAATCGCACCGAACACGTCGGATCGGGACCGAGGCTCCGTCAAACTCGTCGGTTCCTAGATTAACAGTGGTATCAGAGCCACTGTACCGATTTAATCGATCTAATAGTCGGTTAAATCACCCAAAGCTCATCAATTTTGGGTTAAACGGGAGTTTTGACGTTAAAACAGAGAAAATCATCAAAACAAATGTCAATTCACGGATTGATTTTGGAATTGAAGACATCATTCTGTTCGTAATTGATTCGCGCACAATCCTGTGAAGTTTCATCATGAAATTGACACAATTAAAGATTCTGGATCGAAAAAACATGATTTGCAGTGTTCTTGGGCTGTTAGAACATTTTTGATAGGATGATCATCCAAACCATGTCACTATTGGGTTTTTAACGACCAAGCAAGGTTGTTCGGGGACACCGTCTGGGGCTTCAATGAACATATTTGATGATGCGATCATGGATTGCGGAAATTAGTGGGGTAGTCATGATACTAGTGCAGAATGTTTATCATTCAGGTTATCTGACTATTTATGGGCCAAAACGTAAAATCCGTAACGATGAAAATCTGACATTTTGAGGAAAATTGTCATATTTTCGACATAGTCGAGTTTTTCACAGATAAAAGAGGACTGAATTGCTCAGTTTGAGGGGGAATTCAGTGATAGAGACGTCAGAATTTTCAAAAATGAGCGGGAATAAAAATTTCAATGTCGTATGTTGAAATTCTGGCATTTTTTAAATTCGTGACACTGCAACAGTATTCGGGTGGTTTCGACTTCAGATTGTCAAGGGAAATGTGAATCTGATCCTGGGTGAAAGCTTCCGAGATCAAGATGATCCGAGGTGTTGATATATGATCGTGGACGAAAGCATCAGGGATCTGAGAGTGATCCTGGATGATAGCTTCTGAGATCTAGATTATCCGAGGAGATGAATCTAATTATGGACGAATGCTTCGGAGATTGGATTACAATACCAAGATGATTTGTTTTCCGATGAAGATTTGCTGATTGTGGAGAATATCGTTTACACGGATCTGTCATTCTTACGGTGCGTTAATAGTGATCACAGTAAACGGGATATTAGATCTTCAGGGGGAATCTTGGATTTGAAGTTAACCAGTGGGGTATTTGAAGTTTCTATCAATTTTCGGTTGAGTTTTTGTACATTCTTAGATCGAGCAAGCAGAATGTGAGATCGTGGTGTTGACATGTCATATCAAAAACTGAGCTCGGATGCGGTTAAAGCTGAAATAGAGGGTGCTGCATTGACTAGTTTCAAGTTGGTGATGGTTCGTGAAAGTTGCAGTTTAGCAAATCAGAGGAGAGTCATGAACTGTGCAAAAGACCTGAAGATTCATTTAAGGGGGAATTAGTGCTTTACACTGTCAAAAGCAAACCCGAATCATGAATCGAGGGGGAATCTATTGTCAGATTTCAAGATACCTGATTGAAGTTGCAGAAAAGTTGAAGTTGCAGAATATTCAAACACGGCTCAAGGTTCTCAAAGTGTTAGAGACGATTCGACAGTGACAGCCGAAGGGGAATCTGTTGGCGCTTATTTCCTACGTCTGCCACTGTGCGAATAGTTAGATAGAGCGTGTGTTGAATATTGTATAGAATAGGAGAAAGTTGGACACGGTATTGTAATTGTTAAAGTCCATCCGGACGGATGACCATCCGGACGGATGGACATAGTATCATCAGAATGGGTGTAGATGGTTGTCTATAAATAGGGACTTGGGGTTCCCATTTGGACAAGCTTTTTGGTCCCTGAGGGGACATGCTGACCAACTGGTCTTATGGTGCTGTAATTGTCAAGATTTCAATAGAGACCAGATTATAAGTGACTGCTCGGTGTCGTATCTATCTTCTACTCCTTTCTTAGTTGTAATAATCGCACCGAACACGTCGGATCTGGACCGAGGCTCCGTCAAACTCGTTGGTTCCTGGATTAGCATGTATAATACATGTGTATTGTGTGTACGCATTTAGTATATATGATGATATCTAAATACAAGAACACAAAATATATATCATGAAAATACTTGTTATGAATCAAGTAAAATAATACATATCCATATACACGGATATTCCAAAAAAACAAAAGGAAATGCAAAGACAAAGGGATATACATAAATCTTTTTATATAATATCCCTAAACGAATAATCGGACAAATGGATAATTCAGGCAATGAACGAGCTTATAAATATTTATTCCCAAGAAATAATATATATCTTAAACCGAAAAATAAGACATATAAATATCCGATAAGAAAAGGAATATATATATATATATATATCGTTCACCGACAAAGGAGCATATCGCCACCACGAGGAGCTACTACGACACGCCGACAACACTTTGGCGAGTTCGACGCGAGAATATATATATTAAGCAACCACGACGACAAGTCTAAAACTAATGTAATTTTTAGACACATAATAATATATATTTTCACTAATAACAAAACTAGAAAGTTAAATGTATAATAAGTGCTAGTAATACAGTTTATAAGTATATTTATTTATCTCATACTTAGTGAAAATTACAAGAAAATGCAAGAATATAAATATATGGACTTGTACATTTGGTTTTGTGCTAGGCCCATTACATTAAATACATGGGTAAGACCCAATTACATAAAGACATGGGCTAGGCCCAATGGAACAAAAGACATGGGCTAGGCCCAATGACAAGGCATGGGCTAGGCCCAATGACACAAAGACATGGGCTAGGCCCAATGACACGCGTGCAAGGCACGGGGACATATGAAGGGCGAGACATGTTCATACACGATAATCTCACACCGTAACTTTCGCGGAAGCGTATGATGTGTGACTTGTTTAATACCATTGCATTCAATCATAATAAACAACTATATGATCAAAACGATGTTCATCCATTCATTAAGTTTAAAATATTACAAGCACCATTTATTTAAGTCTTAAACACAACCTTCGACTAAGTTACAAATCGACGAAAGTGGATGACATCTAAACTTGGAATTTTACTAGAAATAACACCAGCGCCCAAGATCCAACTTGTTACCTGAAATACATGTAGTTTTGGAAAAACATCAACAAACGTTGAGCGAGTTCATGTGTTTGGTATGAGTACTGAAAACCTTGTAAACCTTTGAGAAACTCCTTTGAAAACAGGTATGAAAAGCAATTATGAACAAATTAAATTAAAGTTTTGCAAGGACATTAAAACATGTGAAGACATAGGGAGCACTCGAAATGAGTAGGCTTATACCCTCGTTGATTCGCTCGACTACGTCGAATTCCCCTTCGACTATGTCAATTTATCTTGACTATGTCAATTTACCTTGACCATGTCAATTCACCTTGAATATTGTCGATTTACCTCGACCGGGACACCGAAGCACTCAAGTGGTCACAAGTACCATGAGTGGGGTTCGGTTGTACCCGTTAGATCTAACCTTCGTACCTAATTAAGAGATAATGGCATTTCAAATTCAAATTATGCTCACATGATCTAATAGTTTATTTCATAGTCAATTCATACCGTTTAAACATTCATAACATGTATTCCACCTCCGAGAGTTATAAATCTGAAAACAGTTAAGAGAAAAGGGGGACATGAACTCACGGTTTTGTGTTCTTCAATCCGTCGTAACTCACGCTGCCACTAGTGTGCACGACTACCTACAATGTACTACGGTCTATTAGACGAGCGGGTCGTGCCTTGACTTAGTATTAATTTGTGTCTTTGAGTTACGTTTCTTTGTGTCCTTAATATTATTCCCAGTTATATAATTACTTGTTAAAATAGCAAATATTTTAACTTAAATCATATTTATTAACTTTTGGAATAATTGTTAAAACAATATAATTTAACTCGTTACTTTTCAAGTACTTATACTTGTATATCCTTCCCAAGGATGGGTGTATTTGAATTTGTATTCTTATACTTGTATATTTTTGCCATGTATTGGGGTCGTATTCCGGAGTGTATTTATACGTACGAGAATACGTATTTTCTTGTAATTGTTAAGTATTCTTTATACTTAATTTCGTATTAATTTTTCTGGAATATTATCTTTAACAAAAATTTACCAATATATATTGTAATAAATAATATTTAGAAAATTTATTTATAATTTTTCTTTTGGAAAAAATACTTGTATTTACTCAAGTTTCAAAAATGATATATTTTCATGTCTAGCTTGGAAAATATATATATAAACTCATTTTTCTCCAAAGATGATATATTTCATATTATTCGAGAAAATATATCATTTACTTCAAAAATATTGTATTTAGTGTTTGTGTAAGAAAATATATATTTATTAAAAATAATATATCTTCCAAAAATTTCAAGAAAAATATATATATGCATTCTTGCAAGAAATAATATATTTTTCCTTTGTAAAAAAATGACATATTCTTGTAGTAATTGTAAAAATTATATTTTCATTTCCTTGGTGTCCAAAATATTATTTACCAAAACATGCTTTGTGAATAAATTCCGGAATATTTTGTGAATTATATTCCATGTTCGGTTTCACCAATATTTTTGTGTAAATGGGTATATTTATTCTTTGGAATTTTGGTAATATTTTGGATTGTAATACTTGGTATTTTGATGTGTTATATTATTTCATGTCCTAAAAGAATATAACTAACACACAAAGTATATAAACAATCACACACAAGGTGACTTCTAAATATATATTTCCTAATTTTTGTAACAAAAATAATGGCAAAGTTTATGTAAAGATTTATGGTTTGAAATACACTTGTAAACACTCATTTGGAAATATTTTTCTAAGTGTTTAATTTTTAGAAAAATTTTGCCATAGTTTCCCCTAAAAATGGAGGTTTCCATGTTTTTCAAAGCATATCATTTTCTTTTAAAATCATAATCAATCATCAACAACATAAACAAGACTTACCTTATGCTTTCAATACGCAATTTACACTTTGACATGAACTTGAAATTTTGTAAAAAGTTGTAGTAACTTAGTATGTTATTTAGTAGGTTAAGTTACCCTTAAAACATAGTTTATAGTTTATGAAACTCATTCTTGAAGATTTTAGTCCTTCACAACTTGTATGAAGATTTTCTAAAAATATTTCTTCTTGTATTTTTCTTGTTAACAATATGTTTCTAGCTTTGATTTAAGACTTAAAACATGTTTACTTCCTTTAAACACCATGATCATGTTAAATCTTGTAGTAAACTTTAGTTTCTTGAAAATATTATTCTTGAAATCATCATTTTACAAGTCTTATAACATGTTTCATACTTTATTATTCATAAAAACAACTTCATTGTTCAAGTTCATGTTTACATAGAGGATGATCATTATGATTTTCTCAAGATCTATCCTTATACTTGCTAGATCATGTGTTTAATCATCATCTAGCAAGGTTCTTATGATGATCAACATCATAAACACAAGAGATCATCATTCAGGTACACTACATACACTTAAAACAACTTGATCTTCATGTTTTAGAGCTTTATGTTCATGTTTATGCTTATGTTTCTTCATGATCTTTATGTTTAGCAACTTATATCATCTTTTAACCAACATAATATGAAGTAAAATGGGATCACAAGAGTCTTACTACTGGCACAAGGCTAGGGATGAACAAGAGAAGAAATGAGGTGGATAAAAGCACTAAAGACAGGTCCTTCAATCTCCAAGGCCGTCAAGCTTCCTAACTTAGCTTCTTACACCTCTAGATCACCATGGATTAGTTGGAAATTGATTGAAAATGAGGGTTGTATGGGAGGGGGTTTGGGCCATGAAAAATGGGGGAGGGAAAGAAAAGGATGAAGCTTGGGGGTGATGAAGTGAATATAGTGTTTAGTCTTTGGGTTTTTATAAAAACTTCCAATAGAATATGGCATAATTGTTGGTATATTCCCTAACATAATCTTATAAAATATGACAAGAAAATCAAGGGCGGGACCCATGTCCCCTAACCGTCCAACATGGGGGGGGGGGCGTAAAGTGTAACTTTTAATGTTTAGTTACTTGATTTAGTTGGAAAGTAATGGTGCTAGTTAGGTATTATATGTATTTAATGTTTATGAGATATGTTATGATGTTCGGTGACCATAACTAACTTTGTAACACTAAAACAATGTTTCTAGTGAAAATTTGATGTTTCGGGTAGTGTCCGGTTGTTCGTTTCGTTAATGTTCGTTAAAGTGCTGAATTGCGCAGTTTAGTGTACTTTATGTTGTATTTTATGACAGTTTCGGTCCCCGATACTTAGGAAAGTATTATGTACCATTAAACCACTTTTCTGCATTAAAAGCTGATTTATTGCTGAATTTGTTTATTTTCTGCAGAATTCTGCAGTTTCAGTGTGTTTCCGGCACCTATGTCATCACTAGGAGGGCAATTTTGTAACCCATACGTTCCTACACTCTATACTAGTGTAATACTTGGTCTAGGGCTTATTTTGTGTCTTAACATCATGTCTGTCTAAGTACTGAACTCCCGTCGGTGCTTCTAGTTTGTCTGATAACTGTGCCAATTCTGTTCTGTGCGTTAAGAGAACTATATCGTGTTGTATGTAGTAATGATAAAAGCCTTGAAATATGAAATGCCATTGTATGTATATAACAGAAATCAGAAACTCATTTGTCTTATAAACTAGATCATGCACAGTCATTAAAGCACAGATTACTGTCTAATTATTGTACGGAATGTACGGAAAAGTGCCTGTTGTCACATTTTCCCCCCGTTAAAAGAATTTTTGTCACACCCCGACCACGTAAAACAACAAGACGTGGCGGAAACGTCGGGGAGTGTTGTAACAGAATCATTGTTTCACAACCATGGATCAAATAATTTTGTTTTATTGAATCATTGAAATCTTTGTTCTATTACAAATCAGATAAATACAAATATTGTCTTTCAAATTTTAAAGTCGCTAAGGCACAGGTCCATCCTAAGTGTAGTTTGTATCAACAATCGTCATAAAGCAGCACCTGAAACATGTGTAAAAATAGGTACGTCAGCATAAAAATGCCTGTGAGATACATAGGTTTTATTGTAATTCGGATTCATGACTTATGAGTTTAAAGAACAAGTTTTAATAAAAGTAGTCATGATCCTTGTAAAAGGTTTTCTTTTATAAATCATTTATAAGAAATCGGATGGTATAAAATAATAATACATAGAAAATTTAATAAGTAAGTAAAATGAGTTTGCATAGGATATATTGTTTGAAAAACAATATTTTGATAAAAAGGTTTATAGTATATATAAAAAATATACTTTGGTTTTTAAGAAAGTCGAATAAGTAATATATTAAAATATATTTCATTTCCAATATTGTTAACCCAAGTGTACTAAATAACAACACGGTATGTAATGTGATGAAAACACTTATATATAAGAAGTACCAGCGGCGTATCTACCATGTTTTCATCACATCACACCCGTCCCGTTATCTAAACACTAACCAAAACCCAATCGTTAGACAAATAGTATATTAAATATACCTTAGTTGTTTAAAATAATAATTTTCAGTAGTATATCAAAAGTATACTTTGGATTTATAAATAACATATTAAACTATGTTTTGGATTACAAATAACATATTAAACTATGTTTTGGATTACAAATAACATATTAAACTATGTTTTAGATTTTTAACAAAATATATGTTGGTTTTCTACGATATTACATATGAGAGCATATCAAACTATACTTTTGGGAGTATAACTTAATATACAATAATAATGTGACTTAAGAATTCATTCAGACCTAGTGCATCAAAATACACCTTTGAGACTATAGGGATACCACAAAGGCAATCCCTATTTGGATGGAGAAACAAATTGGTTTCAGACATTCCATGACAACAGGAATGGGGTGTCAAATCCTATAGCGCTATATCATACTACCAACCGGTCTGGTGAACAAAATAAGTACTATTCCAAACATTTATTTTATAATATTTGAAAAATTAGAGTTTAAATCATAGATAATCATTCAGTTTGCAAAAAGATAACTACAAATATGTATAATCAATTATACTTTTGAAAACATGAAAATAACAGATAGGTACACATGCTTCACCCCAAAACAGTTTGAAAACAGTAAAAGGGGGGACTATGTACTCACTTGAGAGTGCTTAGAAGTCTTGAACAACTACCAAGCAAGCTAGAGGAGTTCCGGAAATCAAACGGTACCTAATATAGGAAACTACATGAATAAACCGGACCTAATTCGGAAGATTGGATAGGATGAGGTCCCGTAAACCAAATGAGTGTGGAAACTCATATGATATGGTTTAACAAGGCCTACATACTAAAAGGGAACCAAACCTAAGTGCTTACGACCCATTACGACCCGTTTAGGTAGCTTACGCTACTTTAACGCGTCGTTCGCGCAAAACGCGTTCGGACCGCCTAACTAGTCCTATGACAAGTATTATATGCCTAAACATGTTTAATTTTGTTGCATAATCAGTTAAGTGACAAAATTTTGGGTTACATATGCTTAAATATCAATTATGCATGAAAAGGGTATTTTGGTAATTTTCCTAAGGCATATAAACTACTTATCATACAACTACTTAAACGAAGTGGCCATAAGGTATAACCTCGGAAGGTTATTTCCAATACAATTATGGTCACTTAAAGCGTTTGGTCGGATCCTAAAGATCGACCAAATGGGCCGGGTTCGAAAGTATAAGCGATTGTTTAGATCGCTTACCTTACGACCCTACATAAGCACTAATCTAAAAGTGACGAGCTAAACATGTTTAACAAAGTTTGAAAACAAGTTGGATATCAAAACAAATGGTTTTGATACCTAAGAGTTGTTTGGTTACAAAATACGCATAAACTTGCATTTTGGCCGAAACTACGACTCGTCACTACACCTAAACAACGTGGTAATCAGTAGTAGGGACTATAACCATCGTGATTACGCTCACGTTGCGAAGTTCAAACGAACTTCTCATTGACCATAGACTGGTCAATGCAGAAAGTCAAACAAAGTTTGACTTTTAAGCTAGAAATAGATTTGGTTCCAAGTATTCTCAGGTAGGTAGTGAATAATCACTACCACTTAGAGAAATCTCAGACCAAATGTGCAGAAAATGAATGAGGGAAATGGCCTTATATAGTTTTTCACAAACCGTTAGGATCATTTCTTGGAGAAGAGGGAATGATCCTGGCCATACAATTGTCAAAGAAAGATTGGGGGACTTGTTCTCCACACAAACCAGCCCATAGCATGAAAAACCATGGATCAAAACCATTGGAACAAGAGGAAATGACCAGATTCAATGTTTCTGCAACTCTGATGTGCTGGGCACTGCTTACGGACTGTAAGCAAAGGTCCATACGGACCGTAAGGGACCTGCAGACCAACAACTTTCAAAAATGACAGATTTAGCCCCTGAAGCCCCAAACTTGGTTTTCGATGCATTTTTGACACGTTTAAGCCCCGTTAACCCCATTTCAAAGCTCTAAAATGAAGTTAAAGTATAGGGAACTTAAAATGTGCTCAAAAATATCTCGGATGTCGGCTCGTTTGGTCGTACGGTTGCGTTGTTCGGTTAATTACGACGGAAGTCGTAACGAACGCAAAAACGATCCAAATTAAGCGACGAATGAAATTTTATCATGCCAATCACTAAAATAAAATATTTTAATGATTACATAAATTTTTGGGTGTCCGGATATATTCAGAACGTAAGATATGCGTGAAAATGCAAACTTATGCACTTTTTGACGCTTTTAGTCCCTGAATGACCAAAAGTTTATTTTAGCATACCGAACCCCTCAAAGCCTATTTCTAAGCCATGTAGAGGATATTTAGGGTATGTTTAACTTATGATCAAGTTCTGGAAGGTTCGTTACTATACAAATCGGTATAGTTTCGCAGTTTGACACAATTAGTCCCTGCGATCGAACAAACTTGATTTCAACACACCAAACCATCCAAAACTTATTTCTAATTTATGTGGAGGTTATTTAAGGTATGTTAAGCCTATTTCACTATTCCGGAGTGTTCGTTGCATTAAACTGGTTATATTTACGTATCAGTGTGCGTATAACCTTCCAGCAAGCGATTTAGAGCCCGAAATCCAACGAGAATTGATATGTGCAAATGATACACATAATTATACAAATCCCAAGTATGAAACACAACATTTCATTGGTTTGGTATTGTTTGATGGTCATAGTGACACAGGTGTCACAGTCTCCCCTACTTTAGGAAATTCGTCCAGAAATTTAATTTTAGAGGAAACTTGTGGAGACAGCTGTGATGGTTTCGCTTTCAAATAAATCCTTTGAACCCTAAGTAAAACTCTGGGCCATGTTAGGTTTCTTAGTGAAATTGTCAACCCTCAAAGTGAAGTCCTTGTAGTAGCAAAACATGGAGTTTCGGACTATGGACGAAAGAACGTTTCTCATGAAGACTTATCATAGGAAACTTGTATGTGCTTGAAATCAGAATTGGGGAGTGTAAGATAAAATGACATCGGTCAAGGTCCAAGACTTCTCCCGTATCATTACTCTTGTCACTATAGGTCTTAACACACGACAAAACTTCATGTGGTTTCTGTGCACTGAATTCCATAATTATGTAGGCCTCCATAATTATGTAATTCCTTGCACAGTCCGCACAGTTCATTTCATAATGCGTAGGGGAAATATCAATTGAATAAACATGAAGCGACTTGACTAGACCACCAAAGGGTCTTTTTAACTAGATCAACAAACGAGCTTTTTAACTAGATCAGCACATGATCTTCTTAACTAGATCGTTGTATAATCTTTTTAAATAGACCACTTTAAAGGGATCTTTTCAATTATATCATCTCATGATATTCTTAACCAGATTTTCAAAATCAATCTGTTTAACTAGACCACTCTAGGGAGTCCAATTATAGAATAGTACTTTATAACCCATGGGACTTAACTACAACGTTGAAGTCCATTAAGGATTTAAGATAGTACCTTTAGATATCCTACTATGAATCCCTCATATGAGATATGGAAGATTCTATGAGGATTTGGATGGATCACATAAAAACACAAAACATATAAGAAAACACATAAGCACATAATTACATAATTGATTAACTTGATTATTAATTTGTTATCTTTGGACACGGATATTTAAAGCACACCAGGAATCCAATTCATGGATTTCATTTGGCACTTTAAACATAAGAATCTAACTATGGAGATAGAAAGATCTTTAATAGGAATTTGGATTTATCCTTATTGAATCGTAATATACGTATTAAGGCATACGAATAATTCAATTAAGGGCTCTGATTTGAGCGATAATCATCCATAAAGATCTAATTGTGAAGATAAAAAGATCCTATATGGATTTTAGAATTTTTGTAACGAGAGGTGTTTCGACACCTTGCACTAGGCGTGCTTAAGTCGATACACAAGGTAGAAAGTTCATGAGGTTGAGGCGCTAGATATGCCAGGCGACATATGAAGCAGAGTTTGAAGGTTGAGCAGCAGCAGGATTTGTAACAACTTTGCTTTGGATTGCAAAGCGGCACATGTTAACCAAATGTCCCCATCGTCCACCGTGGGTACATTTGAAATAAGGTATTTGATTCGGATGATGATGGTGGCATTGATTGCTCTAAGGAGCGGTTCCCTTGTATGGCTTCATCCCTGAGACGAGTCACGGTGATAGCTAAATCAACAGCCTTCTGGTAGTACGACGCCTAATTGATGGAAAATTGCAGCACCTAGTTCGGACATTGTTGTTGCGATGAAGAGGCACCATGAAGAAAATGGGAGACATGGGAGGAAACAAGGGAAATGAAAACAGAATAACAATGCATAAAATTGCGATCATTTGTTTGTTACCTAAGGCAAACAAATGGGACATTATCTAATCAAAGTAAATGGGTCAATATAATGTATCGCGAAGACATGCTCGCCTATAAGTGGACACTCACCCCAAGAGTTCCCAGGTAAGAGTGACTGGTCCGATACTGCGGATTTGTACGAACACTCTAGCCTTAGACAGAAGACCCAGGGTACAGGCACCCACCCTTCCAGTTTGCACGTGTTCACATTATTTAGACCAAACTTTGACGGGATTTCGAAAACTTAGAGGGTTCAAAACCTTACAATCAATCATCCTAGAACAGATGATTAGTTTTCAAAGCGGATTCAAAATTTGTGCTCTTATTGTGGTTGTCACCTAAGGATAAGTGACGGTATTGTTTTAAGACTAAACACGAGATAACTCACGTTAGGGTCCTAGGAAGGTTATAGTCTAGGTCAAAGCATCACTAATAACCTAATTCCCTATAACCATTGGCTCTAATACCAACTTTTATGTCACACCCCGACCATGTAAAACAACAAGACGTGGCGGAAACGTCGGGGAGTGTTGTAACATAATCATTGTTTCACAACCATGGATCAAATAATTTTGTTTTATTGAATCATTGAAATCTTTGTTCTATTACAAATCAGATAAATACAAATATTGACTTTCAAATTTTAAATTCTCTAAGGCACAGGTCCATCCTAAGTGTAGTTTGTATCAACAATCGTCATAAAGCAGCACCTGAAACATGTGTAAAAATAGGTACGTCAGCATAAAAATGCCTGTGAGATACATAGGTTTTATTGTAATTAGGATTCATGACTTATGAGTTTAAAGAAAAAGTTTTAATAAAAGTAGTCATGATCCTTGTAAAAGGTTTTCTTTTATAAATCATTTATAAGAAATCAGATGGTATAAAATAATAATACATAGAAAATTTAATAAGTAAGTAAAATGAGTTTGTATAGGATATATTGTTAGAAAAACAATATTTTGATAAAAAGGTTTATAGTATACATAAAAAATATACTTTGGTTTTTAAGAAAGTCGAATAAGTAATATATTAAAATATATTTCAGTTCCAATATTGTTAACCCAAGTGTACTAAATAACAACACGGTATGTAAAGTGATGAAAACACTTATATATAAGAAGTACCAGTGGCGTATCAACCATGTTTTCATCACATCACACCCGTCCCGTTATCTAAACACTAACCAAAACCCAACCGTTAGACAAATAGTATATTAAATATACCTTAGTTGTTTTAAATAATAATTTTCAGTAGTATATCAAAAGTATACTTTGGATTTATAAATAACATATTAAACTATGTTTTGGATTACAAATAACAAATTAAACTATGTTTTGGATTACAAATAACATATTAAACTATGTTTTAGATTTTTAACAAATATATGTTGGTTTTGTACGATATCACATATGAGAGCATATCAAACTATACTTTTGGGAGTATAACTTAATATACAATAATAATGAGACTTAAGAATTCATTCAGACCTAGTGCATCAAAATACACCTTTGAGACTATAGGGATACCACAAAGGCATTCCCTATTTGGATGGAGAAACAAATTGGTTTTAGACATTCCATGACAACAGGAATGGGGTGTCAAATCCTATAGCGCTATATCATACAACCAACCGGTCTGGTGAACAAAATAAGTACTATTCCAAACATTTATTTTATAATCTTTGAAAAATTAGAGTTTAAATCATATATAATCATTCAGTTTGCAAAAAGATAACTACAAATATGTATAATCAATTATACTTTTGAAAACATGAAAATAAAAGATAGGTACATGAAAATAACAGATAGGTACACATGCTTCACCCCAAAACAGTTTGAAAACAGTAAAAGGGGGGACTATGTACTCACTCGAGAGTGCTTAGAAGTCTTGAACAACTACCAAGCAAGCTAGAGGAGTCCCGGAAATCAAACGGTACCTAATATAGGAAACTACATGAATAAACCGGACCTAATTCGGAAGATTGGATAGCATGAGGTCCCGTAAACCAAATGAGTGTGGGAACTCATATGATATGGTTTACTAAGGCCTACATACTAAAATGGAACCTAACCTAAGTGCTTACGACCCATTATGACCCGTTTAGGTAGCTTACGCTACTTTAACGCGTCGTTCGCGCAAAACGCGTTCGGACCGCCTAACTAGTCCTATGACAAGTATTATATGCCTAAATATGTTTAATTTTGTTGCATAATCAGTTAAGTGACAAAAGTTTGGGTTACATATGCTTAAATATCAATTATGCATGAAAAGGGTATTTTGGTAATTTTCCTAAGGCATATAAACTACTTATCATACAACTACTTAAACGAAGTGACCATAAGGTATAACCTCGGAAGGTTATTCCCTATACAATTATGGTCACCTAAAGCGTTTGGTCGGATCCTAAAGATCGACTAAATGGGCCGAGTTTGAAAGTATAAGCGATTGTTTAGATCGCTTACCTTACGACCCTACATAAGCACTAATCTAAAAGTGACAAGCTAAACATGTTTAAAACATGTTTAACAAAGTTTGAAAACAAGTTGGATATCAAAACAAACGGTTTTGATACCTAAGAGTTGTTTGGTTTCAAAATACGCATAAACTTGCATTTTGGCCGAAACTACGACTCGTCACTACACCTAAACAATGTGGTAATCAGTAGTAGGGACTATAACTATCGTGATTACGCTCACGTTGCGAAGTTCAAACGAACTTCTCATTGACCATAGACTGGTCAATGCAGAAAGTCAAACAAAGTTTGAATTTTAAGCTAGAAAGCGATAAAAGAACGAAAGAGGACTTACAAAGGGTCCAAATAGATTTGGTTCCAAGTATTCTCAGGTAGGTAGTGAATAATCACTACCACTTAGAGAAATCTCAGACCAAATGTGCAGAAAATGAATGAGGGACATGGCCTTATATAGTTTTTCACAAACCCTTAGGATCATTTCTTGGAGAAGAGGGAATGATCTTGGCCATACAATTGTCAAAGAAAGATTGGGGGACTTGTTCTCCACACAAACCAGCCCATAGCATGAAAAACCATGGATCAAAACCATTGGAACAAGAGGAAATGACCAGATTCAATGTTTCTGCAACTCTGATGTGTTGGGCACTGCTTACGGACTGTAAGCAAAGGTCCATACGGACCGTAAGGGACCTGCAGACCAACAACTTTCAAAAATGACAGATTTAGCCCCTAAAGCCCCAAACTTGGTTTTCGATGCATTTTTGACACGTTTAAGCCCCGTTAACCCCATTTCAAAGCTCTAAAATGAAGTTAAAGTATAGGGAACTTAAAATGTGCTCAAAAATATCTCGGATGTCGGCTCGTTTGGTCGTACGGTTGCGTTGTTCGGTTAATTACGACGGAAGTCGTAACGAACGCAAAAACGATCCAAATTAAGAGACGAATGAAATTTTATCATGCCAATCACTAAAATAAAATATTTTAATGATTACATAAATTTTTGGGTGTCCGGATATATTCAGAACGTAAGATATGCGCGAAAATGCAAACTTATGCACTTTTTGACGCTTTTAGTCCCTGAATGACCAAAAGTTTATTTTAGCATACCGAAACCCTCAAAGCCTATTTCTAAGCCATGTAGAGGATATTTAGGGTATGTTTAACTTATGATCAAGTTCCGGAAGGTTTGTTACTATACAAATCGGTATAGTTTCGCAGTTTGACACAATTAGTCCCTACGATCGAACAAACTTGATTTCAACACACCAAACCATCCAAAACTTATTTCTAAGTTATGTGGAGGTTATTTAAGGTATGTAAAGCCTATTTCACTATTCCGGAGTGTTCCTTGCATTAAATTGGTTATATTTACGCATCAGTGTGCGTATAACCTTCCAGAAAGCGATTTAGAGCCCGAAATCGAACAAGAATTGATATGTGCAAATGATACACATAATTATACAAATCCCAAGTATGAAACAAAATATTTCATTGGTTTGGTATTGTTTGATGGTCACAGTGAGACAGGTGTCACAATTTCGTCCCGAAATTCAAGCGATGTTGTCAGTCGCCGGGGAGTTGTGAACCAAATGTGGTCACTTAGGCTTAATTTGGTCTTCATATTCCCAAGTAAACTATGGGTCATAATATGATTTCCAACGAACTCTAACAAACCAATTACGACTTCTTCGGGTCTTGCGGACTCCCAGTCTGCAACCTCAACAGGTTCTTTAATAAATTGGAGTTTGTCATTGACGTGAATCCTGTTTGCGGGAATAACAACTGTTCCCAGAGTCAGACTCTTCTAAAGACCAGACACATGGAATGTGTCCTGATCACTACTGATCTTCTCTGGAAGTTTCAGTTTGTGAGCAATGGTCCCTGATCCTTTCCAAGATCTCGAAAGGTCTAATATACCGTGGGTTCAACCTCCCAGCTTTCCAAATCATACCACGCCTTCCCAAGGCGAGTCCCCCATTAAAACCATACTTCTTATCTCCAATTCCAACGGTTTCCGCCTCTCGTCGGCGTAGCCTTTCTGTATATCGCGTGCTGTCTTGATATGATCACATATCTTAACGATCTTGCCTATAGTTTTCGTGAACCAATTTGGGCCAGTAAATCGTTTTTCTTCGGTCTCCGCCCAACACGAAGGGGGACCGATACTTACGTTCCCATAAAGCATCACACGAAGCGGCCCAAACAACGGTGTGATAAATATTATTGTCGGAAAACTCCACTAAGGGTTGGTGAGTAATCCATTTTTTCATCAAAGTTTATCACACAAGCACATAGCGAGTCTGCCAAAGTTCGAATCGTTCGTTTTCCTTGGCCATCTGTCTGAGGGTGAAATGTAGTACCAAGGTCCAATCGTGACCTAAACGCCTTTTGAATCACCTGCCATATCCTTGGCACAAAACGACCATCTTGGCCGGACATGATAGAATCAGGCATCCCATGATGTACCACGATCCTTCTAGGCTAAATCTCTGCTAATTCCCTTATGTTGTCTTCCTCACTGCTCGGTAGGAAATGTGCAGGCTTGGTGAGTTCATCAATAATCACCTAAATCATATCGTGACCTCTTTGGGTTCTTGGTAGCTTGCAAGGAAATCCATTAAGGTTCGTTCCCACTTCCACATGGGAATCTTTGGCTGTTGCAGCAGCCCTGATGGTTTTTGGTATTCTGTCTTAACTTTGACACAAGTAAGACAGTTACCCACATATGTACATATATCAGCTTCCATCTTGGGCCACTCATATTAATCCTTCAAGTCTTGGTACATCTTGTCGGATCCTAGGATGGATCGAGTACCTTGACCTATGAGCCTTGCCCCAAAATAAACGTTCGTAAATTGTCGCGAAACGGAACCCAAAGTCATTCCATGAAGTACAAGGTTTCGTCTTCCTTAGGAAATAATTGCACTTCCATTCATGTAACACTTCAGCTTGAAGGTTTGCTGATTTGAGCGTCTCTTGCTCAGCTTCACGAATCCAAGTCACGAGATTTGTCTGTATGGTCATCTCTAAGGCTCGCACCCTTAGAGGCTTTGCGCAATCCTTGCTGCTCAAGGCGTCTGCTACAACGCTTGCCTTGTTAAGGGGATACTTAATCTCGCAGTCGCAATCATTCAGTAGCTCAGTCCATCTTCGTTAATATTTAAGTCCTTATGATCAACGGTGTGCTGAAACCCTTGTGAACAGTAAAGATCGTGCAGCGTTTTCATACAGGTAATGACGTTAAATCTGCAATGCGCAATTACTATACCTAGTTCAAGGTCTCTTCTCATGATCCCTTAATCAACGTGACGCGTATACGATGACTTGGTCTCGTTGCATCAACGTGCAATCGAGACCTTATCGAGAAGCGTCACAAGAACCGCAACTGTATTGGTACTGTTAGGTGAAGACAAGATAGGTGTCGACTATGTTAGGGTTGCTAACGGTTGAGCAGTCCTTGAAAGGTTTTCTAGGGGTCGGCAAATACAGCCTATAATCCACAAAATTCTTAGTTGCGTCTTTGGGACTCCTCAGTTCCTGATTGCAAGGTCGACATGAATCTCATTCCTATCCCCCACGTATCCAAAGGATCTTGCCTCATGAATCCCAGGTTCGCACTTAGATATCCTAACACACAACTGTTCTTTCTCTGAGAGTCACAAGATAAATTGCAGATGTTGCTCATGACTTTCCTTAGTCCTTGAGCTTATGAGAATGTAGTCAACAAATATAATAATGATCTTAACGAGGTATGTCTTACACACCTGATTCATGAGGTCCACAAATACTACTGGTGCATTTGTTAAGCCAAACGGCACGACAAGGAACTCGTAATGCTTGAAGCAAGTCCTAAAGGTCGTTTTAGGGATATTTTCTGCTTGTATTTGCTGTTGAGGACATACTGACCTCAAGTCACTCTTCGAGTAGTAACTAGAACCTTACGGTTGGTTCAACAAGTCATCAATCCTTGGCAAAGGACACCGGTCCCTGATATCCAATTCTCTGAAGTTGATGCAAAACAGAAACTGCCAACTTTCTTCTCTCGCCCTTAACTAATGATACCATGTCCTTAAGTCTACTTTGGAATAGTAGCTGGGACCTTGTAGTTGGTCGACAAGTCCTCGGTTCTCGGTAAAGGGGTACCGATTCTTGAGGGTTAGTTGCCTATCTCCCTGTAACCTATGCGTAATACTTCTTCCACATTAGTTCTTCTGAGTTCCTCTCAGATTTGACAGTGTACGCGTGTAATATCTGTCGTCCTACTTCCTAATGAATATCACCAGGGGCTTCTCACAGTGAAAGGATCGGCCTGGTAGATTTCCCTTGTCTAGCAGCTCTTGCAGTTGCATCGGAGGTTCATGTATCTCAGACGAAGCTAGTCGGTAAGGCGTCATCTGTCACCGGTATTGCTCCTGGCACTAGGTTTATCCTAAACTCCTCTTGTCGCCGTGGAGGTATTTCTGGCAGGTCTTCAGGAAAGGCTTCTTGATACTCCTCCACCACGGGGATGTCTTCAGGCTCTGGCTTCTTGGTCTCCTTATCGACAACATGAGAAGGGAAAGCTATGCAGTTTATTCGGAGGCGCTCATGTGTCTCTATGACCAATGTGAGATGTCGCAAATCCACTGCCTTATGGGGCCTAGTGCCCTCGCATCTATTGCAAGAAGAATGTGTACCATAAGTGTTTCATTATTCGTAAGAGGGATGCGAATGATTTTCCTTATGTCGAATAACTTTAGCTCTAACCTTGGATATCCATTCCAAGCTAACTACAGTATCATAACTTCCCAAGTCAACGGTAGTGGAAGGTTCCTGCCTCCTAAGTTCCGAAGGACAATCCTTAATTCTCTCATTCGCTTTAACTAACCTTCTATATGCCAATTCTATGGAATACGGGGCATCTATTCTACTTGAAACTAGGTCAAGTAGTTTATTAAGTTCTAAGCATACAAGGTTAAAGTCGGTGCCAGTATTAATCCGTAAATAGATGCATAGAGTTGGTTAATAGGGAACGTACCCGTAACCGCATTTGGATCCTAGCGTGCTTTACGAGCTTCGATCGTGAAGACCTTTCCACACTTGGTTCTTCCTAGGGAAATATTTCCTAAAGTGCCCTACTTCACCACATCTGTAGCAACCTGGAACTTTACCATTGTCTCTTCCGTCTAGATCCTTCACCCAACAGGCATCCTTGCTGTGCCCTTCTTTTCCACACTTTCCACACTTAGGCTTCAGACATCGACCTTCATGGTAAAAATTTCATTCCTCGCATCTCGGCTTATTCCCCAAGTATACCTTACCACCGGCCTTATTAGTGGCTCCATAAGCCTTCCTGCCATGGGGCGGGTTCACTTCCCTTCTTTTGTTTGCTTTAGAGCTTCGATAGGTGACTTGGGTGCCTATCTTTAAGTTCGAAGACTTCCTTTTCTTATTGCCCAAAGACTCCAAATGAGTCTCTTTCTTGTTTGTCTCAAATTCCGAAAACTTTCCCGTACGTAGAGCTTCTTCAGTAAGTGTGACACTTAAATCGATAGCCTCTATGATGGTTGGAGGCTTTGAGGCAGTAACCATGCTCATGATTTGCAGTGCAAGTCCATAAATGAATCGCTCAATCCTCTTGAATTCTGGCTTAACTAAGTAGGGAATGACCCTAGACAAGTCATGAAAGTGTTGGACGTACTCAGCGATCTTCGGCCCGTACATTTTCAAATTCCAAAACTCAATCTCAAGCTTCTGGATTTCGGCCCTAGAACAGTATTTCTTCTCCATCATTTCCTTGAGCTCGTCCCATCTTAGTGCATAAGCAGCATCTTCACCAAGGGTCTGAACCTGAAGGTTCCACCAGGAGAGTGCGTCATCCAAAAACAACGCTAAGATAAAGGTAACACTCCGCTGGGGCGAACAGTTACTCATTCCCAGGACGGAATCAGTCTTTTCCGCCCAACGAACAAATGCAACGACACCTCCTGTACCGTCAAAGTTCAATGGCTTGCAGTCTAGGAACTGTTTATAAGTGCAGCCAGTTGGGGGGTTACTTCCAGAAGTGCCATCGCTGCGTCCAGAGCAGTGGGCTTCATACTGCGCTATAGCTCGGGAAATGCGCTCATTGAGTTCGGCCTCAGTTCTTGGTAACGTACTGGTGTCTGTGTCACGTCTGGGCGGCATTCCTTCTGGCAAAAAGGTACGGGGTAGGTAAGACAACATTCCCTAATTGTCTCTGAGGTACATATTACCACAAGCAAGCATGTAATCACCCAATATCACATGCATATATAATTAACAATGTATAAATAAGGAAACAACCACTGAGCTTTCATATAGGCTTGACAACTTGACTTATTGTTTGTAACGGGGAAAAAAATGAACTCGAGGTTACATCACCTCGGTCATACAAGTTTCATAATATGAAAGTGGTAGTTATTTTCCTTCTACATTTGTTTTTCTTGGGTCTTTAGCTCCACAAGACGGATATACTTTCCAAGAGATGGGGGTTGTTCATGTAGGGGTGATAGAGAGTGTAACATCACTGAATCTTTCCCGCGTGTTAGCCATCTTCACTTGCTTAGAAACTGTTTCCTAAACGGCTCGTAGATAGGTAGAAGTTTTAGATACGAAGTAGGCAAAGACAGGTTTCCTACTTTGTAAAGTGCTAAGGCAACTGTCTAGGTATTGTTCTACCAGATGAAGGCGTGAACACCTAGAGATTATTTTTGGAGGGGTGGTGATCATCAGCCTGACCCGCAGAGTCCGCAAGGATTTCCATGCACTACAAGTCGTTATTACGTGGGCCCCCATAATAATAAATTGTCTTGCACAGCTACCCCAATTTTCCCTCGTCCAAGCAGATGATTAACCAAAGAGGGGACACTACTGTCCTTATACCTCTGACATGGAAAGGACCATTGCGGTGGTCCACGCGCTAACATTTGTCATCATTACGCGCGAATAAGCACGATGATTAAACGTAATAGGAATAAGGAGAATTCCTAGTGGTTGGAGGGGCACCTTTAAGATGAATACTTCATCTTCCTTGTGTGGTCAAGTGTGTCGTCAATCTTGCTTCACAAAAGCCACAGGGACCTCGTCCTTCTGATGAGGGTGCTGTCCAGGGTTGCCTCCTCCGCCTCGCCGTCACTACCGTAGTCAGGCACCTTCGCATCCGAGAGGGAAGAAAAGCCATCTTCTACGGAACTAGCTCAGGATCTCGATTGGTAATCACTCCAGTCATGAGCTTCATAGTAAACGCGAGGTCGACATTCTCATCGTGCGAGTCAAGAGCAATAATAGGATTCAAAGTCGAAGGTATCTTGTTCACGTCAATAATTATTCCGTACACTTATACGTATATATATATATATATCAATAAATATGTTACTTAGCATAAACAGGAAAATAAATGCATCATATCACATATAACTCTCGTTTGTCCTTTCGGGGGGGGTCATTTTATCTTTGGCAAGTCTATCCCACATAGACTATGCCTTAATTTGCACCTTAATTTGGGGTATTCTCCTCCCTACTAATGTCCTTGCCTTGTCTTTTACTTGAAAAATGTTTGACTCATGGATCTTGACGCTTACGTGAATGCAATGAAAAACCTTTTGTAAAATGTTTTCCTGGAAGAGTCCTAGTGATTGTAGTCTCGACTCGAGAAGGAATCCTAGTTCACTACAACCTGGCTGTGATACCAAACGGTCACACCCTGACTTTTGCGGAAGCGTATGATGTGTGACTTGTTTAATACCATTGCATTCAATCATAATAAACAACTATATGATCAAAACGATGTTCATCCATTCATTAAGTTTAAAATATTACAAGCACCATTTATTTAAGTCTTAAACACAACCTTCGACTAAGTTACAAAACGACGAAAGTGGATGACATCTAAACTTGGAATTTCACGTCTAGAAATAACACCAGCGCCCAAGATCCAACTTGTTACCTGAAATACATGTAGTTTTGGAAAAACACCAACAAAAGTTGAGCGAGTTCATGTGTTTTGTATGAGTACTGAAAACCTTGTAAACCTTCGAGAAACTCCTTTGAAAACAGGTATGAAAAGCATTTATGAACAAATTAAATTAAAGTTTTGCAAGGACATTAAAACATGTGAAGACATAGGGAGCACTCGAAATGAGTAGGCTTATACCCTCGTCGATTCCCTCGACTATGTCGAATTCCCCTTCGACTATGTCAATTTACCTTGACTATGTCAATTTACCTTGACCATGTCAATTCACCTTGACTATTGTCGATTTACCTCGACCGGGACACCGAAGCACTCAAGTGGTCACAAGTACCATGAGTGGGGTTCGGCCGTACCCGTTAGATCTAACCTTCGTCCCTAATTAAGAGATAATGGCATTTCAAATTCAAACTATGCTCACATGATCTAATAGTTTATTTCATAGTCAATTCATACCGTTTAAACATTCGTAACATGTATTCCACCTCCAAGAGTTATAAATCCGAAAACAGTTAAGAAAAAAGGGAGACATAAACTCACGGTTTTGTGTTCTTCAATCCGTCGTAACTCACGCTGCCACTAGTGTGCATGACTACCTACAACGTACTATGGTCTATTAGACGAGCGGGTCGTGCCTTGACTTAGTATTAATTTGTGTCTTTGAGTTACGTTTCTTTGTGTCCTTAATATTATTAACAGTTATATAATTATTTGTTAAAATAACAAATATTTTAACTTAAATCATATTTATTAACTTTTGGAATAATTGTTAAAACAATATAATTTAACTCGTTACTTTTCAAGTACTTATACATGTATATCCTTCCCAATGATGGGTGTATTTGAATTTGTATTCTTATACTTGTATATTTTTTCCATGTATTGGGGTCGTATTTCGGAGTGTATTTATACGTACGAGAATACGTATTTTCTTGTAATTGTTAAGTATTCTTTATACTTAATTTTGTATTAATTTTTCCGGAATATTATCTTTAACAAAAATTTACCAATATATATTTCCAAAATATATATTGTAATAAATATTATTTAGAAAAATTATTTATAATTTTTCTTTTGGCAAAAATACTTGTATTTACTCAAGTTTCAAAAATGATATATTTTCATGTATAGCTTGGAAAATATATATATAAACTCATTTTTCTCCAAAGATGATATATTTCAGATTATTCGAGAAAATATATCATTTACTTCAAAAATATTGTATTTAGTGTTTGTGTAAGAAAATATATATTTCTTAAAAATAATATATCTTCCAAAAATTTCAAGAAAAATATATATATGCATTCTTGCCAGAAATAATATATTTTTCCTTTGTCAAAAAAAAAAAATTGACATATTCTTGTAGTAATTGTAGAAATTATATTTTCATTTCCTTGGTGTCCAAAATATTATTTACCAAAACATGCTTTGTGAATAAATTCCGGAATATTTTGTGAGTTATATTCCTTGTTCGGTTTCACCAATATTTTTGTGTAAATGGGGGTATATTTATTCTTTGGAATTTTGGTAATATTTTGGATTATAATACTTGGTATTTTGATGTGTTATATTATTTCATGTCCTAAAATAATATAACTAACACACAAAGTATACAAACAATCACACACATGGTGACTTCTAAATATATATTTCCTACATACATATTTAGTCACTTTTATTTATAAAAACCAACCTTCAATATTTATAATTTTTGTAACAAAAATTATGGCAAAGTTTATTTAAAGATTTGTGGTTTGAAATACACTTGTAAACACTCATTTGGAAATATTTTTCTAAGTGTTTAATTTTTAGAAAAATTTTGCCATAGTTTCCCCTAAATATGGAGGTTTCCATGCTTTTCAAAGCATATCATTTTCTTTTAAAATCATCATTAATCATCAATAACATAAACAAGACTTACCTTATGCTTTCAATACGCAATTTACACTTTGACATGAACTTGAAATTTTGTAAAAAGTTGTAGTAACTTAGTATGCTATTTAGTAGGTTAAGTTACCCTTAAAAACATAGTTTATAGTTTATGAAACTCATTCTTGAAGATTTTAGTCCTTCACAACTTGTATGAAGATTTTCTAAAAATATTTCTTCTTGTATTTTTCTTGTTAACAATATGTTTCTAGCTTTGATTTAAGACTTAAAACATGTTTACTTCCTTTAAACACCATGATCATGTTAAATCTTGTAGTAAACTTTAGTTTCTTGAAAATATTATTCTTGAAATCATCATTTTACAAGTCTTATAACATGTTTCATACTTTATTATTCATAAAAACAACTTCATTGTTCAAGTTCATGTTTACATAGAGGATGATCATTATGATTTTCTCCAGATCTATCCTTATACTTGCTAGATCATGTGTTTAATCATCATCTAGCAAGGTTCTTATGATGATCAACATCATAAACACAAGAGATCATCATTCAGGTACACTACATACACTTAAAACAACTTGATCTTCATGTTTTAGAGCTTTATGTTCATGTTTATGCTTATGTTTCTTCATGATTTTTATGTTTAGCAACTTATATCATCTTTTAACCAACATAATATGAAGTAAAATGAGATCACAAAAGTCTTACTACTAGCACAAGGCTAGGGATGAACAAGAGAAGAAATGAGGTGGATAAAAGCACTAGAGAGAGGTTCTTCAATCTCCAAGGCCTCCAAGCTTTCTAACTTAGCTTCTTACACCTCTAGATCACCGTGGATTAGTTGGAAATTGATTGAAAATGAGGGTTGTATGGGAGGGGGTTTGGGCCGTGAACAATGGGGGAGGGAAAGAAGAGGATGAAGCTTGGGGGTGATCAAGTGAATATAGTGTTTAGTCTTTAGGTTTTTATAAAAACTTCCAATAGCATATGGCATAATTGTGGGTATATTCCCTAACATCTATACTATATAATAAAAGAAACCATTTTGGGGACACTTGTCATCATATTAGGCCATGCTTTATAGATAAGTGTTATTTTAGTTTAATCTTTTCTAATTAATTATAGATAATCCTCCTACTAAATATTATTTAGTTTAATCTCCTTCTCATTTATAATATTATTTATTTAACTAATAGAGTAAATTACGATTTTGGCCCCTGTGGTTATATCACTTTTACACTTTTAGCCCAAAAAGAATTTTTAACATCTGAGCCCCCAACGTCTTTTTTTCTAATCTTTTCGGCCCCTAACATCATTTTTCTAACCCTTTTGGCCCCTAACGTTTAATGGATGAGGTTAGTGTTAGGGGCCAAAAGGGTTAGAAAAAAGACATTGAGGGCTCATATGTTAAAAAATTCTTTTTGGGGCTAAAATGGTAAAAGTGATATAACCACAGGGGCCAGAATTGTAATTTACTCTAAGTAATATTATTTATCATTTATACATTTACGGAGTTTTAAATAATGGGTTAAATTTATTGAGACTTCGTAAATAAATTTTGATACAACAAAATAATGTATTTATATCAATCTAAATTTTTATCTATACTATACTATATAATAAAACATTAATGTGTGACACATGTCGTTCATTGTAGGTATTTATTTTATGATTTTCTCGCCTCACTTCTAAATTTATCTTATATTAATTAAATAAATTAATCAATAAGGAGCTAATATTAAATGTTATCCTACTTTAAATTTTGAATACCATTCTTCTATTTTTATAATAAAATATTATCCAAAATTGTAAATTGTTAATTTTAAAACAATTTAAATAAAACAAATTATTTATCACGAAAACCAAATTTTGTATTAATATATTAAATATTTTTATTTTCACTATACAAAATTACATTTGCTAACTTTTTTATTATTTGGTATATAAAATTACATTAATTTAACTCGTGTAATAAATGAGGTTTTTTAAAGATGTATTATTTTATTATTTGGTAAACAATATTACATTTATTCAATCCTTGTAATACATGTGGTTTTAAAGATATAATTTTTTTTATTTGGTATATAAAATTACATTAATTCAACACATACAATATGGTTCTTATATATATATATATATATATATATATATATATATATATATATATATATATAACTTATTTAATATATAAAATTATCTTTATTCAACCCGTGCAATAAATGAAGTTTTTAAAGATATAATGTTTTATTATTTAATATATAAATTTATTTACTCAACCCGTGTAATACACGGAGTTATAACCTAGTAATCTTATAAAATATAACAAGAAAATCAAGGGTGGGACCCGTGTCCCCTAACCGTCCAACATGGGGGGGGGGGGGGGGGGGTTAAAGTGTAACTTTTAATGGTTAGTTACTTGATTTAGTTGGAAAGTAATGGTGCTGGTTAGGTATTACATGTATTTAATGTTTATTAGATGTGTTATGATGTTCGGTGACCATAACTAGCTTTGTAACACTAAAACAATGCTTCTAGTGAAAATTTGATGTTTCGGGTAATGTCCGGTTGTTCGTTTCGTTACTGTTCGTTAAAGTGCTGAATTGCGCAGTTTAGTGTACTTTATGTTGTATTTTATGACAGTTTCGGTCCCCGATACTTAGGAAAGTATTCTGGACCACTAAACCACTTTTCTGCATTAAAAGCTGATTTATTGCTGAATTTGTTTATTTTCTGCAGAATTCGGCAGTTTCAGTGTGTTTCTGGCACTTTCTGGCACCTATGTCATCACTAGGAGGGTAATTTTGTAACCCCTACATTCCTACACTCTATACTAGTGTAATACTTGGTCATGGGCTTATTTTGTGTCTTAACATCATGTCTGTCTAATTACTGAACTCCCGTCGGTGCTTCTAGTTTGTCTGATAACTGTGCCAATTCTGTTCTGTGCGTTAATAGAACTATATCGTGTTGTATGTAGTAATGATAAAAGTCTTGCAACATGAAATGCCATTGTATGTATATAACAAAAATCAGAAACTCATTTGTCTTATAAACTAGATCATGCACAGTCATTAAAGCACAAATTACTTTCTAATTATTGTACGGAATGTACGGAAAAGTGCCAGTTGGCACAGATAAGATACATGACAATATATATATATATATATATATATATATGAATGACAATTGAATAAACAAACTACCAACACAATAATAACGTTAAAGTTGTTCTACTATAAGAAATAAATACATACCAAGAATTCAAGATGAACAACTTATACGAGGTCTGACAGGTCCTAAGTGTCTAACAGAATTAGCACACTTGTAGGTTACACACATACACGGATGCTCGCGTTACATTAGTAAAACTTTACGGAACACAAAACTGTGAGTTCATGTCCCTCCTTTCAAACTTTTCAATGTTTTATTGTTAAACAATCGAGGGGAAATATATGTTACAATAAATGGTATGTTAGCTATGGAATGAAATCACTTTAGATCATGTGCGCATAAGTAGAAAATGATCAAGAGTAACCATTAATCGAAATGACCTTGGTGCAAAAGGTGTAGATCTATTGAGTTCAGGCGAGCTCAACTCCTGGTTTGTTAACCTTTTAGGGGTACTTTTGTGGTCCGGTATCGGTAGAGTCCGAATAACATCGTCTAGGTTTGGTTGCTTACTTATGTGGCACACATATTAATGTATTAGCTACACAATAATGGATCCTCGAATTTCATAGACGCTATCACATACCAGTTTACGAAATATATTTCAAATGTTTTTTTTAGATTCAATTGATACAGAGAAAACAAGCGCATGAATTCACCAACTTATTGTTGACTTTTTAAAACTTACATGTATTTTAGGAAAGAAAGCATAACAAAAAGGAAGATCAATAATAGTAGATAAACAAGAATGATGGTCATTTTGAAGGGTTTGCCTTATATATTCCACCCTCGTACGTGCATATAGAAGTCAAAGCCTTGTTTTGAATTATCGATGTGAACTATGTTTTATTAAAGTTATTTTGTAACTTGAAATGGTATTTTGGGAAAATGTTGTGAACTTGTTTCAAACACTTTGTATTATGTTTCTAAACTATCTATGAATGGCATCGTTGATATATTATTGTTTACTAATCGAATGCAATGATTACCTTTCATAGTCACACGAATGTGCTTCTGCTACGAGCAGGGTGTGACTTTTTCACAAACACTCTTCTTATTCTTCTGTTGTAAAAAAGGATTACGAATATATTGATTCTAAGGTTAAATTTCCATGAAACGATGTTTGCTATTTTTTTTCTTTCAGAGTTTTTTTTTAAATTTGGCGTTTTGGTTAAAGATGACGTTTTTCAGTATGATCAATGGAAGTGATGGTAACATTGTTTATATAATGATATTTTTGGCGCATAGTTTAGTAGGGAATTTTTTATAATAAATGTTTGTAATAAAGTTTCAGTTACTATTTGTTCACCTCTATCTGTTAAATCTGCAACGCGTTTCATCATTAAGTTTGCCGTTTTTGTAAGAATGGCTTTTAGATAAATATGGCGTTTCATCTGGAAGGGACTGATGTGTATGCCTTGTAGGTTAAGGCGGGAATGTTGAATGGCGTTTTGCTTCTTAATTTGGCGTTTTGTGTTAGAGCAGTAAAAAGACTCTTTTACCCTTAATGAAGCGTGCCCAAGTAACAAAGTTGATGTTATTTACGAAAACACCACCGCGTCATTCTAATCCATAGATTGTTTTTATCCAGCGGATGAGGGGCGTTCTCACCGTTTTCACACTTTTAGGCATTTTCCCCAAATCTTGCCCCTATATATATATATTATCATATAAACTATTTAATAAATAAATTGTTTATTCATAAAGTCTTTTATATTAACAGTAGTGGGAATGCCCGCGCGTTGCAGTGGGTGCGCTTGTTTTGTCGGCTCTTAGTTGTTGTCGAGGTTGTGTGTGTTAGCCGTTATGCCCATTTGATTCGTTTAATCAGCTATTTGACCCATTTAGAGATACAACACCGACTTCAACATAAACCGAATGAATTTGGTGTAGCATTTTCAAGATATAACTGACATAATCATAAAAAAGGCAAATAACTGACATAACATATACAATCATCTGTTACATATATAATTTATGAATACACATTTTGCTCAACACGAAAATGTGAACGACCCACAAGTAAAAAGGTTCGAGAACATCTTAAAAATAACATGTCACAAATTGGAAATTCAATAAAAAGATCACATTATTTTCTGCGGTATCCAGGTGAAGTGGTTGGGGAAAGACTTGGTGTTCCTTGTGACCCAGGTTTGACTCCCACTCTCCCCATTATTTTCCGCGGCATACTGGTGAAGGGCGAATATGGGGAATACGGGTGGCGCCGGTTCGTCTTGGATGGGAGGCGAGGTTTTACTCTCCCCATTATTCCACTGTCATGCCTTCATGAGGGTGGATGTCGGGTTTCCGCGCATCTGTGAGAGCCAAGGGGCCGGCGGCGGTCGAGTAGTCGACCTTGGGCATAGCGCTCGGTGTCACGGTGGTTTGCACGTTGTTCCTTGTCGTTAAAAAAAACAATAAAAAGATCGCAAACTAATATTGAAGATTTATATAAAGCTTCGTACAGGGCTGTAGGATCGTGAAACGACCTAACGAGTCGATCAGAAGAGTGCTCAGACAGAATCAGAGGCGGAATTCATTGATTCGGTCTTCGTTTAGCTTGGATTCCCTATTAATTGTCTCGTATATTGATATCTAAACAATTTACAAGCTGAAGACACTTCGACAGCACCTCGGCGTCGGAAACCAGAACATTACAAATGAAATCGCATCAAGGGTATTTATAGGTGAAGCTATTCCGTTTGAAAGTGGCATGACATGCTTCAAACGGAATGGCATGCTTCAAATGGAATGGCACTCCTCAAACGGAATGGCACTCCTCAAACGGAATGGCATCAAATACCCTTAAATCCTACCCTATTTCTCGTATAACATGCCCTGATCTAATAAATCTAATGTAAGACTCGATACAAGACGAAGTCGACAGACATATGCACTAACAGACTCCCCCTCGGATGTTGACGAGTCTGAAGTATCGAGTTTTCTCATTCTTCATTCTTTACCGGTCTTCGGGCTCTTTCACAATCTGAGACTCGAACGAAGATGAAGTCGACAAACAACTGCACCAACAGACTCCCCCTTGAATGTTGATGGAATCTTCAGTGAGAGTCTTCATCATAACGACTCTTCAATCTTGATCGGTCTTCTTTCTTTATAAGCATGTACCAGGATCTTCTCTTTGGCTCTAACCTCGTCAGACTCCCCCTTTCATCATGATGGGATCGCCGTCTAGAATTAGCTATCACCTTGAGATTGCATCCTGGCTTTAACTCTGTTTAAGCTCATCTCCTGCACAATCTTCTCACAAACACATAAGTTTTTACTTAAATCAATAAGAAAAACTTACTAGTAATAGTTACATCAAGTTCAAATTAATGACCCTGATTAACTAATCTCACTTTCTTTCTCAATTCAAAATTTTTCAATTCAGCACTCACACTCCCAAACCAGTTCATCTTGTTTAGCACTTGGAATTTCGAAAATCAGCTCATCAACATCAGTTGTCGAAAATCTTTTTAGATTTTTCAAAAGTTTATGCTAAAACACTCCGAAAATCTTTTTGAATTTTTTAAATAAAGGAATGCAATACAGAAATATTTACAAACAATATTTTTGTGAGCTTGTGTAAGAGGATCATATAAGTGTATGTGACCAATCACTAGCACCGTTAAGCTTTAAACATTTTCAGTTCTAAACGATTCACATAGATTGACGATATCGTTGTCCACTTAAACTCAATCTAACAAATTTCGAAAAGCTTACCGATACATTAAGGTATATTAATTTTGCACTAAATTCTTATGGACCCCACGATCTCAGCATATCCCCTCATCATGCAATACACTAACTCAAGTAATGCCTTTAAACTTTTATCAACTGTGATTTGTGCAAAAACAAAGCAGAATGTTTAAACATTAACAATCAGGTCGATACTTCAGTATACGCAGAGAAAGTCCAATGTTTAAAAAAAATAAGAAAATAAAAATAAGTTGAAGTTGTTTAGGCTTTAACCACCAGGTCGATACTTCCGTATACGCAGAGGAGGTCCAAAGCTTAAACGAAACACCAAAGAAAATAAAGCAGAACGTTTAGGCAATAACATCCAGGTCGATACTCACGTATACGCAGAGGATGTCCAATGCTTAAACAAAATAAAGTAATAAAACAAGTTTAAATCTTTGCAAAATAAAATGCACAATCACAGCGACTTTTTAGCAAAGTTGTGAAAGTTCACAGACTTAACCAGTTTTATGTCTTTCGACAATCAGGGATTACTGAGTAGGTACACAATCAAGAAGGATAAAACTAAGTACTATGCTTTTGACCATGTTTCCCACTAGAACTAGGCTTTTTCATTTAGGTTTGTATCGTTATCGCAAATCTACTAGTCTAGCTGAGCCTATCGTCACATCTTTAGTAAGATCGTTTATCACATTATATATTTCCATTTCTTTAGCATGCTATGACAGTCCAACTGATCTACTATCATTTCCTCTTTTTCACACAAAAACTCAATTTTGAATTTTTTGATGTTTTTGACATTTTCAAATTTTCTAATTTTTTTAAAATTTTTACTCCCCCTAAAATCAAAATATGTCTCAATTTTGATTTTCTGGGAAAATTTGAAAACAAGTTGTACAAGAAATGTGACAACATGATGAGAATCACTTCAATTCTCCATTCACTTTGCTTGAACAATCAGAACTCCTCCTGACGACAAAACATTTTCCCATGGTGATTTCAAAACACTTATGTTTGTTTTAATCAAAATGGTTTTTCCGGAAAATAAGTTTTGTGAGTCATTTCTCAAACATCGGGATCATTCATCACCTTGTTTTCTTTAACCACTTGTAGGATTTAACATTTATCGATTTTTCAACACAATCACTTGTAGAAAATCAAGTACAACTTAATGTCCCTGATTTACCACTTGTAAGTCGAAATATCACCGAAGTGAATTTCTTAAGAAATATGCCAATTCCTGCTCCACTCTTACCAACCTGGGAGCTCTGGCAAGTCAGGTTTTTTTTATTTAAACAGATTCACCCAAGCCTGACGGTCCTTGGGTGATTTTGAATTCTTGTTCAACAATGGTGGAAAATTTGCATCATCCATTGTTAGACCAGAATTCTCATTTTTTACCTCAACACATGGCTCTTCTGGTTTTACCATACCAGATTCATTGCCTGAATATGGCTTATCTGACTTTAATGAGCCAGATTCATCGCCAACAACTGGCTCCTTTGTTTCCGGAGAAACAAATTCATCACCAGCAACTTTCTCTTCTTTCTTTGATTTCCCTTTCGTCCTCAGATTTGTATCTGATGAATTCGTTTTGCTTGATTTGTCATTCTTTGGAGAGCAAGACGATTTATCAGAACTTTTATCTGTTTTACCAGCTGTATCCGAGGACAAAATCTTCTCAAGATACTCTCTCGCCTTCTTCCTCTTCTTCATCAGTCTGTCTTTTTGCCCCTGAGAAAGCTTCACTTTCTTTTCTTGAACATTAGGTTCTTGAACCTTCTGTTCTTTGGGCTTGACATTGACTGGTTTCTTCACCTGTTTCTGAGATTCAGCCCTCGATCTTCTCATTGATCTCATTGATCAATCTCTAGCAATATGGCCTATGATATTGCAGTTAAAGCATCTCCTTGACTCAAACCTCCAACTCTGTCAGTTAACAGCAATGTGTCCTTGATACCCGCATCTGTAACACACTCTGTTATCGTACCAATCACCATTTTTAGTCCAAACATTTAGATCAAAGCACTGTTTGGCTTGGTGATAATCTTTCTTCCTCTTGTTTGCTGGATTTGGCTTTTGAGCACTGTGGTCCGACCTACACCACTCATTACCAACAATTTTTGAATTTTCATTTTTTACTTTTTGTAATTTTTGATTGCGATTGGATGATTGATCTGATGAACTTTTATTTTCTTTTTGAACATTTTTCAAAATTTTTTCTTTTTGTTTTTGTTCCACTTTCTTCTTCAAAGGTTTTTGCTTAGAGCATTCTCCCTTTTCAGTTGATTGCGAAACAGTTTCTTGAAATTTTTCTTTTAATTTCAAAAACAAATTCTTTTTTTCAATTTTTTCGTTTTCATCGTCAGATTTTTCATCGCAATCTTCAACTATGACTTTATCATAGTTTGTGACATTGTCACTTATTGGAACTGAATTAACCGGTTTAGGACAGGGAATAGCTGAAGTATTCACAAAAACCTTCAACTTTTCTTCCCATTCTCTGATTTTACCTTCTAACTCTTTGATTTTCTTTCGAGCACATTCAGCTTCTTTTTCAAGTCGAATAATCGTCTGAAGATGAGAATTTATCATTTTTTGCTTTTCAATATTATTCTTGCTAAAAACAGATCTCCCATCTTCAAGAATTTTTATTTGACTTTGAAATTCTTTTTCAATTTTTGATTTTTCATTTCCAAAACTTTTAATTTTATAAAATTTTTCCATTTTCTTTCAACTTCTTGTTTTCTGATGTCAAACTGTTCAAGTCATTTACCAGTTTAACATTTTCAGATTTTTGCTTCTCACAAATTTCCTGCAAAATAAGAATCTATTTAACATCAACTTGCTTCTTATCCTTCAACTTTTTGACTTCCAATGTCAAACTTTCCGCATCTTTCAAGAGTTTGCCATTGTCAGCTTCAAATTTCTCACATTTAGTGCATACTGATTCAGAATTCGAAGATCCAAGCTTCACAGATTCTTCATTCTTTGAAATTTCCTTTGTGTCTGTCCAGAATTTACCTGCACAAAAAATTTTAACGAAATCAAGAGGATTCGCATTCTCATCGATATAAAAACCCCTCTTAATGTCGTATTTCATGACACTTTTTGCTGCAAGACATACACAAACTCTTCTATTTATTTCAACAATTACATCCAAATCCACTTTTTGTAAATTCTTTTCAATTTCATTTATCAATTCCTTCTTTTTAAAACATTCCTTTCTAAACTCTGCATTAACCTCATTGATGAACTGTCTTGGATGAAGTTCTGGAAAAATAGGATTCTTTTTTAGTTCAATCAAGAATTCATCCAATTTAGCAGGTAATGCACCTGCCACTTTTTCTATCTGTTCATCTTTTTGCATTTTTATACCCTTTTTCCACAAATTTTCTATTAAACTTTCACACCGATCTCCTAACTGATTCAATGTTTCATTCTTTTGACACAAAAAATGTTCAAATCGTTTAACCCAGATATCCACATTTTCACTTCTATAACTACTTTCCAAACACCCCATATACCAATCATTTAACCTTTCAAGATACTCGTTTTCTTTTTCATCAAACATCATTTCCATATTTTAAAAACAACCTATTCAAACAATCTGATTGGGCCGATCAATTAATGGACTGACACTTCTCGATGAAATCAAAATCACATGCAAACTGAATTCACAACCCCGACAACATTAATGTCTTCTAAATTCTCATTGGGCCGAGAGGATCAATCACATGATCACTTATTTAAGTTGATTACTTGGGCCGAGAGAAAGTATGATGTCACAAGATCTGATTCAATTTCTAATGCAAATTTGATTGGGCCGTTTGATTTGTATGATGTTGAAACTTGTAGGATCGACAATCACTTAGATATTGGTTTTGTTGTAATTCAAGATCACATGTACACTTGTGTTTCTCAAGATAAATCTATTGGACCAACCAATGTTTAGTGGATCTGATTAATTGTATTTCATTTATGATCACATGCAGCCGATTTTAATTCAAATGAAATGATAACAATTGATCAGATCAAGACACGTATCACATGAACTTCTGAACCACTTTCAAACGGGAATCGTGTTTCAAACGGGACAGCAAGCTTCAAACGATTAACCCAAATCTTTCAAACGGAATGCTTGCTTCAAACGATATAATCAAACGGAATACATAAACGTAATCCCATGCATTTTCAAACGAGATGTCAATTTTCAAACGGAAATACTAAGCCTCGTTCAAACGGAAGCCAGTTTTCAGGCCATTTTTACCACTTTTACTTTGAGTTTAGATCTGATATTCTCAAGGATTTGTTAAAATACAATTACGCACATATTGTGAAAGATTTAGCCGATTTTAACCGTGAAAAATTGTTCAATTTTGAAAGAAGGTGTAGAAAATCAGAATTAGCTAGCGAAAACGAGCTAAACGGTAAGAACTCTTCCTCCTAAGCTCTGATACCACATGTAGGATCGTGAAACGACCTAACAAGTCGATCAGAAGAGTGTTCAGACAGAATCAGAGGCGGAATTCATTGATTCGGTCTTCGTTTAGCTTGGATTCACTATTAATTGTCTCGTATATTGGTATCAGAACAATTTACAAGCTGGAGACACTTCGACAGCACCTCGGCGTTGGAAACCAGAACGTTACAAATGAAATCGCATCAAGGGTATTTATAGGTGAAGCTATTCCGTTTGAAAGTGGCATGACATGCTTCAAACGGAATGGCATGCTTCAAACGGAATGGCACTCCTCAAACGGAATGACACTCCTCAAACGGAATGGCATCAAATACCCTTAAATCCTACCCTATTTCTCGTATAACACGCCCTGATCTAATAAATCTAATGTAAGACTCGATACAAGACGAAGTCGACAGACATATGCACTAACAAGGGCTTGTGGCATTTTAACTTTCCTCTAGTGCGTTCAATAAGCCTTATAAGTTTTGCTTACATACCTATATAATTTAGCCTGTTACTTGCTATGTAATCACCTAATAAGAGCATCCTTACAGACAAGAATGTAATACACGTTTGATTTTTTTTTAAATTCTATTCGATTTGATCAATTACAAACTTGGAAGGTTAAGTAATGAAACATTTCTCACCTATGAACAAATCTAACAGAACATAAGTCATAAAATAAAAAACCCCCTTCTTTATTAATCTCATAGCCAAAATTAGAAAGAAAAACAAGACCCCTTTTCGTCAAGTGCATGTACCTGCACATTTCCTTCGGTTTCAAGCAAGTTATCTGAGCGCCAAGCTCATTTGTTGATCGATACACGCCTCGAGTTTGGAACAGTCCTTGAAGTACACGCTTCCAGACCAAGAATTATGAGCCCCGACATGAAGTCGCTACTTTGTTTTATCGGGGTTTGCCTTGGAGTCATGATGTGAAATTAAGTATGTTTGGTTTTGCTGTCGCTTTAGAGATATTATCCTGACGATTTTTGAATCCGTCCCTCTAGAAATACGACCATGACCGTAATATCATCATGGTATTTCATGCGACTACCTTGTGGGATGTCGAGTAATTCGTGCAAATCCATCCCTGTTTGGAGATTAAGGAATATCTTTAAAAAAACTATTTAAGTCGATTTATGTTGTATATCATCTATCTTTAATTGGTTTAGTTATAAAAATTTAAGGACTTTACTAAATTGCAAACGGGTCAAATATGCAGAAGTGCGCCTAAAGTGTATTCAAATCCTCACCACCTATTTAAATTGATTTAGTAAGAAAATTTATATTTATTATTTTAGCAGTATAGCTTCTGTAATCATATTAAATATATTAATTTGTTATAAAAATAAACAAAAAAATTATTCAACCAAAAGTATTAATCAGACAACCCATCCCGACTCGTATTAAAATATTGCATGGGGTTTTCAAATCGGTCAAATAGGCTGAAGTATCCCTGAAGCATATTTAAATGCTCACACCTGTTTAAAGTAATTTACTAAGAAACTCAATATTTATTATTTTAACATTATAGTTTCTGTAAGCATAGTAAATACGTTAAATTGTTATAAAACTAAAGAAAAAATAATTTGAACCAGAAGTCTTAGCCTGGCCTGTTTGACTCGTGCTAAAAGTTAGCCACTCTGATATACGCAAATGACCCGCACTAAAACATTTGACAGGTTCATGATGATTAAACGACAAACAGAAAAAGGTCAAAATAGAGGAGATTACCAGCTTTCTTGGGTGCACGTAACAGAAGCTCTTCTATCAGGTGTTAAGCAGGATTACGATCCGGAAACTTGTCCCTGAAAGTATCAACATGTGAAATGACTTCCTGATTGCTAAAATATTGATACAAACCATCTAATGAAAGTACCTCATGTCCCTCCTTTCAAACTTTTCAATGTTTTACTATTAAAAAATCGAGGGGGAATGCATGTTACAATAAATGGTATGTTTAGCTATGGAATGAAATCACTTTAGATCATGTGCGCATAAGTAGAAAATGAACAAGAGTAACCATTAATCATACATAACGACCGAGGTGCAAAACGTGTAGATCTATAGAGTTTTGGCGAGTTCCACTCCTGGTATTTTTGGCCTTTTAGGAGTGTTTTTGTGGTCCCATATCGGAAGGATCCGAATATCATCGTCTAGGTTTGGTTGCTTACTTATGTGGCACACATATTAATGTTCTTGCAAAACATTAATGATCCTCGAATTTAATAGACGCTTTCATATACTGGTTTTCAATACAAGATTTTCAAATGTTTTCGAAATTCATTTGATATAAGCAAACAAACACATGAATTCATCAACTTTACGTTGACTTTTCAAACTTACATGTATTTCAGGTAAGTAGTGGATCCTTGCACTGCATGAAACAAGAACCAACATGTCAAGAAAGCGATGTCATCCTTATGGAGGATTTTGTTCACATATCCCGCTCTTGTGCGAAAGATTGAATGCAAAACCTCAATCTATTAAATCTTTATTTTGTACAAGTCTTCTTTTGTAAAACAATATTACTAGTGATGTCTTTTAAAAGCAAATATGTGACTTGTATACTTTTTATATCTTGGAATGGATGAACATCGTACATACTTTATTCATATAGATTGTTTACTTACATTGTATGCAATAAAAACAAATCAACTTCACACCTTGTACTTCAAGCCTATGAGTGGGTGTGACAGATGGTGGTGGTTTATGGGTATAAAGATAGTAGTGGTTCAGATGGTGGCTGCAGTTGTGGCGGTGGTGATCGTGGTGGTGTTTTGTGATGGGTTAAGGGTTGTAGGGGTTAGGTTTAGGTGGCTCGGTCGATCTAGCTTGAACTAATAAAGAACCGCAAAATTTATGTAACACCCCAAAATAGTAATTATGCTCATTTTCGTGTTAATATGATATGCTACAAGTAAGTTATAACACATATAATTTTAATATGGTTGTGTTCATGTTGTAAACAAGGCTATGAGTAGGAATAATTATATTTAGGATAATATTTATGAATTATGAACTTGGTTAGTATATAAGTAAGGTTTAACTAGAAGAAAGGAAATTGCTATAAATGATAAAGACTTAATCTTTAATGGGCAAATGTGACATGAATAGAAAGTAGGAATGATAAATTGAAAGTAAAACACAAACACACACACAACAGTGTGTGTGTCGCCCAGGAGCCAAGAAAGACAAGGAAGAACCCTTTTTCATCATTCAAATTCAGTAATTGAAGCTTTAATCTTGGCTAATACTCATGCATGTCCTTGATTTCTTAGTCATCCAAGCATACTAAAGCACTAGGTAAGTAGAATTTCATATTTTGGATGATCTTGTATGTTATGGGTGTTAAGAAATCCATGAGTTAGTATGAAATTAGTAAGATGATGAACTAAGAACATAATGTAGATCATAATGAATGCTTGAATTTGACTAAATTGACATTAGAAGTGAAAACCCACTTAGAGTACGGGTGTTATGAGGTATAATGTGAAATTCTTGTGTAAATTAGTATACGTATCATGTATGATGATGTTATAATGAGAACTTTTTAGTTGGAATTGATTTAGATGGAATGATATATAAGATTCAATTTAATTTGATGTTCTTGTTAATCTTGATATGATTTGGTTGAAATTATGCATACGATACTTGTACTTTATGCTTTAAAAATGGTATGCACGCCAAGTGTTTGTTAAAATGCTTGAATGAAATTATCATATGTTATTTTACTATGTTAAATGATTAGAATTTGGAAACTTTAGTTGCTAACTTGATTGTGTTAAGAATGGAATGAAAAGAATGACCTAAGATTAAAGTAAATGATTTTGGATTGTAGGAGTTAAGGAAGAAAGTTCAGGTCGTTCCGGATCGCAAACTAACAAAGACAAAGGTGAGTTCTTACGCTTACGAATTTTAGTAGTATGTAATGTTTATGATATGTTATTATCCTAGTTTCGTAAATTGCACATGTCAATGGGTTTATGCAAAGGTTGTATCATGATATGGGTCGAACGAGTAGAATTGGGTCTTATGTAGAGTTCGGAATGTTTATGTTTAATCAAGTATAAAAAAAACGTAGAAGAATGATATCGAATTTTCATTAGCAAGAATCTTGACCGAATACTTGAAGTGATTCTATCAAGTCCAAATAGAGATTCGAACGATAAGATTGTTTGTGTTTAAAGTGACTAATTGTTTCCAATGGTTGTAAGTAAATCGTCTTGATAGGCGGCGCAAAGTTGGAACGGACACATCACTTCACAAGCTTCCGCTACGATACTTAACTAAACGGGTCAAAACTTTTGTTGGGAGGCTTTTCATTATGTTTGGTCTTTTGTGAAAACTCAACTTTGTAGTATGATGAAACTTTTGCTGTTTTATGTTTATGATGGTTCTTTAAGAATTTGGATGTAAACTTTTAAGTAAATTATCTCGCTTAGTTTATGTTGATGTTTATGGAAAAATTTTATAAATTTCTTGTTTGACCCGTTTCGTTTTCATGCTCTAAACTCTCATGTTTTAATAAGGATTTTTAGACCTTACAATTTAGTACTTAAAAAGCCCTAAAAATGAATCTCTTTATAGACTAAGGACCATAATTACAATTTAATTTAACCAAATGGCTTAATATGCAATTATAAATAGTTAGATCACTTTGCATAGTGTCTTTACCTTCTTTTATAGGGGATACATTCCCTTAGTTTTTGTCTTCTGAGCGATGTGGGACAAAAAAAAATGAAGGATGTAAACCTTATCGAGTCGGCTCACGAGCTCATGAGCCGAGCCAAGCCAAACTCGAGCTCGGCTCATTTACAAACCGAGCCGAACTGACTTGTTTACAACCGAGCCAATTTCGAGCTGAGCTTTTATCAAACTTTTTTTCAAACGAGTTCCGAGCTTTTTGAGCACACCTACCAGTGGTCACATATTATTGAAGGGATAAAGACAAGAACAAAATTCAAGTTTGCGTAGTTTGTGTTTCTGTTAAAGTCGATCTAAAGTAAACATTAAATTAAAAGATCGTTAAATATTATCAAAAGATAACTTTAAGAAAAGGTTTTTTTCCTTTTCAATAAATGAAATATCATTGTCAGCAGATATACTCTTTCAAATATTCGTCGTCATCTTGCATTAAATACACCAACTTAGTTTTTTTTTTTTTTAATGAAAAATTTGGATCACGTTTTTTTAACGACAAATTTGGATTACTGACGGATCATTGGAATATTATCATGCCATCAGCGGAATCACTCGATTATATCCATCTTCACTAGGCATAATGCCTATACATCAACTTAGTTAAAAGGCCAAATCAAAATACATAGGATATAATTCTACACGATTTGACAATACATAAATAAAAGGACATAATTTTACAAAGAGCATGTTATTAATGTCTTATCTCTATTTTATTTTAACTTATATAGATATCGTAATACATCAAAAATATTAGGGGTGTGTAAACGAGTCATGACGCTCGTGAGTTGTTCGAGTCCGGCTTGCTAAAATCTCGTATGGAGCTGAGCTTAAATGGCTCGAGCCCAGACCCGAATCTAACAATAAGCTTATTTAATAAACGAGTACGAGCTTTACTTATCGAACCCAACAACATGTTAACAAGTCTATGATTTTGAAAAAGAAACAACATGATTTTGAAAATACATAAATCAAAGAATCACCAAGTATGAAACATGTTTCCTAGGAAACAAGGGTAACATAAGAACTAACAACGTAAAGTTGGCTATTTACTGCTGGACCAAGCCGGCCCAAGACTATGGGGCCATTTGACCTAAACGGTCCAATCACTTGCTAACAACGGATCAAACAAGATATCGCCGTCCCCATTGTTTCTTGCAAGTGTTGCTTAATTGCATGATTATATCAACATTAATACCGATCACTTTGAATGTTATTTCTAATTTTAAGATGACATATATATTTTTATCATCAAAATGTAAAACTTTTGAAATCAATAGATTAAAAAAATGAGGAGATTGAGTTAAAAAAAATATAGTTTTCTGTAATGACAGATTAGAAAATCAATTAATTACTCAAAGTAGGAGCTAACCTTCTTTTTATTATCATCAAGTTTTGTCTTAAAAGATAAATCCAATACCAACTTGCTAATTATGGTTAGATAATCCAACGCCAACTTGCTTTTTTATGTTTTTCATACAACTGGTCTTCATTATTTGGATTTAAATCATAACATGTTTAAGTATACAAACGAGCCCCACTCAAATACAAAATCTAGATTTTTATATAAACTGTTATATATGTGAAGAAACACTAACTAAATGGTCGGAACCGAGATAGTTAGGGGGTTTGAATCCGCATAAAAAGGTTAGCTCTCTCTCGATCGATTCAGTTGTAGCTGAACTTCTTCTCCGGTAGTTCTGCAAAAAAGAACACCGTTAGCCTCGTCAAGGGGAGAAGAGGGTTCTCTCCTTGACCCGACTCCGGTGTGAGAATAAGTATTGGTAATGGAGAAGAGAAAGTATTTGAGAAGTGAGTGTGATCTGAGTTTATACCTGAACAGTTCTCTTATTTATAATCCGGGAGTTTGGGAGGGAAAACCTGTTATTGAAAAGATGACGGAAGATGCTAACGCCGTAGCGGTTATCTTTTCTTCCGTTAAGTTCTTTGATCCAACGTTAAGTTGTCTCGATCCGATGTGAATGCACACGGATCGTGGTTCGATCTATGGCTGGGGGATTGCCACGTGGAAAAGTGATTAAGTGAAGATTGCATGCTTTCGTTGTGATTCCAGGGTTGCTTGTGGTAACGACACGTGTCCAGACGGTTATAACCGTCTGGGTGGTGCACGATTGTATTTCTTTCTAGAAGATTACTGCTGTAATCTGGTGTGACACCTTGCTGTGTGGACACAGACGAATAAATCCCAAGTCTGAGTAAAATGATATCCTAGTCTGGATATTTAGGCGGAGGTATTGAACAAAGGATTTTAATCCTTTGTTAATGGGGAGAAGGCGCAAGGATTTATGTTTTCCTTTGGGCGCGCGATTATAGATCGCTAATTTTTTCTTCTTATGTAGACCAATGCGCGGCCGCGCAAGGTCAAAAAGTTAAAAGGTTGGTTTGTGGTATGGTCTCAAATACTTTTTATGAGGTTTTTGGGACCTTACCCCTTTAAGTCCCCCCAGTCTAGTGTTGTACTTATGCAAGTAAGTGGAGCACTGGACTTATGAGAGGGAAATGTTTCTGGGCGCGAAAAAATGAGAAAACTTTTATGAGAAGATTTAACTTGTTGGAAAAAGAAAAAACTTGACTTTGTAATCATGCTCTGACATGTAATGACGTCAACTGGTAGTAAGAGTGTGTATTTTTCTCTTTGTCTTGAGATTCGTAGTGGCGCTTGTCAGACTTCATTAATGAGGATATGACCCTGGTTCCTGTAGCGCCGTTTGGATGTGATGTAATTCTGACAGTTAATGATGGGTAGGTTTCTCCTTTCCCGAGGTTGAGTTCTCTTTATATACATGCCTTTTCGAGATACCTTATCTCCTGGTTGATTCTTATCAAAAAAAGATGAAACGTTCTTACCATACTCGTCTCTTGCTGGATGTTTTTAGGGTGTATGAAGCTGCTGAAGGTCTCATACTTCTTTCTCGTTCATCGCCACTTGCTACTATTCCGGGCAAGAACCAGGTCACACCTGTTTCTCTGGCGGTTATTGATTCTGACTGCAAGGTTCTTCAGCATATGGATGTTACTGCTGGTGCTAGCGTTGTGTTGGATGCTGATGGGTTGATGGCTCGGTTCCCGATGCTTCAAAAGGGAGGATGCCGGCTAGTGTATCAACGCCGGAAAACTCGTCGGAGTGAGCAGGTGTCTGTCGTTGGTGATGATTCCGATGCTGGTTAGGTGTTTAACCTTAGGACCAGTTTTCGTCTTTTGTTAATGCTTTTTGTAAATTTGGTACTAGGTAATTTTTTTTTTTTTTTTTTTTTGAAGATCATGGCTACGATCTTGTTAAGTGTTTGTGTTACACTTTTTGTATATTGTGATGTACTGCTATGCTTGTGACTTGTTTGTTTAAATTACAATATGTTGCATGTTTTTTAATTGCTTTTGGATAGGTAAGGCGAATGAGAGATGGTATTGTGCTCATGTGTGAACGTTTGTCTAAAAGGCGCAACAGCTTGCCTTGTTTTTAGACTGTTCATGAGGTATACAATGTTTGACCATATTGTTTTCGCACGAACCAAAGAAATTACATGCAATTTGTAATAAACAGTGATATAAGTAAAAATGATGCTTGTATTGATAAGAGCGTAAGGCTTGTGATACAAGACATAATAAAGAAATACATTGCCTGTATGTTCTTTCCGCTTTTTGAAGACTTAGTTCATATGTAACACCTGCGCAACTGTTGTGCGTTCCAGGTGCGGGGGACTAGGGTCCCATCGATCCTTTTTAGGGTATATGCCCCTTTACCTAGGACCTCATTAATGACGTATGGTCCTTCCCATCTTGGCGCTAATTTGCCCGGCTTTTCAGCGTTTGAAGCCTCATTGTCGCGCAAGACGAAATCACCGGGGACAAATGTGCAAACGCGGACGCGCGCATTGTAATATTTTTCGAGCTTGGATTTGTACCTTGCTTCTGTTATAGCAGCGTTCTCGTGCCTTTCTTCTAGAAGATCTAAATCCATTCTTCGCTCTTGTTCATTGTTCTGTTTTTCCATGGCTATCATGCGCGGTGATGGTAAACCTATCTCAGCTGGAATGACGGCCTCAGACCCATAGACTAGACTGAACGGAGTTTCGCCGGTGCTAGTCTTTGGCATTGTTCGGTGCGCCCAGAGGATGCTGGGAAGTTCGTCAACCCACCCTCTGCGTGCTGTCCCGAGTCGCGCTTTTATGCCGTCAACGATTTGTTTGTTTACGCTTTCTACCTGACCGTTCGCTTGAGGATGTGCGACGGAGGCAAAGTTGTGCTCGATCTTCATTTCTTTAAACCATTTTTGAAGATCTTCTGTGGCGAAGTTTGTACCATTGTCAGAAATAATGCGCAATGGTAATCCAAATTTGCAAATGATATGTTCCCATATAAATTTGCGGATTACCATTGCTGTTGTTGAGGCCAAAGCTTTAGCTTCCACCCATTTTGTGAAGTAATCCACCGCGACGATGATGAACTTTATTGCTCCTGGCGCGTCAGGAAATGGCCCAACAAGATCGATGCCCCACTGTTGGAATGGCCAGGCGGAAGTAACGGGAATTAGCGGATTTTTTGGTCGGAGTGTCTTTGGTGCATGGCGTTGACAGGCTGCGCATCTTCTTAATAAATCAACTGCGTCCATGTGCATGCCTGGCCAGTAGTATCCAGCGCTCATTATCTTTGCCACGACCATGCGCGGTCCGGCGTGTATTCCGCATAAACCCTCGTGAATTTCTCTGACTAGGTATTGGGCGTCTGCTTTATCAACACAGCGTAGTAATGGGCCCATAAATGACTTTCGATAAAGGACGCCATCCGCCATTTCGTAATTTATCGCTTTGTGTTGTAGTTTTCGAGCTTCTGCTTTTCCTTCTGGAAGTTTTCCGTGTTGAAGGTACAAGATAATCGGAGACATCCAGGATGGATTTCCCATTTCTATGACGCTTACTTGCTTGAAATGAATAGAAGGGTTGGATAGTACCTCTATACGTACTTCCTTTGCTAAGTGTTTGAAGCTGGTAGCGGCTAATTTGCTTAGCGCATCTGCGTGTTTGTTCTCGCTTCTGTTTATATGGTTAACTTTGAATGTTTGGAACTGGCTGATTAGAACTCGCGCTTGCTCAAGGTATAATGCCATTGCTTCTTTTGCATCGTAATTGCCATTAACTTGCTCGGCTACCAGTTTTGAATCAACGTTAGCTTCAAGATTTCTTGCCCCCATTTTTAGCGCTAAGCGAAGGCCTGCCAAGAAGGCTTCATATTCAGCTTCGTTATTCGTGCTTTTGAAATCTAAGCGTATAGCATATGTGAGCTCGTGGTTGTCTGGGCTGATTAATCGGAGACCTGCTCCAGCTCCGTCATCATTGGACGCTCCATCTGTGTGCAAGGTCCAGACTCTATCGTCGAAAACGGGTGTAGGATTCTGGATTGCCTCACACTCTTGAACTTTTTCGATGGGGACTTCAGTGGCGAAGTCTGCTAAAACTTGCCCTTTGATTGCTGGTCTTGGTCTGTAGAAAATGTTGTATCCTCCCAGTTCAATTGCCCATTTGGCCAGTCGTCCCGCCACGTCAGGTTTAGATAAGATCTGACCTAAGTGGTAATTGGTAAGAACTGTGATGACGTGACCCGAGAAATACCTGCGTAGGCGTCGGGATGCATGTACTAGTGCTAGGACTAGCTTTTCTATCATTGAGTAACGAGTTTCCGGGCCGGTAAGCATTTTGCTGATGTAATAGATCGGAGTCTGGACGTTCTCGCGTTCTACCATCAATACAGCACCAACTGCTACTTCCGCGGTAGACAGATATAAAATCAGTGGTTCTTTTTCTTTTGGTGCGGTCAGCGTTGGCAGCTGAATTAAACATTCTTTCATTTGTTTGAATGCGGTTTCCGCTTCAGATGTCCACTGAAAGTCAGTTTTCTTTGCGCAGTTTCGTAGCGTGCTGATGAATGGATAAGACTTTGCTGCGTAATTAGCCAAAAATCTGTTTAAAGCCGCTAGACGTCCGGCGAGCCTTTGCATTTCTTTAACTGTTGCGGGTGACGGCATTAGCTGAATAGCCTGCACTTTTTCTGGATTTACTTTAAAGCCATCTCTTGTGACGATGAATCCCAAAAATTTTCCTTCTTCCATGCCGAATGAGCATTTAGTTGGGTTGAGCTTTAAATTCACGCTGCGCAAAGAGTCGAATGTGCGCTGAATATTGTCGAGCATTGTGCCTTCCTCATGACTCATGATGACGAGGTCATCCATGTATACTTCGACAGTCTTGCCAATAACATCGTTGAAAATTGTGTCCATTAGGCGTTGATAAGTTGCGCCTGCGTTGCGCAGGCCGAACGGCATTTTGGTGTAACAGAAAATGCCTTTATCTGTGCGGAACGCCGTTTTGTCTTCGTCTTCTTCTTTCATCTGGACCTGATGATAACCCGTGTAACAGTCAAGAAAGCATTTCCATCTGAATGATGCTAGAGAGTCGACTTTTTTGTCTATCTCTGGAAGCGCGTAGCAATCTTTTGGGCATGCTTTATTCAGGTCTTTGAAGTCGACGCACATTCTCCATCCACCGCTATGTTTTTGGACCATTACTGGGTTAGCCACCCATGTATGGTATTTTACTTCGCGTAAGATTCCCGCATTCAGTAATTCTGCCACTTGCTCGTCCATGGCTTTTGCTTTTTCTTCACTAAAACTGCGTCTCCCCTGAGCAACAGGTTCCGCGGATGGTTTGATGTTTAGACAATGTTGCGCGATGTCGCGTGGAACTCCAGTCATGTCTGCTGGGCACCAGGCAAATATATCCTTGTTGTTAGACAATAATTCTTTCAGTTGTATGCGTGTTGCTGGTGAAATGGCTTGTCCTAGCAGAATGGTCTGCTCTGGGTATTCGTTGTTCAGAACCCATTTCTCTGGTTCGTTTGGTGCTGAAGGTTTGACTACCTTTGCTGGTGGTTCGTCATCCACGTACATGACTTCTTTGCTTGAATAGAGGATTGCAACTCCGGTCTCTGTCGGAAATCCGCAAGCAGCATGTGGAATGGAAGTGATCATGCTGAATTCCCTTTGTGACCTTCTCCCGAGCAGGACATCATGACGTGATGTTGCTGGCATGGCCATGAAATTGACTGTAACTGTTCGTGAGTGTTCGCCATCTGATAAAGTCACCGGGAAAGCGATTTGCCCTAATGGGAATACAGCTTCATTACAGAATCCGGTGAGGGGAAAATCGACCGGTTCTAGACGTGCTTTATCTTCTGAATCGAGCTGCTTAAAGCACTGTTCGTATATGATGTCCATCGAGCTTCCTGGATCTATGAACATATAGTCCATCCGGTAATGACCGAAAATACCAGTAATAATTACTGGTCGTTCTTCCTGAGGGCCCCCAGGAACAACAGGAAATACGACTTGCTGTTCTCTCCAATGTTGATCATAATTTTGTTTATTTGATCTCCGTGACGGACCTCCCTGAATCATGTGTATTTGTTTTTGATAACTGCTATATTGGCTGGATTGGATGTCCCCCCTACGTGGTGTTCGTGGGTCCAATACTGTGGTATCAATTTCTTTTCCAGATCTGATGTTTGGTAAATCAGATCTGGCGATTTGAACAACGATTGTGTTTAAGGCAGCTTGGCATCTGCTAAACCAATGTTCTGGAGATTCTTCTACTTGTAACTTGTTTCCGACGTTTGGTCGAGGACCAGGTTGCCGGTGAGATGACGAATTCTCTGCCATGTGCAAAAACAGAAAAACGGAATGAACTGAATCGAAACGAGGTAGAAACTAGAAAAACTGAGAAAACGGTGGGCGCCAATGAAGAAACACTAACTAAATGGTCGGAACCGAGATAGTTAGGGGGTTTGAATCCGCATAAAAAGGTTAGCTCTCTCTCGATCGATTCAGTTGTAGCTGAACTTCTTCTCCGGTAGTTCTGCAAAAAAGAACACCGTTAGCCTCGTCAAGGGGAGAAGAGGGTTCTCTCCTTGACCCGACTCCGGTGTGAGAATAAGTATTGGTAATGGAGAAGAGAAAGTATTTGAGAAGTGAGTGTGATCTGAGTTTATACCTGAACAGTTCTCTTATTTATAATCCGGGAGTTTGGGAGGGAAAACCTGTTATTGAAAAGATGACGGAAGATGCTAACGCCGTAGCGGTTATCTTTTCTTCCGTTAAGTTCTTTGATCCAACGTTAAGTTGTCTCGATCCGATGTGAATGCACACGGATCGTGGTTCGATCTATGGCTGGGGGATTGCCACGTGGAAAAGTGATTAAGTGGAGATTGCATGCTTTCGTTGTGATTCCAGGGTTGCTTGTGGTAACGACACGTGTCCAGACGGTTATAACCGTCTGGGTGGTGCACGATTGTATTTCTTTCTAGAAGATTACTGCTGTAATCTGGTGTGACACCTTGCTGTGTAGACACAGACGAATAAATCCCAAGTCTGAGTAAAATGATATCCTAGTCTGGATATTTAGGCGGAGGTATTGAACAAAGGATTTTAATCCTTTGTTAATGGGGAGAAGGCGCAAGGATTTATGTTTTCCTTTGGGCGCGCGATTATAGATCGCTGGTTTTTTCTTCTTATGTAAGACCAATGCGCGGCCGCGCAAGGTCAAAAAGTTAAAAGGTTGGTTTGTGGTATGGTCTCAAATCCTTTTTATGAGGTTTTTGGGACCTTACCCCTTCAATATGTATATTTTGTGTAGAATTATATCTACGAGAAACTGTTATAGATGCTTCAAGCTAATAATATAGAGGCCACATGATTCTAAAATAAGATCGAAACCTATTACTCACGATTGTTCAACATCATGTGTAGAGGTGGGCAAAAAAACCGGTTAATTAATCGAAACCGGTTATCAACTGGTATAAAATTAACTGGTTATTGGTTAATTTAACCGCATGTTAGTAACCGGTTAGCGATATTTAGTATAGGAACCGGTTATTGTAACACCCGTTCCCGTTAATATTAAATATTTTTAAATATTCAGATGATTAGGTCCCAAATTTTTTTTTTTAAATAGAACTTACATGTCTGTGTTAACTGATAACCCAGACGAACTAACATAATAGATTATTATACATAATTTACAGTTTAAAAACATTAAGGTTTTAAACTTAAAAGCTTTGTCACACATGATCATGCTTTATCTTTCTGGAAGAATAATCCCAAATGAGAGGGCGGTTTAAGAGTGATCGGTTCTTCACATGCTTGATTTGGTTCCCACTTTATGAAAGCCTATCACAAACACTAAAAACAATTAATGTTTAAGTTAAATAGGCGAAACTGTCGAAAATAACAAAAAAAAACACTTTTTATTGGTTCAGGTGCTCCCGCTTATTGCGGAGGAGCACATCAGTTCCCTCACGTGGCGCGGGGGAGCTTGTGGTACCCGAGGAAATCCACAGTCATCTTAACTCACCGTTTCATTTCTCCGAGACTGCTTATCAAATTTAGGGACCAAATTTATTTCAAGTTGAGGATGATGTGACAACCCGCAACTTCAGGTTACTATACTACTTTAACCAAACCACAGTTAATTTAAACATACATTCATGGCACTGCATTTAACTAGGGTTAGTTAAATGAGTTTATGTTGGTAATTCGGGGAATTACCGGAACATGTATCGTGTGCGTTAGGTGTGTTATGATTTTATTGATATTTTTTTCCCATTTTACGCATTAGTCAAGTTTTAAATTTATAAAACACGATATTCTACTAACACTAAACACACACTTGGGCAAGTGCACCCATCGTGAGCGTAGTATAGCGTTGGTAAGATACCGAGGTCGTCCAAAGACACAAGAGCTTTTAGTACCGATTTATCCTCAACGTCTAATCAATCTAAAATTTTTGAGAAAAGATTTTAAAACATGAAAATAAAAACTAAAAATGCAGAAATAAAAATAAAATAAAAACAGATAGACAAGATGAATAATTTGGATCCGACTCGCCTTTAATGTATCATTTGATGATTTTCGCACTTTTGCACTTTTTAAGAGATTATCTTAGTTATAGTAGTAGGCCCCTCTTTTGAAGGTGACGTTACCCCCAACCCAGTGGATTGAGTCAGCAAGGATACAATCTCAAATGGTCGGAATATTGAAAGATAATTAATTAAGTTATTAATGCGAAAAGTGGTAGGCCCCTCTTTTGAAGGTGACGTTACCCTCGGCTAAGTGGTTTGAGTCAGCAGGTATACAATCCCAAGTAGCCGGTTTAATGTATTAATAGTAGTTTACATATGAGGGGATCAAGCCATTAGCACCCCGGCCATCCAATACCAGTAGGTATTAAAGGAGGTCCTAGTAAGCTTGACCCAGGTTCTTGCAGGATCTATACACTGAACAAGGCAAGAACCTTACTAAACCATTCCCTTAACCCCCGACCAGGTAGCCAACATATCTCTATATAGACCGTAGAGATATGAATGGTGTAAATCTTTTACTTTATATAGACAGTAAAGTAATGCCAAGACACCACGGACAAATGATAAAGAAGTTTCACCTTCAACATAAGAAACTAGTTATTAAAATCATTAATACAAAACCAAATAAAAAGTGCGAAAAGATTAAAAATCAAAAGTAATACATTAAAGACTTGTCTTCACCAAGTGATATAAGAGGCTTAGCCAAACATGGCCTTTGATTGGCAAGAACTCTTACTATCAATCTTGGATCCCGAGACTACTACACACACTCTAAGGTGGATGACGGATGATGGTGGTGGATGTGGGTGTTGTAGTGGTGGTGGAGTAGTGGCAAAGTGGGAGAGTGGTCCTTTTCTCTTCCTTCATTAAATGCATGTGTCAGCAGAGGACTCAACACGACCCGTGTCCAGCGGGCACGACCCCGTGTGCAGAAGCGTATCTGTACTACCAAGATTTTGCAAGATTCTGCGTATCTTAGCGTTGACCATGCCCCGTGCAGAGCTGGGCATGCCCCCCTGGTGGGCGTAGAAGCTTCCACAACTTTGTCTTTTCTGTAGGCAGCTGACCACACCCATGTGTCCAGTGGGCACGGTCCATGGTCAGTCTTCTGTATTTTGTTTTTGCCTTTGGGGATGCTGCCGAGGGGTCGGGAATGTCACGTTTATTCCTTTTCTTTGTATTTATGTTGGTTTTTGCTGTATATTTGTTCCTTTTGCTCGTTTAAGCTCATTTGATCCCATAAATTCAAAAGGAAGACAAAAAAACACTTTTTCCAACATTAGTACTAAAAAAGGGTTAGTTTTATGCCTCATTTGATGTAATTTGCATGTTACATTTTGCAAACATCAAATACCCCCAAACTTGAATCTTTGCTTGTCCTCAACCAAAACTCTTTAATATGTGGCTTTACACACCCAAATGGAATAGGTAGAAGAGAAGTTTTGGGTTTGTCTTGTGTGTCGGGAAACCAAGATCTTTATTGGATTTTATTTTTATTTTATTTACATTCCTATTCGTTATGATTTATTTAGAACATTTTATAAGAAAAATTACTTATTCAGGCATAACATACCTCTTTAAAATTTCATTTATATACAAGTTCACATACCTCATGGGAGATCACTCAACACTCGGCTGAAGATGTATTTTAATGAAACACTCGAGACCTGCATGGAACTTACTTCTACCATATGCTTGCCAAGCAATCAAACCTCCTCCTTTTTAACTATAGACCTTTGTAAATATCTAGAGAACTTTGGGAAAGGGTTAGGCTTGGGCTAACGTTAGGTGGTTTTGGTTAGTGGTTAGTAAAAAGGCTAAAATCATAAGAAGCGTTGGACGTCGTAAAACTTTTTGTTTTTGTGACTTTTATTCAAACTAAGCATATTCAAACAAAGTTTCTTTGATGAACTTGTTTGTTTATTGCAAGACTTTCATTTTTTTTTATAAGAGACGTCATAAGATAACCGAGCTTTTTACTAAAATAAAGGGTTTGAAAAGAAAAAAGGGTTTTGGTGGGTAAAGGGTGTTTGTTTTGTGGGTTTTGAAATGAAAAGGTTTTGGCTCAAAGGGGTTAACTATGGGGATTTTGGGTAGGTGATAAAAAAAATTGAAAAATAATGGTGTTGAAAGGAAAATGGGTTAGTCCTAATGCCTCCATCATTTACTTACTTGGGTTTAAGTTGGTAAGGCCCGGGAATGTATCATCGTGGCAAGTTCCAGTGTCGTAAGAATCAAACGGCTATTCACACAAGAAACGAAGAATGAGCATTTAGTTTAAAGATATATTCTTGTATGCTTAATAAAGGCTCAAAACTCACTTGTTGTGGGAATGGGTTTATAATGTGATCAAGTATATATAATCAAATTTTAATTAGATTTGTCATGCCTTTTCATAATTTTCTTATTTGGTTCTTGTTATCACAACACTGTTGGTTATAAATTTATAAAAATATGACCTTTTTAGAAATTGTTATTCCCAAATTAAACCAAGACAAGTAAAAAAAATGATGCGGTTCTAATAGAGTTTTGTGTAAGGCTTGTTATTAGAACTTGCAAAATTCAAGGTTTTAGCATCCTCCCTACACTTAAATTACACATTGTCCTCAATGTGTCCCAAAAATAAGTTTTTAGGTTGATTGAATGTGTAAAAAGGTGTTGAAAAACAAAATTTTATGTTTCTGGGCATCTAGCCACGGCCCCGTGTTGGTCCGGGCACGGCCCCGTGGTCAGATCGCCAGTAACAAAATTTAACAGAAGGCTGGGCACGGGGTGTGTTCGGTGAGCACGGCCCCGTGTCCAGTTACCAGAACTGGGCAAATTTTCTATAGAGCCTGGGCACGGGGGTGTGTTGGGCTGAGCACAACCCCGTGTTGAACTTGCTGTAATGCAGGAAAATTATTGGGAGGCTTTGTTTTTGTGCATGGGGTGTGGCTTTAACGATCCCTTGGTAACCTCCACATTTTCGAGTGTGTTTTATTCCTGCAGAGTAAAGCTAAACTAGAAAACATAAAAGTTAAACTAAACTAAAAACTACAGATAGTTCCGCGGAATGCCTCTGTGGTGCACCACGTTTATAAGGGTCCTTGTCTAGACCCAAAGTCAGTCATATGTTGCCCGAGCGGGATGTCTCGCATCCCGTGTTGCACCGTCGGAGAGCGTCATCCAAGCTTGAGTCTATGACATCCATGTAGTTGACCGGGTTATCTTCTACTCTTTTCCCAACCCCGAATTTCATCTCTTTGTCTCCGACCCTCAATATTAACTTTCCATCACTCATATCCACCATTGCGTGAGCGGTGGCAAGGAATGGTCTTCCTAGAATGAGTGGCACTTTGCTGTCTTCCTCCATATCGAGTATGACAAAGTCGGCTGGGAAGACAAAGTCTCTGACTTTTACCAATAGATTTTCGGCAACACCTTGTGGATATTTGATAGACCTATCGGCGAGTTGTATGCTCGTCTTTGTGGGGCTCGTCTTACCTAGTCCGAGTCGGTCAAACATTGATGCGGGCATGAGATTGATGCTAGCCCCAAGGTCGGCTAGTGCATTGCGTACAGGTGATCTCCTAATGGAACAAGGGATGGTGAAGCTTCCAGGGTCGATTTTCTTTTGTGGAAGTTTATTGAGTAGTACGGCAGAGCATTCTTCACTTAAATTTACCAATTGCAATGTTTCAATCTTCTTTTTGTGAGTGAGAAAGTTTCTCATAAATTTTGAATATTTTGGCATTTGAGTGAGGACTTCAACAAATGGAAGATTGATATGCAATTGTTTTAGTAAGTTTATGAACTTTGTGAATTGCTCATCGGTCTTTTGGCGAAGTAGCTGACCGGGGTAGGGTACCGAGGGGTTCTTGGTAGGCTCGGGAATTTGCAGAGGAGTTGTTTCCTTTTGGGTTGTTGGTGAGGTCGTAGTTTGATTGGTTGGATTTTTGGCGGATGGGGGTAGTGCAGCCTCCTCGGGACCTACGGTACGGTTTCTCAATGTTATGAGATGCACTTGCGCCTTTGGGTTGGGTTCGATATTACTAGGTAACGCGCCTTGTGGTCTCTCGGAGAAATTTTGAGCTAGTTGATTTAGTTGTTTTTCAATGTTTTGAATAGTAGCTTGTTGATTTCTAAAGTTTGATTCCATTTGTAAGAATCGATCCGAGTTCTTTTTTTCGGTTTCGGAGATGAAGCGTGAAACAGTGTCTTCAAGCCTCTCTCGTCCACCTTGTTGTTGTTGAGAGAAATTTTGTGACTCATTTTTTGGTTGTTGTTGAAAGTTTGTTCATTGGTGTTGGTTTTGTTGATTACTACTATTGTCGGGTTCTCTCCAACCAAGGTTAGGTTGGTTACGCCATTCTTGGTTGTAGGTGCCCGTTGGGGGACCCGACGGCCTAGGTCTATTATCAATGTAGTTTACCATTTCCGTTTAATTATCCATTTCTTTCATACAACTCCAATTTTCATTTGGCCCACCACACCCTTCGCAAGCCATAACCGAAGCCGTTTTTGCCATTTCGAACTTTTTGATTTTTCAAGATAGGGCCTCGATTTGGGCTTGTAAAGAGGTGTTTTCATCTACCTTATGGGCACCCGGGGCAATAGATTTTGTGCCTCGGGGAGTGTGCCATTGAAAATTATATTGAGCAATTTCCTCAATTTGATTATAGATTTCATTTGGGTGACAATTACCTAGGAGTCCCCCGGAGCTAGAGTCGAATGTTTGTCTTATGTGTAGCAACAACTCACTATAGAAAGTGGATACTTGTTTCCACACTACAAGACCATGATGATGGCATTTTCTTAATAGCTCCTTGAAACTTTCCCAGGTTTCATTTAAGGATTCCCCGTCCTCTTGCGAATATGTATTAATTTCAGTCATTAATTTAGCGGTTTTAGAAGGCGGGAAATACTTATATAGAAACTTTTGGGCTAGTTCATCCCAAGTGTTTACCGAACCACTTGGGAGGGTGTTAAGCCAAGCTTTAGCTCGGTCTTTTTGTGAAAATGGGAACATTCGGAGGCGGATGGCGTCGTTTGATGCTCCGTTGATCAGGAAAGTATCACATATATCCAAAAAGTTGGTAATATGTAAATGGGGATCTTCATCAGCTAGGCCATGGAAGGTTGCGGAATTTTGGAGCATTTGGATCAAATGCGGCTGAAGTTCGAAGTTATTAGCATCGACATTCGGCGCATTGATAGCGGCTCCGAGATTACCTACCGTGGGCCGTAGGTAATCAATCAGGGTACGCTAATCCGCCATTGGAAGTTGGTCCCCTGAAACTTTCTCTTGATTTTTAGCTTTTAGTCTCTTTCTTATAAAGCGTTTGGGTTCGTCTAGAGGTCCTTTTATGTCTTTATTGGAACTGGAGCTCATGCACTGCGTTGAAAGTTCAGGTGCTGCGCCTGGGTATAGGTCCCTTATCCCATATGGAACACAACAAAACTGACAATCTACCAAGGGTGCGGAATCCCCTTAATAAACCAAACAAACTGAAACAAGAATACGAAACAATTTACCAACTAATCTTCTATGATTATCCAACAAGAACTTTTACAATCACCTAAGATCACAAGAACTCACGGCCAATGTTCTGTGTTTTCTTAAACTCTCTCTAACTCTTGAATGTCTAAAGGTCTAACCGTAAAACTCTAGCTAAAGGTTGTTTATATACTATAACCACATAACTCGAATTGGGCTAAGACCATACAAATTGTAATTGCAATTCGGGCCTAATAGACTTGATGCAAGCTTGGACTTGATTGGGCTTCATAAACTCGAAATCCTTTAAGTCTTCATAGTCCAATCTTCTGTTTAATATACAAAGACCAATCCAAAGCTGTTGTCACATAAAAAGCACCAACAAACTCTCCCTTGACGATAGCTTGCGAAGGTAACTTTAGTCTTCAGAATCTCACAGTCTTTGGTCTTTGGATAGGGCCAGCTTCAACAGGAATACTTTCAGCAACAGACTCCCCCTAAGCTGATGTATCCAACAAACTCCTCATCACTTCACAACAACTCTTCACCAACACACTGCTTCAATCTGTATACTATAAAAAAACATCTCGAGAAACCATAAGAATTTTTAAACACAGTTAAACAATTATTATTATTCAAGAGATAGTTAAACTGTATCACAGATTAAGCATTTTCAATTTAGCACACGCAACAAATTTTTAATCAAACACCCTATAACCTGCATGAAAAAAAGTTTTGAACCCACTTTCTAACACCGTCTCCCATATCGGTAACAACTCCTCCTAGAATAAAAGTTTTCCATACATTAAGAATTTTAACAGAAAAAGACACTATTTTTGGATTTTTATATTTTATAAAAGCAAATAAATACTAAAAGCAATAAACACTCTATTTTTGTGAGAATCACCGGTAAGAAGATCATATCAACAAAATCAAACTGTTTTCACACTATTAGATAATTCTTTATGTAATGTTCGTGAAAAGCAGTCCAAGACGATTACCAGTATGTTTGTCCACCTAAACAAAATGCATGAACATTTCAAGTACCATTACCGTATGATACGTTAAGGTAATATTATTACCGATATACTAGTGTGTCCCACTTCAGGATGTACCCCCGCGATCAAGGTATGCACAAAGATTCATTGTAGTAGGTGAGTATACCGAATTCATCCGTTGTGTTTTACAACGATAGATAATTGGTGATGAGGTCAGTACTTCCGTACAGTAAATAGAACAAAATATCTAACGAGGGCTAAGACAAATACCAATTTTTGGTATGATTTATGCATTTTGCACTTTTTGAATGACTCTCTAGGAGAGCTTCTTCATGTATGGGTTTTGGCATTTTTAGCTCTTTTAAGATATCCTGGTTGTGCCTAGGTCAGCATGTATCTGGATGCAGCAGAATGACAACCTTGATATCCCCGGATGAAATAACAGTATAAAGACCCAAAACCTCAGATTTTGGCAATCTATCAACGCAAGATTTAAGGTCGTTAAACCATACAACACAAATATGTTCCCCACTCATACTCAGTGCATTTAGGTTTATATCATATTGGTAAGTTGATTATTTCATGCTTTTTGCCTACTGGTACATCATATGATGAAGCTGCTATCACACTTAAGCAATTTTAATTCAGATTGAGTGTGGCAGTCTAACTTGCTGATGTACTATCATTTCTTCTCTTCACACAGTGATAACTCATTTTTGATTTTCTAATTTTGTATGTTTTTAATTTTTCAATGTTTTTGTATTTTTTATTTTTAAGAAAGCAGTAAACTATTTACAAAAATTCTTATGAGAAAACCAGTTATTCAGGATTCCTCATCCCGTTGAGTTCGACTAAATGTTCAAAGTGAGCTCTGTCAAAAGCTTTAGTGTAAAGATCAGTAAGGTTATCTAGTGTGTCGACTCTTTGAAGTTTAATTAGTTTCTTTTCAGCATAACCCCGTATAAAATGATGACGTGTGTCAATATGTTTAGTTCTACTGTGCTTTACGGGATTGTTTGTGATTGATATAGTGGCATTATTGTCTATCATAATAGGAGTACGAGTGAAATCCAAACTGTAATCGTGCATCTGCTGTTGAATCCAGAGAACCTAAGAGCAGCAGCTACCCGCAGCAATATATTCAGCTTCACATGTAGAGGTAGACACACAAGATTGCTTCTTGCATTGCCAAGACACAATCCTGCCTCCCAAGAACTGACAACCACCCGTTGTAGACTTCCTGTTTGACTTGCATCCTCCAAATTCTGAGTCAGTGTAAGCAACGAACTTCAAATCACTATCAGGTAGATACCACAACCCAAGTTTAGGTTTCCCCTTCAAGTAACGAAGAATACGCTTCACTGCTTTCATGTGTGACTCTTTTGGATTCACCTGATATCTGGCACATAGACATACATCAAGCATGATGTCATGTCTTGAAGCAGTCAAGTACATTACAGAACTAATCATCGCCCTGTATTGAGTTAGATCAACATCTTCAGTACTTTCATGATCTGGGCCAAGATTGTGATTCTCACAAATGGGTGTGTTGAAAGTAGAGCAATGCTCCATCTTGAATTGAGACAAAATGTCATACACATACTTTGTCTGATGTATAAACATCCCATCTTCCTTCTGATCAACTTGTAATCCTAGAAAGTAGGACAGCTCACCCATAGCGCTCATTTCAAACTTGCTCTTCATCACCTTCTCAAACTCCTTACACATGTTTTCGTCTGATGACCCAAAGATAATGTCATCCAGGTATACCTGTACCAGCAGAAAATCTTCCTTCTTTCTCTTGATGAACAGTGTACTGTCAATCTGACCTCTTTCAAAACGATTATTGATCAGATGTGTAGACAGTGTCTCGTACCACGCCCTGGGAGCTTGATGTAATCCATACAAAGCCTTATCAAGTTTGTAAACCCGATCTGGATGGTCTGGATCAAGAACCCATCTGGTTGTGAGACATACATCACTTCTTGGATTTTCCAATAAAGAAATGCACTCTTCACGTCTAGTTGATAAACTTTGAATCCCTTGAAAGAAGCGAAGGCTAGGAACAAACGAATTGCTTCCAACCTTGCCACTGGTGCAAACACCTCATTATAATCTATCCCTTCTTGCTGATTGAAACCTTTGACAACTAATCGAGCCTTGTTAAACGTCACAATCCCTCTTTCATCCTTCTTGCACCTAAACACCCACTTAGTGCCAATCCCTTTTTCACCTTTAGGAAGGTCAACTAACTCCCAAACCTCCAACTTTGCAAACTGGGCCAATCCCTCTTGCATAGCTTCAACCCATGAATTGTCTTTTAGAGCCATATGAATGTTCTTCGGCTCCTCTTGGGAAATAAAACAGCTATACAAACACTCATTCACAATACCAGTCTTCTTACTCGAAACAAATAGACCTGAATTCGCCGCTATGCTTCTTCTCGTCTGAACACCTGCAGTAGGATCTCCAAGTATCATGTCAACTGGATGATCTCTATTTGCTCATGTAGTAGCAATGGCGTCCACTTCTAAGTTATCACCCAGGTTTGATCCAACCCCCCCTGAATATCCTGATTCGTAAACGGATTAGTGAAATCCTCCCCCTGAACAGGTTCAGACTCACTATCGCTTGAATCATAAACAACAGCACCTGAGGAAGTTTCCAGGGCATCTGTCATATCAACACTCGATCTAGGCATAAAGTTGCCTTCATCGTCTTCACTAATCACTGTTTGAATCAACTGAGAATCATCTGCATTGGAAAACTCAGGAATATTAAATGATTTAAACACACTATCATAATCATATAATATAGCTAGACCACTCGTTGATTTTTGAGGTTTGTATGTAGTAATTTCAATATTAAAAACAGCCTCAATTTTACCAGTTTTTAGATTAAAACCCCTTTTTTTCGGTGTGCCAGGCACGTAACCTAGAAAGTAGCCTTCGTCAGCCACCTCACCAAATTTTTGTTTATCTTTGTTTCGCACAATGGTGCAGGGTAAGCCAAATGGTTCAAATCCTGTTAAGTTTGGTTTCTCGTTTAACATAAGTTCATGACAAGTTTTGTTAAAACGTTTAACGGTCAAAACTTTGTTTAGGACACAACAAGCTGCATTCACAGCTTTTCCCCAGAAAAGAACTGGTAGCTTTGAATCTGAAAGCGTAGTCCTAGCGGCTTCAATCAATGTCCTGTTTTTCCTCTCAGCTACTCCATTTTGTTGAGGCGTATAAGGAGCAGAATATTGATGTTCTATTCCCTTTCAAAGATAGTAGAGATCCAGAATCTGATTCTTAAACTCCGTGCCATTATCACTCATTATCCTCTTGATCCTTGCTTCATGGACGTTTTCCAATTTTGTAAAAAGATCTATCAGCAGCTCCGCTGTCTCATCTTTTGTACCTAAAAAGAAAACCCATGAATATCGTGAGTAATCATTAGTGACAACAAGACAGTAGTACTTTCCACCTATGCTCCTCACGTTCACTGGACCGAATAAATCCATGTGAAGTAATTCATAAGGGGCATCTATGGAATTTACTGTTTTAGACTTATGAGGTTTCTTGTGTTGTTTTCCCTTTTGACATGGAAGACATTTATCTTCCACGTGAAACCTCTGCATTGGAACCCCTTTCACTAGCTCATTTTTAATAATGTAATTCATTTTTCGGTATTGAATATGGGCCATGCGTCTGTGCCACAACATTGATTCAGCTTCAGGTGCTTTTGATAGCAAACATGCCACCACAGCAGATGGATCCTTGGCACCCATGTCCATGACATAAGTATCATTTCTCCTTGGTGCACGCATCACTATCCAATCGTCCGGAATAACCAAACCCGGTTTCAACACTAATGCCTCAGACTTGGTAAAATGGACCGAGTGACCCTTGTCGCAGACTTGAGACACGCTCATCAGATTGTGTTTAAGCTACTCAACATAGTTCACTTTGTCCAACGTGATCTTCCCATTTGTCACTTTTCCACGTCCGGTAATCCTACCACCTTTAGCACCAGCAAAATTCACATGTCCACCGTCATATTCTTCAAATTTAGAAAACAACCTCGCATCCCCGTCATGTGCCTAGATCAGCCACTATCAACATACCATAAGTTGATAATCCTGCTAAGCAGCTCCTGCACACATCAACCAAAAGATTAGTTAGATTGGGGGACCCAAGCCTTAATGGTCTTGGGTCGTCCAGATTCACCAACTATAGGAACATCCATCCAATATCCATCACTCCTAACTGGAGTCTTGGATCTTGGACTTGTTGATGGAAATGGGGTTTGATTTCCATGAGGTCTCTAGTTCTGAGGGTTCTTATGTAAGTTTGGACTATGTGACATTTGGAAATTTTGATTTGGAAACCTTGAGTTTTGATTCCAAGAAGCCTGATTTTTGTAATTTCTAAAGCCATTGTTATAAAAAATTCGACCACCATTATTTTGATATCGATTTTGATATTGACCTTGACTTCTGAAATTATTTGAATTATGATTGTTCATTCTTGGTGAACTGCTTCTAGGTCTCTCATATCTGCCTGATGTAGATTCAGGCTGAAATCTTGGTTGATTTCTTTGAAAACGAGGAACTTGTGGAGTTCCTTTTTCAGCCTTATCTACACCAACGGCAACACCCTCTGGTTGCTTAGGAGCAGATTTCTTTGGAAATTTAGACTCTCTCTCCTTTTTATCACCACTCTTCTCTGGTGACTTCTCTCTCTGTTTCTCACTAACTTGTGCTTCATTCTTTTTGTTAGGACAGCAGCTAGCTACATGTCCCTTGGTGTGACACTTGAAGCACGATCTCTTTTTCGAAAACGTCTTAACTGAATCCTTTGAACTAGATCCTGGTTTTTATGATGATGCCTTAGAAGGATTTGGTTCAGTTTGCTTAGATTCAGATTTTCCTATATTTTTGTTTTTAGCAAACTCTACATTTGATTCGTTTTCAATAACAGCTGTTTCGTTTTTTATGTCACTTCCTTGAACAAAAGTAACCTTTTTAACAAAAGTTTGATTTTTGTTTTTAGGATGTGTAACACCCCAAAAATGGGTTTGGTAATTAAACCACGTTACTAGTGACGGCGGGTAAAATATCGTTAGTGATAAAAATTAACCCGGTTAATATTAGGATTTAAATAAATAAATTTGATGTTAATTAAAAGAGGATAAATACTTTGAGGAAAACAAAGTATATAGAAGGCCCGAGCTAACGGGACTTAAAATAAAACGGGTTATGACTACCCCGAACTCACTAAGTTAAACTAGCAAAGTTTAACCTAGTTAACAAAACAAAGTATTGTTGAAAATAAGTAGGTTGTAGCCTACTTACTAGTTAACAAAACTTGAGGGACCAAAATCGTCAAAAAGGGAACAAGTTCTATTAATAAAAAAAACACACACCACACACACTTTGTGTGTGTGGATCGATCATCAGGAGCGACCAAAAGAGCTCAAACCCTAAAATCAACAAATTCACCAAATTGGAGCTCGAATCAAGCCCCAAATCAATGCATGAACGCGTATAAATGATCACCAAGTCAAAGGGATCGTAAGGTATGTTAAATTTTGTAATTTGGTGATGTCTTGAAGTTATGATGAACACTCAAAATCACAATTTGGGAATGGATGATGAATCCATGAGTGTAGTTGTGAAGAAATCTATGTGTAGGAACAACCCTAGTTAACAATTTGATGAACTAGTGTTGAAAACTAGGGAATTGATGATTTCCCTTGTATGTGCTAAGTGGGTTATGGCTAGATAATGAAGATGATGATATAATTGTGCTAGAAATCATCATAGTTGATAGTAGAAACAAAGTACTTGAACAAATTTACATGATTGAGTACTTGTTCATACATGATAGAGATGGGTTTTTATGATATGATGATGTTAGTGTCTAAATTGTGATTAGAATCCTCATATTAGATAATAAAAGTATGCTACTTGAACCATTTAGGTGTTCGAGTACATGAATCATAATTACCATGAATGGGGTTTGGTGTAAAAAGAATGGAAATGAGGATAAATTCATGTTAAAAATGAAGCTTGATATCATCATGTGTTAAGAAAGATTAATGTAGTGTTAATTCGATGAATTATGGTTATAAAACTTGGTAAACGAAGTGAATAAACGATAGCCTAAGTATGATGCTACCGTGTATTTGACCAAGTAGTTAAATGAGTAGTAAAGCTACATCATGTAATCACTTATGATTAATAGGCCGTTGACTTTAAACAGTCAAACCGACCTATAATACGATGAATGATAATTCTTGAATATAAAATGCGTAGGGTGGAATGATCGTATTAAGTTATGACTAAACTAACCACCTTGTGAAATGATGAATAATAGTTGGCGCTTAAACAAGCTAGGTGAAGCTTGGAATGAAAGCGGGTCAAACGAATCAAGAATGAAGGAAAAAGCATAATTGGGATGCAAGGTAAGTATAACTTACACTAGTCTTATATTTTAGAATATTCTCTTCTCGTATTAGTTACGAATAAGATAAATACATAATTGAGGTATGATGTTCCGGCGTGTAAACGTACGGAACAAGATAGTCGAGTATGACAAGAAACCATGTTGATGGTTTAAAAGGAGTTAAATCGGTAATTTGATCATTTTATGACAAATGGAAACGAACTTTTGAATGGTTACCTTATAGGGTAAACCAAAACAAACAATAAGGGTAAAATGGTACATTGGTCATGCATAGACCATAACTATTGGCTTTAAAAGACACTTATGAAGTAAGCCTTAATAGGCCGAAAAGTGTTAAGAAATGAATTATAAGTAAAGCGACCGCACGATGTAAATCGGAGCGAGTCATATAGTCGAGATGAAAATACATGTCATCTCGCCAATATAATCGGTTATTTAGACCAAACGGGTCAAAGGGTGAAGATACCACCTTTTGATAATAGCGACTAATGATTCTTGTCGAGTTATATGATTTCAGGAATAAATGTAGAAATGATATTTGCATCGTTACTATTTAGCGAATAATATAGCAAGGCATTAAATCAGGTCAATACATTGACCCTAGCCAGGTATGTGTAATAGAGTAATGATTCATTGAGAACGTAAGGTTCAATGAGTATTTAATGAAGTCTTAGATAGACAATGGGTTACTTAAATGGGTAAACCGAATGTTTTAAAAGAGGGTAGTGGCGTTTTGAAAAGCATATTGACTTTTCGAGCAAGATCATAATTCAAAAGAAGAATCATGGGTCAAACATGCTCTCAAAAGACCTTGTCGTAATTGAAAGACTAAAAAGGACCAAAACGCCCTTGTTAGCTAATTTTGAACAAACAAGCTTTAAAGGTTGTTTGGAAACGAGTTTTATGATTAGATAAATACTTAGAATAAGTATAGAAGCCGAAAGAGGTATTATATTAGTCAAATGGCACTATTTGAGTTTTTGCCGTAAAATAATGATCCGAGAGGTAAAAATTAGTTTTTATAGATCACCACATTAAACCCACCATAAATTCAGTTGTGGTGGGAGATTATATGATAAGAAATGTGGTGATGGATTGCTAGAAGTAATCAAAAGCGAAATTAGGCTCGAAAGTGCTTAAATACCCTTAACGGGTCAAAATAAGCATACAAGTGAAAATGGGTTTAAATTGTGTAATAAACCTGTGGTTAGAACCTAATATGGTAAATAACCTTAAGTTGAAGTAGTGTATGTGATATAAAGGTCAAACAAATATGTTTGTGTGATAAATGTGTAAACGGGTCAAAATCTTGTAAAAAGATAATAAGCCGAAGGCATAAAAGTCTCAGAATTTATTAAGCCGGATGTTGGATTTTAACTCCATGTGATGGAGAATCAAATCACAATCACGTAGGAAGAAACGGTAGGTTAAACGGACAAGCGGTTTGAAAGATATGTAATATTTCGTGTCAATTACGGCAAAAAGGAAACTGGGCTGTTTCAGAGTCCACCGTAACTTACGGTGCCACCGTAAGTTACGGTGGAGATGAAAATGCTACGGTGGTTGCCTACTGTTGTACGGTAGGAAAATAACATTACAGGGGCCACCGTAACTTACGGTGCCACCGTAAGTTACGGTGGAGGTCATTTCCAAATTCTTGTTTTTAGAATCAACTGTTTCCCGGACTCGTTTAATCACGTTTTAATCCCAGTATGACAAAAGCATTTCATGTTTATGAAATGTAGGTACATTTTGGATGCCGAGAGACGATCAAGCTCAACGAAGAACCGAACACGATATAGTTACATGCTTCCGCACCTTGCCACATTGTATATTTTAAACAACGAATTCGATCACGTTATGTAGAATAACTTATAGTTTGTAAAAGTTTTAATAAACCCGTATTTTTTTATAGTATGTGTAGTCTTAGCTACACATCTAATTGTTGGTATTTGCATATAAAACCGTTAAATAGAAAATGGTGTGTTACAAGTTGGTATCAGAGCCCTGGTTTAAGAGATTCAAGTATGGTGGGGAAAACCATGCTTGGACTTAAACCTTACGCTCTTGATAAAGAATAGTGTTCGGTTCGAGGCTTGATCGCAGATCCGGTAAGTACATGTATGTTAATAGTTTAGCATGCTAAAGTGTTGTAAACAACACATAGGGCTATCGTGTGATACACGTTACCCCAATTGAAATGATTGAAATAGTTGACGAAAATACGCGCGTTGACGCGTATAGTAGAAAAAGCCTTGTATTATAATACGGGCGATTATTGAAGTTGATGTTACTAACTTTTGTGAATGTTTTAATTGAAGGACACTCGCGTTTGAAGACGACGAGAGTCAAACGAATTGTGGATATGATGATGGAACGGTCCGAGATATGACAAGAAGAGCATGCTCATCAAGGACCTAAATCGCGTAATGGTCGCGGACAAGACTAATGGTAAGAAAAGCCCGTTAGGGCAAGCATTTACCAGGTGCACGTTTAAATTATTGCATGAATATAAACATGCAACCAATACGTAGAAACTGAAAGTTGCAGATTTAGATTGAAAACTTGGACAAACCTGAATAGAATACCTATCCAGGATATTGTCTCCAAGAGAAATAAACAGAGGTATTACTTACATAGGGCGTGATGTGAAAACTATAAAAAGGTCATGCGTGTCATGTGTTAATCGCTTACTCTGGCCAAGTAAGTAGTGGCATATAATACCATGAACTTCTTATAGCCGACACATTTACATCCGATGTAGTAAGGACTGGGTAAATGGGACAAATTTAAAGTACCCAAATGAATCAAATGAGTAAAATATTTGATAATAAAGTAAACGCACAGCCGAGTGACGGAAGCGTATTACATTAGGATAATGAGCCCGAAAGAAGGGACAGAGAAACATGTAAAATAGTTAAGGTACGCATTGGGAGGGGGTGTACTTACACTCGAACCCGAAGAATATAAACATGTAGAATGATCAAGATATGCGTTGGGAGGGAGTGTACTTACACTCGAACCCGGAAAATGCGAATATGTCCCTAAACGAGTCGTTTTTGTAAAACGTCAAACTCGAGGACAAAGTCGGAATATAGAAATGAAGCGAGGTCTTAATGCATACCGGGAGGGTTGCAATAATAACGACTTCGGTAAAACACCCGGTTGATGGGTAAGAATTGAACGCATGCACAGACCGAGAAACGGAAACTCGGATGGAAAGTTAAAGGACTCGGGTTTTGGGTCATAACTAAAAGATGACAAAATAATGTAAATAAAAATTGTGAATAAATTATGTTCAACTATTTTAAAGTTGAACGGGTTGATTACAATATCACGCCGGACGACATGAGTAAATACAAACAGGATAGTGGTACCGTTAAAAGCAAAAGAATAATGAGCCCGGTAATGGGACATAATCGAGTACGGATATATGAAAACTGGAGAATGGTGAGCATAAGATGAACCGAAGCATAAACGATATGAGAAGTCATAAAGTCGGAAAATTTCGTCCGAAAATAAACAAATGAAGCCTTAGACTACGGTTAAGGTCAACTAAAGTTCAAAAGCAAAAATATACGAATCCAAACATAACAAGACATGCTTTGAAGCTATATATGCATATATACATATATGCATTTGAATGTAGATACAAATAAAAGATGAATCTGTGGGATCATCGTAACCTACGGGAATGCGATTAGTGTTAAGGTCTACGGGACCAGAATGACCCTCGGTTCACGAAAAGAAAGGGGAATAAACCTTAGGGTTCCCATTAAAAGGGGGTGAAGACCTAAGGAAATAGCCTACGAGGCCACGTGAGAGAACCTACGAGTTACTTAAACAAAGCGAGAGAACCAGTGAGAATCCTCGCGTAAAACAAAGACTGTAAAAGAGTAAATGCCAAGTCGTCAAAATTGCTTGACATAAATTAAAGATAAAACATTAAACTAAAATTCCGTTTTAGTAAAAAACAACGTTCTATCAAACATATATAGTATGAGATGATTGGGAAATAAACCTAAAACACGACGTGACGCGATCACGGTCAGGAAAGTTATGTGAAATAAAATCACATAGTAGCCCGAGCGATGGGTATAAAGTAACTGGACTAATAAGACTAGTCAGGGAGGCCGGATAAGGTCAATATTTAAATTAAGAAAGTGTTCAACACGCTATCTATATTAAGATTAGCGTGAAATAATCATAGTTGATAAGCGTGTATGACCAAGTGGCCAAATGGCTACTCAGTCAAGCCAAATAATAAAGGTAAGTGAGTACAAAACGGCAGTGATGGTCCATGAGGTCATAATAACGAAAAGTATTGATCGCCTATACTGAGTGATCACAAGGCAACACAAGCAAAGTGTTGGGAAGTCAGATCGAGTAAAGGCACGATAAAAAGGATAAAGCCGGAAGGTATGTGGTAATATGCCTTGTAGAATTCCGTTAATAGCACATCTAGATAGTGCTAAATAAATAAGATAAAATCAGGAAATTCATTTTTGTGGCGAATGCTGTATGAATGAACCAAATGAATAAGTTCGTATAGAAAAGGGGTCTGTTTGTAAACAGTGAAAGATCTCACTAGAAACATCCAAATGGGTGAAAATAACGGATTCACAAAGAATCCGAAAGTATAAAGGCGATGGATTTCGCTAAGTTAATCAAACAAGTCGAAATGACAAGATGGCGTTATTCTGAGTTGCGTAAATTCGCATAAAAGATACATATGTTGTGTAATAAAAAGATGTTACCATATTTGTCTAATGACACTAACAAATGGTCAAAGTGTGAGTAATGCTTAGAAGGTTACTCAGTTTATGTACATTGGGTTGAAACTCAATAAATTATGTAAGAAAAGGTTTCGAGGACGAAACCTCTTTAAGGGGGGTAGACTTGTAACACCCCAAAAATGGGTTTGGTAATTAAACCACGTTACTAGTGACGGCGGGTAAAATATCGTTAGTGGTAAAAATTAACCCGGTTAATATTAGGATTTAAATAAATAAATTTGATGTTAATTAAAAGAGGATAAATACTTTGAGGAAAACAAAGTATATAGAAGGCCCGAGCTAACGGGACTTAAAATAAAACGGGTTATGACTACCCCGAACTCACTAAGTTAAACTAGCAAAGTTTAACCTAGTTAACAAAACAAAGTATTGTTGAAAATAAGTTGGTTGTAGCCTACTTACTAGTTAACAAAACTTGAGGGACCAAAATCGTCAAAAAGGGAACAAGTTCTATTAATAAAAAAAACACACCACACACACTTTGTGTGTGTGGATCGATCATCAGGAGCGACCAAGAGAGCTCAAACCCTAAAATCAACAAATTCACCAAATTGGAGCTCGAATCAAGCCCCAAATCAATGCATGAACGCGTATAAATGATCACCAAGTCAAAGGGATCGTAAGGTATGTTAAATTTTGTAATTTGGTGATGTCTTGAAGTTATGATGAACACTCAAAATCACAATTTGGGAATGGATGATGAATCCATGAGTGTAGTTGTGAAGAAATCTATGTGTAGGAACAACCCTAGTTAACAATTTGATGAACTAGTGTTGAAAACTAGGGAATTGATGATTTCCCTTGTATGTGCTAAGTGGGTTATGGCTAGATAATGAAGATGATGATATAATTGTGCTAGAAATCATCATAGTTGATAGTAGAAACAAAGTACTTGAACAAATTTACATGATTGAGTACTTGTTCATACATGATAGAGATGGGTTTTTATGATATGATGATGTTAGTGTCTAAATTGTGATTAGAATCCTCATATTAGATAATAAAAGTATGCTACTTGAACCATTTAGGTGTTTGAGTACATGAATCATAATTACCATGAATTGGGTTTGGTGTAAAAAGAATGGAAATGAGGATAAATTCATGTTAAAAATGAAGCTTGATATCATCATGTGTTAAGAAAGATTAATGTAGTGTTAATTCGATGAATTATGGTTATAAAACTTGGTAAACGAAGTGAATAAACGATAGACTAAGTATGATGCTACCGTGTATTTGACCAAGTTGTTAAATGAGTAGTAAAGCTACATCATGTAATCACTTATGATTAATAGGCCGTTGACTTTAAACAGTCAAACCGACCTATAATACGATGAATGATAATTCTTGAATATAAAATGCGTAGGGTGGAATGATCGTATTAAGTTATGACTAAACTAACCACCTTGTGAAATGATGAATAATAGTTGGCGCTTAAACAAGCTAGGTGAAGCTTGAAATGAAAGCGGGTCAAACGACTCAAGAATGAAGGAAAAAGCATAATTGGGATGCAAGGTAAGTATAACTTACACTAGTCTTATATTTTAGAATATTCTCTTATCGTATTAGTTACGAATAAGATAAATACATAATTGAGGTATGATGTTCCGGCGTGTAAACGTACGGAACAAGATAGTCGAGTATGACAAGAAACCATGTTGATGGTTTAAAAGGAGTTAAATCGGTAATTTGATCATTTTATGACAAATGGAAACGAACTTTTGAATGGTTACCTTATAGGGTAAACAAAAACAAACAATAAGGGTAAAATGGTAAATTGGTCATGCATCGACCATAACTATTGGCTTTAAAAGACACTTATGAAGTAAGCCTTAATAGGCCGAAAAGTGTTAAGAAATGAATTATAAGTAAAGCGACCGCACGATGTAAATCGGAGCGAGTCATATAGTCGAGATGAAAATACATGTCATCTCGCCAATATAATCGGTCATTTAGACCAAACGGGTCAAAGGGTGAAGATACCACCTTTTGATAATAGCGACTAATGATTCTTGTCGAGTTATATGATTTCAGGAATAAATGTAGAAATGATATTTGCATCGTTACTATTTAGCGAATAATATAGCAAGGCATTAAATCAGGTCAATACATTGACCCGAGCCAGGTATGTGTAATAGAGTAATGATTCATTGAGAACGTAAGGTTCAATGAGTATTTAATGAAGTCTTAGATAGACAATGGGTTACTTAAATGGGTAAACCGAATGTTTTAAAAGAGGGTAGTGGCGTTTTGAAAAGCATATTGACTTTTCGAGCAAGATCATAATTCAAAAGAAGAATCATGGGTCAAACATGCTCTCAAAATACCTTGTCGTAATTGAAAGACTAAAAAGGACCAAAACGCCCTTGTTAGCTAATTTTAAACAAACAACCTTTAACAAAACGCCCTTGTTAGCTAATTTTAAACAAACAACCTTTAAAGGTTGTTTGGAAACGAGTTTTATGATTAGATAAATACTTATAATAAGTATAGAAGCCGAAAGAGGTATTATATTAGTCAAATGGCACTATTTGAGTTTTTGCCGTAAAATAATGATCCGAGAGGTAAAAATTAGTTTTTATAGATCACCACATTAAACCCACCATAAATTCAGTTGTGGTGGGAGATTATATGATAAGAAATGTGGTGATGGATTGCTAGAAGTAATCAAAAGCGAAATTAGGCTCGAAAGTGCTTAAATACCCTTAACGGGTCAAAATAAGCATACAAGTGAAAATGGGTTTAAATTGTGTAATAAACCTGTGGTTAGAACCTAATATGGTAAATAACCTTAAGTTGAAGTAGTGTATGTGATATAAAGGTCAAACAAATATGTTTGTGTGATAAATGCGTAAACGGGTCAAAATCTTGTAAAAAGATAATAAGCCGAAGGCATAAAAGTCTCAGAATTTATTAAGCCGGATGTCGGATTTTAACTCCATGTGATGGAGAATCAAATCACAATCACGTAGGAAGAAACGGTAGGTTAAACGGACAAGCGGTTTGAAAGATATGTAATATTTCGTGTCAATTACGGCAAAAAGGAAACTGGGCTGTTTCAGAGTCCACCGTAACTTACGGTGCCACCGTAAGTTACGATGGAGATGAAAATGCTACGGTGGTTGCCTACTGTTGTACGGTAGGAAAATAACATTACAGGGGCCACCGTAACTTATGGTGCCACCGTAAGTTACGGTGGAGGTCATTTCCAAATTCCTGTTTTTAGAATCAACTGTTTCCCGGACTCGTTTAATCACGTTTTAATCCCAGTATGACTAAAGCATTTCATGTTTATGAAATGTAGGTACATTTTGGATGCCGAGAGACGATCAAGCTCAACGAAGAACCGAACACGATATAGTTACATGCTTCCGCACCTTGCCACATTGTATATTTTAAACAACGAATTCGATCACGTTATGTAGAATAACTTATAATTTGTAAAAGTTTTAATAAACCCGTATTTTTTTATAGTATGTGTAGTCTTAGCTACACATCTAATTGTTGGTATTTGCATATAAAACCGTTAAATAGAAAATAGGGTGTTACAGGATGTGAATTTTTCTTTTTCAAAACGGTGTCTCTGTTATTTTCCTTCTTAGCATCATCACTCTCAGACACATCACCTTGACTTGATGTGGAACTACTTGGTGATGTTGACAGAAAATCTGTTAACTCATCTTCATCATGTAGGAATGAATAGTCGTGACTAAGAGGAGGTGGGACTTCATTAAATCCCTTGAAGCCCACACTGGTCTTTGCATTACTCTTCTTTAACCTACCCATCATGTGCTTAATAACAAAAGTGTAATCTCTAAACTGACTCAGTTTCTTTTCAAGTTCAACAATTTTTAATTGTGCCTCAGACAACTCTTTGCATTTTTTAGAAACCTCTTTTGTTTTCACACTCAGAGTGTCATGAGCTAAGTCTATAATTTGAAGTTTTTCATTTAATTTGCAGGTTAAGCTTCAATTTCTGCTTCATAGCATTTAATTTTCTTCAAATACATAGACTCATTTCTTTTAACAAAAAGTTTGATTCTTTAATGTTAGACATTTCGTTAACTAGACTTTTATTTTCAGTTGATAATCTATCAACTTCACCCTGTAATTCACAACATCTTAAGCAAACAGAACTAGCAGAATTACTTACCTCTCCTATTGGCTTGTCTAGGTTGGCCATGAGAGCAGAAATTTGAGCTTCCAATCTTTTATATTTTGCATCCTTCTCTTCAGCTTCTTTTTCATAATCAGACTTTTTTTCCTTTCCTCTTCAGCTCTAGTTGTCTGATCAACTTTAACTTCCTCAGCTTCACTTTCCTTCTCAAATTCAGCATCATCTTTTGCTTCAGCATCATCTACTTTAACTTCAGCATCATCAACCGGCACTATCTCTGCCATGAACGCCTGAGTAACATTCTCATTATCTTCCAAATGAACACTCCAGTCATACGAACCCTCTCTTGCTGTAGAGATCAAAGCCCTTGAGTTAGAGTCGTTTGATGCATTCCTATTGTTTGAACTTTGACTCGAAGCCTCTTGTTTTTGTTTTTGTTTTTTACATTCCCTAGCAAAATGTCCATAACTTTGACAGTTAAAGCACCTCACTTTGGTCTTGTCAAAACCAACACTCTTCCCTACAAACTTCCTTCCAGTTCTGTTCATGAACCTCTTGACTCTTCAGGTAATCATGGCCATTTGCCATTGTAATCCATCTCTTCAAGATCATCAGGGTCAATCTGATCATATTCTTCATCTAGAGTAGCAGGATCAGATATCTTCCCCTGAATGTAGTTCTTATAAGAAGCAACAAATGAAGCAAGTAGAGCAAGATGTTCTTCTGTAGACTTCACACTCATAGGCATCAATTTAGTATTGTTGTTCTGATTTGTAGCTGATGTTCTCTTAGCTCCTGTTGATCCTCCTGAGGCAGCTATAAAGCATACATCACCATCCTCATTCACGGTAACCTGCTCAATCTCACATGACAGAAACGCAGTAGCAGAGTCGCTAGAAGCGTTGTGAGATGAAGAAGATGTAAGTCTGTTTGTAAATCCCTGGATCTTGAACATGATCATATCCAGTTTCCTTCTTCTTCATATTGAGCTCATAAGCTCTCAATTTTCCAACCACTTCTTTCAGTTCCTTTGTCTCATATTCTGCTTCTCCCTTGATCATGAGAGTATAGATATCCCATTTAGCAGGTAAAGCATCGAGCAGCTTGTCATTTTTCTCTATGTCAGAATAGCTATCTATATCATAATTGTCCATTTCTGACTTCAGATGGTAGTATCGAGTTATGATGTCCTCAAGTTTTTCATATACTTGAATACAGCGAACTGTTTCTTCAGTGGATCAACTTTGTTCTTTTTGACATCTGTATTTCCATCATATCTTTTCTCTAATGCATCCCACATTTCCTTTGAAGTAGTGTACTTCTTAAAGGTATGCTTGATGCCATCTTGTAAGGACATTTTGATTGCATCCAAGGCTCTCTTTTCAGCCTCATACATCTTCTTATCATTTTCTTGCATGTTTACGTAGGCTATGACACGTTGTCTACCCTCAAAATCGTGTGTTGGGTTTGTGTACCCATAAACAATATAGATCCACATGCGTGTGTCCTGATATTCAATAAAACATTGAAATATGTCCTTCCATGTCAAATAATTTTCCACCTTCATCATCTTAGGCGGTTTGTTGGTAGTGCCACCCTCGTTCTCCATTATCAACAGTTCATTCAAATTAGACATGTTCGACATTTTAACGTAACAGACCGGTAAAACCGTACAAAATTTTTCAAAAACTATTTTTACCAAATTATACCGTTAGATTCGTCTCGAAATTACGATTCCAATGAGTCCAACGGTGCAAATGATTCAAATTAGACATGTTCGACATTTTAACTGTTTTTTTGTCCTAAAAATCCAAGGAGTCCAACGGTGCAAACGGTTTACTGAGATGAGCTATGGATAATTTTCTATTCGCAAAAACGTGAATTTTGGTTACGCTTGCCAAAAAAAATTCCACCACTGCCAAGTCACTCGAGACCACTTGTTCCGAGTCGAGACCACTTGTGTCGAGTCGAGACCTTTGTTTCCAGTCGAGACCACCGGTTTCGAGTCAAAAACGTGCAAGTCGAGACCACTGTTTCGAGTAAAAAATGCACAAGTCTAGACCTCTGGTTTCGAGTCGAAAAAACGGAGTAGCAACCTTGAGTCGAGACCAGCAATCTTCAATCGAGACCAGCAATTTTCCAATCAAAATCCCGAGAAATCAACACTTCTTAAACCGCAGAATCTTCTGATTGATAACTTTCCAAACTAACACTCCTAAATTTCACCAAACAACTTTCCAATTCACCCTAAACAGATCAAAACACCAAAATTCAAACTGTTCTTCGATGTTCTTCACTGTTCTTCACGAAAATTCTGAATCCAACCGAAAAACTTCGAACAAAACTCGTTTCCTGCCGATTAGTTTTGAACCTTACAAAAGAGCAAAAGCTCTAATACCAATTGTAGGTCCCTTATCCCGTATGGATCGTAACAAAACTGACAATCTACCAAGGGTGCGGAATCCCCTTGATAAACCAAACAAACAGAAACAAGAATACGAAACAATTTACCAACTGGTCTTTTATGATTATCTAACAAGAATGTTTACAATCACCTAAGATCACAAGAACTCACAGCCAATGTTCTGTGTTTTCTTAAACTCTCTCTAACTCTTGAATGTCTAAAAGTCTAACCCTAAAACTCTAGCTAAAGGTTATTTATAAACTACAACCACATAACTCGAATTGGGCTAATCCCATACAAATTCTAATTGCAATTCGGGCCTAATAGACTTGATGCAAGCTTGGACTTGATTGGGCTTCATAAACTCGAAATCCTTTAAGTCTTCGTAGTCCAATCTTCTGTTCAATATCCAAAGACCAATCCAAAGCTGTTGTTACATAAAATGCACCAACAACACCAACACTGGATTCCAAGTCCTACGATAAAAACAAAAAAGAACGTTGGTCAGAAGTCTCACCATGGCCCCGTGGTCACTGACCACTGCCCGTGGTCATGGTTACAGTGATTGTTTTCTGGATCCCAGCTACTGGGGAGTTCAGCACTGCCCCGTGGTGCACCGCCATGGCCTCGTGGTCACTCTTCTGTAACTCAGAAAACAAAAACTGCCAGTAAGGTTGCTTGGCACGGCCCCGTGTCCGACCAGGCACGGCCCCGTGCTGAAGTCTGCAGAACTGAAAAATTTAAGAAAAATCCTAAAAAAATAGAAAAATAATTAGGCCGTTGATTCCTAACTTTCTTAAAATCCTTGTGTTCCCCGGCAACGACGCCAAAAACTTGGTGTGCGTTAGGTATGTTATAATTTTATTGATATTTTTTAGACCATTTTACGTATTAGTCAAGTTTTAAATTTATAAAACACGATATTCTACTAACACTAAACACACACTTGGGCAAGTGCACCCATCGTGAGCGTAGTATAGCGTTGGTAAAATACTGAGGTCGTCCAAGGATACAAGATCTTTTAGTACCAGTTTATCCTCAACGTCTAATCAATCTAAAATTTTTGAGAAAAGATTTTAAAACATGAAAATAAAAACTAAAAATGCAGAAGTAAAAATAAAATAAAAACAGACAAACAAGATGAATCACTTGGATCCGCCTCGCCTTTAATGTATCCTTTGATGATTTTCGCACTTTTTCACTTTTTAAGAGATTATCTTAGTTAGAGTAGTAGACCCCTCTTTTGAAGGTGACGTTACCCTCAACCCAGTGGTTTGAGTCAACAAGGATACAATCCCAAAGGGTCGGAATATTGAAAGATAATTAATTAAGTTATTAATGCGAAAAGTGGTAGGCCCCTCTTTTGAAGGTGACGCTACCCTCGGCTAAGTGGTTTGAGTCAGCAGGGATACAATCCCAAGTAGCCGGTTTAATGTATTAATCGTAGTTTACATATGAGGGGATCAAGCCATTCGCACCCCCGCCATCCAATACCAGTGGGTATTGAAGGAGGTCCTAGTAAGCTTGACCCAGGTCCTTGTAGGATCTATACACTGAACAAGGCAAGAACCTTACTAAACCATTCCCTTAACCCCCGACCAGGTAGCCAACATATCTCTATATAGACCGTAGAGATATGAATGGTGTAAATCTTTTACTTTATATAGACAATAAAGTAACGCCAAGACACCACGGACAAATGATAAAGAAGTTTCACCTTCAACATAAGAAACTAGTTATTAAAGTCATTAATATAAAACTAAATAAAAAGTGAGAAAATATTAAAAATCAAAAGTAATACACTAAAGACTTGTCTTCACCAAGTGATGTAAGAGGCTTAGCCAAACATGCCCTTTGATTGGCAAGAACTCTTACTATCAATCTTGGATCCCGAGATTACTACACACACTCTAAGGTGGATTATGGATGATGGTGGTGGATGTGGGTGTTGTAATGGTGGTGGAGTGGTGGCAAAGTGGGAGAGTGGTGGTTTGCCAAGGGATGCCTTTGAAGTGAGCCAAGCACCCCTATTTATAGCCTGCACAGAAACCTATCCACGGCCCCGTGTCCATCATTTTCTCTTCCTTGATTAAATGCATGTGTCAGCAGAGGGATCAACACGGCCCGCGTCATGCGGGCATGGCCCCGTGTGTAGAAGCGTATCTGTACTACCAAGATTTTGTAAGATTTTGCGCATCTTAGCGTTGACCACGCCCCGTGCTGAGCTGGGTATACCCCCGTGGTGGGCGTAGAAGCTTCCACAGCTTTGTCTTTTCTGCAGGCAGCTGACCACGCCCCCGTGTCCAGTGGGCACGGCCCGTGGTTAGTCTTCTGTTTCTTGTTTTTGCCTTTGGGGATGCTGCCGAGGGGTCGGGCAGGTCACGTTTATTCCTTTTCTTTGTATTTATGTTGGTTTTTGCTGTATATTTGTTCCTTTTGCTCGTTTAAGCTCATTTGATCCTATAAATTCAAAAGGAAGACAAAAACACACTTTTTTCCAACATTAGTACTAAAAATGGTTAGTTTTATGCCTCATTTGATGTAATTTATATGTTACATTTTGCACACATCAACATACATGATAACTCTCGAACATTGGCAACCGATGAGAATAATAATTATAAACGGATGGTTTATACGAAACGTATGTGCTGCACGACAAATATGTGAACTGTGTGCTTTAATTTTAATTTTAAATTACATGGTATTATGTGGCTTGTGTGTAAAAGATTATATTATTAGGGGGTGTTTAGCATAATGGTGAAACTCTTATAACCACTCAAAACCCTAAATGTCCCATAATTTTTCTGTATGTTTCTACACTCTTAAATAATCCTAATCTTCTTCAATCATTCTTGGCTTCACAAGTTCACACACATCAACCCTTGATCTTCAATCCATCTAGAATTAATCAGAGGTAAGTGTTTATGATTGCATGATATGTTATTAATGTTGATCTTTTGATTCATACAAACCCAAGATGATCCAAACAATTGATTGTGTGTGATTGGTTATGCCAATGAATATGTAATTGCTTGGACAAATGATTGTGCAATGATTGTTTGTTGTTTGTGGTATGATATCACTGTTAGATTGTTTGATTTGATGCCTGACATTGTTGATTTCTGTGCATTTGGGGATTTCTGTTCGTAGAAACCTTGAAGAATGAGACTCTGATTGTTGTGAGACTTTGTGAAGTCACAAAGTTAAAGTGTTCGAATTTGTCAAATATATGATGTCCGTATTTGTTAAACAAACTCATGTCCGCATTTGTATTTGAAAGAGGATTCCGCACTTAAATAAAACCCTTTTGTCCATACATAAGTGATTGATGATGTCCGCACATGAAGTTTTCTTTTATAATAGGTCCGCACTTAACCTTGTTGAATGGTCCGCACTTTTTCTTTTAAACCTGTCCGAACTTAATCATCAATGGAAGTGTCCGAACTAAATTGTTATTAATTAAAACTGTCCGAACTTGTACAAGGATAAAGTGTCCGTACATATAGAATCACACATGGTCTTAACTTGTATTTTCCTGTAATGGTCCGCACTTAAGTTTTTAAAACGTCCGCACTTGATTGTTTAAGTGATGTCCGCATTTGAGTGTTTAAAAAAACGTGTTCGTACATACACAAATGATAAGGTGGTCCGCACTTGTGGACTTTAAATTTGTCCGCACATACACAAATGATAAGGTGGTCCGCACTTAATTAATGTTAAAGGTCCACATTTAATCCACTTTATGGTTTAATGTTGTGGTTTAATTTCGATGTTAGTTAATAAACTCAACTCTATCACGAAAGTCCCTACTTACTACCGAGCTAGTTGCCTGGGAGGCAATGGGGTATTAGTTGATAACGCTATTAGGCCTGACAAACCTCACACCGTACCTAGGAGGATGGGCGTGAACTAATGGCCTTAACCACATGGCTAATGTTGCGAGGCATTGATGAGTGGAAACAAACAAACGTCACTTTGGTATCGAGTTTATTATTGGCATGTCTTTAAACTAAACATGTACCAACCTTCTGTTAAACAAAACTGTGAACTCGCCATCTTTATGATGATACACTTTTTCTGCATGCTTGCAGGTCGTTAGATGCATCGAATTGGAACTTGTTGTATGGGAAGCCGGTGTCGTCATGGGTCGTGTCATTCGCGAAGTCATTTGATGTTTGTTTATGTTTTCTTTACAAAACGAAGTTGAATTGGTTAAACAATGATTTATGTTTCCGCTGAATGATTAATGGTTTGAATGAAATGTTTTGAAATACACTTTTCACATTAATTCCGATCTTGTGATTTTTATTCTACTGTTAGTTCAATGTGATTAGTGGCTAGATCCTGTTATGTCACCCGCCTCGCGTTGGATTCCGCATGTGGTATTTTGGGGGTGTAACAGAGCTAATTTTGACTTTTTGTTAACTATGCTCCTCCGTGAAGGACTCTCCCTTGCGTTGCGCGGGGGAAACACATTTTCAGGAACTTTTGGAAGCTGCTAGTTTTTCACCCTATCTGAATTTTTGCCAAATTTTCACAATTTTTCACCTAACTTGACCTAACTACAAGTTTAACATTTTTAGGACTTTCTCCCACTTTATAGGTCCAAATCCTTGATCCGAACCCGGATCCTTAAGGTTTTTAATTCATTCTTTCGGTTTGGAGTTTATAACCCAACCGACCCGTTAGGAGGCATTATGCGTTGTAGTTCATGCTTCCTATTTTCTTATAGAGGTTTTCATCATTTCTTCTAACCATAATCTTAATTATGGTTGGTCACTCTAGGCAAAACGTTAACATTCCAATATTATCATCCGATATGGCGCTTTATCCAATTGAACTGATATGAGACTTTAAGTCATTTAGCTCAAGCCTCCCATTTTTAGTTACCAGAATGATGAACTCGATCGTAACACTCATTATCAAATCTACCCTTGGAAGAAATTTACCCAAACCCATTATCCGAGGGCACTTTAGTAAATTTTAAGGCTTTTTGCCAAACTAGGGGATTTGCAAGTTTTTTTGAAACATAGTGGACACGTTTAACTTGTTACCTCGTTAAAATTAATTATGTCCTTAAGGATATAGAGATTTCCAATGTCCTTGTATTTTAAGACTCATATAGCCATAATGCAGCATCAGAGGCATATTCTTTGCTTTAAGGGTCATTTTACTCAATTACTAGTATAACCTCACATGAGATGGACTATTACCCAAACTGACCCAACCAACTTTTGTCATGCCACAAGCCCTTATCAAAAGAATGGCTCGTTATAAATACCTATTTGGGTCAAAGTAATGTCCCGTTATCAATACCTTGTGATTCTCTTTGCTAATTCATGGATTCATGCCCTTACGTTATGCTTACATGTAAGTATAGAACTTCACAATACAAAACATTGAATACCGAGTTCAAAAGGTGATACTCGTATGATCCGTTTGTCTATTTGACCCATTATTGGTTTACCCTTTAGGCGTCTCAACCTAACAAGTTATTATTTATCACCAAAATGTGTTTTGACACAATTGTTAACCATTTGATCCGTTGTGGCTTATACCATAGGGTCTTAACTTAACAAGTTATTGTTTATCACCAAAATGTGTTTCAACACTTTTTTTTACCCATTTGACGCGTTATACTTTACACTATAGGATCTTAACTTAACAAGTTATAGTTTTTCATCAAATTGTGATTAAACATAATTCTTACCGATTTGACCCATTATGGTTTACACCATAGGGTCTTATCTCTACAATTCTTTATTTACTCACCAACATGTGATTACTTACCATTTTACCCATTCGACCCGTTATGGTTTACACCATAGGGTCTTATTTCTACAATTCTTTATTTGTTCATCAAAATGTGATTTAACATAGTTTTACGCATTTCGATCCATTTCATGGTTTTCACCATTGGGTCTTATCTTAACAATTCCTCATTCATCACCAAAACTAGTTCGTCAAAATTTTACTCTTTTTGATCCGTTTCATGATTTACATCATGGGGTCTCGTTAAAATTTAACTGGTGTTAGTGTAGTTTTGGTATGTCCATAGCATAGAAATCTCATACGCATAACGTGTAAAAGTCTCGAGTCTGTAAATATTCCGGACAAAGATTTCGCTAGGTTTTCGTTAGTTGGTGTTAGATATTTAGTGAGTGTAGGATTTAAAATCACGTACATTGGTCATGTGTTACAATGACAAATAGTGTGCCACCTTGAGAAGTCCAAGCTGAAGTCAACATCATTCTAATACACTAGCTTTGCATGAGATTCAACATGGGAGCCAAAGACATGCACACATAGGACTTTTATGTGTATAATGAACGCAAGACTCCTACGCAAGCAGGGGTCGTGTGTTTGGAAGGACATGCACATGAATTCAACCTCTATAAATACAACGGTCATGCGCACAACGTTCAGAACTCACTGATCGATTCCGAGATCAGCTTATAGAAAGAAGTCGTTATAGAGTTGAAACTCTGTCCGGTTGTCAATTGTTACGTAATAAAAGCTTTATCGTTTATATTTACATGTAGAAACACGATTACGATTCAATCTAACGGATTTTGCACGTTAAATCAGATTAAACACACAACTCGTGTTCGTCGGCGAACCGTTCCTGAACTTTTAACCGACTAACCGCATCTGGTTATTTGTTAACCCTTATTAGTAACCAAAATACTTTCTAGCACATAAGTAGTGGTTTTATTCTAAGAGGTGTAAGCTTTACTTACCTTGCGTCCGTTCTAGCTTCCTCGCATCTTTGACACATTTGACCCATTCCTTTCCAATCCCCCACGTAGAATTTCAAGAATCAAACTATCACATTATATCCACAAGACTATTATATTCGTCATTAAATACCATGACCATCACCTTTATGGATTTTTTTGCTTCGGTTATCATTCCATTCTAAAGTTAAACTTCCTATTGTCATATAGAAATATGTTTACAATTCAATAAAATTCAATTAGGGGCTGTTTGGTAGCCTCTTAATGACCATTCAGATGCTACCTCTTAATGGTTTAAAACCTCTGAATGAATAAGAGGTAACCTCTGAATGGTAAATCGTCACATGTCACATTCTTCTACCTTCTCATTGGTAAAATTCTTTATGGTTCCATTAAGAGGTAGCCTCTTAATGACCATTTAGAGGCTACCAAACAGCCCATTAGGCATTTTATGGAACACTTGGTGGGCACTACTTTTAATTCTCACTCAATATGTCTAAATTCTAGCAAATTACCACGTATTTACTAATATTCACATATCAAGTAATTCAACTACATTCAATCACCCAAATTTCCTATCATAAGACTAGTATCTCTACAAACAATCATACAAGAATTTTGGGTTTTCATCTATTGGTTAAAACCCACTTCCTATCATATATAACATCTACTCAAATCATCTAGTTTGCTTAATTACTTCACATATACTAGCAAACATGATAATTATAACACTATTAGGGGGTAGGGGTGGTATCACCCACAAACAATTCCATCACTCACAACATCCAATTAGGTTCTGCCATGTCATCAACCATTATTTCCATCACTCACACCCTTTTTTGGTGGAAATGGTCATCACTTGTACAAATTCCATCACTCACTATTTTTTTTATTTTTTATTTTTTTAAATTATAAATTAACAATAAAACACTAAAATTATAAATTTAAATTAAATTAAAACATACTAGTTCAATATTTTAGACTACAATTAAAAAAGATACTCTACTCCTCGTCCGAATTAGGAAATTCCAAACCTAAAGAACCTACTAGTTCGATTAAATCGAATCTCAACCGAAAGTGAGTTTCTTCATCACGCAACTGTAGTTGGATATTTTCGGGAACGTGAACTTGTGTAGGAGGATCCGGCACCCAATCTGGAGATATTGCACGTCCGTCTTGTTTGATTAACATATTGTGCAAAATGATACATGCATACACTATGCTATGTATCGAGTTCTTGTTCATCGCACGAATCGGTCGGCTTAGAATGCCCCATCTACCCTTTAAAACACCAAAAGCCCTCTCAACATCTTTTCTTGCCGATTCTTGCAACTTCTTGAACGCCTTTTCTTTAGCCTCGACAGGAAACGAATGAGCTTTCACAAAAACAGACCATGGTGGGTAGATACCATCCACAAGAAAAAGCCTCGTCTGTAATATCGTCCATTAACATAGAATGGACAGACGGGTGCGGTACCATCCGTTACTGTTTGGAACAACGTCGACGTGTGCAAAACATTGATGTCGTTGTTTGAACCTGGGATACCAAAATATGAAGGCCAAAACCATAAATCATTCGACGCCACCGCTTCAAGTATGATGGTTGGTCTTTTGATGTCACCCCTAACATACGCCCCTCGCAACTCTCTTGGACAATTTCTCCACTCGATATGTGTACAATCGATGCTACCAAGCATCCCAGGAAAATGCCATCTAGCCTCATGTGCGGCGTAAATACGTGAGATGTCGTGTATCGTCGGTTTACGTAAAAACTCTTCACCATACAATTTTATGACCGGGTTACAAAAAAATTGCATACATTCACATGAAGTTCTGTCCGACATAGCTAGGTATTCATCAAATTGATCGGGAGGGTTACCTGTCGCTAGTTGGCGAATGGCGGACGTGCATTTTTGTATCGGCGTGAAACTTGGTTTGCCCCTCGCGTCGTAACTTTCTTGAAACCATTCTTCAGTTGCTTCGATGTCTCCAACAATCTTTAAGAATAATTCTTTTGGTAAACGAAACCGATCTCTAAACGTTTCGGCATTGTAGACCGGATTCTCCACAAAATAGTCGTTCATTAACACTTCGTTGGCATGTATACGATCACGATTCACCATCTTCTTCTTTGGGCGGGACGAACTTGATTCAAGTTCGTTATACACCGACACAAAATATTTAAGCGTCTCATTGTCGGAAGACGATTCGCTATCGCTGTCCATCGGAAATGTCGAATCCGTAGGAAAATCCAATTGTGAAATTCGTAGAATGTGTAATATATGTTTGGTTTTTGGTTTGGGTGAAATGGTTGTAAAAGATTTGAAGTATATATAAAGGTTTTAAAGGTTTTTTTTTATTCAAAGTTTACCGTTTGAAAACGGTCGAAATGCCCAACGTTCAAAAACTCAAACTTTTCAACGCGTGTTCCATTGAACGCGTGAACTTTTCAACCGGCGGCGGTGTGCTAATCATTTCAACGCGTTATGGGGGGACATAACATGTCCACCCCGGGTCCTCTTACAACATCAATTTGCATTAAATCATATTCAATCAAAATTTCATATTTTTCTTGAGCATGAACCCTAATTCAAAATCCCCAATTTGAGATGAGTACGTCATTTTGACACTAGGTTAGTGCATTTAAACACGAATTCAACCATGTAATACTTCCTATTTAGTCAATTAGGGTTGATTTATCAAAACCCACAAAGAACTTCAACCAAGAAGGTTCAAGAGATGAATTGAATATTTACTTGATTCTTAGAAGGTGATGAGCCCTCCTTAAATCACAAATTGTTCATGCAACTTCACTTCTTCTCTTCTCCTTCTTCATCTTGATTCACAGAAGAGCAGACACACACATGTGTGTGTCGTGGTTTTTCCACCACCACATAGTTTTATGTCCTCCAATTCAACCCAAACTTCTTTTTCTTATAGTTCCATAATTTATAAATAGACCCTAAACTTTAGTTTAGTTTCTTCTATTTATAACACCAAGTTTATATTATGGCTCCAACAACTTTATGTGCATAACATTTAGACTTTATAAAGTTTGTTACCACCATTATGTAAAATATAAATAATTATATTTTACGGTAACGTTTCTTGTAATTAAACAACTTCAAACCTCTTACTTTTTATTTCCAAACTCATGTTATATAAATAATACACATATGAAATTTGGGATGTTATAGTTTTAACCGATTTTAACTGGTGGACTGGTTAACCAAAAAAAGCAAATTTAAAAAACAAAAAAAAAGGTAAATTAACAGAAAATAACCGGTTATTAACTGAACCGGTTAAAGCAATAACCGGTGAAAGTAACATCCGGTTAAAGATTAACCGATTAAAAATGTAAAAAACGAAATGAACCGTCATAACCAGTTATGGAAATTAACTGGTTTATGCACCTCTAATAATGTTATTGTCAATCTCAGAATAACCTAAATAACCTTCTAGGTAAAAAATGTTATGAACAAATGGTGGTCTACATAAATTTAAATAGAACTAGTGTTTACCCCCGCGTTGCAGGGGCGTGGATCATAAAACCATGATAAGTAGTAAACAAACAACGACCAAAACCTGGAAAATTATAAAAAAAAACACGAAATTATACCGCCACGTTACGTCAAACACTAACATAGACAAATGCGAACTTATGCAGCGTAAAACATTTTACTTACTATAGTAATATATGTTTTTTTAATAAATTTAGAATGAACCTTTAATATTTATTTATGTAATAAATTCTTATAAAATAATCATGTTATGTAATGGTATAATTTAGTTACTTCTCCATTTGATATTTCCAACACCTTTCATATGATTTTTAGAGTTTAGAGGGGGAAAGTGTAAATGTCACAAAATATCCAGATCTTAACAAATTATCATCTTAGTGGCAGTATCGTAAATAAATACAAAAATTGGCTAATTGCTGAACTGTTCATAAGCGTCTACGGCATTTGTTATATATAGTTTTTGCCCTGTCCCGTTGCGGGGCAATAAGCCGAATATTTTCTCTCATAACATAACATGTATGTTTGTACAGAGGGCAAAATCGTAAATTATATTTTGAACTGGATGCGAAATCATAATTTTAAACTCAGAGCAAAATCATAATTTTGAGCTAGAGGGAAAAACATAATTTTATTTTGAACTGTGGGCAAAACGTAATTTTGAGCTAAGGGCAAAATCGTAATTTTGAACTAGAGGAAAAAACAATATTTTATTTTGAACTGGGTGCAAAAACGTAATTTTAAACGGAGGGCGAAACCGTAATTTTAAACTGGGAACAAAATTAAAAGTGAGTTTTTGAACCGGGGGCAAAAGCGTAATTTTGAGCTAGGGGCAGAATTATAATTTTATTTTGAGCTGTGAGCAAAAACGTAATTTTAAATAAAGGACGAAAGGGTAATTTTAAACTGGAAATAAAATTAAATTAAAAATAAGTTGGTCCAATAAGGAAGTGTTAGGAAAGTTGTTTGGGCAATCCATAACAACTCCAGATCATGGAATTATATTCCAGCAAAACTGACCATTCCAGGGCCATGGAAACAGGTTAGTAACATTTCGTCTGAACTACTTCGAAAAGGAGTTGTCTTGCATAGATCTATAAAAGGTAGAGTGGGTTGCGGTACATCTGTTCTTTTCAGGATTGATGTTTGGTTCGGGTCAGAGGCACTAGCTGATAAATACCCAATTTTATTTGGGCTGGAAACAAACAAATGGGCTGCAGTAGCTGAGAGGGTGGGAGCTGTGAGTTCAGGTCAGCATTGGAATTGGGTTTGGAAAAGGCAGATTACGGGTCAATCAGAGATGCAAGAGCTGGGTCAGCTGGAAATGGAGTTAGCTCAGGTAAGGTTGACGTCAATCCCAGATACGTGGCAGTGGGATTTGGAGGGCTCGGGTCACTTTACAGTTAAAATCCTTAAAACAAATATGTTGTCTCATGTTAATATGACACCGGAATATAATTTTCAATAGAATAATTGGGTTCCAAAGAAAGTGGCAATTCTTGCTTGGAGAGCGTCGAGGGATAGGCTGCCAACAAAGGAACTTTTAATCCGTAGAAATATCCCTGTCAACTCAGACTCGTGTTTTTTCTGTGGAGATTCTGCTGAAACATCGGAGCATCTATTTGTTTCATGTAGCTTCACACAATGTGTTTGGCAGGTCCTTGCAACATGGTGTAACCTACCACCAATAATTGCTTTCAGCCTAAAAGACATCCTCGAGTTACATCATCACAGTCAAGGTTCAAAAAGTAAAAAGAAGGCGCTTCATGGTGTTGTGTTAACAACATTATGGTGCATTTGGAGACTAAGAAATGACGCAGTTTTTAATGGTAAGGCGCCTAATATTCAAAGAATAGTGGAGGAGATGAAAGCGTTGGGTTATCTCTGGGTGAAACACCGTTCAAAACAACACTCAATAACATGGGAACAATGGCAAGCTTTCAAGGTGTTTGAATAGATTTTGGCGTGACATGTAATTGTAGCTTGGCTTGTTTTTTCCTTTTTGGCGGTTGTAATATGCCTTCCTTGCATCTTGCTAGGTAAGGTTGTGATATATCAATAAAATTTGTTGGCCGTTCAAAAAAAGTGAATGAATATATTAATATTAATATTAATATTAATGTTTAGGGTGGTCTACATTAATTTAAATAGAATGTTTAGGAGAATCTGACATTACTTATACCTCATACTCATAATATTCAAGTTTTGATTAGGTGTCATGTAATAAGTAGTCTATTATTAGGCCCTGTTAATCAAGGATATACTTTTTTTTTTTTTTTGAACGGTGACTTTCTTATGAGTGACCCATTGTCACTGAACCCCGTCAAAGACGGTATTCCCCAGCCAAGATCTGCCGACGATGTTCTATCGGGCCCCGTACGGTATCAGACTTGGATGGCGTTCCCCCGGAAAACCGTGCTGCCTCCACACGAGTAGCTTCGCTGGAGTAACAGGCGGATGAAAACCGGGGTGACGCTCAGGATCAAACCCCCTCGGTGGGTTAGTCACCATCATTGCGCACGGGTGTCCCTACCCCCTTTCGCCACAAGCGGGAGTCGAACCGGTGACCTCTAGGAGGACAAACCGGCCCAACCCCACTCAAATTTGGATTATACCTTAACGCTTTGTGTTTATAACTAGAACCGCGTTATTTCTCTTCGATTTTGTCATTTAAAAACAACTACTACTAAGGGTGAAGGAGTGGTTAAACAGATGAAAGTAGCAAACTTTAAATAAAACCAATCAGAGAGTGCCACGTCAGAGAGGAGAAAAAGTTTAAACTTTGCTGAAAAGTGTTGCCAATGGTTTAGACAGTTGAAAGTGGCAAACTTTTTTTTTTGTTTTTTTGTTTTTAAAAATTATGTGTTAAATAAAAACAATAAAGCATCAAATTAATTAAAAAAACAATTACATTATATAACTTCTAAAATACTTCAAATTTTGTCTTTTGAGAAAAATCATTTAATATTAGTTACTCCACATGCCGTTTTGTCTCTTACTCAAATTTGGATTATACCTTAACGCTTTGTGTTTATAACCAGAACCGCGTTATTTCTCTTCGATTTTGTCATTTAAAAACAACTACTACTAAGGGTGAAGGAGTGGTTAAACAGATGAAAGTAGCAAACTTTAAATAAAACCAATCAGAGAGTGCCACGTCAGAGAGGAGAAAAAGTTTAAACTTTGCTGAAAAGTGTTGCCAATGGTTTAGACAGTTGAAAGTGGCAAACTTTTTTTTTTGTTTTTTTGTTTTTAAAAATTATGTGTTAAATAAAAACAATAAAGCATCAAATTAATTAAAAAAACAATTACATTAAAATGGAACTAAAATAAAAATTCATAGAAATAACTTCACTAAAACAACGCAACGACTAAAAAAATTAAAAATCACACGGCCATCCATACTTTGCGGCTATCTCGCGTTTTCGTGCGAGCGTGATCTCCAACATTGCTGGGGGAACATTGTCGTGAGGCCGGTTGTACGTCTCCAAGTCCTTGTCGAATTTAGCCTGGCGCATATTTTCAGCTTGCTTCTCGGCCAATGCCAAATATCTTTCCTCTCGCACCCTTTTGATATTAAATAGCTTTCGTCTTCACCCAACAACGGAACTTGGCTATATTTTTCTTGACTTCGGACGACCTCCCACGCCGCCATATGAGAAAACTCATGATGTTCTTTTTCCTTGTAATCCTTAAACGCTTGCTTCAAGACCCAAGCATCGTCGGATCCGCTTGGACGTAAACGGTCCTAAAATAATAAATTACAGAAAAAAATAAGTATTTTTTGGGTAAAAATTAAACGTATGAATATTAAATAGTTTACCGCTTGCTGATAAAACCCGTTGAATGTTTTCAACTTTCCGTGCATGGTAATCATCTTGGAGCGGACCTGATGATGGGTTCGGCTGCTTCCTCCTATCGTGTTGTTAAAGTGCTTAAGAACTTTGCCCCAAAAACTATTCTTCTTTTGTTGGTTGCATTTTCTTTTGTCTAAGGTGCAATGAACCCAAGCCTTGGCCAATGCCTCCTCTTGTATAGGAGTCCAATTTTCCCGTTTCGCTTTACCATTCTTCCCTCTCGGCTCGTTTGCGGGTTCTTCTCGATGATCGCCTTCGTCTTCGTCATCATATTGCTCTTGAGTTTCCGCCACAAATTCTTCGTCGTCTTCATCTTCCACATCTTCGTCCCTCGGCAGTTGTGAGGATGGGGTTTGAAAACCAAACGGGTCAAAAGTGTTTTGGTCGTCTAGGGAATCATAGATATTTGGAGCAACCATGGTCGGACCCTGTGGAAAATAGTTTTGCGGCGAAAAATTTGGATAGGGTTGGGTGTTGAACCCGTAAGTCGGTTGCATGCCTTGGCTATAAAAAAATGGAGGTTGGCTATGTGTGGCGAAGCCTAGTTGCGGATGATACGGCGGAGTTGAACCACTCGAGCCGCCCCGTTGAGTTGGCACACTCGTCCTCGAGCCGCCCCGTTTAGCTGCCTTGCCATCGCGTTTGCTTGAGCCTTCCATTTGCAAATATGTAATAAAAATACTTGGGTGAAAGTTTGGAAAAGAGAAGCAGAATGTGGTTGAAAGTTTGGAGAAAATTGGGTGTAAAAATGTTGATTTATAATAAAAAGTATAATTTTTTTTTATTAAACGGCAATAATGCCGTTACACACACACCCCAATGTTTGTCCTCTTCTCCTTTGTCGATCGGTGAGTACATACCGATTATGATGTTTGGCGTGCGGTAAACAAGGAAGGGCGGCGGTGTTCCCGCTCGGCTTTCTCCTTTGCCGAGTGGTTTCCCGCACCACTCCCTTCACCCTAATAATAACAACAACAACAATAATAATTTACTATTAAATTTAAATTTAAGGTTGTTCATGACTTTTAGGAGCTTAGGCCATGGGGTATGGGGCGTGGGTTGGGGGAAAACGCCCAAGTCACCACCCCGGGGGCTTGGGTTGGGGCTTGGGTTTGGGCGTGGCCCCCTTTGGCGTGGGTTTGAAGCCGGGCGTGGGGCGCCTAGCAAGGTGACATGGCGGGCTCTTAATGGCTATGTGTCAACTCATGCCCCCAACCCAAGCCCCACCATACCCCATGGGCGTAGGTTTTGGTGGTGGAGGGGCCCCCATTCCACGTGTCAACAAATGCCCCAACCCAAGCCCCACAGTCTTAGGAGAATGGGAATATTAATAAAAGAATGGTTACTTTGAGTGAGTAACAGGATTAGTCCAAATCTCTCGTCGCTAACTCGCTGCTCACTTAGAAAACGCTCGTCCAATTTTTGCTAAATTGTAAACAAGCTGATCAATTATGTTTGGTTAGTAAACATGCCAAGCATGAGCAAAGGTCTGCCATATATGTATATATATATATATATGTGTGTGTGTACAAATATCCGTTAGGAACCACCCTTTATTGCGAGAACCGCGAGAACCAATGTGAACACAACCAAAAATGCCTAAAAATAGCTAAAACACACACAAAATTTTTTTTCATATTTTTTATAAAAAAATCGCTACTTTTAGTAGCCAAAAAAAAGTTTTAAATTTAAAAAAAAATTAATTTTTTTTAAATATTTTTATTTGCTACTAAAAGTAGCGATTTTAACATAAAAATATTAAAAAAAATTAGATTTTTTTAAGGTTTTTTTGGGGTTTAGTTTTTAGCATTTTAGCTTGTGGTGGGGGGGGGGTTAGGTTTTTTGAGGGTTTTAGTTTTTAGCATTTAGCTTGGGGGGTTAGGTTTTTTTTTTTTTTTTTTGGGGGGGGGGGGATTAGGTTTTTTTAGTTTTTTAAGGTTTTTTTAACTATTTTAGGTTGTGTTCACATTGGTTCTCGCAATAAAGGTGGTTCTCGCATGAACTTTACCCTATATATATATATATATATATAGGGGAATGTTCATTTGAGAAAAAAATTAATATGAGAAGAAAAAGAAGAAAGGGCATAATTGTAAAATATTAAATAGTTTATAACTCCTCCCATTAATTATGTTATCTTTCATTAATAAAGCAAAAAACATTTTATCCTACACATTTCAAAATTTATCCTACATATATCTTACACTTACCGAAATTTAGCCTACGCATGTCTAAATTTATCATACACGTTTAAGAATTTATCCTACACATACTAAAATTTATCCTACACATGTCGAAAATTGTCCTTCACCCTAAATTATTTTATCTTGAAAGAGTATATTAAAAAGTGAGTTACAAATTTAATTAGTTAGCGAATTAATTACAATTAGAAATTTACTTATATGCCCTTATTAATAACATTAATTACACATATTAAATGAAGTAAAATGAAGCATTTCTATTGGTTTAAAACTTATTCTTTTTATTCTTACAAAATTTTTCTTCTCATTTGAACTCTCCACTATATATATATATATATGGTTAGGATCATGTGAATGCACTAGGCTAATTGAGAAAATTAAAAAAACATTCTGAATCATACATTTTCTCTAAGCTTTTCGTAATATATACATATTTATAGTTTAAAATTGACTATATAAATACGTGTATAATTCAATATTTAACAATATACATATATGCAATTTTAAACTATACATATGTATATATTACTAAAAGCTTAGAAAAATGTTTAGTCCCGAATGCTTTTCAAGTTTCTCAAATATGGTGGACTTCTCTTAGGATCCCTACGCTATATATATATATAAACCACCCCTAGTTGTGAAAACCGTAGGAACCACTTTTCTACCTTTGATCTTTTGAGATGGATGGTTGAGATAAAAAATAAATTTATCTAATATTTAATTCTTTTTGTCTTATTTTATTTTTTAAAATTTTATTGTCATAAGGGTATTTTCGTCAATTTGCTTTTTTTTTGTCTTATATATTATTAGTATTTTAATATTTGGTTTTGTCTTATTTGGTTTTTTTTTACAAATCAGATTTTACGCCCCGTTTTTTCGCCCTGTTTTTTACGCCCGTTTTTACACCTCGTTTTTATGCCCCATTTTTTACGCCAGAAACTTTTTTTACGAAAAACTTTTTTTACAAAAAACTTTATTTTACGAAACAATTTTTTTAACAAAATTTTTTTTTACGAACCACTTTTTTTTCGAACAATTTTTTTTACGAAACATTTTTTTTTACAAATATTTTTTTACGAAAACTTTTTTACGGTTTTAAACTTTTGTACGACAAATTTTTTACGGGTTTAAACTTAAAAAAACAGATTTTTTTACAAAAAACAAATTTTTTTACATGTTTAAACTTTTTTACAAAAAACAAAAAAAAAATTAACACCAAAACAAATTTTTTTTACAAAAACTTTTTTACAATTTTTCTTTAAAAAAAACAATTTTTTTTACGCAAACATCTTTTTACGTCCCGACCCTGATTTCGGGTTTACGAAATTTGTGAATCTTAACAAACGAACTCACCAAAAAATCGCGACTTAGTAGGTGTCTCAGATAAGTTGAACTTATCATCATCGACTGAAAAAAAAATATAAAACCCAACAACAAAATTCAAAACAATGTGTTGATATTTAAAAAAACGGGGTTTGGCTCAAAGTTTCTAATAATAAAAGCTGCAAAGTGGGGTTGCAGGTTCAAAAACCTACCCTCCACCATCCTCACCGGGCCATTGTCATCAATTGTCGAAAAAATTGTTTCGAACTATCACTGCCAACTCAATCCCCGTATCTTTATTTTCAACACAAAATATCAATATACAAAAACAAAAGGTATAACCAATCTAGAAGTCACAATGGGAGTAATACCGAGATGGAATAAAAGACCACCGGCACCATCGGGATGGAACAAAAGCCCACCGTGGGGCACCAGGAACACCGGGGCCACCGCCACCAAACCCCCGGCACCACCTGAATAGGACCTTCTTGTCTGCGCTCTGCACTTCTGGAAGAAATGCAAGAAACGGTCAGACAAGATGCAATACTCTGCAACCACCTCCCATAGTAACAAGTCAGCTAAACCTACTATTCAAGCCATTTGTGTAATTGCAACCATCAGTATCACATAGCAGGTATTAAAAGAAATTGAAAAACATTACATTTGGTTTCTCAAACTGGTACACCACACCCATCAATATCAGAAACAAAATTCATTTAAAGAATTCATATTTCCACAATACCACATCTCAACAAAAAACAAATTTCCAGTACCCGTTGCGGCGGGAACCGGTGATAGACACAACACCGAGGAAGGTGATTCGGCTACCGATGATACTCAGCGGAACTCCGATCAAAAATACCCACGCTGCCACCAACCCTATGGACACCACCACCAACACCGTCGCCCCCACCTCTGCCCCCACCACCACCAGCACCGTCGCCCATCTCTGCCCCACACCACCACCATAGCCGATCTGATAAATATCTGATTTCCGGTGGCTCACCGCATCACCGACGTCATCGTCGGACTGCTGAGCCGTCGCCGTCCTTCCCTGCTCGAGCCAAAATACCCGACATCACTCCAACATGACACCCCCGCCTCTCTCTCTCTGTCGAACGACTAAGCAGCGCTTGCGGTGTACCGTCGCGTGTCTGCTGTGGGTGGCCGGAGACCTACCAGTCTCCATCTCGTCCCTCTCTCCATCGGTGAAGAGGATGCAAGTGAAAGTGAAATGGTGAGATTTAAAAGACTGGGGAGCAAGAATGTGTTTTAGCATAAAATTTTGAAAAATCAAAAAGATTTTACTTCATCTTATTTTCGACAACTGATGTTGAAAAGCTGATTTTCAAAAATTCCAAGTGCTAAACATGATGAACGATAGTGGGTTGGGAGAGTTTGTTTGTGATGAAAAATGATTTTGAAACTTGAATTTCAAAATGAAAATTTAAAAAATCGATAAGTTGGATAATCAAGGTCATTAATTTGAACTTGATCATCTGTGAGGGTTACTGATTTTTATCATGCTTAAAAGTCAAATATGATAATAGACATTTATATGTTTAGAAAATTCTCACCAGTCAAATCTGAACGTTTGAATAATGATAAGATTTGACAAGAAGCTAAATTGAAAGGGGAGCAAGATTAAATGTCAAATCTTAGAAATTTGGGGCATCATTCAAGGGGGAGACTGCGGTTTCACTTGAAGATGTTATCCAAGGCAGTTCAAGACTAAACATCACAGATTTCTAGCTATGTCCAAGGGGGAGATTGTTAGTGCACTATGTGTGTGGCCATAGATAGAAATCTAACTGTACATGTAAAGTCTAGTGTCTTGAATCTGTAAAATATCGGACAGAGATTTCACTAGGTGTCGTTAGGCAATGTCAGGTCAGTATACGGTATGACACGATACGAAGGGAGCGGATCTGAACAAGAATGATGTCATCATTCTCAATGATGACATCATACATATGACATCATACATACAACATCACGTTCAAACAAGAAAGTATGCATGGAATTCAACTTCACACGAAATAGCATGCACGAAAAGGAATTTGATTTCGCACGAAATGAGATGGACGCATGTGGAATTTGATTTCGCATGAAATAAGATGCATTCATACGAAATGAATCCAACTATAAATATCAAGTGATCTCATTTCGCAAGAAGCAAGGATCAGAGAACACACATCAGAACTTCACACAGTCCATTTCTTCAAGAACAAGTTCATCAGATCTTCATCTAACACTCTCATTTACGTCACATTGATTAGATTTTGAGTGTTCTTTGTAGAGATCGAGTCGAAACTCTGTCCGGTTGTCTTCACGTAATAAAACGATAGTTATTTACGTTTTCACGCATGATTACGGTTCGATTTAACGGTTTCCGCACGTTAAATCAAATTCATCGTAGATCTAGTGATCGTTTACGATCCGATCCGATCCGATCCTGTACTCATACATATTCGACCAACTCCATGGGGCAAGCTTCTTCTCGAAGATCGATTTAAGATCTGGATATCATCAATTCAAGGTTTTAACTGAAGATGTACCTAAGACAACATTAAGAACAAGGTATGGATATTGTGAGTTCTTAGTGATGTCTTTCGGGCTCGCTAATGCACCAGCAGCATTCATGGACCTCATGAATAGAGTCTGCAAGCCATACTTAGATAAGTTCGTCATTGTCCTTATAAACGACATACTTATTTATTCTCGTAATCAGGATGATCACAAGAATCACCTTCGATGTATTTTAGGATTGCTACGACTGGAGAAACTGTATGCGAAGTTCTCTAAGTATGAGTTTTGGCTTTGTGAAGTCGAATTCCTTGGACATGAAGTTAGCAAGCATGGTATCCAAGTAGATCCCGCTAAAATAGAAGCCATTATGAACTGGGAGACACCTGTTAGTGCATTACGTCTATTGACTTCGTCTTGTATCATGTATTAGAATAGGATAGAATAGGATATCCAGTGCACGAGGTTCGAGAAACGATGTTTAGGATTTAAGGAAGTAGTTTCGCTCATATGGACATGCCATATAAGCGAAACCATAACATCAGATTTCGCTCATATGGACCTGTCCATATAAGCGAAACCTTCATCACTATATATAGGTGCATTGTTGATTCATTTGGCAAGGTTCCGGAAATTGTAACGAAGTGCTGCCAAGTTGTTCTCAGGTTGTAATCAGTGTTAAATCAATACAAGAGGCATTATAATTAGTTTGAGTGTCCGTTTCATTGATTCCGCCTTTGAATCGGATAGAAAACTCTTCTGATTGACTCATTCAGGTTCAACAACGATCCTACAAGTGGTATCAGAGCTCAGGAGGAAGAGTTTAGCTCATTTGCATCAAATTTCTAGCTTCTACACCTTCTTTCATCATTTCAGAAAGTTTTACCGGTCGAAATTCGCTCAAAATTTCACAGATCATAGATAATTGGACATTAACAAACCCTGGAAAGTTTCGGACCTAAATTCAAAGGAAAAATGGATCAAATTAACCTCCGAATAGGTTTCGCTTATTCGAACATTGTGTAGTTTCGCTCATTTGATCATCATATTTCGCTCTTATGTCATATAATTGAGAGGTTTCGCTTGAAATTGCTTGATAGTTTCGCTCTTAGGTTCAACATAGGTTTCGCTCCAAGTGCACATTTGAGGTTTCGCTTTTAAGGACATAAGGGGTTTCGCTTTTGTGTCACCAATTACCATATTTCGCTTATAAGGCCACTAAACACCTGATTTCGCTCTTGTGGACTAGATATGTGTGGTTTCGCTCATATGACAATATGATTTCGCTTTTGTGGCATAATACCTAGGGGTTTCGCTCCAGAGGACATTAGTCTTGGGATTTCTCTCCAAGATACATGTGATTTCGCTCCAACATCAATCTGATTTCGCTCAAGAGTCATATTTCGCTCGAAAGTGAACATTTTCGCGTCAAGATCATTTCACGACAACCAAGTGTCAGTGTATTTCAGATTATTTGATATTGTTTTAATTGATTGAATTTGTTTGTTCTCAGGTAATTGAAGATGTCAAGCAACGGTGAAGAATTCTACAACACATTCTACAACGTGTTCACTTCCGAATCGACAGATAGAAGATCTGAGATGAGAGAATATTCAAGAGAGATTTCGAAGAATTTGAAGTTTGAGAACATGTATGGAAGCCAACAGAAACCACCGAAGCTAATGAAAGTTGAAGATTATAACTGGTGGAAAAACAGATTTGAGGGTTGGGTAAAAGCTTTCGCTCCTGAAAGCTGGTTAAAACTGACAAATGGATACACTGAACCAGTAAAAGAGGGAGGAGAGTTAATAGATGCAAAATATTTCTCAGACATAGATATAAAAAATGTTGTGGCTGAATATAAGATGATCACATTAATCAAACAGTCAGTGAGAGAGGATATTATCTCGTTACTTGAACAAGAGAAAACTTCAAAGAGTTTGTGGGAAGCGTTAGGGAGAAAGTGTGTAGGAAGTAATGAAATTGTTAAAAATAAAAAGAAGTTGTTGCGTAAAGAGTTTGATCTTTTTAGTTGTATGAAAAATGAATCTGTTTGTAAAATGATCGAAAGATTTGGGCATCTAAAAATGGAGCTGACCAGAGATGAAATCAAATATTCTGAAGAGGAGCTGGTGGATAAATTGTTTGATTCATTGCCAAATGATCAAGAGTGGCAATACTTCGCTCTAATGTTGAAAAATACAATCAAGCCTGAAGATTTAAAAGTGGATTTCCTGATTGAAAGGCTTGAAAGCCATGAGTTGGAGATAAAAAGATCTAAAGTCAACAATCCAGCTTATCAGCAGAATGTAGAGCTTTACTACAGAGGAAATGTACCGCATGCTGGGTCTCCAAAAACAGCATTTTCTGCAGAAAGTTCAAGATCAGTAAACAATGAAAGTCTTTACAGTGGTTTTCACAGTGGATCTTCTTCAACAACTTCTGATCAATCTGCTTCAAAGAATTTATTCCAGTGTAATATCGCAGTAGATTTGAAGAATGGGCAGAATTTCAGCGAAGAATCGGCAAAACAACATATGGTTTTCTTGGCATCTGTACTTGAATCGTATGAAAGCCTCGTTGCAGGGAAGATTGGCAACACCAACTTGACGAAAGAAGATTATGATCAATTAGACCCCGAGGAGATGGAACTAATGGATATAAGATGGTGCATGGTCAGTGATGTTCGTCGGGCACAGCGGTTCATGGAGATCACAGGGAGAAAGTCAATTGGTGGACCGTCTACCAAATTGGGATTTGATAAATCAAAGGTGACATGTTTCAAATGTAAACAAAAAGGTCACTTTAAACGTGAGTGCAGAAATGCGTATGCTGATGATTCTGAAAATCCGTTCAATGAAGACTATTACAAGAAAGCGATCTACCATCAGAACAAGTCTGAGCCTCCAAGGTTGAAACAGCCTAAAGAAAAATCAAGGGCTCTTGCAGTTATATATGATGATGAAGGTTATGACTGGAGTCAGGTTTGCCCTGAAGAAGATGCAGTTGGATATGCATTTGTGGCTGATGCTGATCCTGATAGATGGTGGAAAGCAGATTATGCAAGATGGGAAATCGGAAAATTAAACGAACCATTCAAAGAAGCCCAAAGAGCAAAAAGATGGAATGAAGAGTTGGAATGTTACATGGATCCACGGGGTAATCCAGTTGCTAATCCATCAAAAGTGGATTTCAAAGCTGTAACAAATTTGCTTCCAAGGCAAGCTACTTTCAACACACGAAGGTTATCTGATAAATCATATTTGCCTGATTTGGAGAAGAAGATAAGAGAGGTTTGTGAAGCAAGTCTACCGAAGGTGGTAGAAATGAAGAAGCGAAAAGAAGAAGAATTGAAGGAGATGATTGAAGAAGTAAAGACTGTTGCGAAGATTGCTGTTGAACAAGACCAGAAAGCTGAAGAAGAACAGAAGAATGAAGAAGCTCAGAAAGAAGAAAAGGAGGAAGATCAGAAAGTTGAATCAGAAGAACCGGTGCTGAAAGAGACTGAGGTAAGAAAATCTTCTAACTTGTCGAATGTTGAATTGGTTGATGAAAAAGAAACAAATGCAGGAATTGCATAGAAATGTGCAAAGCCTGTACTGAAAAAGATGACATCATAAAAACAAAAGACAATGACATAGTTAAACTTGAAAATGGTTTCACAACAAAATGTAAAGATATGATTGAAAAAGAAGAAATTTTGAAACTAAAAGTTGAAAAATTGACACAGAAATGTCAAGGTCATGAAAAGGATAATGATGTTTATAGACAACTGTGTTCAGCAAAATGTGTCAATTGCGTTGAAAAAGAATCTAAATTTCAAGATTTACAAAAACAGTATGATTCTTTAAAGTGGTCGAGTCAGAGAGTACAAGAAGCTTATGATACTTTGAAGAGCCAAGTCAAAAGTTTTGATTAAAGATTATCTGAAACATTAGTCACTAAAGAAATGTATGAAAGAAAGTTTAAAGAAAAGCAAATTGAATTGAACAAGTGTGTTGATGAAATTGCTAATCTTAAACAAGTCTTGGCTGAAAAAGAAAAGATTGTTACAAAACTTCAAAGTTATCATAACTCTTCGTACATTCTCGAACGCATTTTCAACATCACACCAGATGACAAAGATACTGACAATTGCAAAAAGGGTATTGGTCCAGAATTTCATCAGGTACCACCACCATTGAGAAACAATTATACTTTTTATGATGAGGAAAAGATGGCAAAGGGTTTGAACATAGCTGACCAGTTACCTGAAAGTATTGATGTGACTTACTCCAAATCTGATGATGCTAATGATTCAGAGGTGGTAAGTAAGGTTGTTGAAAGCGTTTTGAAAGATGAATCTACAAAAGGTAAGTCTGAATCACAGGATGAAGAAGAAGGAAATTTTCATGATGGTTATCTGAAAAACACAAAATCCGAGAAAAATTTGGATGATGATTCAAAGGGATTGGTCTATACCATGATTGGATCGGACAAACTATTCTTAGATGTTGTATTCCCGATTCAGAATGTGATTTCAGAGAAGGTCGATAAAGTTTTCAAAATGGTTGAGATTGAGAAGTCGGAAATTTCAAAGTTTGCTTGTAAAGGTCATAAATCTTTTTATAACAAACCTGGTTTTAAGAAGAAAAACATGAAGGCTGGTTTGGGTTATAAAAAGAAACAGAATCGAAAACAAAATGAAAAACAGGATTTGCAACAAAAATTGAATTTTGTTCAAGGAAAAAGTTTGAAAGAAGAGGAAAAACTCAAATTTGGACAGCAGTCTAATGAGGAGTTTGAGACTATGAAAAAGAAACAACAACAGGCCAAGGATGTTTCAAAGAAAGTGTGTTTTAAATGTAATCAAATTGGACATGTTGTACGAAAGTGTCCAAATCCAAAGCCTGTTGATGTTAAAAAACATAAATATGAGGATGTGAAACCGAGGTCAACCAGATTTGATTCGAAACAAACTTGGAGGTACAATACAAACAAGTTTGCTTCAAATCAAAATTGGAAATCAAACCCGAACAGGTTTGATTCAAGACAGACCTGGAATTCTCACACAACCAGATTGAGAACAACACAGAGTTGGAGAACATCTGTTGATATGACAAAACCTCAAGAGTTTTGGAGACCTAAAAATGTTATTCAAAATCAAAAGGTTCAAAAAGAGACAAATTTTTACAAAAGAGGTACTCCGAAAGGTCAAATGTGGAGTGCTAAGAAACAAGTGACGTCGGAAAAAGATGAGAAAGTTGAAGTCAACGCTGAAAAAGTTTTAAATGACATAGAGTTTCCGAAATTAAATGAACATTATTGTGTTGAAATGCATAAGGTCCAACAGACCTGGGCTAAATTGTTCAAATGATTGATAAAGTTTGAATGTGCAGGTGCTCAACGAAGCTGAAGATTGTGAGAATGGTAGTTGGAGCAGCCTGGCACAGAAAGAGGTTGCAGAACCCTGGTTTGGTTAAACAGGGAGTTTATCAATTTCTGTACATAAATAAACAATATTTTCAAAATCCTAAAAATTGAAAAATTTAAAACCAAAAATATGTTTTTAGTTTGTTAAAATTTGAAAAACCAAAAATATGTTGTCTTTAATATTGTTTTGAATGTATGTTGATTGAATACGCCGAAACCCTCACGGCTGAACAAACATGATTACTTTCATCAGATTGAAAAACGGTTTTCAAACTGTAAAATATCAATGTGTTGTAAATCATGGGGGTATGTATATTTTCTGCAAATCAGAACACTTGAAGCAGAAAATGGATGGCGAGACAAAGCTATCAGTATTGTGTTGTCAAATTTTTAATGATTTTGCATTTTAGGGGGAGAAAAATTGTCATTAGAAAATTTGAAAAATCCAAAAACATTAGAAAATTTGAAAAAGCCAAAAATATGATAAAAATTTAAAAATTTGAGTTTTGCGTAAAAAGAGGAAATGATAGTATATCAGTAGACAGTTACAGTATGCTAAAGAATTGTAATGATTAAATAGCGTTAAACAGTCTCACTGATGATATGTCGATAGGTTTTTATACACTTAGTAAACTTTTTCGGGATATAAACCTAAATTCAAACACTTGCTTATTTCGTGGGGAACACTACTTGGATATATAGGTAACCCCTGAAATATCGTTTGAAAGGTCTCGTATTCTGATATACTAGGTTTTTATACTCAGTGATATCTGGGGTATTATTCCGGGACTTCTGCTGAATGGAAGTTCTGACCTAGTCCTCGAATAATACTTTCTGCAATGCTTGAAACATAGCATCACCCTCAGCATATATGATAAGACAATAAAATTGCTTAGCAATGCTGTTGTAAAAAAGATCCTCTAAAGGGGACACACCCAAGTTGAGTCATGATCTCTCTGCTGACCGGTAGTTCTGACCTGAGCTCTCATGATTCTTAATAATTTATTAACCCCTTACAGATATCATTTGTGTTATACTTACCTGTAAGACTGAATATTGGGATCTGGATACGGGAGTATATTCAAGAGGTGGGACACATGAATAGGTTTAAGTTCTTAAAATACCTAATTCGTATCCTGAATCAGTTGAAATTTGTATGAAAATTTAAGTGGACCAGTATATCGACAATCTAAGCGAATTGTTTAATTCTTAATGTGAAAATTAAGCTCAACGGTACTTGTGACTTGTCAAAAACTGATATGATCCTCTAATGCATACTCAAAACAAAAATATTGTCTGTAAATATGTTTGTACATATTTCTTTACTGCTTTATATTTTCAGAAAATTCAAAAAGATTTTGATTTCTGCTTTATTTTCGACAACTGATCTCTGAGTGCTGAGTTTCAAAATCTAAGTAAGCTGATTGTGTTTCTGAGAATAAAACAAGTTCATTAATTTGAAACTTGTATTAAAATCAAAAATTCAAAAACATTTTGTGATATCTCCAAGGTCATTAGTTTGGACTTGGATGATTAACTGTGGGGGAGTTGGATGATTATATTGTTATGGAACTAGTTTCTGATACGATTCGATGAAACTGCCAAATTCATGAGAAGTGGTTTAGAAGGTTTGAATTGCCAGATTACGATATCTGGAAGATTAAAATGTTGTTACTTATAGTTGTATGAGTGATTGCAGGAAAAGTTCAGACTATGATCCCGAGAGCAGAGTCTAAGGGGGAGTCTGAAGACAAGCTGAAAGTTAGGAGAAGCTTGTAGATGGAAAGAAAGGTGTCGATCCCTAAAAGCACGAAAGCTTGACGAGAGGGGGAGCCTGCTGATGATAAAGCTGTTGATGATAGAGCCAGTGATGAGATCCTGGTGTAATAGTCAAAGTGTGAAGCTGATCAAGAGAGTGATGGATACTTACAATGTTACAATCTAAGTGAGGATGCAGAATGATCAAGACTGAAGAGGTGTCGTGATAAAGATTAGTCACTGAAGACTTCATCAATATCCGATGGGGAGTCTGTTAGTGCATTACGTCTATTGACTTCGTCTTGTATCATGTATTAGAATAGGATATAATAGGATATCCAGTGCACGAGGTTCGAGAAACGATGTTTAGGATTTAAGGAAGTAGTTTCGCTCATATGGACATGCCATATAAGCGAAACCATAACATCAGATTTCGCTCATATGGACCTGTCCATATAAGCGAAACCTTCATGACTATATATAGGTGCTTTGTTGATTCATTTGGCAAGGTTTCGGAAATTGTAACGAAGTGTTGCCAAGTTGTTCTCAGGTTGTAATCAGTGTTAAATCAATACAAGAGGCATTATAATTAGTTTGAGTGTCCGTTTCATTGATTCCGCCTTTGAATCGGATAGAAAACTCTTCTTATTGACTCATTCGGGTTCAACAACGATCCTAAAACACCAAAGACACCAACAGAAATTCGCAGTGTTCTGAGATTTGATGGTTATTATAGAAGATTCATTAAGAACTTCTCACGGATATTTGCACCATTGACTTCTCTGACCTGTAAGAAGATGAAATTTGATTGGAGTCTAAAACAACAAGAATCGTTTGAAATTCTTAAACAGAAATTGAGCAATGCTCCGGTGTTGACATTGCCCAAAGGAATTGAAGAGTTTGTCATAAACTGTGATGCTTCACACAACGGTATGGGTTGTGTACTTATGTAGAAAGGCAAGGTGATCGCCTATACATCACGACAGTTAAAAGTGCATGAAAATAGTTACTTCACCCACGAATTAGACCGGTGTCTTTGCACTTAAGTTGTGGAGATATTATTTATATGGATCTAAGTATATAATACATTCGGATCACCAAAGTCTCCAACACTTATTCAATAAAAAAGATCTCAATATGAGACAGCGCCGTTGGATGGAGACTCCAAACAACTACGATTGTGAAATTCTCTATAATCCTGGCAAGGATGGAATCCTCAGACTAAATGGAAGGATCTGGGTTCCAATTCATGGAGGGATTCGAGATATAATCCTCCGGGAAGCTCAAAATTCCAAATACTCAGTTCACCCTGGAGGTGAAAAGATATACCAAAATTTGAAAGCTAATTATTGGTGGATAGGTTTGAAGAAATCTATAGCCACACATGTAGCTAAATGCCTGACTCGTGCTCAGATCAAAGCTGAACATCAAAAGCCGTCAGGTTTACGACGACAGCCAGAGCTTCCCACATAGAAGTGGGAGATGGTAACCATGGATTTTATAATCAAGTTACCTAAAATAAGGCACGGAAACGATACTATATGGGTCATTGTTGATAGACTGACTAAGTCACCACATTTCTTACCCATCGAAGAAACTTATAGCTCCGACAAGCTAGTTCAGCTATATGTGGATGAGATTGTATCTCTCCATGGAGTGTCGGTGTCTATTATATCCGATAGAGATACTAGATACACCTCTCACTTTTGGAAAGTTTCCAACAATCTTTAGGCACTCGTTTGAATGTTAGTACTGTCTACCATCCTCAGACAGATGGACAGAGTGAACGTACAATTCAAACACTGGAAGACATGCTTCGTGCATGTGTTATTGATTTGGGAGGTAGTTGGGATGACCACCTACCCTTAATTGAGTTCTCCTATAACAATAGCTACAATACTAGCATTCAAGCTGCGCCTTTTGAGGCATTATATGAAAGGAAATGCAGAACGCCTGTTTGTTAGGCAGAGGTAGGAGAAACTCAGTTATCAGGACCTGTTATAGTCCTTAAAACGACGGACAAGATTGTCCAAATTCGTGATCGCCTGAAAGCTGCCAGGGATCGGCAGAAAAGTATGCTGATACGAAGCAGAAACTTCTAAAGTTTGAGGTTGGCGATAAAGTCTTACAAAAAGTATCACCCTGGAGAAGAGTGATGCGTTATAGCAAGAAGGGCAAGTTAAGCCATAGATATATTGGACCATTCGAGATTATCGAATGTGTCAGCAGTATAGCTTATAAGCTAAACTTGCTTGAGGAGCTGAGTGGAATTCACAATGAGTTCCACATCTATAACTTAAAGAAATGTCTAGCTGATGAATCGCTGGCAATGTCTCATAAAGACATACAGGTTGATGAAAGCCTGAGATTTGCTGAAAGACCTATATCGATCGAGGATCGACAGGTTAAAAAGGCTCCGAAGGAAGCACGTGCCTATAGTAAAGGTTAAAGGAGATGCCCTTAAAGGCCCTGAATATACGTGGGAAATTAAGTCCATTATGCGACTGAAGTACCCTCACTTGTTCCAGTAAATCTCGGGGTCGAGATTTCTTTTAAGGGGGGTGAGGATGTAACACCACATAAAAAACGTGTCCAATTATGTGAAGACACGTGTCCTAAATCCTAATAATGTGAAAGATTGGGTATTGAAGGACTAAAGTTGTAAAACGATCCAAATATGAAACCGAAGGGACTAAAAGTGTCATCATGCTAAACTTGTGCCTCTGAATGACCACCCACGAAAGATATATTCTTAAACGAGTAATTAATTGGATATAAGAAGCCGTTTGTGAAAATAATCGAAAGATTACAAACTACAGGGGTTAAACGTGTCATCATGTTAATTCTTACCTCTGAGTGACCTTTTCAAAAACCTGGGGCTTCGAAATATTCAAATATACTCTCAAGAATAAGTGATATAAATTTCACAAGGTTTCGAGATCGTTATGTATTGATTACACAAATTCCCAAGAATTAGGGTTTAAAGCGTCAATAAGCGAAACTATGCTTTCAAGCAACCTTTAAGAGAACCAGAAACTCCGTGATGCTTGGTCACATTCTCGGGAATCCATATATGGGCTATGCAAGGCTTTGATATCAATTAATGACATTACGCACAACTTTATGCGTTAAGGGACTAAAAGTGTCAAAATTGCGAAAGTATGCATATTCGCGCATATCCGGCATTCTGACCATATCCGTACATCCATAAATTTTTTTAATCATTAAAATACTATATTTTAGTGATGGGAAGGCAAAAATACCATACGTCGCGAAATTTGGATTGTTTTCGCGTCCGTTCGAACGTTCGTCGTAATTAAGCGAAAAAATAGGGTTCGACGAACGTTCGAACGGACGCGAAAACAATCCAAATTTCGCGACGTATGGTATTTTTGAGCATGGTTGAAGTTAAATATACTTTAACTTCCTTATAGTGCTTAGAAATAGGGTTGACGGGTGTTAGAAGTGCCAAAAAACTCAACTATGCAAGTGCAGGGGCCAAATGTGTCAACAATTGAAACTTTGCTGAGCTGACAGGGTCCTTACGGACTGTATACCAAGGACCATACGGTCCGTAAGCAGGTGCCAGATACGAATTTTGCTTGGTCTCCACTCTATTCCATTCTTATCCAATCAAAATCGAATCCTTGGGCTTCAAGACAATTATACAGTTGTTCTAACAGGTGTAGTGATCTGGTTAACCCCTTCAAACACTTGTCTTAATCCTAATCTTATCCAAAACCTATAAATAGGATGAGAACCCAACCATTTCAATGCTCATTTTCATTCTTTCCATCTCATCTCTCAACCTGCTTTCTAATCTGGTTGGAACTTGTTTTCTTGTAGAAAAGATAGCTAGGACCCTTTGTAAGTGTCTTAGCCCTCTCATTAGTTCAGTTTTATATTTTAAAAATCGAAAAGTCAATTATCGTAAATTAACTTTGACTTTCGGTTTAAACTCTAATGGTCTAACCACTGATCAAAACGAATGTGGGTATAAGACCATAAATAGGTAGGTGATTAACCCTTAAAAGGGCACCTCCTAATTCCTTCGTTTGCTTAAGTTAATTGTCGGGTCAAACTATTTAATTAAAAAGTCAAACTTGGCAGAATTGTGATTAATAAGTAAAACCAATAATACAAAGGTTATAAATTATATTTAACACTTTAATAACCTGGTAATTATTATTTAAACATGTTTAAATATATTCAACCCGACAATTCTAAGTTTAGCGTCGAATTGCAACCGAAAGTCGCATAACTTGACTTCTACGTTGACTTTTGGTTGTAAGCCGAATTAGGCTAATATGCTACTGATTTTAGGTTCCGTTATGATCGTATTATAATGTAGCATAGCCCTCTGGGGTTATATTACATGATCATACTAGTAATCCGAGTCTTATGCAAGTTTCCGTTAATATGCCGTACTTTGACTGTTATGCCCTTTTTAGCAAAAATAAGGTTTTAGACACCAATAAGCTTTCAAACAACATAGGTACTGATATGTTAACATGTTTAACATATTTAGATGTTACAAAACTGATCATAAACTGAATTTGCGTATAATATAGTAAATTGTGCTTTAGAGTGACCAAAATGCCCTTTAGGCGCATAGATCGGTTTAAGCATAATTCCTTATACCAAACTCATTGCCTACTGATTTAATATCATAATTAGGATAATTTGGGATGTCAATTCAGATTATAAACTGAGTTTATGCACAAGTGCTTGTATTACGTTCTTAAATGACGATAATGCCCTTATAACACACAAAATGGTTTTTAAAGCATGATTTCTTACAAAACTTTTTCCTACTGATATGTCATAATAAATAACATATTTTGGTCATATAAACCTGACCATAATATCAGTTTTCCTAAAAGATCGCATACATCGTCATTTAACGACTTAAACGCCGTTTCGACGCGTAGTATGGTTTTAAACCATAACTACTAACCAAGACTTGTTACCTACTGATTTTATAAATGATTTTAAATATATTTTTACAGTAGGTATATGTTATAAACTCAGATTCCCAAATTTGCCGTCAAAACTATGTGTGAAATTATCAAAATGCCCCTATGGATCATAGTTTGGTTTTAAACTATGAAACACACATATGTTTGATATCATACTGATATTATATCATAAATAAAGTGTTTTAAAAGAATATTTATGATCGTAACATCAGATTGTACCCAAGATCCTTTTATACGACATAAAATGACCAAAACGCCCTTTCGGGGAATAGTTTGATTTTAAAACCTAAACAGGCATACAAGTTGATATCCCACTGATATTATAACTTGCTTAAAGTATATTGGCATATAGAACTTGTTCATGACTCATCTGGTTACTCGTTAACGCTTAGACGCATACGGTGAGACTTATGTAACTAGTTTATGTAAGTTTGCCAAAACGGGTTTAACCTTATCATTTTAACTTCAAAATCCAGAATGTGTTTAGTTTACCCATATTATACAAGTATCCAAACTTGTCGGGTCTAAATCACATTCTATTCCGGTTATCGCTTAATCTAGCGTGTTGTATCGTTTTAGAAACTTTAAGCTAGCCGATCTAAGTCTACGACTTAAATAAGACCGTTAGCATTCTAAATTGGTTATATATTACCATCACTCCAGACTAGAGCCACCCGGTAAAAGCTACCTGCATTTAGATAGATTGGATACGACTGAGTTATTTTGCTGTGAATCAAGTATTAGCTCAGGTAAATACTTTTAACTTATTTTCCCTTATACGGGCTTGGGATACGGTATCATAAGAATACCGCTTGGTCGGGTATGAGATCATTTAGTCGGATTGTGATTTAATAAATCTACATAACCCGTTTAATCTGTATTGTTTGATAACATAAACATTGGGGGTTAACGACTGTGTCCTGGATATCCTCGGCTCATTAAAGTTAAAAATGGCCACGACCTATGCACCCGACAGATGCAAATGCTAAAATATAAATAACCCACATGTTGGGGATAACTCCTTCATGGGTTTTGTAAGTGGCGAGTCGGTTAATCATGACCGGCTTCCAAACCGGCCCCATATGTATGACAACCATGTGAAACAGTATACAAGATTTTATTAAAGATTGTCCCAAGTTATAAATGGTTTGTGCCTTGTGCACTTAAATCAATTTTCACAAACTCTTTTCAAAAGAGTCGGTTAATTGTATTTACCAGTGAAAACTGACGTATTTTCCAAAGACTAAGTGGCAGGTACTACTCGTAATAGGCTGGGAGTTGCTCGGTGTCGAAAAAGAGGATCTTGCAAATCCTTAAAGATGCCATAAAGTCTACTAAGTTTCATTCTATACATTCTGTAATGATCCTCCTGTGGATTTGATATTACAGGCTCGTCTATAATAAATACTTTGATATTTCCAGACATTTGAGTTTGTAATAATATTTTATATTCCCAGACTTCCGCTGTGCTATTATGTGTATGTTTGACCATGATGATATCAACTACGTCACGATACTCCCCACCGGGCCCACCGGTGATATGTGGAAATATCGGGGTGTGACATTTTCTGATGAAGATAATCACGAGCCAGCTAGATATTTTGCATGTTAATATGTTTATATTGTGTGTTTCTTATATTGCTTTGTTGACTGGCTTAAGGTTTGGGAAATGGGTAAAGAAAAATGAGAAACGTGATCATTAGAAATAAAAAAAAATTGACACAAAATTCTGAAGTTTCTGATGATAGGAGAAAAAATCTGGTAATTCAAACTCAAAATGGATCTCTAAATTTTTTTTCTGGTAAAACTTCAAAATGATAAAAAGTTTTAGAAAATATAAGAAAAAGGCCAAGAGACTTGGATGCCACCATAGAATCATATGTGAGTCTTCTGATCTTATCTCAATCCCTCTCATCTCAAAAAAAAAAAAAAAAAAAAAAACCTCTCTTATATCAATCAAAATGGAAACTTCAAAAATCTGCTGAAAAGGGTCACAAGTTTAGGGGGAAACACAACGAAGAAATTCTGTTGAAAATTGTTGACTTCTGTTGACCACATCTAAATGGTCAACAGAAGTCAAAACAAAAAGCAACATATTTTTTAACCGAATTTATGTTGAAATTCTGATGACATCATCAGAATGAGACTTTGACTTACAACAAAGAGAGGATGCAGATGAAGAAAGCTGATTGGACCTTTTGCAAAATGGGGTCAACAAAGATGAAAAGGTGTCATATAACCAATAGTTTTCTCCAATTAAAATTCAGTTTAACATTTTTGTGAAGGAATGATTGAAGAAACTATAAGTTGAAAGGGCATAACCACGATTACACGATCAAACGTCATTAAATGTCTTGATACCCACGATCCAACGGTTACATTCTGAACCAAAACTCACATCACACGATCTAACGGTAATAAATACAATTAATGATCTTTTAACCGCCATTACATGGCACGTTCCATATCCCCTCAACCCCATAAACCCACAATTCTCTGCTGAAACCCTCACTATATAACTCACACTTAGTAGAAATTCAAAAATCGCTCACCTTCTTCACAAAAACTTCAAACCAAAACATCCCCTGTTCTTCACCCAAAATCCAAAAATCCCTAAATTTCAAACCCTAATTCACAAAATTCAACAATGGCAGAAGTAAACCTCAACATCCCAATTGTTCAACATGAAGTACCTTTTGTTGAAGACACAGAATTTCTACCAATGAAAGAAAACAACCTGCTGATGAATACAGAGCATTCTGAATATGATGTAAGATATCAACTTCTGGTAGAATATCTTATGAGATGTCCAATCTCAGGAGCACTAACAAAAGGAAGAGAAGTACCAGAAATGTTACTTCAGCAATTTGTTCACACTTTTAATAAAGATGAAGAAAATCAGGTATCTGCTCATGTATGGGGAAATATTTTTGTAACATTAACTCCTGCAAGGGTAAGAGAATGGCTTGAACTTCCAGTGCTTGAAAGTTACATTGAAGCACCAAGCAGAGAAGAATTGATAAGCTTTATCATTAAGCTTGGTTATAAGAAAAAGGATATCAACAAAATTGGAGCAATAAGAAGAAATTAAATGCCAGCCATCTGGCAAGTAATGATGGAAGTGTTAAACAAATGTCTCACATCAAAGATAGGAGGAACTGATCAAGTCAGTCAAGCCGTTCTGACAATCATGTATGGACTCATAACTGGGTTCAAAATTGATTATGGGTTAGAAATTTTTAACCTACTCAAAAGATCAATCCTCACCAGAAATGGAAGAATAACCTCACATCTGCCATATCCAAGGTTAATCTCAATTTTTATTTCTGAAACATTTGTTGAAAGGGACATGGAAATTCCAATTTTGGAAGATATCTAGAGTTTAAATACCATGAAGGCCTGGAGTTCCAATCATGGATGGGAATCTAACAAAGATATATCCCTGAGTTACCAGAAAGCATGCTATGCCTCATTGCACCAGACTCACAGTACATAATACAACATGAAGAACTTCTGACCAAATCAGATTCTCCAACAGAAGAGCCCAACAAAGAAGTTGTGAACTGTTCTTCATCACCAGAAGAAGAAGAAGAAGTTGAGAAATCTTGGCCATCAGAAACAGAGGCTGTAAGAAGAGAATGAGTTCTGGAGATACCTAACTCACCAGAAAACAAGACAGATCATGCTGAGAGTCAACAGATTCATGAAGGAGGAATTCATCATGAATTTGATATTCATCAAGAGAAAGAACATGAACACTATGCAGAATCACACATTGCTGGAGGAACTCATGAAGATACTGAAGAACAACATGATGAAGAAACTCACTTTGATGGTACTGCAAATGAAGCCACTGAAGTTATACATCATGATGAATCTCGGGTTGCTGGTACATCTCTTTTAAACACTGTTTTAGTTGATACTCATACAAAAGAAACAAAATCAGAAAGTTCAATTAATGTTTCTTACAAGTTAGAATATAGAAAAACTAATGTTGATGAAGAGGTTACCAGTTCCATTAATCTCAACTCTGGATCAGAAAATGAGGAAGAGGATGAGATCCCAACAGATGGAGATCAGGGAACTGATCAAAGAAATCTGGAAAAGGGTAATCTGTTTACCTCAAAAACTTATGGAGAATCATATATTGATATGATTCAAGGACATAAGGAAATCCAGGATGAAAATGTGTTTTCACCACTGGTGGAGGTGATTCCGGTACACTTAAGGTTGCACCAAAATCTGGTAAAGCCAAAAGTGACCTTATCATTTCCAAAACAGCAGCAGATGCGTTTGTAGCTGGTGTGTTAGAAGGAACATCCGTTGTTCCAAATATCCCAGGAACATCCATGAATCAAGAAAATTTGGAAACTGTGCTGGAGAATGTCTACAAAGCCTGCAAAAGAAATCCAGTAGAAGAAAAGCTTGATATGTTGCTGTCAGAAATACAAGGTCAAAGGTCAGACTTAAAGACTTTATCAGAATCAGTGGAGGTGATAAAGACACAAACTGAAAGAAACACTGAATCTCTAAAGTCTCTTCAAAAGATGAAAGAAAAGGCACCAGAATCCAACATCTCTGCATCAGAAATCCAGATGATTCTCACAGAAATAGAAAAGATCAAGACACAAATTGCAAGTACTATGGAATCAAGACAATCAAGCAGTGCAAATAGAGTTTTGGAAGAAGTCACCATCCTAAGGGCAAGCAACAATAGTATCACAGATGCCCTTGAGAAGCTGTCAAAAGAATGGGCTGCAATACAGATGAAAGCCCAAACTGAATTTACCAAAGTTCAGAAAAGCATAGCCAGCAACTCAAATCAGGTGAAAGAGGTGCAAAAACTGGTGAAGAAAATGCAATTCAACATTGCAAGATTGGCTAAAGTGGATCCCAAGGAAATCACGAAAGAAATTCCTGTTGAAAGGTCACACCAAGAAGCTCCAAAGTCAACTCCACAACAATCATCAGCCACACCAATCACCAAAGCTGGAACCACAATGATGGGTCCACCTCCAAACGTCCCAAGAGATGAAATGGTGAAAAGGTTAGCAAATGCAAAACCTCAAGTTATTACAAATTTGAAACTGTTAACATCTGTCCCAAAACCAACATTGTCTGATGACTCTGCCATAAGTAAATTTATGAATCTGCAAGCAATGAATGAGTAGGAACATGAAGGTGATTCAAGAAAACCAAAGATTGTTAAAAGAAAAATCTTTGAAACTGTCACACCCCTTTCTGCGGCGGAAGCACGAGGTGTGATCATGAAAGGTTCTCATTGCATACGAAAGGTAAACATACTACATGCTCATGAAAATAACTTCAAATACCATAGTTTGAAAACATAAGTTAGCGTTTACATCGCGAGTTAACATAAAACATTGTCTTAAAAGGTTTACACTTTATTTAAAGACAAACATAAGCGACATCCACGAGCAGGGGTAAGACCGCGCGCACATCCACTTCTAGTTACCTGAAATACATGTGAGTTTTGGAAAAACGTCAACATAATGTTGGTGTGAATTCATGCAGTGATTGTTTTGAATGTTTTAAATACTTGGATGGAAACATAGTATGTAACTTGTAGAATGTATGAATGTTTGAATGTAACTTGTAAAACGCATCTATAAACTGAGTACTATGAATGTTTGAATGTATTGATAACACATATCTGTAATCTCCTTATTATGAATGTTTGACTGTGTGAGATCGCTAGTGGTTTGCAAGGCCACTAACATACGTCACGACATAGGAAGCCACCAAACCTAGGCATTTTTGTCGACTTTGACTGAGACACAGAAGCACTCATTGGTAGAACTAGGCCAAGAGTGGGGTTGCCTGAAACCCATTAGATCTAACCTTTTGTTCCGCGGTCTGAATGTATACGTTGATTAATGGTGCTTATGGTACCCTATTCGAGACATAATCTAGAATGTTTCACTTGAATGTTTTTGTACTCCATCATACCATATGTGAACAATGTAACATTTGTAACATGTATTTCACCCCCGAAGTTATAAAACCAAAAACAGTTAAAGAAAAGGGGGAGCATGAACTCACAACTTTGCGTTCCTGTGCGTCGTAAACTTCACCGGATTTGCTTAATTAACGTCGTAACCTATACGCGTTTTCTTAACGTTAGTCACTAGACTTGCGTCGCACAAGTACAGTCACTCTCTTTTGTGTATATTTTCTTGTGTTAAAAATATTTTATATTTTTAACTGAATGTCTTACTTACATTATTTTCTCAAAAATAAATATAAGCTTTTAGTATTTTGCACTTTGCACCCGAATTATGTATCTTTTATGTTGTATGTGTATTTTTTGTATTTTTTTTACTCGTTACGAGTATCTCCAAGTCATTATTTTTACTCTAAAAATAATATATACCTAGTTCACAAAATAATCACATAATCATACAAGCGATAAATATATATTCTAAATATATATTTAACAAGTTTTATTTATGAACATCCATCTCCTGTATTTGGAAATTTTGTAATAAAAATCATGGCGAAGTTTGTTTGGAAAACAAGTCAAAAATATATTCATAACACTTATCACCAAAAATATTCTAAGTGTTATTTTCTGGAAAAATTTCGCCAGAGTTTCCTCTGTAACTGGAGGTGGCCACGCTTACTAGCGTATCATTTTCTTTTAAAAATTCAACCAATCAATTCCCAATCATCATCAAACTAGTCCAACATAAACATATATCGCAATCACATGAACTTGCAAGTTGTGTAAAAATGTGTAGTTGTTGGGATTGAACCCTATCAGAGGAACAGATAATTAAAGCCAAAACTGGATCAGAGCAGTGGATCCAGAATAAGCAGATGTTTACATACAAATCTCTCCCCTTGAAAGTGATCTCATATCTGCTGACCTCCTATCTGCTGATCCTGCAAAGTACTGACCTACAACTGCTGCCTTGCATCTACTGCCCAATGTCAAAGAACTGATGGAAGACCAAAGCTCTGCTGATTCAATTTACTGCCTTGAGTCTAGTACTGCTGATCCGGACAAGCACTGCTTGGTTCACAGCAGTGGAAGGATGCAGCAGCTGTTTAAGAGTCTTTTATGTAATGAATTGTAATAGCAGTAGTTAGTACATCAGTGTTTGTGTAGATCAGAGGTTAGAGTTTGTTAGGAGGTTAGATGTCACTTTCATGGTGACGTCAGCTAAGATGCTCAGTGGTTTGCAAGTGCCTATAAATAGTTCAGTACTTTGTACTGTTCTATCAGCTCTTTTGCATCATTGTCTTCTTTGCACGAACAAACTACTGAGCTCTGGCTGAGGGGGAGTTTGCATTCATTCATCAATCATTGTAATCGTTATTGAAATAAATTCAATCTTCCGATTCATTGTGTAAAGATGTTTGATCAAAGTATTACTCTCGTTTGATTGTATGCAAAGTTTGTTTTCACCATAATTCCGCTGCACACTCATCCATTTTCATTCTAATTACAAACACAAAATACAATCAGAAACAAACTCAGATCCAACAATTGGTATCAGAGCCTGGACAGTCAAATTTGATTTAACAATCATTTTGACGTAAACAGTTCAGCTCACAACAGTTGATACTGATCGTTTGTTCGTTTGTTGAAAAACAGAGCAAGGATTAATCACCATTAAAGTTGATTTCTCAGTGTCTGTAAAACAACAAGACTGACGTCACAATCTCAGGATGATAAAAACAACATCGGCTCGCTTTTTAAACCACCTATGCTAAAAAGAAATGAGTACAACATCTGGCAGAGGAGGATGGGTCACATCCTCGCTCAACAAAGCACAGGTTGTTGGAGGTCTGTCATCTATGGTCCCCATGTTCCCACAGTGCCAAGCGCTGAAGATGCTAAAAAGTTAGTTCCAAAACCAGTTGAAAATTATACCGAAACCGACTATCAAAAGTTCGAACTAGATGCTAAAGCTTTTAGCATCATAGCATCAGCGCTGCCCAATGAGATATATGTTGGACTGTTACACTGTAACAGTGCCAAAGAGTTATGGGACGCACTTAAGGAACAATTTGGGGAAACCGAAGAAGTCATAGAAAACAATAGGGAAATCCTGAACCAACAGTATGAAACATTTTGTTACGTTAAAGGTAAATCACTAACGCAACAATTTGAGCGTTTCAGTTGTCTCATCAGTGAACTGAGGCTTGTTAACACCACATTTACAAACTCAACTCAAAATAGCAGGTTCCTCAGGTCACTGCCAGATAAATGGGACACCATAGCGTTTGTCACCCGAAACTCACCTGAGTTCAAGGATCTGACCTTGACCCAACTTCACGGTCGACTCCTGACCTACGAAAGGGAGTTGAACCAGAAAAGGAGGTTACAAGAGTCAGGAAAAGTTACTGATGATTACACTTTCGGTAACACTGCTCTTCTGGGTCAAGAAGAATCTGGGAGCAGTGGTAAGGATCAGGGTTATGATCACTTCATTGACATAACTGCTGGTGCAAATTTTAACAACCCTGATCCTCACTCTGCTAGTTATGCATTCACTGCAAACGAAAACCAGATGTCAGACAATTTATGCTTTGAACTCAATGATTTGCAACATTTTGATCCCACTGACTTAGAGGAAATGGACTTCCTGCACCAACTGGCTTTGCTAAGTGTTAGAACTAGCAAATTTTACAAAAGAACAGGGTGAAAATTCCCAGGTTTGCATGGGAATCTAAGGGTTGGGTTGGGTAAATCGAAAATCAAGTGCTACAAGTGTAATAGGTTGGGACATTTCGCTAGGGAATGTAGGAGTCAAACTACTGGTCCCATAATTACTCATCCTAGCTCAAATCCTAGACCTCAAAACCAAAGCACTGTGCACTATGCCCAGTATGCCCCAGCAGCTCAAGTGAACACTGCTCACTATGCTGCTGCTCCTGTGCCAGTGCACTATGTCCAAACTACTGTTCCACAGATCCAATATGTTCAAACCCCTGCTCCACAGGTACAAGTGCAACCTGCTGCTCCTCAAACCACTGCTCCAGCAGCAGTACAATCAGATCAACAAAGCTTTTTCACTCAAGGGTTTGTTGACTGGAGCAGTATGCCTGAAGACCTTAGTGATGAAAATTTTGCACTCTATGCTTCTAATGATTCTTCTCATAATGAGTTTTGTTTGATGACATTAGAGTCAATACGGGAGGGGGTTGAAACTGAAGAGGAACAGCTGAGTATTGAAACAGTGGATGAGGTGACTGAAGCAGTGGTTACTGATGTGGCTGGTGAACTACTGTTGGGAGAAAGTTCAGGTACCCTGATTGAACCACTGACAGACCCATGGTTCAAAGAGGACAAAGAAGAAAAGAAGGAAGAAAAGGCTGGTGAAAAGAAGGTGATAGCTGATGATGAAGAGAATCATCAATGTGATTGTGCAATGATGGCTGCTGCCAAGGTATCTCCTCAAGTTCTAGAAAAACTGTGTTCTGACAATTGCATTATTGCTTTTGCTAACATCAAAGAGGTGAATGAAAACCTTCGGGATAAAATCTTAACTGATGAAGTCAAATTTGAAAGATCTTTAAAAGAACTTAAAAACAAATTGACTGAAAAGGAAAAAAAGATCAGCAGTTTGAAAGAAGAACAAAGCATAACCAAAACACAACTCCAAACTATGGTAGAAAAATACCAAGTTTGCAAAAAGGAGTTAGAGTCCACCCAGGTCACTTGTGAGAGATGGGTGGAATCATGCAAAGGGTATGAGGTTATGCTTGAAAAACAGATAAAAAGCAATGTGAAATTTGGTGTTGGTTATAGAAAACATGATGATGAAACCACTGCTTTTGCAAAATCTGTTCAAACCACTGATGTAACCACTGAGTTCATACCCACAAACAAGAATGGCCAAGAAGTGAAAATCACTGACAAACTTGGTAACAAAATCACACTTGACAGACCAATGGGATCCTCTACTTTAGAGGAACTTGAAGACTATCAGTTTAAACCAAAATGGTCTGATGAGTGTGATATTCTTGAAAATTTCAAGCCAATGGACTTTACATCAACTGATGGTGTTAAAGCTCCAAAAGCTAAAGTCATACCTCTCAAGGACATCCCAGCAGTGGTTAAAACCTCTGCTGCAAAGGAGTCTGAAAAGAGAAAGAAGAAAGAAAAAATTGATAACTTGTTTTGTGAATTCTGTGAGAAAAGGAATCATCTAACAAAAGATTGTTTCCACTTAAAAGCCTATGATTTAAACAGAACAAGTGTCATTGTTTCAGCTGAAAATTGCATTGTTTGTGCTAAAACAAACCACAAAACTCAAGCTTGTGTGTATCTCAAAAACTTTGATGTGAAAAAGAATGAGTACATTGCTAAAACATCCTTGAGTCCATCATCATCATCAACATCTGTCAAATTCATCAAAAAACAACCACTGTTTGTGCCAGTTGAAACAGCTGTCACAAAACAGCTGAACCAAACATCTGTCAAAAGAGATGTTCAGGTTACTAATGCACCTCCTGCCAATCAGTTCAGAAAAGGCAAGGAGAAACAGTCTTACCAAAGGATTCCACACGTTTATGAGGCCTACAAAAGGCCCTCTAAACCTAAAGTGAATAGGCATCCTTTTGGTTACCAGCAGATGATTGGTCAAGACCCACAACAGTGGTTAGAGAAACACTGTCCTAAAACAGTCCAAACCCCTGACCTAACCACTGTCCATCATTCTGCATCCATCCCAGACACTGTTGAGACCCCATCCAAAGCCCTGCTGGCTTTGGAGACCTTAATGAACTAATCCTTTTACTTCATGTGCAGGGAGCTTCTGCATGTTTTGATAGTCTTTGGTATGTAGATAGTGGAGGCTCCAGGCACATGACAGGATGTAAAGTCCTCCTCAAAGACTTTAAAATCCATGGAGGGGGTGATATATCCTTTGGAAATAATAGTAAAGGGAAAGTTCTGGGGTCTGGTACAGTGCAGTCTGGAAATGTAAAATTTGAAAATGTCAATCTGATAGACAATCTAAAATTCAACCTTCTGAGTGTGTCCCAAATGAGTGACAAAGGGTTTGGGTCATTCTTCACAAAAGATTGTTGTAGGATTGTTGGACCAGAAATGGTCAAAAAGATTGAAGCAATAATCAAAACTGGTCAAACTAAACTTGTTGCTCAAAGAAGTGGCAATGTTTATGTTGTTGATATGTCAAAAGAGTGTCCCAGAGCTGATGTCTGTCTGTTCTCAGCTGCCTCTAACAAAGAGACAGAACTTTGGCACAGAAGGCTGGGACACACAAATCTTAAAACAATCACTGAAATTTCAAAAAATGGTTTGGTGAGAGGCCTACCACAAAAACTGTTTTCATGCCCTGAACATTGCATTTCCTGTTTAAAAGGAAAACAGCATAAAAGTTCTTACAAGTCCATTGAAGAGTCCAAAACAACCCAGTGTTTGCAAATGCTACACATGGATTTGTTTGGCCCAGTTCAGGTCATGAGTCTCAAGAAGAAAAGATATTGTTTGGTTATTGTTGATGACTTTTCTAGGTTTACATGGACTTTCTTTTTACACTCAAAAGATGAGACTGCAGGCATTTTGCAAGACTTTGTGACACAGGTTGAAAAGCAATTTGACCTTCCAGTGAAAAGCTTCAGGAGTGAAAATGGCACAGAATTCAAAAATAAGGAGTTGGATGCCTTCTATGTGAAGAAAGGGATTGTAAGGCAGTACAGCATCCCTAGAACACCAGAGCAAAATGGGGTAGTGGAAAGGAAGAACAGAACTTTGATTGAGGCTGCCAGAACCATGCTTGCAGATTCAGGTTTGCCATTAACTTTCTGGGCAGAGGCAGTAAACACTGCTTGCTATGTCCAGAACAGAGTTTTAATAAATCCCAGGCACAAAAAGACTGCATATGAAATTCTGTATAAAATCAAACCACTGATCTCATATTTCAAAGTGTTTGGCTGCCCATGCTTTATTTTGAACTTAAAAGATTCCATTTCAAAATTTGCAGGCAAAATTGATTGTGGTTATCATCTGGGATACTCAACCACTGCCAAGGCCTACAAAGTGTTCAATACACGGACCAAGGCAGTGGAGGAGACTTTGAATGTTAAGTTCAATGAACTTTCATCAATGAAATTCCCATCAAATCCTGCAGATCTGTTTGATCTTGAAAATTTTACTTTTGAAAATACTGCTGTCAAGACTAACAGTGCAGGTCCATCAGAGGATACAACACCAGACTATGGGTATGAAATCATCATCCCTCAAAGGTCTGCCACAAAGGGAAAAGCATCAGCTGTTCAAAACAATTGTCAAAGCTCAACCACTGCTACCTCAACAGTTGTTGACCAAAGTAGTGCGACAACTGGCATAAACCGGTAATTTCCGTACACTTTAATTATTATTTAATGATTGCAATTATGTGCTTAATTGTCAGCAATGTCTGAAAACACACTAAACATGTGAATTCATGCACGTTGTATACTATAAAATATTGTTTTATGCATAAACGAGAGCGTTGCGTCAGAAATATTAGTAAACTCACCGGTAAGACACACTGTGTCAACGGAACTGCAGAAAGCAGTCAGACATTAGAATTGAGGCCTAGGTGTAGGTCCTACGACAAAGGTACATTAAAACCCAAGAATACATATAAGGGTTTAATTTATGGTCGTTACGAAAGCTAAAGCACGCACTAAAAGGCACCCGAAACACACTTTAAGTGCAGAACTTTATTAAATTCAGCACAATTCAGCTTTTAACAACATAAATATTGTGCAGAGATGTCGTTTTATCATCCAGAATATTTCCCTAAGTGACGGGAATTCTTTGTGTCACTAAAAATAACACTAACGACACTTTAAATGCTTATTAAGCACTTTAACGAATCGGTATCTAACCGAACAACCGAACAATTTGATTCAATACCGATTTCAAGCTTTAAATCACTTTCTGGAAGGTTATACGCAAACTGGTGCTTAAACGCAATCAGTTTAACGCGACGTACACTCCAGAACTGTGACGTAAGCCAAATATACCCTAAATATCTCTTACATAACTTAGAAATAAGTTTCGAAGGATTCGGTATGGTGAAAACATGTTTATTTGAACTAAAGAACGAATTACGACAAAACTGCGAAACGAACGTTGGCGGCCGCCCGGATAATATTTAATCCCACAAATATTCTGTTATGATTAAAATTTTATTTTAATCAGGTTCGTGTTGAAAAATAAATTAAAACGCTTAAAAACGTTATTTTTCAAGTTTAAGCGCGTACCGTGTGTTCCTACGCGACACAATGCTTACACTGCAAAACGCAGACAACGCAGCAAACCCAGGAATATGCCAGGAATATGCCAGGAATATACCAGGAATATGCCAGGAATATGCTAGGAATATGCTAGGAATATGCTATATGGAAGGTCTATAAATACCACCATTTCATCACTCCATCTTCACTTCCCTCTCTCCCTCCCTTGTTCTCGGCCCAACCAAGCACCACCGCCACCCTCATTTTCCAACTCATACATCCATTCCAAGGTGATATTGAGGAGTAAGAAGGCCACTAATGAAGCTCGGTGCAAGCGGATCTTGAAGGACCTTCTTCATTTGCTTTTATCCACCTCTTTTGTCCTCTTGAACTCCCCTAGCCTTGTGCTAGTAGTAAGTGCTTCTAAACATCTTCTTGTTCTCGTTTATGATGGTTAATAGATGATTTAATGGCTAAAAATCACCAACTAAAAGTCTTGTAAAATGATGAACTTAATGGATAAAAGGAATGTAATGGTGTAAAACTTGTTAAACTTGTTTTGTGATGATTATTTTGTGTTGTTTAATGCTAGTAGTAGTTCGGATCGTCATCTAACCCGGCTAGGTTATGTTCATAGAACATGGACTAGTGTATGTTAAAGTATAAAAAGGGCAAGATGATGAACACTACTACATAATAACATGAACTTGCGTAAAAGGAATTTTTCTTGTAAAATGAAGTTCTAAACTAGTAGATCTAAGGATCTACAAGTGGTATTTTCGAAAAACCAACTGTAAGACGAAACCATGTTTTAAAACCGGATCTTTCATGAAATAGAGGTGTTTTTGTGAACAAACAAGTGTGTGGACACTAGTGTAACAAAAGTTTTAACAAAGAAATAGTTTTCGCAAAAACCGACTAGAAGTTGTAAAACTTCATATTCTTTAAAAATAAGATTTCCAAGAAACCGACTTTATTTTTAGAGATGGAAAAACCTACTAAATGTGTTGAAGAGTTACTACATAATTTTACACAACTTGCAAGTTCATGTGTATGCGATTTGTGTTTATTTTGACTAGTTTGATATTTGAAGATGGTATTTTGATGATGGAAAAATTGATTGGTTGAATTTTAAAAGAAAATGATACGCTAGTAAGCGTGGCCACCTCCAGTTACAGAGGAAACTCTGGCGAAATTTTTCCAGAAAATAACACTTACAATATTTTTGGTGACAAGTGTTATGAATATATTTTTGACTTGTTTTCCAACCAAACTTCGCCATGATTTTATTACGAAATTACCAAATACCGGAGGTGGATTTTCATAAATGGAACTTGTTAAATATATATTCAGAATATATATTTATCGCTTGTGTGATTATGTGATTATTTTGTGAACTAGGTATATATTACTTTTAGAGTAAAAATAATATGACTTGGAGATACTCGTAATGAGTAAAAATACAAACATACACATACAACATACAAGATACATAATTCGGGTGCAAAGTGCAAAATACAAAAAGCTTATATTTATTTTTGAGAAAATAATATAAGTAAGGCATTTAGTTAAAAATATAAAATATTTTTAACACAAGAAAATATACACAAAAGAGAGTGACTGTACTTGTGCGACACAAGTCTAGTGACTAACGTTAAGAAAACGCGTATAGGTTACGACGTTAATTAAGCAAATCCGGTGAAGTTTACGACGCACAGGAACGCAAAGTTGTGAGTTCATGCTCCCCCCTTTTCTTTTAACTGTTTTTAGTTTTATAACTCGGGGGTGAAATACATGTTACAAATACTTTAATATTTACAAATTGGTATGTTGTGTACTGAAACGAGAAGTACTCTTGGCGAAAACTAGTGCCAAGAATTGATACGAGAAATCGTGTCACGAATAGGGTACCATAAGCACCATTAATCGTGTACATACTAAGACCGCAGAACAAAAGGTTAGATCTAATGGGTTTCAGGGCAGCCCCACTCTTGGTGACAACTAGAACCAAGTAGTGTTTTTGTGTCTCAGTCGTGAATCGACTATAGAAAATGCCTATGGTTTGGTGACTTCCTATGTCGTGTCACATGTTAATGGCTTTGCAACCCATTAACACTTGATACATATAGAGATACTTGACTCATTCATGAATACGCGTTTTGAAACAAAATACATACCATGTTTTTCATACAAAGTATACAAACGTTCAATACAAAAACTGCATGAATTCACACCAACATTATGTTGATGTTTTTCCAAAACTCACATGTATTTCAGGTAATTAAAGGTGGATGTGCGCGCGGTCTTACTAATGCTCGTGGATGTCGCTATGTTTTAATTTCGCTAAATAAAGTTGTAACTCTTAAGACAATATGCTATCACGTGTTGTAAACACTTGACTTATGTTTTGGTAATGTAATGTTTGAAGTTATTTTGAGCATATAGTATGTTTACCTTTCGTATGCAATGAGAACCTTTCATGATCACACCTCGTGCTTCCGCCGCAGAAAGGGGTGTGACAGATTGGTATCAGAGCTGCGATTGTAGTGAACCAGGATTCCTTCTCGAGTCTAGTCTACAATCTCTTGGATCCTTTCACGAAAACAATTTTCAAAGAGTTTTCATTGCATAAAACGTCCCGCGACATCCACTGCCTGAAACTGTCTACATGAGTCTAGAAAAGACACTACGAGACTTAGAGTGCACTTGAGTAGCACCTGTAGTGACTAGAAATTACTTGCAATTATGTGTGATAATTAGCATGTACTAGAAGTAGAATGTCACAAGTATATGTGACTTTACCTAAAAGCAATGGCCCATCTGAAGGAAGAAATACGAGGATGAAACGAACTGTGCGGACTGTGCATGGAGTTACGTAATTATGGATGCATACATAATTATGGAATTCAGTGCACAAAAATCACAGCAAGTCTTGTCACGTATAGATTCCCTCAGTGCAAGCCTACTAAGTACTCTGCTAGAGTAATAATTGTTTGATGTCACTTATGTGGTATATACCTGTGAAAATATATACTACTACTGTCTAGTAGGACGATATCAAACAAATGTCTAACCCTGTTGTGTTATGTTCTGTCAGAACATGGCACCCAGGAAAGCTGTGAATGCTCGCAATGACGATCAACCTCCTCCTCCCCCACTGCCAAGAACTGCTGAAGAGCTGAACGCTCTACTGGAGGAAAGGATCTCCGCTGCTATCGCCCAATACGAGGCGAACCGTACTCAAGACAGTGGAGGACCAAGCAACGCTAGGCGTAATGGGAATGGAGATTCGTCTGGAGGAAACGCAGCTCAAGGTAACCTTAAAACAATTTACTAAGCATGAAGGAATTTATGAACAGTCCTTGTTTCATTATTTCTTCGATTGCTCATAAGTGAATTGGTTGGGTTAATTCCAGGCTGCACTTTCAAGCAGTTCCTCGACTGCAAGCCGATGAACTATGATGGCACAGGAGGTGCAGTAGCATTTGTGCGCTGGACGGAGAAGACTGAAGCTACTTTCCGCATGAACAAGTGTACCGCGGATCAACAAGTCACCTTTGCTACCGGGTTATTTGTCGATGAAGCTCTGACTTGGTGGAACCTGCAAGTCCAAACCTTGGGTGATGATGCTGCTTATGGCTTAACTTGGGAGGAACTGAAGGAAAGAATGAGAGAGAAGTACTGCTCTCATGCTGAACTCCAAAGGCTGGAGACGGAGTTCTGGCACTTGACCATGGAAGGTGCCGACATTAATGGTTACACTCTAAGGTTCCATGATCTGTCTAGAGTACTTCCCTACATGGTGACTCCCGAATTCAAGCGCGTTGAACGCTACATTTGGGGACTGGCCTCAGAGTTTCGTGGCATGGTGACGTCGGCCAAACCACAAACAATCACCGAGGCTGTAACTCTGGCTGTCAGCCTTACTGAAGATTGTGTTCGCATGAAGAAGCTATCCCTGAACCCAACAGAAAAGTCTGAAACACATGCTGAGTCATCTGGGGACAAGAAAAGGAAGCATGCAAACCTGAATCAGGCAATTCGTAACAACAAGAGTTCCAACAAGAAGCGTGACCCCAACCCGCCTCAGGAGGCGAAATCTCTTGCAGCTATGAACGACGCTCCAGCAAAGGGATACCTGGGCACCTTGCCCAAATGCCATCGGTGTAAACGCCATCACGAGGGAGCTTGTCGCATCTCAAAGTGTGACAAGTGTGGAAAGTTGGGTCACCGCACTGAAGACTGTTGGAGTAAGAGGAACGGGAATGGAAATCGTAATGGGGCTGATGATAGGAACAATGGTGGAAATGGAAATGGTGCTGGTAACGGGAATGGGCGAAACCAAGGATGCTTCAGATGTGGAAGCAAAGATCATTTCATGAAGGATTGCCCAGAAGGAAACAAGGCTCAGGCCCGAGCATTTGTAATTGGAGCAAGGGACGCACGCGAGGACCCTAATGTGGTCAACGGTACGTTCCTCATTAACAATCACTTTGCATCCATATTATTCGACACTGGCGCCGATTATAGTTTCATGTCTATGGAATTTAAACGCACGCTTGGAATAGATTCTAGTAGATTAGAAATTCCTTATTCCCTAGAACTAGCCAATGGTAAACTTGTTGAATCGGGCGAAGTTGTTAGAGGCTGCACACTAGAACTTGGTGAGCGAAAATTTAGCATCGACCTCTTACCTATCCAATTAGGTAGCTTCGATGTAGTGGTCGGAATGGACTGGTTGTCCAAGAATAAAGCTGAAGTCATTTGTCATGAGAAAATCATTCGCATCCCTCTGGCGAATGATGAAACTCTCATCGTACATGGAGAAAGACGAAACGCGCCTCTACGAATCATCAGTTGTATGAAGGCACAGAAGTGCTTAAGGAAAGGATGTGTTGCTTTCCTAGCACACGTTGTAGATAAGAAGGCTGTGGAGCCAAAACTCGAAGACATTCCTGTGGTGAAGGAATTTCCTGATGTGTTCCCTGAAGATCTGCCAGGACTACCTCCGCAACGACAAGTCGAATTCCGTATAGACTTGGTTCCAGGAGCCGCTCCTGTAGCCAAGGCCCCCTATCGACTTGCACCATCCGAAATGCAAGAATTATCCACACAACTCCAGGAGTTGTTGGATAAAGGATTCATAAGGCCAAGCTTCTCGCCTTGGGGAGCTCCAGTATTGTTCGTGAAGAAGAAGGATGGAACTCTGTGAATGTGCATCGATTACAGAGAACTGAACAAGCTCACTATCAAAAATCGGTACCCACTACCGAGGATTGATGACTTATTTGATCAGTTGCAAGGATCAAGCTACTATTCCAAGATCGACCTTCGATCTGGATATCATCAGTTAAGGATCCAAGAAGAGAGCGTACCAAAGACTGCATTCAGAACACGCTATGGGCATTACGAGTTTCTTGTTATGCCATTCGGACTGACGAACGCACCAGCGGTCTTTATGGATCTGATGAACCGCGTATGTAAACCATATCTCGATAAATTCGTGATTGTATTTATCGATGATATCCTGATTTACTCGCGAACGAAAGAAGAACATGAGCAACATCTCAGAACTATTCTGGAACTATTGAAGAAAGAGAAACTTTATGCAAAGTTCTCGAAATGCGAATTCTGGATTCGCGAAGTACAATTTCTTGGTCACGTTGTGAATGAGAAGGGCATTCATGTAGACCCGTCCAAGATAGAAGCAATAAAGAACTGGGAAGCTCCCAAGATCCCAACTGAAGTTCGCCAATTTTTGGGCTTAGCGGGCTATTACCGACGATTCATCGAGAATTTCTCAAAAATAGCTCAACCGCTAACAACCCTTACACAGAAAGACAAGAAATACGACTGGGGTCACAAACAGGAAGAAGCCTTTCAGCTACTTAAGAACAAGCTCTGCGATGCACCGATACTATCATTACCCGAAGGCACTGAAGACTTCGTGGTATACTGCGACGCCTCACGACAAGGCTTGGGTTGCGTGCTCATGCAACGCCAAAAAGTCATCGCTTACGCTTCAAGACAACTGAAGGTACATGAAAGAAACTATACCACTCACGACCTGGAGCTGGGCGCAGTGGTATTCGCCTTGAAGATCTGGCGACACTATTTATATGGTACTCGATGTACGATCTTCACAGATCACAAAAGCTTACAACACATATTTGATCAGAAGTAATTGAATATGCACCAGCGGCGTTGGGTTGAGCTGCTGAACGACTATGACTGTGAGATTAAGTACCATCCTGGAAAGGCAAACGTTGTAGCGGACGCGTTGAGCTGAAAGGAAAGAGTTAAGACCCTACGGGTTCGAGCATTGGAAATGACTATCCGATCGAACCTCACTTCACGTATTCGTGACGCACAACAAGAAGCCCTTAAGGTGGAAAATCGCAAAGCTGAATACCTCCGGGGTGCATTGAAGTACATGGCGCCAAATGAAGAGGGAGCCTTATACTTTAAAAAGCGCATTTGGGTTCCGCTCTATGGTGGCCTACGAGAAGTCATCCTTGATGAAGCGCACAAGTCAAGATACTCGATCCACCCAGGGTCGGACAAGATGTATCAAGACTTGAAAGAATATTATTGGTGGCCGAGACTCAAGAGCGACATTGCTGTCTATGTTGGAAAATGCCTAACCTGTGCCAAGGTTAAGGCAGAATATCAGAAGCCGTCCGGCCTATTACAACAACCAGAGATTCCCGTGTAGAAGTGGGAACAAATCTCGATGGACTTCATAACAAAATTACCCAGGACCCCGAGAGGGCACGATATGATATGGGTAATAGTTGATCGATTGACGGAGTCTGCGCATTTCCTACCAATCCGAGAGAAGGATAGCACTGGAAAGCTTGCTGAAATATACTTAAGGGAAATTGTGGCACGTCATGGAGTGCCAATCTCAATCATTTCAGACAGAGATGGACGCTTTGTCTCAAGAATCTTGCAATCATTTCAGGAAGCCTTTGGATCTCAGTTAGATCTGAGCACGGCATTCCATCCGCAAACAGACGGCCAGAGCGAACGGACTATACAAACGTTAGAAGATATGCTTCGCGCATGTGTCATGGATCTAGGCGGCAGCTGGGATACTCATCTACCTTTAGTTGAGTTTTCCTACAATAACAGTTATCATACGAGCATAAAAGTCGCGCCGTTCGAAGCTCTGTATGGCCGCAAATGCCGATCGCCCTTATGTTGGGCAGATGCCGGAGATAAACGTATGGTTGGTCCTGAACTTGTACAAGAAATAACCGACAAGATTGCGCAAATCCGAGAGCGCATTAAGGCAGCTCGAGATCGACAAAAGAGCTACGCTGATCCGAAAAGAAAATCGGTAGAATTCAAGGTGGGAGACAAAGTGTTGTTAAAAGTCTCACCATGGAAGGGCGTAGTCAGATTTGGAAAGCATGGAAAGCTGAATCCACGATACATCGGACCATTCAGAATTTTGAAAAGAATTGGTACCGTGGCATACAAGTTGGAGTTACCGGAAGAACTTAATGGAGTACATGATACGTTTCATGTATCCAACCTGAAGAAGAGTCCAACACAAGAAAGCGTGATCATCCCGATGGATGAAGTGCATATCGATGAAGCCCTCCGATTTACAGAACAACCCGTTGAGGTTACCGACTGGAAAGTCAACAAGACCAGGAGGAGCAGTGTGAAACTTGTCAAAGTACGTTGGAGCTCTAAGCACGGGCCCGAGTATACATGGAAACGTGAAGACCAGTTCAAAGAAAAGTATCCCCACCTATTCAAGAAGACTCCTGCGAGAGTTAGTTCAGCCTGAATTTCGGGACGAAATTCTTTTAACGGGGGGAGACTGTGACAACTGGCACAAACCGGTAATTTCCGTACACTTTAATTATTATTTAATGATTGCAATTATGTGCTTAATTGTCAGCAATGTCTGAAAACATACTAAACAAGTGAATTCATGCACGTTGTATACTATAAAATATTGCTTTATGCATAAACGAGAGCGTTGCGTAAGAAATATTAGTAAACTCACCGGTAAGACACACTGTGTCAACGGAACTGCAGAAAGCAGTCAGACATTAGAATTGAGGCCTAGGTGTAGGTCCTACGACAAAGGTACATTAAAACCCAAGAATACATATAAGGGTTTAATTTATGGTCGTTACGAAAGCTAAAGCACGCACTAAAAGGCACCCGAAACACACTTTAAGTGCAGAACTTTATTAAATTCAGCACAATTCAGCTTTTAATAACATAAATATTGTGCAGAGATGTCGTTTTATCATCCAGAATATTTCCCTAAGTGACGGGAATTCTTTGTGTCACTAAAAATAACACTAACGACACTTTAAATGCTTATTAAGCACTTTAACGAATCGGTATCTAACCGAACAACCGAACAATTTGATTCAATACCGATTTCAAGCTTTAAATCACTTTCTGGAAGGTTATACGCAAACTGGTGCTTAAACGCAATCAGTTTAACGCGACGTACACTCCAGAACTGTGACGTAAGCCAAATATACCCTAAATATCTCTTACATAACTTAGAAATAAGTTTCGAAGGATTCGGTATGGCGAAAACATGTTTATTTGAACTAAAGAACGAATTACGACAAAACTGCGAAACGAACGTTGGCGGCCGCCCGGATAATATTTAATCCCACAAATATTCTGTTATGATTAAAATTTTATTTTAATCAGGTTCGTGTTGAAAAATAAATTAAAACGCTTAAAAACGTTATTTTTCAAGTTTAAGCGCGTACCGTGTGTTCCTACGCGACACAATGCTTACACTGCAAAACGCAAACAACGCAGCAAACCCAGGAATATGCCAGGAATATGCCAGGAATATGCCAGGAATATGCCAGGAATATGCTAGGAATATGCCAGGAATATGCCAGGAATATGCCAGGAATATGCCAGGAATATACCAGGAATATACCAGGAATATGCTAGGAATATGCTATATGGAAGGTCTATAAATACCACCATTTCATCACTCCATCTTCATTTCCCTCTCTCCCTCCCTTGTTCTCGGCCCAACCAAGCACCACCGCCACCCTCATTTTCCAACTCATCCATCCATTCCAAGGTGATATTGAGGAGTAAGAAGGCCACTAACGAAGCTCGGTGCAAGCGGATCTTGAAGGACCTTCTTCATTTGCTTTTATCCACCTCTTTTGTCCTCTTGAACTCCCCTAGCCTTGTGCTAGTAGTAAGTGCTTCTAAACATCTTCTTGTTCTCGTTTATGATGGTTAATAGATGATTTAATGGCTAAAAATCACCAACTAAAAGTCTTGTAAAATGATGAACTTAATGGATAAAAGGAAAGTAATGGTGTAAAACTTGTTAAACTTGTTTTGTGATGATTATTTTGTGTTGTTTAATGCTAGTAGTAGTTCGGATCGTCATCTAACCCGGCTAGGTTATGTTCATAGAACATGGACTAGTGTATGTTAAAGTATAAAAAGGGCAAGATGATGAACACTACTACATAATAACATGAACTTGCGTAAAAGGAATTTTTCTTGTAAAATGAAGTTCTAAACTAGTAGATCTAAGGATCTACAAGTGGTATTTTCGAAAAACCAACTGTAAGACGAAACCATGTTTTAAAACCGGATCTTTCATGAAATAGAGGTGTTTTTGTGAACAAACAAGTGTGTGGACACTAGTGTAACAAAAGTTTTAACAAAGAAATAGTTTTCGCAAAAACCGACTAGAAGTTGTAAAACTTCATATTCTTTAAAAATAAGATTTCCAAGAAACCGACTTTATTTTTAGAGATGGAAAAACCTACTAAATGTGTTGAAGAGTTACTACATAATTTTACACAACTTGCAAGTTCATGTGTATGCGATTTGTGTTTATTTTGACTAGTTTGATATTTGAAGATGGTATTTTGATGATGGAAAAATTGATTGGTTGAATTTTAAAAGAAAATGATACGCTAGTAAGCGTGGCCACCTCCAGTTACAGAGGAAACTCTGGCGAAATTTTTCCAGAAAATAACACTTACAATATTTTTGGTGACAAGTGTTATGAATATATTTTTGACTTGTTTTCCAACCAAACTTCGCCATGATTTTATTACGAAATTACCAAATACCGGAGGTGGATTTTCATAAATGGAACTTGTTAAATATATATTCAGAATATATATTTATCGCTTGTGTGATTATGTGATTATTTTGTGAACTAGGTATATATTACTTTTAGAGTAAAAATAATATGACTTGGAGATACTCGTAACGAGTAAAAATACAAACATACACATACAACATACAAGATACATAATTCGGGTGCAAAGTGCAAAATACAAAAAGCTTATATTTATTTTTGAGAAAATAATATAAGTAAGGCATTTAGTTAAAAATATAAAATATTTTTAACACAAGAAAATATACACAAAAGAGAGTGACTGTACTTGTGCGACACAAGTCTAGTGACTAACGTTAAGAAAACGCGTATAGGTTACGACGTTAATTAAGCAAATCCGGTGAAGTTTACGACGCACAGGAACGCAAAGTTGTGAGTTCATGCTCCCCCCTTTTCTTTTAACTGTTTTTAGTTTTATAACTCGGGGGTGAAATACATGTTACAAATACTTTAATATTTACAAATTGGTATGTTGTGTACTGAAACGAGAAGTACTCTTGGCGAAAACTAGTGCCAAGAATTGATACGAGAAATCGTGTCACGAATAGGGTACCATAAGCACCATTAATCGTGTACATACTAAGACCGCAGAACAAAAGGTTAGATCTAATGGGTTTCAGGGCAGCCCCACTCTTGGTGACAACTAGAACCAAGTAGTGTTTTTGTGTCTCAGTCGTGAATCGACTATAGAAAAATGCCTATGGTTTGGTGACTTCCTATGTTGTGTCACATGTTAATGGCTTTGCAACCCATTAACACTTGATACATATAGAGATACTTGACTCATTCATGAATACGCGTTTTGAAACAAAATACATACCATGTTTTTCATACAAAGTATACAAACGTTCAATACAAAAACTGCGTGAATTCACACCAACATTATGTTGATGTTTTTCCAAAACTCACATGTATTTCAGGTAATTAAAGGTGGATGTGCGCGCGGTCTTACTAATGCTCGTGGATGTCGCTATGTTTTAATTTCGCTAAATAAAGTTGTAACTCTTAAGACAATATGCTATCACGTGTTGTAAACACTTGACTTATGTTTTGGTAATGTAATGTTTGAAGTTATTTTGAGCATATAGTATGTTTACCTTTCGTATGCAATGAGAACCTTTCATGATCACACCTCGTGCTTCCGCCGCAGAAAGGGGTGTGACAAGTAGCCCATTTACCACTGCTTCCACATCCTCAAACACTGCTGACAAAAGTCCTCAAACAGTGGATAAAAGTCAGCAGATGTCCACTTCATTACCTCCTATTCCACCACCTTTTGAAGCCACTGCTGGATCATCAAAGTCCCCAGCAGTGGTTAGCTCAGATGATACACATTTGCAGCCTTCACCAACAAATGCCATCATACCATACCAAGGAGATTTAATCTTCTTGAGATCTCATCCACCTGATCAAATCATTGGCAACATAAATGAAGGGGTGCTCACAAGAAGTCAAACCCAAAACATTTGTCTTTTTGCTGGTTTTCTATCACTCCATCAGCCAGTCAAGTACCAAGAGGCACTGAAAGACAACAGCTGGGTAGAAGCCATGCAAGAGGAACTTCAACAGTTTAAAAGACAACAAGTATGGGAGCTTGTACCACTGCCAGAAGAGGTTAGTCCCATTGGCACAAAGTGGGTCTTCAAGAACAAAACTGATGAAAGGGGTATTGTTGTCAAAATTAAAGCCAGGCTTGTGGTTCAAGGTTACAGACAAGAAGAGGGGATTGATTATGATGAAACATTTGCCCCTGTTGCAAGATTGGAAGCCATTAGACTGTTCCTGGCCTTTGCTGTCAACCACAAAATGAAGGTGTTTCAAATGGATATCAAAAGTGCTTTCCTCTATGGTACAATTCAAGAAGAGGTGTATGTTTATCAACCTCCAGGTTTTGAGGATCCATTTTATCCAGATCATGTCTACAGGCTAAACAAAGCCTTGTATGGCTTGAAACAAGCACCAAGGGCCTGGTATGAAACTCTTTCCAACTTCCTACTCTCAAATGGTTTCAAAAGAGGTACCATTGATAAAACACTGTTTTTAAAATGGAGAGGGAAGGATTTAATGATTGTCCAGATTTATGTGGATGACATTATTTTTGGAAGCACATGTAACTCAATGTGTGAAGAGTTTAGAGAACTCATGACAGCTAAGTTTGAAATGAGTGCAATGGGTGAGCTGCAATGCTTTCTTGGTCTCCAAGTTCAGCAAATGCAAAATGGAACTTTCATTCATCAAAGCAAATATGCTAAAGAACTTTTGACCAAATTTGATATGAATGATTGTAAACCATGCAGCACACCCATGGTAACAAATAAGCTGGTCATGTCTAATGAAAAGGATGAGCTGATTGACCAAACACTTTATAGAAGCATGATTGGGTCTTTATTGTACCTAACTGCATCTAGACCATTCATCATGTTTGCAACATGTGTCTGTGCAAGAAGTCAATCAGCTCCCAGAAAATCAAATCTCATTGCTGTAAAAAGGATCTTCAGATACATAAAAGGTGCTCCCACACTTGGTATCTGGTATCCAGCTAATAGGAATATCAAGCTTTCAGGCTTTTCGGACAGTGACTTTGCTGGATGTAACACCACAAGGAAGTCTACTTCAGGAGGGTGCCAGTTTCTAGGCGATTGCTTAGTTTCATGGCAAAGCAAAAAGCAAGCAGCTGTTTCAACATCCACTGCTGAAGCTGAATACATTGCTGCTGCAAGCTGTACAACCCAACTCCTGTGGCTTTAAAATCAGTTGTTGGATTTTGGTATCACTGCCTTAAAGACACCACTCATGTTGGACAGCCAGGCAGCAGAAAATATCATCAAAAATCCAGTTTCCCATTCAACCACCAAACACATCGACATCAGACATCACTTTGTGAGGGATTGCTATGAAAAAGGTTTGATTTCTCTGCATCATGTCCCAACTAAAGACCAGTTGGCAGATGTGCTCACAAAAGCACTAGATACAGCCACTTTTGAAAGCTTGGTCTCTAGAATTGGGATGCTAAACATGGAATAACAAGCAAAATCTTGTTTTTCTATGCATAAAAGCATCAAAATGTTTTCAGAAAATCAAAATCCATCCTTAAAAATAGCTAAAAATGAAATTTTCATTAAAATCCTTAAAAGTCTACCATTAACCACTAATTGTTCAAAAGTCTGCTCTACTTCAAAAGCCTGTCCACTGCTGAAAGTCAACCCCTGTTCTCTCATTCCTTTGATAAACTCTGTTGTTCAAAAGCAGTGTCTTATCCACTGATATGCTATCCACTGATAGTGAAAATCATCCACTACTTTCATACCACTGCCTTCATCAGTCACTTTCATAAAAGTACTGTCCTTCACTTTCACCAGGGGTTGTCATGTGGGCAGTACATATTGGTCAGACCTTTTGTAACGGCTGCCACGTCAGCATTCACTTTCTTCCCTATAAAATCCCCCACTCATCACCAACACAGGGTTTTACTGTCGAATTGAATTCTTAAAAAATTCTATTCTCAAAGCAGTTTTTCATCTCATTTCTTCACAAATTTCTTCGATCCTCATCTTCAAAATGACAAAATCGAAGTCATCTTCAAAACCCTCATCCAAATCTTCATCGAAAACAGCCTCTCAAAAGGCAATCTCCACTGAAATTCCATATAAACCATCTCACAATCTCCTGGGTCTTCTCACAAAACCAGGAACCACCAATGTTTTCGATTCCATCATTGACACCATGGCAAAATCAAAGTACAAAACTTTGTTCACTGTCGATGCACCAATCTATTTGGCGACCCAAAGGGAGTTTTGGAAGAATGCAACCCTTGAAAAACAAGGAGACATTGCAACCACCATACACTCTTCTATAAAGGGTAAAGCTGTCCAAATCACGCCACAATCCATTTCAGAGGTCTTTCAACTCGATGATCAAGAAGGTAAAATTTCTTTCACTAAAAACGAGTTGCAAACTGACTTCATTGAAAGAGGGTATGAAGCCACAATGATGAAGAAACTTACCTTAGAAAAAGGTTATTTCCTTCTGCAACCAGATTTTTATTTCATACCCTCCTACTATGTGTTTCAAATAAAACCACTTCTTTCAATGAAATCCCTTTAAAGATTCAAAATCTGGGATATGCAATTCTTCAAGAAGAAAATCTTAATTATTCTTGGGAAATTTTTAAAGATTTGGTTAATAATGTTGAAACAAAATCATTCTTACTGTTTCCAAGGTTTTTAAGTTACTATTTTGAAAAAAATTCAGTAAGAATGATTTAGCTGCAATAAACCAAGGTGATTCTACTCAAATAAACAGTTTAACAACTGAAACATTTTCAAGAATGTTAGCACCTTGCAAAACACAAGCAGAGGTGCCTGAGCAGATTTTAGCAGTTACAACTGCTCCTCAGGTATCTGCTGCTGAGCCCACTGCTCAAGGTGATCAAAGCAACAGACCAACTATTTTGAAACCCACACCTACAATCCACAAAAAGCCACACAAAAAGAAAATTCAAAAACCCTCCAAACCAATCAAAAAGGCAACTCTGGAAGATGAGATACCAGAGCAACTGCCTGTGACAACACAAAAGTCATAAGAAACCACTGCTGCTTCTTCCTCACAGCAGTTGGTACAAATATCTCAACCCATAACCGAAACTCCTCCTGCTTCTTCACAAAAAGAACAGGTTGTACAAATAGGGTCTCCACATCATGATGCTCTGGAAACACTTGTTTCTATCATCCACAGCTCAATACCCGGGGCAAATCCACTTTCTACACCACCCATCACATCCACAATTCCGCCACCAACTAAACTGCTGTTGGATGCAATTGATTTGAACCAGGCACTAACCAGTCCTTCTCACTCACCTATCGATGAGAATATACCTCAACAACTGACTGGGTCTGATGTATCAATCTTTGCTAACCCACCAACACAACCTGAGGAGGTTACACCCCTTGAGTTACAAGTAACTCTTGGTGGTAGTCCAAGTGAAGCAGCCAATACAACTGTAGAACCCACTGATTTACAGTTGGACAGTGGTTACATTAATAAGACTTCCTTGGAGGCAATTCCTTACATAGCACCTCTGCCAACCACCAGTGGATTTATTTATCCTACTGGCAACATCAAAAGGTTGTCAAGTGTTGAAGGAAGAAGACCCCAGTACCAAGAAAAAGGGGCATCAGTGGTTAATGTTTGGAGTACACTCCCTACATCAACTACTGATAAAACCACTGCTAGTGGGAAATCAGATGATCCCATTAACTTGGGTGATGGTTTAAAGTACCAGAAATTGACGGATCGTATTGAAAAGCTTGATAACTCTGTTGCAGAACTCAAAGAAATGCTACAACAGGTGTTACAAGTACAAAAGGTACAATCAACTGCTGTTCCACCTCAAGCCCCTGCTATAAATGAGCTCTGGAATTTGTTTCAACCTTTTCTCCATCAACAAGCACAATTAGCAGATCAGCAACATGAAAAACATGTCCAACAGCTGAGAAATGCAATGGAGTCAACGTTCAAGAACACTCAGGCTGATCTAAAGGCTCTCAAAACTCAGATCCTGCACACCACTGGCACTGCTCCTCCAAAAGTTCGCTTCATTTATCAACTTCCCCCAGATAATGCCAAAAAGGGGGAGAAAATTAAGGAGTAGAAAAAGAAGGGTATAGAGGATGGTCTCTACATTGAACCAGAAAATGCAAACATGACCAAACAAATCCCTTTGCCAGATGGAAGCAAGAAAATTGATGTGACCACAAATGCACTGGCAGAAGCAGTTGCAAGTGTAAAAAGGGATAGAGAGGCCAAAAAGAAAGCCAGTGTGGATTATCCGGATCAGGGTACTTCAGGGTCACAAGATGATGAAAATCTTGTTGATGAAAAGAAGAAGCCTACAAGAAAAGTAAGGCTACCCAAATCCATTCCAACCAGACGTTCAAAGTCTGCTCCAAAACCACCACCTAAAACAGCTGTTGTAACTCATGTTGTATCAACTATAGTCGGTACTTCAGTAGTTTCAACATCTGCTCCCACTTCAACACACACCACTTCAACACACACCAAATCCACTGCCTTACCACCATTACCACCAAAAACAAAATCACCTCCTGCCAAAAAGCAGAAGACAGTAGTTGTTAAAACATCTGCTGTAATGACAACAGTGGTTGGAACACCAGTTGTTTCAACAACTGTTAGTCAATCACAAACCACTGCCACTACATCCACCACCACTGTTCCATCCAAAACATCATCAGCCCCTCCTTAAACAAAGAGGAGAAGGCTAATTCTCAAAGATGATGACACTTCACCACCACAAACATCTTCAAAATCTTCAGCTCTTGTCACAATACCAAAACCTGATCCTCTCTCTTCAGTTCCAATGTACAAGCCCTTACCTCCTGCAGGTGTTCAATTTCCTCTTGAACTAGCAGCTGTTAGAGAAGAAATAAAATCTTTTTACTATGAGGATGACCCTGCCAAAAGGAGTTTGCCATCAATAAAAGGATATCCCTGGCCTAAAAATGTTGATGAATATCTGAAAATCAAGGCCAGGCAAGCAGAGGATATCTAAAAAAGAAACACACAAGGGAAATCTGACAAAGAAATTTCAAGAAACTATCAATATCTGCTCACACAAGTCAGATCCCTAGAACAATTTGCAAAAAATGTCAGTCAACAAATTTCAGAAAGAGCAGCTGAAACTTTGAAGAAAGACTACATTGAAAGCATCATGGCTCACAAGAAGTACAAAGGAGAGAAATACATGTACAAAGAGTGGACTGTTCCTGAGCTTGAAGATGAAGCTGCAAGAATTCAAGACATGATCAAAAGGAAGGTCACTCACACTCCTCCTAACTGGGCAAAGTTTAGAAAGAATATACCTGACAAACAGGTAGAACTGAAAAGAATGAAAGAGGAACTGGTTGCTGCTGAATATGGAAACAAAAGACAAGTTGCTAGATGGAAAGAAGATGTGGTCAGGGCCACCTACAAAAGGTTGGAGGAATTAAGAAAGAAAGATCCAAATGTTCCTCAAAGGCCTGACTATCCTGAAGCAGAGGTTTCAAAAAGACCAACAAAGCTGCAAATCAGGAGAGCCACTGCTCCAACTGGTGCTGCCATCTATAAAAGAAGGTCACACAAACAGTTGGGAGGTGAAACCATCCAAGAGATGATAAAAGGAGATGAACTTGTAAAAGAAGGCATAAAGAAAATGATCATAGAAACTCTTGGTTTGGATCAAACTGCAAATACTGCTCAGCCAGTTATGAATAGGCCAGCCTCACCAAATACCTCTGCAAATAAACATCTCCCAAGAAACCCACCAGGCTCAAAAATACAAAAGTGGGAAACTGACAAACAGACCTGCGTATTGACTTTGCTCAGGTCTGGTGGAGAAGTGGAGAAAATATCAAGGGAACAAGCTCTTGGCCTGAGTCTTGAAGATTTGCAGGATCTCCTTGATCTTCCACTTAGCAGGGATGATGAAGATACAGATGCCCTAGACTTTGAACTACAATTTAAAGGTCAGATAAGGGAACTGTTGTTGAGGCAATAAAGATTTCCAAAATAATGAAGAGTTTTGGCATTATCTGTTCCAGGGGGAGATTGTTGGGATTGAACCCTATCAGAGGAACAGATAATTAAAGCCAAAACTGGATCAGAGCAGTGGATCCAGAATAAGCAGATGTTTACATACAAATCTCTCCCCTTGAAAGTGATCTCATATCTGCTGACCTCCTATCTGCTGATCCTGCAAAGTACTGACCTACAACTGCTGCCTTGCATCTACTGCCCAATGTCAAAGAACTGATGGAAGACCAAAGCTCTGCTGATTCAATTTACTGCCTTGAGTCTAGTACTGCTGATCCGGACAAGCACTGCTGGGTTCACAGCAGTGGAAGGATGCAGCAGCTGTTTAAGAGTCTTTTATGTAATGAATTGTAATAGCAGTAGTTAGTACATCAGTGTTTGTGTAGATCAGAGGTTAGAGTTTGTTAGGAGGTTAGATGTCACTTTCATGGTGACGTCAGCTAAGATGCTCAGTGGTTTGCAAGTGCCTATAAATAGTTCAGTACTTTGTACTGTTCTATCAGCTCTTTTGCATCATTGTCTTCTTTGCACGAACAGACTACTGAGCTCTGGCTGAGGGGGAGTTTGCATTCATTCATCAATCATTGTAATCGTTATTGAAATAAATTCAATCTTCCGATTCATTGTGTAAAGATGTTTGATCAAAGTATTACTCTCATTTGATTGTATGCAAAGTTTGTTTTCACCATAATTCCGCTGCACACTCATCCATTTTCATTCTAATTACAAACACAAAATACAATCAGAAACAAACTCAGATCCAACAGTAGTAACTCTTCAACACATCTAGTAGGTTTTTCATCTCTAAAAATAAAGTCGGTTTCTTGGAAATCTTATTTTTAAAGAACATGAAGTTTTACAACTTCTAGTAGGTTTTTACGAAAATTATTTCTTTGTTAAAACGTTTGTTACACAAGTGTCTACACACTTTTTGGTTCACAAAAACACATCTAGTTTATGAAAGATCCGACTTAAAGTAAGACTTGTTTATATTTTACTTGGTCCTTCGAAAATACCACTTGTAGATCTTTAGATCTACTAGTTTAGAACTCCATTCCATAAGAAAAATCGTTTTTACACAAGTTCATGTTTGTGAGTGAAAGGGTTCGTCATCTAGTTCTTTTTACACTAAACATAGCGCTAGTTCATGTTCCATGAACATGACCTAGCGTGATTAGATGACGATCCGTTCCCCTACTAGCATCCAACAATAATAAATAACCATAACAAAACAAGTTCCATAAGTTTTACACTAATATTTACTCATTAACCACTTTGTTCATATTTTTTTTTAGTAGACTTTAAACTTGATCTCTAGTGTTTATGATTTTTACCCGTTAAATCTCTTATTAACCACTTTAGACAAGATCAATAGGGTGTTTAGAGTCACTTACTACTAGCTCGAGGCTAGGGAAGAAACTAGACGAAAAATAGGTGGTTAATGGCGTTGTGGTGAGGTCCTTGCGATTCCGTATGCACCGAGCCTCTTCGTATAAGCTCTAACACACTTGTAAGAATATAAAATGGCTTGCTTGAAATTTGAGAGTGGGTGGATGTGGGATGTTGTTCTCTGCCGTGAGTAGCCAAGGAGGGAAAGAGAACAATTTTTTTTTTTTGTTTAAGTGTCTTGCAAATGAATGAAAGGGTGGGTCTTGCATGTAATATATAACCCAACTTCATTAACCTTTAGGTAGAGTGTCATCTAGATATGAGACAAATGAATAGAATAATCAAAATTGTGTAAGGGTGTCCCCTTGGGAGGGAACCGATCGGATCCTATGGGGGGTGGGTTTGGTTTGATTTTAATTGATAAGTAACTAGGTTAGTCACATGTTTATTTAGAACTTTAAGTAGGTTATTAGTGTTATGTAATATAACGGGTGTTAGTGTATTCGGGGACCCTAACTAGCTCAAAAAAAAAATGTCAATGACAATATTTTTATGTTCCGGGTATAGTTCGGTTGTTCGGTTGGATATTAATCCGTTAAAGTGCTAAATTACACTTTTTAGTACCCTTTAAGTACCTTTTTGTATCCCTTTTAATTCCCAACACTTAGGGAAATATTCTAGATAATAAAATGACATTTCTGCATAATATTCATATGTCTAAATGCTGAAATATTGCTGAATTATATAAATTTTGCACTTAAAGTGCGTTTCGGGTGCTTTTTAGTGCTTATTTTTGCTTTCGCAATGTCTATAAATTAAATCCTTATATGTACTCTTGGGTTTTAATGTACTTTTGTCGTCGGACCTACACCTAGGCCTCAATTCTAATGTCTGACTGCTTTCTGCAGTTCTGTTGACACAGTGTGTCTTACCGGTGAGTTTACTATTATTTCTGACGCAACGCTCTCGTTTATGCATAAGGCAATATTTTTGTAGTATACAACGTGCATGAATTCACTTGTTTAGTATGTGTTCAGACATTGCTGACAATTAAGCACATAATTGCAGTCATTAAATAATGATTAAGGTGTACGGAAATTACCGGTTTGGTGCCAGTTGTCACAGAAACTCAGTCTTTCCTGGTTAAAGAGATTGACAGGGATGTAATGATATTCCCTGAGTACAATCTGGTGAAATATTATTTGACAAAAGAAGATGAAACACCAAGACCACTGACTCCAGTCAGACTGGCTTTAAGGGCAGAGAGGATAAAAAGAGGTTCAAACAGTATTCACTACAAGAATGAAATTCCTGTAAAAAGAATCTTGAAAGTGGATGAAGTAAAAGTTACAACTGATGATATTGGAGGAACCTATGTGCAGAACAGATACACACTTCTCAGAGCAAATGTGAAAGAAGAAAGAGTGACTGACGAAGAAATTACTGACAAATTACATCCTTTAGACATTCTGTTTATAAAGGATCATTATGAAAAGGAAAAGAAGAACACCCAAGAAGTCAGAAGGGCATTAACAGGCATATCAAAGGCTGGAATACAACTGTTTGAAAGAATGGCCTTTTCAGACTTTGATTTGTGCATCAACTATGAACATGTGCACAACAAAAAGGTGTATATTAGTTCACCAAAGACAAAAGTTCCCCTAGAAATATTGGAAGATGCAAGATCTGGAGACATCATTGTACTACCAAGTAAAACTGACAGTCATAACTATGGTGTCATCTTTAGAGATATTGATAGAAACAAAGCTCTGTTTAGAAGTGTTGATATCTGCAAGTACTCAAATCAAACTCTGAAGTTTATCATGAAAAGTATGAACAAGAGACAAGAACATCTTCAGAAGGTAGGAAAGAACTTGGAGGGACACAGGAAAGAAATTGAGCAAATGATTGAAGAATGGATCCAAGCAAGAACATGGTATAAAGACATGTATGACATCTGCAACAAGTATATCTCCTACAAGAAGCAGTTAGAGAAAGGAGATGTGCACAAGAAATTGAAGCTGACTTGAAGAACTTGTTTATTTGAATTTTCATCTTTTTTGTAATTTGTTTTTCAAAACATCAGTAACTGGTTTAAATTTGCAAATGTTAAGTTTCCACTGTTTGGAAATTTTCTGTTCATAAGATAGTTCATTTTCTTACAATACTTAGGGGAAAACTGTTAGGAAACTTTATTTGTAAGTATTGAAGAAAATCATATTCAACTTGATCTCTGAAGCAGACAACAGTCCTGAAGATCACAACAAGAAGAAGAAGATCGGATAGGACAACTGAAATGAACAACATCTACTTCAAAGAATCACAAGTTGATCAAGAGCTGAAGAAGATTATCAGAGAAGGTCATTTCTGATGGATCTGATAATATTTCTGATGAAATATCATCAGTTTCTGACGATTCTGATCATCAGATTTTCTGATGATTTGTTCACCAGAATTTCTGATGAAGTGGTTTATCAAAAATTTTGATGAATACCCCACTTGTCAAAAAATCAGCTCTATCCTGCCACAATAACCGAAGAAACTTGACATTATTGGATATCATGATTACAAAGGCAACTTGACTGTTGGATTCAATGAATATGTCAAATGGCTACTTTTTGCAGGACTTATTGCATGAATAAACAATTGTTTATTCATCTACCCAGCCTTCTATAAATAGAAGGCTAACCAAGCAGAAGACAATGAGTTAAGCTTAGCATTCATACATACTACAAAACTCCATTGCCCTCTCACCCACAGAATTCAAGAATCATTTGTATTAGATAATAATCTTATAATCACCTTGGAAACTATTTTGTTTCAAAGTGATATAAACTTGATAATTCTGCAGGTCTTGTTTCTTGAAAGTCTGATTTCCATTTCCGCACATCTTTTTCACATTTACTGAAATCACTTGCCATATTACGTGAAAAGAAGATTTTAAGTCCAAAACTGGGACCAACACACCACCTCATCCCTAAACCCCGACCGTCGCACCACCTCCACCCTAAACCCACCACCGTCGCACCACCTCCACCCTAAAAATATAACCGCCGCACCAATTCAAACACCCCAAATTCTCTCTTTAATCTCACAATAACCCACTCAAACAATCTTTATACATAATCCCCACCCCTTTGCTCGTCGCCCCTTTTACTCCTCTGCAGATTTTATTGGTGCAGCTGAACCATTGAGAATTGAGTACCTGCTGCAGATTTTAACTATATTTTTTCCACAATGGTGTTGGATCTATGTGTTGTGGAAGTTGATAAGCAACATGCACGGTGATGGTGTTCTTAAGACTGAGAAAGAAAGAAGGGGATGAACTAAGTGGTTGGGCGGGGTTTGGTTGTTGTGGAGTGAGGAAGAAGGTGGCAGGGGGTGAGGGTTTGGTCGGCGATGAAGGGGCGGGGTGGGTGTTTGTCTGGCGGTCAAGGGGTAGGGTGGCTATGGTAATGGTGGGTGTTGGTGGCGGTGGAGGTGGGTGGCCGGTTGTTTATAAGGGAGGGGTAAATAAGGTGGGCCCCGTACTTTTAATAATCCATATTTGTTTTTTTAAAGGGAGGGGTAAATAAGTAATTTCAGATGGACTTAACAGAGAAAACTAACGGACATCCATTCCAGGGATAAGGACTATCCGAGTAACAACTCGTCAAACCAAAGGGAGCACCGGTGTAATTTCCAAAAGTTGAGGATTATAGGTGTTATTTTACAAAACCAAAGGGACTATCCGAGCATTTTACTCTTCTTTTTTTATGTTGTATTTTTATTACAATGAGGTTTTTATAAAAAAAAAAATAGGATTGACTGGTTTTTTCATTTCTCACGTTCTCGCAATATTTAGCGTTCTCTCCTGATAACCCTCCCCCCCCCCCCCCCCCACACACACATATATATATATAGGGGATGGTTCAAATGAAAACCACTTTTATTGTGAAAACTCGAAAACTAACTAAAAAAAGCCTAAAAAACACACAAATTTTTTTTTTCAATTTTTTTATAAAAATCGCTGGTTTTTATATATTTGGTATGTTTTTTTTTTTGCTTTTTTAATTAGTTTTCGAGTTTTCACAATAATTAGTGGTTTTCATTTGAACCTTATATATATATATATATATATATATATATAGTTAGAGTAAAATGAAAACTCATACGAGTCGTAAGAACTTAGAGAACTCGGCCTTACGAAAAAAAATTTCAATTTTTTTTACCAAAAATCATTAAAAAATCAACTTTTCAGAAAAAACAGAAAACCGTCATTTTAATTTATAGCAGTCGTAAATGCTGTAAAAAGGTGATATCATGCTTATGTAATCAATTTTTTTTTAAACTGCTGTAAGAGGCCGAAAACACCACTTCGAATTTTTTTTACTGCCGACTTTGAAACATCTTAAACTAGGGTTGTAAAAAATGGGGTTGAAATTCACACGGGAAATCCAAGTTCTCTAAATTCTCACAACTCGTAAGAGTTTTTCATTTATCTTGGTCCTATATATATATGGCTAAAATTATTTATGTACGATTGCAACTAATGATATGATATATCACTTAAGACATTTAAATTTTGGTATATACATTATCACTTATACTAGTTTAGGTAGGAAAGAAGTAGGTTTTTTGGTCGAGTTTTAAAGATCAAACAAAACTTATGTTGTTAATACAATTATTATGTTTATCCTTTTAAAACAGTGATACAACAATACCTGTGACATTTATTTGATAAGTTTTGTACAACAACCTAACTTATATGTTTATTTCAACAAACATATGTTGACATGTGACAAAAACCAATGAATGAATTAGGAGCCATAAGACTAATGGGTATGGGGGCCGGCTGAGGCCCGGCTAGGACCGGCGCCGGTCCCCCACACCATCCCCCTCATGTCTGGCCCGGCTCATTCGGCCCCCCACAGCCGATTCAGCCGATCCTCTCTCCTCTCTCTATACACACATACATCTATACATACATACATATATATATAAAGGGGTTCATCCCCCACCCCCCTAGGTTCATCCCCCACGAGCCGATCCTACGTGGCGCCTACGTGGCGGCTCATCCCCTCCGAGCCCATCCTCACCATACCCTTTAGTCTAACAAACATCTAATCGACACTCGTTACCTCTTTGTATCGTTTTTTTCTAATTGTGGACTTGTCTCGTCATCTTCTTGGTTAATATATGTAGAAATTGTGGTTTCTATTATCACTCAAAGAATTCTACCTTTTGGACGTCAAGTGTTCGTTATAAAAAATTACAACCATTAATAACGCGAGTGTGTAGGAGAAAAACCTAGATACATGAAAATCTTCAAAATAAAATATTGAATATGTAGAAATCGTGGTTTCTACCATCATTCCTCGAGATAATTCTACGTTATGGACTTCAAGTGTACATTTAAATAAATTAAAACCTTTATCCCTTAATAACGTGAATGTGAAGGATGAAAACCTAGATATATGAATTAAAGACGACCGATGCTCATTTAGTGGCAGATCTAGAGGAAAAATTCATGAGCATCCCAATTTTTTTACCGTATATTCATACAATGTATTGTTTTACCATACATTCATACAATCAAATACACAATAATAACGAAAATTAGTAACTAAATCCTAACATAAAATCCAATTTCGTCCCGTTTGTGGTAGTATACATTTGCTCTGGTAGAACGAGACTTTTATGATTTGGGGGCCGCAATGTAAACTTTATATACACAAAATTATATTCATTTTTCTGAAGATGTACTATGACCACTATAATCAATTTAAGGTGTTGCGGTAACCTATATATTTGTGCCTATCAATAGTTGTTTTGAGGTTTTTATAAAAGTTTATCAAAAAAATAAAAAAAAAATTATCTCAACATTCATATTATCCTTATATTAAATTTTGAGTGTTTTGAACAGTAACCATATTAAGAAGAGAAGTGAATAGTATCGGGTACCGGTATCAAATTTATCAAATTGAGTGTATTTTCGGTATCCGTTCGGCACCGGTATTCATCGGGTTTTACCCTCAAATACCGGTGCCGTACCAGTACCGACCGTATCAAGCCGTACCGTACCAGGTATATTCGGTACCGGTACCCACTTTTGGGGATTTTGGTAATGGTATTTCGGTACCGGTTGGTACCGAGCTCATCAAATCATGTAGCAACGTAGCAATGCAAGTAATTGCACAGTTTAGATTACTTTTCATACACACAGTAAGTAAACTGTATTTCATTTGAATAAGGTTTTATATACACAACAACTTATTTTACTTAATTTTTTGTCTTTTTACGTAATGAATGAATTGTAGCATGTAAAATTAACTTGGATATTTAGATTATTGATAAGAAAATCGTATCAAATCCTGTAATCAAACCGGTATCGTATTGGTACCAAATTTACTATACCAAATCATTTTCGGTACCAATTTGGTACCCACCTTTTGGCGTTTTCAGAATCGTTACTTTCGGTTCGACACCGATCTAGCACCATACCTATCATATTGTACCAAGCATTTTCGGTGTTGGTACCTAATTTCGATGATTTCCAGGATCGGTATTTTCGGTGCTGTTACCAGTACCGAGCTCATCCATATTTTAACGTGTTAGCACCGTAATAACTGAATTGAAAACAACCGAATTTCCAACGTCTAGGACGTGTGGGTCCTATTATTATATATTAGGTTATTTAAAATCGGTTTTTTTAGGACGGATTGACTATCCTTTTCACGACATTTTTATTTATGTTTTGATATTCGGTATCTGCTTGCAGTTACTGACACGCGTTTTGCAGTCATTGGGTCCCCGCCGCAACGCGCGGGCGGAAATTTAACTAGTATGATAAAATTCAAAGTAAATGAAGAGTGAGTTTAGGGTATATTAGAATATGGGGTATGGGGCGGGGGTTGTGGCGTGGGTTGGGTACAAACGTCCAAGTCACCACCCCGGGTGGGCTTGGGTTTCGGCGGGGGTTTCAGCCCGAGGGCGGGGGTTGTGGCGTGGGTTGGGTACAAACGCCCAAGTCACCACACCGGGTGGGCTTGGGTTTCGGCGTGGCCCCTTGGGCGGGGGTTTCAGACCGGGCGTTGGACGGCGCTATCAAGATGACATGACGGGATCTCATTGGCCAAGACAAGTAGCCGTTTGGGCTAGCCGTTGGCCAACGACTATGTGTTTAAAAAAATTTATTCACTATAAATACTCACACTTCTATTCATTTTTTTTACCACAACTACTCCACCTCTTCTATAATCATCTCTATCTTATTTTAAAATAAAAATCTCATCCAACCACAATACGAAAAATGAATCCTCATAATCGTGGTTTTGACCCGAACAATCCGTGGGAATTCCAAGAAACACCTAGCCCAGCATCCAATCGTCCAATTGCTCCCTTTTTAATACACTCCACGATGCCGGATATGGCTGGTTACGCATCGTTTATCTCGAATCGTTTGAAGAATGATGTCGGTCAAAAACACCAATGCCTTTCGCGCAACGCGCGTCATTGAAAAACACTAGTGATGTGTGTAAAATGCAACATATAAATTACATCAAATGAGGCATAAAACTAACCCTTTTTAAGTACTAATGTTGGAAAAAGAGTGTTTTTGTCTTCCTTTTGTATTTTCAGGATTAAATGAGCTCAAATTCACAAAAGAAGCAAAAAGACAGCTAAATCTAACATAAATACAAGAAAAGGAACATAAGTGGACTGCCCGACCCCTCAACGGCATCTTCCCAAGCAAAATAGAGAAGGCAGAAGACTGAACACGCCCCGTGCTCAGCCAGCACAGGGCCGTGCCCAAGAAGCAGCAGAAAAGACAAACCTATAGAAGCTTCTATTGCCCACCACGGGGCCGTGTCCAGTGAACACGGGGGCGTGGCGAAAGTACAGTAGGCGCATTAATTGTAATTGCGACTTACAATTAATGAAGAGAGAGAATGTCAGACAGGCACGGGGGCGTGTCCAGCGGACACGGGGCCGTGCCCAGCCTTCTGTTCAGCCTATAAATAGGAGTGCTTGGTTTCATTTCAACTCATCCCTTGGCACACCACCTCTCTCACACTTCATCCACCACCCACCACCATCACAACACCATCATCCACCACCATCATCCATTGTCCATCATAGAGTGTGTGAGTCGTCTCGGGATCCAAGATTGATCGTAAGAGTTCTTGACAATCAAGGCCATGTTTGCCTAAGTCTCTTACATCACTTGGTGAAGACAAAGTGTCTAGTGTAATACTTTTTATTTCTAATCTTTTGTACTTTTTATTTGGTTTTGTATTAATGACTTTAATAACTAGTTACTTATGTTGAAGGTGATCTTTCCTTATCGTTTGTCCGTGGTGTCTTGGCATTATTTTACTGTCTATATAAAATAAAAAATTTTCACCATTCATATCTCCACGGTCTATATGGAGGTATGTTGGCTACCTGGTCGGGGGTTAAGGGAACGGTTTGGTAAAGGTCTTGCCATTGTTTAGCGTTTAGAGGTCCTGCAATGGACCTGGGTCAAGTTTAGTAGGACCTCCTTCAATGCTTCACGGTATTGGATGGCGGGGGTCCAAACTCTTTGATCCCCTCATAAGTTAACTACTATTAATACTATAACCCGGCTATTTAGGACTGTATCCCTGCTGACTCAGACTACTTAGTCGAGGGTAACGTCACCTCCAAAAGAGGGGCCTACCATAATTTGCATTAATAACTTAATTAATTATCTTCCAATAATCCACCATTTTAGGATTGTATCCTTGCTGACTCAAACTACTGGGGTGAGGGTAACGTCACCTTCAAAAGAGGGGCCTACTACAATAACTAAGATAATCTCTTAAAATAGTGCAAAAGTGCGGAAATAATCAAAGGTTACACTAGATACGAGTCGGAACCAAGTGATTCATCTTGTCTATCTGTTTTTTCTTTTATTTTTATTTTCAGCATTTTAGTTAGTTTTTATTTTTCTTAGTTTAAAACATTTTTCTAAACTTTCTATTTTGATTAGACGTTGAGGATAAACCGGTACTAAAAGCTCTTGTGTCCTTGGACGACCTCGGTATCTTGCCAACACTATACTACGCTCACGATGGGTGCACTTGCCCATATGTGTGTTTAGTGTTAGTAAAATATCGTGTTTTATAAATTTAAAACTTGGCTAAAAATAAGTGTTAAAGGGGCTTAAAATATACACCTAATATATATAACACTTCACACGCATCACTAGTTATTAAACAGAAACTGAACTGTATTAAATAGAAATTGTAATAAGGTAACTAAATAATATAAAAACAATATGAAAAGAAAATAAATGCCTATGTTTTTAACTAGTAGATGCCCCGCCCGCGTTGCGGGGCGATGGCCGAATAATTTTCAACCAATTAAAAAAGACCACTATAATTTTGCTAGGAAAAAAAAACGATGATAAGACCGTAATTTTGAGCTCAGGGGAAAACTGTAATTTTTCAGGATTAATGAGCCAGTGTTAGGCAACACCTTGACTCGAAAAAAAATAAAATCGAGTAAACCAATTAAAACAAAAAACCTTTATAGTTTTGGTAAAAAAAACTAAAACGATGGGAAAAACGTAATTTTTAACTGAGGGCGAAATCATAATTTTAATTCAGGGAAAAATCGTAAACTAAATGGACCAACGGGCGAGTGCCAGGAAGTTGCCGGCACGACTGTGATTTTGACTGGGGGCAAACTTGTAATGTCACCAGGAAGGCAAAATGTTAATTTAAGTTGAGGGCAAAATCGTAACCTGGCTGTGAGGAAAAAAAAACTAATGGCGAAAGTATCAATTTATACGGGGCAAAACCGTAATTTTTTGCCGATGGGAAAATTAATCGTAACATGGCTGTGAGAAAAAAAAAACTAATGGCGAAAGTATCAATTTATACGGGGCAAAATCGTAATTTTTTGCCGATGGGAAAATTAGAATTTTTAGCCGGGAGTAAAAGCGTAAATTTATTTTTAAGCGTGAGCAAAAACATAACTTTGAACTGATGGCAAAACCGTATATTTAAGGGAAAAAAACTAATGGCAAAAGAGTAAAATGAAACAGGTAAAATTCGTAATTTTTTACCGGGGGCAAAATTGAAATATTTAGCTGAGATCATAAGCGTAAATTTATTTTTAAGCGGGGGTGAAAACATAAATTTGAACCGATGGCAAAAGCGTAAATTTAAAGCAGGACAAAATCGTAAATTTGTTGTGCCAATAGGGGAGTGCCAGGCAGCCGCCCTTTTTGGCCAATTGAATGGCTGAACTATTAAAAAATGACGTAAGCCACTTCTCTTTGTAGTAGTTGATAATACTAAATCAGACAAAAATTAAGCAAATTATACCTACAAAATGGATATTAATCACACCAACAAAAATGGATTATAATGTCTCAAGGCCCAATAAACTTTTCAATTAAAAGGCCATACAATATCAAAAGGGTCGTATTATTGGCACACCTGACCTTCTAAATCGACACCCTCAATACGATTCGTATAGGCCTATACGGGTTGTATTACTTTTTCAATTTCCAATAAAGACTGATGTATCAGATCTTGTCTTTTTTACTAGACCTATACGGGTCGTATATGCCTATACTAGTCGTATTGGTTAAGGTTTTTTTTTTACAATTTTTTTATACATTTGTTTATGGTTTTAACAAAGTTTTCTAAAAAATATTTATTTTTTAAATAAAAACTTCCTTAATTTTTTTAAGAATACCATGTATAATGTAGTATAGTATAGATAGATGAGGTATAGGTCCTATATGAGCACGGGTCATATTGGTTAAGTCTTTTTTTTAGAGTTTTTTATACATTTGTTTATGGTTTTAACAAAGTTTTCTAAAATAGTATTTTTTTAAATAAAAACTTCTTTAATTTTTTTTAAATACCATGTACAATGTAGTATAGTATAGATGAGTTATAGATCCTGTATGAGCATATATAGGTGTAGTAAATGTCTAGTATATTTCTTTTAATTATTTTTAAAAATACCATGTACAACGTGTAATCCAGAGATCGGTCTCGGGTGGGCATAAGATCCGTTGGCCCTATCATCGGATCTGTGACTCCATGGAACATGTGATTAAGGTAAGTCTGCCATAAAGTTGCAGCTGCGGCAGTCCAATGACTTTCTTCCCACGTGTCTGCACCGTGATCTTCATATTCTTGGTTCAATGCCAACTCATATTCAGTAGTGTTTGTTTGAGAACCTGATTCAGATACACAATGGTTCTCCAATTCCAGATCAGTAAGCAAATACACAACGGTTCTCCAATTCCATATCAGTAATGTAAGGAGGAGCGTTGAGATAACGGACATCCATCAAGCACAAAAAGAAAACTTGTGTTTCCCATAGTCACAAACGATTGCGGTTTGTATTTCGCATAGCCACCATTTTCGTAGTAAAAAACGGTTGCGGTTATCCTTCAACATAAGCTAAAATACTCTAAAATACGCTAAATACATTAAAATACGAAGAAATACATGAACATATGTTAAAATACGCTGCAATATGTTAATATACATCATATTACGAAAAAATACGTTAAAATACGCCAAAATACGTAAAAATACCCTAAAATAGGTTAAAATAAGCTAAAATACGTTAGAATACGCTCAAATACTATAAAATACGCAACAATATTTTAGAATACGTTAAAATATGCAAAAATACGTCAAAGTACTCGACTAACGATAATTCCACACACGTATACATATAACACGACACTATGGAGTACAAGTGGATTTCAAACAAAACTGTACGTAATCATAGAATACGATATTCGCACGCAACCGAACGACACCGAAACGACATATGTTGAAGGTATACGTCATAAAACGACAAAATATGCGAAAGTTCGGCAAAAAACGACACGTATACGCGTCGAACCGAGGGAAACACGATAAAACTAAATTTGAAATAATGCCATATACGATCGTATAGGCATATGTCGTATCATATACCGGCTCAATACGCATCGTATAGGCCTATACGATGCGTATTAAACTTTGAATATTCTCAAAAATACCCCTGAATTTATCAGAAAACAGGGGTATTTCAGTAAATTCATCGATTAATACGCATCATATAGGCCTTTACGATGCGTATTAAACTATAAATTTCTCAAAAATGTGTTTCACATCAAGGGTTCCATCATTACAACCACTTGTTTTCAATGGGGATGTAATGCATTGATTCCTCTCAATTGAATAGACAGACACTTGAATCGTATCGGAAGTACTGAACAGCAGAAATAACAACTTTGGTTTCATCAGCTGCATCGTTTACCGTGGAATGCATCCTTATTTCTGTAAATTGCACCAACAAGCATGCATTGAACGAGTCTAGAACACTTGTAATCCTCAACCGACTTTGAAACCGGACGGAATCTATTAAGAAACTGTTCGATTTCACGGTGAGTGGAGAAATTAGTGACGGAGAAACTGTTTGACACAGACATGCATCAGGAAAGAAGCATATAATGATTCCTCTCAATTGAATAGACAGACACTTGCTTCGTAGGACTCACTTGAATCGTCTCGGAAGTAATGAACAATAGAAAAATAGTTTCGGTTTCATCAACTGCATCGTTTACCGTGGAATGCATCCTTATTTCTGTAATACGCATTGTATAGACCTATACCTCATCTATCTATACTATACTACATTATACATGGTATTCTTAAAAAAATAAATATTTTTTTAGAAAACTTTGTTAAAAACATATGCATGATAAATTTTTAAAAATGTTTTTTTTAAATAAAAGAATTCTTTTATTAAAATTTGTTAAAACTATGATTAAATGTTTACAAAATTATGTAAAAAAGTGTAGTATATAATACGATTATAACATAGATAGTATAGTATAATAAACATGTACCAAACATATACGCATGATAAATTTTTAAAAATGTTTTTTGTTTAAAAAATAAAAGAATTCTTTTATTAAACTTTGTTAAAACTATGATTAAATGTTTACAAAAATATGTAAAAAAGTGTAGTATATAATACGGTTATAACATAGATAGTATAGTATAATAAACATGTACCAAACCTATACGATATGATAAATTTTTAAAAATGTTTTTTGTTTAAAAAATAAAAGAATTCTTTTATTAAACTTTGTTAAAACTATGACTAAATATATACAAAAATTTGTAAAAAAAAAAACTAAAGCAATACGACCAGTATAGGCCTATACGATGAGTACTGAAAAAGTCAGCCGCCAGACAAGAACTGACACATGCAGATTTGACTTTTGACTTTTGAACCAATACGACCCGTATAGGCCTATACGATACGTATTGAAAAAGTAAGGTGTGTAGATAGACAAAGGGGGTGTATGATTAGATTTCCCCTATCAAAAATAAGGTGCACACTTTTCTTTTACGTGGCCATCTTCGTCATCTAACCTAATAAGATCACCCCATCGGAGAAGAAAATTATGCTCATGTAGTCACGTTATTTTCTTCTCTTTTTGTAGTCAGGGGTATCCTAACATTTGCCAAGGCGTATCCGATACATAAATCATAGATTTTATTTATTTTATATTTTTGTACTTCGCCAAGAAAGTTGAGGGGTATCTCATGTACTCATGCTATTTTCTTCTCTTTTTATAGTCAGGGTATCCTAACATTTGCTCAGGGGTATCCGATACATAAAACGGTGACTTATTTATCTTTTATTTTGTTTTACTTTGCCAAGAAAAAAGTTGAGAGGTGTCTATATCAGTCCCTGTGCTCTTTCATATATAGGTTATATAAGGTGGAATTGAGCGAGTAGAATTCTTTAAAAATTATATAGCAAATATGGGGGGGGGGGGGGATGAAATGTCGTGCTACCACTCTACCAGCTCATTCCCCCCCCCCCCACCCCCCACCCACCCCACCCCACAATTCTTGGGCATACATTTCAAGGTTAATATCCGTACTTAAAACTGTACCCGGTTTATACCCGAAATCGAACATACCCTATACCCAAACCCGGTTAAACCCTATACCTAATACTGGTTTTTTAATCCTCAATAGAATACCAAAAATTTTAAAGTATATTTTTAGGTTTACTTAACTTTATATTTAAGTTTTTAAAAAAATGCATATTATATAGCAAATAATTCATACTTGAGTGAATTTATGTTAAACAAAATTATTTTTGTGTAAATTAACACAAAAAGCTTATTTTTCTAAAACCGGATATTAATACCCGGACCCGTATCCGGTTATACTCGAACCTGATTATACCTTAACCGGGTACATTAAGTATGATTTTTCTCTTTAATACCCGTACCCGAACCTTACCCGGTTTCTCTCAATACCCGATCATACTCAAAACTAGTTCCATACCCTAAACCAAGTATTATAAAAAACCTGATTTATGCACCTCTAATCCCAATTACACACATTTCATATGATTTCCTATGCAATCGAAATACGGGTGTCTATTAGAAAAAGTTTGATTTGGGCCAAATTTTTTTTATTCGAGTCCAACTTATAAAATTGGATTAGTCTTATAAATCTTCCTACCTAAACTGGGTCCATAAGATGCAGCCCCACGCCCCCACCCACGAATATTGTATCTGTCACCACCTATTTTGTTCATCACCAACACACCCACCGTCACTGTCACTGATGCCACAACCGCCGCCGTCACCGCTGCCATTTGTGCCGCCAACACCACCACCACTCTAAATCGCTCCCACCATCACCCTTGTCATCCTCCGGGCACCACCGTTAACTCCACTACTGTCACCACCGCGACGTTGCTTACCCGCCATCGCCCTTGAACCAAAACTCGGCGGGGGCAGAACTCTTAAAATTCAAATCGGTGGGAGTCGGGCTTTTAAAAATTCAATATTTTACACTACAAAAATATTTTTTTTGAAAAGTTTTGATAAAATATAATGCTAACCGGCGGGGGCCGGGGCACCTCCCGGATCCAAAGAAGCTCTGCCAATGGCCATCGCCACTGATCATCATAAAAAGTATATAGCGGGTAAATTTTTTTGATACTTTTTGTTCGAATCGACCATTTCAACCTGATGTTGATTATATCATAAGAACATGGGTAAAACATAAACCCTAATTATGTAAATTCAATCATGAACAATAAAATAAGATGTGTGTACCTGATTAGCCACTAACCACACTAGAGGATGAAGTAGATGTCATGTTCGTCAGATTGGTCGAGTTCCTCCTTAGGGTGTAATCTAATGATGGTGATGAAGAAACCGAATAGGGTGTTCGGTTGGGAGAGAGAGAGGCGAGATTGATGTTATGTGCTATTAGGGTTTGTGTAATTGTCTAACCCTTTAACCTCCACATTATTCTCCTTATATATGCACCCAGGAGGAAACCCTAATTAGTTAATAAGGGTAATTAGACCCATTAACAATTACCAACTAATTATTTAATAGGTTGTTATATATTTTGATCCATATAATGTAAATGATTATAATGGCTACTAGATTAAATATTATACCATAATATATTTAATCTTACATTCTCCCACTTAGCCGAGTAATCATTTACTATGAGTATTAGATAAGCCTGATCAGGAGTTAACACTCATTTTAGCCTTAAACAAGTACTATAGCAGAGAAATACAGCCGTTGAATCATTATGCGACTCAGGACCCCCATTAGTCATACTATAGCCTTAATTTAAAACCTAATCGTTATGATCAAAATACGCATAAGCCATTTGTTTGATTTGTAACTATATTTGTCTATATGACATTATGCTAGCTTGACATATTCTTAGAGACATACAAAATCAAACTGATGAGGAAAATCAACTAATACTTAGTCATACATAGTACGATATGCAGTTGCGCACGGCCATCAATTAATACCCGTCTCTGAGCTCTCTTAATAAGACTTATGGGTAATAGCCCTTCAGTTATAGGATCATTAAGCATATCATGAATGTATTCGATACAAACTTAGTTTCCTCAATTCGTTCACAAACGAATAATTAATTGTGTATCGAAACTTAATGCAACACCTCTTGAACTGTTACTGTTCAAGGAGTTATGGTAGCTGACTTTATCACACTAAGTCTTCAAAACATTAATTATATGGAGTTAATAAACTTATGAGTCCACTGATAAATTTCCAACAACATTTAGTGACTATATTATGTCGTTATAACTTAGGTCGTTATTATTAGTTTATTATGACTTCTCCATGAGATAGGTTTTGTCTGCTAACATAAGGATATACCCGAAATTACATTTTATCATCTTTGAATATTTCAAAGTTAAAGTAATAAACCGGTTTTAATTCTCACTTCTTCTTTAAATTGTAGCCTCTCGTTTCTTTAAAGATATTGTAATACTCTATTAGAGGCTTCACATTAATCTAGACATATCTAGTGTGTTGCAATGTGAGTAATATCTAAACGAGTATAGACTTGAACTTACATAAAGCTTCTAATTAATGAAGCATAAATAAATAATCTCATTTATCCTATTATCCTCTAAAGGAAGAGCAATATTGTTTGTTACATACATAAGGACCCATTTAATGTTAAACTTATGGAACAGAACTAATGTCCCACTGGGTCTATCTCGGTATGTTATGATATCTATCACGTAAGAGATATCTCTGAGTTATATTATATCAAAGTTTGTGTTAACAATGCTTTGACTTATGTAACACATACTTGTCAAAAGAATGTCATCTATATAGACAAGTTTATCTTAGTTGCTCCCACTCATTTTGAGGTAGGTACATTAATCCACTTGATTCTTAATGAAAATAATTACGTTAGCTTTTCATCACATTATGATGTTTGCATTAACCCATACATGGATATTATTGGCTTATAAATAAAGTGTTCTTTAACCTTCAGTTTGAAACTTTAGGTTGTTATCTAATGAACATGTAAATGTGTCAGCCATTTGTTAGGGAAAATTGTTTATAATGTTCATCTAATGTAGCTTTAAACTATTATAAGCTACTAGAACAGTGATGATCCTCAAAGAAATCTTCTGTAAGATAGGTAAGAAAGACTCTTTGATAATTCATCTCTTTGTGAGTGTAACATTTGTCAATTAATCATGCTTCTTTGTGTCTTAATGTTTACATTAGGATTTGGTTTTGGTTATGAACACTCTTAGATAATTCAATCAAATCTCAAACGTTATACGAACACATAAAATCAGTTTTACTAGAAAACTGTTTTATTCCATTTAGAAGATTGATTGACACTAATGGCTTAATCGGAGTGAAATTTAATGACACTCTTCCCCCCGCCTCTTGTATTCCTTGCAAATCATGATAAGGACTTTGACTGCTCCCACTGACCTTAGAAAACTTTAGGAACTTAGCATGCTCAGGGTCAATATTTAACGACCAACAAATTCTAATAGAGAAAACAAATTAATGACGTTAGTCGTTGTGATTTCTCTTGTTGAGGATAATGTTAGTTTAGGTAAGAAATCTAAGTGCGCCCACAATTAGGCAACAATGAAACTTTTGTAAGAGTAGCATTAGATTTAAGGAGATAAGTTTTGATAGAACATTGTCGTGATGGAGCGGTGTCTTGTACAAGAGGTGCAAATTGAGGTAATGTAAAATTTTCACTCCCCACCTCTTGCAACTATTGCAAGTTGTTTTAAAACACTTAATGCTCCCACTGATCTTTAATATCTCTAGAATGCTACAGGAAAAGTTTCAATGAGCTACGTGACGTGGGAACCTATCACATATACGTTAGACTTTATTTGATTTCTTTAATGTCCAGATATCAAAAGAAACTTTAGGGACATATCTAATAGAAATCTTATTAAGTATATATATATATATATATATATATATATATGAATAGATTTCTTCTAAGACCGTGGGCTATATGCGACAAAATTTAGATACAAGTTGATAGTCTTTCAAATGATAAATGAATTATGTCTGAATATTCCATTTGGAATAAGTTCCACGAATGTCAATGAATGACTTATGATGGACCCATACTTATTCCTTAAGCCAAGTCATATTTTAGGGCTTTAATGTCATGATTTAAAATCACTTAGAATGAGATTAGATAAAAAATCATCCTCATTAACCATGTCATGATTTCTCATGAATTTCAGTTATAATGGATGAAATTTATAAGTCTCATTTTCCTTTTGTCAAATTCTCATTTGCATGATGACAAAAGTTGTGAAAGTGTAAGGTATCATCTAGTTCCATCTTAGTAATGTTTCAATCCAGATATTTAGAACAAATAAGATGAGAGTTTAAGGTAAGTGTGACTTTATGTTGACTATGCAAACCCCACAACGTTCATAACTTTACTTAATTATGATACTATATTCTGATTAATCTTCAGAATATATAAGGTATCGAAAAGCGTTGTTAGAAGACTGCTTATTATGGTTCTTATAGCCTTAACATTTAATTTTGTTACTAACTCTCATGTTAATTATTTGTTTGACTTCTAGTAAGGAAACGTTTAGAACTAGAGTCAACTAATCATGTGTTAATAGGAATATTTAAAAATTAGCAGACTAAGATATCATTAGGAAGTGACTACCTAATTAACTTATCCAACTGTTCTTCTAAATAATAGATAGTCTCGTTGCTTATGCCTAGTCTAATGGCATAATTATGCAGTGAGATTTTCCCTTGAAGAACCTTAAAGTTGGAATTTTTACTTGTAATTTGTCTATGGACCTTAGAACAATCCTCTTTTTTAAAGTTTAAGTGGTTGTAAGGTGAGTAACAACTTATTTTCTAGCTTCAAACTTTTATTTCTTTTGTACATATGTTGCTTATCAACACACTCATTATACTTTGGTACTTTGAGTGTTATAGTTGATTTATAAGGCATCAAATTGTACAAGTGAAAATCTTAGTATGTAATGTACTGGAAAATGTACTTATTTCCATGCGTAAGCCCTTAACTTTATGGGTCATGGTATTGTACATTATTATGTATTCACATATACCACTTAGCTTATAGTTTAGAATTTTAAATGAAGGCATGCATCTTAGGAGTTCTTGTGATTAATCAACACATAATAGATTAGTCTTAGGAAAGACTTAATCTGGAATAACTTTAGTGATAGCATTATGTTAGAGAGTTCTTGATTATCATAAGAGACATCATGTTCGATTTGTCCTGTTCATCATGCTCTAATTATCTTCTGTAGTACCTTTACCAGAAGAGAGCAGTAGGATTATCGTGTCTTAAGAGATAACCAAGTATTTAATTTAAGAGCTAATCTTATAGAAACTTTAAATAAAGCAAACATTTTAGGTTTAGGAATTAGAGTGGATGAGATATATATAGAAGAAAATTATAGTGAGTAAAATTATGGGTACAAAAAAATAAGGCAGACGAAATGATCATAAAATTAATGAAGGATCATTGATATAAGGATCATTATGTGAAGAGGTTGTGATATGTCTATTACTAACATCAAAATAATAGACTTATTAAAGTTCTACTTAAACGAAGACAAATCAGCTTTGGCCAGAAGTGTAATCATTTAAGCATGTGTGCAAAGTGGTTGTAACAAATCAGCTTTGGCCAGAAATTGAGACAATCACTTTAGTTATGCACTTGTTAAGTATGCCATCTATGAAGGAATTAAATCAGCTTTGGCAAGATATTAAGACATTCATGTTTATGATGCACACTTAACATAGCTGTCGTAATACTTGGATGATTAATAGATGTATCAAATTAGCTTTGGCCATAAATGATACATCAGAAGCTCATTCAAGTAAAGCCATTTTGGTTTTGTAAAACATTATTTGATCCTTACTAATTAAATAAGTATTTACAAAACCAATCATTTAATAGCTCCGAGCTAAATTTTAGTTCATATCAACTGCTTAATAAAGTAATGGGATTTCGGATAAGTCTTGGTTATGAACACTCATGATTCCGAATAAATCATGTCTTGGATTCATCCGAAATGAATGATTTCGAATCATTTCGGACTATCCGAAATGGATGATTTCGAATGATTTCGAATGTGTCCAAGACGCGTAAGTCGAGTCATTTCGGATGATTTCAGATGATGATGCTTAGTCCGAGATTCATCCGAAATGGTTCGTAATGATCAGGCAGTTATTGATCCGTGATGGACGAACAGAAGTTCATCCGGAATGATCAGACAGTTATTGATTCGTGATGGACGAACAGATGTTCATCCGGAATGTGTTACTCAAGCCATAAAATCCTTAATTTAAGCAGTTATTAACTGATAAGGTTCAAAATCCGAAATTTTGGGATTATGGGATTATGTTTCCTGTTTAAAAGTTAGTTATATTTATCTGTTTATTTCAAAATTATATCCACTAATAAAATTAACAGATTTCGAAAAATTGTTAAGTAGATAAAATTAGATCAAAACCAGGAAAACACCCAATAATCCAAATTCATTCCAAAACTTAAGGAATTTTCGAATTTTCTTATGAACATGTGATGAACCCTAAGATAAAACATTCAAATATTCATCCGAAATGCATCTGTAATGATGAAACCCCATATCCGAAATCATCCGTAATGATCCGTAATGATCCGAAATGATCCGTAATGATCAGAGATGATCCGTAATGATCCGAGATGCATTCGAGATGATGAAACCCAGATCCGTAATCATCCAAAATCATCTGTAATGAGGATTTTGGATGGCAAAAACGGAATTTTATTGGGTTTTCAAAGCTGTTTTCCAGTTTTTATACCAAATTTCGGATACAAAACAGAACTGACTAATCAACATACGCTCTGATACCACATGTTGATTATATCATAAGAACATGGGTAAAACATAAACCCTAATTATGTAAATTCAATCATGAACAATAAAATAAGATGTGTGTACCCGATTAGCCAGTAACCACACTAGAGGATGAAGTAGACGTCATGTTCGTCAGATTGGTCGAGTTCCTCCTTAGGGTGCAATCTAATGATGGTGATGAAGAAACCGAATAGGGTGTTCGGTTGGGAGAGAGAGGCGAGATTGATGTTATGTGCTATTAGGGTTTGTGTAATTGTCTAACCCTTTAACCTCCACATTATTCTCCTTATATATGCACCCAGGAGGAAACCCTAATTAGTTAATAAGGGTAATTAGGCCCATCAACAATTACCAACTAATTATTTAACAGGTTGTTATATATTTTGATCCATATAATGTAAATGATTATAATGGCTACTAGATTAAATATTATACCATAATATATTTAATCTTACACCTGAGCCAATTTTGGTCGAAGCATGTTAAAATCTGAACCACAAATTAATATATATTTTTAAACGACAAGTTTTGACACAAACCCATTTTGGTAAGAACTCGTTTTAACCGAACCCAGTTAATTTCACCATTTGGGTGGGATTAACTTGCAACATTGAAATGCATACGTTTTGACACTAAGACTTAGAACCACGAAGTGATGGTGGTGGCAGATTTAAGGTAGCCAGAAAAGGGATATAAAGTTCTGGATATGTTGTATGTTGAAGGTGCTTTACTGGTCTATGTGAAGATTTGTGTGAACTTCTAGATGGAAATTTTGTTCATGATATGCGTGTTTGACCAAAAAAAAAAAACATTCAATCCAGGATTATGCCCTCAAGGATGAATGTCAAATGACATTATAACACATTTAGATCTATTGTTAAACCTCTACACACAACTACATATCAAATTTCCCAACAAGAGAGGCATGCTACAATGTAAGACTTTTAATAGTCAAACTATATAATAGCATAAATCAAAATACTACATTAGTAGGTTAGACTCGTGTATTACACGAGTTGTATTCTTAAAAGTGGTAATTAATAAATATCTATATTCTAATTACGTGTGACATAATGTATGGTGTTTGTGACTAGGGGTGTTCAAAACTATCTGTATCCGAAAATCCGATCCGAAATATCCAATATCCAAATCCGAAATATCCGAAAAATCGAATATCCGAAATTTCTGATATCCGAAATTCGGATATCCGAATTTTTCGGATTCGGATTCGGATAGTGATTTTCAAAATTTTCGGATATCCGAAAATTTAATTTTCATTTTTTTCGGATATCCGAATATCCGAAAAATATCCGAAGTATCCGAAATATCCGAAAAATATCCGAAATATCCGAAAACTTATATTCGGATATCCGAAACTATCTAAAATATCCGTTTCCGAATATAAAAAAATAATAAAAAAATAAAAATTAAATAAAAAGTATCCGAAATTTCGGATACGGATTTGGATAGTGAAATCTGGTATCCGAAAATATCCGAATTTTCGAATATCCGGTTTTGAACACCCCTATTTGTGACCTTTTCATGAAACTACAAAGACACATGAGATTAAATATATGGCATGTGTTACCACTATGAAAAAAAAATGTCTAGTCTATACGTTTATCACATTTTATATCACAAAATAAAAATAGTTAAATAGAACGACTTTAATGGTGCTTGTTATGATGATTGCATTCCCACTTAGTTTTGTGTAACCTGACCTTGTGAATTGCCATGTAAAGAAAATAAACTTGTTTAGAAAAAGTGAAGTCATATCATAAATCATTTAAATGTGACTTTCTTAAACGCAATAATAAAATCATCAAAGAATGCAACAATTTACCTGGTTATATAAATTGGCCATAGAAACAACACCTCTCATAAGGCCTGCCGATCAAACCAAAACCTTCAATATGTAGAGGATTAGTTTTAAAGTTCACGGATTAGGATCAAATACAAAGGATCCTAATTGTAAGAAGTGTAAGAAGGATTTATAGAGTGACAAGTGTCCAATAACCTAAAAAACCCATTACACAAAAAAACCCCACCACAAAAAAAAAAAAAAAATAAAAAAAAAAATAAACATTCACCACCACCAAAATAACCCCCCCCCCCCTCCAATTTTTTTTTTGCTGAGGGGGTGGGGGGTGGGGGTTTAGGTTTTTTGATGGTGGTGCGGGTGGGTGTTTAGTTTTTTTTAGATTTTTTTAGGTTTTTTTTGGAGGGGGGGAGGGGGGGGGGGTTAGGTTTTTTTAGGTTTTTGGAGGGTGGGGGGTTAGGTTTTTTTGGGGTTTTTTTTTATGAGGTATAGTTTTTTGTTTTTTTTGCCGGGGGTGGGGGTGGGGGGGGGGGGGTTTAGGTTTTTGGGTGGTGGTGGGGTGGGGGTGGGTGTTTAGGTTTTTGGTGATGATGTAGTGGATTTAGTTTTAGGTTATTGGACACTTGTCATTCTATAAATCATTTTTACACTTCTTATAATTAGAAACCTTTGTAGAATAACTTGACCCTAAAGTTCACAACATGGTTTTAAATATATAGAACATTCAGGGGGTGTTTGGAAAGTGATCATGTGATTTTTGAGTAAACAACGTGTTGATAAACTTTAGATATGGTGTTTGGATGTGGTGTTTGGATGTGCTTAAAAGTCAGTTGTTTGATTGTTTCACAAACTTTGTCTAGAAATTGATGCAGATGCATTAAAGATGTGGACATACATGTGCTGCTTGAAAAATGGCTTGCAACATCTTCATCCTTTCACTTATTTTATCTCTTCTCACTTAAATAAGAAACATAAAAGTTTTCAGTTAGTTAATAATCATGCATATGTAGTTATTAAAAAAAGGTTAAATTACACTTTTCATCCTTTATGTTTGTATCGGATTACAATGGATGCTCTTTAACTTCAATAATTACAGTCACAATTCTTTATTTGTAAAGCTCATTACACTATACGTCATTTGGCTCTAACCTGGTTAAAATTTTCAGTTAAATATCACATGTGACTTGCACATGAGGGTAGATTGATAATTTTACTAATATATCTAACATATATTTACACAAAGAGTAAATTACAAGTTTTGTCCTTTATCTTTATATCAAATTTCAGGCAGTGTCCCTTGTCTTTAAAATTGATAAGTTTCGTACTTTATGTTTCATATTGTTGCACGGTTTGTCCTTTGGCCATAACCCAGTTATTTTTTTATTAAATCTAATCATGTGCAAGGCACATCAGGGGCAATTTTGTCATTTAATCTTACAAGGACTAAATGTGTAATATAACTTGAAAAAATATGCCCCCCCCCTCTCTCTCTCTCTCTCTCTCTCTCTCTCTCTCTCTCTCTCTCTCTCTCTCTCTCTCTCTGACACATGCTTTCCCTTCTCTCTTGTTATAGAAAACTCCACAATCACCAAACAAATGTCGATCGACTATCACAACCCCGACCAAACCATAAAAATAGGGTACAAACCTAAAGGATATGGCCTGCGATTTTTCCGGCAAATCGTCTCTCCGATTTCTTCCATTGTCGCTTCAACTTTACACACTTCCGCCATCGTCTTCTGCAACGGGTATCTATACTCTTCTTAAATGATTATTAATCTGAATCACACTATTGTATTTTTCCCCAATTAAATTGGTCTTAAATTACCTCATCTGAATCACACTATTGTGTTTTCTCCAATTAACTTTGTAGTGGATGAGGTGCCCCAATTGATTTTGGCCATCTTTTTGAAGAAAGCTTGTAGGTTAAATGTATGATTAACATGTTAAAAGTTGCAAATTGTATCAAAAGTTTTAAGAAAGTATTATGATTTTGAGCATCTTTTTAAAGAAAGCTTGAAGGTTTTGATGTTTATTATTATTTTTCCTGATGTGGCGGTCAATTGTTACCTAGCAAATGTTATTCAGATTTTACAGTTTAGCATTGTTTCTCATTGTTGGAACTTGCAATCGGTTCAAGTGACGGGTGATGAAGTTGGGAGGTAGTGAAATCCGAACGAGAAGTTAGGGGGTTGGTCGCAGATCTGAATATAAGTGAAGTTGGGGGTTGGTCGCAAAGCTGAAATCGTAGATTTGAAATCGCGATGGTGCGAGGTGGGCAGTGGATCAGCGGTGGATTCAGTGGGGTGGATAATGGCGATGGTAAGTGGGAGAGAGAGGTGAGAAAGAGAGAGAGATATATATATATATATAGAGAGAGAGAGGGTAGTTTTATTTTTCTAAAATTGGTTGGGTATTTAAGTTATTACACATTTAGTCCTTGTATGACTAAATGACAAAATTACCCTCATGTGCTTTGCACATGACTAGATTTAACAAAAAAAAAAAAAAGGGTTAGGGCCAAAGGATAAACCGTGCAACAATATGAAACATAAAGTACAAAACTTATAAATTTTAAAGACAAAGGACACCGCCTGAAATTTAATATAAAAATAAAGAAAAAACTTGTAATTCACTCTTACACAAATAAACAACAACAACAACAACAACCATACCCAGTATAATCCCACCTATAGCGGAGCTATTGATAGGTGTAGGATCCCGATCTGACCCGAATGAGTCGTTCAGAGGTGTTCTTCTCTGTTTCAGGTGCGGAATAACAAGAAACGGAGGTAGAAACAGCTGATTCTTCACTAAAACTGCTAATTGTATTGATTAACACTTGATTACACACAGTTCTTCACACCGACAGCACTTCAGTATGGAATACAAGAGAATCACTAAGGTTTCACTCGAATGACCACTATATATAGACATGGTGGTTTCGCTCCAATGGACACATGTCCATATAAGCGAAACCTCTCATGTACAGATAAGCGAAACCACCTACTAAATATCCCTATGAGCGAAACCTATGTTCTATACTCATACATTTCCTATTTTCTCGTAAAATGTGCCCAAATCTATACAATGCAATGTAAGACTCGATCCAAGACGAAGTCGACATATGTAGTGCACCAACAGACTCCCCCTCAGATGTTGACGAGTCGTCCATCGAGTCTTTGACAATACCATGTCTTCACTTCTTCAATCTTGATCAGTCTTTGGGCTTTTTTCTCTCTCTATCTTCATCAACAGACTCTCCTTTAACAATATCTGCTTGAATATCGTCAGACTCCCCCTCTCGATTTGCTGGCATTCCTTTGTTCTTCAGCAACATCTGCTTCAGGATCTTTGTCTGGCTCTCTTTGTCTTTAGAATTCAAAACCTGGCACTATATCTTCAGATTCAGAATTGAAACTTGGCTATTCATGCACATTCTTAACCCAGAAATAAGTTTTATGAATTTAACAAATTAAGTGCACCAACACTAATTCTCTTTCATAAACATGTGCACCAACAAAGACTCTCCCTCTAACTACTTTCTTTATGATGAACCACTTGTTGATTGTTAAACCACATTTGATGATTAAGACACACTCCCCCTCACAACAATGTCATCATGTTTAGCACTTGGAATTTTGAGAATCAGCTTTCTAACAACAGTTGTCGAAAATGTTTTTGACTTTTTAAAAAAATTTAAGCTAAAACACACACAAAGTCTTTTTGGATTTTAGAATGTAAAGAAATGAAATGCAGTAAAGAAAAATTTACAGACAATATTTTTGTGAGTTCGTGCAAGAGGATCATATCAGTTTTTCACAAGTCACAAGTACCGTTGAGCTTAGTTACACTTTAAGAATTAAACAATTCACTTAGATTGTCAGTATACTGACCCACTTAAATTTTCACACAAATTTTAACTGATTCAGGATATGAGTTAGATGTTTTAAGGACTTAAACTCATTCATGTGTCCCACCTCTTGAATATACTCCCGTATCCAGATCCCAATATTCAGTCTTACAGGTGAATATACCACAGATGATATCTGTAAGGGGTTAAATTGCGAGGGCCGTGATAGCTCGGGTCGATACTCCCGTATACGCAGAGAGATGACGGCTTCGACTTTTGGTGGGTCCCCTTTAGAGGATCTTTTGAATTACAACAGCAATGACTATCAATTTTATTGTTTCATCAATTTGCTGAGGGCGGCGCTATGTTTCAAGCAAGCGGAAAGTATTCTCCTGGGACTAGGTCATTGCTTCCGCAAAATCAGAAGTCCCGGGATAATACCCCAGATATCACTGAGCATAAAGACCTAGTATCTCAGAAAGAGGGACCTTTCAAACGAGATTTCAGGGGTTACCTATATATCCAAGTAGTGTTTCCCACGAAATAAGCAAGTTTGAATTTAAGTTTATATCCCGAAAAAGCTTACTAAATGTGTAAAAACCTATCGGCATATCATCAGTGAGGCTGTTTAACGCTATTTAAACATTACATTTCTTTAGCATACTGTAACTGTCTACTGATGCACTATCATTTCCTCTTCTTTGACACAAAAACTCATTTTTGATTTTATCATGTTTTTGTATTTTTCAAATTTTCAAATGTTTTTGGATTTTCTGAAATTTTCTACTCCCCCTAAAATGCAAACACATTTTAGGAAATTTGAAAACAAACTGTACAAATCTTGACAACCGATATCAAATTGCATCAAATCGCCATTCACTAGGCATAAACAATCAGAACTCCCCCTTTCAACAAACCATTTTCTCATTTAGATTTCAAAACACTTAAGTTTGTTTTAATCAAAATGATTTTTCTGGAAAATGAGTTTATTTTTACCACTTGTAAAGTTAGGGGTTTGGTTCATCATCTTGTCAGTTTTTATCAAATGTAGTAAATCAAGTACAATTTAATGTCCCTGATTTACAGTTTGCAATTAAGCAACCTCTGTACCAATTGTAAGAATTACCACTTTTAGGATCACAAACAATACCACTTGTAGGTATGACTAACCAATACCAACTGTAGGAATGTTACGTCTACATGCATCATTTTATCACTCAGGATGCCGATTCCTGCTTCGCACTTACCAACCTGGAAGCTCCGGCATAGTCCTTTAATCTGTAACAATTTCAACACATATTCAATCTAGGTTGAATGACTACATCACAAACACACTTTTACAAGAAAGATGCCGATTCCTGATCCACGATATAAACTTGGGATCTCCGGCATAGTCGTAAGACTTTACGGAAAACAAACTTCCATCCAAGTCTTTTCAGACTTGATGGCTTTAAGTTCTTGCGCAGTAGGGTTGTAAGTTGCTTTTTTAGTTGCATAAAAATCTTTAACCCCCTTAGCTTTCCCATTCAACATTTTACCAAAAATTTTCTTAACACTTCCATTGAATGTTTTCTCGACATCAAACTTAGTATTCTAGTTGTAAAACTGATTCGAGATATCAACCTTACCAACTCTCTGTTTAACTTCTTCAAATTTCAGTGATGGAAACTCATCATCATTCACTGAAATTTTCATCTCAACCTGTGGCTCTTCTGGCTTTGTGGAACCAGATTCATTGCCGACTTTCTCATCAACTTTCTTAACAACCCACGCTTGGTTGTCTTTCTCTTTCTTTTTATAAAAATTCTTTTTAGAACACTCACCAACCTCATAAGTTGAGTTTTCAAAAATTTTAAATTTTTCGGTTGGTGGTTCAATATCAACAACTTTTCCTTTCAACTTGTTAGAAACTCCCTGTTTTGACTTGGCATTTTTCGGACAGTTCCATGCAATGTGACCAATTTCATTGCATTTGTAACAAGTTCTAGTTTCTTTTGAGTGACAAACTTCAATTCCATTCTTCTTCTTTTCAGCAAGAAACTCTTGATTTGACTGTCTCCAGAATGGTTTCTTCTGTTCCTCTTCTGCACTTCCAGCTATCACAAATTCTGTTTTTGTTTTAGAATTTTTCAAATTTTTATAATTTTCTGGTGGAATAAATCCAAGACCTTTCTTTTTGTAGCTACAATTTTGGTTTGGTTTCTTTTGAAAACCAGAACCAGGATTGTAACCCTTTTTCTTGTTTAGACGTTGTTGAACTCTTGAAGTGTACTTTTTAAGTTTTTCACTAAGATTTAAATCTTTTATTTCAGAAATATTAATTTCTGTCATTTTGAAAACCTTTTTGATCATGTCAAAACGAACACTTCTTATTGGAAATTCTTTGTCATAATATAATTTGTCTGAATCATTTAAAGTGTATGCAACTTCAAATGTTTCATCATCCAAATTTGCTTTCGATAACAAAAATTCTTTACTATAAGACCGTTTAACCGACGACTTTGGACTGTTGACTGACGAATTTGACCCTCCAGACTCAGACTTTGACTCAGACTCCTCCTCAGTATCCAACACCTGATCGACCACCTTTTTGATTAACTCAGACTCATGATCAGTATCGGAGGAGGTAAACGTGACATCAATGTTATCTGGTAAAACGTCAGTTGTGTCGGTTTTTAGCTTTATATTGACTGCTTTTTCAAGTTGCTCCTCGTTTGGTTTTCTAGGAGAATACCCTTCCCAAATTGGAGGCGGACACTTGTTATATCTAACAGTCGGTTTCTTACCACTATCTTTCTTCTTTGACTTCTCATCTTGAAAAGCTTCCATACCTGCAACAGTTGGATAAATACGATCAATGAGATAATCAGAACTAGAATAACTTTGCAATAAACGTCTAATTCTCTCATTCTCAATCTTTTCTGTCTCCAACTCTTGCTTCCATTTAGCACTCTCTTCGATGTAAAAGTTGATGGCTTTTTGCTTTGTCATCATAACAGCATTCATCATCGTTAGTGCTTATTCTCTTTCTGAATTTGTCTTTTGGAGACCAGTTACTGTTTTGTTCAAGACATCATAAGATTCTTTCACATAGTTGAGGTTGAACAGTAACTGCTCTTTCTTCTTTTCATTCTCAGCAATTATCTCGTCTTTTGCTACACAACCCTTGCATACTTCCAAACACTTCTCGCAAGGCTTTACAACTTCAACAATCTTCTCAATCTCGATTGTCTTTACCACTTCAACCACTTTTTCTTCTTCAATCACCTTCTCTTCTACCTTCACTCGCTCAGTGTTTTCAGTAGCAACTTTAACTTCTTCAGTTTGAACAATTTCATCCTTTTCATCATCACTTTCAGTCTTCCTATCCTTTTGCTCTTTTGCAGCTCGTTTCTCTTTCAGCTTCTCCAGGCGATCTGCAAAATAGAAATGAAAACTTTCAGGAGATAGATGAGTTTTAGCAACATTAATATGTCGTTCTTCTTCATCATCACTACTGTCATCAGTTGGTGTTTGATCAAACTCTACTGATTTGTCAGAATTATCATCCGAAGAACCAGAATTGACTGGTGTTTGATCAAAAACAACTTCCTTTTCTGAACTTTCATCACTTTGTGAACTTTCAGCTGAGCTATGTGAGCTTTCTTCAGATGCAACAGACTCTTTTTCCACATTCTTCACAGTCTCACCAATAAACTTCATCCATGTATTAAACATATCTGGTTCTTTTACAATCTTGGCAATGAAAGCTTTGAAATTTCCTTTTTCATCCACAAACATATCCCAGCTAAAACCTTCAGGTAGCTTTTCGTCATCTTGAAAATGCCAGTTAAAATTCTCTTGATTTCCCAGACATGCTCTTTTTGAATCCTCTATCACCTTTCTACCATGAGCCGTCTGTGAATCTTGTGATTGACCAACCTGTTGATAAATGGCTTTTCGATAGTAATCATCTTTTCCAAACGGATTCTGAGCACCACTAGCTTCCCTGTTCTTACATTCCCATTTGAAATGGCCTTTCTCCCTGCATTTAAAACAAGTAACTTTAGATTTATCAAAACCTAAAGTAGAAACGTGTGCATCAAGAAAGTCATTTCTCCCAGTAATCGTCTTGAACTTTTCAGCACGCCTAAGAACACTAGCTAGACACCATTTGATATCCATCAGTTCCATCTCTTCGGCGTCTATCTGATCGTAATCCTCCTTTGTGAGCATAGGATTTCCGATCCGACTTGCAACTAGACCTTCATACGAGAGAAGCACGGAACCAAGTAATGCCATGTGATCTTTCGCAACCTCCTCAGAAAAACTTTGTCCGTCTGGAAGATTCAAGGCAATATTGCATTGTATCACACAACCATTTCCCATTTTTGAGCAATAACAAGAAACGGAGGTAGAAACAGCTGATTCTTCACTAAAACTGCTAATTGTATTGATTAACACTTGATTACACACAGTTCTTCACACCGACAGCACTTCGGTATGGAATACAAGAGAATCACTAAGGTTTCACTCGAATGACCACTATATATAGACATGGTGGTTTCGCTCCAATGGACACATGTCCATATAAGCGAAACCTCTCATGTACAGATAAGCGAAACCACCTACTAAATATCCCTATGAGCGAAACCTATGTTCTATACTCATACATTTCCTATTTTCTCGTAAAATGTGCCCAAATCTATACAATGCAATGTAAGACTCGATCCAAGACGAAGTCGACAGATGTAGTGCACCAACAATAGGGTCTGGGGAGGGTAGGATGTAGGCAAGCCTTACCTCTATCCCAGGGATAGAGAGGCTGCTTCCAGTGAGACCCCCAGCTCTATAAACCATAACCAAGACATAAGCTTCTGGGACATTATATAAGCACACAACTACTAAAAAAGGGGGGGGGGGAGAATAAAAAAAACACATAAATGAATAAGTACGTGTTAGTAAAACTACGACACCGGGACTAGGTGAGAACTTATAAAAGCTATATCACACCTCAAACAAACTGAAAAATTAAACTCATAAGATGAGAACCTAAACCAAAAACCAGGCCACACTCCTAAAAGTCGTTAACCTTAATCATACGTCTCCATGAAGTTCTGTCCTCGACCATGTCCTCAGATAGGTGCAAATCTAGCAAATCTTGCCTAATCCGCTCATCCCAAGTCATTTTCGGCCTGCCACTACTCCTCCTTCCATGTACAGTGAGTGTTTCAACTATTCTACTCGGGTCTGTCGTCTGCCTCCTCCTGACATGCCCAAACCATCTCAATCTCCCCTCCCTTATCTTGTCTAAAATACTAGCGACTCCTAGTCTTTTCCTAAAAACCTTATTTCTTATTTTGTCCAACCTAGTATGCCCACACATCCATCTTAGCATCCTCATCTCCGCTACCTCTAGCTTTCGAGCATGCATTTTCTTAATGGCCCAACAATCTGTTCCGTATACCACAGAGGGTCTAATTGCAGCCCTATAAAATTTCCCTTTTAATTTATTAGGGAACCTCTTATCGCACAATACCCCCGTGGCTGCTCTCCACCTACACCATCCAACCTGGATACGGTGAGCTACGTTGCTGTCTATCTCTCCATTACTCTGAACAAACGATCCTAAATACTTGAACTTAGTTGCCTGTGGAACCACCTGGCCCTCAATGGTAATCTGAGTGTCTTGTTCATCTCCTGCTCCGCTAAAATCACAGTAAAGGTACTCAGTCTTTGAGCGACTTATCCTCAAACCTTTGCATTCTAAGGCTACACGCCATTCTTCCAACCTCGCTTTCAAGCTTTGTTTACTTTCTTCTATCAGAACAATATCGTCTGCAAAAAGCAAGCACCACGGAACGGACTCCTGAATCGACTTTGACAACTCATCTAAGACAATCGCAAATAGAAAAGGGCTCAACGCTGACCCTTGGTGGAGTCCTACTTCCACAGAAAAGAAATCTGTATCCCCTACCGGTGCACGAACACTAGTTTTAGTCTTAACATACATATCCTTAATTAAGTCTACATACTTACTAGGTACCCCTCTATCCTCTAAACTTTCCCATATCAATCTACGTGGCACACTGTCATACGCCTTTTCTAAATCAATGAACACTTTAAAAAATAAACAATTAATTTAATATTCAATAATACAAAAGCTCTTTTCAAAATTCAGCCCAAATCTCCATTCTTTTTCGTCTTCGTCATCACCCAGATTGAAGATTCAACACCAATCTAGATCAAGTACAAACCTAAAGATTTCATTAACAAAATATAAAATTGAACCTATCAATTGTTCGCAAGATCATGAAACCCGAATTAGTGAATGTGTTTTTCTATAAACTCATGAATACAAAAAAAAAAAAAAAGTGAGTCAACACAAATGTTGTTTCTAGGATGTGGTTGAAGAAACCGTGGCTGACTCCGCCAACTAAACCTCTCCGGCAAATTTTGGGTTGCTATTGAAGAAACCACCAGTTGCCCTACTGACAGGTGGACCGTAAGACAACCCTTATTTATGATAATTATAATGAAAAATCAAACATTTAAGCGTGTATTTTAAGGAGTTAGATGACTACGGTATGTTTGTCATGTCAGGTACAAGATGCGGAAAAGATGTGTTTAAAAGGAAAGCATGGTTGGGAGCGGAAACGGAAGTGGAAAGAGCTTGAATGAAGAAAATCAAATGGAATGAAGTTGGTTGCTACCGTAAGCTACGGTAGGTTCTGGATTAGAAAATGCCACCGTAGCACAGAGGGTGTCCACCGTAGCGATTTTGAAGCCACCGTAAGCTACGGTAGCCACTGTAGCTTACGGTGGAGGCCAGACATGTTTTTATTGTTTTCCATTAAAACCAAGTTTGGTGGTGACTTTTGGATATCCTTTTCATTATTCACGTTTCAAAACTTGTTGAGGGCGAAATTAGGGTTGCAAAACATCATTTTGGGTGTGTTGATTACTACTTTTTCATTTTTGATTCGTATGAACATTGGAATTGAAGTGATGATGATCAACCGAACAATATGTGGCTAGTTTCTTTTATGTTTTCTCCCAGATTTTAAAGATTTCTGTTGAATGTTTTATCATTGTTTAAGTTATTTGTGGGATAGTAATTTGATCTTTTTGGTTATATTGCTATTGTGATTGTGTGTTTGTTTAGTAAATGTTCATATTGTTTAATTTCATTTTCTGAACCGTCAGTTCTTGGTGCCATAGGTAATTAGGATTCATTGGGAGGGATTTGGGGTTGGCTATATGCAATTGGTTATCGGGTGACCGCCTTGTGTTCTTGTAATCCAAATACTTGGTCCCCTTTTATCACACTCAAGCACACACTCACGAACTATGTCTATGTAGTTCATCCCAAATTAAACTTTGATTTTGACATTCACAAAAAACCTGAAACCGGGGGAAAACATTCCTTCTCATTTCTGAATCAATCTTGTTAAGTGATAATTAGTTTAAGTTAGTTTTAAAACCAATCAAACCAAACTTGAAGATTCATTTTCTGCACTTTTACTTTTATTAGTCATAATCCACAAGCTACTTAGTAAACACATTTTCCACAAACTCCCTGTGTTCGATACCCATTTACTACTATCTAATTAGTGTATTTGGTTTATTTTTGAGTGAGAGTTCAACCTCACATCAAATTTTGGCGCCGTTGCCGGGGAGTAGTGCACAACGTGTGTTATCTTTACTAGTTTTTGTTAGTTATTTTCGGGTTTATGCTGGTTGTGTTAGTGTGCAGGTACTTACAGGTGTATGCATACTAGAGGCTTTCATAAGTCATCACCGCTAGCTTTTGATCTTGAAAGTGAACAGACGCTTAGAAGAAGCCAAGTTTTACTGTGGGAGAACAAAATTATTGGGTCTCATACTACACCAAAAAGCACAATGGATCCATCAACTCCCACTATGGGACAAACAGTACCAGCCACTCATCCACCAATCCCTACAACTGTACCTACACCATCAAGTGAAGTGAAACCAAACAACACTGTCACACCCTCAGATTTCCACTAGCGGAGTACTACTGCGAGGCGTGTGACTGCCCAGGATCAAGCCACTAATCATAGTGAACATTTAATATAGATAACATAAAACCATCACCGATATGATTAGTGACATAACATGTGGCACCTGGGGAAAATCCACAGTCATCCTGACTTAACACCGTGCTGCTTTGGATCATTTATCAAATTTCGGGACGAAATTGCTTTCAAGTTGGGGATGATGTGACAACCCGAGATTTCAAGGCTTTTTTCCTACGAATCACTTGTTTCGCAATCCTGTTTTGACAAATTCTTTTATGTTATGTCATGTGTAGTTTATTTGAATGATTAGAGTGTTCAGATGATTAGTTGATTAAATGTGTAATGTTTAATGGTTAATGAGTAATGAAAACCCAAGGCAACGAAGAATGGGGTCTTCGTCACAACACCCTTCGACGAAGAATGGATCCTTCGTCACAACACTCTTCGGCGAAGGATGGGTCCTTCTCCAAGAGATACTTTGTCAAACATATACTTCGTCGAACAGGTTCTTCGCCTAAAAAGGTTAGCGGCCCAGATCCATAAGAGGCCCAGTAGGGTTTTAATTTTTTAATGTTATTTCATTTGTGTAGTCGTGCTTAATCTGCAAAACTAAAACAGCAAACCCTAAGGCTATCTCTCCCACTCCTTCTGGTGCGACGACAACTGTGAATCTTGAAGCCCTTTATCTTAATCAAACTTATTCTTCCGGTAGTACGGTTAGTGTTCATCGTTGTTAGTCGCTAGATTATTGATGTTGTGACTTTATGTGAAACTAGGGTTTCATCAATTAGATCAGGAATAGGTGAATGATTATGGTGTTGGTTTATGTTGATATTAGTGGTTAGAATCTTTGGGGTCGATGATTGTATATACGTAACTTTGGTCTCGTATTCAACTGATGAATTGTTTGATTAACAATGATGATCACATGCTAAGTTATTGACTAGGGTTTGCATAGTAATGAATGGTATAACTGTTATGCTTAGAAAGGATGAATGAACGGTAAATGATTGTCCGTGTTTAGGGTTCTTGACCATGATTAAAGTGTTGTTTGATTCGATTGAGAAACTGTCAAATTGTGAACATTCGTTATGGCTGAGATTAAGGGAAATTGTAACTGTCTTGAGTAGTGCGACGAAGGACTACCCCGACGAAGAACCCAGGTCGACGAACTTATACTTCGCCATATTCATACTCGACGAAGAATGATTCTTCGCCGAGGGGTTCTTCGCCATACTCAACTCCGACGAAGGATAGACCTTCGCCGGAGGGTCCTTCGCCGAGGGAGCATCCCATGAAGAATGGATTCTTCGTGGGGGATGCTGCATATGTGTAAGCCAACCTGTTATGTGTGTTATGTGTCAAGCACATAGAATGTGAATTTGTATGCGAACTGAGTACTTGCAGCAAGTTATATGGTGGTCAATGTGATGAATGCAGACTGTGTGAAATACGAGACTTAATTTATTACGAAACTGATTTCATTGGTAACCACGGTAGGGTTGGTTGACTAACTGGAACGGGTAACTTAATATACCGAGCAAATCTAAGGTGAGTTCACTGTCTTTTTCAAGCATGCGTCCCAGGGAGGGACATCTGGTAAATATTCCGGGGAGGAGTATTGGGTAAATGGGTTTAACTGGAATGTTAAACCCGGGATGTTGGTTAATACACTCATATCTATCATTTAAGTCCCATCATATACCGAATTGGTTGCCGGGGAGGCAACAGGGTTATTAGTTGATTGCGCTATTAGGTTTGGCACCCTCACACCGTACCGGGGAGGACGGGCGTGAACTAATTACCTTAACCACTCGACCAATGTTTGATAGAGCATTAGGGAAGGGCAAATAATCTGGAGCCATCTGCGGTAATCGAGTTATTAACAACATCGAATCTCTGAAATGTTTTAAACTCATATATGGTAACTAAACGTGACAATAAACTTTGAACTCACCAGCGTTGTCTGATATACTTGTCTGCATGCTTGCAGGTCATTAGACTCAGGATTATGGAACTTGCTATCTGGTGAGTTCACGGTTTTAAAAGGGTTACTTGTTTTATCCAAAAACATCAGTTTGTTTAGTTACCGAATGTGAAACACGTCATGGGGAGCTACCCCATTATGTAAGCTACTAAACTGTGTGGTACCGAAACTGTGACTGTAGTGCTAGTTGCCGCAGATTAATTTCTATCATCATTAATCAGTTATAAGGACACACTAGTTCACATCCGTCCTCAACAGGCCCGGTGTGAGGTTTATCAAACCTAATATCGCTATAAACTAATATCTCGTTGGCCATGCTAGGCGACTAATCGGTATAAGTGTCAGGGACTTCATGATAGAGTTTCGTTTAGTATGATAAGACATGAATTATGAGTATAATTTTAATCACTATTCCGTTCCCCCGGAATATTAGGTTCCCAAATACACCAGGAATACATGTTTTAAGTGTTAGTGTGAAGTCACCTTTGATTGCTCGGTTGATAGAGTTTTTATCCTAAGTTGGTTAACCTCGTCCTATTAAGGTTACCAATCATTAATCATTAGGACCGTATGTAAGTAAATCATGTATGTTTTACACGTGGTGTACAATTATCAACTAGTGTATGACACATCAAAGATGTACGTATTCTCAACATTATACAGTATATAGGTTCAACAAACAGTTGGTAATAGTGTTCGGTTTAAATAAGATTTGGGCCTAACAAGTGTGCGGCCCAACATGAAAGTGTGTGCTGCTTACTCATATAGCCCAATCATAACACTGTGCGGCCCACTTGTCAGTGTGCGACCCACTAACAAGTGTGCGGTTATGCAGAGTCTAGTTGTACAACATGCAATAAGCAGTTGTACCTAATTTATATGGTTATAAGGTGTGTACGGTCGGGATTAAAGTGAATTATACCCTGTGCATTGGTGTCTTGTACCAGAGAGTGTGCGGCTCTGCTGAGTGTGCGACTTGGCTTAGCTCCTCTTGTACCTTGTGCATCAGGGGTTGTACACTTAGGAGTAGGGCTGTAAACGAACCGAACGAACACGAACAAGACCTTGTTCGTGTTCGTTTGTTAAGTGTTGGTGCATGTTTGTGACAACAGCTTAGATTTGGTCTTTGGACATCTTGTAATTAGTTAAATGATAAACAGTTAGCGGGTTTAGCTTTGTAATAGTTGAATAATAGAGTTTGGGCTAAACAAAACCCATATTGGGTCATAGGGGACGAAATGGGCTTGCCCATGGAGAAACCTTGGCCCAAGTAGTAACCTTGTGTTATATAAACAAGGTTAGGCTTTAGGGTTTAGGTTAATCAGCCAAAACAGTTGCTAGTGAGAATTTCGTGAGAGCTATACAGCTTGGACGATTTTGGAGTTGTGTTAGGGTTTAATTGATTGTAATACTTCAGTTTGATAATCAATAGAAAACCCAGGTTGAAAGTGATTTGCTGTTTCAGTTTTCTACTTGTTTCTGTGATATTCTGATCAAGAGGATTCCGCACTCTTGATTGGAAAGACAATTCTGTGAAAGATCCATACGAATAGGGGACCTACAATTGGTATCAGAGCATTAGGCTCTTGAAGGCTCGGTTCAGAATTGTTTGCTGCAGAAACAGGAAAATTTTCGAAATTGTTGAAACCTGAAATTAGGGTTTCGAAATTTTTCTTTGTTTGATAAAATTTTCAAAATTTTTGGCTGTTTTGATCTTTTGGTTTGTTTATTTGCTGATTTGCAGGTTTTCAGGATTGTTCGGGTTGTTTGGTTGAGAAATTCGGCTGAACAGATTTGAAGATTCGAAGAATGTTCTTCGTGTTCTTCATAATTTTCGAAAAATTGGACTGATTTTGGTGTTTCGATTTTGCAGGAAATTGTTACGAAATCTTGGAAAATCTCAGAAATTTGAAACAGATTAAGTTTCCATATTTTCTGGACCAGCGAGTTTGTACTATCAGCGAATTTAACAATTTCGCTGACTTGTCTAGCTTAATTAACTGATCAGCGAATTTGGGACTTATATCTCGGTAACCGGCGAAATCAAATCCAAAGGCGACTTTGGTAACCGTATAATTTTCCACAGCGAAATTATCACGGTTTTCGGCGAATTTACAGTCGTCGTTATAGCGAAATTAAGCAGCGAACTTGACCAGCGAAATAAACTGATTCACCAGCGAAAATAACAGATCAGCGAAATTAACCAGTTGACCAGCGAATTTAACTCAGCAAATTTAAAAACCAGCGAAATTAAGAGGTGGAAAATTTCTTGGCAAGCGTCGATAAAATTTGAGTGTTTTGCAAATAGAAAGTGATCCGTAGCTCGTTTAACTAAACCGTCTGCACCGTCGAATTCCTTGGATTTTTAGGGTAAAAAAAAAAAAAGGCTCTGGAAAATCCCGAATACGGTTTTCGACATTATATATCATTGGATTTGTCTTTTCGAGACGATTCTAAAGGTGTAATTTGGTAACCACTGTTTTCGGAGATATTTTGTACGGTTTTACCAGTCTGTTTGCGTTAAAATGTCGAACATGACAAAATTGAATGCACCTAAGATGATGAAGGTGGAGAATTATCTTACATGGAAGGACAACTTCAAATCCTTCATTGAATCTCAGGATGCACGTATGTGGATATGTATTGATATGGGTACATAAACCCTACACATGATTATGAGGGCAGACCACGTAGAACAGACTATGTGAATATGAAAGAGGATGATAAAAAGATGTATGACGCTGAAAAGAGAGCATTGGCTGCAATTAAAATGTCCTTACCTGATAGCATCAAGCATACCTTCAACAAGTACACTAATTCAAAGGATATGTGGGATGCATTACAAAAGCGATATCAGGGAAATGAGAGTGCCACTCAGGCATTCATGGCAGAGATAGTGCCAGTTGATGAGGCTGGAACTACTGTGAGTGATGCTGAATCTCAAGTGGAGAATGATGAAGCAGAGAAAGAGAGTGAAGCTGAACAGGTTGTTGCTGATGAAACCTCAGAAGTTCATGAGAAAGAGGTACAATCTAATTCAGTATGTTTGAGATGTCGTGAACTACAGGGTGAGGTTGCCAGGTTGACAACACAAAACCAAAGTCTGGTAAGTGAGATGTCTAACATAAAAGAAGCAAACTTTTTTGCTAAAAGAAATGAATCTACATACTTGAAAAAGATAAAAGGTCATGAAGCTGAAATTGAAGCTTTAACATGCAAGTTAAATGAAAAACTTCAAGTAATAGATTTAGCTCATGACATGATGGCTGAGAAAACAAAAGAGATTTCTGATAAATGCAAAGAGTTGTCAGATGCACAACTCAAAATTGTTGAACTTGAAAAGAAATTGAGTCAATTCAGAGATTCGTCTTTTGTTATGAAACACATGATGGGTGGGTTAAAGAAGAGTAATGACAAGACCAGTGTGGGCTTCCAGGGCTTTAATGAAGTTCTACCTCCTCTTAGTCATGACTATTCATTCCTGCCTAGTGAAAATGAGCTAGCAGATTTTATGGCATCTACACCAAGTAGTTTCGCATCCACATCAAGTCAAGGTGATGGATCTGAGAATGATGAGGCTAAGGAAAACAATAACAGGGAACCTTTTAAAAAGAAAAATTCACCGCCTAAGAATAAAAATCAAGCTTTTGTCAAAAAGATTAATTTTGTTCAAGGTAGTGATATGAAAAACGAAACTGCTGTTATTGAAAATGAATCGAATGTAGAGTTTGCAAAAAATAAGAGCATAGAAAAATCTAAAATCAAGCAAACTGAACAAGGTTCATCCAAGGGATCATCACCATCTGATAAGGGATCTACCTCAGAGACTCCAACTAAGAAGTCTTTGAAAAGGATATCGTGCTTCAAATGTCACACCAAAGGACATGTAGCTAGTTGCTGTCCTAACAAAAAGAGTGAAGCACAACTTAGTGAAAAACAGAGAGGGAAATTACCAGTGAAGAAAGGTGATAGTGAGGAGAAAGGCTCAAATTCTCAAAAGAAATCTGCTCCTAAGCAACCAGAGAAGGTTGCTGTTGGTGTAGATAAGGCTGAAAAAGGAACTCCACAAGTTCCACGTTTTCAAAGAAATCAACCAAGATTTCAGCCTAGATCTCCACCAGGCAGATTTGAGAGACCTAGAAGCAGTTCACCAAGAATGAACAATTATAATACTAATAATTTCAGAAGTCAAGGTCAATATCAAAATCGATACCAAAATAATGGTGGTCGAACTTTTTATAACAATGGCTTTAGAAATTATAACAATCAAGCTTCTAGAAATCAAAATTTTCAAAGGTCAAATAGTCCAAATACATATAGGAACCCTCAGGACCATAGACCTTATGGAAATCAAAACCCATTTACATCAACAGGTCTAAGATCCAAGACTCCAGTTAGAAGTAATGGATATTGGATGGATGTTCCAGTAGTTGGTGAATTTGGACGACCCAAGACCATTAAGGCTTGGGTCCCCCAATCTAACTAATTTTTTAGTTGGTGTGTGCAGGAGCTGCTAAGGAGGATTATCAACTTATGTTGATAGTGGCTGCTCTAGGCATATGAAGGGGGATGTGAGATTGTTGATATATATATATTGATTGATTTAAATTGAAGTTCAAAGTGCTGAGTCGACACACTAGATAACCTAGCAGATCTTTATACTAAAGCTTTTGACAGGGCTCGCTTTGAACATTTAGTCGAACTAAACGGGATGAGGAATCCTGAATAACTGGTTTTTCATAAGAATTTTTGTAAATAGTTTATTGCTTTTCTTAAAAATCAAAAATAAATTTTTTTTTTGAAAAATCAAAAACATAAAAAAAAATAGAAAATCAAAAATGAGTTATCACTGTGTGAAAAAGAAGAAATGATAGTACATCAGCAAGTTAGACTGTCACACTGAAACTGAAATTAAAATGCTTAAGTGTGATAGCAGTTTCATTATATGATGTACCAGTAGGCAAAAAGCATGAAATAATCAACTTACCAATGTGATATAAACTTAAATGAACTGTGTATGAGTGGGGTACACATCAGTGGTGTATGGTTTAATGACCTTAAATCTTGCGTTGATAGATTGCCAAAATCTGAAGTTTTGGGTCTTTATACTGTTATTTCATCTGGGGATATCTTGACTGTCTTTCTGTTCAGAACTAAAATTGTACATGACCCCAGGAAAGAAAGTCACTTGGAATTAGCACATTTCTATTTGAATGTCTGTATGTTGTCCCGATACACACAATTTTGATCTGATTCTGAAATCTTCTCTGAAAAAAGTCGTGTACCTCCTTTGCTGCATCCAGATATATGCTGACCTGGAGGTGCTAGGCAACGACAGCTTCTGCTGCATCCAGATACATGCTGACCTAGCTGTACGTTGTCGCGCTATAGATCTAATACACCCGAAAGAGGCCCTCAAGTGCCCAAAAGAAACCCAAGAAACCTATATCAAACTGAGAAAACCTCATTTGATCTGTATATTATACCATCTCTCCTAAAGATCTATTCTGTTCTCTTCTCAACCTATTCCCAGTTAAGATTTCAGAAATCTGGATTGGACTTGTGAAATATGTGGTAGGGAAGATACTTGCATGATAGAGTGTGTTGTTTATATTTCCAGGATTTGATTAGTATTTATTTGGGTGTTCATTGTTAAGCAATCAACACATGATAAAACAGATTATATGCAGACCAAGACATTGTCAGGATATCTTAAAGGATGACATCAGTATACTCACCTACTACGATGAATCTTTGTGCATACCTTGATCGCGGGGGTATATCCTGAAGTGGGACACACTAGTATTTCAGTATAATAAAATTACCTTAAAGTATCATATGGTAATGGTACTTGAAATGTTCATGCATTTTGTTTAAAAGGACAAACATACTGGTAATCGTCTTGAACTGCTTTTCATGAAAAATTAAATAAAGAATTATCTAATAGTGTGAAACAGTTTGATTTTGTTGATATGATCTTCTTACCAATGATTCTCACAAAAATAGAGTGTTTATTGCTTTTGTTATTTTACTTGTTTTCAGAAAATATAAAAATCCAAAAATAGTGTCTTTTTCTGTTTAAAATTCTTAATGTACGGAAAACTGTTATTCTTGGAGGAATTGTTACTGATAGGGGGAGACGGTGTTAGAAAGTGAGTTCAAAATTTTAAATCATGCGGGTTATAGAGTGTGTGATTAAAAAGTTTTGCGTGTTGGTGATAAATTGAAAATGCTTAATCTGTGATACAGTTTAACTATCTCTTGAATAATAATAATTTGTTTAACTTATGTTGATAAAATTCTTATGGTTTCTCGAGATGTTTGTTTTATAGTAAACAGATTGAAGCAGTGTGTTGCTGAGAAGTTGATGTGAAGATGAGAGTTTGATTGGATGCATGGTAGAACCTCCTTTCTATATTGCAGACAAAGTTGAAGAGTTTGAAGATTGCTATACATATGCTGAACTGGAGTTTACTCAAACGCTAAAGTTTTTGAAGATTTGGTGATTGGATGCATCAGCTTAGGGGGAGTCTGTTGCTGACAGAAGCTGTTGAAGCTGAAGCTATCCAAAGACCAAAGACAGTGCAAGATTACATGAAGATTGCAAGATGAATGAAGACAAAGTTATTTTATGAAGCTATTGTCAAGGGGGAGTTTGTTGGTGCATGTTTGTGACAACAGCTTAGATTTGGTCTTTGGATATCTTGTAATTAGTTAAACGATAAACAGTTAGCGGGTTTAGCTTTGTAATAGTTAGTTGTAATGTTTGGGCTAAACAAAACCCAATTAGGGTGATGGGGGCGAATTGGGCTTGTCCAATTCGCAGTCCATGTTGGAAACCTTGGCCCAAGTAGTAACCTTGTGTTATATAAACAAGGTTAGGCTTTAGGGTTTAGGTTATTCAGCCAGAACATTGTTTGAGAGCAATTTCGTGAGAGACTTAGAGCTTGGACGAAATTCTGTGAAAGATCCATACGAATAGGGGACCTACATTAAGAAATATATGTGTTCGCGAACCGTTCACGAACACTTATCGATCGAGATTTTATGTTCGTGTTCGTTTGTTAAGGAAATGAACTTATTCGTGTTCGTTTGTGTTTGTTTGTTAATTTTAGGCAACGAATGTTGACGAACACAAATGAGCACAAACTAATGCTCATGAACACAAATGGAAACAAACGAACACAAACAATCGTTCATGAACATAATATATAATACACTGACACTTTTTAGATATTTAATTTGTCAGAATTTTGAAGTATTTAAATAAATATAAAAACTAAAAACACTAATGAACTATCGAACACAAACGAACATGTTACCGAACGTTCACGAACATAAACGAACGAACACGACCTATGTTCATGTTTGTTCATTTAACTAAACGAACGAAATTTCTTGTTCGTTTTCGTTTGTTTAATAAACGAACGAACACAAACGAACTTCCCGCCGAACGGTTCACGAACTGTTCGCCGAACGTTTGGTTCGTTTACAACCCTACTTAGGAGTGTGCGACTCCTGGGTGTACGATGTGCAGGGAGTGCTTGTACATCATGCAGTCTAGGTTGTACGTGAGTGTGTGCGACATGATCAACAATCATCTCATCAAATCAAACAGTAATTCATCCATTTTCCAGAATCAAAGGAAACAGAAATCACCACTTTGTACATTAATTCTTCTAATATCATTTCATCATGAAAAAATCAGATTTATTCATCAAAACGTTCATTAGATGGATCTAGACTCTTATTTTAAGAAAAATCATTATTAACATCAAATAGACCCAACTTTAGCATCATCAACTCTTTTTAAACATGGTGTTGTTAGGATCTGAGTTTCTTAGATTGTGTTGTTTAATAGAAATGGAAGATGAAACAGAGATGAATGTGCAGCGGGAATGGAAATAAAGTTTAACACACAATCAAAGTTGAATAGTTTTCAGCAAACATGATTTCATTTAGTCGAATGATTGTATCAATTACAAAGATCAACTATGCATGCATGCAACTAAACTCCCCTCAGCCTGAGCTCACTGATTTGTTCGTACAAGATGATTTGGTGCAAAAGAGCTAATAGAACAGTACATGTACTGTTCTATTTATAGTACAAACCTAACCACTAAGCATCTAAGCTGACGTCACCTAGACAGTGACATCTAACAAACTAACAAACTCTAACAACTGATACAAGCTAAACACTGATTATAATAAATGCTGATTATAAGTGCTTTTAGAGACCATCAACTATAGATAAACACTATCATTGGGCAAAGTCTAGGTCATGCACTGCTTATTGTGATCAAAAGTTGAGAACCAGTTTTGGCTTTTCATATCATTTGTTCTTCTGGCTTGATTGCATGGGCCAACAATCTCCCCCTAGAACAGATGATGCCAAAACACTTCCTTATTCTTGATCTTTATTCTCTCATCAGTTTTTCCCTAACTTGCCCTTTGAATTGCAGCTCAAAGTTAAGGGAATCTTCATCATCTTCATCCCTGCAGAGTTGACAAGTGTCTGGATGGTTCGTTCGCTTTGACCATCCGTTTGAGGGTGATAAGCAGTGCTCATGTCAAGACGTGAGCCAAAATATTTGTGCATCGCCTGCCACAATTCAGATATGAAACGTGGATCACGATCCGAGATGATAGTGGTTGGCACCCCGTGCCTAGAAACCACCTCTTTCAGATAAACAACAGCAACTTGCGAGAACTTATCAGTTTCCTTGATCGCAAGGAAATGTGCAGATTTCGTCAGACGGTCAACGATCACCCAGATGGCATCATTTCCGTTTTGAGTTCTTGGTAGCCCAGTGACAAAGTCCATGGCAATCTGTTCCCATTTCCACATGGGTATTTCCGGTTGCTGAAGCAACCCAGACGGTTTCTGGTATTCCACCTTGACCTTCTCACATGTCAAGCATTTACTCACGTATGTCGCGACGTGGGCTTTCATCTTCGGCCACCAATATAAGACTTTTAGATCCTGATACGTCTTATCAGAACCTGGATGAACAGAGTATCAAGACTTGTGTGCTTCATCCATCACAAGCTCTCTAAGGTGTCCGTACAAAGGGACCCATATTTGCTCCATGAAATAGCGAATACCGTCAGATCTTTCCACAAGTTGTTTCTCCAAGCCCCGCATGGCTTCAGCTTTAAGGTTCTCGTCCTTCAACGCTTCAGCTTGGACAGAACGGATCTGGTCAGGTAGATTAGAATGGATGGTGAGCTGCAAAGCTCGAACACTTCTAGGTTTCGTTTCCTTGCGACTAAGGGAATTAGCTACAAGGTTAGCTTTGTCTGGATGATACTTGATCACGCAATCATAATTGTTTAGGAGTTCCACCCAGCGATGCTGTCGCATGTTCAACTCTTTCTGGTCAAAGATATGCTGAAGGCTATTGTGGTCGGTATAAATAGTGCATTTGGTACCGTACAAGTAGTGCCTCCAGATTTTTAGCATAAATACCACGACCCCCAAATCCAAATCGTGAGTCGTGTAATTCTTCTCATGAACCTTCAACTGTCGAGAAGCATAAGCTATCACCTTCTCGCGTTGCATCAGCACGCAACCGAGACCCTGAATAGAAGCATCACAGTACACCACAAAATCATTGGTACCCTCAGGTAAAGACAAAATTGGGGCACTGCAGAGTTTTTGTGTCAATCGAAAAGCGTCCTCCTGCTTCATTCCGCAAGTATATACAACGCCTTTCTGCGTTAACACGGTAAGAGGCTGAGTGATCTTTGAGAAATCTTTAATAAATCTGCGATAGTACCTAGCGAGACAAAGAAATTGTCGCACCTCCGAAGGATTCTTCGGTGCCATCCAATTCTTGATAGCGTCAATTTTAGCAGGGTCCACGTGTATTCCCAATTCGTTGACTATGTCGCGAAGGAAGTGTATTTCTCGAATCTAGAAGTCGCACTTAGAAAACTTCGTGTAGAGTTGCTCCTTCCTCAGGAGCTCCAAGATAAGATACAAGTGCCGCTCGTGGTCCTCCTTGCTCTTAGAATAGATCAGAATGTCGTCAATGAACACAATGACGAAATTGTCGAGGTACGGTTTACACACACGGTTCATGAGGTCCATGAAAACCGTGGGCACGTTAGTTAGTCTAAATGGCATAACTAGAAACTCGTAATGGCCGTACCGCGTTCGAAAGGCTGTTTTAGGGACGTCTTCCTCTCGAACTCTCATCTTATGATAGCCCGATCTTAAGTTGATTTTCGAATAGAAGCTTGACCCTTGCAGCTGGTTAAACAGATCGTCGATGCGTGGTAAAGGATAATGGTTCTAAACTGTTACCTTGTTTAGTTCACGGTAATCTATACACATACGAAAGGACCCATCTTTCTTCTTCACGAATAGGACTGGGGCTCCCCAAGGTGAAGAGCTAGGTCGAATAAAGCCTCTATCCAACAGATCTTGGAGTTGATTAGACAGTTCTTGTAACTCCTCTGGTGCAAGACGATAAGGAGCATGAGCAATCAGGGTTGCTCCTGGCATAAAATCAATCTGAAATTCCACCTGACGGTGTGGAGGTAAACCTGGAAGTTCTTCGGGAAAAACATCAGGAAACTCACAGACAACTGGTAAATCTTCTATCCTCCTTTCCTTCGGCTGAGTGTCAGTAATAAGTGCTAGAATAGCAGGATAGCCATTTCGTAAGCACTTCTGGGCTTTCATAGCCGAAATGATGCCAACCATTGCACCACTTCGATGACCTTGAACAGACAGTGATTCTCCACTAGGGAGTGGTATACGTACGATTTTCTCCTTACAAAGTATGTCAGCGTAGTGCTTGGACAACCTGTCCATACCAACAACTACATCGAAACTACCAAGTGTAACAGGAAGAAGGTCAATGTCGAATATTTGACCCACAAGATCGAGTTTGCACCCTAATAGAACGTGTGAGGCTTCAATTGACTTGCCATCAGCCAATTCCACTACATGTTTGTTCGTGAGAGGTGTTGGAGTCAACCCTAACTGACGACTGAACCCCAAGGACACACAACTCCAATCGGCACCAGAGTCGAATAAAACAGAAGCAAAAAGGTTGTTCACAGAAAATGTACCAGTCACGACATTGCCATCGTTCCTAGCATCACCAGCTCTGATCGTAAATACTCTACCGCATGCACCATTACCACCATTATTCCCATTGTTGTTGTTCCCAGCATTGTTATTGTTATTGTTGTTTACCGCGTTGTAGTTGTTCTGACGGTTGTTGTTTTCGTTGTTATTGGTGTTCTGATTCAACTGAGGACAATCCCGCTTAATATGACCCTCGTCCTCGCACTGGAAGCATCCTTTCCTATTGCCTTGGTTCTGTTGGGGTTGCTGCCGCTGTTGTTGTTGCTGTTGATACTACTGTTTGACGTGTGCACATATATACACATTTTTATAATGAATTAACACACGATTTGGTTTTAAATTTATAAAAGTGATTTATACTTCAACATCAAAACACACACGAAAGGGCAAGTGTACCCCGTCATATATGTAGTAAAGTATCGGTAAGAACCAAGTGTCGATCCAAGGAAGTGGGCGGAGGAATAATACTAAACCTTTGTCATTAAATTACCGGTAGGAAGATAAGTTGTGTGCTTTCTAAAAACTAAAATAAGCATAAACAAATATTTATAAAAACATAATAGACTCCAAATAAGAAAATAGATATATAGCCTTGATTTATACACAACCTAAGCATGTGAACTAAGTCATTTTTGTCACTTAAAACATTTTGTCAATTCTTCATTTTCAAGACAATTAGTATCCCTTTCGGGAATCCTAACATGACAATCATTTAGAAAGCTAAAACGATAAACACACTTTAACCACCTAAAATTGTTCTTTAACGTGCAATTGATAAATGTCTATGAAAATCCCCTAAAGATAAGTTAGTCATCCGTTAGGAGTTTTCTAACCTCACTTAATCAAGGAAAGTGACACCGATAAACACAATGCAACCACCGAGACAAGCATAAACTAGATTAAATCACAACCGAGTTCATTTTACAAATCTTGCACATAAATTCACCAAGATAGCAATTTTGGCCTAAACTACTAACTAAGCTAAAATTTCATGGCAAGAATTCATAACAACACCATTTAACCCGTTATGGCCCTTACGTGAGGGAAAGCTTTCTTGATTAACAATAATTACCCCTTATTAAACCACTAACCATTTCTAGTATCATGGTGTACACATTTTAAACAAGTTAAACAAGTTAAGCATGTTCAAAGTCTACTAATACATGATTATTTAAGCTTCATCTTTCAATTATCTCAACTAACCATATACTAATCATCCAAGATAATTACTTATAATCAAGAAATCAACATCAATAAACAAGGTTGCAAACTAATCATCAAAGATTAACATAGAAAATGCTTCAAAGTGTCATTACAAACATAATTAACATACTAAAGGTTGTAATTAAGCAAGGGATACTAGTGTTTTTGCCCAAAGGCTTACAATAATACATAATCTTCAATCTAAATGCTTGAATTATAACAAAAACATGGAAAGATTGGAGAATCAAACCATAAACAAGCACAAGATTGAGTATCCGGATAGTAACGGAGCTAAACGGCACAATGGGGCTTGAATCCGGGTGAAAGCTAATGCCTCCGGAGCCTGTAAAATCGCCTGTGAAGCTCCCAAAAGTACAGAATTTTGAATAGAATGCTGCTGTCTGTTTTTTATAACTTTTTCAGATCGCACGGTCGTGCCATTAAAGTGCACGACCGTTCACTTTTGAATCACTGTTCACTATACTGTGTGACAACATCAGATCTTGACCAGTCTTCGTAGTCGCACGACCGTTCCATAGGTGACACGAGCGTGCATCTCTGGGTTAGGGTGGCACGAGCAGCTGCACTGGTGGTGCATTTCCGGGTTGCTTCTAGACATCGGATCCGCATGGGGTGCATCCAGCCGCACGATCGTTCAACTCCGGGATTTTGTTGCACTCCGGATCGCACTGGCTGTGCATTGCCGAGATGGGCTTTGTCGTCGGAACCGCACGGTGGTGCCGTGAGTCGCACGACCGTGCAACTTGCCCAGGTCAGAATTCTTCACAGAATCTTCGTAGCTTTGTCGTTTCGCCCGGAAACTCCTCGTTTTCATCATCTTCTTATTTGGCATGCTGTTTTAGGCCTGTAAACAAAAGTATACCTGATTAAGTATCTGATTCACGGTTTTACGGCCAAAAACGCATAAAGTGGGGGTAAAATGGGGGAATAAAGTATGTGTATTTTGGTGAATATCAAACCTCCCCACACTTGAACCTTGCTTGTCCTCAAGCAAGCTAAAACTAAAATGCAATAAAAGCTAGAATCTAACAAGAATGAGAATTTACAAACTATCTACTAATACAACTACAAACATATGGTTAGCCGGTTTTTCGAAAGACAACATCAATTGATTCAAACCAAACAAGCATATGCAAATATGTGTATAGATAACCAAAAAGCCATGACTTCACTTTCGATTGACTTAACATGCTAATCTTCACACACCTCACAATGTTCACACACACTCGGTTTTATTTGTGAAACATACATAAAATATGTATGTGCAATCACTCAATGCTTCGTCAATGAAACGTGTAATATCATAAGCTTGTCACAAGATCTTATCTCCACCAACTAACATGCTAAAAAGTGCAAATCAAGAGGTCTTTACGGGTTGTAACGATAGGCTTGGGTGAAGGGTATGGAATGGGAATTTTAAATTGACAAAATGGTTAAAACTCGGTAGTTACGTTTAACAAGCGTAAAACAATAAAACTATACATGCTTACGCCTTAAAAAGGCGGCTTTTGTGATATCGAGCTCATCAGCGAGATTTCATCATTTTAGCATTCAAAATTGCTCGAATTTTGTCGACTTCTCCCTATTTTAGGGTGTTTTATTTTCTGTTTTTGTTGTTTTTATTATTATTATTATTATTATTATTATTATTTTGATATATAAATATAATCTAATGGAATTGTACAATGGACAATTAACTATAAGAAGCGCTAGTTAAGCGATGATTTTGACCGAGTTTTAACACAAAAGGTTTAAAAATAAAAAGGCTAAATTTGGCTAAGTGGGTGATTATGTTGGGTAAACAAAGGGAACACGGGGAAGGCTCAACATGGTTAATCCTAAGGGGTAATGTAGGGTTTAGGGGAAACACAACACAAAGAACATGGCTAATAACAAAGGGGTTTTCTAGGTGCCTCTATCACTTCTACACAATTTCACACGTTTATGGTCTTAACAAGCATGCTAGTGACAAGTTCTAAACTACATGTGACATCCGGCTCACTCCTACTCCGAAATGAACAAATATATAACAAGTTTAAGGCTCAAATATGCTCACATAACGGAAGGAATGGGTAAAAGTGTGATGCAAGTCTTTCTTTGTTTGTCACGCTTTCTAGTTATATTTTTCAAAATTTATTTAGCTTGTCGGGTTTTTATCATATCTGAAGCTTTCTAAAACACAACTAACCGGTTTATTTACTAAACAAAATATACAATTTACTGATATTTTTGATTGATTTTTCTGATTTTTTTTAGGTAAAAAAAGTCAACATGTTAAACCCCATCCCCACACTTGAACTTCGCATTGTCCCCAATGCGAAACCCAAAATATAGAGAAAACGGAGAATAACACTCCCCTGAAGATGATTTAGATGAAACGAGACTTCAAAGCTGATTCTGTGGTGTGCTCCGGTCCAAGACTTGCTTCAAAAATCTGTAAGGATGTCACAAAGCAAAGCAAAGCAAAACAAAACAAAAGGTAGCGACAATCTAAACTCAAACAAAGCATAATTTACATACATAAAAGGAGTACTAAATATCCAAACATGAAAGAAAGCAAAGAAACGAAAATGTCTGAAAAATAAAGTACATAGCCGCGGGTGTTTGAAATGAAGATCAAAATGAACACCCAAGAAATAAACTACTAAAATATCATAACCACCAACTCACAACCCCACCTACTGCTCGTCATCGTCATCCGCATCTCCTCCCGTGCCGGATGGGCCTGCCCCTCCATAACCGCCTGGGTTCCCGAATGGGAACTGTGGGGGCTCCTAAAAGTAGTTGGGGAAAGCATTATGAAGACCCCCAAAAAGGTATGAAAACCCGGCCTGCACCTCCTGGCGCATGAAGTCTTGGTTCACCCTAATCGCCTCCTGGTTCGCCCGCAGTTGCTCCTGACTAACATGCAGCTGCTCTAAACTGGCCCGCTGCTGCTCGTGACTGACCTGCATCTGCTGGAACTAGCCATAGAACTCCGGATACGAAGGGATGCCGGGGGGCCAGTGCTGATACTGCGGTGAGTGGTGCTGCTGTGGTGAGTGTGGTGGTGAGTGCGGCGGCTCCTGATGCTGCTCCTCGTCTTCCATATCCTCATCCTCATCCTCCGCCGGCTCTGGAGGCAACGGTCCCAGACCTCATTGTTGAGCCCCTTCAACCTATCCTCACGATCTGTCTCTGCTATAATCCCCATCGCTTTCAGAGAATGGATGTCAACATACAAACCCTCGGTAACCAACGTAAGACCCTAAACCACCTCGTCAGTCATTATTCCCATGTTGTAAGCAATTTGGGTCACATACTGACCACCATGTATCTGACTGTTGGCGGTTCTACCCGAACTATGCATAAAGTAATCAGCCATCCTTGCAGCGAGGTTGATGTGGACCCCCTCCTTGAGCGCATAAAGAAATATAAGATCTGGTGTGGGACAGTTTCCCAAACTGTCCATGCGCCCGACGATGGTGTGGCTGAATATGTGGTGCATAACCCGAAGTAAAGGGTCTCGTAATCTTGAAGCTTTGGACATCCTAGGATCATATGGGTCGCCAACCGCAATTCGTGCCCAAAACTCACCCCTCTCGTCTTCGCTGGGGAAGGTAAATTGATTAGTGAAGACCTCGGAATCCATTTCTTCATCGGTGTATATTCCGAGTCTTCGACCTAACCATCTCACGGTCCACTTGTGCCAACGACCGCCTAACCTGAAATTTATCCGTTTCGCATAGCGGAAGTCAGGATTTTTACTCGCTTTTGGCTTTTCGTACGAGTAGGAAGCGAAGAATTCTAGCGTGGGTTCCAAATAAATCGGGCGGTCGATGTTGACCAAACGCGAGAATGGAAGTGTCAACAAGTTTTCAAGCCGCTCACGCTGGTTTAACTCGATCATTACATTCCAATCTAATCTTCTAGGGATGCCGAATTGATTCCGCCTATTCCATAGCGCATGAAGTTTCGGAATGCAAAGACTTTCCCGCTCGTTGTCGGGGTTGAATTGTAGGAAGGGATGTGTCACACCCCAACCGATGGCAGAATCATCGGGGCGCAGCACTAGGCGAATCAGATTGCTCAAGAGAATCTATAACAACTAAATTGCGACAGTATTTAATGCGTTCATTATCCCATATTAATAAATAAGTACAATCACATAAGCTGCCATGAATTTTCATGTTCTCTCAAACTATATAAATCCGACAACCTAGATTTTAGGTGTGTTTCTAGACTTCCTAGCTTGATTTGATGTAGACTGCGACTAAACCTGCAAAATACGTTAAAACAACGTCAATACAAAAGTATTGGCAAGTATACAAGTTTTGATAGAGTAGCGTAAATAGATAAAAAATGCTGCGAATTACCAAATACATAAACGAGATACCTCAACATACATGCATTTAAGACCGATACTACCAGCTAAGTCACTCGAGCTGCGATTACGATTGCTATTCATCCTAACTAGACCCCGTCGGGTGCTATAGTACTATACAAGTTAAGGCGGGACCTCGCGAGTATAAGTCCTAACACATATGTAACTAGCATCACGTATAAATATGCATAACAGTTATTCGCATGTGATAAATAGTTTAAGCATTCGATTAGTTTGATTTGATAAAAACGTATGTTACACCCAAAAATGCGATAAAAAGGGGTTCGAGTATGCTCACAGTTGGTGCTCAGCAAGTAAACACAACTTGGTTGGATTGAAGGGAGTGCGTCTGAGAATAGCCTTATTACAGATTGATAGCGTAAGCGTTGAACAGTGCGGTAAACGGTGGCGAGTGAACCAAGCGTCAAATGGTAATCCGATCGGATGGCAATCCGATCGGATGGCCAGCCGATCGGGTGGCAATCCGTTCGGATGGTCATCCGATCGGATGGCCATTCGATTGGATTGTCACCTCGTTTGGTGAAGATGTGTTTGTGTATGATGGTTTGACTTTTGAAGTTTTCGTTGTAGCATTTTGAAAACAGAGGAGTATCTCTACCCTTCAGGTCGATCGATCGAACGGCGGCTCGATTGGGTGACGATCCGATTAGTAGGACACTTAGTGTGAACAAGTTCACAGCAGTTTGTCACTCGATCGGATTGCAATCCGATCGGGTGGCAATCCGTTTGGAACTGACTATGTATTGATCATGCTGAAAATTGTTTAAGTGTCGAGGTCCCAAACATCACATGGTCGGATGGTCGTTCGATCAGGTGGCTATCCGATCGGACGGCAATCCGTTCGACGTTCAAGACTTTGAAAAGTTGAAATGATAGTTTAAGTGAGGAACCCAGTGCAAGCCGATCGGACGGCTGCCCGGTCGGGTGGCAGTCCGATCGGGTGGTAATCCGATCGGATGGCATTCCGTTCCAACTGCCTTGATCGTCTTGACACTTGATTGTTTTGAAAGTTTGTGGTTTTAATCGAGACGATGTGATAACGTGCCAAACAACAGAACTCCATTACGAACCAAGTCTTCCGATTGAACCGGAATCACCCTGGTCCGATCAGTTAACTGTCCGTAACGGTTGTTCATGCTTAACCCGAAATCGGTTGTCTCTTTAGACAGAATCAGCCTTGGAACCAACACTTCACTTAAAATGAGTAGAAGATCGGAACGAGCTCTGATTCCATCGGTTTTGAGTGCATTGAGTGTAAAAGAGTGGAAAGAAAGTTGAAAAAGTTTCTTTCAATCCTTTTATCATTGAAGTTTCTAGATCTATGCGAAATTGTAGTGAAATCATGTGGAAATCCTTCAGATCTGAGTTATTCTAGGTGGAATGAGGCAAACATTTGAAGTTCATACAAATTCCATGATGACCTCACCCTAGAACACCTCAAATCCATTGATTTCATGGTTAAAAGTTAAGATTCAAAGGTGAAAAAGATGAAGAAGTGTGTGTGGATCAAAGAAGTACAAGATTTGAGTTGTAAACTTACAAAAATCGTGAGGAATCGAGAGGAAAAGCCCCAAAAGCGTGCTGGTCGAGTGAGAGCTGTCACATCACTGTTCAAGTGATGTGACAAGTGCTATTTATAGGTGAAGTGGAGTGAAGGGGAAGAAGTGCAACGGATCGGATGGCTGTCCGATCGGGTGGCTGTCCGATTGGGTGGTAATCCGATCGGATGGCCACCCGATCGAGTGGTCACTCGATCGGTGGTCTCCGGCGAATGGCGTTTCGTTGTTTCGTTTTGTTCGTTAAGCGTCGCGATTGTTTGGTTACACATTTTCATACCCATATTCATATATTTATTATAATTGGTCACATAGGGTCGTATATAAATATCCATATCTCAAATCCTGGGATAATTGAGTTACGCGTGCCTGCGAGTGCGTTTTATTGAGTTTTGAGTTGCACTGCGACACATCACGTCTATCAAGGAGGGTAGAATTGGTCCTCACTTGACATCTTCGTGGTTGTCAGCAGGTGCAATGTGATGTGATAGCGATAAAGTATGCGTAATATGGGAAAATACTGTGAAATAGCGATGTATGCGATATAGCTACATTATGATCCGAATCTCTGGTGCTAGGCGTAACGAGTGTAACGACTAGTAACAACGCATGAACGTGCCAGTTGTTACAGGATGGTCCATCTGCATGAGGAATGTTGTTAGAACAAGAGGAGCAGGAAAATTTCAAACAAAAACAGCCTAAACACATAGTTATGAAGGTTCTGTAATACTGATCTGGGCCTTTCGCACGAACGTGCGACCAGACGCATGGCCGTGCGTCACCGATGATCAGTGATGGTGGTCGGCATCTGTCGGACTTGCACGGCGTGCAATCAATGGCACCACCGTGCATCACCGAGACCACAGCAATCCTTCGTGAACAACCGCAATCGCACGGACCGTGCCAAATTAGAACGAGCGTGCGACTCCGTTTTCTGCAGATTCTTAACCCCGGAACAGAACAACCAGATTTTTCTGAAAATCAAAATTTTTTGGGGAAACGGGGGTTAGAAAATCGACCGAATGTTCACGAAATGCATCAATCTTACAAGGGTTAGGGCTTCAATTGTGTTTATGAAGGGAACCCTAAAAAGCCTTGAAGAAATTGAACAAATCTACCCTAGAACAAGGATGAAACTGAAAATCGAAGAGAAAAAACATACCGTGCGAAAGGATCTAAGAAACCGTGCGAAAAATGTTGCGATTTTGGGGAAAACTCGGTCTGGAACGGCTGGTGCAGTAGGGTTTTCGCGAATGAGAAAGGGGGCTGCAGATAAGGGTTTTTATACTGCACAAGTGACCAAACTGCCCATGGCCTCTCGCACGGTCGTGCGACATGACTAACGGTCGTGCGTGTCCGACTTTGTGTGACCCTGGCACGATGATCTCGGCATTGCACTGGGGGTGCGACTCGAGATGCTGGCCGACCCGCAACCGCACGGTCGTGCGGTATCTGGCATGGCCGTGCCACATCTGCAGATCAGTTTTTTTCTGTAGAAATCATTTTCAGCAGCTGATTCGACCTTTTTTCGCCATTTTTGCACTCCGTAAACTGATTTAACATTATTCCCTTTTAGAACCTTCGCTCGGCATGTTAAAAAATTGTACGAACCTACGAAAACTACCAAATACGCCAAAAACACCTAAAAACGGTAAAAACAAAAATATGGACAATTTTACCCCTAAAGTGACAAAGACGCTATTGCTACATTTTTAATCCTCGAGTCAGTAGCGTAGACTCTCCTCCCCACACTTATGATGTGTGCGGGACATGGAGTTTGATAACCTCCACCGCCGACTCGATCGGCCCGGCAACGTAAAGCTTCGAACGATGACCATTTACCTTGAAAATAACGCCATCCGCGTTCTCTATTGCAACAGTCCCATATGGAAATACCTCTTTTACCGTGTTTGGTCCTGTCCAACGTGAATGTAAGTTTCCCGGAAATAAACGCAACCTCGAGATGCAGCGCAATCGCACGAGATCTTTCACGAAGACGTCTCCTCAGATCATGCTCAGGCTCGTCTGACGGCTCAACAGGGTCGGGAGCGGGGGTTGAGGACATCAACCGGCAAACGAAAAATAGACCGATATGAATATTTTATTATTATATAAGGTTGTTTTTTTTGGCTGAAATGAAACAGAATTTATGTAAATAAGGCTGAAAAATTTTATAAAAATTTGAAAATGGGCCCAAAATTTTTATAAAAATCGTAATGAATCAAATAATCGAATCGGCTAGTATAAAAATGATTTTTCGGAGCCGAAAACTCAAAGAATAAATGAATAATGAGTTCGAATCCGAACAAATAAATGGAATAAAAATTTCACAAGTGTTTAAAATAGACTTGGGAAACGAATAAATTAAATTAAAACAAGAAATATTAACAAATAAATAAACGAATATATGAATCGGAAGATATTCACAAATATTAACAAGTATGTGCACCGATAAAATAATGACTCGGGTCGTTCCTAAAGCTCGCCAAGTCCCCGGCATCGGCGCCAAAAACTTGACGTGTGCTCGTATATACATATTTTTATAATGAATTTACACATGATTTGGTTTAAAATTTATAAAAGTGATTTATACTTCAACATCAAAACACACACGAAAGGGCAAGTGTACCCCGTCATATATGTAGTAAAGTATCGGTAAGAACCAAGTGTCGATCAAAGGAAGTGGGCAGATGAATAATACTAAACCTTTGTCATTAAATTACCGGTAGGAAGAAAAGCTGTGTGATTTTCTAAGAACTAAAATAAGCATAAACAAATATTTATAAAAACATAATAGACTCCAAATAAGAAAATAGATATATAGCCTTGCTTTATACACAACCTAAGCATGTGAACTAAGTCGTTTTTGTCACTTAAAACATTTGGTCAATTATTCATTTTCAAGACAATTAGTATCCCTTTCGGGAATCCTAACATGACAATCATTTGGAAAGCTAAAACGATAAACACACTTTAACCACCTAAAATTGTTCTTTAACGTGCAATTGATAAATGTCTATGAAAATCCCCTAAAGATAAGTTAGTCATCAGTTAGGAGTTTTCTAACCTCACTTAATCAAGGAAAGGGACACCGATAAACACAATGCAACCACCGAGACAAGCATAAACTAGATTAAATCACAACCGAGTTCATTTTACAAATCTTGCACATAAATTCACCAAGATAACAATTTTGGCCTAAACTACTAACTAAGCTAACAATTCATGGCAAGAATTCATAACAACACCATTTAACCCGTTAAGGCCCTTACATGAGGTAAAGCTTTCTTGATTAACAATAATTACCCCTTATTAAACCACTAACCATTTCTAGTATCATGGTGTACACATTTTAAACAAGTTAAACAAGTTAAGCATGTTCAAAGTCTACTAATACATGATTAATTAAGCTTCATCTTTCAATTATCTCAACTAACCATATACTAATCATCCAAGATAATTACTTATAATCAAGAAATCAACATCAATAAACAAGGTTGCAAACTAATCATCAAAGATTAACATAGAAAATGCTTCAAAGTGTCATTACAAACATAATTAACATACTAAAGGTTGTAATTAAGCAAGGGATACTAGTGTTGTTGCCCAAAGGCTTACAATAATACATAATCTTCAATCTAAATGCTTGAATTATAACAAAAACATGGAAAGATTGGAGAATCAAACCATAAACAAGCACAAGATTGAGTATCCGGATAGTAACGGAGCTAAACGGCACAATGGGGCTTGAATCCGGGTGAAAGCTAATGCCTTCGGAGCCTGTAAAATCGCCTGTGAAGCTCCCAAAAGTCCAGAATTTTGAATAAAATACTGCTGTCTATTTTCTATAACTTTTTCAGATTGCACGGTCGTGCCATTAAAGTGCACGACCGTTGACTTTTGAATCACTGTTCACCATACTGTGTGACATCAGTAGATCTTAATCGGTCTTCGTAGTCACACGACCTTTCCATAGGTGGCACAAGCGTGCATCTCCGGGTTAGGGTGGCACGAGCAACTGCCCTGGTGGTGCATTTCCGGGTTGCTACTAGACATCGGATCCGCACGGGGTGCATCCAGCCGCACGGTCATTTAACTCTGGGATTTCGTTGCACTCCGGATCGCACTGGCTGTGCATTTCCGAGATGGGCTTTGTCGTCGGAACCGCACGGTGGTGCCTTGAGTCGCACGACCGTGCAACTTGCCCAGGTCAGAATTCTTCACAGAATGTTCGCAGCTTTGTTGTTTCGCCCGGAAAGTCCTCGTTTTCATCATCTTCTTGTTTGGCATGTTGTTTTAGGCCTGTAAACAAAAGTATACCTGATTAAGTATCCGATTCACGGTTTTACAGCCAAAAACGCATAAAATGGGGGTAAAATGGGGGAATAAAGTATGTGTATTTTGGTGAATATCACTGTTGCTGTTGCTTTGGAAACGGAGCCCTGCAATCTTTTGCCATGTGTCCCACCTTATCGCACCTATGGCAGGCTCGGGTACACGGTCCACGATGATGATAGTTGCACTTGTTACACTTTAGCTGCCTTCCCACGTAGGAGCCTTGGTTCGGATTGCTGCTTTGACCTTGATTAACAGAGGATGACTGGCTGAAGCTACGACTATTGCTGTTGCCAGGCTTTTTCTGTGATTGACTTGCGCTGGACACCTTGTCTGTATCGCTCCATTTACGCTTGTTGTCATTAGTAGGAGTAGTAGCAGCAGTAGCAGAAACACGAGGTGGTAGCGAACCACGCTCGACCTCCTGGTCTGTAATCTTGTGTCCTAAATGAATGATTCGAGGCAGGTTGTCAAGGTTTGCAACAGTAACTAAACCCTTGAACTGCGGTGCCAAGCCATTGATGTACAGCTCAATTCTCCGATGTGGTGGTCGTGATAATTTAGGACACATGTTCGCCAGTTCGTGATATCGTTTCGTGTAAGCCTCGATCTCAGATCCCACCATCTTCAAGTTGTAGTACTCACTTTCTAGTTTCTGAATTTCATCACGAGGACAGTACTCCTCCCGCATCAACTCCTTGAAATCTTCCCAAGTAGTTGCATTTGCCATCTCGATGCCTAGCATCTGGACCTGGGCATTCCACCAAGTTAAGGCACCATCCTCTAGTGTGCCTGTAGCATACTTCACCTGGTCCCCTACGGGACAGTTACACATAGCAAAAACTGACTCGGCTTTCTCGAACCATCGGAGTAGTCCCACTGCTCCTTCGGTTCCACTAAACGTCTGAGGCTTACAATCCATAAACGTCTTAAATGTACAGGCACGCGAATTGTTCTGGTTCGCGGGTTGCCCTAAAGATGAGAGAAAACACAACGCACGAGTGAGTGTCGCATACACGACACAGGAATAGTGAGTGTTTGGTACATAACATACCAGCCTGCTGAGCTGCTAAGGCTTCAGCCACGCGAGTATTGATTAAATCGGTCACTTCCGACTAGGACATGACAATGTTGCCACGTCCACCGCCATGACCACCACCACGTCCACCGTTACGTCCACCACATCCACTCATGATTCTATATCAGAAAAATGAAAAAGGTTAAGGGTCGGGATTGAGTAGGAGTCAAACATTGCTATGACTTCCACGGATTACTAAATCCTATCATCATGCCAGATAATGGAACATAACCCTTCTCACACTTGTTAAGCCTCACTGGGACCCACATGCACCCCACATTATCATTATGTGTGCACCCATAATGATAATGCAATTTGCTTGTTTGTCTCAGCTCCTCTTAACTCGCGCTAAAAGGTTCCTCAAATTTGAGTAGCAAAGCAGGGACATCACAAAACATGGATCACAAAAGTCTAGAGGAAATGGCACACTATTGATCACATAACATAGGCAAAAACCACATGAGTTTATACTGTAGTGCTAAGTGTGCAATCACATGCAATGTTATACGTAAGTGTACACTAGTTGTGCAATGCAAAACGAGAGACGAACCTTGCAATCTGGAGCTGAGTGTCATGGTCGATTTCAAACTGTTTGGTTATAGTCTGGTTTTATAAAAGCGTTTTAAAACCTAGTTCACTATAACTAGTGGCTCTGATACCAAACTGTCACACCCCCAAAATACCACATGCGGAAACCCTGCGAGACGTGTGACGTACCAGGATCCAGCCACCAATCACATTGAGCTGTAACAAGATATTAAATAGAACTTTCCATTTATCATGATATTGTATTTTCAAAACATAACTTAAAACCAATACGTTCAGCGGAAACATAAAGTAAATCAATGTTCAAATGTTTCAAAACCAAGTGTATGAAAACCAATAAGCTTGTCACATGTTTCCAAGAGGCTCGACCCATGACCACTCCAGCAATCCCAGGTAGCAAGTTCCATGTCCAAGAATCTAACTACCTGCAAGCATGCAGACAAGTGTAGCAGCATAACGCTGGCGAGTTCAAAGTTTGTCAAAAACGTTTAGTTACAAAATATTAATTTAAAAGCATGTTGATAATAACTCGATACCGCAAGATGGCGTCAGTTTGTTTGCCTTTCCCCAATGCTCTATCAAACATTGGTCGAGTGGTTAAGGTCATTAGTTCACGCCCGTCCTCCCCGGTACTGTGTGAGGGTGCCAAACCTAATAGCGTTATCAACTAATAACCCCGTTGCCTCCCCGGCAACTAGTTCGGTAGTAGATGGGACTTAAGTGATAGAAGGTGAGTGTATTATCCAACATCCTAGTTTAACATTCCAGTTAAACCCAATAACCCATTATTCCTCCCTGGAATAATTCCCCGATGTCCCTCCCCGGGACGCATGCTTGAAAAAGAGCAATGAACTCACCTTAGATTTGCTCGGTAAGACTAGTTACTCGTTTACGGTTGGTCAACCAAGTCCTAACGTGGTTACCAATAAAAATCAGTTTCGTACTTCAAGAAATACACACATTGTTGTCACGCAACACGTATAACATTGTAGTTCAATATCACATACAGTTTACTATCACTTAAACACATAGTACATTAGTTCACAATGTTCGGCTCAATAATACAAACATAAAGCCCAAATAATGCACAGTCTGTTGCAAGTGTGTGGTCCACTGTAGATCCGTGGCCCAACATACAACGTTCAGCCCAAATACCAGTTCAAGTTTTGTTTCAAGTGATAATCAATCGAGACTATGAGGTCTCGACTCGCAACCCCTGAGGTCTCGAGTCGCAACCGGCGATCTCCAGTGATGAGTTCAATTGTCGAGACCATGAGGTCTCGAGTCAAGTCTCGAGTCGCAACCGGACTCGCAACCGCTAGTCTCGAGTTCTCTTGTTTGATGATGGTTGGTCTCGAGTCGAAACCATGAGGTCTCGACTCACAACCTCAGTCGAGACCCGGTAGATGTAACCAATTCCCTTCTTTGTTGCCCACTATCTCTGTAACATCAGTTAGCAAATTTGGCAGTTTCAATCAGATCAAATATCACATTAAATCAGCAATTATACACGTTCAAAAAGTATAATCATGATCAACTATTTTTATGAATCATTTTGAACATTCAAACCGAATCATTGGAGTAGTTATTTCAACCATCATTCGTTATCATGCGGTTCCAGATCATTAATTAATCGAAACAACTATCATCGATCATAATCATCATTCAAACCCAATCAAAACTCTTATGTGTAAGAACCCTAACTCACTATTCGATCATCATGACCATTAACAACACATCATCCTTTAAATCAGTTTTAATTACATAATCATACCAATGAGTACAACGTTAAACAGTTCTAGATCATCGAGTAACATTGCTCATGCCCCTAAATCGATTCTAACAGTTTGTTAGTGCAAGTTTGTTCATCAAGGATCTTACTAACATGAAACCCTAACACAATTCAACATATAAGAACATAATCAAACATCCACTTATGTTGATCGATAGATAATAAGGACGAATACTAACCGGATGAGATGATGGAACCAAGATCTCGAACAAGAAATCTATGGGCTGCCGTCGAGAGAGAGGGAGGAAGAGAGAGTAGGGTTTGCTAGTTTTGTGTTTAGTGAGATTGTGAGAGCCATACACATAAACCATGTACGTGTAAGCGCTTAACAAGTGAGCCAGGCTTCCATAGGCTTGTTTGGATTGGGCCGAGAATTAGTAGAGAAGGAAAGGGGTTCGACCCATAAGACTAAGTATCATAAAACATGACGTTTAACATTTATCGCTTAAGACAATCAAGCATAATCAAACACGTTAACCATTCAATTATAATCAAACATGTACATGTGATTCACTCCATAAGACAAAGCATGCAAGGACCAATACATTGAACGACTGTTGAAATACGAGTTGTCACATGCTCGGTTGGTTATTTACTTGTTTCCAGTTGGTCAACCACATCCTATTATGGTTACCATTAACAGTTGGGTTCGTATGTAAGTAATCCATGTATATCAAACAGGTTCATGTAGTACTTAGTCAAGCAAGTGGGCCACATACGATTAGTATCATAGCATCAATAGTCCAGTAAGTGTATTCTAAGTGTGTGGCCAGTGTTTCAGTATGCGATCCAAATTCTGTTGGTGGCCCAATAACCAGTGTATGGCCCAAATAAGTTTAAAGTATGTTTCAGGTGGGATATCAGTTGAAACCACGAGATCTCGACTCGCAACCTTAGAGGTCTCGAGTCAAAACCAAAGGTCTCAAGTGGCAAAACATTGGTCAAAATCTTCAAGATTTCGAGTCAGGCTTTGAGTCAGAACCAGACAGTTTTCGACACGCAACCAAGCTCCTCTTGAGTCCCATTGTTGTATGATATCGAGTTATGTGTCGGAACCATAGAGATCTCGAGTTGGAACCAACAGGTTTCGACTCACAACCTCAGTTGGAACCCCATGAAGTCTAACTGATCTAAGCCCTTATTATCAACTATTCCATAAAATCAGCTAACATTTTATCACATTCGCATTAGATCAAACAGCACAACTTTTTCAACTATTACTCATGTTCATACAAACCCTAATTGCCGTCGTACATCAAAACAACATAACCTACAACATGTTTCTTTGATTTCACATAAACATAAATCATGGACCACATTAATCAGCAATTAACATCCTCATCAGTCGTACAAATCAGATTCATGCAACCACAGTTTGTCATCAAAATCAAGTCATCGAATTCATTAGACATTTGAACATCTTTCATGCAAACTAAACCAGAATTTCTAGCAACCCTCGTTTACAGTTAATACCAATCACACCACCAGATTAAGTCTAACAGTTTGTTATCATCATAAAATTATTAAATCATATCATCCATGTTTCACGCGATTAAAACCATGCTATCATCATTCCGTCGGTCACTGAGTGGGAAAGGATAGGAGTTAGGGTTTGTTATTTTGTGTGTGTTGCAAAATTATGGGGAGGACACACAAAATCAAAGAGTGTGTGTGGCTGTTTGGGCCGAGAGTCGAATACAAAGTGAAGGGGAAGGTTCGGGCCGAGATCAAGTTATACTAGTGTGTAGTATGAGGCTAAGTTTTATAAAATATAAACACTTAACATTTAACAATCAATTATAAACAACACATTAATCAGTTCACATAATGTACTCATGGTTACAACGTAAACCAAGAACATGAAAAAGAGTGATACATAGGAAAAGACCTTGAACTTTCGGGTTGTCACATCATCCCCAACTTGAAAGAAATTTCATCCCAAAATTTTGTAAGCAGTCTTAGGGAAATGAAGTGATAGATCAAGATGATTGTGGGTTTTCCTTTGGTGCCCTAGGTTTCCACTTGCATCAACGGTCATTGTAAAAGTTTGTGAAATCTTTGGAGTATTGTAGTTATTGGATATTGTATATTGTATTTCTATACATTCCAATTCTTGCACAATGTACCGAAAAAAATAAGATTGCAGACCCTGTGGTAACTAAAAAACACTATTCTTACAGAAGTAAAGACGTGTATGTGAATAATAATAAATTAGATGGTACTCTGTACCGTATTTCTATAACAAAATTTGATGGTATTATAACACCGATCTGGTTATCAATAAAACCCTAGGCTCATAACGCTAAACGAAATACGGCAAAACCAAATCTACCACCATATTTTAAAAACAAATCAAGATGGAATCTAGCTATTTGTCGCATTTACGCTTAAATGAAAGAGAGTCGTATAATTTTTTTAAAATTTGATATCATGTGTAATACATAACTACAATTTTATTTATATTTATAATTGTATTTGAGATTTAATCATTTACCAACAAAACAATTGCACAAGCAAACAATAAAACTAACTGAATTAAGAAGAGTGCATTTAATAATAAAGATATGTTTATATATAAAAAGTTGATTATAATTTTAGTGCATTAAATAACAAAAATATCATTTTATACTGTGACGACTATAAATATATTTGATATGGATATATTTTGAACCATACCATCTTATTCTCTACAACATAGCTATTGAAATGTAATTTCTACTAAAGATGTTTTTATAACATTCTTTGAAAAGTAGATGGGTTAGTTCTTTATGCAAAAGAAATTTCTACAACATTTTGCTTTTCATAGGGTTCCATTATTTATTCAAGTAAATCTTGGTGCTTTCTTAAAGCTTTGATGGTACACTATGAACAATCAACATGTTATGGAAAATTTCATCTTTTATATTTGAGGGCGAAAGGGTATTTATCGGTAAGGATACATAAAAAAATTGGTATATTTTTCTCACAATTGCTACAAATTATATAACACATTGTTCTTTTCTATATTTGACAAGAACGAAAATTTAGTTTTCGAATTACACACTTGATAACTTTAATATATACCCACAAGTTTGTTAGTGATTGTTGTAAAACCAACGGTTTGAGAATAACCTATGTGTTTGATTGATTTAAGTTATGATAGTTTAGTAATATAATGTAATAAAACATATTTTAACTATAGGCTTACGTTTTCTAATTTCATTTAGTAATTTTGATTTATTTTTACAGGTTTTTTGCCATTTTGATAAGCTTTGTTGGGAAGATTTTTCTTTTACATAATATAAGAAAGTGTTTAATTATTTCTAACAACTCTTTATGACTACCATATTTTGTTAAAATATTTCCTCCAATTTGTATATTTGGAATGGTCATACGTAATTTTATGATTATCAACATTAGATGTACTAATATTTAATTAACTGTAATTTATTATTAAAAACATGACTAAAACACAAGAAATAAGATGGTTTTTAAGCGTCATATAAATTAATTTTTAATCCGTAAGTCTTTAAAGCCTACCTCTATAGAATATATACGCTTTTAATGTTTTATGCATACTTTGATTACTGCATTAACTTAATGGATATTTTATAACAAAAGAAACACAGATCATTTAAAAAATTAACTTAAATGAATGCAATCCTTAATGCAAGGATTTAAATTAAACTACTTACCATAGTAGGTGATAAACAATATGTAACCTTCTATCTTAAAAAAGTAGAATTAGATAGCTTGAGGACGTAACAAAGTAATATATCAACAGATGCTTACAATACATTTTCCGGTGTGCTATGAAATCACATACCTTATATTAAGGCAAAACAATAATCATCTAAAATTATACTGTTTTAGTAAATGTGATTCTCTATGTAGTCGTTATTAGACGTCGCTATATTTATTTTCTGGCGTCTTTCATCTTTTATTGACTGGAAATTGTGTTCCTAATAACTACACAATTATCATATCTTAAACGTTCTTAAAGGGATGTATGGCCAAGGCTATAATAGGTTTCCACTTGCTTCAACCGGTCATTGTCATAGTTTGTGAAATCTTTAGAGTATTGTATTTATTGGATATTGTATATTGTATTTCTGTTTATTCCGATTCTTGCACAATGTACCGAAAAAAATAAGATTGTAGGCCCTGTGGTAACTAAAAAACACTATTCTTATAGAAGTATAGACGTGTGTGTGAATAATAATAATAAATTAGATGGTATTCTCTGCCCTATTTCTACTACAAAATTTGATGGTATTATAACACCGATCTGGTTCCAAATAAAACCCTAGGCTCATAATGCTAAATGAAATACGGCTAAACCAAATCTACCACCATATTTTAAAAACAAATCTAGATGGAATTCTAGCTATTCGTCGCATTTACGCTTAAATGAAAGACAACCGTAGAATTTTTTTTTAAAATTTGATATCATGTGTATTACATAACTACAATATTATTTATACTTATAATTGTATTTGAGATTTAATCATTTACCAACAAAACAATTACCCAAGCGAACAATAAAACTAATTGAATTAAGAAGAGTGCATTTAATAATAAAGATATGTTTATATATAAAAAGCTTAATATAATTTTAGTGCATTAAATAACAAAGATATCATTTTATACTGTGATGACTATAAATATCTTTGATAGGCATATATTTTTATAACATTCTTTGAAAAGTAGATGGGTTAGTTCTTTATGCAAGAGAAATTTCTACAACATGTTGCTTTTCATAGGGTTTCATTATTTATTCAAGTAAATCTTGGTGCTTTCTTAAAGCTTTGGTGGTACACTATGAACAATCAACATTTTATGGAAATTTTTATCGGTAAGGATACATAAAAAAAATTGGTATCTTTTTCTCACAATTGCTACAAATTATATAACACATTGTTTCTTTTCTATATTTGACAAGAACGAAAATTTAGTTTTCGAATTACACACTTGATAACTTTAATATATACCCACAAGTTTTTTAGTGATTGTTGAAACACCAACGGTTTGAGAACAAGCTACGTGCATAAATGTACATTTTTTGTGTTTTTCCTAACCACACACACATCACTAAATTGGTTTTATTGATTTAAATTATGCTATTTTAGTAATATAATTTAATAAAACAAATTTTAACTATAAGCATTACGTTTTCTAATTTCATTTAGCAATTTTGAGTTTGATTTGATTTTTTACATGTTTTTTTGGCATTTTGATAAGCTTTGTTTGGAAGATTTTTCTTTTACATAATATAAGAAAGTGTTTAATTGTTTCTAACAACTCTTTATTACTACCATATTTTGTTAAAATATTTCCTTCAATTTGTATATCTGGAATGGTCATAAGTAATTTTATGATTATCAACATTAGATCTACTAATATTTAATTAACTCTACTTTATTAAAAACATGACTATAACACAAGAAATAAGATGGCTTTTAAGCGTCATATAAATTAATTTTTAATCTGTAGGTCTTTAAAGTCTACCTCTATAGAAAATAAAAGCTTTTAATGTTTTATGCATACTTTGATTACTGCATTAACTTAACGGAGAATTTATAACAAAAGAAACATAGATCATTTAAAAAAATTAACTTTCATGAATTCAATCCTTAATGCAAGGATTTAAATTAAATTACTTAAAAAGTTAGAATTAGATAGCATGAGGACGTAACAAAGTAATATATCGACAGATGCTTACAATACATTTTTCGGTGTGCTATGAAAACACATACCTTATATTAAGTCAAAACAATAACATTTAAAAAAAAATTATATTGTTTTAGTAAATGTGATTCTCTATTTAGTCATTATTAGACGCCGCTATATTTATTTTCTGGCGTCTTTCATATTTTATTGACCGGAAAGTCTGTTCCTAATAACTATACAATTATCATATCTTAAACGTTCTTAACGAGATGGATGGCCAAGGCTATAATGGGTTTCCACTTGCTTCAACGGTCATTGTAAAATTTGTGAAATCTTTGGAGTATTGTATTTATTGGATATTGTATTTCTGTACATTCCGATTCTTGCACAATGTACCGAAAAAATAAGATTGCAGACCTTGTGGTAACTAAAAAACACTATTCTTACGGAAGTAAAGACGTGTGTGAATAATAATAATAATAATAATAATAATAAATTAGATGGTATTCACAACCCCATTTCTATAACAAAATTTGATGGTATTATAAGACAGATCTGGTTCTCAACAAAACCATAGGCTTATAACGCTAAACGAAATACGGCTAAACCAAATCTACCACCATATTTGTCACACCCCCAAAATATTACATGAGGAAACCCCGCGAGGCGTGTGACGTACTAGGATCCAGCCACTAATCACATTGAACTAATACGAAGTATTAAATAAAAGTTCCCATTTATTAAGATATTGTATTTTCAAAACATAACTTAAAACCTAGCATGTTCAGCGGAAGCATAACGTAAATCATTGTTCAAGTGTTTCAAGATTTAAGTGTATGAAAACCAATAGCCTTGTCACGTGTTTCCATGCATCTCGACCTATGACCACTCTAGCAATCCAGATAGCAAGTTCCATATCCAAGTATCTAACGACCTGGGAGCATGCAGACAAGTGTATCAACACAAAGCTGGCGAGTTCACAGTTCTGTAAAAACATTAGTTGCCAAGTGTTTAGTTCAAAAACATGTTGATAATAGCCCTTCCCCAATGCCCTATCAAACATTGGTCGTGTGGTTAAGGTTATTAGTTCATGCCCGTCCTCTCAGGTACGATGTGAGGTTGCCAAGCCTAATAGCGCTATCAACTAATACCCCGTTACCTATCAGGTAACTAGTTCGGTAGTAAGATGGGACTTAAGGTGATAGGAGTGAGTGTATTATCCAACATCCTAGTTTAACCAAGAAAAGACGTATTCCTCTCAGGAATACCCGTTTGTTTGTCCCACCCACCAGGACGCATGCTCAAGGAGTAGTGAACTCACCTTAGATTTGCTCGGTAAATTAAGTCACGTGTTCCAAGTTGATCACCCAAACTCTAACCTGGTTCCCTATAATAATCAGTTTCGCACGTATAGATAAATTACATATACATGCACGTATTCCAACAATTGAATCAAGCACACATTGTTTCACATTTCATGTAAACAGACAACATTCCAGTCGCACACCCTATTGTGCGACCCAATAACATACAGCCCATTCCCTAATGTGTGTGTAGCCCAACACACAAGCCCATTCAATGAGTGTGCGGTCCACTCCCAATATGTGCGACCCATTAATCTACAAGTTGAGACTCAGTCGAGACCACAAGGTCTCGACTCGCAACCGTGGAGATCTCGAGTCGAAACCACAGTTCCCGAGTAATAACTCTATTAGTCGAAACCTCTAGGTTCCGGGTCAGGTCTCGAGTCGCAACCGGCCGTCTCGAGTGAAAGCTTCATTAGTCGAAACCCAGAGATTTCGAGTCATGTCCTAAGTCGAAACCAAACTGGTCTCGACTCGTAACCGGCTGGTCTCGAGCCCTGATGATGGATGAAGTCTGGTTTTGAGTCGGAACCAGAGACTGCGAGTCGCAACCTCTGTCGAAACCCCACACAATGTAACTGATTACCTCTTTTAACACCCATTAATCTCATAACATCAGTTAACAAATTTTGGCATGTTTCATCAGATCAAACAACAGTTATTTTACATCTTCAAACAAACCCTAATTGTCATTCATCATCAGAACTAGTAACACCACATCATTAACACCAAAGCACATATCCCTAATCATATAATAACCGTATACAATCAGGATTATTAACATATATGATCATTAATCAAATCGGACCAACATAAGATACGGGCTAACAAGACTGTTTTGTGTGTATTCATCATCAATCGTTCCTCTAGATTAGATTCAAATGGGTTCATCAATGATTCTATGAGCATACAACCCTAAGTACGATTCATCATGTAAGGATACGATTTAACACAATAACATGTAACAATACAATCACATAAAACCAGGAACCGAATAAAACAATGGTGACGATATACTAACCGAGAGAAACAAGATGAAGGCCACGAAAATCTTCTAGAAAGGAATAGGGCAGCCGTCGAGTATGCAAGGGAGAAGAGGAAAGCTTAGGGTTTGATTGTGTTTCCAAAACACCAAAATACTATGCTTAACTTCTACAAATATGCGCACAGGAGGGGGTTTTTGGGCCTGGGACGGCTTGGGCTCGAGGAGTTGTTTAGGCCTTGAACATGGATCACATCAACGAGAGAGTGTGTTCTCGAGTAGGGGTGTACGACCCAAAGCTCTTGTGCGATTGAACATGTGACACTAATTCAATTATGACATTCAAGTAATTCAACATATATCTAGCACATACATTTTAGTTCACATTACAATCATCAAATCACAACATACAATGAGACATGAAAAACATCAGTACAGGAAGAAAGGGTTTGGAAATACGAGTTGTCACATCATCCCCTACTTGAAAGAAATTTCATCCCGAAATTTGATAAGTAGTAACAGAGAAGTGGAGAGATAGTTCAAGATGCTTGTGGTTTTTCCCAGGTGCCACATCATCCCCAACTTGAAAGGGAATTTCGTCCCGAAATTCACTAGTGGTATCAGGATTCGATTCTGCCGTTTTGAGCAGTTGAGGATACTTGAGCTTCATCTGATCCTCGCGTTCCCACGTGAACTCCGGTCCACGCCTTGAGTTCCAACGGACTCTTACGATCGGAATTCGACTATGTTTACGGACCTTAACTTCCCGGTCCAAAATTTCAATAGGTTCTTCCACAAACTGTAACTTGTCATCAATTTTTAGTTCTTGCAGCGATACAATAAGTGTTTCATCGGACAAACACTTCTTTAGGTTTGAGACATGAAAGACATCATGGACGTTACCCAATTCGGCAGGTAACTCGAGTTTGTAGGCCACTTTACCAATTCATTCTAGAATCTTGAATGGCCCAACGTAACGTGGATTAAGCTTGCCGCGCTTCCCAAAGCGCACCAACCCTTCCAGGGTGAGACTTTCAACATGACACGATCGCCTACAGCGAACTCCAAGGGTTTCCTACGCTTATCGGTGTAGCTTTTCTGACGGTCACGCGCTGCCGCCATATGATTTCTGATCTGAACAATCTTCTCAGAGGTTTCAAGTACAAGTTCCGGACCTGTGATCTGGCTGTCACCTGCCTCAGCCCAACAAAGAGGAGATCGGCATTTCCGTCAGTACAATGCCTCGAACAGAGCTACCTAGGTACTGGAATGGTAACTGTTGTTGTAAGAGAACTCTACCAAGGGCAAGTGTTTTTCCCAACCTTTACCAAAGTCGATAACACATGCTTGCAGCATGTCTTCAAGTGTCTGGATGGTTCGCTCACTTTGACCATCCGTCTGAGGGTGATAAGCAGTGCTCATGTCAAGACACGAGCCAAATGATTTGTGCATCACATGCCATAAATCGGATATGAAGCGCGGATCACGATCAGAGATGATAGAGGTTGGCACCCCGTGACTGGAAACCACCTCTTTCAAGTAAACGCCTGTCAGCTGTGAAAACTTGTCAGATTCCTTGATCCTCAGGAAGTGCGCAGATTTCGTCAGACGGTCAACAATCATCCAAATGGTATCATTTCCGTTTTGAGTTCTTGGTAGTCCAATGACAAAGTCCATAGCAACCTGTTCCTATTTCCACATGGGTACTTCCGGTTGCTGAAGCAGTCCGGACGGTTTTGGTATTCCACCTTCACCTTTGCACAAGTCAAGCATTTACCCACATACGTTGCTATGTGGGCTTTCATCTTCGGGCACCAGTATACGACTTTTAGATCCTGATACATCTTATCAGAACCTGGATGAACAGAGTATCGAGACTTGTGTGCTTCGTCTATGACAAGCTCTCTAAGGTTTTCGTATTGAGGGACCCATATTCGCTCCATAAAATAGGGAATACCGTCAGGTTCTTCTACAAGTCGTCTCTCCAGGCCCCACATGGCCTCAACTTTAAGGTTTTCATCCTTCAACGCTTCAGCTTGGGCAGAACGAATCTGGTCAGGTTGGTTAGAGTGGATGGTGAGCTGCAAAGCTCGAACACACTTAGGTTTTCTCTCCTTGCGGATTAGGGCATCAGCTACAACGTTAGCGTTTCCTGGGTGATACTTGATTGCACAATCATAATCGTTTAGGAGTTCCACCAGCGACACTGTCGCATATTCAACTATTTCTAGTTAAAGATTTGCTGAAGACTCTTGTGGTGGGTATAAATAGTGCATTTAGTACCGTACAAGTAATGCCTCTATATTTTTAGCGCAAAAACCACGACCCCCAACTCCAAGTCATGGGTCGTGTAATTCTTCTCATGAATCTTCAACTGTTGAGAAGCGTAAGCTATTTCTCGCGTTGCATCAGCACGCAACTGAGACCCTTTATAGAAGCGTCACAGTACAGTACAAAATCGTCCGTACCATCAGGCAAGGACAATATTGGTGCACTGCAGAGTTTTTGTTTCAAAAGCTGAAAAGTGTCCTCCTGTTTCATTCCCCAGGAATACGCAACCCCTTTCTGTGTCAACGCGGTAAGAGGTTAAGCAATCCTCGAGAAATATTTAATAAATCTGCGTTAGTATCCAATGAGACCAAGAAATTGTCGCACATCCGAAGGATTCTTAGGTGCCGCCCAATCTCTGATAGAATCGATTTTAGCAGGATCCATATGTATTCCCAATTCGTTAACAATGTGGCCAAGGATGTGTACTTCTCGAATCTAGAAGTCGCACTTAGAAAACTTCGCATAGAGTTGCTCCTTCCTCAGGAGCTCCAAGATAAGACTCAAGTGTCGTTCGTGGTCCTCCTTGCTCTTAGAATAAATCAGGATGTCATCTATAAACACGAGATGAAGTCGTCGAGATACGGTTTGCACACACGGTTCATAAGATCCATGAAAACCGCTGGTGCGTTAGTCAACCCAAATGGCATGACCAGAAACTCATATTGGCCATACCGTGTACGAAACGCCGTTTTAGGAACATCTTCCTCCCGGACTCTCATCTGATGATAGCCCGACCTTAAATCAATTTTTGAATAGAAGCTTGACCCTTGCAGCTGGTCAAACAGATCGTCAATGCGTGGTAGAGGATAACGGTTCTTGACTGTCACCTTGTTGAGTTCACGGTAGTCGATACACATACGAAAGGACCCATCTTTCTTCTTCATGAATAGAATTGGGGCTCCCCAAGGCGAAGAAATAGGTCGGATAAATCCTCTATCCATCAGTTCTTGAAGTTGATTAGACAGTTCTTGCAACTCTCCTGGTATAAGACGATAAGGAGCACGAGCAATCAGGGCTGCTCCTGGCGTAAGATCGATATGAAATTCCACCTGATGGTGGGGAGGTAAACCTGGAAGTTCTTCGGGAAAAACATCAGGAAACTCGCGGACAACTGGTAGATCTTCGATTCTCTTTTCTTTAAGCTGAGTGTCGACGACCAGTGCTAGAATAGTAGGATAACCCTTCCGTAAACACTTTTGAGCTTTCATAGCGGAAATGATGCCAAGCATTGCACCACTTCGATGACCTTGGACCGACAAAAATTCTCCACAGGGGAGAGGAATACGTACTATTTTCTCTTTACAGAGAATTTCCTCTTGGTGCTTAGACAACCAATCCATACCAACGACTACATCGAAGCTTCCAAGAGTAACGGGAAGTAGGTCAATGTCGAACACTTGACCCAAAAGATCGAGTTTACACCCAAAATGTACGTGCGAGGCTTCAATTGACTTGCCATCAGCCAATTCTACAACATGTTTGTTTAGGAGAGGTGTTGAAGTCAACCCTAACTGACAACTGAATCCCAAGGACACATAACTCCAATCGGCACCAGAGTCGAATAAAACAGAAGCAAAAAGGTTGTTCACAGAAAACATACCGGTCACAACATTGCCATTGTTCCTAGCTTCACCAGCGCCGATAGCAAACATGCTTCCACGTGCACCATTCCCACCATTATTGCCGTTGTTATTGTTCCCAGTGTTGTTGTTGTTATTCCCAGCATTCTGATTCAGTTGAGGGCAATCTCTCCTGAAGTGGCCCTCGTTCCACACCAGAATCATCCCTTTCGGTTACCTTGGTTTTGTTGAGGTTGCTGCCTTTGTTGTTGCTACGGCTGTTGTTGCTGTGGTGGTTGCTGTTGCTATTGTTTTGGAAACGGGGCCCTGTAATCCCTTGCCATATGACCCACTTTATCGCACCTGTGACAGATTCGAGTACACGGTCCACGGTGATGGTAGTTGCACTTGCTACACTTGGGTTGTTTCCCCGCGTAGGAACCCCAGTTCAGGTTGTTGCTCTGGTTTGGTTAACGGAGGAAGACTGGCTAAAACTGTGATTGTTGCTGTTGTTTGGCTTCTTCTGTGTCTGGTTCGAGTTGGACCCCTTGTCCGTATCGTTCCACTTACGTTTATTATCAGTAGCAGGAGTAGTAGTTGTAGCGGTAGCAGTAGAAACACGTGGTGGTAGCGAACCACGCTCCACCTCCTGGTCGGTGATCTTATGAGCTAATTGGATAATTCGGGGCAAATTGTCGAGATTTGCTGTAGTGACCAAGCCCTTGACCTACGGTGCTAGACCGTTGATGTACAGTTCGATTCTTCGATGTGGTGGTCGTGATAAGTTAGGACACATGTTCGCAAGTTCATGAGATCGTTTCGTGTACGCCTCGATCTTAGATCCCGCCATCTTCAAGTTGTAGTACTCATTTTCCAGCTTTTGAATTTCACCTCGATGACAATATTCCTCCCGTATCAACTCCTTGAAATCGTCCCAAGTAGTCGCGTTTGCATTTCAATACCCAACATCTGGACTTGGGCATTCCACCAAGTCAAGGCACCATCCTCTAGAGTGCCCGTAGCATACTTAACCCTGTCCCCAGCTGGACAGTTGCACATTGCAAAGACTAACTCTGCCTTTTCAAACCAACGGAGTAGTTCCACTGCTCACTCGGTTCCACTGAACGTCTGGGGTTTATAATCCATGAACGTCTTGAACGTACAAACAGGCGGATTGTTTTGGTTCTGATTCGCAGGTTGACCTAAAGACAAAAGAAAATACAACGCATGTGTAAGGGTCGAGTGCACGATACAGGGATAAAGAGCGTTTGGTACATATCGTACCAGCCTGCTGAGCCGCTAAGGCTTCAGCCATGCGAGTATTGATCAAGTCAGTCAGTTCTGCCTGGGACATAACATTGTTGCCACATCCACCGCCGCGGCCACCACCACGTCCACCATTGCGTCCGCCACGTACGCTCATGATTCTATATAAGAAGAGTGGAAAAGGTTAAGGATCGGGATTGAGTAGGAGTCAAACATCGTTATGACTTCCACAGATTTCTGAATCCTACCATTATGTCAGATAATGGAGCAGAACCCCTTTTCACACTTGTTAGGCCTCACTGGGACTCACATGCATCCACATTATTATTATGTGTGCACCCATAATGATAATGCGATTTGCATGTTCATCTCTATTAGGAAACTTTATTTGTAACTATTGAAGAAAATAAGATTCAACTTGATCTCTGAAGAAGACAACAGTCCTGAAGATCACAACAAGAAGAAGAAGATCGGATAGGACAACTGAAATTAACAACATCTACTTCAAAGAATCACAAGTTGATCAAGAGCTGAAGAAGATTGCCAGAGAAGGTCATTTCTGATGGATCTGATGATATTTCTGATGAAATATCATCAGTTTCTGACGATTCTGATCATCAAATTTTCTGATGATTTGTTCACCAGAATTTCTGATGAAGTGGTTTATCAGAAATTCTGATGAATACCCCACTTGTCTAAAAATCAGCTCTATCCTGCCTCAATAACCGTAGCAACTTGAAATTATTGGATATCATGATTATAAAGGCAACTTGACTGTTGGATTCAATGAATATGTCAAATGGCTACTTTTTGCAGGACTTATTGCATGAATAAACAATTGTTTATTCATGTACCCAACCTTCTATAAATAGAAGGCTCACCAAGCAGAAGACAATGAGTTAAGCTTAGCATTCATACATACTACAAAACTCCATTGCCCTCTCACCCACAGAATTCAAGATTCATTTGTATTAGATAATAATCTTACAATCACCTTGTAAACTATTTTGTTTCAAAGTGATATAAACTTGGTAATTCTGTAGGTCTTGTGTCTTGAAAGTCTGATTTCCATTTCCGCACATCTTTTTCACATCTGCTGAAATAACTTGCCATATTACGTGAAAAGAAGCTTTTAAGTCCAAACTGGGAGCAACAATTGGTATCAGGGCAGATTGAATAAACTATTTTCAAACGATCAATCGCTCATCTTCTTTTCTCTAAATATAGCCAGCTTTGAATCATGGAATAATGCTTTTAACATTGGTTCTATGTCTAAACCTCCGACTCTGGTTAGAGAGGAATACCCCCAATGGAAAATCAGGATGGTCAATTTCCTTAATGGTCATGACCGAGCTCTGTTTCAATCCATTGAAAGGGGTCCACATATACCATTGACTGAAATACCAGCTATTCCAGCAACTGACCAATCACCTTTAATCCCTCCCTCCCGAGCTCCCAAAAGTGAAATAAACTGGAGCACGGAAGACAAGGAAAAGGTGGCTGGGGATGAAAGGGCAAAGTCACTTTTAATAATGGCTATCCCCAATGACATATTTTCACAAGTTGATGCATGTGCATCAGTCAAGGAAATATGGGATCAGTTGGAAAATCTTTGTGAAAGAGGAGAAATCATGAAGAGAAACAAGAGAACTAACAATGTTTCCTCAAATTAGAGGTTCAAAAGTTTACCTAATGAAGGGTTAAATTGAAACATATCAAAGATTTACAAAACTTTTGAACGAGCTAAAGAAATTTGGAATAACTAAATCAAATGATGAAAGAAACATAAAATTTCTAGATGCTCTACCATGGAGAAGTCTAACCATGACTTTGTCCTCAACCTTAGAACTAGGAAATATGAGTCTTCATGACTTATACAACATCTTGGTCCCCAGAGAGGAAGAAATATTTGAAGAAACCATTCAAAGAGGGGGATCTTTAGCTCTTATCTCAAGCTCACAAAGAACAACACCTACAATTGATCCACAACCTTCAAACAGTCAAAATCTTGAAGTTTCTGGTACATCATCAGATTTCTCAGCTTTTGTTTAAGCTATAGCACTGCTCACCAAAAAATTTGAGTAGAGGTTGAGGGGAGGAGGCCAAAGATACCAGAGAAGTGACAAAGGGAGGATGGATGGAAGATCTAAGGAAGGAGGTAGATCTAAGGATAAAGGGAAGGCTGAAGTTATGTGTTATAAGTGCAAGCAGAGAGGTCACTATGCATCAGAATGCAAGACCAAGAAGCTCAAGGATGTTGCTTATTATGAGAAAAAGCTAGAAGAAGCAAAGAAGCAGCAACAAGTCAGCTTAATTGCAGGAACAGATACATGGCTATCTGATGATTCTTCTGATGATGAAGAAGAAGAAATGACAAATTTCTGCCTCATGGCACTCTCTGAAGGCCTACCAGAAACTTCATGATAAAAGGTAAATTTAGATAATCTTGATCTTGAACACAAGCTAAACAAGCTCATGTCAGATTTTCTATATCTGCAAGATAAAAAACTGTCAGATAACAAAAAATCTAATGAGTTGCAAAGGACCATGAATAAAATCATACTTGAAAACCAATTACTCATAGAAGAAAGTTTAGATCATAAAGCTAAAATTGAGTTCTATGAAAGTGAATGAAAAGATCTTTGCAAGAAAATCAATGACAAAGAAATTAATGTAAGAGGTTTTCAACAAGCCAAAGAATTCATAAACTTCATTGAGTCCACACCAAAGAACAAAGGAGAGGGTTTAGGATATGTACAAACAAGAATTAGCAAACCCACTGTCTTTGTAAAAGCAACCCATCAGATTTCTGATAAATTTTCATCGAAATCTGACTCTGAATCTTGCAAGTCAACCTGTTCTGAATACTCTTTTGAAAAACCCAACTTCAAACCAAAAAGAAGTGAATGCAAACAAGAATCTTTAAAGACTCCAGAAGCAGTTCACTCATCTTTTCAAAATTATCCACTCATTCCATCACAAGAAAAAATATCAGAATCTTGTATGTGTGTTGACATACTAAAGCTTGTTCAACACCACCTCCAAAAGAAAAATGAAAAATCTGTTTATGGCTCAGCATACAACAGATATTCTGATGAAAGGCCATCAAGAAAAAATAATCTGATTATAATCTCATCAGAAAAAGTACCCAAGCAAGCCTGGGTACCAAAAACCCTCTAATTTTTCCATTTCAGGACCATCATGTGCAGCAGATCTGGTATTGCGATTCAGGAAGCTCCAAGCACATGACTGGGGACAGGAGCTTACTTAGAAACTTGTTCAAAAGCTGGGTAGAATGGTAAATCTTGGAAATGGAGTAAAAGGGAGGATCATGGGATATGGATGCATAAGGTATGGATGTTTGACCATAGAGAAAGTAGCCTATGTTGAAGGCTTAAAGTACAATCTGCTGAGTTGTGGTCAATTCTGTGATAAAGGTTGTCAGGTAACCTTTTTACCAGAAAAGTGCTTGTTAATAGGTATGGATGATAATAAAATTTATTTAAGTGGAAAAAGGATAAGAAAATCAATTTACTATTTCGATTTCAAAGAAGAAAATGAACATCCAAAATTATGTTTATTCTCAAAAATCAACAAGGGTAGTAGTTGGTTGTGGCACAAAAGATTAGCCCACTTACATTTCAAAAAACCTAAGCAAATTAGCAGGCAAAGGTCTGGTAAAAGGATTACCTTTGATATCCTCAAAGAAGGATAAAATTTGTGAAGCATGTGAGATGGGAAAATCCAAAAGAAACTCACATAAATCAATTTATGAGTCTTCTATTTCACAAAATTTGTAACTTTTACACATGGATTTGTGTGGACCCATAAGTACAGAAAGTTTTTTTGGAAAGAAATACATACTAGTAATAGTAGATGATTTTTCTAGGTACACATGGGTAGAATTTTTGAGAAAGAAAAGTGAAACTCCTGATCTGATCATTAATTTTATCAGAAAGATTGAAAACCTATTAAGACTAACAGTCAGAAGGATCAGATCAGACAATGGGACAAATTTTAAGAATTCAAAAATTGAGAGCTTTCTTGTAGAAGCTGCCAGAACAATGCTTGGTAGAACACCTCAACAGAATGGGGTGGTTGAAATAAAAAATAGGACCTTGGTAGAAGCTGCCAGAACAATGCTTGCTTATGCTAAAATGCCCACTCATTTTTGGGCAGAAGCTATAGCAAATGCATGTTTTACCCAAAACAGAACCATAATCAACAAAAGGCACAACAAAACACCTTACAACATTATCAATGGAAGGATTCCAAGTGTAAAATTTTTGCATATATTTGGTTATAGATGTTTTGTTTTCAATGATTTTGAAAGCCTTGAAAAATTTGGCAGAAAAGCAGAAAAAGGTATTTTTCTTGGTTATTCTTTGTCCTCAAAAGCCTATAGAAATTTTATTCTAAACACTAGGACAATCAGAGAAAGTCTGTATGTTTCTTTTGATGACTCATCAGAAACAGAGGTTTCTGATGAATACATGAAAGAAATAAATTTGTCTGACAAATAAGAAAACTATGAACATCTCTTTGAAATAATAACAGCAGATTTCTTAGAACATGATAAATCTCTCACAAACAAATCAATAGATATTTCATGTACTAATCCTGCAGAACAAATAAACAATGTACCAGAAATCTTGAATCAAAACAATGAAAATGTAACTAATCAGCAAAATTCTTGCACACTAGACGCATCTGAGGCAACTGTTCAGGGGGAAACTTCAATTCCATCAGAATCAACAACTCTTCACAACAAGTTACGATGGATCAAACGACATGTTCATTCTGACATCATTGGCAATCCAGCAGATGGTGTGAGAACAAGATCTGCAACTGCACATGAGTGTGCATTTGCTGGGTTCTTAAGCAAGATAGAACCCAAATCTGTCAAAGAAGCTCTAAATGACTCAGACTGGATTCAAGCTATGCAAGAAGAGCTTGATCAGTTTGAAAAGAGCAAGGTATGGGATCTGGTACCCAAGCCAAATGACAAATATGCCATAGGCTCAAAATGGTTCTTTAGGAATAAATCTGATGAAAATGACATAATCACCAGGAACAAAGCAAGGTTAGTGGTCAAAGGTTATTGTCAACAAGAAGGTATTGATTATGATGAAACTTTTGCACCAGAAGCTAGATTAGAAGTTGTAAGAATTTTTCTTGCTTATGCTGCATCCAAAGATTTCAAAGTTTATCAAATGGATGTAAAATCAGCTTTGCTGAATGGTAAAATTGAGGAAGAAGTTTATGCGCAGCAACCATAAGGCTTTGTTGATCCAAAATTTCAAAATCATGTTTACAGATTAAACAAAGCCTTGTATGGTTTGAAGCAAGCTCCTAGAGCCTGGTATGAAACACTATCAAACTTCTTACTCAATTCTGGGTTTACTAAAGGTACTATTGACACAACACTTTTCCTCAAAACATACAAAGGTCATACTTTGTTGGTCCAGATATATGTTGATGACATTATATTTGGATCAACAAATGAAAAATTCTGTAAAAAGTTTCAAAAGTTAATGACCAGCCATTTTGAAATGAGTATGATGGGTGAGTTAACCTTTTTCTTGGGGTTACAAGTAAAACAAAGAATTGATGGAATATTTTTGAGTCAGTCAAAATATGTGAAAACAATTCTACAAAAATACTCACTTGAAAACTGCTCTATTTCAAAAACTCCCATGGCAACAGGGAACAAATTAGATTCTAATAAAAATGGAATAAGCGTAGATATTAAAACCTATAGGGGATGATAGGATCACTGCTTTATTTAACTGCAAGCAGACCAGATATTATGTTTGCAACATGCTTTCTAGCCAGATATCAATGTGATCATAAAGAATCCCACCAAAAAGCTGTAAAAAGGGTTTTTAAATATCTAAAAGGCACATCAGATTTTGGTCTCTGGTATCCTAAGGATACAAACCTTGAACTAATTGCATATACAGATGCAGATTATGCAGGGTGCAAAATTGACAGAAAAAGCACATCTGGTGCATCTCAAATCTTGGGAGAAAAACTGGTATGTTGGGCAAGCAAGAAGCAAAACTACGTTGCAATATCAACAACAGAATTAGAATATGTAGCAGCAGCAAGTTGCTGTTCACAAGTGCTGTGGATGCAAACTCAACTGAAAGACTATGGAGTAAATCTGACAAAAATACCAATCCTATGTGATTCAAAGAATGCAATAGCAATAACAGAAAATCCTATTCATCACTCAAGAACCAAACACATAGATGTCAGATATCACTTCATAAAAGATCATGTTGAGAAAGGTAACATAGAAATGTATTTTGTTCCGACTGAAAACCAAATTGCTGATATCTTTACAAAGCCTCTTGATGAAAAGAGACACAACTTTTTAATCAGCAAACTTGGCATGGTCAATATAAAAGATGAAGATTTTTCCGGAAACAAAATGACACAAATTGAAAACCAAGTTGATGAATATCAAAATTATGATAATCAAAGAATAACTCAACAGGTTTCTGAAAATGAAATCCATCAATCTGATGGAATGTCAGAAAATCTGATAAATCATCAACAAATGTGATGAATTATCAAAAAATCTGACAAATCTGATGAAATTATTAGATATTCTGATACAACATCAGAAACTTTGCTGAAAATTCAGAATAATCACTGTTCATCAAAAACTTTTCATCTTTCATACATATCTCATATTTGTATAAATTCATAACTGTTTATAGTCTGTTTTTGTATTTTTTTTATTTTATTTAAAAAAAAACAAAAAGGGGGAAAAGTAACATGCATTAAGATTAAATTCAATACAACAGAGAAAATCAACCGTCACAAATTTTTTTTTCCAGATTATTGAATTTTTTTTCTTACACTACCAATGCATGCAACGTCATTTTTTCATAAGAAGTTTAAGAGACACGTAGGCACTAAAATGATTAGGAGCTATGAAAGTAGCCACCTAGCTATTTATTGCTTACTCACACATAGGGGCCTTGTAGACTGTCATATTCTCACTGCAATAGATATCGTCTTAATTGAAGAGATTGAAATGGAAATGAAATTCTTTGGAACTTTGGCTGTTAATAATATTCATGGAACAACTATCACTTTCACCTATAAATATTAACAACCTGAAAAAGACTTTCTTCACCAAACAAATCTTCTCTTCAAAAGCTCTTCATCAGAAATTTCTTATTTTAAAATGGGCCGTCCAAAAATGATGAAAGTAACTCAATTCCCTCACCCTCTTCACATACATCATAATCTTAGACTTAGGTCTAACTTGGAAGGACCTGCATGGGAGGACTGTAGGTACGTGTATAACATGATCATGCGAAGTCCCTTGGGCTTCGCTGTATCTACACATGTCACCATCTATCTAGAACTTCTTCAAGAATTCTGGTGGAACTCTGAAATCATTTTCAGTGGCACTTCCATGTGGATAGAGAGTGAGGTTATGGGGGCAGAATTACCCTAAAGGAGGAAACACTCAGAAATGTCCTCCGACTGGGTAATGATCAAGAAAACACCTTCCTCGATAAGGCAGATGTGCAACAGACCTTGACAGAAATGGTCTATCATACATACAACTTGTCAAGGCAGGTTAGCAAATCTGGTTTTATACCACCTTTCCAGTATTTGGTGACACAGCTCAGTGTTTGCTTCTCTAAGAACATTGGACACTTCAATGAGCTGTCCCATAGGATGATGGAGGTGATTCATGCTGTTGTACAGGAAAAACCTTACAACTTTTCTAAGTTTCTCATGAGAGAACTAGAAGCAAACATTCACGACCGTCAACCTTTTCTGATCTACCCTCGATTCATAACCAAGGTGATTACCAGTCAGCTGGACTTCGGAGGAGTGAGAAGCTGGTATCCAAGGGCGGAGCTAGCACTTCAAGAAAACATAAGTGATCCTACCCTGGTCCCATCAACGAATCACACTGGTCGAATAACCAGTCTCTGGTTATATGTGAAGTGCATGTACAACGTGCTGGAGGAGGAGTAGTTGTTGTTTACTTGTTTTTGTTGTTTGTTCCTTTTTGTTTGTGCTTAAATGATATTTTCTTCCTTTATTTCTTTTCTTCTTAAAAGAAAAACATAACAATAGATCTAGGGGGGGAACTAAAACAACAAGTCTGATAAAAACAAGGGAAATCTGGTAAAACTTAAAGAAATCTGAAAGATTTAGTGAAACTTAGAAAATCTGATGAAGTATCAGAAAAATCAAATTGTTATCAGAAAACTCCCTTGACAACCAGGAAGTCTGACAAATCAACAGAGAGAAACATCAGAAAACATTGCCTTTAACCAGATTCAAAGAAACTTAGTACCAACTAAAATTTTTGAAATAAGTTTCTTTCAATTTTTTTTTCTGAGGACTGGAACAAGCTGTATGACAAACACTTACCGAAAATCAAAACAAAGGTGTGGAGTTCAGAACTGCAATGTAAGTAAAAATCTTGGAACTCTACTTATTCCTTCTCATCTAAAAAAAAATGCTGATTCTATTCCTACATATGAATCAAATGCATTATGATGAAATATGAAGAAAATCCATCTCTCAAAGTATTATTCAAAGATTTTCTGATATAAATCATCAAAAGGAAAACTTGGGAAGATACACAATCTCAAAAGGAGTTTCATTGGACCTTCTGAAACAAAAGGGGTCCCACATGAAGAAAAGGTGCAAGTTGGACAATAGTGTTTATCCACTAAATCTTTGGAATCTCTGATTTTCATTGATATTAAATTAGAGATAAACCAAAGGTTTTCAAAAACGGTTGTTTCACAAATGGATTAAAAATATCATTAAGGTGTCATTAACCACCATGAACTCAAACAACCTACGGAAAACACTCAAAGATCTCTGTCCCAAAATATCATAAATATCCCATTCAAAAACAGAGACTTCCACCTTCAACCTTCAAACTCAAAACCCTAAAAACCCTTTTGCGAAACAAAAATTCAAATTCTCAATGGATGCCATCAATATCCATATGCCACCAATTGAACACTCTGTTCCCTTCATCACTGAAGCAAAATTTCTTCCATTAAAGAGCAACAATGAAGCAATGAACAATGATATTGGAGAATATGATGCAAAGTGTCAAATTCTAATTGAATTCCTAACCAAATGTCCAATAGCTCAAGCTCTCACAAAGACTAGAGAGGTACCAGAAAAGCTTTTACAACAAGTTGTAAAGACTCTCAAACTCTCAAATCAAACCGAGCTAAACGCACATGTGTGGGGAAATATCTTCATTACAATCTCACCAGAGAAATTAAGGGAAAGTTTGGAACTACCCTTAAGCCAAAGCTATGAAGATGTACCAGAAAAGGAAGTTATGTTCTCACTACTTGATGCAGTACTGGGTTACAAGACAAAGATCTAAAAAATCAATGAATTCAAGAGGAACCAGCTACCTGCCTTCTTGCAAGTATTAATGGAAATTTTGAACAAGTGTTTATCATAAAAAAATTGGAGGTACAGATCAGATAAATATAAATGTTCTAACAATTATGTTCAGTCTCATTAGTGGATTGAATATTGATTTCGGAACAGAAATATTTAATCTGATCAGAAGATCAATCCTGACTAACGCTGGAAGGATAGATTCTCATCTACCTTTTCCCAGATTTCTGTCAATCATAATTTCTGATGCATTTTCTAAAAGGAATCTAGAAATTCCAGCATCAGAAAATATGTGGAGCACAGAAATCATGAGACCTTATACTGGAGGGTGTTGGTAGTCAGATCATGATGTGCCTGTTCTATCAGAAAGAATGATGAATCTCATACCAGAAGATTCACTTTACAGAGCAGAATATCTAAGGATATTGAGCAAAAAGCCAGAAAGCAGGGAAGTTTTTGAAAGTGTGTCCCCCATGGAGCATGATGCACAAGAGTCAAGCACACCAAGAATGGAGCAGCAGGGTGAATCAGATCCTCACCCAGCTAATGAAGATGTGAACATGAGTCCTGTGGCAGAAGAACATCATGCTGAAATCTCACATAGGTGAGAAACAGGTGCACAACACTCTAAACTAAACTTATTTCATATTTCTGAGAGTGATTCTGATGATTCAGTTCAAGGAAAATATGAAATTTTACACAGAGGTACTGTTTCTACAAAACAAAATGTGAGTGAAACCAAAGACCCATTCTCTAAATCAGATTCTGAAGAAGAAAATGTGGTGACATGAGGTGGAGATCAGTCAACTGATCAAGGAAGCCTGGGTGAGAAAATTAAAAGTTTCTCAACAACTCCTGGACAACCTGAAAAGGTTCAAGGATATGATGAAAACCAGAACTTGAATATGTTTCAATTTTCTGGTGAGGGTATAGAGAATATGGAATATTTCAATCCTCTTAACCTTAGAACAGCAGAGAATGTGTTTTATGCTGGTGTTGTGTGACAACTGTGTTCTGTAATCATCGTATAATGTAAAACAATGTTGTTTATCAATAAAACAATGTGCTTTGGTGTTATTATATGTGTTATTGTGTTTAATGATTTTACAATTTGATTCGATTCCGTTTTCAAGCTTTAAAACACTTTCTGGAAGGTTATACGCAAACTGGTGCATACGTACACTCCGGAACTGTGACGTAAGCCAAATATACCCTAAATATCATTTACATAACTTAGAAATAAGTTTCGAAGGATTCGGTATGGCAAAAACATGTTTATTTGAACTTTAGAACTATTTGCGACAAAACTGCGAAACGAACGTTGGTGACCGCCCGGATAATATTTGAATTCCAAAAATTATTCTGTTATGATTAAAAATTTATTTTTAATCAGGTCCATGTTGAAAAATAAATTAAAACGCCTAAAAACATTATTTTTTTCAAGTTTAAGCGCGTACCGCGTGTTTTTGCGCAACACAGTGCTTCTACTGCAAAACGCAGACAACGCAGCCAATCTCGGCAACTGAAATTTATTTCAGTAATATTTTGGCGGGTTTATTTTTATAGAGTAATAAAAATAGTTTAGAACGCTATAAACCGGGATTTAAACGCTAGATAAAATACCCGGTACCCAGTTAAACACCTATTTTAACTAATTTACCAATGAAATTACACTCTACCCCCTCCCCCATATGCTTATACGGTTATGTATATTGTGTGGCCCCACCAAGATCACCAAAATAATTTCCTAGATTTTGAAATATCATCTTAGATCTTCACTTGACACTTGGTGATGCATGCCAAATCCAAATCTTTTATATATCTTCTTCATATCAAGCAAGATCATTTCATCACTACATCTACTCCTTCTCTCTCCCCCTTGAACCGTCCCCATCTCTCTCTCTCTCACCATATTCATATCTTCAAGTTTTGTTCATTACATTCAAGCTCATTTCTAGCAACCTTCAAGTTGGTATGAAGATCTAAAGGGGTTTCCAAGGTGCATTCAAGTGATTCAAGCTTTCTATCATCAAAATCTCATCCCACAACCTACTTGAATCTTGAAGGTATAACATGTCACACCCCGACCGCGTAAAACAACAAATCGCGGCGGAAACATCGGGGCGTGTCGCGACAGAATTAATTGTTTCATAACCATGGCACACAAAGTGTATTTTATTTATTAAACAAGGGTGTTACATTGTTTCAAACAGGAAATTAACGAGTTCAGCACATAATTAAACATAGTCTATCTTCTTTTAAAGTCTCTAAGGCACAGGTCCGCCCTAGTATCATGATCAACATCCTATGGAAAAGCACCTGAAAACACATGTGAAAATAGGTACGTCAGCATAAAAATGCCTGTGAGATACATAGGTTTTGCGAAAATAAGATTCATGACTTATGTTTGAGAAAAATGTTTAGTCATGAACCTTGTTATTTGCTTTGTCTTGTAAATCATTTGAAAACAATAAGATCAGATGATATGTATAAGTAATTGTCAGGTAAAATAAATGACCATGTAAAAATGTGTTTGTATAAGATAAGTTGTTTGTAAATCAATGTCTTGTGAAAAGTATGTTATTTGTATAAAATGTTATATGTATCAAACTGAAATGATTCAAATAACGTTACGCCATGTAATACCATACAAACACTTATATATAGGAAGTACCAGCGGCGTATCCACCATGCTTGTATCATATTACACACGCATCGTTACTTAATCACTTGATCAAACCAAACCAAACAATGTAAGAAGTCTATGTTTAACCCAATTGTCAATTGTATTGAATAATATGTCAAAGTGTTTATGTCAAGATGTAAATCATGTCAAATGTCTATGTCAAATATCCATGTCAAATGTCTATGTCAAATATCCATGTCAAATGTCTATGTCAATTATTCATGTCAAATGTCTATGTCAAAATGTCATGTATGGCAAGCGAAATGTCTCAACTAAACCATATGCACGAAAACAAAGTATTGAAGTAAAACTTGGTTTAAATCAAAGCTATGTTTTGTGTAAATGCATGCAACTATTTAATATGAACATTTATGCGGTATTGTGAAAATGCATACATCCAAGCCTGGCGACTGTGGTGATAAAACCCTTTAAACAAATTAAAGGTCTATCTGTCTTAATGTCAACGAATTCGGTCATTCCTTTCTGTCCCCTTACCCTGGGATGTCCGGAACGGGAGTTGTCAATTCCTATGGTACCACTACCTACTAACGAACGGCGTAGCTAATGTTAATGGATATATTGTCCCATGTAAACAAACCAAATGTCATAACAAAATGTGAGCATGTGAAAACAATGCACTAAGTATGTAATCAAATGAACATACATAGCGTGAAATGTCATGTAAAACGATGTACTAGGTAATGCTCACAATGGGCACACCTAGCATGAAATGTCATGTAAAACGATGTACTAAGTAATGCACACAATGGGCACACCTAGCATGAAATGTCATGTAAAACAATGTACTAAGTAATGCACACAATGGGCACACCTAGCATGAAATGTAATGAAATCATGTACTATAATGTACTAACGAACATAGCAGTATATGATGTGAAAACTGGAAAGCAGGAAAGTAACAAGTAGGCACATGTGTTCCACCCCAAAACAGTTTGGAAAACAGTAAAAGAGGGGTCTATGTACTCACTTGTGATTGCTCAGTTGTATAAAGATAACCACCAAGCAATGCTAGAGATCTCGGAATCAAACGGCACCTAATATAGGTAACTATGTTAATAAACCGGACCTAAATCGGAAGACTGGGTAGCATTAGGGTTTGTAAACCAAATGAGTGTCGGAACTCACGTGATATGGTTTAACAAAGCCTACATACTAAATGAAACTTAACATAATTGTTTACGACCCATTACGATCCGTTTAGGAAGCTTATGCTACTTTAACGTGTCGTGCGCGTGAAACGCGTTCGGACCGCCTAACTAGTCCTATGACAAGTATTATATGCCTAAACATGTTAAATAATCAGTTACGTGACAAAAATTTAGGTTACATATGCTAAATTACCAATTATGTATGAAAAGGGTATTCTGGTAATTTACCTAAGGCATATAAACTACCTATCATACAACTACTTACACGTCGTGACCATAAGGTATAACCTCGGAAGGTTATTCCCTACACTATGGTCACCTAATGTATTTGGTCGGATCCTAATGATCGACCAAACTGGGTCGGGTTCGAAGGTATAGGCGATTTATTAGATCGCCTACCCTACGACCCTAGACAACGTGGTAATCAGTAGGCATAGTCCCAAGGGACTATAACCATCGTGATTACAATCACGTTGCGAAGTTCTAACGAACTTCGCATTGACCATTACTGGCCAACGCTGAAAGTCAAACAAAGTTTGACTTTCTGACTCGAAAAGCAGTAAAAATAAGGAAAAGAACGAAAGAATACTTACGAAGGGTCCCCGAATGCTAATCTAGATCAGTATAGTTCAGGTATGAAACAAGGTTTCAACTTAGAACACAACTAATAAGATTCTTGTGCCTTAAAACAATGAAAGGCATGGGGTATATATAGTATTCGGGTAACCGTTAGGATCGTTTGTCGATTATCGTGCCTTAATCTCGTGCGTACACTTGTCACAAAGGTTATGGAGCCACATATGCTCCTAATCTTAGTGATTAAGCAAGTTGCAAACATGTGGTTGTGGTTTAATTGGTTGCAACTTGTGATAAAAACACTGAATCTGGTCCAGATAGGGGCTCGCGTGACGCTAAGGCCCGTCGCGTCACGCTAGGCCCCTGTTTTGGCAGATTTTACATAAATGGTCCCTGCACGTGTTTTAAGCGATTTTCGATGCGTTTGAACCCCGTTAACATCATTTCAAGGCTCTAAAATGAAGTTAAAGTATAGGGAACTCAAAACATGTTCAAAAATATGCCGGATGATGGTTCGTTTGGTCGTACGAACGCGATGTTCGCTTAAGTATGACGGAATGCGCATAAGCGCGAAAAACGATCCAAATGACGCGACGAATGGATTTTTCTTAAGGCGAACACTAAAATAAAATATAGTCATGCTTCCATAAATTTTTGGATGTCCAGATGTATTCAGAACGTAAGTTATGCGCGAAAATGCAAACTTGTGCACTTTTTGACACTTTTAGTCCCTGAATGTTCCAAAAGTTTATTTTAGCACACCAAACCCCTCAAAGCCTATTTCTAAGCTATGTAAAGGATATTTAAGGTGTGTTTAACTTATGGTCATGTTCCGGAATGTTCGTTACAGTTCAAATTGACATACTTTCGCAGTTTGTCATATTTAGTCCCTGTAAGCGAATTAACTTGTTTTTGCCATACCAAAGCCTTCAAAACTTATTTCTAAGTTATGTAAAGGTTATTTAAGGTATGTTGAGTATATGTTGATGTTCCAGAGTATTTCTCGCATTAAACTGAGTACGTTTACGCACTAGTTTGCGTATAACTCTCCAGAAAGCGATGTAGAGTTTGAAATTACATAAAAGTCAAAACATGAAAAATGTACAACATAACAAAACAGACATTGGGATCAAATAACATTGTTTTATTGATAACAGAACTGTTCATAGTGATTACAAGCACGGTTGTTACAGTCTCCCCTACTTGTGGAAATTTCGTCCCGAAATTTATTTAGAGGAAACTTGTGGAAAAAGATGTGGATATTTCGCCTTCATTTGATCTTCGCGTTCCCAAGTAAACTCAGGTCCACGTTTAGCTTCCCAGCGAACTTTGACCAAAGGAATGCGCTTGCGTTTAAGCCACTTGACTTCACGTTCCATGATTTCCACTGGTTTCTCAACAAATTTCAGTGTTTTGCCAACACGAATTTCGTCAAGCGGTATGGAGTAGTTCTCATCAGCTGTACACTTCTTGAGATTTGATATGTGAAAAGTTGGATGAACATTTCCAAGTTCAGGAGGTAACTCAAGTCTGTAGGCTACCTTTCCGATTCTTTCGACGATCTTGAATGGTCCAACGTATCTAGGTGCAAGTTTTCCTTTCTTTCCAAATCTGATCACACCTTTCCAAGGTGAGACCTTAAGTAATACTCGATCACCGACTTGAAATTCAAAGGCTTTGCGTTTTGGGTCCGCGTAAATCTTCTGACGGTTTCTAGCTGCCTGAAGGTTATCACGAACTTTCTTGACCTTGTCAGTTGTCTCTAAAATGAGGGCAGGTCCAGTAAGTTGAGCCTCGCCAATCTCATTCCAGCAGACTGGTGAACGACATTTTCGACCATAGAGAGCTTCGAAAGGAGCCATTTTGATGCTAGTGTGATAACTGTTGTTGTAGGAGAATTCAATCAATTTAAGATGTGAATCCCAGCTACCACCAAAATCGATCACACAAGCTCTTAGCATATCCTCCAGAGTCTGGATTGTTCTCTCAGATTGACCATCCGTTTGCGGATGATAAGCTGTGCTCAGATTAAGTTGGGTCCCCATGGCAGATTGCATGGTTCTCCAAAAATGAGAAGTGAAACGAGCATCTCTGTCAGAAATGATGTTCAAAGGAACACCATGTCGAGCTACAATTTCATCTACATAGATTTGAGCAAGTCTGTCAGTAGGAAAATCCTCGCGGATTGGCAAGAAATGTGCTGACTTTGTAAGACGATCAACGACTACCCAGATGGCATCATGACCTTTCTTTGTGCGCGGCAGTTTGGTAACAAGATCCATAGTAATGTTTTCCCATTTCCAAACTGGGATCTCTGGTTGCTCCAATAAACCAGAAGGACGCTGATGTTCAGCCTTAACCTTAAGACAAGTAAGGCATTTGGATACGTATAAGGCAATGTCTTTCTTCATACCAGGCCACCAATAGTGTGTACGAAGGTCCTTATACATTTTATCTGAGCCCGGATGAATAGAATAACGAGACTTATGGGCTTCATCCATAAGCAAGGTACGAAGATTATCCTGGCTTGGGACCCACAAACGGTCCATGAAGTAATATGACCCATTGTCCTTCAGTTCAAGAGCAGGTGTTATGTGATAGGGAAATTCCTTATCCATCAAACCTTGTGCAACACAAGATTGTTGAGACTGAGAAATGCGGGCTTGAATATCAGATCGAGCTTGAATAACAGATTGAACGCGTACACAATGAAGCTTAGTACGTTCCTTATGACTCAATGCATCAGCTACGACATTCTCCTTACCAGGATGGTAGCGAATTTCGCAATCATAGTCGTTTAAAAGCTCAACCCAACGTCGCTGTCTCATGTTGAGTTCTTTCTGGTTGAAGATATGCTGAAGACTTTTGTGGTCAGTGAAAACCACACATTTTGTACCGTACAAATAGTGTCTCCAGATCTTGAGAGCAAAGACAACTGCACCCAACTCAAGATCATGAGTGGTGTAGTTCTTCTCATGTATCTTCAATTGTCTTGATGCATAGGCTATGACTTTGTTCCTTTGCATAAGAACACAGCCAAGACCCAATTTAGATGCATCACAAAACACGACAAAATCATCATCACCCTCAGGCAATGATAGGACAGGCGCATCGCAAAGCTTCTGCTTCAGGTGTTGAAAAGCTTCCTCTTGTCTGAATCCCCAGTAAAAGGGCATTTTCTTCTGAGTTAGGGCAGTTAGAGGAACTGCAATCTTAGAGAAGTTTTCAATGAAGCGGCGATAATAACCCGCTAGACCAAGAAATGAACGAACTTCAGTAGGAGTAGTAGGTGTATCCCAATCCTTAATCGCGCTGATCTTGGAGGGATCTACATGAACACCTCGTTCGTTGATAATGTGTCCCAAAAATTGAACTTCTTTAAGCCAAAATTCGCACTTGGAGAATTTGGCGAAAAGTTGTTCTTTCTTCAGGAGTTCCAGAGTAAGACGAAGATGCTGCTCGTGATCAGCTCGCGTCTTAGAGTAAATTAAGATGTCATCGATAAAAACAATGACGAACTGATCCAAATAAGGTTTGCAGACCCTATTCATTAAGTCCATGAAAACAGCAGGAGCATTAGTCAAACCGAATGGCATGACTGTGAATTCATAATGCCCATAACGAGTACGGAATGCTGTCTTCGGAATGTCTTCTTCTTGCACCCGAAGTTGATGATATCCAGATCGCAGATCAATCTTCGAAAAATAAGAAGCGCCTTGTAACTGATCAAAGAGATCATCAATGTGAGGTAAAGGATATCGATTCTTGATGGTAAGCTTGTTAAGCTCACGATAATCGATACACATTCTAAAGGATCCATCCTTCTTCTTGACAAAGAGAATGGGAGCACCCCACGGTGAAAAGCTGGGACGGATAAAACCTTTGTCAGAGAGCTCCTGAAGCTGTTTAGACAACTCTTGCATCTCAGACGGTGCAAGACGATATGGAGCTCTGGCAATGGGATTTGCACCAGGTACGAGATCAATGCGGAACTCGACTTGGCGTGCTGGAGGTAGACCAGGTAATTCTTCAGGGAACACTTCAGAATAATCCCGAACGACAGGAATATCCGAAATAGACTTACCCTTGCCTTTATCTTCTGTAACATGTGCTAAGAAAGCCACATAGTTCTTCTGCAGATACTTCCGAGCTTTAAAACAAGACATGAGTTTGAGACCACCGGTAGGCTTCTCACCTTGAACTTGCAGGATCTCGCCTGTCGAAAGTGGCACACGAACAATCTTCTTAGAACAAACTATCTCTGCGTGATGCTTGGATAACCAATCCATTCCCACAATAACGTCGAAGCTTCCAAGTTGCATAGGCGCGAGGTCAATAGGAAAAAGATGGTCGTTAAGATTCAACTGGCAGTTGCGAAGAACAGAATCAAGAATAATGGGTTCACCACTAGCAACCTCTACTGTCAAAGATTTGCCTAGTTTCGTTCTAGACACTCGAAGCATTTGCTCAAAAGACAAAGACACGAAACTCTTATCGGCACCGGAATCGAAAAGAACAGATGCAGGCTGATTATTAATAAAGAACGTACCGTTCACCACATTATCGTCAGCCTGTGCCTCTTGGGCATTCATGTTAAAAACTCGGCCTCGAGCCGGAGCCTGATTCTGGTTCTGGTTCTGGTTCGCTAGCCTTGGGCACCGATTTCTATAGTGGGTCAGATCCCCACAATTGTAACAAGCACCCGGTGGGTATTGTGGTCTTGCAGCTTGACCCTGTTGCGGTGCAGGAGGCTGAGCAACTTGTTGAGCCGGGTTCTGAACCGCGGGATTCTGAGCAGATCGACAAACATTGGCGAGATGGCCTGATTTCCCACAGTTAGTACAGAAACGGCATGGAAGTTGCGGCTGGTGGTGACTGTTGCATCTATTGCACAAAGGTGCATTCCCTGAATAGGGTCTCTTTGCTGGAGGCTGTGCAGGTTGGTTGAGAGCTGCCTGATTAGCTTGGGCAGTGATAGCAAAATTTTGAGAAGCCTTACGCTTCTTTGACCTCTTCGAAGAACCAGAGTTCTTTCCATTCAAGTTTTGACCTTTCTTGCTATCTTCCTTGTCAGCCGATTGCTTCTTGCCCTTGTCACCCTTCCTGTGTAGCTTTCCCTTTCTAATCTGCGACTCAGTCAATGTCGCAGATAGCTCGATCGCCTGACGAAGTGTGGCAGGGTTACTACCAGTAAGAATGTCTTGTACCGAGTCAGGTAGGCCGTCGATGTATCTCTCGATAGCCTTGTCGAGTGGGGTGACCATTGTTGGGCAAAGCAGACTCAATTCTTCAAACCGATCAGTATAAGCCCTGTGCTCACCACTATCTTGTTTCAAAACATCAAACTCTTTCTCCAACGCTCGCTGTTCATGACGAGGACAGAATTCCCTCATCATAAGGGCTCTAAGTTCAGCCCATGTCTGTGCGAGAGCAACTTCTGCACCCCGGTCTCTCATAACCCCGTTCCACCATGTCAAGGCCCTCTTCTGAAATACACTCGAGGAGAACTCGACCTTGCGATTATCCGGACACTGCACATGGCGAAAAGTATTCTCTATGCTCTCGAACCACTGAAGAAGCCCAGTCGCTCCCTCAGAACCACTAAACTTGAGTGGTTTAGCCTGATTAAAATCCTTGTATTTGCACGGACCATTGTTGTTGTTGTTGGCTTGTTGCCATTGAGCAAAGAGATTTGGGAACTGAGCAGCCATCTGCTGCGCAATAATTTCTACCAGCTCGGCAGTAGCTATCTGGTTCTCGCGTCGAGGAGGCATTCTAAAAGAGGAAAACATGTAAAGGAACGAGTGAGATGATTGGATGAAAAGAATGAGATGAAACAAAATCAACAAAAGCAAAGATGGTGGTCATTCGTCCGTATCACAAAGCAAACAAACGACACACAGTGACTAATCAAAGTAAATGGGTCAAAAATAATGTATAATGAAGACATGCTCGCCTATAAGTGAACACTCATCCCAAGAATTCCCAGGTAAGCACAACTGGTCTCGCGTCTGGTTGAGATGTATACGAAGTGCTTGCCTAGACAGAAAACCCAGAATACAGGCATTCACCCTTCCAGTTTGCACATGTTCACATTATTTAAAACCCAAAACGTTTGACGGGATTTTTTTTTGAAAATTAGAAGGCACAAGGCCAAAAACCAATACTGAAAAGGGTTCAAAACCATATAACAGAGGGTTCAAAACCTTACAATTGAGGGTTCAAAACCTTGTAAAAATTTATTCAAAAACAGATGATTGTTTTTCAAAAATCGTTTCAGAAAAAAATTTTGGTTCCTTGTTTTGTTAATCACCTAAGGATAGGTGATGTACATGTTTTAAGATCTAAACACAAGATAACTTGTGTTAGGTTCCTAGAAAAGTTATAGTCTAGGTCAAAGCATTACTAATAACCTAGTTCCCTATAACCATTGGCTCTGATACCAACTCTTCTGTCACACCCCGACCGCGTAAAACAACAAATCGCGGCGGAAACATCGGGGCGTGTCGCGACAGAATTAATTGTTTCATAACCATGGCACACAAAGTGTATTTTATTTATTAAACAAGGGTGTTACATTGTTTCAAACAGGAAATTAACGAGTTCAGCACATAATTAAACATAGTCTATCTTCTTTTAAAGTCTCTAAGGCACAGGTCCGCCCTAGTATCATGATCAACATCCTATGGAAAAGCACCTGAAAACACATGTGAAAATAGGTACGTCAGCATAAAAATGCCTGTGAGATACATAGGTTTTGCGAAAATAAGATTCATGACTTATGTTTGAGAAAAATGTTTAGTCATGAACCTTGTTATTTGCTTTGTCTTGTAAATCATTTGAAAACAATAAGATCAGATGATATGTATAAGTAATTGTCAGGTAAAATAAATGACCATGTAAAAATGTGTTTGTATAAGATAAGTTGTTTGTAAATCAATGTCTTGTGAAAAGTATGTTATTTGTATAAAATGTTATATGTATCAAACTGAAATGATTCAAATAACGTTACGCCATGTAATACCATACAAACACTTATATATAGGAAGTACCAGCGGCGTATCCACCATGCTTGTATCATATTACACACGCATCGTTACTTAATCACTTGATCAAACCAAACCAAACAATGTAAGAAGTCTATGTTTAACCCAATTGTCAATTGTATTGAATAATATGTCAAAGTGTTTATGTCAAGATGTAAATCATGTCAAATGTCTATGTCAAATATCCATGTCAAATGTCTATGTCAAATATCCATGTCAAATGTCTATGTCAATTATTCATGTCAAATGTCTATGTCAAAATGTCATGTATGGCAAGCGAAATGTCTCAACTAAACCATATGCACGAAAACAAAGTATTGAAGTAAAACTTGGTTTAAATCAAAGCTATGTTTTGTGTAAATGCATGCAACTATTTAATATGAACATTTATGCGGTATTGTGAAAATGCATACATCCAAGCCTGGCGACTGTGGTGATAAAACCCTTTAAACAAATTAAAGGTCTATCTGTCTTAATGTCAACGAATTCGGTCATTCCTTTCTGTCCCCTTACCCTGGGATGTCCGGAACGGGAGTTGTCAATTCCTATGGTACCACTACCTACTAACGAACGGCGTAGCTAATGTTAATGGATATATTGTCCCATGTAAACAAACCAAATGTCATAACAAAATGTGAGCATGTGAAAACAATGCACTAAGTATGTAATCAAATGAACATACATAGCGTGAAATGTCATGTAAAACGATGTACTAGGTAATGCTCACAATGGGCACACCTAGCATGAAATGTCATGTAAAACGATGTACTAAGTAATGCACACAATGGGCACACCTAGCATGAAATGTCATGTAAAACAATGTACTAAGTAATGCACACAATGGGCACACCTAGCATGAAATGTAATGAAATCATGTACTATAATGTACTAACGAACATAGCAGTATATGATGTGAAAACTGGAAAGCAGGAAAGTAACAAGTAGGCACATGTGTTCCACCCCAAAACAGTTTGGAAAACAGTAAAAGAGGGGTCTATGTACTCACTTGTGATTGCTCAGTTGTATAAAGATAACCACCAAGCAATGCTAGAGATCTCGGAATCAAACGGCACCTAATATAGGTAACTATGTTAATAAACCGGACCTAAATCGGAAGACTGGGTAGCATTAGGGTTTGTAAACCAAATGAGTGTCGGAACTCACGTGATATGGTTTAACAAAGCCTACATACTAAATGAAACTTAACATAATTGTTTACGACCCATTACGATCCGTTTAGGAAGCTTATGCTACTTTAACGTGTCGTGCGCGTGAAACGCGTTCGGACCGCCTAACTAGTCCTATGACAAGTATTATATGCCTAAACATGTTAAATAATCAGTTACGTGACAAAAGTTTAGGTTACATATGCTAAATTACCAATTATGTATGAAAAGGGTATTCTGGTAATTTACCTAAGGCATATAAACTACCTATCATACAACTACTTACACGTCGTGACCATAAGGTATAACCTCGGAAGGTTATTCCCTACACTATGGTCACCTAATGTATTTGGTCGGATCCTAATGATCGACCAAACTGGGTCGGGTTCGAAGGTATAGGCGATTTATTAGATCGCCTACCCTACGACCCTAGACAACGTGGTAATCAGTAGGCATAGTCCCAAGGGACTATAACCATCGTGATTACAATCACGTTGCGAAGTTCTAACGAACTTCGCATTGACCATTACTGGCCAACGCTGAAAGTCAAACAAAGTTTGACTTTCTGACTCGAAAAGCAGTAAAAATAAGGAAAAGAACGAAAGAATACTTACGAAGGGTCCCCGAATGCTAATCTAGATCAGTATAGTTCAGGTATGAAACAAGGTTTCAACTTAGAACACAACTAATAAGATTCTTGTGCCTTAAAACAATGAAAGGCATGGGGTATATATAGTATTCGGGTAACCGTTAGGATCGTTTGTCGATTATCGTGCCTTAATCTCGTGCGTACACTTGTCACAAAGGTTATGGAGCCACATATGCTCCTAATCTTAGTGATTAAGCAAGTTGCAAACATGTGGTTGTGGTTTAATTGGTTGCAACTTGTGATAAAAACACTGAATCTGGTCCAGATAGGGGCTCGCGTGACGCTAAGGCCCGTCGCGTCACGCTAGGCCCCTGTTTTGGCAGATTTTACATAAATGGTCCCTGCACGTGTTTTAAGCGATTTTCGATGCGTTTGAACCCCGTTAACATCATTTCAAGGCTCTAAAATGAAGTTAAAGTATAGGGAACTCAAAACATGTTCAAAAATATGCCGGATGATGGTTCGTTTGGTCGTACGAACGCGATGTTCGCTTAAGTATGACGGAATGCGCATAAGCGCGAAAAACGATCCAAATGACGCGACGAATGGATTTTTCTTAAGGCGAACACTAAAATAAAATATAGTCATGCTTCCATAAATTTTTGGATGTCCAGATGTATTCAGAACGTAAGTTATGCGCGAAAATGCAAACTTGTGCACTTTTTGACACTTTTAGTCCCTGAATGTTCCAAAAGTTTATTTTAGCACACCAAACCCCTCAAAGCCTATTTCTAAGCTATGTAAAGGATATTTAAGGTGTGTTTAACTTATGGTCATGTTCCGGAATGTTCGTTACAGTTCAAATTGACATACTTTCGCAGTTTGTCATATTTAGTCCCTGTAAGCGAATTAACTTGTTTTTGCCATACCAAAGCCTTCAAAACTTATTTCTAAGTTATGTAAAGGTTATTTAAGGTATGTTGAGTATATGTTGATGTTCCAGAGTATTTCTCGCATTAAACTGAGTACGTTTACGCACTAGTTTGCGTATAACTCTCCAGAAAGCGATGTAGAGTTTGAAATTACATAAAAGTCAAAACATGAAAAATGTACAACATAACAAAACAGACATTGGGATCAAATAACATTGTTTTGTTGATAACAGAACTGTTCATAGTGATTACAAGCACGGTTGTTACATAACATTTATGTTTAAATCATACTTTAGATTCTTGGTTGTTCTTGATGATTTGAAGTTTCTCTTGAATCTTGGGATTTTCACTAAACTTGAAATCTAAAATGAAATGGGTCATGATACAAGTAAAAACGGTGATGTACATATATGTATGTATAACCGTACATATGAATGTGTGTATATGAGTTTTGAAGTTTGATATCTTGTTAAGTACTTGTTTATGTTGTTACATGTTCTTGAATGGTGGTAAAAATGCAAGTATTTGGTGACTTATGTATGATATGTTAAATGTAAATTACATCAGCAAATAAATCTGAATATATCACATATTTGATGCTTTTAAACTCAAAAAAAAAAAATGATGTTGCTATGATAGTATGCTTTAGGCACTTGTACATGAAGATACATGTTGATGTAAAGCTCAAGAAATGGTAAAAAGGGTTGTATGACAAAAATGTTTTAGATCAGGTTAAAAACACTAAAAATAACAATATTTGGTATATTATAATGGCATGAAACGTTGACATAGGTTTGATAGCTTTGCATGTTGTACATATAGCTTAAAAAGTGGTAAATTATGTGAAATTTGCATGATTTATGTGCTTTGTTTAAGACCTGCACTATCATGAGTATAACCATTATTTTATTCAGTAAATAACATGGGTTGTGTTAAAATTTCAAGTCATTTTGATTTGGGATGGTTCGGGTAACGTTTGATGCAAAACTTTGCGGTAAAACGGTTAAAAATCGGCTTTTCGGATGATTTTTACAAAACTGTTTTAGATCAGTAACCAAACTGATTTCTTTGCTATAAAAATAAGTATTTTAACTTATATTAAGTTTACTTGGTGTTTAATTAGTCATACGTGGCTTCCGACGCCCAAAAATGTTACCGAAACGCTAAAATAAGTGTTTTTCAACATACACTACAATGGGTTGTTCATGGGTGATTTTATGTGTTACAATGTGCTATGTGCTTTACAATATGTGTATGATCATGTGTTAGTGTTGACAAGATTATGTGTGTTACGCTTGAGTACATATATACAAATACACCAAGATAATAAAAAATAATAACTTTTCGAGAAATCTCAAAGTTACGTGAAAATTCTAAGTATCGGAGAAACTTCGGTATTTTTGTGGGTTTTTGATTATTAAATTAGTCTTATTTAATTTAGGACGAATAATTTTAGGGATTATGTTAACATATAAAAACGCACCCAAAGGTGAGTACATAGATCCCCTCTTTTTACTGTTTTCGATTGTTTTGGGGTGATTCATATGTATCAAAACGATTTCAATATTCTAACGATGGTTTCGAAACGATTGAGATGGTTTATACATAACTAATAATGATTTCGATAATGTGAACGAACTTGTTGGTGGTAGTTACATAACGAATGACATTCATTAGCGTTGATCAAGCCGACCAGTATTAGGTTATGGTACCACAGGATCCGACAAATCCCGTTATCCGACCGGACCCATGGTTATGTGTGGGTTAGGTGGGTAACGACTGAATCTGATGATTGTTAACTTACCCTTTGGAGGTTCGTTAATGCAAGAACGAGTTGAACGTTGGACGAGTCACAAAGGTTTGAATGTTATTAGCAAGACGACCAAAAGTAGTTTTCACAATTAAAACAAGAACGATTGGAACGAGAACGACATTTAACGATTGTACGATTTTGAACGATTGAACGATTTAAACAAGTGAACGATGATCTATAACGAGAACGAGTTAAACGATGTTACACAACGAGGTTTACTAAACGATATAAACCATACGAGTTTTTATGAGGACGATTTACGATTTGGTTTACGAAAACAAATGTTTTGGGTTAAGATTCATGGCAACAAGGTTTATAAATTATTACCAATCTGTTTTGACTTGGTTATTCATTTTACAATAAAAACATTTTACAAAACAAGGTTTCAAATATCAAATAACAAAGTTGTACGAGATATTTCAACGAGCCATGAATCTGATACTCACACAAAAACTATGTACTCGCCATCATTTCTTTGTTGACTTTGTTTTTACATATGTTTCAGGTGATGTTGCTTAATGTTGATTGCGAATAGGATGCATGCTCACTTAGGACTGGACGAGGCCTTAGTGGTTTAATAACGATGATAGACTATGTTTGACTTGCTTGTCTAACTTTAAGACAATGTTTAATATTTAATAAACCGAAACTCTTTGTACCCATGGTTTGAAACAATACTTCTGTTACAACACTCCCCGACGTTTCCGCCACGGTTTGTTGTTTTACGTGGTCGGGGTGTGACAAAAGAGGTTGGTATCAGAGCCAATGGTTATAGGGAATTAGGTTATTAGTAAAATTTTGACCTAGACTATAACTTTCTAGGACCCCAACGCAAGTTGATTGCGTTTAGATTTTTAAAAACAAAATCCGAATCTGCTTCGAAAATTAATCATCCGTTCTAGGATGATTGATTACTAGGTTTTGAACCCTCTGTTGTAAGGTTTTGAACCCTTCCAGTTTGACTCATTTTTGGCTTAGTGCCTTCTGAGTTTTCAAAATCTCGTCAAAGTTTGGGTCTAAATAATGTGAACACGTGCAAACTGGAGGAGTGAATGCCTGTACCCTGAGTTTTCTGGCTATGTCACACCCCGACCGTGTAAAACAACAAATCGCGGCGGAAACATCGGGGCGTGTTGTAACAGAATTAATGTTTCATAACCATGGATACCAAAAAGTGTTTCGTTTTATTAAACATTGAATAATTACATCGTCTGGAAATCTAAATACACAAATTAAACATAGTCTATCATTGTTATTGAGTCACTAAGGCCTTGTCCAGTCCTATGTGAGCATGCATCTTATCAATTGATATCATCCAACAATACCTGAAACATATGTGAAAACGAGGTCAGCAAAGAAATGCTGGCGAGTACATAGGTTTTGTGAAAATAAGATTCATGACTTCTGTTTAAGAAAATGTTTAGTCATGAACCTTGTAGTTTGCTTTGTCTTTGTAAATCATTTGAAAAATAATAAGTTCAGGTGATATGTATAATAAGAGAATAATGCATGATTAAATGAATAACCATGTAAAATGAGTTTGTATAAGATAAGTTGTTTGTAAATAAATGTCTTGTGAAAAGTATGTTACTTGTATAAAATGTTCTATGTCTCAAACTGAAATGATTCAAATAATGCTACAATATGTAATACCATACAAACACTTATATATAGGAAGTACCAGCGGCGTATCCACCATGCTTGTATCATATTCCACACGCATTGTTACTTAATCACTTAATCAAACCAAACCACCAAAGAAATGTTCATGCCCAATGTAAATCATGTAATATGTAACCAAAACCCAATCGTATATCGCTTTGAAGCCAATCGTTTACCCAATCGTTAAAACTCGTTTTAGGTCGTGAAACTACTTAAATGGTCGTCTCGCTAATAACATTCAAACCTTCTTGACTCGCATTAATAAACCCTTACCAAAGGATAGATTAATAATTCGCATTAATAAACCCTTACCAAAGGATAGATTAACATCTCGCATTAATAAACCCTTACCAAAGAGTAAATTAACAATTACAGATTCAGTCGCTACCCACAACACCCACACATAACTACGGGTGTAGTAACTAACGGGATTTGTCAGATCCTATGGTACCATAACCTAATACTGGTCGGCTTGATCATTGCTAATGAATGTCATTTGTTATGTAACTACAACCAACAAGTTTGTTCACTTTTTGAAATCGTTATTAGTTTTGTATAAATCGTCTTAATTGTTTTTGAAACCATTGTTATAATATCGAAAACATTTAGCACATATGAGTCACCCCAAAACAATTGAAAGCAGTAAAATAGGGGAATAATGTACTCGCCTGAGAATGCTTGGAGGTCTTGAACAACAACCAAACAAAGCTAGAGAGAGCACGGAATCAGTCGGCAATCTAAAACTATATAAATAAACCGGACCTAAATCGGAAGATCGGATAGAATGAGGTTTCGTAAACCAAACGAGTATAGAGACTCGTGTCATATGGTTTATCAAAGCCTACATGCTAAATGAAACCTAACATAATTGTTTACGACCCATCGCGACCCATTAAGGTAGCTTATGCTACTTTAACGCGTCGTGCGCGTGAAACGCGTTCGGACCGTCTAACTAGTCCTATGACAAGTGTTATATGCCTAAACATGTTACATAATTAGTTATGTGACAAAAGTTTAGGTTACATATGCTTAATTACCAATTATACATGAAAAAGGTATTCTGGTAATTTACCTAAGGCATATAAACTACCTATCATACAACTACTTAAACGAAGCGACCATAGGGTATAACCTCGGAAGGTTATTCCCTACCTACTATGGTCACCTAATGTATTTGGTCGGATCCTAATGATCGACCAAATGGGTCGGGTTCGAAGGTATAGGCGATTTATTAGATCGCCTACCCTACGACCCTAGACAACGTGGTAATCAGTGGGCATAGTCCCAAGGGACTATGACCAACGTGATTACAATCACGTTGCGAAGTTCAAACGAACTTCGCATTGACCATAAGCTGGTCAACGCTGAAACTCAAACAAAGTTTGACTTTCTGACTCTAAAAGCAATAAAATAAAGAAAAGAACGAAAGAATACTTACGAAGGGTCCCCGAATGCTAATCCCGATTCAAGAATCTCAGGTATGAAACAATGGTTTCAACTTAGAGGTTCTCAAATCAGAATTCTTGTAATTTTGAAGCATGGGGGGTGGGGTATTTATAGTAAAAGGTCCACCGTTAAGATCGTTTCATGGAAAACGTGCCTTAATCGTAACCGTACAAGTGTTGGAACCTTATGGTGACTAGAAAATGGTTCTTATCAGCTGACTAGACAAATGAGAATGTGTGGTGGTGGATCAAACAGCTGTAATCTGCTGTTAGAAACATTTAACCTGGTCAGAAGGTCTGACGCGGGCCGCCTAAGGATGTTAAGATCCTGAGGCGGGCCGCCTAGGAGTCACAGATCAGAACAAAGTTTCAGAAATGTCAGTTTCAGTCCCTGCACGTGTTTAAGGCCATTTCTGACACTTCTAAGGCCCGTAAAGCCAACTTTAAGGCCCTAAAATGTTGCCTAAACATTGAGGACATGAAACATGCTCAAAAATATGCCGGGTGTTGGTTCGTTTGGTCGTACGAACGCGATGTTCGCTTAATTACGACGGAATGCGCATAAGCGCGAAAAACGATCCAAATGACGCGACGAATGGATTTTTGGCAAGCCAAACACTAAAGTATAATATAGTCATGCTTACATAAATTTTTGGATGTCCGGATGTATTCAGAACGTAAGTTATGCGCGAAAATGCAAACTTGTGCACTTTTTGACACTTTTAGTCCCTGAATGACACAAAAGTTTATTTTAGCATACCGAACACCTCAAAGCCTATTTCTAAGCTATGTGAAGGATATTTATGGTATGTTTAACTTATGGTCATGCTCCGGAATGTCTGTTACAGTTCAAATTGGCATACTTTCGCAATTTGTCAAATTTAGTCCCTGTAAGCGATTTAACTTGATTTTGCCATACCAAAGCCTTTAAAACTTATTTCTAAGTTATGTAAAGGTTATTTAAGGTATGTTAAGCCTATGTCACTATTCCAGAGTGTTTGTTGCATTAAACTGGTTATATTTACGCATCGGTGCGCGTATAACCTTTCAGAAAGCGATTTAGAGTTTGAAATTGAACAAGAATTGATATGTGCAAATGATACACATATTTTTTTACAAATCCCAAGTATGAAATATAATATTTCATTGGTTCGGTATTTGTTTGATGGCCGTGGAGGCACAGGTGTTACAGTCTCCCCTACTTTAGGAAATTTCGTCCCGAAATTTATTTAGAGGAAACTTGTGAGAGCTTGAAAACATGAAGTTGAAAAGCTCGAACAACATTGGTTAGGGTTCTTGAACTTCTAGTAACCTTAATAACATCATGATTGCAATGTAAGAGGGATACTTACATACAAGTATATGAAGCGTCATTGGTGCGTCCACCATACCTCCATTACATCGTCCTCATTTTGTTATTGTTGTCACTATCGGTTCTTACACATAATAAACCTTACTGGGTTTCTGTGTACTAAATTTCATAATTATGTACGCGTCCATAATCAGACAATTCCTTGCACAGTTTACACAGTCTATTTTATAATATGTAGGGGAAAACCAAATGAATGAACCTGTGATGAGTGTGACTAGACCGCCATAGAGTCCTTTAAATTAAATCAATAAATGACCTAAATAGACTATCAAGGAGTCTGTTCAGCTACATCACTAGATGTCGTTCTCTAACCAAATTGTGAATCAATCTTTTTGACTAGACTACTAAGAGGGTCTCTTATGAATCCCGGAGTGGTACTATATAACCCAAGGGTCTTAACTACCAGGTAGAAGCCCATAAGGATTTAAGGTAGTACCTTTTGAATATCCTACTATGAATCTCTCATATGAAAACATGAAAGATTCTATGAGGATTTGAAAATCGGATCACACAAAAACATAGAGGAGAACACATAAACACATATCACATAACCACAAAATTGTTCGTTAATTTGTCTTGTAAATTGCGTACATGCATTTAAAGCACACTTGGAATCCATTCCGTGGATTTCATTTGGTACTTTAAACGTTATCAAGAATCCAACTATAAAGATAGAAAGATTCAAAAAGAAAATTCGATTTCGATTACTAGGAACCGAAGTGTTCGAATTAAGGTACATAAGGAATCCAATTAAGGACTCTGATTTGAACAATAATCATCCACAAGGATCTAATTGTAAAGATAAAAAGATCCCATATGAATTTTAGAAGTTGAAGATGTTTTGAAACCTTGCACTGGATGTGCTTAGGTCAAAACATGATGTAAAATGCTTATGAAGTTGAGATGCTTGATATGTCAAGGCGACATATGAAGCAGAGTTTTGAAGGTTAAGTCAATGTATGAGGAAAATATTTTTGAAAACTATGCATGGGGTTCTTTTAAGAAAAAAGTGTTTAACGTTTTTGAAACCTTATATATAATACTTTTTGAAATCATAAAGTAGGTGTATTAGGTAGATATATTTACAAAAATGTTTTAAAATCATGCGAGATGAATTTTGAAATTATGTATAAGGTTTTTGAAAGACATGAATGATGCTTTTCGAAATCATGCACTTGATAAGAAAATGTATTGTGTTAATATTGTCTTCAGACTATATGAAATATTTTGAAATTAGGAAGGTTGGTTTTGATAACATGGCCAATGTTTTTGAAATAACATAGACAATGCATCTAGAAAAATTGTTTTCAAACTATATGAAATGTTTTGAGATCATGAAGATTGTTTTGAAATACTGGTACTGTGTATGTTGAAAAATCAAAACGTAATGGGTATGAGATTTGAAAATACCCTTAGTTATCTAACCAAGGATTTAAAGGCACAGATGTGCGAAAAGCACGATTACTCATAATGTCACTAAATTTTCTGTACTTTGTTTCTTAGAGTGAAACGAGTACTTAAAATTTTCGAGGGAATCATGAGCAATCATTTGAAAGAGAGAAATCACAAGAGTAGTTTGTAAGGTACATAGTTCCTTGATGTAGGTATCATAGGAAAAGCCATACACACCTAGCAGGGGGTTAAGCTGGTTGGTTGGGGACTGCTTTACCATTGTGAGCGACCATGGCGAAGTTCTGAGAAGCCTTTCGCTTCTTTGACTTCTTAGGGGATCGTTCATCCATGGTCTTTGATTCCTCGATTGGTTTATTGGCTGATGGTGTTGTCGCCTGACTAGGTCCTGCCTGTCTTGGTGACTCTTGAGTGGCTTCATCCTGGAGATGATACATGGCAGTAGCTAATTCAACAGTCTTCAGGACTACTTCGCCTATTCGCTGAGCGAATTTTGGCTGCTTGCTCAGATATCTGGGCGTCATCGTGATGAAGAGACATTCTTGAAGAAAAAGAAAGGCATAGGGAGAAACAGGTGAAAGATTATTGGACAATCAAAACAGAAAGATAACGCATGAAAATTGCGATAATTTGTTTGTTACCTAAGGCAAACAAATGAGACGGTGACTGATCAAAGTAAATGGGTCAAAAATAATGTATCGCGAAGACATGCTCGCCTATAAGTGAACACTCATCCCAAGAATTCCCAGGTAAGCACAACTGGTCTCGCGTCTTATGAGATGTATACGAAGTGCTTGCCTAGACAGAAAACCCAGAATACAGGCATTCACCCTTCCAGTTTGCACGTGTTCACATTATTTAAAACCCAAAACCTTGACGAAGTTTTGAAAACTCAAAGGGGTTCAAAACCATATACTAGAGAGTTCAAAACCTTACCATAGAGGGTTCAAAACCTAGTAATCAATCATCCTAGAACAGATGATTAGTTTTCAAAGCGGTTTTGAAATTTATGTTCTTGTTGTGGTCGTCGCCTAAGGATAGGTGACGGTATTGTTTTATGACTAAACGCAAGTAAACTCGCGTTAGGGTCCTAAGAAGGTTATAGACTAGGTCAAAGCATTACTAATAACCTAATTCCCAATAACCATTGGCTCTGATACCATCTTTTCTGTCACACCCCGACCGCGTAAAACAACAAATCGCGGCGGAAACATCGGGGCGTGTTGTAACAGAATTAATGTTTCATAACCATGGATACCAAAAAGTGTTCCGTTTTATTAAACATTGAATAATTACATCGTCTGGAAATCTAAATACACAAATTAAACATAGTCTATCATTGTTATTGAGTCACTAAGGCCTTGTCCAGTCCTATGTGAGCATGCATCTTATCAATCGATATCATCCAACAATACCTGAAACATATGTGAAAACGAGGTCAGCAAAGAAATGCTGGCGAGTACATAGGTTTTGTGAAAATAAGATTCATGACTTCTGTTTAAGAAAATGTTTAGTCATGAACCTTGTAATTTGCTTTGTCTTTGTAAATCATTTGAAAAATAATAAGTTCAGGTGATATGTATAATAAGAGAATAATGCATGATTAAATGAATAACCATGTAAAATGAGTTTGTATAAGATAAGTTGTTTGTAAATAAATGTCTTGTGAAAAGTATGTTACTTGTATAAAATGTTCTATGTCTCAAACTGAAATGATTCAAATAATGCTACAATATGTAATACCATACAAACACTTATATATAGGAAGTACCAGCGGCGTATCCACCATGCTTGTATCATATTCCACACGCATTGTTACTTAATCACTTAATCAAACCAAACCACCAAAGAAATGTTCATGCCCAATGTAAATCATGTAATATGTAACCAAAACCCAATCGTATATCGCTTTGAAGCCAATCGTTTACCCAATCGTTAAAACTCATTTTAGGTCGTGAAACTACTTAAATGGTCGTCTCGCTAATAACATTCAAACCTTCTTGGCTCGCATTAATAAACCCTTACCAAAGGATAGATTAATAATTCGCATTAATAAACCCTTACCAAAGGATAGATTAACATCTCGCATTAATAAACCCTTACCAAAGAGTAAATTAACAATTACAGATTCAGTCGCTACCCACAACACCCACACATAACTACGGGTGTAGTAACTAACGGGATTTGTCAGATCCTATGGTACCATAACCTAATACTGGTCGGCTTGATCATTGCTAATGAATGTCATTTGTTATGTAACTACAACCAACAAGTTTGTTCACTTTTTGAAATCGTTATTAGTTTTGTATAAATCGTCTTAATTGTTTTTGAAACCATTGTTATAATATCGAAAACATTTAGCACATATGAGTCACCCCAAAACAATTGAAAGCAGTAAAATAGGGGAATAATGTACTCGCCTGAGAATGCTTGGAGGTCTTGAACAACAACCAAACAAAGCTAGAGAGAGCACGGAATCAGTCGGCAATCTAAAACTATATAAATAAACCGGACCTAAATCGGAAGATCGGATAGAATGAGGTTTCGTAAACCAAACGAGTATAGAGACTCGTGTCATATGGTTTATCAAAGCCTACATGCTAAATGAAACCTAACATAATTGTTTACGACCCATCGCGACCCATTAAGGTAGCTTATGCTACTTTAACGCGTCGTGCGCGTGAAACGCGTTCGGACCGTCTAACTAGTCCCATGACAAGTGTTATATGCCTAAACATGTTACATAATTAGTTATGTGACAAAAGTTTAGGTTACATATGCTTAATTACCAATTATACATGAAAAAGGTATTCTGGTAATTTACCTAAGGCATATAAACTACCTATCATACAACTACTTAAACGAAGCGACCATAGGGTATAACCTCGGAAGGTTATTCCCTACCTACTATGGTCACCTAATGTATTTGGTCGGATCCTAATGATCGACCAAATGGGTCGGGTTCGAAGGTATAGGCGATTTATTAGATCGCCTACCCTACGACCCTAGACAACGTGGTAATCAGTGGGCATAGTCCCAAGGGACTATGACCAACGTGATTACAATCACGTTGCGAAGTTCAAACGAACTTCGCATTGACCATAAGCTGGTCAACGCTGAAACTCAAACAAAGTTTGACTTTCTGACTCTAAAAGAAATAAAATAAAGAAAAGAACGAAAGAATACTTACGAAGGGTCCCCGAATGCTAATCCCGATTCAAGAATCTCAGGTATGAAACAATGGTTTCAACTTAGAGGTTCTCAAATCAGAATTCTTTTAATTTTGAAGCATGGGGGGTGGGGTATTTATAGTAAAAGGTCCACCGTTAAGATCGTTTCATGGAAAACGTGCCTTAATCGTAACCGTACAAGTGTTGGAACCTTATGGTGACTAGAAAATGGTTCTTATCAGCTGACTAGACAAATGAGAATGTGTGGTGGTGGATCAAACAGCTGCAATCTGCTGTTAGAAACATTTAACCTGGTCAGAAGGTCTGACGCGGGCCGCCTAAGGATGTTAAGATCCTGAGGCGGGCCGCCTAGGAGTCACAGATCAGAACAAAGTTTCAGAAATGTCAGTTTCAGTCCCTGCACGTGTTTAAGGCCATTTCCGACACTTCTAAGGCCCGTAAAGCCAACTTTAAAGCCCTAAAATGTTTCCTAAACATTGAGGACATGAAACATGCTCAAAAATATGCCGGGTGTTGGTTCGTTTGGTCGTACGAACGCGATGTTCGCTTAATTACGACGGAATGCGCATAAGCGCGAAAAACGATCCAAATGACGCGACGAATGGATTTTTGGCAAGCCAAACACTAAAGTATAATATAGTCATGCTTACATAAATTTTTGGATGTTCGGATGTATTCAGAACGTAAGTTATGCGCGAAAATGCAAACTTGTGCACTTTTTGACACTTTTAGTCCCTGAATGACACAAAAGTTTATTTTAGCATACCGAACACCTCAAAGCCTATTTCTAAGCTATGTGAAGGATATTTATGGTATGTTTAACTTTTGGTCATGCTCCGGAATGTCTGTTACAGTTCAAATTGGCATACTTTCGCAGTTTGTCAAATTTAGTCCCTGTAAGCGATTTAACTTGATTTTGCCATACCAAAGCCTTTAAAACTTATTTCTAAGTTATGTAAAGGTTATTTAAGGTATGTTAAGCCTATGTCACTATTCCGGAGTGTTTGTTGCATTAAACTGGTTATATTTACGCATCGGTGCGCGTATAACCTTCCAGAAAGCGATTTAGAGTTTGAAATTGAACAAGAATTGATATGTGCAAATGATACACATATTTTTTTACAAATCCCAAGTATGAAATATAATATTTCATTGGTTCGGTATTTGTTTGATGGCCGTGGAGGCACAGGTGTTACAGGCTAAGGCTAGAGTGTTCGTACAAATCCACATAATCGGACCAGTCACTCTTACCTGGGAACTCTTGGGGTGAGTGTTCACTTATAGGCGAGCATGTCTTCGCGATACATTATTTTGATTCATTACTTTGATTAGTCACTGTGTGTCGTTTGTTTGTTCAAGATAACGAATAAATGATCGCCTTCCTTATGTTTCGTCGATATTTTCAATACCCCTTTCGTTTTTCCTAATTGTCGACCTCACTCGTTTCTCATATTTCCTTGTTAGACAATGCCTCCTCGACGTGATGCACAATCTTTTACTGCCAAAGAAGTCACAACCCTTGTCTCTCAGCAAATGGCTGCTGTGCTTCCAGGCGTTGTGACCCAAATCCACGAGCTATACAACAACAACAATAACAACAATGCACAATGTAATTTCAAGAGTTTCAATTCTGCTAAGCCGCTAAAGTTTTCTGGGTTACAAGGAGCAACTGCACTCCTTCAATGGTTCGAGAGTATCGAGAGCACATTCAGACATGTGCAGTGTCCGAATGCGCGTAAGGTTGAATTTGCATCAAGTGTGTTTGAGAAGCGTGCTCTTACATGGTGGAACGGAGTGATGCGCGACAGGGGTGCCGAAGTGGCATTGGCACAAACATGGGAAGAGCTTCGAGCTCTCATGATGAGAGAGTTCTGTCCCCGTTACGAAATTCGAGCTTTGGAACGAGAGTTTGACGATCTAAAACAAGATCGGGAAAACACCGTGCGTATACGGATCGATTTGAGGAGCTCAGTATTTTATGTCCTACTATGGTTACCCCATTGGAGAAAGCGATAGAGAGGTATATCGATGGTTTACCCGATTCCATACAGGATATTGTGACTGGCTATAACCCTACTACTGTTCGTCAAGCGATCGAGTTATCTGCTACCCTGACTGAGTCGCAAGTCAGGAAGGGTAAACTTACCTGCAAGGGTGATAAGAAGAAGTCAACCGATTCTGTTAAAGACAAGGAAAAGGGTAAGGGTAAGAAAGGTGAATCGTCGAAGAAGTCGAGAAAGCGAAAGGGTGCTCAGAATTTTGCAGTAACTGCACAAAATGCTCAGAACCCTAAGAACCCACCAGCTCAACCTCCTGCAAAGAAAGCGTATGCTGGTACCGCACCTTATTGTGCTCGCTGCAACGGTCATCATGTTTCACAACAAGCTTGTAGGCAATGCACAACGTGTGGTAAGTTTGGGCATCTGGCCAACCTTTATCGTTCGGGTCAGAATCAGATTGGTCAGAATCAATCTCCAGTTCAGGGGAATGCTGCTAGATTCCCACCGGGTTCATGTTTCAATTGTGGAGTGTTTGGTCATTTCCGCAACAACTGTCCAAGGCTGGTGAATGCAAACGCGAATGCTAACGCGAACCCGAATGTGAATGTCAATGCAAATGTCAATCCCGCTCGTGGGTGAGCGTACAATATGAATGCCAACGAAGCGAGGGCTGACAAAGAGGTCGTCAATGGTACGTTTCTTGTTAACGATCGACCTGCATCTATTCTTTTTGATTCTGGTGCCGATAGAAGTTTTGTTTCATTATCTTTTGAACCTTTGCTTGCGATACCTAGAACTAAAGTAAGGAAACCTTTATCTGTCGAAGTTGCTACTGGTAAACCGCTTGTTCTCGATTCTGTTATTCGTGATTGTCAGTTAAACCTTGATAACCATCTCTTTCCCATTGACCTCACGCCGATGCAACTTGGGAGTTTCGATATTATCGTGGGGATGGATTGGTTAACCAAACATCATGCTGAGGTGGTTTGTTTCGATAAGATTGTTCATATTCGTCTTCCGTCTGGCGATGTTCTGGAAGTTAGTGGCGAGAAACCATCTGGCGGTTTGAAGCTTATGTCGTGTACAAAGGCCCAAAGTTATTTGCGAAAAGGATATGTTGCTTTCCTGGCACTTGTCACCGAGGAGGAAGACAAGAGCAAGAGTATTCAGGATATTCCGATTGTTCGGGATTATCCAGAGGTGTTTCCCGATGAACTGCCTGGTTTGCCTCCAGTTCCTCAAGTCGAGTTTCATATTGACCTTGTACCCAATGCCAACCCGATTGCGAAAGCACCTTATCGTCTTGCGCTGTCGGAGATGCAAGAGTTATCGAAACAGATTCAAGAGTTGTCTGATAAAGGATTCATCCACCCGAGCTTTTCGCCTTGGGGAGCTCCTGTTTTCTTTGTTAAAAAAAAAGATGGATCTTTTTGAATGTGTATCGATTATCGTGAGCTTAATAAGCTTACCATCAAGAATCGATATCCCCTACCTAGAATTGATGATCTCTTCGACCAGCTGCAAGGTGCTTCATGTTTTTCCAAGATCGATCTGCGTTCTGGGTATCATCAACTTCGTGTTCTCGAAGAAGATATTCCCAAAACTGCATTCCGTACAAGATATGGACATTACGAGTTCACTATCATGCCTTTTGGTTTGACAAATGCCCCAGCTATCTTCATGGACTTAATGAATAGGGTCTGTAAATCTTATTTAGATAAGTTCATCATTGTGTTTATCGACGATATCCTCATTTATTCAAAGTCTCAAGCCAACCACGAGCAATACCTTCGTTTGACCTTGGAACTTCTGAAGAAGGAACAACTTTTTGCTAAATTCTCCAAGTGTGAATTTTGGCTTAGAGAAGTTCAGTTTTTGGGTCATATTGTAAATGAGCAGGGTATCCATGTGGATCCTTGCAAAATAGCTGCTATTAAGGATTGGAATACACCGACGACACCTACAGAAATTCGATCATTTCTTGGTCTTGCTGGTTATTATCGTCGATTCATTTCTAATTTCTCAAAGATCGCGGTTCCACTCACTGCTTTGACTTAGAAAAATAAGCCTTTTGAGTGGGGACCCAAGCAAGAAGAAGCATTCCAAACGCTGAAACGGAAGCTCTGTGATGCTCCTGTTTTATCTCTACCTTAGGGAAATGATGATTTTGTTGTCTATTGTGACGCGTCGAATCTAGGACTTGGTTGCGTTCTTATGCAACGAGGTAAAGTTATAGCTTATGTGTCTAGACAGCTGAAAATTCACGAGAAGAACAATACGACTCAAGATCTTGAATTAGGAGCTGTGGTTTTCACACTTAAAATCTGGAGACACTACCTCTATTGAATGAAGTGTGTGGTTTTCACAGACCACAAAAGTATCCAGCATATTCTCAATCAGAAGGAGCTGAACATGAGGCAACGACGTTGGGTTGAACTCTTAAACGATTATGATTGGGAGATCCGCTACCATCCTGGTAAGGAGAATGTCGTAGCCAATGCGCTTAGTCGAAAGGAACGAGTCAAGCTTCATTCTGTTCGAACTCTATCTGATATTCAATCTCGTGTCCTTCAAGCTCAACGATCTTGTGTGATCAAGGGCTTATTAAAAAATGAGCTACCACTTCAACTCGAACTTAAACTCGAAACGAAGGACGATGGCTTACTATATTTCAAGGATCGTTTATGGATTCCGAAACAAGACGATCTTCGCACCTTGGTAATGGATGAATCTCATAAGTCTCGATATTCTATCCATCCTGGTGCTGATAAAATGTACAAGGATATTCGTGCTCAGTTCTGGTGGCCTGGTATGAAGAAGGATGTTGCCTTGTATGTATCGAAATGCCTAACTTGTCTCAAAGTCAAGGCTGAACATCAACGACCTTCTGGTTTGCTTGTACAACCAGAGATACCAGTTTGGAAGTGGGAGAACATTGCAATGGATCTCATCACTAAGCTACCGCGTACATCTAAAGGTCACGATGCTATTTGGGTTATTATCGACTGATTAACGAAATCAGCTCATTTTCTACCGATTCGCGAGGATCTATCTGCTGATAAACTTGCAAAGATTTATGTTGGTGAGATTGTATCACGACATGGTGTTCCTTTGGATATCATTTCCGGTCGTGATGCTCGGTTTTCATCTCATTTCTTGAAGACCATGCAATCTGCTTTGGGAACCCAACCGAATCTAAGCACTGCTTATCATCCCCAAACAGATGGTCAATTTGAGAGGACGATTCAAACTTTGGAGGATATGCTTAGAGCATGCGTGATAGACTTTGGTGGTAATTCGGACTCTCATCTTCCACCGATCGAGTTCTCTTACAACAACAGTTATCATGCTAGCATTAACATGGCGCCATTCGAAGCTCTCTACGGTCGAAAATGTCATTCACCTGTATGTTGGAATGAGATCGGTGAGGCTCAGCTTACTGGACCTGAGCTCATTCTGGAAACAACAGACAAAATCAAGAAAATTCGCGATAATCTTGTGACAGCTAGAAGCCGTCAAAAGAGTTATGCAGATTTGCGACGCAAGCCCTTAGAATTTCAAATTGGAGACCGTGTCCTACTCAAGGTGTCACCTTGGAAGGGAGTGGTGAGATTTGGAAAGAAAGGAAAACTTGCACCACGATATGTTGGACCATTTAAGATTGTTGAAAGAATTGGAAAGGTTGCCTATCGACTAGAGCTACCTCCTGAGCTTGGAAATATTCATCCGACTTTTCACGTGTACAATTTGCGAAAGTGTTTAGCTGATGCTGATCTTCACATTCCTCTTGACGAGATTCAAATCGATGAAACAATGCACTTTGTCGAGAAACATGTGGAGATAGTTGACCGTACATTCAAACAGTTGAAGAACAAACGGATTTGATTGGTCAAAGTTCGCTGGGAATCCAACGTGGTCCTGGGTTTACTTGGGAACGTGAGGACCAGATGAAGACGAAATATCCGCATTTGTTTTCACAAGTTTCCTCTAAATAAAATTTCGGGATGAAATTTCCTAAAGTAGGGGAGACTGTGACAACTGTGTTCTGTAATCATCGTATAATGTAAAACAATGTTGTTTATCAATAAAACAATGTGCTTTGGTGTTATTATATGTGTTATTGTGTTTAATGATTTTACAATTTGATTCGATTCCGATTTCAAGCTTTAAAACACTTTCTGGAAGGTTATACGCAAACTGGTGCATAAACGCAATCAGTTTAACGCGACGTACACTCCGGAACTGTGACGTAAGCCAAACATACCCTAAATATCCTTTACATAACTTAGAAATAAGTTTTGAAGGATTTGGTATGGCAAAAACATGTTTATTTGAACTTTAGAACTATTTGCGACAAAACTGCGAAACGAACGTTGGTGACCGCCCGGATAATATTTGAATTCCAAAAATTATTCTGTTATGATTAAAAATTTATTTTTAATCAGGTCCATGTTGAAAAATAAATTAAAACGCCTAAAAACGTTATTTTTTTTCAAGTTTAAACGCGTACCGCGTGTTTCTGCGCAACACAGTGCTTCTACTGCAAAACGCAGACAACACAGCCAATCTCGGCAACTGAAATTTATTTCAGTAATATTTTGGCGGGTTTATTTTTATAGAGTAATAAAAATAATTTAGAACGCCATAAACCGGGATTTAAACGCTAGATAAAATACCCGGTACCCAGTTAAACACCTGTTTTAACTAATTTACCAATGAAATTACACTCTACCCCCTCCCCCATATGCTTATATGGTTATGTATATTGTGTGGCCCCACCAAGATCACCAAAATAATTTCCTAGATTTTGAAATATCATCTTAGATCTTCACTTGACACTTGGTGATGCATGCCAAATCTAAATCTTTTATATATCTTCTTCATATCAAGCAAGATCATTTCATCACTACATCTACTCCTTCCCTCTTGAATCTTGAAGGTATAACATTTATGTTTAAATCATACTTTAGATTCTTGGTTGTTCTTGATGATTTGAAGTTTCTCTTGAATCTTGGGATTTTCACTAAACTTGAAATCTAAAATGAAATGGGTCATGATACAAGTAAAAATGGTGATGTACATATATGTATGTATAACCGTACATATGTATGTGTGTATATGAGTTTTGAAGTTTAATATCTTGTTAAGTACTTGTTTATGTTGTTACATGTTCTTGAATGGTGGTAAAAATGCAAGTATTTGGTGACTTATGTATGATATGTTAAATGTAAATTACATCAGCAAATAAATCTGAATATATATCACATATTTGATGCCTTTAAACTAAAAAAAAATGATGTTGCTATGATAGTATGCTTTAGGCACTTGTACATGAAGATACATGTTGATGTAAAGCTCAAGAAATGGTAAAAAGGGTTGTATGACAAAAATGTTTTAGATCAGGTTACAAACACTAAAAATAACAATATTTGGTATATTATAATGGCATGAAACTTTGACATAGGTTTGATAGCTTTGCATGTTGTACATATAGCTTAAAAAGTGGTAAATTATGTGAAATTTGCATGATTTATGTGCTTTGTTTAAGACCTGCACTATCATGAGTACTATCATGAGTATAACCATTATTTTATTCAGTAAATAACATGGGTTGTGTTAAAATTTCAAGTCATTTTGATTTGGGATGGTTCGGGTAACGTTTGATGCAAAACTATGCGGAAAAACGGTTAAAAACCAGCTTTTCAGATGATTTTTACAAAACTGTTTTACATCAGTAGCCAAACTGATATTTTTGCTATAAAAATAATTATTTTAACTTATATTATGTTTACTTGGTATTTGGTTAGTCATAAGTGGCTTCCGACGCCCAAAAATGTTACCGAACGCTAAAATAAGTGTTTTTCAACATACACTAGAATGAGTTGTTCATGGGTTATTTTATGTGTTACAATGTGCTATGTGCTTTACAATATGTGTATGATCATGTGTTAGTGTTGACAAGATTATGTGTGTTACGCTTGAGTACATATATACAAATACACCAAGACAATAAAAAATAATAACTTTTTGAGAAATCTCAAGGTTATGTGAAAATTCTAAGTATCGGAGAAACTTCGGTATTTTTGTGGGTTTTTGATTATTAAATCATTCTTATTTAATTTAGGACGAATAATTTGAGGGATTGTGTTAACATATAAAAACGCACCCAAAGGTGAGTACATAGATCCCCTCTTTTTACTGTTTTCGATTGTTTTGGGGTGATTCATATGTATCAAAACGATTTAAATATTCGAACGATGGTTTCAAAACGATTGAGATGGTTTAGACAAAACTAATAACGATTTTGATAATGTGAACGAACTTGTTGGTGGTAGTTACATAACGAATGACATTATTTAGCATTGATCAAGCCGACCAGTATTAGGTTATGGTACCATAGGATCCGAAAAATCCCGTTATCCGACCGGACCCATGGTTATGTGTGGGTTAGGTGGGTAACGACTGAATCTGATGATTGTTAACTTACCCTTTGGTGGTTCGTTAATGCAAGAACGAGTTGAACGATGGACGAGTCACAAAGGTTTAAATGTTATTAGCAAGAGGACCAAAAGTAGTTTTCACAATTAAAACAAGAACGATTGGAACGAGAATGACAATTTACAATTGTACGATTTTGAATGTTTGAACGATTTAAACAAGTGAACGATGATCTATAACGAGAACGAGTTAAACGATGTTACACAACGAGGTTTACTAAACGATATAAACCATACGAGTTTTTACGAGGACGATTTACGATTTGGTTTACGAAAACAAATGTTTTGGGTTAAGATTCATGGCAACAAGGTTTATAAATTATAACCAATCTGTTTTGACTTGGTTATTCATTTTACAATACAAACATTTTACAAAACAAGGTTTCCAATATCAAATAACAAAGTTGTACGAGATATTTCAACGAGCCATGAATCTGATACTCACACAAAAACTATGTACTCGCCAGCATTTCTTTGCTGACTTTGTTTTTACATATGTTTCAGGTGATGTTGCTTAATGTTGATTGCAAATAGGATGCATGCTCACTTAGGACTGGACGAGGCCTTAGTGGTTTAATAACGATGATAGACTATGTTTGACTTGCTTGTCTAACTTTAAGACAATGTTTAATATTTAATAAAACGAAACTCTTTGTATCCATGGGTTGAAGCAATACTTCTGTTACAACACTCCCCGACGTTTCCGCCATGGTTTGTTGTTTTACGTGGTCGGGGTGTGACATGTTGGAACATCTGTTGTTCCTCTTATTACCCAAGGACATAGATCTATGTCATCTGAACAACTACATAAGGAACCTGAAGAAACAACTGTTGTTTGTACTGGGAAAACAGCCACAGAAGATAAGCTTGATCTGATATTGGAAGAAATCAAAAATAAAAAATCAGATATCAAAGTTTTATCAGAAATTGTCAAAGCTGTGCAGAAGCAAACAGAAGACAACGCTACAGCCCTCAACAAATTACAAAAGTCATCAGAAAACAAAGAGAGCTCACCAGAATTCAATAAAGCTCTCAATTAATTGCAAGAAATCAAGAAAAAGATGGCTGAGGTTGCAAGTGCTGGGGAAAGCTCAAGTTCAGGAAAAATCCTTGAAAAAATTCTGTTTCTTAGAGCCAACAACAGCTGCATGGCTGAGGCTCTTGAGAAGCTGACAGTGGAATTGTCTACACAAAAAAACCAGAATAAGTTGGAATTTCAGAAAATGAAGAAACAAGAAGAATCAAATACTCAAGCTCTTGCTAATGTTCATCTATTAGTAAAGAGGTTAGAGTATAATGTTGCCAGACTGGCAAAAGTTGATGTTCATGAACTGAAAGCCCCAATTCCATAAGAAAAACAAGTAGGAGAGTCAGAGATTCCTCAACAACAACCAGAAACCATTCAACAAGATCAAACCAAACAATCATAAACTTCAACAACTGAAAAACAAAAGCAGCCTATGGGTCCCCCTCCTATTAGGACAAAGTTACTCATGGGTCCTCCACCAAACGTCCCAAAGCCAGATACTTCAAGGGTCCAACAAAAAGAACATGTTCCAGTTCAGTCATCTTCCACAGCTCTCATAGGAGAAACAGAGTTCAGCATAAAGATGGATACAAAAGAAAAGAGAAGAATGGAACATGAAGTGACCTCCTCAAAAAGGCCAAGAAAAGTGACGAGAGAAGATTCAGATGGAAACATCAAAGAAGTAGAAGTGCTGAAAGGTGATTTACACACAATTATGTACCCTGAAGAACACCTAAAGCATTACTACTGGAAAGGTAAAGAAGACAACCCAGCAAGGCCACTCTCTCCAATAAGCAAAAATATTGTTGAAGTCAGGAACAATGGAAGCTGGGAAATTCTACACAAACAAATGACCAATCCAATAGTATCTATTGAAAGAATCGACACTTCAACCACTGGAGGAGGAATCTTAGCTAATGAAAGTCAGAACAAATACACCTTGATCAGAAAAGATAACAGTGAACAAAAGGTTACTGATGGAAATCTGGCTGATGATATTCACCCAAATGGGCATAGTCAAAATGAAGAATATCATTGATAAAGAGAAAAGTGGTTCAGTTGTGATCAGAAGAGCCCTTGACAGCATCAAAAGTGCAGGAGCAAAGTTATATAAAAGGGTTGCACTAGTAGACTTTGATCTGTGTATAAATTTTGAATATAGCAACAAGGTGTTGTTACCTCCTCCTAACAACGCAATTCCAGCTGAAATTCCTTCTAAACTAGTGAGAACTGGAGCAATCTTTGATAAGCCAGAAATGTGTGTAGTCTTCAAAGATGCTCATGATGAGAAAGCTCTATTAAGAATCAATGAAATATGCAGGTACTCAAATCAAACTCTGAAATACATAAAGAACTGGATGAATGAGATGCAAGAGCATCTCAAAAAGAAGGAAAAGAGCAATGAGCAGCTGAGAAAAACAATTGAAGATGGCATTGATAAATGGATGGAATGCAGAGGATGGTACAAAGAACTGTACAAGGAAACTCAAAAGGCAATTGATCAAAAGAAAAGACTGAAACCAGGAGACAAATACAGAAGTGGAGTGGAGATCAATTAATGAATTAATGAGATTAAATTTCTGTTTTTGAGAACAATTTTTTTTTTCGATTTTGAAAAATGGTTGGCTTGATTATGTTTTATGTTTCTGAACTTAGTTGTTTTTCTTTTCAAGGATTAGTTGAAAGTTGTTTATGTCAGACATAGAGATAGTTCATTTTCTTACAATACTTATGGGGAAACTGTTAGGAAACTTTATTTGTAAGTATTGAAGAAAATAAGATTCAACTTGATCTCTAAAGAAGACAACAGTCCTGAAGATCACAACAAGAAGAAGAAGACCGGATAGGATAACTGAAATTAACAACATCTACTTCAAAGAATCACAAGTTGATCAAGAGCTGAAGAAGATTGTCAGAGAAGGTCATTTCTGATGGATCTGATGATATTTCTGATGAAATATCATCAGTTTCTGACGATTCTGATCATCAGATTTTCTGATGATTTGTTCACCAGAATTTCTGATGAAGTGGTTTCTCAGAAATTCTGATGAATACCCCACTTGTCTAAAAAGCAGCTCTATCCTGCCACAATAACCGAAACAACTTGACATTATTGGATATCATGATTACAAAGGCAACTTGACTGTTAGATTCAATGAATATGTCAAATGGCTACTTTTTGCAGGACTTATTGCATGAATAAACAATTGTTTATTCATGTACCCAACCTTCTATAAATAGAAGGCTCACCAAGCAGAAGACAATGAGTTACGCTTAGAATTCATACATACTACAAAACTCCATTGCCCTCTCACCCACAGAATTCAAGATTCATTTGTATTAGATAATAATCTTACAATCACCTTGTAAACTATTTTGTGTCAAAGTGATATAAACTTGATAATTCTGTAGGTCTTGTGTCTTGAAAGTCTGATTTCCATTTCCGCACATCTTTTTCACATCTACTGAAATCACTTGCCATATTACGTGAAAAGAAGCTTTTAAGTCCAAAATGGGACCAACAATCTCAGCTCCTCCTAACTCGCGCTAAAAGCTTCATCAGATTCGGGTAGCAAGACAAAAGACTTCGCAAAACATGGATCACGAAGGTCTAGAGCGAATGTCACACTATTTATCACATAATGTAGGCAAGTAACACATGAATTTCTATTGTAGTGCTAAATGTGCAATCTCATGCAATGTCATACGTAAGCGTACACTAGTTATGCAGTACAACTAGTAAACGAGAGACGAGCCTTTCAATCTGGTGCTGATTGTCATGGTCGATTTTAGAACTGTTCGGTTATAGTCTGGTTTTATAAAATGTTTTAAAACCTAGTTCACTATAACCAGTGGCTCTGATACCAAACTGTCACACCCCCAAAATACCATGTGGAAAACCCACGAGGTGTGTGACGTACCAGGATCCAGCCACTAATCACATTGAACTAATACGAAGTATTAAATAAAAGTTCCCATTTATTAAGATATTGTATTTTCAAAACATAACTTAAAACCCAGAATGTTCAGCGGAAGCATAACGTAAATCATTGTTCAAGTGTCACACCCCAACCAATGGCGGAAACATCGGAGTGAGACGACATAGATTGCAAGAGACTTCATAACACTGTTTGTGACAAGCATTTAAATAATAAATTTTCCATTTCATTTATAAAGAGTCAATTACAAAGATTTGAAATAAATACAACATGAGTAGAGAAATACAAAACAATAGGAATACAAATTTAAAGTGTGTATCTAAGTATCCTACTAGATTCCATGCATCACCGACGTCATCGCTAAACCTGCAACATGTTTTAAAAGTGTAGTTCAATACAAAAAGTAATGGCGAGCATACAAGTTTGGTGCGTACTATATAAGTATAAAAATGATAAGGAACAATCCACATGGCAAACCTAGTTATCAAGATTAACGTATAAACTGGCATGCGATTTACAAGTCAACCCTCTGTTTACGCAAGTATGAATGAAAATTTAACATGACCACTAGTCTACGGGCGGTGCGTTACTCCTATAGCGCTATACATGTTAAATGGAGGCTCGTACGAAGCTAATGACAAGTTCATCACATAAGTATGGTCCAGAAAACACGAATCAAGCATAACAAATAGTAAGCATGTATTGGATTGTTTATTTGTACATTTGCATAAGAATATGTATAGTATGTGTGTTTTGTATGTAATAACATGTTACACCCAAAAGTGTGAAAACGGTAAAAGGGGTCAAGTATACTCACAAAGTTTGCATATGCTTTCCGATTATCCAATGTGACGAAGTTGTTGAGGTTAGAAGGTTGAATATGTTCGATTAGGGATTTTTAAGAGACGGGTACATTTGGTCTATAGACGTGAAGTTTAAAGTGTATGAAAAGTATGTATATGAAAAGTAATCACTTTGTACACATAGCACATGTTCTTGACACTATTAAAACTCAAAAGAGTTTATAGGATTTCATGGATTAAAGGTCCATTAGAATCATAACAAGTGTATGGTCATAGATGATGTAACATGTTCTTGACAAATAGCTACTAAGTTATCATCAAGCTTAGTTACTTAGATATATATATATATATATATATATATATATATATGTGGAATACATAGGTAATATAAAGATTACAAAGTCCTAATGGTCAAGTATGATGTAGAAGATTAAGATCTTTATTTAGGTACCTCTAGGTATCATGGAAATCATGTAGGAGGTAGGAAGAACAAGCTTCCATTTAGGCACCTCTTATTTGTTCACCAATACACTTGATGTACAAACATACAAGGAGGGTTATGAACTATGAATAATACAAGAATGTAAATGTCTACTTTATAAGAAATAATCAACTAATGTGGGGATTTTATGTTGGACAACCCAAGTTGGTCCATAATCACACCTTCATCAAGCTTGAAGCTTGAACATCACTTGTGGGTTAAAAACCCAAACTGTAGGATCGTTTGTGAGACCCAAACGAGTCATTCAAAAGATATCTCGTCCAATAAGAAAGGCAGAAACAGACGTATCAGAGTTATTTCAGCTGATTTGCACTTAGATTCACTTAAACTGTCTCTTGATATCAGATCATTTTATAATGCTGGAGACACTTCGGCAGAGCTTCGCTACCGGAAACCAAACGTTACAAATGAAATGGACAAGGCACGTATTTATAGGCAAGCCATTTCGTACGAGATGGGTTCATGCGAATTGGCCATTTCCATTTCGTGCGAAATGGACATGTTCCATTTCATGCGAAATGGCCACATCTCACATATTTCTCGTTTTTCTCGTACTACGTGCCCTGATCTATCTAATTTATTACAAGACTCGATACAAGACGAAGTCGACAAACATATATACCAACGGACTCCCCCTTGGATGTTGACGAAGTCTTCAGTGTCGTGTCTTCGGTATGTCACATCTTCAGTCTTTATCAGTCTTTTCACTCTCTCCAAAGTATTCTCCATTGTAAGCATCCTCAATCAATCTGTTTCTCTTCTTCTCTCTCTTTCTTCTAAAATCTCAATCTGTCTCTATCTTCTCTTGATCAGATCTCTTGATTCCTTAAGTTCTTTAGCATCAACAGCTTGCGTGGACAGCAGGATTCAAATCTGGCTTTTGCATCTTCAGACTCCCCCTTTCGATAAGCTCTCATCCTAGAATCGAAACCTGGTTCAAACTTTGCTCATCATGCTGAAAATCCACAGGAATCGGAACCTGGCTTTCGCATATCTTCAGGATTCGAAACCTGGCTGCTTCTGCCTGTAAAAACTCTACCTCAAAGTAAGTTTTACAATTTTTTAAGATATAACCATTTTAGAGACCACTTGTAGAATCAATACTCAAACAATCATTTGTAGATATCGTTCAAAATGATTTAATCTCTTATGATCATTTGTAAGAATATCATTTTTCTCATTTCAGAACCAACTCTCCCAAACTTGTTCATCATGTTTAACACTCGGAATTTTGAATATCAGTTTTTCAACATCAGTTGTCGAAAATCTTTTTGAATTTTTCAAAATTTTATGCTAAAACACTCCGAAAATCTTTTTGGGTTTTGTTTTTAATGAAAAGCAGTAGAGAAATATTTACAAACAATATTTTTGTGAGTTTGTGTAAGAGGTCATATCAGTTTATGAGACAAATCACTAACACCGTTAAGCTTTAAACATTTTAAGTTCTAAACGATTCACTTAGATTGTCAGTATACTGATCCACTTAAATTTTCACACAAATTTCAATTGTTTCGAGATACGAGATTAGTGTTTTAAGAACTTAAACTTATTCGTGTGTACCACCTCAGAATATACTCCCGTATCCAGACTCCTATATTCAGTCTTACAGGTGAATGTACACTAATGATATCTGTAAGGGGTGAATGCGAGACCATGAGAGCTCAGGCTATTGCTTCCGCAAAATCAGAGAGATGATGGTTTGACTTTAGGTGTGTTCCCTTTAGAGAATCTTTTCTTCAACAGCACATGATTAACATTTTTCAATGTTTCATCATTTTTTATGCTGAGGGTGGGCTTTAAAATTAAAGCAATGTAAAGTATTATACGAGGACTAGGCTATTGCTCCCGCAAAATCAGAAGTACAGGTATAATACCCCAGATATCATCACGCATAAAGACCTAGTATGTCAGAAATAGAAAGCCCTTCAAACAAGATTTTAGGGGTTACCTATATTTCCGAGAGATGTTCCCCACGAAATAAGCAAGTTTGATATTTAGGTTTATATCTCGAAAACAATCTACTAAGCGTGCGAAAACCTACTGGCATATCATCAGTGAGACCGTTTATCACATTTGACTTTCCAATTCTTTAGCGTGCTGTGATAGTCCACTGATGTACTATCATTTCCTCTTTTTCACAACAAAACTCATTTTTGATTTTTTCATGTTTTTGGGTTTATAGATTTTATCATGTTTTTGGCTTTTTCAAATTTTCGAAATTTCCAAATTTTTACTCCCCCAAAAATCAAAAATATGTTTCAATTTTTGATTTTCAAGGAAAATTTGAAAACAAAATGTACAAATAAAGTGACAACTGTTGTGAATTGCTTCAAATCGCCATCCACTTGGCATAAACAATCAGAACTCCCCCTGACAACAAACTATTTTCTCATTATGATTTCAAAACACTTAAGTTTGTTTTAATCAAAATGGTTTTTCTGGAAAATTAGTTTTGTTGAAATTCACAAACCACTTGTAGGTTAGGGGATTAAATTCATCATTTTGTTCATTTTTAACCACTTGTAGGTTCACTTTTCTTTCACCACTTGAATGAAAGTTAAATCAAGTTCAACTTAATGACCTTGATTAACCACTTGTAAGTTTTTCAAACAAACATTTTCAAGAAGGATGCCAATTCCTGCTCCACGATTACCAACTTGGGAGCTCCGGCAAGTCCAGATTTTTAGTCATGATAGGTTCTATCCCAGTTACTAACCTGGGATGAACCATCTTCATCTGGTTTACTCGTTTTCTTTTCATAAAATTCCCTTACCCCTTTGACCTTCCCGTCAATCATTTTTCCAAAAATATTTTGAACTGTGGGGTTAAAGGCTTTTTCAACATCAAATTCTTTCTTTTCAGAAAAGAATTGATTTGAAATTTCAACTTTTAAAAATTTTTGATTTTAAATTTTCATCCCGTAATGGTGGAAAATTTGCATCATCCAATGGCGGAACTGAATTTTCACCTTTTATCTCAACTTGTGGCTCCTCTGACTTTGACGAGTCAGATTCATCTCCAGAACTAGTATCTGATTTCTTAACAACCCACTTTTGGTTGTTAAGCTTCACTTTTCTTCTGTAAAAACTTTTTGAACACTCACCAACCTCAAACTTTGAATTTTTGAAAACTTTAAATTGTTTGGTTGGTGGTTCATTCTCAACCAACTTTTCTTTTAGTTTAAGAGAAACTCCCTATTTTGTTTGGATTGCCTTTGGACAATTCCTGGCAATATGACCAACTGTTTTGCATTGAAAACAAGTTCTTGTCTCCTTCTTCTTCTGAGCAACTTTCTTCTCCATTTCCTCTTGCTTCATAGCAAGGAATTCTTTGTTTGTCTACTTCCTGAACAAATTTTCTTTTTCTCCTTCAGATGATGTTCCTGAAACAAAAACAGTTTTTGGTTTATAAACTTTTTCATTTTTATGATTTTTTGGTTGAATAAAACTCAATCCTTTCTTTTTGAAATTACAGTTATGATTTGGTTTCTTTTGATAACCTGAACCAGAACTGTAACCCTTTTTCTTATTTAACATTTGTTTAACTCTTGAGGTGTAAGGTTTAGGTTTTTCAGCAAGATTTACACCTTTTATTTCAGAAATGTTAATTTCTGTTAGTTTGAAAACCTTGTTAATCATTTCAGTTTTAACACCTCTTATTGGAAATTCTTCATCAGAGTATAATTTGTCAGAATCATTCAAAGTATATGCTACTTTGAATGTTTCGTCATTCAAATTATTCTTTGTCATCAGAAAATCTTTATTGTAAACCTGTTTTCCCTTTTCGACTTTTGGACTTGAAGTGTCGGACTCAGACTTTGACTCAGACTTTGACTTTGACTCCTCCGTTTCATCTTTATCCAACACCTGATTGACCACTTTCTTAATTATCTCGGACTCATGATCAGTGTCAGACGATGTGAAAGTAACATCAATGTTGTCTGGCAAGTTATCTGAAGGCTCAGATTCCCACTGTAAGTTGGTTGCCTTTTTTACTCTTTCTGAATTTGGATTTCATGGAGAATATCCATTTTCAAGCGAGGGTGGACACTTGTTATAGCCAAAACTTTGTTTCTTACCAGAATTCTTCACTTTAGTATCCTTTTTTGTTTCGAACTTCTTCACTTCAGATATTTATTATTCAAATGCCTTCATGCCTTCAACTGTAGGATAAATCCTGTCAATCACATAAGAAGAACAGGAGTAACTTTTTAACAACTTATTTACTCTTTCAGTTTCTATCCTCTGAGTTTCCAACTTCTTTTCAAGCTCAGCACACATATCAATGTAATAATTGACCATTTCCTGCTTTATCATGTATGCTCCATTGAGTGTCTTTATAGCTGTAGCTTGTTCACTGCTTGATTCGTTATATTGATTCATGGATTTTTTAGAACATCATACGATTCTTTCAATCTGTTCATGTTGTGAATCAACTCGTTGTTGTGTTTTTTCATAATCTCGCAGTTTTCACAATTCTACGACACCTTTTCTGCATCTGCTTCCTTTTTAATCGCGAAAGTTGGAATATCTTTGTCCTGCGTCTTTATCACTCGGACTTCTTCATCATCATGTTTATTTCTCTCGGCTAGAAATTTCAAATGCTCTTTCATTCTCTCTGCATAATACGAATTATCATCATCATGATCATCTTGTTTTTCAACATTCTTCTTTGCCATTCGAGCCTTTTCAGCATCTCTCTCGGCTAGATATTTTAAGTGCTCTTATACTATCTGCCCAATACGAATTATCACAAGCACTGTCTTCAACGATTTTAGCAACAAAAGCTTTAGCCTTTAAGATCTCTTCATCTGGACAATATTTGTCCCAGCTAAAACCTTCTGGCAATCTTTCATCCTCTTGATTAACTAGATAAGCTTTCTTTGGTTCTTCAATCTCCTTCCTTGCATGTGAAGTTTGTGGCGATTGTTGATACGGTTGTTGAGCAACTTGATGATAAATCGCTTTCTGATAATAATCATTGTTTCTGAAAGGATTTTGAGCTCCACTTGCTTCGCGGTTTGTGCATTCTCGCTTGAAATGCCCTTTCTCCCTGCAACAAAAACAAGTAACCTTAGATTTATCAAATCCTAAAGTAGAAACATTTGCATCACGGAAATCATCTCTTCCCGTAATCTGTTTAAACTTCTCAGCTCTTCTCAACACACTAGCCAAACACCACTTAATATCCATTAATTCCATCTCCTCAGCATCAATCTGATCATAATCCTCTTTTGTCAAGATAGGATTTCCGATCCTTCCTGCAACTATACTCCCATAAGACTCTAATTCAGTCACTAATAAAGACCTATGACTTTTGGCTACTTCTTCAGAGTAATTTTGATCATTCTCAAGATTTAAAGCAATGTTGCATTGTAGTACTTTGCCACTCTTGGTTGCTGAAAAATTTGGATCGAATGATGGATATGAAGAAAATCCCGTTTTGCTACTTGATCCTTGAGATGAACCTCCAGAAGAGCTTTTTGCATTGAAAACAGTTTCAATCTTTGGAGCAATGTTGGTCTTATCACTAGTACCTCCTTTGTAATACATACCAATATCTTGTTCACCATCATAGTTCTTCATTCTCGCTATCTTTCGTTGTTCCATCTCTTGAGCTTTGAGTTGTTCAATAAATTCGCTCAGTGTTAGATTGTCAAATTCAGGTTTATTTTTCAACATCATAAGATACGTGCCCCAAACATCTTGTGGCAACGCATCAGCCAACTTTTCAATCAATTCTTCTTTATCTTTATTGATGTTCAACCTTTTCATATTCATCACCAAATTGCAATATCTTTCTATAATCTGCTTGGTGTTTTCAGTTCTTAATCCACGGAATAGATCAAATTCTTTCTTCAAAAGCGACATTTTGTTCTTGATCATCTCTTTACTTCCAACAAATTTTGATTTTAATTCTTTCCATATCGAATGTGCACTTCCGTTGTGTTGAAGTAAAATCAAGATTTCTTCCTTAATAGCTTGCTGCAAGAGACTAACCATCATCTTTTCATTTTTGTATTTCTTTTTCTTATCAACACCTAGATCTTTAATATCAACCTTCTGTCCGTCATCCTTAACCGGTCTAATATATCGAAATTCAGTAAATTCCCATGCATCTAAGTAATATGCTTGAAACCAATTTTCAAAACGTTCTGCCCATCCACTATACTCCTCATTACTCATAAGCTTAGGCGGTTTTTGCATGGTGCCCGTTTCATTTTCTAGCATCGTATTCTGAGTCACAGTGATCGGGGTAGCAAAGGCGTTATAAAACTCGTTTTCCATGTTTCGGTTTCAAAAATTTCACAAGCTCAGTCTTTCAAACGAATTGGATGATGTTTCACATGATTTGGAACAATCCCAAACGAAATGGAATGCACTCTTACACAAAATGGAGTCTTTCAAGCGAACCGGTTACTATTTCAAACGAAATGATACCTTCAACTGAAATGGGGACACTTTCACACGAAATGACAATTTTATGCGAATTGGATGATCAGTTCATGCGAATTGAAGTCTACTAGGTCCAATTGGTGCGAATTGAGGTAACTTTCAAACGAAATGGCCCTTGGTGCGAAATGGAGACTCAGCTCGTGCGAAATGGATGCAAGTTCAAACGATCTGGTACCAATTCGTGCAATTGGAGCTGACGTCACAAGATCGGACAAGTTTTTTAACAAATTGATCAAGTTTTACTTCGAATTAAGGTCTGATTCTTTCAAGGATTGATTAATACAGTGTTTCGCTTATAATATGTGAAAATCAGTCCATTTTAACAGTAAAATCTACGTTAATTTTGAAAAATGTAAAGAAAGTGAGTAGAAATCAGAATTTTTTATGAAAAACAACTGAAATGGTAAGAACTCTTCCTCCTGAGCTCTGATACCACTTGTAGGATCGTTTGTGAGACCCAAACGAGTCGTTCAGCAGATATCTCGTCCAATACGAAAGGCGGAAACAGACGTATCGGAGTTATTTCAGCTGATTTGCACTTAGATTCACTTAAACTGTCTCTTGTATTGGTATCAGGTCGTTTTACAATGCTGGAGACACTTCGGCAGAGCTTCGCTACCGGAAACCAAACGTTACAAATGAAAGGGACAAGGCACGTATTTATAGGCAAGCCATTTCGTACGAGATGGGTTCATGCGAATTGGCCATTTCCATTTCGTGCGAAATGGACATGTTCCATTTCGTGCGAAATGGCCACATCTCACATATTTCTCGTTTTTCTCGTACTACGTACCCTGATCTATCTAATCTATTACAAGACTCGATACAAGATGAAGTCGACAGACATATGCACCAACACAAACTAAAACATAAAGTTTGTGAGGTTTTAACCTCTGATTTAACATGTCTCCCCCTTGTTTTTAAGCCCAACTAAGCATTCATTTGATCATGAGCATTAGGTCATAGGTTTGAGATGAGAAAACTCAAGTTTGGTTAAGTTTAACAAAGATTAAATGAAAACAGAAACGAACAGTGGACTTTGGAGCCTTTTGGCTAGAGTTCTAGGGACTTATTTACTGTGAAATACCCATGGAATCGAAGTTAATGTCGATCCAAGTGCATAGGAAAAAGAATGGGCTAAAATGGACAAGAAATGAGTGAGTTATGCTCACTTTAGTGAAGGATAGTGCTTCTGTCCGAACTTGAAGTTTTAGCTACGTTTTTGGTGATTTGAGAGAGATTTAGAGGAGTTTATAAAGTGTTTAGGACTTGGATTAGTGTGGTATTTATAGGGGAAGGGTTGGGGTTAGTGGTTGTGAGTTTTTAATGCAAGAAACACACATTGGAAGCAACAAACACACCAAAATGGCCCAATCCCGTAAGCTGAATGAGCTGGTATCGGATTCAGGTCTCTCGCGGGCCGCATAAGGAATGGGGTTAGCTTACGCGGGCCATGACAAGGGGGGAGGCAGAAGTTTCATTAAATTGCAATTTGGCCCCTGTAGTTTGTAAATTAGGGTTTTATTGCCTTTTAGGGAATATTTTCGCCATAAAAACATAGTTTAAGGGCAAATCAAGTATGAGGAACATAAACCAAGTATAATTAAGCATATGAAGGTCGTATTTAAATATCGTTTACGATCAAAACACATTTTATGCATAAGTTTCACATATTTGCAAGTTTAGCGCATAGTTTCCAAGAATTACGAATAAGCATCATTTGTTTCACGAAATTACATGTACGAGCATGTATAAAGTATAATTTAACATGAAGTTAAAGAAATACGTGTTCTAGTTATAATCCAAGGAACGATTACAAGGTTATAAGGTTTCTAAATTTAAAATTTCCAGCAAGGGTTTCCAAATTAGAAGGTATGGAAACGCAGGGCGTTACAGTCTCCCCTCCTTTAGGAAATTTCATCCCGAAATTTATTCAAGAGGAAGACTTGAAAGAGTTTTGGTAAAAAGTGATTATTTAAAACTAAGACTTGGAAATTTTGAAATGTTTTGAAAAGTACGAAATTTTGGGAGAATAGCAAAATAGCTTTGTAAGAGGATTCGTTTGGCTAAAATGGTTTTGAGGCATAAGCATGGGTGAAACGTGTATAGGTAAAACGATTTTGAATAGCTAAATTTGGAGTTGGTTTACAAATGTATTGTATTTACGAAGGAGGCCTTTATAAAACATTTTATGATCAATACGAGTGAGGTAGGGTGTATAGGAAGTTTTAAGGGTAGTATAAAACCACATATTCATAAAAATTGCTTTTCGAGTGGAACGAGAAAATTTGGTAAAATAAAGTATTAACGGCCTACTAAATACGTTTACACAAGAATAAAGAATATAAAGACGGTTTTAAAGGTAATGAGATAAGTTAGGATTCGAATGTTTAAACAAGCTTGATTGTGAATGAGGTTTGTGTGAAAGAGAAGGATAATGGAGAATAATACGAGTATAGAAGTGAACGATTGACTCTTTAAAGAATGCAAGCATAAGAATAGCATAAGTGTTGGATAGATGGAAGTAGCGTGTAAAAAAATGAAGTCTCGTCGTGGATAATCGGATATAACGCGTTTGCGAGTTGTTCAAAGTTTGAATTAGGTCCAAAAGGTCTGCAAAACAATGAACTTCTCATGGCATGTTTTACGAAAATTTGGTAACATGGTGAAAACACTTATATATAGGAATTACCAGCGGCATATCCACCATCTTTTGACCATGTTACGTTCGTTTCATATTCGGTGTCGTGTTACGTTCCGTGTCTTACCATACACAGTAGTACACTCTATGGTTCTCATGAGCCAATCACTATAATCCCGTGTGCACCCGCGATTATATTGATTGTCGCATGATCCGCCTAGCTTGTACTAGGTGTGTATGAATCAGGGTATACATAAATTAAAAAAAATAAGAATGTGTACGTATAAGAGTATATAATCAAGTCCATGCTTATGTATGTATAGGACCCACGTAAGCAAATCCCTCAGATTCCACTAACGTACGGGTACGAATGCACGAATCATGTGTATGAATGAAAGTATGAGCATAAATATAAGTTTAGGTATGATTATTCACGTAAGTATGAGCATAGACATAAAATGTATGAGTAGTATGAGTATACGTATAAGCATGAAACGTATGAATATAAGGATAAGCATGAAACATATTTGTATAACTAAAAACATGAAACGTACGAGTATAAGTATAAGCATGAAACGTATAAGTATAACTATAAGCATGAGACGTATGAGTATAAGTATGAATACGAGTATAAGTATAAGCATAAAACGTACTGTTGTGAATATGAGTGTGAGTACAAATACTAATGACTGCGTATATAGTATTGATTTAAACATAACAAATTTAAGCATGTAAAAGTGTTCAAAAGGTTGAGCATGTAAATACGAACGATATAAATGATATTGTCGCGATAAGACGACTAAAACGTGTATAATGATATGCATGTATAGTGGTTTAAGAGAAACGTCGAGTTTATCGAATCAAAATAGATCGAGTTTGATTTGGAAGGTAGGATATAGTTTGTAAATGTAAGACAATATAAAGTATTCATTGGTTATGCATAATGCATTTGGTAATGAATGGAAATGCTACTTTTGTTTTAAAGGAGTTTACGTAAGTTGAGGATTGTCGGTCCCCACAAAGTCTTCTTGCCCACGTGTTTTGAAATTTAAGTGACGAATTGAGCGGTGTAGGAAAAAGTTTTCAAAAATAATAAGTTCGCTTCATTTGCATCAAAACAAGAAATTTTGAATTTTGGATGTTCTTGTGAAAACTTCGATCCTTATAAAAGGGATTTAGCAAAAGGGACCTAGTGTTCATTGTAAAGGGTTTTGACAAATGATTCGTTGATGTTGAAAAGTGTCCTTGGTAACACGATCTTATAATATCCATAAGATCTTATAAGTAATTGAGAAAGGTTGGTTTGATTTTGATTAAGAATGGAAGTCTCTCGTATGTTGATATAATGTGAGCGTGTTTTAGTGATTAAGTTGAATATGAAGTTCGTGGGCAAGGGTTTCATTGGACCGATTAAGTTGATAGGTAGCATTTCATAAGGTTTTGAAATCCGAGTAATAAAAGTTTTAAGACATGATTAAGAATCTCGTGTATGTGAGTTATGTGAAAATAGATTGTAGGATAAGAAGTACGTTTGATAAAACAATGTATTTTGAATTTAATATATGTAGGTATTTCGATAAATGATAAATGATTTAGGTATAAAACATGATCGGATTTGCATAATAGGATATTTTGAGGTAAAGTTTTGGTAACGATCATCTAGGTAAGGGAATCACCCTAACTCGTCGATGAGGTCGTTCTAAGAAAAGAAGGAGTGGAGCTAATCACCAAGGTAAGGAAATCACTCCTATCTCGATGATATGCCTCCATTTTGGTGTTACAAAGAATGTAAACAAAATTGAGTGACGTTTTGAAATCATGCATATGTATAAATGTATGAAAAAGATTTAATATGTTGTGTGTGTGTGTGAGGAGTAAATATCGAAAGTAAATTCGATTTTAAAAGATTGAATCGTATAAGATAAATAATAAGAACACATGTTTGGTTAAAATTTTGATGGTTCCAAAACGGAACTTTGACTAACCAAAGTGGTCGAAAAGCCTTTCAAATTTGAGGAGCATGCTTTGGCCTAATAGGTAAAATACTCTCACCGACAAGTCGGTTAACGGTATTTACCCTTCCGGTTACTACATGTCACAAATCGATCGAAATCTTAAGACTTTGCAGGATTTATGAAAAACAAAAAAAATCGAGGAGTGGAACTAGTCGACAAGGTGCGGGTTTCACCCCTAGCTTGGCGATTTCATACCCTATGTGTGGTTGGTACTCGCCGGGTCAAAATTTAATTTCGACACGTTGACGAGGCTTTACTAGAATTTTTGAAATTGAGATTCTTCATCAATATGAGGACTTCACTCCTAACTTGATGATGAATCTCGTGTAAAAAGAATAGGTAGATTGAGAGTCGTTCACCAAATTGTGGGTTCCACGTCTATTTTGGTGAAGTTGTCTCGTTTGTATAATGCGAGTGTTTGCGGATTTAGATTAGTTAAGTAAAATGTATGAGGAAAAACATATGTTGAAGATTAAACAAACAAGTATGAACATGCAAAGAATGGTACATAAAGAATGAAGTATTAAAACAACTATTAACACATAATAAAACATGTATTAACACATAAGAATAGTATGTGATGTATTAACACATAAGTGACATATATGTTTAAAGATCAAAAGAGAATAAATAATGAGCAAATAAGGTAACATGCAAGTAGTTCAAGCAAAGCATGAGAATAAAGCTCTAGAACTATAGACTAGGTAAAAAGAATGGCAATTTTTTTCATAATTCCCTATAGTTATGGCTCTGATACCAATCTGTCACACCCCAACCGATGGCGGAAACATCGGATTGAGACGAAATAGATTGCAAGAGACTTCATAACACTATTTGTGACAAGCATTTAAATAATAAATTTTCCATTTCATTTATAAAGAGTCAATTACAAAGATTTGAAATAAATACAACATGAGTACCGAAATACAATACAATAGGAATACAAATTTAAAGTGGGTATCTAAGCATCCTACTAGATTCCATGCATCACCAACATCATCGCTAAACCTGCAAAATGTTTTAAAAGTGTAGTTCAATACAAAAAATATTGGCGAGCATACAAGTTTGGTGCGTACTATATAAGTATAAAAATGATAAGGAACAATCCACATGGCAAACCTAGTTATTAAGATTAACGTATAAACTGGCATGCGATATACAAGTCAACCCTCTGTTTACGCAAGTATGAATGAAAATTTAACATGACCACTAGTCTACGGGCGGTGCGTTACTCCTATAGTGCTATACATGTTAAATGGAGGCTCGTACGAAGCTAATGACAAGTTCATCACATAAGTATGGTCCAGAAAACACGAATCAAGCATAACAAATAGTAAGCATGTATTGGATTGTTTGTTTGTACATTTGCATAAGAATATGTATAGTATGTGTGTTTTGTATATAATAACATGTTACACCCAAAAGTGTGAAAACGGTAAAAGGGGTCAAGTATACTCACAAAGTTTGCATATGCTTTCCGATTATCCAATGTGACAAAGTTTTTGAGGTTAGAAGGTTGAATATTGATGTATGTAAAATGCAACATATAAATTACATCAAATGAGGCATAAAACTAACCCTTTTTAAGTACTAATATTGGAAAAAGAGTGTTTTTGTCTTCCTTTTGTATTTTCAGGATTAAATGAGCTCAAAAACGAAAAAGAAGCAAAAAGACAGCTAAATCCAACATAAATACAAGAAAAGGAATATTAGTGGACTGCCCGACCCCTCAACAGCACCTCCCAAAGCAAATTAGAGAAGTCAGAAGACTGAACACGCCCCGTGCTCAGCCAGCACGGGGCCGTGCCCAAGAAGCAGCAGAAAAGACAAACCTATAGAAGCTTCTATTGCCCACCACGGGCCGTGCTCAGCGGACACGGGGGCGTGTCGAAAGTACAGCAGGCGCATTTATTGTAATTGCGAATTACAATTAACGAGGAGAGAGATTGTCAGACGGACACGGGGGCGTGCCCAGCTCTCTGTTCAGCCTATAAATAGGAGTGCTTGGATTCATTTCATCTCATCCCTTGGCACACCACCTCTCTCACACTTCATCCACCACCCACCACCATCACAACACCATCATCCACCACCATCATCCATTGTCCATCGTAGAGTGTGTGAGTCGTCTCGGGATCCAAGATTGATCGTAAGAGTTCTTGACAATCAAGGCCATGTTTGCCTAAGTCTCTTACATCACTTGGTGAAGACAAAGTGTCTAGTATAATACTTTTTATTTCTAATCTTTTGCACTTTTTATTTGGTTTTGTATTAATGACTTTAATAACTAGTTACTTATGTTGAAGGTGATCTTTCCTTATCGTTTGTCCGTGGTGTCTTGGCATTATTTTACTGTCTATATAAAATAAAGGATTTTCACCATTCATATCTCCACGGTCTATATGGAGATATGTTGGCTACCTGGTAGGGGGTTAAGGGAACGGTTTGGTAAAGGTCTTGCCATTGTTCAGCGTCTAGAGGTCCTGCAATGGACCTGGGTCAAATTTAGTAGGACCTCCTTCAATACTTCACGGTATTGGATGGCGGGGGTCCAAACTCTTTGATCCCCTCATAAGTTAACTACTATTAATACTATAACCCGGCTATTTAGGACTGTATCCCTGCTGACTCAGACTACTTAGCCGAGGGTAACGTCACCGCCAAAAGCGGGGCCTACCACAATACTGCATTAATAACTTAATTCATTATCTTCCAATAATCCACCCTTTTAGGATTGTATCCCTGCTGACTCAAACTACTGGGGTGAGGGTAACGTCACCTTCAAAAGAGTGGCCTACTACAATAACTAAGATAATCTCTTAATTATGTGCAAAAGTGCGGAAATAATCAAAGGTTATACTAGATACGAGTCGGAACCAAGTGATTCATCTTGTCTATCTGTTTTTCTTTTATTTTTATTTTCAGCATTTTAGTTAGTTTTTAATTTTCTTAGTTTAAAACATTTTTCTAAACTTTTATTTTGGTTAGACGTTGAGGATAAACCGATACTAAAAGCTCTTGTGTCCTTGGACGACCTCGGTATCTTACCAACGCTATACTACACTCAACGATGGGTGCACTTGCCCATATGTGTGTTTAGTGTTCGTGAAATATCGTGTTTTATAAATTTAAAACTTGGCTAAAATAAGTGTTAAAAAGGGCTTAAAATGTACACCTAATATATACGACACTTACCGCACATCAAGTTTTTGGCGCCGTTGCCGGGGACACAAGGATTTTAAGAAAGTTAGGAATCAACGGCCTAATCATTTTTTTTAGTTTTTTTTTTGCTTAGTTTTTCAGCTTCTGCAGAGCTCAGCACGGGGCCGTGCCCGCTGAACACGCCCCCGTGCTCAATCATTGGAACTGGCAATCCTGTTTTACATCAGACAGTAAGCTGAACACGGGGCCGTGCCCACTCAACACGCCCCCGTGCCCAAGTTTCAGTTACTGAAAACAGAACTGTTAGATCACGGCGGTTGGTAATTTCTGACATAAACATGAGTGATAGTAATTATTTTTACTTTCGGCACTCTTATGGTACGTGGTGTCAATTATGTGGTGGCGAACATGAAGAAGTAAAATGCTACTTCCTCAGTTATAGGCCCCACTACATGAACCCACCAACTTCTCACAACCTTAAGAGGGGCGAAAGTAAAAATAAGCACTATTTCTCCCTCGAATGCGCCCAGCCAGATATTATAGGGGAAATGCTCCTTGACGAGTTATTTCAACTAGAAGAGCTAATTCTGAAATGGTTAGAAGAGCTTGGGAAAGATTTTATTGATCCACCCCAAGACGATACCCATGAAGAAATGTTGGAACCGCATTCCGACAACCTCGTTGCTCCCGAAAATACCTTCGTACCTAGCAAAGACTTGGACGATAGTCGTCCCTGTGTCGATTGTGCCGTGAAGGACTCTCCATCGACTTCGTTCGGTGCATACATAGACCTGAGCGATTCGGCATACACCTTCTTTAACAAGAGCCCGGGAAAGGGTTGGACTTGTCCACCTAGAATGAAAATAGGAATTACCCTCACCGACAACCTCTTGCGTTCTCGCCTTAGTCTAGGACAATTAAGGTATCTTAGGCACTTTGGGGTTGTTCCAACCAGTAAGGAACCACCCGATTTCTACGAAATCCGTAGAAGAAGCAAAACTCCATAAAACAGCCTCCAGACACGGGGCCGTGTCCAGGTCAACACGCCCCCGTGCTCATCAACGAGATTCTCTGCTGATTTGGTCAGAATACAGACAAAATGTGTCAGGAATTCCTCTGCACACGGGGCCGTGTCCAGTCAACACGGGGCCGTGTCCAGTGCACTGTCGTTTTCTTTAAATGCAGCCTGAATCCTGCTCATTTTTGACCACTTCAAAAGACAGAGATTCCTGGGATTTTCACTCATACCATCCTAGGTAAGTGCTAAAAGAAGGTTCCCAAGGACCCTCTTATCCCTTCCTCTTTTACTCATTTCCTCCTCTTTAAAAATTTTTCAAAATTTCCTCCATGGAAGCTTGGAAATCTCTTGATTCCAACCCTCTATGTGAAGTTTGTAAGAATATTTGCTAAGGATTCTTGTTTAAAGTTAGTTGTATAACTTTATTTTAAATTATCTAAGCCTAAAAACTAGCTAAAAATCATGAGAATAATTTAAAACTCCAAGACTCCCTAGCATAAAATCCTGCAGACAAATGAACACGGGGCCGTGCTCAGTGAGCACGGGGCCGTGTCCGAGGATCTGTTTTGTAAAAATTTAGCTTTCTTCGGTTCCCTTCGCAGAAAATGGCAAGCAGAACAAGCGGATCATCTTCAAGAAGTAACCGACAAGGGAGGAGATCTTCAACAGCAGAAGACTCTCTTGTAAACTATGTTTACGCTCTAAGAGAGGCTATTGACGATATGACGGGAGTGGAGGAAGCATTGGTCGACCGTATCAACCATCTTACAGTGGGGCTGGAGGGCTGTCTCCATGAAGTAAACCTCTTGCACCAGAGGTTGAACCTTCTCGCCTCCCCGCCTTTGGTACCTATAATAACCCAAAGGGCGTGGAACATGGCACCCGAAGTTGTCATTCCAGCTGAATGGTACTCCATGCACCAAGAACCTCCGCGAAGAGTGGTGCAAGGATTCCCGGTGAATGTTCCCCCTCAACCACCTGCTGCGGAGGAAAATGAAGCCGCATTCTTCCTTCCTAGGGAAATCGAAGAATGGCTTTAAATAACATTTAGGGAAGAAATCGTTCGGCTAAAAGTCCTACTATATCGGGAAACTATTCTCGAAATTTTCTTAAAATAAGTAGAACTTCTGATGATAACCTCGTGCACCTGCTGACCTAATTAGTTAAGTTTTAATTTTATCTTAATTTAGGACTATGTAAGTTCTCTCTATGATGAAATGAAATGATGGTTTTAAGGTTTGGATGGTTTGTAATGAATAAAACACACTCATGGTGGTAAAGGATGAAAATGGGAACGAGAAAAATGAACCCATGCACAAGAACAAGGCAACCCGACAATTCTCACCATTTCAGAAGGTTCAACACGGGCCGTGCCCAACCAACACGGCCCCGTGCTGAACCACCTGCAGAAAAACGCCCAGTTCAGGTAACTGGACACGGGCCGTGTTCACCCAACACGCCCCCGTGTCCAGACTTCTGTTTCTCTTATTTTAATTTTGTTACTGGCACTTGAACACGGGGCCGTGCCCGGACAACACGGGGCTGTGTTCAGTGCCCAGTAACACAATTTTTTGCTTTTTAAACACTATTTTACACATCTAATCAACCTAAAAATTTATTTTTGGGACACATTGAGGACAATGTGTAATTTAAGTGTGGGGGGGATGCTAAAACCTTGAATTTTGCAAGTCCTAAATACAAGCCTTACACAAAACTCTATTGGAACCGCTAATCACCCCAAATTTTTTTCAAAAATTTCATTTTTTTACTTGTGTAGGTTTAATTCGGAAAATTCAAGTTCTCAAAAAGGTTATATTTTTACAAATTTACAACCGATAGCGTAGTGATAAAAAGAACCAACATAAGAAAATTATGAAAAGGCATAGCAAACTTATTTAAAATTTGATTATATATACTTGATCACATAAAAACCCATTCCCACAAAAGTGAGTTTTGAGCCTTTATTGAGCACACAATTACATATCATTTGACTAAATGCTCATTTTTCGTTTCTTGTGTGAATAGCCGCTTGGTTCTTACGACTCTAGAACTTGCCATGACAATACATTCCCGGTCCTTATCAACTTAAACCCGAGTAAGTAAATGATGGAGGCATTAGGACTAACCCTTTTTATTTTTACACCATTATTTTTCCTTTTCTTTTACCACCTACCCAAAAACCCCCCTAGTTAGCCCCTTTGAGCCTAAACCTTTTCGTTTCATCACCCAAACAAAAACCCTTTTACCCACCAAAACCTTTTTCATTTTTAACCCTTTATTTTAGTAACAAGTTCGGTTCTCAAAAAAAAAAAAATTGTGATAATGATGAAGCAAAAAGAAAATAAAAAAACAAGTTATTCAAAAATAACTTAGTTTGAATAAAAGCTTCATCAAAATAAAAAGTTGCAAAAATACGAAAACCGACACTTGTTACGCTTTTAGCCCTTTTTCTACTAACCACTAACCCAACCACCTACCTTTAACCCTAGCCAAACCCTTAACCCACAAAGTCCTCTTGATATCTACAAAGGTATAAAAGTTAAAAAGGAGGAGGATTGATTTCTTGGCAAGCCTATGGTAGGAATAAGTTCCATGCCGCTCTCGAGTGATTCACTAAAAATACACCTTCGGCCGAGTGTGAGTGATTTCCCCGTGAGGTATGTGAACTTGTATATAAATAGAATTTTAAAAAGGCATGTTATGCCCAAATAAGTAATTTCTTTTATGAAAAGTTCTAAATAAATCATTACGAATAGGAGTGTAAATAAATAAAAAAAAAAGCCAAAAAGATCTTGGAAATCCCGACACTCTACGACAAGCCCAAAACCTTCTCTTCTACCTATTCCATTTGGGAGTGTAAGCCACATATTAAAGAGTTTTGCTTGAGGACAAGCAAAAGTTCAAGTGTGGGGGTATTTGATGTATGTAAAATGCAACATATAAATTACATCAAATGAGGCATAAAACTAACCCTTTTTAAGTACTAATATTGGAAAAAGAGTGTTTTTGTCTTCCTTTTGTATTTTCATGATTAAATGAGCTCAAAAACGCAAAAGAAGCAAAAAGACAGCTAAATCCAACATAAATACAAGAAAAGGAATATTAGTGGACTGCCCGACCCCTCAACAGCACCTCCCAAAGCAAATTAGAGAAGTCAGAAGACTGAACACGCCCCGTGCTCAGCCAGCACGGGGCCGTGCCCAAGAAGCAGCAGAAAAGACAAACCTATAGAAGCTTCTATTGCCCACCACGGGCCGTGCTCAGCGGACACGGGGGCATGTCGAAAGTACAGCAGGCGCATTTATTGTAATTGCGAATTACAATTAACGAGGAGAGAGATTGTCAGACGGACACGGGGGCGTGCCCAGCTCTCTGTTCAGCCTATAAATAGGAGTGCTTGGATTCATTTCATCTCATCCCTTGGCACACCACCTCTCTCACACTTCATCCACCACCCACCACCATCACAACACCATCATCCACCACCATCATCCATTGTCCATCGTAGAGTGTGTGAGTCGTCTCGGGATCCAAGATTGATCGTAAGAGTTCTTGACAATCAAGGCCATGTTTGCCTAAGTCTCTTACATCACTTGGTGAAGACAAAGTGTCTAGTATAATACTTTTTATTTCTAATCTTTTGCACTTTTTATTTGGTTTTGTATTAATGACTTTAATAACTAGTTACTTATGTTGAAGGTGATCTTTCCTTATCGTTTGTCCGTGGTGTCTTGGCATTATTTTACTGTCTATATAAAATAAAGGATTTTCACCATTCATATCTCCACGGTCTATATGGAGATATGTTGGCTACCTGGTAGGGGGTTAAGGGAACGGTTTGGTAAAGGTCTTGCCATTGTTCAGCGTTTAGAGGTCCTGCAATGGACCTGGGTCAAATTTAGTAGGACCTCCTTCAATACTTCACGGTATTGGATGGCGGGGGTCCAAACTCTTTGATCCCCTCATAAGTTAACTACTATTAATACTATAACCCGGCTATTTAGGACTGTATCCCTGCTGACTCAGACTACTTAGCCGAGGGTAACGTCACCGCCAAAAGCGGGGCCTACCACAATACTGCATTAATAACTTAATTCATTATCTTCCAATAATCCACCCTTTTAGGATTATATCCCTGCTGACTCAAACTACTGGGGTGAGGGTAACGTCACCTTCAAAAGAGGGGCCTACTACAATAACTAAGATAATCTCTTAATTATGTGCAAAAGTGCGGAAATAATCAAAGGTTATACTAGATACGAGTCGGAACCAAGTGATTCATCTTGTCTATCTGTTTTTCTTTTATTTTTATTTTCATCATTTTAGTTAGTTTTTAATTTTCTTAGTTTAAAACATTTTTCTAAACTTTTACTTTGGTTAGACGTTGAGGATAAACCGATACTAAAAGCTCTTGTGTCCTTGGACGACCTCGGTATCTTACCAACGCTATACTACACTCAACGATGGGTGCACTTGCCCATATGTGTGTTTAGTGTTCGTGAAATATCGTGTTTTATAAATTTAAAACTTGGCTAAAATAAGTGTTAAAAAGGGCTTAAAATGTACACCTAATATATACGACACTTACCGCACATCAAATATGTTCGATTAGCGACTTTTAAGAGACGGGTACATTTGGTCTAAAGACGTGAAGTTTAAAGTGCATGAAAAGTATGTATATGAAAAGTAATCATTTTGTACACATAGCACATGTTCTTGACACTATTAAAACTCAAAAGAGTTTGTAGGATTTCATGGATTAAAGGTCCATTAGAATCATAACAAGTGTATGGTCGTAGATGATGTAACATGTTCTTGACAAATAGCTACTAAGTTATCGTCAAGCTTAGTTATTTAGATATATATATATATATATATGTGGAATACATAGGTAATAGAGTAAACTTCCGTTTTGCTCCCTGTGGTTTGGTAACTTTAACGGTTTTGCCCCAAACCATTAAAAATAGCCATTTTACTCCCTGATGTTTCGGTTTTGTTGCCAGTTTGCTCCCTGCGGGGAGCAAGATGGGAAAACAAACAATTTGGATGGAGTTAGAGGCGGGGAGCAAGCTGACAACAAAATCGAAACATCAGGGAGTAAAATGGCTATTTTTAAAGGTTTGGGGCAAAACCGTTAAAGTGCCCAAACCACAGGGAGCAAAACGGAAGTTTACTCTAGGTAATATAAATATTACAAAGTCCTAATGGTAAAGTATGAGGTAGAAGATTAAGATCTTCATTTAGGTACCTCTAGGTATCATGGAAATCATGTAGGAGGTAGGAAGAACAAGCTTCCATTTAGGCACCTCTTATGTGTTCACCACTACACTTGATGTAAAAACATACAAGGAGGGTCATGAATTATGAATAATACAAGAATGTAAATGTCTACTCTATAAGAAATAATCAAGTAATGTGGGGATTTTATGTTGGACAACCCAAGTTGGTCCATAATCACACCTTCATCAAGCTTGGAGCTTGAACATCACTTGTGGGTTAAAAATCCTAACTAAAACAGAAAGTTTGTGAGGTTTTAATCTGTGATTTAACATGTCTTAGCCTTGTTTTTAAGCCCAACCAACCATTCATTTGATTATGAGCATTAGGACATAGGTTTGAGATGAGAAAACTCAAGTTTGGTTAAGTTTAACAAAGATTAAATGAAAACAGAAATGAACAGTGGACTTTGGAGCCTTTTTGTCAGAGTTTCAGGGACTTATTTACTGCGAAATACCCATGGAATCGAAGCTAAGGTCGATCCAAGTGCATAGGAAAACGAATGGGCTAAAATGGACAAGAAATGAGTGAGTTATGCTCACTTTAGTGAAGGATAGTGCTTCTGTCCGAACTTGAAGTTTCAGCTGCGTTTTTGGTGATTTAAGAGAGATTTAGAGGAGTTTGTAAAGTGTCTAGGACTTGGATTAGTGTAGTATTTATAGGGGAAGGGTTGGGGTTAGTGGTTGTGAGTTTTTAATGCAAGAAACACACATTGGAAGCAACAAACACACCAAAATGGCCCAATCCCGTAAGCCGAATGAGCTGGTATCGGATTCAGTTCTCTCGCAGGTCGCGTAAGGAATGGGGTTAGCTTACGCGGGCTATGACAAGGGGGAGGCATAAGTTTCATTAAATTGCAATTTGGCCCCAGAAGTTTGTAAATTAGGGTTTTAAGGCCTTTTAGGGACTATTTTCGCCATAAAAACATAGTTTAAGGGCAAATCAAGTATGAGGAACATAAACCAAGTATAATTAAGCATATGAAGGTCGTATTTAAATATCGTTTACAATCAAAACACATTTTATGCATAAGTTTCACATATTTGCAACTTTAGCGCATAGTTTCCAAGAATTACGAATAAGCATCATTTGTTTCACGAAATTACATGTACGAGCATGTATAAAGTATAATTTAACATGAAGTTAAAGAAATACGACTTCTAGTTATAATCCAAGTCTCGGGTTTTACATTGATTATAATGAAGGAACGATTAAAAGGTTTTAAGGTTTCTAAAAATAGAATTTCCAGCAAGGGTTTCCAAATATAGAAGGTATGAAAATGCAGGGCGTTACATCAAGTGTTTCAAGATTTAAGTTTTTGAAAACCAATAGCCTTGTCATGTGTTTCCATGTATCTCGACCCATGACCATTCCAGTAATCCAGATAGCAAGTTCCATATCCAAGTATCTAACGACCTGCGAGCATGTAGGCAAGTGTATCAGCACAAAGCTGGCGAGTTTACAGTTTTGTAAAAACGTTAGTTGCCAAGTGTTTAGTTCAAAAACATGTTGATAATAACTCGAGTACCGCAAGATAGCATCAGTTTGTTTACCCTTCCCCAATGCCCTATCAAACATTGGTCGTGTGGTTAAGGTCAATAGTTCACGCCCGTCCTCTCAGGTACGGTGTGCGGTTGCCAAGCCTAATAGCGCTATCAACTAATACCCCGTTACCTCTCAGGTAACTAGTTCGGTAGTAAGATGGGACTTAATGTGATAGGAGTGAGTGTATTATCCAACATCCCAATTTAACCCAGAAAAGACGTATTCCTTTTAGGAATACCCGTTTGTTTGTCTCACCCACTGGGACGCATTCTCAAGGATTAATGAACTCACCTTAGATTTGCTCGGTAAATTCAGTCACATGTTCCAAGTTGATCACCCAAACCCTAATGTGGTTCCCAATAATAATCAGTTTCGCGCGTATAGATAAATTACACATACATGCACGTATTCCAACAATTAAATCAAGTACACATTGTTTCACATTTCATGTAAACAGACAACATTCCAGTCGCACACCCTATTGTGCGACCCAATAACATACAACCCATTCCCTAATGTGTGTGTAGCCCAACACACAAGCCCATTCAATGAGTGTGCGGTCCACTCCCAATATGTGCGACCCATTAATCTACAAGTTGAGACTCAGTCGAGACCACAAGGTCTCGACTCGCAACCGTGGAGATCTCGAGTCGAAACCACAGTTCCCGAGTAATTACTCTATTAGTTGAAACCTCCAGGTTTTGGGTCAGGTCTCGAGTCGCAACCGGCCGTCTCGAGTGAAAGCTTCATTAGTCAAAACCCAGAGATTTCGAGTCATGTCTTGAGTCGAAACCAAACTGGGCTCGACTCGTAACCGGCTGGTCTCGAGCCCTGATGATGGATGAAGTCTGGTTTCGAGTCGGAACCAGAGATTGCGAGTCGCAACCTCTGTCAAAACCCCACACAATGTAACTGATTACCTCTTTTAACATCCATTAATCTCGTAACATCAGTTAACAAATTTTGGCATGTTTCATCAGATCAAACAACAGTTATTTTACATGTTCAAACAAACCCTAATTGTCGTTCATCATCAGAACTAGTAATACCACATCATTAACACCGAAGCACATATCCCTAATCATATAATAACCGTATACAATCAGGATTATTAACATATACGATCATTAATCAAATCGGACCAACACAAGATACGGGCTAACAAGACTGTTTTGTGAGTATTCATCATCAATCGTTCCTCTAGATTAGATTCAAATGGGTTCATCAATGATTCTATAAGCATACAACCCTAAATACAATTCATCATGCAAGGATACGATTTTACACAATAACATGTAACAATACAATCACATATAACCAGGGAACCGAATAAAACAATGGTGACGATATACTAACTGAGAGAAACAAGATGAAGGCCATGAAAATCTTCGAGAAAGGAATAGGGCAGCTGTCGAGTATGCAAGGGAGAAGAGTAAAGCTTAGGGTTTGATTGTGTTTCCAAAACCCCAAAATACTATGCTTAACTTCGACAAATATGCACACAGGAGGGGGTTTTTGGGCCTGGGACGGCTTGGGCTCGAGGAGTTGTTTGGGCCGAGAACATGGATCACATCGACGAGAGAGTGTGTGGTCGAGTAGGGGTGTACGACCCAAAGGTCTTGTGCGATTGAACATGTGACACTAATTCACTTATGACATTCAAGTAATTCAAACATATATCTAGCACATACATTTTAGTTGACATTACAATCATCAAATCACAACGTACAACGAGACATGAAAAGGATCAGTACAGGAAGAAAGGGTTTGGGAACGAGTTGTCACAATAATTTAAAAACAAATCTAGATGGAATTCTAACTGTTCGTAGCATTTACGCTTAAATGAAAGACAACCGTAGAATTTTTTTAAAATTTGATATTATGTGTATTACATAACTACAATATTATTTATATTTATATTTGTATTTGAGATTTAATCATTTACCAACAAAGCAATTACCCAAGCAAACAATAAAAGTAACTGAATTAAGAAGAGTGCATTTAATAATAAAGATATGTTTATATATAAAAAGTTGAATATAAATTTAGTGCATTAAATAACAGAGATATCATTTTATACTGTGACGACTATAAATATATTTGATATGCATATATTTTGAACCATACCATCTTATTCTCTACAACATAGCTATTGAAATGTAATTTCTACTAAAGATGTTTTTATTACATTCTTTGAAAAGTAGATGGGTTAGTTCTTTGTGAAAGAGAAATTTCTACAACAAGTTGCTTTTCATAGGGTTCCATTATTTATTCAAGTAAATCTTGGTGCTTTCTTAAAGCTTTGATGGTACACTATGAAAAACCAACATGTTATGAAAAAATTCATCTTTTATATTTGAGGGTGAAACGGTCTTTATCGGTACGGATACATATAAAATTGGTATATTTTAATCACAATTACTACAAATTATATAACACATTGTTTCTTTTCTATATTTGACAAGAACAAAAATTTAGTTTCCGAATTACACACTTGATAACTTTAAATATAGACTCACAAGTTTTTTAGTGATTGTTGTAAAACCAACGGTTTGACAACTAGCTACGTGCATAAAGGTATATTTTTTGTGATTTTCCTATCCACACACACATCACTAAATTTGTATTATTGATTTAAATTTTTCTATCTTAGTAATATAATGTAATAAAACAAATTTTAACTATAAGCATTATGTTTTCTAATTTCATTTAGATATTTTGAGTCTGATTTGATTTTTTACAGGTTTTTTGGCATTTTGATAAGCTTTGTTGGGAAGATTTTTCTTTTACATAATATAAGAAAGTGTTTAATTGTTTCTACCAACTCTTTATGACTACCATATTTTGTTAAAATACCTACAATTTGTATATCTGGAATGGTCATAAGTAATTTTATGATTATCAACATTAGATCTACTAATATTTAATTAACTCTACTTTATTATTATAAAACATGACTAAAACACAAAAAATAAGATGGCCTTTAAGCGTCGTATAAATTAACTTTTAATCTGTATGTCTTTAAAGTCTACCACTATAGAAAATATAAGCTTTTAATGTTTTATGCATACTTTGATTACTGCATTAACTTAATGAAGAATTTATAATAAAAGAAACATAGATCATTTAAAAAAATTAACTTACATGAATGCAATCCTTAATGCAAGGATTTAAATTAAATTACTTACCAAAGTAGGTGATAAACAATATATAACCTTCTATCTTAAAAAGGTAGAATTAGATAGCATGAGGACGTTACAAAGTAATATATCGATAGATGCTTACAATACATTTTCCGGTGTGGTATGAAAACGCATACCTTGTATTAAGGCAAAATAAAAAACATTTAAAAAAATTATATTGTTTTAGTAAATGTGATTCTCTATGTAGTAATTATTAGACGCCGCTATATTTATTTACTGGCGTCTTTCATATTTTATTGACTGGAAAGTGTGTACCTAATAACTATACAATTATCATATCTTAAACATTCTTAAAGAGATGTATGGCCAAGGCTATAATGGGTTTCCACTTGCTTCAACGGTCATTGTAAAATTTTGTGAAATCTTTGGAGTATTGAATTTATTGGATACTATATATTGTATTTCTATACATTCCGATTCTTGCACAATGTACCGAAAAAAATAAGATTGCAGACCATGTGGTAACTAAAAAACACTATTCTTACGGAAGTAAAGACGTGTGTGTGAATAATTAATAATAATAAATTAGATGGTACTCTCTACCCTATTTCTATAACAAAATTTGATGTTATTATAAGACAGATCTGGTTCTCAATAAAACCCTAGGCTCATAACGCTAAACGAAATACGGCTAAACTAAATCTACCACCATATTTTTAAAACAAATCGAGATGGAATTCTAGCTATTCGTCGCATTTACGCTTAAATGAAAGACAACCGTAGAATTATCTTATAAATTTGATATCATGTGTATTACATAACTACAACACTTTTTATATATATAATTGCATTTGAGATTTAATCATTTATGTAAGAATCAATATTCTCTGTGTCTCTTCTCATTAAACAACCCTATATTTATTAGGATTACATTGATATCTCTAAGTTTAGAGATAATATTTAGTTGCTATAGATAAATACAAAAGGATCCTAAATTCCTAATCCTAAATTATGTCGATCCTATTACACCCCCGCAGTCAAAGCGGGAGGAGGCCGAATGCTGAGACTGGAGCGAAAATCTTCAAAAAGAATTCTAGGAAGGCCTTTGGTAAAAATGTCTACAATCTTATATCGAGAAGAAACATGTACAACCCGAACAGACCCCGCTGAACTTGCTCACGAACAAAATGAATGACGAGTTCAATATGTTTTGTGCGTTGATGTTGTACCGGGTTCCCAGACAAATAAATAGCGCTAACATTGTCACAGTAGACCACCGTGGCACGTGAAAGGGGACGATGAAGCTCCAAGAGAAGATTGCAGAGCCAACATATCTCTGCTACGACATTAGCCACTCCTCGATATTCTGCCTCCGCAATAGAGCGAGAGATTGTCAACTGACGTTTGGAAGACCAAGAAATTAAATTATCTCCAAGATACACACAATAACCCGAAGTCCAGCGTCTAGTGTCGGGGCAACCTGCCCAATCAGCATCTGTATAAGCGAGTAAAGATAAGCTTGAAGCGGATCCCAGATGCAAGCCATAGTCAAGAGTGCCACGAAGATATCGAATAAACCTCTTTAGAGCGTGCTATTGCTCAACCTGAGGTGAATGCATATGCATTCAAATTTGCTGAACCGAGTAGGAAATGTCAGGATGGGTGAACGTGAGATATTGAAGTGCCCCTGCCAGACTACAATATGTTGTATGGTCATCAAATAAAACACCCGTTGTGTTGCTCAACTTTGACTGAGTGTCAACCAGAGTGACTGAGTTACAAGTATCCATACCAGCGTGATGAATAATGTCCTTTGCGTAAGCCTGTTGCGATAAAAACATGGAGTCCCCATTCCTAGTCACATAAATACCCAAAAAATAAGTCAACGGGCCAAGATCCTTCATAGCAAACTCACCGGCCAAGATGGACATAAGGTATTGCCTCAATGCATCGGATGAAGTTGTAAGAATGATGTCATCCACGTAAATCAATAAATATGCAATATCAGTGCCATGGTGATAAATAAATAACGAATTATCACATTTACTTTGAACGAATCCCTGAAGCAGAACAAAATCTATAAAGCGTTGGTACCAAGCACGCGGTGCTTGTTTAAGATCGTATAAAGATCTCTTTAGGCGACAAACATGACCTGGAAAATCTTTGTGACGAAAACCCATGGGTTGATACATATATACTGTTTCAGCTAAGTTCCCTTAGAGGAACGTATTCGTTACATCAAGTTGATGTACCGACCATGACTAAGCCAAAGCCAAAGTGAGAACTGTTCGAATGGTAGCTAGTTTGACAACCGGACTAAAAGTGTCACCGCAGTCAATGCCAACCTATTGTTTTCTTCCATCACCTACTAAACGAGCTTTATATCTTTCCAAACTCCCATCAGATTTAAATTTTTGTTTAAAGAGCCACATACTACGAATAATGTTCATATGTGGTAAACGGGTACCAACTCCTAGGTCTCGTTTTTAATAAGTGCACTAAACTCATCGTGCATGGCAGTGTACCATTCCGGTGTGGACAAGGCCTGTTGAGGTGTCTTAGGGATGGGAACGAGGGAAGAGGTATGGAGATTAAATTGTTGTTTAGGTTTAGATATACCGTCCATTACGCGTGTGCGAATGGTCCGAGAGGGGGTGGTCCTGGTTGTTGTCTAGAACGACGTGAGTAGGTATGAGTGAAAGGGGTGTTAGGCTGGGTGGCAGAGTTTGGTTGCGGTTAGGCCGGTGTGTGTGGTTGTGTTTGGACTGTTGAGGCGGTGAATGGGCTGGTGTGTGGGCCGGGTGGGCTAAGAGTAAGTGGTTACGGGTTGGGCTTAGGTGGTTGAATTTAGCTGTTAGGTGCAGAGGAGGTGGGTAATGATTGGGCCACGGTGGGAGAGGAAGGCGATTGGGCCGTATGATTGGGATTATTAGCGCTGGGCTACGAAACATGATCCCAAAGGGAAGGATGTAAAGGGTTAGTTAGGAAATCATAAGATAATGGTTTAGGGGACGATTGAACAGGATATGGGAAGATTGATTCCTCGAAGTGTACATGCCTTGAGATAATAATTTTATTATTTTTCAGATCTAGGCATTTGTACCCTCGATGGTTCTGTGGGTAGCCGATAAATACACATGGTTGGGACCGATAGTCTAGTTTGTGGATGGTGGTTGAGGGGGCGAGAGGGTAGCACAGGCAGCCAAATACGCGCAAGTCGTTGTAAATGGGGAACAATTATATAAGAGTGAGGTTGGGGACCGAAAATGATAAATTTTGCTTGGTAGTATGTTAATAAGGTAGGTGGCAACCTCTAGGGCGTGGTGCTAAAAAGTGTTAGGGAGAGAGGCTTGAGCTAATAGGGTACGTATCATGTTATTAATAGAGCATATTTTACGCTCCGCTTTGCTGTTTTGTGAAGATGTGTAAGGGCAAGAGAAGCGGAATTGCATGCCGTTTTGGTGACAAAAATTATAAAAATTGTTGTTGGCATATTCTTTTCCCTTGTCACATTAAAACTGTTTGATTTTATGTTCAAACTAAGTGTAAATAAGGTTATAAAATTGGCCAAATATTAAGTATGCTTGTGACTTATTACTGAGAGGGTGTGTCCACAAGAAATTTGTAAAGTCATTGAGAAACACAATATAATAACGGTGCCCTCCGATACTTAGAACCGGATAGGTCCAAAGATCACTATGGATGTTAGTGCATTACGTTTGTCAACTTCTTCTTGTATCGAGTCTTGTACTAGAATTGTTAGATCAGGGCACGTTGTACGAGAAAGTAGGTTTTGGGTATGAATGAGTAATTTCGCTTGAAAGTGGCAAGTGCACTTCCAAACGAAATTAACTTGGTTAATTCTGCTTGAAATGGCCACTGTCACTTTCAAGCGAAATCAGCCTCTCTATAAATAGGCCTCAAACGAAATCATTTGTAACGATTCATGTTTCCGGTACCGAACTGCTGCCGACGTGTCTACTGATCTGTAAACTTGTTATAATCAATATACAAGACATTAAGAAGTGAATCAAGCTGTTTTACAAGTCAATTAATCTATTTCCGCCTTTTGAAATAGCTAAGAACTCTTCTGATTGACTCGTTTGGGTCAAAGAACAATCCTACAAGTGGTATCAGAGCTCAGGAGGGAGAGTTCTTGCCAAAACAGCCATAATTTCTGATTTCTACACCTTCTTTTTCAAAATTAACAAAATTTCACGGTCAAAATGGTTTGAATTTCATACATGTCATGCGAAACGGTGTTTTAAAGAATCCTTGAGAATATTGGACCTTAATTCTTAAATTTGGTAAAATACGTAATTCCATTTGAAAAACAGATCGAAATAGGTGACGTCAGCAGCATTTCACACGAAATTAGCACCTGATTCGCTTGAATTTGCAATTCCGTTTGAACAGTACCTTGGATTTCACACGAAATTACCTTATTCTGCTTCAAATTGTAATTCCATTTTAGAGGTTTCACACGAAATTAGGTAATTTCGCTCCAAAGTGTTATTTCGTTTGAACATTCATCTGTTTCACACGAAATCAGGTATTCCGTGTTAAAGGGTATTCCGTTTGAGAGGGGTATTTCGCTTGAGAGGTGATTTCGTTTAAGAAGTGATTCCATGTGAAGAGTTTGATTCCGTTTGATTTTGGTATCTCGTTTGAAACTGTGTTTTTGAAACTTATGTTTGTGAAACAATTTTCCGAAACATGGAAGAGGAATTCTACAATGCGTTTGCTACACCAGTTGCACCAGTTATAGCTGCTGAAACATTGTACAGTGAGAATGAAACGGGAACTCATCAAAAACCGCCAAAGCTTATGTACATTGAAGATTTTAAAGGATGGCAGAATCGATTTGAGAACTTGGTACAAGCTTACAAGTTTGACGCATGGTGTTCATTAGAAAAAGATTACGAGAAACCTAAAAATGAACATGGGCTTGAAAAGGCATTTTGTGATTTTTCGGAGATTGATAAATTTAAATATACAAGTGAGAAAATGATGATCAGTATTCTCCAACAAGCGATTAAAGAAGATATCTTTATTTTGCTCCAACATGAGGGTACAGCTAGGTCAATTTGGATGGCATTGATTCAGAAGTTTAAAGGAAGTGTAGATATGATCAAGTACAAGAAAGCTTTGCTTAAGAAATCATTTGACATGTTTGTAGCCTTTGACCATGAAACCACAAAAATGACCATTGCCAGATATTGTCATCTTGTTTTGGAAATGGGAAGATTGGACATTAAGAAAGATGATGATGAATGGGTGGATAAACTTGCTGATGCATTACCACGGCAGAAATGGGGAACTTATTTGCTGATTCTTAAACACATGAGAAAGTCTGAAAATATGAATCTGGCACAATTTATTCAGAAGATTGAAGAGCATGAGTTAGATATCCAGAAAACATCAATCATGAAGAAACCGAATGCTCAACAAGATGTCAGTTTACATTATAGAGGGAACAAATTTGAAGTTACCCCCAACCCAAAGATTCAAACTGGTTTCAGTGCTGATACTTCTTCTGGAACAAAAAGTAGTACGGTGACTCAAAGTGGTGGACCTTCGTCTTCGTACTCAAGCTTTGATCCAAATTTTACAACACCAAGTCCTCAACAACAGAATTCTACAAATCTGCAATGCAATGTTACCTTAAACATTCAAAATGGTCAAAATCTATCTCCGGAAATAGCAAAGCAACACATGGCATCACTCGTTGCTATGTTGGAATCATATGAAAGTTTAATTGGTGGCAAAATTGGAAATCCAATGCTTACCAAAGAGGATTATGACCAAATTGATGCTGAAGAACTTGAGTTGATGGATATAAAGTGGTGTTTAGCCAGTGTTGTTCGAAGAGTTGAAAAGTTTCAACAAATCACTGGAAGAGATGCCTTTAATGAATTGTCTAAATCTCCGATAGGGTTTGACAAATCAAAAGTTACATGTTTTCGTTGCAAAGGAAAGGGACATTTTAAACGTGAATGCAAAAACAAAGAAGCAACAGGAAGACAAGATGGAAAGAATGATTATTATCAAAAGTCAATTTTTCACCAGATTGATAAACAACCACAAACTGCTTATGCACGTACCATTGAAGAGAAAAGAGCTTGTTTTGGGATAATAGATCAAGATGATGAATTTGTTGCAGAGGGATTTAGCTGGGATAAATACATTCCACCTGGTTTAGGTCTTGTTGCAAGAATTCTGGAAGAAGATGAAGTCAAATCAATTTTGATAAGAATACCGATTTTTCCAGATCTTGGAAGTGATATAGATACTGATGATGAAGAAGAATATATTAATAAAACCATAAAATGTATAGATCCTGATAGTTTTAATTTGTTTTTTTGCAGATAAAGTTGCGATGCTGAATGAGAAAAAGATTGCCATATTGAAGAGAGAGCTGGAAGCAATAAGAAAAATAGCTGATGAAAAGGAAAAGATGGAAGCTGAAGAAAGAAATGTTGAACCAGTGATATAAAAAATCGTTGAAGTGGAGAAAGTGGTAGAGAAAATTGTTGAAATTGAAAAAATTGTCAAGGTAGAAAAAAATGTTGAAGTTGAGAAGGTTGTCGAGGTTGAAAAGCAAGTTGAGATCACAAAACCTTGTCTAAAATGTTTTGAATCATGCAAAGATTGTGGTGAGAAAGACAAGAAGATTCATGAACTGGAAGAGCTGAAAGAGAATTTACCGTCTGATGTGAAGTATGTGAAAGAGTCGTACGATGTTTTGAACAAAACAGTTGATGGTTTGAACAAAACAAATCGAGAAGTAGATGCTACAATGACGATGATGAGCTCAACATTAATGACAAAGCAGAAGGTCATCAATGAATATATTGAAGACTGTGCTAAGCTGAAGCAGGATTTAGAATTTGAAAAGATTGAGAGTGAAAGAATCAAACGTTTGTTGTTGAGTTATACAACATGTGATTATTTGATTGATAGAGTTTATCCTACTGTTGTAGGTCTTAAAGCTTTCCAAGACAAAGAAAAGGAAGATACGAATACTGGTAAGAAACAAAGTGTCAAATATAACAAGTGTCTGCCCCCAATTTGGAATAATTATTCTCCCAGAAAGCCAAATGAGGAACGTTTAAATAAGGCTCTCAACATCAAGTTAACGTCTGAAATCATTGATGAATTACCAGATAACATTGATGTCACATTCACAGCGTCTGACACTGATCATGAGTGTGAGTTGTTAAAGAAAGTGGTTGATCAGGTGTTGGATATGGATGAAGAGTCAAAGTCGGAGTCTAAATCTGAAAGTTCGAGTTCGTCAGAAAAGAGTCCGAGTTCACTGGTTAAACGGGTTTACAATAAAGAATTCCAGTTCTCAAAATCTAATTTGAATGATGAATCGATCAAAGTTGCATATACTTTGAATGATTCAGACAAATTATATTCTGATGAGGAATTTTCAATAAGAAGTGTCAAATCTGAAATGATCAAACAGGTTTTCAAATTAACAGAAATTAATATTTCTGAAATAAAAGATTTAAATCTTCATGAAAAACTTAAAAAGTACACTTCAAGAGTTCAACAGAGATTTAACAAGAAAATGGGTTACGGTTCTGGTTATGGTTTTCAAAAGAAACCAAACCATAACAGTAATTTCAAAAAGAAAGGTCTTGGTTTTAGTTCTTCAAAAAATTATAAAAATGAGAAAAATTATAAACCAAAAACAAAATTTGTTGCAGGAGGAAGTTCTGAAGAAGAGCAGAAGAAACCGTTCTGGAAACAGTCAAATCAAGAGTTTCTTGCTGAAATAAAGAAGAATATGTTGAAAGAATCTGAACGAAGGGTTGATAGAAGAACTTGTTTCAAATGTCAAAAGGTTGGACATATTGCTTGGAATTGCCAACAGTTCAACAACACGAAACAGGGAGTTTCTTTTAACTCAAAATTGAAAGAAAAATGTATTGATAAAAAGAAACAACCAACTGAGAAATCTAAAGTGTTTGAAAATTCAACTTTCGAAACTAGTGATGTTTCAAAACATTTTTACAAAAGAAAAGTTGATTTGAACAAACAAAGATGGGTTGTAAAATCTGAGAGTAGTTCTGGCAATGAATCTGATTCCATAAAATTAGAGGAGTCATCTGTTGAGAAAAAGGTTGAGAATTCCATTCCAGAGTTGAATGAGGAAAACTTTCCGCCATTGTCAAAAGAAAATTTGAAGTTGAAAGTTGGTAAAATTGAGATTTCAGATCAATTCTTTGCTGGTAAGAAAGAATTTGATGCTGAAAAGGTGTTTAATGGAAAAGTTAAACATATTTTTGGGAAAATGGTTGATGGGAAGGTTAAAAGTGCAAAAGATTTTTATCAATCAAAAAGATGGTGGGATAGATGTTTCCCTAAATCACCCAAGGCTGATCAGGCTTGGGATAGATGTTTCCCTAAATCACCCAAGCGTGGAGCAGGAATCGGCATCATTTTTGATAGATTGGTTGGTAAATCTACAGGTGGTATCTTTATATTGTTATATTTTGAATTACAAGTGGTTTTGGTTGACAAGTGAACCTACAAGTGGTTGAGAAAGGTTTTCACTTACAAGTGGTAAATCAAGGACATTAAGTTGTACTTTTTTTCCTACAAATGATTGAGAAATCTACAGGTGGTAAATCAAGGACATTAAGTTGGTAAATCTGCAGGTGGTATCTTTATATTGTTATATTTTGAATTACAAGTGGTTTTGGTTGACAAGTGAACCTACAAGTGGTTGAGAAAGGTTTTCACTTACAAGTGGTAAATCAAGGACATTAAGTTGTACTTGTTTTTCCTACAAATGAATGAGAAACAATGTGATGAACCCCTAACTTACAAGTGGTAAAATCAACAAAATTTATTTTCCGGAAAAACCATTTGATTAAAACAAACTTAAGTGTTTTGAAATCACAATGGGAATATAGTTTGTTGAAAGGGGGAGTTCTAATTGTTTAAGCCAAGTGGATGGCGAATTGAAGCTTGAAAATCGGTTGTCGCTTTACTTGTACAGTTTGTTTTCAAATTTCCTTAAATGATTTTGAATTTTAGGGGGAGTAAGAAATTTCAGAAAATCCAAAAACATGAGAAAATTTGAAAAAGTCTAAAACATGATAAAATAAAAAACGAGTTTTGTTGTGAAAAAGAGGAAATGATAGTACATCAGTGGACGATCACAGCATGCTAAAGAAATGGAAAGAAAAATGTGATAAACGGTCTCACTGATGATGTGTCAGTAGGTTTTTACACATTTAGTAGATTGTGACGAGATATAAACCTAAATATCAAACTTGCTTATTTCGTGGGTAACATCTCTCGGATATATGGGTAACCCCCGAAATCTTGTTTGAAGGACCCCTCTTTCTGAGATACTAGGTCTTTATGCTTAGTGATATCTGGGGTATTATCCCGGGACTTCTGATTTTGCCGAAGCAATGGCCTAGTCCCCGGAGAATACTTTACGCTTGCTTGAAATATAGACCCCCTCAGCATAAAAAATGATGAAACATTGCAAAATGCTAATCATGTGCTGTTGAAGAAAAGATCCTCTAAAGGGGACATACCAAAAGTCGAAGTCGTCATCTCTCTGATTTTGCGGAAGCAATAGCCTGAGCTCTCACGGCCCTCGCATTGAACCCCTTACAGATATCATCTAGGTATACTCACCTGTAAGACTGAATATTGGGATCTGGATACGGGAGTATATTCTGAGGTGGGACACGCGAATAAGTTTAAGTCTCTTAAAACATTAATTTCGTATCTCGAAACAGTTGAACTTTGTGTGAAAATTTAAGTGGATCAGTATACTGACAATCTAAGTGAATCGTTTAGAACTTAAAATGTTTAAAGCTTAACGGTGTTGGTGATTTGTCTCATAAACTGATATGATCCTCTTACTCAAACTCTCAAAAATATTGTCTGTATATATTTCTTTACTGCATTTCATTTTTTTATATCAAAATCCAAAAATATTTTCAGAGTGTTTTAGCATAAAATTTTGAAAAATTCAAATAGATTTTAGACAACTATTGTTGAAAAGCTTATTTTCAAAATTCCAAGTGCTAAACATGACGAACGGGTTTGGGAGTGTGTGGTCATCAGAAATTTAAATTGTTATATCAATAATTGATGTTTTGAACTGAATTAATCCAGTGATTAGCAGAGTTTAAATTTGTCAAACTATAAAATTTGTGAAATTTATATTTAGGTAGAGATTTGTGCAGGAATCAGTAGAGCCAGGAATTGGTCCTGATCCTGTGGGAAGGAATGTGAGTCAGGTCACGATTTTGAAACCTGAGAAAGCCAGACTGCGATCCCAGAACAAGTCAAGGGGGAGTCTGCTAGTAGATTAACATCTGAGAGAGAGAAGAGTCTGTAGATGCAAGAGCCAGAATTGAATCCTGATGATAAGAGAGAATAGAGGATAAAGATTGAGGATATGCTTACACTGTCAGATATTTTGAAAGAGCCCAAAGACTGATAAAGACTGAAGACGTTGAAGACTCGACACTGAAGACTCGTCAACATCCGAGGGGGAGTCTGTTAGTGCATTACGTCTGTCGACTTCGTCTTGTATCGAGTCTTGTACTAGAATTGTTTTATCAGGGCACGTTGTACGAGAAAGTAGGTTTTGGGTATGAATGAGTAATTTCGCTTGAAAGTGGCAAGTGCACTTTCAAACGAAATTAACTTGGTTAATTCCGCATGAAATGGCCACTGCCACTTTCAAGCGAAATCAGCCTCTCTATAAATAGGCCTCAAACGAAATCATTTGTAACGATTCATGTTTCCGGTACCGAACTGCTGCCGACGTGTCTACTAATCTGTAAACTTGTTATAATCAATATACAAGACATTTAGAAGTGAATCAAGCTGTTTTACAAGTCAATTCATCTGTTTCCGCCTTTTGAAATAGATAAGAACTCTTCTAATTGACTCGTTTGGGTCAAACAACGATCCTACAATGGATAATGTCAAAAGGCATAAAAGTATGATTAACAGAATCAAAGAAAGGAAGTTTAACACTTTTACCAAACACACAAAGTTGACAAATAGTCTTATTCAAATGACCAAAATTAATAAAAGACGAAGTTTTAAGAGATTGTAGTAAGTTGTTGCCCAGGTGCCCAAGACGTTGATGCCAACGTTGGTGCTGTGAGCGGATAGAGATCGCCTATGCTATTACATCGTAGGATAGGTACCCGTGTCTTGAGGTCCTTCACAAGAAAACCGAAAGGGTCAAATTAAATGGAAATCAGGTTATCGTTTATAAGGCGTCGCACAGAGTAAAGATTTTTAATTAATATTCTCTGTGTCTCTTCTCATTAAACAACCCTATATTTATAAGGATTACATTGATATCTCTAAGTTTAGAGATAATATTTACTTGCTATAGATAAATACAAAAGGATCCTAATCCTAAATTATGTCGATCCTATTAATTTACCAACAAAACAATTACTCAAGCAAACAATAAAACTAATTGAATTAAGAATAGTGTATTTAATAATAAAGATATGTTTATATATAAAAAGTTGAATATATTTTTAGTGCGTTAAATAACAAAGATATCATTTTATACTGTGACGACTATAAATATTTTTGATATGCATATATTTGGAACCATACCATCTTATTCTCTACAACATAGATATTGAAATGTAATTTTCTACTAAAGATGTTTTTATAACATTCTTTGAAAAGTAGATGGGTTAGTTCTTTATGCAAGAGAAATTTCTACAACATGTTGCTTTTCATAGGGTTCCATTATTTATTCAAGTAAATCCTTGTGCTTTCTTAAAGCTTTGATGGCACACAATGAACAATCAACATGTTATGGAAAATTTCATCTTTTACATTTGAGGGTGAAAGGGTATTTATCGGTAAGGATACATAAAAAATTGGTATATTTTTCTCACAATTGCTACAAATTATATAACACATTGTTTCTTTTCTATACTTGACAAGAACGAAAATTTAGTATTCGAATTACACACTTGATAGCTTTAATATATACCCACAAGTTTTTTAGTGATTGTTGTAAAACCAACGGTTTGAGAACAAGCTACGTGCATAAAGGTACATTATTTGTTTTTCCTAACCACACACACATCACTAAATTTGTTTTATTGATTTAAATTATGTTATTTTAGTTGTCACACCCCCAAAATACCATATGCGAAAACCCCCGCGAGGTGTGTGACATACCAGGATCTAACCACTAATCACATTGAACTAATGACACATTATTAAATAAAGGTTCCCATTCATTAAGATAATGTAATTCAAAACGTAAACTTAAAACTCAACATGTTCAGCGAAAGAATAATTCATTGTTTAAGTATTTCAAAAACCCAAATTCATGAGAACAAATAGCCTTGACTCGTGTTTCCTTGTATCTCGACCCATGACCACTCCAGCAGTTCCAGACAGCAAGTTCCACAATCAAGAATCTAACGGCCTGCCAGCAGGCAGACAAGTGTATCAGCATAACGCTGGCGAGTTCACAGTTTTGTAAAACGTTTAATTGCCAATCATTAGTTTAAAAGCATGTTGATAATAACTATAGTACCGCAAGATGGCGTCAATTTGTTTGCCCTTCCCAAATACCTATCAATATTGGTCGAGTGGTTAATGTCATTAGTTCACACTCGTCCTCCCCGGTACAGTGTGAGAGTGCCAAATCTAATAGCACTATCTACTAATAACCCCATTGCCTCCCTGTCAACTAGTTCGGTAGTAGGTGGGACTTAACTGAAAGATATGAGTGTATACCGAACATCGAATTTAAACCCTGTAAAACCCGTATTCCTCCACGGAATATTTACCCGTTTGTCCCTCCCTGGGACGCATCCTCGAAATGGGTAGTGAAGCATCCTCGAAATGGGTAGTGAACTCACCTTTTTATTCCTCCGTAGATTAGATATAAGTATATGAAACCTAGAGCGATCGACCACGCCCTATAATAGTTACCATGGGTTATTAGGCTTTGTTTACACATTGCACGAAAATCCTACACATGTCTAGCAACTAGCACGCAAACAAGAAGTCACATGGCACGTCTAAATATATGGTTCCATAACCATGTTCATAACTTTTCTACGGTGTTACTTATGCTATTTATACAATCACAAAACAAACATGGGTACTACAAGTAGCAAGTTGGTTCCTACACGTTCATGCTTTACTACGTATAAAATCACTGAAAATGAGCTGTTTTGGGTGACCCGTTTAACCTGTTTATAAGTCTTCAAAAATTATGATTTTTTTATGTAACGTACATCTCAGAGGGGTAACCCTTGTGTTAAAATTTCATGGTCTAAATCTTTACCAATAACTTAAAAAATATCATTTACTAAGATGCAATCAGATTCGTCACTTCTGACTGCAGTTTACGGAAAATTTAATTTAAAATTCCTCGTTTATTCAATTGACGAAATTCCAATTGAATATTTTTGGAATCACCAGGAAGTATGTACAGTTAAAATTTCATATCATAACTCAATTCCTATATTGAGTTGTGACATTCGTAATGGGCTGCAAATTCTGACAAAAAAGCAGCCTGAACCTTTGTTACGAAATAACAAAATTAAAATATCAAACGGCGTCGAAAAAATGCAATTCCAGTGGGGTTTGAAAGATATTTCCTGGAAATACATTATAGAATCAAGAAACACTGATTTTCATTCAATTTTGACCCGGTTACAGTCGACATTATTCGGCTGTAACTTTCTGGACAGATTCAGTTTTGTTACCCAGCTTCCTAAAACGAATTTTATCATCTTAATCACATCCTTAGTAGCCAAAAACGACCTGTATACATCATCTACAACAGGTTATCATCATAAATCAGGTTATACATCAACTAATTCACCAAGAACCAACAAGATTTAACCTAGATCATGCAAGAATCAAAACCCTAGAATATATACAAACATCTAAACGATCAAACCACCAAACTAGCATGATTCCTAGCAAACTTAATCCATTATCATCATCACATACATCAACAATCATCAAGAAAACAGAAAACACAACCATGATACAAGAATTTCAAACCAAAACAACCACTAAGAACAACTAATCTTGTAGGGAATGGATGAAAGAACAAGAGAGATGGAGAGTAGCGATCGTAGAAGAGGGGGGGTGCTTGCGTCTCTGCCGTTGCACACACAAGGAGTCTAGGGTTTTTTGTTTTTTTATCTTCCCTCATGCAAAATACGTACAATATAAAATCATGGAAGGGGGTTTGCTAATTGGGCCGAGAAGGGTGGGTTTGGTTGGGTTGGGTTGGTTTGGTTTGGCCCGCAAATTGGTGTGGGGGATGGATGGGTTCGGTTTGGGTCATAAGACATGGGTTCGATTCTGTTTTGGTTTCGAGAGTCGAGTATTATGCTAATAAAATATAAACAAGTAACACACTACTAAATTATTCGCGACACACGTAATATATAATAACCACATAAACTAAAAAATAACCGTAATGAGAACTGAACCATGAAGGATACCTGATTTTCCTGGATGTGAGGCTTAAATTGACCTAAGAGACGGAGTTTGCACCCTAAATGAACACGTGAGGCTTAAATTGACTTGCAATCAAACAATTCTACAACGTGTTTGATTTCGAGAGGTGTTGGAGTTAACCCTAACTGTCGACTGAACCCTAAAGACACTTAACTCCAATCGGCACCAGAGTAAAATAATATAGAAGCGAAAAGGTTATTCACAAAAAATGTACCAGTCACGACATTGCCATTGTTCCTAGCATCACCAGCGCCAATCCTAAATACCCATCAAGGTGCACCATTACCACCATTATTTCCGTTGTTTTTCCCAACATTGTTGTTGTTATTCTGGCGTTGTTATTCCCGTTTTTATTAGCATTCTAAGTCAACTGAGGGCAATCCCTCTTGATGTGGCCCCTATCCCCACACTGAAAACATCCTCTCCAGTTACCTTGGTTTTTGTTGGGGTTGTTGCCTTTGTTGCTGTTGCTGATACTGCGGTTGCTGTTGCTTTGGAAACGGAGCCCTACAATCTTTTTCCATATGCCCCACTTTATCACACCTATGGCAGGCTCGGTACATGGTTCACGGTGATGATAGTTACACTTGCTACACTTTGGCTGCCTTCCCCAGTAGGAGCCTTGGTTCGGGTTACTGCTCTGGTTTTGATTAACAGAAGACGACTGGCTGAAACTACGACTGTTGTTATTGTCTTGCTTCTTCTGTGATTGGTTTGAGTTGGACACCTTGTCTGCATCGTTCCATTTATGCTTGTTATCAGTAACGGGAGTCGTAGCAGTAGTAGCAGCAACACGTGGTGGTAGCGAGCCACGCTCAACTTCCTGGTCGGTGATCTTGTAAGCTAAACGAATGATTCATGGCAGATTATCAAGATTTGCTGCATTAACTAAGCCCTTAACTTGCGGTGCTAAGCCGTTGATGTACAACTCGATTCTCCGGTGTGGTGGTCGTGATAAGTTAGGACACATGTTTGCAAGCTCGTGAGATCGTTTCGTGTAGGCCTCGATCTCAAACCCCACCATCTTCAAGTTGTAGTACTCATTTTCCAACTTCTGAATTTCGTCACGAGGACAGTACTCCTCCCGTGTCAACTCCTTGAAGTCAGCCCAAGTAGTTGCATTCGCCATTTCAATGCCCAACATCTGGACTTGGGCATTCCACCAAGTCAAGGCACCATCCTCAAGGGTGCCTGTAGCATACTTTACCTTGTCCCCAACTGGACAGTTGCACATCGCAAAGACTGACTCTGCCTTCTCGAACCAACGGTGTAACCCCACTGCTCCTTCGGTTCCACAGAACGTCTGTGGTTTACAATCCATGAACGTTTTGAACGTACAAGCAGGCGGATTGTTCTGGTTCTGATTCGCAGGTTGACCTTTATACGAAAGAATTACAACGCACGAGTGAGAGTCGAGTACACGTTACAGGAATAAAGAGCGTTTGGGTACATATCATACCGGCCTGCTGAGCTACTAAGGCTTCTGACACACGAGTATTGATTAAGTCAGTCAGTTCTGCCTGGGACATAACAATGTTGCCGCGGCCACCACCACGTCCATTGTTACGTCCACCACGTCCGCTCATGATTCTATATAAGAAGAATGGAAGAGGTAAGGATCGCAATCGAGTAGAAGTCAATCATTGCCATAACTTCCATGGAATACTGAGTTCTCACATTAAGTCTGATAACGGAACAGAACCCTTTTCACACTTGTTAAGCATTGGGACACACATGCACCCCACATTATTATTATGTGTGCACCCACAATAATAATGCAGTTTGCATGTTTAGCTCAGCTCCTCTTAATTTGCGCTAAACGGTTTCTTAGATTCGAATGACAAGACAAATTATATCACAAAAGTAAGGATCACGAAAGTCTAGAGGGTATATCACACTATCAAAACATCACAATATAAGCAAGCAACACATGTAATCATATCGTAGGGCTAAACATGCAGTCGTATGCAATGTCATAAGTAAGTGTATACTAGGTATGTGGGGCAACAAGTAAACGAGAAACGAACCTTGCAATCTGGAGCTGAGTGTCATGGTCGATTTCAAAACTGTTCGGTTATAGTCTGGTTTTATGAAAACGTTTTAAAACCTAGTTCACTATAACAAGTGGCTCTGATACCAAACTGTCACACCCCCAAAATAACACATGCGGAAACCCCCACGAGGTGTGTAACATACCAGGATCCAGCCAGTAATCACATTGAACTAATGACGCATTATTAAATAAAGGTTCCCATTCATTAAGATAATGTAATTCAAAACATAAACTTAAAACTCAACATGTTCAGCGGAAGCATAATTCATTGTTTAAGTATTTCAAAAACCCAAATGTGTGAGAACGCCTTGACTCGTGTTTCCTTGTATCTCGACCCATGACCACTCCAGCAGTTCCAGACAGCAAGTTCCACATTCAAGAATCTAACGACCTGCAAGCATGTAGACAAGTGTATCAGCATAACACTGGCGAGTTCACAGTCTTGTAAAACGTTTAATTGCCAAGCATTAGTTTAAAAGCATGTTGATAATAACTCGAGTACCGCAAGATGGCATCGGTTTGTTTGCCCTTCCCTAATACCTATCAACATTGGTCGAGTGGTTAAGGTCATTAGTTCACGCCCGTCCTCCCCGGTACGGTGTAAGGGTGCTAAACCTAATAGCGCTATCAACTAATAACCCTGTTGCCTCCCCGACAACTAGTTCGTTAGTAGGTGGGACTTAAGTGATAGATATGAGTGTATATCCAACATCGAATTTAAACCCGATAAAACCCGTATTCCTCCCCGGAATATTTACCCGTTTGTCCCTCACTGGGACACATGGTCGAAAAGAGTAGTGAACTCACCTTTTTATTCCTCGACAAATTAGATTTAAGTGTATGAAACCTAGAGCGATCGACCACACCCTATAATAGTTACCATGGGTTATTAGGCTTTGTTTACACATTGCAAGAAAATCCTACACATGTCTAGCAACTAGCACGCAAACAAGAAGTTACATGGCACGTCTAAACATATGGTTCCATAACCATCTTCATAACTTTTCTACGATGTTACTTATGCTATTTATACGATTACGAAACAAACATGGGTACTACAAGTAGCAAGTTGGTTCCTACGCGTTCATGCTTTACTACTTGGAAAATCACTGAAAATGAGCTGTTTTGGGTGACCCGTTTAACCTGTTTACAAGTCTTCAAAAATTATGATTTTTTATTTGATGCACACCTCAGAGTGGTAAACCTTGTGTTAAAATTAAAGGTCTAAATCTTTAACAATAATTTATAAAAATTGATTTACAAAGCGGCAATCAGATTCGTCACTTCTGACTGCAGTTTCCGGAAAAATTCATTTAAAATTCCTAGTTTATTCGATTGATGAAATTTTAGTTGGATATTTTTGGAATCACCTTGATGTATTTACAGTAAAAATTTTAGATCATAACTCAATTCCTATATTGAGTTATGACATTCATAATGGTTTGCAAATTTTGACAGAAAACACAGCCTGGACCTTTGTTACGAAATAATTCAATTAAAATATCAAACGGCGTCGAAAAAATGCAATTCTAGTGGGGTTTGAAAGATATTTCCTGGAACTACATTATAGAATAAAGAAACACTGATTTTCGTTCAATTTTTACCCGGTTATAGTTGACACAAGTCGGCTGTAACTTTCTTGACAAATTCAGTTTTGTTACCCAGCTTCTTAAAATGAATTTTATCATCTTAATCACATCCTTAGCAGCCAAAACCGACCTATATACATTATCTAAAACATGTTATCATCATAAATCAGGTTATACATCAACTAATTCACCAAGAACCAACAAGATTTAACCTAGATGATGCAAGAATCAAAACCCTAGAATATATACAAACATCTAAATGATCAAACCATCAAACTAGCATGATTCCTAGCAAACTTAATCCATTATCATCATCACATACATCAACAATCATCAAGAAAATAGAAAACACAACCATGATATAAGAATTTCAAACCAAAACAACCACTAAGAACAACTAACCTTGTAGAAAATGGATGAAAGAACTAGAGAGATGGAGAGTAGCGATCGTAAAAGAGGGGAGGGGGAGCTGCTTGCGTCTCTGCCGTCGCACACACAAGGAATCTAGGGTTTTGTTGTTTTTTTTATTTTCCCTCATGCAACATACGCACAATATAAAATCAAGGAAGAGGGTTTGCTAATTGGGCCGAGAAGGGTGGGTTTGGTTGGGTTGTTTTGGGCCTCGAATTGGTGTGGGGGATGGGATAGGTTCGGTTTGGGTCATAAGATCATGGGTTCGGTTCGGTTTCGGTTCGAGAGTCGAGTATTATGCTAATAAAATATAAACAAGTAACATGCTACTAAATTATTCGCGACACACGTAATATATAATAACCACATAAACTAAAAAATAACCGTAATGAGAACTGAACCAGGAAGGATACCTGATTTTCCTGGATGTGAGGCTTAAATTGACCTAAGAGATGGAGTTTGCACCCTAAATGAACATGTGAGGCTTAAATTGACTTGCAATCAAACAATTCTACAACGTGTTTGATTTCGAGAGGTGTTGGAGTTAACCCTAACTGTCGACTGAACCCTAAAGACACTTAACTCCAATCGGCACCAGAGTAAAATAATATAGAAGCGAAAAGGTTATTCACAAAAAGGTACCAGTCACGACATTGCCATTGTTCCTAGCATCACCAGCGCCAATCCTAAATACCCATCAACGTGCACCATTACCACCATTATTTCCGTTTTTTTTCCCAACATTGTTGTTGTTATTCTGGCGTTGTTATTCCCGTTTTTATTAGCATTCTAAGTCAACTGAGGGCAATCCCTCTTGATGTGGCCCCTATCCCCACACTGAAAACATCCTCTCCAGTTACCTTGATTTTTGTTGGGGTTGTTGCCTTTGTTGCTGTTGCTGATACTGCGGTTGCTGTTGCTTTGGAAACGGAGCCCTACAATCTTTTTCCATATGCCCCACTTTATCACACCTATGGCAGGCTCGGTACATGGTTCACGGTGATGATAGTTACACTTGCTACACTTTGGCTGCCTTCCCCAGTAGGAGCCTTGGTTCGGGTTACTGCTCTGGTTTTGATTAACAGAAGACGACTGGCTGAAACTACGACTGTTGTTATTGTCTTGCTTCTTCTGTGATTGGTTTGAGTTGGACACCTTGTCTGCATCATTCCATTTATGCTTGTTATCAGTAACGGGAGTCGTAGCAGTAGTAGCAGCAACACGTGGTGGTAGCGAGCCACGCTCAACTTCCTGGTCGGTGATCTTGTGAGCTAAACGAATGATTCATGGCAGATTATCAAGATTTGCTGCATTAACTAAGCCCTTAACTTGCGGTGCTAAGCCGTTGATGTACAACTCGATTCTCCGGTGTGGTGGTCGTGATAAGTTAGGACACATGTTTGCAAGCTCGTGAGATCGTTTCGTGTAGGCCTCGATCTCAAACCCCACCATCTTCAAGTTGTAGTACTCATTTTCCAACTTCTGAATTTCGTCACGAGGACAGTACTCCTCCCGTGTCAACTCCTTGAAGTCAGCCCAAGTAGTTGCATTCGCCATTTCAATGCCCAACATCTGGACTTGGGCATTCCACCAAGTCAAGGCACCATCCTCAAGGGTGCCTGTAGCATACTTTACCTTGTCCCCAACTGGACAGTTGCACATCGCAAAGACTGACTCTGCCTTCTCGAACCAACGGTGTAACCCCACTGCTCCTTCGGTTCCACAGAACGTCTGTGGTTTACAATCCATGAACGTTTTGAACGTACAAGCAGGCGGATTGTTCTGGTTCTGATTCGCAGGTTGACCTTTATACGAAAGAATTACAACGCACGAGTGAGAGTCGAGTACACGTTACAGGAATAAAGAGCGTTTGGGTACATATCATACCGGCCTGCTGAGCTACTAAGGCTTCTGACACACGAGTATTGATTAAGTCAGTCAGTTCTGCCTGGGACATAACAATGTTGCCACGTCCACCACCACGTCCATTGTTACGTCCACCACGTCCGCTCATGATTCTATATAAGAAGAATGGAAGAGGTAAGGATCGCAATCGAGTAGAAGTCAATCATTGCCATAACTTCCATGGATTACTGAGTTCTCACATTAAGTCTGATAACGGAACAGAACCCTTTTCACACTTGTTAAGCATTGGGACACACATGCACCCCACATTATTATTATGTGTGCACCCACAATAATAATGCAGTTTGCATGTTTAGCTCAGCTCCTCTTAATTTGCGCTAAAAGGTTTCTCAGATTCGAATGACAAGACAAATTATATCACAAAAGTAAGGATCACGAAAGTCTAGAGGGTATATCACACTATCAAAACATCACAACATAAGCAAGCAACACATGTAATCATATCGTAGGGCTAAACATGCAGTCGTATGCAATGTCATAAGTAAGTGTATACTAGGTATGTGGGGCAATAAGTAAACGAGAAACGAACCTTGCAATCTGGAGCTGAGTGTCATGGTCGATTTCAAAACTGTTCGGTTATAGTCTGGTTTTATGAAAACGTTTTAAAACCTAGTTCACTATAACAAGTGGCTCTGATACCAAACTGTCACACCCCCAAAATACCACATGCGGAAACCCCCACGAGGTGTGTAACATATCAGGATCCAGCCAGTAATCACATAGAACTAATGACGCATTATTAAATAAAGGTTCCCATTCATTAAGATAATGTAATTCAAAACATAAACTTAAAACTTAACATGTTCAGCGGAAGCATAATTCATTGTTTAAGTATTTCAAAAACCCAAATGTGTGAGAACGCCTTGACTCGTGTTTCCTTGTATCTCGACCCATGACCACTCCAGCAGTTCCAGACAGCAAGTTCCACATTCAAGAATCTAACGACCTGCAAGCATGTAGACAAGTGTATCAGCATAACACTGGCGAGTTCACAGTCTTGTAAAACGTTTAATTGCCAAGCATTAGTTTAAAAGCATGTTGATAATAACTCGAGTACCGCAAGATGGCATCGGTTTGTTTTCCCTTCCCTAATACCTATCAACATTGGTCGAGTGGTTAAGGTCATTAGTTCACGCCCGTCCTCCCCGGTACGGTGTAAGGGTGCTAAACCTAATAGCGCTATCAACTAATAACCCTGTTGCCTCCCCGACAACTAGTTCGTTAGTAGGTGGGACTTAAGTGATAGATATGAGTGTATATCCAACATCGAATTTAAACCCGATAAAACCCGTATTCCTCCCCGGAATATTTACCCGTTTGTCCCTCACTGGGACACATGGTCGAAAAGAGTAGTGAACTCACCTTTTTATTCCTCGACAAATTAGATTTAAGTGTATGAAACCTAGAGCGATCGACCACACCCTATAATAGTTACCATGGGTTATTAGGCTTTGTTTACACATTGCAAGAAAATCCTACACATGTCTAGCCACTAGCACGCAAACAAGAAGTTACATGGCACGTCTAAACATATGGTTCCATAACCATCTTCATAACTTTTCTACGATGTTACTTATGCTATTTATACGATTACGAAACAAACATGGGTACTACAAGTAGCAAGTTGGTTCCTACGCGTTCATGCTTTACTACTTGGAAAATCACTGAAAATGAGCTGTTTTGGGTGACCCGTTTAACCTGTTTACAAGTCTTCAAAAATTATGATTTTTTATGTGATGCACACCTCAGAGTGGTAAACCTTGTTTTAAAATTAAAGGTCTAAATCTTTAACAATAATTTATAAAAATTGATTTACAAAGCGGCAATCAGATTCGTCACTTCTGACTGCAGTTTCCAGAAAAATTCATTTAAAATTCCTAGTTTATTCGATTGATGAAATTTTAGTTGGATATTTTTGGAATCACCTTGATGTATTTACAGTAAAAATTTTAGATCATAACTCAATTCCTATATTGAGTTATGACATTCATAATGGTTTGCAAATTTTGACAGAAAACACAGCCTGGACCTTTGTTACGAAATAATTCAATTAAAATATCAAACGGCGTCGAAAAAATGCAATTCTAGTGGGGTTTGAAAGATATTTCCTGGAACTACATTATAGAATAAAGAAACACTGATTTTCGTTCAATTTTTACCCGGTTATAGTTGACACAAGTCGGCTGTAACTTTCTTGACAAATTCAGTTTTGTTACCCAGCTTCTTAAAATGAATTTTATCATCTTAATCACATCCTTAGCAGCCAAAACCGACCTATATACATTATCTAAAACATGTTATCATCATAAATCAGGTTATACATCAACTAATTCACCAAGAACCAACAAGATTTAACCTAGATGATGCAAGAATCAAAACCCTAGAATATATACAAACATCTAAATGATCAAACCATCAAACTAGCATGATTCCTAGCAAACTTAATCCATTATCATCATCACATACATCAACAATCATCAAGAAAATAGAAAACACAACCATGATATAAGAATTTCAAACCAAAACAACCACTAAGAACAACTAACCTTGTAGAAAATGGATGAAAGAACTAGAGAGATGGAGAGTAGCGATCGTAAAAGAGGGGGGGGGGGGCTGCTTGCGTCTCTGCCGTCGCACACACAAGGAATCTAGGGTTTTGTTGTTTTTTTTTTATCTTCCCTCATGCAACATACGCACAATATAAAATCAAGGAAGAGGGTTTGCTAATTGGGCCGAGAAGGGTGGGTTTGGTTGGGTTGTTTTGGGCCTCGAATTGGTGTGGGGGATGAGATGGGTTCGGTTTGGGTCATAAGATCATGGGTTCGGTTCGGTTTCGGTTCGAGAGTCGAGTATTATGCTAATAAAATATAAACAAGTAACATGCTAGTAAATTATCTGCGACACACGTAATATATAATAACCACATAAACTAAAACATAACCGTAATAAGACTGAACCAGGAAGGATACCTGATTTTCTGGGATGTCACATTGGTAATATAATGTAATAATTTTTTTTCAACTATAAGCATTACGTTTTCTAATTTCATTTAGCAATTTTGAGTTTGATTTGATTTTTGACAGGTTTTAGGCATTTTGATAAACTTTATTAGGAAGATTTTTCTTTTACATAATTGTTTCTAACAACTCTTTATGACTACCATATTTTGTTAAAATATTTCCTCCAATTTGTATATATGGAATGGTCATACGTAATTCTATGATTATCAACAATGGATCTACTAATATTTAATTAACTCTACTTTATTATTAAAAACATGACTAAAACACAAGAAATAAGATGGCTTTTAAGCGTCGTATAAATTAATTTTTAATCTGTAAGTCTTTAAAGTCTACCTCTATAGAATATATACGCTTTTAATGTTTTATGCATACTTTGATTGTTTCATTAACTTAATGGAAAATTTATAACAAAAGAAACATAGATGTAACACCTTGTAAAAACCGTGTCCAATGATGTGTTGACACGTGTATTAAACCCTAATAAAGTCAAACGTTGACTATGAGGGACAAATTTTGTCAAAATAAAAACTATGAATATGGAGGGACTAAAAGTGTCAACATGCTAAACTTATGCCTCTGATTGACCACACACAATGAACGTATTCTTAAACGAGTAAATATTCGAACGAAAGAAGACGTTTGTGAAAGAAATCAAAAGTTTACAAGACCAAGGGGTTAAACGTGTCAACATGTTAATTCTTACCTCTGAGTGACCTTTTAACGAACCCGAGGCTTCGTAATGTTCGATTATACTCTCGAGAATAAATGATAATGAATTCACAAGGTTTCGATGTCACACCCTCAAAATACCACCTAGGGAGTGTCCCTGTTAGGCGTGTGACCACTAGCAATGAGCCACTAATTAAATTGAATCATAAGTTTAAAATAACGTTCCATCAATTAATAATGATAAAATCCCAATCATAAGTTATTCAAAAACCACAAGTTCAGCGGAAGCGTTAACGTAACATAATGTAAATACTTTCCAAACAACTATAGTAAATAAATGTTTGATAAATAAACCCATCAATGCAACCATGACCACTCACGCCCTCCAGCCAGCAAGTTCCTGTTCCCAAGTATCTAACGACCTGCGAGCATGTAACAAGTGTATCAGACAAAGCTGGCGAGTTCACAGTTTTAGAAAACGTTTGTTACCCATTGTATGTAAAACAGTTCACTGACAAATGCAAGTAATATTGTTAATATCTCAATTCTGAACAAGACGGCTCCTGAAATACATGACTGCCCTTCCCACGTACTCCTATCTAGTACTGGGCCCCGACTGGGTCATTAGTTCACATCCGTCCTATCTAGGAGCGGTGTGAGGGTGCCAAACCTAAGTAGCGCTACCAACTAATACCCGATACCCTCCAGGTAACATAATAAGGGACTTACAAAAATGATAGGTGAGAATATTAACCAATATACCCGTTATTACCCAGACCACTGACTGTCCCCAACCACTGGGACGCATGCTCGAATGTAGTGAACTCACCTTAGTTTGCTCGGTATGTCATGTTAAGCTACTTGATCCAAATTAGTCAACCAAACCCTATCGTGGTTACCAAAGACAATCAGTTTCTTAAACACGTAATGCAAGTTGTTCCACATATTACACGAATAACATACGCACATCATCACACAAGTTGTAAACATTGATCATGAAACCAAATCAGCGGCATACATCATTACATCACCTAGTAGATGTTTGAATCCTTCAATACCAGTTTGTTCACATAACCACATATTCCACAGATTGCATTCATCGTATAAATCATTGTATAATACATAACCTATACTTATTTCATGTTCAAGTTTCCATCGCACACCATTGGTTTGTTATTCACATAAGTGTACTAATGGAAGGCTAGTGTGCGATTCAAGTGCTCCCTATTCACAAAGCACATCCCACTTCTAGACAGCCCAACAAAGTGTGCGATTGAGTTTATTATGCGCAGTCCGTAACCTACTCGTGAACCAGTGCGCGCGAGTCTCCAATGCATGGCCCAATGGTTTACGGCCCAAAACTACAAATGTGCAATTTACATCAGTGCATGGTCCAGTTGTTATGCGTGTGTGTGTGTGTGTCCAACTCAAACATGCGGCCCAAGACTCTACTAAACCCAACAGTTTAACCCAAATCATGCAGCCCACTTAATCATATCATCATCACCATCATTGCAGACATCCGATTAATAATACATTTGTATTCAAAAAGTTAGCACATCTCCATTATCATATCAGTTAGTTAATTCACCTAATACTTCTAGCTATTACCGAAAGAATTAATAGGATCGCCACTTGTTTGATTAAATCGAGATTGCCCCACATGGGCCGCCATCTAACTTTATTCAAGGTTATCAGATTTAACAACCATATATCTTCACATATATTGGACCGTTTTCCTTTTTATAACTTTTAAAATCAGATTGTTATCATGAACCCTAAAATATCAAATAAGTCTTACTAACCGACTTTATTCCATAATGATCCTTCAATCCTATCTTGTTCTATAAGTAACACAGATCCAAGAAACATCATAACCACCATTTAATAATAAGCATACTAGTTGGTTTTAACATCTCAGCAAATATGATACACAACAGCCATGCTTTAGACGTAGACAAGATCAGAACATTATCATTAACACGAACTCGAACTTACAAATCAAAACCCTATAATAGCAATTTGATTGTTTTCAACATGTATACATCAGACAAACATCATCATCATATATCCTTTTAATACAAACAAAAGTAACTGACAAAATTCAACCTTTAGTCCAACACATGGGCTGACAATCATACTATCAAATCTTTATTGTAAGTGGACCACAATATCCACTAACTTCAGCACTTAAATTTCATGCATACATATTATAACACACATATTTCTAGATCAACAATCACGATCACACATAAGCAAACACTCAAGAAATTTTAACTAACAAGTTATCGTACTTACCGAATGCAAGAGTTGATGATTTGAGGGTAAGAGGGCTTCGATGAGGAAGGTTGCCGCCACTCCAAGAGAGGGGATTAGGGTGCTAGGGTTCGGCTTCCAAGAATCAGTGTGGGATAATGAAATTCACGTACAATCTTGGGTGTGTATGACTTCGACTAAGTGGGCCAAGCCCGCTTAGGTTTTGCTTCGAGCTCAAAGGAGATGGACCAAGAATAATTTAAAACCATAGAGAAGGTGTTCGGCCCATGCACAAGGTGTGCGACTTATCGTAATGTGCGACCAAGCGTTCCAATCATAACCATAATCATATAATAACTCGCAACCAATAAATAGAACCAACTTCATTATCCACTGCGTATCACATACACGAAATCACGACATACAACGAATCATGAGAAGGAGGCTAACACTTCGGAAACCTCTGGAACCGCGAGTTGTCACATCATCCCCAACTTGAAAGAAATTTCGTCCCGAAATTTGACAAGTAAGCACCGAGGAGTGAAATGATAAATCAAAATTGTTGCAAATTTTCCTCAGGTGCCACATCATCCCCAACTTGAAAAGGAATTTCGTCCCGAAATTCACCAGTTTTACCAGCATTAGGTTGGTCATTAGGTAAGAGTTGAGGATGCTTGAGCTTCATCTGATCCTCGCGTTCCCACGTGAACTCCGGTCTACTTCTTGAGTTCCAACGAACTCTTACAATCGGGATACAACTATGTTAACGACCCTTGACTTCCTGGTCCATGTGTTCGATAAATTCCTCCAGTAAAGGTATCGCACGTGTTTCATCAGACAACCACTGCCTTAGATCGGAAACATAAATGACATCGCGTACGTTACCCGATTCATCGGGTAACTCGAGTTTGTAGGTTACGCTACCGATTCTTCCCAGACTGTTGAATGGTCCATCATGACGTCAGTTAAGCTCGCCATGGTTCCCAAGTTTTCCACACCCTCCCAGGGTGATACTTTCAACACGATACGATCGCCTACTGTAGTCTTCACGTGTTTCCCAAGTTTATCAGCTTTCCTGACGGTCACGCGTTGCCGCCAATCGACTCCCGATCCAAACAACCTTCCCAAGAGTTTCGAGTACCAATCTAACAAGAAGGTTGGCATTATTGTCTATGCAATGCCTTAACAGAGTTGTCTGGTTACCTAGATGATGATTTCCGCAGTAGTACTCAACCATAGGTAGGAGTCCTTCCAATGTGCACCCAAGCCAGTCTCACACATGCTCGCAGCATGTCTTCGAGTGCCAGGATAATTCGTTTACTCTGATCGTTTGCCCCAGGGCGTTAAGCAATGCTCTGGTCCTGACGTGAGCCAATGGTGTGGTGTATTGCCGATCATAAATCAGGTATAGCAAGAAATCAAGGGTAACAGGGGCTGGCACCTCGTGCCTAAAAGTCGCATCTCTTAAAGGAACATTCACTGCCGCGAAGACTCGTTAGCTTCCTTGATTGAATGAAAGTGTACTGATAACGTGAGGCAATCAACGATCACCTAGGTGATATTGTTTCCGTTTCGATGTTTCTGGTTGCTGATACTCCACCTTGACTTTCCCGCAAATCAAACACCATTCACATTCATTGCCAGGTGGGCCTTCATGCCCGACCACCGGTACAAGGTTTATAGATCCTATTATCTCTCATCAAAACCCAGACAACTAGAATATCGAGGCCGGTGTGCCTTGCTCAACACAAGTTCTCTAAAGTTGTCGTATAACGAGATCCGCATTCTTTCCATGGGGTAGCGGATATCATCCGACCTGCCAAGGGTTGTTTCTCCATGCTCCGCATGGGTTCAACTTGGAAATCCTCTTCCTTTAGTTCTCCAATTTGAACAGAGCGAGTCTGATTAGGTAGGTTAGAGTCGATAGTGAGTTGCAAAGCCCTTGCACATTCAAGTTTCACAATCGTAACCATCCAAAAGTCCCATCCAGCGATGCCATTAGCTGATTTAGCTCTTTCACAATTAGGGTACACGAGAGGCCCTTGTGATCGGTCTAAATAACGCACCTGGTACCGTCCAAGTAATGCCTCCATCTAAATCCCAAGACCACGGTTTTCACCGCCAGTTGTGTGTCGTGCGGTTCCTCTTTGTAACTCCATCACGTAGGTCATCACTTTCTCGTGTTGCGTCGGTGTGTAACTAGGACTCTGATTCAGACCATCATGGTATACCACTAAATCACCCGCACCCTCGGGTAAAGACAATGCACAGTGCATTGCAGAGTTGGAATTCGAAAGCTGAAAAGACGTCCTCCTATTTCGTCTTTCATGAACACAGCACCCTGTTGTGCTAAAGAGATTTAATTTGTGCGATCTTCGAAAATCTTGTGAGTAAGCTGCGATAGTATCCAGTGAAACCAAGGGAGTGCTGCATCCCCGAAGGAATCATTGGTGTCGATCAGTTTCCAATAAAATGGATCTTTAGCAAGATCCACGTGTCTTCCCACTTCATTGATTACATGCTCAAAAATGTATCTCTCGAGTTCAGATGCTACATTCAACAAGACTTCACACGGAATGGCTCCTCCTTCAGGAGCTCTAAATTAAGATACAGATATCGTCCATCATGTCGTCAATAAGCATAGCTGATTCATGTTGTCCATACAGCTGCTGATGTGATGATTAGCCCAAAAGTCATGGAATACAAAGTCACAATAGCCGTGCTGCGTTCGATATGCTGTTGTAGGTATCATTTTTCCTTTGGACTTCCATCTGATGAGTTCGTTCGTTAGTCATCCCTCGAATAGGAGCTTAACCCTCGCAGCTGGTCAACCGGTTGTCAATACATGGTCGAGGCAAACAGTTCTTGACTGTCACCTTAATGAGCTCTCGATAGTCAGTACACATGTCCAACAATAAGGCTCATCTTTACGAACATAATCGGGACTCCCCAGAGCGAAAACTAGAGTCGAAAAAAACTCCTGTCCCATAATTCCTGTAGTTAATTAGGCAGTTCCTGCAACCTTCCTGATGTGAGGCAGTAAGGAGAACTAGTAATAAGGGCTGCTTCTGACATGATACCAATCTGATATTCCACCTGACGATGTGAAGGTAAACCTGTTAGTCCTTCCGGTAGCACATAGGAAGAAATCACGAACTATTGGTGGATCCTCGATCCTCTTTTCCTTAATATTAACATCGGTAACGGTTGCTAATATAGCGGGGTAATCCTTCCGTAGACACTTCTAGCCTTCATTGCTGAACTGATGCTAACCTCTGCACCACTCGGATACATTATGACAGACGACATCTTTCTCCTCACATGGTATATCTGCACGATATCTGGATAACCAATCCACACCGACCACTGCATCAAAACTATTAAGGGTTGTAGAAGGAAGGCCGATGTTGAATACTTGTCCCACAAGGTCGAGTTTGCATCCCAACAAACCTATGAGGTTTTGATTGTCTTGCCCTCAGTCAATTCCACAACAGGTTCGGCTTCAAGAAGCGCCAGGGTTAAACAGAACAGAGACGAAGCGATTAGCTACTCATACTAGCTACAATGTTGCTGCTATACCTGGCGTCGCCCACGCCAATCCTATATGCCCTTCACGGGTACCACATCCAGTGTTGTTGCTACTGCTACTAGAACTCCCAAAACTGTCATTATTCCCTGGGTTGTTTACGTCTTGACTTAACAGCAGTCATTCCTTGACAATGTCACCTTCATTTCCATGCTACGATTACGAGTACTTTGATGTCGCCGTGACTGTTGCCTTTAATGCCGTTGCTTGAAACGGAGCCCTGCGACCTTTCACCAGTAAGGTTCATCTTGTCACATTTTCGTGCCACGTCCTATAGCGTTACTCATGGTGCTGACAGTCACACATTCCATACTACAGTCGATTGTCATTGCCGATGTCCCGATTGATTCGTAAGAGCTGACTCTCATAAGCCGCTTAGGATTCGATTGAAGTCAAATTGCTGATGTTCGCTGCCAGTAATCAGGGTCGTTCTAATACTGAGGTTGGTGAGGCTCTACGCTCATCCCTTGTCCAGCGTTCTTGCAAGTTAACTGGGTAACGCACGATATGTTTCCAGAGTGTTGCAGATGTGATCGCACTTCGGGGTCTAAGACGTCAGTACATTGAGTTCCAACCAAAGAAGAGGAGTGCGAAGGGTATCGACCAAACATTTGACGCTGCGACATCCAACTCAGGGATGTCCGTACAAGCACCTAACATTCTACACAGTTCGCTAGGCGTTCAGATGAGTGTTCAGGTGATACTCGATAGCATCGAGATTCGTAAGGTTTCAGAGAGGAGTGAAAAGATCACGTTCGAGTAGAAGACAATCACTGCTATGACTCCTATAGATTGTTGTGTTTCACATTGATCAATTAACGAGACGGAACCCCTTTTCCACTTGTTAAGCCTCACTGGGACTCACATGCACCCCACATTATTATTATGTGTGCACCCACAATAATACTGCGATTTGCATGCTCATCTCAGTTCCTCTTAACTCATGTCAAATGGTTCCTTCAACTCGAGTAGCAAACAAAGAGCATCACGAAACGTGAGTCATGAATTTTTTGGGAAATACCACCCTACCAGTCACATAACACATGCAAGTAATACATGAACTCATACTGTTGTGCTAAACGTGCAATCACATGCCATATCATATGTAAGTGTTTACTAGTTATGCAGTACAATGAGTATACGAGAGACGAACCTTGCAGTCTGGAGCTGAGTGTCATGGTCGTATTCAGAACTTGTTCGGTTATAGTCTGGCTTTATAAAAACGTTCTTAAAACCAAGTTCACTATAACCAGTGGCTCTGATACCAAACTGTCACACCCTCAAAATACCACCTAGGGAGTGTCCCTGTTAGGCGTGTGACCACTAGCAATGAGCCACTAATTAAATTGAATCATAAGTTTAAAATAACGTTCCATCAATTAATAATGATAAAATCCCAATCATAAGTTATTCAAAAACCACAAGTTCAGCGGAAGCGTTAACGTAACATAATGTAAATACTTTCCAAACAACTATAGTAAATAAATGTTTGATAAATAAACCCATCAATGCAACCATGACCACTCACGCCCTCCAGCCAGCAAGTTCCTGTTCCCAAGTATCTAACAACCTGCGAGCATGTAACAAGTGTATCAGACAAAGCTGGCGAGTTCACAGTTTTAGAAAACGTTTGTTACATATTGTATGTAAAACAGTTCACTGACAAATGCAAGTAATATTGTTAATATCTCAATTCCGAACAAGACGGCTCCTGAAATACATGACTGCCCTTCCCACGTACTCCTATCTAGTACTGGGCCCCGACTGGGTCATTAGTTCACATCCGTCCTATCTAGGAGCGGTGTGAGGGTGCCAAACCTAAGTAGCGCTACCAACTAATACCCGTTACCCTCCAGGTAATATAATAAGGGACTTACAAAAATGATAGGTGAGAATATTAACCAATATACCCGTTATTACCCAGACCACTGACTGTCCCCAACCACTGGGACGCATGCTCGAATGTAGTGAACTCACCTTAGTTTGCTCGGCATGTCATGTTAAGCTACTTGATCCAAATTAGTCAACCAAACCCTATCGTGGTTACCAAAGACAATCAGTTTCTTAAACACGTAATGCAAGTTGTTCCACATATTACACGAATAACATACGCACATCATCACACAAGTTGTAAACATTGATCATGAAACCAAATCAGCGGCATACATCATTACATCACCTAGTAGATGTTTGAATCCTTCAATACCAGTTTGTTCACATAACCACATATTCCACAGATTGCATTCATCGTATAAATCATTGTATAATACATAACCTATACTTATTTCATGTTCAAGTTTCCATCGCACACCATTGGTTTGTTATTCACATAAGTGTACTACTGGAAGGCTAGTGTGCGATTCAAGTGCTCCCTATTCACAAAGCACATCCCACTTCTAGACAGCCCAACAAAGTGTGCGATTGAGTTTATTATGCGCAGTCCGTAATCTACTCGTGAACCAGTGCGCGCGAGTCTCCAATGCATGGCCCAATGGTTTACGGCCCAAAACTACAAATGTGCAATTTACATCAGTGCATGGTCCAGTTGTTATGCGTGTGTGTGTGTGTCCAACTCAAACATGCGGCCCAAGACTCTACTAAACCCAACAGTTTAACCCAACTCATGCAGCCCACTTAATCATATCATCATCACCATCATTGCAGACATCCGATTAATAATACATTTGTATTCAAAAAGTTAGCACATCTCCATTATCATATCAATTAGTTAATTCACCTGATACTTCTAGCTATTACCGAAAGAATTAATAGGATCGCCACTTGTTTGATTAAATCGAGATTGCCCCACATGGGCCGCCATCTAACTTTATTCAAGGTTATCAGATTTAACAACCATATATCTTCACATATATTGGACCGTTTTCCTTTTTATAACTTTTAAAATCAGATTGTTATCATGAACCCTAAAATATCAAATAAGTCTTACTAACCGACTTTATTCCATAATGATCCTTCAATCCTATCTTGTTCTAAACCAACTGGGGTGTCCCAGTTGGCCAGTCCCACCCCACTCTTTCATAGAGACCCGGGTTCGAATCTTGGTGCCCGCATACCCACGGCCAGGCTCTTCGGATTCCGGTTGGGGTATTCACCGCCATGCAGTATTGGGACGGTACTAGCTGCGGAGTGAGAACACTCCGGCGGATGGGAGGTCCGTGCAATTACCCCCCCCCCCCCCCCAATCCTATCTTGTTCTATAAGTAACACAGATCCAAGAAACATCATAACCACCATTTAATAATAAGCATACTAGTTGGTTTTAACATCTCAGCAAATATGATACACAACAGCCATGCTTTAGACGTAGACAAGATTAGAACATTATCATTAACACGAACTCGAACTTACAAATCAAAACCCTATAATAGCAATTTGATTGTTTTCAACATGTATACATCAGACAAACATCATCATCATATCTCCTTTTAATACAAACAAAAGTAACTGACAAAATTCAACCTTTAGTCCAACACATGGGCTGACAATCATACTATCAAATCTTTATTGTAAGTGGACCACAATATCCACTAACTTCAGCACTTAAATTTCATGCATACATATTATAACACACATATTTCTAGATCAACAATCACGATCACACATAAGCAAACACTCAAGAAATTTTAACTAACAAGTTATCGTACTTACCGAATGCAAGAGTTGATGATTTGAGGGTAAGAGGGCTTCGATGAGGAAGGTTGCCGCCACTCCAAGAGAGGGGATTAGGGTGCTAGGGTTCGGCTTCCAAGAATCAGTGTGGGATAATGAAATTCACGTACAATCTTGGGTGTGTATGACTTCGACTAAGTGGGCCAAGCCCGCTTAGGTTTTGCTTCGAGCTCAAAGGAGATGGACCAAGAATAATTTAAAACCATAGAGAAGGTGTTCGGCCCATGCACAAGGTGTGCGACTTATCGTAATGTGCGACCAAGCGTTCCAATCATAACCATAATCATATAATAACTCGCAACCAATAAATAGAACCAACTTCATTATCCACTGCGTATCACATACACGAAATCACGACATACAACGAATCATGAGAAGGAGGCTAACACTTCGGAAACCTCTGGAACCGCGAGTTGTCACATCATCCCCAACTTGAAAGAAATTTCGTCCCGAAATTTGACAAGTAAGCACCGAGGAGTGAAATGATAAATCAAAATTGTTGCAAATTTTCCTCAGGTGCCACATCATCCCCAACTTGAAAAGGAATTTCGTCCCGAAATTCACCAGTTTTACCAGCATTAGGTTGGTCATTAGGTAAGAGTTGAGGATGCTTGAGCTTCATCTGATCCTCGCGTTCCCACGTGAACTCCGGTCTACTTCTTGAGTTCCAACGAACTCTTACAATCGGGATACAACTATGTTAACGACCCTTGACTTCCTGGTCCATGTGTTCGATAAATTCCTCCAGTAAAGGTATCGCACGTGTTTCATCAGACAACCACTGCCTTAGATCGGAAACATAAATGACATCGCGTACGTTACCCGATTCATCGGGTAACTCGAGTTTGTAGGTTACGCTACCGATTCTTCCCAGACTGTTGAATGGTCCATCATGACGTCAGTTAAGCTCGCCATGGTTCCCAAGTTTTCCACACCCTCCCAGGGTGATACTTTCAACACGATACGATCGCCTACTGTAGTCTTCACGTGTTTCCCAAGTTTATCAGCTTTCCTGACGGTCACGCGTTGCCGCCAATCGACTCCCGATCCAAACAACCTTCCCAAGAGTTTCGAGTACCAATCTAACAAGAAGGTTGGCATTATTGTCTATGCAATGCCTTAACAGAGTTGTCTGGTTACCTAGATGATGATTTCCGCAGTAGTACTCAACCATAGGTAGGAGTCCTTCCAATGTGCACCCAAGCCAGTCTCACACATGCTCGCAGCATGTCTTCGAGTGCCAGGATAATTCGTTTACTCTGATCGTTTGCCCCAGGGCGTTAAGCAATGCTCTGGTCCTGACGTGAGCCAATGGTGTGGTGTATTGCCGATCATAAATCAGGTATAGCAAGAAATCAAGGGTAACAGGGGCTGGCACCTCGTGCCTAAAAGTCGCATCTCTTAAAGGAACATTCACTGCCGCGAAGACTCGTTAGCTTCCTTGATTGAATGAAAGTGTACTGATAACGTGAGGCAATCAACGATCACCTAGGTGATATTGTTTCCGTTTCGATGTTTCTGGTTGCTGATACTCCACCTTGACTTTCCCGCAAATCAAACACCATTCACATTCATTGCCAGGTGGGCCTTCATGCCCGACCACCGGTACAAGGTTTATAGATCCTATTATCTCTCATCAAAACCCAGACAACTAGAATATCGAGGCCGGTGTGCCTTGCTCAACACAAGTTCTCTAAAGTTGTCGTATAACGAGATCCGCATTCATTCCATGGGGTAGCGGATATCATCCGACCTGCCAAGGGTTGTTTCTCCATGCTCCGCATGGGTTCAACTTGGAAATCCTCTTCCTTTAGTTCTCCAATTTGAACAGAGCGAGTCTGATTAGGTAGGTTAGAGTCGATAGTGAGTTGCAAAGCCCTTGCACATTCAAGTTTCACAATCGTAACCATCCAAAAGTCCCATCCAGCGATGCCATTAGCTGATTTAGCTCTTTCGCAATTAGGGTACACGAGAGGACCTTGTGATCGGTCTAAATAACGCACCTGGTACCGTCCAAGTAATGCCTCCATCTAAATCCCAAGACCACGGTTTTCACCGCCAGTTGTGTGTCGTGCGGTTCCTCTTTGTAACTCCATCACGTAGGTCATCACTTTCTCGTGTTGCGTCGGTGTGTAACTAGGACTCTGATTCAGACCATCATGGTATACCACTAAATCACCCGCACCCTCGGGTAAAGACAATGCTCAGTGCATTACAGAGTTGGAATTCGAAAGCTGAAAAGACGTCCTCCTGTTTCGTCTTTCATGAACACAGCACCCTGTTGTGCTAAAGAGATTTAATTTGTGCGATCTTCGAAAATCTTGTGAGTAAGCTGCGCTAGTATCCAGTGAAACCAAGGGAGTGCTGCATCCCCGAAGGAATCATTGGTGTCGATCAGTTTCCAATAAAATGGATCTTTAGCAAGATCCACGTGTCTTCCCACTTCATTGATTACATGCTCAAAAATGTATCTCTCGAGTTCAGATGCTACATTCAACAAGACTTCACACGGAATGGCTCCTCCTTCAGGAGCTCTAAATTAAGATACAGATGTCGTCCATCATGTCGTCAATAAGCATAGCTGATTCATGTTGTCCATACAGCTGCTGATGTGATGATTAGCCCAAAAGTCATGGAATACAAAGTCACAATAGCCGTGCTGCGTTCGATATGCTGTTGTAGGTATCATTTTTCCTTTGGACTTCTATCCGATGAGTTCATTCGTTAGTCATCCCTCGAATAGGAGCTTAACCCTCGCAGCTGGTCAACCGGTTGTCAATACATGGTCGAGGCAAACAGTTCTTGACTGTCACCTTACTGAGCTCTCGATAGTCAGTACACATGTCCAACAATAAGGCTCATCTTTACGAACATAATCGGGGCTCCCCAGAGCGAAAACTAGAGTCGAAAAAAACTCCTGTCCCATAATTCCTGTAGTTAATTAGGCAGTTCCTGCAACCTTCCTGATGTGAGGCAGTAAGGAGAACTAGTAATAAGGGCTGCTTCTGACATGATACCAATCTGATATTCCACCTGACGATGTGAAGGTAAACCTGTTAGTCCTTCCGGTAGCACATAGGAAGAAATCACGAACTATTGGTGGATTCTCGATCCTCTTTTCCTTAATATTAACATCGGTAACGGTTGCTAATATAGCGGGGTAATCCTTCCGTAGACACTTCTAGCCTTCATTTCTGAACTGATGCTAACCTCTGCACCACTCGGATACATTATGACAGACGACATCTTTCTCCTCACATGGTATATCTGCACGATATCTGGATAACCAATCCACACCGACCACTGCATCAAAACTATTAAGGGTTGTAGAAGGAAGGCCGATGTTGAATACTTGTCCCACAAGGTCGAGTTTGCATCCCAACAAACCTATGAGGTTTCGATTGTCTTGCCCTCAGTCAATTCCACAACAGGTTCGGCTTCAAGAAGCGCCAGGGTTAAACAGAACAGAGATGAAGCGATTAGCTACTCATACTAGCTACAATGTTGCTGCTATACCTGGCGTCGCCCACGCCAATCCTATATGCCCTTCACGGGTACCACATCCAGTGTTGTTGCTACTGCTACTAGAACTCCCAAAACTGTCATTGTTCCCTGGGTTGTTTACGTCTTGACTTAACAGCAGTCATTCCTTGCCAATGTCACCTTCATTTCCATGCTACGATTACAAGTACTTTGATGTCGCCGTGACTGTTGCCTTTAATGCCGTTGCTTGAAACGGAGCCCTGCGACCTTTCACCAGTAAGGTTCATCTTGTCACATTTTTGTGCCACCTCCTATAGCGTTACTCATGGTGCTGACAGTCACACATTCCATACTACAGTCGATTGTCATTGCCGATGTCCCGATTGATTCGTAAGAGCTGACTCTCATAAGCCGCTTAGGATTCGATTGAAGTCAAATTGCTGATGTTCGCTGCCAGTAATCAGGGTCGTTCTAATACTGAGGTTGGTGAGGCTCTACGCTCATCCCTTGTCCAGCGTTCGTGCAAGTTAACTGGGTAACGCACGATATGTTTCCAGAGTGTTGCAGATGTGATCGCACTTCGGGGTCTAAGACGTCAGTACATTGAGTTCCAACCAAAGAAGAGGAGTGCGAAGGGTATCGACCAAACATTTGACGCTGCGACATCCAACTCAGGGATGTCCGTACAAGCACCTAACATTCTACACAGTTCGCTAGGCGTTCAGATGAGTGTTCAGGTGATACTCGATAGCATCGAGATTCGTAAGGTTTCAGAGAGGAGTGAAAAGATCACGTTCGAGTAGAAGACAGTCACTGCTATGACTCCTATAGATTGTTGTGTTTCACATTGATCAATTAACGAGACGGAACCCCTTTTCCACTTGTTAAGCCTCACTGGGACTCACATGCACCCCACATTATTATGTGTGCACCCACAATAATACTGCGATTTGCATGCTCATCTCAGTTCCTCTTAACTCATGTCAAATGGTTCCTTCAACTCGAGTAGCAAACAAAGAGCATCACGAAACGTGAGTCATGATTTTTTTGGGAAATACCACCCTACCAGTCACATAACACATGCAAGTAATACATGAACTCATACTGTTGTGCTAAACGTGCAATCACATGCCATATCATATGTAAGTGTTTACTAGTTATGCAGTACAATGAGTATACGAGAGACGAACCTTGCAGTCTGGAGCTGAGTGTCATGGTCGTATTCAGAACTTGTTCGGTTATAGTCTGGCTTTATAAAAACGTTCTTAAAACCAAGTTCACTATAACCAGTGGCTCTGATACCAAACTGTCACACCCTCAAAATACTACCTAGGGAGTGTCCCTGTTAGGCGTGTGACCACTAGCAATGAGCCACTAATTAAATTGAATCATAAGTTTAAAATAACGTTCCATCAATTAATAATGATAAAATCCCAATCATAAGTTATTCAAAAACCACAAGTTCAGCGGAAGCGTTAACGTAACATAATGTAAATACTTTCCAAACAACTATAGTAAATAAATGTTTGATAAATAAACCCATCAATGCAACCATGACCACTCACGCCCTCCAGCCAGTAAGTTCCTGTTCCCAAGTATCTAACGACCTGCGAGCATGTAACAAGTGTATCAGACAAAGCTGGCGAGTTCACAGTTTTAGAAAACGTTTGTTACCCATTGTATGTAAAACAGTTCACTGATAAATGCAAGTAATATTGTTAATATCTCAATTCCGAACAAGACGGCTCCTGAAATACATGACTGCCGTTCCCACGTACTCCTATCTAGTACTGGGCCCCGACTGGGTCATTAGTTCACATCCGTCCTATCTAGGAGCGGTGTGAGGGTGCCAAACCTAAGTAGCGCTACCAACTAATACCCGTTACCCTCCAGGTAACATAATAAGGGACTTACAAAAATGATAGGTGAGAATATTAACCAATATACCCGTTATTACCCAGACCACTGACTGTCCCCAACCACTGGGACGCATGCTCGAATGTAGTGAACTCACCTTAGTTTGCTCGGTATGTCATGTTAAGCTACTTGATCCAAATTAGTCAACCAAACCCTATCGTGGTTACCAAAGACAATCAGTTTCTTAAACACGTAATGCAAGTTGTTCCACATATTACACGAATAACATACGCACATCATCACACAAGTTGTAAACATTGATCATGAAACCAAATCAGCGGCATACATCATTACATCACCTAGTAGATGTTTGAATCCTTCAATACCAGTTTGTTCACATAACCACATATTCCACAGATTGCATTCATCGTATAAATCATTGTATAATACATAACCTATACTTATTTCATGTTCAAGTTTCCATCGCACACCATTGGTTTGTTATTCACATAAGTGTACTACTGGAAGGCTAGTGTGCGATTCAAGTGCTCCCTATTCACAAAGAACATCCCACTTCTAGACAGCCCAACAAAGTGTGCGATTGAGTTTATTATGCGCAGTCCGTAATCTACTCGGGAACCAGTGCGCGCGAGTCTCCAATGCATGGCCCAATGGTTTACGGCCCAAAACTACAAATGTGCAATTTACATCAGTGCATGGTCCAGTTGTTATGCGTGTGTGTGTGTGTCCAACTCAAACATGCGGCCCAAGACTCTACTAAACCCAACAGTTTAACCCAAATCATGCAGCCCACTTAATCATATCATCATCACCATCATTGCAGACATCCGATTAATAATACATTTGTATTCAAAAAGTTAGCACATCTCCATTATCATATCAGTTAGTTAATTCACCTGATACTTCTAGCTATTACCGAAAGAATTAATAGGATCGCCACTTGTTTGATTAAATCGAGATTGCCCCACATGGGCCGCCATCTAACTTTATTCAAGGTTATCAGATTTAACAACCATATATCTTCACATATATTGGACCGTTTTCCTTTTTATAACTTTTAAAATCAGATTGTTATCATGAACCCTAAAATATCAAATAAGTCTTACTAACCGACTTTATTCCATAATGATCCTTCAATCCTATCTTGTTCTATAAGTAACACAGATCCAAGAAACATCATAACCACCATTTAATAATAAGCATACTAGTTGGTTTTAACATCTCAGCAAATATGATACACAACAGCCATGCTTTAGACGTAGACAAGATCAGAACATTATCATTAACACGAACTCGAACTTACAAATCAAAACCCTATAATAGTAATTTGATTGTTTTCAACATGTATGCATCAGACAAACATCATCATCATATCTCCTTTTAATACAAACAAAAGTAACTGACAAAATTCAACCTTTAGTCCAACACATGGGCTGACAACCATACTATCAAATCTTTATTGTAAGTGGACCACAATATCCACTAACTTCAGCACTTAAATTTCATGCATACATATTATAACACACATATTTCTAGATCAACAATCACGATCACACATAAGCAAACAATCAAGAAATTTTAACTAACAAGTTATCGTACTTACCGAATGCAAGAGTTGATGATTTGAGGGTAAGAGGGCTTCGATGAAGAAGGTTGCCGCCACTCCAAGAGAGGGGATTAGGGTGCTAGGGTTCGGCTTCCAAGAATCAGTGTGGGATAATGAAATTCACGTACAATCTTGGGTGTGTATGACTTCGACTAAGTGGGCCAAGCCCGCTTAGGTTTTGCTTCGAGCTCAAAGGAGATGGACCAAGAATAATTTAAAACCATAGAGAAGGTGTTCGGCCCATGCACAAGGTGTGCGACTTATCGTAATGTGCGACCAAGCGTTCCAATCATAACCATAATCATATAATAACTCGCAACCAATAAATAGAACCAACTTCATTATCCACTGCGTATCACATACACGAAATCACGACATACAACGAATCATGAGAAGGAGGCTAACACTTCGGAAACCTCTGGAACCGCGAGTTGTCACATTCGATATCGTTATGAGTTAATTACGCAAACTTTCAAGATGAAGGGTTAAAAGCGTCAACGAGAAGAAACTAGTGTATTTGGTGATCATTTAACGAAACCGAGCCTAACAGTGTTTGGTTATACTCCTAAGATCACTCACAAACTAACTACGAGGGTTAAAGGTTCCAAAAATGAAAGATAATATGCATTAAAAGGTTTAGGGACTAAAAGTGACAAGTTTAAAACTTGTTTGCTGATGTTTTGGGTGGTGGCGTCGCGCGGCCCCTCCCCCCTGTTGCTGTCGCGCGTGGTGACGGCGCTGTTTCGACAGAATTCATTTGCCAGCTGCAGGTTTCTTCCTTGTTCACCACACATACCATTCCATACTCACAAAACTTGAATCTAGTGACTCTTTAATGGTTTCTAACATCTAGTTTACACATGGAATGATCTTAAGTAGCCCCTAAACACTTGTTGATCATCCAAGGACACACCAAATACTATATATAGGTGTTAAGTTCTTCCATTTTTCTTGCACCTATTCTTCATTCTTTCTATACTCTCATATTGGGAGCTCCTGAGGTTTTGGGAGCAGACCTTTGAGTTCTTTTCAGTCAATAGGACCACTTGTAAGTGTTCCTTTCATGGCTAGTTATTTTGTTTGGCTTTAAAGCCAAAAAGTCAAGCGTTTACGATAAACGCTTTGAGTTTTAGTTAGACCGTAAACGGTCAAGCCATAGTTCGCAACGAACACGGCTACGTGATCGTAATTAGGTAGGTGTTAATCCCTCAAAAGGGCACCTCCTAAGAATCACGTTTGCTTGGTCAATTGACGAGTCAACGTATTGACATCTTAAAAAGTCAACGGGTCAGATTTTAAAATAATTTCGATTTGAGTTTAAAAGTGTCCTAAAATATGTTTTATCATTTAAATAACTCGGTAATAATTATTAGAACATGTGTAAACATGTTCGGCTCGTCAATTCCAGTTTTAGGGTCGGTTCTGTAGGATCGCGTGCTGACCCGAACGAGTCAATCGGAGGCGTTCTAATCCGTTTCAGGTGCGGAATAACAAGAAACGAACACGAAAACAGCTTGTTCTTTTAAATCTTGCCTTGTATATTGATTTCACACTGATTACAAGTCAATCGGCACTTCGGCAGCAGTTCGGTACCGGAAACAAGACAACGTTACAAATGATTTCGCTCCTAAGGTATATATAGGGACTAGGTTTCGCTCATATGGACATGTCCACAAAAGTGAAACCTCCCATTGTATATATAAGCGGAACCTTATTTAAGGTTTCCCACATACTGAAATGTACATATAAGCGGAACCTTATTTAAGGTTTCCCACATACGGACATGTACATATAAGCGGAACCTTAACACAAGACACAATACACTTCCTATTTTTTTCGTAAAATGTGCCCTAATCTAACATTCTAAGACTAAGACTCGATACAAGACGAAGTCGACAGATGTAGTGCACCAACAGACTCCCCCTCAGATGTGGACGAGTCGACTATCGAGTCACGACACTGCTGTGTCTTCACTTCTTCAGTCTTGATCAGTCTCTGGGCTTCCAGAATCTCTATCTATCTCTTGTATCTTCAAACTCTTTCTCTAACAAACTCCTCCTCAAAACATGTTGGGATCAAAGTCTGACTTTTACAGCATCAGAATGGCAATCTGGCTTTACATAGTCCTCAGTTGTTGAAACCTGACTCTTATTCTGCTCAAGAAATCCTGCACATTCTCTACCCAAAACATAAGATTCACAAGAATAAGATATTTAACAATTTATCAAATTTCATGCACCAACACTGACTCTTCTACAATCAATATATAATCAGATATTAACAATGATCATTTAACGAATTTCTTATCTCTGAAAAAATTTTCAATCAAATTCTCCCAAACCTATTCATCATGTTCAGCACTCGGAATTTTGAACGTCAGCTCTTCAATATCAGTTGTCAAAAATCTTTTTGATTTTTTCAAAATTTATGCTAAAACACACCGAAAATCTTTTTGGATTTTTAATATAATAGAAATGAAATGCAGCAAAGAAATATTTACAGACAATATTTTTGTGAGTTCGCGTAAGAGGATCGTATCAGTTTTTGAGACAAATCACCAACACCGTTAAGCATTAAACATTTTAAGTTCTAAACGATTCACCTAGATTGTCAGTATATTTGTCCACTTAAATTTTCACACAAAGTTCAACTGCTTCGAGATACGATTTTACTGTCTTATATACTTAAACTTAATCGCATGTCCCACCTCAGAATATACTCCCGTATCCAGATTCCAATATTCAGTCTTACAGGTAATTATGACACAAATGATATCTGTAGGGGTTAATAAATTATGAAGAATCATGAGAGCTCAGGTCAGAACTACCGTTCAGCAGAGAGATCATGACTCAACTTTTGGGTGAGTCCCCTTTAGAGGATCTTTTTTACAACAGCATTGCTAAGCAATTTTATTGTCTTGTCATATTTGCTGAGGGTGATGCTATGTTTCAAGCAATTGCGGAAAGTATTATTCGAGGACTAGGTCAGAACTTCCATTTAGCAGAAGTCCAGGAATAATACACCAGATATCACTGAGTATAAAGACCTAGTATATCAGAAAAAGGAATCTTTGAGATTTCGGGGGTTACCCATATATCCGAGAGATGTTACCCACGACATAAGCAAGTTTGAATTTAGGTTTATATCTCGTCACAATCTACTAAATGTGCAAAAACCTACTGGCATATCATCAGTGAGACCGTTTATCACTATTTAACTTTCCATTTCTTTAGCATGCCGTGATCATCCACTGATGTACTATCATTTCCTCTTTTTCACAACAAAAACTCATTTTTCATTTTATCATGTTTTTGGCTTTTTCAAATTTTCAAATGTTTTTGGATTTTCTAAAAATTTTTACTCCCCCTAAAATGCAAACACATTTTAGGAAATTTGAATACAAACTATACAATAAAGCGACAACCGATATCAAATCGCTTCAATTCGCCATCCACTTGGCATAAACAATCAGAACTCCCCCTTTCAACAAACTATTTTCCCATTGTGATTTCAAAACACTTAGGTTTGTTTTAATCAAATGATTTTTCCGGAAAATAAGTTTGATTTTACCAATTGTAGGTTAGGGGTTCATCACATTGTTCTCCAAAATACCAGATGTAAGTATGGTCCGATCAAGTTCAACTTAATGACCTTGATTAACCATTTGTCAATGAAAATCTCTTTCAACTACTTACAGGTTCACTTAACAATCATAACCACTTGCACATCAAAATATAACAATTTAAATATACCACCTGTACTTTACCAACTGTATCACTTGTAGGATCATTTGCTAAGAAAGATGCCGATACCTGCTCCACTCTTACCAACCTGGGAGCTCCGGCAAGTCAGGAATTTATGGTGAAAATGCTGTCACCCAAGCCTGACCAGCCTTGGGTGATTTTGGTGGCAAACATCTGTCCCACCAACATTTTGATTTGTAAAATTCTTTAGCATCCTTCACTTTCGTGTCAACCATTTTTCCAAAAATATGTTTAACATTTCCATTAAAAACCTTCTCAACATCAAATTCTCCCTTATCAGCAAAGAATTGATTTGAGATCTCTACCTTTCCCACTTTCTTCATCAAATTTTCCTTTGACAATGAAGGAAAATCCTCATCGTTCACCTCTGGAACGAAATTCACAACCTTTTTCTCAACCAAAGACTCCTCTGATTTTATGGAATCAGATTCATTGTCAGAATTACCCTCAGATTTAACCACCCACTTTTGTTTACTCAAATCACCTCTTCTTTTCTAAAACCATTTTGAACTTTCTCCTTCCTCAGAAGTAGAATTTTCAAATTTTTTAACATTTTTTACAGATTTTTCTTTCTTATCAACACAAGTCTTTCTCAAAACAGAGTTAGAAGAAACTCCCTGTTTTTGGTAGTTGGTCTTGGGGCAATTCCAAGCTATATGTCCAACTTCTTGGCACTTGAAATAGGTTCTTCTGTCAACTCTTTCAGCAAACCTTCTCACATTCTTCTTCACTTCAGCAAGAAACTCCTGATTTGACTGTTTCCAGAAAGGTTTCTTCTGTTCATCCTCTGAACTTCCTCCTGAAACAAATTTTGTTTTTGGTTTATAATTTTTCTCATTTTTATAATTTTCTGAAGAATTGAAGCCAAGACCTTTCTTTTTGAGATTACCATTATGGTTTGATTTCTTTTGAAAACCTGAACCATAACCGTAACCCTTTTTCTTGTTCAATCTCTGTTGAATTCTTGAAGTGTACTTTTTTGGTTTTTCAGCAAGATTTAAATCTTTTATTTTAGAAATATTAATTTTTGTTAATTTGAAAACCTGTTTGATCATTTCAGTTCTGACACTTCTTATTGGAAATTTCTCATCAGAATATAATTTGTCTGAATCATACAAAGTATAAGCCACTTTGATTGACCCGTCATTCAAATTAGATTTTGATAACATAAATTCTCTATTGTAAACCCTGTTAACCGGTGAACTCGGACTCCTCTCAGACGAACTCGTACTATCTGACTTAGACTCCGACTTTGACTCTTCATCCGTATCTAACACCTGATCGACAACTTTCTTACTAACTCAGACTCATGATCAGTGTCATACGCTGTGAATGTAACATCAATATTGTCCGGTAATTCATCAATGATTTCAGACTTTAACTTGATGTTGACTGCCTTTTTTAAACGCTCTTCATTAGAATTCCTGGGATAATAAGTTTCATGGATCGGCGGCGGACATCTGTTATACTTGACACTTGGTTTCTTACCAGTATCAGTATCTTCAATCTTTTTATCCATGAGTACTTCCAGACCTGCAACAGTAGGATAAACACGATCAATCAGATAATCACATGTTGTATAACTCAACAATAATCGTTTAATCCTTTCACTTTCGATCTTTTCAAGCTCCAATTCCTTCTTCAGATTAGCACAGTCTTCGATGTAATCATTTATGACACTCTGCTTTGTCATTAATGTTGCACTCATTTTCTCCATTGCCTTTTCAATTTCTGTATTCGTCTTTTTCAGACGATCAACTGTGTTGTTGAGCACATCATATGACTCCTTTACATACTTCACATCAGACAATAAATCTTCTTTAATCTTTTCCAGATCAGCAATCTTCATGTCTTTCTCCTCACAAACTTTGCAAGATTCTGAACACTTCACACATGGTTTTTCAACTTCAACCATTTTTTCAACTATCTTTTCAACTTCAACAAGTTTCTCGACTTCAACAAATTTTTCAACTTCTACAACCTTTTCTACTTCAACTTCTGCTTTGTCAGTTTCTACTTTTGCTTCCAACTCATGTTCTTCAATTTTCTTAATAAACTGTGCCAGATTCATATTCTCAGATTTCCTCATGTATTTCACTATCATCAAATAAGTTCCCCATTTCTGCTGTGGTAACGCATTAGCAAGTTTATCAATCCATTCATCATCATCTTTCTTAATTTTCAATCTTTCCATTTCCACGACTAAATGACAATATCTATCAATGGTCATCGTTGTTGTTTCATGGTCAAAAGCTACAAACATGTCAAATGACTTCTTTAACAACTCCTTTTCCATGTTTCAAAGTCAAAGTTTCACAAACACAAACTTTCTTGTTTCAAAAATACTAGTCTCAAACGAGCTGTATCACCTTGTAAAACACGACGAATTACCTGTGTCGAAAATTCGCGGACTCGTTCTAATATTGTTCGAGTGAAGACAGTGAATGAAAAAAACTTGATCGGATGTGCCAAGAAATATGGACTTTAAATGGTTTGAACTTTATACTCCAACTTTAGATGGGCCGAAGATATGATGAGCTGACAACATGTGGGCCGTGCAAACTTAAATGGATCAGATCACTTGAACTATATATCTTTTGAAAATCTGATTGGGCCGATAGATTGGGCTTTGAATTGTGATGTTAACAGACCTCGGTTGGATGAGACAAAATTCAGTTCTTTTCAATTGAATCTACAAATTGCCGACAACTGTTTATAAAATGAAAAATCTCATTGGGCCGCACCACTTTATCAACCTTTAAAAGTCACTTTAATGAACCGACAACAATATCACATGCAAAACTAAAATAACCATCACCTTTTAAATTGTTTAATAATCTCTTTAATCCTATTGGACCTTTAATACTTTGAACCAAGCTGATCACATGTATACTTGGCAGACCTCACATGCATCAAATATCAACTTACGAGATCTAGAAACTTTAAAAATGAAATGATAATATCAAAGCACTGATGACCGAACAAACTTTATCACACCATGCAATCTGAACTTCAATTTACGAGACCTCGGTATGATAATATCACATGAATCCATATATATCTTCACATGCAAATCTGATATAATCACATGCGCACAAGTTCACATGCAATCTGACTTCACCGACACTATGAGCGAAATCAGGGATTCTGGTGGACCTAAGAGCGAAACCTTATGTTCAAATGAGCGAAACCTATGAGATTGTGTCACTGAAGCGAAAGCAGTCTGTTCAAATGAGCGAAATTACAGAATGTACGAATAAGCGAAACCTAATCGGATCCAATTTTAGTCCATTTTTAATCCAAATTTCAGTGTCAACTTTCAGGGATTTGTCTATGTCCAATTACGCACAATCTGTGAAATTTTGAACTAATTTTAACCGGTAAAACTTTCTCAAACTGATGAAAGAAGGTGTAGAAGTTAGAAATAGAGATGAAAACAAGTTGATATATGCAGAACTCCTCGTCCTGAGCTCTGATACCACTTGTAGGATCGCGTGCTGACCCGAACGAGTCAATCGGAGGCGTTCTAATCCGTTTCAGGTGCGGAATAACAAGAAACGAACACGAAAACAGCTTGTTCTTTTAAATCTTGCCTTGTATATTGATTTCCCACTGATTACAAGTCAATCGGCACTTCGGCAGGAGTTCGGTACCGGAAACAAGACAACGTTACAAATGATTTCGCTCCTATGGACATGTCCACAAAAGTGAAACCTCCCATTGTACATATAAGCGGAACCTTATTTAAGGTTTCCCACATACGGACATGTACATATAAGCGGAACTTTATTTAAGGTTTCCCACATACGGACATGTACATATAAGCGGAACCTTAACACAAGACACAATACACTTCCTATTTTTTCGTAAAATGTGCCCTAATCTAACATTCTAAGACTAAGACTCGATACAAGACGAAGTCGACAGATGTAGTGCACCAACAGGTTCGCAACCGAAAGTCGCAAAGTTTGACTTCTGCTTTGACTTTCGTTTATGAACGGAATTAGAACTAGTTTGCTACTGATTTAAGTTTCCGTTAGGATCGTAATATGGTGTAGTATAACTCCCTAAGGTTATATTACATGTCATGTAGTAATTGAGATTATATTACTAGTTCCGTTATTATGTTTAAAGTTGACCATATTGCCATTTTCACTAAAAATAAGGTTTTTAGCACACATGAGCATGCAAATAAATTATATTCGGAAATGTTAACATGCTTAGCATATTTTGATGTTATAAATCTGGTCATAAACCGAATTTGCTTAAATAGTGGTAAATCATGCTTTTAAAAGGACGAGAATGCCCTTTTTACATTTAGAATGATTTCAAGCATATTTTAGTGATAAAACTTAATACCTACTGATATAATATCATAATTAGGATTATTTGGGATTGTCAAGTTAGATTATATTCTGATTTTATACACAAGTCATTGATAAGTATCATTAAATGACGATAATGTCCCCTAAGGCGCTTAAATTAGTTTTTAAGCATAATAATCATGTCAAACCTTTTACCTACTGATATGTTATGACAATTAACATTTTGTAACTATTCAAAGCTGGTCATAACATCAGATTTACTAAACCATCATTGATATCGTCATTTAACAACTTTTACGCCGATTAGGCGCATAGTATGGTTTTAAACCATACTTATCACCCAAGACTTGTTACTTACTGATTTTAAAAATCATTTTGAATTTTTTTACAGTAAGTATAAGTAAAGAACTCAGAATCCCAAATAAGTCCTTAAAACTATGTGTGAACAGACCAAAATGCCCCTATGGTGCATAGTTTGATTTTAAAGCATAAATTACACATATGTTTGATATCCTACTGATATTATATCATAAATCACATATTTTTCCAGAATGTTTATGACCATAACATCGGTTTACTTGCAAGCTCCTTTTATAAGTCAGAAAATGACCAAAACGCCCTTATAAGGCGTAATTCGGTTTTAAAACCTTAATGGGCATACGTGTTAGTATCCTACTGACATGATAACATGTTTTAAGCATAATGAGTTGTGGAAATTGTATATTCCTCATTCGGTTACTCGTGATCGCTTATACGCGTACGGTTTTGACTTGCGTAACTAGTTTACGTAAGTTTATCGAAACGGGTTTAACCTTATCGTTTTTATCTCAAAATCCAGAATGTACTTAGTTTACCCATATTATACAAGTCTTCATACTTGTTGGGTCTAAATTACATTCTATTTCGGTCATCGCTTAATCTAGCGTATCGTACCGTTTTAGATACTTTAAGCTAGCCGGTCTAAGTCTTCGACTTAAATAAGACCGTTAGCATTCTGAATTGGTTATATATTACCATCATTCCAGACTAGAGCCACCCGGTAAAAGCTACTTGCGTTTAGTTAGATTGGATACGACTGAGTTATTTTGCTGTGAATCAAGTATTAGCTCAGGTAAATACTTTTAACTTATTTTCCTTATACGGACTTAGGATACGGTAAATTATTACTGTTTGGTCGGGTATGAGATCATTTAATCGGATTGTGATTTAATAAATCTGCATAACCCGTTTTAATCTGTATTGTTTGATAACATAAACATTGGGGGTTAACGATCGTGTCCTGAATATCCTCGGCTCATTTCATTTGTAAATGGCCACGACCTATGCACGGGGTGTAGGCATACACCTGACAGATGCAAATGCTAAATATTAAATAACCCACATGTTGGGGATAACTCCTTTATGGGTTTTATAAGTGGTGAGTCGGTTAATCACGACCGGCTTCCAAACCGGCCCCAATTGTATGACAAACATGTAAATCTGTATACAAGATTTTAATAAAGATTTTTCCAAGTTATAAATGATTTTATGCCATGTGCCCCTAGCGCTGTCCAAAAAGCTCACGGCTCGGAGCTCGCTCGAAACTCACTCAGATTTAGCTCGGAAAAAGCTCGCTCGATATGGCTTGGTTTGAAAGTGAGCTGAGCCGACTAGGCTCGGTTAGAAAGTGAGCCAAATTGGCTCGGTTTGGCTCGCTTGGTAGCTTGGGTCGGCTTAGCTCGAATTATTTTACTTATAATATATTTTATTTTTATATACATCTAATATATTATAAAAAAGTGATTATTATTTACATGTATTTAGGCTTGTAGTTTGATATCTATGACATATTTAAAGGTTGACTGTCGTGCTAATCAACAAATATTGTATTTACTTGAAATATAAATCTTATTGTGCGTTATTGGACGTGATTTTGGCTTGTCATGTATTAGGTTGAACTTATTTTGAATATGTTCTTTTGAAGTATTCAATAATATTTTAGAATGCTGAATTTTGAGAGCTATGTATTAATTTTTATTTTTAAAATCGAGCCAAACCAAGCCGAGCCGAGCCAGCTCGGTTTAAAACCAAGCCGAACCTGAGCTTAGATTTTCAGCTCGGTTTCAAATCCGAGCCGAGCCAGCTCGGTTTATAATCGAGCCGAGCCCGAGCTTGCTCTAGCTCGGCTTGGCTCGGCTCATGAACAACCCTATGTGCGCCTAAACCAATTTTCATAAAACATTTTCAAGTGAATCGGTTAATTGTATTTACCAGTGTAAACTGACGTATTTTCAAAAGACTAAGTGACAGGTACTACTCGTAATAGGCTTGGAGCTGCTTGGTGTCGAAATAGAGGATCTTGCAAATCCTTAAAGATGCCTTAAAGTTTGCTAAACTTCATTTTATACATTCTGTAATGATCCGCCTGTGGATTTGATATTACAAGCTCGTCTATAATTAATACTTTGATATTTTCAGACATTTGGGTTTGTAATAATATTTTTATTCCAAGACTACCGCTGTGCTATTCTGTGTATGTTTGACCATGACGATACCAATCTTACGTCACGATACTCCCTACCGGGCTGAGCTGTAAATATCGGGGTGTGACAGGTTGGTATCAGAGCCAACGTTTGAGTGAATTAAACACTAGCCCTTAGTGTTTAATCTCAAATGACACAGTAGCATATTCCTTACACCTTCTGAGTCTAGACTTAATATAGGAATGCTCTCATCCCTATTAAGTAAACATTGTTTTTGATTTTTATGGGTTTTGAATATGTCGCCAAGCTTCGTATCACAGCTAGAATGGGCGTGCGACCAGTTGGGAGGAAGACCTGCATGGACTCCTTCTTAAAACCAAACCCATTGAACTTTTTAATCAGACTTTGGAGTCCATACCAAGAGGTCCTTGAGGCTCCCGTATTGAAAATAATACTAGTGGATGCTAATGATCCCTACTTCTTACTTCCAAGTTTTGAATCCCATACTTGGATTATATTAGTAAAAAAAACTAATCCGTGATCCATATTGTTGATGCACGAATGTCTAAAGCCTACGTCTTAGTCTTAATTGTTGAATGTATAGGGTCTAGATGTGTTAATTAGGTATTGTATAGGGGTTTAAAGTGTAAATATTGGGTTTTAATGTAGAGGTTCCGCTTTTATGGACATGTGACATATAAGCGAAACCCCAACTAGATGGTTTCGTTTATATGGACATGTTCATATAAGCTAAACCTCCTCCCCTATAAATACCCAAGTTGTTTTCTCATTTTGTACGTTCATGTCCAGTGTGTAGCCGAACTGCTGCCCGTATATTTCTTGAAGAATTAATGAGAAAACTAGTTTAAAGTGATCTGCTTCTATTTCTACTCCATTTCTACTTTGATTCATGCCGATTTTGTATTTCCGCTGCATTTTCGGTAGTTACTAGCTCGAATTGACTCACACGACTGTCAAATACGGTCCTACAATTGGTATCAGAGCCAGTTGTGAGCTAGTTGACCCGAATCAAAGCCTTTTTCTAGCACTTTTTGAGTTTCAGACCTTTCCGACGGACAAAATGGACTGAGATTTGGACATATAGTGTAAAACTGGTTAATAACAAACCCTTGAGATTTTCAGAACTAAAATAGGCTTAAAAGTGACCTAAAATGGCTCGTGAATAGGTTCCGCTTATATGGTATTTTGAGTGGTTTCGTTCATAGGTTTCGCTCCAAATGACATATTAAGAGGTTTCGCTCGTAGGTTTCGCTCCAAGTGACATATTTTTGGAGGTTTCGCTCTTAGGTTTCGCTCATATGTCACAATTTGGTTTCGCTCATATAGACATTAAGTGGTTTCGCTCATCCGGTCATTAACTATTTTCGCTTTTGTGAACCTAGTAGTTTCGCTTTTTTGTCTAGTAACAGGTTTCGCTTATAAGGACAGTTATAGGTTTTGCTTATAAGGGTAGTTCCAGGTTTCGCTCTTAAAGAAAAGTTGATTTCGCTCATAGGTCATAATCTGGTTTCGCTTGTGTGAACATTAGGTGTTTCGCTCATATAGTCTGATTTCGTTTATTTGACCTGTTTTAGTGTAAAGTCATGGTTTGAGCATTTAGTCCATTTCGTACGTGATCGAGTGTTGGAAACTCAGTCTGTGTTAAAAGATTTTCGATAAAAACAATCTGTTAATAAAAAAGTTAAACATTTTTCTAAATTTGTCACTAAAAATGGAACATCAAGATTTTTATAACTTGTTTGCGGGAAGCGGTTTGACGGCTACGCAGAGTTCAGCAAGCATTATTCAGAACGTTAATATGGAAAATGAATTGGGAACAATGCAGAAACCACCCAAACTGATGAACTTAGATGAATTCTCAAGTTGATCTGGAAGATTTAGAAACTGGGTTCAGGCTAACCACTTTGAAAGCTGGATGAAGGTTGAGGCACCATATGTTCCACCGGTAGATGCTCGAAATCAACCGAAATTGATTGGAAGTTTGACGCAAACAGAGCAGAATGATTTCAAAGCAGAGAAAAAGATGATTAGCATTCTTGAGCAAGCAATCAAGGAGGATATTTTGGTGTTGCTGCAACACGATGATAATGCTTATTCTATTTGGGAGGCATTGAAATTAAAATTTAAAGGAAGTGAATCCATGCTCAAGAACAAAAAGGCGTTGTTAAAGAAAGAATTCGACATTTTCACTTACATGAAAGGTGAAACCACAAAAAGTTTGATTGATAGGTATTGCCATTTAGTTTTAGAGTTGAAGAGATTGGAAATTACCAAGACAAATGAAGAATTAATCGACAAATTGGCAGATGCATTGCCATATGATGAGTGGGGTACTTACCTGATGATGTTGAAAAACACTCCAGGCTTTGGTAATCTGAATCTTAGTGGTTTCATAGAAAAAATTGAAGCTCAAGAGCTGGAATTGCTGAAAATCAAGAAAATGAACTTAGCGAGTGTGCAGCAAGATGTGTCTCTGTATTACAAAGGCAATCCTTCAGTTTCAACTAATCAAAGCCCAAAAATACAGACAGGGTTCATTGCTGATAACACTTCAAGTGTTTCTTCAAACACTCCTCAATCCGGCAAATTTTCACCATTCTCGAACTTTGAACCAAATGTCAAAGCTCAGGAACAGCCTTCACCTCAAAGCTCAATAGGATCAAATCATCAGGCGTACATTTCTGGGGTTCAGTGCAACATTGCGGTAAACATAAAGAATGGAAACGAGATCATGGAAACAGCCGCAAAACAGCACATAGCAATGCTTGCTTTCGTTCTTGAGGCTTATGAGGGCTTAGTAGCAGGGAGGATCGGAAATCCTGACATGACCAAAGAGGATTACGATCAGATTGATCCGGAAGAGCTTGAGCTGGTAGATATTAAATGGGGCATGGCTAGTCTGGTGAGGAGGGCTCAACGTTTCATGGAAATTACAGGCCGGAACAGTTTATCAGGCCCCGATCAGAAGTTAGGTTTCGATAAGTCGAAAGTTACTTGTTTTAAATGTAAAGAACGTGGTCATTTCAAACGAGAATGTCCCAACCGTGAAGTAAACAATCATCAAAACCCGTTCACCAACGACTACTACAGGCAAGCGATCTATCACCGACCAAATCAACAGCCAACTGTTCAAAGGCCACAAATTGAGAATAAACCGGAAAAAGCGCTGATCGTGAATCAAGACGATGAGAAGGTAGCTGCAGGTTTCAGCTGGGATAAATATATCCCCGGTAGCGATGGACAGGCAATGATGGCTGAAGTTGTTGAAATTTCTGAGATGGTGTCTGAACCGGAAACAGTTACTGAAGATGTTTCTGTAGTTGTTGAAGAGGTTTCTGCTGAAAAGGCGGACAATTTTGAAGAAATAGCTGCTGAAGTGTATTATTATCAGTCTGAGCAGGAGGTTTTGGGAAGTTTAATGAAATCTGTATTGCCTCCTAAAATTTTTGAATCTTTTGCAGGTTTCTTTGAAGAACCGACGACTGGATTGTGTCCAAGATATGAGGAGAAGAAAGAATTTGCTGAAGAAATGATCGATGTGACAAAGGAAATGACGGAAGACACTTTGAAAGAAATTGCTGACAAGGCTCTCATGGCGAAACTGAGAGAGGTAGACACAGAACTTGTGAAACCCGAGTCTGTCGGTACCGAGTCAGTTCAAAAGGAGTCGGATAAGGAGTCGGGAATTGAGGAGACCAAAACTAAGACAGTGTCTGAGTCAGAGTCCAAAGATGTCGGTAAACAGGAAGTGAAAATTGCTCATGAAGTAGAAATTGTTGAGAAAGTGGAGTCAATATCTGAAACACCATGCCAAAAGTGTTTACAACCGTGCATGGAGTGTCTTGAAAAAGACACTAAGTTTCAGGAATTGAAAGAACATGCTGACATGTTAAAATTTGATCTAGGACAAGTCAAAGAAGCATATGATACACTAGCCAGATCAGTTAAAATGATTAAAGAAGAAAGTGTCGAAAATGATAAAGCCACAAAACTAGCAAAAGCAACACTTTTTGATAAACAAGTGGAAGTTAATTTTCATATTGACACAATCGCATCATTAAAGAAAGAATTGGAATTGACTAAAATTGAAAATGAGCGAATTGATAAGAAATTGATGAGCTATGTTGCATCGTCCTATGTTCTTGAACAAATTGTTCCACAACAGCTCAATGCTGCACCGGTCTTTAACAGTGTTCCACCCCCAATGTGGAATCATTATACTCAAAAGTATCCAGACGGGGTGGAATCTGCATTAAATCTCAAGTTGAAAACAATTGAGGATGAATTGCCAGAGAGCATTGATGTTACATTCTCTGCGTCTGACACCGACAGCGAGTCATAGGTCATCAAGACTGTTGTCGATCAGGTGTTAGATGAAGAGAGTGATAACTCTGATGTTGAAGTTATGAAATCTCATTCTGAGAAGTCTGTTACTGATTCTGAAGATGAGGGTAATTTTTTAGATTGTTTCATACCGAAATCAGACAAGAGTACGAATGATGATCCGATTATGGTGGTTTACACTATGATTGGAACGGTCAAACTTTATTCTGATTTCGAGTATCCTCTTCAGAATGTTATGATTGAAAATGTCGAGAAAGTTTTCAAATTGGTTGAAATGGACATTAATGTGGTAAACAACAAATAATTATTTTCGAAACCTAAAAAGTCATTTGTTACAACACGTGTCAACAACTCGGGGAAAAAGGAATGGGAAGGTAATGGTAACAAGAAAAATGGTAACAACTTTAAAAACAAAGGAATTGGTTTTGAGAAAAAGATGGCTAAGAAGGTTGTCAAGCCAAAAGATAAAATGAATGATGTTTTTGTAGTTGGACCAAGTGTGGATGATGAGAAGGAATACATTTTTAGTCAAAAAGCATTTGACGATTTCAACGCGGCTAAGAAACTGAAAGTAGAGTCATTCAAGTCAACTTTTGTCGAGTATGACAAAAGAGTTTGTTATCGCTGCAATGAAATCGGGCACATGGCAAAACAATGCAAGAAAGTTTTCGAAAAACCTGTCATTAAACCTGTTGTTCAAAAACCTCGACCTAAGTCACCAGTTGACAAAAAGGGTAAAAAACAAATGGTTTCACCAATCCGCATCTTGAAAAGAGGTGAATCATTGAAGTCAGAAGATAATCCGAAATCGACATTCGAAATTGGCGAATCTTCAAAGTCACAAAAGACTTCAAAGATTTATCCGAAAACAAAAATTTTTGAAACTCAATCATGGGTAGTTAAATCAAAACAATCAGTTGAGGTGAAGAAAATGGAGAATGAGTTAAATTTTGATTCAAAAGTCTTTAATCCAAATGTTCTAAATATTTTTGGAAAAATGGTTGACAGAAAAGTCAAAGGGGTAAAGGAATTTTATGAATCAAAAGTGGGTGCTAATGATAATCATGAATTTGAATTTGAGCTTGATAAGTTTCTTGCAGAGTTTCCCCTGATCACAAATCAAGTAAAACAAAAAGCTAAAACTGATGTTCAGAATGTCACGTTTAACTTTCCTAAGACTGATGAGAAGTGTGATGTAGTGTTTGGGAGTGTTTCAGCAGTTAAGAAGTCATGGAGTTCATTGTTTGAATAATTTGATATGATATTTGCAGGGGCTGCCCAAGTCGATACTGTCAAAGTGGATTATGGATAGTGGAGCTTCAAGGCATATGACTGGGACGCTTGCTTTGCTATATGATGTCAAATCCATAAACGGAAGCTATGTTGGATTTCCCGGGAACCAAGGTGGAAGGATTGTTGGTCAAGGAACGCTGTCAAATGGCGTGATTTCGTTCGACCAAGTGAACTACATAGTAGAGTTAACAAACAATTTACTCTGTATTTCACAAATCTGTGATAAAGAGTTTAGTGTACACTTTACTAAAACTGAATGTGTTGTGTTGAAACCAGGGTTTAAAATCCCTGATGAGATGGTGCTGTTGCGTGCTCCGCGGGAGAATGATCTTTATTATCTAGATATGAGAGTCGTAATGCCAACATCCCATCAGAAACAGGTTTTGTGTCAAAAACTAAAGCGACAGAAAAGGATTCGATAATGTGGCATCGTAAGATGGGCCACATTCATGTTCGCAAAATGAACTTTTTAGTACACAATGATTTGGTTGATGGTGTTAATCTGAAGAATTTTCATTTAAATGATGATTGTGTAGCGTGTAAGAAAGGAAACCAAACTCGGAAGTCACACCCATTGAAGATGATGAATACAATCAGGTTACCTCTTGAGAGATTGCACATGGATCTCTTCGGGCCTGTCAACGTAAAGAGCATCAGCGGAGACTTATATTGCTTGGTGGTGACTGATGACTTTACGAGATTTTCTTGGGTAGTTTGCTTGGAACGAAAAGATCAAACTTTTGAGTCTTTGATGGTGCTTTTCAAGAAGATGGAAACAGTATATAAACTGCCAATCCGGAGGATTCGGAGCGACAACGGAACGGAATTCAAGAACAACAAGATGTACGAGTTCTGCAACGAGAAGGGAATTCTTCATGAATTCAGTGCGCCGTACACACCACAGCAGAATGGCGTAGCTGAACGAAAGAATCGGACCCTGATTGAGACAGCACGTACAATGTTAGCCGATTCCAAGCTACCAATTTTTTTTCTGGAGTGAAGCAGTATCAGCAGCCTGTTACACATTGAATAGAGTTCTCACTGTCAAGAAGTATAAAAAGACTTGCTTTGAGTTGTTGCACCGTTATAAGCCGAATCTTGAGTTTTTGGAGCCATTCGGGTCTCCTTGTACTTTTATTAATGAAAACGGTAAATTTGGCGCTAAATCTAATGAGGGTTTCTTTGTAGGTTACACTAGCCCACTCAAGAGGGTGTTCGTACCATGCCTGGGTAAGGTGATTCAAGTCCAACACGTGGATTGTCAGAAGCACACTCCATCACCACAACTTCCCGGACAAAGATTCCTGTTCGACTACGATAAGCTCTGGGAGTCGTTTCATCTGCCGGCCGAGCCGAGTGATGAGGAACTAGTTCTTATGTACATGTATCAGCAAAATGTGTCACAGGAACAAGTATATAGACCGCTAGAAGTTTCTCAACCCACCGTGGGTACTCACGATGATGAAGCAGGACCGAGTGGAACAGCTCACGAACCACCAGAGGAACCAGTTCCATCGTTTGACGAATCAAGCTTGGAATCGGAAGTGAATGTGCCTGATAATGCTATGCCACGGACGTTGTCTTATCATCCCTCAGAACAGATTATTGGTGACCTGCAAAGTGGTGTTAAAACCCGACATCAAATAGATCGAGCTCTTACATGTTTCTATTCATCTATTGCTGATATGTAGAAAGAAGTCTCATTAAAATGTTTTATTTCGCAGATAGAGCCCAGAACCTACAAAGAGGCATTGACTGAGGATAGCTGGGTGAATGCAATGCAGGAGGAGCTGCAACAGTTTGAAAAATTGGGCGTCTGGAGACTTGTCGATCTGCCTAAGAATCAAAAGCTAATCAAGACGAAATGGGTTTTTAAATGTAAGCGTGATGACAGAGGTGTTGTAGTGAGAAACAAAGCGCGACTTGTGGTTCAAGGTTTCAGTCAACAGGAAGGAATAGATTATGATGAAGTTTATGCGCCGGTTGCCAGACTTGAGGCAATTCGGATTTTTCTAGCCTTCGCGTCATGGAAAGATTTTAAAGTATATCAACTTGACGTCAAATCTGCCTTCCTTTACGGAACTATCAGAGAAGAAGTGTATGTGGGGCAACCGCCGGGGTTCACAGATCCACTGCACAAAAACAAGGTGTATCTACTGGATAAAGCGTTGTTTGGACTTCACCAGGCCCTGAGAGCCTGGTACGAGATGCTTTCGACATACTTGCTAGACAACGGGTTCACAAGAGGGACAGTAGACAGCACTTTGTTCACCAGGGAAGAGGCAGGCCACTTGTTGATTGTGCATATATATGTTGACGATATCATTTTTGGATCCACCAACGACGACCTGTGCAAAAAATTTGAAAAGGTGATGAAGAAAAAGTTCGAGATGAGCTCAATGGGGGAGATGAAGTTCTTTCTCGGGCTGCAGGTGGAACAAATGCCCAACGGAATCTTCATTCATCAAACGAAGTATGTGAAGGACGTGCTCAACAAGTTTGACATGACAGATTGCAGTCCTGCATCCACCCCCCTTGCACAGAATCATGGAATTTGTCCAGACGAGAATGGTGTGAAGATGGACGAGACATTGTACCGATTAATCATTGGATCTCTGATGTATCTCATGGCTTCCCGTCCAGACATCATGTACCCGACATGCCTTTGTGCCAGATATCAGTCGAATCCAAAGCAGTCACACCTGACCATAGTGAAACGTATCTTACGGTATTTGAAAGGCTGCCCAAGCATCGGCTTGTGGTATCCTCGATCGGGTGACTTTACTTTATCTGGTTTCGCTGATTCTAATTTTGGAAGCTGCAAGCAAAACGCAAAGTCCACCACTGCTAGGTGTCAGTTCTTCGGAACTCGACTTGTTACCTGGCAGTGTAAGAAACAAAACGCAGTAGCGCTCTCTACATGCGAGGCTGAATACGTTTCAGCCTCCAGCTGTTGTTCGCAGATCCTTTGGATCCAACAGCAGATGCGAGACTTCGGTTTGCAGTTCTTAGATACTCCGATCTATGTGGACAATGAAGCAGCTATTAACATAACTAAAAATCCGGTTCATCATTCTAAAACAAAACATATTGAGATCCGTCATCATTTTATCCGTGATTGTCACGAGAAAAAGTTAATTCGGATTGAACATTTACACACCGATGATCAGAAAGCGGATTTTTATACTAAACCTTTTGACAAAAAGAGATTTTATTATCTTTTGAAATTGAATGGGTTGAAAAATCTGCAATCTGGGATGGTTATTGAATGTGAAGCCGAGTTGGGCGGCGATCTGACGTGAACCTTTGTCGTGTTGTCAAATTTGTTTGTACTGTTTGTTTTCTGCTTTTCGATAAAAACAAAAACACAAAAATATGTTTTTCCTTTTAGGGGGAGAAAGTTTGCAGAAAATTACAAAAACATGATAAAAACTACAAAATCCAAAAACATTAGAAAATTTTGTAAAAAAAGTTTGTGTAGAATAGGGGAAATGATAGTACATCAGCTAGACGGACACAATACGCTAAAGAATTGTAATGTATAAAATGCAATTAAGCAGTCTCGCTAAAGATGTGCCGATAGGTTTTCACAAAATCAGTAGATCAGTTTGGGATATAAACATAAAATTTACTTGCATCTACGTGGGGAACACCTCCAGGATATATAGGTAACCCCTGAAATCCTGTTTGAAGGGCCCCGTATTCTGAGATACTAGGTCTTTATGCTTAGTGATATCTGGGGTATTATCCCGGGACTTCTGATTTTGCGGAAGCAATGGCCTAGTCCCCGGAGAATACTTTACGCTTCTTTGAAATATAAGCCTCCCCTTAGCATAAAAAATGATAACACATTGCAAAATGGTTAATCATGTGCTGTTGAAAAGAAGATCCCCAAAGGGGACCCACCAAAAGTCGAAGCCGTCATCTCTTTGCGTATCGAAAGATCAACCTGAGTTCTCACGGCCCTCGCAATTAACCCCTTACAGATATCATCTAGGTATACTCACCTGTAAGACTGAATACTGGGATCTGGATACGGGAGTATATACTGAGGTGGGACACATGTAGAGGTTTAAGTTCTAAAACACTAAATCAGTATCCCAGACAGATTGAAAGTTCTGTGAGAATTTAAGAGGATCAGTATATCGGCAATCTATGCGAATTGTTTAATGCTTGAAATGAAATAACAAGCTTAACGGTGCTTGTATCTAGTCAGCAGCTGATATGATCCCCTAACACACTCACAAAAAGATTGTGTGTACAGTTTTGAGTTTATCCAGTTAAAAATCCAAAAAGTTTATAGTTTCTCATTTTATTTTTGACAACTGACATTGGGAATCGGTTGATCAAAGCTTAGTACAGATCATGTCTGTGTTTGATGAGGGCTGGGTAAGCTGGTGATGCAGTACAATGATTGGTACAGTGTTTGACAGTTGAAAAGTGTTTGGAAGTTCAAAATGTTCAAAAGTTCATTCATTTGAACTATTTTCAGAATGAAATAAATGTGTTCTTCATAATTCGGTCATCCAAGGTCATTAACTTGGACTTGGTAGGCCAAGCAGTTGACCAAGGTCATTGATTTGGACTTGGTTAACTGGGTTTGACAATGTTTAATCAGAAAAGTGTTAAAAAAATCAAAGTTTTGAAAACAACACCCTGATTCTGCTCATATGTCACTGAACAATAATTTTGAAAATTAAAAGGTTTAAAATTTGATTGTAAAGTGTTAGGTTTAGTTGATTGGATTCTTTATATAGTCAAGTCTTTATAGGATTGTGAAAGAACCAGATCGTAAATTCTGGACATTTAAAATGTTTATTCTTATAAATGTTTGAGGTTTGCAGGTGAAAGATCCAGATTAAGATCCCGATAGCAGAGACTTAGGGGGAGTCTGAAGATGAGCTTGATGCAAAAGGAAGCTTGTTGCTGGTAATCCAGGTGTCAATTTCAAAAGCACAGAAGATTGATGAAAGGGGGAGCCTGCGAAAGAGAAAGAAAAGCTTAGGAAGTTGCTGAAAAAGCCTAAGTCTAGAGAAGGAAAGTTCAAGTAACTCTGAAGACCCAGAGATAAGACTGAAGACTCCGACTGTATCCAAGGGGGAGTTTGTTGATGCACGAATGTCTAAAGCCTACGTCTTAGTCTTAATTGTTGAATGTATAGGGTCTAGATGTGTTAATTAGGTATTGTATAGGGGTTTAAAGTGTAAATATTGGGTTTTAATGTAGAGGTTCCGCTTTTATGGACATGTGACATATAAGCGAAACCCCAACTAGATGGTTTCGCTTATACGGACACGTTCACATAAGCTAAACCTCCTCCCCTATAAATACCCAAGTTGTTTTCTCATTTTGTACGTTCATGTCCAGGGTGTAGCCGAACTGCTGCCCGTATATGTCACACCCCGACTTTCCACGTGTCACCGGTGGGCCCGGTGGGGAGTATCGTGACGTGGTTGGCAACATAATAGTCAAACAACACAATATATAAATGCACAGGGGAAGCAAAAGATAAATATTATTACATTCCGAATATAAAGTAATATCCAGTATTACAACGGAAAGTAAAGGATCCACAGGCGGATCTTAAAACATATCATTTGTTCAACAGACTTTAGACGCCTAGAACTTGCAAGATTCCTTATTAGCGCCCTGAGCTTCCAGCCAATTTCGTTCAGTACCTGTCACTTAACCTTTTTGGAAAATACGTCAGTTTTCACTGGTAAATACACCCAACAGACTCATTTGAAAAGAGTTTAAGAAAATTGGTTTGAATGCACGTTGCACAAAATATCTTTTATAATTTGATTAAAATGCACAGAGGCAAAATTAACCTTTTTAACTTGGGAAAATTATTTGTATATAATCTTGTATACAGTTTTACTTATTTGTCGTCCGTTAGGGCCGGTTTGTAGGGCCGGACTAGATTAACTGACACGCCACAGGTATAATGCCCACAGGCTATCATCCTCTAAGTGGATTACCAGTTCCGGTATAATGCCCACAAGGATGATACCTCGGAGTGGATTACCAGTTTTTACATAATGCAGCTGTCAGGTGTATGCCTACACCCCGTGCTTAAGTCGTGGCCATTACTTCGAATGATGCCAAGGATATCCGGGACATGGTCATTAACCCCCAAGGCCATACACCAAATAATACATATTAAACGGGTTGTAAGTACATCAATCATAATACGATTTAAATAACTACACACCCGACCAAGCGGTACTTTTATAGTGCCGTATCCCAAGCCCGTATAGGGAAAATAAGTTAGGAGTATTTACCTGAGCTAGCTCCTGTCTTAAATAGCAAGAATCTAATAACTCAGCCGTATTCACTTAAGTAAGCGTAGGTACCATTTACCGAAATGCTCTAGTCTGGAATGATGGTATAAATAACCAATTAGAATGCTAACGGGTCTTTAATTTAGCCTAAGCTTAGACCGGTTAGTCTTAAGGGAATATACGGTTCAGACGCACGATTAAGCGAAGACCGGAATAGAATGTGGTTTAGACCCGACAAGTTTGAAGACTTGTCTTAAATGGGTATTTCATACACATTCTGGATTTTGAGATAAAACCAATAAGGTTTGACCCGTTTCGGCTAATTTATGTAACCTTGTTACATAAACCGTACCGTATGCATAATAAGCGTGACGGGTATTTATGAGAGCTATATACAGGTTCCCTAAGTTAATTTATGCCTCAAATATGTTGTGACATCAGTAAGATGCCTTTCATTATGCCCGAAACGTATTTAAACACAAACTAGGCCCCGTAGGGGTAGTTTGGTCATTTAAAAGGTTATAAAAGTGTTTAAGTAGTTACCTGAGTTACCGGTCTGATATAATCAGCAAAAATACTTATTTTGGTAAGTTATAACAGTAGGATACAGTATATATGTGAATTTACCAATTATTACCAAACTATGCACTCTAGGGCATTTTGGTAATTTCACATAAGCTGAAAAGCTCCAAAACTGGAGTCTGAGTTAATCAACCTTTGCTTAGTGTTAAAACATTCTAATTTGCCTAAAATATCAGTAGGTATCAACCCGGGTATGTTCAATATAATTTTAATACATACTATGCGTTAAAAACGCTTAATAAGGCGATTAAAAGCCGTTTACGGGTTTGATACTTAAATCTGATATTTTTATATTTCCAGAAAGCTTAAAATAATTTATTTATCATATGTGATCAGTAGCAAAAGGTTTGGAGTCATTTAGATATGTAAAACTCATTTTATGGCCCGTAAGGGCAAAACCGACAATTACCGGATTAAGCCTACGACTACTAGTTATGCTCAGCCTAAAATTAATTAAAAATCTTTAAAAATCCCAAAATAATATATTACATCAGTGGGTATTAAGTTTGACACCAAAAAGTAGGCTTAACTAGGCTATACGCTAATTTTGCCGTTTTATTAACATAAAGCGTTCATTTCACGCTAACGAGCATAACTCTTAATCTACACCTCAAACTGATGTCAAACTTTGCATACAATTTTATATATCAGTAATTAAAGTTTCTACTCTTTTACATTTCCAACAATCACGTTTTAAGATAATAAGGGCATAATGGTCAACATATGAGCAATTAACGGAAACACGTAAACGAATGGGTCGATCAATGAACCAACCACAGAGGGTTGTGCTAACATGTAGCCTGGTCCTAAAGAAGCTCTAAGACATTTTCAAATCATACTAAAGCGGGTCAGAACTGAAAGTCAAAGTGAAAGTCAAACTATGTGACTTTCGGTTCCGAACCGGGTCTAAACAGAAAATTGTCGGGTTGAACATGTTTAGACATGTTCTTACACTTATTACTAAGTTATAACAATGATCCAACAGGTTGTATATGATCTACAATGTTAATTATGCATAAACGGTATTTTTAGCCTTCCTGTTGACTTTTTAAATATAAGTTTGACCCGACTTTTGACCTGGTTAGAGTGGTGATCAGGGGAAACCCTCTTGAGGTTTTATTACCCACATAAATACCAACATATAACTACTTTCTATTCGACTAATCACTGGGCCATTTGTGATTAATCGTAAAGTCAACCGTTAATTACGACGGTTTGACTTTTAAGCTAAAACTAAGTTAAAACTCAATTAGGAAGGGTTAGGCAAACTTACAAGGGTCCTATGAACGACCAGGGATCACTTGGGAGAGGTCTTGTGCTCCAGAGATGCTCCAAAAATGCAGATGAAGGTGTGAGCTCTATGGTTGTAACTAAGGCCTTATATAGTGGTTTAATCCACCATAGGAAGTTGACAAGTAAGTTTAGCACTGACCACAAGCTTCCAACATGGGTCTCTAGTGTCTAGGAGTCGTTTAGGGGTCGCCCACAATGCAATAATATCGAATAAGGGTCTGATGTCCTGACGCGGCCCGCCTGAGTTTTAACTCATCCTTACGCGGGCCGCATGGCCCTTATATATATATATTAGATTTTTCATTTTTGTTGTTTTGCAGCTTGTCCCTTGGCTTCACGAAAGGGCAACCAAGGTTATTTCTTGCATTTTGACCCCCTTATATTTACCCATAAGGGCTTTAGGACTTATACCCACTTTGCCAAGTCCCTGGACACTTCCGGTTAACCCGAAAAGTCTTAATTTTCAATGTTTACGCTTTAACCCCTCGCACACGAATTTGATCATAAGTTTCTCATACGATATCGAAACTTTATGAAATTTATATCGTGCATTATAGTGAGCATAATTAACAGTTACAAAGCTTCGGGTTTGTCAAAAGGTCACTCAGAGGTATATCTTTAAACATGTTGACACATTTAACCCCTGTAGTTTGTAATCTCTCACTTTTAGCCTCGTATGATCCATGATTTATTCGTTTGATGTTGTAAACATCATGTAGGGTTATTATGAAGTATATTTATTCACTGTTGACATTTAGAACCCGTAAAATCACATACTTTCCATGTTTGTCAACTTTAGTCCTTTTATAACATTCTTTCACACGTTCAAGCTTTATGACACGTGTCAACACATTATAGGACGTGAAATTTTCGAGGTGTTACATCCTCACCCCCTTAAAAGAAATCTCGACCCGAGATTTACTGAAACAAGTAAGGGTACTTTTCTTTCATCGTGGATTTAACCTCTCACGTGAATTCGGGACCTCTACGGGCATCCCATTTAACCTTTACAATAGGCACATGCTTCCTTCGAAGCTTCTTTACCTGTCGACCTTCAATCGACAAAGGTTTTTCCACAAATTTTAAGCTCTCATCTATATGCACATCTGTATGTGGTATAATCAGTGATTCATCAGCGAAACACTTCTTCAGATTGCAGATGTGGAACACATTGTGAATTCCACTGAGCTCTTCAGGTAAGTCTAGCTTATAGGCAACTGAACCGACACGTTTGATAACCTCGAAAGGTCCTATGTATCTCGGGCTTAGCTTGCCTTTCTTACCAAATCGCATCACTCCTTTCCCGGGTGATACCTATTGTTGAACCTTATTTCTTAACAAGAATTTAGGAGGTTTGCTATTTTCATTAATCCTTGATTTTCTGCCGAATATTGGCATCTTACAAATAATTAGGGATTTGTGTGATCTGCTTTGTTGTTTCCACTGCAACTTTCAGATCCTGATAATTGAACTTACCTATCTATTTTCCTAACAATAGATGTTTAACATGCCATTTATACAAGGTCTCCAAGGAGCCACCTTGATAATTATATAGCAGTTATTATAGAAAAGCTTATCTTAAGGTGAGATGGTTATTCCAACCATTGCTCAAAATTAATCTTACGGAATAGCTAATCTTTACAGTTAGTCGAACAAATCGACGATCCTGGGTAATTGATGGCGATTCTTAATCGTTGCCTAATTAGGGTTGCGGTAAACAATGCCTTAGCAAAATGAACCGTCTTTCATAATTTACTATACCGAATTCTCAGGATATTGAGCTTGGCTTTATGAATCTATATCTTTAAAACTTACTTAACCAGGGTTTTCGATTCTGCCAATATGGTACTAGTTGTCTTGGGGATTTCATAATAATGCAGCCCTAAATGGGATATTAAACTTAACTCTACCTGCCTCCCAGGGGTAGACAGGGAAATCTTAGGGGAAGATAATCAAGGTACAAGGAGGTTACAGAGATTTCCCTATCTCAGTCTCCAGTTCACCTATCATTGCTCGTGTCAAATAAGTGACACATTTATGTCACTAGTCCAAGAATTCCTCAATCGGGAATATTTTCTTGGACAATTTCATTCTGGATATCTTCTTTGAATACTATTAGTTGACTTTAGTTCCATATGATCATTGGGATATCTTTGTGATCCCATGCATTAAACCTCCATACTGATCAGGCATGGAAGCAATCTATGGAACTTATTAAGATACACCAATCCTTATATAGCGCTTTTGTCATACCATTTGGTATTCGAAATCGATAGAGATTAAAGAGATATCAACTATATGTGCTTATATTTAATCAGAATGGAAATTTTCACAAACTAGGCACCTAGCTCGGTTGGCTAGGCACGCGAAAGGGTGCGGCCTAGACCCAGGTTCGATTCCGGGGATGGCCAATTCCACCATTTTTTATGTTTAATATTAATTATGAGGGTTGTCTCATAAGGAGTCTTGATAATTAATCGCTTCTTATCACCCACAGTATGGGCTTGATTTTTAAGGTAACCGATCGATTTTTTTTATCACTATATTGAGTCCCTATATTTAACGGAACTAGGACATCGAAAAAAAAACTGATTCCTAATGGATATAATAATGCTGAAGCAGTCTCTGAGGTATACAGGCTTCTTACTGAACTTACGTTGCTTTTTATTAGGCCTGTACTTGCTCTCTTTCCCAGATTTCTGGGAGTTATCCTCCTTCTTTGGTTCATCCTCCATATTTGAAGTGTGAATATAGCTCTCCTCATGAGTAATTAAACATGGTTTTTGAATGAGATTTAGAGCGAGAAGCATTCGGCTTTTTGGATTGTCTCATGACCTTTTCCCATGATCCCTCCAACTGTCGCGTCGACCACAGCCTGGAGATTAACTCCATTAGTATTGAGGTTTACGTTTGTAGCTTTTATTTACATTCGTCGCATTATCAATGGCGCGATTAACGGTTGTCTTATCCGAGTTTATCATACTCGAGATTTTGTTCCTATTGCCAGGTGAATCCTTTACTTAGTTGTAATCCAACATCTGCTATTCATTACCCTGATGGCCTTAACATATACTAACCATGGTTTCCTCAAACTATACTGGCCAATAAGGCATTATCATTCTTAATGAATGTTATTTTAAAAATATATCAATATCACTTAGCCTAGGTCACAAAAGACCATCAATGGCATTTGAGGGTTGGACCTAGTCCATCACCTCTTTGACAGGGGATCAAAATGTCACATCTGTCTTTAATATACTAATGAATTTGGATAGTTTGAAAGTTTTCCATAAGGGTATCAGAAAAGAGTGATTTCTAATAGATATTAAATATCAATATAGGATTTGTTGGAGCATTTTCTAAAGTATCATCGGTCAATTTCTACCTCGCATTAAGTGACCGGAGTCTTAATCAGGCGGAGACAATAGTTCTCATCATTTATCATTCATTATAGGGTCATATGTGCCAGTATCAAATAAAATTCATGCATAAACTGTTTGATATGAAAAGGTATCTACTATATAGTTATCATTCTGCATCATCTCCTTGGCGTTCGTATGGAAGACTCAAGCGTTTGCTTTCTTGGCCTCTTCAGTCTTCTTTGCGTACTTAGGGCAGTTGGTCTTTATGTGCCCCTTCTCATTGCAATTGTAGCAGGTGGCATCTTTAATCTTCCTGCATTCAACAGTCTTGTGCTCCTTAGACTTGCATAACCCACATGCAGGTGATTCAGACTTAGAATTGGATTCAGATCTGCACTTTCCAAAGTGGCGTCTTTGACAAGTCGTGAACTTTGGCTTCTCCTCTGTTCGCTGACTGTTCCTTCCAAACCCAGACTTCTTAGAATCAGTGTTTCCCTTGTGCTTCTTCTTTGACCCTCGTGAGTTATCATCCTCACGATTCCTCTTACTTTCTTCAGATTTCTTTAGCGATCTCAATCTGACCGCATCTAAAGTAAGGGATAAGGAAATGTCAGCTACTGATCTGAAAGTCGCTGGCCGAGAAGCTTTTACGCTTGCCTTGATCTCGGGGGCTAAACCACCGATAAAACGAGCTATCCGTTTTGGTTCCGGGGTTACCAGGTATGGAACCAACCGAGACATAGTGTTGAAGCTCGTTAGGTAAGCTTGACAGTCGAGGTTTGTCATCACCAAGGATAGAAAATCAGATTCTATCTTCTCCACCTCATGCTGAGGGCAGTAATTTTCCCTGATAAGGGCAACAAATTGATCCCACGACATATTGTACAACGGGATTTTTCCGGTGGCCTCAATCAGAGATCTCCACCATGCTAACGCTTCACCCTTAAAAGACTACGACACAAACTTGACCACATCTCTCTCAGCACATCCGCTGATGTCTACAACCGTATCCATCTCATCCAGCCATGTCATACAGTCAATGGCTCCCTTCTCCCCAGTGAAATCCCGGGGCTTGCAAGAAACAAAATATTTATACGTGCAACCCTTGTCACGGGGCCCTTGATTACGTATAACCTGCTGAGATGGAGCACTGTGGTTCGAGGAGCGTCGATCATCATCTTTCTTCGGGCCGTCCTTCTTGGGCGGTGGCTTTGAAGGCTGTGTAGATTGGGTCCTACTACGGGTCCCACTGTACTCTTCATACTGCCTTTCCAAAGCCTGTGTAACAGCGCCGTCTATGATCGCTTTTAATTCAGCACCCGTTAGATTAACTCGGGCTTCATTATTAACCTCCACTGGATGGCTATTAACCTCGTCTGAGTTAGCCATTTAAATTGAACTGTTGCAGAAGACAAGGACAATAGTTTATTTGGGAGTTTATGGAATTGTCTTTTATGGCAATTCATTAACCATGGTACAGAGACCATATTTGGTTAATTTATAAATCATATTTATTTAGGATTTCTATTATAATTTATCCTAATTATAAAACATTAGCTGTTTTATTTATGGCCCAAAAGGCCTAGTCATATGGACAATTATAAATTATATTCTAGGATTTCAGAGAATTGAAGCATTTGAGGTTTGAACCTATGTTCATTACCTTTCCTTGATAGGGAGTTGTAGGCTACCACTGTCTTTAGTCCCAGGGGACGTTAATTATAGCCCGTGGGCACTTCATTCATAAGGGATGATTATATAAATAAGGGATTTTAGAATAACCCAAAAAAATGACTTATGTGATTTTATCGCATCACACTTTGTCAAGCATGTTAATATGCTTTCAAATGTTTAATAAGGATTTGAATCTCTTGTATAGGTTCTACCCTCTTGGCCTTGTCTGTAGTGACACTTAAGCTAGGTTTTACCCTTTAGATTCTTTTTAATAATTAACGCAGATAAATTTCTAGATTGAACTGTTAACAAGGATCCGAATCCAATTATGGAACTACCATCTTGGCCCTGTCTTAATGTGACGTGTGGCTAGGTCTCGTCCTTTTTAGATTTTTCCATTTTTATTATAATGGTAGATCTTATAATATAGGAATGATATTTTAAATACAATCGTTCCTTTAAAATTTAACAAGTATATGGTTGCCCAAAACGGGACTTCTGATAAAATGACTTGCCCATGCAAAGGCTAATCAGAAAAATAACAAGGAAGTAAATAAAAGACAATGAAACGAATTTGGATTTGTCTTATGTTCTTGTCTAGACTCAAGAATGTGCAATTGTGTAACTGAGATTAAACGCAAAAGGCTAGCGTTTAATTCACTCAGTGTTGGCTCTGATACCAACCTGTCACACCCCGACTTTCCACGTGTCACCGGTGGGCCCGGTGGGGAGTATCGTGACGTGGTTGGCAACATAATAGTCAAACAACACAATATATAAATGCACAGCGGAAGCAAAAGATAAATATTATTACATTCCGAAGATAAAGTAATATCCAGTATTACAACGGAAAGTAAAGGATCCACAGGCGGATCTTAAAACATATCATTTGTTCAACAGACTTTAGACGCCTAGAACTTGCAAGATTCCTTATTAGCGCCCTGAGCTTCCAGCCAATTTCGTTCAGTACCTGTCACTTAACCTTTTTAGAAAATACGTCAGTTTTCACTGGTAAATACACCCAACCGACTCATTTGAAAAGAGTTTAAGAAAATTGGTTTGAATGCACGTGGCACAAAATATCTTTTATAATTTGATTAAAATGCACAGAGGCAAAATTAACCTTTTTAACTTGGGAAAATTATTTGTATATAATCTTGTATACAGTTTTACTTATTTGTCGTCCGTTAGGGCCGGTTTGTAGGGCCGGACTAGATTAACTGACACGCCACAGGTATAATGCCCACAGGCTATCATCCTCTAAGTGGATTACCAGTTCCGGTATAATGCCCACAAGGATGATACCTCGGAGTGGATTACCAGTTTTTACATAATGCAGCTGTCTGGTGTATGCCTACACCCCGTGCTTAAGTCGTGGCCATTACTTCGAATGATGCCAAGGATATCCGGGACATGGTCATTAACCCCCAAGGCCATACACCAAATAATACATATTAAACGGGTTGTAAGTACATCAATCACAATACGATTTAAATAACTACACACCTGACCAAGCGGTACTTTTATAGTGCCGTATCCCAAGCCCGTATAGGGAAAATAAGTTAAGAGTATTTACCTGAGCTAGCTCCTGTCTTAAATAGCAAGAATCTAATAACTCAGCCGTATTCACTTAAGTAAGCGTAGGTACCATTTACCGAAATGCTCTAGTCTGGAATGATGGTATAAATAACCAATTAGAATGCTAACGGGTCTTTAATTTAGCCTAAGCTTAGACCGGTTAGTCTTAAGGGAATATACGGTTCAGACGCACGATTAAGCGAAGACCGGAATAGAATGTGGTTTAGAACCGACAACTTTGAAGACTTGTCTTAAATGGGTATTTCATACACATTCTGGATTTTGAGATAAAACCAATAAGGTTTGACCCGTTTCGGCTAATTTATGTAACCATGTTACATAAACCGTACCGTATGCGTAATAAGCGTGACGGGTATTTATGAGAGCTATATACAGGTTCCCTAAGTTAATTTATGCCTCAAATATGTTGTGACATCAGTAAGATGCCTTTCATTATGCCCGAAACGTATTTAAACACAAACTAGGCCCCGTAGGGGTAGTTTGGTCATTTAAAAGGTTATAAAAGTGTTTAAGTAGTTACCTGAGTTACCGGTCTGATATAATCAGCAAAAATACTTACTTTGGTAAGTTATAACAGTAGGATAAAGTATATATGCGAATTTACCAATTATTACCAAACTATGCACTGTAGGGGCATTTTGGTAATTTCACATAAGCTGAAAAGCTCCAAAACTGGAGTCTGAGTTAATCAACCTTTGCTTACTGTTAAAACATTCTAATTTGCCTAAAATATCAGTAGGTATCAACCCGGGTATGTTCAATATAATTTTAATACATACTATGCGTTAAAAACGCTTAATAAGGCGATTAAAAGCCGTTTACGGGTTCGATACTTAAATCTGATATTTTTATATTTCCAGAAAGCTTAAAATAATTTATTTATCATATGTGATCAGTAGCAAAAGGTTTGGAGTCATTTAGATATGTAAAACTCATTTTATGGCCCGTAAGGGCAAAACCGACAATTACCGGATTAAGCCTACGACTACTAGTTATGCTCAGCCTAAAATTAATTAAAAATCTTTAAAAATCCCAAAATAATATAATACATCAGTGGGTATTAAGTTTGACACCAAAAAGTAGGCTTAACTAGGCTATACAATAATTTCGCCGTTTTATTAACATAAAGCGCTCATTTCACGCTAACGAGCATAACTCTTAATCTACACCTCAAACTGATGTCAAACTTTGCATACAATTTTATATATCAGTAATTAAAGTTTCTACTCTTTTACATTTCCAAAAATCACGTTTTAAGATAATAAGGGCATAATGGTCAACATATGAGCAATTAACGGAAACGCGTAAACGAATGGGTCGATCAATGAACCAACCACAGAGGGTTGTGCTAACATGTAGCCTGGTCCTAAAGAAGCTCTAAGACATTTTCAAATCATACTAAAGCGGGTCAGAACTGAAAGTCGAAGTGAAAGTCAAACTATGTGACTTTCGGTTCCGAACCGGGTCTAAACAGGAAATTGTCGGGTTGAACATGTTTAGACATGTTCTTACACTTATTACTAAGTTATAACAATGATCCAACAGGTTGTATATGATCTACAATGTTAATTATGCATAAATGGTATTTTTAGCCTTCCTGTTGACTTTTTAAATATAAGTTTGACCCGACTTTTGACCTGGTTAGAGTGGTGATCAGGGGAAACCCTCTTGAGGTTTTATTACCCACATAAATACCAACATATAACTACTTTCGATTCGACTAATCACTGGGCCATTTGTGATTAATCGTAAAGTCAACCGTTAATTACGACGGTTTGACTTTTAAGCTAAAACTAAGTTAAAACTCAATTAGGAAGGGTTAGGCAAACTTACAAGGGTCCTATGAACGACCAGGGATCACTTGGGAGAGGTCTTGTGCTCCAGAGATGCTCCAAAAATGCAGATGAAGGTGTGAGCTCTATGGTTGTAACTAAGGCCTTATGTAGTGGTTTAATCCACCATAGGAAGTTGACAAGTAAGTCTAGCACTGACCACAAGCTTCCAACATGTGTCTCTAGTGTCTAGGAGTCGTTTAGGGGTCGCCCACAATGCAATAATATCGAATAAGGGTCGGTTCTCCGTGTTTACAGGCTGCTGTGCACGTTTTCTGCTTCTGATGTCCTGACGCGGCCCGCCTGAGTTTTAACTCATCCTTACGCGGGCCGCATGGCCCTTATATATCAGATTTTTCATTTTTGTTGTTTTGCAGCTTGTCCCTTGGCTTCACGAAAGGGCAACCAAGGTTATTTCTTGCATTTTGACCCCCTTATATTTACCCACAAGGGCTTTAGGACTTATACCTACTTTGCCAAGTCCCTGGACACTTCCGGTTAACCCGAAAAGTCTTAATTTTCAATGTTTACGCTTTAACCCCTCGCACACGAATTTGATCATAAGTTTCTCATACGATAACGAAACTTTATGAAATTTATATCGTGCATTATAGTGAGCATAATTAACAGTTACAAAGCTTCGGGTTTGTCAAAAGGTCACTCAGAGGTATATCTTTAAACATGTTGACACATTTAACCCCTGTAGTTTGTAATCTCTCACTTTTAGCCTCGTATGATCCATGATTTATTCGTTTGATGTTGTAAACATCATGTAGGGTTATTATGAAGTATATTTATTCACTGTTGACATTTAGAACCCGTAAAATCACATACTTTCCATGTTTGTCAACTTTAGTCCTTTTATAACATTCTTTCACACGTTCAAGCTTTATGACACGTGTCAACACATTATAGGACGTGAAATTTTCGAGGTGTTACAGTATATTTCTTGAAGAATTAATGAGAAAACCAGTTTAAAGTGATCTGCTTCTATTTCTACTCCATTTCTACTTTGATTCATGCCGATTTTGTATTTCCGCTGCATTTTCGGTAGTTACTAGCTCGAATTGACTCACACGACTGTCAAATACGGTCCTACACATATCGTTCTTTAACCATTGAATCCTTGAATTCTACTTCTATAACAGATCCTGATTGGAATACTTACTTTATTCATTGAGGTCTTCAGTATCCCTACCTTGTACAGTAAATAAAGAAGAGAAACAATCGAAATGAAGCAAGGAAGGCGTTAGAGAATCCTTCATCCATAATATTCATTGTTCTTTAAAGTCCTTATAAGGACCTATCTCTTCTATATAGTCCCTGATGTGCGCAAAATGCAACATATAAATTACATCAAATGTGGCATAAAACTAACCCTTTTTTAGTACTAATGTTGGAAAAAGTGTGCTTTTGTCTTCCTTTTGTATTTTCATGATTAAATGAGCTCAAATGAATAAAAGAAACAAAAAGGCAGCTAAATTTAACATAAATACAAGAAAAGGAATAAACGTGGCATGCCTGACCCCTCGACAACATCCTCCCAAGCAAAAACAAGAGAACAGAAGGCTGAACACGCCCCGTGCTTAATGAGCACGGGCGCGTGCCCAAGTGTCTGCAGAAAAGACAAAGTTGTAGAATCTTCTATCACCCACCACGGGGGGGTGTCCAGTGGACACGGGGCCGTGGTCAACTCTAAGATTTGCAGAATCTAGGAAAATCTTGATAGTACAGATACGCTTCTGCACACGGGGCTGTGCCCAGCGGACACGGGGGCGTGGTCAACTAAAGCAGACAAACTGCATTTAATGAAGAAAGAGAAGACGGGTGGACACGGGGCCGTACCCAATGGACACGGGGCCGTGTCCAGGCTGATGTGCAGGCTATAAATAGGGGTGCTTGGCTCACTTGCAAATTATCCCTTGGCAAACTACCTCTCTCCCACTTCACCCACACTCCACAACCACCACAACACCATCATCCACCACCATCATCCATCATCCATCATAGAGTGTGTGTAGTAGTCTCGGGATCCAAGATTGATAGTAAGAGTTTTTGACAATCAAAGGCCATGTTTGCCTAAGTCTTTTACATCACTTGGTGATGACAAGCATTTAGTGTAATACTTATTATTTTTAATCTTTTCGCACTTTTTATTTGGTTATGTATTAATGACTTTAATAACTAGTTTCTTATGTTGAAGGTGAAACTTCCTTATCATTTGTCCGTGGTGTCTTGGCGTTATTTTACTGTCTATATAAAATAAAAGATTTACACCATTCATATCTCCACGATCTATATGGAGATATGTTGGCTACCTGGTCGGGGGTTAAGGGAATGGTTTGGTAAGCATCTTGCCTTGTTCAGTGTATAGATCCTGCAAGGACCTAGGTCAAGCTCAGTAGGTCCTCCTTCAATACCCACTGGTATTGGATGGCGGAGGTCCGAATTTCTTGATCCCCTCATATGTAAACTACTATTAATATATTAACCCGACTACTTAGGACTATATCCCTGCTGACTCAGACTGTTGGGATTAAACCCTATCAGAGGAACAGTTGATTAAAGCCAAAACCGGATTAGAGCAGTGGATCCATAAATAAGCAGATGTTGTGTTTACATTCTCTCCCCTTAAAAGTGGTTTCAACATCTGATGACCTCCATCCACTGATCCTTTACATCAACTGCTGACCTACAACTGCTGATCATGTTAAAGACTGTTGAAGAACTAAAGCTCTGTTGATCAATCTACTGCTATGGGTCAAGCACTGCTGAGACATATCAAGTACTGCTGGAGTCACAACAGTGGAAGGATAGAGCAGCAGTTTAGTTTTCCCTATGTTATGTATTGTAAACAGTTGTTAGAATAGCAGTGTTTGTATAGATCAGTTGTTAGAGTTTGTTAGGAGGTTAGATGTCACTTTTATGGTGACGTCAGCAAAGATGCCACAGTGGTTTGTCCGTGCCTATAAATAGAACAGTACCCTGTACTGTTCTATTAGCTCTTCACCAATATTCTTCCTGTACGAACAAACACTGTGAGCTCAGGCGGAGGGGGAGTTTGTTACATGCATGCATTGTAATCGTTGTTGAAATAAATTCAATCGTTCGATTCTATATTGAAAATGTTTGTTCAAAGCAATTCTCCTGTTTGATTGTGTGAAAAGTTTATTTCCATTTATATTCCGCTGCACTACTTTTTCATCTTTCATCTTAATTCAAACGTAAAACACAATCAATCCAAACTCAGATCCTAACAATTGGTATCAGAGCTCGGACAGTCAAATTTGATTTAACAATCATTTTGACAAAAATAGTTCTGCTCACAATCGTTGATACTGATAGTTGTTCGCTTTGTTGAAAAACAGAGTAAGGCTTAATCACCATCAAATTTGATTAATCAGTACCTGTGAAACAACCAGGATGACGTCACAATCTCAAGATGATAAGAATAACATCGGCTCACTTTTCAAACCACCCATTCTGAAACGAAATGAATACAACATCTGGGAGAGAAGGATGGGTCACATCCTTGCTCAACAGAACACTGGATATTGGAGATCAGTTGTTTTTGTGCCCCATGTTCCTATGGTGCCAAGTGCTGAGGATTCAAAGAAATTCGAACCTAAAAAATATGAAAACTATACTGAAACTGATTTTCAAAAGTTTGAATTGGATGCCAAAGCATTTAGCATCATAGCATCTGCATTACCCAATGAAATCTATGCTGGACTGTTACATTGTAACAGTGCCAAACAGCTATGCGATGCACTTAAGGAACAATTCAGGGGAACTGAAGAAGTTATTGAAAACAATAGGGAAATTCTGGATCAGCAGTATGAAACCTTTTATCACATTAAGGGCGAGTCATTGACTCAACAGTTTGAGAGATTCAGCTGTCTCATTAGTGAGCTAAGACTTGTTAAGGTTGAATTTCCTAAATCTACCCAAAATAGCAGGTTTCTTAGATCACTACCAGAAAAATGGGATACAATTGCCTTTGTGACTAGAAACTCTGTTGAGTTCAAAGACCTAACACTGACCCAACTTCATGCTAGACTCCTGACCTATGAAAGGGAGTTAAACCAGAAAAAGAAGTTGCAAGAGTCTGGCAAAGTTACAGATGACTATTCATTTGGTAACACAGCTCTTCTGGGTCAAGAAGAGTCTGGCAGTAGTAAGGATCAGAGTTATGATCATTTTATTGACATAACTGCTGGAGGTAATTTCAACTCTGATCCTTACTCATCCAACTTTGCTTTCACAGCAAGTGGAGAAAGCCAGAACTCTGATAATTGGTGCTTTGAACTCAATGATTTGCAACACTTTGATCCCACTTGTTGGATTGAACCCTATCAGAGGAACAGATAATTAAAGCCAAAACTGGATCAGAGCAGTGGATCCAGAATAAGCAGACGATTACAGTTAGTTCATGCAAATCTCTCCCCTTGAAAGTGGTTTTATATCTGCTGACCTCCTATCTGCTGATCTTACTAAGTGCTGTCCTACAACTGCTGCTTTGCATCTACTGACAAATGTCAAAGACTGATGGAAGACCAAAGCTCTGCTGACTCAATCTACTGCCTTGAGTCAAGTACTGCTGATCCGGACAGGCACTGCTGGGTTCACAGCAGTGGAAGGATGCAGCAGCTGTTTAAGGGTCTTTTATGTAAAGAAATGTAATAGCAGTAGTTAGTAGATCAGAGTTTGTATAGATCAGAGGTTAGAGTTTGTTAGGAGGTTAGATGTCACTTTCATGGTGACGTCAGCTAAGATGCTCAGTGGTTTGCAAGTGCCTATAAATAGTTCAGTACTTTGTACTGTTCTATTAGCTCTTTCACCACATCGTCTTCTTTGCACGAACAAACTACTGAGCTCTGGCTGAGGGGGAGTTTGCATTCATTCATCAATCATTGTAATCGTTGTTGAAACAAATTCAATCTTTCGATTCATTGTGTAAAGATGTTTGATTAAAGTATTACTCTCGTTTGATTGTATGCAAAGTTTGTTTTTATCTTAATTCCGCTGCACATCTCTTTCATTTCCATCTAAATTTCAAACGAAAATACAATAAAAAAGAAACTCAGATCCAACAATTGGTATCAGAGCTTGGACAGTCAAATTTGATTTAACAATCATTTTGACGTAAATAGTTCAGCTCATAACAGTTGATACTGATCGTTTGTTCGTCCGTTGAAAAACAGAGCAAGGATTAATCACCATTAAAGTTGATTTCTCAGTGTCTGTAAAACAACAAGAATGACGTCACAATCTCAGGATGATAAAAACAACATCGGCTCGCTTTTTAAACCACCTATGCTAAAGAGAAATGAGTACAACATCTGGCAGAGGAGGATGAGTCACATCCTCGCTCAACAAAGCACAGGTTGTTGGAGGTCTGTCATTTATGGTCCCCATGTTCCTTCAGTGCCAAGCGCTGAAGATGCTAAAAAGTTCGTTCCAAAACCAGTTGAAAATTATACCGAAACCGACTTTCAAAAGATCGAACTAGATGCTAAGGCTTTTAGCATCATAGCATCAGCGCTGCCCAATGAGATATATGCTGGACTGTTACACTGTAACAGTGCCAAAGAGTTATGGGACGCACTTAAGGAACAGTTTGGTGGAACCGAAGAAGTCATAGAAAACAATAGGGAAATCCTGAAATAACAGTATGAAACATTTTGCTACGTTAAAGGTGAATCACTAACGCAACAATTTGAGCGTTTCAGTTGTCTCATCAGTGAACTGAGGCTTGTTAACACTACTTTTACAAACTCAACTCAAAATAGCAGGTTCCTCAGGTCACTGCCAGAAAAATGGGACACCATAGCTTTTGTCACCCGAAACTCACCTGAATTCAAGGATCTGACCTTGACCCAACTCCACGGTCGACTCCTGACTTACGAAAGGGAGTTGAACCAGAAAAGGAGGTTACAAGAGTCAGGAAAAGTTACCGATGATTACACTTTCGGTAATACTGCTCTTCTGGGTCAAGAAGAATCTGGGAGCAGTGGTAAGGATCAGGGTTATGATCACTTCATTGACATAACTGCTGGTGCAAATTTTAACAACCCTGATCCTCACTCTGCAAGTTATGCATTCACTGCAAATGAAAACCAGATGTCAGATAATCTAAGCTTTGAACTCAATGATTTACAACATTTCGATCCCACTGACTTAGAGGAAATGGACATCCTGCACCAACTGGCTTTGCTAAGTGTTAGAACTAGCAAATTTTACAAGAGAACAGGGCGAAAATTCCCAGGTTTGCATGGGAATCTAAGGGTTGGGTTGGATAAATCGAAAATCAAGTGCTACAAGTGTAATAGGTTGGGACATTTCGCTAGGGAATGTAGGAATCAAACTACTGGTCCCATAATTACTCATCCTAGCTCAAATCCTAGACCTCAAAACCAAAGCACTGTGCACTATGCCAGTATACCCCAGCAGCTCAAGTGAACACTGCTCACTATGTTGCTGCCCCTGTGCCAGTACACTATGTCCAAACTACTGTTCCACAAATCCAATATGTTCAAACCCCTGCTCCCCAGGTACAAGTGCAAACTGTTGCACCTCAAACCACTGCTCCAGCAGCAGCACAACCAGATCAACAAAGTTTTTTCACTCAAGGGTTTGTTGACTGGAGCAGTATGCCTGATGATCTTAGTGATGAAAATTTTGCACTCTATGCTTCTAATGATTCTTCACATGATGAGTTTTGTTTGATGGCATTAGAGTCAAAACAGGAAGGGGTTGAAGCTGAGGAGGAACAGCAGTGCTTTGAAACAGTGGAAGAGGTGACTGAAGCAGTGGTTACTGCTGTGGCTGGTGAACTACTGTTGGGAGAAAGTTCAGGTACCCTGATTGAACCAATGACAGATCCATGGTCCGTAGAGGACAAAGAAGAAGAGAAAGAAGAAAAGGCTGGTGAAAAGAAGTTAAAAGCTGATGATGAAGAAGATCATCAATGTGATTGTGCAATGATGGCAGCTGCCAAGGGAGCTTCTGCATGCTTTGGTATGTAGATAGTGGAGGCTCCAGGCACATGACAGGATGTAAAGCCCTCCTCAAAGACTTTAAAATCCATGGAGGGGGTGATATATCCTTTGGGAATAATAGTAAAGGGAAAGTTCTGGGGTCTGGTACAGTGCAGTCTGGAAAAGTAAAATTTGAAAATGTCAATCTAATAGACAATCTAAAATTCAACCTTCTGAGTGTGTCCCAAATGAGTGACAAGGGATTTGGGTCATTCTTCACAAAAGACTGTTGTAGGATTGTTGGACCAGAAATGGTCAAAAAGATTGAAGCAATAATCAAAACTGGTCAAACTAAACTTGTTGCTCAAAGAAGTGGCAATGTTTATGTTGTTGACATGTCAAAAGAGTGTCCTAGAGCTGATGCCTGTCTGTTCTCAGCTGCCTCTAACAAAGAGACAGAACTTTGGCACAAAAGGCTGGGGCACACAAATCTTAAGACAATCACAGAAATTTCAAAAAATGGTTTGGTGAGAGGCCTGCCACAAAAATTGTTTTCATGTCCTGAACATTGCATTTCCTGTTTAAAAGGAAAACAGCATAAAAGTTCTTACAAGTCCATTGAAGAGTCCAAAACAACCCAGTGTTTGCAAATGCTACACATGGATTTGTTTGGCCCAGTTCAAGTCATGAGCCTCAAAAAGAAAAGATATTGTTTGGTTATTGTTGATGACTTTTCTAGGTTCACATGGACTTTCTTTTTGCACTCAAAAGATGAAACTGCAGGCATTTTGCAAGACTTTGTAATACAGGTTGAAAAGCAATTTGACCTTCCAGTCAAAAGCTTCAGGAGTGACAATGGCACATAATTCAAAAATAGGGAGTTGGATGCCTTCTGTGTGAAGAAAGGGATTGTAAGGCAGTACAGCATCCCAAGAACACCAGAGCAGAATGGGGTAGTGGAAAGGAAGAACAGAACTCTGATTGAGGCTGCCAGAACCATGCTTGCAGATTCAGGTTTGCCATTGACTTTCTGGGCAGAGGCAGTAAACACTGCTTGCTATGTTCAGAACAGAGTTTTAATAAACCCCAGGCACAAAAAGACTGCCTATGAAATTCTGTATAAAATTAAACCACTGATCTCATATTTCAAAGTGTTTGGCTGCCCATGCTTTATTTTGAACTTAAAAGATTCCATTTCAAAATTTGCAGCCAAAATTGATTGTGGTTATCATCTGGGATACTCAACCACTGCCAAGGCCTACAAAGTGTTCAATACACGGACCAAGGCAGTGGAGGAGACTTTGAATGTTAAGTTCAATGAACTCTCATCAATGAAAATCCCAGCAAACCCTGCAGATCTGTTTGATCTTGAAAAATTCACTTTTGAAAATACTGCTGTCAAGACTAACAGTGCAGGTCCATCAGAGGATACAACACCAGACTATGGGTATGAAATCATCATCCCTCAAAGGTCTGCCACAAAGGGAAAAGCACCAGCTGTTCATAACAGTTGTGAAAGCTCAACCACTGCTACCTCAACAGTTGTTGACCAAAGTAGCTCATCAACCACTGCTTCCACATCTTCAAACACTGCTGACAAAAGTCCTCAAACAGTGGATAAAAGTCAGCAGTTGTCCACTTCATTACCTCCTATACCACCACCTTTTGAAGCCACTGCTGGATCATCAAAGTCCTCAGCAGTGGTTAGCTCAGATGATACACATTTGCAGCCTTCACCAACCAATGCCATCATACCATACCAAGGAGATTTAATCTTCTTGAGATCTCATCCACCTGATCAAATCATTGGCAACATAAATGAAGGGGTGCTCACAAGAAGCCAAACCCAAAACATTTGTCTTTTTGCTGGTTTTCTATCACTCCATCAGCCAGTCAAGTACCAAGAGGCACTGAAAGACAACAGCTGGGTAGAAGCCATGCAAGAGGAGCTCCAACAGTTTAAAAGACAACAAGTATGGGAGCTTGTACCACTGCCAGAAGAGGTTAGTCCCATTGGCACAAAGTGGGTCTTCAAGAACAAAACTGATGAAAGGGGTATTGTTGTCAAGAATAAAGCCAGGCTTGTGGTTCAAGGTTACAGACAGGAAGAGGGGATTGATTATGATGAAACATTTGCCCCTGTTGCAAGATTAGAAGCAATTAGACTATTCCTGGCCTTTGCTGTCAACCACAATATGAAGGTGTTTCAAATGGATATCAAAAGTGCTTTCCTCTATGGTACAATTCAAGAAGAGGTGTATGTTTGTCAACCTCCAGGTTTTGAGGATCCATTTTATCCAGATCATGTCTACAGGCTAAACAAAGCCTTGTATGGCCTGAAACAAACACCAAGGGCCTGGTATGAAACTCTTTCCAACTTCCTACTCTCAAATGGTTTCAAAAGAGGTACCATTGATAAAACACTGTTCTTAAAATGGAGAGGGAAGGATTTAATGATTGTCCAGATTTATGTGGATGACATTATTTTTGGAAGCACATGTAACTCAATGTGTGAAGAGTTTAGAGAACTCATGACAGCTGAGTTTGAAATGAGTGCAATGGGTGAGCTGCAATGCTTTCTTGGTCTCCAAGTACAGCAAATGCAAAATGGAACTTTCATTCATCAAAGCAAATATGCTAAAGAACTTTTAACCAAATTTGACATGAATGATTGTAAACCATGCAGCACACCCATGGCAACAAATAAGCTGGTCATGTCTGATGAAAAGGATGAGCTGATTGACCAAACACTTTATAGAAGCATGATTGGGTCTTTATTGTACCTAACTGCATCTAGACCAGACATCATGTGTTTGTGCAAGAAGTCAATCAGCTCCCAGAAAATCAAATCTCATTGCTGTAAAAAGGATCTTCAGATACATAAAAGGTGCTCCCACACTTGGTATCTGGTATCCAGCTAATGGGAACATCAAGCTTTCAGGTTTCTCAGACAGTGACTTTGCTGGATGTCACACCACAAGGAAGTCCACATCAGGAGGGTGCCAGTTTCTAGGTGATTGCTTAGTCTCATAGCAAAGCAAAAAGCAAGCAGCTGTTTCAACATCCACTGCTGAAGCTGAATACATTGCTGCTGCAAGCTGTACAGCCCAACTCCTGTGGCTTCAAAATCAGTTAATGGATTTTGGTATCACTGCCTTGAAGACACCACTCATGTTGGACAGTCAGGCAGCAGAAAATATCATCAAAAATCCAGTTTCCCATTCAACCACCAAACACATCGACATCAGACATCACTTTGTGAGGGATTGCTATGAAAAAGGTTTGATTTCTCTGCATTATGTCCCAACTAAAGACCAGCTGGCTGATGTGCTCACAAAAGCACTTGATACAGCCACTTTTGAAAGCTTGGTCTCTAGAATTGGGATGCTGAACATGGAATAACAAGCAACATCTTGTTTTTCTATGAATAAAAGCAACAAAATGTTTTCAGAAAATCAAAATTCCATCCTTAAAAATAGCTAAAAATGAAGTTTTTCATTAAATCCTTAAAAGTCTGTCATTAACCACTGATTGTTCAAAAGTCTGCTCTACTTCAAAAGTCTGTCCACTGCTGAAAGTCAACCCCTGCTCTCTCATTACTTTGAAAAACTATGTTGTTTAAAAGCAGTGTCTTATCCACTGATATGCTATCCACTGATAGTGAAAATCATCCACTGCTTTCATACCACTGCCTTCATCTGTCCCTATCACACAAGTACTGTCCTTCACTTTCACCAGGGGTTGTCACGTGGACAGTACATATTGGTCAGATCTTTTGTAACAGCTGCCACCTCAGCATTCACTTTCTTCCCTATAAAATCCCCCACTCACCACCAAAACAGGGTTTTACTGTCGAATTGAATTCTTAAAAATTCTCTTCTCAAAGCAGTTTTTCATCTCATTTCTTCACAAATTTCTTCGATCAATCATCCTCAAAATGACAAAATCAAAGAAATCTTCAAAACCCTCATCCAAATCCTCATCGAAAACAGCCTCTCAAAAGGCAATCTCCACTGAAATTCCACATAAACCATCTCACAATCTCCTGGGTCTTCTCACAAAACCAGGAACCACCAAAGTTTTCGATTCCATCATTGATCTCATGGCAAAATCAAAGTACAAAACTTTGTTCACTGCCGATGCACCAATCTATTTGGCGACCCAAAGGGAGTTCTGGAAAAATGCAACCCTTGAAAAACAAGGAGACACTGCAACCACCATAAACTCTTCTATAAAGGGTAAAGCTGTCCAAATCACGCCACAATCCATTTCAGAGGTCTTTCAACTCGGTGATCAGGAAGGTAAAATTTCTTTCACTAAAAACGAGTTACAAACTGACTTCATTGAGAGAGGGTATGAAGCCACAATGATGAAGAAAATTACCTTAGAAAAAGGTTATTTTCCTTCTGCAACCAGATTTTTATTTCATACCCTCCTACTATGTGTTTCAAACAAAACCACTTCTTTCAATGAAATCCCTTTAAAGATTCAAAATCTCGGATATGCAATTCTTCAAGGAGAAAGTTTTAACTATTCTAGGGAAATTTTTAAAGATTTGGTTAATAATGTTGAAACAAAATCATTCTTACTATTTCCAAGGTTCTTAAGTTACTATTTTACAAAGAAATCCAGTAAGGATGATTTAGCTATAATAAACCAAGGTGATTCTACTAAAATAAACAGTTTAACAACTGAAACTTTTTCAAGAATGTTAGCACCTTGCAAAACACAAGCAGAGGTGCCTGAGCAGATTTTAGCAGTTACAACTGCTACTCAGGTATCTGCTGCCGAGCCCACTACTCAAGGTGATCAAAGCAGCAGCACAACTGCTTTGAAACCCACACCTACTATCTCCGAAAAGCCAAAAAGAAAAACTCAAAAACCCACAAAACACATCAAAAAGGCAACTCTGGAGGATGAGATACCAGAGCTCCTGCCAGTGACAACACAAAAGTCACAAGACACCACTGCTGCTACTTCCTCACAGCAGTTGGTACAAATATCTCAACCCATAACCACAACTCCTCCTGCTTCTTCACAAAAAGAACAGGTTGTACAAATAGGGTCTCCACATCATGATGCTCTGGAAACACTCGTTTCTATCATCCACAGCTCAATACCCGGGGCAACTCCACTTTCTACACCACCCTTCACATCCACAATTCCTCCACCAACTAAACTACTGTTGGATGCAATTGATTTGAACCAGGCATTAACCAGTCCCTCTCAATCACCTATCAATGAGAATATGCCTCAACCACTGACTGGGTCTGCTGTATCAATCTTTGCTAACCTACCAACACAACCTGAGGAGGTTACACCCCATGAGTTACAAGTAACTCTTGGTGGTAATCCAAGTGAAGCAGCCACTACAACTGTTGAACCTACAGGTTTACAGTTGGACAGTGGTTACATTAATAAGACTTCCTTGGAGGCAATTCCTTTTATAGCACCTCTGCCAACCACCAGTGGATTTATTTATCCTACTGGCAACATCAAAAGGTTGTCAAGTGTTGAAGGAAGAAGACCCCAGTACCAAGAAAAAGGGGCATCAGTGGTTAATGTTTGGAGTATACTCCCTACATCTACCACTGATAAAACCACTACTAGTGGGAAATCAGATGATCCCATTAACTTGGGTGATGGTTTAAAGTACCAGAAATTGACGGATCGTATTGCAAAGCTTGATAACTCTGTTGCAGAACTCAAAGATATGCTACACCAGGTGTTACAAGTTCAGAAGGTACAATCAACTGCTGTTCCACCTCAAGCACCTGCTCCACAAAGGGCACCTGCTACAAATGAGCTCTGGAATCTATTTCAATCTTTTCTCCAACAACAAGCACAATTAGCAGATCAGCAACATGAAAAACATGTACAACAGCTGAGAAATGCAATGGAGTCAAGGTTCAAGAACACTCAGGCTGATTTAAAGGCTCTCAAAACTCAGATCTTGCACACCACTGGCACTGCTCCTCTAAAAGTACGTTACATTTATCAACTCCCAGAAGATAATGCCAAAAGGGGGGAGAAAATTAAGGAGTGGAAAAAGAAGGGTATAGAGGATGGTCTTTATCTTGAACCAGAAAATTCAAACATGACCAAAAAGATCCCTTTGCCAGATGGCAGCAAGAAAATTGATGTGACAACAAATGCACTAGCAGAAGCAGTTGCAAGTGTAAAAAGGGATAGAGAGGCCAAAAGGAAAGCCATGGTGGACAGAATGGATCATCCAGATCAGGGTACTTCTGGGTCAAAGGATCATGAAAATCCTGTTGAGGAAAAGAAGAAGCCTACTAGAAAAGTAAGGCAACCCAAATCCATTCCAACCAGACGTTCAAAGTCTGCTAAAAAACCACCATACAAAACAGCTGATGCAACTGGAGTTACAAAAACTACTGCTTGCCAAACAGTTGTTCCATCAACACACACCACTTCAACACACACAACATCCACTGCTTTACCATCATCACCACCAAAAACAACACCTGCTGACATACAGCAGAAGACAGCAGATGTTATAACATCTGTTGTAATGACAACAGTGGTTGAAACACCAGTTGTTTCAACAGCTGTTAGTCAATCACAATCCACTGCCACTACATCTACCACCACTGTTCCATTCAAAACATCATCAGTCTCTCCTAAACCAAAAAGGAGAAGGCTAATTTTAAAAGATGATGACACATCTCCATCACCAACATCTTCAAAATCCCTATCACTTGTCACTATTCCAAAACCCATACCTCTCTCTTCAGCTCAAATTGTAAAATCACTACCTCCTGCTGGTGTCTCATTTCCTCTGGAACTCATTGCAGTCAGAGAAGAAATCAAATCCTTTTATTATGAAGATGACCCAGCCAAAAGGAGTTTACCATCAATTGCAAATTATCCCAGGCCTAACAATATTGAAGAATACTTGAAACTTAAGGCCAAACAAGCAGAGGATATTGCAATCAAAAATAGAAAAGGGAAATCTGATAGAGAATTTCAACAAAACTATCAGTTTTTACTCTCACAAGTCAATGCTATGGAGCGTTTTGCTAAAAATGTATGTCAGAAAATTTCAGAAAGGGCAGATGAGTCCTTAAGGAAAGACTACATTGAAAACCTCATGACCTACAAGAAATACAAGGGGGAGAAACACATGTACAAGAACTGGACCATTCCTGAGCTTGAAAAAGAAGCAGCCAGGATTCAAGACATGATCAAAAATAAGGTCAAGCAGACTCCTCCTGAAAAATTCAAACAATTTGAAGCCGAGAAAATGTTAGAGTTGAGGAGAATGAAAGAAGAGCTAATTGCAGCTGATTATGGGTCAAAGAACTCTGTGACAAAGTGGGGAGAAGATAGAGTCAGGGCAACCTATAAAAAATTAGAGGAACTTAGAAAGAAAGATCCAAGAGTTCCACAAAAGCCTGACTATTCCAAAGCAGAGGTCTCAAAAAGACCACCAAAGCTGCAAGTCAAAAGAACCACTGCTCCAGCTGGTGCTGCCATCTACAAAAGAAGGAGCAAAAACCAGTTTAGCATGGAAACAATTCAAGATCTATTAGCTGGAGATGCCATTGTAAAAGCAGGCACGGAAGTAATGATAAAAGAAGATCTTGAATTGGAACAATCTGCAAGTGCTGCTCAGTCAGTCATGAATAGGCCAGCCTCTCCAAATACTTCTGCAAATAAACATCTCCCAAGAAACCCACCAGGCTCAAAAATACAAAAGTGGGAAACTGACAAACAGACCTGTGTATTGACTTTGCTCAGGTCTGGTGGAGAAGTGGATAAAATATCAAGGGAACAAGCTCTTGGCCTGAGTCTTGAAGATTTGCAGGATCTCCTTGATCTTCCACTTAGCAGGGATGATGAAGATACAGATGCCCTAGACTTTGAATTACAATTTAAAGGTCAGATAAGGGAGCTGTTGATGAGGCAATAAAGCATTCCACAAATAATGAAGAGTTTTGGCATTATCTGTTCCAGGGGGAGATTGTTGGGATTGAACCCTATCAGAGGAACAGATAATTAAAGCCAAAACTGGATCAGAGCAGTGGATCCAGAATAAGCAGACGATTACAGTTAGTTCATGCAAATCTCTCCCCTTGAAAGTGGTTTTATATCTGTTGACCTCCTATCTGCTGATCTTACTAAGTGCTGTCCTACAACTGCTGCTTTGCATCTACTGACAAATGTCAAAGACTGATGGAAGACCAAAGCTCTGCTGACTCAATCTACTGCCTTGAGTCAAGTACTGCTGATCCGGACAGGCACTGCTGGGTTCACAGCAGTGGAAGGATGCAGCAGCTGTTTAAGGGTCTTTTATGTAAAGAAATGTAATAGCAGTAGTTAGTAGATCAGAGTTTGTATAGATCAGAGGTTAGAGTTTGTTAGGAGGTTAGATGTCACTTTCATGGTGACGTCAGCTAAGATGCTCAGTGGTTTGCAAGTGCCTATAAATAGTTCAGTACTTTGTACTGTTCTATTAGCTCTTTCACCACATCGTCTTCTTTGCACGAACAAACTACTGAGCTCTGGCTGAGGGGGAGTTTGCATTCATTCATCAATCATTGTAATCGTTGTTGAAACAAATTCAATCTTTCGATTCATTGTGTAAAGATGTTTGATTAAAGTATTACTCTCGTTTGATTGTATGCAAAGTTTGTTTTTATCTTAATTCCGCTGCACATCTCTTTCATTTCCATCTAAATTTCAAACGAAAATACAATAAAAAAGAAACTCAGATCCAACACCACTAACTTAGAAAAAATGGACATCTTGCATCAATTGGCATTGCTTAGTGTGAGAACAAGTAAATTCTATAAAAGAACAGGGAGAAAATTCCCAGGGTTACATGGGAATTTAAAAGTGGGGTTGGATAAGTCAAAAATCAAGTGTTATGAGTGCAATAGGCTAGGTCATTTTGCTTGGGAATGCAGGAGTCAAACCACTGGTCCAATTATAACTCATCCCAGCTCAAACCCTAGACCACAACACCAAAGCACTGTGCATTATGCCCAATATACCCCTGCAACCCATGCTAACACTGCTCACTATGCTGCAACCCTTGTGCCTGTGCATTATGTTCAAACCAGTGTGTAACATCTGTGCTTGTAATCATTGTGAACAGTTTAGTTATCAATAAAACAATGTTATTTGATCCCAATGTTTGTTTGTTATGTTTTACATTTTTCATGTTTTGACTTTTATTCAATTTCAAACTCTATATCGCTTTCTGGAGAGTTATACGCAAACTGGTGCGTAAACGTAATCAGTTTATTGCGACAAATACTCCGGAACTTCAACATATACTTAACATACCTTAAATAACCTTAAATAACCTTTACATAACTTAGAAATAAGTTTTAAAGGCTTTGGTATGGCAAAAACAAGTTAATTCGCTTACAGGGACTAAACTTGACAAACAGCGAAAGTATGCCAATTTGAACTGTAACGAACCTTCCGGAACATGACCATAAGTTAAACACACCTTAAATATCCTTTATATAGCTTAGAAATAGGCTTTGAGGGGTTCGGTGTGCTAAAATAAACTTTTGGGTCATTCAGGGACTAAAAGCGTCAAAAAGTGCACAAGTTTGCACTTTCGCGCATAACTTACGTTCTGAATACATCCGTACATCCAAAAATTTATGTAAGCACTAAAATATTTTATTTTAGTGTTTGGCATAAGAAAAATCCATTCGTCGCGCAATTTGGATCGTTTTTCACGCTTATGCGCATTCCGTCGTAATTAAGCGAACATCGCGATCGTACGACCAAACGAACCAACATCCGGCATATTTTTGAGCATGTTTCATGTCCAAAATGTTTAGGCATCATTTTAGGGCCTTAACGTTGGCTTAACGGGCCTTAAACGTGTCGAAAATGGCTTTAATGCATAACAGGGACCAAAACTGTCATTTGTGAAAGTTTGTTTCTGACCAGACAGACCAGGCGGCCCGCGTGGGTTTAATGAGTCCCCTTACGTGGCCCGTGTCAGTTTCCCAGATCAGATAAGATGAATTTAACCGCAGATTACAGCTGTTAAGCACCCAAAAACTGACCCACACTTGCCCTTTCAGTTCATGAGGGGCCATTTTAAGTCACCACAAGGTTTCAACAAGTGTATGGACAAGATCAAAGCACGTTATTCGAGGAACGATCCTAATGGTGGTCCATTTCCTATAAATACCCACCAACATCACTTGCAAAACCCACACAAATCTGATCTCAAAGCTCTAAGTTGAAGTCATTGCTTCATGCCTGAGCTATTCGATCAAGATTTACTAGCGGGGACCCTTTGTAAGTGTTCCTTCGTTCTTTATTGCTTTTCTAGTCCGAAAGTCAAACTATGTTTGACTTTCTACGTTGACCAGTTTATGGTCAATGCGAAGTTCGTTTGCACTTCATAACGTGAGCGTGATCACGATGGTTATAGTCCCTAGAGACTATACCTACTGATTACCACGTTATCTAGGCTTAGTGACGAGTCGTAGTTTCGGCCAAAATGCACATTCTTGCGTATTTTGTAACCAAACTACTCTTAGGTATCAAAACCGTTTGTTTTGATACCAAACCTGTTTTCTAAACTTAGTTAAGCATGTTTTAACATGCTTAGCTCGTCACTTTTAGTTTAGTGCTTATATAGGGTCGTAAGGTAAGCGATCTAAACAATCGCTTATGCTTTCGAACCCGACCCGTTTGGTCGATCATTAGGATCCGACCAAGCACATTAGGTGACCATAGCTTATAGGGAATAACCTTCCGAGGTTATACCTTACGGTCACATCGTTTGAGTAGTTGTATGATAGGTAGTATATATGCCTTAGGTAAATTACCAAAATACCCTTTTTGCGCCAAAATTCATTTTAAGCATATGTAACATAACTTTTGGTATCTAAACTGATTTGGTAACAATATTAGACATGTTAAGGCATATTTTACTTGTCATAGAACTAGTTAGGCATTCCGAACGCATTTTACGCGAACGACGCGTTAAAGTAGCATAAGCTACCTAAACGGGTCGTAATGGGTCATAAGCACTTAGTTTAGGTTTCATTTTAGTATGAAGGCTTTGTTAAACCATATTACACGAGTCTGCATACTCGTTTGGTTTACGAACCCTCATCCTATCCAATCCTCTGATTTAGGTCCGGTATATTAACATAGTTACCTATATTAGGTGCCGTTTGATATCCGTGATGTCTAGCATTGTTTGGTTGTTACTCAAGGACTACTAAGCAATCTCAAGTGAGTACATAGACCACTCTTTTACTGTTTTCCAAACATTTTGGGGTGAAACACATGTGCATACTTGTTACTTTCGTGCCTTTCATGCTTTCATATCATATGCTTGTTATGTTCATTAGTACATTATAGTACATGATTTCATTACATTTTATGCTATGTATGTCCATTGTGTGCATACTTAGTACATCGTTTTACATTACATTTCATGCTATGTATGTCCATTGTGTGCATACTTAGTACATCGTTTTACATCACATTTCATGCTATGTATGTCCATTGTGTGCATACTTAGTACATTGTTTTACATTACATTTCACGCTATGTATGTTCATTTGATTACATACTTAGTGCATTGTTTTCACATTCTTACATTTTTGGTATGACATTTGGTTTGTTCAAATGGGACAATATACATTCATTAACATTAGCTACGCCGCTCGTTAGTAGGTAATGGTACCATAGGACTTGACAACTCCCATTCCTGAACCCTAGGTTTGTTTGGGTGGAAGGAGTGACCGAATTCGATAAACATAACACAGATAAACCTTTAATTTGTTTAAAGGTCTATCACCACAGTCACAAGGCTTGGATGTATGCATTTCCACAATACCGCATAGATGTTTGTATCAATATAGCATGCATTTGTTCCACAAAACATAACTTTGACTTAAACTATGTTTAATTCAATACCCTGTTTTTGTGCATTTTACCTATGGTTTAGTTGATATATTTCACATGCCATATATGATATTTTTGGATACACATTATATGATTTACATTAAACATAACATTTTGACATTGATATACACATTTGGTGATTTACATTAAACGCGGACATTTGGATATGGTTTACACAACAACACTTGACAATTGATTTATACATGAACGATTTACATTGGTGGTTGGTTTGGGTAAATGTTTTGAGTAACGAGGCGTGTGTAATATGGTACAAACATGGTGGATACGCCGCTGGTACTTCCTATATATAAGTGTTTGTATAATATTACATATCGTAGCGTTATTTAAATCATTTCAGTATAGACATATTACATTTTACACGAATAACATATTCTTCACAAGACATTGTTTTACAAAACAGTTTATTTTATACAACTCATTTTATTTGGTTATTTCATTAACCATACTCCTTTCTTTTATATAATCTGATTTCTTATCGAGTTTTCATATGACTTATAAAAGAAAACACTTAACAAGATTCATGACAAATTTTTATTAAACCTTTCTTCTAAAACCCAAGTCATGAATCCTATTTTCACAAAACCTATGTATCTCACAGGCATTTTTATGCTGACGTACCTATTTTCACATGTGTTTTCAGGAGCTGTTGCTTAGGATGATGATCGTGACACTAGGGCGGACCTGTGCCTTAGAGACTAAAAATAAAGATAGACTTAGTTTAATTATGTTCTGAACTCTTTATTTCCTGTTTTGAGACAATGTAATTCGCTTGTTTGATAAATAAAATATAACTTTGTATGCCATGGTTGTGAAATAATAATTCTGTTACAACACTCGCCGACGTTTCCGCCACGATTTGATGTTCTACGTGGTCGGGGTGTGACAGAAAAGTTGGTATCAGAGCCAATGGTTATAGGGAATTAGGTTATTAGTAATGCTTTGACCTAGACTATAACCTTTCTAGGACCCCGACACAAGTTATCTTGTGTTTAGATTTTAAAACATGCACTTCACCTATCCTTAGGTGATAACCACAACGGGAACATCAAGTTCGAATCCGCTTTGAAAATTAATCATCTGTTTTTGGATGATTGATTACTAGGTTTTGAACCCTCTGTTGTAAGGTATTGAACCCTTCCAGTTTGATTTTTGGCCTTGTGCCTTTCAAATTTTCAAAATCTCATCAAAGTTTTGGGTTCTAAATAGTGTGAACACGTGCAAACTGGAAGAGTGAATGCCTGTACCCTGGGTTTTCTGTCTAAGGCTAGAGTGTTCATACAAATCCACATAATCGGACCAGTCACTCTTACCTGGGAACTCTTGGGGTGAGTGTTCACTTATAGGCGAGCATGTCTTCGCTATACATTATTTTTGACCCATTTACTTTGATTAGTCACTGTGTGTCGTTTGTTTGCTTTGTGATGCGGACAAATGACCACCATCTTTGCTTTTGTTGATTTTGTTTCATCTTATTCTCTTCATCCAATCATCTCACTCGTTTCCTTTCATGTTTCCTCTTTTAGAATGCCTCCTCGACGCGAAAACCAGATAGCGACTGCCGAACTGGCAGAAATTATTGCGCAGCAAATGGCTGCTCAATTCCCAAACCTCTTTGCTCAATGGAACCAAGCCAACAACAACAACAATGCTCCATGAAATTTTAAGAATTTTAACTCGGCTAAACCACTCAAGTTTAGTGGTTTTGAGGGAGCGACTGGGCTTCTTCAATGGTTCGAGAGCATTGAGAATACTTTCCGTCAAGTGCAGTGTCCTGACAATCGCAAGGTCGAGTTTTCTTTGAGTGTGTTTCAGAAGAGCACTCTTACGTGGTGGAACGGGGTTATGAGAGATCGTGGTGCAGAGGTTGCTCTAGCACAGACATGGGCTGAACTTAAGGCCCTTATGATGAGGGAGTTCTGTCCTCGTCATGAACAAGGAGCGTTGGAGAGAGAGAGTTTGATGACTTGAAACAAGACAGTGGCGAGCACATGGCGTATACTGATAGGTTTGAAGAGTTGAGTCTGCTTTACCCAACAATGGTTACCCCACTCGACAAGGCTATCGAAAGGTACATCGATGGTCTACCTGACTCAGTACAAGACATCATTACTGGTAGTAACCCTACCACACTCCGTCAGGCGATCGAGTTAGCAGCGACATTGACTGAGTCGTAGGTTCGAAAGGGAAAGCTGCACAAAAAGGGTGACAAGGGTAAGAAGCAGGCGTCAGACAAGGAGGATGGCAAGAAAGGTGAAAACAAGAAGGGAAAGAATTCTAGTTCCTCAAGAGGGTCTAGGAATCGAAAGGCTTCCCAAAACTATGCCGTTACTGCACAGGCCCAAGCTGCACCAAATCAGCCAGCGCAACCACTAGCCAAGAAACCTTATGCAGGAAATGCACCTTTGTGCAATAGATGCAACAGTCACCATCAGCTGCAATTTCCGTGCCGTTTCTGTACTAACTGTAGGAAGTCAGGTCATCTTGCTGGTGTTTGTAGTTTTGCTCAGAATCAGGCAGTTCAGAACCCGGCTCAACGAGTTGCTCAGCCTCCTACTCAGCAACAGGGTCAAGCTGCACGACCACACTACCCTCCAGGTTCTTGTTACAACTGTGGGGATCTGACCCACTACCGTAATCAGCGTCCAAGATTGGTGAATGCTAACCCAAATCAAAATCAGGCTCAGGTTCGAGGTCGAGTCTTCAACATGAATGCACAAGAGGCACAAGCAGACAATGAAGTGGTGAACGGTACGTTCTTTATTAATAATCAGCCTGCATCTGTTCTTTTTGATCCGGGTGCCGATAAGAGTTTTGTGTCATTATCTTTTGAGCCATTGCTTCACGTGTCTAGAACGAAACTAGGTAAACCTTTGATAGTAGAAGTTGCTAGTGGTGAACCCATTGTTCTTGATTCTGTTCTTCGCAACTGCCAGTTAAACCTCAACGACCATCTTTTTCCTATTAACCTCACGCCTATGCAACTTGGAAGCTTCGACGTTATTGTGGGTATGGATTGGTTAGCCAAGCATCGCGCAAAGGTAGTTTGTTTTGAGAAGATTGTTCATGTGCCGCTTTCGACAGGCGAGATCCTACAGGTTCGTGGTGAGAAACCTGCTGGTGGTCTCAAACTCATGTCTTGTTTTAAAGCTCGGAAGTATCTGCGAAAGAACTATGTGGCCTTTTTAGCACATGTCACAGCAGATAAAGGAAAGGGTAAGTCTATCCAAGATATTCCTGTTGTTCGGAATTATCCTGAAGTTTTCCCTAAAGATTTACCTGGTCTACCCCCAGCACGCCAAGTCGAGTTCCGTATTGATCTCGTACCTGGTGCAAATCCCATTGCCGGAGCACCATATCGTCTTGCACCGTCCGAGATGCAAGAGTTGTCTAAGCAGCTGCAGGAGCTCTCTAACAAAGGTTTTATCCGTCCTAGCTTTTCACCTTGGGGTGCTCCCGTTCTTTTTGTCAAAAAGAAGGATGGATCTTTTAGGATGTGTATCAATTATCGTGAGCTTAACAAGCTTACCATCAAGAATCGATATCCCCTACCTCGCATTGATGATCTCTTTGATCAATTACGGGGTGCTTCTTATTTTTCAAAGATCGATCTGTGATCTGGATATCATCAACTTCATGTGCATGAAGAAGATATTTCCAAGACAGCGTTCCGCACTCGTTATGGGCATTATGAATTCACAGTCATGCCATTCGGTTTGACTAATGCTCCTGCTGTTTTCATGGACTTAATGAATAGGGTCTGCAAGCCTTATTTGGATCAGTTCGTCATTGTTTTTATTGATGACATCTTGATTTATTCTAAGACGCGAGCTGATCATGAGCAACATCTTCGTCTTACTTTGGAACTCCTAAAGAAAGAGCAACTTTTTGCCAAATTCTCCAAGTGTGAATTCTGGCTTAAAGAAGTTCAATTCTTAGGACATATTGTCAACGAACAAGGTATTCATGTAGATCCCTCCAAGATCAGTGCGATCAAGGATTGGGATACGCCTACTACTCCTACTGAGGTTCGTTCTTTTCTTGGTCTGGCGGGTTATTATCGCCGCTTCATTGAAAATTTCTCAAAGATTGCAGTTCCTCTAACTGCTCTAACTCAGAAGAACAAGCCCTTTGATTGGGGATTTAAGCAAGAGGAAGCTTTTCAAAACTTGAAGCAGAAGCTTTGCGACGCGCCTGTTCTGACTTTGCCTGAGGGCAATGATGATTTCGTCGTTTATTGCGATGCATCTAAATTGGGTCTTGGCTGTGTTCTGATGCAAAGGAACAAGGTCATAGCATAAGCATCGAGGCAGTTGAAGATACATGAGAAAAACTACACCACTCATGATCTTGAGTTGGGTGCGGTTGTCTTCGCTCTTAAGATCTGGAGACACTATTTGTACGGTACAAAATGTGTGGTTTTCACGGACCACAAAAGTCTTCAGCATATCTTCAATCAGAAAGAACTCAACATGAGGCAACGACTATGACTGCGAAATTCGCTACCATCCTGGTAAGGCGAATGTCGTAGCCGATGCTTTGTGTCGTAAGGAACGTACTAAGCTTCACTATGTTTGTGTTCAATCTGATATTCAAGCTCGATCCGATATCCAAGCCCGCATTTCTCAGGCTCAACATTCTTGTGTTTCACTAGGTTTGATGGATAAGGAATTTCCCTATCACATAACCCCTGATCTGGAACTGAAGGACAATGGATCGTATTACTTCATGGACCGTTTGTGGGTCCCAAGCCAAGATAACCTTCGCACCTTACTTATGGATGAAGCCCATAAGTCTCGTTATTTTGTTCATCCTGGCTCAGATAAGATGTATAAGGATCTTCGTATTCAGTATTGGTGGCCTGGTATGAAGAAAGACATTGCCTTATATGTATCAAAATGCCTTACTTGTCTTAAGGTTAAGGCTGAACATCAACGTCCTTCTGGTTTATTGGTGCAACCAGAGATCCCAGTTTGGAAATGAGAAAACATTACTATGGATCTCATTACTAAACTTTGACGCACAAAGAAAGGTCATGATGCCATCTGGGTAGTTGTTGATCATCTTACTAAGTCAGCGCATTTCTTGCCAATCCGTGAGGATTTTTCTGCTGACAAACTTGCTAAAATCTATGTGGATGAAATTGTAGCTCGACATGGTGTTCCTTTGAACATCATTTCTGATAGAGATGCTCGTTTCACTTCTCATTTTTGGAGAACCATACAATCTTCTATGGGGACCCAACTTAATCTGAGCACAGCTTATCATCCGCAAACGGATGGTCAATCTGAAAGAACAATCCAGACTCTGGAGGATATGCTTAGAGCTTGTGTGATCGATTTTGGTGGTAGTTGGGATTCACATCTTCCGTTGATTGAATTCTCCTACAACAACAGTTATCACTCCAGCATCAACATGGCTCCTTTCGAGGCTCTTTATGGTCGAAAATGTCGTTCACCTGTCTGCTGGAATGAGATCGGTGAGGCTCAGCTTACTGGACATGCCCTCATTTTAGAGACAACTGATAAGATTAAGAAAGTTCGTGATAACCTTCAGACAGCTAGAAGCCGTCAAAAGAGTTACGCGGACCCAAAATGTAAGCCCTTGGATTTTCAAGTCAGTGACCGTGTATTACTTAAGGTCTCACCTTGGAAAGGTGTGATCAGATTTGGAAGGAAAGGAAAACTTGCACCTAGATACGTTGGACCATTTAAGATCGTCGAAAGAATCGGTAAGGTAGCCTACAGACTTGAGTTACCTCTTGAGCTTGGAAATGTTCATCCAACCTTTCACGTTTCCAATCTCAAGAAGTGTTTAGCTGATGAGAACCTCCACATACCACTTGACGAAATTCGTGTTGATAAAACACTGAAATTTGTTGAGAAGCCAGTGGAAATCATGGAACGTGAAGTCAAGTGGCTCAAACGCAAGCGCATTCCTTTGGTCAAGGTTCGCTGGGAATCTAAACGTGGACCCGAGTTCACTTGGGAACGCGAAGATCAAATGAAAGCGAAGTATCCACATCTATTCCCACGAGTCTCCTCTAAATAAATTTCGGGACGAAATTTCCACAAGTAGGGGAGACTGTAACATCTGTGCTTGTAATCATTGTGAACAATTCAGTTATTAATAAAACAATGTTATTTGATCCCAATGTTTGTTTGTTATGTTTTACATTTTTCATGTTTTGACTTTTATTCAATTTCAAACTCTATATCGCTTTCTGGAGAGTTATACGCAAATTGATGCGTAAACGTAATCAGTTTAATGCGAAAAATACTCCGGAACTTCAACATATACTTAACATACCTTAAATAACCTTTACATAACTTAGAAATAAGCTTTAAAGGCTTTGGTATGGCAAAAACAAGTTAATTCGCTTACAGGGACTAAACTTGACAAACTGCGAAAGTATGCCAATTTGAACTGTAACGAACCTTCCAGAACATGACCATAAGTTAAACACACCTTAAATATTCTTTATATATCTTAGAAATAGGCTTTCAGGGGTTCGGTGTGCTAAAATAAACTTTTGGGTCATTCAGGGACTAAAAGCGTCAAAAAGTGCACAAGTTTGCACTTTCGCGCATAACTTACGTTCTGAATACATACAGACATCCAAAAATTTATGTAAGCACTAAAATATTTTATTTTAGTGTTTGGCATAAGAAAAATCCATTCGTCGCGCGATTTGGATCGTTTTTCACGCTTATGCGCATTCCGTCGTAATTAAGCGAACATCGCGATCGTACGACCAAACGAACCAACATCCGGCATATTTTTGAGCATGTTTCATGTCCACAATGTTTAGGCATCATTTTAGGGCCTTAACGTTGGCTTAACGGGCCTTAAACGTGTCGGAAATGGCTTTAATACATAACAGGGACCAAAACTGTCATTTGTGAAAGTTTGTTTCTGACCAGACAGGCCAGGCGGCCTGCGTGGGTTTAATGAGTCCCCTTACGCGGCCCGCGTCAGCTTCCCAGATCAGATAAGATGAATTTAACAGCAGATTACAGCTGTTAAGCACCCAAAAACTCACCCACACTTGCCCTTTCAGTTCATGAGGGGCCATTTTGAGTCACCACAAGGTTTCAACAAGTGTATGGACAAGATCAAAGCACGTTATTCGAGGAACGATCCTAATGGTGGTCCATTTCCTATAAATACCCACCAACATCACTTGCAAAACCCACACAAATCTGATCTCAAAGCTCTAAGTTGAAGTCATTGCTTCATACCTGAGCTATTCGATTAAGATTTACTAGCGGGGACCCTTTCTAAGTGTTCCTTCGTTCTTTATTGCTTTTCTAGTCCGAAAGTCAAACTATGTTTGACTTTCTGCGTTGACCAGTTTATGGTCAATGCGAAGTTCGTTTGAACTTCATAACGTGAGCGTGATCACGATGGTTATAGTCCCTAGAGACTATACATACTGATTACCACGTTATCTAGGCTCAGTGACGAGTCGTAGTTTCGGCCAAAATGCGCATTCTTGCGTATTTTGTAACCAAACTACTCTTAGGTATCAAAACCGTTTGTTTTGATACCAAACCTGTTTTCTAAACTTAGTTAAGCATGTTTTAACATGCTTAGCTCGTCACTTTTAGTTTAGTGCTTATATAGGGTCGTAAGGTAAGCGATCTAAACAATCGCTTACGCTTTCGAACCCGACCCGTTTGGTCAATCATTAGGATCCGACCAAGCACATTAGGTGACCATAGCTTATAGGGAATAACCTTCCAAGGTTATACCTTACGGTCACATCGTTTGAGTAGTTGTATGATAGGTAGTATATATGCCTTAGGTAAATTACCAAAATACCCTTTTTGCGCCAAAATTCATTTTAAGCATATGTAACATAACTTTTGGTATCTAAACTGATTTGGTAACAATATTAGACATGTTAAGGCATATTTTACTTTTCATAGGACTAGTTAGGCAGTCCGAACGCATTTTACACGAACGACGCGTTAAAGTAGCATAAGCTACCTAAACGGGTCGTAATGGGTCATAAGCACTTAGGTTAGGTTTCATTTTAGTATGAAGGCTTTGTTAAACCATATTACACGAGTCTCCATACTCGTTTGGTTTACGAACCCTCATCTTATCCAATCCTCCGATTTAGGTCCGGTATATTAACATAGTTACCTATATTAGGTGCCGTTTGATATCCGTGATCTCTAGCATTGTTTGGTTGTTACTCAAGGACTACTAAGCAATCTCAAGTGAGTACATAGACCCCTCTTTTACTATTTTCCAAACATTTTGGGGTGAAACACATGTGCCTACTTGTTACTTTCGTGCCTTTTATATCATATGCTTGTTATGTTCATTAGTACATTATAGTACATGATTTCATTACATTTTATGCTATGTATGTCCATTGTGTGCATACTTAGTACATCGTTTTACATTACATTTCATGCTATGTATGTCCATTGTGTGCATACTTAGTACATCGTTTTACATCACATTTCATGCTATGTATGTCCATTGTGTGCATACTTAGTACATTGTTTTACATTACATTTCACACTATGTATGTTCATTTGATTACATACTTAGTGCATTGTTTTCACATGCTTACATTTTTGGTATGACATTTGGTTTGTTCAAATGGGACAATATACATTCATTAACATTAGCTACGCCGCTCGTTAGTAGGTAATGGTACCATAGGACTTGACAACTCCCATTCCTGAACCCTAGGTTTGTTTGGGTGGAAGGAGTGACCGAATTCGATAAACATAACACAGATAAACCTTTAATTTGTTTAAAGGTCTATCACCACAGTCACAAGGCTTGGATGTATGCATTTCCACAATACCGCATAGATGTTTGTATCAATATAGCATGCATTTGTTCCACAAAACATAACTTTGACTTAAACTATGTTTAATTCAATACCCTGTTTTTGTGCATTTTACCTATGGTTTAGTTGATATATTTCACATGCCATATATGATATTTTTGGATACACATTATATGATTTACATTAAACATAACATTTTGACATTGATATACACATTTGGTGATTTACATTAAACGCGGACATTTGGATATGGTTTACACAACAACACTTGACAATTGATTTATACATGAACGATTTACATTGGTGGTTGGTTTGGGTAAATGTTTTGAGTAACGAGGCGTGTGTAATATGGTACAAACATGGTGGATACGCCGCTGGTACTTCCTATATATAAGTGTTTGTATAATATTACATATCGTAGCGTTATTTAAATCATTTCAGTATAGACATATTACATTTTACACGAATAACATATTCTTCACAAGACATTGTTTTACAAAACAGTTTATTTTATACAACTCATTTTATTTGGTTATTTCATTAACCATACTCCTTTCTTTTATATAATCTGATTTCTTATCGAGTTTTCATATGACTTATAAAAGAAAACACTTAACAAGATTCATGACAAATTTTTATTAAACCTTTCTTCTAAAACCCAAGTCATGAATCCTATTTTCACAAAACCTATGTATCTCACAGGCATTTTTATGCTGACGTACCTATTTTCACATGTGTTTTCAGGAGCTGTTGCTTAGGATGATGATCGTGACACTAGGGCGGACCTGTGCCTTAGAGACTAAAAATAAAGATAGACTTAGTTTAATTATGTTCTGAACTCTTTATTTCCTGTTTTGAGACAATGTAATTCGCTTGTTTGATAAATAAAATATAACTTTGTATGCCATGGTTGTGAAACAATAATTCTGTTACAACACTCCCCGACGTTTCCGCCACGATTTGATGTTCTACGTGGTCGGGGTGTGACACAGTGTTCCACAAATTCAGTATGTTCAAACCCCTCTCCCTCAGGCACAAGTACAACCTGTTGCACCTCAACAAACTGCTCTAGCAATGGTTCAACCAGATCAGCAAAGCTTTTTCACCCAAGGCTTTGTTGACTGGAGTAGTATGCCTGATGAACTTGTAGATGAAAGTTTTTCACTCTATGCTTCTAATGATACTTTTAATGATGAATTCTATCTGATGGCATTAGAGTCAATACCAGAAGGGGTAAAAGCTGAAGGAGAACAGCTAAGTGTTGAAACAGTGGATGAAGTGGCTGAAGCAGTGGTTACTGCAATTGCTGGTGAACTACTGCTGGGAGAAAATTCAGAAACCCTGATTGAACCACTGTTTGACCCCTGGTCCAAAGAAGAAAAAGAAGAGAAGGAAGAAGGTGACAAAGAAAAGAGAGTTGATGAAGAAAATGATCATCAATGTGATTGTGCTATGATGGCTGCTGCCAAGGTATCACCTTAGGTTCTTGAAAATCTGTGTTCATACAAATGAATTATTGCATTTGCTAGCATTAAAGAGGTGAATGAAAACCTTAGGGATAAATCTTAACTGATGAAGTCAAATTTGAAAAGTCATTAAAAGAACTTAAAAACAAATTGGCTGAAAAGGATATAGAAATCTGCAGTCTCAAAGAAGAGCAAAGCATAACCAAGAACCAACTCCAAACTATGGTAGAAAAATACCAAGTTTGTAAAAAGGAGTTGGAGTCCACCCAAATCAGTTGGGAAAGATGGGTGGAATCTTGCAAAGGTTATGAGGTCATGCTTGAAAAACAGCTTGAAAGCAATGTCAAGTTTGGAATAGGATATAGAAAATATGATGAACTTGAAAACACTGCTGTAAAACAAGCTTGTTCAACTGAAATAAAACCAACCAACAAGAATGGCCAAGAAGTTAAGATAACTGACAAACTTGGTAACAAAATCACTCTGGAATGATCTGTGGGGTCCTCAACCTTTGAGGAAATTGAGAAATACCAATTTAAACCCACATGGTCTGATGAGTGTGACATTCTTGAAAACTTCAAGCCCATGGATTTCACAACCACTGATGGTGTCACAGCTCCAAAAGCAAAGGTCATTCCTCTCAAAGATATCCCAACAGTAGTTCAAAACTCTGTTGCTAAACAATCTGAGAAAAGGAAGAAAAGAGAAAAGATCAAAAACCTGTTTTGTGATTTTTGTGAAAAGAAGAATCATCTAACAAAAGACTGTTTTCATCTAAAAGCATATGATCTAAACAAAACAAGTGTTATTGTACCTGCTGAAAGCTGCACCATCTGTGGTAAAACAAACCACAAAACTCAAGAATGTGTGTATCTCAAAAACTTTGATGTAAAAAAGAATGAGTACACTGCAAAAACATCCTTGAGTTCATCAACATCATCTGTCAAGTTCACCAAGAATCAACCACTGTTTGTGCCAGTCCAAATAGCTGTTACAAAACAGCTGAACCAAACATCTGTCAAAAGAGATGTTCAGGTGACTGATACACCCCCTGCCAATCAATACAGAAGAGGCAAGGGACAACCACCATACCAAAGGATCCCACATGTTTATGAGGCTTACAAAAGGCCTTCTAAACCAAGAGTGAACAGGCATCCTTTTGGTTATCAGCAGATCATTGGGCAAGACCCCCAACAGTGGTTAGAGAAAAACAGTCCCAAAACTGTCAAAACCCCTGACCTAACCACTGCCCATCCATCAGAACTTAACCTAGACACTGCTGAGACCCCATCCAAAGCCATATTGGCTTTGGAGACCCTAATGAACTAATTCTTTACTACATGTGCAGGGAGCTTCTGCATGCTTAGATAGTCTTTGGTATGTAGATAGTGGAGGCTCCAAGCACATGACAGGATGTAGAGCCCTTCTCAAAGATTTCAAAACACATGGAGGGGGTCATATATCCTTTAGGAATAATAGTAAAGGAAAGGTTCTGGGGTCTGGTACTGTGCAGTCTGGTAAAGTTAAGTTTGAAAATGTCAATCTAATAGACAATCTAAAATTCAACCTCCTAAGTGTCTCTCAGATGAGTGATAAGGGATATGGCTCTTTCTTCACAAAGGATTGTTGTAGAATTGTTGGACCAGAAATGGTTGAAAAGATTGAAGCAATAATAAAAACTGGAAAAACCCAACTTTTTGCTCAAAGAAGTGGCAATGTTTATGTGGTAGATATGTCAAAAGAGAGCCCCAGGACTGATTCCTCTCTGTTCTCAGCTGCATCAAACAAAGAGGCAGGATTATGGTATAGGAGATTGGGGCACACAAATCTCAAGAAAATCACTGCCATTTCAAAACAGGGGTTAGTAAGAGGTTTACCTAAAAAACTGTTCACCTGTTCTGAGCATTGTGTTTCCTGCTTAAAAGAAAAACAACATAAAAGCTCATACAAATCAATTGAAGAGTCCAAAACAACCAAATGTTTGCAAATGCTTCATATGGATTTGTTTGGCCCAGTTAAAGTCATGAGTCTTAGGAAGAAAAGATATTGTCTGGTTATTGTTGATGACTTTTCTAAGTTTACATGGACTTACTTTTTACACTCAAAAGATGAGACTGCAGACATTCTGCAAGACTTTGTGAAACAGGTTGAAAAGCAGTTTGACCTTCCAGTAAAAATCTTCAGAAGTGATAATGGCATAGAGTTCAGGAACAAGGAGTTAGATGATTTATGTGTGTCAAAAGGAATTGTGAGGCAATACAGCATTCCAAGGACACCAGAACAAAATGGGGTTCTTGAAAGAAAGAACAGGACTTTGATTGAAGCTGCCAGAACCATGCTTGCAGATTCAGGTTTGCCATTAACTTTTTGGGCAGAGGCAATAAACACTGCCTGCTATGTCCAAAACAGAGTTTTAATCAACCCTAGGCATCAAAAGACTGCCTATGAACTGCTGTATAAAATAAAGCCATTGATTTCATATTTCAAAGTTTTTGGCTGCCTATGCTTCATTTTAAACTTAAAAGATTCTATCTCTAAGTTTGCAGCCAAAATTGATTGTGGTTATCATCTGGGATACTCAACCACTGCTAACGCCTACAAAGTGTTTAACACAAGGGCCAAAACAGTGGAAGAGACTTTGAATGTAAAGTTCAATGAACTTTCATCAATGAAAATCCCAGCAAACCCTACAGAATTGTTTGATCTTGATAAGTTTACTTTTGAAAATACTGCTGTCAAGACTAATAGTGCAGGTCCATCAAAGGATTCATCATCAGACTATGGGTATGAAGTCATCATTCCTCAACAAAAGTCTGCCTCAATGGGAAGAGCAGCAGATGTTCAAAACAGCTGTCAAAGCTCAACAACTGCTACCTCAACAGTTGTTGACCAAAGTAGCCCTTTAACCACTGCTTCCACATCATCAAACATTGTTGATAGTCCTCCATCAGTAGATAAAAGTCAGCATGTTTTCACACCAGTTCCACCTATTCCTCCACCTCCATTTGAAGCCACTTCTGGATCATCAAAGTCACTAGCAGTGGTTAGCTCAGATGATTCACATCTACAGCCTTCACCATTAAATGCCATTGTTCCATACCAAGGAGATCTAATCTTCTTGAAATCTCATCCACCTGACCAAATCATTGGCAACATCAATGAAGGGGTGCTCACAAGAAGTCAATCCCAAAACATTTGTCTTTTTGCTGGTTTCCTATCTCTCCATCAGCCAGTCAAGTACCAAGAGGCACTGAAAGACAACAGCTGGGTAGAAGCCATGCAAGAGGAGCTCCAACAGTTCAAAAGACAACAAGTATGGGAGCTTGTACCACTGCCAGAGGGTGTAAGTCCTATTGGCACAAAGTAGGTCTTCAAAAACAAAACAGATGAAAGGGGCGTTGTTGTCAAGAATAAAGCTAGGCTTGTGGTTTAAGGGTTCAGACAAGAAGAGGGCATTGACTATGATGAAACATTTGCCCCTGTAGCAAGACTTGAAGCTATCAGATTATTCCTGGCCTTTGCTATCAACCACAACATCAAGGTGTATCAAATGGATATCAAATGTGCATTCCTCTATGGTAAGATTCAAGAAGAGGTGTATGTCTGTCAACCTCCAGGTTTTGAGGATCCATTTAATCCAAATCATGTCTACAAGCTAAATAAAGCTTTGTATGGCCTGAAACAAGCACCAAGAGCCTGGTATGAAACTCTTTCCACTTTCCTACTATCCATTGGTTTCACCAGAGGTAAAATAGATAAAACATTGTTTTTAAAATGGAAAGGAAAGGATTTGATGATTGTCCAGATTTATGTGGATGACATCATCTTTGGAAGCACATGTAACAAAATGTGTGAAGAGTTTAGGCAACTCATGACAGCTGAGTTTGAAATGAGTGCAATGGGTGAACTCCAGTGCTTTCTTGGTCTCCAAGTAAGGCAACTGCAAAATGACACTTTTATCCATCAAGGAAAATATGCCAAAGAACTTTTGAAGAAATTTGAGATGGATGATTGTAAGCCATGCAGTACACCTATTGCAACCAATAACATTGTCATGTCTGATGAAAAGGATGATTTGGTTGATCAAACTTTATATAGAAGCATGATTGGGTCTTTATTGTACCTAACTGCATCTAGGCCAGACATCATGTTTGCTACATGTGCTTGTGCAAGATCCCAGCCAGCCCCTAGAAACTCAAACCTTATTGCTGTAAAAAGGATATTCAGATACCTAAAAGATGCTCCCACACTTGGTATCTGGTATCCAGCTGATGGCAAAAATTAAGCTTTCAGGTTTCTCAGATAGTGACTTTGCTGGATGTGACAAGACAAGGAAGTCCACTTCAGGAGGGTACCAATTCCTAGGCAATTGCTTAGTATCTTGGCTGAGCAAAAATCAAGTAGCTGTTTCCATATCCACTGCTGAGGCAGAGTATATAGCTGCTGCAAGCTGTATAGCCCAACTCCTTTGGCTTCAAAATCAATTATTGGATTTTGGTATCACTGCTCTAAAGACACCTCTCATGTTGGACAGTCAGGCAGCAGAAAATATCATCAAAAATCCATTCTCCCATTCCACCACCAAGCACATTGATATCAGACATCACTTTGTGAGGGATTGCTATGAAAAAGGTTTGATTTCTCTGCACCATGTACCAACTAAAGATCAGCTGGCAGATGTACTAACAAAAGCATTAGACACATCCACCTTTGAAAGCTTGATCTCTAGGATTGGCATGCTAAACATGGAATAACAGGCAAAATCTTGTTTTCTATGAATAAAAGCATTAAAATGTTTTCAGAAAATCAAAAATCCATCCTTAAAAATAGGTAAAAATGAATTTTTCATTAAATCCTTAAAAGTCTGCCATAACCACTGTTTTGGTCAAACATCTGGTCCCTAAAGGTTGTCCACTGCAGAAAGTTAACCCCTGTTCTCTCATTTTCTTGGTAATCGCTGTTGTTCAAAATCAGTGTTTTATCCACTGATAAGGCTATCCATAGATAGTTAAACTCTCCCACTGCCTTCATTATGACCGTTGCAACCACTGATATTTGCTCAATCAGTGGTTTTCAAAACAACTGTCTTCTATTATTCATCTTCTCATCAGAGGTTGGCACGTGGACAGTACATAGTGGTCAGATCTTTGTAACAGCTGCCATGTTAGCATTCACTTTTTCCCTTATAAAACCTTGATCTAAACCCCCCCAAACAGGGTTTTACACTGTCGAATTGAATTCCAAAATTCCTTTCTCAAAGCAGTTTCTGTTAGTACATGATGTCTAAAGCCTACGTCTTAAGTCTAGGGGTCTAAATATGTCAAGTATGTATAGTTTAGGGGGCTGAAATGTAAGTTTATGATGTTTACAAGGGGTTCCGTTTGAAGAGTGGCCTGTCACTTTCAAACGGAAGGCTTAAGTAGTGACCGTTTGAACTGAGTCATGTCAGTTTCAAACGGAAGGGTGTTTGCCTATAAATAGGCTTGTGTGTTTCTCATTTCAAACGGACTGGCTGTTTGTGTAACATTACTCTGCCGGATTTTCACGTGATTAATGAATGAGAAACAAGTGTTAAAGTGATAATCTTCTGTTTTCTACTCCATTCTATCTGATTCTAAGCTGTTTAACTGTTTCCGCCACTTAAATAGTGTGTATTAACTCAAATTGACTCATTTGGTCGGTCAAATCGATCCTATAATTGGTATCAGAGCCAGTTATGAGTAAATACACCTGAATCAGTTGGTTTTTCTACACAAAATTTGATTTCAGGACTTTTGGCCAGACAAAATGGACTGAATTTTGGACAGTGTGTGTAAAACTGTGTTTTAACAAACCCTTGAGAATATCAGATCTAAACTCGAATTAAAAGTGGTAAAATGGACTGAAAACTAGGTTCCGTTTGAACGAAGACTGGTGTTCCGTTTGTAAACTGACCCCTTCGTTTGAAATTGGCCTGGGTTTCCGTTTGAAAACTGATCTGTCGTTTGAAATTGGTGATCGTTCCGTTTGAACAGCACCATTCCGTTTGAAAATTGCATAAGTCTCAAACGATCGTTTGAAATGAGGGTTCCCGTTTGAACCTATCGTTTGAAGCGATCATCTCGTTTGAAGAATACACCTTCTGTTTGAGGGTGTGTTCTCGTTTGAAAGGTGTTTAAATACTACTTCCGTTTGAAAGTCACTTGTTTGAAACATCAGTCCGTTTGAGGGATCTGTTTTCTCGTAAAGTCCATAGTGTTCGTAACATTGTCTGAAAGTCTGATTTTGTGAGAAACTTGTGTTTGTAAACTTGAAAAACTATTCGGTAAATTGTAAAAATGGAAAATCAAGATTTTTACAACTTCTTCGCCGGCAGTGGTATGGCAGCAGGACAACCCTCGGGTAGTCTTATGCAAAACGTCAACATGGAGAATGAGTTAGGAACAATGCAAAAGCCTCCCAAGCTTATGAACATAGATGAAAACAAAATATTAGTAGCTGAAAGCAAAAAGGTGGCTGATCGTGAAAAGATTCTCGAAATGCGTGTAAAGAAGTTAGAAACTGAAAACAAATCTTTATTGAAAAAGATAGATACCGATCAGACAGTGAAGCAGCCAGGATCCAAGACAAGCCAGGATCCAAGACATGATACTGCAGTGGTTTCAACAACTGCTAGCCAAACAACTGCCACCATCTCAACACACACCACAACCACAACCACTACCTTACCACCACCACCAAAAACATTATCACCACCACCATCACCTCCTGCTAAAAAGCAGAAGATAATTTTACCTTCTGTTAGTCAGCCACCTTCCACCACTTCACAACCATCCAACACACCACCAGCCTCTCCTAAACTAAAAAGGAGAAGGATAATTTTACCTGATGATGATTCTTCATCACCACCACAAACATCTTCACAATCTCTTTCACTTGTCAATATTCCAAACCCTGTTCCTCTCTCTTCATCTCATGTTCAACAACCAACCACTACCATCACTCCTACAGGTGTCCAATATCCTCTAGAACTCGCATCAGTTAGAGAAGAGATCAAATCCTTCTACTTTGAGGATGACCCTGCTAAAAGGAGTTTGCCATCAGTTGAAGGATATCCTAGGCCTAAGAATATTGAAGAATATTTGGAAGTTAAGGCTCAACAAGCAGAGGATATCTCTAAAAGAGATTCACAAGGAAAATATGACAAAGAAATTCAAAGGCATTATCAATTCTTGCTTACACAAGTCAGATCTTTGGAGCAGTTTGCAAAGAATGTATGTCGACAAATTTCAGAAAGAGAAGATGAATCCTTGAGAAAAGACTATATTGAAAACATCATGGCCCATAAGAAATACAAGGGAGAAAAATACATGTACAAAGATTGGACAATTCCTGAGCTTGAAAGTGAAGCAGCCAGGATCCAAGACATGATAAAAAACAAGGTTAAACATACTCCTCCTGATTGGGCAAAACACAAGAAAAATGTACCAGATAAGGCAGGCATTGGAGCTGAGGAAAATGAAAGAGGAATTAATCACAGCTGACTATGGGTCTAAAAATCAAGTGATGAGATGGAAAGAAGACAAAGTCAGGACCACCTACAAAAGGTTGGAGGAACTAAGGAAGAAAGATCCAAGGGTTCCATAAAAACCTAACTATCCTGAAGCAGAGGTTTCAACAAGACCACCAAAGCTGCCAGTCAGAAAATCTACTACTCCACTTGGTGCTTTCACTTATCAAAGAAGTAGACAAAAGGAGATGGAAAAAAGAAACACCAGAAGATATAGCTGCTAGTGATGATATTATAAAATCTGTCATTAAGCAGATGATGGCTGAAAATGCTGAACTTGCTCAAGCTCAAAGCACTGCTCAGCCAGTCATCACCAGGCCACAATCTCCAAATTCCTCATCCAATAAAAATCTCCCAAGAAACCCAATGGACTCAAAAGTACTAAAATGGAAAACTGATAAACAGACCCATGTACTGACATTGATCAAGTCCAGTGGAGAAGTGAAGAAAATAACAAGGGAACAAGCACTTGGCCTAAGTGTTGAAGATCTACAGGATCTCCTTGATCTTCCACTTTTCAGGGATGAAGATGATACAGATGCCCTAGACTTTGAGCTACAACTTAAAGGTCAGATAAGGGAACTACTGATGAGGCAATAAAGATCTACAATAATGAAGGGTTTTGGCATCATCTGTTCCAGGGGGAGATTGTTGGGGATTAAACCCTATCAGAGGAACAATTGATTAAAGCCAAAACCGGATCAGAGTAGTGAATCCATAAATAAGCAGATGTTGTGTTTACATTCTCTCCCCTTGAAAGTGGTTTCAACATCTGATGACCTCCATCCACTGATCCTTTACATCAACTGCTGACCTACAATTTCTGATCATGTTAAAGACTGTTGAAGAACTAAAGCTCTGTTGATCAATCTACTGCTATGGGTCAAGCACTGCTGAGACGTATCAATTACTACTGGAGTCACAACAGTGGAAGGATAGAGCAGCAGTTTAGTTTTCCCTATGTTATGTATTGTAAACAGTTGTTAGAATAGCAGTGTTTGTATAAAACAGTTGTTAGAGTTTGTTAGGAGGTTAGATGTCACTTTCATGGTGACGTCAGCAAAGATGCCACAGTGGTTTGTCCGTGCCTATAAATAGAACAGTACCCTGTACTGTTCTATTAGCTCTTCACCAATCTTATTCCTGTACAAACAAACACTGTGAGCTCAGGCTGAGGGGGAGTTTGTTACATGCATGCATTGTAATCGTTGTTGAAATAAATTCAATCTTTCGATTCTATGTTGAAAATGTGTGTTCAAAGCAATTCTAATGTTTGATTGTGTGCAAAGTTTATTTCCATTTATATTCCGCTGCACTACTTGTTCATCTTTCATCTTAATTCAAACGTAAAACACAATTAATTCAAATGCAAAGTTTATTTCCATTTATATTCCGCTGCACTACTTGTCTATCTGTTTTATTTTTATTTTTATTTTTCAGCATTTTTAGTTTTTATTTTCTAGTTTAAAATCTTTTTTCTAAATTTTTGATTTGATTAGACATTGAGGATAAACCGGTATTAAAAGCTCTTGTGTCCTTGGACGACCTCAGCATCTTACCAACACTATACTACGCTCACAATGGGTGCACTTGCCCATATGTGTGTTTAGTGTTAGTAGAATATCGTATTCTATAAATTTAAAACTTGACCAAAGTGTTAAAAAGGGCTAAAAATATACATTAAAACTATACACACTTACGCACATCAAGTTTTTGGCGCCGCTGTCAGGGACAAAATGATTTTAAGAAAGTTAGGAATCAACGGAATAATCGTTTTTTTCTTATTTTTCTATTTTTTTTAGGATTTTTCTTAGATTTTCAGCTTCTTCAGAACTCAGCACAGGGCGTGCCCGCTGAACACGCCCTCGTGCCCAATATTTTGTACTGGCAATCCTGTTTTAAGTCAGACAGTAGCTGAACACGGGGCGTGCCCACTCAACACGCCCCGCGCCCAAGTTTCAGTTACTAGAAACAGAACCGTAAGATCCCGACGGTTGGTAATTTCTAACGCAAACATGAGTGATACTGATTTTTTTACTATCGGCCCTCTTATGGTACGTGGTGTCAAATATGTGGTGGCAATCATAAAGAATTAGAATGTTATTTTCTAAATTATAAGCCCCACTATATAGACCCATTGTTTTCATGTAGCCTTAAGAGGGGCGAAAGTAAAAATAATCCCTGTCTCTCCCTCGAATGCTCCCAATCGAATCTTCTAGGAAAAATGCTTCTTGATGAATTATTTCAAATGGAAGATTTAATTCTTAATTGGGTAAATGAACTTGAGATGGATTTCATTAATTCACCTCAAGACGATACCCAAGAAGAATTATTGGGATCGCATTCGAATAAAAACAACTTCGTTGCTCCCGATATCACCTTTAGCCATGGAGAAGACTTGAGCGATAGTCGTCCCTGTGTCGATTGGGCCGTGAAGGACTCCCCATCGACTTCGTTCGATGCATACATAGACCTGAGCGATTCGGCATACACCTTCTTTAACGAGAGCCAGGGAAAGGGTTGGACTTGTCCACCTCCATTTAGCATAGGAATCACCCTCACCGACAACCTTTTGCATTCTCATCTTAATCTAGAGCAATTAAGGTATCTCATGCACTTCGGGGCTGTTCCGTCCAGTAAGGAACCACCCGATCCGGATAAATTCCTTAAAAATAGACGAAACTTCATAAACAGCCTCTAGACACGGGGCCGTGTCCAGGTCAGCACGTCCCCGTGTACACCAAAAGATTCCCGTCTGACTTCGTGTCAGAATACGGAAAAATTGTTTCAGGATCTTGCCTGCACACGGAGCCGTGTCCAGCCGACACGGGGCCGTGTGCAGCTTGCTGTCGTTTTCTATAAAGGCAGCAAGATTCCTGCACATTTGAACCACTCCGAAGACAAAGATCAGGTGGATCTTCACACATACCATCCTAGGTATATTCTAAAGAAGGTTCCCAACAACCATCTTGTCTTTTCCACTTTTATCCATTACCTTCTTCTTCAATTTTTCCTTAATACCTCCATTAGAGCTTGAAATCATCATGATTCTAAGCTTTATTGTGATGTTTGTTAGATTTTTATTCAAGGAATCTTGTTAAAAATAAATTCTACAACAAGGTTTTAAGTTATTTATGCGTAAAAATGCTTAAAAAATCATGAAAATAATTTAAAACTCCAAGATTCCTTGTTCTAAAAATCTGCAGACACCTGAACACGGCGCCGTGCTCAATGAACACGAGGCAGTGTCCGAGGTACTGTTTCAATAAAATTGAACTCTTTTCGGTCTGTTCTCTTAGAATGGCGAGCAGAACTAGCAGAACATCTTCATCGCACTCCAAAAACAACCGACAAGGGAGAAGGTCATCAACGGTTGAAGATTCTCTTGTAAACTACGTTTACGCTTTAAGAGAGGCCATTGATGAGATGACGGAAGTGGAAGAAGCATTGGTCGACTGTATCAATCATTTGACGGTGGGACTAGAGGGATGTCTTCGATAGGTCAACCTTTTGCACCAAAGGTTGAACATTCTCGCTTCTCCTCCTTTGGTTCCAATTATCACCCAAAGGGCATGGAATGTGGTACCTGAAGTCATCATACCGGCCGAATGGTACGCCATACATCCGGAGCCCCCTCGTGACATATTACAAGGGGTTCCGGTTGGTGTCACTCCCCCTCCACAAGATGTTGAGGAAAACGAGCCCGCCTTCTTCCTCCCAAGAGAAATAGAAGAATGGCTTTAATAACATCTGGGGAATACCCCTTGGTCCGAAGTTCTACGAATCTTTTAAATACCGGAAAGCTATTTCCGGAAATTTTGATAAAAATAGAACTCCTTGGGATGAGTTTATGTACCACTTGACCTATCTATCTTAGGACCTTTAGTTTTATTTTTCTGCTTTAAACTCTCTAGGACCTTTTGTAATATGTTAGTTTTAATAAATGATAGTTTTACAAATTATTGGTGTTTGGATGATGAAGTAATGGATAAAACACACTCGGGGTGGTGAAGGATACCAAAGGAAAATTGCACCAACACCCCATGCACAAAAATAGAACCTCGCGTAGATTTTTCTTCGTTACAGCAAGTTCAACATGGGCCGTATCCAACCAACACGGCCCTGTGCTGAACAATCTGCAGGAAATCGCCCAGTTTGGATAACTGGACACGCCCCCGTGCCCAGGCTTCTGTTTCTTTTTTTGATTTTTGTTACTGGCAACCTGAACACGGGGCCGTGCCCGGACACCACGGGCCCGTGTCCAGATGCCCAGTAACATAAAAATTTGTTTTTAAACATACTTTTACACATTCAATCAACCTAAAAACTTATTTTTGGGACACATTGAGGACAATGTGTAATTTAAGTCTGGGGGGATGCTAAAACCTTGAATTTTGCAAGTCCTAACTACAAGCCTTACACAAAACTCTATTGGAACCGCTAAACACCCCAAATTTTTTCAAAAACTTTTCATTTTTTTTACTTATCTTGGTTTAAATTGGGAATAACAAGTTCAAAAAAAAGGTTTTATCTTTATAAATTTACAACCGATTGCGTCGTGATAAAAAGAACTAACATAAGGAAATTATGAAACGACATGACAAATCTAGTTAAAATTTGATTATATATACTTGATCACATAAAAACCCATTCCCACCAAAAGTGAGTTTTGAGCCTTTATTGAGCATACAAATACACATCTTTAAACTAAATGCTCATTTTTCGTTTCTTGTGTGAATAGTCGCTTGGTTCTTACGACTCTAGTACTTGCCACGACAATATATTCCCGGTCCTAACCAACTTAAACCCAAGTAAGTAAATGATGGAGGCATTAGGACTAACACCTTTTATTTCAGCACCATTATTTTTCTCTTTTTTACACCTACCCAAAATCCCCCTAGTTAACCCCTTTGAGCCTAAACCTTTTCATTTCTTAACCCAAATCAAACACCCTTTTTACCCACTAAAACCCTTTTTCATTTTAAACCCTTTATTTTAGTAATAAAGCTCGGTTTTCTTATGACTTAAAAATTTTAAAAAATTAAAAAAGAAAATAAAATGAAATTAGCAAGAAACAAACAAAGCTCATCAAAGAAGGCTTGTTTGAATAAATGCTTCATTAAAATAAAAAGTTATAAAAATAAAAAGTCACAAAAACAAAATGTTTTACGAAAACCGACGCTTTTTACGCTTTTCGCCCTTTTCTTAACCAATAACCCAACCACATACCTTTAACCCAAGCCTAACCCTTCCCCCAAAAGTCCTCTTGATATTTACAAAGTTATATAGTTAAAAAGGAGGAGGATTGTAAATAATTAAAAATAAAACTTAATAAAGAATCTTTGAAATCCTGACACTCTATGACAAGCCCAAAAACCTTCTCTTCTACCCATTCCATTTGGGAGTGTAGGCCACATTATAAAGAGTTTTACTTGAGGACAAGCAAAGATTCAAGTGTGGGGGTATTTGATGTACGCAAAATGCAACATATAAATTACATCAAATGTGGCATAAAACTAACCCCTGTTTAGTACTAATGTTGGAAAAAGTGTGTTTTTGTCTTCCTTTTGTATTTTCAGGATTAAATGACCTTAAATGAACAAAAGAAGCAAAAAGGCAGCTAAATCTAACATAAATACAAGAAAAGGAATAAACGTGGCATGCTCGACCCCTCGTCAGCATCCTCCCAAGCAAAAACAAGAGAACAAAAGGCTAAACACGCCCCGTGCTCAATGAGCACGGGGGCGTGCCCAAGTGTCTGCAGAAAAGACAAAGTTGTAGAAGCTTCTATCACCCACCACGGGGGCGTGTCCAGCGGACCCGAGGCCGTGGTCAACTCTAAGATTCGCAGAATCTATGAAAATCTTGATAGTACAGATATGCTTCTGCACACGGGGCCGTGCCCAGCGGACACGGGGGTGCGGTCAACTAATGCAGACAAATTGCATTTAATGAAGAAAGAGAAAACGGGTGGACACGGGGACGTGCCCAATGGACACGGGGCCGTGTCCGGGCTGCTGTGCAGGCTATAAATAGGGGTGCTTGGCTCAGTTGCAAATAATCCCTTGGCAAACCACCTCTCTCCCACTTCACCCACACTTCACCCACACTCCACCACCACCACAACACCATCATCCACCACCATCATCCATCATAGAGTGTGTGTAGTAGTCTCGGGATCCAAGATTGATAGTAAGAGTTCTTGACAATCAAAGGCCATGTTTGCCTAAGTCTCTTACATCACTTGGTGAAGACAAGCATTTAGTGTAATACTTTTTATTTTTAATCTTTTCGCACTTTTTATTTGGTTATGTATTAATGACTTTAATAACTAGTTTCTTATGTTGAAGGTGAAACTTCCTTATCATTTGTCCGTGGTGTCTTGGCGTTATTTTACTGTCTATATAAAATAAAAGATTCACACCATTCATATCTCCATGGTCTATATGGAGATATGTTGGCTACCTAGTCGGGGGTTAAGGGATTGGTTTGTTAAGCGTCTTGCCTTGTTCAGTGTATCGATCCTGCAAGGACCTGGGTCAAGCTTAGTAGGACCTCCTTCAATACCCACTGGTATTGGATGGCGGGGGTCCAAATTTCTTGATCCCCTCATATGTAAACTACTATTAATATATTAACCCGTCTACTTAAGACTGTATCCCGGCTGACTCAGACTACTTAGCCGAGGGTAACGTCACCTTCAAAAGAGGGGCCTGCCACATTATGCATTAATAACTTAATTAATTATCTTTCAATAATCCAACCCTTTAGGATTGTATCCTTGCTGGCTCAAACTATTGGGTTGAGGGTAACGTCACCTTTAAAAGAGGGGCCTACTACAATAACTAAGATAATCTCTTAAAAAGTGCAAAAGTGCGAAAATAATCAAAAGGTTACACTAAAGGCGAGTCGGATCCAAGTGATTCATCTTGTCTGTCTGTTTTATTTTTATTTTTATTTTTCAGCATTTTTAGTTTTTATTTTCTAGTTTAAAATCTTTTTTCTAAATTTTTTATTTGATTAGACGTTGAGGATAAAAGGGTATTAAAAGCTCTTGTGTCCTTGGACGACCTCGGTATCTTACCAATACTATATTTCGCTCACGATGGGTGCACTTGCCCATATGTGTGTTTAGTGTTAGTAGAATATCGTGTTTTATAAATTTAAAACTTGAACAAAGTGTTAAAAAGGGCTTTAAATATACATTAAAAACTATACACACTTACGAACATCATCCCTATGTGGACATACCTTTCGACTTAAGACCCTGTATGGGCATTTGCTATTTAGTCCCTTCGTGGACATTATATTTCAATATAGTCCATTCGTGGACATTATATTTCAATAAAGTCCCTCTGTGGGCATGCTATTTCAATATAGTCTTTTTATGGACGTGTGATTTCATTAAAATCCCTTTGTGGATACACTATTTTAAAATAGTCACTTCGTGGACTTGGTATTTCAATATAGTCCTTCCATGGACATCATACTTCAAAATAGTCATTTCATGGACATTATACTCCATTATAGTCCTTTCATGGGCATATTATTTCATTGAAATCCTTTTTGTAGACATATTATTTTATTAAAGTCCCCTGGCGGACATAATAACTCATTATAGTTCTTTCGAGGACATATTATTTCATCGTAGTCCCTTCGTGGACATGTTAATTCATCAAAGTCCCTTTATGGACATATTATTCCATTAAAATCCCTTGTGGACATGATATTTCATTATAGTCCCTTCAAGGACATATTGTTTTATTAATAAGTCCCAATGAGGGCGTATCTTTCGACTAAAAGTCCCTGTGAGGACAATTGTTTAATAACGTCCCTTCGTGGACATGATATATCATAATAATCCTAATGTGGACATATCTTATAGTCCCTATACGGACTTATATTTTCCTTTTAGTCCATGCGTGGACTAGAGTTGCTTTAAAGTCCCTGTGTGGACAAATGAATTACAAAAAGTCCTGATTGAGGCTTTATTGTAAATTCCTAATGATTTATGGAAAGTTTTGAAAATTTTATATAGGTAATCATTTCGTCCTTTATTAAACAATCGTTCTGATTTTACTCGAACTTTATTGATCAGCTGAAAATTTTCAAAAGATCCTCTTAATGGTATAACCTAGCCTATATGTCTATGAACATGGCTATGATGGTAAAACTCTCTTAAGACAATTAATCTTTGTTAACATCCAAGAACATGTTAACACTCCTGGCAATGTAGCTTGAGAAACTACACCAGCCGTCAAGGTATTGGATTACGTCCAAGCTTTAAAGCCTATATGATCAAAGTAGATCATAGCAAGTATCATCAATGTGATGATCATATTATAAACATCCATTAGTGATGAAGTGCCTACGGCCTATACTTGTTGTCTAAAAAGACAATGACAGTTGTGGTCTATGACCCCCTGTCTTAAGATATTGGCTATGTCCAAGCATCATAGTCTATATGATCAATGTAATCGCGACTAATATCATCTAATATGATGATCATGTTATTTAACATCCTTAAGTGATGTTTCGCCTACGGGCCATATTATATTATCCATTTGTAACAAAGACAGTGGTGATCTTTTATGATTCCCTGTCCAAGGTAGTGAGCTATGCTCAAACCTAATAGCCTATATGATCAATGTGATCATGACTAATATCATCAAATACGATGATTATATATAAACATCCATTAGTGATGTCAATTGATTTACCTTTGTGCCAAAATGAATCGTCTTTCAAGACGGTGACAGTTGTAGTCTATGACTCCCTGTCCAAAGGTGAAGAACTAAGTTCAAGTCTTAAAGCCCCTGATCTAATGAGATTACGGCTTATAAATTAATTTCCTTTGTGACAAACCAACGAGTTATATTTTAAGTCATTCATGACAAGCTAATGTGCTATAATTTGTCGTTCGTGACTGGTTAACATACTAAATGTTAACATCCTTTGTGACAGGACTTTTGTGCCAGATTTTATAATTGTGACACCTGGGTCACTGTGACCTTCAAACTAATACCAATCCAATATTGTATTTCATACCTGGGATCCGTATAAATATGTGCATCTTTTGCACATATCAATTCTTGTTCGATTTCAAGCTCTAAATCGCTTTCTGGAAGGTTATAGGCGCACTGATGCGTAAATATAACCAGTTTAATGCAACGAATGCTCTGGAATAGTGAAATGGTCTTAACATACCTTAAATAACCTTTACATAACTTAGAAATAAGTTTTGAAGGCTTTGGTATGGCAAAATCAAGTTAATTCGCTTACAGGGACTAAACTTGACAAACTGCGAAAGTATGCCAATTTGAACTGTAACAGACATTCCGGAACATGACCATAAGTTAAACATACCATAAATATCCTTCACATAGCTTAGAAATATGCTTTGAGGGGTTCGGTGTGCTAAAATAAACTTCTGGGTCATTCAGGGACTAAAAGTATCAAAAAGTGCACAAGTTTGCACTTTCGCGCATAACTTACGTTCTGAATACATCCGGACATCCAAAAATTTATGTAAGCACTAAAACATTTTATTTTAGTGTTTGGCATGAGAAAAATCCATTCGTCGCGTCATTTGGATCATTCTTCGCGCTTATGCGCATGCCGTCGTAATTAACCGAACATCGCAACCGTACGGCTAAACGAACCGACATCCGAGATATTTTTGAGCACATTTTAAGTTCCCTATAATTTAACTTCATTTTAGAGCTTTGAAATGGTGTTAACGGGCCTTAAACGCGTCGGAAATGACCTTATAACACAGCAGGGACCAAAACTGTAAATCTGCCAAACTGGTCCTTGCGCACCTCAACAATGTGAGTGTTGCGGTGCGCAAGCAGGGGCCAGATGCAGCAAAACGTTTTTCTCAGCTGTTAACTGCCCTTAAACACTCCCCAAAGGCCAAGTGCCACATGTTAATCTCTTGTGGTGGCCAAAATCAGTTGCCACAACATTCCGACAAGTGTACGGGCTAGATCATTCCCTCTTTTCCAAGAAACGATCCTAACGGTGAACCGAAAACTATAAATACCCACCTCCACCCTTCACTTTTCCTCACAAGAATTTGATCTAATGTGCTCTAAGTTGAAACCTTTGTTTCATACCTGAGCTATTTTGATCTAGATTAGCATTCGGGGACCCTTTGTAAGTGTTCCTTCGTTCTTTTATTGTTTTTCGAGTCCGAAAGTCAAACTTTGTTTGAATTTCTGCGTTGACCAGTTTATGGTCAATGCGAAGTTCGTTTGAACTTCGCAACGTGATTGTAATCACGATGGTTATAGTCCCTTGTGACTATGCCTACTGATTACAACGTTATCTAGGGTCGTAAGGGTAAGCGATCTAATAAATCGCTTATACCTTCGAACCCGACCCATTTGGTCGATCATTAGGATCTGACCAAACACATTAGGTGACCATAGTATGTAGGGAATAACCTTCCGAGGTTATACCTTATGGTCGCTTCGTTTAAGTAGTTGTATGATAAGTAGTTTATATGCCTTAGGTAAATTACCAAAATACCCCTTTGATGCCAAAATTCATTTTAAACATATGTAACATAACTTTTGACATCTAAGCTGATTTGACAATAATATTAGACATGTTAAGGAATATGTTACTTGTCATAGGACTAGTTAAGCGGTCCGAACGCGTTTTACGCGAACGATGCGTTAAAGTAGCACAAGCTACCTAAACGGGTCGTAACGGGTCATGAGCACTTAGGTTAGGTTTCATTTAGTATGTAGGCTTTGTTAACCCATATTACACGAGTCTCCATACTCGTTTGGTTTACGAACCCTCATTCTATCCGATCCTCCGATATAGGTCCGGTTTATTAACATAGTTACCTATAATAGGTGTCGTTTGATTCCGAGATCTCTAGCATTGCTTGGTGGTTATCTTAGGACTTCTGAGCAATCTCAAGTGAGTACATAGACCCCTCTTTTACTGTTTTCAAACTATTTTGGGGTGGAACACATGTGCCTACTTGTTACTTTCATGCTTTCCATGTTTTCACATCATATACTTGCTATGTTTATTAGTACATTTATAGTACATGATTTCAACACATTTTATGCTATGTATGCCCATTGTGTGCATACTTAGTACATCACTTTACAATACATTTTATGCTATGTATGCCCATTGTGTGCATACTTAGTACATCACTTTACAATACATTTTATGCTACGTATGCCCATTGTGTGCATACTTAGTACATCACTTTACAATACATTTTATGCTATGTACGCCCATTGTGTGCATACTTAGTACATCACTTTACAATACATCTCATGCTATGTACGCCCATTGTGTGCATACTTAGTACATTGTTTTACATTACACTTATGCTATGTATGTACATTACGTGAATACTTAGTACATTGTTTTACATTGCATTTCTGTTGCATATGCTCATCCAGCATATGAACACATTATACTACATTTTGAACCGTTGTAACCATTTGACTATGTGAACCGTCGTAACCCTTTGATTATATGAACCGTTTGTAACTATTGAACCGTGTGAACCAGTTGTATCTATTGACATGATTTACATTTGACAATAGACATTTGACTATACATAAACAATTCTACAATTGTTAAACATTACATCTTGGTGGTTTGGTTTGAGTAAGTGATTTAAGTAACGAGGCGTATGTAATATGATACAAGCACGGTGGATACGCCGCTGGTACTTCCTATATATAAGTGTTTGTATGGTATTACATATCGTAGCATTATTTGAATCATGTCAATTTGAGACATATAACATTTTATACAAATAACATACTTTTCACAAGACATTGATTTACAAACAACTTATCTTATACAAACTCATTTTACAGGGTTATTCATTTAACCATACATTATTCTCTTATTTATACATATCATCTGATCTTATCGTTTTTCAAATGATTTACAAGACAAAGCAAATTACAAGGTTCATGACTAAACATTTTCTCAAACATAAGTCATGAATTCTGTTTTCACAAAACCTATGTATCTCACAGGCATTTTTATGCTGACGTACCTATTTTCACATGTGTTTTCAGGAGATGATGCATAGGACTTATCAAGACATACTTAGGCGGACCTGTGCCTTAGTGACTTAAAACGAGACAAGAACTAGTTAATTTATGTTATGTACTCTTTGATTCTTGTTTAAAACAATGTAAACTTTCATGTTTGATTAATAAAACGAAACTTCAATTACCATGGATTTGAAACAATTAATTCTGTTACAACACTCCCCGACGTTTCCGCCACGTTTTGTATGTACCACGTGGTCGGGGTGTGACAATAATGTCCTCCGAGACAGGCCTTTGGTGTCATATCTTATAATGTCCTTGTGACAAGGCCATTTTGTGCCATATCTAAATATCCTTTGCGACAAGGCCTTCACACCATATGATTAGTTATGTACTTCATGACTAGGCTTTATGTCATATCCTTTTATGTCCCTCGTGACAGGCTTCTGTGCCATTATATGTATGTATGTATGTATGTATGTATGTATGTATGTATATATATATATATATTAAAAGTCCTGTAAGGCTAGCCTTCGAGCTATTCATAATCGTCTTTGTGACAAAGACAGTTGTGACATTGTGATCCCCTGTCAAACATGTAATGGAGCCGGTCCAAACCTAGATGGCCATTGATGATTCTCTTGTGACCTAGGCTAAATGAAATTAATATTCTTTCAAATAACATTCATTAAGAATGTTCGGAACTTAAAAGCCTATACGGTTTAATGATGTCGTGGCTAATCTATGTCAGGTCATCAGGATGATGACTAAATATTGTTCAATTTGATGATTAGTAATAAGCCTCGAGTATGGAAAACTCGGATGAGGCAGACAACAGTCGCGATACTAATGATGTGACAAATGCTAATGATGCTACAAACGTAAACCTCAATGTTAATGGAGTTAATCTCCAAGCTGTGTTTGACACAGCTTCCAGAAAGGCCATAAAAAAGGTCATGAAAAAGTTCAAAATGCCAAATGTTACTCGCTCCAAATCCCATTTAAAACTACATTCAACTACTCATGAAGAGAGCTTTGTTCACGCTTCGAATGTGAAGAATGAACCAAAGAAGATAATGTATAACGAGGAGCTTTGTTCCTCCAAAGGATGTACTTACAAGTACTTCGTTTCTTGCAAGCCAAGAGACTTCAATGGCGAAAAAGGAGCCATTGATTGCTTGAGATGGTTGGACGAAATGGAAACCATTGTAGAGATCAGGGGTTGTGCTAAGGAAGACATTGTGAAGTATGTATCACAGTCATTTAAGGGTGAAGCCCTTACTTGGTGGAAGACATTAATAAAGTCCACGGGGAAAATACCCCTATACAATGTGGAATGGTCTCAGTTTATGGACCTTATCAGAAAAACTTATTGTCCACGACATGAAATGGAAAAGGTGGAATCAGATCTTCTGACTCTCAAAATGAAAAATCCAGACTGTCGACGTCACCGACTTTAATTCATTATCTATGATAGTACCCAGTTAGGTTAACCCAGGATCTAAGCATAATGCACAATGTAGTGTTAATTTAGCACCAGAGATAAAGGAGCATGATAAAGCTTCAAAACCTGTTTTTATTAGATCCACTATGGATCTATCTCAGCCACTTACACTGGATAGGTTGAGAAATAAGTCAGCCAAAACTGAGACTGACGGAAAAAGGAAAACGGAGGAGGATAACTCCCAGAAATCTAAGAAAAAGAGCAAGTTCGGGCTCAATAAGAATCAACAAAAGTCCAATAAGAAGCCTGTATGCAAGACCTGCTATAAAAGGCACTGGGGACAGTGTCAAATAGAACAAAGGCCAAAGCAGTGTGACATTTGTAAAGGAACTGGTCATCAGTCCCACGAATGTAGGGACATAAAGAATGTGGTCTGTTTCAGCTCTGGCGAGAAAGGCCACATTAGTACTAATTGCCCTAAAGTTGCCAAAGAAGGTACAGCTAAGCTTGGAGAGGCTAAGAAAGGAAACACCTGAATTACCTGACGAATGCCTGAGGCAGTACATATCAATAATGTCGTCAGGTACATTTCTTATCATTTATCAATGATAATTTCTGCTAAGTGTCCTGTTTTAATTCAGATGATAATAATTCTTTCGTAGACCATAAGCTTAGCAAACTTCTATTTATACCCATAATAACTCCAGATATTAAGTATAAGATTGAACTTACCAATGAAAACCATAAAGGCGGTTTCTTCTATTCTCGTCGAAAAATCCTCATTCATAAAATCTAAGAGTACTCTTTCTCCGAATAAAGTATGACAATATATGTTATTTTAATTATTATCTCATTGATTTCTATCAACTACCAGTGCCAACTATGTTTGATAAAAATGCTATATGAGGATTGACGTATCCTAATGTGTCCCACAGATTGCTTCCATGCCTGATCAGTATGGAGGTTTAATGCATGGAACCACTAAGATATTTCAATGGTCATATTATACTAAAGTCAGCTAGTGGTATTCAAAGAAGATATCCATTATAGAAATGCCTAAGTAGGCATCTCTACTGAAGGCATCCTTGTATTCGTAAAACAGATGTGTCATTTGCATGGCACAATGTGACGGTAAGTGAACCGAAGTCTGAAATTGAAGCTATCTCTATCATATTTGGATAACTTGATGACTTCTCCATAGAACGACCCTATTTACCTCCTGAGAGGCAAGTGGAGTTTGGATTGACATCCTATTAGGAGTTGTATCTGTTACAGAAACTCCGGTTATTGTTGATAAAAGAAAGCACGGTGCAGTATGCATGTGCATAGATTACTGCAAATCTAATTAGGAAACGATTGAGAATCGTTATCAATTGCCCAGGATCGTCAATTTGTTCGACTAACCATGAGGGTAGCTATTTTTAAGATTGATTTAAGTAGTAGTTGGAATGACTATCTCACCCTAATTATGTTCTCCTATAACTCATAATATTTATATAAGCATTAAGGTTACTCCTTTGGAAACCTTGTATAGGGTGACAAACGCCCGTTGTTGGGCAGGAGATGGGAAAACCTAATTATCAGGATATGAGATTGTCCTGAAGACGATGGATAAGATAATATGAATCCGTAATCGTCTAAAAGCTACCAGTAATCGGCAGAAGAGCAATGCGAACAAGAGGCGCAGATCTCTTAAAGTTCCAAGTAGGGAACAAGACTTTATTGAAAATACCAACATGGAAGGGTACGATACATTTCAGTATAAAGGGCGAGTCGAGCCCTGGATATTTAGGAACATTCGAGAGAATCAAATACGTCAGATTAGTAGCCTATAAGCTAAAACTTACTTGAGGAGCTTGGTGGAATTCACGATGTATTCCACATTTGTAATTTAAGGAATATCTAGCCAATAAGTTGCTAGCATTGTCACGTGAAAATGTGCAGATTAAAAAATTTCGGTTTGTTGAAAACCCAGTATCGATCAAGAACCGACAAGGATTAAAAAGCTCCGATGAAAACATATACCTATTATTAAGGTTAAACGGGATGCTGTAGAGGCCCTGATTATACACGGGAACTCATATTCACTATGTGACAGAAGTACTCCTATCGTTTTGAGCAAATCTCGAGGTCGAGATTTCTTTTAAGGGGGTGAGGATGTACCACCTCGTAAAAACCGTGTCCAATGATGTGTTAACACATGTATTAAACCCTAATAAAGTCAAACATTGACTATGAGGGACTAATTTCATCAAAATAAAAAACTATGAATATGGAGGGACTAAAAGTGTCAACATGCTAAACTTATGCCTCTGATTGACCACACACGATGAACGTATTCTTAAACAAGTAAATATTCAGACGAAAGAAGCCGTTTGTGAAAGAAATCAAAATTTTACAAGACCAAGGGGTTAAACATGTCAACATGTTAATTCTTACCTCTGAGTGACCTTTTAACGAACCCGGGGCTTCGTAATGTTCGATTATACTCTCGAGAATAAGTGATAATGAATTCACAAGGTTTCGATATCGTTATGTGTGTTAATTACGCAAACTTTCAAGATGAAGGGTTAAAAGCGTCAACGAGAAGAAACTAGTGTATTTGGTGATCTTTTAACGAAACCGAGCCTAACGGTGTTGGTTATACTCCTTAGATCACTCACAAACTAATTATGAGGGTTAAAGGTGCCAAAAATGAACGATAATATGCATTAAAAGGCTCAAGGACTAAAAGTGACAAGTTTAAAACTTGTTTGCTGATGTTTTGGGTGGTGGCGTCGCGCGACCCCTCCCCCTGTTGCTTTCGCGCGCGACGATGACCCTGTTTCGACAGAATTCATTTGCCAGCTGCAGGTTTCTTCCTTGTTCACTACACATACTATTCCATACTCACAAAACTTGAATCTAGGGATTCTTTAATGGTTTCTAACATCTGGTTTACACATGGAATGATCTTAAGAAGCCCCTAAACACTTGTTGATCATCCACAGACTCACCAATACTATATATAGGTGTTAAGTTCATCCATTTTTCTTGCACCTATTCTTCATTCTTTCTATACTCTCATAATGGGAGCTCCTGAGCTTTTGGGAGCAGACCTTTGAGTTCTTTTCAGTCAATAGGACCACTTGTAAGTGTTCCTTTCATGGCTAGTTATTTTGTTTGGCTTTAAAGCCGAAAAGTCAAGCGTTTACGATAAATGCTTTGACTTTCAGTTAGACCATAAACAGTCAAGCCATAGTTTGCAACGAACATGGCTACGTGATCATAATTAGGTAGGTGTTAATCCCTCAAAAGGGCACCTCCTAAGAATCACGTTTGCTTGGTCAATTGATGAGTCAACGTATTGACATTTTAAAAAGTCAACGGGTCAGATTTTAAAATAATTGTGATTTGAGTTTAAAAGTGTCCTAAAATATGTTTTATCACTTAAATAACTCGGTAATAGTTATTAGAACATGTGTAAACATGTTTGGCTCGTCAATTCTAGTTTTAGGGTCGGTTCGCAACCGAAAGTCGCAAAGTTTGACTTCTTCTTTGACTTTCGTTTATGAACTGAATTAGAACTAGTTTGCTACGGATTTAAGTTTCCGTTAGGATCGTAATATGATTTAGTATAACTCCCTAAGGTTATATTACATGTCATGTAGTAATTGAGATTATATTACAATTTCCGTTATTATGCTTAAAGTTGACCATATTGCCTTTTTCACTAAAAATAAGGTTTTTAGCACACATGAGCATGCAAATAAATTATATTATGATATGTTAACATGTTTAGCATATTTTGATGTTATAAATCTGGTCATAAACCGAATTTAATTAAATAGTCGTAAATCATGCTTTTAAAAGGACGAAAATGCCCTTTTTACATTTAGAATGATTTCAAGCATATTTTAGTGATAAAACTTGATACCTACTGATATAATATCATAATTAGGATTATTTGGGATTGTCAAGTTAGATTATATTCTGAGTTTATACACAAGTCTTTGATAAGTATCATTAAATGACGCTAATGTCCCCTAAGGCGCTTAAATTAGTTTTTAAGCATAATAATCATGTCAAGCCTTTTACCTACTGATATGTTATGACAATTAACATATTTTAAGTAATAAAAGTGGGTCATAACATCAGATTTACTAAAACATCGTTGATATCGTCATTTAACGACTTTTACGCCGATCAGGCGCATAGTATGGTTTTAAACCATACTTATCATCCAAGACTTGTTACTTACTGATTTTAAAAATCATTTTGAATATTTTTATAGTAAGTATAAGTCACAAACTCAGAATCCCAAATAAGTCCTTAAAACAATGTGAGAACGGACCAAAATGCCCCTACGATGCATAGTTTGGTTTTAAAGCATAAATTACACATATGTTTGATATCCTACTGATATTATATCATAAATCAAATATTTTTTCCAGAATGTTTATGACCATAACATTAGTTTACTTGCAAGCTTTCACACCCCGACCGTGTTAAAACAACAAACCGTGGCGGAAACTTCAGGGAGTGTCGTAACAGAATCATTGTTTCACAACACATGGATAAAAGTTCTGTTTTATTGAATTAAGTTTATCACATTGTATTAAAACTTGAAACAAAACATGAACAAATTAACTTTCATTGTTATTAAGTCACTAAGGTCTTGTCCATTACTATGTGAGCATGCACCAATATCATCATCAAACATCATCAATTATGGTACCTGAAACATATGTGAAAATACGTCATCATAAAAATGCCGGTGACTACATAGGTTTTATGAGAGTGTCAGATTCATGGCTCGTTTACCTTTTTAAATAACTCAAACAACTTTGTTATTCGATATTAGAAAATTTAGTTTTGTAAAATGTTTGTATTATAATTTAAATAACCAAGTCAAAATAGATTAGTTATAATTCATAAAACCTCGATGCCATGAATCTTAACTCAAAAACATTTGTTTATGTAATCCCATATTGTAAATTGTTTTTGTAAAAACTCGAATGCTTTATATTATTAGAAAAACCTTGTAATGTAACTTCGTTTTGAAAACACTTGCCCAAGTGATCTAGATAACGCAACGAAATATAATGTGTTAAAAGCATTTATATATAGGAAGTACCAGTGGCGTATCCACCGTGCTTTTATCACATTACACCTGCCCCGTTACCTAATCACTTCCCTAACCCAATGGTTCAACAGTTCAAATAATTCACATAGATCATACAGTTCCAAATGGTTCAAATAATTCAAATAATTCACATAGATCAAACAGTTCCAAATGGTTCAAACAGTTCAAATAATTCACATAGATCAAATAGTTCCAAATGGTTCAAACAGTTCAAATAATTCAGATAGTTTAATATAAACCATAGTATTTGTTTCGAAAACTCAAAATCATTTAGCACATATGAATCACCCCAAAACAGTTTAAAACGATAAAAGAGGGGGAACTATGTACTCACTTGAGATAGCCTAGAAGTCTTGAATAACAACCAAGCAAAGCTAGAAGGATCACGGAAATTAATCAGCACCTAATATAGATAACTTCATTAATAACCGGACCTAAATCGAAAGATCGGATAGGATGAGGTTTCGTAAACCAAATGAGTGTTGGAACTCATATGATATGGTTTAACAAAGCCTTCATACTAAATTGAAACCTAACCTAAGTGCTTACGACCCATTGCGACCCGTTTAGGTAGCTTATGCTAATTTAACGCGTCGCTCACGTAAAACGCGTTCGGATCGCCTAACTAGTCCTATGACAAGTATTATATTCCTTATCAAGTCTAATAATGTTTCCTAATCAGTTTAGATGTCAAAATTTAAGTTTCATATGCTTAGAATGAATTTATGCGTAAAAAGGTCATTTTCTTCATTTTCCTATGGTATATAAACTACATATCATACAACTAACTAAACGAAGTGACCATAAGGTATAACCTCAGAAGGTTATTCCCTATACAACTATGGTCACAATATATGCTTGGTCGGATCCTAATGATCGACCAAACGGGTCGGGTTCGAAAGTCTAAGCGGTTGTTTAGACCGCTTATCTTACGACCCTATATAACACTAAACTAAAAGTGACGAGTTAAACATGTTAAAACATGTTTAAATAAGTTAGAAAACAAGTTTGATATCAAAACAAAGGGTTTTGATACCCAAGAATAGTTTGGTTGCAAAATACGCATAAAATTGTATTTTGACCGAAACTATGACTCGTCACTATGCCTAAATAACATGGTAATCAGTAGGTATAGTCACAAGGGACTATGACCATCATGATTACGCTCACGTTGCGAAGTTCAAACGAACTTCGTGTTGACCATTGACCGATCAAAGCAGAAAGTCAAACACTGTTTGACTTTCGTGCTTAAAGACGCATAAACACATAAAAGCATGAAAGAAAGTTACAAAGGGTCCAAGAAATGAAGATTTGATCTAAAGATTACTCAGGTATGAAATATACACTCCAACTTAGAGAAAAAATCAGAAGTCTTGAATAACAACCAAGCAAAGGTAGAAGGATCACGGAAATTAATCGGCACCAAATATAAATAACTACATTAATAACCGGACCTAAATCGGAAGATCGGATCGGATGAGGTTTCGTAAACCAAATGAGTGTAGGACCGGTTTTGACTCCGAAACGATTGCGAAACGAACGTATGACGCGCGGAAACCATACACGAACGTGACCTAACACACAAAACGTAATATAAACGTGACTCCATTAGTAATATGACAAGTACAAGCACCTTGAATCACTTTCTCTCTCTAGAATCTCTCTCTAGATCTAGAGCTTTCTAAATGTCAAAATGAGCAAAAGTTTTAATTCTAACACTAAAGGATCTATTTATAGGCCAAGACTTTTAATGAGATTTCTCATTAATTACAAAATTGCCACCTTGCCTTTTGACTAGATATTACAATATAACGACTTGTTTTCTTCTGTTTCTCGCTACGGCTCAGATTGACGAAGGCGATAAACATAAATGCACTAACAATGAGTGTTGGAACTCATATGATATGGTTTAACAAAGCCTACATACTAAATCGAAACCTAACCTAAGTGCTTACGACCCATTACGACCCGTTTAGGTAGCTTACGCTACTTTAACATGTCGTTCGCGTAAAATGCGTTCGGATCGCCTAACTAGTCCTATGACAAGCATTATATGCCTTATCAAGTCTAATAATGTTGCCTAATCAATTTAGTTGTCAAAATTTAAGTTATATATGCTTAGAATGAATTTATGCGTAAAAAGGACATTTTGGTCATTTTCCTAAGGCATATAAACTACCTATCATACAACTAACTAAACGAAGTGACCATAAGGTATAACCTCGGAAGGTTATTCCCTATACAACTATGGTCACAATATATGCTTGGTGGGATCCTAATGATCGACCAAACGGGTCGGGTACGAAAGTCTAAGCGGTTGTTTAGACCACTTATCTTACGACCCTATATAAGCACTAAACTAAAACTGACGAGTTAAACATGTTAAAACATGTTTAACTAAGTTAGAAACAAGTTTGATATAAAAAAAAGGTTTTGATACCCAAGAATAGTTTGGTTGCAAAATACGCATAAACGCGTATTTTGACCGAAACTATGACTCGTCACTATGCCTAAATAACGTGGCAATCCGTAGGTATAGTCACAAGGGACTATGACCATCTTGATTACGCTCACGTTGCGAAGTTCAAATGAACTTCGTGTTGACCATTGACCGGTCAAAGCAGAAAGTCAAACATTATTTGACTTTCGTGCTTAAAACCGAATAAACGCAGAAAAGCATGAAAGAAACTTACAAGGGGTCCAAACAATGAAGATTTGATCTAAAGATTACTCAGGTATGAAGTATACACTCCAACTTAGAGCAAAAATCAGATCAAAGTGTGAGAAATCAAAGAAACCAAGTAGGTATTTATAGATTTCGGACCACCGTTAGGATCGTTCCTCGATAAATGAGCTTCAATCTTGGCCCTCCATGTGTACCCACTGATTTGGAATACTATGGGTGTCCAAAACCAGCTCATGGTATTGAGAATTTTGCATAGATAACCCCGGTAATTTGATCTAGTTGCTGAATCAAAGAATCTGCCCAGATCAGTCTCTGGCACCCCGCGAGAGGCCTGTCACGCTCCGCCAAAGACCAAAATGGTAGAATGTCAGAAATGGTCCCTGCATGCAATAAACTCAGTTTTTGACACGTTTAAGACCCGTTAACCCCATTTCCAAGCTCTAAAATGAAGTTAAAGTATAGGGAACATGAAACAAGCTCAAAAATATCTTGGATGTCGGTTTGTTTGGCCGTACGGTTGCGTTGTTCGGTTAATTACGACGAAACACGAACGGACGCGAAAAACGATCCAAATTACGCGACGAATGGGATTTTATCATGCCAATCACTAAAATAAAATAGTTTAATAATTACATAAATTTTTGGATGTTCGGATATATTCTGAACGTAAGATATGCATGAAAATGCAAACTTATGCACTTTTTGACGCATTTAGTCCCTATTGATCAAAAAGTTTATTTTTGCGCACCAATCACCTCAAAGCCTGTTTCTAAGTTATGTAAATGATAATTAGGGCATATTTAACTTATGATCAAGTTTCGGAATGTTCGTTACCAATCGATTCGATATACTTTTGCAATTTGACGCAAATAGTCCCTTTGATCGAATAAACTTGATTTCGACATACCAAACCCTCCAAAACTTATTTCTAAGTTATGTAAAGGTTATTTAAGGAATGTTAAGCCTATGTCACTATTCCGGAGTGTTTGTTGCATTAAACTGATTACGTTTACGCATCAGTTCGCGTATAACTTTCCAGAAAGCGATTTAAAGCTCGAAATCGAACAAGAATTGATATGTGCCAATGATACACATATTTATACAAATCCCAAGTATGAAACACGATATTTCATTGATTTTGTATTTTTTTGATGGTTGAAAAGACAGAGATGTCACAGTCTCCCCTACTTTAGGAAATTTCGTCCCGAAATTTATTCGTATGAGTCTGTCTGTGACGTTGTGTTAAATAATTGTCTTGCATGGAATCTAGGGTGTTATCTATTTACATAGAGTAACCCATCAGAGATATACAAGGCATAATCTTGTCATTTCCCAGGGGATATACTTCATAAACGAAGATGAACGGATGATTCATTTTTCTCCACGGGTTCATCATCAGAAGTGGGAATGAGGAATTATAGAATAAGATATTCATTTTCCCTCGATGGATATTCTTCAGAAGTGAAAATGAACAGATTGAGTCATTTTCCTCAACGGGTTCTTCATCAGAAATGGAAATGAAGGAATAATCAAAAGGATATTCATTTCCCTCAATGGATATTCTTCAGAAGCGAAAATGAACGGATTGAGTCATTTTCCTCAACGGGTTCTTCGTCAGAAATGAAAATGAAGGAATGATCAAAAGGATATTCATTTCCCTCAACGGATATTCTTCAGAAGCGAAAATGAACGGATTGAGTCATTTTCCTCAACGGGTTCTTCGTCAGAAATGAAAATGAAGGAATAATAAAAAGGATATTCATTTCCCTCAACGGATATTCTTCAGAAGCGAAAATGAATGGATTGAGTCATTTTCCTCAACGGGTTCTTCTTCAGAAACGGAAATGAAGGAATAATCAAAAGGATATTCATTTCCCTCAACGGATATTCTTCAGAAGCGAAAATGAACAGATTGAGTCATTTTCCTCAATGGATTCTTCGTCAGAAATGGAAATGAAGGAATGATCAAAAGGATATATTCATTTGCCTCAACGGATATTCTTCAGAAGTGAAAATGAACGGACTGAGTCATTTTCCTCAATGGGTTCTTCGTCAGAAATGGAAATGAATAGAGTTAACTCTAGACACATGACAAAACTTGCTGTGATTTCTGTGCACTAAATTCCATAATTATGTATGCATCCATAATTAGGTATTTCCTTGCAAAGTTCGCACACTTTGTTTTATAATGTGAAGGGGATAGAATTTGAACAAGCTTGAGATAACTTTGATTAGGTCAACACATAAGCACATAATTGTTTTCTTGGTTATTAATTTGTTATCAGTTTGTTATTAATTGTTATTAACTTGTTGTCAATTTGAACATGGGTATTCAAGGTACACCAGGAACCCAGTCGATGGACTTCAACGTCCTCAAGAATCTATCTGAAAAGATAGGATGATCTTATAAAAATTTCGGTTTCGATTACAAGGAATCATAACATTCGAATTAAGGTACACAACAATTAAGGACTTATGGAAATACCCTTAGGTACCCTATTAAGGATTTATAGTGGTACTTTGGGTATTTGTCCAGAGTTGTAACTAGCGCCTTGTACTTCGTTTCCTTGGAAGAAACGGGTACTTAGGATTTTCGCTGAGATCGCAAGAGATCATAAAATGGAAGAATTTTGGGAGTAGGTTATTCTACAAGGAACACGGTTCCTTGGTTATCGGTATTGTAGGGGATATGTTGTTTATACATGCAACCACATTTGTACATTGTAATGTAAAATAAAAGATTTATTTATAAATAGCAACAACTGTTTCATAGATCTTGATAACAAAAGAAAATAACACATAGGGCTTGATTGTCTCTAAACAGCATCGTATTCCAGTCGGTCAGATGCTCATCCCTGTGCTGGATTTGCATTAGCAAGCTTTGGGCAATTCTTTCAGAAACGGCCCATCTCGCCATAGTTGTAGCAAGACCCTGGTGGAAAACGAGCTTGAGCAGGATTGTTGTCAGCTTGATTTGGTGCAGCTGCAGCTCGGTAAAGCCTCGCTGTATGACCTATAAGTCCACAAATTAGGCGTTTACGACACTTCACACTGGCATGATAATGAAGGTTACATTGGTTGCACTGGTTGGTTGGGGACAGCTTGATCATTGTGAGCAACCACGGCAAAGTTCTGGGAAGCCTTTCGCTTCTAGGACTTCTTGGAGGATTCGGTCTGCTCATCCGTTGGTTTTGATTCATCGGCCAGTTTCTTGTCGCCTTTTCTGAAAAGTTTACCTTTTCTGATCTGAGATTCAGTCAAGGTAGCGGATAGCTCAATGGCCTGTCTAACTGTTGTGGGGTTGCTACCAGTAACAATGTCTTGTACGGAGTCAGGGAGGCCGTTAATGTACTTTTCGATTGCCTTATCCATAGGCGTAACCATGTTCAGGCATAACAGACTTAACTCCTCATAAAGGTCTGTGTAAGCTCGATGCCCACCAATATCTTGCTTAAGATCGTCGAATTACCTTTCCAATGCCCCTAATCTCATAACGAGGACATAATTCCCTCATCATTAGAGCTCGCAGCTCTTCCCAGGTTTGGGCCAGTGCCACGTCGGCACCCCTATCTCTCATCACACCATTCCACCATGTTAAAGCTCGTTTCTCAAAGACACTAGATGCGAATTCAACCTTTCGCTCGTTTGGACACTGAACATGTCTGAAGGTGCTCCCTAGACTCTCGAACCATTGCAGAAGTGTAGTCGCTCCTTGAGACCCAGAAAATTTTGATGGCTTAGCTGAGTTGAACGTCTTGAAGTTACAGGGAGCATTATTGTTGTTATTGTAGACTTGGTTAACTTGAGCAATGAGGTTTGGGAGTACAGCAACCATTTATTGCGTAATGATAGCTGCTAGTTCGTCATTCGGTATCTGATTGTCACGTCGAGGAGGCATTCTAAAAGAGGAAGCATGAGAGAAAACAAGTGAAATGGCATTGGGTAAGAATAGGATGTTACAATTACCGACCAAAAAACATGGGTGATGGTCATTTGTTCGAACCACAAAGCAAAAAAACGACACACAAAAGCTGAATCAAAGTAAATAGGTCCTCATAATGTATCGCAAAGACATGCTTTAGCCTATAAGTGGACACTCACCACAAGAGTTCCCAGGTAAGAGTGACTGGTCCGATTATGTGGATTTGTACGAACACTCTAGCCTTAGACATAAAACTCAGGATACAGGCACCCACCCTTCCAGATTGCACGTGTTCATATTAATAAGACCCAAACATTGACAAGATTTTGAAAACTTTGAAGGTTCAAAACCTTATAATAAATCATCCTAGAACAGATGATTAGTTTTCAAAGCAGATTTGAAATTTGTGTTCTTGTTGTCGTTGTTACCTAAAGATAGGCAACATTATTGTTTTATGAGTAAACGCAAGTAAACTCGCGTTAGGGTCCTAGGAAGGTTAAAGACTAGGTCAAAGCATTACTAATAACCTAATTCCCTATAACCATGAGCTCTGATACCAACTTTTCGGTCACACCCCGACCGCGTTAAAATAACAAACCGCAGCGGAAACGTCGGGGTGTGTGGTAACATAATCATTGTATCACAACACATGGATAAAAGTTCTGTTTTATTAAATTAAATTTATTACATTGTATTGAAACTAGAAACAAAACATGAACAATTTAACTTTCATTGTTATTAAGTCACTAAGGCCTTGTTCATTCCTATGTGAGTATGCACCAATATCATAATCAAACATCATCAACTATGGTACCTGAAACATATGTGAAAATACGTCAGCATAAAAATGCCGGCGAGTACATAGGTTTTATTTGAGTGTCAGATTCATGGCTCGTTTACCTTTTTAAATAACCCAAACAACTTTGTTATTCGATATTAGAAAACTTAGTTTTGTGAAATGTTTATATTATAATTTAAATAACCAATTCAAAATAGATTAGTTATAATTCATAAAATCTCGATGCCATGAATCTTAACTCAAAAACATTTGTTTATATAATCCCAGATTGTAAATCGTTTTTGTAAAACCTCGAATGGTTTATATTGTTATAAAAACCTTGTAATGTAACTTCGTTATGAAAACACTTGCCCAAGTGATCTAGATAACGAAATGAAATATAATGTGTTAAAAGCATTTATATATAGGAAGTACCAGGGGCGTATCCACCATGCTTTTATCACATTACACCTGCCCCGTTACCTAATCATTTCCCTAACCCAATGGTTCAACAGTTCAAATAATTCACATAGATCATACAGTTCCAAATGGTTCAAACAGTTCAAATAATTCACATAGATCAAACAGTTCCAAATGGTTCATACAGTTCAAATAATTCAGATAGTTTAATATAAACCATAGTATTTGTTAAGAAAACTTGAAATCATTTAGCACATATGAATCAACCCAAAACAGTTTAAAACGGTAAAAGAGGGGAACTATGTACTCACTTGAGATAGCCTAGAAGTCTTGAATAACAACCAAGCAAAGCTAGAAGGATCACGGAAATTAATCGGCACCTAATATAAATAACTACATTAATAACCGGACCTAAATCGGAAGATCGGATAGGATGAGGTTTCGTAAACTAAGTGAGTGTTGGAACTCATATGATATGGTTTAACAAATCCTACATACTAAATCGAAACCTAACCTAACCTAAGTGCTTACGACCCGTTTCGGTAGCTTACGCTACTTTAACGCGTCGTTCGCGTAAAACGCGTTCGGATCGCCTAACTAGTCCTATGACAAGCATTATATGCCTTATCAAGTCTAATAATGTTGCCTAATCAGTTTAGTTGTCAAAATTTAAGTTACATATGCTTAGAATGAATTTATGCGTAAAAAGGGCATTTTGGTCATTTTCCTAAGGCATATACAACTAACTAAACGAAGTGACCATAAGGTATAACCTCGGAAGGTTATTCCCTATAAAACTATGGTCACAATATATGCTTGGTCGGATCCTAATGATCGACCAAACGGGTCGGGTTCGCAAGTCTAAGCGGTTGTTTAGACCACTTATCTTACGACCCTATATAAGCACTAAACTAAAACTGACGAGTTAAACATGTTAAAACATGTTTAACTAAGTTAGAAACAAGTTTGATATAAAAAAAAGGTTTTGATACCCAAGAATAGTTTGGTTGCAAAATACGTATAAACGCGTATTTTGACCGAAACTATGACTCGTCACTATGCCTAAATAACGTGGCAATCAGTAGGTATAGTCACAAGGGACTATGACCATCGTGATTACGCTCACGTTGCGAAGTTCAAACGAACTTTGTGTTGACCATTGACCGGTCAAAGAAGAAAGCCAAACACTGTTTGACTTTCGTGCTTAAAAATGCATAAACGCAGAAAAGCATGAAAGAAACTTACAAAGGGTCCAAGCAATGAAGATTTGATCTAAAGATTACTTAGGTATGAAGTATACACTCCAACTTAGAGCAAAAATCAGATCAAAGTGTGAGAAATCAAAGAAACCAAGGGGGTATTTATAGATTTCGGACCACCGTTAGGATCGTTCCTCGATAAATGAGCTTCAATCTTAGCCCTCCATGTGTACCCACTGATTTGGAATACTATGGGTGTCCAAAACCAGCTCATGGTATTGAGAATTTTGCATAGATAACCCCTGTAATTCAATCCAGTTGCTGAATCAAATAATCTGCCCAGATCAGTCTCTGGCACCCCGCGAGAGGCCTGTCGCACCCCGCCAGAGACCAAAATGGCAGAATGTCAGAAATGGTCCCTGCATGCAATAAACTCAGTTTTTGACACGTTTATGCCCCCATTAACCCCATTTCAAAGCTCTAAAATGAAGTTAAAGTATTGGGAACATGAAAAATGCTCAAAAATATCTCGGATGTTGGTTTGTTTGGCCGTACGGTTGCGTTGTTCGGTTAATTACGATGAAACACGAACGGACGCGAAAAACGATCCAAATTACGCGACGAATGGGATTTTATCATGCCAATCACTAAAATAAAATATTTTAATGATTACATAAATTTTTGGATGTTAGGATATATTCAGAACGTATGATATGCGCGAAAATGGAAACTTATGCACTTTTTGACGCTTTTAGTCCCTATTGATCAAAAAGTTTATTTTTGCGCACCAAACACCTCAAAGCCTATTTCTAAGCTATGTAAAGGATAATTAGGGCATATTTAACTTATGATCAAGTTCTGGAATGTTCGTTACCATTCCATTCGGTATACTTTTGCAGTTTGACGCAAATAGTCCCTGTGATCGAATAAACTTGATTTCGACATAACAAACCCTCCAAAAATTATTTCTAATTTATATAAAGGTTATTTAAGGTATGTTAAGCCTATGTAACTATTCCAGAGTGTTTGTTTCATTAAACTGATTACGTTCATGCATCAGTTCGCGTATGACCTTCCAGAAAGCGATTTAAAGCTCGAAATCGAACAAGAATTGATATGTGCCAATGATACACATATTTATACAAATCCCAAGAATGAAACACGATATTTCATTGATTTGGTATTTTTTTGATGGTTGAAGAGACACAGATGCCACACAAGCTCCTTTTATAAGTCAGAAAATGACCAAAACGCCCTTATAAGGCGTAATTCGGTTTTAAAACCTCAATGGGAATACATGTTAGTATCCTAGTAACATTATAACATGTTTTAAGCATAATGACTTGTGGAACTTGTATATGTCTCATTCGGTTACTCGTGATCACTTATACGCGTACGGTTTGACTTGCGTAACTAGTTTACGTAAGTTTACCGAAACGAGTTTAACCTTATCATTTTTATCTCAAAATCGAGAATGTACTTAGTTTATGCATATTATATAAGTCTTCATACTTGTTGGTTCTAAATTACATTCTATTCCGGTCATAGCTTAATCTAGCGTATCGTAGCGTTTTAGGTACTTTAAGCTAGCCGGTCTAAGTCTACGACTTAAATAAGACCGTTAACATTCTGAATTAGTTATATATTACCATCATTTCAGACTAGAGCCACCCGGTAAAAGCTACCAGCATTTTGTTAGATTGGATACGACTGACTTATTTTTCTGTGAATCAAGTATTAGCTAAGGTAAATACTTTTAACTTATTTTCCCTATACGGGCTTGGGATACGGTTAATTATTACCGCTTGGTCGGGTATGAGATCATTTAATCGGATTGTGATTTAATAAATCTGCATAACCCTTTTTAATATGTATTGTTTGATAACATAAACATTGGGGGTTAACGACCGTGTCCTGGATATCCTTGGCTCATTTCATTTGTAAATGGCCATGACCTATGCACGGGGTGTAGGCATACACCTGAGAAATGCAAATGCAAATGCTAAATATTAAATAACCCACATGTTGGGGATAACTCCTTTGTGGGTTTTATAAGTGGTGAGTCGGTTAATCATGACCGGCTTCCAAACCGGCCCCAATTGTATGACAAACATGTAAATCTATATACAAGATTTTAATAAAGATTGTCCCAAGTTATAAATGATTTTATGCCATGTGCGCCTAAACCAATTTTCATAAAACATTATCAAATAAGTCGATTAATTCTATTTACCAGTGTAAACTGACGTATTTTCAAAAGACTAAGTGACAGGTACTACTCGTAATAGGCTGGGAGCTGCTTGGTGTCAAAATAGAGGATCTTGCAAATCCTTAAAGATGCCTTAAAGTCTGCTAAACTTCATTTTATACATTCTGTAATGATCCACCAGTGGATTTGATATTACAAGCTCGTCTATAAATAATACTTTGATATTTTCAGACATTTGGGTTTGTAATAATATTTTTATTCCAAGACTTCCGCTGTGCTATTCTGTGTTTGTTTGACCAGCTGAAGCCATAAGTAATACACCGATTACTATTTAAGTCAACTAATGATGGTCAAACTTATAAATTATATCACTATATGTTATTGAAAGTACGAAACTCACAAGCACGTTGGCATTTTGTGATGTGGTTTAGAGCGAGATTTTCCCTTTCTTCACGTTTAATTGCAATTTCATCAGCACCATTGGTTACTGTAAGAAGTGGTTTAGAAAAATGACTGCAGCACCATCGCCTACTCTGATCATCATATGCCATATAATAATACTCAATATAAATAAATAGCATAAATGTAGGATCGATTTGACGATCTAGTGAGTCAATCAAAGTCAATACACCACTGTTTGAGTGGCGGAAACAAACAAACAGTGTTGAATCAGAGAGAATTGAGTAGAAAACAGAAGAATATCACTTTAACACTTGTTTCTCATTAATATTCACTTGAAAACCCGACAGCAGTTTGGTACACGTCTGATGGAAAAGTTACAAATGAGAAACCCAAACAGCCTATATATAGGCATCCTATTTCGCTTGAAATGACACAAGACATTTCAAGCGAACTCACATATATATAGCTCACTGATTTCGCTTGAAAGACATACTTTACAATTCAAGCGAAATACCATAATACAATTCAAGCGAAATCACATAAAACAAATATACAAATCCTATTTCATGTGAATATATATTCTGTTTTGTGTATGTGCATCATATTATGATGTCATATAGTGATGTCACTTGTATGATGTCATCATCAAGGATGATGACATCATTCTTGTTTAGATCCGCAACGAAACCGAGACTTGATATAAGACGAAGTCAACAGACATATGCACCAACAGTCTCCCCCTTGGATGTTGACGGAGTCTTTAGTATGAGACTTTAGTACGTCAAAACTTCAGTCTTAATCAGTCTTCACGCTTTCCAAAATGTTTGACACTAAGCATCCTTCAAGCTCTCTCTTTCCCTTCAATCACCATAATCAGCTATTCTTCAGAATCTGAAACTGGCTCTTTCACTCTTCAAATTCTCCTTTGCTAACAGACCCCCCTTAAGTTGTACCAAGAAAGGAATTTGTAGCTTAGGATCTAAAACCTGGCATTAATCCACAGGAATCGAAACCTAGCATTTTCAACGTTTCCTGCACATTCTCTATCCAAAACATAAGTTTTTATTTATATCACTTTGAAAAACTTACTGATAGAGAGCATTCATTCACCAAACATTAATAGTTACATCAAGTTCAAATTAATGACCTTGATTAACTAAACATGCAATCATTCTAAAAAAAAAAAATTCAATTTAGCACACACACTCCCAAACCAGTTCATCTTGTTTAGCACTAGAATTTTGAAAATCAGCTCATCAACATTAGTTGTCTAAAATCTTTTTGGATTTTCAAATAAAAGCTAAACTTCTAGAAAGAACAATATTGAAATGCAGTAAAGAAATATTTACATATATATTTTTGTGAGTTTGTGTAAGAGGATCATATCAGTTTATGTGACCAATTACTAGAACCGTTAAGCTTTAAACATTTTAAGTTCTAAACGATTCACATAGATTGACGATATTGTTATCCACTTAAACTCAATCTAAAAAACTTTCGAAAAGCTTACTGATACGTTAAGGTATATTAATTTTGCACTAAATTCTTATGGACCCCACGATCTCAGCATATCCCCTCATCGTGCAATACACTAACTCAAGTAATGCTTTTAAACTTTCATCAACTGTGATATGTGCGAAAACAACTCAGAATGTTTAAACATTAACAATCAGGTCGATACTTCCGTATACACAGAGAAAGTCCAATGTTTAAACAAAATAAGAAAAATATAATAAGTTGAAGTTGTTTAGGCTTTAACCACCAGGTCGATACTCCCGTATACGCAGAGGTGATCCAAAGCTTAAACGAAACACCAAAGAAAATAAAGCAGAACGTTTAGGCAATAACATCCAGGTCGATACTCACGTATACGCAGAGGATGTCCAATGCTTAAACAAAAAAAAAAGAAATAAAACAAGTTTAAATCTTTGCGAAAAGAAATGCACAATCACAGCGACTTTTTCAGCAAGTTGTGAAAGTTCACATACTTAACCAGTTTTATGTCTTTCGACAATCAGCGATTACTGAGTAGGCACACAATCAAGAAGGACAAAACTAAGTACTATGCTTTCAATCATGTTTCCCACTAGAACTAGGCTTTTTCATTTAAGTTTGTATCGTTATCGCAAATCTACTAGTCTAGCTGAGCCTATCGTCACATCTTTAGTGAGACCGTTTATCACATTTGACATTTCATTTCTTTAGCATGCTATGATAGTCCAACTGATCTACTATCATTTCCTCTTTTTCACAACAAACTCATTTTTGCATTTTCAAATGTTTTTGAATTTTTCAAATTTTCAAATTTTTTTAAAAAAAATTTCTCCCCCTAAAATCAAAATTATATTTCAAATTTTGATTTTCTGGGAAAATTTGAAAAAAATAAAGCAGTAAACTATACAAACAAAGTGACAAACTGATGAGAATTGCCTCAATTCGCCATCCACTTGGCTTAAACAGTCAGAACTCCCCCTGACAACAAACTATTTTCCCATTATGATTTCAAAACACTTAAGTTTGTTTTAATCAAAATGGTTTTTCCGGAAAATCAGTTTTGTGTGTCGTTTCACAAACATGGGGTTTCATCACATTGTCCTTTCACAATCCACTTGTAGGTTTATCACAACACAATCACTTGAAGAAAAGATAAATCAAGTACAACTTAATGTCCCTGATTATTCTTTTGAAAGTCGAAATTTCACCGAAGTGAATTTCTCAAGAAAGATGCCGATACCTACTCCCCAATTACCAACCTGGGAGTTCCGGCAAGTCAGGTTTTTCAGTTAAAGAGATTTACCCAAGCCTAACGGTCCTTGGGTGTATTTGAGTTATTTTCATTCAGGGTTTGAACATTCCTTTTTGTTTCATAAAATTCTTTAACCCCTTTTACCTTACCCTCAACCATCTTTCCAAAAATATTTTTTACTTTACTATTGAAAGCCTTTTCGACATCAAATTCTTTCTTTTCAGAATAGAACTAGAACTTATTCGAAATTTTCACTTTCCCATCTTTTTGTTTAAAATTTTCAGTCCGCAATTGTGGAAAGTTGATATCATCCATTGGCGTAACTGAATTTTCTCCTTTTTGATGAACAAATGGCTCATCTGATTTTGACGAATGAGATTCATTGCCAGAACGTGGCTCTTCTGACTTTGACAAGTCAGATTCATTGCCAAAATGTGGCTCTTTTGCTTCCGAAGAAACAAATTCATTGCCATGAACTTTTTCTTTCTTCACACACCATTCTGTCCTCAGATTTGTATATGATGAATTCGTTTTGCTTGATTTGTCATTCTTTGGAGAGCAAGACGATTTATCAAAACTTTTATCTGATTTTCTTGTTATATCCGAGGACAAATTCCTTTCGAGATACTCTCGTGCTTTCTTCCTTTTCTTTCTCAATCGATCTTTCTGCCCTTGTGAAAGTTTCACTTTCGGTTCTTTCACTTCTTGTTTTTTCTGTGTTCTGGGCTTTTCATCGACTTTGACTGATTTTGTCACCTTTTTCTGAGATTCAGCCCTCGATCTTTCCATTGATCTCATTGGGCAATCTCTTGCAATGTGTCCTTTGATTTGGCAATTATAGCATCTCCTCGTTTCAAACCACTGATTCTGGCAGTTAACAGCAATGTGTCCTTGAACACCACAAATGTAGCACACTCTGTTATCGTACCATTCACCACTTTCACACCAAACGCTCAGATCATAACATTGTCTGGCTTTGTGGTAATCATCACTCCTTCTGAAAGCTGGATTTATCTTTGAAGCACTGTGGTCAAACCTGCACCACATATCACCAACTTTTTGTGAGTTTTGGTTTTTCAATTTTTGTGGTTTTTTTATCTTGATTGGATGACTGAACTGATGAGCTTTTATTCTTGTTTTGAACAATTTCTGAATTTTTTACTTTTTGTTTTTGTTCTACATTTTTCTTAACAGGTTTTTGCTTTGAGCATTCACCTATTTCAGTCGAATGTAAAACAGTTTCTTTAAATTTTTCTTTTAATTTCAAAAATATTTTCTGTTTTTCAATTTCATCATCAGTCTTATCATCACAATCCTCAATTATGACGTTGTCATAATTTGTGACATTGTCACTTATTGGAACAGAATTGATCGGTTTTGGACAGATATAATCTGCTACTGATGAATTCACAAAATCTTTCAATTTCTTTTCAAGATCATCAATTTTATTCCGAGCAATTTCATCTTCATTTTCAAGCCGAATGATTTTCTGAAGATGAGAATTTATTTCAATCTGTTTTTCAAGATTATTTTTAAAAATAACAGATTTTTTATCTTCTAAAATCTTCATTTGACTTTGAAAATCTTTTTCAATTTTCAATTTTTCATTTTCAAAATCTTTTTCCTTTTCTTTCAAAATTTTGTTTTCCAATGTCAAACTATTCAAATCAATTAACAGTTTGACATTTTCAGATTTCAATTTCTCATAATTTTCCTGCAGTTCAAGAATCAGTTTATCATCAGATTTCTTCTCATCCTTCAAATTTTTGTTTTCCAATGTCAAACTCTCTAAATCCTTCAATAGTTTGGCATTGTCTGATTCAGATTTTTCACAGTTTAAACACTTGTCTCCTGAATCAGACTTCAATTTTCTAATCTTTTAAAACTCAAGTTCTTGAGCTTGAATCTTCTCGATGAAACCACTAAGATTCATATAAGCAAAATTTGTATTGTTCTTTAACACCATCAAATAAGTACCCCACTCATCATATGGCAATACGTCTGCCAATTTATCGATCCACACCTCATTAGCCTTGGTTATCTTCAATCTCCCCATCTCCACAACTAGATGGCAATATCGTTCAATCAATTCTTTTGTAGACTCTCCCTTGATACCCGTAAAACTATCAAACTTCTTCTGTGTAATATAACTGTCAGAACCCATGTTTCGGTATTGAAAGATTCTCAAAGACGGATTTTCAAACGATACAAAAATTCACTCAACCTAAGATCAGTTCAATCACTTTATCAAACCACTGAATCAGATGAATATCCAATTGAGTGACAAAAATCCGGTGACAACGAATCGAGTGAAGATTTGCTTGGGTGAGTATCTGATACTTGACAAACACCTCGGATTACCTGCAAACAAACAAATAAACGATCAGTTTTAAACTAACTGAATACGTGAAATTTTGTGTTAATGAAATCAATCTAAGACTCGTGTCGAAGATTTGCGGAATCGTTCCAATGTTGTTTGGGTGAAATCACTGAATGAATGGGCCTGAAAATGGACTGATACAGTTGTTAATAAATGGGTCGCTGACAACTTTCAAAAGCTCACATGCAAACTTACAAACTTACACAACGACAATTAGCACATGAAACTTGAATTCTATTGGACCTCTCAAATTGAAAATGATTTCAATTAAATGAACCGACACTCTCTGACAATCACATGAATTCAATCAATGTATATTCTTTAATAATATCCGACAATATTAAATCTCAATTCAGATTTCGTTGGGCCTTTTAATTTCAATCACATGTATTCAAAACAATCTAACACTGTTTCTCACAAATTGATGTATTTCACAATATGACTAAAGTTATTTGACCGTTTGTATTGAACCAAGAAAGACTACTATTTTCTGATTGGACCTTTAATGTTTTTGCATGAATATCTATTGGGCCACACAATCTTCAATCTTTATCCAAACCTTGGGCCGATAACAAACAAATAAATTCTGCCAACTTTGAACAAATACAATATCACATGCAATGAGTTTAATAACTGCTTAACCAACACACATAACAATCAAATTCGATTGGACCAAACTCTATGTATTAAATGTTCAACACCTCGTTAAATGAAACAGATCACATGGAGCCTGATTACATCAATTTACGAGACCTGGAACTGATACAAATCATATGATCTCTTTTCCCAACAACTGACAACCTCGTAAAATGTTTTACACTAATTACTGATTTCACAATTCAAGCGGAAACAGAAGTATTTTTTTTCAAGCGGAAACAGATGTATTTTCAAGCGGACTCACCTATTTCGCTTGAAACTACTACAACTTTTCAAGCGAGATTAGATCTTTTCAAGCAAAACCCTCTATTTCGCTTCAAAATGCAACAATTTTCAAGCGAAACCTAATTGTTCGTTCAAGCGAATACAGGTTTTCAGGCCATTTTTATCAGTTTTACTTTGAATTTTGATCTGATACTTTCAAGGGTTTGTTAAAACATACTTTTACACACAATATCAAAAACTCAGTCCATTTTGTCCGTTCAAATGTCTAGAAATCAAATTTTGAGTAGAAAAAGCTACTGATTCAAGTGTATTGGCTCATAACTGGCTCTGATACCAATTGTAGGATCGATTTGACGATCTAGTGAGTCAATCAAAGTCAATACACCATTGTTTGAGTGGCGGAAACAAACAAATAGTGTTGAATCAGAGAGAATTGAGTAGAAAACAGAAGAATATCACTTTAACACTTGTTTCTCATTAATACTTCACTTGAAAATCCGGCAGTAGTTTGGTACACGTCTGATGGCAAAGTTACAAATGAGAAACCCAAACAGCCTATATATAGGCATCCTATTTCGCTTGAAATGACACAAGACATTTCAAGCGAACTCACATATATATAGCTCACTAATTTCGCTTGAAAGACATACTTTACAATTCAAGCGAAATACCATAATGCAATTCAAGCGAAATCACATAAAACAAATATACAAATCCTATTTCATGTGAATATATATTCTGTTTCATGTATGTGCATCATATTATGATGTCATATAGTGATGTCACTTGTATGATGTCATCATCAAGGATTATGACATCATTCTTGTTTAGATCCGCAACGAAACCGAGACTTGATATAAGAAGAAGTCAACAGACATTTGCACCTACAATAAAAACAAAGGAAAGATGGTTATCCCCAAATCCCCTCACCTGAAACATCTTCTAATTCAATGTAGTTGGTCCTGTAAATCTAATGCAAGCTTAACGGTTTTGAGAGTAATCAAAACTCAAAGGCTGTTGCTGACAAAACGACGCGTGTCATACATCAGTCCAATACCGAATCATCAGTCGTATAAAAAATAAACATTAAAAACCTTATACTTCTAATTTCAAATCATTATAATCAGTTCTAGTGGCAACTTAGGTATATTAAGAACCATAACTACAATATATTAAAAGAATTGAGTATCATTCACCTGAATATTGATATCTAAATTTATAAGACTTCATAAGTACAAGAATTTATAAAAAAGAAACAAAAAAACTTCTGGTGGAAGATACATTCACCAAATCCTGCATTGCTTCACATTCACCAAATCCGGCTAAATCGGTTTGGCGGCGTTGTGGTGTCCAATTCAACTGCCAATCAAAATCAAAATCAAAATAGATATATGCAATGTTGTAGAAGTCGGATTAGGCGGCTGATTAATCGGCGCCTAGGCGGTAATCGATGAGCCATCGCCTAAAAAGTTGCAAATCGGTTAAAAAATCGGTCTCGATCAAAAACGGTCAAAATCGGACCTAGTCGGAGAAAATCGGAAGAAATCGGAGGAAATCGGCCTAATCGGACCCAGAAATTTATACAGAAACTTACCTGACTCATTGTCGCCGCACACCTCCATCCATCGCCGGCAACGGCGACCTTAGTCTTCTTCTCTGACGACCTTAATTTGTTATCCAATCATTGTTTAGATGAAGGGAATATGGGGATTAGGTTTTGTCTTTTGTTTTTGTATCTGATGAAGAAGAAGAGACGGAGAGTAGGAAACGGCGTATGATTAAAGTTTAGATGATTAGGGTTATTTAAGTTTAGGTATTTTAACATATAACCCCTCCATCTTTATTAGTTTATATATAGTCCTTATACTTGTGAATTTATATATGAAAAATATAAAATTAATGGTATATGTATATAAATTCATAAAATTATACATATAAAGTCCATTCCGATTAATCCCTATTAATCCCGATTAATCCCTAGGCGGGTACCTCACCGCCCGACTAGCTCCTAGCGCTTTCTACAACATTGGATATATGTGATGATGATATGATGATGATACACGTTAAAAGGTAGTGAAACATAAACAAAATAAAGCTTTCAGTACTTTAAAAAATCGATATCAATTTGATACATTGAGCAACACGATATCGATTAACTTGTTAAGAAACTAATTATCTCCATAACCAGGCAAATACAGAACGAGATGTTGGTTTCACTGTAAGCATTGTCAGTCACTTAGTCCAAAGCAGTGGCGTTAGCAGCAAAGAATGCCTGAAAAAGACAAAATCTTAAAAAAATCAATGACATGCGTTGTCTCTTTGTCGCTTCTGTTGGTTTGCTGACATGGCGTGTGTCCTTATCAAACCATCAGAAGTAGAATCTGCCCATGAATTTTGACCAGGAACATACAGAACAAGGGCAATTTCATATATAACCGAAACCTTGCATAATATCATCCTGATGCAGCCAAAAAAAATTATTTAAATATACACACACCCATTTCACTAAATACAATTTACAATACCCTTGTCTTTTTCTTGAAATCAAAACTATCATCATATACAAATGCAAGTTACAAATGAAGTAAATGAATGTCACAGGTTATACAATAAGTAACTGGTGAAAAATTATAGATTTGCAAATGCATACATATATAAACTTGAACATGAACTCACAGGTACACATAAGAGCAGCCGACGATCCCAGAGGCGGGTATCCGGGGAATGACCCATGGGAAATTGAGAAATATCTGTGAATTTGTTGCTATTCCATGTCCCTTCATTCTACAAAAGATAAATTATAATAACAACAATCGTAATTTAATACAAGATTCAAAAGTGGGACCTTTGATTAATTAGCATCTCTTTTGAACCTGTTCTAATTCAGAATCGTACCTTATAAGGACCAACATAGCATTCATTTCCTAACATATCTTGTATCATCCCACGAAACCGAACTAACAAATTTGCTTGAACCCATTTAACCATTGAATGAGTCAGAATCGAAACTTAAAAAATTATCATCAAATACTCAAATTAATCAACAATATTTAAAATAAAATCAGCACCCGCAAAACATCAGGGTGATTTAAAAAAGTAGTCACAATCATAAACCCTAGAACGTCGTCGTTTTGAAATTCATAAACCCTAGAATCACCTGACTGACGGTTTTGTTTTGAAAAATAGATTCTCGAAATATATCTGATACGCCCTAATCTTTATCATCAAATGATGTCGGATCTGCACCAGATGCCACCGCCTTCTCAAACGTTGATCGGACGGCCCCGAGAGGGTTAATCAAGCAATCGTATTGACATCCCACCATATTCAGATACAGCAGATTTCTTCTCACAGAAACGCACTTCAAACTGTTGTTTCATTGAAACCATCGTCGCCACCGTTTAATCCTAAACCGCAGTTGAATCATTGTCATCGTCTCCTCTGGATCCCTTCTCTCTCTCATGTGTGAGTTAATTCAATTCAAGGGTGGAGACTGGAACGAAGGTTCAGATTATTCATGAGGAAGGGTGTGTCTTAAAGGAATTGAAACGATCTAACTGAAGCTCTTCATTTACGTGCTATTATATTAGGGTTCCTTTAGAATTCCCTGTGAAATCCGAATATTAACCCTGTAGTGTCTTAAATGTTTAAAGAACTTGAAAAATTACCCACTGTCAAATGGCTTTAAGCACTTGTACATGTTGCTTTACAATTGATACGCGTGGCAAAATTACATTTTTGTACATCAGATTTCCTTTATATAGTATTATAGATTTGAGATTAAATCATTTACCAACAAAACAATTACCCAAGCAAACAATAAAACTAATTGAATTAAGAAGAGTGCATTTAATAATAAAGATATGTTTATATATAAAAAGTTGAATATAATTTTAGTGCATTAAATAACAAAGATATCATTTTATACTGTGACGACTATAAATATCTTTGATATGCATATATTTTGAACCATACCATCTTATTCTCTACAACATAGCTATTGAAATATAATTTTCTACTTAAGATGTTTTATTAACATTTTTTGAAAAGTAGATGGGTTAGTTCTTTATGCAAGAGAAATTTCTACAACATGTTGCTTTTCATAAAGTTCCATTATTTATTCAAGTAAATCTTGGTGCTTTTTAAAGCATTGATGGTACACTATGAACAATCAACATGTCATGAAAAATTTCATCTTTTATATTTGAGGGAGAAAGGGTATTTATCGATAAGGATACATAAAATTATTGATATATTTTTCTCACAATTGCTAAAATTATATAACACAATGTTTCTTTAATATATTTGACAAGAACGAAAATTTAGTTTTCGAATTACACACATGATAACTTTAATATATACCCACAAGTTTGTTAGTGATTGTTGTAAAACCAACGGTTTGAGAACAAGCTACATGAATAAAGGTACATTTTTCGTGTTTTTCCTAACCACACACACATCACTAAATTTGTTTTATTGATTTAAATTATGCTATTTTAGTAATATAATGTAATAAAATAAATTTTAACTATAAGCATTATGTTTTCTAATTTCATTTAGTAATTTTGAGTTTGATTTTATTTTTTACAGTTTTTTGGCATTTTGATATACTTTGTTGGGATGATTTTTCATTTACATAATATAAGAATGTGTTTAATTGTTTCTAACAACTCTTTATGACTACCATATTTTGTTAAAATATTTCCTCCAATTTGTATATCTGGAATGGTCATATGTAATTTTATGATTATCAATATTAGATCTACTAATATTTAATTAACTCTAATTTATTATTAAAAACATGACTAAAACACAAGAAATAAGATGGCTTTTAAGCGTCGTATAAATTAATTTTTAATTCGTAAGTCTTTAAAGTCCACCTCTATAGAAAATATACGCTTTTAATGTTCTATGCATACTTTGATTGCTGCATTAACTTAATGGAGAATTTATAGCAAAAGAAACATAGATCATTTAAAAAATTAACTTACATGTGTCGGATCGGTTTTCGACTCCGAAATAATTGCGAACCGACTAGTGTAACGTGCGAAATCCGTACACGAACGTGATCGAACACACACGACGTAATATAATCTGTGATTCTATTGATAAATCTGAAAACGTACAAGCACCTGAATCACGACGTCACTTTCTCTATGTAGACTTTCTCTCTCTAGCTCTAGATCTCCAAATCTCAAATGTGGCAAATGTTCTAAACATAACACCTTAGGTTCCTATTTTTAGGCCAACGAGCTTAATGAAAGTTCTCATTAATTACATAAATGCCACGTTGTCTTTTCCCTAAATATTACAATATAATATCTAGTCTTCTTCAGATTCTGCTACGAACTGGATTGACGGAGGCGATAGACATTACTGCACCAACAGACTCCCCCTTGGATATTGCCGCAGTCAATCTTGTAGCGTCTTGTCTTTCTTTCTCTCTTTGAGTCTTCTAGAAACTTTAACACATCTTCAGTAACATAGACTCCTTCTTGCTTGAATAGAATCCCCGTGGATCTGTCTTCAGCTTCAGCTCCCCCTTTCGCTAAACTCTTTTCTTCAGGCTCCCCTTTCATCAAGCTTCCGTGCTTTTGGGATCGACACCTGGCTTTCCGGTTACAAGCTCCTCCAGGATAGTTACCTGGCTCCTTGAATGCACGCTCCCCCTTGCGTTGAGCTCATCTTCAGACTCTCCCTTAGACTCGGCTATCGGGATCGTAATCTGGAACTTTCATCTGCAGTTTCTCAAACATTTATAAGAAAAAAAACATTTTTAATATCTAGGATTGAAAATCCTGGCTTTCTCAGCATAAACTAAAATATTTCGACAATGAAAACATTTTTGGTTTTCCAGGAGTCGTGACCTGGCTATTAAAAACATTTAATCAAGATCCTGGCTCTAAATATAATAATATGAATATATCCAGGATTACTTGATTCTCTCCCCCTATCAAACATCTTCATAGATTTGGCATCCAAATCCATCACAGTTAATCAACCAAGTCGAAATCTAGCTCTTTACAACAGATTTTAACAATTTAGGCATCCAAATCCCTCACAGTTAATCAACCAAGTCCAAATTAATGACCTTGGAGATATCACAAACTGTTTTTGATTTTTGATTTTAAAAACTTCAAGCTTCAAATTAATGAACTTGTTTTATTTTCAGAAACATGATCAGCATACATCGATTTTGAAACTCAGCTTCTCAGACATCGGTTGTCGAAAATAAAGTAGAATCAAAATCTTTTTGTATTTTTCTGAAATATAAAACAGTAAAGAAATATTTACACACATATTTACAGACACTATTTTTGTTTTAATTCGCGTCAAAGGATCATATCATTTTTTGACAAATCACTAGCACCCACATTAAGTTCTAAACGATTCACTTAGATTGTCAGTATACTGATCCACTTAACTTTTCAAACAAAGTTCAATTGATTCGAGATACGGATTAGTGTTTTAAAGAATTAAACTTATTCGCGTGTCCCACCTCAAAATATACTCCCGTATCAAAATTCCCTAGATTCAGTCTTACAGGTGAGTATACCAATCTGATATCTGTATCTGGGTTAATGCGAGACCTTGAGAGCTCAGGTATGAACTTCCGTTCAGTCAAAGAGATGAAGGCTCGACTTTAGGTGTGTTCCCTTTAGGGAATCTTTCTTCAACTGCAATTGATTCATATCTTTTGATATTTACTCATTTTTTGTGCAGAGGGTAAGGTTTTTAAAAGCGCGTAAAGTATTGTACGAAGACTAGCACATTGCTTCCGCAATATCAGAAGTCCAGGTATAATACCCCAGATATCAAACAGTATAAAGACCTAGTATCTCAGAATCAGGCAATCTCTCAAACAAGATTTCGGGGGTTACCCATATATCCGAGAGATGTTCTCCACGAGATAAGTAAGTATAAGATATTTAGGATTATATCTCAAAAACAATCTACTAAGCGTGTAAAAACCTACTGGCATATCATCAGTGAGACCGTTTATCACATATAAACTTTCCAATTCTTTAGCGTACTGTGATTGTCTACTGATGTACTATCATTTCCTCCTTTTACACAAAAACTCATTTTTGAATTTTATCATGTTTTTGGCTTTTTCAAAAATTTTAAATGTATTTAGATTTTCCGAAATTTCTTACTCCCCCTAAAATTCAAAACATTTAAAGAAAATTTGACAACCTGATACTACAGCTTTGTCTTGCCATCCATTTTCTGCTTTTCATGCTCTGTTTTGCAGAACATATACCCCCATGATTTACAACACATTGATATTTTACAGTTTGAAAACCGTTTTTCAATCTTGTGAAATTAATCATGTCTGTTCAGCCGTGAGGGTTTCGGCGTATTCACTTACCATATTTTTGTAAAAAAAAATAATTTTGACAAAAACAAACATTTTTTTTTATTTTTCAATTTTTAGTTTTTGTTTTTGTTTTTGAAATAAGGTTTATTTATGTACAGAAATCAAACAAACTCCCTGTTTAACATTCGCAGGGACCAGTAGCTTTCTCCTCTCCTCGTGCCAGGCTACTCCGACACTCTTCTTGTTGACATTCAGATTTCTTGAGTACCTGCACATTCAACTTAATTCAATCACTTGAAAAAGTTAGCCCAGCTCTGTTTGACCTTAGGCATTTCAACACAATATGATTCATTCAACTTCGGAAATTCTTTATCATTTTTCACAAATGTATTCTCCTTTCGATTATCACTCTTAGAAACCTTTTGTTTCTTTTCGACCTAAGTTTGTCCTTTAGACGCACTTCTTTTGTAAAAATGTAATTCATTTTGATTGTTTTGATTTTAAACAACTTTTTTCTTCCAAAACTGATTTGGTTTTGTTGCATCGACAGTTGTTTTCCAACTTTGTGTTGTTCTAAATCTGGGTGTGTGAGAATTCCAGGTTTGTCTTGAATCGAACCTTTTCGGGTTTGATTTCTAAGTTTGATTCGAAGCAAACTTGTTTGTATTGTACCTCCAAGTTTGTTTTGAATCAAATCTGGTTGACCTTTGTTTCACATCCTCAGATTTCTTTTTCGTCTCAACACCAACAGGTTTTGGATTTGGACACTTGTGGGCAAGATGTCCAGTTTGATCACATTAAAAACATGTTCCCTTTGAAACATTTTTCACATGTTGTTGTTGCTTTTTATTTTGAGCATAGAACTCTTCATTAGACTGTCGTCTAAATTGGAGTTCTTTCTCTTCTTCGGAACTTGTTCCATGAACAAAATTCATTTTCCAATTTTGTTTCTTTTTATAATCCAAACCAGCCTTCATGTTTTTCTTTTTGAAACCAGGTTTGTTATAAAAAGTTTTGTGACTCTTTCCAGCATACTTTGGAATCTCAGATTTTTGAATCTCAATCATTTTGAAAACTTTGTCAATCTTTTCTGAAATCACATTCTGAATCGGGACTTCAAGATCTGAGAATAATTTGTCCAATCCATTCATGGTATTAACCAATCCTTTTGAATCATCATTCGCATTTTTCTCGGATTTTGAGTTTTTCAGATAACCTTCATGAAAACTACCTTCATTTTCATCCTGTGATTCAGATTTACCTATTTCAACTAACTCTTCTTTCAAGACACTTTCAACGACCTTACCTACCACCTCAGAATCACTAGAATCATCAGATTTGGAATAGGTTATGTCAATGTTTTCTGGCAATTGATCAACCATGTTGAAAGCCTTTTCCACCTTCTCGTCATCATAGAACGTGAATTTTTCCTTAAACGGTGGTGGAACTTGATGATACTCTAAGCCAATTCCTTTCTTGTTTTTCTCAGAATCACCATCACTCAGTTTTAAGTTGAAAATACTTTCAAGCACATATGATGAAGCATGATAGCTATGTAACTTGTTGTTATCTTGTTCTAAATAAGCTATTTGACGCTTTAGCTTAGCAACATCCTCATTATAAGAGTTTACAACTTGTTGCTTTATTTCATACTGTCACTTAAGCGTATCAGTTGTTTCAGAACAATATTTCAACCTTGATTGAACAAGTTTCATTTGACTTTTCACATCTTCATATGACTCTTTTGTAATGTGATAGGCCAATTTTTATTGAATCGTACTCTTTTTTCATTTCTTGGAAATAATTTTCTTTTTGCAAACACTCTTCTATCATTTTCGAAACCTTTTCTTTCAAAATCTCATTTTCTTTTTCTAATTTTTTGCATTTTTGTGTTACCCTTTCGTCATTATCTTTCAAAACTTTTTCGTTTTCTAACATCTCTTTGCATTTATTTTTGAAAACTTCTTCAATTTTAGTGAATTCTAAGTCTCTTGTTCTGAATTTTTTTTTATCCTTTTTAGTACAAGCACTGCACGTTTCCATGCATTTCTTGCACTGTTTAACAGCTTTTAAGATTTCAGATTCAGTTTTTACCTCAGTGATTGGCACTTCGGCTTTCGCTTCCGTCTGTGTCTGATCAGCTTTACTCTTCTTCTGTTCCTCACCAACACCATTAGCACCATCCACTTCAACTGAACTTTCAACCTTCTTCTTAGCTTCTTCCATCTTCTTCAAATCATCTTCATTCTGCTGTTCTTCAGTAACAGGTTTTTTAACACTTTCCTTCTCTTCTTCTTTTTCTTCAACCTTTGTTTCTTCAGCAACTTTCTTAAGTTCATCCACCAGATTCTCAACATTCTTCTTCATCCCCTCTTCATCTCTTCGTCGTAGACTCACTGTCATGACGTTTCAGATGATTTTATCCAGCCTTTTCTTATAGTGTTTATCTTTTTCAACATTTGAGTAGTACTCGTCGGATAGAGGGATTACTGCAAGAACATCATCAAAAAACCACTTCTTTTGGATGAACAACTGGTTCAACATTGCTGTTGACATAACATTCTCTTTTCTTGTCATATCTTCTATAATTTCTAGCCTCTTCATATTCCTTCTCCATCTATTCAATCCAATATCCTGCGATACATCTCTCTCTGTATGTTTTCTCATTCAGAATTTCTTCTCGATTTCTCTCCTTTATCTTGGCAACAAATGCACAATGTATGTTTGATGATATAGTTCTACCATGAGCTGTGGACCGATCATCAACAAGATCATCTTCTGGAAGGAATTCACTCCAGTCAAAACCTTCATCAACTTGAATCACAACACAAGCTCTTGATTTTTCCTTTTCAGGATTATCTTCAATTTGTTTCAACCTTGGTGATTCCTCTCTGTTCTTGTGATAGATCGCCTTTTGATAGTAATCTTCTTTAAACGGATTAGCTATTTCTTCAACAATAGAGTTTCTACATTCTCTTTTGAAATGACCTTTTTACTTGCATTTGAAGCAGGTCACTTTTGATTTGTCGAATCCCAACTTTGTTCATGGTCCACAAATTGATTGTCTTTCAGTAATATCCATGAACCGCTAAGCTCGTCGAATGCAGCTTGCTAAACACCATCTCAGATCAATAAGTTCCATCTCTTCTGGATCGACTGGTCGTAATCTTCCTTTGGGGCAGTTCAAAATTTCTGATTTTCCCAGCTATCAGATCTTCATATGATTCCAGAATTGATCCCAGTAAACTCATTTGCTATTTAGCAGCGTTGATGTTCATTGTTGGAGAATTTAGCTTTAAGGCGATATTGCAGAGAATTTCTTCAGGTTCTTCAAAGTTTGATGTTGTTGATGATGAATGATATCCTGGATCATAATTTGATGAGCTTCTCTGTGGTTCTTTTGTCTTTTCAACACTGAATGCCATCTTTGGTGATTCACTAACAGTCACCGAAGGTACATTGCCCTTGTAGTAAAGACCGATATTCTGTTGATGCGAAGAGCTGCTCATCTTGTTCTGTTTCTGCAATTCAAGCTCATGAGTTTCAATCTTTTCAATCAACACGTCGAGAGTAATTGTTTCATACAACACATCATTTTTCAAAATAAAAACAAACGTTTGCCACTGATCAGCTCGTGGTAACGCTTCAATGATTTTATCAATAATTTCCTCACGTGTTTTTACGATTCCAAATCTATCAAGCTCAATTTTTAAATGACAAAAATGCTCAATCATTTGTCTCACCGACTCTCCTTTTAGACTATCAAACAGATCAAATTCCTTTTTTAGTAAAGCAATTTTATTCTTTTCAATCTGTTTACCACCCTCAGCTTTAACCTTTAAAGCTTCCCAAACCGATTTAGAGGAACCATCATGAACAAGTAATGAAAAAATATCATCTCTAATCGACTATTGGATTAGAGCAATCATTCTTTGTTCATATGAGAAGTTCTTTTGGTCTTCAACGGATAAGCTTTTGAGTGAGATTTCTTCTCCTTTGTCATTGATAGGTCTATCATATCCAAACTCCATGCAAAACCAGCTTTCATGCGGGTAAGCTTTAGCCCAGATTTCGAGTTTAGGTGGTTTCGAATAAGTCCCATAGAAGTTATCATGTTTAATATTATCATTGATTGCTTTTGTTATGGTTTTAGGTGTAACAGTTGAAGTTTCCGACGATTCTGATGTGAAAGCTTTGTAGAACATGTTGTAGAACTCTTCAGCCATGATGCTTCTCGTTTATTATCTCGAATCACCTTCAAACAAACAAACAAAAATGATCAGTTTAAAAACTATCAAACAGTTGGATCGGATATGTATCCGATCGAGTGGGGTCAACGAGGGTCAACAGAATAACAATGATCAGATGACAACGGATCGGATGGTGATCCGATCGAGTGGTGATCCGATACTTGATCCTGAGACACAAGCAAATAAGGTGATTAGAATCGGATGGCAATCCGTTCGGATTGCCACTCGACACTTGAACTTTTAAAAACTGAATTAACTAGGTGTTGTGGATCGGATGGTGATCCGATCGATTCAGGGTTAACAAAGTCAACTTTTAATGACTTACAATGGATCGGATTGTGATCCGTTCGGATTGCAATCCGACACTTGACACTATGTACCAAACAGACAAATATGCTGAGAATCGGATGGCCATCCGATCGGTGAACATTACTAAGAACAACAGCAAACATGTTTATCAATTCGGACATAAAATTCAAGATTTCTCACAAACTATTTGGAGTTTTGATCCGAAATTTTGTATGGTTGTTCGATTATGATTTTCGCATATAATACTAAAAAATCAGCCAATATGAACCGTTAAAACCCCGTTAATTTTGTGTTTTACAGAAGAAAAGTGAAGAAGATGTAAAAGTAAAGAAATTTTGACAAATCTGGATGAAATTGGATTTGAATCTGATGAAATCTTGTGCAAATTAGTGTGTTTGATCCGTGAAATCGAGCTCCTGCTCTGATACCACTTGTAGGATCGGTTTTCGACTCCGAAACGATTGCGAACCAACTCGTGTAACGTGCGGAATCCGTACATGAATCTGACCAAACACACACGACGTAATATAATCTGTGATTCTATTGATAAATCTGAAAACGTACAAGCACCTGAATCACGATGTCACTTTCTCTCTCTAGACTTTCTCTCTCTAGCTCTAGATCTCCAAATCTCAAATGTGGCAAAAGTTCTAAACATAACACCTTAGGTTCCTATTTATAGGCCAAGGATCTTAATGAAAGTTCTCATTAATTACATAAATGCCACCTTGCCTTTTCCCTAAATATTACAATATAATATCTAGTTCTTCTTCAGATTCTGCTACGAACTGGATTGACGGAGGCGATAGACATTACTGCACTGACAACATGAATGCAATCCTTAATGCAAGGATTTAAATTAAATTACTTACCATAGTAGGTGATAAACAATATGTAACCTTCTATCTTAAAAAGGTAGAATTAGATAGCATGAGGACGTAACAAAGTCATATATCGACAGATGCTTACAATACATTTTCCGGTGTGCTATGAAAACACATACCTTATATTAAGGCAAAACAATAATCATTTAAAAAATTATATTGTTTTAGTAAATGGGATTCTCTATGTAGTCATTATTAGACGCCGCTATTTTTTTTCCTAATAACTACACAATTATCATATGTTAAATGTTCTTTAAGGGATGTATGGCCAAGGCTATCATGGGTTTCCACTTGCTTCAACGGTCACTGTAAAAGTTTGAGAAATCTTTGGAGTATTGTATTCATTGGATATTGTATATTGTATTTCTGTACATTCCCATTCTTGCAAAATGTACCGAAAAAATAAGATTGCAGACCCTGTTGTGACTAAAAAACACTATTCTTACTGAAGTAAAGATGCGTGTGTGAATAATAATAATAAACTAGATGGTATTCTCTATCCTATTTCTATAACAAAATTTGAAGGTATTATAACACCGATTTGGTTCTCAATAAAACCCTAGGCTCATAACACAAAACGAACTACAACTAAACCAAATCTATCACCATATTTTAAAAACAAATCTAGATGGAATTCTAGCTATTCGTCGCATTTAAGCTTAAATGAAAGACTGCCATAGAATTTTTTTTTAAAATCTGATATCATGTGTGTTACATAACTACAATATTATTTATATTTATAATTGTATTTGAGATTAAATCATTTACCAACAAAACAATTACCCAAGCAAACAATAAAACTAATTGAATTAAGAAGAGTGCATTTAATAATAAAGATATGTTTATATATAAAAAGTTGAATATAATTTTAGTGCATTAAATAACAAAGATATCATTCGACTATAAATATCTTTGATATGCTTATATTTTGAACCATACCATCTTATTCTCTACAACAGAGCTATTGAAATGTAATTTTCTACTTAAGATGTTTTATTAACATTCTTTGAAAAGTAGATGGGTTAGTTCTTTATGCAAGAGAAATTTCTACAATATGTTCCTTTTCTTAGGGTTCCATTATTTATTCAAGTAAATCTTGGTGCTTTCTTAAACCTTTGATGGTACACTATGAACAATCAACATGTTATGGAAAATTTCATCTTTTATATTTGAGGGCGAAATGGTATTTATTGGTAAGGATATATAAAAAAATTGGTATATTTTTCTCAGAATTACTACAAATTATATAACACATTGTTTCTTTACTATATTTGACAAGAATGAAAATTTAGTTTTCGAACTACACACATGATAACTTTAATATATACCCACAAGTTTGTTAGTGATTGTTGTAAAACCAATGGTGTACATTTTTTGTGTTTTTCCTAACCACACACACATCACTAAATTTGTTTTATTGATTTAAATTATGCTATTTTAGTAATATAATGCAATAAAATAAATTTTAACTGTAAGCATTATGTTTTCTAATTTCATTTAGTAATTTTGAGTTTGATTTGATTTTTTACAGTTTTTTGGCATTTTGATAAGCTTTGTTGGGAAGATTTTTCTTTTACATAATATAAGAAAGTGTTTAATTGTTTCTAACAACTCTTTATGACTACCATATTTTGTTAAAATATTTCCTCCAATTTGTATATCAGGAATGGTCATACATAATTTTATGATTATCAACATTAGATATACTAATATTTAATTAACTCTAATTTATTATTAAAAATATGACTAAAACACAAGAAATAAGATGGATTTTAAGCGTCGTATAAATTAATTTTTAATCCGTAAGTCTTTAAAGTCTACCTCTACAGAAAATATATGCTTTTAATGTTTTATGCATACTTTGATTACTGCATTAACTTAATGGAAAATTTATAACAAAAGAAACATAGATCATTTAAAAAAATTAACTTACTTGAATGCAATCCTTAATGCAAGGATTTAAATTAAATTACTTACCATAGTAGGTGATAAACAATATGTAACCTTCTATCTTAAAAAGGTAGAATTAGATAGCATGAGGACGTAACAAAGTAATATATCGACAGATGCTTACAATACATTTTCCGGTGTGCTATGAAAACACATACCTTATATTAAGGCAAAACAATAATTATTTAAAAAAATATATATTGTTTTAGTAAATGGGATTATCTATGTAGTCATTATTAGACGCTGCTATTTATTTTCTGGCGACTTTCATATTTTATTAACCGGAAAGTGTGTTCATAATAACTACACAATTATCATATCTTAAACGTTCTTTAAGGGATGTATGGCCAAGGCTATCATGGGTTTCCACTTGCTTCAATGGTCATTCTAAAAGTTTGTGAAACATTTGGAGTATTGTATTCATTGGATATTGTATATTGTATTTCTGTACATTCCCATTCTTGCAAAATGTACCGAAAAAATAAGATTGCAGACCCTGTTGTGACTAAAAAACACTATTCTTACAGAAGTAAAGATGCGTGTGTGAATAATAATAATAAACTAGATGGTATTCTCTATCCTATTTCTATAACAAAATTTGAAGGTGTTATAACACCGATCTGGTTCTCAATAAAACCCTAGGTCATAACGCTAAACGAAATACAACTAAACCAAATCTACCACCATATTTTAAAAACAAATCTAGATGGAATTCTAGCTATTCGTCGCATTTACGCTTAAATGAAAGACTGCCGTAGAATGTTTTAAAAATTTGATATCATGTGTGTTACATAACTACAATATTATTTATATTTATAATTGTATTTGACATTAAATCATTTACCAACAAAACAGTTACCCAAGCAAACAATAAAAGTAATTGAATTAAGAAGAGTGCATTTAATAATAAAGATATGTTTATATATAAAAAGTTGAATATAATTTTAGTGCATTAAATAACAAAGATATCATTCGACTATAAATATCTTTGATATGCATATATTTTGAACCATACCATCTTATTCTCTACAACAGAGCTATTGAAATGTAATTTTCTACTTAAGATGTTTTATTAACGTTCTTTGAAAAGTAGATGGGTTAGTTCTTTATGCAAGAGGAACTTCTACAACATGTTGCTTTTCATAGGGTTCCATTATTTATTCAAGTAAATCTTGGTGCTTTCTTAAAGCTTTGATGGTACACTATGAACAATCAACATGTTATGGAAAATTTCATCTTTTATATTTGAGGGCGAAAGGGTATTTATTGGTAAGGATACATAAAAAAATTAGTATATTTTTCTCACAATTGCTACAAATTATATAACACATTGTTTCTTTACTATATTTGACAAGAACGAAAATTTGGTTTTCGAATTACACACATGATAACTTTAATATATACCAACAAATTTGTTAGTGATTGTTGTAAAACCAACGGTTTGAGAACAAGCTACATGCATAAATGTACATTTTTTGTGTTTTTCCTAACCACACACACATCACTGAATTTGTTTTATTGATTTAAATTATGCTATTTTAGTAATATAATGCAATAAAATAAATTTTAACTGTAAGCATTATGTTTTCTAATTTCATTTAGTAATTTTGAGTTTGATTTGATTTTTTACAGTTTTTTGGCATTTTGATAAGCTTTGTTGGGAAGATTTTTCTTTTACATAATATAAGAAAGTGTTTAATTGTTTCTAACAACTCTTTATGACTACCATATTTTGTTAAAATATTTCCTCCAATTTGTATATCAGGAATGGTCATACATAATTTTATGATTATCAACATTAGATATACTAATATTTAATTAACTCTAATTTATTATTAAAAATATGACTAAAACACAAGAAATAAGATGGATTTTAAGCGTCGTATGAATTAATTTTTAATCCGTAAGTCTTTAAAGTCTACCTCTACAGAAAATATATGCTTTTAATGTTTTATGCATACTTTGATTACTGCATTAACTTAATGGAAAATTTATAACAAAAGAAACATAGATCATTTAAAAAAATTAACTTACTTGAATGCAATCCTTAATGCAAGGATTTAAATTAAATTACTTACCATAGTAGGTGATAAACAATATGTAACCTTCTATCTTAAAAAGGTAGAATTAGATAGCATGAGGACGTAACAAAGTAATATATCGACAGATGCTTACAATACATTTTCCGGTGTGCTATGAAAACACATACCTTATATTAAGGCAAAACAATAATTATTTAAAAAAATATATATTGTTTTAGTAAATGGGATTATCTATGTAGTCATTATTAGACGCTGCTATTTATTTTCTGGCGACTTTCATATTTTATTGACCGGAAAGTGTGTTCATAATAACTACACAATTATCATATCTTAAACGTTCTTTAAGGGATGTATGGCCAAGGCTATCATGGGTTTCCACTTGCTTCAATGGTCATTCTAAAAGTTTGTGAAACATTTGGAGTATTGTATTCATTGGATATTGTATATTGTATTTCTGTACATTCCCATTCTTGCAAAATGTACCGAAAAAATAAGATTGCAGACCCTGTTGTGACTAAAAAACACTATTCTTACAGAAGTAAAGATGCGTGTGTGAATAATAATAATAAACTAGATGGTATTCTCTATCCTATTTCTATAACAAAATTTGAAGGTGTTATAACACCGATCTGGTTCTCAATAAAACCCTAGGTCATAACGCTAAACGAAATACAACTAAACCAAATCTACCACCATATTTTAAAAACAAATCTAGATGGAATTCTAGCTATTCGTCGCATTTACGCTTAAATGAAAGACTGTCGTAGAATGTTTTAAAATTTTGATATCATGTGTGTTACATAACTACAATATTATTTATATTTATAATTGTATTTGACATTAAATCATTTACCAACAAAACAGTTACCCAAGTAAACAATAAAAGTAATTGAATTAAGAAGAGTGCATTTAATAATAAAGATATGTTTATATATAAAAAGTTGAATATAATTTTAGTGCATTAAATAACAAAGATATCATTCGACTATAAATATCTTTGATATGCATATATTTTGAACCATACCATCTTATTCTCTACAACAGAGCTATTGAAATGTAATTTTCTACTTAAGATGTTTTATTAACGTTCTTTGAAAATTGGATGGGTTAGTTCTTTATGCAAGAGGAACTTCTACAACATGTTGCTTTTCATAGGGTTCCATTATTTATTCAAGTAAATCTTGGTGCTTTCTTAAAGCTTTGATGGTACACTATGAACAATCAACATGTTATGGAAAATTTCATCTTTTATATTTGAGGGCGAAAGGGTATTTATTGGTAAGGATACATAAAAAAATTAGTATATTTTTCTCACAATTGCTACAAATTATATAACACATTGTTTCTTTACTATATTTGACAAGAACGAAAATTTGGTTTTCGAATTACACACATGATAACTTTAATATATACCAACAAATTTGTTAGTGATTGTTGTAAAACCAACGGTTTGAGAACAAGCTACATGCATAAAGGTACATTTTTTGTGTTTTTCCTAACCACACACACATCACTGAATTTGTTTTATTGATTTAAATTATGCTATTTTAGTAATATAAAGTAATAAAATAAATTTTAACTATAAGCATTATGTTTTCTAATTTCATTTCGTAATTTTGAGTTTGATTTGATTTTTTACAGTTTTTTGGCATTTTGATAAGCTTTGTTGGGAAGATTTTTCTTTTACATAATATAAGAAAGTGTTTAATTGTTTCTAACAACTCTTTATGACTACCATATTTTGTTAAAATATTTCCTCCAATTTGTATATCAGGAATGGTCATACATAATTTTATGATTATCAACATTAGATATACTAATATTTAATTAACTCTAATTTATTATTAAAAATATGACTAAAACACAAGAAATAAGATGGATTTTAAGCGTCGTATGAATTAATTTTTAATCCGTAAGTCTTTAAAGTCTACCTCTACAGAAAATATATGCTTTTAATGTTTTATGCATACTTTGATTACTGCATTAACTTAATGGAAAATTTATAACAAAAGAAACATAGATCATTTAAAAAAATTAACTTACTTGAATGCAATCCTTAATGCAAGGATTTAAATTAAATTACTTACCATAGTAGGTGATAAACAATATGTAACCTTCTATCTTAAAAAGGTAGAATTAGATAGCATGAGGACGTAACAAAGTAATATATCGACAGATGCTTACAATACATTTTCCGGTGTGCTATGAAAACACATACCTTATATTAAGGCAAAACAATAATTATTTAAAAAAATATATATTGTTTTAGTAAATGGGATTATCTATGTAGTCATTATTAGACGCTGCTATTTATTTTCTGGCGACTTTCATATTTTATTGACCGGAAAGTGTGTTCATAATAACTACACAATTATCATATCTTAAACGTTCTTTAAGGGATGTATGGCCAAGGCTATCATGGGTTTCCACTTGCTTCAATGGTCATTCTAAAAGTTTGTGAAACATTTGGAGTATTGTACTCATTGGATATTGTATATTGTATTTCTGTACATTCCCATTCTTGCAAAATGTACCGAAAAAATAAGATTGCAGACCCTGTTGTGACTAAAAAACACTATTCTTACAGAAGTAAAGATGCGTGTGTGAATAATAATAATAAACTAGATGGTATTCTCTATCCTATTTCTATAACAAAATTTGAAGGTGTTATAACACCGATCTGGTTCTCAATAAAACCCTAGGTCATAACGCTAAACGAAATACAACTAAACCAAATCTACCACCATATTTTAAAAACAAATCTAGATGGAATTCTAGCTATTCGTCGCATTTACGCTTAAATGAAAGACTGCCGTAGAATTTTTTAAAAATTTGATATCATGTGTGTTACATAACTACAATATTATTTATATTTATAATTGTATTTGAGATTAAATCATTTACCAACAAAACAGTTACCCAAGCAAACAATAAAAGTAATTGAATTAAGAAGAGTGCATTTAATAATAAAGATATGTTTATATATAAAAAGTTGAATATAATTTTAGTGCTTTAAATAACAAAGATATCATTCGACTATAAATATCTTTGATATGCATATATTTTGAACCATGCCATCTTATTCTCTACAACAGAGCTATTGAAATGTAATTTTCTACTTAAGATGTTTTATTAACGTTCTTTGAAAAGTAGATGGGTTAGTTCTTTATGCAAGAGGAACTTCTACAACATGTTGCTTTTCATAGGGTTCCATTATTTATTCAAGTAAATCTTGGTGCTTTCTTAAAGCTTTGATGGTACACTATGAACAATCAACATGTTATGGAAAATTTCATCTTTTATATTTGAGGGCGAAAGGGTATTTATTGGTAAGGATACCTAAAAAAATTAGTATATTTTTCTCACAATTGCTACAAATTATATAACACATTGTTTCTTTACTATATTTGACAAGAACGAAAATTTGGTTTTCGAATTACACACATGATAACTTTAATATATACCAACAAATTTGTTAGTGATTGTTGTAAAACCAACGGTTTGAGAACAAGCTACATGCATAAAGGTACATTTTTTGTGTTTTTCCTAACCACACACACATAACTGAATTTGTTTTTTTGATTTAAATTATGCTATTTTAGTAATATAAAGTAATAAAATAAATTTTAACTATAAGCATTATGTTTTCTAATTTCATTTAGTAATTTTGAGTTTGATTTGATTTTTTAAAGTTTTTTGGCATTTTGATATGCTTTGTTGGAAAGATTTTTCTTTTACATAATATAAGAAAGTGTTTAATTGTTTCTAACAACTCTTTAACTCTTTATGACTACCATATTTTGTTAAAATATTTCCTCCAATTTGTATATCTGGAATAGTCATACGTAATTTTATGATTATCAACATTAGATCTACTAATATTTAATTAACTCTACTTTATTATTAAAAACATGACTAAAACACAAGAAATAAGAAGGCTTTTAAGCGTCGTATAAATTAATTTTTAATCCGTAAGTCTTTAAAGTCTACCTCTATAGAAAATATATGCTTTTAATGTTTTATGCATACTTTGATTACTGCATTAACTTAATGGAGAATTTATAACATAAGAAACATAGATCATTTAAAAAAATTAACTTACATGAATGCAATCCTTAATGCAAGGATTTAAATTAAATTACTTACCATAGTAGGTGATAAACAATATGTAACCTTCTCTCTTAAAAAGGTAGAATTAGATAGCATGAGGACGTAACAATGTAATATATCGACATATGCTTACAATACATTTTCCGGTGTGCTATGAAAACACATACCTTATATCAAGGAAAAACAATAATCATTTAAAAAAAATATATTGTTTTAGTACATGGGATTCTCTATGTAGTCATTATTAGATGCCGGTATTTATTTTCCGGCGGCTTTCATATTTTATTGACCGGAAAGTGTGTTCCTAATAACTACACAATAATCATATCTTAAACGTTCATAAAGGGATGTATGGCCAAGGCTATCATGGGTTTTCACTTGCTTCAACGGTCATTGTAAAAGTTTGTGAAATCTTTGGACTATTGTATTTATTGGATATTGTATATTGTATTTCTGTACATTCCGATTCTTGCAAAATGTACTGAAAAAATAAGATTGCAGATCCTGTGGTGACTAAAAAACACTATTCTTACAGAAGTAAAGACGTGTGTGTGAATAATAATAATAAATTAGATGGTATTCTTTACCCTATTTCTATAACAAAATTTGATGGTATTATAACACCGATCAGGTTCACAATAAAACATGAGGCTCATAATGCAAAATGAAATACGACTAAACCAAATCTACCACCATATTTTAAAAACAAATTTAGATGGAATTCTAGTTATTCGTCGCATTTACGCATAAATGAAAGACTTCCGTAGAAGTTTTTCTGAAAGTTGATGTCATGTGTGTTACATAACTACAATATTATTTATATTTATAATTGTATTTGAGATTAAATCATTTACCAACAAAACAATTACCCAAGCAAACAATAAAAGTAATTGAATTAAGAAGAGTGCATTTAATAATAAAGATACGTTTATATATAAAAGTTGAATATAATTTTAGTGCATTAAATAACAAAGATATCATTTTATACTGTGACGACTATAAATATCTTTTATATTCATATATTTTGAACCATACCATCTTATTCTCTACAAAAGAGCTTTTGAAATGTAATTTTCTACTTAAGATGTTTTATGCAAGAGAAATTTCTACAACATGTTGCTTTTCATAGGGTTCCATTATTTATTCAAATAAATCTTGGTGCTTTCTTAAAGCTTTGATTGTACACTATGAACAATCAACATGTTATGGAAAATTTCATCTTTTATATTTGAGGGCGAAAGGGTATTTATTGGTAAGGAAACATAAAAAAATTGGTATATTTTTCTCACAATTGCTACAAATTATATAACACATTGTTTCTTTACTATATTTGACAAGAACGACAATTTAGTTTTCGAATTACACACATGATAACTTTAATATATACCACCAAATTTGTTAGTGATTGTTGTAAAACCAACGGTTTGAGAACAAGCTACGTGCATAAAGGTACATTTTTTGTGTTTTTCCTAACCACACACACATCACTGAATTTGTTTTATTGATTTAAATTATGCTATTTTAGTAATAAAAAGTAATAAAATAAATTTTAACTATAAGCGTTACGTTTTCTAATTTCATTTAGTAATTTTGAGTATGATTTGATTTTTTTACAGTTTTTTGGCATTTTGATAAGCGTTGTTGGGAAGATTTTTCTTTTACATAATATAAGAAAGTGTTTAATTGTTTCTAACAACTCTTTATGACTACCATATTTTGTTAAAATATTTCCTCCAATTTGTATATCAGGAATGGTTATACATAATTTTATGATTATCAACATTAGATATACTAATATTTAATTAACTCTAATTTATTATTAAAAATATGACTAAAACACAAGAAATAAGATGGATTTTAAGCGTCGTATGAATTAATTTTTAATCCGTAAGTCTTTAAAGTCTACCTCTACAGAAAATATATGCTTTTAATGTTTTATGCATACTTTGATTACTGCATTAACTTAATGGAAAATTTATAACAAAAGAAACATAGATCATTTAAAAAAATTAACTTACTTGAATGCAATCCTTAATGCAAGGATTTAAATTAAATTACTTACCATAGTAGGTGATAAACAATATGTAACCTTCTATCTTAAAAAGGTAGAATTAGATAGCATGAGGACGTAACAAAGTAATATATCGACAGATGCTTACAATACATTTTCCGGTGTGCTATGAAAACACATACCTTATATCAAGGCAAAACAATAATCATATAAAAAAAATATATTGTTTTAGTAAATGGGATTCTCTATGTAGTCATTATTAGACGCCCCTATTTATTTTCTGGCGTCTTTCATATTTTATTGGCCGGAAAGTGTGTTCCTAATAACTACACAATAATCATATCTTAAACGTTCATAAAGGGATGTATGGCCAAGGCTATCATGGGTTTTCACTTGCTTCAACGGTCATTGTAAAAGTTTGTGAAATCTTTGGAGTATTGTATTTATTGGATATTGTATATTGTATTTCTGTACATTCCGATTCTTGCAAAATGTACTGAAAAAATAAGATTGCAGACCCTGTGGTGACGAAAAAACACTATTCTTACAGAAGTAAAGACGCGTGTGTGAATAATAATAATAAATTAGATGGTATTGTCTACCCTATTTCTATAACAAAATTTGATGGTATTATAACACCGATCTGGTTCTCAATAAAACCTGAGGCTCATAACGCTAAACGAAATACGGCTGAACCAAATGTCACACCCCGACCGCGTAAAACAACAAATCGCGGCGGAAACATCGGGGCGTGTTGCGACAGAATTAATTGTTTCATAACCATGGCATACAAAGTTGTATTTTATTTATCAACAAGGGTGTTACATTGTTTCAAACAGGAAATTTAAGAGTTCAGAACATAATTAAACATAGTCTATATTCTTTTAAAGTCTCTAAGGCACAGGTCCGCCCTAGTATCATGATCAACATCCTACGGAAAAGCACCTGAAAACACATGTGAAAATAGGTACGTCAGCATAAAAATGCCTGTGAGATACATAGGTTTTGTGAAAATAAGATTCATGACTTTTGTTTGAGAAAATGTTTAGTCATGAACCTTGTTATTTGCTTTGTCTTGTAAATCATTTGAAAACAATAAGATCAGATGATATGTATAAGTAATTGTCAGGTTAAATAACCATGTAAAAATGTGTTTGTATAAGATAAGTTGTTTGTAAATCAATGTCTTGTGAAAAATATGTTATTTGTATAAAATGTTCTATGTCTCAAACTGAAATGATTCAAATAACGTTACGCCATGTAATACCATACAAACATTTATATATAGGAAGTACCAGCGGCGTATCCACCATGCTTGTATCATATTACACACGCATCGTTACTTAATCACTTAATCAAACCAAACCAACCAATGTAAAAAGTCTATGTTTAACCCAATTGTCAAATGTATTGAATAATATGTCAAAGTGTTTATGTCAAGATGCAAATCATGTCAAATGTCTATGTCAAATATCCATGTCAAATGTCTATGTCAAATATCCATGTCAAATGTCTATGTCAAATATCCATGTCAAATGTCTATGTCAAAATGTCATGTATAGCAAGTGAAATGTCTCAACTAAACCATATGCACAAAAACAAAGTATTGAGGTAAAACTTGGTTTAAATCAAAGCTATGTTTTTGTGGGAAATGCATGCAACTATTTAATATGAACATTTATGTGGTATTGTGAAAACGCATACATCCAAGCCTGGCGACTGTGGTGATAAACCCTTTAAACAAATTAAAGGTCTATCTGTCTTAATGTCAACGAATTCGGTCATTCCTTTCTGTCCCCTTACCCTGGGATGTCCGGAACGGGAGTTGTCAATTCCTATGGTACCACTACCTACTAACGAACGGCGTAGCTAATGTTAATGGATATATTGTCCCATGTAAACAAACCAAATGTCATAACAAAATGTGAGCATGTGAAAACAATGCACTAAGTATGTAATCAAATGAACATACATAGCGTGAAATGTCATGTAAAACGATGTACTAAGTAATGCACACAATGGGCATACCTAGCATGAAATGTCATGTAAAACGATGTACTAAGTAATGCACACAATGGGCATACCTAGCATGAAATGTCATGTAAAACGATGTACTAAGTAATGCACACAATGGGCATACCTAGCATGAAATGTCATGTAAAACGATGTACTAAGTAATGCACACAATGGGCATACCTAGCATGAAATGTCATGTAAAACAATGTACTAAGTAATGCACACAATGGGCACACCTAGCAGGAAATGTCATGTAAAACAATGTACTAAGTAATGTACACAATGGGCACACCTAGCATGAAATGTCATGTAAAACAATGTACTAAGTAATGCACACAATGGGCACACCTAGCATAAGATGTAATGAAATCATGTACTATAATGTACTAACGAACATAGCAGGTATATGATGTGAAAACAGGAAAGCATGAAAGTAACAAGTAGGCACATGTGTTTCACCCCAAAACAGTTTGGAAAACAGTAAAAGAGGGGTCTATGTACTCACTTGAGATTGCTCAGTTGTATAAAGATAATCACCAAGCAACGCTAGAGATCTCGGAATCAAACGGCACCTAATATAGGTAACTATGTTAATAAACCGGACCTATCTCGGAAGACTGGGTAGCATTAGGGTTTGTAAACCAAATGAGTGTCGGAACTCACGTGATATGGTTTAACAAAGCCTACATGCTAAATGAAACTTAACATAATTGTTTACGACCCATTACGACCCGTTTAGGAAGCTTATGCTACTTTAACGTGTCGTGCGCGTGAAACGCGTTCGGACCGCCTAACTAGTCCTATGATAAGTATTATATGCCTAAACATGTTACATAATCAGTTACGTGACAAAAGTTTAGGTTACATATGCTAAATTACCAATTATGTATGAAAAGGGTATTCTGGTAATTTACCTAAGGCATATAAACTACCTATCATATAACTACTTAAACGCCGTGACCATAAGGTATAACCTCGGAAGGTTATTCCCTACACTATGGTCACCTAATGTGTTTGGTCGGATCCTAATGATCGACCAAACTGGGTCGGGTTCGAAGGTATAGGCGATTTATTAGATCGCCTACCCTACGACCCTAGACAACGTGGTAATCAGTAGGCATAGTCCCAAGGGACTATAACCATCGTGATTACAATCACGTTGCGAAGTTCTAACGAACTTCGCATTGACCATTACTGGTCAACGCTGAAAGTCAAACAAAGTTTGACTTTCTGACTCGAAAAGCAGTAAAAATAAGGAAAAGAACGAAAGAATACTTACGAAGGGTCCCCGAATGCTAACCCAGATCAAAATAGCTCAGGTATGAAACGAAGGTTCCAACTTAGAGCTTTCTTAATCAGATTTGTGGGTTTTGGGGTTGTGGGTGGATGGGTATTTATAGAATTCGGGTAACCGTTAGGATCGTTTGTCGATTATCGTGCCTTAATCTCGTGCGTACACTTGTCACAAAGGTTATGGAGCCACATATGCTCCTAATCTTAGTGATTAAGCAAGTTGCAAACATGTGGTTGAGGATTAATTGGCTGCAACTTGTGATAAAAACACTGAATCTGGTCCAGATAGGGGCTCGCGTGACGCTAAGGACCCTCGCGTCACGCTAGGCCCCTGTTTTGGCAGATTTTGCAGAAATGGTCCCTGTACGTGTTTTAAGCGATTTTCGATGCGTTTGAACCCCGTTAACCTCATTTCAAGGCTCTAAAATGAAGTTAAAGTATAGGGAACTCAAAACATGTTCAAAAATATCTAGGATGTCGGTTCGTTTGGTCGTACGAACGCGATGTTCGCTTAATTACGACGGAATGCGCATAAGCGCGAAAAACGATCCAAATGACGCAACGAATGGATTTTTCTTAAGGCGAACACTAAAATAAAATGTAGTCATGCTTTCATAAATTTTTGGATGTCCAGATGTATTCAGAACGTAAGTTATGCGCGAAAATGCAAACTTGTGCACTTTTTGACACTTTTAGTCCCTGAATGTCCCAAAAGTTTATTTTAGCACACCGAACCCCTCAAAGCCTATTTCTAAGCTATGTCAAGGATATTTAAGGTGTGTTTAACTTATGGTTATGTTCCGGAATGTTCGTTACAGTTCAAATTGACATACTTTCGCAGTTTGTCATATTTAGTCCCTGTAAGCGAATTAACTTATTTTTGCCATACCAAAGCCTTCAAAACTTATTTCTAAGTTATGTAAAGGTTGTTTAAGGTATGTTGAGTATATGTTGATGTTCCGGAGTATTTCTCGCATTAAACTGAGTACGTTAACGCACTAGTTTGCGTATAATTCTCCAGAAAGCGATGTAGAGTTTGAAATTACATAAAAGTCAAAACATGAAATATGTATAACATAACAAAACAAACATTGGGATCAAATAACATTGTTTTATTGATAACAGAACTGTTCATAGTGATTACAAGCACAGTTGTTACAGTCTCCCCTACTTGTGGAAATTTCGTCCCGAAATTTATTTAGAGGAAACTCGTGGAAAAAGATGTGGATATTTCGCCTTCATTTGATCTTCGCGTTCCCAAGTAAACTCAGGTCCACGTTTAGCTTCCCAGCGAACTTTGACCAAAGGAATGCGCTTGCGTTTAAGCCACTTGACTTCACGTTCCATGATTTCCACTGGTTTCTCAACAAATTTCAGTGTTTTGCCAACACGAATTTCGTCAAGCGGTATGGAGAAGTTCTCATCAGCTGTACACTTCTTGAGGTTTGATATGTGAAAAGTTGGATGAACATTTCCCAGTTCAGGAGGTAACTCAAGTCTGTAGGCTACCTTTCCGATTCTTTCGACGATCTTGAATGGTCCAACGTATCTAGGTGCAAGTTTTCCTTTCTTTCCAAATCTGATCACACCTTTCCAAGGTGAGACCTTAAGTAATACTCGATCACCGATTTGAAATTCAAAGGCTTTGCGTTTTGGGTCCGCGTAACTCTTCTGACGGTTTCTAGCTGCCTGAAGGTTATCACGAACTTTCTTGACCTTGTCAGTTGTCTCTAAAATGAGGGCAGGTCCAGTAAGTTGAGCCTCGCCAATCTCATTCCAGCAGACTGGTGAACGACATTTTCGACCATAGAGAGCCTCGAAAGGAGCCATTCCGATGCTAGTGTGATAACTGTTGTTGTAGGAGAATTCAATCAATTTAAGATGTGAATCCCAGCTACCACCAAAATCGATCACACAAGCTCTAAGCATATCCTCCAGAGTCTGGATTGTTCTCTCAGATTGACCATCCGTTTGCGGATGATAAGCTGTGCTCAGATTAAGTTGGGTCCCCATAGCAGATTGCATGGTTCTCCAAAAATGAGAAGTGAAACGAGCATCTCTGTCAGAAATGATGTTCAAAGGAACACCATGTCGAGCTACAATTTCATCTACATAGATTTGAGCAAGTCTGTCAGTAGGAAAATCCTCGCGGATTGGTAAGAAATGTGCTGACTTTGTAAGACGATCAACGACTACCCAGATGGCATCATGACCTTTCTTTGTGCGCGGGAGTTTAGTAATGAGATCCATAGTAATGTTTTCCCATTTCCAAACTGGGATCTCTGGTTGTTCCAATAAACCAGAAGGACGCTGATGTTCAGCCTTAACCTTAAGACAAGTAAGGCATTTTGACACGTATAAGGCAATGTCTTTCTTCATACCAGGCCACCAATAGTGAATACGAAGATCCTTATACATTTTATCTGAGCCCGGATGAATGGAATAACGAGACTTATGGGCTTCATCCATAAGCAAGGTACGAAGATTATCCTGGCTTGGGACCCACAAACGGTCCATGAAGTAATATGATCCATTGTCCTTCAGTTCCAGAGCAGGTGTTATGTGATAAGGAAATTCCTTATCCATTAAACCTTGTGAAACACAAGATTGTTGAGCTTGAGCAATGCGTGCTTGAATATCGGACCGAGCTTGAATAACAGACTGAACACGTACACAATGAAGCTTAGTACGTTCCTTACGACTCAATGCGTCAGCTACGACATTCGCCTTACCAGGATGGTAGCGAATTTCGCAGTCATAGTCGTTTAAAAGCTCAACCCAACGTCGCTGTCTCATGTTGAGTTCTTTCTGGTTGAAGATATGCTGAAGACTTTTGTGGTCTGTGAAAACCACACATTTTGTACCGTACAAATAGTGTCTCCAGATCTTTAGAGCAAAGACTACTGCACCCAACTCAAGATCATGAGTGGTGTAGTTCTTCTCATGTATCTTCAATTGTCTTGATGCATAGGCTATGACTTTGTTCCTTTGCATAAGAACACAGCCAAGACCCAATTTCGATGCATCACAATACACGATAAAATCATCATCACCCTCAGGCAATGATAGAACAGGCGCATCGCAAAGCTTCTGCTTCAGGTGTTGAAAAGCTTCCTCTTGTTTGAATCCCCAATAAAAGGGCATTTTCTTCTGAGTTAGAGCAGTTAGAGGAACTGCAATCTTAGAGAAGTTTTTAATGAAGCGGCGATAATAACCCGCTAGACCAAGAAATGAACGAACTTCAGTAGGAGTAGAAGGTGTATCCCAATCCTTAATCGCACTGATCTTGGAGGGATCTACATGAACACCTCGTTCGTTGATAATGTGTCCCAAAAATTGAACTTCTTTAAGCCAAAATTCGCACTTGGAGAATTTGGCGAAAAGTTGCTCTTTCTTCAGGAGTTCCAGAGTAAGACAAAGATGCTGCTCGTGATCAGCTCGCGTCTTAGAGTAGATCAAGATATCGTCAATAAAAACAATGACGAACTGATCCAAATAAGGTTTGCAGACCCTATTCATTAAGTCCATGAAAACAGCAGGAGCATTAGTCAAACCGAATGGCATGACTGTGAACTCGTAATGTCCATAACGAGTACGGAATGCTGTCTTCGGAATGTCTTCTTCTTGCACCCGAAGTTGATGATACTCGGAATGCAGATCGATCTTCGAAAAATAAGAAGCGCCTTGTAACTGATCAAAGAGATCATCGATGCGAGGTAGGGGATATCGATTCTTGATGGTAAGCTTGTTAAGCTCACGATAATCGATACACATTCTAAAGGATCCATCCTTCTTCTTGACAAAAAGAACGGGAGCACCCCAAGGTGAAAAACTAGGACGTATAAAACCTTTGTCAGAGAGCTCCTGAAGCTGCTTAGACAACTCTTGCATCTCAGACGGTGCAAGACGATATGGAGCTCTGGCAATGGGATTTGCACCAGGTACAAGATCAATGCGGAACTCGACTTGGCGTGCTGGAGGTAGACCAGGTAATTCTTCAGGGAACACTTCAGAATAATCCCGAACGACAGGAATATCTGAAATAGTCTTACCCTTGCCTTTATCTTCTGTAACATGTGCTAAGAAAGCTACATAATTCTTCTGCAGATACTTCCGAGCTTTAAAACAAGACATGAGTTTAAGACCACCGGCAGGTTTCTCACCTTGAACTTGTAGGACCTCGCCTGTCGGAAGCGGCACACGAACAATCTTCTCAGAACAAACTATCTCTGCACGATGCTTAGATAACCAATCCATACCCACTATGACGTCGAAGCTTCCAAGTTGCATAGGCGCGAGGTCAATAGGAAAAAGTTGGTCGTTAAGATTTAACTGGCAGTTGCGAAGAACAGAATCAAGAATAATGGGTTCACCATTAGCAACCTCTACTGTCAAAGATTTGCCTAGTTTCGTTCTAGACACACGAAGCATTTGCTCAAAAGATAAAGACACGAAACTCTTATCGGCACCGGAATCGAAAAGAACAGATGCAGGCTGATTATTAATAAAGAACGTACCGTTCACCACATTATCATCCGCCTGCGCCTCTTGGGCATTCATGTTAAAGACTCGGCCTCGAGCCGGAGCCGGATTCTGGTTCTGGTTCTGGTTCTGGTTGGCTAGCCTTGGGCACCGGTTTCTATAGTGGGTCAGATCTCCACAATTGTAACACGCACCAGGTGGGTATTGTGGTCTTGCAGCTTGACCCTGTTGCGGTGCAGGAGGCTAAGCAACTTGTTGAGCCGGGTTCTGAACCGCGGGATTCTGAGCAGATCGACAAACATTGGCGAGATGGCCTGATTTCCCACAGTTAGTACAGAAACGGCATGGAAGTTGCGGCTGGTGGTGACTGTTGCATCTATTGCACAAAGGTGCATTCCCTGTATAGGGTTTCTTCGCTGGAGGCTGTGCAGGTTGGTTGAGAGCTGCCTGATTAGCTTGGGCAGTGATAGCAAAATTTTGGGAAGCCTTACGCTTCTTTGACCTCTTCGAAGAACCAGAGTTCTTTCCATTCAAGTTTTGACCTTTCTTGCTATCTTCCTTGTCAGCCGACTGCTTCTTGCCCTTGTCACCCTTCCTGTGTAACTTGTTCTTCCGGATCTGCGACTCAGTCAATGTCGCAGATAACTCGATCGCCTGACGAAGTGTGGCAGGGTTACTACCAGTGAGAATGTCTTGTACCGAGTCAGGTAGGCCATCGATGTATCTCTCGATAGCCTTGTCGAGTGGGGTGACCATTGTTGGGCAAAGCAGACTCAGTTCTTCAAACCGATCAGTATAAGCCCTGTGCTCACCACTATCTTGCTTCAACACATCAAACTCTTTCTCCAACGCTCGCTGTTCATGGCGAGGACAGAATTCCCTCATCATAAGGGCTCTAAGTTCAGCCCATGTCTGTGCGAGAGCGACTTCTGCACCTTGGTCCCTCATAACCCCGTTCCACCATGTCAAAGCCCTCTTCTGAAATACGCTCGAGGAGAACTCGACTTTACGATTATCCGGACACTGCACATGGCGAAAAGTATTCTCTATGCTCTCAAACCACTGAAGAAGCCCAGTCGCTCCTTCAGAACCACTAAACTTGAGTGGTTTAGCCGAGTTAAAATCCTTGTATTTGCATGGAGCATTGTTGTTATTGTTGGCTGCGTGCCATTGAGCAAAGAGATTTGGGAACTGAGCAGCCATCTGTTCCGCAATAATTTCTGCCAGCTCGGCAGTAGCTATCTGGTTCTCGCGTCGAGGAGGCATTCTAAAAGAGGAAAACATGAAAGGAAACGAGTGAGATGATTGGATGAAAAGAATGAGATGAAACAAAATCAACAAGAGCAAAGATGGTGGTCATTCGTTCGTATCACAAAGCAAACAAACGACACACAGTGACTAATCAAAGTAAATGGGTCAAAATAATGTATTAGTGAAGACATGCTCGCCTATAAGTGAACACTCACTCCAAGAATTCCCAGGTAAGCACAACTGGTCTCGCGTCTGGTTGAGATGTATACGAAGTGCTTGCCTAGACAGAAAACCCAGAATACAGGCATTCACCCTTCCAGTTTGCACATGTTCACATTATTTAAAACCCACAACGTTTGACGAGATTTTGAAAATTTGAAGGCACAAGGCCAAAAACCAAACTGAAAAAGGGTTCAAAACCATATAACAGAGGGTTCAAAACCTTATAATTGAGGGTTCAAAACCTTGTAAAGATTTATTCAAAAACAGATGATTGTTTTTCAAAAATCGTTTCGGAAAAAATAATTTTGGTTCCTTGTTTTGTTAATCACCTAAGGATAGGTGATGTACATGTTTTAAGATCTAAACACAAGATAACTTGTGTTAGGTTCCTAGAAAAGTTATAGTCTAGGTCAAAGCATTACTAATAACCTAATTCCCTATAACCATTGGCTCTGATACCAACTCTTCTGTCACACCCCGACCGCGTAAAACAACAAATCGCGGCGGAAACATCGGGGCGTGTTGCGACAGAATTAATTGTTTCATAACCATGGCATACAAAGTTGTATTTTATTTATCAACAAGGGTGTTACATTGTTTCAAACAGGAAATTTAAGAGTTCAGAACATAATTAAACATAGTCTATATTCTTTTAAAGTCTCTAAGGCACAGGTCCGCCCTAGTATCATGATCAACATCCTACGGAAAAGCACCTGAAAACACATGTGAAAATAGGTACGTCAGCATAAAAATGCCTGTGAGATACATAGGTTTTGTGAAAATAAGATTCATGACTTTTGTTTGAGAAAATGTTTAGTCATGAACCTTGTTATTTGCTTTGTCTTGTAAATCATTTGAAAACAATAAGATCAGATGATATGTATAAGTAATTGTCAGGTTAAATAACCATGTAAAAATGTGTTTGTATAAGATAAGTTGTTTGTAAATCAATGTCTTGTGAAAAGTATGTTATTTGTATAAAATGTTCTATGTCTCAAACTGAAATGATTCAAATAACGTTACGCCATGTAATACCATACAAACATTTATATATAGGAAGTACCAGCGGCGTATCCACCATGCTTGTATCATATTACACACGCATCGTTACTTAATCACTTAATCAAACCAAACCAACCAATGTAAAAAGTCTATGTTTAACCCAATTGTCAAATGTATTGAATAATATGTCAAAGTGTTTATGTCAAGATGCAAATCATGTCAAATGTCTATGTCAAATATCCATGTCAAATGTCTATGTCAAATATCCATGTCAAATGTCTATGTCAAATATCCATGTCAAATGTCTATGTCAAAATGTCATGTATGGCAAGTGAAATGTCTCAACTAAACCATATGCACAAAAACAAAGTATTGAGGTAAAACTTGGTTTAAATCAAAGCTATGTTTTTGTGGGAAATGCATGCAACTATTTAATATGAACATTTATGTGGTATTGTGAAAACGCATACATCCAAGCCTGGCGACTGTGGTGATAAACCCTTTAAACAAATTAAAGGTCTATCTGTCTTAATGTCAACGAATTCGGTCATTCCTTTCTGTCCCCTTACCCTGGGATGTCCGGAACGGGAGTTGTCAATTCCTATGGTACCACTACCTACTAACGAACGGCGTAGCTAATGTTAATGGATATATTGTCCCATGTAAACAAACCAAATGTCATAACAAAATGTGAGCATGTGAAAACAATGCACTAAGTATGTAATCAAATGAACATACATAGCGTGAAATGTCATGTAAAACGATGTACTAAGTAATGCACACAATGGGCATACCTAGCATGAAATGTCATGTAAAACGATGTACTAAGTAATGCACACAATGGGCATACCTAGCATGAAATGTCATGTAAAACGATGTACTAAGTAATGCACACAATGGGCATACCTAGCATGAAATGTCATGTAAAACGATGTACTAAGTAATGCACACAATGGGCATACCTAGCATGAAATGTCATGTAAAACAATGTACTAAGTAATGCACACAATGGGCACACCTAGCAGGAAATGTCATGTAAAACAATGTACTAAGTAATGCACACAATGGGCACACCTAGCATGAAATGTCATGTAAAACAATGTACTAAGTAATGCACACAATGGGCACACCTAGCATAAGATGTAATGAAATCATGTACTATAATGTACTAACGAACATAGCAGGTATATGATGTGAAAACAGGAAAGCATGAAAGTAACAAGTAGGCACATGTGTTTCACCCCAAAACAGTTTGGAAAACAGTAAAAGAGGGGTCTATGTACTCACTTGAGATTGCTCAGTTGTATAAAGATAATCACCAAGCAACGCTAGAGATCTCGGAATCAAACGGCACCTAATATAGGTAACTATGTTAATAAACCGGACCTATCTCGGAAGACTGGGTAGCATTAGGGTTTGTAAACCAAATGAGTGTCGGAACTCACGTGATATGGTTTAACAAAGCCTACATGCTAAATGAAACTTAACATAATTGTTTACGACCCATTACGACCCGTTTAGGAAGCTTATGCTACTTTAACGTGTCGTGCGCGTGAAACGCGTTCGGACCGCCTAACTAGTCCTATGATAAGTATTATATGCCTAAACATGTTACATAATCAGTTACGTGACAAAAGTTTAGGTTACATATGCTAAATTACCAATTATGTATGAAAAGGGTATTCTGGTAATTTACCTAAGGCATATAAACTACCTATCATATAACTACTTAAACGCCGTGACCATAAGGTATAACCTCGGAAGGTTATTCCCTACACTATGGTCACCTAATGTGTTTGGTCGGATCCTAATGATCGACCAAACTGGGTCGGGTTCGAAGGTATAGGCGATTTATTAGATCGCCTACCCTACGACCCTAGACAACGTGGTAATCAGTAGGCATAGTCCCAAGGGACTATAACCATCGTGATTACAATCACGTTGCGAAGTTCTAACGAACTTCGCATTGACCATTACTGGTCAACGCTGAAAGTCAAACAAAGTTTGACTTTCTGACTCGAAAAGCAGTAAAAATAAGGAAAAGAACGAAAGAATACTTACGAAGGGTCCCCGAATGCTAACCCAGATCAAAATAGCTCAGGTATGAAACGAAGGTTCCAACTTAGAGCTTTCTTAATCAGATTTGTGGGTTTTGGGGTTGTGGGTGGATGGGTATTTATAGAATTCGGGTAACCGTTAGGATCGTTTGTCGATTATCGTGCCTTAATCTCGTGCGTACACTTGTCACAAAGGTTATGGAGCCACATATGCTCCTAATCTTAGTGATTAAGCAAGTTGCAAACATGTGGTTGAGGATTAATTGGCTGCAACTTGTGATAAAAACACTGAATCTGGTCCAGATAGGGGCTCGCGTGACGCTAAGGACCCTCGCGTCACGCTAGGCCCCTGTTTTGGCAGATTTTGCAGAAATGGTCCCTGTACGTGTTTTAAGCGATTTTCGATGCGTTTGAACCCCGTTAACCTCATTTCAAGGCTCTAAAATGAAGTTAAAGTATAGGGAACTCAAAACATGTTCAAAAATATCTAGGATGTCGGTTCGTTTGGTCGTACGAACGCGATGTTCGCTTAATTACGACGGAATGCGCATAAGCGCGAAAAACGATCCAAATGACGCAACGAATGGATTTTTCTTAAGGCGAACACTAAAATAAAATGTAGTCATGCTTTCATAAATTTTTGGATGTCCAGATGTATTCAGAACGTAAGTTATGCGCGAAAATGCAAACTTGTGCACTTTTTGACACTTTTAGTCCCTGAATGTCCCAAAAGTTTATTTTAGCACACCGAACCCCTCAAAGCCTATTTCTAAGCTATGTCAAGGATATTTAAGGTGTGTTTAACTTATGGTTATGTTCCGGAATGTTCGTTACAGTTCAAATTGACATACTTTCGCAGTTTGTCATATTTAGTCCCTGTAAGCGAATTAACTTATTTTTGCCATACCAAAGCCTTCAAAACTTATTTCTAAGTTATGTAAAGGTTGTTTAAGGTATGTTGAGTATATGTTGATGTTCCGGAGTATTTCTCGCATTAAACTGAGTACGTTAACGCACTAGTTTGCGTATAATTCTCCAGAAAGCGATGTAGAGTTTGAAATTACATAAAAGTCAAAACATGAAATATGTATAACATAACAAAACAAACATTGGGATCAAATAACATTGTTTTATTGATAACAGAACTGTTCATAGTGATTACAAGCACAGTTGTTACAGTCTCCCCAACTTGTGGAAATTTCGTCCCGAAATTTATTTAGAGGAAACTCGTGGAAAAAGATGTGGATATTTCGCCTTCATTTGATCTTCGCGTTCCCAAGTAAACTCAGGTCCACGTTTAGTGCATTTAATAATAAAGATATGTTTATATATAAAAAGTTGAATATAATTTTAGTGCATTAAATAACAAAGATATCATTTTATATTGTGACGACTATAAATATCTTTGATATGCATATATTTTGAACCATACCATCTTATTCTCTACAACAGAGCTATTGAAATGTAATTTTCTACTTAAGATGTTTTATTAACATTCTTTGAAAAGTAGACGGGTTAGTTCTTTTTGCAAGAGAAATTTCTACAACATGTTGCTTTTCATAGGGTTCCATTATTTATTCAAGTAAATCTTGGTGCTTTCTTAAAGCTTTGATGGTACACTATGAACAATCAACATGTTATGGAAAATTTCATCTTTTATATTTGAGGGCGAAAGGGTATTTATTGGTAAGGATACATAAAAAATTGGTATATTTTTCTCACAATTGCTACAAATTATATAACACATTGTCTCTTTACTATATTTGACAAGAACGAAAATTTGGTTTTCGAATTACACACATGATAACTTTAATATATTCCAAAAAATTTGTTAGTGATTGTTGTAAAACCAACGGTTTGAGAACAAGCTACATGCATAAAGGTACATTTTTTTGTGTTTTTCCTAACCACACACACATCACTGAATTTGTTTTATTGATTTAAATTATGCTATTTTAGTAATATAAAGTAATAAAATAAATTTTAACTATAAGCGTTATGTTTTCTAATTTCATTTACTAATTTTGAGTTTGATTTTGATTTTTTACAGTTTTTTGGCATTTTGATAAGCTTTGTTGGGAAGATTTTTCTTTTACATAATATAAGAAAGTGTTTAATTGTTTCTAACTACTCTTTATGACTACCATATTTTGTTAAAATATTTCCTCCAATTTGTATATCTGGAATGGTCATTTGTAATTTTATTATTATCAACATTAGATCTACTAATATTTAATTAACTCTACTTTATTATTAAAAAACATGACTAAAACACAAGAAATAAGATGGCTTTTAAGCGTCGTATAAATTAATTTTTAATCCGTAAGTCTTTAAAGTCTACCTCAATAGAAAATATATGCTTTTAATGTTTTATGCATACTTTGATTACTGCATTAACTTAATGGAGAATTTATAACAAAAGAAACATAGATCATTTAAAAAAATTAACTTACATGAATGCAATCCTTAATGCAAGGATTTAAATTAAATTACTTACCATAGTAGGTGATAAACAATATGTAACCTTCTCTCTTAAAAAGGTATAATTAGATAGCATGAGGATGTAACAAAGTAATATATCGACATATGCTTACAATACATTTTCCGGTGTGCTATGAAAACACATACCTTATATCAAGGCAAAACAATAATCATTTAAAAAAAATATATTGTTTTAGTAAATGGGATTCTCTATGTAGTCATTATTAGACGCCCCTATTTATTTTCTGGCGTCTTTCATATTTTATTGACCGGAAAGTGTGTTCCTAATAACTACACAATAATCATATCTTAAACGTTCATAAAGGGATGTATGGCCAAGGCTATCATGGGTTTTCACTTGCTTCAACGGTCATTGTAAAAGTTTGTGAAATCTTTGGAGTATTGTATTTATTGGATATTGTATATTGTATTTCTGTACATTCCGATTCTTGCAAAATGTACTGAAAAAATAAGATTGCAGACCCTGTGGTGACTAAAAAACACTATTCTTACAGAAGTAAAGACGGGTGTGTGAATAATAATAATAAATTAGATGGTATTGTCTACCCTATTTCTATAACAAAATTTGATGGTATTATAACACCGATCTGGTTCTCAATAAAACCCGAGGCTCATAACGCTAAACGAAATACTGCTGAACCAAATCTACCACATATTTTAAAAACAAATTTAGATGGAATTCTAGTTATTCGTCGCATTTATGCATAAATGAAAGACTTCCGTAGAATTTTTTTGAAAGTTGATGTCATGTGTGTTACATAACTACAATATTATTTATATTTATAATTGTGTTTGAGATTAAATCATTTACCAACAAAACAATTACCCAAACAAACAATAAAAGTAATTGAATTAAGAAGAGTGCATTTAATAATAAAGATATGTTTATATATAAAAAGTTGAATATAATTTTAGTGCATTAAATAACAAAGATATCATTTTATATTGTGACGACTATAAATATCTTTGATATGCATATATTTTGAACCATACCATCTTATTCTCTACAACAGAGCTATTGAAATGTAATTTTCTACTTAAGATGTTTTATTAACATTCTTTGAAAAGTAGACGGGTTAGTTCTTTTTGCAAGAGAAATTTCTACAACATGTTGCTTTTCATAGGGTTCCATTATTTATTCAAGTAAATCTTGGTGCTTTCTTAAAGCTTTGATGGTACACTATGAACAATCAACATGTTATGGAAAATTTCATCTTTTATATTTGAGGGCGAAAGGGTATTTATTGGTAAGGATACATAAAAAATTGGTATATTTTTCTCACAATTGCTACAAATTATATAACACATTGTCTCTTTACTATATTTGACAAGAACGAAAATTTGGTTTTCGAATTACACACATGATAACTTTAATATATTCCAAAAAATTTGTTAGTGATTGTTGTAAAACCAACGGTTTGAGAACAAGCTACATGCATAAAGGTACATTTTTTTGTGTTTTTCCTAACCACACACACATCACTGAATTTGTTTTATTGATTTAAATTATGCTATTTTAGTAATATAAAGTAATAAAATAAATTTTAACTATAAGCGTTATGTTTTCTAATTTCATTTAGTAATTTTGAGTTTGATTTGATTTTTTACAGTTCTTTTGGCATTTTGATAAGCTTTGTTGGGAAGATTTTTCTTTTACATAATATAAGAAAGTGTTTAATTGTTTCTAACTACTCTTTATGACTACCATATTTTGTTAAAATATTTCCTCCAATTTGTATATCTGGAATGGTCATTCGTAATTTTATTATTATCAACATTAGATCTACTAATATTTAATTAACTCTACTTTATTATTAAAAACATGACTAAAACACAAGAAATAAGATGGCTTTTAAGCGTCGTATAAATTAATTTTTAATCCGTAAGTCTTTAAAGTCTACCTCAATAGAAAATATATGCTTTTAATGTTTTATGCATACTTTGATTACTGCATTAACTTAATGGAGAATTTATAACAAAAGAAACATAGATCATTTAAAAAAATCAACTTACATGAATGCAATGCTTAATGCAAGGATTTAAATTAAATTACTTACCATAGTAGGTGATAAACAATATGTAACCTTCTCTCTTAAAAAGGTAGAATTAGATAGCATGAGGACGTAACAAAGTTGTTGGTGCACACATCTGTCGTCTTCGTCTTATATCAAGTCTTAGTTCCGTTGCGGTTTTGATCAAGACATGATGTCATCATACTCATTGATGGCATCATGAAAATGACATCAGAGTGACATCATCACAAAAGACAAAGCAAGTTTCAAATCATGAAATCAGAATGTTTGTTTTCGCTTGAAGACAAAATAATGTCATAGGTTTCGCTTGAAAGGAAAGTTATGGATTTCGCTTGAAGTGTTTCCAAGCGAAACCTGAATATTATATATAGGCATGTTGTCTTTTCATTTAAAACAATTGTCTCAGAGTGATACCGAAGTGCTGCCGGTATACCTTTTCGACTGTACACACTGTTATATCAATACAAAAGAGGTTTAGAGTGATAAACAAGCTGTTTCATCGTCGGTTTCTTATTTTCCGCATCTGAAACTGATAAATCTCTTCTGAATGACTCGTTCGGGTCGCAACACGATCCTACAAGTGGTATCAGAGCTCAAGAGGAAGAGATTTCGCCAAAACAGCTCGTTTTTTGTCATTTTTTTTTATTTTCTACACCTTCTTTCAAAATCGAACAAATTTTTACGGTTAAAATCGGTTCATATTCTCACATAATGTGCGTAAACATGTTTTAACAAATCCTTGAGAGTTTCAGATCTAAAATCGGCTTAAATCTTGTTCAATCGGACCAAAATCAGATCGTTATTTGCTGACATCTTGTTGGATTTCGCTTGAAAAAAAGTGAGAGTTTGAAGCGAAATTGAGGATTTCGCTTGAAAACAGCAGTTTGTTTGAAATATGTGAGGATTTCGCTTGAAAACAGCAGTTTGTTTGTAATACGTGTGGATTTCGCTTGAAATAAGTTGATTGTGTACGTCGAGTTGTGTGAAACGTATAACGAGGATGTCAGGTCATTGATTATTGGGAAAAAGAACTCACATGTCTTGTGTCAGTTTGAACAAGGTGATAAGTATCATGTCAGTTTGCATGTGAAAAGGTCAATTGGTTTTGTTCGAGATGAGCATGTGATATACTCATTTCGATTTTGAGATTGTCAGCCACTCATTTTTTTAGTGCAAACAAAAATTCAAAGGTGATTAGTTCATGTGATTTCATGTGAAAACGAGGGAGTCAGTGCATATGATATTAGTGATTGTGCTTTGAGTAGTGTGAACCGATTGAAAGTTCATCGATTATTGTGAATCATTTTGATCAATGTTGTCAGTTTGTTGGGACAAGTTATCACGAGTTATTGTGTCAGACTATATTGATAGTTCCAATTAGAAAACAATAGGTTTAAAATTAAATTGATATCAGTATACATGTGTTAAGAATTTGGTCCAATCAAAGAGTTTTGAAAGAATCAAGTTGTCGGCACCTCCCATGTGATTATACTTGATGATGTCAGTTTTAGTGGTTGTGTCGGTTCATTAAAGTCAAGATTGGTGATATTATTAAACGTGTTGTCAGCTCAAGTAATTCAAAGGCCCAAGTTTTCAACATTATAAAGTCATCAGCCCAAGTTTTTACATCATTTACGGCCCAACTGTGTTGATTAAAGTTCACAAGAGATGTTTTAGTTTGTTTGAATTCGAACTCTTTCTGGTTGTGTGGTTTAGTCAGGTCGGTTGTTGATCCGGGTCATAGCAGTCCGCACAGTTTGTCATTCTGCAGTCCGCACAGTGTGTCAACGTTCAGTCCGCACAGTGTGTCAACCTTCAGTCCAAACAGAATTATCATCAGTTCGAGTACCAGTTTTATTCTGTTAATCGATAAATTTTTAAACTGATTGTTTGTTTATCTATTTCAGGTATTATTGTGTTACGAGGAGAATCAGTTCGTGTGAAAGATTGTTTGAGAAATTCTTCGATTCCGAGTCATGGATACCGAGTTCTACAATGCATTTGCAACACCGTCTGGTCCATCTACTATTGCTCAGAACATGAATTTGGAAAACGAGACGGGAACCACCCAAAAGCCCCCGAAATTGATGAGTATCGAAGAATACTATGGGTGGAAAGATAGATTCGAAAACTGGGTTCAGGCTAACCATCTTAGGTCATGGGAATGTATTTTGAAGAAATATGTTTTGCCACAGACTGATTTGAAAGTTAATAAAAAAATACATGAATTTAGTAATGAAGAACGTGATATGTATAGATCTGAAAAGATGATGATTAGGCTACTTCAACAAGCTATCAAAGAAGACATTTTCATACTGCTTCAGCATGACAAAACTTCAAAGTCAATCTGGGATGCACTTAAAGTCAAATTTGAGGGTAGCGAGAAAATGATTAAAAGCAAGAAGGCACTGTTAAAGAAAGAATTTGATCTGTTCAGCAGTCTACCAGGTGAAGACACAAAGAAGCTGATTGAAAGATACTGTCACCTTGTGCGATCTATGTCAATGCTTAGTATAGAAAAGGAGTCTGAAGAGTGGGTAGACAAATTAGCTGATGCGTTACCGCAAAAAGAGTGGGGAACTTATTTGATGATTCTAAAAAACACAGGGGTTTATGATGGGTTATCAATTGGTGAGTTTATTGAAAAGATTGAGGGTCAAGATTTGGAACAGCAAAAGATCGCGAGAATGAACAGTCCAAGTGGTCAACATGATGTAAAAATGTATTATAAAGGAAGTGTTCCGGTTTCAGAAACTGAGAGAAGTCCGAAAATCCAGACTGCGTATAGTGATGGGGATTCTATAGAAAAGATTGATCAAAGTTCAAACAAAAGCAGTAGTGGTTTCTCATTATATCCAAGTGTCAATCCAAAGAGTTCATCAGAAAGCTTTCAGTCCCAAAGCACAAAAACAGGAAATGGTTATGTGATTCAGTGCAACATCGCTCTAAATCTTCCAGAAGGTCAAAGTTTTTCAGAAGACACTGCTAAAGACCACATGGCTCTACTTGGTTCTGTGTTGTTATCGTATGAAGGTCTAGTTGCAGGTCGGATCGGAAATCCTATGCTCACCAAAGAGGATTACGATCAGATAGACGCCGAAGAGATGGAACTGATGGACATTAAATGGTGTCTTGCTAGTGTTCTTAGACGTGCTGAAAAATTCAAAACGATTACCGGGAGAAATGACTTTCTTGATGCTCATGTATCTACTTTAGGTTTTGATAAATCTAAAGTTACTTGTTTTTTATGCAGGGAGAAAGGTCATTTCAAGCGGGAGTGCAAGAATAGGGAAGCTAGTGGAGCTCAGAATCCGTTCGGAAAAGACGATTACTACCGAAAAGCCATTTATCAGCAAGTTGGTCAGTCACAAGACTCACAAACGGCTCATGGTAGAAAGATTGAGGATTCAAAGAGAGGATGTTTGGTAGATTTCAACTGGAGCAACTATATATCTTCTGATAGCAAAGCATACATAGTCGATCAAGATGATGAGAGACTACCTGAAGGTTTCAGTTGGGATATGTTTGTTGATGAAAAGGGTGATTTCAAAGCTTTCATTGCAAAGATTGTTAGAGAACCAGACATGTTCGCCACATGGATGAAATCTATTGGTGAGACAGTGAAAAGTGTGAAGGAACAGTCTGTTACATCTGAAGAAAGCTCAGAAAGTGCTGATGAAGATTCACTAAGTGCAGATGAGAATGTGCAAAATGATGTTAATTCAGAAAAAGAAGTTGTATTTGATCAAACACCGTCTGATTCTGGTGTATCAGATGCTGATTCTGAAAAATCTGTACAGTTTGATCAGTCACCAGTTGATAGCAATAGTGATGATGAGGAAGAAAAACATATAAATGTAGCAAAAACTCATCTTTCTCCTGAAAGTTTTCATTTATATTTTGCAGATCGCTTGGAGAAGCTGAAAGAGAAACGAGCTGCAAAAGAACAAAAGGATTTGAAAACTAAAAGTGATGCTGAAAAGGGTGAAATTGTTCAAACTGAAGAAGTTAAAGTTGTTGCTGGAGAAAAGATGACTGAAGCTAAGAAGGTGATTGAAGAAGAAAAAGTGATTGAAGTGGTAAAGACAATCGAGATTGAAAAGATTGTTGAAGTTGTAAAGCCTTGCGAGAAGTGTTTGGAAGCATGCAAGGAATGTGTAGCAAAAGATGACATAATCGCTGAGTATGAGAAGAAGAAAGAGCAGTTACTGTTTAATCTCAATTATGTGAAAGAATCTTATGATGTCTTGAACAAAACAGTAACTGGTCTTCAAAAGACAAACTCAGAAAGAGAACAAGCACTAACGATGATGAATGCTGTAATGATGACAAAGCAGAAAGCCATCAACTTTTACATCGAAGAAAGTGCTAAATGGAAGCAAGAGTTGGAGACAGAGAAGATTGAGAATGAGAGAATTAGATGTTTATTACAAAGTTATTCTAGTTCTGATTATCTCATTGATCGTATTTACCCAACTGTTGCAGGTCTGGAAGTTTTTCAAGATGAGAAGCAAAAGAACAAGAAAGATTGTGGTCAGAAACCAACTGTTAGCTATAACAAGTGTCCGCCTCCAATTTGGGAAGGGTATTCTCCTAGAAAACCAAACGAGGAGCAACTTGAAAAAGCAGTCAATATAAAGCTAAAAACCGACACAACTGACGTTTTACCAGATAACATTGATGTCACGTTTACCTCGTCTGATACTGATCATGAGTCTGAGTTAATCAAAAAGGTGGTCGATCAGGTGTTGGATACTGAGGAGGAGTCTGAGTCAAAGTCTGAGTCTGGAGGGTCAAATTCGTCAGTCAACAGTCAAAAGTCGTCGGTTAAACGGTCTTATAGTAAAGAATTTTTATTATCAAAAGCAAATTTGGATAATGAAACATTTGAAGTCGCATACACTTTAAATGATTCTAACAAATTATATTCTGACAAAGAGTTTCCAATAAGAAGTGTTCGTTTTGATATGATTAAAAAGGTTTTCAAAATGACAGAAATTAATATTTCTGAAATAAAAGATTTAAATCTTACTGAAAAATCTAAAAAGTACACTTCAAGAGTTCAACAACGGTTAAACAAGAAAAAGGGTTACAATTCTGGTTCTGGTTTTCAAAAGAAACAAAACCAAAATCGTAGCTACAAAAAGAAAGGTCTTGGATTTATTCCACCAGAAAATCATAAAAATTTGAAAAATTCTAAAAGAAAAACAGAATTTGTGTCAGGTGGAAGTGCAGAAGAGGAACAAAAGAAACCATTCTGGAGACAGTCAAATCAAGAGTTTCTTGCTGAAAAGAAGAAGAATGGAACTGAATTGTTTTATCAAAGAGAGAATCGTACCTGTTATAAGTGCAATGAAACTAGTCACATTGCATGGAACTGTCAGAAAAATGCCAAAACAAAACAGGGAGTTTCTCAGAAATTGAAAGAGAAAGTTGTTGATGTTGAACCACCAATTGAAAATTTTTAAATTTTTAAAAACTCAACTTATGAGGTTGGTGAATGTTCTAAAAAGAATTTTTACAAAAAGAATGCAAAAGACAACCAAGTGTGGGTTGTTGAGAAAGATGATGAGAAAGTCGGTGATGAATCTGGTTCCACAAAGCCAGAAGAGCCACAAGGTGAGGTGAAAATTTCAGTGAATGATGATGAGTTTCCATCACTGAAATTTGAAGAAATTAAACAGAAAGTTGGTAAGGTTGATATCTCGAATCAGTTTTACACAGAGAAAACTAAGTTTGATGTCGAGAAAACATTCAATGGAAGTGTTAAGAAAATTTTTGGAAAAATGTTGAGTGGGAAAGTTAAGGGGGTTAAAGATTTTTATGCAACTAAAAAGGCAACATACAACCCTACTGCGTAAGAACTGAAAGCCATCAAGTCTGAGAAGACTTGGATGGAAGTATGTTTCCCTTGAAGTCTTAGGACTATGCCGGAGATCCCAAGTTTGTAATCGTGGATCAGGAATCGGCATCATTCTTGTTAAGAGAGATTTTGTGAAATATTTTTAAATGTGTTTAATTTTTACAGGATGAGTGTGACTTGCCGGAGCTTCCAGATTGGTAAGTGTGAAGCAGGAATCGGCATTTTGTTTGGTAAAATGGTTTGTGTAGATGTTTTATTCGTACATGTGATTATATGTTTTGGATATTTTTACAAGTGGTAAGAGGTTGGATCTTACAAGTGATTATTCAAGGTCATTAGTTTGAACTTGATGTAATCCTGATACAAGTGATTAAATAGACAATGTGATGAATCACACCCCGAACTTACAAGTGGTTAAATCAACAAAACTTATTTTCCAGAAAAATCATTTTGGTTAAAACAAACTTAAGTATTTTGAAATCATAATGAGAAAATAGTTTTGTGAAAGGGGGAGTTCTGATTGTTTATGCCAAGTGGATGGAGAATTGAGGCAATTCGATATCAGTTGTCAAGTTCTTGTATAGTTTGTTTTCAAATTTCCTAAAATGTGTTTGCATTTTAGGGGGAGTAGAAGTTTTCAGAAAATCCAAAAACATTAGAAAATTTGAAAAAGCCAAAAACATGATAAAATCAAAAATGAGTTTTAGTGTCAAAGAAGAGGAAATGATAGTACATCAGTAGACAGTCACAGTATGCTAAAGAAATGTAATGTTTAAATAGCGTTAAACAGTCTCACTGATGATATGCCGATAGGTTTTTACACATTTAGTAAGCTTTTTCAGGATATAAACTTAAATTCAAACTTGCTTATTTGTGGGGAACACTACTTGGATATATAGGTAACCCCTGAAATCTCGTTTGAAAGGTCCCTTTTTCTGAGATACTAGGTCTTTATGCTCAGTGATATCTGGGGTATTATCCCGGGACTTCTGATTTTGCGGAAGCAATGGCCTAGTCCCCGGAGAATACTTTCCGCTTGCTTGAAATATAGCGCAGCCCTCAGCAAATTGATGAAACAATAAAATTGATAGTCATTGCTGTTGTAATCAAAAGATCCTCTAAAGGGGACCCACCGAAAGTCGAAGCCGTCATCTCTCTGCGTATCGAAAGATCGACCTGAGCTCTCACGGCCCTCGTACTATAATTTATTCCCCTGACAGATATCATCTATGGTATACTCACCTGTAAGACTGAATATTGGGATCTGGATACGAGAGTATATTCAAGAGGTGGGACACATGAATGAGTTTAAGTCTTTAAAACATCTAACTCATATCCTGAATCAGTTGAAATTTGTGTGAAAATTTAAGTGGATCAGTATATTGGCAATCTAAGTGAATTGTTTAATTCTTAAAGTGTAACTAAGCTCAACGGTACTTGTGACGTCTCATAAACTGATATGATCCTCTTGCACGAACTCACAAAAATATTGTCTGTAAATATTTCTTTACTGCATTTTGTTGTTTATTTCAAAAATACAAAAAGATTTTCAGTGTGTTTTAGCATAAACTTTTGAAAAAGTCAAAAAGATTTTCGATAACTGATGTTGGAAAGCTGATTTTCAAAATTCCAAGTGCTAAACATGATGACATTGTTGTGAGGGGGAGTGTGTTTTGAAATGTCAAAATGTATTTTTTTAAATCATCAAAGTGGTTCATCATGAGTTTGTGATCTGAGGGAGAGTGATTGTTGATGCTTATGTTTATGAGAGGGAGTCATCTGATTATATCAGAATGTTGGTGCATTTAAATTGTTAAATTTAGAAATTCATTTCTGGGTTAAGAATGTGCAGGAATAGCCAAGTTTCGATTCTAGAAATTGAAGATTCTATAGAGTGCCAGGTTTAAGATTCTGAAGACAAAGAAAGTCAGACAAAGATCCTGAAGCAGATGATGCTGAAGAACTAACGGAATACCAGCACATTGCAAGGAGGAGTCTGTTAATTTTGAGAGAAAGAATGAAGCTCAAAGACTGATTAAGACTGAAGATGCAAAGACTCGACATGTGAGACTCGTCAACATCTGAGGGGGAGTCTGTTGGTGCACACATCTGTCGTCTTCGTCTTATATCAAGTCTTAGTTCCGTTGCGGTTTTGATCAAGACATGATGTCATCATACTCATTGATGACATCATGAAAATGACATCAGAGTGACATCATCACAAAAGACAAAGCAAGTTTCAAATCATGAAATCAGAATGTTTGTTTTCGCTTGAAGACAAAATAATGTCATAGGTTTCGCTTGAAAGGAAAGTTATGGATTTCGCTTGAAGTGTTTCCAAGCGAAACCTGAATATTATATATAGGCATGTTGTCTTTTCATTTAAAACAATTGTCTCAGAGTGATACCGAAGTGCTGCCGGTATACCTTTTCGACTATACACACTGTTATATATATACAAAAGAGGTTTAGAGTGATAAACAAGCTGTTTCATCGTCGGTTTCTTATTTTCGAGCATCTGAAACTGATAAATCTCTTCTGAACGACTCGTTCGGGTCGCAACACGATCCTACAAGAGTAATATATCGACATATGCTTACAATACATTTTCCGGTGTGCTATGAAAACACATACCTTATATCAAGGCAAAACAATAATCATTTAAAAAAAATATATTGTTTTAGTAAATGGGATTCTCTATGTAGTCATTATTAGACGCCCCTATTTATTTTCTGGCGTCTTTCATATTTTATTGACCGGAAAGTGTGTTCCTAATAACTACACAATAATCATATCTTAAACATTCATAAAGGGATGTATGGCCAAGGCTATCATGGGTTTTCACTTGCTTCAACGGTCATTGTAAAAGTTTGTGAAATCTTTGGAGTATTGTATTTATTGGATATTGTATATTGTATTTCTGTACATTCCGATTCTTGCAAAATGTACTGAAAAAATAAGATTGCAGACCCTGTGGTGACTAAAAAACACTATTCTTACAGAAGTAAAGACGCGTGTGTGAATAATAATAATAAATTAGATGGTATTGTCTACCCTATTTCTATAACAAAATTTGATGGTATTATAACACCGATCTGGTTCTCAATAAAACCCGAGGCTCATAACGCTAAACGAAATACGGCTAAACCAAATCTACCACATATTTTAAAAACAAATTTAGATGGAATTCTAGTTATTCGTCGCATTTATGCATAAATGAAAGACTTCCGTAGAATTTTTTTGAAAGTTGATGTCATGTGTGTTACATAACTACAATATTATTTATATTTATAATTGTGTTTGAGATTAAATCATTTACCAACAAAACAATTACCCAAGCAAACAATAAAAGTAATTGAATTAAGAAGAGTGCATTTAATAATAAAGATATGTTTATATATAAAGAGTTGAATATAATTTTAGTGCATTAAATAACAAAGATATCATTTTATATTGTGACGAATGTAAATATCTTTGATATGCATATATTTTGAACCATACCATCTTATTCTCTACAACAGAGCTATTGAAATGTAATTTTCTACTTAAGATGTTTTATTAACATTCTTTGAAAAGTAGACGGGTTAGTTCTTTATGCAAGAGAAATTTCTACAACATATTGCTTTTCATAGGGTTCCATTATTTATTCAAGTAAATCTTGGTGCTTTCTTAAAGCTTTGATGGTACACTATGAACAATCAACATGTTATGGAAAATTTCATCTTTTATATTTGAGGGCGAAAGGGTATTTATTGGTAAGGATACATAAAAAATTGGTATATTTTTCTCACAATTGCTACAAATTATATAACACATTGTTTCTTTACTATATTTGACAAGAACGAAAATTTGGTTTTCGAATTACACACATGATAATTTGAATATATTCCAAAAAATTTGTTAGTGATTGTTGTAAAACCAACGGTTTGAGAACAAGCTACATGCATAAAGGTACATTTTTTTGTGTTTTTCCTAACCACACACACATCACTGAATTTGTTTTATTGATTTAAATTATGCTATTTTAGTAATATAAAGTAATAAAATAAATTTTAACAATAAGCGTTATGTTTTCTAATTTCATTTAGTAATTTTGAGTTTGATTTGATTTTTTACAGTTTTTTGGCATTTTGATAAGCTTTGTTGGGAAGATTTTTCTTTTACATAATATAAGAAAGTGTTTAATTGTTTCTAACTACTTTTTATGACTACCATATTTTGTTAAAATATTTCCTCCAATTTGTATATCTGGAATGGTCATTCGTAATTTTATTATTATCAACATTAGATCTACTAATATTTAATTAACTCTACTTTATTATTAAAAACATGACTAAAACACAAGAAATAAGATGGCTTTTAAGCGTCGTATAAATTAATTTTTAATCCGTAAGTCTTTAAAGTCTACCTCAATGGAAAATATATGCTTTTAATGTTTTATGCATACTTTGATTACTGCATTAACTTAATGGAGAATTTATAACAAAAGAAACATAGATCATTTAAAAAAATTAACTTACATGAATGCAATCCTTAATGCAAGGATTTAAATTAAATTACTTACCATAGTAGGTGATAAACAATATGTAACCTTCTCTCTTAAAAAGGTAGAATTAGATAGCATGAGGACGTAACAAAGTAATATATCGACATATGCTTACAATACATTTTCCGGTGTGCTATGAAAACACATACCTTATATCAAGGCAAAACGATAATCATTTAAAAAAATATATTGTTTTAGTTAATGGGATTCTCTATGTAGTCATTATTAGACGCCCCTATTTATTTTCTGGCGTCTTTCATATTTTATTGACCGGAAAGTGTGTTCCTAATAACTACACAATTATCATATCTTAAACGTTCATAAAGGGATGTATGGCCAAGGCTATCATGGGTTTTCACTTGCTTCAACGGTCATTGTAAAAGTTTGTGAAATCTTTGGAGTATTGTATTTATTGGATATTGTATATTGTATTTCTGTAGATTCCGATTCTTGCAAAATGTACTGAAAAAATAAGATTGCAGACCCTGTGGTGACTAAAAAACACTATTCTTACAGAAGTAAAGACGCGTGTGTGAATAATAATAATAAATTAGATGGTATTGTCTACCCTATTTCTATAACAAAATTTGATGGTATTATAACACCGATCTGGTTCTCAATAAAACCCGAGGCTCATAACGCTAAACGAAATACGGCTAAACCAAATCTACCACCATATTTTAAATCAAATTTAGATGGAATTCTAGTTATTCGTCGCATTTATGCATAAATGAAAGACTTCCGTAGAATTTTTTTGAAAGTTGATGTCATGTGTGTTACATAACTACAATGTTATTTATATTTATAATTGTATTTGAGATTAAATCATTTACCTACAAAACAATTACCCAAGCAAACAATAAAAGTAATTGAATTAAGAAGAGTGCATTTAATAATAAAGATATGTTTATATATAAAAAGTTGAATATAATTTTAGTGCATTAAATAACAAAGATATCATTTTATACTGTGACGACTAAAAATATCTTTCATATGCATATATTTTGAACCATACCATCTTATTATCAACAACAGAGCTATTGAAATGCAATTTTCTATTTAAGATGTTTTATTAACATTCTTTGAAAAGTAGATGGGTTAGTTCTTTATGCAAGAGAAATTTCTACAACATGTTGCTTTTCATAGGGTTCCATTATTTATTCAAGTAAATCTTGGTGCTTTCTTAAAGCTTTGATGGTACACTATGAACAATCAACATGTTATGGAAAATTTCATGTTTTATATTTGAGGGCGAAAGGGTATTTGTTGGTAAGGATACATAAAAAATTGGTATATTTTTCTCACAACTGCTACAAATTATATAACACATTGTTTCTTTACTATATTTGACAAGAACAAAAATTTGGTTTTCAAATTACACACATGATAACTTTAATATATACCAACAAATTTGTTAGTGATTGTTGTAAAACCAACGGTTTGAGAACAAGCTACATGTATAAAGGTACATTTTTTGTGTTTTTCCTAACCACACACACATCACTGAATTTGTTTTATTGATTTAAATTATGCTATTTTAGTAATATAAAGTAATAAAATAAATTTTAACTATAAGCATTATGTTTTCTAATTTCGTTTAGTAATTTTGAGTTTGATTTGATTTTTTACAGTTTTTTGGCATTTTGATAAGCTTTGTTGGGAAGATTTTTCTTTTACATAATATAAGAAAGTGTTTAATTGTTTCTAACTACTCTTTATGACTACCATATTTTATTAAAATATTTCCTCCAATTTTTATATCTGGAATGGTCATAAGTAATTTTATGATTATCAACATTAGATCTACTAATATTTAATTAACTCTACTTTATTATTAAAAACATGACTAAAACACAAGAAATAAGATGGCTTTTAAGCGTCGTATAAATTAATTTTTAATCCGTAAGTCTTTGATTACTGCATTAACTTAATGAAGAATTTATAACAAAAGAAACATAGATCATTTAAAAAAAATTAACTTACATGAATGCAATCCTTAATGCAAGGATTTAAATTTAATTACTTACCATAGTAGGTGATAAACCATATGTAACCTTCTCTCTTAAAAAGATAGAATTAGATAGCATGAGGACGTAACAAAGTAATATATTGACATATGCTTACAATACATTTTCCGGTGTCCTATGAAAACACATACCTTATATCAAGGCAAAACAATAATCATTTAAAAAATATATTGTTTTAGTAAATGGGATTCTCTATGTAGTCATTATTAGACTCCCCTATTTATTTTCTGGCGTCTTTCATATTTTATTGACCAGAAAGCGTGTTCCTAATAACTACACAATTATCATATCTTAAACGTTCATAAAGGGATGTATGGCCAAGGCTATCATGGGTTTTCACTTGCTTCAACGGTCATTGTAAAAGTTTGTGAAATCTTTGGAGTATTGTATTTATTGGATATTGTATATTGTATTTCTGTACATTCCGATTCTTGCAAAATATACTGAAAAAATAAGATTGCAGACCCTGTGGTGACTAAAAAACACTATTCTTACAGAAGTAAAGACGCGTGTGTGAATAATAATAATAAATTAGATGGTATTGTCTACCCTATTTCTATAACAAAATTTGATGGTATTATAACACCGATCTGGTTCTCAATAAAACCCGAGGCTCATAACGCTAAACGAAATACGGCTAAACCAAATCTACCACCATATTTTAAATCAAATTTAGATGGAATTCTAGTTATTCGTCGCATTTATGCATAAATGAAAGACTTCCGTAGAATTGTTTTGAAAGTTGATGTCATGTGTGTTACATAACTACAATGTTATTTATATTTATAATTGTATTTGAGATTAAATCATTTACCTACAAAACAATTACCCAAGCAAACAATAAAAGTAATTGAATTAAGAAGAGTGCATTTAATAATAAAGATATGTTTATATATAAAAAGTTGAATATAATTTTAGTGCATTAAATAACAAAGATATCATTTTATACTGTGACGACTAAAAATATCTTTCATATGCATATATTTTGAACCATACCATCTTATTCTCAACAACAGAGCTATTGAAATGCAATTTTCTATTTAAGATGTTTTATTAACATTCTTTGAAAAGTAGATGGGTTAGTTCTTTATGCAAGAGAAATTTCTACAACATGTTGCTTTTCATAGGGTTCCATTATTTATTCAAGTAAATCTTGGTGCTTTCTTAAAGCTTTGATGGTACACTATGAACAATCAACATGTTATGGAAAATTTCATGTTTTATATTTGAGGGCGAAAGGGTATTTGTTGGTAAGGATACATAAAAAATTGGTATATTTTTCTCACAACTGCTACAAATTATATAACACATTGTTTCTTTACTATATTTGACAAGAACAAAAATTTGGTTTTCAAATTACACACATGATAACTTTAATATATACCAACAAATTTGTTAGTGATTGTTGTAAAACCAACGGTTTGAGAACAAGCTACATGTATAAAGGTACATTTTTTGTGTTTTTCCTAACCACACACACATCACTGAATTTGTTTTATTGATTTAAATTATGCTATTTTAGTAATATAAAGTAATAAAATAAATTTTAACTATAAGCATTATGTTTTCTAATTTCGTTTAGTAATTTTGAGTTTGATTTGATTTTTTACAGTTTTTTGGCATTTTGATAAGCTTTGTTGGGAAGATTTTTCTTTTACATAATATAAGAAAGTGTTTAATTGTTTCTAACTACTCTTTATGACTACCATATTTTATTAAAATATTTCCTCCAATTTTTATATCTGGAATGGTCATAAGTAATTTTATGATTATCAACATTAGATCTACTAATATTTAATTAACTCTACTTTATTATTAAAAACATGACTAAAACACAAGAAATAAGATGGCTTTTAAGCGTCGTATAAATTAATTTTTAATCCGTAAGTCTTTGATTACTGCATTAACTTAATGAAGAATTTATAACAAAAGAAACATAGATCATTTAAAAAAAATTAACTTACATGAATGCAATCCTTAATGCAAGGATTTAAATTTAATTACTTACCATAGTAGGTGATAAACCATATGTAACCTTCTCTCTTAAAAAGATAGAATTAGATAGCATGAGGACGTAACAAAGTAATATATTGACATATGCTTACAATACATTTTCCGGTGTCCTATGAAAACACATACCTTATATCAAGGCAAAACAATAATCATTTAAAAAATATATTGTTTTAGTAAATGGGATTCTCTATGTAGTCATTATTAGACTCCCCTATTTATTTTCTGGCGTCTTTCATATTTTATTGACCAGAAAGCGTGTTCCTAATAACTACACAATTATCATATCTTAAACGTTCATAAAGGGATGTATGGCCAAGGCTATCATGGGTTTTCACTTGCTTCAACGGTCATTGTAAAAGTTTGTGAAATCTTTGGAGTATTGTATTTATTGGATATTGTATATTGTATATTGTATTTCTGTACATTCCGATTCTTGCAAAATATACTGAAAAAATAAGATTGCAGACCCTGTGGTGACTAAAAAACACTATTCTTACAGAAGTAAAGACGCGTGTGTGAATAATAATAATAAATTAGATGGTATTGTCTACCCTATTTCTATAACAAAATTTGATGGTATTATAACACCGATCTGGTTCTCAATAAAACCCGAGGCTCATAACGCTAAACGAAATACGGCTAAACCAAATCTACCACCATATTTTAAAAACAAATTTAGATGGAATTCTAGTTATTCGTCGCATTTATGCATAAATGAAAGACTTCCGTAGAATTGTTTTGAAAGTTGATGTCATGTGTGTTACATAACTACAATGTTATTTATATTTATAATTGTATTTGAGATTAAATCATTTACCTACAAAACAATTACCCAAGCAAACAATAAAAGTAATTGAATTAAGAAGAGTGCATTTAATAATAAAGATATGTTTATATATAAAAAGTTGAATATAATTTTAGTGCATTAAATAACAAAGATATCATTTTATACTGTGACGACTATAAATATCTTTGATACGCATATATTTTGAACCATCCATCTTATTCTCTACAACAGAGCTATTGAAATGTAATTTTCTACTTAAGATGTTTTATTAACATTCTTTGAAAAGTAGATGGGTTAGTTCTTCATGCAAGAGAAATTTCTACAACATGTTGCTTTTCATAGGGTTCCATTATTTAGTCAAGTAAATCTTGGTGCTTTCTTAAAGCTTTGATGGTACACTATGAACAATCAACATGTTATGGAAAATTTCATCTTTTATATTTGAGGGCGAAAGGGTATTTGTTGGTAAGGATACATAAAAAAATTGGTATATTTTTCTCACAATTGCTACAAATTATATAACACAATGTTTCTTTACTATATTTGAAAAGAACGAAAATTTGGTTTTCGAATTACACACATGATAACTTTAATATATACCAACAAATTTGTTAGTGATTGTTGTAAAACCAACGGTTTGAGAACAAGCTACATGCATAAAGGTACATTTTTTGTGTTTTTCCTAACCACACACACATCACTGAATTTGTTTTATTGATTTAAATTATGCTACTTTAGTAATATAAAGTAATAAAATAAATTTTAACTATAAGCATTATGTTTTCTAATTTCATTTTGTAATTTTGAGTTTGATTTGATTTTTTACAGTTTTTTGGCATTTTGATAAGCTTTGTTGGGAAGATTTTTCTTTTACATAATATAAGAAAGTGTATAATTGTTTCTAACTACTCTTTATGACTACCATATTTTGTTAAAATATTTCCTCCAATTTGTATATCTGGAATGGTCATACGTAATTTTATGACTATCAACATTAGATCTACTAATATTTAATTAACTCTACTTTATTATTAAAAACATGACTAAAACACAAGAAATAAGATGGCTTTTAATCGTCGTATAAATTAATTTTTAATCCGTAAGTCTTTAAAGTCTACCTCTATAGAAAATATATGCTTTTAATGTTTTATGCATACTTTGTTTACTGCATTAACTTAATGGAGAATTTATAACAAAAGAAACATAGATCATTTAAAAAAAATAACTTACATGAATGTTGCAAGGATTTAAATTAAATTACTTACCATAGTAGGTGATAAACAATATGTAACCTTCTCTCTTAAAAAGGTAGAATTAGATAGCATGAGGACGTAACAAAGTAATATATCGACATATGCTTACAATTCATTTTCCGGTGTGCTATGAAAACACATACCTTATATCAAGGCAAAACAATAATCGTTTAAAAAATATATTATTTTAGTAAATGGGATTCTCTATGTAGTCATTATTAGACGCCCCTATTTATTTTCTGGCGTCTTTCATATTTTATTGACCGGAAAGTGTGTTCCTAATAACTACACAATTATCATATCTTAAACGTTCATAAAGGGATGTATGGCCAAGGCTATCATGGGTTTTCACTTGCTTCAACAGTCATTGTAAAAGTTTGTGAAATCTTTGGAGTATTGTATTTATTGGATATTGTATATTGTATTTCTGTACATTCCGATTCTTGCAAAATGTACTGAAAAAATAAGATTGCAGACCCTGTGGTGACTAAAAAACACTATTCTTACAGAAGTAAAGACGCGTGTGTGAATAATAATAATAAATTAGATGTTATTGTCTACCCTATTTCTATAACAAAATTTGATGGTATTATAACACCGATCTGGTTCTCAATAAAACCCGAGGCTCATAACGCTAAACGAAATACGGCTAAACCAAATCTACCACATATTTTAAAATCAAATTTAGATGGAATTCTAGTTATTCGTCGCATTTATGCATAAATGAAAGACTTCCGTAGAATTTTTTTGAAAGTTGATGTCATGTGTGTTACATAACTACCATATTATTAATATTTATAATTGTATTTGAGATTAAATGATTTACCAACAAAACAATTACCCAAGCAAACAATAAAACTAATTGAATTAAGAAGAGTGCATTTTATAATAAAGATATGTTTATATATAAAAAGTTGAATATAATTTTAGTGCATTAAATAACAAAGATATCATTTTATACTGTGACGACTATAAATATATTTGATATGCATATATTTTGAACCATATCATCCTATTCTCTACAACAGAGCTATTGAAATGTAATTTTCTACTTAAGATGTTTTTTTAACATTCTTTGAAAAGTAGATGGGTTAGTTTTTTATGCAAGAGAAATTTCTACAACATGTTGCTTTTCATAGGGTTCCATTATTTATTCAAGTAAATCTTGGTGCTTTCTTAAGGCTTTGATGGTACACTATGAACAATCAACATGTTATGGAAAATTTCATCTTTTATATTTGAGGGCAAAAGGGTATTTATTGGTAAGGATACATAAAAAAATTGGTATATTTTTCTCACAATTGCTACAAATTATGTAATACATTGTTTCTTTACTATATTTGACAAGAACGAAAATTTGGTTTTCCAATTACACACATGATAACTTTAATATATACCAACAAATTTGTTAGTGATTGTTGTAAAACCAACGGTTTGAGAACAAGCTACATGCATAAAGGTACATTTTTTGTGTTTTTCCTAACCACACACACATCACTGAATTTGTTTTATTGATTTAAATTATGCTATTTTAGTAATATAAAGTAATAAAATAAATTTTAACTATAAGCATTATGTTTTCTAATTTCATTTAGTAAGTTTGAGTTTGATTTGATTTTTTACAGTTTTTTGGCATTTTGATAAGCTTTGTTGGGAACATTTTTCTTTTACATAATATAAGAAAGTGTTTAATTGTTTCTAACTACTCTTTATGACTACCATATTTTGTTAAAATATTTCCTCCAATTTGTATATCTGGAATGGTCATACGTAATTTTATGATTATCAACATTAGATCTACTAATATTTAAACTAAAACACAAGAAATAAGATGGCTTTTAAGAGTCGTATAAATTAATTTTTAATCCGTAAGTCTTTAAAGTCTACCTCTATAGAAAATATATGTTTTTAATGTTTTATGCATACTTTGATTACTGCATTAACTTAATGGAGAATTTATAACAAAAGAAACATAGATCATTTAAAAAAATTAACTTACATCAATGCAATCCTTAATGCAAGGATTTAAATTAAATTACTTACCATAGTAGGTGATAAACAATATGTAACCTTCCCTCTTAAAAAGGTAGAATTAGATAGCATGAGGACGTAACAAAGTAATATATCGACATATGCTTACAATACATTTTCCGGTGTGCTATGAAAACACATACCTTATATCAAGGCAAAACAATAATCATTTAAAAAAATATATTGTTTTAGTAAATGGGATTCTCTATGTAGTCATTATTAGACGCCCCAATTTATTTTTTGGCGTCTTTCATATTTTATTGACCGGAAAGTGTGTTCCTAATAACTACACAATTATCGTATCTTAAACGTTCAAAAAGGGATGTATGGCCAAGGCTATCATGGGTTTTCACTTGCTTCAACGGTCATTTTAAAAGTTTGTGAAATCTTTGGAGTATTGTATTTATTGGATATTGTATATTGTATTTCTGTACCTTCCGATTCTTGCAAAATGTACTGTAAAAATAAGATTACAGACCCTGTGGTGACTAAAAAACACTATTCTTACAGAAGTAAAGACGCGTGTGTGAATAATAATAATAAATTAGATGGTATTGTCTACCCTATTTCTATAACAAAATTTGATGGTATTATAACACCGATCTGGTTCTCAATAAAACCCGAGGCTCATAACGCTAAACGAAATACGGCTAAACCAAATCTACCACCATATTTTAAAAACAAATTTAGATGGAATTCTAGTTATTCGTCGCATTTATGCATAAATGAAAGACTTCCGTAGAATTTTTTTGAAAGTTGATGTCATGTGTGTTACATAACTACAATATTATTTATATCTATAATTGTATTTGAGATTAAATCATTTACCACCAAAACAATTACCTAAGCAAACAATAAAAGTAATTGAATTAAGAAGAGTGCATTTAATAATAAAGATATGTTTATATATAAAACGTTGAATATAATTTTAGTGCATTAAATAACAAAGATATCATTTTATAATGTGACGACTATAAATATCTTTGATATGCATATATTTTGAACCATACCATCTTATTCTCTACAACAGAGCTATTGAAATGTAATTTTCTACTTAAGATGTTTTATTAACATTCTTTTAAAAGTAGATGGGTTAGTTCTTTATGCAAGAGAAATTTCTACAACATGTTGCTTTTCATAGGGTTCCATTATTTATTCAAGTAAATCTTGGTGCTTTCTTAAAGCTTTGATGGTACACTATGAACAATCAACATGTTATGGAAAATTTCATCTTTTATATTTGAGGGCGAAAGGGTATTTATTGGTAAGGATACATAAAAAAATTGGTATATTTTTCTCACAATTGCTACAAATTATATAAAACATTGTTTCTTAACTATATTTGACAAGAACGAAAATTTGGTTTTCGAATTACACACATGATAACTTTAATTGTCACACCCCCAATTTCCACCTAGGGCATGTCCCTATTAGGTGTGCGACATTCCAACAACGAGCCACTAATTATATCAACGCATTCAAATTTAAAAATAAAATCCTTTAATATAAATAAAATACCGTCAGCAAATTTAAATGAAAACCAAAGTATTCAGCGGAAGCAAAGTTAAACAGTTTTGAAAACCAAAGTAATGTATCAAGAATTCAATAAGATAAATACTTCGAGCAAAATCATGACCACTCCTGCTACTCCAGACAGCAAGTCCCAATGCGAAACAGCTAACGACCTACAAGCATGCAAACAAGTGTGTCAGACGACGCTGGTGAGTTCAAAGTTTTGTTACCAAGTTTAGTTACCAGTCACATGTATAAAACAGTATAACAATTTGATTTGATGATGTTATTAACTCGATTACCGTATGTGGCTACTAGATGTGAATGCCCAACCCTAATGCCTCTATCTAGGCATTGGTCAAGTGGTCATGGTAATTAGTTCAACTAACAACCTCGAGTGGATGTAAGGGGTCTTATATATACACGATGTGAATGCCCAACCCCAATGCCTCTATCTAGGCATTGGTCAAGTGGTCAAGGTAATTAGATCACGCCCGTCCTTTCGGCACGGTGTGGGGGTGCCAATCCTAATAGCGCTATCAAATAAATACCTTGTTGCCTTCCCGGCAACAATCGGTAGATGTAGGGGGTCTTACATAATAGAAACTAAGTAATAACAAACATCCCATTAACCTGCATTCCTCCCTGGAACGTTACCCGATATCCCTTCCCGGGATGCATGCTTGGAAAAGAGCAGTGAACTCACCTTAGGGTTGCTCGGTAAGACTTGTTACTTGTTATTCAGTTAAACAACAACGTCCTAAAGGGTTACCGATAGTAGTCAGTTATACATGTACACGACTCACATCTTTCACGTATATTAATTCATGTATTCACGGTTCGTATGTAACACGATCATTGCATGCAGTACACGCAAGTATTCTAACTCAATGATATTTAACTCATCATTCTTGTATTCATTAAATAAATCACACACACACACTTTCATGTTTACAAGTATACAATTTCCAAGCTGTACATGGTATATGAATAATTCATGACACATGCTAAGTCTTACTAAAATAAAAGTGATCTCATATTCTAAAGCAGCCTATGTCAACGATGACCCAATTCAAATATATATATGACATGCCAAAGTTCAAATATGTATCAACATGATTGGTCCATTTATAATGTGATCGAAGCCCAGGTTCCATTCGATCACAGCCCAATGCACCCGGTCCTCTTGTCTAGTCCCAAAGCAAAGCCCAAAATAATAAACTCATTATTTCTTCTAATTGTTTGTGAAGCCCAGTTTAGATGTGGTGTAGCCCAACAGTAATTTGATGTGGGTGTGTGCGGCCCATGTTCTAACAGTTATTGTTTCACAACTTAAATCATATATCAATTTGCACATTGCATCAAGGAATTCAATTCTTATCAACATATTATTCCATGGAGCATATGTAATTATAATAACAATCGTGGTTGGTATATACTAAACATCAAGTAGACATTCATAACATAATTCAGTGATCTGATCAGACAATTATCATACCCCAGAATCGGTGGTATTCACCCATGTTAGCCACCCCCCCTTAGTTCGATGGACAAATAACAATCTAATTGATTACCACTTATTAAAGGATCATTCGTATCTAACAATTTGTAAGTGAGCCCTATTGAACATACATCAACCAACTCACACAACACATTTACAACATGATCATCATACAAGACACAACTACTAACATCAACACATAACAATACGATCAAGCAATAACAATTTCTAGCATGGATTCACTAACCGAATCTTGCTCCGAAAGAATGATGTCTCGCGAGAAGGGGGGGGGGGGGGGGAGGTTCTTCAGTCGCCGTTCGAGATCAGGAAGGGGTGTAGGGTTTGAGCATGTGTGATATAATGTTACGTAACCCCCTACCTTATACAACTAGAACTCGTATACAACTAGGACTCCTAATCGGCCCCTAACTAACTTCCTACTTGGGCTCTACCAAGCCCAATCGTAATTTACTGAACAAAGTGTTTAGTTTTTGGGTTGTGATTGGGCTTTGTAATTTCGCCTAAGATAACCCGTATGCATAAGCCGAATATGATTATAACAAACGTGGCCCAATTACAAACTAAGTGCGTGTCAAGACGCGTGTTCGACATGTTCGGCCCACACAAAGAATACGAGTTTTTTTTTTTAAAGGAACTAGTATAATACCAGCACGACGCATTCAATTACAAAGAGAGAAAGGTGAATAATAGGAAAATAGAATCGCGAAAAATAAATAATACTGACCTCGGAAGTTCGGGTTGTCACATCATCCCCAACTTGAAAGAAATTTCGTCCCGAAATTTGACAAGCAAGCACGAGAAGTGAAGTGATGAATCAAGATTGTTGCGGATTTTGCTCAGGTGCCACATCATCCCCAACTTGAAGAGGAATTTCGTCCCGAAATTCACCAGTAGTACCAGAATTAGATTGATCATTAGGAAAAAGTTGAGGATATTTGAGCTTCATTTGATCCTCACGCTCCCACGTGAACTCCGGTCCACGTCTTGAGTTCCAACGAACTCTCACAATCGGAATACGACTATGTTTACGCACATTGACCTCCCGATCCATGATCTCGATAGGTTCTTCGACAAACTGCAACTTATCGTCGATCTTCAGCTCTTGAAATGGCATAATTAGTGTTTCATCAACCAAACACTTCTTCAACTGTGAAACGTGGAAGACATCGTGAACATTACCCAGCTCAGCAGGTGACTCAAGCTTGTAAGCCACTTTACCGATTCGCTCAAGAATTCTAAATGGCTCATCGTGACGTAGATTCATCTTGCCATGCTTCTCAAAGCGCACCGCACCCTCCCAGGGTGAGGCTTTCAACATGATATGATCGCCTACAATGAACTCCCAGTGTTTCCTAGTTTCCTTAAGCTTATCAGCTTTCCTGACAGTCACGAGTTGCCGCTAATGATTTCTGATCTACACAATCTTCCCAAGTGTTTCGAGTACAAGTCCTGGTCCTGTGATTAGGTTGCCACACACCCTAATCCAACAAGGAGATCAGCATTATCGTCCATGCAATGCCTCAAACAGAGCTGTCTGAATACTAAAATGGTAACTGTTACAGTAGAACTCAACCAAAAGTAAGTGTCCTACCAATTTCACTAAATCAGTCACACACATGCTCGCAGCATGTCTTCAAGTATCAGGGGGTTCCGTTTACTCTGACCATTTGTCAAACAGAGCCAAGAGTGTTGCGTAGTGTCTGTCATAAATCAGGTATAACTCAAAATCAAAGGTAACAGAAGTTGGCACCTCGCGCTTAAAACCGCCTCTCTCAGAGGGATATTCACAAGCTGTGAAGACTGGTCAGTTTCCTTGATTCCAAGAAAGTGTGCTGGTAACGTGAGACAATCAACGATCACCCATGTGATATTGGTTCCGTTTCGAGTTGTAAGTAGACTAGTGACAGAATCCCTAGCAGTTTATTCTCATTTCCATACGAATGTTTCTAGTCGCTGATACCCCACCTTGACTTTCCCACAAGTCAGACATCGTTCACATACTTAGCTAGGTGGGCCTTCATGCCCTATCACCAGTACAAGGTTCATAACTCCTAATGACTCTCATCAAAACCCAGACGACTAGAATATCGAGGCCGGGGTGCTTTGCTCAACACAAATCCCCTTCTGTTACTGTATAATGAGATCCACATTCGTTCCACGAGGTAGCGAATATCGTCCGAATTGCCAGAAGTTGCTCTTTCATGCCCCGCATGGACCTAACGTGAAATTCCTCTTCCTTTAGCGCTTCGGTTAGAACAAGGCGAATCTGATCGGGTGGGCTAGAATCGATAGTGAGCTGCATGCTCATACGTGTTTAAGGTCCATAGTCGTAATCGCTCGAGAGTTCCATCATGCGATGCCATCACGTGTTTTAGCTCCTTTGAAACAAGAGTACACGGGAGGCCCTTGTGATCGGTCTAAGTAGTGTATTCGGTACCGTCCAAGTAATGCCTCCAAGTAAATCCAAAGACCACGGTTTCCACCGTCGGTTGTGTGTCATGCAGTTCCTCTTTGTAACTCCATTACGTAAGTCATCACTCTCTCGTGTTGCGTCGGTGTGTAACTGGGGACTCTGATTCGAACCATCATAATATACCACTAGATCACCCGCATCCTCGGGTAAAGACGATGCTCAGTGCGTTGCAGAGTTGGGATTCGAAAGCTGAATAGTCGTCCTCCTGTTTTGTCTTCTACGAACACCGCACCCTGCTGTGGTAAAGAATTTGAGCTACGTGGTCTTCGAAAATCCTGTGATGAATCTGCGGTAGTATCTAGTGAGGCCAAGAATTTGTTGCATCATTGAAGAGATCTTTGGTGTCGATCAGTTTCTAACAGAATGGATCCTAGCGAGATCTACGTGTATTCCCACTTCGCTGATTACATGACCAAAAATGCACTTCTCGAATCCAGAAGTCACATTTAACAAGAGTTCGCGCGGGAGTGGCTCCTCCCTTAGGAGCTCTACAATAAGATTCAAATGCTGTCCATGATGTTCCTTTCTCCTGGAAATAATCCAAAACGTCATCGATAAACGCGGTCAATTCATGTGTCCATAAGGCTGCTGGTGTGTTGATTAACCCAATGGTTATGGTGTACCAAGTCGCACTGGCCATATTGCGTTTGATATGCTGTTTTAGGAACGTCCTCCCCTTGGACTTCCTTCTGATGATAGTTTGCCTGTTCGTCAATCCTCGAATGGAAGCTTGTCCCTCGCAACTGGTCAACAGGTTGCTAATACAATGGTCGAGGTAAACAGTTTTGGACTGTCACCTTGCTGAGTTCTGGATAATCAGTACACATACAAAGAGGCTTATCTTCACAGGTATAACTGGGGCTCCCCAAAGCGAAAAACTAGGTCCGACAAACTCCTGTCCAACAGTTCCTGAAGTTGATTAGACAATTCTTGCAACCCTCGTGGCGCAAGACGGTATGAGTACAAGTAATCAGAACTGCCCCTGGCATGAGGTCAAACTGAGATTCTGCCTAACAGTTGTGGAAGCAAGTCCGAAAGCTCCTCGTGTAGCACACCGGGAGGAATCACGAACAATTGGTGGATCCTCGATCCTCTTTTCCTTAGCCTTTACATTAGTAACGGTTGCTAACGTTGTGGGGTAACCCCTCCATAGACACTTCTGGGCCTTCATTGCTGATATGATGCTAACCCTTACACCACTCTAACACTTTAAGGTATAAAGTGATGCAAAATTTCCTTCCCTCAAGGTATATTTATGCGATATCCAGATAACCAATCTACACTACTACTGCATCGAGACCAACAAGGATAGCAAAAAGGAAGGTCGACGTCGAACACTTGTCCCACAAGGTCGAGTTTGCATCCCAATGAACTTACAAGGCTTCAATTGACTTGCCATCAGCCGGTTCCATAACAGGTTTGGTTTCAAGAAGCATCAGGGTTAAACGGAATTGAGACGAAGCAGTTAGCTACCCATCCAAGCTATCATGTTGTTATTATGCCTGGCGTCGCCTACGCCAATCCTAAATGCCCTTCCATAAGCACCACTACCAGTGTTGTTACGATCACATGGATTTCCCAATACTGTTATCGTTCCCTTGGTTGTTGACATTTTGACTTAACAACAGTCGATCCTTGTCGAAGTCACCCTTGTTTCCATACGGTAGACTATGATTACGAGTACCTTGATGTCGCCGTGACTGTTGCCTCTCATGCCGTTGCTTGAACGGAGACAGGGTCCATCTTCACATTTTCGTGCTACGTCCTAAGGCGCTACTCCTTGTGCTGGCAGTTACACATCCCACACTATGATCAGCTGTCATCGCTTATGTCCCGATCGATTCGTAAGAGTTGACTCCCATAAGTCGCTGACTAGGGTTAAGGACTCGATCGAAGTCAATTTGCTGGTGATTGCTGCCAGTAAACAGGGTCATCCAAATACTGAGGTCGGTACGGCACTAAGCTCATCCTCTTATCCATCGTTCTTGTAAGTTGACTGAGTATTACACGATATGTCTCCAGAGCGTTGCAGAAGTGATCGCACTTCAGAGTCTAAGACGTTAACGCGCTAGGACGTTAACACGCTAGGTTCTAACAAACAAAGATAGGTGGGGAAGGTATAAACCAATCATTTGACACGGAGACACCCATCTCAGGGACGTTCGTACAAGCACCTAACATTCTACACAGTTCACTAGGCGTTCGGATGGGTGTTCAGGTAGTACTCGATGGCATCGAGATTCGTAAGGATTCAGTGTGAAGTGAAAAGATCACGTTCCAGTAAGAGACAATCACTGCTATTACTCTTACAGACTGTTGTGTTTCACATCGATTTAATAACAGAATGGAACCCCTTTTTCACTCGTTAAGCCTCACTGGGACTCACATGCACCCCACATTATTATTATGTGTGCACCCACAATAATATTGTGATTTGCATGCTCATCTCAGCTCCTCCTAACTCATGTCAAATGGTTCCTCAAACCCGAGTAGCAAACAAGGAGCATCACAAAACATAAGTCATGAGTGTTTAGGGAAATACCACCCTATCAGTCACATAACACATGCAAGTAATACATGAATTCATACTGTTGTGCTAAACGTGCAATCATATGCAATATCATATGTAAGTGTTCACTAGTTATGCAGTACAATGAGTATACGAGAGGCGAACCTTGCAATCTGGAGCTGAGTGTCATGGTCGATTTCGGAACTGTTCGGTTATAGTCTGGTTTTATAAAAACATTTTAAAACCAAGTTCACTATAACCAGTGGCTCTGATACCAAACTGTCACACCCCCAATTTCCACCTAGGGCATGTCCCTATTAGGTGTGCGACATTCCAACAACGAGCCACTAATTATATCAACGCATTCAAATTTAAAAATAAAATCCTTGAATATAAATAAAATACCGTCAGCAAATTTAAATGAAAACCAAAGTATTCAGCAGAAGCAAAGTTAAACAGTTTTGAAAACCAAAGTAATGTATCAAGAATTCAATAAGATAAATACTTCGAGCAAAACCATGACCACTACTGCTACTCCAGACAGCAAGTCCCAATGCGAAACAGCTAACGACCTACAAGCATGCAAACAAGTGTGTCAGACGACGCTGGTGAGTTCAAAGTTTTGTTACCAAGTTTAGTTACCAGTCACATGTATAAAACAGTTTAACAATTTGATTTGATGATGTTATTAACTCGATTATCGTATGTGGCTACTAGATGTGAATGCCCAACCCTAATGCCTCTATCTAGGCATTGGTCAAGTGGTCAAGGTAATTAGTTCAACTAACAACCTCGAGTAGATGTAAGGGGTCTTATATATACACGATGTGAATGCCCAACCCCAATGCCTCTATCTAGGCATTGGTCAAGTGGTCAAGGTAATTAGTTCACGCCCGTCCTTTCGGCACGGTGTGAGGGTGCCAATCCAAATAGCGCTATCAACTAAATACCTCGTTGCCTTCCCGGCAACAATCGGTAGATGTAGGGGGTCTTACATAATAGAAACTAAGTAATAACAAACATCCCATTAACCTGCAATCCTCCCTGGAATGTTACCCGATATCCCTTCCCGGGATGCATGCTTGGAAAAGAGCAGTGAACTCACCTTAGGGTTGCTCGGTAAGACTTGTTACTTGTTATTCAGTTAAACAACCACGTCCTAAAGGGTTACCGATAGTAGTCAGTTATACATGTACACGACTCACATCTTTCACGTATATTAATTCATGTATTCATGGTTCGTATGTAACACGATCATTGCATGTAGTACACGCAAGTATTCTAACTCAATGATATTTAACTCATCATTCTTGTATTCATTAAATAAATCACACACACACTTTCATGTTTACAAGTATACAATTTCCAAGGTGTACATGGTATATGAATAATTCATGACACATGCTAAGTCTTACTAAAATAAAAGTGATCTCATATTCTAAAGCAGCCTATGTCAACGATGACCCAATTCAAATATATATATGACATGCCAAAGTTCAAATATGTATCAACATGATTGGTCCATTTATAATGTGATCGAAGCCCAGGTTCCATTCGATCACAGCCCAATGCACCCGGTCCTCTTGTCTAGTCCCAAAGCAAAGCCCAAAATAATAAACTCATTATTTCTTCTAATTGTTTGTGAAGCCCAGTTTAGATGTGGTGTAGCCCAACAGTAATTTGATGTGGGTGTGTGCGGCCCATGTTCTAACAGTTATTGTTTCACAACTTAAATCATATATCAATTTGCACATTGCATCAAGGAATTCAATTCTTATCAACATATTATTCCATGGAGCATATGTAATTATAATAACAATCGTGGTTGGTATATACTAAACATCAAGTACACATTCATAACATAATTCAGTGATCTGATCAGACAATTATCATACCCCAGAATCGGCGGTATTCACCCATGTTAGCCACCCCCCTTAGTTCGATGGACAAATAACAATCTAATTGATTACCACTTATTAAAGGATCATTCGTATCTAACAATTTGTAAGTGAGCCCTATTGAACATACATCAACCAACTCACACAACACATTTACAGCATGATCATCATACAAGACACAACTACTAACATCAACACATAACAATACGATCAAGCAATAACAATTTCTAGCATGGATTCACTAACCGAATCTTGCTCCGAAAGAATGATGTCTCGCGAGAGGGGGGGGGAAGGTTCTTCAGTCGCCGTTCGAGATCAGGAAGGGGTGTAGGGTTTGAGCATGTGTGATATAATGTTACGTAACCCCCTACCTTATACAACTAGAACTCGTATACAACTAGGACTCCTAATCGGCCCCTAACTAACTTCCTACTTGGGCTCTACCAAGCCCAATCGTAATTTACTGAACAAAGTGTTTAGTTTTTGGGTTGTGATTGGGCTTTGTAATTTCGCCTAAGATAACCCGTATGCATAAGCCGAATATGATTATAACAAACGTGGCCCAATTACAAAGTAAGTGCGTGTCAAGACGCGTGTTCGACATGTTCGGCCCACACAAAGAATACGAGTTTTTTTTAAAGGAACTAGTATAATACCAGCACGACGCATTCAATTACAAAGAGAGAAAGGTGAATAATAGGAAAATAGAATCGCGAAAAATAAATAATACTGACCTCGGAAGTTCGGGTTGTCACATTAATATATACCAACAAATTTGTTAGTGATTGTTATGAAACCAACGGTTTGAGAACAAGCTACATGCATAAAGGTACATTTTTTTTTGTTTTTCCTAACCACACACACATCACTGAATTTGTTTTATTGATTTAAATTATGATATTTTAGTAATATAAAGTAATAAAATAAATTTTAACTATTAGCATTATGTTTTCTAATTTCATTTAGTAATTTTGAGTTTGATTTGATTTATTTACAGTTTTTTGGCATTTTGATAAGCTTTGTTGGGAAGATTTTTCTTTTACATAATATAAGAAAGTGTTTAATTGTTTCTAACTACTCTTTATGACTACCATATTTTGTTAAAATATTTCCTCCAATTTGTATATCTGGAATGGTCATACGTAATTTTATGATTATCAACATTAGATCTACTAATATTTAATTAACTCTATTTATTATTAAAAACATGACTAAAACACAACAAATAAGATGGCTTTTAAGCGTCGTATAAATTAATTTTTAATCCGTAAATCTTTAAAGTCTACCTCTGTAGAAAATATATGCTTTTAATGTTTTATGCATACTTTGATTACTGCATTAACTTAATGGAGAATTTATAACAAAAGAAACATAGATCATTTAAAAAAATTAACTTACATGAATGCAATCCTTAATGCAAGGATTTAAATTAAATTACTTACCATAGTAGGTGATAAACAATATGTAACCTTCTCTCTTAAAAAGGTAGAATTAGATAGCATGAGGACGTAACAAAGTAATATATCGACATATGCTTACAATACATTTTCCGGTGTGCTATGAAAACACATACCTTATATCCAGGCAAAACAATAATCATTTAAAAAAATATATTGTTTTAGTAAATGGGATTCTCTGTGTAGTCATTATTAGACGCCCCTATTTATTTTCTGGCGTCTTTCATATTTTATTGACCGGAAAGTGTGTTCCTAATAACTACATAATTATCATATCTTAAACGTTCATAAAGGGATGTATGGCCAAGGCTATCATGGGTTTTCACTTCCTTCAATGGTCATTGTAAAAGTTTGTGAAATCTTTGGAGTATTGTATTTATTGGATATTGTATATTTTATTTCTGTACATTCCGATTCTTGCAAAATGTTCTGAAAAAATAAGATTGCAGACCCTGTGGTGACTAAAAAACACTATTCTTACAGATGTAAAGACGCGTGTGTGAATAATAATAATAAATTAGATGGTATTCTCTACCCTATTTCTATAACAAAATTTGATGGTATTATAACACCGATCTGGTTCTCAATAAAACCCGTGGCTCATAACGCTAAACGAAATACGGCTAAACCAAATCTACCACCATATTTTAAAAACAAATTTAGATGGAATTCTAGTTATTCGTCGCATTTACGCATAAATGAAAGACTTCCGTAGAATTTTTTTGAAAGTTGATGTCATGTGTGTTACATAACTACAATATTATTTATATTTATAATTGTATTTGAGATTAAATTGTTGGTGCATAATGTCTATAGCCTACGTCTTAAGGCTAGGTCATGTTTGTTTAGGGTTTACAGGGGTCTAAAGTGTAATTTTATGAATTTTGATGTAATTCCGCTTGAAATGACACTTGGTCATTTCAAGCGAAATCAGAAGTTGTAATTCCGCTTGAAATGACATGTGTCATTTCAAGAGAAATCATATGCCTATATATAGGCTAGTCTTGTTTCTCATTTGGCACGGAATCATAAGTTGTATACCAAAGTGCTGCCGGATTTTCTATTGAAATATTAATGAGAAACATGTGTTAAAGTGATATACTCTGTTTTCTACTCAATTTCTTACTGATTCTAGACTGATTGTTTGTTTCCGCCTCTCAAACAGTTGTGTATTGCCTCTGATTGACTCATTTGGTCGGTAAAACGATCCTACAATTGGTATCAGAGCCAGTTATGAGTCAATACACTTGAATCATTGTCTTTTTCTACACTTTCTTGGACTTCTGGACAATTTAACGGACAAAATGGACTGAATTTCTAATATTGTGTGTAAAACACTGTTTTAACAAACCCTTGAGAGAATCAGATCAAAATTCGGACTAAAACTGATAAAAATGGACTAAAAACCTAATTTCGCTTGAACGAACCATCTGATTCCTCTTGGAAAATTGTGGTAATTTCAAGCAAAATAAGTGTTTCCACTTGGAAATAAGTGATTCCGCATGAAAAGATCTGATTCCGCTTGAAAAGTTGAAGTAATTTCAAGCGAAATAAGCGATTCCGCTTGAAAACACCCGATTCCGCTTGAGAAGGCAATTCCGCTTGAAAGTACTTGATTTCGCTTGAAAGTACTTGATTTCGCTTGAAAGTACTGATTTCGCTTGAAACCTAATTCAGCTTGAAAATATGTTTTTGTTGTGAAAGTCCATTTCTTTCGTGGTATTTTTTTTGAAGTTCATTTCGTGTAGAAAGTGTTTTCACTTAAAAATAACCAGTTTTCAAAACTCTTTTTAATTTTCAAAACTTGAAATTTTTTTTCCGTAAACTGATTTCGTAAAATGGACAATAAGGATTTTTATAACTTCTTTGCCGGTGGGGGAATGACAGCAGCACAAAACCCGGCCAGTATTGTGCAAAACGTGAACATGGAGAATGAACTTGGGACGATGCATAAACCTCCTAAGTTGATGAATATTGACGAGTATTCGAGTTGGTGTGGAAGGTTTAAGACATGGGTTCAAGCAAATCACTTTGAATGCTGGATGAAGATTGAATCGAAATATGTTCCTCCGAAAGATGGTTTAAATCTTGTGAAGTCGATTGGCAGTTTGACACAAACTGAACAAGAAGATTTTAAGGCAGAGAAGAAGATGATGAGTATTCTACAACAGGCCATTAAAGAAGATATCTTGGTATTGTTGCAGCATGAGGATAATTCACAATCCATTTGGCAGTCGTTGAGAGTAAAGTTTCTCGGGAGTGTGTCCATGATCAAAAGCAAAAAGGCTTTGATAAAGAAAGAGTTTGACATCTTCACTGGTATAAAGGGTGAAACAACAAAACAATTGATTGAAATATACTGCCATCTAGTTGTGGAGATGGGGAGATTGGAGATAACCAAGACTAATGAGGAGTGGATCGATAAATTGGCAGATGCATTGCCATACGATGAATGGGGTACTTATTTGTTGGTGATGAAAAACAATTCAGATTATATTAATCTCAACCTTAGTTCGTTCATTGAGAAGATCGAGGCACATGAGCTTGAACTGGTGAAGATCAGAAAGATGAATTCTGCAAATGTTCAACAGGATGTTTCACTATATTACAAAGGCAGTTCTCCGGCAACAACGAATCTAAGCCCGAAGATTCAAACAGGGTTTAGTGCAGATTTAACATCCGGTGCTTCGTCTAGTACATCAAACAACAACAAGCCTTCACCGTTTGCAAGTTATGAGCCGAATCCCAAGACTTCAGAACAAATGTCTTCACAAAGCTCATCAAGCTCGAAAAATCAGGGTTATGTTTCTGGGATACAGTGTAACATTGCTGTAAACATAAAAAATGGACAAGAGTTTACAGAAGCAGCTGCAAAGCAACACATCGCACTGTTAGCTTCCGTTCTTGAGTCATATGAGAGTTTGGTAGCTGGGAGGATCGGTAATCCAGACATGACAAAGGAGGATTATGACCAAATCGATCCAGAGGAGTTAGAGCTGATTGATATTAAATGGGGAATGTCTAGCTTGGTTAGAAGAGCCCAAAGATTTATGGAAATTACGGGTCAGAACAGTTTGTCAGGACCGGATCAAAAACTTGGTTTTGATAAGTCCAAAGTGACGTGTTTTAAATGTAAAGAGAAGGGGCATTTTAAGCGGGAGTGTCCGAATAAAGAGGTCAACAACCACCAAAATCCATTTACCAACGACCACTACAGATAAGCGATCTATCATAAGACAAATAAAAAACCAGTTGTTCAAAGACCTCAGATTGAAAACAAGCCGGAAAAAGCTCTTATAGTCAACAAAGATGATGAGAAGGTACCTGAAGGGTTTAGTTGGGACAAGTATATCCCGGGCAGTGAGGGTAGAGCAATGATGGCTGAGATTGTGGAGGTATCTGAGAGTGTTGTTGAAACAGAGGTTGTTTGTGAAGATGTGTCTGAAGAAAGTTCGGTTGATCTCGAAGAAGTTGCTGCAGAAGTCTACTATTATCAATCCGAACAAGAGGTTTTAGCTAGTTCTTTAAAATCAATTATGCCTCCTAAAGTGTTTGATTCTTTTGCAGATGTTTTCAGTGAGCCAACAACAGAATTTTGCCCACAATATGAGGTTGTGAAAGCTCCAGTTGAAGAGATTATTGATGTCTCCAAAGAAATGACTGAAGAAACACTTAAAGAGATTGCTGACAAAGCCTTAATGGCCAAATTGAAAGAGGCAGACATAGAATCTATAAAACCAGAGTCTGTTGATACTGAGTCAGTTGAAAACATGCTAGTCAAAACAAAGTCAGGTCAAAAGGAGTATGACGGGAAATCCAATAGTGAGGAGATCAAAACCAAAGGAGTGTATGAGTCAGAGTCTGATGGTGTTGGTAAACAGGATGTTAAAATTGATCAAAAGGAAAAGATTGTTGAAAAGATTGATTCAATTTCTAAAACTTCATGCAAAAACTGTTCAAAACCATGCATGGAATGTCTTGAAAAACACACAAAGTTTCAGGAATTGAAACAATACACTGATGCGATTAAGTTTGATCTAAGTGAAGTAAAAGAAGCTTATGACAAGTTGCCTAAATCTATCAAAATGATTCAAAAAGAGAGTCTTGAAAACGATAAAGCCACAAAACTGTTAAAATCAATAGTTTTTGATAAACAAGTAGAAATCAATTTTCATTTGGACACGATTGCTTCATTGAAAAAGGAGTTAGAATTAACAAAAAATGAGAATGAAAGAATTGATAAGAAATTGATGAGTTATGTTGCATCTTCATATGTGATTGATCAGATTCTCCCGCGACAACCAGATGCAACACCTACCTTTAACAGTGTTCCACCCCCAATGTGGAATCATTACACACAGAAGTATCCAGATGAGGTGGAAGCTGCTTTGAACCTCAAACTGAGAACCATTGAGAATGAGTTGCCTGAGAATATTGATGTTGCATTCTCTCCGTCCGACACTGATAATGAGTCATAGGTAATCAAAACCGTTGTTGACCAAGTGTTAGACGAAGAAAGTGATAACTCAGAGTTTGAGACTGTGAAAACTCATTTTGAGAACTCTATTTCTGATATTGAAGAAGATCGTAACTTCTTAGACAAATTTATACCAAAATTAGACAAGTCGTGAATGATGATCCGATTATTGTGGTTTACATAATGATTGGAACTGACAAACTTTATTCTGATTTTGAGTATCCACTCCAAAATGCAAGAATTGAGAATGTTGAAAAGGTGTTTAAATTGGTCGAGAATGACATCTCTGAGGTTAATAACAATGAATTCTTTTCAAAACCTAAAAAATCTTTTGTTAAAACACAACCAAACAACTCAGGAAAGAAAGAGTGGGAGGGAAATGGTGGTAATAACAAGAAAAATGGAAACAATTTCAAAAACAAAGGGGTTGGATTTGAAAAGAAAATGGCTAAGAAGAATGTTAAGCCAAAGGAAAAGATGAGTAATGTTTTTGTTGAGGGTCCTAGTGTTGATGCTGAAAAGGAGTATATTTTCAGTCAAAAAGCCATTGATGATTTCAATGTAGCGAAGAAGTTGAAAGAAGAGACCTACAAATCAACTTTTGTCGAATATGACAAAAGAATTTGTTACCGCTGCAATGATATTGGTCACATGGCCAAACAATGCATGAAAAAGCTTGAAAAACCTGTTTTGCAAAAACCTAGATCCAAAACTCAAACTGATGTTAAGGGTAAAAAACCCATGGTTTCCCCGTTCGAATCTTGAAAAGAGGTGAATCTTTGAAGTCCGAAGAAAAGCCGAAATCAACTTTTGAGATTGGCGAATCTTCGAAAACCTAAAAGACTTCAAAAATTTATCCAAAGATGAAAGTTTTTGAAAACCAATCATGGGTGGCAAAACCAAAACAATCAGTTGATGTGAAGAAGATGGAAAATGTTTTGAAAGTTGAATCAAAATTTTTGATGACGATGTTGAAAAACTTGGATTTGAACTTGACAAGTTGCTTGAGGAATTTCCTCCGATTAAGAAGGAAGAGCTAAAACCAAAAGTCAAACCTGTGATTCCAAATGTCATTTTTAACATTCCGAAAGTTGAAGAGTCATGTGATATTGAGTTTGGTAGCGTTCCAAATGTAAAGAAATCATGGGTGTCATTGTTTGAATAAATTGCTTTAATGGTTGCAGGGGCTGCCGAGGTCGTTTATCTCGAAATGGATCATAGACAGCGGAGCTTCAAGGCACATGACCGGAATGCTGGCATTGCTCTATGACGTCAAATCTCTCATCGGAGGATATGTGGGATTTGCTGGGAATCAGGGTGGAAGAATAGTTGGTCAAGGAACTCAGACTAATGGAGTTATATCGTTTGAAAAAGTGAACTACATAATAGAACTTGAAAACAATCTGCTGAGTATCTCACAGATTTGTGACAAGTCTTTTACCGTACATTTCACTAAAAATGAATGTCTTGTATTAAAACCTGGTTTTAAAATTCCCGAAGACATGGTGTTGTTGCGAGCTCCACGAGAAAATGACTTGTATATTCTTGATATGAGTGTCGCAACAACAACTGATCATCAGAAACAATGTTTGGTGTCAAAAACTAAAGCGACTGAAAAAGAGTCGAGAATGTGGCATCGAAAGATGGGCCACATTCATGTGCGTAAAATGAATTTTCTTGTGCATAATGATCTCGTAGAAGGTGTAAATTTGAAAAACTTTGGTTTAAATGATGATTGTGTAGAGTGCAAGAAAGGAAAACAGACGAAGAAGTCACATCCACAGAAGTTGCTGAATTCAATCAGAGTCTCGCTTGAAAGGTTGCACATGGACTTGTTCGGGCCTGTAAATGTAAAAAGCGTTAGCGGAGACTTATGCTGTCTGGTGGTTACTGACGACTTCACAAGGTTTTCTTGGATAGTGTGCATGAAAAGAAAAGACCAAACTTTTGAGTCGTTGATGATTTTGTTCAAGAAGATGGAAACGCTGTATAAGTTGTCGATGTCACACCCCCAAATTCCCACCTAGGGTATGTCCCTATTAGGAGTGCGACGATCCAACAACGAACCACTAATTATATCAAACGCATTCAATTAAAAGATAAAGTACTTGATTGTAAATAAAACACTGTCTGTAAGTTTAAATGAAAACCAAAGTAATCAGCGGAAGCAAAGTAAATAGTTGGAAATCCAAAGTAATGTATCAGAAATCAATAAGATAAACTCGTCCAGTAAGACCATGCCCACTCCAGCTTCTCCAGACAGCAAGTCCCAATGCACAACAGCTAACGACCTACAAGCATGCAAACAACTGTGTCAGACTACGCTGGTGAGTTCAAAGTTTTGTTACCGAGTTTAGTTACCAGATGTGTGTATAAAACAGTTCAACGTTTTGTTTTGATGTTGTGATTAACTCGATTACCGCAACTGGCTACAAGATATGAATGCCCAACCCCAATGCCTCTATCAAGGCATTGGTCAAGTGGTCAAGGTAATTAGTTCACGCCCGTCCTTTCGGCACGGTGTGAGGGTGCCAATCCTAATAGCGCTATCAACTAAATACCTCGTTGCCTTCCTGGCAACAATCGGTAGATGTAGGGGGTCTTACATAATAGAAACTGAGTAATAACAAACATCCCATTAACCTGCATTCCCCCCTGGAACGTTACCCGATATCCCTTCCCGGGATGCATGCTTGGAAAAGAGCAGTGAACTCACCTTCGGTTTGCTCGGTTAGATTAAAGGCTTGTTTAGCAATTGATCAATTAAACCCTATCGTGGATACCAAAGACAGTTAGTTCCATGAATTCACACTTCACATTTCTAGTTACACGTATTTCCGAAGTAATAACAATCAATCACATATTATTGCATACGTCATAACAAGTATCCGGATCATAGTACATCTACGGCCCAAATTCATGTGATCATGTAAGTTATGACCAAGAAGCACGCATGCGACAATTTAACTATTATCGTGTAAATCACCTAACAATTAATGCATAGTATCTCTCAACGTTAGATATTAACATATAATATTGTGTGACCCGGTACCGCCCCGGGGTCTACGACCCAACAAAACTGCCCATTAGAATTGGTGACCGACTTGTTCATGTGGCCAGTTGGGCCGATGACCTGTTACATAATTTCCAATCTATAACTCACAACTTATTACACACAACCTAGCCGATCCATCATACTTTCAGTCCTAATCCATGTAATCCATCTCATGTAAATCGGTCCATACATGAATGTTATTCAAACACAATTATCATAACTATCAATTATGTGGCACAACTATTTAATTAAATCATCCCTAGTCTACTGTATTTGAGGACTTTCACAAGAAAAAATCATAGGCTCCACCACATAACTACTCTATTGTCAACCAAATCTGACTTTCACGCATACATATATTCCGTAATCTATTTAATGACAATGCATATGCAAGTAAAGACAATAATAGGCGCCAATTTATATGTATACAACATGCAATTCTCATGCAATTAAACCTAGTGGCCGACAATAAAGTGATGACAACACATGCAAACATTTATCAATTATCATCCAATCAGATTTCAGCTAAGATTAGTCAACATGCTACTCCCAAGAATAGGGTAACAGTTCATGCATACATATTATTCTGTGCATTGTGCAATAAAGTTACACTTCAAGCAACTCCTGGAGGTTTCGTGATCATGCAGTTTACCAGTTCCTTTAGCACACAGAAACCCTAATACGTTTACCAGACCCATCATCAAGAAACATTCCAGATTGCATACCACTCTAAACTACATCGCACCATAGCTGATCATGTACATCAGATTCGTACCATTGATCTAATCCTGAATATCATCGAACATTAATTAATATTCTAGCACACACAGTATACCGGATTCATCGATTAACATCGCAAGTGGTTGTAGTTTCACATTAACAGTTTATTCGTCACAAACGCATCAAAGAAATCCTATCGCATATGTATTCTATCTAACCGGTTTTATCATCATGAACATCATCCATGTTTCGTGTTAACAGTCTAAGGTTTCATGAAATCCATAACTTATCAATAAATCAAATCACTTCACACATGACCGAGAATGGCCAGATCACGATTAGAATAACCCACTGTCTTATGAAATTCCTAGTTTCTAAAACATAAAGTCATCCTATGATTCTGAGCATACATCACACAGGTCCGCATATAGACAAAAGAAATCAAATAAAACTAAAACAAGTAAGATCATACTAACCACAGGATTGTAGAGAGTGCACTATAGCGAACAGGGGAAATTCTTCGAATGATCTAATTGCCATCGCAGATTCTAGAGGGCCTAGGGTTTGTGTTCTTGTGTGAAATATAATTAAATGAGATAATCCAAGACATTAAGTGTTTACGTAAAGTATTAACATGTAAGGGGGGCCCATTAAGGGTTTGGGGTCGGCTAGGTTTGGGCTTAAAACACATGGGTCATAATAATAATAAGAGGGGTGTGGCCTTAGGCGTAAGTGTATGGCTCGGGTTTGAGGTGCGGCCCATTAACGTTACTCTCATACATATAACATCTAGCATTTACGGCTCCAAAACTTTCATATCAACCTTATATAAACATACTTCCAATCATTCCTATATCATACGCAAATAAAATCAAATAATTATTTAAACGGTTCATTCCTTCAGTACACACACGTCAAGCATCAAAGGAACAAGAGAAATATTGAAAACACGGGTTGTCACATCATCTCCAACTTGAAAGAAATTTCGTCCCGAAATTTAGCATGTAGTTACTGAGGAAGCTAGTTAGGTTGCATGGTTTCCTGATTTTTCCTGGGGTGTCACATCATTCCCCCCGTTGGTTTAGAATTTCGTCCCAAAATTCCGCAGCAGTTTCAGCCTTAATAGTGGTTTTATTGTTCTCGAACAACTGGGGATATTTGTTTATCATTTGGTCTTCTCGTTCCCAGGTAAACTCTGGGCCACGACGGGAGTTCCAACGAACTCGAACAATAGGTATCTTGGTGCGTTTGAGAATCTTGACCTCCTGGTCCAAGATTTCCACTGGTTCTTCGACAAATCGCAACTGATCGTCGATGGTGAGCTCCTTGAAAGGAGCTATGAGGGTTTCATCTTACAGACACTTCTTCAGATTCGACACAAGGAATACGTTGCGAACTCCACTGAGTTATTCGGGTAGGTTTAGTTTGTAGGCCACTTTGCCTATTTTCTCTGTGATTTCGATACGTCCAACATATCGCGGGTTGAGTTTGCCTCGTTTGCCAAAATGAACTACACCCTTCCAAGGTGAAACTTGAAGTAGTACCCGATCCCCAACCTGGGACTCGAGTGGTTCCCCGCGCTTATCAGCCTAACTTTTCTGGCGGTCACGAGTGCCGCCATTAATTGTCTATAACGGGTTATGGGCCGGTGATTTGGCCGTTTCCAACTTCTGCCCCATAAAGAGGTGCTCGGCACTTCCGTCCGTACAATGCCTCGAACGGAGCAGTCTAAGTGCTTGTGTGGTAACTGTTGTTATACGAAAGCTCCACTAAACGGAGGTGTCTTCCCGACCGTTGCCAAAGTCGATTTCACGCGCTCGAAGCATGTCTTCAAGAGTTTGGATGGTGCGTTCAGTCTGCCCATCCCTCTGTTGATGATATGTTGTGCTCATCTCTAAACGCGAGCTAAAGGATTTGTGCACCGCTTGCCACAAATCAGGTGCAAATCGTGGTTCAGATTAGAGGTAATGGAGGTTGGCACCCCGTGCCTAGCAACCGCTTCTTTCAGGTAGATGTCTGCAAGTGTTGAAAAACTTTTCCGTTTCCTTGAAGGCTAGAAAAGGTGCTGGTTACGTAGGACAATCAACGATCGCCCAGGTGATATTGTTTCCGTTTCGAATTGTAAGTAGACTAACGACCAAATCCACGGCGGTCTGTTTTTATTTCCATGTGAGTGTTGCTGGTTGCTGGTGCTACACCTTGACTTTCCACAAGTCGATCCATCATTCTCATACTTAACTAGATGGGACTTCATGTCCGATTACCAGTACAAGGTTTATAAATCCTCATGCCTTTCGTCTGAAACCCAGACGGCTAGAATGTCGAACTGGTGTGCTTGCTCAACGCGAGTTTCCCTATAGTTGTCGTATAATGGCACCCACATTCGTTTCAGGAATTAGCGAGTATCATCCGACTGGTCAAAGGTTGCTTCTCCATGCCCCGCATGGTTTCAACTTGAAGATTCCTCTTCCTTCAGTTCTCCAGTTTGAACAGAGCGAGTCTGATTCTGGTGAGTTAGAGTCGATAGCGAGCTGCAGAGCTCGTGCACGTTCAAATTCCATAGTTGTAATCATCCCAAAGTTTCCTCCAGTGATGCCATTAACTGAATTAGTTTTGTCGAACTCAGGATACATGGGAGGCCCTTGCGATCGGTCTAAATAACATATCTGGTACCGTCCAAGTAGTGCCTCCATCTAAAATCTCAAGGCCACAGTTTTCACCGCCAGTTGTGTGTCGTGCAATTTCCCCTTTGTAGTTCCATCACGTAAGTCTTCATTCTCTCGTGTTGCGTCGGTGTGTAACCGGGACACTGATCTGAACCATCATGGTATACCACTAAATCACCCACACCATCGGGTAAGGGCGATGCTCTGTGCATTGCAGAGTTGGAATTCGAAAGCTGAAGAGACATCCTCCTGTACTGTCTTTCACGAACACAACACCCTCCTGTGCTAGAGAGTTTTAAGCTGCGCAACCTTCGCAATCCTGTGATTTATCTGTGATAGCATCAAGTGAGACCAAGAAACTGCTGTGTCCATGATGGATTCTTTGGTGTCGATCTATCTCCCACCAAGACGGATTGTAGCGAGATCTACGTGCATTCCCACTTTACCGATTATAACCAAAAGGTACCTCTCGAACCCATAAATTACATTTAACAAGACTTTAAGCGGAGTGGCTCCTCTCTCAGGAGTTCTAAAATGAGATATAAATGCCACCCATGGCATTCCGTTCTCCTAGTCAGGATTCAGAATGTTGTGAACAAATGCGATCGATACATGTGATCCCTGAAGCTGCTGGTGTGTTGATCAACTCAATGATCATGGTGCATGACATTGCAATGGCTGCATTACGACGGGTTGTCAATACGTATTCGAGGCAAATGGTTCTTCTCTGTCACCTTGTTGAGTATAGTGAAGGCTCCGTAAAGCGAAACTAGATCCGATGAAACTCAAGTTCAATAATTTTCTGAAGTTGATTAGGCAGTTTCTGCAACCTTCCTGGGGTAAGATAATAAGATGTACTAGCAACAAGGACTACTTCTGGCATGATACGGATCTGATATCCCAGCTAACGATGTGTAGATAAACCTGACAGTTCTTCTGGTAACACTTAGGGAGAAATCACGAATAATTGGTGGATCCTCAATCCTCTTTTCCGTAGTATTGACATCAGTATCGAGTGTTGACATTGTGGGGTAATCCTTCCGTAGACACTCCTGGCCTTTCTTGCTGAAATGAAGTTAACCATTGTGCCACTCTGGCACGTTTGAACAGATAACGATCCTCCACGAGGGAGAGGGTTACGTAGAATTGTCCCGTCACAGGGCGCACCTATCAAGAATAACAGTAGAAGGTCGGTGTCGAACACTTGTCCCACAAGGTCGTGCTTGCATCCCAACGATCATATGAGGTTTCCGTTAGCTTGCCACCAGCCGACTTCACAACAGGTTCAAACTCCTAGAAGCATCCAGATCAAACGGAACAGAGACGAAATGGGTTGCTACTCATACTAGCTATCACGGTGTTAATGTCCTGACGTCGCCCATGCCAACTCTAAATTGCTTCCTAAGAGCATCATTTCTGGCGTTGCTGGTTTTCATTAGTATGATTTCCAATACTGTTGTTGTTCCCTTGATCGTTGTCCTCTTATCTTAACCACCGCCAATCCGTGATGTGGACACCTTTATTTCCTTACTGAAAGCTAGGGTTACGAGCACCTTGTTATCGTTGTGTCTGCTGACCCCGATGTCGTTGCTCGAAACATGCCCTACGATTCTTCACCATCATAGTCCATCTTTTTGCATCCTGAACCGCGTTCTAAAGCGTTACTCACTGTGCTGGCAGTTATGCATACCACACTAAGGTCAATGATTACCACTTATGCCTCGATTGGTTCGTAGGTGTTGACTCCCATGAATCGCTGACGGGGGGTTAAGGATTCGATTGAAGCCAATACGCTGTGCTCGTTGCCGGTAATCAGGGTCGTCAAAGTACCGAGGTCGATAATGTGCTACGCTCATCCTCCTGTCCGTCGTCGTTGCAAGTGGTTCGGGTAATTCACGGTCTGTTACGAGAGTGTTGCAGAAGTGATCACACTTCGGGATCGGAGACGTCAATACATGAGTTTCAGCAAACGAGGAGGAGTAAGAAAGGTATCGATCAATCATTCGATGTTGGGACATCCAACTCAGGGACGTTCGTATGAGCAACTAACATTCTACACAGTTTGCTGAGTTCAGATGGGTGTTCAGGCAACACTCGACAGCATCGAGTTTCGAAAGAACCCAACGATAAATGAGAAGTTCACGTTTGAGTTTGAGTAGGGGACAATTACTGCTATGGCCCCTATAGGTTCGTTTGTTTCACATTGATCAAATAGCGAGACGGAACCCCTTTTCCACTTGTTAAGCCTCACTGGGATTCACATGCACCCCACAGTATTATTATGTGTGCACCCACAATAATATTGTGACTTGCATGCTTATCTCAGCTCCTCCTAACTCATGTCAAATGGTTCCTCAACTCGGGTAGCAACAAAGAGCATTACGAAGTGTAAATCGCGAAGGTTTAGGGAAGTACCACCCTATCAGTCACATAACACGTGCAAGTGTACATGAATTCATGTTGTTGTGCTAATCGTGCAATCACGCGCAGTATCGTATGTAGGTGTTTACTAGTTGTGTAGTACAATGAGTATAAGAGAGACGAACCTTGCAATCTGGAGCTGAGTGTCATGGTCGGTTTCGGATCAGTTCGGTTATAGTCTGGTTTTATGAAAACGTTTTTAAAACCAAGTTCTCTATAACCAGTGGCTCTGATACCAAACTGTCACACCCCCAAATTCCCACCTAGGGTATGTCCCTATTAGGAGTGCGACGATCCAACAACGAACCACTAATTATATCAAACGCATTCAATTAAAAGATAAAGTACTTGATTGTAAATAAAACACTGTCTGTAAGTTTAAATGAAAACCAAAGTAATCAGCGGAAGCAAAGTAAATAGTTGGAAATCCAAAGTAATGTATCAGAAATCAATAAGATAAACTCGTCCAGTAAGACCATGCCCACTCCAGCTTCTCCAGACAGCAAGTCCCAATGCACAACAGCTAACGACCTACAAGCATGCAAACAAGTGTGTCAGACTACGCTGGTGAGTTCAAAGTTTTGTTACCGAGTTTAGTTACCAGATGTGTGTATAAAACAGTTCAACGTTTTGTTTTGATGTTGTTATTAACTCGATTACCGCAACTGGCTACAAGATATGAATGCCCAACCCCAATGCCTCTATCAAAGCATTAGTCAAGTGGTCAAGGTAATTAGTTCACGCCCGTCCTTTCGACACGGTGTGAGGGTGCCAATCCTAATAGCGCTATCAACTAAATACCTCGTTGCCTTCCTGGCAACAATCGGTAGATGTAGGGGGTCTTACATAATAGAAACTGAGTAATAACAAACATCCCATTAACCTGCATTCCCCCCCTGGAACGTTACCCGATATCCCTTCCCGGGATGCATGCTTGGAAAAGAGCAGTGAACTCACCTTCGGTTTGCTCGGTTAGATTAAAGGCTTGTTTAGCAATTGATCAATTAAACCCTATCGTGGTTACCAAAGACAGTTAGTTCCATGAATTCACACTTCACATTTCTAGTTACACGTATTTCCCAAGTAATAACAATCAATCACATATTATTGCATACGTCATAACAAGTATCCGGATCATCGTACATCTACGGCCCAAATTCATGTGATCATGTAAGTTATGACCAAGAAGCACGCATGCGACAATTTAACTATTATCGTGTAAATCACCTAACAATTAATGCATAGTATCTCTCAACGTTAGATATTAACATATAATATTGTGTGACCCGGTACCGCCCCGGGGTCTACGACCCAACAAAACTGCCCATTAGAATGGGTGACCGACTTGTTCATGTGGCCAGTTGGGCCGATGACCCGTTACATAATTTCCAATCTATAACTCACAACTTATTACACACAACCTATCCGATCCATCATACTTTCAGTCCTAATCCATGTAATCCATCTCATGTAAATCGGTCCATACATGAATGTTATTCAAACACAATTATCATAACTATCAATTATGTGGCACAACTATTTAATTAAATCATCCCTAGTCTACTGTATTTGAGGACTTTCACAAGAAACAATCATAGGCTCCACCACATAACTACTCTATTGTCAACCAAATCTGACTTTCACGCATACATATATTCCATAATCTATTTAATGACAATGCATATGCAAGTAAAGACAATAATAGGCGCCAATTTATATGTATACAACATGCAATTCTCATGCAATTAAACCTAGTGGCCGACAATAAAGTGATGACAACACATGCAAACATTTATCAATTATCATCCAATCAGATTTCAGCTAAGATTAGTCAACATGCTACTCCCAAGAATAGGGTAACAGTTCATGCATACATATTATTCTGTGCATTGTGCAATAAAGTTACACTTCAAGCAACTCCTGGAGGTTTCGTGATCATGCAGTTTACCAGTTCCTTTAGCACACAGAAACCCTAATACGTTTACCAGACCCATCATCAAGAAACATTCCAGATTGCATACCACTCTAAACTACATCGCACCATAGCTGATCATGTACATCAGATTCGTACCATTGATCTAATCCTGAATATCATCGAACATTGATTAATATTCTAGCACACACAGTATACCGGATTCATCGATTAACATCGCAAGTGGTTGTAGTTTCACATTAACAGTTTATTCGTCACAAACGCATCAAAGAAATCCTATCGCATATGTATTCTATCTAACCGGTTTTATCATCATGAACATCATCCATGTTTCGTGTTAATAGTGTAAGGTTTCATGAAATCCATAACTTATCAATAAATCAAATCACTTCACACATGACCGAGAATGGCCAGATCACGATTAGAATAACCCACTGTCTTATGAAATTCCTAGTTTCTAAAACATAAAGTCATCCTATGATTCTGAGCATACATCACACAGGTCCGCATATAGACAAAAGAAATCAAATAAAACTAAAACAAGTAAGATCATACTAACCACAGGATTGTAGAGTGTGCACTATAGCGAACAGGGGAAATTCTTCGAATGATCTAATTGCCATCGCAGATTCTAGAGGGCCTAGGGTTTGTGTTCTTGTGTGAAATATAATTAAATGAGATAATCCAAGACATTAAGTGTTTACGTAAAGTATTAACATGTAAGGGGGGCCCATTAAGGGTTTGGGGTCGGCTAGGTTTGGGCTTAAAACACATGGGTCATAATAATAATAAGAGGGGTGTGGCCTTAGGCGTAAGTGTATGGCTCGGGTTTGAGGTGCGGCCCATTAACGTTACTCTCATACATATAACATCTAGCATTTACGGCTCCAAAACTTTCATATCAACCTTATATAAACATACTTCCAATCATTCCTATATCATACGCAAATAAAATCAAATAATTATTTAAACGGTTCATTCCTTCAGTACACACACGTCAAGCATCAAAGGAACAAGAGAAATATTGAAAACACGGGTTGTCACAGTCGATCAGGAGAATACGAAGTGATAATGGAACGGAGTTTAAGAATAGTCGCATGCTCGAGTTCTGTAATGAAAAAGGGATTCTTCATGAATTCAGTGCACCAAACACTCCACAGCAGAACAGTGTAGCTGAAAGAAAGAATCGCACCTTGATTGAAACAGCTCGAACAATGCTTGCCGCTTCCAAGTTGCCAATATTCTTCTGGAGTGAAGCAGTTGCCGCAGCATGCTATACATTGAACCGCGTTCTGACAGTATAGAAATTCAAGAAAACTTTTTATGAACTTCTTCATCGTTATAAACCGAATCTGAAGTTTTTAGAACCGTTTGGATCTCCGTGTACTTTTATAGATCCAGATGGCAAATTTGGTGCAAAAAGCAATGAGGGTTTCTTTGTAGGATATGCGAGTCCGCTAAAAAGAGTGTTCGTTCCATTCCTAAGGAAGGTAATTGAAGTCCAGCATGTAGATTGTCAGAAGAATACTACTCCACCACAACTTCCCGGACAAAGATTCTTGTTCGATTACAACAAACTCTGGGAGTCTTTCCAACTGCCGACTGAGCCAAGTGAAGAGGAACTAGCTTACTTATACCAACAGCAGCAATCTATGGTTCAAGAACAGGTGCCAAGACCGTTGGTAGTTTCTCAGCCAGATGTGGGTACTAACCTTCCTACAAATGGTACAAACGATCATGAGGCCAGTCCAAGTGGAACTGCTCACGAACCACCAGAGGAACCAGCTCCAACATTTGATAATTCTGACGACTCAGATTCGGAATCTGGTCCGACTTTTGATGAGGAACCAAATGTTGCTATAACTGAAGCTGAGGATCACACCGGTGATCTAGATATTACGAACTTGTAATCGGAAGTTAATGTGCCTGACACTGCAATGCCAAGAACTCTGTCTTATCATCCTTCAGAGCAAATAATTGGTGATCTTCAGAGCGGAGTAAAAATGAGAGATCAGATCAACAGAGCACTTACTTGTTTTTATACTTCTGTTGCTCCTTTACAGGAAGAATTCTCACTTAAATGTTTTATCTCGCAGATTGAACCCAGAACATATAAGGAAGCTTTGACTGAAGACAGCTGGGTGAACGCTATGAAGGAAGAGCTGCAGCAGTTTGAGAAACTGAGTGTTTGGAGATTAGTAGACCTTCCTGAAAACCAGAAGCTGATAAAGACAAAGTGGGTCTTTAAGTGCAAAAGGGATGATAGAGGTGTGATTTTGAGGAATAAAGCACGAATGGTAGTACAGGGTTTCAGTCAGCAGGAGGGGATCGATTTTACTGAAGTGTATGCCCCTGTTGCTAGACTCGAGGCGATAAGAATCTTCCTGGCATTCGCGTCATGGAAAGGATTCAAAGTCTATCAGCTAGATGTTAAGTCTGCATTCGTGTATGGAAAAATCAAAGAAGAAGTGTATGTGGGACAACCGCCAGGGTTCACTGATCCACCACACAAAAACAAAGTCTATCTTCTGGATAAAGTGCTTTACAGACTCCACCAGGCCCCGAGAGCCTGGTATGAGACGCTTTTCCAACATCTGCTGGCCAACGGGTTCACCAGAGGGACAATTGATAGAACTCTGTTTACAAAGGAAGTTGTAGGCCATCTCTTAATCGTGCAGATCTACGTCGATGATATCATCTTTGGTTCGACAAATGACGACTTGTGTAAGGATTTTGAGAATGTTATGAAGAAGAAATTCGAGATGAGTTCGATAGGGGAGATGAAGTTCTTCCTAGGGCTACAGGTGGAGCAAATGCCCGAAGGAATCTTCATTCATCAAACTAAATATGTTAACGATGTTCTGGAAAAGTTCAACATGGCTCAATCTAGTCCAACATCAACCCCCTAGCTCAGAATCACGGGATTTGCCGAGACGAGAGTGGAGAGAAAGTGTAAGAGACACTGTATCGGTCAATGATTGGATCTTTGATGTATCTTACTGCTTCTCGCCCGGACATCATGTATCCAACGTGTTTGTGCGCCCGATATCAGTCTAGCCCACGCCAGTCACACTTGACGATCGTGAAACGCATTTTACGGTATTTGAAAGGCTGCCCAAGCATCGGCTTGTGGTATCCTAAGTCTGGCGATTTCTCACTCACAGGTTTTGCTGATTCGGACTTTGGTAGGTGCAAGCAAAATGCTAAGTCCACCACTGTAGGCTGTCAGTTCTTCGGAACTCGATTAGTCACTTGGCAGTGCAAGAAACAAACCTCAGTAGCGCTCTCTACTTGCGAGGCTGAATACGTTTCGGCCTCGAGCTGCTGCTCTCAGATCCTTTGGATCCAACAGCAGATGCGAGACTTTGGTTTGCAGTTCTTGGACACGCAGATTTTTGTGGACAATGAAGCGGCTATTAACATAACGAAAAACCCGGTTCACCACTCCAAAACTAAACATATTGAAATTCGGCATCACTTCATCCATGATTGCTACGAGAAGAAGTTGATCCGAATAAAACATATACTCACCGATGAACAGAAGGCTGATTTTTATACAAAACCTTTTGATAGAAAGAGATTTAACTATCTTTTGAAATTAAATGGGATGAAAAATTTGTTTTCTGGGATGGTAATTGAGTGTGAAGACGAGGAGGACGGCGATCTGATGTGATCCACGTTATGTTGTCAAGTTTTTGTACAGTTTATTTTCTGCTTTTGATAAAAACAAAATCACAAAAATATGTCTTTGTTTTTAGGGGAGAAAGTTTGCCGAAAAATACAAAAACATGATAAAATTTCAAAATCCAAAAACATTTGAAAAAGTAAAAAATGAGTTTGTGTAAAAAGGGGAAATGATAGTACATCAGCTAGACAGTGCAGTACGCTAAAGAAATGTAAAGTTAAATGTGTTAAGCAGTCTTGTAGATGATATGTCGATAGGTTTTTACACATTTAGTAGGTTTGTTCGGGATATAAACATAAATAATTACTTGCTTTTATGTGGGGAACATCTCTCGGATATATGGGTAACCCCTGAAATCTTGTTTGAAAGGTCCCTCTTTCTGAGATACTAGGTCTTTATGCTTAGTGATATCTGGGGTATTATCCCGGGACTTCTGATTTTGCGGAAGCAATGGCCTAGTCCCCGGAGAATACTTTACGCTGCTTGAAATAAAAGCCTCATCTCAGCATAAAAAATGATGAAACATTGAAAAATGCTAATCATGTGCTGTTGAAGAAAAGATCCTCTAAAGGGGACCCACCAAAAGTCGAACCATCATCTCTCTGCTGAACGGAAGTTCTGACCTGAGCTCTCACGGTATCACAATTTAACCCCTTATAGATATCATCTAGGTATACTCACCTGTAAGACTGAATATTGGGATCTGGATACGGGAGTATATTCTGAGGTGGTACACATATAAAAGTTAAGCCTTAAAACATTAAATCCGTATCCTGAACAGATTGAAAATTGTGTGAAAATTTAAGAGGATCAGTATATCGGCAATCAATGTAAACTGTTTAATACTGAAAATGTAATCCAAGCTTAACGGTGCTTGTATCTCGTCGACAGCTGATATGATCCCCTAACACACTCACAAAAATATTGCATGTACAGTTTATTGCTTACCATATTCAAAAATCCAAAAAGATTTGCTTTTCATCTTATTTTCGACAACGAACATTGGGGATCAGATGATCAAAGTCTTATGTGCTGAACATGTCTTGATCATGAGGGTTGGGTAAGCAGAAGATTGTGAAAAAGTGATCGGTAATTGCTTGAAAGTTCAAAAGTTCATTAACTTAAACTTAAATTGTTTCAGAAAGTCAGCAAATTTCATAAAGTGGTCAACCAAGGTCATTAACTTGGACTTGCTAGGCTGAACAGTTGAACAAGGTCATTAACTTGGACTTGGTTAACTGGGTGTGTCGGTAAAATCTGAAAAAGTTAAAAATTTGAAATTTTGAAAAAGTAATTTCGCTTGAAAATGCTTATTCTGCTTGAGTGGTGATTCCGCTTGAACTTACTGGTGTCATTTTCAAGCGGAATAAGACTGTCTATAAATAGCGGGGGTATTCCGCTTGAAAGGTTCATTGTTCTTATTCCGCTTCAAAGACACTTCTCCGGCGATTTCAAGCGAAATCCCAAAACCTTCGTTTTTAAGCTGTTACTCTGTCCGATTGTTGTTAGATTACCTGATTTTAGTTGGTTGGTACAACTATTATCACGGGAAAGGTAAGATTGATGGTCAATTTGACCCAGATCCATCTGTTTTTTGTTTGTCGGCGATGAACAGGATAAAAAACTTAGATCTAGGGTTTAATATTGATTTAAAATGAATGTAAATCATATATGTGTAGTCGGAATGTGTTGTAGAACTATCTTAGGGTTTTGATTGAACCAGATCTACTGATTCTGTATGAAAAACGATGAACATGAAGTTCAGACTTAGATCTAGGTTGTGTTTGTGTTCTAAAATGAGAATAAATCATACCCACATGCTCGGAATCTATCATAGAACAAACCCAGTTGATTGATTTCATCATAAGAAAAGTTTTGAAAAATTTGCTCATGATTCTGTTTGAAACATGGTATTCCGCTTGAAACTGATTTCTTTTGAAATCAGTTGATTTTGCTTCAAACGGGATTCCACTTCAAAATGATATTCCGTTTGAAATGGACATTTAAAAAAAAAACAAGTGATTTCGCTTCAAACTGTAATTCCATATTATATGTGATTTCGCTTGAATGATGTTTGATGAGAAAAATTTTCAAAATGTTTGATTTTTTTGTATTGTGTTGATTTTCAGGCTTCAAATGTGATTTTTGATCCATTGCACAACAGTTGTTGTGATTTTGATGAGGATAAGATTCCAAAGTTGTCTGAATTCAGGAGTATTCTGGAATTTATGAGAAGGTTGCCTATACAAAAAGCCTTGACGAATCAACATCTGGTTTTTAGATCTCATATCAAACATTTTTGGGAAAAGGTAACTTATGATGAAGAGAGCAAAGTGATCAATTTGGTTGTTGAGCTAAATGGCAAAGAAAAGCCGATTATTATTTTTGAAGCACTTGTCCGTGAAGTGTTGGATTTTCCTGATGATGTAAACTCTCCGACAGAATATCCAGAGAGGATGGTAAAAGGCTGTATGCTGCGGATGGGTTATGATGGTGCTCTAAACAGTGCTAATTACTTGAAATCAAAGTTTACAAAGCCATACAAGTTTCTTATTCACTCGGTGCTGCACGCTCTAAGTCATTGTAAGGGAGTTTATGATGCTATGGGAGACTATCAAATGAACATGGTGACAGCTCTCGAATTGAACAAGAAGTATAACTTTTCGAAGATCGTGTTTCATTATATGGTTGAGAACATTATGTCAAAGAGTAAGACTTGGGTGTATCCAAGATTTGTTTAAATGATGCTAGATCATGCATATCCTATCCTGACCTTGAAAGAGATAAAAACAATGATCTGTTGGTGCTATCTCACATGAGTAATGATTCTTTGAAACAATTGGCTAGATATAATCCAAATCATCCAGAGCCAAAGACTAAAGCGGATTTTTTTGGTTTCATCAAGGATAAGAATTATGTAGATCCAGATCCTGTTAATCATCAGAACTAGAGAAATGAGGAATAAATGAAAGAGAAGAGCTATGCAGATGAATTAAAAATACTTGAAGAATTCAAAGGAACTCGAAACGATTGGTTCTTAAAAGAAAAGAAAAAGAGGGGCAGGAAAGCTACTCCTAAAGTACAAGTAGAAGAGGGTTCGTCTTCTCAACTCAAAAAACGTCAAAAGAAAGCTGCTAAAACTTTGCTTGTTGATGAATCAGAGGAGGAAGCTGAAACTGAAGCTGAAGCTGAAGTTGAAGCTGAAACTGAAATTAATGTTGAAGGAGATGTTCGTTTGTCTCCTGCGTCTACAAAGTTGTTGAAATCTCTTACTGATTTTAATTCTAAAAAGAAAGAAGCAGTTGGTGATGAAGAAAGTGATTATGTTAACAAAATTACAACAAGTTCTTCTGAAGATGAAGTTGATGAGACTGAACGTTATAAGAAAGTCATGTCTGCTGTAGAGAAAGAGAAACAGAAAAAGAGAAAAAGGAGTGGTAAAGATGATGATGATGTGTACATTCCTTCTCAAGAAAATATTGAAGACGTTCAAACACCTTCATCATCAGGTGGTAAAAAGAAAGCTGGTGCAAGAAAGAAAGTTGTTACTCCAAAGGTGAAAAAGACATTGAAGATCTTGCTGAACAAGAAACCTATCCAAGAAACCAGTAAATCGCCATCACCACAACCTGAACCACAACATCAACTATCACCAATCCAATCACCACTTCACCAATCATCTCCTAGAAAACCATCACCATTACATCAAACACCACCACATTTATCACCACTACACCAAACACCAATCCAAGAACAACCTATTCTAACTTCACAACAAATCTTTCAAACACCACCACTCACACAACCACCTGTCCAAACTACACCTGGTTCTTCTAGTTACAAAACCTTTCCAACTATTCCAGAAGGTCTTAATCTTGATATTAGTGATTTCAATTTTGCGACTGATGAGCAAGTTAAGTTTTTGGAAAAGAAAGTTGAAGAAGTTTTAGCTGAGAACAAGAAGTTGGTTGATCGTGAAAAGAAATTGGAAAAACGTGTTAAGTCTGTGGAAGCTGAAAACTCTTCTTTGTTGAAAAAGATTGAAGCTGATGAATCTGAAATTGATGTTATGAAAGTTCAGATTGCAGAATTGCTAGAAGAAAAGGCTCGTAGAAACGAGCAGAATAAGTATTTTGAATTGAAGAACAAAGAATTAGAGGCAGCCAAAGCAGTGAAAGAGCATGAGATTTATATGATAAACATAGTGTTAGAAAAGATGCTTGGTAAGTCTATTGAGCAACAATTTGATGAAATCAAGATTGAAGAAGTTAGAGCACAAAGATAAGCAGAGATTGATGCTAAAATGAAGAACAAAGGAAAGGGTATTGAAGGTGTTTCTGAGGAGAGGGCAATTTTTCTATCAACTGTACCTGAATATCCTATCCCGAATCCTGTTCCTATCTCTGCAGTATCTGCTATCTTTGAAGAGGATGTGCTACTTGATGATGTTCTTAATGTTGATGAAGATATTGATGAAGATGATGAAGATGAGGATGATGATGCAGAAAAAGATGATGAAGATGATGAAGTATTTTCTGTAAGTAGCCACAATAATGATGATAATGATGATGACGATCAGGGTGCTACTGGTGTTAAAGTTTCTGAGAAATCAAATGAACAAAATGTTGATGATTATTTACATGATGATGCGAATGAAGAAGCTGAGGATGCAACAGGTGAGGGGGAGCACACTGATGATCAAAATGTTGACAAAGTTGAAAAGTTAATTCTGCGTCTAGAGCCTGAGGTAGAGGAAGGAGAAATCAGGCATACATACACAATGGCTGATATTATCGAGATGACACGAATTGATGATCCTAACTTCAAGTTTGATTTTGAAGAAGAGTTGAATGCTTTTGATATGAATCAACAGCCTGAGTATGAGTACAAGTATGTTGATGAGGCAGAAAACTATGATAGAGTTGAAGTTGAGGATTGCACTGATGAAGAAACTTCTGAAAATGTTGATACATCGAACTTTCCTACATTGTTTGAATTTTTCAATGAAGCAAACGCAGATGAGTTGAGGAGGAAAGTGGCTGAATGTCATAAAGATAAGAATTTCGATGGTACTGTGAAAGATGCTCAGAAGGAAGAAAGAAATAAGTGGTTTAGACAGACTAATGAAAGAAAGTTCAAGAGGCCATTGAAGTATTATAGCAGAGACAGGGAAGTGTCACTGGGGGATATTAAAAGCTGGGGATTCTTACCTCAAGTAAATGCTTATTGTAACAACTCTCATTAAAAGTCCTATTTATTTTATTATTTTATCCAATAGGAAACCCTAATTAAGACACCCAAGTGATTCTACACAAACCCTAAAATTTTCAGAACAATCAGAATCAGGATCAGGGCCCCTAAAACTCAGGGGGGGTATTCCCTACTTGACAATCATCCTCTTAACTCGTTGTCAGAATCGAAATTTCAAGAATCGTCGACTCAGCCAGGCTAGAAACACACGTGGCAAGCCTATGAACCTCCGTGTCCCCTTACAGGCCGTAAGGGATAAGGCTTACGGTCCGTAAGCCAGTCAATTTTCGTGTATAAATAGCAGACTTTGGGACTGGAATTTGGGCGCTTGAACGACGTAAAAAGTCAAAATATACACTGAGTTATGTTCTGTTTACTATCAAAACACACACGGATCACAAATCGTCGGCGCAATACAGGGTATTAACTCGATCGCTGCTACGATTCAATGTCCGATCGATTGAAACTATCCGACAGGATGTTTAAGCACTATCCTTTGTCATTAGTCGTGATTCCGACAGGATGTTTCAGTACCACCCGAACTCGGGGAATACTCTGTCATTCGTTGTGAATCAGATGGATGTTTAAGTGATTGCACTTTGTCATTCGTTGTGAGGGTTTTAATCTCGTGAGTTATCGTAATTGTTGTATTAAGTTACTTACCTAGTTCGTGTACACTAGGTTACAAGGCTAAATCAATAGGCTAAGCTCTGCCTGTATAAATATGCAATATATCAAGGCTTATCTGTAGACTAAACTTTGGCCGTATGAATCTACATGTTTATAATGTGAGTCATTCTCTTTTTATCAAATTTGTTTACAAAAGCATGTTATTTTCAAAGGTTATAATTACAGTGATTAAGTTTATGTAATCACCAAGTTACACCCGGTATGTGGGGTTTTGTATACAGTACTTGATAATCGTCACCATTGGGGCAGCCAATGGGGGATATGACCATAGTCACAGATCCGATCGAGTGACAAATACCGTGGGTAGTTGGTTTGAAATCAGAAACATTGTAATCTCTCTTAATACTGTAAATTATAACAAACGTGTCGTTTTAGCAAAATGAATGAACTCACCAGTATTTCCTGCTGACAAAACCTTTTTAAAATGCGTTTCAGGTAATTATAGTAGATTGAAGTAAGAGATGGATACGGCACTGAAAGGCTTCAAGAAGTGGCTTATTTTATTAATTAAATCAAATTAAGAAATATTGTTTTATGTAATCAAATTTATTTTTATTAAAGCTACCATTGTAAAACATGGGTTTATCCCATCTATTTAATAAAATCCGGTGTTTTCTAAACTCTGATATTTTTCCTAACTCACGGTCCTGATGAAATTTCCGCTGCAATATTTTTCAAAATAATCACCGGTACCACTTGGCTGTTCGCGGCTCCCGATTCCGTCTAGGGTGGGTCGGGGGTCGTGACAGAAGGTGGTATCAGAGCCACTGCTTAAAGACAATATGTGTTGTGATAAAAATACCTAAGCTTATATAAAAGAGTTAGGAGATTGCTATTAACTGGTAGCACACATGATAGCATTTAGACTTGAACTTAAGAAAATATGCCTTAGTATAAGCTTCGAGATAAGCTAAGTACTTGTGTAAATAAAGTATGATGGATTTTGGTATGCCGTAAGAATGACAATTAGAACATTGTAGGCAATAGCACTTAATTGCTATTAATTCTTGCTTATTGATATTACTTGGTCTAGAATAAGATATGTTACGGGAATACAAATTTCCTTGATTCTGGATAAAAGCCCTAATAAAAGAGGCACTTTTAAAATCTTGAAAAGATACTATTTATGGGAAATAGAAAATTTTCTCCGGCAAGACTGGGTATGGTGTAGCAAACTCTCCAGTTTGTCCGGATATACTGGGATTACCTCTCCAACGCGAACCGGATAAGACGGGGTATATAATATGTCAAACAAGTGACAAGATTTCCCTAAATAGTATCATGACCAGATATTTGACTGGTTCTTGGAAATACAAATCTGTTAAATACATTATGAAGTGTATGTATATTACAGTATGTGAAATATATGATTATATAGATATGTTTATCTATAATAAATTCCAAAAATCAATTAGGAATAAAGCACAAGCATATGTGTCAATAATAAATCTAGATTTCTTTATTAGGAATCTCTTTTCCGATATCAAACATTATTTCGTTTGATTATCTGTCTCGTAACTCGTGCGACAATATAAACAATGGAAACCCTTTAAGTTGGGACGCTATCAAAAGTATAAGAATTTCCAATACGTTATCATACACTATTAACGCAAGTGGAAAACATGTAAAGTTGTGCTAATGCACAAGAAAACACATGAAAATTTAATTATAAATCCACAGACGTCGAAGTATATTACACACGACTTCCAAGGCAAGACCTTTGGAAAATATAAATTAGGCACGATGACACCAATGCTAATTCCGTCAGTAGAAGAACTACTAATCAAAAAGCAGCACTTTGCCAAGCAATCCTACAAGCGACATGAATCTCGCTGAGGTACATTGTAACAAGATTTCACAACCATCGGTGCATGGTCTAATCAGAATCATAATTATTATCACTACAAAAGGAGTCACATACCTTTGCAAATTCCCCTATTTCATTTTATTCGACATTCTCTGGTAATATCACTTAACAACAGTTATCACCCAAAATTCCAGATAAAATTCTTAAATTTCTTTTGTTAAAATTCTAACATCTGTTAATAGACTTTTGCATTGCTACTTCCCCTAATGGTCATCATACCATGAGGATTTCTTTCATAGTAGCAAATATTGATCTATTTTATTTCTTGGTAAATCTACACGTTACACATGCACTGTTTGTTGCGCATGTGGTTCGTTTGATTTATGAAGAGCACTGGAGGGCTTCATTCCGATTTGTTATTTTATCAAAACTCAAATATCATTTCGCTATACTTGATTTTTGGTACTGTAAACCACATTATTACAAAACGATAACTCTTTGATATCGAGTCAATGAATTTCTTGAAAAACTCAAATTTCTTTACATGGTTTTTTGTTATGACCATGTCCGAACTTATTAAAACTCATTTTGTTTAAACCGAGTTCAATTATTTGAATTTGCTCGCATTACATATTCAATTCAAGGTTTCATATGATGAATTAAAACCATCATATTCGAAATAATCTTAACAAGCATTTCAATTTTCTTGAACTATAACATGCTTGTGTGATCCTCGACTTCATTAAATAATTTTGATCACGATCACCTTGTGGTGATGTTTTCACAAAATCTAAAGCTTGCGTTAATCTCGGATTTAATTATGTGTTCATTTATATTGAATCCGCTTGGTTGGTTTATTCTATACAAGCAATCTTAACACAATCATGTGCTAAGATAATGATACGCAAATTCATTTCATATTTCAGTGTATCTCTTAATAATTCTTACAACATCAATCGAGCCTTTCGTGATATTATTGCTTTATCATCGTTGATCGAAAAAAAAATTATATAAATATAAATATAAATTTAATTGATTAATTACCTAATTTACAATATAGTATTCCTATATTTAAAAATTCTTGTTAAACTATTGAGGTGAATAATTTATATTTTTATATATATACAAAATTATGTTTGAGGTATACTCTTATTTAAATTTATATTTAGTTTTATTATTAGTAATAATAGTAGTAGTGTTAATATTATTTTTAAATACTAGGATTATTATTAAGGGCAGATATTGGATAGCCTAGCCTTAGTTAGGCATGGACTGATCAACTATGCTTAAACAAGGCAGCACTAACCAATATCCAACCATAATAATGACTAGTTAATATATATAAAATAAAAGTCATCATACTTATTTAGTAAATTTTAATTATATATAAAAATATTTTACTTTGTACTGTAAGGAGAAGACATATTTTCATAAAACAATACAAGAATTAGAGAGACAAATAAAATTATATAAATAATTGTCTATCACATGTTTTGTGATAACTATGTACCGTAACGTTCTGGCAAGAAAATAACCATATAAATAATATGATAGTCATCAACTACGTTGGGTTAAGGGAACATTATGATATATAAGAATAGTCCTCATTTTCACTTATTTACAACATTTGTAAATACATTCAGAACGTTATATGGTTTCAAAATGAAAATAAGCAATCACATAGAATCGACCCATTAAATGTTATATATTTACAAATTAAATTACAAATACTTTTGTACAATAAATATTTTTACACCTTTATTTACAATTTTCATTTAACGTTATAAATAATAGTGATTTATTTTACAAAATAATAATACTAAAATATTTTGTAAATGTAATAACTTCATTGCGGTATTTTGTAATATATATTACATAGTAAATATAAGTATTTTACATAGTATAGTAAAATACTAAAATAATATTTATTTAAAAGTGGTGACCATTTATATATAGTAAAAATGCGTAACAAATAAAATATATTACATATTATTTATATTTGATATGTAAGATATGGTTCAGACAGGAACACAAATAATATATATTACATTTGCTTTACAAATATAATATAATAGTTGGTCATGCCAAAACAACTTGTACTTATTATATTTCAATCTCTAAGACATAGTATGAAAAATATGGTCACTAATAGTGTACTATCACATTGTTTCACAAATTAAAACAACTTGGAACTCTAAACAATGATACACTAACTCTATTGTCTTTGGGTGTATCTTTGCAATTCACTCATCTCAACACTTTGATTTTCTCATATCATAAATATTTGACAAATCATTTTCATGCTTTTATTTCATTTTTGAACCTGTCGATTCTAAGTCTTCCTCAGTTGCCAATCAAAGTAAGCTTTCTTTTTACAAAGAATTTTATTGATTCTAAAAATCCTTCACATTCATTTTAAATATCTATTGATCATATATCTTTTGGCTTGAACCTAGTCACTTTGGAAATTATATCATTTCATTTCATTCGTTTGTCATCGATTTCTTGAACTAATTCAGTTGAACCATTGAATCCTATTTATTGTACAACTCGTATTCACAAAATTTGATATTTTAATTTTGTGTCATCTACCTTAATATTGTTTTTATTGAAATATGGCATAAATCTAAAAGAAATATCGTAACCCAAATCTCGAGGACGAGATTTTTATTAAGGTTAGGAGAATGTAACAACTCTCATTAAAATTCCTATTTATTTTATTATTTTATCCAATAGGAAACCCTAATTAAGACACCCAAGTGATTCTACACAAACCCTAAAATTTTCAGAACAATCAGAATCAGGATCAGGGCCCCTAAAACTCAGGGGGGGTATTCCCTACTTGAAAATTATCCTCTTAACTCGTTGTCAGAATCGAAATTTCAAGAATCGTCGACTCAGCCAGGCTAGAAACACACGTGGCAAGCCTATGAACCTCCGTGTCCCCTTACAGACCGTAAGGGATAAGGCTTACGGTTCGTAAGCCTGTCAATTTTCGTGTATAAATAGCAGACTTTGGGACTGGAATTTGTGCGCTTGAACGACGTAAAAAGTCAAAATATACACTGAGTTATGTTCTGTTTACTATCAAAACACACACGGATCACAAATTGTTGCCGCAATACAGGGTATTAACTCGATCGCTGCTACGATTCAATCTCCGATCGATTGAAACTATCCGACAGGATGTTTAAGCACTATCCTTTGTCATTAGTCGTGATTCCGATTGGAAGTTTGAGTACCACCCGAACTCGGGGAATACTCTGTCATTCGTTGTGAATCCGATGGATGTTTAAGTGATTGCACTTTGTCATTCGTTGTGAGGGTTTTAATCTCATGAGTTATCGTAATTGTTGTATTAAGTTACTTACCTAGTTCGTGTACACTAGGTTACAAGGCTAAATCAATAGGCTAAGCTCTGCCTGTATAAATCTGCAATATATCAAGGCTTATCTGTAGACTAAACTTTGGCCGTATGAATCTACATGTTTATAATGTGAGTCATTCTCTTTTTATCAAATTTGTTTACAAAAGTATGTTATTTTCAAAGGTTATAATTACAGTGATTAAGTTTATGTAATCACCAAGTTACAGCCGGTATGTGGGGTTTTGTATACATTACTTAATAATCATCACCATTGGGGCAGCCAATGGGGGATATGACCATAGTCACAGATCCTGTCGAGTGACAAATACCGTGGGTAGTTGGTTTGATATCAGAAACATTGTAATCTCTCTTAATACTGTAAATTATAACAAACGTGTCGTTTTAGCAAAATGAATGAACTCACCAGTATTTCCTGCTGACAAAACCTTTTTAAAATGCGTTTCAGGTAATTATAGTAGATTGAAGTAAGAGATGGATACGGCACTAAAAGGCTTCAAGAAGTGGCTTATTTTATTAATTAAATCAAATTAAGAAATATTGTTTTATGTAATCAAATTTATTTTTATTAAAGCTACCATTGTAAAACATTGGTTTATCACATCTATTTAATAAAATCCGGTGTTTTCTAAACTCTGATATTTTTCCTAACTCACGGTCCTGATGAAATTTCCACTGCAATATTTTTCAAAATAATCATCGGTACCACTTGGCTGTTCGCGACTCCCGATTCCGTCCAGGGTGGGTCGGGGGTCGTGACACTTATGCTATTCTTCGAGTATACGGTGTACAGTATTTTGAACGTCTTTATGATATCATGTCTCTACCATGGTGGGATGTGGAAGAGTTGTCAAAGGTTAGAACATTAAACTATCCTATTAGGAAAAATGATGTGCCTATGTGGGGTCTGATAAAGTATGAAGCATTAAAAGATTTCAAACACTGGAAGCCTCACTACCCGAAGAAAGTGAAGAGGGTGAATCCAGTGACTGGTACTGAAGAAACAATTTTACATGTGAAGAAGCCTAAAGTGATCAAGAATATTCATGTGCGAAAAATGGAGCAAGGTTTTCATAAAGGCTTTGTGTGTTGGGTATACAACTGTTTGTCAACAGAAGCTGTAATAACCTACAGGACTGAAAATGAAGTTAGAGAAATCTTTGTGTATGATCCTCTATGGCTGGTGAATTGCTCTGCTAAAGACATAGAATGTTTGTTTGTAAACAAGATCTACTTAAATGCTGAAGATAGAGATCAATCGATGCAATTTCAGAAGGTTGTATCCATATGCTTCAAGAAAAAAATCAACGCTGAGAGCAAATGGTCATCTAAATGGCGAAAGATAGAGTAAGAAGAAAAGTTGAAGGCTAAGAAAGAACGGAAGGCACGTGAAGATAGAGACTACATGTTAAGAGATACTTTGGTGCAAAGAATGGCTGCTGAAGAAAAGAAAAGAGTTGAAGAGAACGAGAAGCTTAGGAAGTTACTGAAGAAAAAGCCTAAACCAAGGGAAGAAAAGTTTAAGTCGCTGTAAAGAGCTGAAGACCAGACTGAAGACTCCGACAATATCCAAGGGGGAGTTTGTTGGTGCATAATGTCAATAGCCTACGTTTTAAGTCTAGGTCATGTTTGTATAGGGTTTACAGGGGTCTAAAGTGTAATTTTATGAATTTTGATGTAATTCCGCTTGAAATGACATGTGTCATTTCAAGCGAAATCATATGCCTATATATAGGCTCGTCTTGTTTCTCATTTGGCACGGAATCACAAGTTGTATACCGAAGTGCTGCCGGATTTTCAAGAGAAATATTAATGAGAAACATGTGTTAAAGTGATATACTCTGTTTTCTACTCAATTTCTTACTGATTCTAGACTGTTTGTTTGTTTGGCCTCTCAAACAGTTGTGTATTGCCTCTGATTGACTCATTTGGTCGGTAAAACGATCCTACATAAATCATTTACCAACAAAACAATTACCCAAGCAAACAATAAAAGTAATTGAATTAAGAAGAGTTCATTTAATAATAAAGATATGTTTATATATAAAAAGTTGAATATAATTTTAGTGCATTAAATAACAAAGATATCATTTTATACTGTGACGACTATAAATATCTTTGATATGCATATATTTTGAACCATACCATGTTATTCTCTACAACACAGCTATTGAAATGTAATTTTCTACTTAAGATGTTTTATTAACATTCTTTGAAAAGTAGATGGGTTAGTTCTTTATGCAAGAGAAATTTCTACAACATGTTGCTTTTCATAGGGTTCCATTATTTGTTCAAGTAAATCTTGGTGCTTTCTTAAAGCTTTGATGGTACACTATGAACAATCAACATGTTATGGAAAATTTCATCTTTTATATTTGAGGGCGAAAGGGTATTTATCGGTAAGGATACATAAAAAAATTGGTATATTTTTCTCATAATTGCTACAAATTATATACCACATTGTTTCTTTAATATATTTGACAAGAACGAAAATTTAGTTTTCGAATTACACACATGATAACTTTAATATATACCCACAAGTTTGTTAGTGATTGTTGTAAAATCAACGGTTTGAGAACAAGCTACATGCATAAAGGTACATTTTTTGTGTTTTTCCTAACCACACACACATCATTAAATTTGTTTTATTGATTTAAATTATGCTATTTTAGTAATATAATGTAATAAAATAAATTTTAACTATAAGCATTATGTTTTCTAATTTCATTTAGTAATTTTCAGTGTGATTTGATTTTTTTTTTACAGTTTTTTGGCATTTTGATAAGCTTTGTTGGGAAGATTTTTCTTTTACATAATATAAGAAACTGTTTAATTGTTTCTAACAACTCTTTATAACTACCATATTTTATTAAAATATTTCCACCAATTTGTATATTTGGAATGCTCATACGTAATTTTATGATTATCAATATTAGATCTACTAATATTTAATTAACTCTACTTTATTATTAAAAACATGACTAAAACACAAGAAATAAGATGGCTTTTAAGCGTCGTATAAATTAATTTTTAATCCGTAAGTCTTTAAAGTCTACCTCTATAAAAAATATACGCTTTTAATGTTTTATGCATACTTTAATTACAACATTAAATTAATGGAGAATTTATAACAAAAGAAACAATGATCATTTAAAAAAATTAACTTACATGAATGCAATCCTTAATACAAGGATTTAAATTAAATTACTTACCATAGTAGGTGATAAACTATATGTATCCTTCTATCTTAAAAAGGTAGAATTAGATAGCATGAGGACGTAACAAAGTAATATATCGACAAATGCTTACAATATATTTTCCGGTGTGCTATGAAAACACATACCTTATATTAAGGCACAACAACAATCATTTAAAAAAATATATTGTTTTAGTAAATGGGATTCTCTATGTAGTCATTATTAGACGCCGCAATTTTTTTCGGGCGTCTTTCATATTTATTGACCGGAAAGTGTGTTCCTAATAACTACACAATTATCATATCCTAAACGTTCTTAAAGGGATGTACGGCCAAGGGTACAATGGGTTTCCACTTGCTTCAACGGTCATTGTAAAAGTTTGTGAAATCTTTGGAGTATTGTATTTATTGGATATTGCATATTGTATTTCCGTATGTTCCGATTCTTGCAAAATGTACCGAAAAAATAAGATTGAAGACCCTGTGGTGACTAAAAAACACTATTCTTACAGAAGTAAAGACGTGTGTGTGAATAATAATAATAAATTAGATGGTATTCTCTACCCTATTTCTATAACAAATTTTGATGGTATTATAACACCGATCTGGTTCTCAATAAAACCCTAGGCTCATAACGCTAACTGAAATACGGCAAAACCAAATCTACCACCATATTTTAAAAACAAATCTAGATGGAATTCTAGCTATTCGTCGCATTTACACTTAAATGTAAGACTGCCGTAGATTTTTTTTAAAAATTTGATATCATGTGTGTTACATAACTAAAATATTATTTATATTTATAATTGTATTTGAGATTAAATTATTTACCAACAAAACAATTACCAGGCAAACAATAAAACTAAGTGAATTTAGAATAGTGCATTTAATAATAAAGATATGTTTATATATTAAAAGTTGAATATATTTGTATTGCATTAAATAACAAAGATATCATTTTATATTGTGACGACTATAAATATCTTTGATATGCAAATATTTTGAACCATACCATCTTATTCTCTACAACTGAGCTTTTGAAATGTAATTTTCTACTTAAGATGTTTTATTAACATTCTTTGAAAAGTAGATGGGTTAGTTCTTTATGCAAGAGAAATTTCTACAACATGTTGCTTTTCACAGGGTTCCATTATTTATTCAAGTAAATCTTGGTGTTTTCTTAAAGCTTCGATGGTACACTATGAACAATCAACATGTTATGGAAAATTTCATCTTTTATATTTGAGGGCGAAAGGGTATTTATCGGTAAGGATACATAAAAAATTGGTATATTTTTCTCACAATTGCTACAAATTATATAACACATTGTTTCTCTACTATATTTGACAAGAACGAAAATTTAGTTTTCGAATTACACACATGATAACTTTAATATATACCAACAAGTTTGTTAGTGATTGTTGTAAAACCAACGGTTTGAGAACAAGCTATTTGCATAACGGTACATTTTTTGTGTTTCTCCTAACCACACACACATCACTAAATTTATTTTATTAATTTAAATTATGGTATTTTAGTAATATAATGTAATAAAATAAATTTTAACTATAAGCATTATGTTTTCTAATTTCATTTAGTAATTTTGAGTTTCATTTGATTTTTTACAGTTTTTTGGCATTTTGATAAGCTTTGTTGGGAAGATTTTTCTTTTACATAATAAAAGAAAGTGTTTAATTGTTTCTAACAACTCTTTATGACTACCATATTTTGTTAAAATATTTCCTTCAATTTGTATATCTGGAATGGTCATACGTAATTTTTGATTATCAACATTAGATCTACTAATATTTAATTAACTCAACTTTATTATTAAAAACATGACTAAAACACAAGAAATAAGATGGCTTTTAAGCTTCGTATAAATTAATTTTTAATCCGTAAGTCTTTAAAGTCTACCTCTATAGAAAATGTACGCGTTTAATGTTTTATGCATACTTTGATTACTGCATTAACTTAATGGAGAATTTATAAGAAAAGAAACATAGATCATTTAAAAAAATTAACTTACATGAATGCAATCCTTAATGTAAGGATTTAAATTAAATTACTTACCTTAGTAGGTGATAAACAATATGTAACCTTCTCTCTTAAAAAGGTAGAATTAGTTAGCATGAGGACGTACAAAGTAATATATCGACATATGTTTACAATACATTTTCCGGTGTGCTATGAAAACACATACCTTATATCAAGGCAAAACGATAATCATTTAAAAAATATATTGTTTTAGTAAATGGGATTCTCTATGTAGTCATTATTAGACGTCGCTATTTATTTTCTGGCGTCTTTCATATTTTATTGACCGGAAAGTGTGTTCCTAATAACTACACAATTATCATATCTTAAACGTTCTTAAAGGGATCTATCGCCAAGGCTATCATTGGTTTCCACTTGCTTTAACGGTCATTGTAAAAGTTTGTGAAATCTTTGGAGTATTGTATTTATTGGATATTGTATATTGTATATCTGTACATTCCGATTCTTGCAAAATGTACCGAAAAAATAAGATTGCAGACCATGTGGTTACTAAAAAACACTATTCTTACAGAAGTAAAGACGCTTGTGTGAATAATAATAATAAGTTAGATGGTATTCTCTACCCTATTTCTATTGTATTTCTGTACACACACATCATTAAATTTGTTTTATTGATTTAAATTATGCTATTTTAGTAATATAATGTAATAAAATAAATTTTAACTATAAGCATTATGTTTTCTAATTTCATTTAGTAATTTTGAGTGTGATTTGATTTTTTTACAGTTTTTTGGCATTTTGATAAGCTTTGTTGCGAAGATTTTTCTTTTACATAATATAAGAAACTGTTTAATTGTTTCTAACAACTCTTTATAACTACCATATTTTATTAAAATATTTCCACCAATTTGTATATTTGGAATGCTCATACGTAATTTTATGATTATCAATATTAGATCTACTAATATTTAATTAACTCTACTTTATTATTAAAAACATGACTAAAACACAAGAAATAAGATGGCTTTTAAGCGTCGTATAAATTAATTTTTAATCCGTAAGTCTTTAAAGTCTCCCTCTATAAAAAATATACGATTTTAATGTTTTATGCATACCTTGATTACTACATTAACTTAATGGAGAATTTATAACAAAAGAAACATAGATCATTTAAAAAAAATTAACTTACATGAATGCAATCCTTAATGCAAGGATTTAAATTAAATTACTTACCATAGAAGGTGATAAACTATATGTAACCTTCTATCTTAAAAAGGTAGAATTAGATAGCATGAGGACGTAACAAAGTAATATATCGACAAATGCTTACAATACATTTTCCGGTGTGCTATGAAAACACATACCTTATATTAAGGCACAACAACAATCATTTAAAAAAAATATATTGTTTTAGTAAATGGGATTCTCTATTTAGTCATTATTAGACTCCGCTATTTATTTTCTGGCCTCTTTCATATTTAATGACCGGAAAGTGTGTTCCTAATAACTACACAATTATCATATCCTAAACGTTCTTAAAGGGATGTACGACCAAGGGTATCATGGGTTTCCACTTGCTTCAACGGTCATTTTAAAAGTTTGTGAAATCTTTGGAGTATTGTATTTATTGGATATTGCATATTGTATTTCCGTATGTTCCGATTCTTGCAAAATGTACCGAAAAAATAAGATTGCAGACCCTGTGGTGACTAAAAAACACTATTCTTAAAGAAGTAAAGACGTCTGTGTGAATAATAATAATAAATTAGAAGGTATTCTCTACCCTATTTCTATAACAAAATTTGATGGTATTATAACACCGATCTGGTTCTCAATAAAACCCTAGGCTCATAACGCTAAATGAAATACGGCAAAACCAAATCTACCACCATATTTTAAAAACAAATCTAGATGGAATTCTAGCTATTCGTCGCATTTACACTTAAATGTAAGACTGCCGTAGAATTTTTTTTAAAATTTGATATCATGTGTGTTACATAACTAAAATATTATTTATATTTATAATTGTATTTGAGATTAAATTATTTACCAACAAAACAATTACCCAAGCAAACAAAAAAACTAAGTGAATTTAGAAGAGTGCATTTAATAATAAAGATATGTTTATATATTAAAAGTTGAATATATTTGTAGTGCATTAAATAACAAAGATATCATTTTATATTGTGACGACTATAAATATCTTTGATATGCATATATTTTGAACCATACCATCTTATTCTCTACAACTGAGCTTTTGAAATGTAATTTTCTACTTAAGATGTTTTATTTACATTCTTTGAAAAGTAGATGGGTTAGTTCATTATGCAAGAGAAATTTCTACAACATGTTGCTTTTCATAGGGTTCCATTATTTATTCAAGTAAATCTTGGTGCTTTCTTAAAGCTTTGATGGTACACTATGAACAATCAACATGTTATGGAAAATTTCATCTTTTATATTTGAGGGCGAAAGGGTATTTATCGGTAAGGATACATAAAAAATTGGTATATTTTTCTCACAATTGCTAGAAATTATATAACACATTGTTTCTCTACTATAATTGACAAGAACGAAAATTTAGTTTTCGAATTACACACATGATAACTTTAATATATACCCACAAGTTTGTTAGTGATTGTTGTAAAACCAACGGTTTGAGAACAAGCTACTTGCATAACGGTACATTTTTTGTGTTTCTCCTAACCACACACACATCACTAAATTTGTTTTATTAATTTAAATTATGGTATTTTAGTAAAATAATGTAATAAAATAAATTTTAACTATAAGCATTATGTTTTCTAATTTCATTTAGTAATTTTGAGTTTGATTTGATTTTTTTTACAGTTTTTTGGCATTTTGATAAGCTTTGTTGGGAAGATTTTTCTTTTACATAATATAAGAAAGTGTTTAATTGTTTCTAACAACTCTTTATGACTACCATATTTTGTTAAAATATTTCCTTCAATTTGTATATCTGGAATGGTCATACGTAATTTTTGATTATCAACATTAGATCTACTAATATTTAATTAACTCAACTTTATTATTAAAAACATGACTAAAACACAAGAAATAAGATGGCTTTTAAGCTTCGTATAAATTAATTTTTAATCCGTAAGTCTTTAAAGACTACCTCTATAGACAATATACGCGTTTAATGTTTTATGCTTACTTTGATTACTGCATTAACTTAATGGAGAATTTATAAGAAAAGAAACATAGATCATTTAAAAAAATTAACTTACATCAATGCAATCCTTAATGTAAGGATTTAAATTAAATTACTTACCATAGTAGGTGAAAAACAATATGTAACATTCTCTCTTAAAAAGGTAGAATTAGATAGCATGAGGACGTACAAAGTAATATATCGACATATGCTTACAATACATTTTCCGGTGTGCTATGAAAACACATACCTTATATCAAGGCAAAACGATAATCATTTAAAAAAATATATTGTTTTAGTAAATGGGATTCTCTATGTAGTCATTATTAGACGCCGCTATTTATTTTCTGGCGTCTTTCATATTTTATTGATCGAAAAGTGTGTTCCTAATAACTACACAATTTTCATATCTTAAACGTTCTTAAAGGGGTGTATGGCCAAGGCTATCATTGGTTTCCACTTGCTTCAACGGTCATTGTAAAAGTTTGTGAAATCTTTGGAGTATTGTATTTATTGGATATTGCATATTGTATTTCCGTATGTTCCGATTCTTGCAAAATGTACCGAAAAAATAAGATTGCAGACCCTGTGGTGACTAAAAAACACTATTCTTACAGAAGTAAAGACGTGTGTGTGAATAATAATAATAAATTAGATGGTATTCTCTACCCTATTTCTATAACAAAATTTGATGGTATTATAACACCGATCTGGTTCTCAATAAAACCCTAGGCTCATAACGCTAATTGAAATATGGCAAAACCAAATCCACCACCATATTTTAAAAACAAATCTAGATAGAATTCTAGCTATTCGTCGCATTTACACTTAAATGTAAGATTGCCGGATAATTTTTTTAAAAAATTTGATATCATGTGTGTTACATAACTAAAATATTATTTATATTTATAATTGTATTTGAGATTAAATTATTTACCAACAAAACAATTACCCAAGTAAACAATAAAACTAAGTGAATTTAGAAGAGTGCATTTAATAATAAAAATATGTTTATATATTAAAAGTTGAATATATTTGTAGTGCATTAAATAACAAAGATATCATTTTTTATTGTGACGACTATAAATATCTTTGATATGCATATATTTTGAACCATACCATCTTATTCTCTACAACTGAGCTTTTGAAATGTAATTTTCTACTTAAGATGTTTTATTAACATTCTTTGAAAAGTAGATGGGTTAGTTCTTTATGCAAGAGAAATTTCTACAACATGTTGCTTTTCATAGGGTTCCATTATTTATTCAAGTAAATCTTGGTGCTTTCTTAAAGCTTTGATGGTACACTATCAACAATCAACATGTTATGGAAAATTTCATCTTTTATATTTGAGGGCGAAAGAGTATTTATCGGTAAGGATACATAAAAAAATTGGTATATTTTTCTCACAATTGCTACAAATTATATAACACATTGTTTCTCTACTATAATTGACAAGAACGAAAATTTAGTTTTCGAATTACACACATGATAACTTTAATATATACCCACAAGTTTATTATTGATTGTTGTAAAACCAACGGTTTGAGAACAAGCTACTTGCATAACCGTACATTTTTTGTGTTTCTCCTAACCACACACACATCACTAAATTTGTTTTATTAATTTAAATTATGGTATTTTAGTAATATAATGTAATAAAATAAATTTTAACTATAAGCATTATGTTTTCTAATTCCATTTAGTAATTTTGAGTTTGATTTCATTTTGAGTAAATTACAAAGTTCGTCCTTTATGTATGTCATGTATTACAAAGTATGTCCTTTATCTTTAATAAGCTCAGAAAACATACTTAATGTTTGAAAAACCATTCAGGTTATGTCCTTTACCCTAAACCTAGTTTGTTTTCCCAGTTAAGTCAGGTCACGTGAGAAGCACATGAGGGCATTAATGTCATTCTACCTACCAATTATATAGAATATCTCTAATAATTAAAAAAAAACAAATTAACTCTCTCTCTCTCTCTAACCATCACTCTAACACCACCACCACCACCACCACCATAAACAACTTTCCCTCTTCTCACTTACCACCACTCTAGTCACTGCCACCCGACCACCGCCACCCAACCACAACCACCACCAGGCTGCAACCAATTCAAACTCTATATCAATTCAAACTCTAACCCAAACAAAAACCTTAATTCCTGCTCTAACCTAATTGATTAAAAACCAGATCCAGTCAAACACTTATGAACACTCTAATTCAATAAACTAAAAGTTATGTTAATTTATAGAGGGATGGGTAGTGGGCGGTGGGTCAACTACCCAAAAGTGAAGTTGTCCACTGTTAAAACTTAAAACTAAAAAAAAAAAAAAAACACACATAATTCATCTACATTTCTCTAACATCACCACACACATGGTGTTCCTCATCACTCTTCACGCATAGCTAACTAAAACGCTGCAAGCTAATCCCGGTCTGGAATCTGAGCAAGCTAATTCGGATCTACAACTTGGCCAGTACCCGATCTGTAAATCGGCCAGTTCCGTCGGTTCAGAGCAAGCTAGTCTAAACCGTTGATTTCTCGATATGCAAAAACCGTCGATTTGGAATTCCGATCTGCAAAAACGAGTCTAAACCTTTGATTTCTTGAAGTACGAACCGGAGAATTGAGTCAAATCGTCAAATCCGGAGCAATTAAACTGCTGGTTTCGTGTTTAGATGCATATATCGTTGAGTATGATCTCAAAGTATCAATCTTTTGTTCAAGTAATGTAAAATTTTTGTGGGTTTGTTTTGTAAAATTATGTGGGTTTACATAGTAACAGATCTAAGATTGGAGGGATGGGTGGCGGACGGCGGGTGGTAGTTGGGGTTGGGTGGTGGTGGTCGGGTGGCAGTGGCTAGAGTGGTGGTGAGGGAGAAGAGGGAAGGATGTTTATGGTGGTGATGGTGGTAACAATTGCGTATTTGAGGGTGACTTGCAGGGGGACGAATTGGGGATTAGGGTTAGGTATGTGCAGCTGATTGAAAGATGGAGAAGATGATGGTGGGGTTTAGAGTTTTTATAACATGGCACATTAATTGGTAGGTAGAATGACATTAATGCCCTCATGTGCTTCTCACGTGACCTGACTTAACTGGGAAAACAAACTAGGTTTAGGGTAAAGGACAAAACAAGAATGGTTTTTCAAACATTAAGTATGTTTTCTGAGCTTATTAAAGATAAAGGACATACTTTGTAATAAATGACATACATAAAGGACGAACTTTGTAATTTACTCTTTGATTTTTTACAGGTTTTTGGCATTTTGATAAGCTTTGTTGGGAAGATTTTTCTTTCACATAATATAAGAAAGTGTTTAATTGTTTCTAACAACTCTTTATGACTACCATATTTTGTTAAAATATTTCCTTCAATTGGTATATCTGGAATGGTGATACGTAATTTTTGATTATCAACATTAGATCTACTAATATTTAATTAACTCAACTTTATTATTAAAAACATGACTAAAACACAAGAAATAAGATGGATTTTAAGCTTCGTATAAATTAATTTTTAATCCGTAAGTCTTTAAAGTCTACCTCTATAGACAATATACGCGTTTAATGTTTTATGCATACTTTGATTACAGCATTAACTTAATGGAGAATTTATAAGAAAAGAAACATAGATCATTTAAAAAAATTAACTTACATGAATGCAATCCTTAATGTAAGGATTTAAATTAAATTACTTACCATAGTAGGTGATAAACAATATGTAACCTTCTCTCTTAAAAAGGTAGAATTAGATAGCATGAGGACGTACAAAGTAATATATCGACATATGCTTACAATACATTTTCCGGTGTGCTATGAAAACACATACCTTATATCAAGGCAAAACGATAATCATTTAAAAAAATGTATTGTTTTAGTAAATGGGATTCTCTATGTAGTCATTATTAGACGCCGCTATTTATTTTCTGGCGCCTTTCATATTTTATTGACCGGAAAGTGTGTTCCTAATAACTACACAATTATCATATCTTAAACGTTCTTAAAGGGATGTATGTCCAAGGCTATCATTGGTTTCCACTTGCTTCAACGGTCATTGTAAAAGTTTGTGAAATCTTTGGAGTATTGTATTTATTGGATATTGTATATTGTATTTCTGTAGATTCCGATTCTTGCAAAATGTACTGAAAAAATAAGATTGCAGACCCTGTGGTGACTAAAAAACACTATTCTTACAGAAGTAAAGACGCATGTGTGAATTATAATAATAAATTAGATGGTATTCTCTACCCTATTTCTATAACAAAATTTGATGGTATTATAACACCGATCTAGTTCTCAATAAAACCCTAGGCTCATAACGCTAAACGAAATACATCTAAACCAAATCTACCACCATATTTTAAAAACAAATCTAGATGGAATTCTAGAACAGTTTAATTAGTTATTTCACGAAACTTGCGAAACCGTCACTTAGCAAACCCAACCCAAACCCACCCTTCGCCTTTCCTTGCGCCACAAACAAGCCCAAACCCCACTCCCTTTTCCCTTGGTGCGAAAATTTAAGCCCAACCCACATCTCTTGTTCCTTTCAACCCATTAAGCCCAATTCCCTTGAGTTTTAATATATACGTATGCATGGATCAAGAAAAACCAAAATCCTAATACTCCCTTCCCTTGTGATCGTCGACCATGATACCCCCCCTCTCTTGCACAAACCCTAGCTATTGATTCGGCTTCTTGATTCGCGTTTCACTTCCTCGTAATCTCTTCTCTTGCTCCAAGGTTAGTATTCTTGATTTGGATTATGATTCTTGGTGTGATTTTGTAGAAACATGGCTGTGATTTTTAGTTTACATGCTAGGGTTTTGATATTGCATGATTTATTTCGGTTGAGTATGCGATTTCTTGAACTAATCGATGATATGCATGCGTAAATGATCGTTGGATGCGTTTTTGGTAAAAATCATGATGTTTATATTTAGGGTTTGATGATTATTGATATGGTTAGATGGTAATTGATGATTAGCCTACTGTTGGTTGTTATTTGGAAGAGTCGGGGTCGTTTACACGCTTTTTGGTGTCGTTTAAATGTAAAACTGCATGCTGATTGATGAAAACAGCCAACTTCAGTTGGCCGTAAACAGACCGTTATAAATTGAAAAAATGATTTTCTGAAGTCTAAATTATAGGTTTTCAAAACGATTCAAATGGCGCTGGAATCATATTTTTTCGAGGTCGTTTGCTATTTTTAAAGGTCCGTTTGTTACAGCAGAAAAAGCTGTGTTTTTTCTGCAGAAAATGTGTGTTATATTTTTCGTCATAACATGAAATCTGGATAGAGTTAGGTCATGAAATTCGTACAGTAGATGGCCACGGGAGTCGTTGTAGTTCTCCAACTGGAAATTCATCAATCGGACTTACGATGAATTTTAAATGAATTTTTCCGTGACTGCAGTCAGAAAGTGACGAATCTGATTTCAGCCCGGTAAATGATTTTTATAAAATAATTGGTAATGAATTGAGTCCCGAGATTTTTTCACAATGATATATGGACTGTTTTGAACAAAACAATTACCCAAGTTAACTATTTTATTAAAATACCCGAAACAACCCAATTTTGGATGTTAAAGCTGAAACGATATAAGTAGTGATTTGCGTGTCTAAATGTCGGTTATGCTATCTAATAATGATCCAACTTGTTATATGTCAACGGATGTGTTACGTGAAGTATTGTGTGTTTGCTCTTGAGTAGTTATAGGTGGAATGTATATATGGGCGTGAACTGTCAAAGTGAGTGCATGTTATGTGGTAGATGTATGTAGGAACCTTGTGCTCTATTTGAAACCACTAATGGACTAAATGGTAATCGTAATAGGACGTGATTGACCAACCATGACTGTTAGCTATTTTTAAGAGTCCAACCGAGCAACCAAAGGTGAGTTCACACTTTTCTACAAAGCATGGGATTCCCGTGGGTTTGGGAATGGGTTAAGGAACAACAACTATCCCCCCTGGGTGGGATGCAACCTACGTATTCTCCTTAGGTAGAATACGTACCTCGGTCCTCCTTAGGTAGGACAACAACCTTAAACTTACTAGACAAAACTCTATCATGAAGTCCCTCATTTTTATATCGACTTAATCGCCAGGCCATTGGCGAACGGGTCATTAGTTAAATAGCGCTATTAGGTCTGACAAGCCTCACATCGTGCCGCAGAGGACGAGAGTGGACTAATGTACTTGGGCACTTTGTCAATGATGATAGACATTGACGCAGGGCACATAAACATGACTTAAGTCAGTAGTCGATATGGTAACGGGTCTAGTGGTTTACAACATGGGGTAGCCCCCACGGTATATGTTTATGGGAACATGGAACTGAATAACTTTTGGTTTTCGAAACAACTTAACAACTTATGGTTTTTTTTGGAACAACATTAAAAGGAGTCGTTGTGGGGCATGAACCATTGTGTGTTCATGATAAACTTTACGCTTTGATTTATTTATGGGTTTTAGACTTTATGCTTCTGCTAACTTTTAAAATTGGTTTTTGGATTTTGGTTTGGTGAACTTTAAATGTTTGGTTTGCTATGGTTTTATTTTACTTTACTTTACTTTAATTAAATTTTCAGTATGATTAGTGGTTCGATCCTTGTCAGTCACACGCCTCGCGGTAATACTCCACTTGTGGATTTTGAGGGTGTGACAGATTGGTATCAGAGCCATTGGTTATAGTGAACTTGGTTTTAAAAAGGGAAAATCTGTAGGTCCCTATCCCGTATAGATCGTAACAAAACTGACAATCTACCAAGGGTGCGGAATCCCCTTGATAAACCAAATAAACAGAAACAAGAACACAAGACGGTTTACCAACTGATCTTCTATGATTATCCAACGAAAACGTTTACAATCACTAAAGATCTCCTAGAACCCAACAGCCGATTTCTATTTGTTCTAAACTCTCTCACAATACGAATGCTCTCACACAAACTCCAAAAGTCTAACAAAAGTCTAACAAAAGTCTAACCCTAAACATGTAGCAAGAGATTGTTTATAAACTACAACCTCCCATACACGAATTGGGCTCTGGCCCGTATACACAAATTCGGACCTAATAAACTAGATACAAACTTGGACTTGATTGGGCTTCAATAACTCGAATTCCTTAAGTCTTCATAAGTCTTCACGAGTCTTCGCGTCCCAAACACGTGTTCAATATCCAAAGACCAAACCAACGCTGTTGTCACATAACATGCACTAACAAACTCCCCCTTGACAATAGCTTGCAAAGGAAACTTTAGTCTTCAGAATCTCACAGTCTTTGGTCTTTGGATAGCGTCAGCTTCAACATGAATTCTGTCAGCAACAGACTCCCCCTAAGCTGATGTATCCAATCACCAAATCTTCCAAGTTGTGATTCAGCATTCTCAATAAGTCTTCACATCATCCATTCTGCATTGTAGAAGGAGGACTCTACCAAGCAGCAACAAACTCCTCATCTCTACACAGCAACTTCTCATCAACAAACTGCTTCAATCTGTATACTATAAAACAAACATCTCGAGAAACCATAAGAATTTTTCAACATAGTTAAACAATTATTATTATTCAAGAGATAATTCAACTGTATCACAGATTAAGCAATTTCCATTTAGCACCAACACGCAACAATTTTTAATCAAACACCTTATAACCTGCATGATTTAAAATTTTGAACCCACTTTCTAACACAGTCTCCCCCTATCGGTAACAATTCCTCCAAGAATAACAGTTTTCCGTACATTAAGAATTTAAACAGAAAAAGACACTATTTTTGTATTTTCTGAAAGCAAATAAATACTAAAAGCAATAAACACTCTATTTTTGTGAGAAACACCGGTAAGAAGATCATATCAGCACAATCAAACTGTTTGCACACTTTAGATAATTCTTTATTTAATTTTCATGAAAAGCAGTCCAAGAAGATTACCAGTATGTTTGTCCATCTAAACAAAATGCATGAACATTTCAAGTACCATTACCGTATGATACGTTAAGGTAATTTTATTCTGATATATTTAGTGTGTCCCACTTCAGGATATATCCCTGCGATCAAGGTATGCACAAAGATTCATCGTAGTAGGTGAGTATACTGAAGTCATCCTTTAAGATATCCTGACAATGTCTAGGTCTGCATATAATCTATTTTATCATGTTTTAATTGGTTAACACTAAACACCCAAATAAATACTAATCAAATCCTGGAAATATAAACAACACACTCTATCATGTAAGTATCTTCCCTACCACATATTTCACAAGTCCAATCCAGATTTCTGAAATCTTAACTGGGAATAGGTTGAGAAGAGAACAGAATAGATCTTTAGCAGAGATGGTATAATATACAGATCAAATGAGTTTTTCTCAATTTGATATAGGTTTCTTGGGTTTCTTTTGGGCAATTGAGGGCCTCTTTCGGGTGTATTAGATCTATAGCGCGACAACGTACAGCTAGGTCAGCATGTATCTGGATGCAGCAAAAGTTGTCGTTGCCTAGCACCTCCAGGTCAGCATATATCTGGATGCAGCAGAGGAGGTACACGACTTTTTTCAGAGAAGATTTCAGAATCAGATCAAAATTGTGTGTATCGGGACAACATACAGACATTCAAATAGAAATGAGCTAATTCCAAGTGACTTTCTTTCCTGGGGTCATGTACAATTTTAGTTCTGAACAATATACAGCCAAGATATCCCCAGATGAAATAACAGTATAAAGACCCAAAACTTCAGATTTTGGCAATCTATCAACGCAAGATTTAAGGTCATTAAACCATACACCACTGATGTGTTCCCCACTCATACACAGTTAGTTTATGTTTATATCACTTGGTAAGTTGATTATTTCATGCTTTTTGCCTACTGGTACATCATATGATGAAGCTGCTATCACACTTAAGCAATTTAATGTCAGTTTCAGTGTGACAGTCTAACTTGCTGATGTACTATCATTTCTTCTTTTTCACACAGTGATAACTCATTTTTAATTTTCTATTTTTTTTTATGTTTTTGATTTTATATTGTTTTTGTATTTTTGATTTTAAGAAAAACAGTAAACTATTTACAAAATTCTTATGAAAAACCAGTTATTCAGGATTCCTCATCCCGTTGAGTTCGACTAAGTGTTCAAAGTGAGCTCGATCAAAAGCTTTAGTGTAAAGATCAGCAAGGTTATCTAGTGTGTCGACCCAGCACTTTGAACTTCAATTTAAATCAATCAATATAAATATATATCAACAATCTCACATCCCCCTTCATGTGCCTAGAGCAGCCATTATCAACATAAGTTGATAATCCTCCTTAGCAGCTCCTACACACACTCAACAACTCAGTTAGTCTTAAGAACCCAAGCTCTGATAGTCTTAGGTTTTCCAAATTCATCCATTACAGGTACATCCATCCAATATCCATCACACTTCAGTGGATTATCTGGATACCTGCTTCTCCCATTATTATACCATGAATTTTGAAAAAATTTTGGATGTTGTTGAACATTCGAGTTACAAAAACCCCTATGTCCATTTCTTTGTTGAAAATTTCGATTACCAGCAGTTTGGTATCGATTTTGATATCCAAAATTTTTATTTTGACTTTGAAAACGATTTGATTTACCACTATATTGACTAAATTGTAGAGAAATACTTCTTGGTCTATCAAATCTTTTCGAAGTTGAGGGATTTGATTGATATTCAGGTTTCTTTGTCTGACAACTTGGTTTTACACTATTGCTTGACCCAACCTGATTCCCATCATTAACCTCATCAACCTTTTGTTTACCTTTCTTCAAAGGACAACAACTCGCCACGTGCCCTTTGTTGTGACATTTAAAACAAGATCTTTTCTTAGAAGTTTTCTTTTTGTTTGATCCCTTTTTAAATGTGTTGGCCTTTTTGTCTTCAATATCCTCATCCACTTTATGAGGTGTACTGTTTGACCCAACAGATTCTTTCAAAGAAACTGGACTATTTGGCAAGTCCACAGCTATCGGATCCACTACCTCTTGTGCAGTGGTTACAAAATCAATTAGCTCTTATTCTTTTGGTAGAAAAGAGTAGTCTTGATTTTCAGAAGATGAAGCTTTAGTAAACCCCACCCATGTTTTATCATTACTCCTTTTTAAACCTTTTTGAATTTGAGTCCTGACTAACGAAGAATTCCCAAAATTATTTAACTTCCCCTGAAGTTCAACAATTTTGGCTTGTGCATCAGCCAATTCTGTGCACTTTTCTGAAAGCTCGTTAGTCTTTTCTTTCACAGTTTCACGAGCCAAATCAATGACCTGTAACAGTTCATTGACTTTGCTTGTTAAACTGCTAATTTCTTGTTCATTTAATTTGAGTTTTGTTAAACAATCTGACTCTCGTTTAATCAAAAGGACATTTGACTCTTTTAACTTTTCTAATTCGGCTGACTGAATTTTGTTTTGCTCCGATAGTCTGTCAACTTTAACCTGTAGTTCAGCGCAATTAAGACATGTATGACTTACAGATTCTAATGATACCTTTACCTCTGCTATAAGTCCGTTCACATCCTTCAACCCCTTTGAAACTTCTGCCTCAACCTTTTCAGCAGTCTCCTCATCTGCTACCTTCTTCTCTTCTATCTCAGCAGCTACTTCTCCTATCGTCACCGCTACCAATGCTTGATCACATGTATTCAATCTTGAAGGAATCTGATAACGTTTTTCTAAAGATTCCCACAGATCTCTAGAATTCCCATAGTTCTTGAAGGTATTCTTAATGCCTTCAGGTAAGGATTTCTTGATCACTGCTAAAGCTCTCTTCTCAGCGTCAACCACTTGTTTCTCAGATTCATCCATCTTATCATAAGACATCACTATAACTCTTCCATCAACATGACGTGTGGGAGTAAAGTATCCATCTATCATACACGTCCACATTTGAGTATCTTCACTTTTCATAAACAACTCAAACCTCTCTTTCCAGTCAGCATATTCTTTGACGTTTGTAAGCTTCGGCCAATTCTTAACAGTCTCCTTTCCATTGTTCCTCTTAGCCATCACGCAGCGTAAAAGTTTAAATGAATTTTGGTAACCTGTGTCAAAATCCAATTCTAACTTCTCTACTGGTCCTTGTTAAGCTTTTACCGTAAGCGAACTGATAAAACCGTACAAATATTATCCGAAAACTGTTTTTATCAAATTATACCGTTACATTCGTCTCGAGATTACGATTCCAATGATATATAATGTCTAAAACCGTTTTCGGGATTTTCCAGAGTTTTTTTTTTTTTTTTTGGTCCTAAAAATCCAAGGAGTCCAACGGTGCAAGCGGTTTGTCCAGATGAGTTACGGGTGATTATCTAAACACGAAACTGTGAAATTTTTTCTACGATTGCCTAGAAAAATTCCACCACTTTCAAACTTGCAACTACTCAGTCCAATCGAGACCACACAGTCCAGTCGAGATCACTTGTTGCGAGTCGAGACCACAGTTGCGAGTCAAAACAGCACAAACCGAGACCACTAGTTACGAGTCGCAACCACTGTTGCGAGTCGAAACCACTGTTGCGAGTCAAATCAGCACAAGCCGAGACCACTAGTTACGAGTCGCAACCACTGTTGCGAGTGAGCAATACCCTGTCGAGACCAGCAATCTTCCAGTAATAAATCCCGAAAAATTAGCACCTTTTACACCGTAGAATCTTCTGATTGATAACTTTCCAACTAGAACTCCAAAAAATCTCCAAAAAATCAGCAAACAACTTCCAAATAACACCAAAACCGATCAAAATCACGAAAATTTTGACTGTTCTTCGATGTTCTTCGAGAATTCAAACTGCAACCCAAAAACTTGTTTCTTTCCGATCAGTTTTGAACCGTACAAAAGAGCAAACGCTCTGATACCAATTGTAGGTCCCTATCCCGTATAGATCGTAACAAAACTGACAATCTACCAAGGGTGCGGAATCCCCTTGATAAACCAAATAAACAGAAACAAGAACACAAGACGGTTTACCAACTGATCTTCTATGATTATCCAACGAAAACGTTTACAATCACTAAAGATCTCCTAGAACCCAACAGCCGATTTGTGTTTGTTCTAAACTCTCTCACAATACGAATGCTCTCACACAAACTCCAAAAGTCTAACAAAAGTCTAACAAAAGTCTAACCCTAAACATGTAGCAAGAGATTGTTTATAAACTACAACCTCCCATACACGAATTGGGCTCTGGCCCGTATACACAAATTCGGACCTAATAAACTAGATACAAACTTGGACTTGATTGGGCTTCAATAACTCGAATTCCTTAAGTCTTCATAAGTCTTCACGAGTCTTCGCGTCCCAAACATGTGTTCAATATCCAAAGACCAAACCAACGCTGTTGTCACATAACATGCACTAACAAAATCTTTTTTGACAAAAACCAGACTATAACTTGTTCAGTGCTCAACGATCCACAACGACACTTCGCTCCACGTGCAAGGCTCAACACTCTAGGTGGTATTATTTATGGTATATTGCCTACATGCTTGTTTACTTCTGCATAATGTGTTGCTTATGGTATGCTTAGTTAGAGTAGTAGCATGTTATCTATTAGCCCAAATGTGCTCTTTATGACACCCAACTATTTACTTGAAATTTGACGTGTGGTGATCAAATTCTTTTCCTGTTTTCTCCTCACCCCACTACGACAACTGTTTTATTTGTTCTATATATTCATACGATTGTCTCGACATGACGTCGCTGTTACAGCTAGAATTCAGATCTGACCCTCTGTACATTCGGTTTGCACGACAACATTCACGTGGACTAGAACCGGCCCAAACGAACTCGGATTTAGGAGAACAATATACCCACGCGTCCATGTTGACAAACCCCATCATCTCCATTAGTCGTCGTCACCAGAAATGAAGCAGTCACAGTTACACGCGTTTGTCATTGTATAACTCCAAACCCTATCATCCAAACTCTGTTTTGGACCAATGATATACTCACGTGACCATGAAGCAACGAACTTTCCTTTCGTGTCATTGCTGCCATCTATCATTACTGGAACTATCTCTGGAGAACGGAATAGTCGGCGAAATTCTTCGGTTATTTGTTGGATTTTTGTTTTCACTCAATTCTTCGTATGAACATCACCAACCTCCTGTTTCTTCGATCCGCAACCGATATAATGAAACGCTAACAACCATACCACGATTTCCACCGATCACAAGATTACCCCCCCTATTATCCTGTTGGGTGGATAATTCTTATTCTACTTTGATTTACACCTTCGTATACCCAACTTAGCAAGTGGATGCCTCCTAATGATGGGATAGTCTTCGGGACATTCGAGGACGGAGATACGGATTACTCAACCTATAGACGGACACGATGAACTACACATTTACCTCACCCCTTTTCCCCTTACACTACAAGAGTCGCATCTTGGTCCGACGATAGTTTATCTTAATTATATAAAATCTTTTCGCTAGCCTTTGTACCGACATATGCTTGTTGATTAATGCAATGCCTTATTTCTACTATTGGCTTAGACAAAACCATCATTTCTTTTACCACAGTGACACTACGTCCTCGCTTCTCCATGCAGAGACACTAATACGAACTCACTCTAGTTTAGAGAATTTGGAAGGCTTGACTTTCGATCATTGGTGATCACTTCTTGAAACCTTGAGGATGGTGATGTGATACGATCATACCCTCTTGAACATGTTTTCACGTTCCTACTTTGAAACCTCTTGATTACACAGGCATATTTCAGATTCATTCGCATAACCTAAGGAAACTCCTTCGAATATGGTTGCTTACCGACTCGATAAACCGCAAACTCATCTAAGTTCATGGACCAAGGTGAATTATTCCTCCTTCGCATGTGGGCGAGCCCAATAACTTTAACGGAAGTTTCAGCGAACCATAACACTACAAACTTGTGTGACAATCATTCTTCTCTGGTTAATTCTTGTTAGGCTTAATATACCAACGTGGCACCTCTATTCGGCAAACGACGTTCTTCATTTTAACCTTATGCAACTTGTGTATGACCAACTATACCCTCGACAACAGGTAAACCCCTACTACGGATTCTTAAACGCCTACGCATCGATTGCGACTACCCTTTTTGCATGTTTCCACATCCAGTTGCGATAAACTTCTCGAATCCAATGATCCTCATCCTAACAACATTCTCCGCGAACTCTCGCTTGGAAGAGTTACTCTCTACGAACGTTACTCGAGGAGGAATGGGCCATGAATATCACAGATATGATGATATCACAAGCACTGTCCTTGGAACTCGGTAGGACCGATATCGATTCTCAGTCATGGCATTCGAATTTAGCCTTCCTTGACGGGAATACCACTTGTTCTCTTTGACGATATCCAAGACTACTCCAAGAACTAGTAGGAATCCGAACGATATCTACACCTTACCATGGAGCCCTACAACACAAACAACCTTATGTTTAGTTTCCAAGGAACGACTTTTGATGCTGCGAAGCCCGCTTTTCTTGATCGTATGCACAAACCCTCGCAACCCTAACTCGAAAGATTGCTCAGGAATCCGCGTTTCAACAATTGAAAGTGAAACTTTGTAGCACCCCCATTCTTTCATTACCTGAAGGCTCAGAAGACATTGTTGTGTATTGTGACGCGTCAATCCAAGGACTTAGTTGTGTGTTGATTCAACGTGAGAAAGCCATTGCTTACGCATCACGCCAACTCAAGGCTCATGAATAGAACTACACTACCCACGATTTGGAGTTGGGAGCTGTAGTGTTTGCACTCAAGATATGGAGGCATTACTTGTACGGTACCAAGTGCACCATCTACACCGATCATAAGAGTCTCCAGCATATCTTGGATCAGAAGGAGTTGAACATGCGACAACATCGATCGATCGAACTCCTCAACGACTATGAGTGCGCAATCAAGTATCATCCAGACAAGGCCAACGTTGTGGCTGATGCCCTCAGTCGTAAGGAAACCAAACCTAAGCGTGTACGTGCGATACAGCTTACTATCCACTCTAGTCTTCCTACCCAAATCCGTGACGCTCAAGTTAAAACATTGGAGGAAGAGAACCTTAAAGCTGAGTCCCTACGGGGTATGGAAAAGCAACTTGAACTCAAGGAAGACGGTACTTACTATTTTGTAGATCGTGTATGGGTCCCATTCAATGGAAACTTATGAGATCTTGTGACGGACGAAGCACACAAGTCTCGTTACTCGGTGCATCCTGGTTTTGACAAGATGTCCCAAGATCTCAAAACTTTGTACTGGTGACCCCACACGAAAGCTAACATAGCGACCTATGTTAGTAAATGCTTGACCTGTGCTAGGGTTAAGGTGGAATACCAGAAGCCATCAGGATTACTGCAACAACCCGAGATTCCCACGTGGAAATGGGAGCAGATTTCCATGGATTTTGTCATTGGCTTACCTAGATCTCAGCGAGGAAACGATACCATCTGGGTGATCGTGGATCGACTGACCAAGTCTGCACGCTTTCTGGCAATCAAGGAAACTGATAAGTTTTCTACACTCGTAGACATCTACTTGAAAGAAGTGGTTGCTAGGCACGGAGTGCCAACCTCTATCATTTCCGATCGTGACTCGCGCTTTGCATCTGATTTATGGCAGGCGATGCACTAATCCTTTTGCTCATGTCTAGACATGAGCACAGCTTATCACCCTCAGATAGATGGGCAGACTGAATTCACCATCCAGACTCTTGAAGACATGCTTCGAGCGTGTGTTATCGACTTTGGTAACGGCTGGGAAGGACATCTGCCTTTAGTGGAATTTTCATACAACAATAGTTACCACACCAACATCAAGGCTGCTCCGTTCGAAGCTTTGTACGAACGGAATTGCCGATCACCCTTATGTTGGGCAAAAGTTGGTGACAGCTAAATTACTAGCCCAGAACTCGTTCTCGACACAACGGAAAAGATTGCCCAAATTCGACAACGAACGACGGTAGCTCAGGACCGTTAGGAAAGCTATGCTGGTAAGCGTAGGAAACCGCTCGAGTTCCAGGTTGGGGATCGAGTTCTACTCAAAGTCCCACCTTGGAAAGGTGTGGTCCGCTTTGGCAAACGGGGAAAACTTAATCCGCGATATGTCAGACCTTTTGAAATCACTGAGAAAATCGGCAAGGTGGCTTAAGACTGAATTTTCCCGAAGAACTCAGTAGTGTTCACAACGTCTTTCACTTGTCAAATTTGAAGAAATGGTTATCAGACGAGACCCTCATTGTTCCTTTTAAGGAACTCATGACCAGTTGCGCTTCGTCGAAGAACCGGTGGAAATTATGGACCGGGAAATCAAGACTCTCAAATGCACCAAAATACCTATTGTTCGAGTCCGTTGGAACTCCCACTGGGGCCCAGAGTTCACTTGGGAATGAGAGGACCAGATGAAACGTAAGTACCCCCAATTGTTCAAGAAAGGTGAGTCCAGTACTAAAGCTACTTTGGAATTTCGGGACGAAATTCCAAACCAACGAGGGGATGATGTGATACTCCAGGAAAATGCACAACACAACTAGCTTCTCCGGTGACTATGTGCTAAATTTCAGGACGTAATTTCTTTCAACTTGGGGATGATGTGATAACTCGGGCAAATTCCTGAACGTTTCGTTTTACTCTGTAATTTCATGTACGTTAAATGAATTAAATTTAGTGATTTACTTTATTTGACCGATTGTGTGCTTAGTAATGTGTAATGTAAATTATGTGAAATTGAAACCCGAAATTGAAATATTAGAATACGTTATTTTGTGAAACGAAGCGTTGTAATATATTGCTTTGCGATACTGAACGGTTTAATTAGTTATTTCATGAAACTTGTGAAACCTTCACTTAGCGAACCCAACCCAAACCCACCCTCCCCTTTCCTTGCGCCACAAACAAGCCCAAACCCCACTCCCTTTCCCCTTGGTGCGAAAATTTAAGCCCAACCCACATCTCTTATTCCTTGCAACCCATTAAGCCCAATTTCCTTGTGTTTTAATATATACGTATGCATGGATCAAGAAAACCCAAAACCCTAATACTCCCCTCCATTATGATCGTCGACCAGGATACCCCCTCTATTGCGCAAATCCTAGCTATTGATTCGGCTTCTTGATTCGCGTTTCAGTTCCACGTAATCCCTTCTCTTGCTCCAAGGTTAGTATTCTTGATTTGGATTATGATTCTTGGTGTGATTTTGTAGAAACATGGCTGTGATTTTTAGTTAACATGCTAGGTTTTTGATATTGCATGATTTATTTCGGTTGAGTATGCGATTTCTTGAACTAATCGATGATATGCATGCGTAAATGATCGTTGGCTGTGTTTTTGGTAAAAATCATGATGTTTATATTTAGGGTTTGATGATTATTGATATGGTTAGATGGTAATTGATGATTAGCCTGCTGTTGGTTGTTATTAGGAAGAGTCGGGGTCGTTTACACGTGTTTTGGTGTCGTTTTAATGTAAAACTGCATGCTGATTGATGAAACAGTTGGCTATAAACGGATGGTTATTAATTGAAAAATTGATTTTCTGAAGTCTAAATTATACGTTTTCGAAAAACGATTCAAAGGGCGCTAGAATCATATTTTTTCGAGGTCGTTTGGTATTTTTAAAGGTCCGTTTTGTACAGCAGCAAAAGCTGCGTTTTTCTGTAGAAAATGTGTGTAATTTCTTTCATCATAACTTGAAATATGGATAGGGTTAGGTCATGAAATTCATACAGTAGATGGCCACAGGAGTTGTTGTAGTTCTCCAACTAGAATTTCATCAATCAGACTTACAATGAATTTTAAATTAATTTTTTCGTGGACTGCAGTCAGAAAGTGATGAATATGATTTTAGCCTGGTAAATGATTTTTTTAAAATAATTGGTAATTAATTGAGTCCCGAGATTTTTACACAGTGATATATGGACTGTTTAGAACATCCTGTAAAATTTTGGAAATTTTTGGGATAAGTTAACTATTTTATTAAACTACCCGAAAACAGTCCAGTTTTGGATGTTTAAGCTGAAACGATATAAGTAGTGATTTGCGTGTCTAAATGTCGGTTATGCTATCTGATAATGATCCAACTTGTTATAGACGGACTAAATGGTAAATGGTAATCGTACTAGGATAAGTTAACTATTTTATTAAAATACCCGAAAGTGTTTTGTGAAGTATTGTGTGTTTGCTCTTGAGTAGTTATAGGTGGAATGCATATATGGGCGTGAACTGTCAAAGTGAGTGCATGTTATGTGGTAGATGTGTTTAGGAACTTTGTGCTCTATTGGAAACCACTAATGGACTAAATGGTAATCGTACTAGGACGTGGTTGACCAACCCTGACTGTTAGCTATTTTTAAGAGTCTAACCGAGCAACCAAAGGTGAGTTCACACTTTTCTACAAAGAATGGGATTCCCGGTGGTTTGGGAATGGGTTAAGGAAAAACAACTATCCCCCTTGGGTGGGATGCAACCTGCGTATTCTCCTTGGGTAGAATATGTTCCTCGGTCCTCCTTGGGTAGGACAACAACCTTAAACTTACTAGACAAAACTCTATCATGAAGTCCCTCATTTTTATATCGACTCAATCGCCGGGCCATTGGCGAACGGGTCATTAGTTAAATAGCGCTATTAGGTCTGACAAGCCTCACACCGTGACGTAGTGGACGGGAGTGGACTAATGCACTTGGTCACTTTGTCAATGATGATAGACATTGACGCAAGGCACGTAAACATAACTTAAGTTAGTAGTCGATATGGTAATGGGTCTAGTGGTTTACCACATGGGTTAGCCCCCATGGTATATGGTTATGGGAACATGGAACTGGATAACTTTTGGTTTTCGAAACAACGTAACAACTTATTGTTTTCTTTGGAACAACATTAAAACAGACAACCAACTGTGCACTCACCAACCTTTTGTTGACACGTTACCACATGCTTTGCAGGTCGTTAGGTTATTTGTTGGAGCTTGCATAGAGAAGGAGTCGTTGTGGGGCATGAATCGTTGAGTGTTCATGATAAACTTTATGCTTTGATTTATTTATGGTTTTTAGACTTTACCCTTCCGCTAACTTTTAAAATTGGTTTTTGGATTTTGGTTTGGTGAACTTTAAACGTTTGGTTTGCTAGGGTTTTATTTTACTTTAAGTTACTTTAATTAAATGTTCAGTATGATTAGTGGTTCGATCCTGGTCAGTCACACGCCTCGTGGTAATACTCCGCTTATGGATTTTGAGGGTGTGACAGATTGGTATCAGAGCCATTGGTTATAGTGAACTTGGTTTTAAAAAGGGAAAAATCTTTTTGACAAAATCAGACTATAACCTGTTCAGTGCTCAATGATCCACAACGACACTTCGCTCCACGTGCAAGGCTCAACACTCTAGGTGGTATGATTTATGTTATATTGCATACATGCTAGTTTACTTCTGCACGATGTATTGCTTATGGTATGCTTAGTTAGAGTAGTAGCATGTTATCTATTAGCCCGAATGTGCTCTTTATGACACCCAACTATTTACTTGAAATTTGACGTGTGGTTATCAAATTCTTTTCCTGTTTTCTCCTCACCCCACTACGACAACTGTTTTATGTGTTATATATCTTCATACGATTGTCTAGACATGATGTCGCCGTTACAACTAGAATTCAGATCTGACCCTCCATACATTTGGTTTGCACGACAACATTCACGTGGACCAGAACCGGCCCAAACGAACTCGGATTTACGAGAACAATATACCCACGCGTCCATGTTGACAAACCCCATCATCTCCACTAGTCGTCATCACCAGAAAAGAAGCACTCACAGTTACACGCATTTGTTATGCATATATTTTGAACCATACCATCTTATTCTCTTCAACAGAGCTATTGAAATGTAATTTTCTACTTAAGATGTTTTATTAACATTCTTTGAAAAGTAGATGGGTTAGTTCTTTATGCAAGAGAAATTTCTACAACATGTTGCTTTTCATTGGGTTACATTATTTATTCAAGTAAATCTTGGTGCTTTCTTAATGCTTTGATGGTACACTATGAACAATCAACATGTTATGGAAACTTTCATCTTTTATATTTAAGGGCGAAAGGGTATTTATCGGTAAGGATACATAAAAAAATTGGTATATTTTTCTCACAATTGCTATAAATTATAGAACACATTGTTTCTCTACTATATTTGACAAGAACGAAAATTTAGTTTTCAAATTACACACATGACAACTTTAATACATACCCACAGGTTTGTTAGTGATTGTTTTAAAACCAACGGTTTGAGAACAAGCTACATGCATAAAGGTACATTTTTTGTGTTATTCCTAACCACACACACATCACTAAATTTGTTTTATTGATTTAAATTATGCTATTTTAGTAATATAATGTAATAAAATAAATTTTAACTATAAGCATTATGTTTTCTAATTTCATTTAGTAATTTTGAGTTTGATTTGATTTTTTACAGTTTTTTGGCATTTTGATAAGCTTTGTTAGGAAGATTTTTCTTTTACATAATATAAGAAAGTGTTTAATTGTTTCTAACAACTCTTTATGACTACCATATTTTGTTAAACTATTACCTCTAATTTGTATATCTGGAATGGTCATACGTAATTTTATGATTATCAACATTAGATCTACTAATATTTAATTAACTCTACTTCATTATTAAAAACATGACTAAAACACAAGAAATAAGATGGCTTTTAAGCATCGTATAAATTAATTTTTAATCCGTAAGTCTTTAAAGTCTACTTCTATAGAAAATATACGCTTTTAATGTTTTATGCATACTTTGATTACTGCATTAACTTAACGGAGAATTTCTAACAAAAGAAACACAGATCATTTAAAAAATTAACTTACATGAATGCAATCCTTAATGCAAGGATTTAAATTAATTTGCTTATCCTAGTAGGTGATAAACAATATGTAACCTTCTATCTTAAAAAGGTAGAATTAGATAGCATGAGGACGTAACAAAGTAATATGTCGACAGATGCTTACAATACATTTTCCGGTGTACTATGAAAACACATACCTTATATTAAGGAAAAAAAATAATCATTTAAAAAAATATATTGTTTTAGTAAATGGGATTCTCTATGTATTCATTATTAGACGCCGCTATTTATTTTCAGGCGTCTTTCATATTTTATTGACCGGAAAGTGTGTTCCTAATAACTACACAATTGTCATATCTTAAACATTCTTAAAGGGATGTATGGCGAAGGCTATCATGGGTTTCCACTTGGTTCAACGGTCATTGTAAAAGTTTGTGAAATCTTTGGAGTATTGTATTTATTGGATATTGCATATTGTATTTCTGTACATTCCGATTCTTACAAAATGTACCGAAAAAATAAGATTGCAGACCCCTGTGGTGACTAAAAAACACTATTCTTACAGAAGTAATGACGCGTGTGAATAATAATAATAATAAATTAGATGGTATTCTCTACCCTATTTCTATAACAAAATTTGATTGTATTATAACACTGATCTGGTTCTCGATAAAACCCTAGGCTCATAACGATAAACGAAATACGGCTAAACCAAATCTACCACCATATTTTAAAAACAAATCTAGATGGAATTCGAGCTATTCGTCGCATTTACGCTTAAAAGAAAGACTGCCATAGAATTTTTGTAAAATTTGATGTCATGTGTGTTACATAACTACAATATTATTTATATTTATAATTGTATTTGAGATTAAATCATTTACCAACAAAAAAATTACCCAAGCAAACAATAAAAGTAATTGAATTAAGAAGAGTGCATTTAATAATAAAGATATGTTTATATATAAAAAGTTGAATATAATTTTAGTGCATTAAATAACAAAGATATCATTTTATATTGTAACGACTATAAATATCTTTGATATGCATATATTTTGAACCATACCATCTTATTCTCTACAACAGAGCTATTGAAATGTAATTTTCTACTTAAGATGTTTTATTAACATTCTTTGAAAAGTAGACGGGTTAGTTCTTTATGCAAGAGAAATTTCTACAACATGTTGCTTTTCATAGGGTTCCATTATTTATTCAAGTAAATCTTGGTGCTTTCTTAACGCTTTGATGGTACACTATGAACAATCAACATGTTATGGAAAATTTCATATTTTATATTTGAGGGCGAAAGGGTATTTATCGGTAAGGATACATAAAAAAATTGGTATATTTTTCTCACAATTGCTACAAATTATATAACACATTGTTTCTCTACTATAATTGACAAGAACGAAATTTTAGTTTTCGAATTACACACATGATAACTTTAATATATACCCACAAGTTTGTTAGTGATTGTTGTAAAACCGACGGTTTGAGAACAAGCTACATGCATAAAGGTACATTTTTTGTGTTTTTCCTAACCACACATACATCACTAAATTTGTTTTCTTGATTTAAATTATGTTGTTTTAGTAATATATTGTAATAAAATAAATTTTAACTATAAGTATTATGTTTTCTAACTTCATTTAGTAATTTTGAGTTTGATTTAAGCTTTGTGTCACACCCTGACTTTTGCGGAAGCATGATTATGATGTGACTTTCTTAATATCATTGCATTCAATCATAAAAACAACTAAATGATAAAAACCATAGATTGTCATCCATTAGATAAGTTTAAAAACATCACAAACATCATTGTTTAAACAACGAATTCAAATTTACGTTGTACAAACCATACGAATTGTTTAGTGTTCCAGAAGGACTCATCAAAAGACTCTAAGTAAAATCAGGCTTTGGCAGATGTGTCTCGTCCAGGATTAAGACACACTCACCAAACCTTAAGACAACAGATGACATCCTTTATTCGCAACTTGAAACATCCAACGCCCGCCAGATCCACATTCTTTATTCCCTGAAATACATGTATTTTGAAAACATCAACAAAAGTTGAGCGAGTTCGTGTGTTTGTTTGTGTGTATGAATAAACCTTTGAAATCATTGTAAGTAAGTTTGTAAATCCCGGTATGAAAGCAACAAGGAAAAACAGATCACCAATGGTTTGCAAGGCCATTGATATGTGTGAAGTGATGCAGGAAAGCTCAAACCTAGCAGACTTTGCACCAGGCTTCCGGCTGTAAGACATAGTCAACCCATGGGCCAAACCCTGGTCCAACATGAGCGGGGCTCGCTACACCCAAATAGATCAATCACTCATGTCCCTCGGTCCTACAAAAAGGATTGATGGCCTTAAACGTCAAACCCACCACTCACATGATCTAGAAGTACCCTTCCTTAGCTAACCATACCAATTAGTAACGTTTGTAAACAAGTGTAACATGTACTTCACCCCCGAAGTTACAAAACTGAAAACAATTAAAAGAAAAGGGGGTCACGAACTCACAGTCTTGCGTCTTCAGTCACCGTAACTCAAGCTTCTTCGGGTAAACACGACTACCTACAACGTACTATGATCTATTAGACGAGCGGGTCATGCCTTGACTTAGTATTAATGTCTTTGAGTTACGTTTCTTTGTATCTTTGGTATTATTCCAAGTTATATAATTATTTGTTAAAATAAGTAATATTTTAACTTAAATTATATTTACTAAATTTTGGAATAATTGTTAAAACAATATTAATGTAACTTAATACTTCCCAAGTATTTATACTTGTACTTCCTTCCCAAGGATGGGGGAATTTGTATTCGTATTCTTATACTTGTATATTTTTGCCATGTATTAGGGTCGTATTCCGGCGTGTATTTATACGTACGAGAATACGTATCTTCATGTAATTATTAAGTATCCGTATACTTAATGTTATATTAACTTTTCCGGAATAATATCCTTAATAAAGGTCCATATATATTTCCAAAATATACATTTTAAAATCATTACGTAGAAAAATTATTCAATATTTTTCCTTGGCAAAAATATTTGTATTTTCATTTAAGTTCCAAAATAATATATTTTCAAGTCTAACTTAGAAAATATGTATAAACTCATTTTCTCCAAAAATGATATATTTCATATTTATATGAGAAAATATATCTTTAATCCCAATAATATTGTATTTTATGTTTGTGTAAGAAAATATATATTTCTTAAAAATAATATATTTTCTAAAATTTCCACGAAAATATATATTCATACATGCCAAAATAATATATTTTTCCCTTGTCAAAAATATGATATAACCTTGTAGTAATTGTAAAAATCATATTTTTGTTTCCTCGGTGTCCAAAATCTTATTTACCAAAAATATACTTGCGAGTGAATTTCCGGAATATTCTTGTGAGTTATATTCCTTGGTTTGGTTTCACCAATATTTTGTGTACGACTTGTATATTTATTCCTTGGAATTTTTGGTAATATTTTGGATTGTAATTCTTGGTATTTTGATGTGTTATATTATTTCAAGCCCTAAAATAATATAACTAATACACAAAATATACAAATAATCACACACATGGTGTATTCTAAATATATATTTTCCTAATTACATATTTAGTCACTTTTATTTATAAAAACCTACCTCCAATATTTATATTTTTGTAACAAAAATTATGGCAAAGTTTATGTAACAGTTTATTGTTGAAAATACACTTGTAAGTGCATGTTTATAAAGATATTTTTCTAAGTGTTTGGGTTTTTAGAAAATTTTGCCATAGTTTCCCCTAAAAATAGAGGTTTCCATGCTTTCAAGCATATCATTTTCTTTTGTAAAAATCATCACAATCAATCCACAATTAACAATACACAACTTACACTTACCAATCTTGCAAAATCAATCATAATCTAACTACTTCATGAACTTGAATATTTGTAAAAATTTATAGGAACTTAATAGTGTCATTAGTAAGCCTTGTTACCTTCTAAAGTGTGATTGGTTCTTTCAAAACTTCATTTTTAAAGAATATAGATGTTTACAACTTGTGTTCATCATTTTTACAAATAATTTCTTATGAATTCTTCTTGTTACACAACTGTTTCTACACTCGTTTAACCACCAAAAATAAAGTTTGTTTATGTAAGAACCAAGATTAATTGAAACTTATATCTTTAACTTGGTTTCTTTAGAAATCCTTCATGAAATTCTTAGATCTATATGATTAACAACTTACTTTGATCATGATTTTTCAAGAAAACATTATGTTCCTTCAAGTTCATGCTTTATGTGTGGATGATCTATCATCCTACAACAATTTCTATTCTCACATCTTGCTAGATTATGTTTTCAATCATGATCTAGCAAGATCATATGATGATCTACATCATATTCATGAACAAACAACAATCAACAAACAAATCATCACAAAAACAACTTAGTTTCTTCATTAAACATGCTTATATTCAAGTTTCATTCTTGTGATCTTTAGTGTTCTTTAAGATTATGAGTATGATACTTCTTTTAACCACTAAAAATGGGAGTAAACTAGAAAGATCAAGACTCTTACCACTAGCACAAGGCTAGGGATGATCAAGTGAAGAAATGAGATGAATAAAAGCAAACAAGAGAGGTTCTTGAACTTCTGAAAGCTCCTAGCTCCTTTATGTTACCTTTAACATCCTTATATATGCTTAGATTGTATGAGATTGGATGAATGAAGGTGAGTGTATGGGGGTTTGGTTTCGGCCAAGAGCTCCAAGGGGTGAAGAGAAGCTTGTGTGTGTTTTGGTGTGTGTAAGTTATGAGCTTATGTCTTACATACTCTTTTATAAACCAAGTTCTCATGTTAACCCTTGTATAACATGTCCTAGAAATCACAACATAATCCATTATAATATTAAAATGAAAGCTTGAGGTATGGGAAGTGAGTATGGCCGATTACTAGGTGGGGGGGGGGGGTGTAGTAGGATAGGTTTAACTAGTTTAGTTAGTTTAAGGTTAAATTGTAAGAATCTAGTTAGTTATATTAGTTACTAGATATTTATAGGGTGTTATGATGTTCGGGGACCATAACTAGCTTGGAAATATTAAAACATTGCTTCTAGTTTAAATTTGATGTTTCGGGTAGTGTCCGGTTGTTCGGTTGGTTAATGGTTCGATAAAGTGCTAAACTTTGCAGTTTAGTGTGCTTTATGTACCCTTTTGTAACACTTTTGATTCACGACACTTAGGAAAGCATTCAGGACCATTTAACTATGTTTCTACATAAATTTAGATTGTTAAACTGCTGATTTATGCTGAATTTTGCTGTATTCAGCACTTTGGGTGAGTTTTAGGCACTTTCCGGCACTTAAACTATCACTTAGAAAGACAGTTTTGTGATCCTTACTTTCCTACACACTATACTAGTGTAGTACTTAGTTTCTGGCTCATTATGTGTCTCAATACACTGTCTGTCTATGTGCGGAGTTCTGTCAGCATTTTCCTGGTTTATCAGATAACTGTGCTAACTGTACTTAGTGCATCATTTGAGGCATTAAAGCTTCCATGCAATATTGGTATGACATTGAACAACGTATGATGCATATGTATGTATATGGCAGTAATCAGACAGCAGTTAATTGCAATTCAGCACAGTCATTAAGCACTAATCATGGTTAATTAATTGTACGGATACCTGGATTTTTGACAGTTTTCACATTCTCCCCCTGTTAAGAAAATTTCATCCCGAAATTTTAAGCTCTACTACTAGCTGCAGGGGTGTTAGGGAATAAATGCTGGTACTTAGCTTTCATGCGGTCCTCACGCTCCCAAGTAAACTCTGGGCCGTGACGCGCGTTCCATCTAACCTTGACGAGGTTAACACTACTCCTCCGAGTCTTGTTAACTTTCCAGTCAGTAACCTCAACAGGTTCTTCGGTAAAGTGGAGAGTGTCGTCAATGTGAACTTCATCAGCAGGGATGATCACTGTTTCTTGAGTTGGACTCTTCTTTAGATTAGATACATGGAATGTATCATGAACACCATTCAATTCCGCTGGTAGTTCCAACTTATAAGCCACAGGACCAATCCTTTCCAGGATTTTGAACGGTCCAATAAATCGCGGGTTTAACTTCCCACACTTCCCAAAGCGTGCTACACCCTTCCAAGGTGAGTGTGACACCAGAGCAGAATCCGCGACAATCTTGATTTCCTCACCTCATTCCTCAGTGCTTACTTGCCAAATTTCGGGACGAAATTTCTTTCAAGTTAGGGATGATGTGACAACCTGAACTTTCAAGGTCAGTGTCCTTTATTTGCGCGATCATATTCTTGTCATTTCCCTTCCATACTTCTTGCAATGATAAAATGTGTAAGTACTTATGTTGTATGATTAACCATTCACGTAACTGTTAAACGTTTTGGTACTTGCTTTGTATATATGGGTCGCACAAACTCACCTAGCACCCGTACACTTTGGGCCGGAGGCACATCCGGTGTTCTATCACGAGGCCCACACTTGTGGGTGTTGGACCGCTCATGAACCAACCGGACAGAAGTCCAGTAGCAACGCAATTCAAGTGGATTTGGCCCATGTGTTTCGATTAATTATAGGTTGTTGATTTACGACTCATACCCACCGGTCTACTAGTCATACACCGGAACTAGAATCTAGGCCCAACTTGTTGTGTTTAAACCAATTATATCAAGGTTATCGGCCCATTAGTGCATCACTTTGCTATATTACGTACACCTAGGTAATATCTCACATTATCACCACAAGAAACCCTAGCCTCTCTCTCTCCCAAGGATCGCGTATAACAGGAAGAACCCCCCTAACGATCTGTGCTCCTTCCAACTTTCGGTTAGTATTCAATATGTTATTAAAACCGTCTTGTTGATAGGTTATCTAGGTGAATCTATGTGCTGATAACATGTATATTGTATAATCGAAATTTTCATGCATAACTGATATTATCTTAGAGTGTTGAATGTTAACTCTTGAACTAGTTGGTACGTAATTAAAGTTGATTAGATCTGGTATGCTTGTGATCATGAATTGATGATCAATAATTCCGTATGGTAACTTGCGTATAGATGGATAATATTTTGAGTATGAAACAATAACATATTAACTGTTGGTGAATTACTAGGATTCATGCAACTCTAGCTCTTATTAGTGATGATGCTAGACTTAGTGGATACACAGAAAATCACGTGAATATATTTGATTAGTGTAAATCTAGTTCAGTTGTGCGGCCCAATGATATTAGAGGATTGTGAATTGTACAGTAGGTTGTCATGTGTGTCTTGAGTCTTTGTGGGGAGCACATGACTGATTAGGTTGATTTTAGTGATGGATGTTTATGAGCATGCTAATAAAACAATGATGCTTGTTGTTATTGATGTTTATTGTTAATGATATCTACTGATGATGATGCTCACTGTTAATGATGCTATCTATGACCAAGTGACTTAAGTAGGCCTTTACATCTAGCACACATAACTGTTAAGCGTTATTACGGAACATACATACAAACTATGGACTTGTTAGAGTCATATAACTGCTGTGTGTTATTCAGAAACTGGTAGTTGAGTACATGTTACGATTATAAATGCAAATTCATACATTTTGAACGCAAACTGATTCCATGTGTGCGTGAATACGCTAGGCTGTGATTGATTAATTGTGATCAAGTAGTTAAGCAATACCGAGCAAACCGAGGTGAGTTCACTGCTCTTTTCTCAAGCATGCATCCCGGGGGAGGGATAACGGGTAACGTTCCATAAAGGAATGCGTGATAACGGGATGTTGTGTTATGTACTCAGTATCTATCTCGTAAGACCCCTTGACACTACCGGCAGTTGCGAAAGGTAACGGGGTATTTAGTTGATAGCGCTATTAGGTTTGGCACCCTCACACCGTCCCAGAAAGACGGGCATGAACTAATTACCTTAAAACATGATCAACGTTTTGATAGAGACGTTGGAGGTTGGGCAGACATATCTTGTAGCTATTCGGTAATCGAGTAATAACAACATCAAAACAGCGAAACGACATATCATCTGGTTAACTGTTTTACACACGTGAATGATAACTAACTCGGTAAACAAAACTTTGAACTCACCAGCGTAGTCTGACACACTTGTTTACATGCTTGTAGGTCGTTAGCTGAGGTACACTTGGACTTGCTATCTGAAGTGGCTGGAGTGGGCATGGTCATGACTGGGCGTTTTATTTATGATACTTTATGATACACTGTTGGGTTTTAAACTATTTACTTTTGCTTCCGCTGGTTACTTGGTTTTATTTCACTTGCAAACAGTATTTCCTTTATCAACGAGTACTTTATTATTTTATTGAACATGTTTGATATGATTAGTGGCTCTTTGTTGAATAGTCGCACTTCTAATAGGGACATACCCTAGGTGGGAATTTGGGGGTGTGACAGTTTGGTATCAGAGCCACTGGTTATAGAGAACTTGGTTTTAAAAACGTTTTCATAAAACCAGACTATAACCGAATTGATCCAAAAATCGACCATGACACTCAGCTTCAGATTGCAAGGTTCGTTTCTCATTACTTTATGCATTACTTGTCTAGTAATCACACATTCATAGCATGCATGACACGACATGTTAGATATCATAGCACAGTGATAGTGTAACACGACTTTTCGAATTTTGTGAACCCTAATTATGTAGTACATGTCTCTGTGTTGATTCGATGCGGGAGAAACTTCGAGCATAAGTTAAGAGGCATTGAGATGAGCATGCAAACCGCCTTATTATCATGGGTGCACACATAATAATAACGCGAGGTGCATGTAATTCCCAATGAGGCTTAACAAGTGTGAGAGGGATTCTTTCCTATTGTGTGAACTTGGTAGTCTGTATACTTTAATGTGATACCAGATTTTACTCCGTCTTCGACTCCTAAATTCGTTCCCTTTCCCTATATAGAATCATGAACGGCCGTGGCGGACGTGGTGGTGGACGTGGAGGTGGCCGCGGTGGTGGACGCGGAGCTGGTAACATCAATATGACTCAGGCACAGTTGACCAATCTGATCAATGCGAGTGTGGCTGAGGCATTGGCAGCCTATCAGGCTGGTACATTTCGTGTCAAAATCCCCTATATACTCGTGTCTTATGCACATTTCTTACCCTTGTATTGTATTCCTTTACGTCCATTAGGTCAGCCAGCGCAACAGAACAACCCGCCCGTCTGCACGTTCAAGATGTTTATGGACTGCAAACCACAGACTTTCAGTGGGACCGAAGGGGCTGTGGGATTGCTGAGATGGTTTGAGAAGGCCGAGTCTGTTTTTGCTATGTGTAACTGTCCTGCTGGAGATAGAGTGAAATTTGCTTCGGGCACTCTCGAGGATGCCGCACTGACATGGTGGAATGCCCAGGTTCAGCTGTTGGGTATTGAGGAGGCAAACGCCACCACTTGGGATGATTTTAAGGAGTTAATTAGGGAGGAGTACTATTCTTGGGACGACATTCAGAAGTTAGAGAATGAGTTCTATAATTTGAAAATGGAAGGGTCAGAGATAGAGGCTTACACGAGGAGGTCCAACGAGTTAGCAATTTTATGCCCCAATCTGTCTAGACCTGCACCTCGAAGAATCGAACTGTATCTCAAGGGGTTGGCTCCAGAAGTTAAGGGTTACGTCACCGCAGAAAACCAAAACAATCTGGCACAGGTTGTCCAAATGGCACACAAGATTACTGATCAAGAGGTCGAGCGCGGCAATTTACCGGCTCGCAAATCTGCCACTACCTCTACTACTACAGCTCCAGCCACTACTCCTGCCACTGACGGTAAGCGTAAGTGGAATGATGTGGACAAGGGGTCCAATTCAGTGCAGTCACAGAAGAAATCAGACACTGGTAGTGCTCGCAACTTTAGTCAGTCTTCTTCTGTTAATCAAAATCAAGGTTCATATACCGGGAAGAAGCCACAATGCAACAAATGTGGTTATCATCACTTCGGGCAGTGTGCTCGCACTTGTCGTAGGTGCGAGAAGGTGGGCCACAAGGCCAAGGATTGCAGGGCTCCGCAGCCCAAACAGCAGACTCAGCAGTATCAGCGACAGTAGGGGCAGCCACCACAGCAGAATCAGGGGTTTAGGAAGGGATGTTATCAGTGTGGGGCCGAGGGTCATATCAAGAGAGACTGTCCTCAGTTGAATCAAAACGTGGGCAACAATAACAACACTAGGAACAACGCTGGGAACAATGGGGGCAATGTGGCGCGTGGGCGCGGGTTTACGATTGGAGCTGGCGAGGCGAGGAACGACGGCAATGTAGTTACTGGTACGTTTTCAGTGAATGGTTCCTTTGCTTCTATTTTATTTGATTCGGGTGCCGATTGGAGTTATGTATCCTTGGAGTTTAGTAGTCGTTTAGGATTGAGTCCCACCCCTCTTGCTACTAAACATATAGTAGAGATAGCTAATGGAAACACAATTGAAGCTTCGCATGTTATTACTGGTTGCAAATTAGATCTCCTGGGTCAAGTGTTCGACATTGACCTACTCCCTATCACTCTTGGAAGCTTCGATGTGGTTGTTGGCATGGATTGGTTGTCTAAGCATCAGGCAGAAATTCTTTGTAAAGAGAAAATCGTGCGTGTTCCTCTCCCTAGTGGAGAATCTTTAACAGTTCAGGGTCATTGTAGTGGTGCTACAGTTAGTATTATTTCAGCTATGAAGGCTCTGAGGTGTTTTCGTAAGGGCTATCCTTCTATATTAGCTCTTGTCACTGACTCACAAACTGACGAAAGGAAACTCGAAGATCTTCCAGTGGTTCGAGAGTTTCCTGATGTTTTTCCTGAAGAACTTCCTGGTTTACCTCCACATCGTCAAGTGGAATTTCAGATTGATCTCCAACCAGGAGCAGCACCGATTGCTCGTGCTCCTTATCGCCTTGCACCAGGAGAGTTACAGGAGTTGTCAAACCAACTCCAAGAGCTATTGGATAGGGGCTTTATTCGACCTAGCTCGTCACCTTGGGGAGCCCCTGTGTTGTTCGTGAAGAAGAAAGATGGGTCCTTCCGTATGTGCATTGACTATCGTGAGCTCAACAAAGTGACAGTCAAGAACCGTTACCCTTTACCACGTATCGACGACTTGTTTGACCAGCTGCAAGGGTCAAGCTTTTATTCTAAGATCGATTTGAGGTCAGGTTATCATCAAGTACGGGTCAGAGAGGAGGATGTACCCAGAACCGCTTTTTGAACGCGGTATGGCCACGATGAGTTCTTGGTTATGCCATTTGGGATGACCAACGCACCAGCGGTCTTCATGGATCTCATGAACCGCGTGTGCAAACCTTACCTTGACGACTTCGTTATCGTTTTCATTGACGACATTTTGATCTACTCCAAGAACAAGGAAGACCACAAGCGCCATCTTCGTCTTATTTTGGAGCTCCTGAGGAAGGGGCAGTTGTACGCAAAGTTTTCTAAGTGTGACTTCTGGATTCGGGAAGTACACTTTCTCGGGCACATCGTTAACGAAATGGGTATTCATGTGGATCCTGCCAAGATCGATGCTATTCGAAATTGGGCGGCACCAAAGAATCCTTCGGAGGTGCGTCAATTTCTTGGTCTTGCGGGATATTATCGTCGGTTTATTCGAGATTTTTCTAAGATTGCTCAACCCCTCACCACCCTGACTCAAAAGAAAGTTGTTTATTCTTGGGGATCGAAACAAGAAGAAGCTTTTCAGCTCTTAAAGCAGAAGTTGTGCAGCGCACCGATTCTATCTCTACCAGAGGGTACTGAAGATTTTGTGGTTTATTGTGATGCGTCTATTCAGGGTCTCGGCTGTGTGTTGATGCAGCGAGACAAGGTGATAGCTTATGCTTCTCAACAGTTGAAGGTACACGAGAAGAACTACACGACACACGACCTGGAGTTAGGAGCCGTAGTCTTTGCGTTGAAGATTTGGAGGCATTACCTGTACGGTACCAAGTGTACCGTCTATACCGATCACAGGAGTTTGCAACATATCTTCGACCAGAAGGAGTTGAATATGCGGCAACGTCGTTGGATTGAGCTTTTTAATGATTATGAGTGTGCTATCAAGTATCATCCGGGTAAGGCTAATGTTGTAGTAGATGCTCTTAGTCTCAAGGAACCGAAACAGAAGCGTGTTCGTGCCCTACAGCTTACTATTCACTCTGATTTACCTGCTCAGATTCGTTCAGCTCAGATTGAAGCATTAAAGGAAGAAAATATCGAAGCTGAAGGATTACGAGGTCTACACAAGAAGAAGTTCGAGCAACGGTCTGATGATATCTACTACTTCATGGAACGGATATGGGTTCCTTCATTTGGTAATCTTCGAGAGCTTGTGATGGACGAAGCACACAAGTCACGATATTCTATTCATCCAGGGTCCGATAAGATGTACCAGGACCTCAAGGTTTTGTATTGGTGGCCGAACATGAAAGCTATTATTGCTACCTACGTGGGTAAGTGTTTGACCTGTGCTAGGGTCAAGGCAGAGTACCAGAAACCTTCGGGTCTACTTCAGCAGCCAGAGATACCCATGTGGAAATGGGAACAGATCGCTATGGATTTTGTTACGGGGTTACCTAGAACACAGGCTGGGAACGATACTATATGGGTGATTGTCAACCGTCTCACAAAGTCAGCACATTTCCTAGCAATCAAGGAGACAGATAAGTATTCGCAGCTCGCAGTAGTGTACCTTAAAGAAGTGGTTTCTAGGCACGGGGTGCCGACTTCTATTATTTCTGATCGAGATCCTCGTTTTACTTCGGAGTTATGGCAGGCTATGCATAAGTCGTTTGGCTCGCGTCTCGATATGAGTACTGCGTATCACCCACAGACCGACGGTCAGAGCGAGCGCACTATTCAGACACTTGAAGACATGTTGAGAGCGTGTGTTATTGATTTTGGGAAGGGTTGGGAGAGACATTTGCCATTAGTAGAATTCTCCTACAACAATAGTTACCACACTAGCATCAAGGCAGCTCCGTTTGAGGCATTATACGGGAGGAAGTGTCGTTCACCTCTCTGTTGGGCTGAAGTGGGTGACAGTCAGATTTCAGGTCCCGAGTTGGTATTAGAGACATCAGAGATGATTGTGAAAATCAGGGAACGTATGGCAGCAGCTCGTGATCGTCAAAAAGCTTATGCTGATAAACGTAGCAAGGAAGTAGTGTTCGAAGTGAATGATCGAGTTATGTTGAAAGTTTCACCGTGGAAGGGCGTTGTACGTTTTGGAAAGCGTGGCAAGCTTAATCCACGCTACGTTGGGCCATTTAGAGTTCTTGAGCGCATCGGTACAGTGGCTTACAAGCTAGAATTACCTGCTGAGCTGGGTAATGTTCACGATGTCTTCCACGTTTCGCAGTTGAAGAAGTGTTTTGCAGACGACCCGCTAGTGGTACCATATCAAGAGTTGAAGATCGACGACAAGTTGCAGTTTGTCAAAGAACCTGTCGAGATCATGGATAGGGAGGTCAAAGTGCGTAAGCATAGTCGCATACCGATTGTTAGAGTCCGTTGGAACTCGCGGCGTGGACCGGAGTTCACATGAGAGCGAGAAGATCAAATGAAGCTCAAGTATCCTCACCTTTTCCCTAAAGACAAACCAGAATCTAGTAAAGCTGGTGAATCTCGGGACGAGATTCCTCTTCAAGTTGGGGATGATGTGACACCAGAGCAGAATCCGCGACAATCTTGATTTCCTCACCTCATTCCTCAGTGCTTACTTGCCAAATTTCGGGACGAAATTTCTTTCAAGTTAGGGATGATGTGACAACCTGAACTTTCAAGGTCAGTGTCCTTTATTTGCGCGATCATATTCTTGTCATTTCCCTTCCATACTTCTTGCAATGATAAAATGTGTAAGTACTTGTGTTGTATGATTAACCATTCACGTAACTGTTAAACGTTTTGGTACTTGCTTTGTATATATGGGTCGCACAAACTCACCTAGCACCCGTACACTTTGGGCCGGAGGCACATCCGGTGTTCTATCACGAGGCCCACACTTGTGGGTGTTGGACCGCTCATGAACCAACCGGACAGAAGTCCAGTAGCAACGCAATTCAAGTGGATTTGGCCCATGTGTTTCGATTAATTATAGGTTGTTGATTTACGACTCATACCCACCGGTCTACTAGTCATACACCGGAACTAGAATCTAGGCCCAACTTGTTGTGTTTAAACCAATTATATCAAGGTTATCGGCCCATTAGTGCATCACTTTGCTATATTACGTACACCCTAGGTAATATCTCACATTATCACCACAAGAAACCCTAGCCTCTCTCTCTCCCAAGGATCGCGTATAACAGGAAGAACCCCCCTAACGATCTGTGCTCCTTCCAACTTTCGGTTAGTATTCAATATGTTATTAAAACCGTCTTGTTGATAGGTTATCTAGGTGAATCTATGTGCTGATAACATGTATATTGTATAATCAAAATTTTCATGCATAACTGATATTATCTTAGAGTGTTGAATGTTAACTCTTGAACTAGTTGGTACGTAATTAAAGTTGATTAGATCTGGTATGCTTGTGATCATGAATTGATGATCAATAATTCCGTATGGTAACTTGCGTATAGATGGATAATATTTTGAGTATGAAACAATAACATATTAACTGTTGGTGAATTACTAGGATTCATGCAACTCTAGCTCTTATTAGTGATGATGCTAGACTTAGTGGATACACAGAAAATCACGTGAATATATTTGATTAGTGTAAATCTAGTTCAGTTGTGCGGCCCAATGACATTAGAGGATTGTGAATTGTACAGTAGGTTGTCATGTGTGTCTTGAGTCTTTGTGGGGAGCACATGACTGATTAGGTTGATTTTAGTGATGGATGTTTATGAGCATGCTAATAAAACAATGATGCTTGTTGTTATTGATGTTTATTGTTAATGATATCTACTGATGATGATGCTCACTGTTAATGATGCTATCTATGACCAAGTGACTTAAGTAGGCCTTTACATCTAGCACACATAACTGTTAAGCGTTATTACGGAACATACATACAAACTATGGACTTGTTAGAGTCATATAACTGCTGTGTGTTATTCAGAAACTGGTAGTTGAGTACATGTTACGATTATAAATGCAAATTCATACATTTTGAACGCAAACTGATTCCATGTGTGCATGAATACGCTAGGCTGTGATTGATTAATTGTGATCAAGTAGTTAAGCAATACCGAGCAAACCGAGGTGAGTTCACTGCTCTTTTCTCAAGTATGCATCTCGGGGGAGGGATAACGGGTAACGTTCCATAAAGGAATGCGTGATAACGGGATGTTGTGTTATGTACTCAGTATCTATCTCGTAAGACCCCTTGACACTACCGGCAGTTGCGAAAGGCAACGGGGTATTTAGTTGATAGCGCTATTAGGTTTGGCACCCTCACACCGTCCCAGAAAGACGGGCGTGAACTAATTACCTTAAAACATGATCAACGTTTTGATAGAGACGTTGGAGGTTGGGCAGACATATCTTGTAGCTATTCGGTAATCGAGTAATAACAACATCAAAACAGCGAAACGACATATCATCTGGTTAACTGTTTTACACACGTGAATGATAACTAACTCGGTAAACAAAACTTTGAACTCACCAGCGTAGTCTGACACACTTGTTTACATGCTTGTAGGTCGTTAGCTGAGGTACACTTGGACTTGCTATCTGAAGTGGCTGGAGTGGGCATGGTCATGACTGGGCGTTTTATTTATGATACTTTATGATACACTGTTGGGTTTTAAACTATTTACTTTTGCTTCCGCTGGTTACTTGGTTTTATTTCACTTGCAAACAGTATTTCCTTTATCAACGAGTACTTTATTATTTTATTGAACATGTTTGATATGATTGGTGGCTCTTTGTTGAATAGTCGCACTTCTAATAGGGACATACCCTAGGTGGGAATTTGGGGGTGTGACAGTGAGACTTTTAACAACACCATATCTCCCACTTCGAATTCCAAAAGCTCTTTTGTCCGCATAGCTCTTTTGTCGATCACGAGCCGCCTTAATGCGCTCTCAGATCTGTATGATCTTATCTGTCGTTTCTTGGACCAATTCGGGACCAACCAGCTGTCTATCGCCTGCATCTGCCCAACATAATGGCGATCGACACTTACGTCCGTAGAGGGCTTCAAATGGTGCAGCTTGAATGCTTGTATGGTAGCTGTTGTTATAGGAGAACTCAACCAAAGGCAGGTGAGTGTCGCAACTGCCACCCAAGTCCATTACGCAAGCTCGTAACATATCTTCTAATGTCTGAATCGTTCTCTCACTTTGGCTGTCCATCTGTGGGTGAAATGCGGTGCTTAAATTCAACCATGAACCAAACGCTTCTTGGAAAGATTGCCAAATCCTTAACACAAATATCCCATCTCTATCAGATATAATCGAGATAGGCACTCCATGACGTGCGACTATCTCCCTTAAGTATAGCTCAGCTTGCTTACTAGTGTTATCCTTTTCTCTGATAGGCAAAAAGTGCACAGACTTTGTCAAACGGTCTACGATTTCCCAAATCGTATCATGACCTCTGGGCGTCTTTGGAAACTTGGTTATAAAATCCATCGAGATCTGCTCCCACTTCCACATGGGTATCTCATGTTGCTGTAGGAGTCCTGAAGGCTTCTGATACTCGGCCTTCACCTTGGCGCAAGTCAGACATTTTCCAACATAAGTTGCAACATCACCTTTCAATCTCGGCCACCAATAGAAATCCTTCAAATCTTGGTACATCTTTTCCGATCCTGGGTGGATCGAGTACCTTGATTCATGAGCTTCATCAAAAATCACATCTCTAAGACCACCAAAGAGGGGAACCCAAATTCTTCCCATGAAACACAAAGTTCCTTCCTCATAGGGTACCAACTGGTTCTCCATCCCACGGAGATATTCATCCTTAAGATGTTCCTTCTTAAGAGCTTCTCTCTGTGCAGCACGAATGCGCAACGAGAGGTCTGTTTGAATGATCATCTCCAAAGCCCTAACCCTTATGGGCTTAATCCTATCTTTTCGACTCAAGGCGTCTACCACCACATTTGCCTTTCATGGGTGATATTTGATTTCGCAATCATAATCGTTTAATAACTCAACCCATCGTCGTTGTCTCATATTAAGTTCTTTCTGGTCGAATATGTGCTATAGGCTCTTGTGATCTGTAAAGATCGTGCATCGGGTACCATACAAGTAATGTCGCCAAATCTTCAAAGCAAACAACACTGCGCCTAATTCTAGATCATGTGTGGTGTAGTTTTTCTCATGAACCTTCAACTGGCGTGATGCATAAGCGATAACCTTCTGGCGCTGCATAAGCACACAGCCTAATCCTTGACGCGAGGCGTCACAGTACACCACGAAGTCATCGGTGCCTTCGGGTAGGGATAGGTCGCAAAGCTTATTCTTCAACAACTGAAAAGCTTCTTCTTGTTTATCTCCCCATTCATACTTCTTATCCTTTTGAGTGAGGGAGGTCAGCGGTTGAGCGATATTTGAAAAATCCTCGATGAATCGGCGATAATACCCAGCTAAACCTAGAAACTATCAGATCTTGGTTGGCGTCTTCGGATTTTCCAAATTCTTGATCGCCTCGATCTTAGTGCGATCCACGTGGATTCCATCTTTATTCACTATGTGACCGAGGAATTGTACCTCACGCAACCAGAACTCGCACTTCAAGAACTTTGCATACAGTTTCTCCTTTTTTAGCAGCTCTAAAATAGCTCTAAGGTGTTGCTCATGTTCTTCCTTCGTTCTTGAATAGATCAAAATATCATCGATAAACATAATCACGAATTTATCTAGATATGGCTTGCAAACTCGGTTCATCTGATCCATAAATACTACAGGCGCGTTTGTCAAACCAAACGGAATCACTAGAAACTCGTAATGTCCATAACTTGTCCTAAAGGCAGTCTTTGGTATACTCTCTTCTTGAATTCTCAGATGGTGATAACCTGATCGAAGATCGATCTTGGAGTAGTAACTTGAACCTTGAAGTTGATCGAAGAGGTCATCAATCCTCGGTAAGGGATATCGATTCTTGATGGTCAACTTGTTCAGCTCTCGGTAGTCGATGCACATCCGGAAACTACTGTCCTTCTTTTTAACAAACAGAACTGGAGCTCCCCAAGGCGAGAAGCTTGGCCTAATGAATCCCTTGTCCAAAAGCTCTTGAAGTTGCGTCGACAGCTCTTGCATCTCGGAAGGCGCAAGTCGATAGGGTGCCTTGGCTACGGGCACGACACATGAAACCAAGTCAATATGGAATTCGACTTGTCGTTGGGGCGGTAATCCTGGAAAATCTTCAGGAAAGATTTTAGGATATTCCCTCACCACCAGGATATTTTCCAGCTTCGGCTCTTCAGCTTCCTTATGAACAAGGTGAGCCAAAAAGGCAACACATCCTTTCTACAAAAACTTTCGTTCCTTTAAACAGCTGATAACTTTCTACAAAGGCTTATCATGCTTTTCTCCGTGAACTACAATTGTCTCTCCATTCACCAATGGAATGCAGATAACCTTCTCATGACATACGATCTCAGCTCGGTTACTTGATAACCAATCCATTCCGACTACCACGTCAAAACTTCCCAATTCAACCGGTTGAAAATCGAGCGTAAACTCATGCTCTCCGAGCTCTATTACACAGGCTCTAATTACTTCGTTTGCCTCTACTTGCTTCCCATTAGCTAGCTCTATCGAGTACGGGATATCTAACTTACTAGCAAGTATCCCAATTATTTTCTTAAATTCTAGGGATGCGAAGCTATAATCGGCACCAATATCAAATAGCACAGATGCAAAGTGTTGGTTAATAGGGAACGTACCCGTAACTACGTTCGGATCCTGACGAGCTTCCCTAGCTCCAATGTTAAAGACTCTCCCCTGGGCTTGGTTGTTCTTTGGGCAATCTCTCTTGAAATGCCCGACATCTCCGCAGCTGAAGCATCTTTGCTTGTTTCCAGTACCACCTTGGTTGTTGTTTTGGTTGCGGTTTCCATTACCAACTTGATTTCCAGAACCACCTCGGTTCACATTACCACCACTTCCTCCTTGATTGTTGTTTCCACCTTGGTTTCTATTGCCATAACCGTTGCCACCACGGTTTCCACTTCCATTACCACTGTCTCTCTAGCCACCATTTCCACGACCAGTACCAGCCCAGCATGTCTCCTTCGAATGACCATTCTTTCCACAGCTTTCACACTTCCTAAACCTACACTGGCCGACATAATGGAACTGGCACACATCACACTTAGGCAAAGTGCCCATGTAACCTTTCCCTTTACTTTTCACACTTGCAACACCAGTCCTGACTTCGGCTGGTGGGTTCGTATCTCTTTTCTTGTTACCACTGTTGTTTCCCTGGGTACCCTTTTTGAAATTGGAGAACTTCCTCTTGTTCTCTCCTGATGACTCGATATGAGTCTCCTTCTTCTTGTTATTAGAAATTGAGAACTTGTTCAATCTAATCTCTTCCTCTGTCAGTGCTACGCTCAGATCAATGGCCTCAGTGATCGTTGGAGGCTTTGATGTCGTCACCATGCTCATGATTTGGGGTGCCAATCCCCAAATGAAACTTTTGATTCGCTTGAACTTCGGTTCTACCATGTAGGGGACAACGCGAGACAGGTCATGGAATCTCTGTACATACTCCGCAATCTTCGGACCATCCATCTTTAGATTCTAGAACTCGGTTTCCAACTTCTGAATCTCAGCCCTTGAACAGTACTTCTTGCGCATCAGCTCTTTCATCTCATCCCAAGTCATAGCATATGCAGCCTCTTCTTCCAGAGTCTGAACCTGAAGGTTCCACCATGATAGAGCTCCGTCTAGGAAAAGTCCAGAAATGTAGGTGACCTGGTGCTCAGGCGCACACTTTCTAATCCGCAGCACAGAATCTGTTTTCTCAACCCATCTAACGAACGCAACAGCACCTCCAGTGCCGTCAAAGCTCAGAGGCTTGTAGTCAAGGAACTGCTTGTAAGTACACCTTGAGCAAGCAACATCATTCGAAGAAAGCATTAGCAAACGCACATTGTCCAAACATATCGTGTTGTATCTTAAGTGACTTAAACATTACCGTGAGGTGGGTTATTTCTTGAGGTACCTCCGCTGTGTTCATAGCGTAAGGCCTCATGTTGTGCGATTGCTTGTGAAATCCGTTCATGCAGTTCTGCCTCTGTTGTGGGCAACTGAGTGTTCCTTCGAGGAGGCATCTTCTATAAAGAAGATTGTATAGGTCAGGTCTTACTCGTATAATAGATATATGTATATAATAGCGTTTGTCATAACAAGTAAGCATGCAATCATAGCATAAACAAGTAAATTAACAACGTATTTAATGAGAACATTACGATTGAGCTTTCCATTAATCATTGACCATAAATACAGTTACAGGTTTTACAAATGTATCGTACCAAAAGGGAACACAGGGTCACACTACCCTTGTCCAAAATGTCTATCAATCTACCATAAGTCATACAATCAAAAAGTGGTCTCCAAAAGGCTTCACTAGCTCAACTCAATAGCGGTGCTCTCATCAAAAGCATGTTACCTACGTAAAACCAAAAATCGTCTATGCTGATGGTGGTGGAGGAGAAGGTGGAGGAACAAAAAGCAAGCTGCGCACATGCGCTAGCTCCTCCTCAAGATCATAAACATGACGCAACAGATAACTGATATGCTGCTCAACAGTAAGAAATCGAGTATCAAACTCAGGAAATGGATTAAGCGGTGCCGGAGGATGTGAAAATGGGGATGGTGATGAACGAGAAACATATGCAGGCTGACACGGACATGGAAAAAGTCGCGGTATCGTCTCAAGCTCTAAAATCATGCGACTCATGATCTCATACTGAAGCTTCAATGATAAAAGTAACTCATCCCGTGTATAAATAGTAAAATGTGAGGGATGGTAGGGATCAGAAATCGGTATGGTGTACTGTGGGAACCATCTAAGTGGCTCATCTAGTGGTGAAGAAGTAAAATGAGCAGTTGGTGTAGACTGAGGCATGTGAGGAAAAGCTTTTGATATATGAGGGTCATGGATATGCTGCTGGCTAGAAGTGCCTTCCCCTGGACGGGGTACGAGTATATCCTGTAAGAAAACAATGGGCATGTCGACACGATGCACATCTGACTCAACTGGATGAAAAGAAGCAACATCAATAGGTGCAGTGCAGGTGCAAATGGAGAAGTAACTGGCTCAATAACAGGAGGGTCGGCAGGTGCCGGAACTGGATCTGGTATAAGTGGTGCAATGTCAGGTATGCCAAATGGAATAGGATCATGATCAGGTAAAGGTTCGGGTGCAGGCATCGGCTCAGGATCAGCAGGTGCATCAACGGGCTGATCATCAGGGACAAAATCAAGCTCAAGTCCAGGCTCAATGTCATGTGGAGGAATCGGTGCAGCTGACATAGTTGTATCATCATCAGAATCAGTGGTATAACGTCGCAAACCAACAGCCTGTAAGGCGGATGATGACACAGACTCAAAGGAATCTGGGACAAGATGTAAGCTAGTATCAGATGAAATCTCAATAACAGAAATCCCCAGAAGTGGAACGTCAACAACGTCCTCATCGAGCTCCCCATCGCCATGGGCATCATCAGGGGGACCATCAACAAACAAATCAAAATCATCCTCAAAAAGATCATCGAATGGCCAATCCTCAGGAGGAATGACCACTAAGGGAATAGGAGCGAGGATCAGTGCTACAATATGCTCACCATCGGGATGACCGATGATAAGATGATCGTGCACAGGAATAGGAATAACAAACGGATCCTCGTTCGAGATACCATCAGTGAGCGGTAAATCATCTCCGAAATCGGGCAGCGCAAAGGGCTGAAAATCGTCATTATCATCGGACATCATCTCTGGATCACTCTCGGTATCAGAAGTAAAGATCTCTGGGACAATCTCATCGTCAGAAACAATGGCCATAGGGTCGTGGTCATCGGACAGTCCGCTATCGGATGACGGCATGGTATCTGTAACATAAGAATCACCACATATTCACATATATCAACTACTAACGTCAAGCATGTAATCAATGACAAGGTAAACATGTAATCATGTATCCTTCCTAGTCTCCCAGACTAAACCTCCCAGTCTTCCAGACTAAACCTCCCAGTCTCCCAGACTGAACTTGTGATAACCCTCATAATTACAGGTATCCGTATGATTAATTAATATTAAATTGTGCTTAATTACAACTGATGACATAAATGCTTTATGATTTCTGCATCATACATACATGTGCATCACATTTCATACTGTCACACCATTAATTACATACAAACTTTAGTGACATACATGATGCACAAAGCATAGTTAGCACAGTGAGCGGATAACTCAGAAATATACTGACGGTGCCAGTACTTAGACAGACAGTGTTTTGAGACCCAGTATGGGCCAGGGACAAGGTACTACATTAGAATGGTGTGCACTTTAATGAACTGGTATCTAACCGAACAACCGGACATTACCCGGGACACCAAAATTTTGCCAGAAACATTGTTTTATTATTTTTGAACTAGTTATGGTCCCAAATACCCCAACACACTATAAAATATGTCATACACATATAACGCTAGATATTACACTTAACCTCCTAAATATTTACCTACTATCATCAAAAATTTACAATTAACCCCCCCCCCCCCCCCCACTTATTATTTACGGCCCAAAGGGGACCCGCCACCAAGATCACCATATCCCACTAGATTTCCTTCTAATATTTTATTTAGATTGTTGCTTGATATCTTGAACATAATATTAAGAAATCATTATAAGTATGGTGGAACATTCACAAGATCTTTCATTCTCTCACTTCAAAAGCTTACACCACCTCCCTCAACCTCTCTCTCTCCCTCTCAGCTCTACATATTGCCGCCACCACCACCACTTTGCCACCACCATTAATCCATTTTCAAGCTTAATTCAAGTGTTAGAAGGTGACTCTTGGAGCTTGAAACTTGTGGATCATCAAGGATTTCTCTTACTTGCTTTTACACACCAAATTTCATCATCTTTTTCGCAAGTGTTCTTCCCTAGCTTAAAGCTAGTAGTAAGATCTCTCTTAACTCTTGTTTACTTTCATTTTTATGGTTAAAAGATGTAGTATGATGAAAATCACAAGAACACTAAAAGACTTCAACAAGAATCATGAACATGAAACTTAAAGATGATGAAATCTTGTTAAAATAATGTTGATTAGAGCACACATAACTCTTGATTGTTGATTTCTTGATAATATGATGTTGATCATCATATGGAACTTTCTAAAGTATGATTAAAAACATGGTTTAACAAGTTAGAAGGTGATTATAGGTTTACATGAAATAATCATCTTCTTGATCAAACATGAACTTGAAAGTGAAATGATTTTCTTGTAAAGTGACAAACTAAGTGAACTAGTAAACTTGTAAATCCAAGAGTTATGAATGATTTTTCTAAAAGAAACCAAGTTAAAAATATGATTCTTGAAGGATCATGGTTTTTATTAAACTTACATGATTTTTAGTGGAAAGACAAATAAATAAACCCTAGAGAAACAAGAAAATGCTATGGATAAACATTTTTGTAAATTATGTTTACAAGTTGTAAACACCAAACCTTTGCAAGAATGAGATTTTAAAAGAAGTAAACACACTTTGGAGGGTAACTAAACCCACTAAACACTTTACCAAGTTACTACGCATTTTTATGAAAAATCAAGTTCATGTTACTATGTAAAGTGTATTGTTTTTACACTTGGTAAGTGTAAAATGGTTAGTGAATCATTGTTGATTGTTTGAATGATTTTTGGAAAAGAAAATGATATGCTCATATAGCATGGACACCTCCGTTGTTAGGGGAAACTATGGCGAAATTTTCTAAAAATATAAACACTTAGAAATTATTTTCTAGACAAGTGTTTACTAGTGTATTTTAAAATAATATAACTTAACAAATACCATGAGAATTACAACTCCAAAATAATACCAAAAATTACAAGGAATAAATAATTAAGTTACACACTTGTTATTGTGGAACCAAACGCTAAAATGTAACTTATGAAATATTCCGGAACATACTTTTACAAATATATTTTTGGTAAACATTGGTTTGGATACAAGAAGTGAAAATATATTATTTTTGAGAAAGATATATATATTTTGGAATACACTATTTTTGAGAAACAAGTTATATATATTTTCTAAGTGGGACTTAAAAATATATTATTTCAAATACGAATATACATATATAAATACCCCCATCCTTGGGAAGGAAATACAGAGTTAAATACTTTAGAAGTATTAATACAAAAATATTGAATGAACAATTATTCCAACACTATATATAATTTAAGTTGAAATATTAATTATTTTGACAAATAATTATAACTTGGAATAATATTCGGAGACATAAGAAACGCAACTCAAAAACATTAAACTCTAAGCCAAGGCACGGCCCGTTCGTCTAATAGACGTTAGTACACTGTAGGTAGTTGTGATTAGCTGCGGAGATTTGAGTTGCCGGTACAAGACGCACTACAGTGAGTTCATGTCCCCCTTTTCTTTTACTGTTTTCAGTTTTATACGTCGGGGGTGGAATACATGTTACAATTATTACATACATTTTTATACATGGTATGGTTAGCCTAAGGAGGGTTTACTACTAGATCATGTGAAGGGTGGGCACAACACTTAAGGCCATTAATCCTAGTTGTAGGACCAAGGGACATGAGTGATAGATCTATTTGGGTGTAGCGAGCCCACACCCATTAGGCCGGGGCGGCCCATAGTGGTGACTATGTCTTCATCCCGGAGACAAATTTGCTAGGTTTGAGTCTTCCTGCACCAATTCACACATACCATTGGCTTTGCAACCCATTGGTGATCTTTTTTTTCCTTATTGCTACATACCAGGGACATTTATACATACAAGACATACTTCAAAGGTTTATACATACTCACACACACATGGACTCGCTCAACTTTTTGTTGATTTTTCAAACTACATGTATTTCAGAAAACTAGTGGATCCGGAAAGGGTATGCATGTGTCGTCGGTTGCGTTTGAATAACAGATGTCATCCGGGGGTTGTTGAGTTTAGGGGGTGTATCCCTTTCCTGGACGGGATGCATAATTCTAAATTCAGGTTTTATTTAAGTACTTTTGTTGAGTCCTTGTGAACTCAGTTGAACATGTCATGACTTGTAACTTATTTTGGTATCAATGCTTTCAAGACAAGTATATTATGGTTTTCTAAACTTTAATTAATGGATGAACATCTCGTATTTTTATCATAAAGCATTGTTATGATTGATTGCTATGGTATTAAGAAGTCACACCAAATAACCTCGCTTCCGCAAAAGCCAGGGTGTGACAGGTTGATGAAGATCTTGTAATATATGGACCATACTTATAGAGATCTCATCCTATATCTTTGTTCACCAAATTAAGTAATATCTAAATAAAATATAGAAGAAAATCTAGGAAGTAAGGTGGTGATTTTGGTGGTGGGGTCCCCTTATGGGCCGTAAATTATGATGGGGGGGTAGATTGTAATTTTGTTGGTAAGTAGGTAAATGGTTAGGAGTTAAATGTAATATCTAGTGTTATATGTGTATGGTACATTATATAATGTGTTGGGGTATTCGGGGACCATAACTAGTCCAAAAATAATAAAACAATGTTTCTGACAAAATTTTGGTGTCCCGGGTAATGTCCGGTTGTTCGGTTAGATACCGGTTCGTTAAAGTGCTAAGTTATACCGTTAAGTGTCTTTTATGTAACTTTTTGTGACACATCAATTCCCAACACTTAGGAAAGCATTCAGGACCATTTAGTCAATTTTCTACATAATACTAGTATGTTAAAAAGCTGAATTCTTGAAGGATCATGGTTTTTATTAAACTTACACTATTTTTAGTGGAAAGACTAATAAATAAACCCTAGAGAAACAAGAAAATGCTATGGATAAACATTTTTGTAAATTATGTTTACAAGTTGTAAACACCAAATCTTTGCAAGAATGAGATTTTAAAAGAAGTAAACACACTTTGGAGGGTAACTAAACCCACTAAACACTTTACCAAGTTACTAAGCATTTTTATGAAAAATCAAGTTCATGTTACTATGTAAAGTGTATTGTTTTTACACTTGCAAAGTGTAAAATGGTTAGTGAATCATTGTTGATTGTTTGAATGATTTTTGGAAAAGAAAATGATATGCTCATATAGCATGGACACCTCCGTTTTTAGGGGTAACTATGGCGAAATTTTCTAAAAATATAAACACTTAGAAATTATTTTCTAGACAAGTGTTTACTAGTGTATTTTAAACTATGTTTTTCAAATATAAACCTCGCCATAATTTTTGTAACAAAAATACAAAGTATCGGAGGTTGGTTTTGTACATGAAAATGATTAAATATATATTTAGAATATATAATTTATACTAAGACACATGTGTGAATATTTGTTTATTTTGTGGAATAGTTATATTATTTTAGGGTAAAATAATATAACTTAACAAATACCATGAGAATTACAACTCCAAAATAATACCAAAAATTACAAGGAATAAATAATTAAGTTACACACTTGTTATTGTGGAACCAAACGCTAAAATGTAACTTATGAAATATTCCGGAACATACTTTTACAAATATATTTTTGGTAAATATTGTTTTGGATACAAGAAGTGAAAATATATTATTTTTGGAAAAGATATATATATATTTTGGAATACACTATTTTTGACAAACAAGTTATATATATTTTCTAAGTGGGACTTAAAAATATATTATTTCAAATACGAATATACGTGTACAAATACCCCCATCCTTGGGAAGGAAATACGGAGTTAAATACTTTAGAAGAATTAATACAAAAATATTGAATGAACAATTATTCCAAAACTATATATAATTTAAGTTGAAATATTAATTATTTTGACAAATAATTATAACTTGGAATAATTTTCGGACACATAAGAAACGCAACTCAAAAACATTAAACTCTAAGCCAAGGCACGGTCGTTTGTCTAATAGACGTTAGTACACTGTAGGTAGTCGTGTTTGCTGACAGAGTTTGAGTTACGAGCAGAGGACGCAAGACAGTGAGTTCATGTCCCCCTTTTCTTTTACTGTTTTCAGTTTTATACTTCGGGGGTGGAATACATGTTATAATTATTACAGACATTTTTATACATGGTATGGTTAGCCTAAGGAGGGTTTACTACTAGATCATGTGAAGGGTGGGCACAACACTTAAGGCCATTAATCCTCGTTGTAGGACCAAGGGACATGAGTGATAGATCTATTTGGGTGTAGTGAGCCCACAACCATGAGGCCGGGGCGACCTATAGTGGTGACTATGTCTTCATCCCGGAGACAAATTTGCTAGGTTTGAGTCTTCCTGCACCAATTCACACATACCATTCGCTTTGCAACCCGTTGGTGATCTCTGTTTCCTTATTGCTACATACCAGGGACATTTATACATACAAGACATACTTCAAAGGTTTATACATACTCACACACACATGAACTCGCTCAACTTTTGTTGATGTTTCAAACTACATGTATTTCAGGAAACTAGTGGATCTGGAAAGGGTATGCATGTGTCGTCATCTGCGTTTGAATAACAGATGTCATCCGGGGGTTGTTGAGTTTAGGGGGTGTATCCCTTTCCTGGACGGGATGCATAATTCTAAACTCGGGTTTTATTTAAGTACTTTTGTTGAGTCCTTGTGAACTCAGTTGAACATGTAATGACTTGTAACTTATTTTGGTATCAATGCTTTCAAGACAAGTATATTATGGTTTTCTAAACTTTAATTAATGGATGAACATCTCGTATTTTTATCATATAGCATTGTTATGATTGATTGCTATGGTATTAAGAAGTCACACCAAATAACCTCGCTTCCGTAAAAGTTAGGGTGTGATAGCTTGACCACACTTTTGATATTTGACTTTTGGTTGTTGTAGATTGTTAGACGATTCAGACAAGGGTGATGTGACCCTTAGTCTTTTTTGACGTATGATACAATTGTAAAACTGTATTGGTGGTCTTGTTATATGCAAAGCTCAATCGCAGCCTTCTCCTTACATGCATTGTTGATTTATTTGTTTGTGATTATGACATGGGATGTTATGTGTTATTGTGTTGATGAATGTTAGTACATGCGCGTATTACATACTTATATACGTAAAACCCTGACCTATACAATCTTCTTATAGAACATGCCTCCTCGAAGGGAAAATCGTCTGCCCGCTACTGAGGCCGAATTGCAAGCAAGAATCTCGCAAGCAATAGCAGATTACGGGGCCTCCCGCGCCGAAACTAGCGGAGCTTCCTCAAGGAACAACCCACCACATGGTAATGTTTAAGTCACTAAGACACATTACATTACATTTGGACATTCCATGTGCAATTGCTAATGCTTTCTGTGAATGACGTTACTTGTACAGGCTGTACCTTTAAGCAATTTTAAGACTGCAAACCACTAAATTTTTACGGCACCGGGGATGCTGTGGGTTTTGTTCGATGGGCAGAAAAGACCGATTCGGTGCTAAGGATGAGAAAATGTGCACCAGATCAGCAAGTTACCTACATCTCTAGTTTGTTCATAGATGGAGCACTTTCGTGGTGGAATATCCAGGTCCAAACTCTGGGGGAGGCAGCGGCTTACGCGTTGACGTGGAACGAGCTGAAGGAGCTCATGAGAAAGAAATACTGCTCCAGGGCTGAGATCCAGAAATTAGAAACCGAATTCTGGAACCTCAAGATGGACGGCCCAAAGATCGCCGAATATGTGCAAAGATTCCACGATCTGTGTCACATGGTACCCTATATGGTTACACCGGGATTTAAGCGGGTAGAGCGTTTCATCTGGGGGTTGGCACCTCAGATTATGAGCATGGTAACAACGTCAAAGCCGTCGACAATTACCGAAGCCATTGATCTCAGCGTGTCACTGACTGAAGAAGCTATCCGGTTGAACAAGTTTTCAATCTCTGACCCGAAAACGAAGGAGACACATGTTGAATCATCAAGTGAGAACAAGAGGAAGTTCTCAAACTTCAAAAAGGGTACCAACAGTTTCAGCAAGAGAGAAGAGGAAAACGCACCAGCCAGGGCCAAAACTGGTGCCGAAAGCAAAGGAAGACGGTACATGGGCACTCTGCCCAAGTGTGATGCATGCCAATATCATCACCCCGGCCCGTGCAGATTCAGGAAATGTGAGTCTTGCGGGAAGGCTGGCCATTCAAAGGAAACATGTTGGGTTGGTACTGGGCATGGCAACAATGGTCAGAGAGGTTTTGGAAATGGGAATGGAAACCACCAACAGGGAGGAAATGGCGGGAATGGGAATTGCGGAAACTTTGGGAATCAAGCTGGGAATAGAAACTGTTGAACGAATAACAACGCTCAAGGTGGAAATGGGAACGGTAATGGTCGAGGACCAGGGTGTTTCAATTGTTGAGACATGGGGCATTTCAAGAGGGAGTGCCCAAAGCTGAATCAAGCGCAGGGGAGAGTCTTTAACATCGGTGCGAGGGAAGCACGCCAAGATCCCAATGTAGTTACTGGTACGTTCCCTATTAATCAACGCTTTGCATCAGTTCTATTTGACACTGGTGCCGACTACAGTTTTGTATCGCTAGAATTTAAAAGTATGCTTGGGTTAGCTGCTAGTAAGTTAGACATTCCGTACTCAATTGAACTGGCTAATGGAAAGCTAGTTGAAACGAATGAAGTCATCAGAGGATGCGTGATAGAGCTGGGAGAACACGAGTATACACTGGATCTACTGCCAGTCGAGTTGGAAAGCTTCGATGTGGTAGTGGGGATGGATTGGTTGTCCAGCAACCGGGCCGAAATTGTATGCCATGAGAAGACCATTCGCATCCCAATGGCGGATAGAGAAACGATTGTGGTACACGGAGAGAAGCGCGATGCGCCCTTAAGGATCATTAGTTGCTTGAAGGGTAGAAAATGTTTGAAGAAGGGATGTGTTGCCTTCTTGGCGCACATCGTGGATAAGGAAGCCACTGAGCCAAAGATAGAAGATATTCCAGTCGTGAAGGAGTATCCTGAAGTCTTTCCAGAAGACTTGCCAGGGTTATCGCCGCTGCGACAAGTCGAGTTTCACATTGACTTAGTTCCAGGTGTTGCACCTGTGGCTAAGGCACCTTATCGACTTGCGCCCTCCGAGATGCAAGAATTGTGAACGCAACTTCAGGAGCTATTGGATAAAGGATTTATCAGGCCAAGCTTCTCACCTTGGGGAGCTTGATGTGTTGTAAAATAACGTCATTTATCCATGTAGTTGTTATATTATTTTAAATAGTTTAGAGTCATTTGTATAATATTTAGATATGTATTTTATTATTTATTATTATTACAGGTCTCGGTGCGAAAAAGGATTAAATATGAGCTTAAGCGATCAATAAACTAGAAGTGAAAAACATGTCATGAAAGTTCAAGGACCTGAGTTGCAATAAACAAAAGTGGAAAATTCATCATGGCAAGTACTAAATTTCAAGGGACTAAGAATGTCATAAAGTGAAAGGTTGTTTAAAAATATTCCATTAAAGATGGGGGACTAAAATTGTCAAAAAGCTTAAAGATGAAATTAATTCATGGCATTAAAGATAAAAATATTATTGAACGAGAATTTGAAAGATGTTGACTAAAAGATTGGAAATTAGAAAAAAGCATGTGCCATATATTTGTTATTTTGGGTTGGAGTTTGATGACAGCAAGTGGAACGAAAGGAAGATAAATGGGCTGCCAAAATCAATGTCGGCCACATTGGGCTTTGAAAGAATAAACCTAGAGGAGGACATATTATATAGAGGTTCATGTTGACGTGAATTGGGGGGCTGAATATCATTGTTTTTAGAGAACAGAATAGGACAGAGAACATTGGTGGCAGATCTCGCATACCAGACGACATTGGAGCACTTTGGGACGAACTTGAAGCATCTTGGAGCTGTGCAAGGGTCTTGGAAGCTTTCGGTTCGAGTTTTGAGCAATTCGGGTTCGTTAAACATTAGTTTTTCGGTTTCTATTCGCTTTGAACCATGTTTTCAGTTGTTTTCTGTTAGACTAAGTTATTAGACAAGTCTATTATTATTGAGGGTATCTAATTGTAACTTGTATCTTTATATATAGGGCTTTGTAATCTCAATTCTAATTCAATTTCAATGAAGCGTGATTCCAATTCTATTCGCTAATTTGGTATCAGAGCTTTTTCCTTCCAAAACAGAAAAAAAAACCCACGGCTCCTAACCCTAATACAGCCGCCAACAGCAAAAATCCTGCAACGACTCAATCCTGCAATTCATTGACAAACAGCAGCAAAAATCCTGAAACAAACTCTCAATTCCTGCAATTCTGACCTGCAACTGCATCATGGCTGCTATCACAATTTTTACCAATCAAGAGAAAACAACTCACAATTCGCACAAGTTTGCCTTTACCCTAAAACCGACTAACTATGGATATTGGAGGTCCATGATCGAATCCTTCCTCATCTCCCATAATCTCTTTGGTTATGTAGATGGTACGGTTCCCTGCCCTGAACAGAAGGTTACCAACGGATCAGCAACAACAGATAACCCAAGCTACCTACCCTAGGTCTCCAATGATGCTCATATTCGTATGCTTATCATCGCTACTGTCTCTGAGGAGTCCTTTCAACATATCCAGGGCAAAACTTCACGTGAGGTATGGCTATCTTTAGAACGGGCCTATGCACCAGTTACATCTTCTCATGAATTTACTTTAAAAAATCAACTGCTCATAATTACCATGAAGGGTGATGAGAAACCTGCTGACTATCTAAGTCGGGCACAAGAATATGCCACTGCCTTGGCTAATATCGGAGAACCGATGAAAGATAAGGATCTTGTTATGCTTACCCTTGCAGGGCTTCGTGAAGAATATAATGGCCTCAAGGCCAATATTTGGGCTCGTTCTCCTCCTGTTAGCTTCAACAAGTTCCATGGGTTGTTAAGTGATCATGATTACCTGATTACAAGGATGTTGGCAGCCAATACACAGGTTCCACAAGCATTTTTAGCGGCTGCCACACCAACACAGCAGCCTCTCTCGGCTGCCACTACACCTCCACAACAGCCCAACCTTGATTATATTCAGCAACAACTTCATAATCTTCAACTCATGGCCTCTCAATTAGGATATTAACTCAATCCTGTTACCTCACCACGCCCGCAAGCTTTCTTTGGTTCTCAGTCTTTCAACAACAAAAATCGAGGCAACCGTGGCTCTCGTGGCTCTTCGCGTGGTAACTTCCGTGCAGCTTCAAATTCTCGTAATCGGGACAGTAGTGGCACCCGACACTTCTCTTGGGCTTCCACTCAAAATACGGTGTATGGTCATTGTAACCGCTGTGGCATAGGTCATCTACCTTCTCAGTGCCCAAATCAACCGAATCAATCTCGTGCACCACCACAGGTCAATTATGCTACATACTCGGATGCTGCCTCACAATCAGGCTCCTCTTGGAAACCAGACACTGGAGCTAATCACCATGCCACTCCAGATCTATCTAGCCTTGACAACTCCGAGGCTTATTACGGTAACAATTCTTTAATTGTTGGTAACGGTAATTCTATACCTATTTTTCATATCGGCTCTTCCAAAGTTTACTCACCAACCCAAACCCTTAAACTATCTGATATACTTCATGTCCCTGAATTAAAACAAAACCTTTTATCCGTTCAAAAGTTTTGTGTAGACAATGATGTTTTCTTTGAATTTCACTCATCTTATTTTATTGTGAAGGACGAGTCTACACGCACTATCCTCCTAACGGGCCCCAGTGAGCAGGGTTTGTACTCCATTCGCCTTCCTCAGCTCAGGTCGTTACCTAAAGTTGCGTTCACGGCTGTCAAAGATCCCTCAAACATTTGGCATCAACGCTTGGGACATCCTCATAATCAAGTTTTTCGATCTATTATTTCACATTGTTCTTTACCTATTTTAGACAAATTACCAAATAATTTATGTTCTTCTTGTCAATTAGGAAAGTCTTCTAAATTGCCTTTATCAGACTCGAATTTTCATAGTAATAACATTTTGGATCTTGTTTATTGTGATGTTTGGGGGCCTTCGCATGTCCCGTCTCTCAATGGTTATCGTTTCTTTTTATTGTGTGTTGATCATCATTCTAGGTATATGTGGTTTTATCCTTTAATTCATAAATCTGATGTTTACCCCGTGCTAACCAACTTTATTAAAATGACTGAACGACAATTCAATACCAAATTAAAATGCATTCAATCCGATTGGGGAGGCGAGTTTCGTCCTCTAACCACTTTTTGCAATAGTCTTGGCATAATTCACCGTCGTTCTTGTCCTCATACAAGCGAACAAAATGGCTTTGTAGAACGTCGTCATCGTCATGTTGTGGAAACTGGACTTACACTTCTAGCACAGTCCTCTCTTCCTCAACGGTTCTGGCAATTTGCATTTGAAACAGCCGTTTACTTAATTAATCAGCTTCCCTCTCGTGTCTCCTCCAACAAATCTCCTTTTGAACATGTCTTCAGACGTAAACCTGATTATTCTTTTCTTCGTGTATTTGGATGACAATGTTTTCCTTATCTTCGTCCGTACAATCGTCATAAAATTGATTTTCGATCCACCCCTTGTGTTTTCCTTGGATACAGCCCAGTTCACCATGGTTACCGTTGCTTTGATCCATCCTCACCAAACCTTAAGACAACGGATGACATCTTTATTCGCAACTTAAAACACCCAACGGCCGCCAGATCCACATTCTTAATTCCCTGAAATACATGTATTTTGAAAACATCAACAAAAGTTGAGCGAGTTCGTGTGTATGAATAAACCTTTGAAATCATTGTATGTAAGTTTGTAAATCTCTGTATGAAAGAAACAAGGAAAAACATATCACCAATGGTTTGCAAGGCCATTGATATGTGTGAAGTGATGCAGGAAAGCTCAAACCTAGCAGACTTTGCACCGGGCTTCCGGCTGTAAGACATAGTCAACCCATGGGCCAAACCCTGGTCCAACATGGGCGGGGCTCCCTACTCCCAAATAGATCTATCACTCATGTCCCTCGGTCCTACAAAGAGAATTGATGGCCTTAAGGGTCATACCCACCACTCACATGACCTAGAAGTACCCTTCCTTAGCTAACCATACCAATTAGTAACGTCTGTAAACAATTGTAACATGTACTTCACCCCCGAAGTTACAAAACTGAAAACAGTTAAAAGAAAAGGGGGTCACGAACTCACAGTCTTGCGTCTTCAGTCACCGTACCTCAAGCTTCTTCGGGTAAACACGACTACCTACAACGTACTATGATCTATTAGACGAGCGGGTCATGCCTTGACTTAGTATTAATGTCTTTGAGTTACGTTTCTTTGTATCTTCGGTATTATTCCAAGTTATATAATTATTTGTTAAAATAAGTAATATTTTAACTTAAATAAATTATTATATTTACTAAATTTTGGAATAATTGTTAAAACAATATTACTGTAACTTAATACTTCCCAAATATTTATACTTGTATTTCCTTCCCAAGGATGGGGGTATTTGTATTCGTATTCTTATACTTGTATATTTTTGCCATGTATTAGGATCGTATTCCGGCGTGTATTTATACGTATGAGAATACGTATCTTCATGTAATTATTAAGTATCCGTATACTTAATGTTATATTAACTTTTCCGGAATAATATCCTTAATAAAGGTCCATATATATTTCCAAAATATATATTTTAAAAACATTACTTAGAAAAATTATTCAAAATTTTTCCTTGGAAAAAATATTTGTATTTTCATTTAAGTTCCAAAATAATATATTTTCAAGTCTAACTTAGAAAATATGTATAAACTCATTTTCTCCGAAAATGATATATTTCACATTTATATGAGAAAATATATCTTTAATCCCAATAATATTGTATTTTATGTTTTTGTAAGAAAATATATATTTCTTAAAAATAATATATTTTCTAAAATATCCAAGAAAATATATACTCATACATGCCAAAATAATATATTTTTCCCTTGTCAAAAATATGATATAACCTTGTAGTAATTGTAAAAATCATATTTTTGTTTCCTTGGTGTCCAAAATATTATTTACCAAAAATATACTTGCGGGTGAATTTACGGAATATTCTTGTGAGTTATATTTCTTGGTTTGGTTTCACCAATATTTTGTGTACGACTTGTATATTTATTCCTTGGAATTTTTGCTAATATTTTGGATTGTAATTCTTGGTATTTTGATGTGTTATATTATTTCAAGCCCTAAAATAATATAACTAATACACAAAATATACAAATAATCACACACATGGTGTATTCTAAATATATATTTCCTAAATACATATTTAGTCACTTTTATTTATAAAAACCAACCTCCAATATTTATATTTTTTGTAACTAAAAATTATGGCAAACTTTATGTAACAATTTATTGTTGAAAATACACTTGTAAGTGCATGTTTATAATTATTTTTTCTTAAGTGTTTGGGTTTTTAGAAAATTTTGCCATAGTTTCCCCTAAAAATGGAGGTTTCCATGCTTTCAAGCATATCATTTTCTTTTGTAAAAATCATCACAATCAATCCACAATCAACAATACACAACTTACACTTACCAATCTTGCCAAATCAATCATAATCTAACTACTTCATGAACTTGAATATTTGTAAAAATTTGTAGGAACTTACTAGTGTCATTAGTAAGCCTTGTTACCTTCTAAAGTGTGATTGGTTCTTTAAAAACTTCCTTTTTAAAGAATATAGATGTTTACAACTTGTGTTCATCATTTTTACAAATAATTTCTTATGAATTCTTCTTGTTACACAAGTGTTTCTACACTTGTTTAACCACCAAAAATAAAGTTTGTTTATGTAAGAACCAAGATTAAATGAAACTTATATCTTTAACTTGGTTTATTTAGAAATCCATCATGAAATTCTTAGATCTATATGATTAACAACTTACTTTGATCATGATTTTTCAAGAAAACATTATGTTCCTTCAAGTTCATGCTTTATGTGTGGATGATCTATCATTCTACAACAATTTCTATTCTCACATATTGCTAGATTATGTTTTCAATCATGATCTAGCAAGATTATATGATGATCTACATCATATTCATGAACAAACAACAATCAACAAACATAATCCATTATAATATTAAAATGAAATCTTGAGGTATGGGGGTGAGTATGGCCGATTACTAGGTGGGGGGGGGTAGTAGGATAGGTTTAACTAGTTTAGTTAGTTTAAGGTTAAATTGTAAGTATCTAGTTAGTTATATTAGTTACTAGATATTTATAGGGTGTTATGATGTTCGGGGATCATAACTAGTTTGGAAATGTTAAAACATTGCTTCTAAAGTAAATTTGATGTTTCGGGTAGTGTCCGGTTGTTCGGTTGGTTACTGGTTCGATAAAGTGCTAAACTTTGCAGTTTAGTGTGCTTTATGTACCCTTTTATGACACTTTTGATTCCCAACACTTAGGAAAGCATTCAGGACCATTTAACTATGTTTCTGCATAAATTTAGATTGTGAAAGTGCTGATTTATGCTGAATTTTGCTGAATTCAGCACTTTCGGTGAGTTTTAGGCACTTTCCGGCACTTAAACTATCACTTAGAAAGGCAGTTTTGTGATCCTGACTTTCCTACACACTATACTAGTGTAGTATTTAGTTTCTGGCTCATTCTGTGTCTCAATACACTGTCTGTCTATGTGATGAGTTCTGTCAGCATTTTCCTGGTTTATCAGATAACTGTGCTAACTGTACTTAGTGCATCATTTGAGGCATTAAAGCTTCCATGTAATATTGGTATGACATTGAACAACGTATGATGCACATGTATGTATATGGCAGTAATCAGACAACAGTTAATTGCAATTCAGCACAGTCATTAAGCACTAATCATGGTTAATTAATTGTACGGATACCTGGATTTCTGACAGTTGTCACACTTTTTTGGGAAGATTTTTCGTTTACATAATATAAGAAAGTATTTAATTGTTACTAACAACTCTTTATGACTACCATATTTTGTTAAAATATTTCCTCCAATTTGTATATCTGGAATGGTCATACGTAATTTTATGATTATCAACATTAGATCTACTAATATTTAATTAACTCTACTTTATTATTAAAAACATGACTAAAACACAAGAAATAAGATGGCTTTTAAGCGACGTATAAATTAATGTGTAATCCGTATGTCTTTAAAGTCTACCTCTATAGAAAATATACGCTTTTAATGTTTTATGCATACTTTGATTACTGCATTAACTTAATGGGGAATTTATAACAAAAGAAACATAGATCACTTAAAAAAATTAACTTACATGAATGCAATCCTTAATGCAAGGATTTTAATTAAATTACTTACCATAGTAGGTGATAAACAATTTGTAACCTTCTATCTTAAAAAGGTAGAATTAGATAGCATGAGGACGTAGCAAAGTAAGATATCGACAGATGCATACAATACATTTTCCGGTGAGCTATGAAAACACATACCTTATACTAAGGCAAAACAATAATCATTTAAAAAATATATTGTTTTAGTAAATGGGATTCTCTATGTAATCATTATTAGACGCCACTATTTATTTTCTGGCGTCTTTCATATTTTATTGACTAGAAAGTGTGTTCCTAATAACTACACAATTATCATATCTTAAACGTTCTTAAAGGGATGGATGGCCAAGGCTATCTTGGGTTTCCACTTGCTTCAACGGTCATTGTAAAAGTTTGTGAAATCTTTGGAGTATTGTATTTATTGGATATTGTATATTGTATTTCTGTACATTCCCATTCTTGCAAAATGTACCGAAAAAATAAGATTGCAGACCCTGTGGTGACTAAAAACACTATTCTTACAGAAGTAAAGACGGGTGTGTGAATAATAATAATAAATTAGATGGTATTCTCTACCCTATTTCTATAACAAAATTTGATGGTATTATAACACCGATCTGGTTCTCAATAAAACCCTAGGCTCATAACGCTAAACGAAATACGGCTAAACCAAATCTACCACCATATTTTAAAAACAAATCTAGATGGAATTCTAGCTATTCGTCGCATTTACGCTTAAGTGAAAGACTGCCGTAGAATTTTTTTAAAATTTGATATCATGTGTGTTACATAACTACAATATTATTTATATTTATAATTGTATTTGAGATTAAATCATTTACCAACAAAACAATTACCCAAGCAAACAATAATACTAATTGAATTAAGAAGAGTGCATTTAATAATAAAGATATGTTTATATATAAAAAGTTGAATATAATTTTAGTGCATTAAATAACAAAGATATCATTTTATACTGTGACGATTATAAATGTCTTTGATATGCATATATTTTGAACCATACCATCTTTTTATCTACAAAAGAGCTATTGAAATGTAATTTTCTACTTAAAATGTTTTATTAACATTCTTTGAAAAGTAGATGGGTTAGTTCATTTTGCAAGAGAAATTTCTACAACATGTTGCTTTTCATAGGGTTCCATTATTTATTCAAGTAAATCTTGGTGCTTTCTTAAAGCTTTGATGGTACACTATGAACAATCAACATGTTATGGAAAATTTCATCTTTTATATTTGAGGGCGAAAGGGTATTTATCGGTAAGGATACATAAAAAATTTTGGTATCTTTTTATCACAATTGCTACAAATTATATAACACATTATTTCTTTACTATATTTAACAAGAACTAAAATTTAATTTTTGAATTACACACATGATAACTTTAATATATACCCACAAGTTTGTTAGTGATTGTTGTAAAACCAACGGTATGAGAACAAGCTACATGCATAAAGGTATATTTTTTGTGTTTTTCCGAACCACACACACATCACTAAATTTGTTTTATTGTTTGAAATTATGCTATTTTAGTAATATAATGTAATAAATTAAATTTTAACTATAAGCATTATATTTTCTAATTTCATTTAGTAATTTTGAGTTTGATTTGATTTTTTTACAGTTTTTTGGCATTTTGATAAGCTTTGTTGGGAAGATTTTTCTTTTACATAATATAAGAAAGTGTTTAATTGTTTCTAACAACTCTTTATGACTACCATATTTTGTTAAAATATTTCCTCCAACTTGTAAATCTGGAATGGTCATACGTAATTTTATGATTATCAACATTTGATCTACTAAGATTTAGTTAACTCTACTTTATTATTAAAAACATGACTAAAACACAAGAAATAAGATGTCTTTTAAGCTTCGTACAAATTAATTTTTAATCCGTAAGTATTTAAAGTCTACCTCTATTGAAAATATACGCTTTTAATGTTTTATGCATACTTTGATTACTGCATTAACTTAATGGAGAATTTATAACAAAAGAAACATAGGTCATTTAAAAAAATTAACCTACATGAATGCAATCCTTAATGCAAGGATTTAAATTAAATTACTTACCATAGTAGGTGATAAACAATTTGTAACCTTCTATCTTAAAAAGGTAGAATTAGATAGCATGAGGACGTAACAAAGTAATATATCGACAGATGCTTACAATACATTTTTCGGTGTGCTATGAAAACACATACCTTATATTAAGGCAAAACAATAATCATTTAAAAAAATATATTGTTTTAGTAAATGGGATTCTCTATGTAGTTATTATTAGACGCCACTATTTATTTTCTAGCGTCTTTCATATTTTATTGACCGGAAAGTGTGTTCCTAATAACTACACAATTATCATATCTTAAACGTTCTTAAAAGGGATGTATGGCCAAGGCTATCATGGTCATTATAAAAGTTCGTGAGATCTTTGGAGTATTGTATTTATTAGATATTGTATTTCTGTACATTCCGATTCTTGCAAAATGTACCGAAAAAATTAAGATTGCAGACCTTGTGGTGACTAAAAAACACTATTCTTACAGAAGTAAAGACGCGCGTGTGAATAATAGTAATAAATTAGATGGTATTCTCTACCCTATTTCTATAACCAAATTTGATGGTAACATAACACCGATCTTGTGACAACCCGAGATTTCAAGGCCTTTCCTCTACGCATCACTTGTTTCACAATCCTGTTTTCACAAACCGTTTTACGTTGTATCATGTGCCTTGTATATGAATGATTAAAGTATTGTTATGTTTGGTTGTTGTATGAAAACTTAGGAATTGTTTAATGTTTAGTCATAACATGTGCATACCACACTCATATCGACCAAGAACTCAAGACGACGAAGAACTGATTCTTCGTTGACTGTCTTTGACGAAGAACTAGGGTTCTTCGCCACAACCACTCCTTGACGAATAAGTGTTCTTCGCCAAGAAGGTTTTTCACCAAAAAGGGGCCCTCGGCCCAAACAACTTCTCGAGCCCAAGCCTAGAAACCCTCATGTACGCGTATTTGTAGTTGTAAGCATAGTGTTTTGGGGTTTTTAGAAACATAATCAAACCCTAAGCTTTTCTCTCCTTCCATTGCACGCGACGGCTGCCATATTCCTTTCTTGAGGCTTTTCGTGGTTTTTCATCTTGTCTATCTCGGTTAGTTTATCGTTACCATTGTTTTACTCAATTCCCTGGTTATATGTGATTGTATGGTTACAGGTCGTTGTGTTAAATCATATCTTTGCATGATGAATTGTATTTAGGGATTGTATGCTCATAAGAATTATCAATGAAACCACTTGAATCTAATCTAAAGGAACGATCGTTATTGAATGCTCACAAAACAGTCCGGTTAGCCGAAACTTATGTTGGTCTGATTTGATTGTTGGGTATAGACGTTAATAGTTCTGATTGCATATGCTGATTATATGATTTAGGGCATGTATTTCGATGTTAATATTATGGTGCTATTAGTTTTGATGATGAACGACAATTAGGGTTTGTTGAACTTGTAAATAACTGTTGTTTGATCCGATAATCATGCCAAAGATTTGTTAACTGTTGTTACGAGATTAAAGGGAAATGTAACCGTCTATTGAGGACAGCGACGAAAGACTCCACTCACGAAGAACCCAAGCTGACGAAGGAGCAGATCCTTTGTCGACTGGCCCTTTGACAAACAACTGTGGTTCTTCGTCCAACACTTCCAGACGAAGTACTATTCATCATCGAGAGGGTCCTTCACCATAAGGACATCTCACGAAGAACTGGTTCTTCGTGGAGATGCTGCAAGTGAACAAAACAAACAGAACAGTTCAAACAGTAGATGTGTTCACATAACATAAAGTTTCGAATAGTTCATGATGCATATGACGGTGAATGTTTCTGGTTATACAATTACGTTTGTTGCATGTTAACAACATTAATTAGAAATAAGGAACTTGATTTGACTCGTGTGAATAACCAATTCATATGTTAAATGTTATTATGTGACATGCACATGGGATGTGGACTTGTATGAGATCAAGTAATTGCTATGTGATATACGATGATCTTTTCTATTAATGCAAACTGTGAAGTTACATGACTTAATTGACTATGAAACTGATTTCCTTGGTAACCACAGTAGGGTTTGGTTGATTAACTTGGAACGGGTAACTTAACATACCGAGCAAAACTAAGGTGAGTTCATTTCTCTGGAGCATGCGTCCTGGTGGGTGGGACAATCGAATGGGTATTCCTGAGAGGAATAAGTCTGTTGGGTAAAAACAGGGATGTTAGATAATACACTCATTTCCTATCACCTTAAGTCCTATCTTATACCGAATTAGTTACCTGAGAGGTAAGGGGGTATTAGTTGATAGCGGTATTAGGCTTGGCAACCTCACTCCGTACCTGAGAGGACGGGCATGAACTACTGACCTTAATCATGACCAATGCTTAGATAGGGGGCATTCGGGACAGGCAAAACAATCTGGAGCCATCTTGTATGGTACTCGAGTTATTATCAACATTATCAATAAACTGAACTAATAGTTTGGCAATTAACGTTTTTGTAAAACTATGAACTCACCAGCGTTGTCTGATACACTTGTTGCATGCTCGCATGTCGATAGATTTATGGACAAGGAACTTGGTATCTAGGATTGCTGGAGTGTTCATGGGTCGTACTGCTTGGATATGCATGACGGGCGTACTTATTTTTCATATATTTGGTTTTGAAACATTTAAACAATGATTTAATATTTGCTTCTGCTGAACATGTTAAACTTGGATTATGTTTATGAATGTTTTATCATAATGAATGGAAACTTTGTTTAATATCCTGATATTAGTTCAATGTGATTGGTGGCTAGATCCTGGTACGTCACACATCTAGCGAGGTTTCCGCATGTGGTATTTTGGGGGTGTGACAGTTTGGTATCAGAGCCACTAGTTATAGTGAACTAGGTTTTAAAACGTTTTTATAAAACCAGACTATAACCGAACAGTTACGAATTTGACCATGACACTCTGCTCCAGATTGTAAGGTTCATCTCTCATTTACTTATTGCACAGCATATCTAGTGTACACTTATGTATGACATTGCATGTGAATGCACACTTATCACTACAGTATGAGTTTCTATGTTACTAGCCTACGTTATGTGTTTGATAGTGTGACACTCCTCTAAACCTTCATGATCTATGTTATGGTGTCTTTTGTCTTGCTACTCGAACTTGAGGAACCTTTTAGCGCAAGTTAAGAGGAGCTGGGATACATGTGCAAATCACATTATTATTATAGGTGCACACATAATGACAATGTGGGGTGCATATGAGTCAATGAGGCTTAACGAGCGTGAAGGGGGTCCTGTCCCGTTGTTTGACATAGAAATAGAACACAGTAATCTATAGAAGCCATAGTGATGTTTGACTTCTACTCAATTTCGACCCTTAACCCTTTCCACTCTTCTTATATAGAATCATGAGCGGACGAAATGGTGGACGTGGTGGAGGCCGTGGCGGTGGACGTGGTAAGATTGTTATGTCTCAGGCTGAATTAACCGACATGGTCGATACTCGTGTGGCTGAGGCCCTAGCGGCTCAGCAGGCTGGTACGATATGTGCCAAACACTCATTATCTTTGTGTCGCGTACTCGATTCTTACTCGTGTGTTGTATTTTCTTTCGTCCTTAGGTTAACAAGTGAATCAGAATCAGAACAATCCACCTGTTTGCACGTTTAAGACGTTTATGGATTGTAAGCCCCAGACGTTTAGTGGGACTGAAGGAGCAGTGGGGTTACTACGTTGGTTTGAAAAAGGCAGAATCGGTGTTCGCTATGTGTAATTGTCCCACTGGGGACACAGTGAAGTATGCCACGGGAACGCTGGAGGATGGTGCCCTGACTTGGTGGAATGCCCAGGTTCAAATGCTGGGTATTGAAATGGCGAATGCAACTACTTGGGATGATTTTAAAGAACTGATGATAGAAGAGTACTGCCCTTGTGATGAGATCCAAAAGTTGGAGAACGAATACTACAATTTGAAGATGGCAGGGTCCGAGATCGAAGCGTACACGAAACTGTCTCATGAGCTCTCGAATATGTGTCCTAACTTATCACGACCACCCCACCGTAGGATTGAGCTATATATCAATGGTCTAGCACCACAGGTCAAGGGCTTAGTCACTGCAGCAAATCTTGACAACTTGCCTCGAATCATCCGCTTAGCCCACAAGATCACCGATCAGGAGGTGGAGCGTGGCTCGCTACCACCACGTGTCTCTGCTACTGCTGCTACTAGTGCTACAGCTACTACTCCTGCTACTGACAGCAAATGCAAATGGAATGATGTGGACAAGGTGTCCAACTCGAATCAGTCACAGAAGAAGCCAGACAACAGCAGCAACCGCAGTTTTAGTCAGTCGTCCTCAGTTAATCAGAATCAAAGAAACAACTCGAACCAAGGCTCTTACGCAGGGAAGCAACCAAAGTGTAACAAGTGAAACTTCCATCATCGTGGGCCGTGCACCCGGGTTTGTCACAGGTGCAACAAGGTGTGCCATATGGCTAGAGATTGAAGGGCACAATTCCCAAAAGGAAAGGCAACAGCCTCAATAGAACCAGGGAAATCGTAAGGGGTGTTTTTAGTGTGGAGACTAGGGTCATTTTAGGAGGGATTGCCCTCAACTGAATCAGAATGCTGGGAATAATAACAACAACACTAGGAGCAACAACAACGGGAACAATGGTGGGAATGGTGCGCGCGGAACAATCTTTACCATTGGTGCTGGGGAAGCTAGGAATGATGGAAACGTTGTGACCGGTACGTTTTCTGTCAACAATCTATTTGCTTCTGTTTTATTCGACTCTGGTGCCGATTGGAGTTATGTGTCTTTTGGGTTCAGTCGCCAGTTAGGGTTGACTCCTACACCTCTTGCAAACAAACACATAGTAGAATTAGCTGATGGCAAATCGATTGAAGCTTCACATGTTCTTTTTGGGTTTAAACTGGATCTTATGGGTCAAGTGTTTAACATTGACCTACTTCCTGTTACTCTTGGAAGCTTCAATGTAGTCATTGGAATGGACTGGTTGTCTAAGCACCAAGCGGAAATTCTTTGTAAGGAGAAAATCGTATGTAGCCCTCTCCCCAGTGGAGAATCTCAGTCAGTTCAAAGTCATCGTAGCGGTGCAATGGTTAGCATCATCAACCATGAAAGCTCAGAATTGTCTACGAAAGGGCTACCCTGCTATTTTAACACTTGTTACTGATACTCAGCCTGAAGATAGGAAAATAGAAGACCTGCCAGTTGTTCGTGAGTTTTCCGATGTATTTCCTGAAGAACGTCCTGGTTTACCTCCACACCGTCAGGTGGAAGTTTAGATTGATCTTACACCAGGAGCAGCCTTGATTGCTTATGCTCCTTATCGTCTTGCACCATGAGAGTTGTAACAACTGTCTAACCAACTCCAAGAACTATTGGATATGGGTTTTGTCCGACCCAGTTCTTCGCCTTGGGGAGCCCTAGTTCTGTTTATGAAGAAGAAAGATGGGTCCTTTCGTATATGTATAGATTACCGTGATCTTAACAAAGTGACAGTCAAGAACCGTTACCCTTTGCCTCGCATTGATGATCTGTTTGACCAGCTGCAAGGGTCAAGCTTCTACTCAAAAATTGACTTAAGATTGGGCTATCATCAGATGAGAGTCCGAGAGGAGGATGTTCTGAAAACAGCTTTCCGAACGCGGTATGGCCATTATGAGTTTCTGGTTATGCCATTTGGGTTGACAAACGCACCAGCGGTTTTCATGGACCTTGTGAATCGTGTGTGCAAACCGTATCTTGACGACTTTGCCATTGTGTTTATCGATGACATCTTGATCTATTCTAAGAGCAAGGAGGACCACGAGTGACACTTGCATCTTATTTTGGAGCTCCTGAGGAAGGAGCAACTCTACGCGAAGTTTTCTAAGTGTTACTTCTGGATATGAGAAGTACACTTCCTTGGTCACATTGTTAATTAAAAAGGGGTACACATGGATCCTGCTAAGATTGATGCTATCAGAAATTGGGCGGCACCCAAGAATCCTTCGGAGGTGCGACAATTTCTTGGTCTTGCTGAGTACTATCACAGTTTTATTAAAGACTTCTCAAAGATCGCTCAACCTCCTACCGCATTAACACAGAAAGGCGTTGCATATTCTTGGGGAATGAAGCAGGAGGATGCTTTCCAACTCTTGAAAGAAAAACTCTGCAGTGCGCCAATCTTGTCTTTGCCTGAAGGTACCGAGGATTTTGTGGTGTACTGTGATGCTTCTATTCAGGGTCTCGGTTGTGTGCTAATGCAACACGAGAGGGTGATAGCATACGCTTCTCGACAGTTGAAAGTTCATGAGAAGAATTACACGACTCACGACTTAGAGTTGGGGGCCGTGGTCTTTGCATTAAAAATCTGGAGGCATTACTTGTACGGTACTAAATGCACTATTTATACCGACCACAAGAGTCTTCAGCATATCTTTGATCAGAAGGAATTGAATATGCGACAGCGTCGCTGGGTAGAACTCTTAAACGATTACGACTGTGCAATCAAGTACCATCCAGGTAAAGCTAACATTGTAGCTGATGCCCTTAGCCGAAAGGAAATAAAACCCAAGCGCGTTCGCGCTCTGCAGCTCACTATCAACTCTAATTTACCTGATCAGATCCGTTCTGCTCAGACTGAAGCGTTGAAGGAAGAAAACCTCGAAGCTGAATATTTGCGGGGTATGGAAAAATGGCTTGTAGAGAGATCTGACGGCATTTATTATTTCATGGAACGGATATGGTGTCACACCCCGACCACGTAAAACAACAAAACGTGGCGGAAACATCGGGGAGTGTTGTAACAGAATCATTGTTTCACAACCATGGATTAAACAGTTTCGTTTTATTGAATTAAATGTATTACATTACATTGGAATTAGAAACAAAACATGAACAAATAGACTTTCATTGTTATTAAGTCAATAAGGCCTCGTCCATTCCTATGTGAGCGTACACAAATATCATCATCAAACATCATCAACTATGGTACCTGAAACACACGTGAAAATACGTCAGCATGAAAATGCCGGCGAGTACATAGGTTTTATATGAGTGTCAGATTCATGGCTCATTTTACATGTTGCAATACTTATTTAAAAACTTATTTTGAAAAGTATAGTATTGCGACATAATTAACCAACTCAAATCAAGTTGGTTATAATTGATAAAATCTCGTAGCCATGATTCTTAACTCCAAAACATTTGTTTTATAAAATCAAATTGTAAAACATCTCATAAAAACTCGTTAATAAAACTCGTATGGTTTAAATTATTCAGAAAACATCATTGTGTGACATCGTTTCAAAATCGTTTGCCCAAGTGATCTAGATAACGCAACGATATATAATGTGTTAAAAGCACTTATATATAGGAAGTACCAGCAGCGTATCCACCATGCTTTTAACACATTACACCCGCCCCATTACCTAATCACTTCCCTAACCCAATGGTTCAAACAGTTACAAATGGTTTGTAACAACCCTCAGTAAAACCGACACTCTCAAAAATTTCCGACACCATATTATATTTTAAAATGTTCCAATATGTCTTTAAATACACCCCATATGTGAAAACCAAGCCCGAAATACAGTATATCATTAAAAATAAAATATAAAATCTGATTTTTAAGCTGAGGCGGGCCGCGTAGACCCACCCCAACCCTCACGCGGGCGGTATCAAGGCTTAAAGCTGATTTCGGTGAATTATAAGTTAAGACGGGTAGCGTAAGCTAACCTTAACACTTACGCGGGCTGTGTGAGATCAACAACGCAGAGACACCCTAGGCCGACACGTGTCGACATCGTGGCGAGTCTAGGCGATGACCCGGATCACCCTAACCCTACCCGGGCTACGACGCGGGCCGCGTAAGCCCTGCCTTTGTTTTACGCGGGCCGCGTGTGACACAGAATTCAGCACTATATTAAGGAGCCATCGGATTCAACCAGAATTCGTTCAAAAATCATTTCTCAATCACAATTTCTGAATATTAGGCATAGAAAGCTGGTATTGTACCCCCTAATTAGCGAGGTTCTGCTCTGTTGTAAGTATTATAACCCCCAGTTTCGTAATAGATACGCTGCCCGATTGATTTAGGGTTCCGTAACAACTGTCGTGGTTATGCCCGACGTAGTTGTTGGAATACCGTCTCGGAGAGGGTATCATTAATATTTTCAAAGGGCTATGATACTAACCTATGTACATTTGTGTAAATTATAGATTATTCCCAGGAAACCCTTACGCGAAGTCTAAGATAGCAATGTGAGTTTATCCAATTTTTGTTAAACTTTTTGTAATATTTTACAAAACCTTAAATGTTTTACAATGTGATTAAGCGGTGATTGAGTCTTTGTAGTTCTTCAATTACTGCCGGTATGTTGGGGTTTTGTATACAAAATTTACTACACTGTGAGTAGTAAGTCGGGACGATAGTACGTTACCATTGGACAACGAGTTAGCCAATGTGTAATATGACCCACAAGTCAGGGTTGACACTACTGAATGTGTAATTGTGTAGAAATAAACAATGTGATCGCTCTCAATACTGTTTTAATTGATAAAATGTTTCTTGATTAAACTGGGATTCACTCACCAGTATTTCCCACTGACAAATATTTTTAAAACGCGTTTCAGGTAACAAATGTGACAGCCAATTAGTAAAAAGCCAGTTGGAGAGCACTGAAGGCTTGGAAAAAATGTGGCTATAAAAGTTACCTAAAAGACGATGTTTTAATTTCAATAAAATAGGGTTTATCCCTATAAACGTATTGTAATAAGAAACTTGGGTTTTACCCATGTGGTTATTAATATTAAATATGGTGGTTTTACTCTGATAAACATTTCCTAACTACGGTCCTGATGTAATTTCCGCTGCCAAATTAACCAACTGATACCACCGAAATTCTGAGTTCGCGTCCGCCCGTTCCCGGGACAGATAAGGGATCGGGGGTTGCGACAGAAGGTGGTATCAGAGCCTAGCCACTGGTCTAAGCCAAAGAAGTGTTCTGCTGACACTTAAAAATTTAAATTTTGTGTTAGGAAATAATTTATGTGATTATGTGTTTTGTGTTATTTAACTATTTGTTAGTTTACAGTATGAGTGATCAAGGACCCTCAGACATGTGTCGTAAGTTGTTTGATTCACCAAGGAGTAAAGGTACCTCTTCACAGCCTGCCCTTTCTGGGTATTCTGCTAATCGGGAAGAAGGGATGTTTTCCTTTAAAGCTCAGTCAGAAGACTCATTCCCTCATAAGAAACGAGGATGGTTCAGTAAGGAAGCATTTGCACGTAGGAAAAGAATGCGAAAGTTGCAACAGCAAAGAGCCTTAGCAGCCGCTAAGCGAAAGACAGATGCCCATACACAGGATATGCTTAATAGAAGCCTAGCCAATTCCCATATCCTAGCTACAACTACTGCTGACCCAAGTCTGGAACAACTAGTAGCCGCACAACCCTTACCTTTGACTCAACCGATGGAGGTAGAAATGCATGAATTTAACCCTGAGGAGATACCTAGGATACCAGCCCCTAATCCTCTAGATCCAAATTATGATCCATGGTTTGATGATCTGAGAGATTATGTGCCACGCTATAACTTAAACGAAGAAACCTTGCCGAACTTAGCAACATATCCAAGTCTGGACCCACTAGATCCCTATTTTGACAACGATGAATACATTAGGGAGATTTTGGAAAATCCATACCCTTAGGAGAATCCAGTACCTCAGTACCCAGAGCCAATACCAGTACCTGCACCCCCAATGAGTGTAGAGAATTTGCAAGAACTCCGAAATTTTGGAGAGGAAATCATAGAAAGTAGCGAGAGGATGAGATATGTAGGAGAGCAACTCGTATGGAAATACGATGAGCGCCAAATGGATTTCAGGGGAAATCCATATCCTTGAAGGAAGTGATAAATTTGGTAATAATAATAAATAAAATATATGTAATAATAAATCTATCGTAGTATAGACCACTCTGTGGTTAACGAGGCATAGTAGTATTGTAATTTTTTTTATTTCTGTTTTAGTGTGTAGTTGACGCATACTATAGTAAAGAGAGTAAAGTCACAATGCACGAGGTTTTTGACCAATATGTGTATTATGTGGTTGTTACTTAAACTATTTAATTATTCTATTAATGATTGGTAAATGTTTAAAATTCAGATGGCCGACGAAGGAAATCAAGGAAATCTGAATAATGATAACCAGAGTAACATTAACGTGGTTAATGAAAATCCGAGCATCAAAACAATGGAAACCAAATGGATAATAGTGTCGTTCAAGATATAGTGGCACAAGGAATCATAGATGCAATGCCATTTATTATTCAAACGATTCAAGAAGCGAATAATAAAAGTAAGCATAGCAGTAAGCGACCAATCGAACCCGAAAACAGCATAAACAATGGACCTGTACTTCAAATGTCCATTCCCAAAAGGAGAAGAACCGTGTCTTATGGTTGTTCTTATAAAGAATTCTGGTCTTGTAAACCAATGAAATTCTCGGGCAACGAAGGGGCCATTGCAACCCTACGCTGGATAGAAAAGACTGAGGCAGTCTTAAGAAAAAGCAAGTGTGCTGAAGAAGATAAGATATTGTTTGCTTCTAATATGTTTAAGAATTCAGCACTAGAATGGTGGAACACTATCCTCCAATCAAGAGGAAGTGATAAAACTTACAATATGGAATGTGAGGAATTTAAGGACAAGGTAGAAAGTAAATTCTGCCCACCTAATGAGAAGGAACAGATAGAAAATAAATTCTTAAACCTTAGGATGACTGGTGTGGATAGTAAGGGATACACTAAAATATTCTTTGAATATGCTAGAATAGTGCCAACTCTTGCTTCACCTGAACCAGTGTTAATCTCCCGTTATATCTGGGGATTAATTGGGGAGATAAGACACGTAGTCAAGGCAACTAGACCACAAACTATAGAAGAAGCTGTAGAACTAGCAAATACCTTGACAGATGAATTAGTCTGTACCCGAGAAGAGGATCAAAGGAGGAACCTAACCCAGAAGCTAACATAAGAATTTTGTTCTGGAAATTTTAATCGTGGGAAAAATATAGGTTCTACCTCTACACCCTACTGTAGGAATATCAAAAGAAAGCATTCAGGAAGATGCTCCATATACTGTAACTTTTGCAAAATATCGGGACACAAGGAAGAAGACTGCAGGAAGAAAGCTAACAACAGGATATGTTACAACTGTGGAGAACAAGGTCATATCAAGCCTAATTTCCCGAAATTAGCTCCAGCTACAAACAACAAGAATACTCAAAATGCTAGAGCATTTGTTCTAACTGCAGATGAAGCCAAGATGATTCCAGATGTCATAGGTGGTACGTTTTTAGTGAATGATGTCTTTGCTAAAGTATTATTTGACTCTGGTGCAAACCAAAGTTTTATTAATACATCATTTTGCAAATTTCTAAATCAGTCATTAACTAAACTACCACAAGAATGCTTAGTAGAGACAGCTAATGGAGAAACTGTTAGGATTTCTGAAATCTTGCAGGGAGCAAGCATAGAAATTTTAAATCAGAAATTTATTGCAAACATTTATCCCATGAATCTAGCAGGATTCGATGTTGTTTTAGGAATGGATTGGTTAATAGCCAATAAAGCCAGTATTTTATGGGATCAAAAGTCAATTCAAGTAAATTCACCAAAAGGTAAAACGAACACAATTAAAGGAGATAAATCATCTAAATCCATAAAATTCATCTCTGTGATGAAAACTGCAAGTTATATAAGAAAAGGATCATTAGTGTATTTGATTTCTATAATCACTAACACTAAAGGAAAGGATTTAAAAGATATTCTAGTAGTATCTCAGTTTTCAGATGTGTTTCCACAGTAATTGCCATGATAACCTCCAGATAGGGAAGTTGAATTCAGAATCCATTTAATACCGGGAACAACACCGATTGCCAAAGCACCTTACCATTTGGCACCCGCAGAAATGCAAGAATTGAAGAAACAATTAGACGAATTGTTAGAGAAAGGATTTATACAGCCAAGTTCGTCGCCATGGGGAGCGCCGATACTGTTTGTTAAAAAGAAAGACGGATTAATGCGTATGTGCATTGACTACCGTGAATTAAACAAGGTCACGATTAAGAATCGGCACCCATTACCAAGAATCGATGATCTGTTTGATCAACTACAAGGAGCTTGATTTTTCTCTAAAATCGATTTAAGGTCAGGATATCATCAATTAAAGGTACAGGAAGAGGATATTCCTAAGACCGCATTCAGAACAAGGTATGGCCATTATGAATTTACTATCATGCCATTTGGTTTAACCAATGCCCCAGCCGTATTTATGGACATGATGAACCGAATATGTAAGCCATATTTGGATAAATTCATAATCGTCTTCATAGATGATATTCTAATTTACTCTAAAAATAAAGAGGATCATGCAAAGCATTTGCACGCACTTTTAAGTCTATTAAGAAAAGAAAAGCTTTACGCTAAATTTTCCAAGTGCGAATTTTGGTTAGAACAGGTACAGTTTCTTGGACATCTAGTCAATCATGAAGGAATTCATGTGGATCCAACAAAGATTGAAGCAATTACCAAATGGAAAACCCCTGAGTCACCAACCGATGTTAGAAGTTTCTTAGGATTAGCCGGTTATTACAGAAGATTTATTCAAGATTTTTCTAGAATAGCCATTCCTTTAACTAAGCTAACCTGTAAATCTGTTAAGTTTAAATGGGGATTGAAATAAGAAGAAGCATTTAGAATCCTTAAGCAAAGATTAACCCATACACCCATATTAGCGTTACCAGAAGGAACTAAAGATTTTGTAGTCTATTGTGACGCTTCCAAATTAGGTTATGGATGTGTATTAATGTAACGACAAAAGGTTATAGCCTATGCATCTAGACAACTTAAGAATCATGAAGAGAATTATTCAACCCATGATTTAGAGTTAGGAGCTATAATTTTTGCTCTTAAGATTTGGAGACATTACCTTTATGGTAGTAAGTTTACCATATTCACTGATCACAAGAGTTTAAGGTATGTTTTCAAGCAAAAGGAATTGAATATGAGACAAAGACACTGGATGGAGATGCTTAGTGATTATGATTGTGATATCCAGTATCATGAAGGAAAGCAAATGTGGTGGCAGATGCTTTTGTCACACCCCTTTCTAAGGCGGAAGCACGAGGTGTGATCATGAAAGGTTTTCAGTGCATACGATTGGTAAACATACTACATGCTCATAAAATAACTTCAAATGCCAAGCATTACATAACCAAAATCATAGTTTTAGTGTTTACATCACAAGACAGCATATTGTCTGAAAGTTTACATCTTTATTTAAGGATAAACATAAACGACATCTAGGAGCATGAGTAAGACCGCGCGCACATCCACTAGTTACCTGAAATACATGTGAGTTTTGGAAAAACGTCAACATAATGTTGGTGTGAATTCATGCAGTTTTTGTATTGCACGTTTGTATACTTTGTATGAAAACATAGTTTGTATCAAGTATCCTTGTATAAATCCAGTATTCACGTATAAATCAAGTGTTCTTGTGTACACCGCGTACTCATGTATAAATCAAGTGCTCTTATGTAACTCAAATATTCATGTCTAAATCAAGTATTCTTGTGTACACCACGTACACATGTATAAATCAATTATTCTTGTGGTATGAATCTTGTATAAATAAGGTATTCTTGTATGCATTAGGGTCGTTAATGGGTTGCAAGGCCATTAACATGTGACACGACATAGGAAGTCACCAAACCATAGGCATTTATCAAGTTTTTCTGAGACACAAAAGCACTACTTGGTACTCGTTCTCACCAAGAGTGTGGCTGCCCGAAACCCGTTAGATCTAACCTTTTGTTCTGCGGTCTAGGTATATTTGTCACACCCTGGCTTTGCGGAAGCGTGGTATATTTTGGTGTGACTTCTTAATACCATAGCTTAATCATAACAAGCTATATGAATTTAAAAACCATGCAAGTCATCCATTAAGTTTTGAAAACAAAATACAGTACCATTGTTTTAACCAACAACCATAACCTTGTTCAACAACATTACAAACTAAAACATAACATAAACGTGGTTTAAGGACTGTGTCTTGTCCAGGTAAGAGACACATCCCCTAAACCCTGATGACTTCATGACAATATGCAGCGGAAAACGTTCCATACCGTGCCAGATCCGTTTAATTTCCTGAAATACATGTGAGTTGAAAAATCAACAATAATGTTGAGCGAGTTCATGTGCAAGTGAGTAAGTAAAACACTTGTAAGTATAAAAGTTTCCTGGTATGTAGCAGTGTAAGAGGACTTGTGATCACCAATGGTTTGCAAGGCCATTAGCATGTTGTGAGATGCAAGTAGGAAGATTCAAACCTAGCGTATTTGGCGTTGGGGCACCAAGTCACCACCTGGTCCATTATGCGGGCTCAGGGGTTGGGCTCGCTACACCCAGATAGATCTACCGCTCGAGTCCCTCGGTGTTCTAACTACCCATTCACATGATCTAAACCTCCTTACGTAATTCATACCGTGTATAAAGTACTTGTAAACAAAGTAACATGTATTTCACCCCCGCGGTTAAGTAAACTGAAAACAGTTAGAGAAAAGGGGGACATGAACTCACAGTGGATGCGTAAACTCTATCAAGCGTCTCCTGGTACTGTAAGCTGTGCAATGACCTACAAGTGCTAAATCTATTAGACGGACGGCCGTGCTTTAGCTTTACAGTTTATGTTTGCGGGAAATAGTTAGACAACTATTTCGTGTTACATTTTGTAGGTGCTTGATAGTTATTTTCCTTCCCAAGGATGGGGGATTTAATACATGTGCGTAATATTTTCCATCATTAAGTCTCACTTAACCTTCATATATATTCAACTCCAAAATATATGTATTTATCAAAAAATACGTTGTTAAAGTACGCGTTCATAAATATTTCCGTAATTGTGTAAGTTACGTTTTAACATGCAAGTGGTAATATAATTACCGGTGTAACTTATATATTTATGGCGAAAGCGTTTGTATTACTTTTGGAGTCGTTAACGTTTGTAAACATTATTTTTACTCTAAAAATAATATTTATGCGTTTCACAAAATAATCATAAACAGTGCGTGAAAAGTATATATTTATCACGTTAATATTTCGTGAAATCCCACCTCCGAATATTTAGTAAAATATAGTGCTGGCGAAATTTATGCTTTGAAAACATGTCCAAAGATAGTTCTAACACTGGTTGTATAAAAAGTCTAAGTGTTAAGTTTTTAGAAAATTTTGCCAGAGCTTCCTCTGTAACTGGAGGTGACCACGCTTTCAAGCGTATCATTTTCTTTTAACAATCAATTCAACAATCTTCTTTATTCAATCAAACAACTTCCAACACATCAAACTAGTCAATAAATATGTGAATTTGCATAATCGCATGAACTTGTAGTTTTTCCGAATCTATATTATAAATCCCATTTATATACGTAGATCTTTATACAAAGTACTTTCAGTCTTGTAAAAACCTCGTTTTTAGAGAAGTCCGACTTTACAACTTCTAGTTATTTTTCCCAAAAATAGTCATTTTGTCGAAATATGCGTCACACAAGTGTTTGCACACTTGTGTGTTCTAAATATCATTCTTAGCATTGTAAGATCCATCTTTAGAAAAACATGATTTCTTTAAAGTGTGGTCTTTCAAAAATACCACTTGCGGATACGTAGATCCGCTAGTTTTAAACACCCTTTTTACCGGTTAAAACACTTTTACACAAGTAAAATATTTCTTTACAAGTTCATGTCTCTAAAATGTGGTAGTGTTTCACTTTTAACCCTTGTATCTCTCAAAAACAAGCTTAGGTGAAGATACATAATTTTACAAAGTTGGGTTAAACGAAGATTCGAGCTACCACATTATAGATCGGGTCTAGATAAACACAAATTTCAAGTCCTACGACTTTTACACAAGACATGTGCTATTAACCTCCATTTTTTATAGTTTTACTAGACTTTAATGCATCATCTTTCAATATAACGAGATTCAATCCGACAATAATCCTTTTAACCACTTTAGATGAGTGTAAAAACAAGTTTTAAACAATATACCTCTAGCTCGGGGCTAGGGAAGAATCGTGACGAAAAACGCGTGGATAAAAGCTAACGGTGGAGGTCCTTCGTGATCCGAGTGCACCAAAGCTCCTTATATGCAACTTGTGATGTTTGTATGGTCTTGGAGTGCAATGATCAAAAATCGAAATATGATGTGTGTGTTTGGTGGGTTCGGCCGTGAGCCACAAAGAAGGAAAAGAGAGAGTGAAAGTTGGTGGAATAATAGTGATAAATAACTTAAGTGCTTTAGTGGTATTTATAGACAAAATGTAACTCTTGGTCCATTGGTCACCATGTCTCAAAGATACCTTACATAACTAAATAAAATAATCAAGTTAGTACCATGATGTTTCCCAATGGTTATGGGGGCCGGTTACATAAAGAGGGGGGTTGGTTCGATCTTAAGTAATAGTTAGGGGGTTTAGTTTAGGTTAACTAAGTTAGTTAGGTGGTTAACTTAGTTAGTAATATAAAGTGTGTTATGACGGGTGTTAGGGTAATCAGGGACCCTAACTGGCTCAGAAAAATAATAGAAGTGAAAATACTAATATTTTCATGTCCCGGGTATAGTCCGGTTGTTCGGTTGGATAGTAATCCGTTAAAGTGTTACAAAAGCTTTAAAGTGTCGTTTTTACATCTTTAGTGACGCAGTTTAATTTCCAACACTTTAGAAGGTGTCTAGTGATATTTTCTCATTTTTGGCACTTTACTAGTCAGCTAGAAGCTGGTTAAATTATTTTAAGTGCTGTGTTTGGTACTTAAAGTACATTCTTGGCACATCCGAATCAGTGTATCTTATCCCTAGAGACGCGGTACCATAACCCTTATATCCTACACTCACTACCAGTGTAGTCAAAATATATGAGGCTCTTAACAGGCCTTAGAGGCAGTATTTGCCTGATGCTGGTCATATTAGCATGTTCACTGTGTATCCGTTTAGTGCTACTGTGCTTTTTGTGCATCATGTTTGTCACTAGGGTTCAGTATTTTAAAAAAAAAAATGTAGTGACAGCAGGCAAGTATGACGCAAGTAAGTGCATGTATCAGTATGCAGGTAGCAGTTTATCAGCTAGTTCAATGTTGCACAGTAATCAAGCAGTAATTAATCAGTAATTAAGTTGTACGGATACCTGGTTTAGTGCGGGTTGTCACATACTCCCCCCGTTAAATAAATTTCGTCCCGAAATTTTAAGTTCTGCTTGTAGATGCAGGGTTCTTGGGAAATAAGTGGGGGTACTTTTCTTTCATTCGGTCCTCACGCTCCCAGGTGTATTCAGGACCATGTCTGGCATTCCAGCGAACCTTGACGAGTTTGACACTGCTCCGGCGGGTCCTGTTAATTTTCCAATCCGTGACCTCGACGGGTTCTTCTATGAAGTGGAGCGTGTCGTCAACATGAATCTCGTCGATAGGAATGGCAACGTCAATTTGAGTTGGACTTTTCTTTAAATTGGATACATGAAATGTATCGTGAACACCGTTAAGTTCGGCAGGTAGATCCAACTTGTATGCTACTGTCCCAATTCTTTCTAGAATTCTGAAAGGACCAATGTAGCGCGGATTTAGCTTTCCACGCTTCCCAAAGCGTGCTACCCCTTTCCAGGGTGATACCTTCAATAACACCATCTCTCCACTTGGAAATCCACATGTTTTCTGTTTGGATCCGTGTAGGCCTTTTGTCTGTGGCGAGCGGCTTCGATGTTTTTAAGAATCTGCGCAATATTGTCCGTCGTCTCTTGGACGATTTCGGGACCGGCAAGTTGCCTATCACCTGCGTCAGCCCAACATAGTGGTGATCGACACTTGCGTCCGTATAGGGCTTCAAAAGGCGCGACACCAATACTGGTGTGGTAGCTGTTGTTGTAGGAAAATTCGACCAAAGGTAAGTGTTTATCCCAGCTACCGCCCAAATCCATAACACATGCTCTCAGCATGTCTTCCAAAGTTTGTATCGTTCGCTCGCTCTGGCCATCGGTTTGCGGATGGAATGCAGTGCTCAGATTCAATTGTGAGCCAAAAGCTTCTTGGAAGGATTGCCATATTCTTGACACAAACCTTCCATCTCTATCAGAAATGATTGAGAGAGGCACTCCATGCCGTGCGACGATCTCTCTCATGTAAATTTCAGCCAATTTGCTTGTGTTATCCTTTTCTCTGATAGGTAAGAAGTGTGCTGTCTTTGTTAGGCGGTCAACTATTACCCAAATCATATCATGGCCTCTTGGCGTTTTTGGCAGTTTTGTAACAAAATCCATTGAGATTTGTTCCCACTTCCACTTGGGGATCTCAGGTTGCTGCAGCAGCCCCGAAGGCTTCTGGTATTCAGCTTTAACTTTAGCGCACGTTAAATATTTGCTCACGTAGACAGCAACGTCGCCTTTCATTCTAGGCCACCAATAGTAATCTTTAAGGTCTTGGTACATCTTATCCGCCCCCGGATGAATAGAGTACCGTGACTTGTGCGCTTCATCGAAAATAACATTCCTTAAATCTCCAAACAAGGGAACCCAAATCCGTTTCTCGAAACATAATGTTCCTTCTTTGTTTGGTGCCAATAACTTCTCCATCCCACGGAGATGTTCATCCTCAAGATTTCCTTCTTTAAGGGCTTCTTTTTGTGCAGCGCGAATGCGCGAGGGAAGATCGGTTCGTATGATCATTTTTAAAGCCCTAACCCTTATGGGCTTGATTCTTTCTTTACGACTTAGGGCATCGGCGACCACATTCGCCTTCCCTGGATGATACTTGATCTCGCAGTCGTAATCGTTTAGCAATTCAACCCAGCGTCTTTGCCTCATATTCAGCTCTTTCTGGTTGAATATGTGTTGCAAGCTCTTGTGATCTGTGAAGATTGTGCACTTCGTACCATACAGGTAGTGTCTCCAGATCTTTAAAGCAAAAATCACTGCGCCAAGCTCTAAATCGTGGGTGGTATAATTCTTTTCGTGCACTTTCAGTTGGCGTGATGCGTAAGCAATGACCTTTTGGCGTTGTATCAACACACAACCCAATCCTTGACGCGATGCGTCGCAGTATACCACAAAGTCATTAGTACCTTCTGGTAGAGCTAAGATTGGCGCGTTATAAAGCTTACCCTTTAATATCTGAAATGCTTCATCCTGTTTGATTCCCCAATCAAACGTCTTGTCCTTCTGCGTGAGGAGCGTCAAAGGTTGAGCGATTTTCGAGAAATCCTCGATGAACCTTCGATAGTAGCCAGCCAAACCCAAGAATTGTCGAATCTCGGTTGGCGTTGTAGGCGTTTCCCAATTCTTGATTACCTCGATCTTTGTGGGATCAACATGGATTCCATCTCCATTCACCACGTGCCCAAGGAATTGGACTTCGCGTAGCCAAAACTCGCACTTGGAGAATTTGGCGTACAGTTGTTCCTTCTTTAACAGCTCCAAAATGGCTCTAAGATGTTGTTCGTGTTCAGCCTTCGTCTTTGAGTAAATCAAGATGTCATCAATAAACACAATCACGAACTTGTCCAAGTATGGCTTGCAAACTCTATTTATCAAATCCATAAAGACCGCAGGTGCGTTTGTTAAACCAAACGGCATAACAAGGAACTCGTAGTGTCCATAACGAGTTCGGAAGGCTGTTTTCGGGATACTTTCCTCCTGTATCCTTAATTGATGGTATCCAGATCGAAGATCGATCTTTGAATAATAGTTCGAGACTTGCAGTTGATCAAACAGATCATCGATTCTTGGCAGAGGATACCTGTTCTTGATCGTCAGCTTGTTCAATCCTCTGTAGTTGATGTTTATTTGAAAATCATCATCCTTCTTTTTGATGGGTAAAAATGGGATTACCCAAAAAGGGAATTTTGGTCTGTTATCTTTCCTCTCTAACCATTGCCAACACTTCTCTGTCAATCCTTGCATCTCTGAAAATGTAAGTTACTATGATGCATCGACTACGGGTGCAGTGCCCGGAATTAAACCGACGCGGGATCCGACTAATCGTGAGGAGATGATTTCGGCAAGTCTTCGAGGAAGACTGCAGGGTATTCTCCAATCACAAGGATATCTTCGAGTTTTGGTTCTTCGACTTCCTTTTCCATAACGTGAGCCAAGAATGCAACACATCCTTTGTGCGAGAATTTTCGTGTCTTCTTAGCCTGATAATCCGTAGGAGCGTACCCTGCTCCATGAATCACGATCATTTCTTCGTTCGTCGTCGGGGCGCGGACGACAATCTCCGCATGGTTGTTCATCAACCAGTCCATCCCAATCATCACGTCGAAGCTTCCAAACTCAACTGGCAATAAACTTACGCTCTCCGGGTTCTATCATGCCGATTCCAGTTACTGCGTTGGCTTCCACTAGCTTCCCCAAAGCTAGTTCTAATGGGTACTGGAATAACTACTCACTCGCTACGTAAACCAATTATATCCTTGAACACTAGAATTGTGAATCGTAAAATTTGCAACAGTAGTTGGCAATACAGATGCATAGTATTGAGTAATGTGGGACGTACCACTATCCATGCTTGGATCTCTGGCGTGCCTCCCTAGCTCCGATGGGGAGCTTTCATCCTTGCGCCTGATTGTTTTTCGGGCAATATCTTCTGAAATGCTTTTTGCTTCCACAGTTTAAACATCCTCGAGCTCGCTTCTGTTTATCACTCATTCTGCCTTGACAATTATCATTGTCGTTGTCCCCTTCGTGATTCTCACTACCGTCTTGGCCCCCATTACTAAGTTCAGTATTGTGCCAACAAGTTTCCTTGACATGTCCCACCTTGCCACAGTTACCACAATTTCCATATTTGCATCGCCCGACATGATAACGTAAACAATTGTCGCACTTAGGTAGGATACCCTTGTAGTCTTTTCCCTTTTTGGACTTCTTCTTGTTACTTACCCGAGTAACCATCTTGAAATTTGCGAGCTTCCTCTTGTTATCCCCAGATGCCTTTACCGCAGTCTCCTCTTTCTCCTCCGCAGTGGAAAATTTCCCTTGTCTAACCGCTTCTTCCGTGAGTGCTATGCTTATGCTGATAGCCTCGGTGATCGTTGAGGGTTTTGATGCTGTTACCAGGCTTAGAACCTGAGGTGCCAATCCCCTTATGAACTGTTCAATTCTCTTAAACTCTGGTGTCCCCAGGAGTATGGCAACTTGTGATAATTCGTTAAACCTCTGCACATACTCTGCTATCTTTGGTCCTTTCATTTTCAAGTTCCACAGTTCTGTTTCCAATTTCTGGACTTCTGCCCTCGAGCAATATCTTTCACGCATCATAATTTTCAGTTCGTCCCACGTCATAGCATGCGCAGCAGTCTCGCCCATCGTCCGAATTTGATGGTTCCACCATGACAGAGCCTCATCCACCAATAGTCCAGTTATATACTTGACTTGATGTTCGTGGTCACATTTGCTCAATCGTAAAACAGAATCTGTCTTTTCGACCCAGCGTACGAAGGCTAAGGCACCCCCGGTGCCGTCGAACTCTCGAGGTTTGTGGTCTAAGAACTGCTTGTAGGTGCAGCCGTTGGGTGGGTTATTTCCTGAGGTACCTCCGTTGCGCTCGGAGTGATGGGCCTCGTATTGTGCGATGACTGCAGCAATGATTCCCTGAAGTTCCACCTCGTTGGTGGGTATGCGTACACCCCGTTTTGGAGGCATTTCCTAAAAGATGTTTCACGTAGGTTAGGTCATCGCAACTAAAATACACGTATGCATTAACAATATCAACACATAACATCTCATGCTATCAACAAGTCCATCACATAACCTCTTATGCTATAAACAATTGATTGTACATCGCTTGTGATGAGAATACTGCGATTGTATTGCCACAATTCGAGACCGCAATGTAAGGCTCACAAGTACACCACTATATCATACTACATTAATGACTTAGTAGGGGACGACCCTAGACAAGTCGTGCGATCGCTGGTCATGTTCAGGAGTCTCTGGTTCGTCCTTTCTCAGATTTCAGGACTCCACGTCAAGTTTCTGAATTTCTGTCTTAAAACAACATTTCTTCTTAATCGTTTCCTTGAGCTCGTCCCAGCTCAGTGCATAAGCAGTGTCTGTGCCAAGGGTCTGAACCTGGAGGTTCCATTAAGAGAGTGTGCCATCTAGAAATATCCCTGAGATGTAGGTAACACTCTGTTGGGGCGAACAGTTACTCATTCTTAGAGTGGAGTTGGTCTTTTCGGACCAACGAACAAATGCAACGGTGCCTCCGATTCCGACAAAGTTCAAAGGTTTGCAGTTCAGGAACTGTTTATAGGTGCAGCCAGTTGGAGGGTTATCTCCAGTAACGCCGTCGTTGTACTTAGAGTGGAGGTCTTCGTGTCGTGCATTTATCTGCGAGATGCGTTCTTGCAGCTCGTCCTCTGTCCTTAGCAACGTACTGGTGTTTGTGTCACGTCTGGGTGACATTCCCTTTTGTCGAAAAAGTGTGAAGCGGGTTGGACAACGTTCCAATTGTCTATGAGGTATATATCAACATAAGCCATCATGTAATCACCCGATTTCATACGCAAATATACTCAATGTAAGAGTGGGGAAATAAATTCCTGAGCCTTCACATAGGCTTGTCAATTTGGCTTGTTGCTTGTAATAGAATGAACTCGAGGCTACATCGCCTAGGTCATTTGTGTTTAGGTTATTTCCTGCTGCACTGGTTATCATTAGCTCGGCCTGCAGAGTCCACCAGGATTCCTGTGCACTACAAATCGTTATTACGTGGGCCCCCGTAATAATAAATTGTCTTGCACAGTTACCCCAAATTTTCTCTCATCCAAGCAGATGATCAATCAAGGAGCAACAGCCGGTGCATGGGCATGAACAAGGTCATACTCCAATGCGGGGTCAGGAGCAATGCCTGGCTCAGGGGCCACGGCTAGTTTTGAATCGAAAACTCCATCTCAAAATCAGCTGGATCAACAATCACAGGGGTTACAGGATCCCCCAAGGGCTGGTCTAAGTGCATGAACTCAATGTCATGGTCTGGATCAACACCAGGCGGAAAAACAGGATTGTCCTCAATATCGCGACCATACTCAAAATTGTGTGCGGGATCCGGTGCAGCTAATGATGCCCTATCAGGGTCAGCGTCGTGTAAGTAGTGCTGCATTCCCTGTATGTGCGAAGATGCGGATGTTAGAAACTCGAATGTGTCTAGGATAGGGGAATGGACATGAGTTTCCCTTACGGAGCGTCCGCATGCAGTAGTCTAATACCAGCAGCAATAGGGCCTCGCCCTCAAGTGGGTCCTCCTCTTAGTAGTTCGACATCGTCTTCAGAGACAACGTCGGGGCGTATCAACAACGAGATAAGCGGCAGGGGGCAAATTCCCAACAAGGTAGCCATTAGTAGGCTCTGCTACGACTTTAGGCAGCGCACAGAGGGCTGAGAGTCGTCCTTGTCTGTGCCGGTAGTATCAGAAATGTACACCTCGTGCTTCGATGAAACTATGTCGTCTGATACTATGGTCATGGGATTTGTAGCGTCCGTCTTTCTAGTACTTGATGAAAGCATGACGTTTGTAACACATACACATATACGTATAATAATCAATCATATAGTCATATAAACATGTAGTCACCACGTAACATTCAAATTATCCTTCTAGTCCCACTAGCCAGCACTTCTAGTCCCACTAGCCAACACTTCTAGTCCCACTAGCCAACACTTCTAGTCCCACTAGCCAACACTTCTAGTCCCACTAGTCAACACTTCTAGTCCCACTAGCCAACACTCCTAGTCCCACTAGTCAACACTTCTAGTCCCACTAGTCAATACTTCTAGTCCCACTAGATCAACACTTCTAGTCCCACTAGACCAACACTTCTAGTCCCACTAGTCAACACTCCTAGTCCCACTAGACCAACACTCCTAGTCCCACTAGACCAAGCCTCAGCCTCCCGACTGGGCCTAAAATAATGAATAAAATGTGCTCAACATTTGTTTGTAAAAAGTTTTGGATTCTGGACTTAAGTGGTATGCAGAAAATGTTTTCGTGAGAGCCCTAGTGATCATAGTCTAGACTCAAGAATGAATCCTAGTTCGCTATGATCAGAGCTCTGATACCAAGCTGTCACACCCTGGCTTTGCGGAAGCGTGGTATATTTTGGTGTGACTTCTTAATACCATAGCTTAATCATAACAAGCTATATGAATTTAAAAACCATGCAAGTCATCCATTAAGTTTTGAAAACAAAATACAGTACCATTGTTTTAACCAACAACCATAACCTTGTTCAACAACATTACAAACTAAAACATAACATAAACGTGGTTTAAGGACTGTGTCTTGTCCAGGTAAGAGACACATCCCCTAAACCCTGATGACTTCATGACAATATGCAGCGGAAAACGTTCCATACCGTGCCAGATCCGTTTAATTTCCTGAAATACATGTGAGTTGAAAAATCAACAATAATGTTGAGCGAGTTCATGTGCAAGTGAGTAAGTAAAACACTTGTAAGTATAAAAGTTTCCTGGTATGTAGCAGTGTAAGAGGACTTGTGATCACCAATGGTTTGCAAGGCCATTAGCATGTTGTGAGATGCAAGTAGGAAGATTCAAACCTAGCGTATTTGGCGTTGGGGCACCAAGTCACCACCTGGTCCATTATGCGGGCTCAGGGGTTGGGCTCGCTACACCCAGATAGATCTACCGCTCGAGTCCCTCGGTGTTCTAACTACCCATTCACATGATCTAAACCTCCTTACGTAATTCATACCGTGTATAAAGTACTTGTAAACAAAGTAACATGTATTTCACCCCCGCGGTTAAGTAAACTGAAAACAGTTAGAGAAAAGGGGGACATGAACTCACAGTGGATGCGTAAACTCTATCAAGCGTCTCCTGGTACTGTAAGCTGTGCAATGACCTACAAGTGCTAAATCTATTAGACGGACGGCCGTGCTTTAGCTTTACAGTTTATGTTTGCGGGAAATAGTTAGACAACTATTTCGTGTTACATTTTGTAGGTGCTTGATAGTTATTTTCCTTCCCAAGGATGGGGGATTTAATACATGTGCGTAATATTTTCCATCATTAAGTCTCACTTAACCTTCATATATATTCAACTCCAAAATATATGTATTTATCAAAAAATACGTTGTTAAAGTACGCGTTCATAAATATTTCCGTAATTGTGTAAGTTACGTTTTAACATGCAAGTGGTAATATAATTACCGGTGTAACTTATATATTTATGGCGAAAGCGTTTGTATTACTTTTGGAGTCGTTAACGTTTGTAAACATTATTTTTACTCTAAAAATAATATTTATGCGTTTCACAAAATAATCATAAACAGTGCGTGAAAAGTATATATTTATCACGTTAATATTTCGTGAAATCCCACCTCCGAATATTTAGTAAAATATAGTGCTGGCGAAATTTATGCTTTGAAAACATGTCCAAAGATAGTTCTAACACTGGTTGTATAAAAAGTCTAAGTGTTAAGTTTTTAGAAAATTTTGCCAGAGCTTCCTCTGTAACTGGAGGTGACCACGCTTTCAAGCGTATCATTTTCTTTTAACAATCAATTCAACAATCTTCTTTATTCAATCAAACAACTTCCAACACATCAAACTAGTCAATAAATATGTGAATTTGCATAATCGCATGAACTTGTAGTTTTTCCGAATCTATATTATAAATCCCATTTATATACGTAGATCTTTATACAAAGTACTTTCAGTCTTGTAAAAACCTCGTTTTTAGAGAAGTCCGACTTTACAACTTCTAGTTATTTTTCCCAAAAATAGTCATTTTGTCGAAATATGCGTCACACAAGTGTTTGCACACTTGTGTGTTCTAAATATCATTCTTAGCATTGTAAGATCCATCTTTAGAAAAACATGATTTCTTTAAAGTGTGGTCTTTCAAAAATACCACTTGCGGATACGTAGATCCGCTAGTTTTAAACACCCTTTTTACCGGTTAAAACACTTTTACACAAGTAAAATATTTCTTTACAAGTTCATGTCTCTAAAATGTGGTAGTGTTTCACTTTTAACCCTTGTATCTCTCAAAAACAAGCTTAGGTGAAGATACATAATTTTACAAAGTTGGGTTAAACGAAGATTCGAGCTACCACATTATAGATCGGGTCTAGATAAACACAAATTTCAAGTCCTACGACTTTTACACAAGACATGTGCTATTAACCTCCATTTTTTATAGTTTTACTAGACTTTAATGCATCATCTTTCAATATAACGAGATTCAATCCGACAATAATCCTTTTAACCACTTTAGATGAGTGTAAAAACAAGTTTTAAACAATATACCTCTAGCTCGGGGCTAGGGAAGAATCGTGACGAAAAACGCGTGGATAAAAGCTAACGGTGGAGGTCCTTCGTGATCCGAGTGCACCAAAGCTCCTTATATGCAACTTGTGATGTTTGTATGGTCTTGGAGTGCAATGATCAAAAATCGAAATATGATGTGTGTGTTTGGTGGGTTCGGCCGTGAGCCACAAAGAAGGAAAAGAGAGAGTGAAAGTTGGTGGAATAATAGTGATAAATAACTTAAGTGCTTTAGTGGTATTTATAGACAAAATGTAACTCTTGGTCCATTGGTCACCATGTCTCAAAGATACCTTACATAACTAAATAAAATAATCAAGTTAGTACCATGATGTTTCCCAATGGTTATGGGGGCCGGTTACATAAAGAGGGGGGTTGGTTCGATCTTAAGTAATAGTTAGGGGGTTTAGTTTAGGTTAACTAAGTTAGTTAGGTGGTTAACTTAGTTAGTAATATAAAGTGTGTTATGACGGGTGTTAGGGTAATCAGGGACCCTAACTGGCTCAGAAAAATAATAGAAGTGAAAATACTAATATTTTCATGTCCCGGGTATAGTCCGGTTGTTCGGTTGGATAGTAATCCGTTAAAGTGTTACAAAAGCTTTAAAGTGTCGTTTTTACATCTTTAGTGACGCAGTTTAATTTCCAACACTTTAGAAGGTGTCTAGTGATATTTTCTCATTTTTGGCACTTTACTAGTCAGCTAGAAGCTGGTTAAATTATTTTAAGTGCTGTGTTTGGTACTTAAAGTACATTCTTGGCACATCCGAATCAGTGTATCTTATCCCTAGAGACGCGGTACCATAACCCTTATATCCTACACTCACTACCAGTGTAGTCAAAATATATGAGGCTCTTAACAGGCCTTAGAGGCAGTATTTGCCTGATGCTGGTCATATTAGCATGTTCACTGTGTATCCGTTTAGTGCTACTGTGCTTTTTGTGCATCATGTTTGTCACTAGGGTTCAGTATTTAAAAAAAAAAAAATGTAGTGACAGCAGGCAAGTATGACGCAAGTAAGTGCATGTATCAGTATGCAGGTAGCAGTTTATCAGCTAGTTCAATGTTGCACAGTAATCAAGCAGTAATTAATCAGTAATTAAGTTGTACGGATACCTGGTTTAGTGCGGGTTGTCACAATATTGTTGATTAATGGTGCTTATGGTACCCTATTCGTGACACGATTTCTCGTATCATTCCTCAAAACGCATCATACTTGGTACTCGTTCTCACCAAGAGTACTTCTTGTTTTTGTATCATACCATTTATAAACATTGTAACATTTGTAACATGTATTTCACCCCCGAAGTTATAAAACTGAAAACAGTTAAAAGAAAAGGGGGAGTATGAACTCACAACTTTGCTTTCCTTGCGTCGTAAACTTCACCGGATTGGCTTATCTAGCGTCGTGACCTAAACATGTTTTATTAACGTTAGTCACTAGACTTGTATCGCACAAGTACAAGTCGCTATCTTTTGTATGTATGTTCTTGTGTTAAAAATAAGTTATATTTTTAACTATGTGTCTTACTTATATTATTTTCTCGAAAATAAATATAAGTATCTTGTATTTGTCTAAGTATGTTGTATGTGTAATTTTGTATTTTCACTTCTTACGAGTATTTAGTGTATTTCCAAGTCCTAATACACTATTACATGTAATACATACTACATACACTTAGCACAAAATTTTGTGATCAATAAGTATATATATTTTTCTCAAAAATATACGTACTTAGTATCAATTTTATTCTTGAAGAAATCATCATTTCTTAACACAAAAATTAGGGAAACCTTGGTAACATTTTTAGATACATTTTAAGTTTCTCAAAAACTTATATTTTTCTAAGTGTCAAAATTTTATAGAAATTTTGACAGAGTTTCCCCTAAAAATGGAGGTTTCCCATGTTTTCGAAACATGTGTTTATTTTCTTTTAAATCATCAGCAAGCATAAACAACTCATTCAAGTCTCACTACAAGCCAAAATCATGTAAATCACGCTATATCATGAACTTGTTATATCCCGAAAACGCGTAGTAACTTGGTAAAGCTCTTAATGGGCTTAGTTACCTTCCAAAGTATAATTATCACTTTAAAAATCACCTTCTTGCAAAAGTTTAGTGTTTACAACTTGTAAACAATTTTTACAAAATTTAACCCCTTCGAACTCTTCTTGTAAATAAAATATTCTCATACTTGTCTTATTTCAAAAAAAAATAGCGTAAGTGTTTGTAATAGTCATGATTTTTCAAAAACCGCTTCTCTAACTTGGCTTCCTTACAAAAATCCTTTGTAACTCTTGGATTTACAAGATCATCAACTTACTAGTTTAATTAAATTTCATGAAAAATAATTTTTTTTATCAAGTTCATAATTAACTAGAAGGTGGTTATTTTATGTAACACATAACCTCTTTCTAATCTTGTTAAATCATATTCCCAAATATTATTTAACAAGGTCCATATGGTGATTAACATCACACAATCAAGAATCATCATAAAATAAACAACACATTCACTACAACATCACACTAGTAACATTTCATCTTCATGTAACTTCTATGTTTAAGCTTCATGTTCATATTTTTAGTTCTTGTTTCTTTAGTGTTTTGAACCTACTTATCATACTCCATCTTTTGATCATAAAAACAAGATGAAACAAGGTGTAGCATGGACTTACTACTAGCACAAGGCTACGGATGCTTCTAGTGAAGAAGAAGATGATGAAGAATGTTGGTGAAAAAGCAAGAAACAAGGTCCTTTGAAGCTCACAAGTTGCAAGCTCCTTAGGATCACCTCCTAGTCTTGTATGAAGCTCAAGTATGGATGAAGATGGTGGTGATGGTGGCGGTTATGGGTGTGTCCGAGAGAGGGATAGAGGAGAGAGAATGAGAGTGTGATGATGAGAAGTAATGAGAATGATCTTGGTGCCATGCTTTTTAAAGATAGTTCATATATTATGTCAAGATCTACAAGCAACTTATCTAATAAACAAATGGGAAATAATCTAAACAAGATATGAGAGTATGGTGTAAATCTTGGGGTAGGTCCTTTTAGGACCGAATTCGGTTGGGGGGGGGGGGGTGGTTGCAAGTTTTTCCAACTAGATGGTAAAGACTAGTTAGATTTCAAACATGCACTTTACATATGATATTTATTTGATATTTAGTGGGTGTTAGTGAGTTCAGGGATCACGACTAGCCAAGAAATAAATAAACAGTGTGTTTGGCAAAAAATTGGTGTCCCGGGTAATGTCCGGTTGTTCGGTTAAATACCGGTTCGTTAAGTGTTAAATTGCACCGTTTAGTGCCCTTTAAGTACCCTATCGATTCCCGACACTTAGGGAAATATTCTGAATGATAAATCATGATTTCTGCATAACATTTATGTGTTAAAAGCTGATTTATGGCTGAATTTAATAAAATTTTGCATTTAAAGTGCGTTTCGGGTGCTTTTTAGTGCATAATTTAGCTTCCGGAGAGTCTATATATATAAACCCTTGTACGTACTCTTGGGTTTTAATGTATTCTTGTCATTGGACCTACACCTAGGCTCCAATTCTATCATCTGACTGCTTTCTGCAGAGTTGTTGGCATATTGTGCTTTACCGGTGAGTTTACTAGTATTTTCCGACGCAACGCTCTCGTTAATGCATAAAGCAATATTTTGTAGTATAAAACGTGCATGAATTCACTTGTATAGTATGAAATCAGACAATGTTGACATTTACGCACATAATTGCAGTCATTAAATAATAATTGAAGTGTACGGAAATTACCGGTTTGGTGCCAGTTGTCACAGTCTCCCCCCGTTAAAAGAATTTCGTCCCGAAATTCAGGCTGAACTAACTCTCGCAGGAGTCTTCTTGAACAGGTGGGGGTACTTTTCTTTAAACTGGTCTTCACGTTCCCACGTATACTCGGGTCCGTGGTTAGAGTTCCAACGTACTTTGACAAGTTTGACTGTACTCCTCCTGGTCTTGTTGACTTTCCAGTCAGTAACCTCAACGGGTTGTTCTGTAAATCGGAGGGCGTCATCAATACGCACTTCATCCACCGGGATGATCACGTTTTCTTGTGTTGGACTCTTCTTGAGGTTGGATACATGAAACGTATCAAGTACTCCATTAAGTTCTTCCGGTAACTCCAATTTGTACGCCACAGCACCAATTCTTTCCAAGATTCTGAATGGTCCGATGTATCGTGGATTCAGATTTCCACGTTTTCCAAATCTTACTACGCCCTTCAAAGGTGAGACTTTTAACAACACTTTGTCTCCCACCTCGAATTCTAATGGTTTTCGTCTTCGATCAACGTAGCTATTTTGTCGATCTTGAGCCGCCTTAATGCGCTCTCAGATCTGTATAATCTTGTCGGTTGTCTCTTGTACAAGTTCAGGACCAACCATACGTTTATCTCCAGCGTCTGCCCCAACATAAGGGCGATCGGCACTTGCGGCCATACAGAGCTTCGAACGGTGCGGCTTTTATGCTTGTATGATAACTGTTATTGTAGGAAAACTCAACTAAAGGTAGATGAGTATCCCAGCTACCGCCTAGGTCCATGACACATGCGCGAAGCATATCTTCTAACGTTTGTATAGTCTGTTCGCTCTGGCCGTCTGTTTGTGGATGGAATGCTGTGCTTAGATCTAGCTGAGATCCAAAGTCTTCCTGAAAGGATTGCCAGATTCTTGAGACAAAGCATCCATCTCTGTCTGAAATAATTGAGATTGGCACTCCATGACATGCCACGATTTCTTTTAAGTATATTTCAGCAAGCTTTCTAGTGCTGTCTTTTTCTCGGATCGGTAGGAAATGCGCAGATTTCGTCAATCGATCAACTATCACCCATATCATATCGTGACCTTTTGGGGTCCTGGGTAATTTCGTTATAAAGTCCATCGATATTTGCTCCCACTTCCACATGGGTATCTGTGGTTGTTGTAGTAGGCCGGACGGTTTCTGATATTCAGCCTTAACCTTAGCACAGGTTAGGCATTTTCCAACATAAACAGCAACATCGTTCTTGAGTCTCGGCCACCAATAGTATTCTTTTAAGTCTTGATACATTTTGTCTGATCCTGGATGGATTGAGTATTTTGACTTGTGTGCTTCATCAAGGATGACTTCTCGTATGCCACCATAGAGCGGAACCCAAATACGCTTTTTAAAGTATAAGGCTCCCTCTTCATTTGGCACCATGTATTTCAACATACCCCGGAGGTATTCATCTTTACGATTTTCCATATTAAGGGCTTCTTGTTGCGCATCACGAATACGTGCAGTGAGGTTCGTTCGAATAGTCATTTCTAACGCCCGAACCCTTAGGGTCTTAACCCTTTCTTTTCGACTTAGCGCGTCTGCTACAACGTTTTCCTTTCCAGGATGGTACTTAATCTCACAGTCATAGTCATTTAGTAGCTCGACCCATCGTCGCTGACGCATGTTTAATTCTTTCTGATCAAATATGTGTTGTAAACTTTTGTGATCTGTGAAGATTGTACATCGAGTACCATATAGATAGTGTCGCCAGATCTTCAAGGCGAATACCACTGCTCCCAGCTCCAGGTCGTGAGTGGTATAGTTTCTTTCATGCACCTTCAATTGTCTTGAAGCGTAAGCGATGACTTTTTGGCGTTGAATGAGCACGCAACCCAAACCTTGTCGTGAAGCGTCACAGTATACCATGAAGTCTTCAGTGCCTTCGGGTAAAGATAATATCGGTGCATCGCATAGCTTGTTTTTAAGTAGCTGGAAGGTTTCTTCTTGTTTGTAACCCCAGTCGTATTTCTTGTCTTTCTGCGTAAGGGTGGTTAGCGGTTGAGCTATCTTGGAGAAATTCTCGATGAAACGTCGGTAATAGCCCGCTAAGCCCAAAAAATGTCGAAATTTAGTTGGGGTTTTGGGGGCTTCCCAATTCTTTATTGCTTCAATCTTGGACGGGTCTACATGAATGCCCTTCTCGTTCATAACGTGACCAAGAAACTGTACTTTGCGAATCCAAAATTCGCATTTTGAGAACTTTGCATAAAGTTTCTCCTTCTTCAGTAGTTCCAGAATGGTTCTGAGATGTTGCTCATGTTCCTCCTTCGTTTGCGAGTAAATCAGGATATCATCGATAAATACAATTACGAATTTATCGAGATATGGTTTGCAAACGTGGTTCATCAGATCCATAAATACCACTGGCGCGTTCGTCAGTCCGAATGGCATCACAAGAAACTCTAATGCCCATAGCGTGTTCTAAATGCAGTCTTTGGTATGCTTTCCTCTTGTATCCTTAACTGATGGTATCCAGATCGAAGGTCGATCTTGGAATAGTAGCTTGATCCTTGCAACTGATCAAATAAGTCATCAATCCTCGGAAATTGATACCGATTCTTGATTGTGAGCTTGTTCAGTTCTCTGTAATCGATACACATCCACAGAGTTCCAACCTTTTTCTTCACGAACAATACTGGAGCTCCCCAAGGTGAGAAGCTTGACGTTATGAATCCTTTATCCAACAACTCCGGGAGTTGTGTAGACAATTCTTGCATTTCGGATGGTGCAAGCCGATAGGGTGCCTTGGCTACAGGAGCGGCTCCTGGAACCAAGTCTATACGGAATTCGACTTGTCGTTGCGGAGGTAGTCCTGGCAAATCTTCGGGGAAAACATCAGAGAATTCCTTCACCACAGGAATGTCTTCGAGTTTTGGATCCTCAGCCTTCTTGTCTACAACATGCGCTAGGAAAGCAACACATCCTTTCCTTAAGCACTTCTGTGCCTTCATACAAATGATGATTCGCAGAGGCGCGTCTCGTTTTTCTCCATGCACAATGAGAGTTTCATCATTCGCTAAAGGGATGCGAATGATTTTCTCATGACAAATAACTTCAGCTTTGTTCTTGGACAACCAGTACATTCCAACCACTACATCGAAGCTACCCAATTGAATAGGTAAAAGGTCGATGCTAAATCTTCGTTCACCAAGTTCTAATGTGCAACCTCTAACAACTTCGCCCGACTCAACAAGTTTACCATCAGCTAGTTCTATGGAATAAGGAATTTCTAATCTACTAGATTCTATTCCAAGCATGCGTTTAAATTCCACAGACATGAAGCTATAATCGGCACCAGTGTCAAATAATATAGATGCAAAGTGATTGTTAATGAGAAACGTACCGGTGACCACATTAGGGTCCTCGCGTGCGTTCTTTGCTCCAATCACAAATGCTCGTGCCTGAGCACCGTTTCCCTTTGGGCAGTCTTTTATGAAATGATCATTGCTTCCACAACTGAAGCATCCTCGGTTCTTCCCATTTCCGTTACCATTCCTGTTTCCAGTACCATTTCCACCATTGTTTCCAGTTCCAGCACCATTGCGGTTTCCGTTCCCGGTCTTTCCTTTACCCCAACAGTCTTCTATTTGATGACCCAATCTACCACATTTGTCGCACCTTGGAATGCGACAAGCTCATTCATGATGATACTTACATTTTTGGCATTTAGGCAAGGTGCCTTGGTATCCTCTGGCTGCAGTATCATTTGTCGCTGCAAAGGTTCTTGCCTCCTTAGATGGGTTAGTGTGACGCTTCTTGTTGTATGAACCTTTGTTGTTGCTGCGGGTTGCTTGATTCAGGTTCGAGTGCTTTCTCTTCTTGTCACCGGATGACTCAGCATGCGTCTCGGTCTTTTCTGTTGGGTTCAGTGATAACTTCTTCATACGGACACAATCTTCAGTAAGGCTGACAGCCAGAGTTACAGCCTCAGTAATTGTTTGAGGTTTGGCCGAAGTTACCATGCCGCGAAATTCTGAGGCCAATCCCCAAATGTAGCGTTCAACGCGCTTAAATTCAGGTGTCACCATGTAAGGGATCACCCTTGATTGATCGTGGAACCTTCGGGTGTAACCAGTAATATCAGCACCTTCCATGGTCAAGTGCCAGAATTCAGTCTCCAACCTTTGGAGTTCAGCACGAGAGCAATACTTCTCTCTCATTCTTTCCTTCAGTTCATCCCAAGTTAGGCCATAAGCAGCATCTTCACCCAAGGTTTGGACTTGCAAGTTCCACCAAGTCAACGCTTCATCGACAAACAACCCAGTAGCAAAAGTGACTTGCTGATCCGCGGTACACTTGCTCATGTGGATAGTAGCTTTAGTCTTCTCCGTCCAGCGTACAAACGCTACTGCACCTCCAGTGTCGTCATAGTTCATTGGTTTGCAGTCGAGAAACTACTTGAAAGTGCAGCCCTGAGCTGCGTTTCCTCCAGATGAATCCCCATTCCCATTGCGTCTTGCATTGCTTGGTCCTCCACTGTCTTGGGTACAGTTCGCCTCATACTGGGCGATAGCTGGGGAGATTCTTTCTTCCAGTAGAGCATTCAGCTCTTCAGCAGTCCTCGGTAGAAGAGGAGGAGGGGGTTGATCATCATTGCGAGCATTCACAGTTTTCCTGGGTGCCATGTTCTATCAGAACACAACACAGCAGGGTTAGATATTTGTTTGATATCGTCTTACGAGATAGTAGTAGTATATATATTCACATGCATATACCACATAAGTGACATCAAACAATTCTTACTCTAGCAGAGTATTTAATAAGCTGGTGTTCACGTTTAACCTTTTCTTGCACTGAGGGAATCTATACGTGACAAGACTTGCTGTGATTTCTGTGCACTGAATTTCATAATTATGTATGCATCCATAATTACGTAACTCCTTGCACAGTCCGCACAGTTCGTTTCATCCTCGTATCTCTTCCTTCAGATAGGCCATTATTTTCAGGTAACGTCACGTATACTTGTGACATTCTACTTCTAGTATATGTATCTGTCAGCTGTCTCACATAATTGCAAGTAATTCTTAATCACAGACAAGTGCTACCCCAGTGCACCCTAAGTCTCGTAGTGTCTTTTTTAGATTCTTTGTAAACAGTTTCAGGTAGTGGATGTCGCGGAAAGTTTTATGCAATGAAAACTTTTTGAAAAATTGTTTTCGTGAAAGGATCCTAGAGATTGTAGACTAGACTCCAGAAGGAATCCTGGTTCACTACAATCGAAGCTCTGATACCAATCTGCCACACCCCTTTCTAAGGCAGAAGCACGAGGTGTAATCATGAAAGGTTTTCATTGCATACGATTGGTAAACATACTACATGCTCATAAAATAACTTCAAATGCCAAGAATTACATAACCAAAATCATAGTTTTAGTGTTTACATCACAAGACAGCATATTGTCTGAAAGTTTACATCTTTATTTAAGGATAAACATAAACGACATCCAGGAGCATGAGTAAGACCGCACGCACATCCACTAGTTACCTGAAATACATGTGAGTTTTGGAAAAACGTCAACATAATGTTGGTGTGAATTCATGCAGTTTTTGTATTGCACATTTGTATACTTTGTATGAAAACATAGTTTGTATCAAGTATCCTTGTATAATGTCACACCCCGACCACGTAGAACATACGAAACGTGGCGGAAACATCGGGGAGTGTTGTAACAGAATTAATTGTCTCAAATCCATGGCAATTGAAGTCTTGTTTTATTGATTAAAAGTGTAACAATGTCTTATCAAACAAGGAAATACAACATAATTAACTAGTCTTGCATCTTTTATTGTTACTAAAGCCCAAGTCTGCCTATGTGTATCTTGATCATCTTATGCAACAGCTCCTGAAAAACACATGTGAAAATAGGTACGTCAGCATAAAAATGCCTGTGAGATACATAGGTTTTGTGAAAATAGGTTCCATGACTTATGTTTGAGAAAATGTTTAGTCATGAACCTTGTAATTTGCTTTGTTTTGTAAATCATTTGAAAAACAATGAGTTCAGATGATATGTATACAATAAATGAATAATGTATGGTTAAATGAATAACCATAGTAAAAGGGATTTGTATAAGATAGGTTGTTTGTAAAGCAATGTCTTGTGAAAAGTATGTTATTTGTATAAAATGTCATATGTATCAAACTGAAATGATTCAAATAACGCTACGATATGTAATACCATACAAACACTTATATATAGGAAGTACCAGCGGCGTATCCACCATGCTTGTATCATATTACACACGCATCGTTACTTAATCACTTAATCAAACCAAACCAAACCAATGTCAAAATGTCTATGTCAAATATCCATGTCAAATGTCTATGTCAAATATCCATGTCAAATGTCTATGTCAGAATGTTATGTATGGTAAGTGAAATGTCTCAACTAAACCATATGCACAAAAACAAAGTATTGAAGTAAAACTTGGTTTAAATCAAAGTTATGTTTTGTGGGAAATGCATGATCAAATGTCAATCATGTTAAAATGTCTATGCCGAAATGTCTATGTCAAATACGGTTCACACGGTTCACAGATACAAACGGTTCACAGATATCAACGGATCACAGTCAAATGATTACAACGGTTCAATATGTAGTAAAATGTGTTCATATGCTGGATAAGCATATGCAACAGAAAAGCAATGAAAAACGATGTACTAAGTACGCACACAATGGGCATACATAGCATGAAATGTAATGTAAAACAGTGTACTAAGTACGCACACAATGGGCATACATAGCATGAAATGTAATGAAATCATGTACTATAATGTACTAATGAACATAGCGAGTATATGATGTCAAAACAGGAAAGCATGAAAGTAACAAGTAGGCACATGTGTTCCACCCCAAAACAGTTTGGAAAAAAAAGTAAAAGAGGGGTCTATGTACTCACTTGAGATTGCTCAGTTGTCTAAAGATAACCACCAAGTAATGCTATAGATCTCGGAATCAAACGGCACCTAATATAGGTAACTATGTTAATAAACCGGACCTATATCGGAAGACTGGGTAGCATTAGGGTTTGTAAACCAAATGAGTGTATGAACTCATATGATATGGTTTAACAAAGCCTACATACTAAATGAAACTTAACCTACTTGTTTACGACCCATTACGACCCGTTTAGGTAGCTTATGCTACTTTAACGCGTCGTTCGCGTGAAACGCGTTCGGATCGCCTAACTAGTCCTATGACAAGTGTTATATGCCTAAACATGTTACATAATCAGTTATGTGACAAAAGTTTAGGTTACATATGCTTAATTACCAATTATACATGAAAAGGGTATTCTGGTAATTTACCTAAGGCATATAAACTACCTATCATACAACTATTTAAACGATGTGACCATAGGGTATAACCTCGGAAGGTTATTCCCTACCTACTATGGTCACCTAATGTATTTGGTCGGATCCTAATGATCGACCAAACTGGGTCGGGTTCGAGGTATAAGCGATTTATTAGATCGCTTACCCTACGACCCTAGACAACGTGGTAATCAGTAGGCTTAGTCCCAAGGGACTATAACCAACGTGATTACACTCACGTTGCGAAGTTCAAACGAACTTCGCATTGACCATTACTGGTCAATGCTGAAAGTCAAACAAAGTTTGACTTTCTGACTCGAAAAGCAGTAAAATAAGGAAAAGAACGAAAGAATACTTACGAAGGGTCCCCGAATGCTAACCCAGATCAAAATAGCTCAGGTATGAAACGAAGGTTCCAACTTAGAGCTTTCTTAATCAGATTTGTGGGTTTTTAAGCCAAAGGGGGGTGGGTATTTATAGGAAAAGTAGAGCCGTTAGGATCGTTTCTCGTAGTACGTGATCGAATCCAAGGCGTACACTTGTCGGAACCTTATGGTGGCTAAAAATGATGTTTATCAACAGATTAGGCAAGTTGCAAACATGTGGTTGTGGTTAAAACAGCTGCAAACAGGCTGTTAATACATTGCACCTGGTCTGGAGACCCCATACGCATCGTATGGTATATATACCATACGCATCGTATGGGTGAACTTTGGCAGAATTACAGTTTTGGTCCCTGAACTGTATTTAGGCCATTTTTGACACGTTTAAGGCCCGTTAACCCCATTTCAAAGCTCTAAAATGAAGTTAAAGTATAGGGAACTTAAAATGTGCTCAAAAATATCTCGGATGTCGGTTCGTTTAGCCGTACGAACGCGATGTTCGCTTAATTACGACGGAATGCGCACAAGCGCGAAAAACAATCCAAATGACGTGACGAATGGATTTTTCTTAAGGCGAACACTAAAATATAATGTAGTCATGCTTACATAAATTTTTGGATGACCAGATGTATTCAGAATGTGAGTTATGCGCGAAAATGTAAACTTGTGCACTTTTTGACACTTTTAGTCCCTGAATGTCCCAAAAGTTTATTTTAGCACACCGAACCCCTCAAAGCCTATTTCTAAGCTATGTAAAGGATATTTAAGGTGTGTTTAACTTATGGTCAAGTTCCGGAATGTCTGTTACAGTTCAAATTGGCATACTTTCGCAGTTTGTCAACTTTAGTCCCTGTAAGCGAATTAACTTTGATTTCACCACACCAAACCTTCCAAAACTTATATCTAAGTTATGTATAGGTTATTTAAGGTATGTTAAGCCTATTTCACTATTCCGGAGTGTTTGTTGCATTAAACTGGTTACATTTACGCATTAGTGCGCGTATAACCTTCCAGAAAGCGATATAGTGATTGAAATCGAACAAGAATTGATATGTGTAAACGATACACATATTTTTACAAATCCCAAGTATGAAATACAATATTTCACTGGTTGGGCATTTGTTTGATGGTTGAAATGACACAGGTGTTACAGTCTCCCCTACTTTAGGAAATTTCGTCCCGAAATTAATTCGTAGGAGTCTGTCTATGACTTTGTTTCAAATAGTCATCAAAGATATGTAGCATAATCTGATTATTTTCCTCAACGGATATTTTTCAGAAGCGAAAATGAATGGATAATTCATTCTTTCTCAACGGATTCTTTGTCAGAAATGGGAATGAAAGAATAATCCACGGATATTCATTTCTCTCAACGGATATTCTTCAGAACGAAAATGAACAAACGGGGTCATTTTCCTCAACGGTTTGTTCTTCAGAATTTGAAATGAAAAATTACACAACGGATATTCATTTCCTCAACGGATAAATCTTCAGAAACGAAAATGAACTAACGGAGTCATTTTCAACGGTTGCTTCCTCAGAGTTGGAAATGAAGAATTACACAACGGATATTCATTTCCTCAACGGATAAATCTTCAGAAACGAAAATGAACTAACGGAGTCATTTTCAACGGTTGCTTCCTCAGAGTTGGAAATGAAGGATTTACACAACGGATATTCATTTCCTCAACGGATAAATCTTCAGAAACGAAAATGAACTAACGGAGTCATTTTCAACGGTTGCTTCCTCAGAGTTGGAAATGAAGGATTTACACAACGGATATTCATTTCCTCAACGGATATTCTTTAGAACGAAAATGAATGGATAATTCATTTTCCTCAACGGTTATTCTTCAGAATGGAAATGAAAAGATAAACAACGGATATTCATTTCCTCAACGGATATTCTTCAGAAGTGAAAAATGAATAGCTAGTTCATTTTTCCTCAACGGATGCTTCATCAGAATTGGAAATGAATAGGGTTAACTCTTGATACATGATAGAACTTGCTGTGATTTCTGTGCACTAAATTCCATAATTATGTATGCATCCATAATTACGTAATTCCTTGCACAGTCCGCACAGTTTGTTTTGGAATGTTGTGGGGAAAGATATCAAACCTGAGATGAGAGTGACTAGACTACCATAGGGTCCTTTTAATTAGATCAACAGAGGATCTTCTTAATTAGGCCACTAAGGAGTCCTTTCAGCTATATCATCACATGATATCCCTAACCAGATTTTTGGATCAATCTGTTTAACTAGACCACTAAAGGGGTCAAATTTTGAGGTAGTACATTATAATCCAAGGGACTTTAACTACAACGTAGAAGTCCATTAAGGGTTTAAGTAGTACCTTTGGGTATCCTATTATGAATCTCTTGCACAAAGATATGTAAGATTTTACGAGGATTTGAATAACATAATATTGGATCACATGACACATAAGGATAACACATAAGCACATAACCACATAATTGTTTAATTGTTATTTTCTTGTTATTGATTGCTATTAACTTGGCGCCTCGTACATCGTTTCTCTTGGAAGAAACGGGTACTTAGGATTTTCGTGGAAACGCAAGAGATTTTTACAAGGGAAGAAATTTGGAAGTAGTCTGTTCTTCAAGGAATGCGGTTCCTTGATTGTCGGTATTGTAGGGGATATGTTTATACATGCAACCACATAAACATATTGAAATGTAAATGAAAGATTTATTTATAAACAACAATAACAACAACTGTTTCATAGATTGTGATAAAAGAAAATAATACACAAGGCTCGATTATTTTCTAAACAGCGTTATCTTCTGTCGGTCAGATACTTATCCCTGCGCTGGATTTGCATCAGCAAGTCTTGGGCAATTTCTACTAAAATGGCCCATCTCGCCACAGTTGTAGCAAGATCCCAGTGGGAAACGAGCTTGAGCAGGATTGTTGTTAATCTGATTTGGTGCTGCTGCTGTTGGGCAAACCCTCGCTGTATGACCTATAAGTCCGCAAACTTGGCATGTGCGGCACTTCACACCAGCATGATGATGTAGGCCACATTGGTTGCACATGGGTGCAGTTCCTTTGTAGGGTTTCCTGGCAGGGGGTTGAGCTGGTTGGTTGGGGACGGCTTGATCATTGTGAGCGACCACGGCGAAGTTCTGAGAAGCCTTTCGCTTCTTTGACTTCTTAGAGGATCCAGTCTGTTCATCCATGGTCTTTGATTCCTCGATTGGTTTCGATTCTTCGACCAGTTTCTTGTCACCCTTTCGGAAAAGCTTACGTTTCCAGATCTGCGATTCAGTCAAGGTTGCAGATAACTCAATGGCCTGCCTAACAGTAGTAGGGTTGCTACCAGTCAAAATGTCTTGTATTGAGTCGGGAAGGCCATCAATGTACTTTTCGATCGCCTTATCCAAAGGCGTGACCATGTTTGGGCATAACAGACTTAACTCCTCATAACGGTCCGTGTAGGCTCGATGCTCACCGCTGTCTTGCTTAAGATCATCAAATTCCCTTTCCAAAGCCCTGATCTCGTGACGAGGACAAAACTCCTTCATCATGAGAGCCCTAAGTTCGGCCCATGTCTGTGCTAGAGCAACTTCTGCACCACGATCTCTCATAACCCCATTCCACCACGTAAGGGCTCTCTTCTGGAACACACTCGAAGCAAACTCGACCTTGCGATTGTCAGGACACTGCACATGGCGGAAAGTATTCTCAATGCTCTCGAACCATTGAAGAAGCCCAGTCGCTCCCTCAGAACCACTAAACTTGAGTGGTTTCGCCGAGTTAAAACTCTTGAAATTGCATGGACCATTGTTGTTGTTGTTGGCTTGATTCCATTGAGCAAAGAGGTTTGGGAATTGAGCAGCCATTTGCTGCGCAATGATTTCTGCCAATTCGGCAGTCTCTATCTGGCTTTCGCGTCGAGGAGGCATTCTAAAAGAGGAAACATGAAAAGAAACGAGTGAGAGAGTTAGACGAAACGAATGAGGTGAAACAAATCTGATGAATGCAAGGATGGTGGTCATTTGTTTGTTACTACAAAGCAACAAACGACCTCGGTGATTAAAGTAAATAGGTCAAAAATAATGTATAGCGAAGACATGCTCGCCTATAAGTGAACACTCATCCCAAGAATTCCCAGGTAAGCACAACTGGTCTCGCGTCTGATGAGATGTATACGAAGTGCTTGCCTAGACAGAAAACCCAGAATACAGGCATTCACCCTTCCAGTTTGCACGTGTTCACATTATTTAAAACCCAAAACCTTGACGAGATTTTTGAAAACTCAAAGGGGTTCAAAACCATATAACAGAGGGTTCAAAACCTAGTAATCAATCATCCTAGAACAGATGATTAGTTTTCAAAGCGGTTTTGAAATTTTTGTTCTAGTTGTGAAAGTCGCCTAAGGATAGGTGACGGTATTGTTTTATGACTAAACGCAAGTAAACTCGCGTTAGGGTCCTAAGAAAGTTATAGACTAGGTCAAAGCATTACTAATAACCTAATTCCCTATAACCATTGGCTCTGATACCATCTTTTCTGTCACACCCCGACCACGTAGAACATACGAAACGTGGCGGAAACATCGGGGAGTGTTGTAACAGAATTAATTGTCTCAAATCCATGGCAATTGAAGTCTTGTTTTATTGATTAAAAGTGTAACAATGTCTTATCAAACAAGGAAATACAACATAATTAACTAGTCTTGCATCTTTTATTGTTACTAAAGCCCAAGTCTGCCTATGTGTATCTTGATCATCTTATGCAACAGCTCCTGAAAAACACATGTGAAAATAGGTACGTCAGCATAAAAATGCCTGTGAGATACATAGGTTTTGTGAAAATAGGTTCCATGACTTATGTTTGAGAAAATGTTTAGTCATGAACCTTGTAATTTGCTTTGTTTTGTAAATCATTTGAAAAACAATGAGTTCAGATGATATGTATACAATAAATGAATAATGTATGGTTAAATGAATAACCATAGTAAAAGGGATTTGTATAAGATAGGTTGTTTGTAAAGCAATGTCTTGTGAAAAGTATGTTATTTGTATAAAATGTCATATGTATCAAACTGAAATGATTCAAATAACGCTACGATATGTAATACCATACAAACACTTATATATAGGAAGTACCAGCGGCGTATCCACCATGCTTGTATCATATTACACACGCATCGTTACTTAATCACTTAATCAAACCAAACCAATGTCAAAATGTCTATGTCAAATATCCATGTCAAATGTCTATGTCAAATATCCATGTCAAATGTCTATGTCAGAATGTTATGTATGGTAAGTGAAATGTCTCAACTAAACCATATGCACAAAAACAAAGTATTGAAGTAAAACTTGGTTTAAATCAAAGTTATGTTTTGTGGGAAATGCATGATCAAATGTCAATCATGTTAAAATGTCTATGCCGAAATGTCTATGTCAAATACGGTTCACAGATACAAACGGTTCACAGATATCAACGGATCACAGTCAAATGATTACAACGGTTCAATATGTAGTAAAATGTGTTCATATGCTGGATAAGCATATGCAACAGAAAAGCAATGAAAAACGATGTACTAAGTACGCACACAATGGGCATACATAGCATGAAATGTAATGTAAAACAGTGTACTAAGTACGCACACAATGGGCATACATAGCATGAAATGTAATGAAATCATGTACTATAATGTACTAATGAACATAGCGAGTATATGATGTCAAAACAGGAAAGCATGAAAGTAACAAGTAGGCACATGTGTTCCACCCCAAAACAGTTTGGCAAAAAAAGTAAAAGAGGGGTCTATGTACTCACTTGAGATTGCTCAGTTGTCTAAAGATAACCACCAAGTAATGCTATAGATCTCGGAATCAAACGGCACCTAATATAGGTAACTATGTTAATAAACCGGACCTATATCGGAAGACTGGGTAGCATTAGGGTTTGTAAACCAAATGAGTGTATGAACTCATATGATATGGTTTAACAAAGCCTACATACTAAATGAAACTTAACCTACTTGTTTACGACCCATTACGACCCGTTTAGGTAGCTTATGCTACTTTAACGCGTCGTTCGCGTGAAATGCGTTCGGATCGCCTAACTAGTCCTATGACAAGTGTTATATGCCTAAACATGTTACATAATCAGTTATGTGACAAAAGTTTAGGTTACATATGCTTAATTACCAATTATACATGAAAAGGGTATTCTGGTAATTTACCTAAGGCATATAAACTACCTATCATACAACTATTTAAACGATGTGACCATAGGGTATAACCTCGGAAGGTTATTCCCTACCTACTATGGTCACCTAATGTATTTGGTCGGATCCTAATGATCGACCAAACTGGGTCGGGTTCGAGGTATAAGCGATTTATTAGATCGCTTACCCTACGACCCTAGACAACGTGGTAATCAGTAGGCTTAGTCCCAAGGGACTATAACCAACGTGATTACACTCACGTTGCGAAGTTCAAACGAACTTCGCATTGACCATTACTGGTCAACGCTGAAAGTCAAACAAAGTTTGACTTTCTGACTCGAAAAGCAGTAAAATAAGGAAAAGAACGAAAGAATACTTACGAAGGGTCCCCGAATGCTAACCCAGATCAAAATAGCTCAGGTATGAAACGAAGGTTCCAACTTAGAGCTTTCTTAATCAGATTTGTGGGTTTTTAAGCCAAAGGGGGGTGGGTATTTATAGGAAAAGTAGAGCCGTTAGGATCGTTTCTCGTAGTACGTGATCGAATCCAAGGCGTACACTTGTCGGAACCTTATGGTGGCTAAAAATGATGTTTATCAACAGATTAGGCAAGTTGCAAACATGTGGTTGTGGTTAAAACAGCTGCAAACAGGCTGTTAATACATTGCACCTGGTCTGGAGACCCCATACGCATCGTATGGTATATATACCATACGCATCGTATGGGTGAACTTTGGCAGAATTACAGTTTTGGTCCCTGAACTGTATTTAGGCCATTTTTGACACGTTTAAGGCCCGTTAACCCCATTTCAAAGCTCTAAAATGAAGTTAAAGTATAGGGAACTTAAAATGTGCTCAAAAATATCTCGGATGTCGGTTCGTTTAGCCGTACGAACGCGATGTTCGCTTAATTACGACGGAATGCGCACAAGCGCGAAAAACAATCCAAATGACGTGACGAATGGATTTTTCTTAAGGCGAACACTAAAATATAATGTAGTCATGCTTACATAAATTTTTGGATGACCAGATGTATTCAGAATGTGAGTTATGCGCGAAAATGTAAACTTGTGCACTTTTTGACACTTTTAGTCCCTGAATGTCCCAAAAGTTTATTTTAGCACACCGAACCCCTCAAAGCCTATTTCTAAGCTATGTAAAGGATATTTAAGGTGTGTTTAACTTATGGTCAAGTTCCGGAATGTCTGTTACAGTTCAAATTGGCATACTTTCGCAGTTTGTCAACTTTAGTCCCTGTAAGCGAATTAACTTTGATTTCACCACACCAAACCTTCCAAAACTTATATCTAAGTTATGTATAGGTTATTTAAGGTATGTTAAGCCTATTTCACTATTCCGGAGTGTTTGTTGCATTAAACTGGTTACATTTACGCATTAGTGCGCGTATAACCTTCCAGAAAGCGATATAGTGATTGAAATCGAACAAGAATTGATATGTGTAAACGATACACATATTTTTACAAATCCCAAGTATGAAATACAATATTTCACTGGTTGGGCATTTGTTTGATGGTTGAAATGACACAGGTGTTACAGTCTCCCCTACTTTAGGAAATTTCGTCCCGAAATTAATTCGTAGGAGTCTGTCTATGACTTTGTTTCAAATAGTCATCAAAGATATGTAGCATAATCTGATTATTTTCCTCAACGGATATTTTTCAGAAGCGAAAATGAATGGATGATTCATTCTTTCTCAACGGATTCTTTGTCAGAAATGGGAATGAAAGAATAATCCACGGATATTCATTTCTCTCAACGGATATTCTTCAGAACGAAAATGAACAAACGGGGTCATTTTCCTCAACGGTTTGTTCTTCAGAATTTGAAATGAAAAATTACACAACGGATATTCATTTCCTCAACGAATAAATCTTCAGAAACGAAAATGAACTAACGGAGTCATTTTCAACGGTTGCTTCCTCAGAGTTGGAAATGAAGAATTACACAACGGATATTCATTTCCTCAACGGATAAATCTTCAGAAACGAAAATGAACTAACGGAGTCATTTTCAACGGTTGCTTCCTCAGAGTTGGAAATGAAGGATTTACACAACGGATATTCATTTCCTCAACGGATAAATCTTCAGAAACGAAAATGAACTAACGGAGTCATTTTCAACGGTTGCTTCCTCAGAGTTGGAAATGAAGGATTTACACAACGGATATTCATTTCCTCAACGGATATTCTTTAGAACGAAAATGAATGGATAATTCATTTTCCTCAACGGTTATTCTTCAGAATGGAAATGAAAAGATAAACAACGGATATTCATTTCCTCAACGGATATTCTTCAGAAGTGAAAAATGAATAGCTAGTTCATTTTTCCTCAACGGATGCTTCATCAGAATTGGAAATGAATAGGGTTAACTCTTGATACATGATAGAACTTGCTGTGATTTCTGTGCACTAAATTCCATAATTATGTATGCATCCATAATTACGTAATTCCTTGCACAGTCCGCACAGTTTGTTTTGGAATGTTGTGGGGAAAGATATCAAACCTGAGATGAGAGTGACTAGACTACCATAGGGTCCTTTTAATTAGATCAACAGAGGATCTTCTTAATTAGGCCACTAAGGAGTCCTTTCAGCTATATCATCACATGATATCCCTAACCAGATTTTTGGATCAATCTGTTTAACTAGACCACTAAAGGGGTCAAATTTTGAGGTAGTACATTATAATCCAAGGGACTTTAACTACAACGTAGAAGTCCATTAAGGGTTTAAGTAGTACCTTTGGGTATCCTATTATGAATCTCTTGCACAAAGATATGTAAGATTTTACGAGGATTTGAATAACATAATATTGGATCACATGACACATAAGGATAACACATAAGCACATAACCACATAATTGTTTAATTGTTATTTTCTTGTTATTGATTGCTATTAACTTGGCGCCTCGTACATCGTTTCTCTTGGAAGAAACGGGTACTTAGGATTTTCGTGGAAACGCAAGAGATTTTTACAAGGGAAGAAATTTGGAAGTAGTCTGTTCTTCAAGGAATGCGGTTCCTTGATTGTCGGTATTGTAGGGGATATGTTTATACATGCAACCACATAAACATATTGAAATGTAAATGAAAGATTTATTTATAAACAACAATAACAACAACTGTTTCATAGATTGTGATAAAAGAAAATAATACACAAGGCTCGATACATTTTTTTAACACAAAAATTAGGGAAACCTTGGTAACATTTTTAGATACATTTTTAGGGAATAAGTTTCTCAAAAACTTATATTTTTCTAAGTGTCAAAATTTTATGGAAATTTTGACAGAGTTTCCCCTAAAAATGGAGGTTTCCCATGTTTTCGAAACATGTGTTTATTTTCTTTTAAATCATCAGCAAGCATCAACAACACATTCAAGTCTCACTACAAGCCAAAATCATGTAAATCACGCTATATCATGAACTTGTTATATCCCAAAAACGCGTAGTAACTTGGTAAAGCTCTTAGTGGGCTTAGTTACCTTCCAAAGTATAATTATCACTTTAAAAATCACCTTCTTGCAAAAGTTTAGTGTTTACAACTTGTAAACAATTTTTACAAAATTTAACCCCATCGAACTCTTCTTGTAAATAAAATATTCTCATACTTGTCTTATTTCAAAAAAAAATAGCGTAAGTGTTTGTAATAGTCATGATTTTCCAAAAACCGCTTCTCTAACTTGGCTTCCTTACAAAAATCCTTTGTAACTCTTGGATTTACAAGATCATCAACTTACTAGTTTAATTATATTTCATGAAAAATCATTTTTTTATCAAGTTCATAATTAACTAGAAGGTGGTTATTTTATGTAACACATAACCTTTTTCTAATCTTGTTAAATCATATTCCCAAATATTATTTAACAAGGTCCATATGGTGATTAACATCACACAATCAAGAATCATCATAAAATTAACAACACATTCACTACAACATCACACTAGTAACATTTCATCTTCATGTAACTTCTATGTTTAAGCTTCATGTTCATATTTTTAGTTCTTGTTTCTTTAGTGTTTTGAACCTACTTATCATACTCCATCTTTTTATCATAAAAACAAGATGAAACAAGGTGTAGCAAGGACTTACTACTAGCACAAGGCTACGGATGCTTCTAGTGAAGAAGATGATGAAGAATGTTGGTGAAAAAGCAAGAAACAAGGTCCTTTGAAGCTCTACAAGTTGCAAGCTCCTTAGGATCACCTCCTAGTCTTGTATGAAGCTCAAGTATGGATGAAGATGGTGGTGATGGTGGCGGTTATGGGTGTGGCCGAGAGAGGGAGAGAGGAGAGAGAATGAGAGTGTGATGATAAGAAGTAATGTGGAATGATCTTGGTGCCATGCTTTTTAAAGATAGTTCATATATTATGTCAAGATCTACAAGCAACTTATCTAATAAACAAATGGGAAATAATCTAAACAAGATATGAGAGTATGGTGTAAATCTTGGGGTAGGTCCTTTTAGGACCGAATTCGGTTGGGGGGGGGGGGGAGGTTGGTTGCAAGTTTTTCCAACTAGATGGTAAAGACTAGTTAGATTTCAAGCATGCACTTTACATATGATATTTATTTGATATTTAGTGGGTGTTAGTGTGTTCGGGGATCACGACTAGCCAAGAAATAAATAAACAGTGTGTTTGGCAAAAATTTGGTGTCCCGGGTAATGTCCGGTTGTTCGGTTAAATACCGGTTCGTTAAGTCTTAAATTGCACCGTTTAGTGCCCTTTAAGTACCCTATCGATTCCCGACACTTAGGGAAATATTCTGAATGATAAATCATGATTTCTGCATAACATTTATGTGTTAAAAGTTGATTTATGGCTGAATTTAATAAAATTCTGCACTTAAAGTGCGTTTCGGGTGCTTTTTAGTGCATAATTTAGCTTCCGGAGAGTCTATATATATAAACCCTTGTACGTACTCTTGGGTTTTAATGTATTCTTGTCATTGGACCTACACCTAGGCTCCAATTCTATCGTCTAACTGCTTTCTGCAGAGTTGTTGGCATATTGTGCTTTACCGGTGAGTTTACTAGTATTTTCCGATGCAACGCCCTCGTTAATGCATAAAGCAATATTTTGTAGTATAAAACGTGCATGAATTCACTTGTATAGTATGAAATCAGAAAATGTTGACATTTACGCACATAATTGCAGTCAGTAAATAATAATTAAAGTGTACGGAAATTACCAGTTTGGTGCCAGTTGTCACAGCTTTAAGCCGAAAGTATCATGAAAAGCCAAAAAGGGTACGTTCTCTTAAATTAAATCTACAAGTAGATTTAAATGATCAAATAAGAGAAGCACAAGAATCAGTAATCAAGAATGATACTAAGAAACTAAAAGGTATGATTAAAGAATTAGAACAAGGAACAGATGGAATTTGGAGATTCCATAAAAAGAGAATATGGATACCTAAATTAGGATTCCTACGTCCTCGCCTATTTAGAAGAAGCCCATAAGTCTAAATATACGATGCACCCAGGAAATGATAAAATGTACCAGGATTTAAGGAAAAATTTCTACGATAGGAATGAAAAAGGACATAGCAGCCTATGTTTCTAAATGTTTAACTTGTTCACAAGTCAAAGCTGAACACCAGAAACCCTCAGGATTTTTACAACAGTTAGAAATGCTAGTATGGAAATGGAAATTGATAACAATATATTTTGTTACTAAATTACCCAAAACAAAGAAAGGTAATGATACAATCTGGGTGATTGTAGATAGGCTAACCAAGTCAGCTCATTTCCTACCAATGAAAGAAACTTTCAGTATGGAACAGTTAGCTAAATTATATGTAAATGAAATTGTTTCTTTACATAGAATTCTTTTATCAATTGTTTCCGATAGAGATAGCCAATTTACCTCTCATTTTTTGTCAAGTTTCCAAAAGGCAATGGGAACCAAGCTAAATTTAAGCACATCTTATCACCCTCAAACAGATGGACAAAGCGAAAGAACAATTCAGACAATGGAGGACATGCTTAGAGCTTGTGTAATTGATTTTGGAGGTAATTGGGACGATCACTTACCTTTAATAGAATTTTCTTATAATAACAGTTATCACACAAGTATCAATGTTGCACCATTCGAAGCACTTTATGGACGAAAGTGCCGAACCCCAGTCTGTTGGGTAGAAATTGGGGAAAAGCAACTATCTGGACCTGAGATAGTGCAAGAAACAACCGACAAGATTATTCAAGTCAATGAACGACTGAAAGCAGCACGTGATCGACAGAAGAGTTATGCTGATAACTGATGCAAACCCTTGGAATTTCAAGTAGGAGATAAAGTATTGTTGAAGGTCTTTCCTTGGAAAGGAGTAGTAAGATTCATTAAAAGGGGAAAACTAAGTCCCAGGTATATTGGACCTTTTGAGATTTTTAGAAAAATAGGACCTGTAGCCTATCAGCTACAAATGCCAGAGGAAATGGCAGGAATACATGATGTATTTCATGTATCTAATCTCAAAAAGTGTTTAACTGATGAATCACTGATAGTACCGCTTAAGGATATAGAGGTGAATGAACAACTCAAGTTTGTAGAAAGACCTCTACAGATTGAAGAGAGGAAAGTCAAGAACCTCAAACACAAGAGACTAGTTCTGGTCAAAGTAAAGTGGGACTCCAAAAGAGGACCTGAGTACACATGGGAGCTTGAATCTGAAATGCAAAAGAAATATCTGCACTTGTTCCAGTAGATCTCGAGGACGAGCTCTAAAACAAGGTAGGGAGGATGTAACAACCCTCAGTAAAACCGACACTCTCAAAAATTTCTGACACCCTATTATATTTTAAAATGTTCCAATATGTCTTAAAATACACCCCGTATATGAAAACCGAGCCCGAAATACAGTATAGCATTAAAAATAAAATATAAAATCTGATTTTTAAGCTGAGGCGGGCCGCGTAGACCCACCCCAACCCTCACGCGGGCGGTATCAAGGCTTAAAGCTGATTTTGGTGAATTATAAGTTAAGACGGGCAGCGTAAGCTAACCTTAACACTTACGCGGGCCGCGTGAGATCAACAACGCAGAGACACCCTAGGCCGACACGTGTCGACATCGTGGCGAGTCTAGGCGATGACCCGGATCACCTAAACCCTACCCGGGCTACGATGTTAGCCGCGTAAGCCCTGCCTTTGTTTTACGCGGGCCGCGTGAGACACAGAATTCAGCACTATATAAAGGAGCCATCGGATTCAACCAGAATTCGTTCAAAAATCATTTCTCAATCACAATTTCTGAATATTAGGCATAGAAAGCTGGTATTATACCCCCTAATTAGCGAGGTTCTGCTCCGTTGTAAGTATTATAACCCAGTTTCGTAATAGATACGTTGCTCGGTTGATTTAGGGTTCCGTAACAACTGTCGTGGTTCTGCCCGACGTAGTTGTTGGAATACCGTCTCGGGGAGGGTATCATTAATATTTTCAAAGGGTTATGATACTAACCTATGTACATTTGTGTAAATTATAGATTATTCCCAGGAAACCCTTACGCGAAGTCTAAGATAGCAATGTGAGTTTATCCAATTTTTGTTAACCTTTTTGTAATATTTTACAAAACCTTAAATGTTTTACAATGTGATTAAGCGGTGATTCAGTCTTTGTAGTTCTTCAATTACTGCCGGTATGTTGGGGTTTTGTATACAAAATTTACTACACTGTGAGTAGTAAATCGGGATGACAGTACATTACCATTGGACAACGAGTTAGCCAATGTGTAATATGACCCACAAGTCAGGATTGACAGTACTGAATGAGTAATTGTGTAGAAATAAACAATGTGATCACTCTCAATACTGTTTTAATTGATAAAATGTTTCTTGATTAAACTGGGATTCACTCACCAGTATTTCCCACTGACAAATATTTTTAAAACGCGTTTCAGGTAATACAATGTGACAGCCAATTAGTAAAAAGCCAGCTGGAGAGCACTGAAGGCTTGGAAAAAATGTGGCTATAAAAGTTACCTAAAAGACGATGTTTTAATTTCAATAAAATAGGGTTTATCCCTATAAACGTATTGTAATAAGAAACTTGGGTTTTACCCATGTGGTTATTAATATTAAATATGGTGGTTTTACTCTGATAAACATTTCCTAACTACGGTCCTGATGTAGTTTTCGCTTCCAAATTAACCAACTTATACCACCGAAATTATGAGTTCGCGTCCGCCCGTTCCAGGGACAGATAAGGGATCGGGGGTTGCGACATGGTTCACATAAATCAAATGGTTACAAACGATTCACATAAATCAAACGGTTACAAATGGTTCACATACATCAAACGATTACAAATGGTTCACATACATCCAATGATTACAAATGGTTCAAAACGTAAAACAATTGCGCTAGCATGTTAAGTGAACATACATAGCAAAACATAATGAAATCATGTACTAATAGTGTACTAATGAACATAGCCAGTATATGATATGAAAACATGGAAAACACGAAAGTAACAAGTAGGGACATTTGTTTCACCCCAAAATGTTTGAAAAACAGTAAAAGAGGGGACTATGTACTCACTTGAGGGTGCTTAGAAGTCTTGGATAACAACCAAGCAAAGCTAGAGGGATCACGGAATCAAACGGCACCTAATATAGGTAACTATGTAAATAAACCGGACCTAAATTGGAAGATCGGATAGGATGAGGTTTCGTAAACCAAATGCGTATTGGAACTCATATGACATGGTTTAACAAGGCCTACATACTAAAACGAAACCTAACCTAAGTGCTTACGACCCATTACGACTCGTTAAGGTTGCTTACGCCACTTTAACGCGTCATTCGTGTAAAACGCGTTCGGACCGCCTAACTAGTCATATGACAAGTATTATATGCCTTAACATGTCTAATAATGTTACCTAATCAGTTTAGATGTGAAAATTTAGGTTTCATATGCTTAAAATGAGTTTATGCGTAAAAAGGGCATTTTGGTCATTTTCCAAAGGCATATAAACTTCCTATCATACAACTACTTAAACGAAGTGACCATAAGGTATAACCTCATAAGGTTATTCCCTATACAACTATGGTCACTAAATATGTTTGGTCGGATCCTAATGATCGACCAAACGGGTCTAGTTCGAAAGTCTAAGCGGTTGTTTAGACCGCTTGACTTACGACTCTACATAAGCACTACACCTAAAGTGACGAGCTAAACATGTTAAAACATGTTTAACGAAGTTAGAAAACAGGTTTGATATCAAAACAAACGGTTTTGATACCCAAGAGTAGTTTGGTTACAAAATAAGCATGAATACGCATTTTGGCCGAAACTACGACTCGTCACTACACCTAATCAACGTGGTAATCAGTAGGTATAGTCACTTGGGACTATAACCATCGTGATTACGCTCACGTTGCGAAGTTCAAACGAACTTCGTGTTGACCATAAACTGGTCAATGCAGAAGGTCAAACAAAGTTTAACTTTCACGCTATAAACGCAAAAAAAAGAACGAAAGAATACTTACAAAAGGTCCAAGAATGGAAGTTTGATCCAATTATTCTCAGGTATAAAGTGAAATCACTTCAACTTAGATAGCAATCAGATCAAGGTGTGAAGAATGGAATGAGTGGAGGTGGGTATTTATAGAAAACCAAGAACCGTTAGGATCGTTCATCAAAAAACGAGCTTGAATCTTGGCCTTACACTTGGGCCCAAGGTATTAGAATACAATGGGATGCTAAAAATCATCAATTTTCAGCCCAAGGTATTGAGAATTTTGCATTAAAACCCCTGAAATATGACCAGAATACTGAAAATGAAGTTTCTATCTGATGAGCTCTCGTCAGCCGCCTAATAATTGATCAAGGCTTACGCCCCATGCCTAGCAAACTTTGGCAGAAATGTCAAAACAGGTCCCTGCACTTGAAAAACATGCATTTTGATGCATTTTTGGCATGTTTAAGCCCCGTTAACCTCATTTCAAGGCTCTAAAATGAAGTTAAAGTATAGGGAACTTATAATATGCTCAAAAATATCTCAGATGTCGGTTCGTTTGGTCGTATGGTTGCGTTGTTCGGTTAATTACGACGGAAGTCGTAACGAACGCAAAAACGATCCAAATTAAGCGATGAATGAAATTTTATCATGCCAATCACTAAAATAAAATATATTAATGATTACATAAATTTTGGGAGTCCGGATATATTCAGAATGTAAGATATGCGCGAATATGCAAACTTATGCATTTTTTGACGCTTTTAGTCCCTGAATGAACAAAAAGTTTATTTTTGCGCTCCAAACACCTCAAAGCCTATTTCTAAGCTATGTAAAGGATATTTAGGGCATATGTAACTTATGATTAAGTTCTGGAGTGTTCGTTACAGTACGAATCGGCATACTTTCGTAGTTTGTCGAAATTAGTCCCTGTAAGCGAATAAACTTGATTTTGCCACACCAAACCCTCCAAAACTTATTTCTAAGTTATGTAAAGGTTATTTAAGGTATGTTAAGCCTAGTTCACTATTCTAGAGTGTTCGTTGCATTAAACTGGTTATATTTACGCATCAGTGCGCATATAACCTTCCAGAAAGAGATTTAAAGCTTGAAATCGAACATGAATTGATATATGCACATGATACACATAAATATACAAATCCCAAGTATGAAACACAATATTTCATTTATTTGGTATTTGTTTGATGGTCGCAGAGGCACAGTTGCACAGTCTCCCCTACTTTAGGAAATTTCGTCCCGATATTTATTTGTAGGAGTCTGTCTGTGACGTGTGTTAAATAATTGTCTTGCATGGAATCTAGGGTGTTTATCTATTTGCGTAGAATAACCCATCAAAGATATGCAAGGCATAATCCTGTCATTTCTCTCAACGGACATTCTTCAGAAACGAAAATGAAGGAAAAATCAAGGATATTCATTTCCCTCGATGGATATTCTTCAGAAACGAAAATGCACGGAATGAGTCATTTTCCTCAATGGGTATTCTTCATAAATGGAAATGAAGGAAAAATCAAGGATATTCATTTCCCTCGATGGATATTCTTCAGAAACGAAAATGAACGGAATGAGTCATTTTCCTCAATGGGTATTCTTCAGAAATGGAAATGAAGGAAAAATCAAGGATATTCATTTTCCTCGATAGATATTCTTCAGAAACGAAAATGAATGGAATGAGTCATTTTCCTCAATGGGTATTCTTCAGAAATGGAAATGAAGGAAAAATCAAGGATATTCATTTCCCTCGATGGATATTCTTCAGAAACGAAAATGAACGGAATGAGTCATTTTCCTCAATGGGTATTCTTCAGAAATGGAAATGAAGGAAAAATCAAGGATATTCATTTCCCTCGATGGATGTTCTTCAGAAACGAAAATGAACGTAATGAGTCATTTTCCTCAATGGGTATTCTTCAGAAATGGAAATGAATAGGGTTAAATCATGACAAAACTTGTTGTGATTTCTGTGCACTAAATTCCATAATTATGTATGCATCCATAATTACGTAATTCCTTGCACAGTCCGCACAGTTTGTTTTGTAATGTGAAGGGGATAAAATTTGAACAAGCTTGAGATAACTTTAATTAGGTCAACACATAACATATAAACATATAATTGTTTTCTTGGTTATTAATTTTGTTATTAATTGTTATTATCTTGTTATCGAATTGAACATGGGTATTCAAGGTATACCAGGAACCCAGTCGATGGACTTCAAGGTCCTCAAGAATCTATCTGAAAAGATAGGATGATCTACCAAAAATTCGATTTCGTTTTCAAGGAAACGCAATATTCGAATTTAGGTACACAACAATTAAGGTCCTACAGAAATACCCTTAGGTACCCTATTAAGGATTGATAGCGGTACTTTGGGTATTTTTCCAGAGTTGTAACTTGCGCCTTATACTTCGTTTCTTTGGAAAAAACGGGTACTTAGGATTTTCGTGGAAAACGCAAGAGATCATAAAATGGAAGAAAATTGGGGGTAGTATGTTCTTCAAGGTATACGATTCCTTGATTGTCGGTATTGTAGGTGATATGTTGTTTATACATGCAACCACATAAGAACATTACAATGTAATTAAAAGATTTATTTATAAACAACGATAACAACTGTTTCATGGACCTTGACAACAAAAGAAAATAATACATAAGACGTGATTATTTCTAAACGGTGTTGTCTTCTAGTCGGTCAGATACTCATCCCTGTGCTGGATTTGCATTTTCCAGCTTTGGGCAATTTCTTCGGAAATGACCCATCTCGCCACAGTTGTAGCAAGAACCTGGTGGAAAATGAGCTTGAGCAGGATTGTTGGTAGCTTGATTTGGTGCAACTGCAGCTCGGCAAACTCTTGCTGTATGACCTATAAGTCCACAAATTTGGCATTTGTGGCACTTCACACTAGCATGGTGATGAAGGTTACATTGGTTGCACAAGGGTGCAGTTCCGTTGTATGGCTTCCTAGGATGGGGTTGAGCTGGTTGGTTGGGGACAGCTTGATCATTGTGAGTAACCACGGCGAAGTTCTGGGAAGCCTTTCGCTTCTTTGACTTCTTGGGGGTTCCTGTCTGTTCTTCCTTGGGTTTTGATTCCTCGATTGGTTTCTTATCACCTTTTCGGAAAAGTTTACCTTACCTGATTTGAGATTCAGTCAAGGTAGCAGATATCTCAATGGCCTGCCTAACTGTAGTGGGGTTACTACCAGTCACAATGTCGTGTACTGGGTCAGGGAGGCCATCAATGTACTTTTCGATTGCCTTATCCAAAGGGGTAACCATATTCGGGCATAATAGACTTAACTCCTCATAACAGTCCGTGTAGGCTCGATGCTCACCGCTATCTTGCTTAAGATTGTCGAATTCCCTTTCCAAGGCCCTAATCTCGTGACGAGGACAGAATTCCTTCATCATCAGAGCTTGAAGCTCTTCCCACGTTTGAGCCAGTGCCACATCGGCACCCCTATCTCTCATCACACCATTCCACCACGTTAAATCTCGTTTCTCGAAAATACTAGATGCGAATTCTACCTTTCACTCGTTTGGACACTGAACATGTCTGAAGGTGCTCCCTAAACTCTCGAACCATTGCAGAAGTGCAGTCGTCCCTTGAGACCCAGAAAACTTTGATGGCTTAGCTGAGTTGAATGTCTTGAAATTACAGGGAGCATTATTGTTGTTGAGAGCTTGGTTACATTGAGAAATGATGTTCGGGATTGCAGCAGTCATCTGCTGCGTAATGATAGCTGCCGATTCTTCATTAGGTACTTGATTCTCATATCGTGGAGGCATTCTAAAAGGGAAACAAGAGAGGAAACAAGTGAAATGGCATCGGGTAAGGATGTTACAATTATTGACCAAAGAGGCATGGGTGATGGTCATTTGTTCGAACCACGAAGCAAACAAATGACACACAAAGGCTGAATCAAAGTAAATAGGTCCTCATAATGTATCGCGAAGACATGCTCGCCTATAAGTGGACACTCACCCCAAGAGTTCCCAGGTAAGAGTGACTGGTCCGATACTGCGGATTTGTACGAACACTCTAGCCTTAGACAGAAAGCTCAGGGTACAGGCACCCACCCTTCTAGTTTGCACGTGTTCACATTATTTAGCCCCAAACTTTGACGAGAATTTTGAAAACTTTGAAGGTTCAAAACCTGATAATAAATCATCCTAGAACAGATGATTAGTTTTCCAAGCAGATTCGAAATTTGTGTTCTTATTGTGGTTGTTGCCTAAAGATAGGCAACGGTATTTTTTTATGACTAAACGCAAGTAAACTCGCGTTAGGGTCCTAGGAAGGTTACAGTCTAGGTCAAAGCATTACTAATAACCTAATTCCCTATAACCATTGGCTCTGATACCAACTTTTCTGTCACACCCCGTCCACGTAAAACAACAAAACGTGGCGGAAATGTCGGGGAGTGTTGTAACAGAATCATTGTTTCACAACCATGGATTAAACAGTTTCGTTTTATTGAATTAAATGTATTACATTACATTGGAATTAGAAACAAAAAATGAACCAATAGACTTTCATTGTTATTAAGTCACTAAGGCCTCGTCCATTCCTATGTGAGCGTACACAAATATCATCATCAAACATCATCAACTATGGTACCTGAAACACACGTGAAAATACGTCAGCATGAAAATGCCGGTGAGTACATAGGTTTTATATGAGTGTCAAATTCATGGCTCGTTTTACATGTTGCAATACTTATTTAAAAACTTATTTTGAAAAGAATAGTATTGCGACATAATTAACCAACTCAAATCAAGTTGGTTATAATTGATAAAATCTCGTAGCCATGATTCTTAACTCCAAAACATTTGTTTTATAAAATCAAATTGTAAAACATCTCATAAAAACTCGATAATAAAACTCGTGTTGTTTAAATTATTTAGAAAACATCATTGTGTGACATCGTTTCAAAATCGTTTACCCAAGTGATCTAGATAACACAACGATATATAATGTGTTAAAAGCACTTATATATAGGAAGTACCAGCGGCGTATCCACCATGCTTTTAACACATTGCACCCGCCCCGTTACCTAATCACTTCCCTAACCCAATGGTTCAAACAGTTACAAATGGTTCACATAAATCAAATGGTTACAAACGGTTCACATAAATCAAACGGTTACAAATGGTTCACATACATCAAACGATTACAAATGGTTCACATACATACAATGATTACAAATGGTTCAAAACGTAAAACAATTGCGCTAGCATGTTAAGCGAATATACATAGCAAAACATAATGAAATCATGTACTAATAGTGTACTAATGAACATAGCAAGTATATGATATGAAAACATGGAAAACACGAAAGTAATAAGTAGGCACATGTGTTTCACCCCAAAATGTTTGAAAAACAGTAAAAGAGGGGACTATGTACTCACTTGAGGGTGCTTAGAAGTCTTGAATAACAACCAAGCAAAGCTAGAGGAATCACGGAATCAAACGGCACCTAATATAGGTAACTATGTAAATAAACCGGACCTAAATCGGAAGATCGGATAGGATGATGTTTCATAAACCAAATGAGTATTGGAACTCATATGACATGGTTTAACAAGGCCTACATACTAAAACGAAACCTAACCTAAGTGCTTATGACCCATTATGACTCGTTAAGGTAGCTTACGCCACTTTAACGCGTCGTTCGCGTAAAACGCGTTCGGACTACCTAACTAGTCCTATGACAAGTATTATATGCCTTAACATGTCTAATAATGTTACCTAATCAGTTTTGATGTGAAAATTTAGGTTTTCTATGCTTAAAATGAGTTTATGCGTAAAAAGGGCATTTTGGTCATTTTCCTAAGGCATATAAACTTCCTATCATACAACTACTTAAACGAAGTGACCATAAGTTATAAACTCGGAAGGTTATTCCCTATACAACTATGGTCACTAAATATGTTTGGTCGGATCCTAATGATCGACCAAACGGGTCTAGTTTGAAAGTCTAAGCGGTTGTTTAGACCGCTTGACTTACGACTCTACATAAGCACTAAACCTAAAGTGACGAGCTAAACATGTTATAACATGTTTAACGAAGTTAGAAAACAGGTTTGATATCAAAACAAATGGTTTTGATACCCAAGAGTAGTTTGGTTACAAAATACGCATGAATACGCATTTTGGCCAAAACTACGACTCGTCACTACACCTAATCAATGAGGTAATCAGTAGGATAGTCACTTGGGACTATAACCATCGTGATTACGCTCACGTTGCGAAGTTCAAACGAACTTCGTGTTAACCATAAATTGGTCAATGCAGAAATTTTGACTTTCACGCTATAAACGCTAAAAACAACGAAAGAATACTTACAAAAAGTCCAAGAATGGAAGTTTGATCCAATTATTCTCAGGTATGAAGTGAAATCACTTCAACTTAGAGAGCAATCAAATCAAGGTGTGAAGAATGGAATGAGTGGAGGGGGGTATTTATAGAAAACCAAGAACCGTTAGGATCGTTCATCGAAAAACGAGCTTGAATCTTGGCTTTACACTTGGGCCCAAGGTATTAGAATACAATGGGATGCTAAAAACCATCAATTTTCAGCCCAAGGTATTGAGAATTTTGCATTAAAACCCCTGAAATACGACCAGAATGCTGAAAATGAAGTTTCTGTCTGATGAGCTCTTGCCGGTTGCGTAAGAATTGATCAAGGCTTATGCCCCAGGCCTAGCAAACTTTGGTAGAAATGTCAAAACAAGTCCCTACACTTGAAAAACATGCATTTTGATGCATTTTTGGCACGTTTAAGCCCTGTTAACCTCATTTCAAGGCTCTAAAATGAAGTTAAAGTATAGGGAACTTATAATATGCTTAAAAATATCTCGGATTTCGGTTCGTTTGGTCGTACGGTTGCGTTGTTCGGTTAATTACGACGGAAGTCGTAACGAACGCAAAAACGATCCAAATTAAGCGACGAATGAAATTTTATCATGCCAATCACTAAAATAAAATATGTTAATGATTACATAAATTTTTGGGAGTCCGGATATATTCAGAACTTAAGATATGCGCGAATATGCAAATTTTTGGGAGTCCGGATAAATTTTGACGCTTTTAGTCCCTGAATGACCAAAAAGTTTATTTTTGCGCACCAAACACCTCAATACCTATTTCAAAGCTATGTAAAGGATATTTAGGGCATATTTAACTTATGATAAAGTTCCAGAATGTTCGTTACAGTACGAATCGGCATACTTTCACAGTTTGTCGAAATTAGTCCCTGTAAGCGAATAAACTTGATTTCGCCACACCAAACCCTCCAAAACTTATTTCTAAGTTATGTAAAGGTTATTTAAGGTATGTTAAGCCTATTTCACTATTCTGGAGTATTCGTTTCATTAAACTGGTTATATTTACGCATCAGTGCGTGTATAACCTTCCAGAAAGCGATTTAAAGCTTGAAATCAAGCATGAATTTATATGTGCACATGATACACATAAATATACAAATCCCAAGTATGAAACACAATATTTCATTGATTTGATATTTTTTTATGGTCGCAGAGGCACAGGTGTCACAGTCTCCCCTACTTTAGGAAATTTCGTCCCAAAATTTATTCGTAGGAGTCTTTCTGTGACGTGTGTTAAATAATTGTCTTGCATGGAATCTAGGGTGTTTATCTATTTGCGTAGAATAACCCATCAAACATATGCAAGGCATAATCCTGTCATTTCTCTCAACGAACATTCTTCAGAAACGAAAATGAAGGAAAATCAAGGATATTCATTTCCCTCGATGGATATTCTTCAGAAACGAAAATGAACGGAATGAGTCATTTTCCTCAATGGGTATTCTTTAGAAATGGAAATGAAGGAAAAATCAAGGATATTCATTTCCCTTGATGGATATTCTTCAGAAATGAAAATGAACGGAATGAGTCATTTTCCTCAATGGGTATTCTTCAGAAATGGAAATGAAGGGAAAATCAAGGATATTCATTTCCCTCGATGGATATTCTTCAGAAACAAAAATGAACGGAATGAGTCATTTTCCTCAATGGGTATTCTTCAGAAATGGAAATGAAGGAAAAATCAAGGATATTCATTTCCCTCGATGGATATTCTTCACAAATGAAAATGAACGGAATGAGTCATTTTCCTCAATGGGTATTCTTCAGAAATGGAAATGAAGGAAAAATCAAGGATATTCATTTCCCTCGATGGATATTCTTCATAAACGAAAATGAACGGAATGAGTCATTTTCCTCAATGGGTATTCTTCAGAAATGGAAATATGGAAATGAAGGAAAAATCAAGGATATTCGTTTCCCTAGATGGATATTCTTAAGAAACAAAAATGAACGGAATGAGTCATTTTCCTCAATGGGTATTCTTCAGAAATGGAAATGAATAGGGTTAACTCATGACAAAACTTTCTGTGATTTATGTGCACTAAATTCCATAATTACGTAATTCCTTGCACAGTCCGCACAGTTTGTTTTGTAATGTGAAGGGGATAGAATTTGAGCAAGCTTGAGATAACTTTAATTAGGTCAACACATAACATATATACATATAATTGTTTTCTTGGTTATTAATTTTGTTGTTAGTTTGTTATTAATTGTTATTATCTTGTTATCGAATTGAACATGGGTATTCAAGGTATACCAGGAACCCAGTCGATGGACTTGAACGTCCTCAAGAATCTATCTGAAAAGATAGGATGATCTACCAAAAATTCGATTTCGTTTTCAAAGAAACGCATTATTCGAATTTACTGGTGGCCGAAGATGAAGGCCCACATCGCGACGTATGTGAGTAAATGTTTGACTTGTGCGAAAGTCAAGGTGGAGTATCAGAAACCCTCTGGCCTGCTTCAGTAACCAGAGTTACCCATGTGGAAATGGGAGAAAATTGCTATGGATTTTGTCACTGGTTTGCCAAGAACTCAAAATGGAAACGATACTATCTGGGTGATCGTCGACCGTCTCACAAAGTCAGCGCACTTCCAAGCAATCAAGGAAATGGATAAGTTCTCACAACTTGCTGCTGTCTATCTAAAGGAGGTGGTTTCTAGGCACGGGGTACCAACCTCTATTATCTCTGATCATGACTCGCGTTTCATATCTGATTTGTGGCAATCAATGCATTAATCATTCGGCTCACGTCTCGACATGAGCACTGCTTATCACCCACGGACAGATGGTCAAAGCGAACGAACCATCCAGACACTTAAAGACATGCTGCGAGCATGTGTGATCGATTTTGGTAAGGGGTGGGAGAGACATCTGCCGTTGATAGAGTTCTCTTACGACAACGGTTACCAAACCAGCATCCAGGCAGCTCCGTTCGAAGCATTGTACGGGCGGAAATGTCGTTCTCGTCTTTGTTGGGCTGAGGTGGGTGACAGCCAGATCACAGGTCCAGAACTTGTACTTGAAACTTCTGAGAAGATTGTACAGATCAGGAATCGTATGGCGGCAGCGCGCGATCGTCAGAAAAGTTACGCTGACAAGCGTAGGAAACCTTTGGAGTTCACTGTAGGCGATCGCGTTATGTTGAAAGTCTCACCCTGGAAGGGTGTAGTACGCTTTGGGAAACGCGCTAAGCTTAATCCACGTTATGTTGGGCCATTCAAAATTTTGGAACGAATTGGTAAAGTGGCTTGCAAGCTCGAGTTACCGGCTGAGTTGGGTAACGTTCATGATGTCTTCCATGTTTCGCAACTAAAGAAGTGTTTGTCCGATGAAACACTTGTGGTACCACTCCAAGAATTGAAGATCGATGATAAATTGCAGTTTATCGAAGAACCCATTTAAATTATGGATCGGGAAGTCAAGGTCCGTAAGCATAGTTGAATCCCGATTGTGAGAGTTCATTGGAACTCAAGACTTGGACCGGAGTTCACGTGGGAATGCAAGGATCAGATGAAGCTCAAGTATCCTCAACTTTTCCCAACTGATCAGTCTAATCCTGATGCAATGGGTGAATTTCAGGACGAAATTCCCTTTCAAGTTGGGGATGATGTGGCACCCGACGAAAATCCGCAGTCATCCGAATCTAACTCTCTGCCGCTTTGGATTACTTATCAAATTTCGGGATGAAATTTCTTTCAAGTTGGGGATGATGTGATAACCCGAGATTTCAAGGTCTTTCCTCTACGCATCACTTGTTTCACAATCCTGTTTTCACAAACCGTTTTACGTTGTATCATGTGCCTTGTATATGAATGATTAAAGTATTGTTATGTTTGGTTGTTGCATGAAAACTTAGGAATTGTTTATTGTTTAATGTTAAGTCATAACATGTGCATACCACACTCATATCGACGAAGAACTCAAGACGATGAAGAACTGGTTCTTCGTTGACTGTCTTTGACGAAGAACTTGGGTTCTTCGTCACAACCACTCCTTGACGAAGAAGGGTTCTTCGCCAAGAAGGTTTTTTCGCAGGAAAGGGGCCCTCGGCCCAAACAACTTCTCGAGCCCAAGCCCAGAAACCCTCCTGTACGTGTATTTGTAGTTGTAAGAATAGTGTTTTGGGGTTTTTAGAAACATAATCAAACCCTAAGCTTTTCTCTCCTCCCCTTACACGCGACGGCTGCCATATTCCTTTCTTGAGGCTTTTCGTGGTTTTTCATCTTGTCTATCTCGGTTAGTTTATCGTTACCATTGTTTTACTCGATTCCCTGGTTATATGTGATTGTATGGTTACAGGTCGTTGTGTTAAATCATATCTTTGCATGATGAATTGTATTTAGGGATTGTATGCTCATAAGAATTATCAATGAAACCACTTGAATCTAATCTAAAGGAACGATCGTTATTGAATGCTCACAAAAAAGTCCGGTTAGACGAATCTTGTGTTGGTCTGATTTGATTGTTGGGTATAGATGTTAATAGTTCTGATTGCATATGGTGATTATATGATTTAGGGCATGTATTTTGATGTTAATATTGTGGTGCTATTAGTTTTGATGATGAACGGCAATTAGGGTTGGTTGAACTTGTAAATAACTGTTGTTTGATCCGATAATCATGCCAAAGATTTGTTAACTGTTGTTACGAGATTAAAGGGAAATGTAACCGTCTGTTGAGGACAGTGACGAAAGACTCCCCTCACGAAGAATCCAAGCTGACGAAGGACCAGATCCTTCATCGACTGGCCCTTTGATGAACAACTGTGGTTCTTCGTCCAACACTTCCAGACGAAGTACTATTCTTCGTCGAGAGGGTCCTTCACCATAAAGACATCCCACGAAGAACTGGTTCTTCGTGGAGATGCTGCAAGTGAACAAAACAAACAGAACGGTTCAAACAGTAGATGTGTTCACATAACATAAAGTTTCGAATAGTTCATGATGCATATGATGGTGAATGTTTATGGTTATACAATTACGTTTGTTGCATGTTAACAACATTAATTAGAAATGAGGAACTTGATTTGACTCGTGTGAATAACCAATTCATCTGTTAAATGTTATTATGTGACATGTGTAACAGCCGTCAAAATCGGACCTCCAAAATCCGACCCGGATTTCAAAACCGAACCCTTTCAAGTAAAAAAAAAGAATTTGAATAAATTTTTATTAATTTTAATATTATACTATTAGATTAAACCATCACGTATTTCGTTGGTTTAAAACCAGAATAAAACGGAGGTTTATAAGCGAAACTCGATTAGTTCGGTTAATAGTTATAAGGGAAATAATTTTTTTTGAACGCCAAATTTGGATCACTGACGGACCACTGGAGTATCATCGTGCCACCAGCAGATCCACCCGATCATATCCATCTCAACTAGGCAATAATGCCTATACACCAATTCAGGAGGAAACCCAATAAATCTGGGAAAACACCCTTTGTGGGAATCGAACCCATGACCTAATGGTCATAAGCCTTATCCCACCCCCAAGATACCACTAGGCTATAATGCTATGGGTTATAAGTGAAATATGGTAGTTAAAACAAGTATTACACTTAAAAGGGTTAAAGTTGTCAAAACTTCAAAGTTGGTTATTTTTGTAATTAATGGAAACTATATATTGAAAACAAGTTAACTAACTAAGTTAGTAAACCTAGTTAAGTTAGTTAGTATTTATTATATAATATAATTAAACTTAGTTAGTTAGTTAGTTATAAAGGATACATACTAACTAAGTTAGTTATGCAAGTTAATCAAGTTAGTAAAAGAACAGGGATTGATTATGATTATGTATAACTAAAACTGGAGAAAAATGATACGAGGCACTCGGGACTCGAACCTGGAGTACGCTCAAACCACAAACAACCCACAAACCAATTGATCTAATCCTTTCCTTGTGCTGAACCTCAGTATGTGTTGTTATAAACAAGCTGAAACCTGAATCGAATTAAAGAAAAAAGTAACTGCTGTAGGTGGGACTCGAACCTGTCAACTCGTGAATGCAGACAACTCGCCCAACCACCTGATCTGTATTGTTATATGTTACCGAAGCTGTGTCATCTTTTATTTATATTCAATCTGGAGCAAAAGTTCATCTTCTTCCTCCTTGGTCGATGCTCCAGCTCAACCCAAACATCATGAAACCCTACCCGAGCATTTAAGGCGTTACACATGATGTTTTTAATTCATTTTGTTCGCATTTAAAACGATACTATGGAGATTAATACTTCTTATTAACTGATCGCCCCTTAAACATCCAAAACTGATGCACTTAATCACAACCGTGACCACCATTATTAACCATCAAGAACACAAACTGGGTTTTCCATATTTTCGCAAATTGAACCAAAATATTTACACCACCGAAACCTCTGCTCAAACCATGTAAAACCCCACTGAAATTTCTCCATTTCATCACCTCTACATCGCGAATTTAATCGAAGAACATTCTAGGGCTTGTAACTTGCGCGGACGATATCTCCTTCAATTCTTAACCTTTTCAGGTAATTCCAAAGCCTATTGTTCCTTATTTTTCATTCTCTACAAAAGCCCTCTATCAATATCTGGGATAGAAGGCTAATTTATCTTAAATTAATTTTAGTTGAAATTAGGGTTCTTCGTTCATACGATTTGGGGCTTTTAGGTTTAGGCATGTGTTTTGATGAAATTGAAAGTAGACTATTGTTATATATCATATTATCACTTTGTGTGAAATGTTGGGGATTTTTAGATGTCAATTGGAATTTTGGTGAATTATTTATGTTTTAATCATTAGATAAATCAAATAAAAATACAAGATAATCTCTAATAAATTCAATACATATTTTTATTGGATATTTCAGATTATATCAACACTAGGGAATTTCTATATAAATTTTTCTTGATTTTTGGGAATTCATGAATTTAATTTGGATTTATACATGTTTTAATTATTTAAAAGTACTAGAATTTCACAAATAAATTCTATAAATATTTTTACTGATTTATATAGATTATATAATTGTAGTGGGAATTTTATATAAATCTTCCATAGTTTTTTTATAGTCATTTAAGTAAAGAAGCTATGGTAATATTAAACAAGTAAATTCCTTTATATAATTAATCATAATATGTGATAATCATTTAATCTGCAATATAAAAATTATTAGATGGTTTTAGTAAATTTGTTAAATGTGGGCATTTACAAAACTATTATACCCTATTAAATTGATAATTCTAAGAATATCTCATGGTAAATAATTATATATATATATATATATATAATTATATTGGTTTGGTTGTTTTGTCAAATAATTATTTTCTATAATTTAAGGTCCCCAAACAGGAGAACCCAATTTCCTAAAATTAATATATTCGTTCAAGTTTTTCGTTATTTAGAATCTTGGTTATATTTATTCTAGGGTTATTTAGTCAATTGTTATTCCTCGTGTACTCGTGTGATAAATCTCATGGATTAACTCTTCGCAACCTGTGACTAATTTCTTCCATTTCCCCTTTTTAATCTTTTACAAATTTTGGGGTGCATCATGTTACGTTTTTCGATTTACTTAACATGCGATAATCAAGTGTTATTATGTGAACATCTTATGGGGTGACGTGTATTATTTTCATTGGGGTGACGTGTATTACACGATAACCCTATGTGTTGTTCATGACACTTTAATCATACTAAACCATTAACATACTTGTACTTACCGGATTTGCGATCAAGCCTCGAACCGAACACACTTTACTTTTTAACCATGAGCTCTGATTACCAACTTGTAACACCCTTATTAATATTTAATGCGTTTATGAAGATAAACGGGTAAGTATGATTTTAAATACATTGAAAATACGGGTTCACTGAAACTTTTGCAAAATTAATAGTATACAACATAACATGTGTGTGTTCGTTATTTAACATAACGACGATGTATAGTGCGGAAGCTTGAAACTTGATCGTGTTCGGTTCTTCGTTGAACTTGATCGTCCTCCGATACTGAAGATTATACCTACAATTCAATAAAAACATGAATTTAAGCAGTCATACGTAGTTCTAAACGTGTCTAAACGAGTCCAGGAAGCGAAACCGTTTAAAATACATTTTTTTCTCCAAAACAGGATTCCGTCGCGCCACGCGACGGCGCCACGTTGCTCCCTCGCGTGGCGCAGGGGAGACCAGTTTCCAGCAGGTTTGGAGCTGGGTCCTGCATTTTTCAGCAATACCGGTTTTTACGAAAACAGCCATAACTTCTTCGATATTAATCCGTTTTACGCGATTCTTTTTCCTACGCGTCCGTAATTTAATTCTCCATCTTATGGAGTTAAAATCCTACAACCAACATAAGAAATTTTTTAAGACTTCTAAGCCCTCGACTCATTACCTTTTTACCGAATTTTAACCCGTTTATGCATTTTATCAAGCAAACATATTTGTTTGATCCTTATTTCACACGCACCTCTTCAAACTAATGTTACCTATCATAATAGGTTCTAGTCACAGGTTTCTTACACAATTTAAACCCGTTTTCGCTCGTATGCTTATTTTGACCCGTTAAGGGTATTTACGCATTTTAGTCTAGAACTTGTGCTTTTCTTTTGACACTAGAAAAATTCCATGTCTAATTAACTACAAATATTCCACCACAACTATTTTGTGGTGGATTTAACATAATGAACCCTTTTTTCCCAATTTTACCCATCGGTTGGTCATTTTACGCAAATGACCATTTTCGAGCATTTGACCCACGAATGTGTATTCCTATGAGCTTTATTCATATTTAATGATTCCATAATCTTAATGCAAGTTCCTAAACAACCCTTATGGGTCGTTTGCCCAATATACCCTTCAAGGGTGTTTTGGTCAACTTTAGTCCCTCACTTTACGACGAAGGACTTTCGCTAAATATTTGACCAAAATTGTATGTTTAACTAAAAGCTTATTTATACGCACCTGGCTCGGGTCAAGGTATTGACCCGTTTACATAACTTTTGCTTTAAATCTTTCTAGTTCAAGCAACACATAATTATGTTATTTCCTGTGATTACAAAACTCAACAAGCAATTGTCAAATGTAATTGTCAAGTGGTGTTAACAACACCATTCAACCCATTTAGTCTAATTGACCATTTATCCGTATGAGATGGTGTTTAATTACCATTTCATCCCTTTAAACCTATCCCGGTTTTCTCTATGAACTAGTTTTACTATAAAAGAACGTTTCTTATTTGTTTGTCATTACATGACTAATTTACCATTTTGCCCTTTTTACCATACTCCATGATTTCTCACCATTTCCCCTTGTTCCGACTCTCGTTAAATCATGTCGGGATGTAATGTACCAATCATTTAATAGCATTCATATACACTACTTGAAATTAAGAAATTTGTAAATAATGTAAATGGGTGTAAGCTTTACTTACCTCGCATCCAAGCCACTCGTTTCTCTTCATGCTTGATTTGTTTGACCTGCTTCCTCCCAAGCCTCCACCTAGCTCGTTAAGCGTCAAACTATCGTCATTATTTACAAGGTGGTTAGATTAGTCATTTAAAAATCATGACTATTCCACCTTACGTACTTTCTATGTCAAAACTACTATTCGACTGTATCGTTGGTTAGTTTGACTTTCAAAGTCAACTACCTTCAATCATATGATATGCACAATTGAGTTCCATATTTCACTTAGGCATTTTAACGAACACCTTGCGGGCAAGATTTTTATACATCTTTTATCTAGTGCAAACTAACTTTTAACCAAGTTTCAATCATCAAAATTAGGCTCTTATGTCTAGCATTAATGAACAATATCAAAAACTTGCATCATAACATTAGTTTTCACAATTTAAACGTTCGAATTCTTGAGTTCATCATCTTGTTATGAAACCCATTTAGCACATACATGGTTAATCATCAAATTCCTATTTTTCAATCTTAATTCATAAATTTTTCGACTAGAGTTTGTTCCTAGACATGGATTCATCCTAGTTTCATCTAAACATCGATCATGCAAGCTCGAATTTCGATTTCATAAGTTCATCAAGAATTCAAGATGGAACCAAATAATGAAATTTAACATACCTTGTGATCACTTCACTGAGGTGATCACCAATTTGTGCTTGGATTTTCAATTTGGGTTTGATTGCCTCTTTGATTTGATCAGTTCTTGCAATTTAGGGTTTTGAGCAAGAGAGCCTTTCCTGGCTCTGGTTAAAATCGCAGACACACACACGTATGTGTGTGTTATATTTATTTATTTTGTTTTAATAAAACTTTATCTCATTTGCCCAGGTTTAGTCCCTCAAATTTACCCAAGTTATTTAAAGGGTTATCTATTTCTTGTTTCTTTTATTGTTTTAACAACACTTAACCAACTAGGTTGATATCCCTAGTTACTTAATGGGTTTGGGGAAGTCATAATAACCCGTAGTATTTTTAAGTCCCGTTAACTCGGGCTTTATATACGCTTTGTTTTCTCAAAGCGTTTATTCTCTTTTTTTTATTAACATAAAATTATTTATTTAAATCCTAATTTTCACCGGGTTAATTTTACCACTAACGGTATTTTATCCGTTCTTAGTATTAACGGGTTTTAATTACCAAACCCGTTTTCGGGGTGTTACAAGTCTACCCCCCTTAAAGAGGTTTCGTCCCCGAAACCTTATTTATTTAGTTCTTTAATTTAGACTAAACGAACTTAGTTTCGTTTTTATGATATTCATTCCTTCGGTGTCTTTTATACGTAAATCCTCACGGACCGAGGCTTTCGCCTTTTGTTTCTTATCCTTATTACCCTTTTAACCGATTTGTTATTTGACCACTCGGTCGTGTTAGTCGTCAACATGTTTATTTCAGGTTAATCCTACATTGGCAAGCGCTTTGCACAATTTATGACACTATGTTGCCTCTGTATCGTTCTATCGGCTAGACTAATTAGTCACCGTTACTTCACACCCCGTCACCCGGGTATACTACGTTGCTATCTCTTGCCTTATGTGTGTTTACCGTTTCCTAATCACCTCATACCACTTATGTTTGTTAAAACGTTGCTTTGACTGAAAACTAAATTTTTAGTTTACATTTTTCTCTCTAACTATGTCGATTACTCTCATCGGGGAGATGACGACCCAAGATTTATTCCTTTCGTCATTATTTTACGCGGGGAATCACAACTGGTTCCCTTGCTTTACATTATCGACTTGTAGGTTCCTTCATTTGGCCTCGTAGGCTATTTTATTATATCTCCACCTTTTTAAGGTGAGTCCCCAAAAGTTTGTTTCTTTGTAATTGTGACCCGAGGGCCATTCTGGTCTCCTAGACCTTGACATTACTTATAATTCCTGAAGGTTGTGATGATCCCGTAGAGTCATCTTTTACTCATGTCGTTCTAAAATATACTTTCGGTGTCAATGCACCCCCTTTTTTTTAGTTTAGAAGTCCTTCATTTTCGTTCTTGAATTCCATGGACCTTGACCGTAGTCTAAGGCTACATTTGTTTTCTTCCGAATTATCCTTCCGACTCTATGACTTTTAATGTCATTTACACGTCGGTTTGTCCTACGCTTACCGTTACTCGGTTCTTACCTATACTTCTTAACCACCCGTTACCCAGGTTCTTTATCTTAATGTTTTAACAATCTTGTTTCGCTAATTTGCGTTTTTCCTGTCTACATTACCAAGCGTTATTCTTAATTTAACTCGTTTGAGTGAAATTTTATCACTTGTGAACGTCAAACTTCATTCTTTATTCGACCTGTTCAACTTTAATATAGTTGAACGTAGTTATCAAATTTTCTGTTTGCAAATTGTCACTGTCTTTTAATCATGCCTCATAATCCGAGTCTTTTGACTTTTTATTTCGCGTTCCCGTCTCTTGGTTTACGCATACTTTCAAAATCCTACCCATTTATCGGGTATTTTACCGAAGTCATTATCAAAGCAACCATCCCGGGTATGTCTTAAGACTTCGTTTTAATTTATTGGGTCATCATAGCGAAACCCATCACTTTTATTCAATCAAGTCCTTTATTCTTTATTTAATTCGTTTGACTTATTCGTGTGAATCTCATCACTTGTGACAGTCAAACTTTTATCCCTATACTTTAGCATTCCTATTAGTCAGTCTGTATTTTCATTTACTTTGATCCTTGTCCCTTCTCTCGGGCTCGTTGTTCTAACGTAATACGCTTCCGTCATCCGACTTGCGTTTACGTTTACTATCGAACGTCTTACTTATTTGATTCATTTGGGTACCTTTTTAATTCGTCCCATTCACCCCGTCCTTACTACATCGGACGTAAATGTGTCCACTATAAGAAGTTCATGGTACCACGTGTTCACTACTTACTTGGCCAGAGTAAGCGATCAACACCTGATATACATGACCTTTTATAATTTTCACATTACACCCCATGTAAGTAACGCCTCTATTTAGGGGCTGTTTGGCTAAGCTTATTTTTTTGACTTATTTACTTATTTCTCTCACATAATAAGCTAACCCAAACACCTTTTAACTTTTCAAAAAGTAAATAAGTAAATAAGTCACTAAAATAAGCTTAGCCAAACAGCCCCTTAGTTTTCTTGGAAATAATATCCTTGATAGGTATTCTATTCAGGTTTTTCCAAGTTTTTAATTTACAAATGCAACGGTCAGTCTCTACGTATTTGTTCCATATTACTATTCGTGCAATAAACTTAAAACGTGCACCTGTAATGCTTGCCCTAACGGGCTTTCCTTGCGGTTTTACTCGCGACCGTTACGTGATTTGGGTCCTTGGCGAGTATGCTCTGCTCGTCATACTTCGGACCGTTCCTCCGTCATATCCGAGATTTGTTACACTCCCGCTATCTTCAGATGCGAGTGTCCTTCAATTAAATCATTTGTAAAAGTTAGTAATTTCGACTTTAATGAACGCCCGTATTATAATACAAGGCTTTTTACTGTACGTGTCAACGCACGTGATTTCGTTAACTATAACTATCATTTTCATTGGGGTGACGTGTATTACACGATAACCCTATGTGTTGTTCATGACACTTTAATCATACTAAACCATTAACATACTTGTACTTACCGGATTTGCGATCAAGCCTCGAACCGAACACACTTTACTTTTTAACCATGAGCTCTGATTACCAACTTGTAACACCCTTATTAATATTTAATGCGTTTATGAAGATAAACGGGTAAGTATGATTTTAAATACATTGAAAATACGGGTTCACTGAAACTTTTGCAAAATTAATAGTATACAACATAACATGTGTGTGTTCGTTATTTAACATAACGACGATGTATAGTGCGGAAGCTTGAAACTTGATCGTGTTCGGTTCTTCGTTGAACTTGATCATCCTTTGGTACTGAAGATTATACCTATAATTCAATAAAAACATGAATTTAATCAGTCATACGTAGTTCGAAACGTGTCTAAACGAGTCCGGGAAGCGAAACCGTTTAAAATACAAATTTTTCTCCAAAACAGGGTTCCGTCGCGCCACGCGACGGCGCCATGTTGCTCCCTCGCGTGGCGCGGGGGAGACTAGTTTCCAGCAGGTTTGGAGCTGGGTCCTGCATTTTTCAGCAATACCGGTTTTTACGGAAACAGCCATAACTTCTTCGTTATTAATCCGTTTTACGCGATTCCTTTTCCTATGCGTCCGTAATTTAATTCTCCATCTTATGGAGTTAAAATCCTACATCCAACATAAGAAATTTTTTAAGACTTCTAAGCCCTCGACTCATTACCTTTTTACCGAATTTTAACCCGTTTATGCATTTTATCAAGCAAACATATTTCTTTGATCCTTATTTCACACGCATCTCTTCAAACTAATGTTACCTATCATAATAGGTTCTAGTCACAGGTTTCTTACACAATTTAAACTCGTTTTCGCTCGTATGCTTATATTGACCCGTTAAGGGTATTTACGCATTTTAGTTTAGAACTTGTGCTTTTCTTTTGACACTACAAAAATTCCATGTCTAATTAACTACAAATATTCCACCACAACTATTTTGTGGTGGATTTAACATAATGAACCCTTTTTTCCCAATTTTACCCATCCGTTGGTCATTTTACGCAAATGACCATTTTTGAGCATTTGTCCCACGAATGTGTATTCCTATGAGTTTTATTCATATTTAATGATTCCATAATCTTAATGCAAGTTCCTAAACAACCCCTATGGGTCGTTTGCCCAATATACCCTTCAATGGTGTTTTGGTCAACTTTAGTCCCTCACTTTACGTCGAAAGACTTTCGCTAAATATTTGACCAAAAATTGTATGTTTAACTAAAAGCTTATTTATACGCACCTGGCTCGGGTCAAGGTATTGACCCGTTTACATAACTTTTTCTTTAAATCTTTCTAGTTAAAGCAACACATACTTATGTTATTTCCTGTGATTACAAAACTCAACAAGCAATTGTCAAATGTAATTGTCAAGTGGTGTTAACAACACCATTCAACCCATTTAGTCTAATTGACCATTTATCCGTATGAGATGGTGTTTAATTACCATTTCATCCCTTTAAACCTATCCCGGTTTTCTCTATGAACTAGTTTACTATAAAAGAACGTTTCTTATTTGTTTGTCATTACATGACTAATTTACCATTTTGCCCTTTTTACCATACTCCATGATTTCTCACCATTTCCCCTTGTTCCGACTCTCGTTAAATCATGTCGGGATGTAATGTACCAATCATTTAATAGCATTCATATACACTACTTGAAATTAAGAAATTTGTAAATAATGTAAATGGGTGTAAGCTTTACTTACCTCGCATCCAAGCCACTCGTTTCTCTTCATGCTTGATTTGTTTGACCCGCTTCCTCCCAAGCCTCCACCTAGCTCGTTAAGCGTCAAACTATCGTCATCATTTACAAGGTGGTTAGATTAGTAATTTAAAAATCATGACTATTCCACCTTACGTATTTTCTATGTCAAAACTACTATTCGACTGTATCGTTGGTTAGTTTGACTTTCAAAGTCAACTACCTTCAATCATATGATATGCACAATTGAGTTCCATATTTCACTTAGGCATTTTAACGAACACCTTGCGGGCAAGATTTTTATACATCTTTTATCTAGTGCAAACTAACTTTTAACCAAGTTTCAATCATCAAAATTAGGCTCTTATGTCTAGCATTAATGAAGAATATCAAAAACTTGCATCATAACATTAGTTTTCACAATTTAAACGTTCGAATTCATGAGTTCATCATCTTGTTATGAAACCCATTTAGCACATACATGGTTAATCATCAAATTCCTATTTTTCAATCTTAATTCATAAATTTTTCAACTAGGGTTTGTTCCTAGACATGGATTCATCCTAGTTTCATCTAAACATCGATCATGCAAGCTTGAATTTCGATTTCATAAGTTCATCAAGAATTCAAGATGGAACCAAATAATGAAATTTAACATACCTTGTGATCACTTCACTGAGGTGATCACCAATTTGTGCTTGGATTTTCAATTTGGGTTTGATTGCCTCTTTGATTTGATCAGTTCTTGCAATTTAGGGTTTTGAGTAAGAGAGCCTTCCCTGGCTCTGGTTAAAATCGCAGACACACACACATATGTGTGTGTTTTATTTATTTATTTTATTTTAATAAAACTTTATCTCATTTGCCCAGGTTTAGTCCCTCAAATTTACCCAAGTTGTTTAAAGGGTTATCTATTTCTTGTTTCTTTTATTGTTTTAACAACACTTAACCAACTAGGTTGATATCCCTAGTTACTTAATGGGTTTGGGGAAGTCATAACCCGTAGTATTTTTAAGTCCCGTTAACTCGGGCTTTATACGCTTTGTTTTCTCAAAGCGTTTATTCTCTTTTTTTTATTAACATAAAATTATTTATTTAAATCCTAATTTTCACCGGGTTAATTTTACCACTAACGGTATTTTACCCGTTCTTAGTATTAACGGGTTTTAATTACCAAACCTGTTTTCGGGATGTTACAGTTGTAGCCTAGTATCGCCAACAGTATTAGACTCGCTCCTCGGGGCTTGAGCCTAATGCACGCTATTATCAGGAGTCTATTTATTTTGGTTGTTTGTGTTATTGATTGTGTATTCTTGTTTGGTAAATTTGGGTTTATGGATATGTTGACAATGTTGATGATATGAGACCATTTACACACTAACCTTGAGGTGCATGTTAAAAATATTTTTTTTAAAGAAATAAATATAAAACTGTTTTCTATAAAACGGAGGAAATTATTCACCAACATATTTGTTGACCCAACATATTTGTTGATCATCAAGTGATGTGGACACGTAGCATGGGCCCTAGGAAATTAAATTGAAATCTTGATATGTTTGTTTTGAACAATGTATGAACACTTTTGATTATTATATGTTATGTGACTATTTAAATGGATATGCTTTAAATATTGAAACAAAAATTAGTCGTCATGAGCTATGGGCAATCATCATGCCCCGTACCATTCCGATGCGGGTCGGGGTGTGACAACATGCACATGGGATGTGGACTTGTATGAGATCAAGTAATTGCTATGTGATATACGATAATCTTTGCTATGAATGCAAACTGTGAAGTTACGTGACTTAATTGACTATGAAACTGATTTCCTTGGTAGCCACGGTAGGGTTTGGTTGATTAACTTGGAACGGGTAACTTAACATACCGAGCAAAACTAAGGTGAGTTCATTTCTCTGGAGCATGCGTCCCGGTGGGTGGGACAATCAAATGGGTATTCCTGAGAGGAATAAGTCTGTTGGGTAAAAACAGGGATGTTAGATAATACACTCATTTCCTATCACCTTAAGTCCCATCTTATACCGAATTAGTTACCTGAGAGGTAACGGGGTATTAGTTGATAGCGCTATTAGGCTTGGCAATCTCACACCATACCTGAGAGGACGGGCATGAACTAATAACCTTAATCATGACCAATTCTTAGATAGGGGGCATTGGGGATGGGCAAAACAATCTGGAGCGATCTTGTACAGTAATCGAGTTATTATCAACATTATCAATAAACTGAACTAATCACTTGGCAATTAACGTTTTCGTAAAACTATGAACTCACCAGCGTTGTCTGATACACTTGTTGCATGCTCGCAGGTCGATAGATTTATGGACAAGGAACTTGCTATCTGGGATTGCTGGAGTGGTCATTGGTTGTACTGCTTGGATACGCATGACGGGCTTACTTATTTTTCATACATTTGGTTTTGAAACATTTAAACAATGATTTAATATTTGCTTTCGCTGAACATGTTAAACTTGGATTATGTTTATGAATGTTTTATCATAATGAATGGAAACTTTGTTTAATATCCTGATATTTGTTCAATGTGATTGGTGGCTAGATCCTGGTACGTCACACGCCTAGCGGGGTTTCCACATGTGGTATTTTGGAGGTATGACAGATCTAGTTCTCAATAAAACCCTAGGCTCATAACGCTAAACGAAATACAGCTAAACCAAATCTACCACCATATTTTAAAAACAAATCTAGATGGAATTCTAGCTATTCGTCACATTTACGCTAAATGAAAGACTGCCGTAGAATTTTTTTAAAATTTGATATCATGTGTGTTACATAACTACAATATTATTTATATTTATAATTGTATTTGAGATTAAATCATTTACCAACAAAACAATTACCCAAGCAAACAATAAAACTAATTGAATTAAGAAGAGTGCATTTAATAATAAAGATATGTTTATATATAAAAAGTTGAATATAATTTTAGTGCATTAAATAACAAAGATATCATTTTATACTGTGACGACTATAAATATCTTTGATATGGGTATATTTTGAACCATACCATCTTATTCTCTACAACAGAGCTATTGAAATGTAATTTTCTACTTAAGATGTTTTATTAACATTCTTTGAAAAGTAGATGGGTTAGTTCTTTATGGAAGAGAAATTTCTACAACATGTTGCTTTTCATAGGGTTCCATTATTTATTCAAGTAAATCTTAGTGCTTTCTTAAAGCTTTGATGGTACACTATGAACAATCAACATGCTATGGAAAATTTCATCTTTTATATTTGAGGGCGAAAGGGTATTTATCGGTAAGGATAAATAAAAAAATTGGTATATTTTTCTCACAATTGCTACCAATTATATAACACATTGTTTTTTACTATATTTGACAAGAACGAAAATTTAGTTTTCGAATTACACACATGATAACTTTAATACATACCCACAAGTTTGTTAGTGATTGTTGTAAAACCAACGCTTTAAGAACAAGCTACATGCATAAAGGTACATTTTTTGTGTTTTTACTAACCACACAAACATTACTAAATTTTTTTATTGATTTAAATTATGCTATTTTAGTAATATAATGTAATAAGATAAATTTTTACTATAGGCATTATGTTTTCTAATTTCATTTAGTAATTTTGAGTTTGATTTGATTTTTTACAGTTTTTTGGCATTTTGATAAGCTTTGTTGGGAAGATTTTTCTTTTACATAATATAAGAAAGTGTTTAATTGTTTCTAACAACTCTTTATGACTACCCTATTTTGTTAAAATATTTCCTTCAATTTGTATATCTGGAATGGTCATACGTAATTTTATGATTATCAACATTAGATCTACTAATATTTAATTAACTCTACTTTATTATTAAAAACATGACTAAAACACAAGAAATAAGATGGCTTTTAAGCGTCGTATAAATTAATTTTTAATCCATAAGTCTTTAAAGTCTACCTCTATAGAAAATATACGCTTTTAATGTTTTATGCATACTTTGATTACTGCATTAACTTAATGGAGAATTTATAACAAAAGAAACATAGATCAATTAAAAAATTAACTTAAATCATTGCAATCCTTAATGCAAGGATTTAAATTAATTACTTACCATAGTAGATGATAAAAATATGTAACCTTCTATCTTAAAAAGGTAGAATTAAATAGCATGAGGTCGTAACAAAGTAATATATCGACTGATGCTTACAATACATTTTCCGGTGTGCTATGAAAACACATACCTTTTATTAAGGTAAAACAATAATCATTTAAAAAAATATATTGTTTTAGTAAACGGGATTCTCTATGTAGTCATTATTAGACGCCGCTATTTATTTTATGGCGTCTTTCATATTTTATTGACCGGAAAGTGTGTTCCAAATAACTACACAATTATCGTATCTTAAAAGTTCTTAAAGGGATGTATGGCCAAGGCTATCATGGGTTTCCATTTGCTTCAACGGTCATTGTAAAAGTTTGTGAAATCTTTGGAGTATTGTATTTATTGGATATTGTATATTGTATTTCTGTACATTCCGATTCGTGCAAAATGTACCAAAAAATAAGATTGCAAACCATGTGGTGACTAAAAAACACTATTCTTACAGAAGTAAAGACGCGTGTGTGAATAATAATAATAAATTAGATGGTATTCTCTACCCTATTTCTTTAACAAAATTTGATGGTACTATAACACCGATCTGGTTCTCAATAAAACCCAAGGCTCGTGACGCTAAACGAAATACGGCTAAACCAAATCTACCACCATATTTTAAAAACAAATCTAGATAGAATTCTAGCTATTCGTCGCATTTACGCTTAAATGAAAGACTGCCGTAGAATTTTTTTTAAAATTTGATATCATGTGTGTTACATAACCACAATATTATTTATATTTATAATTGTATTTGAGATTAAATCATTTACCAACAAAACAATTACCCAAGCAAACAATAAAACTAAATGAATTAAGAAGAGTCCATTAAATATTAAAGATATGTTTATATATAAAAAGTTGAATATAATTTTCGTGCATTAAATAACAAAGATATCATTTTATATTGTGACGACTATAAATATCTTTGATATGCATATATTTTGAACCATACCATCTTATTCTCTACAACAGAGCTATTGAAATGTAATTTCTACTTAAGATGTTTTATTAACCTTCTTTGAAAAGTAGATGGGTTAGTTCTTTATGCAAGAGAAATTTCAACAACATGTTGCTTTTCATAGGGTTCCATTATTTATTCTAGTAAATCTTGGTGCTTTCTTAAAGCTTTGATGGTACACTATGAAAAATCAACATGTTATGGAAATTTCATCTTTTTATATTTGAGGCCGAAAAGTATTTATCGGTAAGGATACATAAAAAAAATTGGTATATTTTTCTCACAATTGCTACCAATTACATAACGCATTGTTTCTTTTCTATATTTGACAAGAACGAAAATTTAGTTTTCGAATTACACACATGATAACTTTAATATATACCCACAAGTTTGTTAGTGATTGTTATAAAACCAACGGTTTGAGAACAAGCTACATGCATTAAGGTACATTTTTTGTGTTTTTCCTAACCACAAACACATCACTAAATTTGTTTTATTGATTTAAATTATGCTATTTTAGTAATATAATGTAATAAAATAAATTTTAACTATAAGCATTATGTTTTCTAATTTCATTTAGTAATTTTGAGTTTGATTTGATTTTTTACAGTTTTTTGGCATTTTGATAAGCTTTGTTGGGAAGATTTTTCTTTTACATAATATAAGAAAGTGTTTAGTTGTGTCTAATAACTCTTTATGACTACCATATTTTGTTAAAATATTTCCTCCAATTTGTATATCTAGAATGGTCATACGTAATTTTATGATTATCAACATTAGATCTACTAATATTTAATTAACTCTACTTTATTATTAAAAACATGACTAAAACACAAGAAATAAGATGGCTTTTAAGCGTCGTAAAATTAATTTTTAATCCGTAAGTTTTTAAAGTCTACCTCTATAGAAATTATACGCTTTTAAAGTTTTATGCATACTTTGATTAGTGCATTAACTTAATGGAGAATTTATAACAAAAGAAACATAGATCTTTTAAAAAAAATTAACTTACATGAATGCAATCCTTAATGCAAGGATTTAAATTAATTACCTACCATAGTAGATGATAAACAATATGTAAACTTCTATCTTAAAAAGGTAGAATTAGATAGCATGAGGACGTAACAAAGTAATATATCGATAGATGCTTACAATACATTTTCCGGTGTGCTATGAGCACACATACCTTATATTAAGGCAAAACAATAATCATTTAAAAAAATATATTGTTTTAGTAAATGGGATTCTCTATGTAGTCATTATTAGACGCCGCTATTTATTTTCTGGCGTCTTTCATATTTTATTGACCCGAAAGTGTGTTCCAAATAACTACACAATTATCATATCTTAAACGTTCTTAAAGGGATGTATGGACAAGGCTATCATGGGTTTCCACTTGCTTCAACGGTCATTGTAAAAGTTTTTGAAATCTTTGGAGTATTGTATTTATTGGATATTGTATTTCTGTACATTCCGATTCTTGCAAAATGTACCGAAAAAAATAAGATTGTAGACTGATGTGCGCAAAATGCAACATATAAATTACATCAAATGTGGCATAAAACTAACCTTTTTTTAGTACTAATGTTGGAAAAAGTGTGTTTTTGTTTTCCTTTTGTATTTTCAGGATTAAATGAGCTCAAATGAACAAAAGGAGCAAAAAGGCAGCTAAATCTAACATAAATACAAGAAAAGGAATAAACGTGGCATGCCCGACCCCTCGACAGCATCCTCCCAAGCAAAAACAAGAGAACAGAAGGCTGAACACGCCCCGTGCTCAATGAGCACGGGGGCGTTCCCAAGTGTCTACAGAAAAGACAACGTTGTAGAACCTTCTATCACCCACCACGGGGGCGTGTCCAGCGGACACGGGGCCGTGGTCAACTCTAAGATTCGAAGAATCTAGGAAAATCTTGATAGTACAGATACACTTCTGCACACGGGGCTGTGCCCAGCCGACACGGGGGCGTGGTCAACTAATGCAGACAAACTGCATTTAATGTAGAAAGAGAAGACGGGTGGACACGGGGCCGTGCCCAATGGACACGGGGCCGTGTCCGGGATTCTGTGTAGGCTATAAATAGGGGTGCTTGGCTCACTTGCAAATCATCCCTTCGTAAACCACCTCTCTCCCACTTCGCCCACACTCCACCACCACCATAACACCATCATCCACCACCATCATCCATCATAGAGTGTGTGTAGTAGTCTCGGGATCCAAGATTGATAGTAAGAGTTCTTGACAATCAAAGGCCATGTTTGCCTAAGTCTCTTACATCACTTGGTGAAGACAAGAATTTAGTGTAATACTTTTTATTTTTAATATTTTCGCACTTTTTATTTGGTTATGTATTAATGACTTTAATAACTAGTTTCTTATGTTGATAGTGAAACTTCCTTATCATTTGACTGTGGTGTCTTGGCGTTATTTTACTGTCTATATAAAATAAAAGATTTACTCCATTCATATCTCCACGGTCTATATGGAGATACGTTGGCTACCTGGTCGGACCTGGGTCAAGCTTGTTCAGTGTATAGATCCTGCAAGGACCTGGGTCAAGCTTAGTAGGACCTCCTTCAATACCCACTGGTATTGGATGGCGGTGGTCCGAGTTTCTTGATCCCCTCATATGTAAACTACTATTAATATATTAACCCGGCTACTTAGGACTGTATCCCTGCTGACTCAGACTACTTAGCCGAGGGTAACGTCACCTTCAAAAGAGAGACCTACCACATTATGCATTAATAACATAATTAATTATCTTTCAATAATCCAACCCTTTAGGATTGTATCCTTGCTGACTCAAACTACTGGATTGAGGGTAACGTCACCTTCAAAAGAGGGGCCTACTACAATAACTAAGATAATCTCTTAAAAAGTGCAAAAATGCGAAAATAATCAAAGGTTACACTAAAGCCGAGTCGGATCCAAGTGATTCATCTTGTCTATCTGTTTTATTTTTTTAGCATTTTTAGTTTTTATTTTCTAGTTTAAAACCTTTTTTCTAAATTTTTTATTTGATTAGATGTTGATGATAAACCGGTATTAAAAGCTCTTGTGTCATTGGACGACCTCGGTATCTTACCAACACAATACTTGTGACAACTGTGCCTCCGTGACCATCAAACAAATACCAAATCAATGAGATATTGTGTTTCATACTTGGGATTTGTAAAAATATGTGTATCATTTGCACATATCATTTCTTGTTCGATTTCGGGCTTTAAATCGCTTTTTGGAAGGTTATACGTGATCTGATGCGTAAATATAACCAGTTTAAGGAAATGAACACTCCGGAATAGTGAAATAGGCTTAACATACCTTAAATAACCTTTACATAACTTAGAAATAATTTTTGGATGGTTTGGTATGCCGAAATCAAGTTAACTCGCTTACAGGGACTAAAGTTGACAAACTGTGAAAGTATGCCAATTTGTAGTGTAACAGACATTTCGAAACATGACCATAACTTAAACATACCATAAATATCCTTTACATAGCTTAGAAATAGGCTTTAAGGGGTTCGGTGTGCTAAAATAAACTTTTGGGTCATTCAGGACTAAAAGCGTCAAAAAGTGCACAAGTTTGCACTTTCGCGCATAACTTACGTTATGAATACATCTGGACATCCAAAAATTTATGTAAACACTAAAATATTTTATTTTAGTGTTTGGCATAAGAAAAATCCATTTGTCGCGCAATTTGGATCGTTTTTCGCGCTTATGCGCATTCCGTCGTAATTAAGCGAACATCGCAATCGTACGACCAAACGAACCGACACCCGGCATATTTTTGAGCATGTTTCATGCCCACAATGTTTAGGAATCATTTTAGGGCCTTAGAAGTGTTGGAAATGAGCTTAAACACCAACAGGGACTGAAACTATCAATATGGCAAAGTTGTTTTCTAATCAGAAGAGCCAGGCGGCCCGCGTAAGCCTTGTGTGATCCTTATGCGGCCCGTGTCAGCTTCCCAGATCAGATAAACTTGTTTAAACAGCTGTTAACAGCTGTTATGCACCCAAAACTCAATTCCACTTGCCCTTTCCTGATCATGAGGGGCTATTTTGAGTTACCATAGGGTTGCAACAAGTGTAAGGTTGAGATTGAAGCACGGTATTCGATAAACGATCTTAACGGTTCCAACATTCCTATAAATACCCAACCCCATTCATTTGCAAAACCCACATTTAATCTGAGTTTTTCTCTAAGTGGTTGTGATTTCTCACTTCCTACCTGAGATTACTTGGAATCAAATCTTGCGGGGACCCTTTGTAAGTGTTCTTTCGTTCTTTTCATTCGTTTTAGCGTTAAAGTCAAAATTTGTTTAACTTTCTGCATTGACTAGTTTATGGTCAATGCGAAGTTCGTTTGAACTTCATAACGTGAGCGTAATCACGATGGTTATAGTCCCTAGTGACTATACCTACTGATTACCACGTTATCTAGGCTCAGTGACGAGTCGTAGTTTCGGCCAAAATACGTGTTATTGCGTATTTTGTAACCAAACTACTTATAGGTATCAAAACCGTTTGTTTTGATACCAAACTTGTTTTCTAACTTAGTTAAGCATGTTTTAACATGCTTAGCTCGTCACTTTTAGTTTTGTGCTTGTCTAGGGTCGTAAGGGTAAGCGATCTAATCAATCGCTTATACTTTCGAACCCGACCCATTTGGTCGATCATTAGGATCCGACCAAACACATTAGGTGACCATAGTTATATAGGGAATAACCTTCCGAGGTTATACCTTATGGTCACGGCGTTTAGTTAGTTGTATGATAGGTAGTTTATATGCCTTAGGAAAATGACCAAAATGCCCTTTTTACGCCAAAATTCATGTTAAGCATATGTAACATAACTTTTGGTATCTAAGCTGATTTGGAAACAATATTAGACATGTTAAGGCATATTTTACTTGTCATAGGACTAGTTATGCGGTCCGAACGCATTTCACGCGAACGACGTGTTAAAGTAGCATAAGCTACCTAAACGGGTCGTGATGGGTCGAAAGCACTTAGGTTAGGTTTCATTTTAGCATGTAGGCTTTGTTAAACCATATTACATGAGTTTCCATGCTCATTTGGTTTACGAACCTTCATTCTATCCGATCCTCCGATATAGGTCCGCTTATTAATGTAGATACCTATATTAGGTGCCGTTTGATATTCGTGATCTTCTAGCTTTGCTTGGTGGATATCTAAAGTCTATTGAGCAATCTCAAGTGAGTACATAGACCCCTCTTTTACTGTTTTCAAACTTTTTTGGGGTGAAACACATGTGCCTACTTGTTACTTTCATGCTTTCCATGTTTTCACATCATATACTTGCTATGTTCATTAGTACAATTATAGTACATGTTTTACATTACATTTCATGCTATGTATGTCCATTGTGTGCATACTTAGTACATTGTTTTACATTACATTTCATGCTATGTATTTCCATTGTGTGCATACTTAGTACATTGTTTTACATTACATTTCATGCTATGTATGTCCATTGTGTGCATACTTAGTACATTGTTTTACATTACATTTCATGCTATGTATGTCCATTGTGTGCATACTTAGTACATTGTTTTACATTACATTTCATGCTATGTATGTCCATTGTGTGCATACTTAGTACATTTTTTTACATTACAATTTGTTGCATATGCTCATCCAGCATATGAACACATTATATTACATTATGTGAACCATTTGTATCTATTGAACCATGTGAACCATTTGACAATAGACATTTGACTATACCTAAACATTTCTGTTGGTGCATATGTCTGTTGACTTCGTCTTAAATCGAGTCTCGGTTTCGTTGCGGTTCTGAACGAGAATGATGTCATCATCAAGGATGATGACAACATGCAAGTGACATCATAGATATGACATCATGCATACATACAATCACGTTTAAATCAAGAAAGTTGCATGGAAATAGTTTTTATATTTGTTTATTGTAGGATTCGCTTGAAAAGTTAAATATGTGTTTTGAAGCGAAACTGATTTTGTGAGTTTCGCTTGAACTGTCACGTAGGTATTTCAAGCGAAAGTTCAAGCCTATAAATAGGCAGTTAGTGTTTCTCATTTGTAACAGTTCCTTCAGAAGTGTAAAGTTACTCTGCCGGTTTGTCAAGTCAATATATGAATGAGAAAGCTGTTTTAACGTAAAATCAATCTGCTTCTACTCATTTCTTTCTGATTCAAAACAGTTTGTTTGTTTCCGCCACTCAAACTGTCGTATATTAGCTCAGATTGACTCACTTGATCGTCAATACGATCCTACAATTGGTATCAGAGCCAGTTATGAGCCAATATACCTGAATCAGAGACTTTTACTTACACATTCTGATTTCTGGACTGTTCCACGGACAAAATGGACTGAGTTTTGGACATTGTGTGTGAAACTGAGTTTTAACAAATCCTTGAGTATATCAGATTAAAATTTAAAGAAAATTGTGTAAAAATGACCTAAAAACTAGATTCCGCTTGAACGAACAAGTTGATTTAGCTTGAAAGTGTTGGTATTTTGAAGCGAAATTGTGGATTTCGCTTGAAATAATCTGATTTAGCTTGAAAAGTCGTTGTTGGTTTGAAGCGAAATTGTGGATTTCGCTTGAAATAATCCGAAATAGTATTTTGAAGCGAAATTGTGGATTTCGCTTGAGTATAAGAGATTTCGCTTGAAACTCATCGTTGATTCCACCTGAAACTTTAAAACTTGATCACGTGTTTAATATTCATTGGACAAATTGTTGTCAGACATTGAGAGTTTAAAAAGTGTTGTTAAGTTTGCATGCGTGATCATAGATTGTCGGCTGTTGCAGGTTATCTGATTAAAAAACGTTAAGTCTAATAAGTTGGTCAAATGAGAATAGAGTAAATATATGATGTCGGCTTAGTGGGATTTGCGGTCCATTCAGATGATTGACAGCATATATTGTTTGAACATCAAGTTCAGGTCACGTGTAATCTGAATTGAAATTGATTGTCGTTGATCAATTAAAATCCAAGGATCAAAGAATTGTTTAGAGAGGTTGTCGGCTTGTTACATCTCTCAGTTCAATAACAGAATTTTGTCGAGTTTAGTTAATTTGTTGATCAAATTAAATCAAGTGTAAAAGTTTACGGTTCAATCAGTGAAGGATAAATTGAATCCATTTCGATACGATCAAGTTCATTCATTTAGTGATTTCATCCGAACAACATTGAATCGAATCCTCGAATCTTTGACAACGAGTCTTAGATTGATTTCACAAACACACACGTTTACATATTCAGTTTGTTTAAAACTGATTGTTTGTTTGTTTGTTTGCAGGTAACCTGAGGTGATTTGACAAGCATTGTATACCCGTCCGAACAAATTCTTCACGCGATCCATTGTTACTAGATTTTTGTCACTAAATCGGATATTCATCTGATTCAGTGATTTGACAAAGTGATTGAATTGATTTTAGAGTGTGTGAATTCTTGTATCATTCGAAAATTTGTTTTTGTGAATCTTTTAATACCGAAGCATGAGTTCTGAGATTTATATTGCAATGAACAAATTTGATAATTTTACAGGTATCAAGGGAGAGTCTACAAAAGAATTGATTGACCGATATTGCCATCTAGTTTTGGAGATGGTGAGATTGGGGATAACCAAGACTAATGAGGAGTGGATCGTTAAATTGGCAGACGCATTGCCATACGATGAATGGGGTACATATCTGCTGGTGTTAAAGAATAATACAAATTTTGCTAATATCAACCTTAGTACATTCATCGAGAAGATTCAAGCTGAAGAACCAGAACTCCAAAAGATTAGAAAAATGAAATCTGAAGAAAATGTTCAAGTGGTAGAGAAGCTAGTTGACGAAATTTCAGCTTTGAAGGATGAGAAGAAAGTTGATGATGAACAGACTCTAGAGTTGCGCTTGAACTGTGAAAAACTGAAATCTGAAAATGACAAACTCTCGAAGGATGTAGAGAGTTTGACATCAGAAAACAAAAATTTGAAAGAAAAAGAAAAAGATTTTGAAAATAAAATGAAAATGTTTGAAAATGAAAAATTAAAAATTGAAAAAGATTTTCAAAGTCAAATAAAGATCCTTGAAGATGGGAGATCTGTTTTTAGCAAAAATAATATTGAAAAGCAAAAAGTAATCAACTCTCATCTTCAGACGATTATTCGACATGAAAAAGAAGCTGAAAATGCTCGAAATAAAATCAAAGAGCTTGAGAAGAAATTGAAAGGTTTTGAGACTTTGTCATCAACACCAGATTATCCATGTCCAAAACCGATCAATTCTGTTCCAATAAGTGACAATGTCACAAACTTTGACAAAGTCAAAGTTGAAGATTGTGATGAGAAAACTGATGATGAAATTGAGAAAAGAAAAATATTTTTAAAATTAAATGAAATATTTCAAGAAACCGTTCTACATTCTACTGAGAAAGGTGAATGCTCAACGCAAAAACCTGTAAAGAAGAATGTGGAACAAAAACAAAAGGATAAAAAGCTGAAAAATCTTCAAAAAGAAAATAAAAGCTCATCAGTTCAATCATCCAATCATGATAAAAAAACCACAAAAATTTGAAAATCAAAACTCACAAAAAGTTGGTAATAAGTGGTGCAGGTTTGACCACAGTGCTCAAGCGTCAAATCAAGCTTATAGGAGAAGTCGTGAGTACTACAAATCAAATCAGTGTTATGATTTGAGTGTTTGGATTGATAGTGGAGAATGGTACGATAACAGAATGTGCTAAAATTGTGGTTTTAGAGGACACATTGCTGTTAACTGCCAAAGTTGGAGGTTTGAGACGAGAAGATGTTTTGAATGCCAAATCAAAGGTCACATTGCCAGAGATTGCCCAATGAGATCAATGGGAAGATCGAGGGAATCTCAGAAAAAGATGAAGAAATCAGTCAAGGTCGAAGAAAAGCCCAAAGCACAGAAAAAACAAGAAGTGAAAGAACCGAAAGTGAAACTTTCACAAGGGCAGAAAGATCGATTGAGAAAGAAAAGGAAGAAAGCACGAGAGTATCTCGAAAGGATTTTGTCCTCGGGTTCACCGGAAAGATTGAATAAAAGTTCTGATGAATCAACTCACTCGACTGCAAAGCCAAGTAAATTGAATTCTTCAGATGCAAATCTGAGGTCAAAAGAGAAAAAGGAGAAAAAGAAAGTTGTCGGCGATGAATCTGGCTCATCAAAGTCAGACAAGCCACATTCAGGCAATGATTCTGGTTCCTTAAAGCCAGAAGAGCCGGTAGTTGAGGTAAAATCTGAGAATTCAGGTTTAACAATGGATGATGCAAATTTTCCAACATTGTTGAACAAGAATTCAAAAACACCCAAGGACCGTCAGGCTTGGGTGAATCTTTTTAAATAGAAAAACCTGACTTGCCGGAGTTCCCAGGTTGGTAAGCGTGGAACATGAATCGGCACATTTCTTGAGAAATTTCACTCTGGTGATTTTTCACCTTAAATGTGGTAAATCAGGGACATTAAGTTGTACTTGATTTTCTACAAGTGATGTTTGAGTTTTAAAACTGAAATTGTAAAATTTGTCATGTGTACGAAGAAAACAATGTGATGAAGTGACCCCGAATCTACAAATGATTAGTAAACAAACTAATTTTTCCGGAAAAACCATTTTGATTAAAACAAACTTAAGTGTTTTGAAATCATAATGGGAAAATAGTTTGTTGTGAGGAGGAGTTCTGATTGTTTATGCCAGGTGGATGGAGAATTGAAGTCATTCTCATCAAGTTGTCAAGTTTGTACAGTTTGTTTCAAATTTTCCCAGAAAATCAAAATTGAGACATATTTTGATTTTAGGGGGAGTAAAATTAAAAAAAAAAAGAAAATTAGAGAATGTCAAAAACATTGAAAAAATCAAAAATGAGTTTTGTTGAGACAAGAGGAAATGATAGTACATCAGTGGACTATCACAGCACGCTAAAGAATTGGAAAGTAAAATGTGATAAACGGTCTCACTAAAGATGTGACGATAGGCTCAGCTAGACTAGTAGATTTATGATAATGATACAAACCTAAATGAAAAAGCCTAGTTCTAGTGGGAAACATGGTCAAAAGCATAGTACTTAGTTTTGTCCTTCTTGACTGTGTGCCTACTCAGTAATCGCTGATTGTCGAAAGACATAAAACTGGTTAAGTTTGTGAACTTTCACAACTTTGCTGAAAAGTCACTGTGATTGTGCATTTCATTTTGCAAAGATTTAAACTTGTTTTATTTCTTTATTTTGTTTAAGCATCGGACATCCTCTGCGTATACGTGAGTATCCACCTGGATGTTGTTGCCTAAACGTTCTGCTTTATTTTCTTTGGTGTTTCGTTTAAGCTTTGGACCTCCTCTGCGTATACGGAAGTATCGACCTGGTGGTTAAAGCCTAAACAACTTCAACTTGTTTTATTTTCTTATTTTGTTTAAACATTGGACTTTCTCTGCGTATATGGAAGTATCGAACTGATTGTTAATGTTTAAACATTCTGCTTTGTTTTCGCACATATCACAGTTGATGATAGTTTAAAGGCATTACTTGAGTTAGTGTATTGCATGATGAGGGGATATGCTGAGATCGTGGGGTCCATATAAATTTAGTGCAAAATTAATATACCTTAACGTATCGGTAAGCATTTCGAAAGTTTTTAGATTGAGTTTAAAAGGACAACTATATCGTCAATCTATGTGAATCGTTTAGAACTTAAAATGTTTAAAGCTTAACGGTGCTAGTGATTGGTCACATAAACTGATATGATCCTCTTACACAAATTCACAAAAATATTGTCTGTATATATTTCTTTACTGCATTTCATTTAAAACAAAAATCCAAAAAGAGTTTAGTGTGTTTTAGTATAATTTTTTTTGAAAAAAAAACCAAAAAGATTTTCGACAACTGATGTTGAAGAGCTGATTTTCAAAATTCCAAGTGCTAAACATGATGAATGATATTGGATTGGGAAAGTTTATTTGAGTTGAGAAAGGTTTTTGAAATGAATAAATGGATCATTAATTTGAAACCAATTTAATCATTTTAAATTCAAGTGGTAAGCATAAAGTCAAATCTTACTGTTGGTTAGAGTATATGCAGGTATGCAGCTAGTGAATTCCAGACTGCGATCCCAGCTTGTCGAAAGGGGGAGTCTGTAGACGTAAAAGCCAGGTTCCTGATCTTGTTGCTACGGAGAGCCAGGAGATGGTCCTGAATCTGTGAAAGCTGCTAATGCTGAGAAGATAGAGAGTGCTATAACAGATTGCGATCCCGGAACAAAGTAAGGGGGAGTCTGTTAGCAATAGGGTGATTGAAGAGAGAGTGTGAAGACTGATTAAGACTGAAGTTTTGACATACTAACGTCTCGTACTGAAGACTCCGTCAACATCCAAGGGGGAGACTGTTGGTGCATATGTCTGTTGACTTCGTCTTAAATCGAGTCTCGGTTTCGTTGCGGTTCTGAACGAGAATGATGTCATCATCAAGGATGATGACAACATGCAAGTGACATCATAGATATGACATCATGCATACATACAATCACGTTCAAATCAAGAAAGTTGCATGGAAATAGTTTTTATATTTGTTTATTGTAGGATTCGCTTGAAAAGTTAAATATGTGTTTTGAAGCGAAACTGATTTTGTGAGTTTCGCTTGAACTGTCACGTAGGTATTTCAAGCAAAAGTTCAAGCCTATAAATAGGCAGTTAGTGTTTCTCATTTGTAACAGTTCCTTCAGAAGTGTAAAGTTACTCTGCCGGTTTGTCAAGTCAATATATGAATGAGAAAGCTGTGTTAACGTAAAATCAATCTGCTTCTACTCATTTCTTTCTGATTCAAAACAGTTTGTTTGTTTCCGCCACTCAAACTGTCGTATATTAGCTCAGATTGACTCACTTGATCGTCAATACCATCCTACAATTTCTACAATTGTTAAACATTACATCTTGATGGTTTGGTTTGAATAAGTGTTTTAAGTAACGAGGCGTGTGTAATATGATACAAGCATGGTGGATACGCCGCTGGTACTTCCTATATATAAGTGTTTGTATGGTATTACATATCGTAGCGTTATTTGAATCATTTCAATTTGAGAGATATAACATTTTATACAAATAACATATTTTTCACAAGACATTGTTTTACAAACAACTTATCTTATACAAACTCATTTTACTTGGTTATTCTTTTAACCATACATTATTCTCTTGTTTATACATATCATCTGGTCTTATTGCTTTTCAAATGATTTACAAAAACAAATCAATTTTCAAGGTCCATGGCAAAATTTTATTAAACATTTCCTTAAACTTAAGTCATGAATCTTATTTTCACAAAACCTATGTATCTCACAGGCATTTTTATGCTGACGTACCTATTTTCACATGTGTTTTCAGGAATTGATGCATAGAATTGATCAAGATACACCTAGGCAGACTTGTGCCTTAGTGACTTAAAACAAAGCAAGAACTAGTTAATTTGTGTTATGTATTCTTTGTTTCTTGTTTAAAACGATGTAAACTCTCTTGTTTGATTAATAAAACGAAACTTTAATTGACAGGGATTTGAAACAATTAATTCTGTTACAACACTCCCCGATGTTTCCGCCATGTTTCGTTGTCTCACGTGGTCGGGGTGTGACAATACTACGCTCACGATGGGTGCACTTGCCCATATGTGTGTTTAGTGTTAGTAGAATATCATGTTTTATAAATTTAAAACTTGACCAAAGTGTTAAAAAGGGCTAAAAATATACATAAAAATATATAACACTACACACGCATCAAGTTTTTGGTGTCGCTGCCGAGGACACGAGAATTTTAAGAAAGCTTAAAATCAACGGCCTAATAATTTTTTCTTATTTTTCTATTTTTTTAGGATTTTTCTTAGTTTTTCAGCTTCTTCAGAGCTCAGCACGGGCCGTGCCCGCTGAACACGCCCCGTGCCCAATCTTTGGTACTGGCAATCCTGTTTTAAAGTCAGACAGTAGCTGAACACTGGGCCGTGCCCACTCGACACGCCCCGTGCCCAAGTATCAGTTACTGAAAACAGAACGGTAACATCCCGACGGTTGGTAATTTCTGACACAAACATGAGTGATACTGATATTTTTTACTTTCGGCACTCTTATGGTATGTGGTGTCAAATATGTGGTGGCCCTCATAAAGATTTAGAATGTTATTTTTTAAATTACAAGCCCCACTATATTCACCCATTGTTTTCCTGTAGCCTTAAGAGGGGCGAAAGTAAAAATAATCCCTATCTCTCTCTCGAATGCTCTCAATCAACCCTTCTAGGAGAAATGCTTTTTGGTGAATTATTTCAAATGGAAGATCTAATTCTTAATTGGGTGAAAGAAATTGAGAGGGATATCATTAATTCATCTCAAGACGATACCCAAGAAGAATTGTTGGGATCGCATTCGAATAAAAACAACTTCGTTGTTCCCGATATCACCTCTAACTCTAGCGAAGACTTGAGCGATAGTCGTCCCTGTGTCGATTTTGCTGTGAAGGACTCCCCATCGACTTCGTTCGGTGCATACATAGACCTGAACGATTCGGCTTACACCTTCTTTAACGAGAGCCTGGGAAAGGGTTGGACTTGTCCACCTACATTTAGCATAGGAATCACGCTCACCGACAACCTCTTGCGTTCTCGTCTTAATCTAGAGCAATTAAGGTATCTCAGGCACTTTGGGGTTGTTCCATCCAGTAAGGAACCGCCTGATCCGAATAAATTCCTTAGAAATAGACGAAACTTCATAAACAGCCTCTAGACACGGGGCCGTGTCCAGGTCAACACGCCCCCGTGTCCACCAAAAGATTCCTTTCTGACTTCTTGTCAGAATACGGACAAAATGTGTTAGGATCTTGTCTGCACACGGGGTTGTGTCCAGCTGACACGGGGCCGTGTGCAGCGTGCTGTCGTTTTCTATAAATGCAGCCAAGAATCCTGCACATTTGGACCATTCCGGGGACAGAGATTTGGTGGGATCTTCACACATACCATCCTAGGAATTTTCTTAAAGAAGGTTCTCAACAACTATCTTGTCCTTTCCTCTCTTGTCCATTCCTTTCTTCTTCATTTTTTTACCTTAACACCTCCATTAGAGCTTGAGATCACCATGATTCCAAGCTTTATTGTGATGTTTGTTAGGTTTTTGTTCAAGGAATCTTGTTAAAAATAAGTTTTACAACATTTTTTAAGGTATTTCTGCTAAAAAAACGCTTCTTAAGTTGGAAAAATAATTTGAAAGTCCAAGATTCCTTGTTCCAAAAACCTGCAGAAAGGTAAACACGGGGCCGTGCTCTTTGAGCACGGGGCCATGTCCGAGGTTACTGTTTCATTAAAATGAACTCTTTTCAGTTTGTTTTCGTAGAATGTGAAGCCAAAACAGTGGAACTTCATCAGCGCATTCCAGAAACAGTCGAAGAGAACGGAGGTCCTCAATCGAAGCAACTCTCGTACGCTACGTGATGGCATTACGTGAAGCTCTAGATAAGATGACATCGGTAGAGGAGGTCCTCATAGACCGTATAAATTATCTTACGGCGGGGTTGGAAAACAGTTTTCAAGAAATCAACCTCTTGCACTAGAGATTGAATATTCTTGTGACGCCTCCCATGGAGCCAATCTTCCCTCAAGAGGATTGGAACCTAGCACTTGGAGTCAATAAACCCACCGGATGGGATGACATCCCCGCGGAACCTCCTCTTGACGATTTGCAAGAAGTCCCGGTGGAGGTTGCACCCCCTCAAACTGATGCAAATGAGCCCACCTTGCTTCTCCCAAGGGAGATAGAGGAATGGCTCGCCGACGTATGAGGGACCCATATCCGGAGGATAAAGTTCTTCGATCCGCATCCAACCAAGAGAATTATCTTTTCGGAAATTTTGCTAATAGAATAAACTTTAGGCTAGAACTTCTTGGTTTAGACTTCTTGTGTTTCTTTTGACCTATTTATCTAGAATTTTAATTTATTAGGATTATTATGTAACTTTCTCTATTTGAATGAATGATGGTTTTAATTAATTTGGTGTTTGGATGATGATGTAATGGGTAAAACACACTCGTGATGGTGAAGGATACTAAGGGAAGCTTGAACCAACACCCCATGCACAAAAACAGGGCCACCCGACAATTTTTGTTCATTACAGCAAGTTCAGCACGGGGCCGTGCTCATCCAACACACCCCGTGCTCAACCATCTGCAGAAAAATGCCCAGTTCAGGTACCTAGACACGGGGCGTGCTCACTGAACACGCCCCCGTGTCCAGCCTTCTATTACTTTATTTTATTTTATTTTCTGTTACTAGCGATCTGAACACGGGGCCGTGCCCGGACACCACGGGGCCATGTCCAGATGCCCAGTAACATAAATTTTTGTTTTTTCACATCCTTTTACACATTCAATCAACCTAAAAACTTATTTTTGGGACACATTGAGGACAATGTGTAATTTAAGTGTGGGGGGATGCTAAAACCTTGAATTTTGCAAGTCCTAACTACAAGCCTTACACAAAACTCTATTGGAACTGCTAAACACCCCAATTTTTTTCAAAAACTTTTCGTTTTTTTACTTGTCTTGGTTTAAATTGGGAATAACAAGTTCAAAAAAAGGTTTTATCTTTATAAATTTACAACCGATAGCGTCGTGATAAAAAGAACTAACATAAGAAAATTATGAAACGACATGACAAATCTAGTTAAAATTTGATTATGTATAATTGATCACATAAAAACCCATTCCCACAAAAAGTGAGTTTTGAGCCCTTATTGAGCATACAAATACACATCTTTAAACTAAATGCTCATTTTTCGTTTCTTGTGTGAATAGCCACTTGGTTCTTACGACTCTAGAACTTGCCATGACGATACATTCCCGGTCCTTACCAACTTAAACCCAAGTAAGTAAATGATGGAGGCATTAGGACAAACCCTTTTTATTTCAACACCATTATTTTTCTTTTTTTTACCACCTACCCAAAATCCCCCTAGTTAACCCCTTTGAGCCTAAACCTTTTCATTTCTTAACCCAAAACAAACACCCTTTTACCCACCAAAACCCTTTTTCATTTTAAACCCTTTATTTTAGTAACAAAGCTCGGTTTTTCTTATGACTTCCTTATAAAAAAATGATGATAATGAAGCCAAAAGAAATAAACAAACAAGGTTATCAAATTCCTTATAAAAAAAATGATGATAATGAAGCTAAAAGAAATAAACAAACAAGGTTATCAAAAAGAACTTTGTTTGAAAAAAATTGCTTCATTAGAATAAAAAGTTATAAAAATAAAGTCTTATGAAAACCGATGCTTTTTACGCCTTTCGCTCTTTTCTACTAACCACTAACCAAACCACCTACCTTTAACCCCAGCCTAACCCTTCCCCCCAAAAGTCCTCTTGATATTTACAAAGGTATATAGTTAAAAAGGAGGAGGAACTATTGCTTGGCAAGCTTATGGTAGAAGTAAGTTCCATGCCGCTCTCGAGTGTTTCACAAAAATACATTTTCGGCCGAGTGTTGAGTGATCCCCCGTGAGGTATGTGAACTTGTATATAAATGGAATTTAAAAAAAGGCATGTTATGCCCTAATAAGTAATTTATCTTATGTAATGTTTTAAATAAATCATGATAAATAGGATTGTAAATAATTAAAAATAAAACTTAATAAAGAATCTTGGAAATCCCGACACTCTATGACAAGCCCAAAAACCTTCTCTTCTACCCATTCCATTTGGGAGTGTAAGCCACATTATAAAGAGTTTTGCTTGAGGACAAGCAAAGATTCAAGTGTGGTGGTATTTGATGTGCGCAAAATGAAACATATAAATTACATCAAATGTGGCATAAAACTAACCATTTTTTAGTACTAATGTTGGAAAAGTGTGTTTTTGTCTTCCTTTTGTATTTTCGGGATTAAATGAGCTCAAATGAACAAAAGGAGCAAAAAGGCAGCTAAATCTAACATAAATACAAGAAAAGGAATAAACGTGGCATGCCCGACCCTTCGACAGCATCCTCCCAAGCAAAAACAAGAGAACAGAAGGCTAAACACGCCCCGTGCTCAATGAGCACGGGGGTGTGCCCAAGTGTCTGTAGAAAAGACAAAGTTGTAGAAGCTTCTATCACCCACCACGGGGGCGTGTCCAGCGGACACGGGGCCGTGGTCAACTCTAAGATTCGCAGATTTTAGGAAAATCTTGATAGTACAGATACGCTTCTGCACACGGGTCCATGCCCAGCGGACACGAGGGCGTGGTCAACTAATGCAGACAAATTGCATTTAATGAAGAAAGAGAAGACAGGTGGACACAGGGCCGTGTCCGGGCTTCTGTGAAGGCTATAAATAGTGGTGCTTGGCTCACTTGCAAATCATCCCTTGGCAAACCACCTCTCTCCCACTTCACCCACACTCCACCACCACCACAACACCATCATCCACCACCATCATCCATCATCCATCATAGAGTGTGTGTAGTAGTCTTGGGATCCAAGATTGATAGTAAGAGTTTTTGACAATCAAAGTCCATGTGTGCCTAAGTCTCTTACATCACTTGGTGAAGACAAGCATTTAGTGTAATACTTTTTATTTTTAATCTTTTCGCACTTTTTATTTGGTTATGTATTAATGACTTTAATAACTAGTTTCTTATGTTGAAGGTGAAACTTCCTTATCATTTGTCCGTGGTGTCTTGGCGTTATTTTACTGTCTATATAAAATAAAAGATTTACACCATTCATATCTCCACGGTCTATATGGAGATATGTTGGCTATCTGGTCAGGGGTTAAGGGAATGGTTTGGTAAGCGTCTTGCCTTGTTCAGTGTATAGATCCTGCAAGGATCTGGGTCAAGCTTAGTAGGACCTCCTTCAATACCCACTGGTATTGGATGGCGGGGGTCCGAATTTCTTGATCCCCTCATATGTAAACTACTATTAATATGTTAACTGTTGGTGCATATTCGGTGACAACAACTTAATACTTTGATTATTTAGTCTTTGGATATTTTGTAATGGGCTTAGCTTATTGGTTAGGGAGTTTATTGTTGTAATGAGCTTGGAAAATGGCCTAGCCCAGTGGGAAACCCAGTTCACAGACATGTGGTATATAAACATGTTTTGTGATTAGGGTTTGAGTTCTTATGGGAGTAAGAGAATTCTAGAGAGAGAAAGTAGAGAGAGAGTGAGAGATTTCAAAATTTGGGTTTAGCAAGATCACAGAGATAGGCTGTGAGGTCTTGAATTGATTGTAAAACTTCTAGTTTGGATAATCAATAGAAGACCCGTTTGATTGTGAATTTTGTTTTCTACTCGTTTCTGTAACAAATCTGATCTGAGGATTCCGCACTCTAGGTTAGATATACAATTCTGTGACGATCCGTACGAACCAGGGGACCTACATTAACCAGGCTACTTAGGACTGTATCCCTGCTGACTCAGACTACTTAGCCGAGGGTAACGTCACCTTCAAAAGAGGGGCCTACTACATTATGCATTAATAACTTAATTAATTATCTTTCAATAATCCAACCCTTTAGGATTGTATCCTTGTTGACTCAAACTACTGGGTTGAGGCTAATGTCACCTTCAAAAGAGAGGCCTACTACAATAACTAAGATAATCTCTTAAAAAGTGCAAAAGTGTGAAAATAATCAAAGGTTACACTAAAGGCGTGTCGGATCCAAGTGATACATCTTGTCTATCTGTTTTATTTTTATTTTTCGGCATTTTTAGTTTTTATTTTCTAGTTTAAAACCTTTTTTCTAAATTTTTGATTTGATTAGACGTTGAGGATAAACCGGTATTAAAAGCTCTTGTGTCCTTGGACGACCCAGTATCTTACCAACACTATACTATGCTCACGATGGGTGCACTTGCCCATATGTGTGTTTAGTGTTAGTAGAATATCGTGTTTTATAAATTTAAAACTTGACCAAAGTGTTAAAAAGGGCTAAAAATATACATAAAAATATATAACACTACACACGTATCAAAACCCAGTGGTGACTAAAAAACACTATTCTTACAGAAGTAAAGACGCGTGTGTGAATAATAATAATAAATTAGATGGTATTCTCTACCCTATTTCTATAACAAGATTTGTGGTATTATAACACCTATCTAGTTCTCAATAAAATCCTAGGCTCGTAACGCTAAACGAAATACGGCTAAACCAAATCTACCACCATATTTTAAAACAAATCTAGATGGAATTCTAGCTATTCGTCGCATTTACGCTTAAATGAAAGAGTGCCGTAGAATTTTTTTAAAATTTGATATCTTGTGTGTTACATAACTACAATATTATTTATATTTATAATTGTATTTGAGATTAAATCATTTACCAATAAAACAATTACCCAAGCAAACAATAAAACTAATTGAGTTAAGAAGAGTGCATTTAATAATAAAGATATGTTTATATATAAAAAGTTGAATATAATTTTAGTGCATTAAATAACAAAGATATCATTTTATACTGTGATGACTATAAATATCTTTGATATGCATATATTTTGAACCATACCATCTTATTCTCTACAACAGAGCTCTTGAAATGTAATTTTCTACTTCAGATGTTTTATTAACATTCTTTGAAAAGTAGATGGGTTAGTTCTTTATGCAATAGAAATTTCTACAACATGTTGCTTTTCATAGGGTTCCATTATTTATTCAAGTAAATCTTGGTGCTTTCTTAAAGCTTTGATGGTACACTATGAACAATCAACATTTTATGGAAAATTTCAACTTTTATATTTTAGGGCGAAAGGGTATTTATCAGTAAGGTTACATAAAAAAATTGGTATATTTTTCTCACAATTGCTACAAATTATATAACACATTGTTTCTTTACTATATTTGACAAGAACGAAAATTTAGTTTTCGAATTACACACATGATAACTTTAATATATACCCACAAGTTTGTTAGTGATTGTTGTAAAACCAACGGTTTGAGAACAAGCTACTTACATAAAGGTACATTTTTTGTGTTTTTCCAAACCACACACACATCACTAAATTTGTTTTATTGATTTAAATTATGCTATTTTAGTAATATAATGTAATAAAATAAATTTTAACTATAAGCATTATGTTTTCTATTTTCATTTAGTAATTTTGAGTTTGATTTGATTTTTTACAGTTTTTTGGCATTTTGATAAGCTTTGTTGGGAAGATTATTCTTTTACATAATATAAGAAAGTGTTTAATTGTTTCTAACAACTCTTTATGACTACCATATTTTGTAAAATTATTTCCTCCAATTTGTATATCTGGAATGGCCATACGTAATTTTATGATTATCAACATTAGATTTACTAATAATTAATTAACTCTACTTTGTTATTAAAAACATAACTAAAACACAAGAAATAAGATGGCTTTTAAGCGTCGTATAAATTAATTTTTAATCCATAAGTCTTTAAAGTCTACCTCTATAGAAAATATACGCTTTTTGTGTTTTATGCATACTTTGATTACTGAATTAACTTGATGGAGAATTTATAACAAAGAAACAAAGATCAATTAAAAAAATTAACTTACATGAATGCAATCCTTAATGCAAGGATTTAAATAAATTACTTACCATAGTAGGTGATAAACAATATGTAACCTTCTATCTTAAAAAGGTAGAATTAGATAGCATGAGGACGTAACAAAGTAATATATCGACAGATGCTTACAATACATTTTCCGGTGTGCTATGAAAACACATACCAAATATTAAGGCAAAACAATAATCATTTAAAAAAATATTGTTTTAGTAAATGGGATTCTCTATGTAGTCATTATTGGACGCCGCCATTTATTTTCTGGCGTCTTTCATATTTTATTGACCGGAAAGTGTGTTCCTAATAACTACACAATTATCATATCTTAAACGTTCTTTAAGGGATGTATGGCCAAGGCTATCATGGGTTTCCACTTGCTTCAACGGTCATTGTAAAAGTTTGTGAAATCTTTGGAGTATTGTATTTATTATATATTGTATAATGTATTTCTGTACATTCCGATTCTTGCAAATTGTACCGAAAAAATAAGATTGCAGACCCTGTGGTGACTAAAAAACACTATTCTTACAGAAGTCAAGACGCGTGTGTGAATAATAATAATAAATTTGATGGTATTCTCTACCCTATTTCTATAACAAAATTTGATGGTATTATAACACGGATCTGGTTCTCAATAAAACCCTAGGCTCATAACACTAAACGAAATACGGCTAAACCAAATCTACCACCATATTTTAAAAACAAATCTAGATGGAATTCTAGCTATTCGTCGCATTTACGCTTAAATGAAAGACTGTCGTAGAATTTTTTTAAAATTTGATATCATGTGTGTTACATAACTACAATATTATTTATATTTATAATTGTATTTGAGATTAAATAATTTACCAACAAAACAATTACCCAAGCAAACAATAAAACTAATTGAATTAAGAATAGTGCATTTAATAATAAAGATATGTTTATATATAAAAAGTTGAATATAATTTTAGTGCATTAAATAACAAAGATATCATTTTATACTGTGACGACTATAAATATCTTTGATATGCATATATTTTGAACCAAATCATCTTATTCTCTACAACAGAGCTATTGAAATGTAATTTTCTACTTAAGATGTTTTATTAGCATTCTATGAAAAGTAGATGGGTTAGTTCTTTATGCAAGAGAAATTTCTCCAACATGTTGCTTTTCATAGGGTTCCATTATTTATTCTAGTAAATCTTGGTGCTTTCTTAAAGCTTTGATGGTACACTATGAACAATCAACATGTTATGGAAAATTTCAACTTTTATATTTTAGGGCGAAAGGGTATTTATCAGTAAGGTTACATAAAAAAATTGGTATATTTTTCTCACAATTGCTACAAATTATATAACACATTGTTTCTTTACTATATTTGACAAGAACGAAAATTTAGTTTTCGAATTACACACATGATAACTTTAATATATACCCACAAGTTTGTTAGTGATTGTTGCAAGACCAACGGTTTGAGAACAAGCTACATGCATAAAGGTACATTTTTTGTGTTTTTCCAAACCACACACACATCACTAAATTTGTTTTATTGATTTAAATTATGCTATATTAGTAATATAATGTAATAAAATAAATTTTAACTATAAGCATTATGTTTTCTATTTTCATTTAGTAATTTTGAGTTTGATTTGATTTTTTACAGTTTTTTGGCATTTTGATAAGCTTTGTTGGGAAGATTATTCTTTTACATAATATAAGAAAGTGTTTAATTGTTTCTAACAACTCTTTATGACTACCATATTTTGTAAAAATATTTCCTCCAATTTGTATATCTGGAATGGCCATACGTAATTTTATGATTATCAACATTAGATTTACTAATAATTAATTAACTCTACTTTGTTATTAAAAACATAACTAAAACACAAGAAATAAGATGGCTTTTAAGCGTCGTATAAATTAATTTTTAATCCATAAGTCTTTAAAGTCTACCTCTATAGAAAATTAACGTTTTTTGTGTTTTATGCATACTTTGATTACTGCATTAACTTGATGGAGAATTTATAACAAAGAAACATAGATCTATTAAAAAAATTAACTTACATGAATGCAATCCTTAATGCAAGGATTTAAATAAATTACTTACCATAGTAGGTGATAAACAATATGTAACCTTCTATCTTAAAAAGGTAGAATTAGATAGCATGAGGACGTAACAAAGTAATATTTCGACAGATGCTTACAATACATTTTCCGGTGTGCTATGAAAACACATACCAAATATTAAGGCAAAACAATAATCATTTAAAAAAAATATTGTTTTAGTAAATGGGATTCTCTATGTAGTCATTACTAGACGCCGACATTTATTTTCTGGCGTCTTTCATATTTTATTGACCGGAAAGTGTGTTCCTAATAACTACACAATTATCATATCTTAAACGTTCTTTAAGGGATGTATGGCCAAGGCTATCATGGGTTGCCACTTGCTTCAACGGTCATTGTAAAAGTTTGTGAAATCTTTGGAGTATTGTATTTAATATATATTGTATATTGTATTTCTGTACATTCCGATTCTTGCAAAATGTACCGAAAAAATAAGATTGCAGACCCTGTGGTGACTAAAAAACACTATTCTTACCGAAGTCAAGACGCGTGTGTGAATAATATTAATAAATTTGATGGTATTCTCTACCCTATTTCTATAATGAAATTTGATGGTATTATAACACCGATCTTGTTCTCAATAAAACCCTAGGCTCATAACGCTAAACGAAATACGGCTAAACCAAATCTACCACCATATTTTAAAAACAAATCTAGATGGAATTCTAGCTATTCGTCGCATTTACGCTTAAATGAAAGACTGTCGTAGAATTTTTTTAAAATTTGATATCATGTGTGTTACAAAACTACAATATTATTTATATTTATAATTGTATTTGAGATTAAATAATTTACCAACAAAACAATTACCCAAGCAAACAATAAAACTAATTGAATTAAGAAGAGTGCATTTAATAATAAAGATATGTTTATATATAAAAAGTTGAATATAATTTTAGTGCATTAAATAACAAAGATATCATTTTATACTGTGACGACTATAAATATCTTTGATATGCATATATTTTGAACCAAATCATCTTATTCTCTACAACAGAGCTATTAAAATGTAATTTTCTACTTAAGATGTTTTATTAGCATTCTTTGAAAAGTAGATGAGTTAGTTCTTTATGCAAGAGAAATTTCTACAACATGTTGCTTTTCATAGGGTTCCATTATTTATTCAAGTAAATCTTGGTTCTTTCTTAAAGCTTTAATGGTACACTATGAACAATCAACATGTTATGGAAAATTTCATCTTTTATATTTGAGGGCGGAAGGGTATTTATCGGTAAGGATACATAAAAAAATTGGTATATTTTTTCTCACAATTGCTATAAATTATATAACACATTGTTTCTTTACTATATTTGACAAGAACGGAAATTTAGTTTTCGAATTACACACATGATAACTTTAAGAGTTAATTACTGTTTTCGTCCCTATGGTTTGTCAAAAGTCACTATTCCAGTCCATTAGTTTAAAAATTGCGATTTCAGTCCATGTGGTTTCACTTTCGTAACCATTTTAGTCCACCTCCGTTAACCCCATCCATTCATTTATTCTGTTAAGTACACGTGAATTGACCATAATGACCTTATTAATAAAAACAAAAAGATGTCTAAATGAGTTAATTACTGTTTTCGTCCCTGTGGTTTGTCAAAAATCACTATTTCAGTCCCTGTGGTTTTACTTTCGTAACCATTTCAGTCCAGTCTTCTAATACCGTCTATATTATCGTTAAGTTTTTAATGAAATACCTAAATTACCCTTGTGTTAATTAAATTGGATTGTAGGGTTCGACCCACCATGGCTTCAGTAGAAGTAGAAGTCTGGCACTATTTTTACATATATGGTTCCAAAATTTTAATTTTGGATTTTAGAATGAGAAAATGTCTAGATAAGCATTATTTTTTAAAGTTATTATGTTAATTGATGCTTCTAGGAAGATATTAATTGGGGTGGGATAATGGGTCGTCGGACATTACGAGGGTGGGGTTGTGATGCCGGAGAAAATGACCGGAAACTTTTGCCGGAAATGAGAGCAGGGATGGAGTGGGGTGGGGTAGCGTAGCGTGGGGTTGTGTTTTAACAAGTGGGTCCTAGAATACGATCTTTTAAATTTCCATGGTTTTTTTATTTAATTAACACAAGGGTAATTTAGGTATTTCATTAAAAACTTAAGGGTAAAATAGACGGTGTTAGGAGACGGGACTAAAATGGTTACGAAAGTGAAACCATAGGGACGTAAACAGTAATTAACTCATTTAGATATCTTTTTGTTTTTTTATTAAGAGTTAAATGCCATTTTAGTCACTGTGGTTTGTGCCATTTTGCCAGTTTAGTCCAAAGGTTTCAATTTTAACCTGTGGGTCCAAAAAGGTTTCACCGTTGCCATTTTAATCCACTGGGTTAACTTCATCCATTAATTCTGTTAACGAAAAGGGCAATTCGGTCATTTTATATGTAATTCTGTTAACTAGAAGGGCAATTTGGCCATATAAAATGACCGAATTGCCCTTCTCGTTAATAGAAAAAATAAATGAACTTAACCCAGTGGACTAAAATGGCAACGGTGAAACCTTTTTGGACCCACTGGTTAAAAATGAAACCTTTGGACTAAACAGGAAAAATGACCCAAACCACAAGGACTAAAATGGCATTTAACTATTTTATTAATAAGGGCATTATGGTCAATTCACGGGTACTTAACAGAATAAATGGATGGGGTTAACGGAGGTGGACTGAAATGGTTACCAAAGTGAAACCACAGGGACTGAAATCGCAATTTTTAAACTAATGGATTGAAATATTGATTTTTGACAAACCACAGGGACGAAAACGGTAATTAACTCTAACTTTAATATATACCCACAAGTTTGTTAGTGATTGTTGTAAAACCAACGGTTTGAGAACAAGCTACATGCATAAAGGTACTTTTTTTGTGTTTATCCTAACCACACACACATCACTAAATTTGTTTTATTAATATAAATTATGCTATGAGTTAATTGCCAAAATTGTCCCTGAGGTTTGGTCAGGTTTGCCATTTTCGTCCAAAATGACACTTTTGTACCAAATTGCCCCCAACGTTTGTAACTTTTTGCCATTTTCATCCAAACCATTAACTTAGTTTATTTTTTCTGTTAAGTTGAGGATATTTGGATGAAACTGGCAAATATAAAACCACATGTATGATTTTGACAATTTACTCAAACTCTTTTAAATTTCTTTTATTTAATTAATTTTGTTACATATATAATACAAAAGAATATACATGCAATTTTTATATAAAAACATAATAGCTCTGTCACATAATTTTTATAAATTTTAAGGCGAATGATGTTTATAAACTAAGACAGAAATTAATTTCTAATTTTTTATATAGATCAGTTTTATAAAAATAAAATCTACTTAAACCTAAATTTTATAAAACTAAAATACTGGTGACCTTATTGAAAAAGTTCAAATAAAAAATCTTATCATATGTACTAAGTTTGTAATTCATCTTCTACTCTTTTAAATTCACTCCTAAGGAAAAAAACAGAAGCCAATGCCCCCTCCCCATCTATCAAACAACGTATCGTTACCAAACCTTAAAATTACCCACCAAATTATAATTATAATGCCATGAACTAAAAGTTTATTTACTCAAGCCACTCATAATAAGTATTAGTTAGTTACCCTCATAATCTTAATTAAATACATATTTTATTTTTACCAACATATTTCCTAGGTGATCAACATATTTAAAAAATATGCAACGTTTTACAATTTTTTTTTCTATCTCTACAACTGATAAATACTAAAAGTTGTAATCAATTGTTATGTGTTGCACACCAATGATGTTTTCTCTTTATAAAACTGATTTATATAAAGAAGTTGTAAATTAATTTATGTCTTAATTTATAAAATTCAAAAGAGTTAATAGCCAAAATGGTCCCTGAGGTTTGCTCACTTTTGCCACTTTAGTCCAAAATCCAAATTTTTTAAATCTGGGTCCCTGAGGTTTGCATTTTTTGCCACTTTAGTCCAAATTTCAAAAAAGTCAAATTTTGTCAATTTTTTACTGAATTTTGTCTTTATCCTCATTTCTCACAAGGGCAAATTTGTCATTCTATATTATTATAAACCAATTTATATTAAAAAAAAAACCCCTTAAAAGCCCCCTGTTTCGATCAAAACCCTCATTCCCCATCATCTTCTTCTTTCCTCACCTACTAGGTTAGCACAGATGGTCCAACACCACCACTTCTGCCACCAGCCACTACCCTCTACCTACCACCACCACCACCCAACCTCCGACAACCACAAGCATCAGGCAGCAATGGTTTCCTGCCAGAGCCTGCTTCAGATTTGACAACGACGACAACCACCACCCTCCGCCGCCGCCACCACCACCACCACAAACAGAAACCCAATCAACCAAAACCTCCACAAGCTCTCCGATCTACTTCCACAACCACCACACCAGCACCTCATCAACCCTCAACAACAACTCCATCGAACAACCCCCTTAAGAATTCCTCTCTATCAACGACACTCCCCAATTAAACAATTTAGAAAACAGTTTGTCCGAAAACGACGCCGTTGGGGGTGTTGAGTCGATGATTGAGCTTCTGGGGTTGTCTGATTTTGATTGTAAAGGAGCAGAGCCTGCTTCAGATCTGACAACGACGACAACCTTTGGATCTGATGGTGGCAATGCTTTAGATCAGACATCGTCGGCGACAACGGTTGCCTAGCCGGAGCCTGCTCTGTCATCATAATAAAGCTTAAAACCTCTCTCTCTCCCTCTCTCTCTCTCTATTGATGGTGGGCGGAGGATACAAATTGTCAGTGTTTTGTAGATTTTTGATTTATGGGTTTATGAGATTAATTTGGCTTGATTTAGATTTGAATATTAAAGGTTTATGAGATGAATTGAGAAAGAAATGGGGTGATGTTAGAGTTGACCGACTGAGCAAGGAATGAGGATTTAGATCTGAATATTAAAGGTTTATGAGATGAATTGAGAAAGAAATGGGGTGATGTTGAAGGGTTTTTTTTTCTTTAATATAAATTGGTTTATAATAATATAGAATGACAAATTTTCCCTTGTGAGAAATAAGGATAAAGACAAAATTCAGTAAAAAAATTGACAAAATTTGACTTTTTTGAAATTTGGACTAAAATGGCAAAAAAATGCAAACCTCAGGGACCCAGATTTAAAAAATTTGGATTTTGGACTAAAGTGGCAAAAGTGAGCAAACCTTAGGGACCATTTTGGCTATTAACTCAATTTAAAACATCCTTCACCTTAATAAAAAAAAATAAACTGAGTTAGTGATTTGGGTGAAAATTTATAAAAATTATGTGACAAAACTATTAACTTGTTTCCTAAAACTCCATGTATATTCTTTTTTATTATCTATGTAACAAAAATAATTAAATAAAAGAAATAAAAAAGGGTTTGAGTAAATTGCCAAAATCGTCCTTGTGGTTTTATATTTGCCAGTTTCATCCAAATATCCTCAACTTAATAGAAAAAATAAACTAAGTTAGTGGTTTGGATGAAAATGGCAAAAAGTTACAAACGTTGGGGGCAATTTGGTACAAAAGTGTCATTTTGGACGAAAATGGCAAACGTGCCCAAACCTCAGGGACGATTTTGGCAATTAACTCTTATGCTATTTTTGTAATATAATGTAATAAAATAAATTTTAACTATAAGCATTATGTTTTCTAATTTCATTTAGTAATTTTGAGTTTGATTTGATTTTTTACAGTTTTTTGGCATTTTGATAAGCTTTGTTGGGAAGATTTTTCCTTTACATAATATAAGAAAGTGTTTAATTGTTTCTAACAACTCTTTATGACTACCATATTTTGTTAAAATATTTACTCCAATTTGTATATCAGGAATGGTCATACGTAATTTTATGATTAACAACATTACATCTACTAATATTTAATTAACTCTACTTTATTATTAAAAAATGACTAAAACACAAGAAATAAGATGCCTTTTAAGCGTCGTATAAATTAATTTTTAATCCGTAAGTCTTAAAAGTCTACCTCTATAGAAAATATACGTTTTTAATGTTTTATGCATACTTTGATTACAACATTAACTTAATGGAGAATTTATAACAAAAGAAACATAGATCATTTAAAAAAATTAACTTACATGAATGCAATCCTTATTGCAAGGATTTAAAGTAAATTACTTACCATAGTAGGTGATAAACAATATGTTTTTTTTTAAAGGAAAACTTCATTAAACAAACACCAACGGACTGTCTCCAAGACAGAGATAGCCACGGACAAACACAATTACATCGGCTCAAGGAAAAACGAATTCCAACATGTCCAATCTACAACCACATCCTTACCCCTACTTATATACCAAAGAAAGCTTAACGATTTTACATCCGAAACAACATGGCTCACACTCCTAGAAATGTTGGAAAAAGCCTTTTCGTTCCTCGCCTTCCAAATTCTCCAACACGTTATAATAAAAATATCGTACACAATGCTTCTCCTAGACTTTGAGCCTCCCACTTGATCAACAATCTTCGGAATATCATTGATAGAAAACATAATCATCAGAGGTAACCTGCCCCAAGAAGCGATGCCATTCCAAACTCCATCCGCAAACCTGCATACAGTAAACAAGTGATCTGCTGTTTCGTCGACATCTTCACAAAAAATGCAACAGTTGTGACCAGTCGATATGTTCCTTCTACGAAGCGCACATCGAGTGGGAATTCTGTCCAGAAGGGCTCTCCATGTCACACCCCCAAAATACCACATGCGGAAACCACCGCGAGGCGTATGACGTACCAGGATCTAGCCACTAATCACATTGAACTAATAGTAATATATTAAACTCGAAATCTCATTCAACGTGAAATGTGTAATTCAAAACATCTGTTTAAAACAAAATACGTTCAGCGGAAGCATTTGAAATAGTTATAAGTATTCGAGAACAACTCGTTCGTAAAACATAGCATAACATTAGATAGGTTAACATCGTCACGACCCATTGTCACACCCCCAAAATCCACAAGCGGAGTATCACCGCAGGGAGCGTGACTGACCAGGATCCAACCACCAATCATATTGAACAATATAATTAAATAAATAAAAGTCCAAACCAAACAATATAATTGGTGTCAAAACAATTCAACAAAGTTTAAGTTTTCAGTGGAAGCATTAAGTTCAAAACCATAATAAAGTATAAAAGTTCATAAGTTTAGCATGGAACTCAACAGTCCATGTCCCACAATGACCTCTTCCTCCTGTGCAAGCTCCATCTAAGCACCTAACGACCTGCAAGGCATATAATAACAAATTAACAACAAAGTTGAGCGAGTTCACAGTTGGTTGTCCATTTTAACGTTGTTCCAAAAGCCATAGTTATGTTTCGAAAACCACGAGTTAACCAGTTCCTTGTTTCCCAAACCATACTCTGTGGGGGCTTCCCCATGTATCCCACTAGACCCGTTACCATATCGACTACTGACTGTAGTTATGTTTATGTGCCCTGCGTCAATGTCTATCATCATTGACTAGTGCCCAAGTCCATTAGTCCACGCCCGTCCTCTTCGGCACGGTGTGAGGCTTGTCAAACCTAATAGCGCTATTTAACTAATGACCCGTTCGAGTTACCTGCTGAGTTGGGTAACATTTCATGATGTCTTCCATGTATCGCAACTAAAGAAGTGTTTGTCTGATGAAACACTTGTGGTATCGTTTCAAGAGCTGAAAATCGACGACAAGTTGCAGTTTGTCAAGAACCAATAGAAATTATGGACCGGGAGGTCAAGGTCTGTAAGCATAGTCGAATTCCGATCGTGAGGGTTCATTGGAACTCAAAACGTGGACCGGAGTTTACGTGGGAACGCGAAGATCAGATGAAGCTCAACTACCCTCACTTATTCCCAGCTGACAAATATAAATCTGATGCAACTGGTGAATTTCGAGACGAAATTCCCTTTCAAGTTGGGGATGATGTGGCACCTGATACCACTTCACTCCTCTGAGACTGCTTGTCAAATTTTGGGATGAAATTTTTTTCAAGTTGGGGATGATGTGACAACCCGCAATTCCAAGAGCCTTTCCTTGTACTGCTTCAAACCTTTGTGCCGTGTTTTGATGTAACCCATGTGTTCGTTAATTAAATAATGAATGCATTTGACTTTGTATGAACTGTTATGAGTTATGTGTTATGCGAAGTGTGAACGTCCGTATTAATTCCGTTGCATAAAACCCTTGGGCCGCATATGCTTGTTCCGTCCGCTCTCGGCCCACATGAAACCCAGGCTTGGGCTTGGCCCTTCATATCAGCGCATACACCCTAGAGTTGGTGTATGGCTTCTACTATCTCCTAAACTAAACATCATTAGCAATCAAAACCCTACTCTCCTCTTTTCTTGAAACCGACGGCAGTTTCTTTCGGAGTTTCTTCCTTCCGTTCGTTCTAGCAAATCCGCCCACACACAATCATCCGGTTAGTATTGTTAACTCTATGTTGATTTATCCGTTTGATCCTTTTCGATGTTGAGCACATATGTTGTTACGTTACATGCATGATTATTGGTAGTATAGGGTTTGTTTGTGTGAAAGTATTTGATGAATAAATTAGTGTGAACTGTTAGAACAATTCTGTGAGAAGTCTAGATTTCATGACACTAGTATGATGATGCACACGAATCTAAATCGGATATTGACTAGAGGAAATCTATTAATGCGTGAGTGTGCGAGTTGGTATTAATCGATGATTAGGGAGGTGTAATATGAATGTTTTGATTCCTGTTGTTCGATGATGATGATTATGTTAATGATTGTGGTTAATCATAAATGGAGTGATTAGGGTTTGAATAATTAAGGGATACGTAACTGTTTTGATCCATGATTGGGAAAGGAAGATTGGGGAAATCATGTTTGCTAAAATTAAGGGAAACAGTTGGCTTGGTCGCATAACAGACTTGGGATCGCACAAGTCTGCCCAAACGCACAAGTTGGCCCAATCGCACAAGAGTTAGCCAGTCGCACATCAGCTAAGCAATCGCAAAAGTGATTGGGCTGCTTAGTTGATTGGGCCTTGAATGGTTAATAAATTGGTTGGTCCGTACACGGATCACACCTGAATCGCACAAGGGGTCCCTAGTCGCACAAGACCCGTCGGGTCGCACAAGACTTTGGGCCGTTGAGGGATGGGCATGAACGTCTGGGCTACATGTTGTGAATTTGATGTTTAGCCTGATACGTAGTGTTGTTATGAACTGGTATGGTAATCTTTATGTGTTGTATGACTTGTGATGCCATGTGTTGCCCGATACGTGCTATGTGAAGTCATGTGATGAGTACGTGGTCAATTAATAAACGAAAACTGGTTGGTACTAATAACCATGTTAGGACATGGTTGGTAGATCAATTGTGAACAAGTAATTTTCATTACCGAGCAATCCAAGGTGAGTTCACTGCTCTTTTTCCAAGCATGCGTCCTAGGGAGGGATATCTGGTAAACATTCCGGGGAGGAACGTCGGGTAATTGGGGTTTGACTGGAATGTTAAACATGGGATGTTGGTTAATACACTCATATCTATCATTCAAGTCCCTTCTACCGATTTGTTGCCGGGGAGGCAATGAGGTATTAGTTAATAGCGCTATTTAGGTTTGGCACCCTCACACCGCACCGGGGAGGTCGGGAGTGAACTAATGACCCCAGTCTTGACCATTGCTTTGATAGAGGCATTGGAGTATAGGGTAAATAATCTGGAGCCATTGGCGGTAATCGAGTTATTAACAACATCAAATCTTTGAAACGTGTTATACTTATATCTGGTAACTAAAACGTGTAAACAAACTTTGAACTCATCAGCATCGTCTGACACACTTGTCTGCATGCTTGCAGGTCGTTAGATTCTTGGATGGAACTTGCTATCTGGGAGTGCTGGAGTGGTCATGGGTCGTAGCTGTTGGATATTTATTCTTGGTTTAGTACATTGTTTTGAAACACTTGAACAACGAATAATCTTATGCTTCCGCTGAACGTTTACCTTGGTTTTAACTTATGACTTGGAATTATATTATGAAATGAATGGAATGTTTTACTTAAATATTTATTATGTTTCAATGTGATTGGTGGCTGGATCCTGGTACGTCTGTGACAACCATGGCGAAACCAGGTACACCCTACACGGTCCAAAACCGTAAAGACTACTTAACACTTTAATTGTGCGAAAACCGTAAAAACATGTGTGACTTATATGCTTGATTAAATGATATCTGTTATGTCTCGGAGGAATCCGAGAACACGTTATGACTGACATGACACTAATAAGGGCCAACAGTGCGAAGTTGGTGTCCTTAGCCTTGAAACACGTGTTAAACAGGAATGTTCCATTTAACAGCGCTTTAAACCTTTGACATTGATTATTAGGTTATCTGTAGTATCATTTAAGATTTTGAGTTCCATGAACAACTTAATTTTGTGCTTTAGACTGTGACATAAGGTTTGAAGCCAATCAGAATCGGACACGCAAAACGAAGCAGCTTCCCGGTTAGGGAAACACTCTCGTTTCAGGAATAACATAAGGCAATCAAACGTGCAAGGAATGAACGATCAAGCTTAAAAACACTTAAACCACCCTAATACGAGTCTTTTATGATTAAAACATAACTGGGTTCGGATTTCAAGACGGTTATGCAGGATTTTTAAAACCGAGTCTTTTGACATTAAGTACGCGCAAAACGGAGTCCGTCACGTAAATCGAAAACACAACCGGGACCCGTAAAAGAACCTAAACACTCAACGAAGGATAAACACTATCTTTTAGCGCGTTTTACGGGGCATGAGGTGGCCCTAGGGGGCCCCACCCCAAACCGCCACCACCCCCTCAATATATATATATATATATATATATATATATATATATATATATATATATATATATATATATTTTCTTTTCAACTTTTCTTTCATTCTCACAAATAAAAACCTTTAAAATTCTGCATCTTCTTACTAAAAACCAGCTGATTTATCAAGAACAAGTCATAAATCAAAGGTATCAACCTTAATTTTTAAGGTTTTAAGCTTAGTTTCTTGAGTAAACTTGATTTAGGTCATGAACAACCATTTTAATCCATGAAATTTTGAGTTTTAAACAAGTTTATGGGCTGAATATGAACACCATATGAATACCCTGGTGTTATATGACAGCCATGGTTATAAATCTTTGAGTTTTGATACCCTAATAAATACTTATTCGACAAAAATCGCTTAACTATTCGATTAACCGAAAAACAATGAATCAAAGCATGATTGATCTAAGTTCTAGCATATTTGGATTGTACTTGATGTGTAGGTACTGAATATAGTCCATACATACTTATGGACTCAAGAAAACACTCGGACTAGAAGGAATCGCTAGGTATATCGCCCGAAACTCGAAACAAGCATAGGCAGAATATTGTTTAGATCATAACTTGGTCCGTGATACTTTTATTGAGCTGAAATTTGGTGTGGAGATTAAGGGTAGTGTCAGGAAGTTCCAAGAAAAATCTTAGAATTTTTGGAATTTTCTACGAGGTTTGGTGAATTTTTGACTGTTTTACAAAAAGAATTCTGAAACAAATCCCAAACGGATGTAATAAATCGCTAAATTTTACAGAGACATTAAGGAACATATATGGAATTTTCTGGGAAAATTCGGAGTCCATTGGTTGAGTTTTGATCAGGGTTAAAAATCCGCGTTTTTGCGAATTTCGGTAGCCGGAAACGCACCGAAATGAAATTGGAAAAATCTTAAAAAGTTTTGGAGAGGTTTCTGGAACCATAAGGGATGTCCTAGAATGTTTTGGGAATTTTTGGATCCTTTATGATAATTAATATTAATTATGTGGTTAAATACGATTTTATAAATAATTTATTTAGACAAGTAAAATGCCAAAATAAATTCCCAGAAAATTTTCCCATAATCTACTGATTTTTAGTAAGTTATAAAAATTTTTAACAGTTTTTTATTCATAATCTAAGTTAAATGGATATTTTTGGGATTAAAAATGGATTATTTTAAATCAATTTCGGCAGTTTACCGTATAACGAACTGGCCTGAACTGGGAACTAACCCAACCCAACAAATACTATAATTGAAACACGGGGAGTATTCTTGGAGATTCCATGGTGGATTGGAGACTCGGGGTGTGTCCAATACCAGTTCGGGAAATCCCCGACGATAGAAACGGAAACTCAAAATTGGGCAACCTGGACTCCGTAAACACCCAAACTCCCTTAATGAAAAGTTAATCATTCTTAAATAACAACGTGTTGGCATTATTGGTATTCCCGTACCATTATCCGAACACGTTAAACTACTGACATTGGCGGGCACGCGAACCGGTGCCTGGAAGCCAAACTAAAAACTAATACTACCCTGACCTCCATCACCATACCAGTATCGTATAGGCTCAATCTAGAGTAAAAACTCCTGACCGAATCCAAGTTACACCTGTTACCGACTTAGATACTGACGTAAGTCCATATTTGCATATATGATTCTTGAAGTTGACCCGGTTGCTTGTTTACATCCTGTGTGAAACTACTGCATACACTGTGAGTTTTACTTCCCCATTTTCAAACTGTTTTCCTGTTTTACATGGGGTGAAATGCATGTTACATACGTTTATACGTGCACATATATACCTGACATGATGTGAATTATCTAAGTAAACCCTAGTACATGAAAAGTCCCCACAGACCCAAGTGATTAACCGTAGGCCGGTGAATGTGTAAATAGTACTATTGGTCTGACACACCCAATTGCGATGACCAGGAACGCCATATGATGCATACGCAATTGTACATGTTTGAGAATAGGCTATGGGGTACTAGCCATAGCTACCCAGGGGCAGTGCCGTGGTGGTTGACCACGGGGTTGAGTTGACAGTCAAGGCTTCACTTGTGGGCTCAATATATATATATATATATACATATGCTATCCGATGTGCCAAATTGAACTATACTTACATCTATTTAATACAAACTAAAACAGTGAAACTCACTAAGCTATGTTTAGCTGATGTTTTCCAAATTATAACATGTTTTTCAGGCAAAGCAAAGGAGGAATAGGCTTGTAGGAGTTCCAAGTTATGAGAATGGATAGTACGTGAATAGATGCATAGCTACTAGCACAAGACTACTTGTGGGAAAACTTAGTTGTTACTTACGTGTCGTTGTGTTAATAAATAATGTAAACAAAACACGCTGGCAATGTATAATATAACCTCTTTATGAGCAATGTGTCTGTTCCATGAGTCTGTTGCCCCCCACGTGCGCTTCCGCTGCGAGTCGGGGTGTGACAGAAAATGGTATCAGAGCCATTGGTTATAGACAATTAGGTATCCTTAGTGAACCTAGACTATAATCATAAGCTCATTTTCCTACAAATCAAAACATGTAGCAACTGAAACATCATGGCTATTATCAGGACGGTCTTGTCGGGCAAGTACGTTATTATGGTCCGGAACATAATAACATATTTGCTTGTACTTGGGATTTTTGAGAACGTCACTAAGAAAGGACAAGAAATGAACATATACTCAAATGGATACATACAATTATTATTTCGTGTCAACATGTACATACGTGTATATATTCTGTGTACATTGAATCCACAGGTACGATGTCGACTGAACCTAGTTAGAGTTATGAGGAGGATCCATCAATGGATCTGAATGCTAAGGCTGAAGAGACGGAGTCGGAGCAGGAGGACACTTTCGTTCCATATGAGCTATCCAGTGATGCGGCCGACCAGTCCGGATATCGCTGTGATAGTTACCCCCGAGATGTCCTACACGACAGGGGATTGAGATCACGAGTTCATATCATTCTCCGCCGCATGACCAGCCCGCTACGGTGGAATATAGTCATACCTCAGATCCTTATTACTACTCAGGCATGGCCAGGAGGAGCCCTACCCCTATTATTATTCAACGCTCTCCCACTCCTGTTCCCAGGGTTAGTAGGACCCATACTCCGGATATTCCAGCGGCTCATATCTCACCTACCCTATCAGATACACCCATTCCCCCTGCTATTAGACTTAGACAGACGGCACGTAGGAGGGTGCCGATGCCAGGACCAGTTTTTACTCCTCCTACTTCACCACTTGCCCCTCCCTTAGCAGGATTACGACCGACAGTCACCGCTAGGTTCATTGATCCGATGCACGGATCCACACTTTCCTCACCCTACCATACCCATGAGCCGGGTGGGCCTTTACATCCTGTAGAGGATTCCCCTCCGCCAGTTTGGGGTATCCCAGCACCTCAAGCGGAGCCCCCTGAGTCACCAAGGAGTAGGAGTTGGATGGGATATGTGATTGAGCAGTTGGTAGCACTCACTGTGGCAGTGACAGAGGAAGTACATCATCGTACCGCTTTGTATGATCATATTATAGTTGTCCAGCAGGCGATGATGAGGGTCCAGGACATACAGACACATACGGAGTTCCGTCAAGGACGTGATCAGGCATTATTATGGTTTTATGGAGTAGCTATCGCACTGTTGCTGATAGGGTTTGTGTGGTTAGCTTTCTGGAGACGCGTGTAGAGACACGGTTACTTTTGTATATATATCTTTTGTACTCACATCAAGCACTGGGCAGTTGTAGGCCTATGTCGAGATGGTGATGCGTGACGTTGTTTGTTTCTTGTACTAGATGTGGTTACTGTGTGTATGTCACTGTAGTGACAAATTTTGACTTGCATGTTACAAGCACTGATCCTTAGTGGGTTCAGTCTATATGCCAATTTTGATTAATGTACAGCGGCGTTTACATGTGTGTGTGATTATGGGGTTTTTAACAGTTGTGATGCAATACACTTTGATAATTGATATACATACCAATATATATGCATTTTTATGTTATAGAATGGCCCCAAAATGAGCAAATAACCTCACCGAGGCAGATATTGCACGATTAATAACCCAACAATTACAGGCGGTAATCCCAACTATCGTAGCACAAGTTACCGCCGGGGTGGCTGCAACCTTACCTAATCGCCAACTTGATCCTAATCTTATTCCGGTCGCCCCGAATAACGTAAGGCAGGGATGCAGTTACAACTAGTTCATGGAGGGTAAACTGATGGAATTTAAGGGCATCGAAGGACCGACTGGAATTGTACGTTGGATAGAGAAAACACAAGTTGTCATCAATATCAGTAATTGTCTGGCGGACTCTATTGTCAAGTACGCGACATCAACCTTTGTGGATGAAGCTTTAAACTGGTGGAATACAATAGTCCAAACACATGGGCAGGAAGTAATTGATCACCTGACGTGGGACGAACTTTAGACGATGCTTATGGATCACTACAGCCCGAAGAACGAAATCCAGAAGTTGGAACACGAATTCTGGAATTTACAAATGCAAGGGGGCAGACCACGTGGGTTACACCAACCGTTTCAACACTCTTGCTTGATTACTACCTGATATGGTTCGACCTGAGCCGAAACGTATTGAGCGATACATATGGGGTTTAGCCCCAGAGGTCCGTAGTATTATAAACTCCGTGAAACATCTCACAATGGAAAGTGTTGTGTCCAGGTCTGGCACAATCACGTTTGACATGGTTAGAAGGAAGATTCTGAAAATGCCTGGAGAAACATCTGGTACGAAGAGAACCGAATATGATTGGAAACCCCAAGGAACCCAACAAAATAAACGCAATCGAGCGACACCTCAAGCCTATGCCATGACTACTAAAGATGCAAGAGCAGATAATTATAAAGGAACGTTACCAAAGTGCCAGAAATGTGGATTTCACCATTCGGGTGAATGCCGAACCGTGGTCTGTAATAAATGTCAGAAGACGGGGCATTACGCGAGAAGTTGTAGAGCCTTTACTGATACCTCAACTCATTCTTACCAACCCACTCGTTTTCAACCGCCAAGATCTCAACCAACCCAACAAAAACAATTACAACAACCCCAAAAACCGCAGTTGACCTACCCCCGTACTTGTTTCGAATGTGGTAGTACGGAACACTTTAAAATAAATTGTCCTAAACTCAACCAAGGTCAGACGGGAAAAATGAACTAGGGACAAGCTTCTACTTCAAACCAAGCCAGAGGACGCGTTTTTGTGATCGGATCAGGTGATGCATGCCAGGATCCGAATGTGGTGACAGGTACCTTTCTTATTTCCGATCAGTATGCTTCGGTACTGTTTGATACGGGTGCAGATAGGAGCTATGTTTCTATCAATTTCTTACCTCTATTAAATATGCCGGCTATGGAATTAACAAGTCCCTACTCCATAGAACTTGCTAATGGTACACCTATAACTAGTCACCAAATCATTCGTGATTGTCATTTAATTCTTAACGACCACCAATTCCTTATTGACCTACTACCGGTAGAGCTCGAAAGTTTCGATATAGTAGTGGGAATGGACTGGCTGTCCAAGTACAAGGCAGAGATTATATGTGAGCAGAAAATTTTTAGGATCCCTTTTCCTAATGATGAAGTTATTATGGTACAGGGAGAGAAGTCTGGTACCATATTAAATCTTATTGGGGCAGCCCCTGGTATGTAAAACAACCATTTTAAGTCAGTTATCAGCTTTAACAGGCAGCTACCTCACGCGGCCCGCGTAAGGATCCATAAGGACCTTACGCAGCCGGTATGGATGTACAGAACAGGCCAAACAAGTTTCATCAACTGCAATTCAGCCCCTGGTCCTTTTAAACGTGGTTTTAAGTTCCAAATTTGCTTTTTCAGCCCTCTAACTTGATTTTTAAGGGCTCCATGACATAACCTAACATTGTTAAGTCCTTGGTTAACTTTATGATCACCCGAAAAGTCATGAATTTCAACGTTGACGCTTTTAACCCCTCGTATACGAATGCTATCATAACTTTCTCATACTTTATCGAAACCTCGTGAAATTTTTATCACTTATTCTCGTGAGCATAATTAATCATTACAAAGCTTCGGGTTTGCTAAAAGGTCAATCAGAGGTATACTTTAAACATGTTGACACGTTTAACCCCTATAGTTTGTAATCTCTCACTTTCTTCCACAATTAGCTTCGTATAATCCATAATTCATTCGTTTAAGGGTATAGACATCGTGTAGGGTTATTGGAAGGCATATTTACCCGTTGTTGACATTTTGAACCCTTTTATTCACATACTTTCTTTGTTTGTCAACTTTAGTCCCTCTAAAGGAATTCTTTACACGTTTTAAGCTTATGACACGTGTCGATATATTATTGGACGTAAATTTACGAGGTGTTACAATAGCCCTTCCGCAAACACTTCTGGGCTTTCATGGATGAAATGATGCTAACAGTTGCACCACTCCGGTGCCCCTGAACGGATAACGGTTCCCCACTAGGGAGAGGTACGCGCACGATTTTCTCCTTACACAGTATATCGGCTTGATGTTTCGACAACCAATCCATACCAACAACTATATCAAAGCTACCAAGGGTAATGGGAAGAAGGTCAATGTTGAACACTTGACCCAAGAGATCAAGTTTACACCCTAAAAGGACATGTGAAGCTTCAATTGACTTCCCATCAGCCAATTCCACTACGGGTTTGGTTTCGAGGGGTGTTGGAATTAACCCTAATTGACAACTGAACCCCAAAGACACATAACTTCAGTCGGCACCAGAGTCGAATAATACAGAAGCGAAAATATCGTTGACAGAGAATGTACCAGTCACGACGTTGCCATCATTCCTTGCATCACCCACTCATATTGTAAACACTCTCCCACGAGCGCCATTTCCATCGTTATTCCCACCATTATTCCATTGTTGTTGTTTCCCGGACTGTTGTTGTTCTGGTGATTATTGTTCCCACTGTTGTTCTTGTTGGTGTTCTGATTCAGTTGTGGGCAATCCTTCTTGAAGTGCCCCTCGTTTCCACATTGATAACATCCCCTTTGATTACACCGGTTCTGCTGGGGTTGCTGCCTCTGTTGCTGCTGTTGTTGTTGGGGCTGTTGCTGCTGTTGCTTTGGATACTAAGCTCTGCAATCCTTCGCCATGTAACCCTCCTTGTCACACCTTTGACATGTTTGGTTACACGAACCATAGTGGTGGAAACCACACTTATTGCACTTCGGCTGTTTCCCTGCATAAGAGCCTGATGTTTGACTATTGTTCTGATTCTGGTTGACTGAAGATGAGTGACTGAAACTGCGGCTGTTGTTGTTATCAGGCTTCTTTTGCGACTGGTTCAAGTTGGTCACCTGGTCTGCGTCATTCCATTTACGCTTGTTGTCAGTGGTAGGGGTAGTAGTAGTAGAAGTAGTCGTAGCAGTAACACGTGGTGGCAACGAGCCATGCTCCACCTCCTGATCAGTGATCTTATGAGTTAGTCTGATGATCCATGGTAGGTTGTCAAGATTTGATGCAGGGACTAAACACTTAACTTGTGGTGCCAATCCTTGAATGTAGAGTTCGATTCTGCGGTGAGGCTGTCGGGATAGGTTAGCACACATGTTTACCAGCTCGTGAGACCGTTTCGTATAAGCCTCGATCTCGGATCCCACCATCTTCAACTTATAGTACTCGTTTTCCAGTTTTTGTATCTCGTCTCGAGGGCAATACTCTTCCCGAATCAACTCCTTGAAATCGTGCCAAGTAGTCGCGTTTGCCATCTCAATGCCCAACATCTTCACCTAAGCATTCCACCAAGTCAAGGAACTGTCCTCCAAGGTACCTGAAGCAAACTTCACCCTGTCCCCAGCTGGACAGTTGCACATAGCAAAGACAGATTCAACTTTTTCAAACCAACGGAGCAGTCCCACAGGACCTTCAGTTCCACTGAAAGTTTGAGGCTTGCAATCCATGAACGTTTTGAACGTACACACAGGTGGATTGTTCTAGTTTTGGTTTGCATGTTGACCTAAAACAAAAGAAAGTGCGCACAAATGAGAATTGAGTAAAATAACTAAGGATTAAGCTTTGCCTAGTATGTATCGTACCATCTTGTTGAGCTGCCAAAGCCTCAGCCACACGTGTGTTAATTAGATCAGTCAACTCTGCTTGAGTCATTACAATGTTGCCACGTCCACCTCCGCGGCCACCTCCACATCCACTGTTACGTCCGCCACGTCCGCTCATGATTCAATATAAGAAGAATGGAGGAGACAAGGATCGTAATTGACTAGAAGTCAATTATCTCTATGACTTCCATGGATTGAGGAACTCCACTATTACATCAGGTAATGGAACAGAACCCCTTTCACTCTTATTAAGCCTCACTGAGACTCACATGCACCCCACATTACTATTATATGTGCACCCATAATAATAATGTGATTTGCATGCTTATCTCAGTGCCTCTTAACTCGTGCTAAAAGGTTACCCATATTCGAATAACAACACGAAAGACATCACAAGGCTAGGGATCTCAATGGTCAAAGGGTAGTGTCACACTATCAAGCATCACTTAAACAAGTAGCACGTGTAGTAACATCATAGTGTCAAGTATGTGATTTCATGCAAGTCGTGGGTGTATGTATACTAGGTAAGTAATACATAAAGTAGACAGAGGACGAACCTTGCAATCTGGAGCGGAGTGTCATGGTCATTTTCGTTACTGTTCGGTTATAGTCTGGTTTTATGAAAACGTTTTAAAACCTAGTTCACTATAACTAGTGGCTCTGATACCAAACTGTCACACCCCCAAAAATACTACAAGCGAAAACCCCCGCGAGTCGTGTGACGTACCAAGATCTAGCCACTAATCATATTAAACCATAAGTAAAATAGAAATTTCCTTTAAACGAAATAGTATAAATCTAACATTGTTTTAGAAAGACAAACATGTTCAGCGGAAGCATAAAAGTCTATTCAATAAGTTTAACGAAAATATTTAAAGCAATGAAACTTCAAAGGAGCATTCCAGTTGCCACGACCCATGAGCACTCCAGCTTCCCAGACAGCTAGTTCCATATCAGTATACCTAAGGACCTGCAAGCATGCAGAGAAGTGTATCAGCAAAAGGCTGGCGAGTTCATAGTTATGTTAACCGTTTGTTACCAAGTATTGATTTATGTTATGTTGATAATGACTCGATACCGCAGACGGCTCCTTTTTGCCCTTCTCCAATGCTCTATCAAACATTGGTCATGATTTTAAAGTTATTAGTTCACGCCCGTCCTATCTAGGTATGTCGTGAGGGTGCCAAACCTAAAAGCGTTATCAACTAATAACCCCGTTGCCCTACAAGCAACTAGTTCGGTAGTTTGATGGGACTTAAGTGACAGAAAGTGAGTGTGTTATCCAACATCAACATTTGCTGAAAACCGCCTCATATCCCCTACAAGAATATGGGTTTGTGAAAGTCTGTTCGATACTGAAAACTGCCTCATATCCCCTACGACGATATGGGTTTATGAAAAACTGTTTGTTTGTTTGCCTGTTTGATTGTCCCCACCGGACGCATGCTTGTATTGAGAGTAGGGAACTCACCTTGGTTAGCTCGGTAAGACTAGTTATTTGGTCACACTTAATCAATCAAAGCCTATGATGTTTCACATACACATAATCAGTTTGCATTCAAGTCGTTCACGTAGTCACACTAGAAAGTTACCACATAACATATGCAATGCACTATTGGGCCATCTACAACTCATTCATTAAACATACAACAAAACCACACACAAAACAGGTAATTCACGTATTCAATAATGTATGGTCCAGTGAAATTGAAGGCCCAATACCAAGTTGTGCTATTGGGGAATTGGGGCGGTGAGTGTGATCCTGTTCTTATGCGATTCATCAAGAGTTCGGCCCAAATACCACAGCCCAATCATCAAATTGTGAGATTTGGCTCAGCTTATGCAACTGGTTTCTAGGCCAGTGTGCGGCCCAATGGAAGTTTCAACCCAACCATTGTACTTGTACGATGGGGATGGACTTGTGCGATCCAAGTAATGTCCATTCGGACTTGTGCGACTGTGAATCAATTGTGTGATCCAGTCTCACTTGTGCGACCAGGCCCCCTTGTGCGATTGACCAAAATTTATGGAAAAATAGTTACACATTCCAAATTGCAAACCAATTCCAACAGTTTCCTTATTCCATTAATTCACATGAACCCTAGTTCTATGTTTGAACATTACGGCATATATCAACATCCAAAGCAATTTAATGAGCATATGATTCAATGATCTATTAAATATATATTTCTCAATCATCAAATCATATAATAACACTACTGTCATCGTTTAAATCGGTTCCATTAGTTCATCAACACATAAATGTTACAGAATTTCCTAGATATCATATCAATGAATCTTGCTAACACTCTATCAAGCATCCCTAACAATCCGCATCATTTATATAGTTAATCATAATCACCAAAATCTCTAACGAAACCCCTAGATCATAAACAATCATTCTGATGCTCACTAATCCTATTCAGCAAATTTACACATAATCAATGATAGTCGACAAGGATCAAAACAGGAACGAGTTTACTAACCGAGAGATGAGGGGGTCGTTCGTTAAAAGCTTGATCGAGAGAAGCAATGTTTCGAAGAGAAGTCTCTGCCGTTGCTTGCTTAAGAGGAAGTAGGGTTTGCAATTGTTTTGAAAGGAATAAAATGATATGTAAACTTACATATATACATGCATGCCACAAGGAAGTGGGTTTGGGCTCGGTTTAGAGACTTTGGGCATGAAAGAACCCAAATGGTTTAAAAGAGTGGGTTCGATTAGGGGGAAGGGGCGATGCGCTATTGAAAATATAATACATACGTACATACATATCCAAAACATTAGTCTAATGTAGCCACTCATAACAATGCTCTTAAATTCACATATGATATTCAGGTGACGTACAAAGCAAGACAAAGAACCAGTACATAGAAAAGATTCTGAAAATGACGGGTTGTCACTGTACAAATTAATTTTTAATCCGTAAGTCTTTAAAGTCTACCTCTATAGAAAATATACGCTTTAAATGTTTTATGCATACTTTGATTACTGCATTAACTTAATGGAGAATTTATAACAAAAGAAACATAGATCATTTAAAAAATTAACTTACATGAATGCAATCCTTAATGCAAGGATTTAAATTAAATTACTTACCATAGTAGGTGATAAACAATATGTAACCTTCTATCTTAAAAAAGTAGAATTAGATAGCATGAGGACGTAACAAAGTAATATACCGACAGATGCTTACAATACATTTTCCGGTGTGCTATGAAAACACATACATTATATTAAGGCTAAACAATAATAATTTAAAAAAAATATTGTTTTAGAAAATGGGATTCTCTATGTAGTCATTATTAGACGCCGCTATTTATTTTATGGCGTCTTTCATATTTTATTGACCGGAAAGTGTGTTCCTAATAACTACACAATTATGATATCTTAAACGTTCTTGATGTATGCAAAATGCAACATATAAATTACATCAAATGTGGCATAATGTCACACCCTGACTTTTGCGGAAGCGTGGTTATTGGTGTGACTTCTTAATACCATAGCATTCAATCATAACAATGTTAAATGATAAAACCAAAAGATATTCATCCATTAATAAAGTTTAGAAAATACCACAACATACTTGTCTTGAAAACATCGACGCCAAATTAAGTTACAAACCATGACAAGTTCAACTGAGTTCATAAAGACTCCATAAAAGACTTTAAATAAAACCTGAGTTTGGAAACATGTATCCCGTCCAGGAATAGGATACACCCCCTAAAATAAACAACCATGGATAACATCTTTTATTTATACGCAGCTTGAAAACACATGCACACACCTGCCAGATCCACTAGTTCCCTGAAATACATGTAGTTTAAAAATATCAACAAAAAGTTGAGCGAGTTCATGTGTTCGTGAGTATGTATAAAACCTTTGTATTCAATGTATGTATGAAAGTCCCGGTATGATTGCAAACAAGGAAAAGATCACCAATGGTTTGCAAGGTTACTGATATGTGTGACGGTGTAGGAAGACTCAAACCTAGCAAAGTTGTACCGGGCTTCCAGCTAGAAGACATAGTCACCACTATGGGCCACCCTGGCCTCATGGGTGTGGGCTTGCTACACCCAAATAGATCTATCACTCATGCCCCTTGGTCCTACAAGAGGATTGATGGCCTCAAGTATACGCCTACCCAATCACATGATCTATGGTTCTTTCCTAAGCTAACCATACCAAATGTATTGTAAGTAATCCTTTGGAATATGTATTTCACCCCCGAAGTAAATAAACAAAACAGTTTAAAGAAAAGGGGGACATGAACTTAATGTATTGCGTCCTCAGCTCGTAACTCAAACTCTGACAGCAACCATGACTACCTACAGTGTACTAACGTCTATTAGACGAACGGGCCGTGCCTTTGCATAGTATTTGCGTTTTGAGTTACGTTTCTTATGTTCTCAATTTTATTCCAAGTTATAATTACTTGTTAAAATTAATTATTTTAACTTTAAATTATATTTCTTTTTGGAATAATTGTTTAAACAATATCTCTGTATTAATACTTCTCAAGTATTTAACTTCGTATTTCCTTCCCAAGGATGGGGTATTGTATACATGTATTTTCGTATCATTGTATTTGTATAACTTCAAAATATATTTTCAAGTCTCACTTAGAAAATATATAATAACGTATTTTATTCCCAAAAATAATGTATTGTTCAGAAAATATATATTTTTCCCAAAAATCATATATCTTCTAATATACTAAGAAAATATATTTTAACTTCCCAAAAAATAATATTTTCCCTTTTGTCAAAGTTATATTATTTTACCCTAAACTAATATAATTATTTCACCGAGTAAACAAATAATCACAAAAGGGTTTTAATATTTATATATATTCTAAATATATATTCACCCATTTTTATTTATAAAACCAACCTCCAATATTCAAATTTTTGTTACAAAAATTATGGCAAGGTTTATATCGAAAACTTATGATCAAAATATACTTGTAAATACTTGTTAGCAAATATTTTTCTAAATATTTATATTTTTAGAAAATTTTTACCATAGTTTCCCCTAAAAATGGAGGTGTCCATGCTATTAAAGCATATCATTTTCTTTTCAAAAAAAAAAAATCATCCCAATAATCAATCTACACTTACCAAGTGCAAAAATTATACAATATATATAACAACATGAACTTGATCGTTTCACAAAAACTTGTAGTAACTTGGTAAAGTGTTTAGTGGGTTTAGTTACCCCTTTAAAGTGCGTTTATTACTTTACAAATCTCATTCTCGAAAAATTTGTGTGTTTACAACTTGTTAGATGAGCCTTCAAAAATCATTCTTTTGAACTCTTCTTGTAAATAAAGTGCTCTTACACTTATTTTATCACCAAAAGTAGTGTACATTTAAGCATGCATCAAGATCTTCTAAAAATCACATTTTGGACTTGATTCTTTTGGAAAACCACTCATGTATCTTCGATTCATAAGATTACTAGCTTACTTTGTTTATTGTTTTTCAATAAAATCGTCTTATTATTCAAGTTCATGTTCATGCATGAGGACAATCTTCTTGTGTTAGCACATAATCATCCTCTAACTTGCTAGATCATGTGTTTAATCACAATCTAGCAAACTCCTTATGATGATCAACATCATACTCTCAAGTAATCATCAACAAGTATCATACATATACTTAAACAACATTTTTTTTCAACCAGATTTCATCATATGTAAGCTTCATGTTCATGATTCAAGATTATGTCTTTTAGGGTTCTTGTGATTTATATCATAACACATCTTTTAACAAATCAAAATTAGAAGCTTCAAAGGTTAAAAAGAATCTTACTACTAGCTCTAAGCTATGGAAGAACACTTTGAAGAAAAGATGATGAAAATGGTGGATGAAAGCAAGCAAGCAATGAAGGTTCTTCAAGTTCTACAAGCTTCAAGCTTCATAAAACACCTTCTAGCACTTGGAAATGAGCTTGGAATGGATGAATGGTGGTTGTAAGGTGGTGGTGGTGGCGGCACTATGTTAGGCCGAGAGGGAGAGGAGAGAGTGAAAGAGTGGAGTGAAGTTTGTGAAGTGTGAGATATGAAATGATCTTAGAATCCATTTGTCATACTTATAGCCATACCTCCAATATCTTGTCCAAGATATCAAGCAAAATCTAATTAAAATAAGAAATCAAATCTTTGAGTGGGGTGTGGGGTCCTTGTGACCGTAAATGATGGGGGGGGGGTAAATGTAATTTTTGATGGTAAAAGATGTTAGTTAGTTAGGGTGTTAAGTGTAAAGTCTAGTGTTTTATGTGTATGATGCCTTATATAGTAGGTTAGGGTGTTCCGGAACCATAACTAGCTCAAAAATAATAAAACAATGCTTCTAGCAATATTTTGATGTTCCGGGTAATGTCCGGTTGTTCGGTTAGATACCGGTTCGTTAAAGTGTCAAGCTATTCCGTTTAATGATCTTTATGTTACTTCTTGTGACACTTTTAATTCCCGACACTTAGGAAAGCATTCAGGACCATTTAGTCAAATTTTTGCTTGTAACTAGCTTGTTAAAAAGCTGAATTTTGCTGAAAAATGCAGAATTCTGCACTTTAAGTGGGTTTTAGGCACTTTCCGGCACTTGAACTATCACCTAGTGACGCAGTTTTATGGTCCTTACTTCCCTACACACCATACTAGTGAAGTACCTTGTCCCTGGCCCATACTGGGTCTCAAAACACTGTCTGTCTAAGTACTGAATATCGTCAGCATTTTCCTGCTTTATCCGTTAACTGTGCTAAATTTGCTTTGTGCATCAAGTATGTCAATGTAGTTTGTATGTGATAATGAGGTGACATTATGTAATATGTGATGCACATGTAAGTATGATGCAGTAATCAGAAAGCAGTTAAGTAATTCAGCACAGTCAGTAAGCACTTAATTAATATTAATTAATTGTACGGATACTTGGATTTATGAGGTTTGTCACATTCTCCCCCTGTTAAGAAAATTTCGTCCCGAAATTTTAGCTTTGCTACTAGTTTCCGGGGTCTTGGGGAACAAATGTGGGTATTTTTCCCTCATGCGATCCTCACGCTCCCAAGTAAACTCTGGGCCGTGTGGCGCGTTCCAACGAACCTTGACGAGTTTAACACTACTCTGCACGTCTTGTTAACCTTCCAATCAGTAACCTCAACCGGTTCTTCAGTAAAGTGGAGTATATCGTCAATGTGGACTTCGTCGGCAGGTATGACAACTGTTTCTTGAGTTGGACTCTTTTTCAGATTAGATACATGAAATGTATCATGAACGTCATTCAATTTTGCAGGTAGATCCAACTTGTAGGCTACAAGACCAATCCTCTCCAGGATTCTGAACGGTCCAATGTATCTCCGGTTCAACTTCCCACGCTTCCCGAAGCGTGCTACACCCTTCCAGGGTGAAACCTTTAACAAAACCATATCTCCTACCTCAAACTCCAACGGTTTCCTTCTTCGATCCATTGAACTCCACGAGCCGCCTTGATGCGCTCTCGGATCTGTGAAATCTTATCAGTCGTCTCTTGAACCAATTCAGGACCAACAAGCTGTCTGTCACCCGCCTCTGCCCAGCATAGCGGTGATCGACACTTGCGTTCATAGAGAGCTTCAAACGGTGCAACTTGGATACTTGCATGGTAGCTGTTGTTGTATGAGAATTCTACCAAGGGTAAGTGAGTGTCCCAACTGCCACCCAAATCCATCACGCAAGCTCGTAAGATATCCTCCAACGTTTGAATCGTTCGTTCACTCTGGCCGTCAGTCTGAGGATGGAATGCAGAACTCAGATTCCAACTGAGAACCAAAGGCTTCTTGGAAGGACTGCCAAATCCTTGACACAAACCTTCCATCTCTATCAGAAATGATCGAGAGAGGCACTCCATGACGTGCGCCAATCTCTCTGAGGTACAGCTCAACAAGCTTGCTTGTATTGTCTTTCTCCTTGATTGGCAAAAAGTGTGCAGATTTGGTCAGACGGTCTACGATTACCCAAATCGTATCGTGACCTCTGGGTGTTCTTGGTAATTTCATTATAAAGTCCATTGAAATCTGCTCCCATTTCCACATGGGTATTTCGGGTTATTGCAGAAGACCTGAAGGCTTCTGGTATTCGGCCTTTACCTTGGCATAAGTTAAACATTTGCCAACATACGTTGCAACATCGCCCTTTAATCTCGGCCACCAAGAGAAATCATTTAAATCCTGGTACATTTTATCCGATCCTGGATGGATCGAGTACCGTGACTTGTGAGCTTCATACAAAATAACGTCTCTTAAACCACCAAAGAGAGGAACCCAAACTCTTCCCAAGAAACACACCGTTCCTTCCTCATTTGGTACCAACTGCTTCTCCATCCCACGAAGATACTAATTCTCAAGATTCTTTTCTTTAAGAGCTTCTCTCTGCGCATCATGAATGTGCAACGAGAGGTCTGTCTATACAATCATTTCCAAAGCTCGAACCCTTATGGGCTTGATTCTTTCTTTCCGACTCAAGGCATCGGCGACCACATTCGCCTTCCCTGGGTGATACTTGATTTCACAATCATAATCATTCAACAGCTCAACCCAGCGTCTTTGTCTCATGTTAACCTCTTTTTGATCAAATATGTGTTGCAGGCTCTTGTGATCAGTGAAGATTATGCATCGCGTGCCATACAAGTAATGCCGCCAGATCTTTAATGCAAACACCACTGCGCCTAGTTCCAAATCATGTGTGGTGTAGTTTTTCTCGTGAACCTTCAGCTGGCACGAAGCGTAAGCTATAACTTTCTGTCGCTGCATCAGCACGCAACCTAAACCTTGACGCGAGGCGTCGCAATATACCACGAAGTCGTCCGTGCCTTCGGGTAGGGATAAGATCGGTGCATCGCAAAGCTTGTTTTTCAACAACTGAAATGCTTCTTCTTGCTTGTCTCCCCATTCGTACTTCTTGTCTTTCTGCGTAAGGGAGGTCAAAGGTTGAGCGATTTTCGAGAAATCCTCAATGAATCTGCGGTATTATCCTGCCAAACCTAGGAATTGTCGAATCTCGGTTGGCGTCTTTGGAGTCTCGCAATTCTTGATCGCCTCGATCTTTGTGGGATCCACATGGATTCCATTTCCATTTACTACATGACCATGGAACTGAACCTCGCGCAGCCAAAATTCACACTCGAGAACTTTGCGTACAACTTTTCTTTCTTAAGCCGCTCTAAGATATCCCTTAGACGTTGCTCATGTTCTTCCGTCGTCTTTGAGTAGATCAAAATGTCATCAATAAACACGATCACAAACTTATCGAGATACTGCTTACACACTCTGTTCATCAAATCCATGAATACAGCTGGCACGTTTGTCAGACCAAACGGCATTACTAGGAACTCGTAATGTCCATATCGAGTTCTGAAGACAGTCTTTGGTATGCTTTCTTCTTGTATACGCAACTGGTGATAACCCGATCAAAGATCGATCTTGGAATAAAAACTCGAACCTTGTAGTTGATCGAACAGGTCATCAATCCTTGGCAAAGGATATCTATTCTTGATAGTCAACTTGTTAAGCTCGCGATAGTCGATACACATGCGGAAACTACCATCTTTCTTCTTGACAAATAATACTGGAGCTCCCCAAGGCGAGAAGCTTGGTCTGATAAATCCCTTATCCAATAGCTCCTGAAGTTGCGTTGACAGCTCTTGCATCTCGGAGGGCGCAAGTCGATAAGGTGCTTTAGCCACAAGTGCAGCACCTGGAACTAAGTCAATATGGAACTCGACTTGTTGCTGCGACAGCAATCCTGGAAAGTCTTCGGGGAAGACTTCAGGATATTCCTTAACTACTGGTATATCTTCTAACTTCGGCTTAGCGGCTTCTTTGTCCACAATGTGTGCTAAGAAGGCAACACATCCCTTCTGCAAACACTTTCGAGCTTTCAAATAGCTAATGATCCTTAGAGGCGTATCGCGCTTCTCTCCATGTACCACAATTGTTTCTCCATTCGACATCGGAATGTGAATGATCTTCTCGTGACATATAATCTCTGCTCGGTTGCTTGACAACCAATCCATCCCCAGTACCACGTCGAAGCTTCCCAACTCAACTGGTAGCAGGTTCAGTGTGAACTCGTGCTCCCCAATCTCTATTACGCAACCCCTAATAACTTCATTTGCTTCCGATTAGCTAGTTCTATCGGATATGGAATGTCTAACTTACTTGCTACCAACCCAAGTATTTTCTTAAATTCTAGTGATACAAAACTATAATCGGCGCCAGTATCAAATAGTACAGATGCAAAGCGTTGATTGATAGGGAACGTACCAGTAACTACATTTGGATCTTGGCGAGCTTCCCTCGCACCGATGTTAAAGACTCTTCCATGTGCTTGATTCAGCCTTGGGCACTCTCTCTTGTAATGCCCCACGTCTCCACAATTGAAACAACCTGGTCCTCGACCATTACCATTCCCGTTACCACCTTGAGCGTTGTTTTGGTTGCGGTTTCCACTCCCAGCTTGATTCGCGAAATTACCATGATTTCCGTTACCGCCATTTCCTCCTTGAGGGTGGTTTCCGTATCCATTTCCTCCTCGGTTGTTGTTTCCATTACCAAAACCCCTTTGGCCACCACAGCCAGTACCAACCCAACATGTTTCTTTCGAGTGACCAACTCGTCCATAGGATTCACATTTTCCAGCTCGACATTGTCCATTGTGATGCGACTGACATGTATCACATTTGGTCAAAGTGCCCATATACTCCTTTCCTTTGGCCTTGGCCGGTGCGTTTGTCTCATCCTTCTTGGTTGTACTGCTGGTGCCTTTCTTGAAGTTGGAGAACTTCCTCTTGTTCTCACCCGATGACTCCACGCGAGTCTCCTTCTTCTTTTGATCAGAGATTGAAAACTTGTTTAATCTGACTGCTTCTTCAGTAAGTGCTACGCTGAGATCAATGGCTTCATTAATTGTCGGAGGCTTTGACATTGTTACCATACTCATAATCTGAGGTGCCAACCCCTAGATGAAACGCTCAACGCGCTTGAATTCCGGTGTAACCATATATGGTACCACATGAGATAGATCATGAAATCTTTGTACATATTCCACAATTTTGAGGTTCTAAAACTCTGCTTCCAATTTTTGAATTTCGGCCCTGGAGCAGTGTTTCTTTCGCATGAGCTCTTTTAGCTCGTTCCAAGTCAAAGCGTATGCTGCCGCCTCTCCCAGAGTTTGGACTTGGAGATTCCACCACGAAAGCGCTCCATCTATGAACAATCTGGAGATGTAGGTAACTTGCTGATCTGGTGCACATTTGCTCATTCTTATCACCGAATCGGTCTTCTCTGTCCATCTAACAAAAGTCACAGCGCCCCCGGTGCCGTCAAAATTCAGCGGTTTACTTTCTAAAAACTGTTTAAAGGTACAGCCACGTGGTGGGTTGTTCCTCGAGGTACCCCGCTAGTTTCGGCGTGTGAGGCCTCGTAATCTGCTATTGCTCGGGAGATCCTTTCTTGTAATTCGGCCTCTGTAGTGGGCAATCGAGTTTCCCTTCATGGATGCATCTTCTATAAGAAGATTGTATAGGTCAGGTTGTATGCATATAAGTATGTAGTACGCGTATGTAATAACATTTGTCAATCACACATAACATCCCATGTCATAACACAAACAAGTAATTCCAACAACGTATATAATGAGAATGTTGCGATTGAGCTTTCATATATCAAGACCACAAGTATAGTTTTACATGTTTCACAATTGTATCATACATCAAAATGGGACTATAGGGTCACATCACCCCTGTCCAAAACGTCTACCAACTATAATAATCAAAAGTCAAAAGTCAAAGCGTGGTCTTCAAAAAGCTGTGCAATCTGGCTCAATAGCTGCACTCTCATCAACAGTATGCTATCTGCATAAAACCAAAAACCTCTAAGCTGATGGTGGAGGAGGAGGAGGAGGTGGAGGAATGAAAAGCAAACGGCGCATACGCGCTAGCTCCTCCTCTAGAGTGTGAACGAGATGCAACAAACAGCTAATCTACTACTCCATGGTAAGAAAACGGATATCGAAATCTGGGTAAGGAAATAGTGGAGCAGCAAACTGGGATGGACCAGTACCAGGTGGAGGACGCGGAATCCTCTCTAGCTCCATGACTCGACGACTCAACATATCCTGCTGGAGCTGCAGTGACAAAAGAAAGTCATCCCTCGTGTATGCAATGTGGAAGGGATGGTATGGATCAGAAATGGGCATCATGTTGGGCGGAAACCAAGTCTGTGGCTCGCCCAATGGTGTAGAAACAAAAGGTGCGGTATGTGTAGCAGGAGCAAATGGTGGCATGAACGGAAAGGCTGCTAACACAGGTGGTATGTGACCGGGCTGCTGACTCGATGAACCTTCCCCGGGACGGGGAGGAGGGATATCCTGAAGAAATGTGATGGGTAAATCTACGCGGTGAACATCAGATACGTGCGGGTGGAACGGGACAAAGTCCATGGGTGCATGTATAGGTGCAGGAGGGGGAGTAACGGGTCTAACAAAAGGTGGAAAGTCGTCATCATCCTCGATCCACCCATTGTGGGTGAAAGCATATCTGGGGTCAACTTGGGCTGTAAAAGGGGCACGATCATCAAGTACAGGGATCGGGTAAGGTAATGGTGGTGCAACAACTGGTATGTCAACGTGATCATGCTCCGGTAGGGGATCAAGAGCAGGCATGGGATCTGGTGTAATCAAAGGCTCGGGGTCAGCTAGAGCAAGCTCATGATCAGCGGGTATATCAAGGATCTGCTTGTCAGGAATGACAGGTGCATCAATGGGCTGCTCAGCAGGAATAAAATCAATCTCCTACTCAGGATCTAAATCAGGATCAACAGGTGCCTCAAAAGGCTGCTCATCAGGGACAAACTCAATCTCATGATAGTGTCAAAGTTGTGAGGAAAGACAGGATCCATCTCATCATCAAAATCAAAATCATGATCATCGTCGTGTGGACCAATAGGTGCGGCGGACATAGTTGTGTCCGAATCAGAATCGGTGGGATACCGCTGTAATCCCAATGCGTATAAGGTACTGGAAGACACTGACTCGAATGAATCAGGACCTGAATGGTCGGAAGGAGCCTAGATAACAGGAATCTCATCCTGTGGAACAACAATGTCATCAGTGACTGGAATCTCAACAAGTGGAATAACAACATCATCATCAACTGGAATCTCGACAGGTGGAATGACAACGGCATCATCGACTGGAGCCCCACCATCCTGGGCATCCTCAGGGGGACCTTCAATAAAAAGATTGATGTCGTCATCAGACATAGCATCAAGAGGCAGATCCTCAAGAGGAACTACAGCAAGAGGAAGAGGAGCAGGGATCTGAACAAGAGGTAGATCCTTGCCAGGAAGACCATCAGCTAGTGGTATGTCATCGCCAAAATCTGGCAAGGCGAAAGACTGAAAATCATCAATATCATCTGAAAGCATCTATGGATCTGTGGCCATCTCGTCATCTGAAACTATAGCCATCGGGTCTATGGTATCTGATACTCTGCTATCAGAAGAGGATATGGTGTCTGTAACAAAATAATCACAAGTATGCACATATATCAACAATTGTCAAATAAGCATGTAAGTAATAACAATGTAAGCATGTATGCATCCTAGTCTTCCCAAGACTATCCCACCCAGCCTCTTAGACTGAACTACTTAGTCTCTCAGACTAAACCTCCCAGTTTCCCAAACTGAACTACCCAGCCTCTCAGGCTAAACCTCCCAGTCTCTCAGACTGCCCCAACTAGTCTCTCAGACTACCCAGTTTCTCAGACTGAACTACCCAGGTAGTCTCTCAGACTAACTCCCCAGTCTCTCAGACTGAATTAGCCAGCTAGTCTCTCAGACTAACTCCCCAGTCTCTCAGACTGAATTACCCAGCGAGTCTCTCAGTCTGAAATATAAATGAATTCTTTGAAATGTATTTTGTGTCTTTTATTTGTAAAAATGTTTGTTTCCTGGATCTGGACATTTTGTGTATGCAATGAAAACATTTTCGTGAGAGCCCTAATGATCGTAGTCTAGACTCGAGAAAGAATCCTAGTTCGCTACGATCGAGGCTATGATACCAAGCTATCACACCCTGACTTTTGCGGAAGCGTGGTTATTGGTGTGACTTCTTAATATCATAGCATTCAATCATAACAATGCTAAATGATAAAACCAAAAGATATTCATCCATTAATAAAGTTTAGAAAATACCACAACATACTTGTCTTGAAAACATCAAAGCCAAATTAAGTTACAAACCATGACAAGTGTTGGTGCATATATGTCTGTCAACTTCGTCTTGTATCGAGTCTTGTATCTAGATAGGATAAACCCGTGCTCAGAAGGCTAGAAATCAGGTTTTAAGGGATGTGTGACCAGTTCGCACGAAATGGACAAAGCATTTCGTACGAAATGGGGCAAGCCCAATTCGTGCGAAATGGGAAATGTTCATTCCGTGCGAAATGGCCTCCTCTATATATAGTAGAGCATGGTTTCTCATTTGTAACGTTTGAGATTTCAGAGCCGAGTTGCTGCCAAATTGTCAACTGATCTGTAAAGCTTTGAAATCAATAAACCAGATAATCTAAGTGTGAATCAAGCTGTAATCAAGTCCGAATCATCGAATTCCGCCTTTGATTCTGATTAAAACTCTTCTGATCGACTCGTTTAGGTCGTACAACGATCCTACAAGTGGTATCAGAGCGTAGGAGGAAGGGTTCTTACCGATTCAGCTTATTTTCATCTGAAAAACTCACTTCTACTCATTCTTCTTCACATTTTTCAAAATTAACTGAGATTTTAAGGTTAAAATGGCTTGATTTTCACATATAATAAGCGAAACATTGTATTAATCAATCCTTGAAAGAATCAGACCTTAAATCGACCTATAACGTGATCAATTTGACAAAATTATGGCCGATTGTATGACGTCAGCATCATTTCGTTTGAAAGAAACAGTCCATTTCGCACGGTTTGAGTAGATTAGACCCCATTTCGTACGGTTTGATCAGATTGTATTCCATTTCGCATGGATTGGATCCAGGTCTTCAAAACAGAATCCCATTTCGCACGGATTGGACCCATTTCACACCAAATACGCTCATTTCGCTTGAAAGGTGTCCATTTCGCATCAAAGTTTCCATTTCGTTTGAGGGAATCATCCAATTCGCATGAATTGGACATTATTGGATCATTTCGCTTGAAACCTGCCATTTCGTGTGAAAGTTACTTCCAATTCGTTTGAAGGTGTCATTTCGTTTGAAATCCATTTCGCTTGAGAGGTTTATCCAGTTTGTTTGGATTGGACTTTGTTGAATCAAATTGTTTGAGGATTAATCAGTTCACATGAGTTGATTCGTTTCAGTTCGCACAAAGTGAACTTGTACCAGTGTGAAGTTTGTTTTTAAAAATCACAAAAATTTGTCTAAGTGTTTGTTATTTGTTTCAGGTACTTGAAGATGGGTGATGATTTTCTGAATCCGTTTAGCGATGTTTTTGCTTACACTAGCGGCACAGGAGAGAACATAACAGACAACACGAACACCTCAGTACCAAACCCGAACCATAGGAAAACCATTGCTGATTCTTTGAGTGTTGATAATGCCTATGGCACCTACAATAAACCGCCCAAGCTAATGGCCATAGAGGATTACAACAGATGGGCAAGTAGATTTGAGGAATGGCTACAGGCATTTGCTTATCAAAGTTGGAAGAGTATGAAAAGTGGTTTTGACATCGGAAGAACAGACTATGAAAATTTAAATGATACTACACAAGACAATTTCATTGCAGAACAAAAATGCATCGCTTTACTACATCAATCAGTGAGAGATGATATTATATCATTAATTGACTACAAAGATTCCAGAGATTTATTGGAGAAATTAAAGATGAAGTGTGTGGGTGGTGCAGAAATTATTAAAAATAAGAAAAAATGTTGAAAAAGGAATTTGATCTGTTTGGGTGTGTGAAAAATGAGTCTGTGTCAAAGATGATAGAAAGATTCGGTCACTTAAAGTTGGAACTTGCAAGATATGGAATTGTGTATACTCAGGAAGAATTGGTTGACAAGTTGTTTAACTCACTGCCTGATGAGAAAGATTGGCAGTATTTTGCTTTAATGTTGAAGAACACAGTGAAGTCGACTGATCTGACAGTTGATTTGCTAATCGAAAGGTTGGAGACTCATGAATTGGAGATCAGGAAAACGAACAAAGTCAACAACTCCTTGTATCAACAAAATGTTGATTTATATTATCGAGGAAGTATGATTCCTAAAACTGTGTCACTTAAGACTGCATTCTCAGCAGAAAACTCAAACATGTCAAATCAAGAAAGTCCAAGCAGTGGTTATCACGGAGGATCATCTTCAACTGCTCCAAGACAACAACAACAGTCAGTTCCAAAAAACATGTTCCAGTGCAATATTGCTGTAGACCTCAACAATGCACAAAACTTCAGCGAAGAAGCAGGCAAGCAGCAAATGGTGTTTTTGGCATCTTTCTTAGAATCTTATGAGAGCCTTGTTGCTGGAAAGATCGGAAACACCAACCTCACCAAGGAAGATTATGATCGAATCGACCCTGAAGAGATGGAGTTGATTGATATTAGATGGTGTATGGCAAGTGTGGCCAGAAGGGCTCAGAGATTCATGGAGATAACAGGCAGACACTCCATTGGCGGACCTTCAACAAAGCTAGGCATTGATAAATCGAAGGTTACATGCTTTAAATGCAAACAAAAGGGTCATTTTAAACTAGAATGTCGAAATGCAGCTGCTGATGAAACGGCCAACCCATTCCATGAGGACTATTATAAAATAACCATCTATCATCAAAACAAATCCGAACCTCCACGAATGAAACAGATAGAAGAAAATCCCAAAGAAAAATCAAGAGCATTAGCCGTTATCAATGATGATGAGGGATTTGATTGGAGTGATGTGTTACCGGAAGAAGATGCAGTGGGTTATGCCTTCATGGCAAAAATCGTTCCTTTCAAGGATACCCGAACAGAAGAGGTAAAATATGTCAACAGAAAGATGTTAGCTCAAGGCATGAAAGACAGACATTATCGTGCATGGAAAGAGGCAAAAAGTGCGAAGAGATGGGACGCTGATAGAGAATGCTATTTGGATCCTAAGGGAAATATACTTGTGGAACCATCAACACTTCTTGTCGAGACTCTTATCGAGCAAATAGCAGAAGAGGAAGAAGCAAGACAGAGAATGTGGTGGTCAAATGAAGAAGAAGAGAAAGAAAAGGAGCTATAGTCGAAAAAGGTTGATGATGGGATAATCGACACGACGAAAGAATTTACAGCAGAAAATCTGAAGAAAATGGCTGATAAATTCTTGCAGCGAAAGAGTTAGAGGTAGATACTAAGTCCAGAACTGAGTCAAATAGCAAGGTCAGTTCTAATGATTCAACAAAAGAGTCAGGTAAGACTGATAAAGCCAAAAGTGAAAGTGACTGCAAAAATTGCATGAAAGACTGCAAGGTTTGTAGCACACATGCTTACCTCAGTGGTAAAACGACTGAAGAACTGACAGAAAGAGTTAGAGAAGTTGAAAATCAGATCCTAAGTCGTGACAAGTTGTTAAAAGCTTCAAATGATGGAATAAAGGAATTAACTGAGAAAATTGAAATGATAAAATTGACTTAGAATGAATCAGGAAAGAAAAGGAAAAGTTAATTCATGAAAATCGTCAACTTTCAGTAAATCACGAGAAGCTAAAAAGAACAATAAAAGATTCTGATGAAAGAAACGATAAAACAACCAAAGAAAACTTTCAACTGTCAGGAGTACTTCAGTCAAAAGAGAAGCAAATCAATCAACAATTGGATGAGATTGCAAATCTGAAGCTTCAGTTTCAGGAAGCTAAGATTGAAAATGAACGCATTAATCTGAAACTCAACAGTTACAACTCCACAAGTTTTGTTCTTCAACATATCGTTCCAAAACCAATTGGGAAGAACAAAGCTGGCGAAGATGTATACTCGGATGGAACTGGGGTTGAGTATCATCAGGTTCCACCGCCTGTATTAAATAATTTTTCAAAGAAAAAATCCGGGTTGGTAAATGATAATGAAACAAATGACGTTAAACTTCGGGAATCAATCGACGTCACATTCACTTCATCATCCGATGAAAACAGTGTTCAGTCAGAAGTTGTTAAAAGTATGGTTGAAAATGTTTTAAAATCTGAAAGTGACACAACTGAGGATGAAGAATGTTTTTTGGACAAATATATTCCGAAATCAACATCCAAAAACAACTTAAGTGAAGAACCTAATCTTGTGATGTACAAGATGTCAGGATCAGATAAGTTGTATTCGGATCTTGAATTTCCTTTGGAGAATGTGAATGTTGATAAATTGAAAAATGTGTTCAAGTTGGTCGAAATTGATATTTGTGAAATTGAAGGTTTGAAACATTCCAAAAGGCAATTAAACTTTGAAAAAGACAAATCTTACTACAAAAAACCTGCTGTTCAACCACGATTTTCTAACAACAATCAAAACAAATGGTCGGGTGGATATCAGGGTGGTAAGAATTATCAAAGAAGGAACTTTCAAAACAAAAAGTTTTTCGAGAAAAAAGGTGCTTGTGAAAAGTTCAAGTTCAAGCTCACTTTCTGAGCAAGAATCTGAAATTTTTTCAAAATCAAATGAAGAGTTCTTTGAAAAGAGGGCATCACATGTCACACCCCCAAAATCCACATGCGGAGTATCACCGCATTGGAGGCGTGACTGACCAGGATCAAACCACTAATCATATCGAACAAGTAAATAATTAATTGTAAAAGTCCAACAAACACGATTAGTGTCCAAAACAAACATAGTTAAGTTATGAGCGGAAGCATAATGTTTAAAACCAAAACAAAAGTTCAAATATCCAAATGTTTAACATGGCACCCAGCTGTCCATGTCCCACAACGACTCTTCCTTGTGCAAGCTCCAGCTATGAACCTATTGACCTGCAAAGCATGTAGTAACGAGTCAACAACAAGTTGAGTGAGTTCACTGTTGGGTGTTCATTTTAAGTTATTCCAAAAACAGTTTCCTTTAACTGGCGTTCCTGCCGTGGGGGTTACCCCATAGTTGAAAACGTGATTGTTTAACCCATTAACTCTGGCAATCCAGCCGTGGGGGCTACCCCATGATAGTTATCTGGCATTTCGGCCGTGGGGGCTACCCCTTGTATACACTAGACTCGTTACCATATCGACTACTGACGAAAAGTCATGTTTAAGTGCCCTGAAACTGTCAATGTCTATCATCATTGACGTGCCCCAGATCCATTAGTTCACGCCCGTCCTCTTCGGCACGGTGTGAGGCTTGTCAGACCTAAATATCGCTATCTAACTAATGACCCGCTCGCCATTGGCCCGGCGATTAAGTCGATATAAAAAGGAGGGACTTCGTGATAGAGTTTTGGTCTAGTAAAGTTATCTGTCCGTGAGGACGAGGAATTACATTCCTGAACCATTTCTGTCCTACCCAAGAAAGGACGAGGAATCCATATTCCTTAACCCCATTCCCAACCCCTGGGAATCCCATGCTTTGTAGAGTGTGAACTCACCTTGGTTTGCTCGGCAGATTACACAGAAAGGTTAAGCCTAGCAGCTAGTGGTCAACCACGTCCTAACATGGTTATCATACAAGTCAGGTTTTGGATGTCAAGTAGCGCATACAAGCATCACGTAGATAGCACATAGTTAACACGTATCATGGCATACACACTTTATCACGTTAACATTCATAACATAACCGACTTGTGCGATTCACAAAATGATGCCCAAAAGAATAACCCGGCCCAATAATTAAAACGAACAACAACTTGTGCGATCAACTCTATTACCCAGCCCGTATCTACGGCCCAACAATTATAAACAGATAACCATCTTGTGCGGCCCAAACACTAAACAAATAATCTGACTTGTACGGTTCATGTATCTTGTGCGGCTCGGATCATAATGTGCGACTCGTTTTGGGCTTTGAGGCCCAACAGTTAAACACATACAGCATGTGCGATCCAGCAAGCCTTGTGCGACTGGAGGTGTCTTGTACGACTGACAAGGCTTGTGCGAATGGACCCCTTATGCGACTAGGGGTCTTGTGTGATTAGTTGTTCAATATCCGAAAGTTGTGCCAAACAGTTACATTGTTTCCAAAATTCGATCATGTTACAATCATTGCAATGGTTTCCAAAATTCACAATTTACTAATAAATGTTAACAACTTCCATATCAAACAAGAATCGATCAAATCATTATTTTTAACAAATGTTTCACATAACCCTAACATCATAATTATGAACAACAACCACACATGATCATCATCGAAATAAACTACAATGGCCGACCACTATTTAATCATCTCAAAGGTTATTGGACCGATTTCTTGATGGATTGATACACATAAGTGCCACTAACCTATGGTTTGACTAAAGAATCCCACTAGCCACATGCAAGCCTTATCTTACAATCATATGTCATTATGATCCATGTGCAACATCAGAAACAATCGGTGTTACAATCTCTAAAATCGATATGCTTGCAACAATTCATGCTAGCTAATTAATATCATTATATAATTAATCAATCTGAAACATGAAACATAACAGCCAATTATATGTATTCGGTTCTAGATCTAGATCAAGCAAATCCGAATCCCATGCACTTCATCAAGTACTCATGTAAATCAATTTCAAGAACACTAAACCCTAACAGTTTATTTTATCATCAGCCACTTATCATCTTTAACCCATCATACAAATCATACATATCCGATTTACATGACTATTATCATTCATACACGCTATAACATTCTACACCATCATAGAACATATCATAGAACACTAACCGGTTAGAGAGTGAACAAGGATTGATCCAAACAAGAAGAGATCTTCGATGGGGATGGAGGGTTGTTTGGCGTCGGCTTCAAGAGGAGAGAGAGGTATCGTAGGGTTTGTGTGTGTGTTGCAAGTTGTGAGTAGTAACCCTATCTCCTAAGTGTAATGCGTATAAAAGAGAGTGGGCCGAACCCTCACTTGGGCTGCCCATTCGATCCGAATACAAGGTGTAGCCCAAATGGGCTTGTGCGATTGAGTGTGTGTTGTGCGCTTATATCATACATACATTACACAATCACGTATTAACCTAGCATTCACATAAACATTCACTTTCATAAAAGTCACATGTCATACACATACGTTACATCAAAGTACAAAGATCGGTTTGAAAATACGAGTTGTCGCATTATCCCCAAGTTGAAAGAAATTTCGTCCCGAAATTTAGCACGTACTCACTGAGGAAGCTAGTTAGGTTGCATGGTTTTCCTGGTTTTCCTGGGGTGTCACATCCTCCCGCCGTTGATCTGGAATTTCGTCCCGAAATTCCGTAGCTTCAGCCTCAGTAGTGGTTGTACCGGTTGCGAACAGTTGGGGATACTTTTGTTTCATCTGATCTTCGCGTTCCCAGGTGAACTCTGGGCCGCGACGTGAGTTCCAACGAACTCGAACGAGAGGTATCCTAGTACGCTTGAGGACCTTAACATCCCGGTCCGTGATTTCAACAGGGCTCCTCGACGAATCGTAACTGTTCGTCGATCGTGAGCTCCTTCAAAGGAACTACGTGGGTCTCATTTGACAGACACTTCTTCAGATTTGACACATGGAAAACGTCGTGAACTGCACTGAGTTTTGCTGGTAAGTTCAGTCTGTAGGCCACCTTGCCTATTTTCTCGATGACTTCGAAAGGTCCAACGTATCGTGGGTTAAGTTTGCCCCGTTTCCCAAAACGAACCACACCCTTCCAGGGTGAAACTTTGAGTAGTACATGCTCCCCAACCTGGAGCTCTAGTGGTTTCCTGCCCTTATCGGCGTAGACTTTCTGACGGTCACGAGCTGCCGCCATTCGTTGTCGTATCTGAGCAATTTTCTCTGTTGTGTCCACCACATGTTCTGGACCAGTAATCTGACTATCCCCCACCTCTGCCCAACAAAGAGGTGACCGGCATTTACGCCCGTACAATGCCTCAAACGGAGCAGCTTTAATGCTGGTGTGGTAGCTATTATTGTACGAAAATTCCACAAGTGGCAGATGCTTTTCCCAGCCGTTGCCAAAATCAATTACACATGCCCTAAGCATGTCTTCGAGGGTCTGGATGGTACGTTCTGACTGCCCATCCGTTTGCGGGTGATAAGCTGTGCTCATATCTAACCTTGAGCCAAAAGACTTGTGCATTGCTTGCCACAGTTCTGATGTAAAACGTGTATCTCGATCCGAGATAATAGAGGTGGGCACCCCGTGCCTCGAGACAACTTCCTTGAGGTATACTTCTGCTAGGGTGGAGAACTTATCTGTTTCTTTGATGGCCAAGAAGTGAGCAGACTTTGTGAGTCGATCCACGATCACCCAAATAGTATCGTTACCCCGTTGAGATCTAGGCAGGCCAGTAACAAAATCCATGGAAATTTGCTCCCATTTCCATTGTGGTATCTCAGGTTGTTGAAGGGGGCCTGAAGGTTTCTGGTATTCCGCCTTGACTCTCGCACAAGTCAAGCACTTGCTAACGTAAGTTGCTATGTGGGCCTTCATGCTAGGCCACCAGTATGTGGTTTTGATATCGTGGTACATTTTATCCGAGCCAGGGTGCACTGAGTAACGAGACTTGTGTGCCTCATCCATCACAAGCTCTCGTAGGTTGCCATAAAATGGGACCCAAATGCGTCCCGTGACGTAGTAAGCACCATCTTCCTTCTGTTCTAAGCGTTGCCTCGAGCCGCGTAGGGCTTCAGCCCTGACGTTTTCTGGTTTCAATGCTTCTATCTGAGCATTTCGTATTTGGGAAGGAAGACTAGACTGTATAGTGAGTTGTAAAGCTCGTACGCGCTTAGGCGCAGTGTCCTTTCGACTGAGGGCGTCGGCCACAACATTGGCTTTGCCCGGGTGGTACCTGATCGAGCATTCGTAGTCATTCAGCAGTTCGACCCATCGTCGTTGTCGCATATTGAGTTCCTTCTGTTTAAAGATATGCTCAAGGCTCCTGTGATCAGTGTAGATAGCGCATTTGGTACCATACAGGTAGTGTCTCCATATCTTAAGTGCAAAAACAACAGCTCCCAGCTCTAAATCGTGTGTAGTGTAGTTCTTTTCATGAACTTTGAGTTGGCGTGAGGCGTAGGCTATAACTTTATCCCGCTGCATCAAAACGCAACCAAGACCCTGAATAGATGCGTCACAGTAGACCACGAAGTCGTCTGTGCCCTCTGGCAATGAAAGGATAGGTGCACTGCAAAGTCTATCCTTTAAGTGCTGAAACGCTAACTCCTGTGCGTTTCCTCAACGATAAACAACGCCCTTCTGCGTTAGTGAAGTAAGAGGCTGAGCAATCTTAGAAAAATCCTTGATAAATCTCCTGTAGTAACCTGCCAATCCCAAGAATTGGCGAATTTCCATTGGCGTACGAGGTGCAGGCCAGCTCTTGATTGACTCCACCTTGGATGGATCAACGTGAATCCCATCCTTGTTCACTACATGGCCTAAGAAATGGACTTCACGAAGCCAGAAGTCACATTTGGAAAACTTGGCGTACAGCTGTTCCTTTCGAAGGAGTTCCAAAATAAGTCGTAAATGTTGTTCGTGTTCCTCCTGACTCTTCGAATAGATGAGAATGTCGTCGATGAATACAATAACGAACTTGTCTAGGTACGGCTTGCACACTCGATTCATCAAGTCCATGAAGACTGCTGGTGCGTTTGTCATCCCAAAAGGCATGACCAAAAACTCATAGTGGCCATATCGAGTTCTGAAGGCTGTTTTGGAGACGTCCTCTTCTCGGACTCTCAGCTGGTGATACCCTGATCTCAAATCAATCTTTGAGTAGTAGCTCGACCCTTGCAGCTGGTCGAACAAACCGTCAATGCGTGGAAGAGGGTAGCGGTTCTTCACAGTCACCTTGTTCAGTTCACGGTAGTCGATGCACATTCTGAACGTACCGTCTTTCTTCTTCACAAATAGTACTGGAGCTCCCCAGGGCGAAGAACTAGGACGAATAAAACCCTTATCTAAGAGTTCTTGTAGTTGCGTAGATAGCTCTTTCAACTCTGATGGAGCTAAACGATACTGTGCACGAGCTATGGGTGCCGCTCTAGGAGCTAACTCGATTTGAAACTCGACCTGACGATGAGGCGGGAGGCCAGGTAGTTCCTCAGGAAATACCTCAGGATAGTCGCGTACAATCGGAAAGTCTTCTATCTTTTTCTCTTTCTTCGAGGTGTCAGTAACAAGAGCCAGAAAGGCAGTGTGGCCCTTACGCAAACACTTTTGAGCCTTAAGGGAAGAAATGATGCTCACAACAGCACCACTCTTGTCGCCACGAATCATGAGAGGTTCATCACCTGGGCGCGGAATACGGACAATCTTTTCGTTGCAAAGAATCTCAGCTTGATGTTGGGATAACCAGTCCATCCCAATGACAACGTCGAAACTACCCAGAGTGATAGGAAGGAGGTCGATCGAGAAAGTGTGATCAGCAAGTACTAGGTTACAACCTTTGACTACGTGTGTGACCTCTATACTTTTACCATTAGCTAACTCTACAGCGTGTTTGGGGTTCAAAGGTGTTGGGGTACGCTTAAGCAGTTGACTAACTTTTTGGGACACATAACTAGTATCAGCACCCGAATCAAATAAGACAGTAACGTAAAAGTCGTCGAGAAGGAACTTACCCGTCACAACATTGGGATCATTCCTTGCTTCTCCATTGCCAATAACGAACGCACGGCCCCTTGCACCATTGCCATTATTACCCCCGTTGTTTCCATTCCCCTGATTGTTGTTGTTATTGTTGTTCTGGTTCCTGTTTAGCTGGGGACAATCTCTCTTGAAGTGGCCTTCAGCTCCACACTGAAAGCACCCTTTGTTATTACCCTGCTGCTGCTGTTGCTGGCGTTGATTCTGTTGACCTTGTTGTTGCTGACGATTCTGGTTTGCTGGGTATAAACTTCTGCAATCCTTTGCTACGTGGCCTGGCTTGTTGCACCGATGACAGTTACCCCTGGTGCATGGCCCACTGTGATGTAGGTTACAGCGATTACACTTAGGGTGATTCCCCTTGTACACACCGCGGCTTTGGCTGCCAGATGATTGCTGACTAGGACTCCTATAGTCGTCAGTCCTTCTCTGCTGAGACTGAGATTGCACAGAAGTTGAACCTTTGCTTGAAGCCCCATCCCATTTCCTCTTGTTGTCACTAGGAGCATCCGAAGTAGCTGTAGCACTTATACGCTTTGGTAACCTGTTCTGCTCCACCGCCTGATCAGTGAGACGGTGAGCCAACTGAACAACCTGCTGGATGGTGGCGAGGTTCGCTGAAGTCACATGACTTTGGATTTCTGGCACTAAGCCCTTGAGAAAAAGTTCAATACGCTTGATTGGAGGGTCCACCATAGTAGGACACAATAAGGCAAGCTCATTCGACCTCTTAGTGTATGCCTCAATTTCCGACCCCGTCATCTTGAGGTTATAGAACTTGACTTCCAGCTTATGAATATCGTCACGACTGCAATATTCCTCCTTGATCATCTCTTTAAAATTGTTCCATGGGGTGGCGTTAGCAGCAACCAACCCCAGCATTTGGACTTGAGCATTCCACCATGTGAGGGCTAAACCCTCAAGAGTACCAGTAGCATACTTCACCCTGCGCGCCTCAGGGCATTCACACATTTCGAACACAGATTCTAGTTTCTCAAACCAGTGGAGGAGACCTACTGCTCCTTCAGTGCCGCTAAAAGTAGTTGGTCGGCAGTCCATAAAGGTTTTGAAGGTGCACACAGGTGGCTGAGCATGCTGACCTGTTGCGAGTGTAAGAAAGGACAAAGTTTAACACAAGGATAGGTTCACGAGAGTAGGATCTAAAGATCCTAGAATGAGTTATAAACTGCAGGGTATACCTCCTGCCTGTGCTGTTGCAAGTGCCACAGCAACCTGTTCGTTGATCAGAGCCGTCAACTGGGCTTGAGTCATGTTAATGCGTCCAGACATGATCTTCATATCAAAAGAAGCATGTGTGAGAGAGGTTCGCGAAAGTGCGATGATAGAGGAGAGTAAGCACACTCGTGTTCAAGTAACAGTAACTACACTACTAAGCATATCATGAGCAAAGTTCTACATAATCTAGCAAGTAGGCAATAAAACATAAACCATATCACCTAGAATGTCGAGCCTTGCACGTGGAGTGAAGTGTCGTTGTGGATCGTAGAGCACTGTACAGGTTATAGTCTGGTTTTAACAAAAACGTTTTCCTTTATTAAAACCAAGTTCTCTATAACCAATGGCTCTGATACCAATCTGTCACACCCCCAAAATCCACATGCGGAGTATCACCGCATTGGAGGCGTGACTGACCAGGATCAAACCACTAATCATATCGAACAAGTAAATAATTAATTGTAAAAGTCCAACCAACATGATTAGTGTCCAAAACAAACATAGTTAAGTTATGAGCGGAAGCATAATGTTTAAAACCAAAACAAAAGTTCAAATATCCAAATGTTTAACATGGCACCCAGCTGTCCATGTCCCACAACGACTCTTCCTTGTGCAAGCTCCAGCTATGAACCTATTGACCTGCAAAGCATGTAGTAACGAGTCAACAACAAGTTGAGTGAGTTCACTGTTGGGTGTTCGTTTTAAGTTATTCCAAAAACAGTTTCCTTTAACTGGCGTTCCTGCCGTGGGGGTTACCCCATAGTTGAAAACGTGATTGTTTAACCCATTAACTCTGGCAATCCAGCCGTGGGGGCTACCCCATGATAGTTATCTGGCATTTCGGCCGTGGGGGCTACCCCTTGTATACACTAGACTCGTTACCATATCGACTACTGACGAAAAGTCATGTTTAAGTGCCCTGAAACTGTCAATGTCTATCATCATTGATGTGCCCCAGATCCATTAGTTCATGCCCGTCCTCTGCGGCACGGTGTGAGGCTTGTCAGACCTAAATAGCGCTATCTAACTAATGACCCGCTCGCCATTGGCCCGGCGATTAAGTCGATATAAAAAGGAGGGACTTCGTGATAGAGTTTTGGTCTAGTAAAGTTATCTGTCCGTGAGGACGAGGAATTACATTCCTGAACCATTTCTGTCCTACCCAAGAAAGGACGAGGAATCCATATTCCTTAACCCCATTCCCAACCCCTGGGAATCCCATGCTTTGTAGAGTGTGAACTCACCTTGGTTTGCTCGGCAGATTACACCGAAAGGTTAAGCCTAGCAGCTAGTGGTCAACCACGTCCTAACATGGTTATCATACAAGTCAGGTTTTGGATGTCAAGTAGCGCATACAAGCATCACGTAGATAGCACATAGTTAACACGTATCATGGCATACACACTTTATCACGTTAACATTCATAACATAACCGACTTGTGCGATTCACAAAATGATGCCCAAAAGAATAACCCGGCCCAATAATTAAACCGAACAACAACTTGTGCGATCAACTCTATTACCCAGCCCGTATCTACGGCCCAACAATTATAAACAGATAACCATCTTGTGCGGCCCAAACACTAAACAAATAATCTGACTTGTACGGTTCATGTATCTTGTGCGGCTCGGATCATAATGTGCGACTCGTTTTGGGCTTTGAGGCCCAACAGTTAAACACATACAGCATGTGCGATCCAGCAAGCCTTGTGCGACTGGAGGTGTCTTGTACGACTGACAAGGCTTGTGCGAATGGACCCCTTATGCGACTAGGGGTCTTGTGTGATTAGTTGTTCAATATCCGAAAGTTGTGCCAAACAGTTACATTGTTTCCAAAATTCGATCATGTTACAATCATTGCAATGGTTTCCAAAATTCACAATTTACTAATAAATGTTAACAACTTCCATATCAAACAAGAATCGATCAAATCATTATTTTTAACAAATGTTTCACATAACCCTAACATCATAATTATGAACAACAACCACACATGATCATCATCGAAATAAACTACAATGGCCGACCACTATTTAATCATCTCAAAGGTTATTGGACCGATTTCTTGATGGATTGATACACATAAGTGCCACTAACCTATGGTTTGACTAAAGAATCCCACTAGCCACATGCAAGCCTTATCTTACAATCATATGTCATTATGATCCATGTGCAACATCAGAAACAATCGGTGTTACAATCTCTAAAATCGATATGCTTGCAACAATTCATGCTAGCTAATTAATATCATTATATATATAATCAATCTGAAACATGAAACATAACAGCGAATTATATGTATTCGGTTCTAGATCTAGATCAAGCAAATCCGAATCCCATGCACTTCATCAAGTACTCATGTAAATCGATTTCAAGAACACTAAACCCTAACAGTTTATTTTATCATCAGCCACTTATCATCTTTAACCCATCATACAAATCATACATATCCGATTTACAAGACTATTATCATTCATACACGCTATAACATTCTACAACATCATAGAACATATCATAGAACACTAACCGGTTAGAGAGTGAACAAGGATTGATCCAAACAAGAAGAGATCTTCGATGGGGATGGAGGGTTGTTTGGCGTCGGCTTCAAGAGGAGAGAGAGGTATCGTAGGGTTTGTGTGTGTGTTGCAAGTTGTGAGTAGTAACCCTATCTCCTAAGTGTAATGCGTATAAAAGAGAGTGGGCCGAACCCTCACTTGGGCTGCCCATTCGATCCGAATACAAGGTGTAGCCCAAATGGGCTTGTACGATTGAGTGTGTGTTGTGCGCTTATATCATACATACATTACACAATCACGTATTAACCTAGCATTCACATAAACATTCACTTTCATAAAAGTCACATGTCATACACATACGTTACATCAAAGTACAAAGATCGGTTTGAAAATACGAGTTGTCACATCACAGTCTCAGACCGAAGGCACAAGTCGGGAAGTGGATACCCGTACATGCTTCAAGTGCAACAAAGTTGGTCACATTGCATGAAAGTGCACGAACTTAAAGCCTAACTCTGAAGTTGTTGAAAGTCAGAAAGAGAAAGTTGATGCAAATGGCAAAGCTCCAATGTTTGTTGAGAAAAAGTTTTTAAAGAAGGAAAATACCAAAGTTAAAACTGAATCTGCAAAAGAGTCAGTTAAGAAAACCGAACCCGTAAAGAAGTTGGTAACTAAAATTGACAAATTTTACAAGCGGGTTGCGTCATCTCAACAAACATGGAAGCCAAAATCTGTTGAAAAGAAAGCAAGTTCTCCAAACCCAAAGGTTTCAGAGTTTGCAAAACAATCATATTCTACCACATCGGTAAGGATGAATGTTCCTTTGGATCATTATGAAAAACTTGAGAAACAAACTTCTACCCCACTAGGGAAAAAGTATGTTTCGAAGAAAGACCAACCATCTGGTCAACCTCAAAGAGACGAATCTTTCCTATACAAAGAGGTTGAGGTTGGGACTGAAGAAAGTTTAAAGATGAATGACAAAAATTTTCCGCCACTTTACACTGCAAAAACTCACCTCAATGTCAAGCTACCTGAGTCAAAAGAGGCTTGGGTGGCATCAAAATCTAACTAAGTGTTTGTGATATGTGCAGGAGCTTCCAAGATCCGTTTCACGTTGGATTATGGATAGTGGAGCTTCTCGGCACATGACGGGGAAGAAAACCCTACTGTACGATGTTCGAGGGTTTAATGGAGGATATGTGGGATTTGCAGGTAATCAAGGTGGTCGAATAGTTGGTGAAGGAACTTTATCGAATGGTATTGTCACGTTTGAAAGAGTAAACTACATCGCCGAGCTTGAAAACAATCTTCTGAGCATTTCTCAGATCTGTGATCGTATGTATACAACGCACTTTACGGATAAGGAATGTTTGATATTAAAACCAGGGTTTGTTGTTCCCGAAGAGTGGGTTATCATGAGAGCACCTAGAGTCAACGATCTGTACGTGTTGGATATGAGCGTAGCCACTACTACCACGAGTCAGGCTCACTGCTTCATGTCACGAGCCACTGAAAAGGAGTCACAGTTATGGCATCGAAAGATGGGCCATATTCACCTGCGAAAAATGAACTACTTGGTACATAATGACTTAGTAAACAGTGTTCATTTGAAAGGTTTTCATCTGGAAGGGGAGTGCATTAGTTGCATCAAAGGCAAGCAAAAGAAGAAATCACATCCTCAAAAGAAGGTTAACTCAGTCTCGAGACCGTTAGAGAGACTTCATATGGATCTTTTTGGTCCGGTGAACGTCAAAAGCATAACTAGTGATCTCTACTGTCTAGTAGTAACAGACGATTACTTGAGATTTTCGTGGGTAACATTTCTGAAGACAAAGGATGAGACATTCGAAAGTTTGATGACGCTGTTTAGAAAAATTAAAAACTTGTACCAAACCCGAATCAGAAGAATCAGGAGTGACAACGGTACAGAGTTTAAGAATAACAAAATGGAAGAATATTGTGATGAGAGAGGTATATTGCAAGAATTTAGTGCTCCTTACACTCCACAACAAAATGGAGTAGCAGAAAGAAAAAAACAGGACGCTAATTGAAACGGCCAGGACGATGCTTGCTGATTCGAAATTACCAGTCAACTTTTGGGCAGAAGCAGTGTCAGCCGCTTGCTATACACTCAACCGGGTTCTTACAGTGAAGAAATTCAACAAGACATGTTTTGAGCTGATCAAAAACCGTAAACCTAACCTGAAGTATCTGGAACCATTCGGGTCTCCCTGCACAGTTCTAGAACCTTATGGTAAATTTGGTCCAAAGAGCATCGAAGGAATTTTCGTGGGTTATGAAAGTCCATTGAAAAGAGTCTTTGTCCCAAGCTTGAAGCGGATCATCGAAGCACATAATGTTGAGTGTCAAAGTTATACGATGCCACCTCAGAATCCCGGCGACTCATGGCGTTTCAATTACGATACTCTGTGGGATTCATTCGACATAGAAGAAGAACCAGATTTCTTTGACGAGTTGGATATTCTGAGAGAATATGAAGCATCATAAGAAAGATTCCCAACTGAGTCTTCTAGATGTCAATATCAAACTTCCAATGATGATGAAGCCGGTCCAAGTAATGCTGGAGAACATGATGATGTTCAACAAACTCCATCATCTTCAGAACGTGAACATGCTCCTGACAATCAGACGGCAGTCAACGATAATCTAGAATCTGATGATAGGCCAATATTCGATCGTGGTGATTCAGATTCTGAGGGGGAGCAAATCCAGATTTCAAGTCAAACAATTCCAGTCAGTGAACAAGGTGCAAATCAGAATGTCACAAATTTGGAAGGCGAGGTAGATGTTCCAGGCGAGGTGATGCCGAGAACTCTTTCGTACCATCCAGAGGAGCTGATTATTGGAGAATTGCAATCAGGCGTCCGCACCAGACGACAAATTGACCAAGGCTTTACTTGTTTTTATTCTATAGTTGCTCCTTTACAAACAAAGTTTTCACTTAGTTGTTTTATTTCGCAGATTGAGCCGCGAACATATAAGGAAGCACTAACTGAAGATTCTTGGGTCAACGCGATGCAGGAGGAGCTGAGTCAATTTGAGAAGTTGGGAGTGTGGAAATTGGTAGACTTACCTGATGGTCACAGGAAGATAAACACCAAGTGGGTGTTTAAGTGCAAAAGAGATGATCGAGGGGTTATTATTCGCAACAAAGCTCGACTCATAGTCCAGGGCTTTAGTCAGCAGGAGGGTATAGATTTCACCGAAGTATATGCTCCGGTTGCTAGACTTGAAGCGATTAGATCTTCCTAGCATTTGCATCTTGGAAAGGATTTAAAGTTTATCAGCTAGATGTTAAATCGGCTTTTCTCTACGAGAAAGTAAAAGAGGAGGTATATCTCGGATAGCCACCGGGCTTCACTGACCCAATCCATAAAGACGAGGTCTATTTACTGGATAAAGCGTTGTATGGTTTACACCAGGCCCCGAGAGCCTGGTACGAGACATTGTCTCAACATTTGCTTGCCAACAGCTTCATCCGAGGAAAAGTGGATGCCACTCTCTTCACTAAAGAAGTCGACGGACATCTTCTGATAGTTCAGATATACGTGGATGACATCATATTTGGGTCAACAAATGGAGATCTGTGCAAAGATTTTGAAAGAGTTATGAAGCAAAAATTTGAAATGTCATCGATGGGTGAGATGAAGTTCTTCTTGGGGCTTCAGGTTGATCAACTGCCCAAGGGAATATTCATACATCAGACGAAGTATGTTCAAGATATCTTAGAGAAATTTGGGATGTCCGGGACTACTCCAGCTTCCACCACATTAGCAACGAACCATGGGATAAATCCTGATCTCACCGAAGAAAAGGTGGATGAAACGATGTATTGCTCCATGATCGGATCGCTGATGTACTTGACAGCTTCAAGACCCGATATCATGTATCCAACCTGCCTCGCAGCACGGTTTTAGTCAAGCCCCAGAGCTTCGCATATGGTGATTGTGAAACGGATATTGCGCTACCTGAAAGGAACTCCATCACTGGGGTTGTGGTATCCAAGAGAAGGCGACTTCACGCTCGAAGGGTATTCTGATTCCGACTTCGGATGCTGCAAAGTTAACGCTAAGTCAACAACTGCGGGATGCCAGTTTTTCAGACCACGATTGGTCACCTGGCAATGTAAGAAGCAGACCTCTTTCGCTTTATCCACATGTGAAGCCGAATATGTATCTGCTAGCAGCGGCTGCTCTCAGATCTTGTGGATCCAGCAACAGATGCGAGACTACGGTTTGCAATTTCTTAACACCCCTATCTTTGTTGATAATGAGGCAGCTATAAACATAAAAAAAAATCATGTCCATCACGCTAAAACGAAACACATTGAAATTCGCCATCTCTTCATCCGAGACTGTTTCGAGAAGAAGTTGATACGCATAGAAAAAATCCACACTGACGAACAAAAAGCTAATTTACATACCAAAGCGTTTAATAAAACTCGTTTTCTATATCTTTTAAAACTGAACGCTATGAAGCTTTTATCAGTGTCGGAGGGGATTCTTGGCGTAGATGAAGGTACCACTGTAGATGATGTTGAAAAGCAATGTGCAACGGTTTGTCGATTTTTTACTTGTTTTGGTATTTAGGGGGGGGGGTAGGTTATATTTTTTTAGAAAATACAAAAACAATAAAAAAATATCAAAAATCCAAAAAACAATAGAAAACCGAAAAAGAGCTTGTGTAAAAAGGGAAAATGTTAGTACATCAGCTAGACAGTTGCAGTATGCTAAAGAAATGTAAAGTTTAAAAGTGTTAAACAGTCTCACTGATGATATGCCGGTAGGTTTTTTACACATTTAGTAAGTTTGTTCGGGATATAAACCTAAATCACAACTTGCTTTTACGTGGGGAACATCTCTCGAATATATAGGTAGCCCCTGAAATCCTATTTGAAAGGCTCTATTTCTGACATACTAGGTCTTTGTACATGGTGATATCTGGGGTATTATACCAGGACTTCTAATTTTGCGGGAGCAATAGCCTAGTCCTCGTATAATACTTTGCAGTGCTTTAATCATAAAGCCCCCCCTCAGCATAAAAAATGATGAAACATTGAAAAATGCTAATCATGTGCTGTTGTAAAAGAAGATCCCCAAAGGGGACCCACCTAAAGTCGAGCCATCATCTCTCTGATTTTGCGGAAGCAATAGCCTGAGCTCTCATGGCCTCGCACTTAACCCCTTACAAATATCACTAGTGTGCACTCACCTGTAAGACTGAATATAGTGGTCTGGATACGGTAGTATATTCTGAGGTGGTACACTCGTAAAAGTTAAGATCTTAAAACACTAAACTCGTATCCTGAACAGATTGAAATTTGTGCGAGAACTTAAGTGGATTAGTATATCGGCAATCTAAGCGAATTGTTTAATTCTGAGTATGAAATCAAAGCTTAACGGTACTTGTAGCTTGTCGGTAGCTGATATGATTCCCTAACACGCTCACCAAAAATATGTTTGTAAATAGTTTACATTTACTGCATTTCATTTCTGTTTAGCATTATAGTGTAGAAACTTTATTCAAAATCCAAAAAGATTTTACATTTCTGCTTTATTTTTTCAACAAACCAAAGTGGAAAGCTGATCTTCAGACTCGTAGTTTGAAGTAGATGCAGGAAGTTTCTGAGCTGGACAGAAGAGTTGGGAGATTATTATCTTAAACCGGTGAAAATGAAAAGTCAAAACAAGTTCATTAAGTTGAAACTTGTAATTTTCAAAATAATGTTTTGAAAAATGTTGAACAAAAGTCAGTTTTGCTTCGTTTCGGGTCAACCAAGGTCATTAAGTTGGAATTGGTAGGCAAATTAAGTACCCCGGGTCATTAACTTGGATCTGGATGCTTAACTGGATTATTAAAAACTGATAAAAACAACAAAAGAAGTCAAAAAGTCAATAGGATTATAATGTCAAATTTCTGAGAAGCAGGAAACAGTTTTGAACCTGAGAAAGCTGCAAAGCAAGATCCTCATGGCTAAGTCTGAACAAAGTTTGAGCCAGAATTCGATTCAGGAACGAGAGCTATTCAAGACTGCGATCTCAGCTTAGTGAGAGGGGGAGTCTGAAGACGTAAGAATCGGATACAGTTTCTGGATCAACATTCAAGGGGGAGTTTGAAGATTGTAAAAGCCAGGTTCGAGTGCTAGCTGCTAATGCTGTTAAACTTAAGGAATCAAGAGATCTGATCAAGAGATAGAAGAAAGATAGAGATTGAAGGATGCTTTCAGTGTCAAATATTTTGGATAGAGAGAGAAGACTGATCAAGACTGAAGACTCGATGCCGAAGACTTCGTCAACATCCAAGGGGGAGTCTGTTGGTGCATATATGTCTGTTAACTTCGTCTTGTATCGAGTCTTGTATCTAGATAGGATAAACCAGTGCTCAGAAGGCTAGAAATCAGGTTTTTAGGGATGTGTGACCAGTTCGCATGAAATGGACAAAGCCATTTCGTAAGAAATGGGGCAAGCCCAATTCGCACGAAATGGGCAATGTTCATTCCGTGCGAAATTGCCTCCTCTATATATAGCAGAGCATGGTTTCTCATTTGTAACATTTGAGATTTCAGAGCCAAGGTGCTGCCAAATTGTCAACTGATCTGTAAAAGCTTTGAAATCAATAAACAAGATAATCTAAGTGTGAATCAAGATGTAATCAAGTCCGAATCATCGAATTCCGCCTTTGATTCTAATTAAAGCTCTTCTGATCGACTCGTTTAGGTCGTACAACGATCCTACAACGAGTTCAACTGAGTTCATAAAGACTCCACAAAAGACTTTAAATAAAACCTGAGTTTGGAAACATGTATCCCGTCCAGGAATAGGATACACCCCCTAAACTCAACAACCATGGATAACATCTTTTATTTATACGCAGCTTGAAAACACATGCACACACCTGCCAGATCCACTAGTTCCCTGAAATACATGTAGTTTAAAAATATCAACAAAAAGTTGAGCGAGTTCATGTGTTCGTGAGTATGTATAAAACCTTTGTATTCAATGTATGTATGAAAGTCCCGGTATGATTGCAAACAAGGAAAAGATCACCAATGGTTTGCAAGGCCACTAATATGTGTGACGGTGTAGGAAGACTCAAACCTAGCAAAGTTGTACCGGGCTTCCGGCTGGAAGACATAGTCACCACTATGGGCCACCCTGGCCTCATGGGTGTGGGCTCGCTACACCCAAATAGATCTATCACTCATGCCCCTCGGTCCTACAAGAGGATTGATGGCCTCAAGTATATGCCTACCCAATCACATGATCTATGGTTCTTTCCTAGGCTAACCATACCAAATGTATTGTAAGTAATCCTTTGTAACATGTATTTCACCCCCGAAGTAAATAAACAAAACATTTTAAAGAAAAGGGGGACATGAACTCACTGTATTGCGTCCTCAGCTCGTAACTCAAACTATGTCAGCAACCATGACTACCTACAGTGTACTAACGTCTATTAGACGAACGAGTCGTGCCCTTGCTTAGTATTTGCGTTTTGAGTTACGTTTCTTATGTTCTCAATTTTATTCCAAGTTATAATTACTTGTTAAAATAAATTATTTTAACTTTAAATTATATTTCGTTTTGGAATAATTGTTTAAATGATATCTCTGTATTAATACTTCTCAAGTATTTAACTTCGTATTTCCTTCCCAAGGATGGGGTATTTTATACATGTATTTTCGTATCATTGTATTTGTATAACTCCAAAATATATTTTCAAGTCTCACTTAGAAAATATATAATAACGTATTTTATTCCCAAAAATAATGTAATGTCCAGAAAATATACATTTTTTCCAAAAATCATATATCTTCTAATATACTAAGAAAATATATTTTAACTTCCCCAAAAATAATATTTTCCCTTTTGTCAAAGTATGATATAACTTGTAATAATAAATAAAATCATACTTTCATTCTGTTTGTATCCACAATAATATTTACCAAAAATACATATGTAACGGTATTGTTTTGGATGGTAAACTTCACGGTACCTGTTAAGTTATATTATTTTACCCTAAAATAATATAATTATTTCACCGAGTAAACAAATAATCACACAAGTGTGTTAATATTTATATATATTCTAAATATATATTCACCCATTCTTATTTATAAAACCAACCTCCAATATTCGAATTTTTGTTACAAAAATTATGGCAAGGTTTATATCGAAAACTTATGATCAAAATATACTTGTAAATACTTGTTAGCAAATATTTTTCTAAATGTTTATATTTTTATAAAATTTTGCCATAGTTTTCCCTAAAAATGGAGGTGTCCGTGCTATTAAAGCATATCATTTTCTTTTCAAAAAAAAATCATCCCAATAATCAATCTACACTTACCAAGTGCAAAAATTATACAATATATATAACAACATGAACTTGATCGTTTCACAAAAACTTGTAGTAACTTGGTAAAGTGTTTAGTGGGTTTAGTTACCCCTTTAAAGTGCGTTTATTACTTTACAAATCTCATTCTCGAAAAATTTGTGTGTTTACAACTTGTTAGATGAGCCTTCAAAAATCATTCTTTTGAACTCTTCTTGTAAATAAAGTGCTCTTACACTTATTTTATCACCAAAAATAGTGTACATTTAAGCATGCATCAAGATCTTCTAAAAATCACATTTTGGACTTGATTCTTTTGGAAAACCACTCATGTATCTTAGAGTCATAAGATTACTAGCTTACTTTGTTTATTGTTTTTCAAGAAAATCGTCTTATTATTCAAGTTCATGTTCATGCATGAGGATGATCTTCTTGTGTTAGCACATAATCATCCTCTAACTTGCTAGATCTTGTGTTTAATCACAATCTAGCAAGCTCCTTATGATGATCAACATCACACTCTCAAGTAATCATCAACAAGTATCATACATATACTTAAACAACATTTTTTTTCAACAAGATTTCATCATATGTAAGCTTCATGTTCATGATTGAAGATTATGTCTTTTAGGGTTCTTGTGATTTATATCATAACACATCTTTTAACAAATCAAAATTAGAAGCTTCAAAGGTTAAAAAGAATCTTACTACTCGCTCTAAGCTAGGGATCAACACTTTGAAGAAAAGATGATGAAAATGGTGGATGAAAGCAAGCAATGAAGGTTCTTCAAGTTCTACAAGCTTCAAGCTTCATAAAACACCTTATAGCACTTGGAAATGAGCTTGGAATGGATGAATGGTGGTTGTAAGGTGGTGGTGGTGGTGGCGGCACTATGTTAGGCAGAGAGGGAGAGGAGAGAGTGAAAGAGTGGAGTGAAGTTTGTGAAGTGTGAGATATGAAATGATCTTAGAATCCATTTGTCATACTTATAGCCATACCTCCAATATCTTGTCCAAGATATCAAGCAAAATCTAATTAAAAAAAGAAATCAAATCTTTAAGTGGGGTGTGGGGTCCTTGTGACCGTAAATGATGAGGGGGGGGGGGGGTAAATGTAATTTTGATGGTAAAAGATGTTAGTTAGTTAGGGTGTTAAGTGTAAAGTCTAGTGTTTTATGTGTATGATGCCTTATATAGTAGGTTTGGGTGTTCGGGAACCATAACTAGCTCAAAAAAAATAAAACAATGCTTCTAGCAATATTTTGATGTTCCGGGTAATGTCCGGTTGTTCGGTTAGATACCGGTTCGTTAAAGTGTCAAGCTATTCCATTTAATGATCTTTATGTTACTTCTTGTGACACTTTTACTTCCCGACACTTAGGAAAGCATTCAGGACCATTTAGTCAAATTTTTGCAAGTAACTAGCTTGTTAAAAAGCTGAATTTTGCTAAAAATGAAGAATTCTGCACTTTAAGTGGGTTTTAGGAACTTTCCGGCACTTGAACTTTCACCTAGTGACGCAGTTTTATGGTCCTTAGTTCCCTACACACCATACTAGTGTAGTACCTTGTCCCTGGCCCATACTGGGTCTCAAAACACTGTCTGTCTAAGTACTGAATATCGTCAGCATTTTCCTGCTTTATCCGTTAACTGTGCTAAATGTGCTTTGTGCATCAAGTATGTCAATGTAGTTTGTATGTGATAACGAGGTAACATTATGTAATATGTGATGTGCATGTAAGTATGATGCAGTAATCAGAAAGCAGTTAAGTAATTCAGCACAGTCAATAAGCACTTAATTAATATTAATTTATTGTACGGATACCTAGATTTTTGAGGGTTGTCACACATAAAACTAACAATTTTTTAGTACTAATGTTGAAAAAAGTGTGTTTTTGTCTTCCTTTTATATTTTCAGGACTAAATGAGCTCAAATGAACAAAAGAAGCAAAAATGCAGCAAAATCTAACATTAATACAAGAAAAGGAATAAACGTGGCATGCCTGACCCCTCGACAGCATCTCCCCAAGCAAAAACAAGAGAACAGAAGGCTGAACACGCCCCGTGCTCAGTGAGCATGAGGGCGTGCCCAAGTGTCTGCAGAAAAGACAAAGCTGTAGAAGCTTTTATCAACCACCACGGGGGCGTGCCCAGCGGACACAGGGCCGTGGTCAACGTAAAGATTCGCAGAATCTAGGCAAATCTTGATAGTACAGTTACGCTTCTGCACACGGGGTCGTGCCCAGCAGACACGGGGGCGTTGTCAACTAATGCAGACAAATTGCATTTAATGAAGAAAGAGAAGATGGGTGGACATGGGGCCGTGTCCGGGCTTCTGTGCAGGCTATAAATAGGGATGCTTGGCTCACTTGCAAACCATCCCTTGACAAACCACCTCTCACACACTACACCTACCCTCTACCACCATCACAACCCACATCCACCACCATCATCCATCATCCATCATAGAGTGTGTGTAGTAGTCTCGGGATCCAAGATTGATCGTAAGAGTTCTTGACAATCAAAGGCCATGTTTGCCTAAGTCTCTTACATCACTTGGTGAAGACAAGCATTTAGTGTAATACTTTTTATTTTTAATCTTTTCGTACTTTTTATTTGGTTATGTATTAATGACTTCAATAACTAGTTTCTTATGTTGAAGGTGAATCTTCATTATCGTTTGTCTGTGGTGTCTTGGCGTTATTTTACTGTCTATATAAAATAAAAGATTTACATCATTCATATCTCCACAGTCTATATGGAGATATGTTGGCTACCTGATCGGGGGTTAAGGGAACGATTTGGTAAGAGTCTTGCCTTGTTCAGTGTATAGATCCTGCAAGGACCTGGGTCAATTTTTGTAGGACGTCCTTCAATACCCACTGGTATTGGATGGCGGGGGTCCGAACTCATTGATCCCCTCATATGTAAACTACTAGTAAAACTTTAACCCGGCTATTTAGGATTGTATCCCTGCTGACTCAAACTACTTAGCCGAGGTTAACGTCACCTTCAAAAGAGGGGCCTATCACATTATGCATTAATAACTTAATTAATTATCTTTCAATAATCCAACCCTTTAGGATTGTATCCTTGCAGACTCAAACTACTGGGTTGAGGGTAACATCACCTTCAAAAGAGGGGCCTACTGCTATAACTAAGATAATCTCTTAAAAAGTGCAAAAGTGCGGAAATAATCAAAGGTTACACTAAAGGCGAGTCGGATCCAAGTGATTCATCTTGTCTATCTGTTTTTATTTTTATTTTTATTTTTATTTTTCAGCATTTTTAGTTTTTATTTTTTAGTTTAAAACCTTTTTCTAAACTTTTGATTTGATTAGACGTTGAGGATAAACCGGTATTAAAAGCTCTTGTGTCCTTGGATGACCTCGGTATCTTACCAACACTATACTACGCTCAAGATGGGTGCACTTGCCCATATGTGTGTTTAGTGTTAGTAAATATCGTGTTTTATAAATTTAAAACTTGGCTAAAGTGTTAAAAAGGGCTTAAAATATACATTAAACACTATACAACACTCACGCACATCAAGTTTTTGGCGCCATTGCCGGGGACACAAGGATTTTAAGAAAGTTAGGAATCAACGGCCTAATCGTTTTTTCTTATTTTTCTATTTTTCTTAGGATTCTTCTTAAAATTTTCAGCTTCTGCAAAACTCAGCATGGGGCGTGCCCGCTGAACACGCCCCCGTGCCCAATTTTTGGTACTGGCAATCCTGTTTTAAGTCAGACAGTAGCTGAACACGGGGCCGTGCCCACTCAACATGCACCATGCCCAAGTATCAGTTACTGAAAACAGAACCTGTTGGTGCACGAAATGTCTGCTGATTACGTCTTAATCAAGTCTTGTGTCTAGATAGTTTGAATGAACACACATTAGGGTTTTACTTGTTTTTCTTGTAGATTTTGCTTGAAAGTGTTCTTGTGTAATTCAAGCTAAATCAAGATTTAGCTTGAAATGGTTCAAGGGAAATCAGATTTACCTTGAAATGATTCAAGGGAAATCAGATTTAGCTTGAACTGGTTCAAGCGAAATCTGATTTGGCTTGAACAGTCTCAAGCGAAATCATTAGGTTATATATAGGTTGATGTGTGGTTCATTTGAAAGAGATGGTCATTGTATGAGACACGAAGTGCTGCCGGTTTTGTATCAGAATACGTTGTAAAAGCACGAATATCAATCAGAAAAGAAGGATTAAAAGGATAATAGCTGTTATGACTTTGTTTATGTTGATTCCGCCTTCATACTCAAAGATGAACTGCCTTTACTGACATTTCAAGGTCGTAGAACGGTCCAACAAGTGGTATCAGAGCTCAGGACGAGGAGTTCATACCATAGCAGCGGATTCTCTTCTTTCTACTCATTTCTTTTTATATTTTTCTGATCTGAACGAGTTCCAACGGTCGAAATGGTCTGATTTTCGAGTATATTGTGTAAAATAGAGTTTTAACAAAGCCTACAAAGATTCGGACTAAAATTCAGATTAAAACTTGTGAAAAATGACCTAAAACAGGATTTCGCTTGAGTTAGTTCGAAGGTTAAAGGTTGATTTCGCTTGAAAAAATAGGATTTAGCTTGAAAATCAGAGGATTTCGCTTGAAAGAGTTGAAGCAAATTTGTTTAGTTGGTTTTCGCTTGAAACTGTTAGAATTGTTTAGCTGGATTTCGCTTGAAACAATTGGAGCGAAATTGATTGAGGATTTCGCTTGAACAGTTGAAGCGAAACTGTTCTTTCAGATTTCGCTTGAAGTGTAATCTTGGTTTTCGCTTGAACAGTTATATAGTGCTGATTTCGCTTGAAGCTGCTTATACTTCAAGTAATTTCGCTTGAAGTTGCTGAATTTTCAAAACTTAAAATTTTTCTAAGTGTTTACTGATTTTGCAGAAATATTCACGATGGATGATATTTTCATGAACCCGTTTAGCGACATGTACGCGTTCGCTGGAGATTCCGGAAACAATGATACTTCGTCAAGTAATGTAAATGATAACTCACCAAAAGAGAAGAAAAAGGAAGTTTGGGAATCGGAAAGTGCTTTCGGAACATTCAATAAACCTCCAAAGCTAATGGCTATTGAGGAGTATAGTCGGTGGTCAAGAAAGTTTGAGGACTGGATGATGGCATTTGTATTTCCAAGTTGGAAAAGTCTGAAGAACGGTTATGAACACGGAAACAAGAATGGTGAAGTCTTAACAGCTACTGATGAGATTGAATCATTCGTAGCCGAACAAAAGTGTGTGGCATTGTTATTTCAGTCTGTTCGGGAGGATATCATCTCATTGATAGATTATTCAAATGCTAAAGATCTTTGGGCAAAGTTAAAACAGAAATGTCTAGGAAGTACAGAAATAGTGAAAAACAAAAAGAAACTTCTTAGGAAAGAGTTTGATATGTTTGGTTGTCTTAAGAATGAGTCAGTGTGTAAAATGATAGAAAGGTTTGGTCATCTGAAGCTGGAATTATCAAGACATGATATCAATTATTCTGATGAAGAACTTGTTGACAAACTGTTCGATTCATTACCAGACGAGATGGATTGGAGATATTATGCACTGATGTTGAAGAATACTATTGCTCCTGAAAAGTTGAAACAAGACTTGGTGATTGAGAGACTTGAAAGTCATGAACTGGAATTAAAGAAGACGTACAAAGTTAATCATTCATCTTATCAACAGAATTTGGATTTATATTATCCAAAGAGCATGATGCCAAAAGCAACTTCTCCAAAGACTGCGTTTTCTGTCGAGAATGTGTTCACAACAAATAAAGAAAGTCAAAGTGGTCAAAGCAGTGGAAGTCACAGTGGTTATCATAGTGGATCTTCATCATCTGGAAATCATCCAGATGCAAAGAATCGTTTTCAATGCAACATTGCAATAGACTTGAAGAATGCTCAAAATTTTGACGAGGAGTCAGCCAAGCAGCAGATGATCTTCCTAGCATCGGTGTTGGAATCGTATGAAGGGTTAGTAGCTGGGAAGATAGGCAACACAAATCTGACGAAAGAAGATTACGATCAGATTGATCCGGAGGAAATGGAACTGATCGATATTCGTTGGGCTATGGCAAGTGCTGTTCGCCGAGCACAGCGTTTTATGGAAATTACCGGAAGAAAAACAATTGGTGGTGCATCTACTAAGTTGGGGTTTGATAAATCGAAGGTGACTTGTTTCAAGTGTAAGCAAAAGGGTCACTTCAAGAGAGAATGCCGAAATGATTATGCTGATGAGTCAGAGAATCCTTTCAGAGATGATTACTACAAGAAGGCGATTTATCACCAGAATAAATCCGAGCCGCCTAGATTGAAGCAGGTTGAAGACAACAGAGAGAAATCTAGAGCTCTTGCAGTGATTTACGATGATGAGGGGTATGATTGGAGTCAAGAGGTTCTACCGGAAGAAGATGCGGTTGTTTACGCATTCATGGCGAAAAATGAACCTATTCCATGGAAAGTTGATAGAACTGAAGAGCAGAAGTATAGATACAGAAAGATGATTTCGGAAAACAAAACGATTAGACTTTCTTGTATCTATTTGGAAGCAAAGAGAGCAAAAAGATGGGATCCAGACAGGGAGTTTTATCTTGATGAGTATGGAAATATTGCAATCGATCACAAAACTCTCGATCTGGAAGCCTTAATCAAGGAAATGAAAGATGATGATGAGTATTGGCAACACAAATGGTGGGGAACTCCAACTAAGAAAATGAAAGAGGAAGCGAAGAAAGAAAAAGAAGAAAAAGAGTTGAAAGAGAAAGAAGAGATCGAAAAATCAAAGAAGATTGATACTGGAGTTATCGATACAACGCAGGAGTTGACTGCAGAGAACCTGGGAAAAATGGCTGACAAAGTGCTGGCTGCTAAGGCACTTGAGGTAGACTCTAACTCCGTGTCTGAGTCAAAAAGCCAGGTCAGTTCAGATGTGTCAACAAATGTGTCAGGTAAGAAAATCGATGGAAATGCTGATTGCAAAAATTGCAACAAAGAGTGCAAATTTTGTAGCACAGTCACGTATCTCAACGGGAAGAAAGTTGATGATCTGACAGCAAAGGTCAGAAGCGTTGAGAATCAGATTCTTGGTCGTGACAAAACAGTTAAAGCTTCAACTGAACGGATAAGAGAATTAACTGCTCAAATTGAAACTGATAAAATTGATCATGACAAAATTAAACAAGAAAATGAAAAGTTGATTCTTGAAAACCGCCAGATTTCTGAAAAATTTGAAAAACTCAAAAGCACAATGAAAGATTGTGATGATCGAAATGGTAAAACTTTTAAAGAAAATGAACATCTAAAAGCAGTGCTTAGAGTCAAAGAAGAATCAATCAACCAACAACTGGATGAAATCGCTAAATTGAAACTTAAAGTTCAAGAGGCTGTAATCGAAAATGAGCGAATCCAGTTGAAGCTTAACAGTTATAGCTCCGCAAGCTTTGTATTGCAACACATTATTCCCAAACCCATAGGGAAAGACAAAGCGGGCGAAGATGTGTATTGTGATGGAACTGGGGTGGGGTTTCATCAAGTTCCACCACCTGTTCTTGATAATTACACGAAAAAGCAATATGGGTTGGTTGAAATTGAGGAAGAAAAAGAAGTTAAACTTCCGGAAAACATTGATGTTACTTTTACATCATCTGATGATAGTGTTCAGACAGAGATTCTTAAGAGCACAGCTGAAAGTGTTTTGATGTCTGATTCAACTGAAGATGATGGGTGTTTCTTGGACAAATATATTCAGAAACCAAAGTCCAAAAACAACTTAAGTGATGAACCAGGTCTTGTGATGTACAAGATGGCTGGATCTGAAAAGTTGTATTCGGATTCTGAGTTTCCCATTGAGAATGTTAATGTGAAAAAGTTGACAAATGTTTTCAAATTGGTTGAAGTTGAGTTGTCAGAAGTGAACAGTTTGTTTCAAACAAAAAGGCAAATGAATTTTGAGAAAGATAAAGCTTATTACAAAAAGCCTGTTGTTCCACCATGTTTTTATAATAACAATCGAAACAATTGGTCGGGTTGTTATAGGGATGGTAAGAGTTATCAGAAAAATAGTTTTCAAAACAAAAGGTTTGCTGAAAAGAAGGTGTTTGTGAACAGTTCAAGTTCACTTTCTGATGAGGAAAATGAAATTTTTTCAAAATCAAATAAAGAGTTCTTTGAGAAAAGAGCTTCACATTATCAGTCTGAAGGCACAAGTCGAGTTGTTGATACTCGAACATGTTTTAGATGTAATCAAGTGGGTCACATTGCACGAAAGTGTACCAATGTGAAGCCTAAGACTGAAACTGTGAAGATTCAACAGAAGAAAGTTGATGTGAAGGGTAAAGCACCAATCGTTGTTGAGAAAAAGGGTGTAAAAAATAACAACATCAAAGTTAAAAATGAACCTGTAAAGAAAGTGGTAACTAAAAACGACAAGTTTTATAAACAGGTTGCATTATCTTAACAAGTTTGGAAACCAAAAACTGAAATGAAAATTTCAACTTCTGGAGTGAAAAAGGCTGAAGAATCAATTTCGGTTGATTATGATGCAAATTTTCCACCTTTGAAGGCTGAAAATTTCAAAATTCAAATTGCTAGAGTCAAGGTTACACCTAAGGCTGATGAGGCCTGGGTGGACACCATGTTCGAATAAGCAGTTTGAATTACCGGAGCTTCCTTGTTCGCGAAGCATGAATCGGCATCTTTATTGTAGTTGGTTAATTTGAAGTTTGTTTTTATGCAGGATCTTCCACAACTTGTATCCAGATGGATCATGGATAGTGGAGCATCTCGACATATGATAGGGAAGACTGCATTGCTGTATGATGTGAGAAACATTAATGGTGGTTACGTAGGATTTGCTGGTCATGAAGGTGGTCAAATTGTTGGTGAAGGAATGTTATCCAATGGGATTGTGACGTTTGAGAGAGTTAACTACATCACTGAGCTGGAGAACAATCTGCTTAGTATCTCGCAGATTTGTGACAATATGTATACTACTCACTTCACTGATAAAGAATGTTTGATTTTGAAACCTGGTTTTGTTGTTCCTGAAGAATGGATTATCATGAGGGCACCTAGAGTGAATGATTTATATGTGTTAGATATGAGTGTAGCAACTACAACTACTGGTCAAGCACATTGTTTTGTGTCCAGAGCAACTGAGAAAGAATCAAGATTGTGGCACCGAAAGATGGGGCATATACATCTTAGGAAGATGAATCACTTGGTGCACAATGATTTGGTTTTGGGTGTTAATATCAAAGGTTTTCATCTGGAAGGGGAGTGCATTAGCTGTATCAAAGGCAAGCAGAAGAAAAAGTCACACCCTACAAAGCAAGTCAATTCAGTTTCGAGACCTCTGGAAAGACTTCACATGGATTTGTTTGGTCCTGTGAATGTCAAAAGTATTACAGGAGATTACTATTGTTTGGTCGTTACTGATGATTATTCCAGATTTTCGTGGGTTTCTTTCTTGAAGACGAAAGATGAAACATTTGACAGTTTGATGGGGCTGTTCAGGAAGATTGAGAATTTGTACCAAAGGCGTATAAAGAGAATTCGAAGTGATAATGGTACTGAATTCAAGAACAGTAAGATGGAAGAATTTTGTGATGAAAGAGGTATTTTGCATGAGTTTAGTGCTCCGTACACTCCGCAGCAGAATGGAGTCGCAGAACGCAAAAACAGGACACTAATCGAGACGGCTAGAACTATGCTCGCAGATTCAAAGTTACCGATAAATTTTTGGGCTGAAGCTATTTCCGCCGCATGCTATACGCTCAACAGGGTTCTCACTGTCAAGAAGTTCAACAAAACATGCTTTGAGCTAATCAATAACCGCAAACCGAATTTGAAGTATCTAGAACCGTTTGGGTCATCCTGTACGGTTATAGAGCCTCATGGAAAGTTTGGTCCGAAGAGCATTGAGGGTATATTTGTTGGTTATGCAAATCCGTTGCGACGTGTCTTCGTTCCAACTGAGAAGCGGATTATTGAAGCTGCAAATGTTGAATGTCAAGGTTATACTATGCCGCCACAGAATCCTGGAGATTCATGGCGTTATCATTATGACAAACTTTGGGATTCGTTTGACATGAGAGAAGAATCAGAGGATGATGAAGATTTCTTTGATGAGTTGGATATTTTGCGTGAATATGAGTCGCAGCTAAGGTTCCCAGCTGAGTATTCAAGGAGACCACGGGAAACTTCAAATGACGATGAAGCAGGTCCGAGTAATGCTGGTGAACATGATGTCCAACAGAATGAAGTTGCTCAGGATAATCAGTCGGCTCAGAATGATAATCTAGAAGCTGAAAACATGCCAGTATTTGATCATGGTGATTCAGATTCAGATTCTGAGGGGGAGCAAATTCAGATTTCAAGTCAAACAAACCAAGTTGGTGAACAAGATGCAGAACAGAATGTTACTAATCTGGAGGGAAATGTAGATGTTCCAAGCGAAGTGATGCCACGAACTTTTTCATATCATCCAGAGGAGTTGATCATAGGAGAATTGCAGACAGGCGTTCGCACTCGAAATCAGATTGATAAAGGGCTTACATGTTTTTATACAAAAGTTGCTCCTTTGCAAACTGAATTCTCATTGAGTTGTTTTATCTCGCAGGTTGAGCCAAGAACTTACAAAGAGGCGCTTACTGAAGACTCTTGGGTCAATGCAATGCAGGAGGAACTTAGTCAATTCGAGAAATTGGGAGTGTGGAAGTTAGTTGATTTGCCGGATGGTCAGAGGAAAATTAACACCAAGTGGGTGTTCAAGTGCAAGAGGGACGATAGAGGAGTTGTTGTAAGGAATAAAGCTCGACTCGTTGTTCAGGGATTTAGTCAACAGGAGGGAATTGATTTTACCGAAGTCTATGCTCCTGTAGCACGACTAGAGGCAATCAGAATTTTCCTAGCATTTGCGTCTTGGAAGAACTTTAAAGTTTATCAGTTGGATGTTAAATCGGCGTTTCTTTATGGGAAGGTTAAAGAGGAGGTTTATGTCGGTCAGCCGCCGGGCTTCACTGATCCAATCCACAAAAACAAGGTCTACTTATTGGACAAAGCGCTGTATGGTTTACATCAGGCCCCGAGAGCCTGGTACGAGACTTTGTCTCAACACCTACTAGCCAACAAGTTCATTCATGGAAAAGTGGATGCCACTCTCTTCACTAAAAAGGTCGATGGTCATCTTCTGATAGTTCAAATTTATGTGGACGATATAATCTTTGGGTCGACAAATGAAAATCTTTGCAAAGATTTTGAATCAGTGATGAAGCAAAAATTTGAAATGTCATCAATGGGGGAGATGAAATTCTTTCTGGGTTTACAAGTTGAACAACTTCCTGAGGGAATTTTTATTCACCAGTCAAAGTATGTTCATGATATTCTAGAGAAATTTGGGATGTCAAGTTCTACTCCAGCTGCTACCCCACTTGCAACAAATCATGGGATTCACCCAGATCTCACCGGAGACAGGGCTGATGAAACGTTTTACCGTTCCATGATAGGTTCTTTAATGTACCTAACTGCTTCACGTCCTGATATAATGTACCCAACGTGCCTCGCAGCAAGATTTCAGTCTAACCCGAGAGCATCGCATATGATCATTGTGAAGAGGATATTGCGCTACCTGAAAGGAACTCCTTCATTGGGGTTATGGTATCCTAGAAAAGGCGACTTTACGCTCGAAGGGTATTCCGATTCGGATTTCGGATGCTGCAAAGTCAATTCAAAATCAACAACTGCAGGATGCCAGTTCTTTTGTCCTAGATTGGTTACCTGGCAGTGTAAGAAACAAACGTCTGTGGCGTTATCTACATGTGAAGTGGAGTATGTTTCTGCTAGCAGTTGCTGCTCTCAGATCTTGTGGATACAGCAACAGATGCGCGACTACGGTTTGCAGTTTCTTAACACACCTCTTTTTGTTGATAATGAGGCCGCAATAAATATAACAAAGAATCCAGTACATCACGCTAAAACTAAACACATAGAAATTCGTCATCATTTTATTCGTGATTGTTTTGAGAAAAAGTTGATACGAATTGAGAAAATCCACACTGACGAACAGAAAGCTGATTTACATACCAAAGCTTTTGATAAAAATCGGTTTAAATATTTGTTAAAACTGAATGGTATGAAGCTTCTTTCGGTGTCGGATGGCATAATTGGCGTTGATGAGAGTACTGTTGCGGATGAAGACGAGAAACAATCTGCAATGGTTTGTCGAATTTTTACTTGTTTTGGTATTTAGGGGGAGTAGATGTTTCATAGTTATGTTTTCAGAAAATACAAAAACAGTAAAAAATGCAAAAATACAAAAACATGATAAAATATGAAAAAGAGCTTGTGTATATAGGGAAAATGATAGTACATCGGCTAGACGATTACAGTATGCTAAAGATTTGTAAAGTATAAATGAGTTAAACAGTCTCACTGATGATGTGTCGATAGGTTTTCGCACATTTAGTAAATTTATTCGGGATATAAACCTAAAATTCAAACTTGTGAATTCGTGGGGAACACTACTTGGATATATAGGTAACCCCTGAAATCTCGTTTGAAAGGTCTCATAATCTGATATACTAGGTCTTTATACTCAATGATGTCTGGGGTATTATTCCGGGACTTCTGCTGAATGGTAGTTCTGACCTAGTCCTTGGCTAATACTTGCTGCAATGCTTGAAACACAGCATTAAACCCTCAGCATGCCGATGAAACAATAAAATTGATAGTCGCTGCTGTTGTAAGCAAAAAGATCCTCTAAAGGGGACATACCGTAAAGTCGAAGCTGATATCTCTCTGCGTATACGGAAGTATCGACCTGAGATCCCTTGGCCCTCGCATACCTAATTTATATACAGATATCATTGTAGTATACTCACCTGTAAGACTGATTATTGGGATTCTGGATACGGGAGTATATTCAAGAGGTGGGACACATGAATGAGCTAAGTTCATAATTCATCTAATTCGTATCCTGAGTAAATTGAAATTTGTGTGAGAATTTAAGATGGATCAGTATATCGACAATCAAGGTGAATTGTTTAAGTCTGAGTATGAAATGAAGCTTAACGGTACTTGTGATTTGTCTGAAAAGCTGATATGATTCCCTGACACGCTCGCAAAAAAATATGTTTGTAAATAGTTTACTTTGTTTACTTTCTGCAATTTAAGTTTTCTGTATTTCATTTCTTAGTTTAGAAAACTTTGATAAAATCCAAAAAGATTTTATTTCTGCTTTATTTTCCGACGAACCAAAGTGGAGAGTTGATTGTTGGATTCTCAGATGTTTGAAGCAGATGCAGGAGATTCTGGACTGAAGAATGAGGAGAGCTTACTTTGATGAAGTTTGATTTGTTTGAAAAGTCAAAAACAAGTTCATTAATTTGATACTTGTTATTTTCAGAATATGTTTGAAATTGTTGTTTTAAAATCAGTATTTTTTCGTCAAAAGATCAACCAAGGTCATTAATTTGGACTTGGTAGATTAATCAAGTGATCAGGGTCATTAATTTGGACCTGAATACTTGAGTGGATTGTTAAAACTGATTGAGTTTGTGATTTAATGTTGAAAAGATAGAATTGTAATGTTTGTTGGTTGAGTAACAGGATTGGACTTCATTATTCCCAACGGAAGCTAAGTGTCAAAGCTTGAACCAGATTTCTCAGATTCTAGCATATCGAGAGGGGGAGTCTGTGAAAGGGGGATTCTGGATCAACGGTCAAAGGGAAGATTGAAGTTTAAAGTTTAAAGTTTGAAGATAAAGATTGAAGAAAGTGTTTAAAATGTTTGAAGAATGATAAAGACAAAGACTTGAAGCCAAAGACTTCATCAACATCCAAGGGGGAGTCTGTTGGTGCACGAAATGTCTGCTGATTACGTCTTAATCAAGTCTTGTGTCTAGATAGTTTGAATGAACACACATTAGGGTTTTACTTGTTTATCTTGTAGATTTTGCTTGAAAGTGTTCTTGTGTAATTCAAGCTAAATCAAGATTTAGCTTGAAATGGTTCAAGGGAAATCAGATTTACCTTGAAATGATTCAAGGGAAATCAGATTTAGGTTGATGTGTGGTTCATTTGAAAGAGATGGTCATTGTATGAGACACGAAGTGCTGCCGGTTTTGTATCAGAATACGTTGTAAAAGCACGAATATCAATCAGAAAAGAAGGATTAAAAGGATAATAGTTGTCATGACTTTGTTTATGTTGATTCCGCCTTCATACTCAAAGATGAACTGCCTTTACTGACATTTCAAGGTCGTAGAACGGTCCAACAGAACCGTAATATCCTGACGGTTGGTAATATCTGACACAAACATGAGTGATACTGATTTTTTTTTACTATCGGCCCTCTTATGGTACGTGGTGTCAAATATGTGGTGGTCCTCATAAAGATTTAGACTGCTATTTAAATTACAAGCCCCACTATATAGACCCATTGTTTTCCTATAGCCTTAAGAGGGGCGAAAATAAAAATAATCCTTATCTCTCCCTCGAATGCTCTCAATCAACCCTTCTAGGAGAAATGCTTCTCGACGAATTATTTCAAATGGAAGGCCTAATTCTTAATTGGGTAAAGGAACTTGAAATGGATATTATTATTTCATCTCAAGAAGATACCCAAGAAGAATTGTTGAGAACGCATTAGAATAAAGACAACTTCGTTGCTCCCGATGTCACCCCTAGCTCTGACGAAGACTTGAGCGATAGTCGTCCCTATGCCGATTGTGCCGTGAAGGACTTCCCATAGACTTCGTTCGATGCATACATAGACCTGAGCAATTTGGCATACACCTTCTTTAACGAGATCCCGGGAAAGGGTTGGACTTGTCCACCTATATTTAGCATAGGAATCACCCTCACCGACAACCTCTTGCGTTCTCGTCTAAATCTAGAGCAATTAAGGTATCTCAGCCACTTCGGGGTTGTTTTGTCCAGTAAGGAACCACCCGATCAGGATAAATTCCTTAGAAATAGACAAAACTTCATAAACAGCATCTAGACACGGGGCCGTGTCCAGGGGGCATGCCCTAGTGTCCACCAAAAGATTCCCGTCTGACTTTCTGTCAGAATACAGACAAAATGTGTCAGGATCTTGTCTGCACACGGGGCCGTGTCCAGCCGACACGGAGCCGTGTGCAGCTTGCTGTCGTTTTCTATAAATGCAACCAAGAATACTGCACATTTGGACCACTCCAAAAGACAAGAGATTTGCTGGATCTTCACACATACCCTCCTAGTTATATTCTAAAAGAAGGTTCCAATAACCATCTTATCCTTTCCACTTTTGTCTATTACCTTCTTCTTCATTTTTACCTCAAAGCACCACCATTAAAGCTTGAAATCCACATGGTTCCAAGCTTAATTGTGATGTTTGTTAGGTTTTTATTCAAGGATTGTTAAAAATAAATTCTACAACGTTGTTTTAAGTTATTTCTTCTTAGAAATGCTTTAACAAACGAAAAAATAATTTAAAACTCCAAGATTCCTTGTTTCGAAAATCTGCAGACCGGTGAACACGGGGCCGTGCTCAATGAGCACGGGACCGTGTCCGAGGTTACTGTTTCATTAAAATGAACTCTTTTCAGTTTATTTTCATTGAATGTCAAGCCAAAACAGTGGAACTTCATCAGCACATTCCCGAGACAGTCGAAGAGAACGTAGATCTTCAATCGAAGCAACTCTCGTATGTCACACCCTGGCTTTGCGGAAGCGTGGGTTTATTTGGTGTGACTTCTTAATACCATAGCTTAATCACAACAAAGCTATATGAAAGTAAAACCATGATGATCATCCATTACTTCAAGTTTTAAAAGTAAAATACGACAACATTGTTTTAGAGTTGACACATGCAACGAGTTTACAACACAACATAATAAAAATCTTGTTCATAAGACACAACCACAAAACATGAAATAGACACAGTTTGGACCTGTGACTCGTCCAGGACAAAGTCACAACCCTTAAACTCGGATGACATCACTTCTCCTACGCAGCTTAATACCCTTGCATACTTAGCCAGATCCGTTAATTTCCTGAAATACATGTAAGTTGAAAAATCAACATAAAGTTGAGCGAGTTCATGTGAAAGTGAGTATGTAAAACCTTTGTAAGTATAAATTCCCTGGTATGTAGCAAATAAGGAAATAAAGAGATCACCAATGGTTTGCAAGGCCATTGATATGTGTGAAGTGCAGTAGGAAGACTCAAACCTAGCAGATTTTTGTGTCGGGCTCAAAGTCACCCCGAGGTCCGTTCTGTTTGGCCTGGAGTTGGGCTCGCTACACCCAGATACATCTACCGCTACTGACCCTCGGTCCTACAATGGGGATTAATGGCCTCCAGTTTCAGCCTACTCACTCACATGATCTAAGTAGTAACCCTCCTTACGCTAACCATACCATGTAAAAAGTATCCGTAATCATAGTAACATGTATTTCACCCCCGAAGTATAAAAACTGAAAACAATTAAGAGAAAAGGGGGACATGAACTCACAGAAGTGCGTCTCGAAATAGTATCTCCCAATCAACCTGCTCCGTGACGACCTACACGTACTAACTTCTATTAGACGGACGGCCGTGCCTTGGCTTAAGGTTTAAGTTTTTGGGAAATAGTTAGGTAACTATTTCGTATTTCCACTTCTTAATTATTTAATAATTATCTTCCTTCCCAAGGATGGGGGTTTTAATACATGTGCGTTTTTATAAATCCAAAAATATATTATTAAGTCTCACTTAATAAAATATATTTTTATTCATTTGTCTAAAATATTCTATCTCCAAAATATACATATTTTTCCCAAAAATATTATATTTTATTCCATACGATTTCCAAAATAATACTTTTATCAAAATATGCATTCAAAAGTATTTTTCCGAAAATACATAAGTTACATTTAAAGTTCGGGTGGTAATAATAATACCGGTGTAACTTAGATATTTATTTGTGAAGGCGTTGGTATTATTTTGGAGTCGTTACTTTTTAGTGTATACGAGTTATATTATTTTTACCCTAAAAATAATATATGTGTATTTCACAAAATAATCATAAAATCACACATGCGTTTTGCTATGGAATATATATATATATATATATAACAAGTTTTACTTACGAAAATCCACCTCCAATACTTGGTTATTTTGTAATAAAAATCATGGCGAAGTTTGTTTGGAAAACTAGTCAAAAATATATTCATAAACACTTGTCACCAAAAATATTTTCCAAGTGTTATATTTCTGGAAAAATTTCGCCAGAGTTTCCTCTATAACTAGAGGTGGCCACGCTTACGAGCGTATCATTTTCTTTTAAAAATTCAACCAACAACTTTTCCAAACATCAATATTAAATGTTCAAACATCAACTAGTCAAAAATAAGTATAGATCGCAAACACATGAACTTGTAAGTCGTATAACATTGTGTTGTAACCTTCCAACATTTTTAGTAGATCTTTCTATCTTTAAAAATGAATTGGTTTCTTGAAAAACTTTATTTTTAAAGAAGATGTAACTTTACAACTTCTAGTCCAAAAATTACGAAACTATTCCTTTGTTAAATCCTTTTGTCACACAAGTGTTTACACACTTGTTTGCTCACAAAAATGCTTTTAGTTCATGAAAGATCCGGCTTTTAACATGATTTGCCTCTTACACTTGGTTCTTCGAAAATACCACTTGTAGATCTTTAGATCTACTAGTTTAGAACTCCATTTTACAAGAAAAATCATTTTTACACAAGTTCATGTTTATGCGTGGAAAGGTTCATCATCTTGTATCTTCTACACTTTACATATTGCTAGTTCATGTTCCATGAACATGACCTAGCATGGTTAGATGACGATCCGTCCCACTACTAGCAACCAACAACATAAAATAATCACAACTAAACAAGTTTCATAAGATTTACACCACTAGTTTTTCTTTAACCAACTAGTTCATCATACTTTCAAGACTTTATTTTTTTATCTTTAGTGTTCATGATTTTTATCCGTTAAATCTCTTATTAACCACTTTAAACATGAACAAGAGAGTGTTTAGAATCACTTACAACTAGCTCAAGCCTAGGGAAGAATCAAAGCGAAAACAAGGTGGATAAAAGCAACGTAGTGAGGTCCTTGAGATTCCGAAAGCACCGAGCCTCCTTGTGTTTGACCTTTCACCTTTGGATGTATGTAAAATAGCAAGATCGAAATTTGAAGATGATGGTGGGTGGGTGGGAACTCTCGGCCGAACACAAGAGGGGAAGAGAAGAAAGAAATTTTTTTTGAAGTTTTGAAGTAAGTGGAGTGTGATCCTTAGGTTATATTTATAAACCATCCATCTTAATTATCCATGGTATAATATGTAAGCTTGATTCTAGACAATCATGAAATAAAATAATCAAAAATGGGTGGGGTATGTCCCCTTGGGGAAACCGATCGGTTCATGGGGGGGGGGGGGGGTTATTTAGTTTGATTTCAATGATATGGTTAAGTACTAGTTAGTTTAGTTAAGTACTTAAAATAGGTTATTAGTGTGTTGTGTAATATAACGGGTGTTAGGGTGTTCAGGGACCCTAACTAGCTTAGAAAAGGATAAACAACGTCATTGACAAAATTTTTATGTTCTGGGTAGAGTCCGGTTGTTCGGTTGGATATCAATCCGTTAAAGTGCTAAATAAGCATTTAAAGTGTCTTTAATATTATTTTTTTAGTGACACCATGAATTCCCGACACTTTGGAAAGTGTCTAGTATTATTTTCCCATGTTTTTGCACTTTACTAGTTAACTTAAATGCTGAGTTTTTGTAATAAAGTGCAGAATTTTATACTTAACACATGTTTTAGGCGCATCCGGTCTCTATAACTATCACCTAGTTACGCAGTTCTACAATCCTCACCTCCCTACACTCTTTACTAGTGTAGTAATCTATTCCCGACTCATACTGGCCTTAGAGACAATGTCTGTCTAGTGCTGGCATTGTCAGCATGTTTACTGGGTATTCCGTATAGTGTGCTCACTGTGCTTTTGTGCATCAAGGTTGTCACTAATGTTTGTGTGTAAATAATAGAGTGACAGTATAAAAATGTGATGCATGAGTATGTATGTATTAGAAATCCAGAAGCAGTTTAACCACAGTTGTGAGCAAGCACAGTAATTAAGCGTTAATTAAATATTAATTAATTCGTACGGATACCTGGTTTGGTGAGGGTTGTCACATTCTCCCCCTGTTAAAGAAATTTTGTCCCGAAATTTTAGGCTCTGCTTCTAGTTGCAGGGGTCTTAGGAAATAAATGGGGTATTTCTCCTTCATACGGTCCTCACGTTCCCACGTGAATTCAGGTCCATGCCTTGCATTCCATCGAACTTTGACGAGTTTGACACTGCTCCTGCGCATTTTGTTAATTTTCCAATCTGTGACCTCAACAGGTTCTTCAGTGAAGTGGAGCGTGTCGTCGATATGAACTTCGTCAGCAGGAATGATCACTGTCTCTTGTGTTAGACTCTTTCTCAAATTTGATACATGGAATGTATCGTGAACACCATTTAGTTCAGCAGGTAGGTCCAACTTGTAGGCAACAAGCCCAATCCTTTGCAGGATTCTGAAAGGGCCAACATAACGCGGATTCAACTTCCCACGCTTTCTGAAGCGTGCCACACCCTTCCAGCAATAAAACCATATCCCCAACTTGAAATTCCAAAGGTTTCCGCTTTGGATCTGCATAGGCTTTCTGTCTGTCGCGAGCCGGCTCGATGCGTTTTCGAATCTGCGCAATCTTGTCTGTCGTCTCTTGGACTATTTCGGGACCAACAAGCTGCCTATCACCTGCATCAGCCCAGCATAGTGGTGATCGACACTTGCGTCCGTAAAGAGCTTCAAATGGCGCGACTCCAATACTGGTGTGGTAGTTGTTATTGTACGAAAACACGACCAATGGTAAATGATTATCCCAGCTACCACCCAAATCCATTACACATGCTCTCAACATATCTTCCAAAGTCTGAATTGTTCCTTCACTTTGGCCATCAGTTGCGGATGAAATGCAGTGCTCAGATTTAACTGTGAGCCAAAAGCTTCTTGGAAGGATTGCCAAATCCTTGATATGAAACGTCCATCTCTATCAGAGATGATCGAGAGAGGCACTCCATGACGTGCAACGATCTCTCGCATGTATATTTCCGCAAGTTTACTCGTGTTGTCCTTTTCTTTGATTGGTAAGAAATGTGCGGACTTTGTTAGGCGGTCTACTATCACCCAAATCATATCATGGCCTCTGGGTGTCTTTGGCAGCTTTGTTATGAAATCCATTGAGATTTGTTCCCATTTCCACTTGGGAATTTCAGGTTGCTGCAGAAGTCCTGAAGGCTTCTGGTATTCAGCTTTTACCTTGGCGCACGTTAAACACTTGCTAACATAAACAACAACATCGCCTTTCAACCTAGGCCACCAATAATAATCCTTAAGATTTTGGTACATCTTATCCGCTGCTGGATGGATAGAGTACCGTGATTTGTGAGCTTCATCAAAGATAACTTTTCTCAAATCACCAAACAGAGGAACCCAAATCCTTTTCATGAAGCATAGCGTTCCTTCCTCATTTGGCACTAATTGCTTCTCCATCCCACAGAGATATTCCTTTTCAATGTTCCTTTCTTTCAAAGCTTCTCTTTGTGCGGCACGAATGTGCAAAGCGAGATCCGTCTGGACGATCAATTCCAAAGCCCTAACCCTTATGGGCTTAATCCTTTCTTTTCGACTCAGGGCATCAGCGACCACATTCGCTTTCCCTGGATGATATTTGATCTCGCAGTCGTAATCGTTCAATAATTCGACCCAACATCTTTGCCTCATATTAAGCTCTTTCTGGTCGAATATGTGCTGCAGACTCTTATGATCCGTAAAGATTGTACACTTTGTACCATACAAATAATGTCTCCAGATTTTCAGCGCAAATACCACTGCGCCTAGCTCCAAATCATGCGTGGTATAGTTCTTTTCATGAACTTGCAATTGGCGTGAAGTGTAAGCTACAACTTTCTGGCGTTGCATAAACACGCAACCCAATCCTTGACGCGAGGTGTCACAGTATACCACGAAATCATCAGTTCCTTCTAGTAGCGCTAAGATCGGCGCATTGCAAAGCTTGTCTTTCAGTAACTGGAATGCTTCTTCCTGTTTGATTCCCCAATCAAACTTCTTATCCTTCTGTGTGAGGATGGTCAATGGTTGAGCGATCTTTGAAAAATCCTCAATAAATCTTCGATAGTAGCCAGCCAAACCTAAGAATTGTCGAATCTCGGTTGGCGTCTTTGGGGTCTCCCAATTCTTGATCGCTTCGATCTTTGTGGGGTCCATGTGAATCCCATCTCCATTCACCACATGTCCAAGGAATTGGACTTCGCGTAGCCAAAACTCGCACTTCGAGAATTTGGCATACAACTTTTCCTTTTCAGCAACTCCAAAATAGCTCTTAGATGTTGTTCGTGCTCGTCCTTTGTCTTTGAGTAAATCAAAATGTCGTCAATAAATACGATCACAAACTTGTCCAAGTACGGCTTGCAGACTCGGTTCATTAGGTCCATGAAAACTGCAGGTGCGTTCGTCAACCCAAACGGCATAACTAGGAACTCGTAGTGTCCATAGCGAGTTCTGAAAGCGGTTCTAGGAATACTTTCCTCTTGTATTCTCAGCTGATGGTAACCAGATCACAAATCGACCTTCGAGTAGTAGCTTGAACCTTGCAGTTGGTCGAAAAGATCATCGATTCTCGGCAAAGGGTATCTGTTCTTGATAGTCAACTTATTAAGCTCGCGGTAGTCTATACACATACGAAAACTACCATCCTTCTTCTTAACGAACAGTACTGGAGCTCCCCAAGGTGAGAAGCTTGGCCTGATGAATCCTTTATCCAATAGCTCTAGGAGTTGTGTCGACAACTCCTGCATCTCTGATGGCGCAAGTCTATAAGGTGCCTTGGCTACAGGCGCGGCACCTGGAACCAAATCAATGTGGAACTCAACTTGCCTTTGAGGCGGTAATCCTGGCAAGTCTTCTGGAAAGACTTCCTGATATTCCTTGACGACTGGAATATCTTCAATCTTTGGTTCAGCAGATTCCTTGTCCACGATGTGTGCCAAGAATGCAACACATCCCTTCTTCAAGCACTTTCTAGCTTTCAGGCAGTTAATAATTCTTAGTGGCGTATCTTGCTTCTCTCCATGCACTATGATCGTTTCTTCATCCGTCAGTGGGATGCAGATGGTCTTCTCATGGCAAACGATCTCGGCTTTGTTACTCGATAGCCAATCCATTCCCACTACCACATCAAAGCTACCCAACTCGATAGGTAGTAAGTCTAGCGTAAACTCGTGCCCTCCTAGTTCAATCACACATCCTCGGACAACTTCACTGGTCTCAACTAGTTTCCCATTCGCCAATTCGATCGAGTACGGAACGTCTAACTTACTAGGCGTCAATCCAAGTATAATCTTAAATTCTAATGACATGAAACTATAATCCGCACCAGTATCAAACAAAACGGATGCAAAGCGTTGGTTTATAGGGAACGTACCAATAACAACATTGGGATCCTGGCGCGCTTCCCTCGCCTCAATGTTAAACACTCTTCCGCGGGCTTGATTCAATCCTTGGCAGTCCCTCTTAAAGTGCCCAATGTCACCGCAGTTAAAACAACCCAATTTTTTACCATTACCTCCTCCGTTCCCCGCTTGATTGTTGTCTTGATTTCGATTCGCGTCCCCAGCTTGATTTGCATTGTTCCCTCGATTTCCATTGCCTCCATTATTCCTTTGTGGGCGATTTCCATTACCACCACGATTATTGTTCCTACTACCAAAACCTCCTTGGCCTCCCCGGCCAGCACTAGCCCAGCAAGAATCCTTCAAGTGGCCAACTTTTCCACAAGCTTCACATACTTTTGGCCCACACCGGCCAGAATGATGATGTTGGCGGGAGTTACACTTGGGCAGTGAACCCGTATAGCCTTTTCCTTTCTTCCCAGTACCGGTTGCAGCTTGGACCGGTGTGCTTGATTCTCCTTTCTTGCCAACACCGCTAGTTCCCTGCTTGAAGTTCGAAAATTTCCTCTTATTCTCACCAGACGACTCTACGTGAGTCTCTTTCTTCTTTGGCTCAACATTCAAAAACTTGTTCAGGCGGATGGCTTCCTTAGTAAGAGCCACGCTTAGATCGATGGCCTCTGTGATTGTTGCAGGCTTGGAAGTAGTGACCATACTCATGATCTGTGGAGCTAAACCCCAAATAAAGCGCTCGATCCGTTTGAATTCTGGTGTGACCATGTACGGCACAACGTGGGATAAATCATGAAATCTTTGGACGTATTCCGCAATCTTGGGACCATCCATCCTTAAATGCCATAACTCAGTCTCCAACCTTTGTATCTTAGCACGAGAACAATACTTCCTTCGCATCAACTCCTTTAACTCAGCCCATGTCAACGCGTAAGCAGCAGCTTCTCCCAAAGTCTGCACTTGTAAGTTCCACCATGATAGGGCTCCATCCAAAAATAGCCCAGAAATGTAAGTCACTTGTTGATCTGGAGCACATTTGCTCATTCTTAAGACTGAGTCTGTTTTCTCAGCCCACCTCACGAATGCTACAGCACCTCCGGTGCCGTCGAAGTTAACGGGCTTGCAATCGAGGAACTGTTTGTATGTGCACCCTGCACATACATTTGAATATACAAATTGTATTAGCAGACATGCTACAATGTCCAATTGTGTCGTAAAATGTCTCAACGACTTAACATTACCATGTGGTGGATTGTTATTGCCGTTATTGTTTGAATTGCTCCCGCTGGTTCCTCCCTGTGAGGCTGCATACTGCACTATGGCGGCAGCAATGATTCCTTGAAGTTCTGCCTCGTTGGCAGGCATACGCGTCTGGCGTCTTGGAGGCATCTTCTAAAAGATGTTTCACATAGGTCAGGTCATAGTAAGTAAAGTGTACGTATGTATTCAACAATATCAACACATAACATCTCATGTTATAAATAAATCAACCACATCACATATAATGAGAATACTGCGATTGCGCTGTCATAAATCAAGACCACAATGTAAGGTTTACAAGCTCATAACTATATCATACATCATCAGTGACTAAGGGCCACATCGCCCTAGTCCAAACTATCTAGTCAGAGATAACAGCAACAAATATACAAAACATCAAAAGTCATAATCGTCCAAAATTCGGTCTCCAAAAAGCTGTGTAGTCTGCACAATCGCGGTCGTCTCACCAAAAGTCTACCCGTGTCGTACAAAAAGGCCTATGCTGATGGCGGTGGAGGAGGGGGAAAACGAGAAAAGAGTAAACGTCGCATATGAAGCCAGTCCTCCTCCATAGCGCGATGAGAGCGCATCAAGTATGCTATCTGCTGCTCAGGAGTCCAAAAACGAGCGGCATAGTCGGGTGAAAGTGGACGCGGAGGGTGTGATACTGCAGGTGGAGTCTGGCAATGACACGGTGGTCACTGAGCTCTCTCCAGCTCCTGTACGCGACGGGCCAGCGCCTCCTGCTGTATCATGAAAGATATGAGAATCTCCTCCGTAGAATACCCCACGTGGTATTGGTGATACGGGTCAGATGGTGGCATAATGGGGGGCGTAGTCCAGAGGAATGGCTCACTAGATGGAGCGATGGATGGTACAGTAAATGGTGCAACAGTGGGAACAACAGTGGGATGAGGAATCTGGGGTACAAACTGATCTCCTCCTGACACGAAAGGTGTATGACCAAACGGATGTCGTGACGAACCCTCCCCAGGACGGGGTGGAGGTATGTCCTGGAGATAGGTGATCGGAAGATCTGTGCGGAGAGCGTCTGGGGTGTGTGAGGGAATCAAGGGAACATCAATGGGAGCTGAAACAGGGGCTGAAATGGGTGCCACAGGGGGTGTAACAGGCACCACGAAAGGTGGGAAATCATCATCATCATCTATCCACCCGTTGTGGGTGTGAGCGTATCGTGGATCAATATGGGTCGGAAAAGGTGCACGGTCGAACAGCACCGGCATAGGATCAGGAAGTGGGGCGACAATAGGATCCTCTAACAAATGTGGAGCATCAACATGAGCATCGACAGCATGATCATCCACCAATAGCGGAGCAACAACAGGATGATCATCAACAGGTATATCATCAATAAAAGGGGCAACAACAGGTGCATCGGCATGAACAGGGTCATGCTCTAATGCCGGGTCAGGAGCGACAACTGGCTCAGGGGCCACAGCAGGCTCCGGATCAATAAACTCCATCTCAAAATCAGCTGGATCAGCAAATAAGGGATCGACAGGGGCTACAGGATCCTCCAGGGCTAGTCTAAGTGTATGAACTCAATATCCTGGTCAGGATCAAAACCAGAGGGAAACACGGAATCATCATCAACATTGTGATCAAACTCAAAGTCATGTGTAGGTGCAGCTGATGACGCCATATCAGGGTCGGCGTCGTGTGAGTGGTGCTGCACTCCCTGTGTATGCAAGGATGCGGACGCCACAGACTCAAATGAGTCTGGGACAGGTGAATGAACAGGGGCCTCCCCTGCAGGAGCGTCAACAATGAGTAGAATATCATCAGCAGCAATAGGGGCCTGACCCTCAAGGTCATCCTCAAGTGGGCCCTCCTCAAATAAATCGACGTCGTCGTCGGAAACATCATCAAGTGGCATATCAACAACGGGATAAGCGGCAAGGGGCACAGGAGTAGGGATCACCACGAGTGGTAAATCCCCAGCGAGATGGCCATCAGCAGGCTCTGCTATGACATCAGGCATCGCAAAGGGCTGGAAGTCATCATCGTCTGTGCTGGTAGTATCGGAAGTGTACACCTCGTGCTCCGATGAAACTATGTCGTCTGATACTATGGCCATGGGATCTGTAGTGTCTGACTCTCCAGTACCTGATGAAGGCATGACGTCTGTAACACAAACACACACATGCACAAATAATCAATCATATAATCAAATAAACATGTTAGTCACCAATAAGCAAACAAGTAATCATCCTAGTCTACCCTAGACTATCCTCTCAGTCTCCCCGACTGAACTTCCTAGTCTCTCAGACTACTCCCTCAGTCTCTCAGACTGATCCTCCTAGTCCCACTAGACTACTCTCTCAGCCTCTCAGACTGAGCCTCCTAGTCCCACTAGACTACTCCCTCAGCCTCTCAGACTGAGCCTCCTAGTCCCACTAGACTACTCCCTCAGCCTCTCAGACAGAGCCATAACTAACAAATAAAATGTGCTCACTCTTTTGTTTGTAAAAATGTTTTGCACTCTGGATCTGGACGTAGCGTATGCAATGTAAAAATGTTTTCGTGAGAGCCCTAGTGATCATAGTCTAGACTAGAGAAAGAATCCTAGTTCGCTATGATTAAGGCTCTGATACCAAGCTGTCACACCCAGGCTTTGCGGAAGTGTGGGTTTATTTGGTGTGACTTCTTAATACCATAGCTTAATCACAACAAAGCTATATGAAAGTAAAACCATGATGATCATCCATTACATCAAGTTTTAAAAGTAAAATACGAGAACATTGTTTTAGAGTTGACACATGCAACGAGTTTACAACACAATATAATAAAAATCTTGTTCATAAGACACAACCACAAAACATGAAATAGACACAATTTAGGACTTGTGACTTGTCCAGGAAAAAGTCACAACCCTTAAACTCGGATGACATCACTTCTCCTACGCAGCTTAATACCCTTGCATACTTAGCCAGATCCGTTAATTTCCTGAAATACATGTAAGTTGAAAAATCAACATAAAGTTGAGCGAGTTCATGTGAAAGTGAGTATGTAAAACCTTTGTAAGTATAAAATCCCTGGTATGTAGCAAATAAGGAAATAAAGAGATCACCAATGGTTTGCAAGGCCATTGATATGTGTGAAGTGCAGTAGGAAGACTCAAACCTAGCAGATTTTTGTGTCGGGCTCAAAGTCACCCCGAGGTCCGTTCTGTTGGGCCTGGAGTTGGGCTCGCTACACCCAGATAATTCTACCGCTACTGACCCTCGGTCCTACAATGAGGATTAATGGCCTCCAGTTTCAGCCTACTCACTCACATGATCTAAGTAGTAACCCTCCTTACGCTAACCATACCATGTAAAAAGTATTCGTAATCATAGTAACATGTATTTCACCCCCGAAGTATAAAAACTGAAAACAGTTAAGAGAAAAGGGGGACATGAACTCACAGAAGTGCGTCTCGAAATAGTATCTCCCAATCAACCTGCTGCGTGATGACCTACACGTACTAACTTCTATTAGACGGACGGCCGTGCCTTGGCTTAAGGTTTAAGTTTTTGGGAAATAGTTAGGTAACTATTTCGTATTTCCACTTCTTAATTATTTAATAATTATCTTCCTTCCCAAGGATGGGGGTTTTAATACATGTGCGTTTTTATAAATCCAAAAATATATTATTAAGTATCACTTAATAAAATATATTTTTATTCATTTGTCTAAAATATTCAATCTCCAAAATATACATATTTTTTCCCAAAAATATTATATTTTATTCCATACGATTTCCAAAATAATACTTTTATCAAAATATGCATTCAAGAGTATTTTTCCGAAAATACATAAGTTACATTTAAAGTTCGGGTGGTAATAATAATACTGGTGTAACTTAGATATTTATTTGTGAAGGCGTTGGTATTATTTTGGAGTCGTTACTTTTTAGTGTTTACGGGTTATATTATTTTTACCCTAAAAATAATATATGTGTATTTCACAAAATAATCATAAAATCACACAAGCGTTTTGCTATGGAATATATATATTCTGAATATATATATATATATATATATATATATATAACAAGTTTTACTTACGAAAATCCACCTCCGACACTTGGTTATTTTGTAATAAAAATCATGGCGAAGTTTGTTTGGAAAACTAGTAAAAAATATATTCATAAACACTTGTCACCAAAAATATTTTCCAAGTGTTATATTTCTGGAAAATTTTCGCCAGAGTTTCCTTTGTAACTGGAGGTGGCCACGCTTACGAGCGTATCATTTTCTTTTAAAAATTCAACCAACAACTTTTCCAAACATCAATATTCAATATTCAAACATCAACTAGTAAAAAATAAGTATAGATCGCAAACACATGAACTTGTAAGTCATATAACATTGTGTTGTAACCTTCCAACATTTTTAGTAGATCTTTCTATCTTTAAAAATGAATCGGTTTCTTGAAAAACTTTATTTTTAAAGAAGATGTAACTTTACAACTTCTAGTCCAAAAATTACGAAACTATTCCTTTGTTAAATCCTTTTGTCACACAAGTGTTTACACACTTGTTTGCTCACAAAAATGCTTTTAGTTCATGAAAGATCCGACTTTTTAACATGATTTGCCCCTTACACTTGGTTCTTCGAAAATACCACTTGTAGATCTTCAGATCTACTAGTTTAGAACTCCATTTTACAAGAAAAATCATTTTTACACAAGTTCATGTTTATGTGTGGAAAGGTTCATCATCTTGTATCTTCTACACTTTACATATTGCTAGTTCATGTTCCATGAACATGATCTAGCATGGTTAGATGACGATCCGTTCCACTACTAGCAACCAACAACATAAAATAATCACAACTAAACAAGTTTCATAAGATTTACACCACTAGTGTTTCTTTAACCAACTAGTTCATCATACTTTCAAGACTTTATGTTTTGATCTTTAGTGTTCATGACTTTTATCCGTTAAATCTCTTATTAACCACTTTAAACATGAACAAGAGAGTGTTTAGAAGCAATTACAACTAGCTCAAGGCTAGGGAAGAATCAAAGCGAAAACAAGGTGGATAAAAGCAACGTAGTGAGGTCCTTGAGATTCCGAAAGCACCGAGCCTCCTTGTGTGTGACCTTTCACCTTTGGATGTATGTAAAATAGCAAGATCGAAATTTGAAGATGATGGTGGGTGGGTGGGAACTCTCGGCCGAACACAAGAGGGGAAGAGAAGAAAGAAATTTTTGTTGAAGTGTTGAAGTAAGTGGAGTGTGATCCATAGGTTATATTTATAAACCATCCATCTTAATTATCCATGGTATAATATGTAAGCTTGATTCTAGACAATCATGGAATAAAATAATAAAAAATGGGTGGGGTATGTCCCCTTGGGGAAACCGATCGGTTCATGGGGGGGGGGGGTTATTTAGTTTGATTTCAATGATATGGTTAAGTACTAGTTAGTTTAGTTAAGTACTTAAAATAGGTTATTAGTGTGTTGTGTAATATAACGGGTGTTAGGGTGTTCGGGGACCCTAACTGGCTCAGAAAAGGATAAACAATGTCATTGACAAAATTTTTATATTCCGGGTAGAGTCCGGTTGTTCGGTTGGATATCAATCCGTTAAAGTGCTAAATAAGCATTTAAAGTGTCTTTAATATTATTTTTTTAGTGACACCATGAATTCCCGACACTTTGGAAAGTGTCTATTATTATTTTCCCATGTTTCTGCACTTTACTAGTTAACTTAAATGCTGAGTTTTTGTAATAAAGTGCAGAATTTTATACTTAACACATGTTTTAGGCACATCCGGTCACTATAACTATCACCTAGTGACGCGGTTCTACAATCCTCACCTCTCTACACTCTTTACTAGTGTAGTATCTATTCCCGGCTCATACTGGCCTTAGAGACAATGTATGTCTAGTGCTGGCATTGTCAGCATGTTTACTGGGTATTCCGTATAGTGTGCTCACTGTGCTTTTGTGCATCAAGGTTGTCACTAATGTTTGTGTGTAAATAATAGAGTGACAGTATAAAAATGTGATGCATGAGTATGTATGTATCAGATATCAAGAAGCAGTTTAACCACAGTTGTGAGCAAGCACAGTAATTAAGCATTAATTAAATATTAATTAATTCGTACGGATACCTGGTTTGGTAAGGGTTGTCATATCGTACGCTATGTTATGGCTTTACGCAAAGCTCTCGATGAGATGATATCAGTAGAGGAGATCCTGATTGACCGTATAAATTAGCTTACGGTGGGGTTGGAAACAGTTTTCAAGAAATCAACCTCTTGCACCAGAGGTTGAACATTCTTATGACACCTCCCATTGGAACCTAGCACTTGGAGTCAATAATCCCACCAGATGGGATGACATCCCCGCGGAACCCCCTCTCGATAAATTGCAAGAAGTCCCGGTGGAAGTTACGCCCCCACAAACTGATGCCAATGAGCTCGCCTTTCTTCTCCCTAGGGAGATAGAAGAATGGCTTGCCGACGTGTGAGGGACCCATATCCTGAGGAAGAAGTTCTTCGAGCCGCATCTAACCGAGAGAATTATCTTTTCGGAAATTTTGCTAATAAAATAAACTTTAGGCTAGAACTTCTTGGTTTAGACTTCTTATGTTTTCTGACCTATTTATCTAGAATTTTAATTCATTAGGAATATTATGTAACTTTCTCTATCAAATGAATGATGGTTTATAAATTATTTGATGTTTGGATGACGTTGTAATGGGTAAAACACGCTCGGGGTGGTGAAGGATACTAAGGGAAACTTGAACCATCACCCCATGCACAAAAACAGAGCATCCCGCAAATTTTTCTTCATTACAGCAAGTTCAGCACGGGCCGTGCCCAGCCAACACGGCCCCGTGCTGAACCATCTGTAGAAATCGCCCAGTTCAGGTAACTGGACACAGGGCGTGTTCGCTGAACACGCCCCCGTGCCCAGGCTTCTGTTTCTTTTTAGTGATTTCTGATACTGGTAACTTGAACACGGGGCCGTGCCCGGACACCACGGGCCTGTGTCCAGATGCCCAGTAACATGAAAATTGTTTTTAAACACACTTTTACACATTTAATCAAACTAAAAACTTATTTTTGGGACACATTGAGGACAATGTGTAATTTAAGTCTGTGGGGATGCTAAAACCTTGAATTTTGCAAGTCCTATTTACAAGCTTTACACAAAACTCTATTGGAACCGCTAAACACCCCAATTTTTTTCAAAATCTTTTCATTTTTTTTGCTTATCTTGGTTTAATTTGGGGATTTCAAGTTCTAAAAAGGTTATATTTTTACAAATTTACAACCAATAGCGTCATGATAAGAAGAACCAACATAAGAAAAATATGAAGCGGCATGACAAACCTAGTTAAAATTTGACTATATATACTTGATCACATAAAAACCCATTCCCACAAAAAGTGAGTTTTGAGCCTTTATTGAGCATATAAATATACATCTTTAAACTAAATGCTCATTTTTCGTTTCTTGTGTGAATAGCCGCTTGGTTTTTACAACTCTAGAACTTGCCACGACAATACATTCCCGGTCCTTACCAACTTAAACCCAAGTAAGTAAATGATGGAGACATTAGGACTAACCCTTTTTATTTCAACACCATTTTTTTTTACCACCTACCCAAAATCCTCCTAGTTAACCCCTTTGAGCCAAAACCTTTTCATTTCTTAACCCAAAACAAACATCATTTTTACCCACCAAAACCCTTTTTCATTTTTAACCCTTTATTTTAGTAACAAAGCTCGGTTTTCTTGTGACTTCCTTAAAAAAAAAAGAAAGAAAATGAAGTTAGCAATAATCAAACAAAGCTCATAAAAAAGAAGGCTTGTTTGAATAATGCTTCATTGAAATAAAAAGCCACAAAAACAAAATGTTTTACGAAAACCGACGCTTTTTACGCCTTTCGCCCTTTTCTACTAACCACTAACCCAACCACCTACCTTTAACCCAAGCCTAACCCTTCCCCCAAAAAGTCCTCTTGATATTTACAAAGGTGTATAGTTAAAAAGGAGGAGGATTGATTGCTTGGCAAGCATATGGTAGAAGTAAGTTCCATGCCGCTCTCGAGTGTTTCACAAAAATACATCTTCGGCCGAGTGTTGAGTGATTCCCTGTGAGGTATGTGAACTTGTATATAAATGGAATTTTAAAGAGGCATGTTATGCCCTAATACGTAATTTATCTTGTGTAATGTTCTAAATAAATCATGACGAATCGGATTGTAAATAAAATAAAAATAAAACATAATAAAGAATCTTGGAATCCCGACACTCTATGACAAGCCCAAAAACCTTCTCTTCTACCCATTCCATTTGAGAATGTAAGCCACATTATAAAGAGTTTTGCTTGTGGATAAGCAAAGATTCAAGTGTGGGGGTATTTGATGTGTGCAAAATGCAACATATAAATTACATCAAATGTGGCATAAAACTAACCCTTTTTAGTACTAATGTTGGAAAAAGTGCGTTTTTGTCTTCCTTTTGTATTTTCAGGACTAAATGAGCTCAAATGAACAAAAGAAGCAAAAATACTGCAAAATCTAACAATAATACAAGAAAATGAATAAAAGTGGCATGCCCGACCCCTCGACAGCATCTCTCCAAGAAAAAAACAAGATAACAGAAGGCTGAACACGCCCGTGCTCAGTGAGCACGGGGGCGTGCCAAGTGTCTGCAGAAAAGACAAAGCTGTAGAAGCTTCTATCAACCACCACGGGGCCGTGCCCAGCGGACACGGGGCCGTGGTCAATGCAAAGATTCACAGAATCTAGGCAAATCTTGATAGTACAGATACGCTTCTGCACACGGGGTCGTGCCCAGCGGACACGGGGGCGTGGTCAACTAATGCATACAAACTGCATTTAATGAAGAAAGAGAAGATGAGTGGACACGGGGCCGTGCCCAATGGACACGGGGCCGTGTCCGGGCTTCTGTGCATGCTATAAGTAGGGATGCTTGGCTCACTTGCAAACCATCCCTTGGCAAACCACCCCTCTCACACTACACCCACCCTCCACCATCATCACAACCCACATCCACCACCATCATCCATCATCCATCATAGAGTGTGTGTAGTAGTCTCGGGATCCAAGATTGATCGTAAGAATTCTTGACAATCAAAGGCAATGGTTGCCTAAGTCTCTTACATCACTTGGTGAAGACAAGCATTTAGTGTAATACTTTTTATTTTTAATCTTTTTGCACTTTTTATTTGGTTATGTATTAATGACTTTAATAACTAGTTTCTTATGTTGAAGGTGAATCTTCCTTATTGTTTGTCCGTGGTGTCTTGGCGTTATTTTACTGTCTATATAAAATAAAAGATTTACACCATTCATATCTCCACCGTCTATATGGAGATATGTTGGCTACCTGGTTGGGGGTTAAGGGAACGATTTGGTAAGAGTCTTGCCTTATTCAGTGTATAGATCCTGCAAGGACCTGGGTCAATTTTAGTAGGACCTCCTTCAATACCCACTGGTATTGGATGGCGGGAGTCCGAACTCATTGATCCCCTCATATTTAAACTACTATTAAAACTTTAACCCGGCTATTTAGGATTGTATCCCTGCTGACTCAAACTACTTAGCTGAGGGTAACGTCACCTTCAAAAGAGGGGCCTACCACATTATACATTAATAACTTAATTAATTATCTTTCAATAATCCAACCCTTTAGGATTGTATCCTTGCTGACTCAAACTACTGGGTTGAGGGTAACGTCACCTTCAAAAGAGGGGCCTACTACTATAACTAAGATAATCTCTTAAAAAGTTCAAAAGTGTGGAAATAATCAAAGGTTACACTAAAGGCGAGTCGGATCCAAGTGATTCATCTTGTCTATCTGTTTTTATTTTTATTCTTATTTTTCAGCATTTTTAGTTTTTATTTTCTATTTTAAAACCTTTTTCTAAACTTTTGATTTGATTAGACGTTGAGAATAAAACGGTATTAAAAGCTCTTGTGTCCTTGGACGACCTCGGTGTCTTACCAACACTATACTATGCTCACGATGGGTGCACTTGCCCATATGTGTGTTTAGTGTTAGTAAATATCATGTTTTATAAATTTAAAACTTGGCTAAAGTGTTAAAAAGGGCTTAAAATGTACAATAAAAACTGTACAACACTCACGCACATCAGTTCTTAAAGGGATGTATGGCCAAGGCTATCATGGGTTTCCACTTGCTTCAACGGTCATTGTAAAAGTTTGTGAAATCTTTGGAGTATTGTATTTATTGGATATTGTATATTGGATTTATGTACATTCCGATTCTTGCAAAATGTACCGAAAAAATAAGATTGCAGACCCTGTGGTGACTTAAAAACACTATTCTTATAGAAGTAAAGACGCGTGCGTGAATAATAATAATAAATTAAATGGTATTCTCTACCCTATTTCTATAACAAAATTTGATGGTATTATAACACCGATCTGGTTCTCAATAAAACCCTAGGCTCAATACGCCAAACGAAATACGGCTAAACCAAATCTACCACCATATTTTAAAAACAAATCTAGATGGAATTCTAGCTATTCGTCGCACTTACGCTTAAATGAAAGACTGTCGTTGAATTTTTTTTTTAAATTTGATATCATGTGTGTTACATAACTACAAAATTATTTATATTTATAATTTTGTTTGAGATTAAATCATTTACCAACAAAACAATTACCCAAGCAAACAATAAAACTAATTGAATTAAGAAGGATGCATTTAATAATAAAGATATGTTTATATATAAAAAGTTGAATATAATTGTAGTGCATTAAATAACAAAGATATATTTTTATATTGTGACGACTATAAATATCTTTGATATGCATATATTTTGAACCATACCATCTTATTCTCTACAACAGAGCTATTGAAATGTAGGGGGGGTAGTGCACGGTCCTCCCAACCGCCGGAGTGATCCCACTCCGGGAACCGCTACCCGACCAAGCTGGCTCCGCGGTGAATTCCCCTTGCCGAGTTCTTACCCTGGGCGACATATGCTACTCCCAAGACTCGAACCCGGTACCTCTAGGAAGAGGTGGGTGTCGGTGGCCAACTGGGCTACCCCAGTTGGTTAGAGCTATTGAAATGTAATTTTCTACTTAAGATGTTTTATTAACATTCTTTGAAAAGTAGATGGGTTAGTTCTTTATGCAAGAGAAATTTCTACAACATGTTGCTTTTCACAGGGTTCCATTATTTTTTCAAGTAAATCTTGGTGCTTTCTTAAAGCTTTGATGGTACACTATGAACAATCAACATGTTATGGAAAATTTCATCTTTTATATTTGAGGGCGAAAGGGTATTTATCGGTATGGATACATGAAAAAATTGGTATATTTTTCTCACAATTGCTACAAATTATATAACACATTGTTTCTTTACTATATTTGGCAAGAACGAAAATTTAGTTTTCGAATTACACACATGATAACTTTAATATATACCCACAAGTTTGTTAGTGACTGTTGGAAGACCAACGGTTTGAGAACAAGCTACATGCATAAAAGTACATTTTTTTGTGTTTTTCCTAACCACGCAGACATCACTAAATTTGTTTTATTGATTTAAATTATGCTATTTTAGTAATATAATGTAATAAAATAAACTTTAACTATAAGCATTATGTTTTCTAATTTCATTTAGTATTTTTGAGTTTGATTTGATTGATTACAGTTTTTGGCATTTTGATAAGCTTTCTTGGGAAGATTTTTCTTTTACATAATATAAGAAAGTGTTTAATTGTTTCTAACAACTCTTTATGACTACCGTATTTTGTTAAAATATTTCCTCCAATTTGTATATCTGGAATGGTCATACGTAATTTTTTGATTATCAACATTTGATCTATTAATATTTAATTAACTCTACTTTATTATTAAAAACATGACTAAAACACAAGAAATAAGATATCTTTTAAGCGTCGTATAAATTAAATTTTCATCCGTAAGTCTTTAAAGTCTACCTCTATAGAAAATATACGCTTTTAATGTTTTATGCATACTTTGATTACTACATTAACATAATGGAGAATTTATAACTAAAGAAACATGGATCATTTAAAAAACTCAACTTACATGAATGCAATCGTTAATGCAAGGATTTAAATTAAATTACTTACCATAGTAGGTGATAAACAATATGTAACCTTCTATCTTAAAAAGGTAGAATTAGATAACATGAGGACGTAACAAAGTAATATATCGACAGATGCTTACAATACATTTTCCGGTGTGCTATTAAAACACATACCTTATATTAAGGCAAAATAATAATCATTTAAAAAAATATATTGTTTTAGTAAATGGGATTCTTTATGTAGTCATTATTAAACGCCGCTATTTATTTTCTTGCGTCTTTCATATTTTATTGACCGGAAAGTGTGTTCCTAATAACTACACAATTATCATATCTTAAATGTTCTTAAAGGGATGTATGGAAAAGGCTATCATGGGTTTCTACTTGCTTCAACGGTCGTTGTAAAAGTTTGTGAAATCTTTGGAGTATTGTATTTATTGGATATTCTATATTGTATTTCTTTACATTCTGATTCTTGCAAAATGTACCGAAAAAATAAGATTGCAGACCCTGTGGTGACTAAAAAACACTATTCTTACAGAAGTAAAGATGCGTGTGTGAATAATAATAATAAATTAGATGTTATTATTTCTATAACAAAATTTGATGGTATTATAACACCGATCTGGTTCTCAATAAAACCGTAGGCTCATAACGCTAAACCAAATACGGCTAAACTAAATCTAGCACCATATTTTAAAAACAAATCTAGATGGAATTCTAGCTATTCATCGCATTTACGCTTAAATGAAAGACTGTCATAGAATTTTTTTAAACTTTGATATCATGTGTGTTACATAACTACAATATTATTTATATTTAAAATTTTATTTGAGATTAAATCATTTACCAAAAAACCAATTACCCAAGCAAACAATAAAACTAATTGAATTAATAATGGTGCATTTAATAATAAAGATATGTTTATATATAAAAAGTTGAATATAATTTTAGTGCATTAAATAACAAAGATATCATTTTATACTGTGACGACTATAAATATCTTTGATATGCATATGTTTTGAACCATACCATCTTATTCTCTATAACAGAGCTATTGAAATGTAATTTTCTACTTAAGATGTTTTATTAACATTCTTTGAAAAGTAGATGGGTTAGTTCTTTATGCAAGAGAAATTTCTACAACATGTTGCTTTTCATAGGGTTCCATTATTTATTCAAGTAAATCTTGGTGCTTTCTTAAAGCTTTGATGGTACACTATGACCAATCAACATGTTATGGAAAATTTCATCTTTTATATTTGAGGGCGAAAGGGTATTTATCAGTAAGGATACATAAAAAATTGTTATATTTTTCTCACAATTGCTACAAATTATATAGCACATTGTTTCTTTCCTATATTTGACAAGAACGAAAATTTAGTTATCGAATTACACACATGATAACTTTAATATATACCCACAAGTTTGTTAGTGATTGTCGTAAAACCAACGGTTTGAGAACAAGCTACATGCATAAAGATATATTTTTTGTGTTTTTCCTAATCACACACACATCACTAAATTTGTTTTGTTTATTTAAATTATGATATTTTAGTAATATAATGTAATAAAATAAATTTTAACTATAAGCATTATGTTTTCTAATTTCATTTAGTAATTTTGAGATTGATTTGAATTTTTTTACAGTTTTTTGGCATTTTGATAAGCTTTGTTGGGAAGATTTTTCTTTTACATAATATAAGAAAGTGTTTAATTGTTTCTAAAAACTCTTCATGACTACCATATTTTGTTAAAATATTTCCTCCAATTTGTATATCTGGAATGGTGATACGTAATTTGTTTATTATCAACATTAGATCTACTAATATTTAATCAACTCTACTTTACTATTAAAAACATGACTAAAACACAAGAAATAAGATGACTTTTAAGCGTCGTATAAATTAATTTTCAATCCGTAAGTCTTTAAAGTCTACCTCTATAGAAAATATACGCTTTTAATGTTTTATGCATACTTTGATTACTGCATTAACATAATGGAGAATTTATAACAAAAGAAACATAGATCATTTAAAAAAATCAACTTACATGAAGGCAATCCTTAATGCAAGGATTTAAATTAAATTACTTACCATATTAGGTGATAAACAATATGTAACCTTTTATCTTAAAAAGGTAGAATTAGATAGCATGAGGACGTAACAAAGTAATATATCCACAGATGCTTACAATACTTTTTCCGGTGTGCTATGAAAATACATACCTTATATTAACGCAAAATAATAATCATATCAAAAAATATATTGTTTCAGTAAATGGGATTCTCTATGTATTCATTATTAGACGCCGCAATTTATTTTCTGGCGTCTTCATATTTTATTGACCGGAAAGTGTGTTCCTAATAACTACACAATTATCATATCTTAAACGCTCTTAAAGGGATGTTTGGCCAAGGCTATCATGGGTTTCCACTTGCTTCAACGGTCATTGTAAAAGTGTGTGAAATCTTTGGAGTATTGTATTTATGGATATTGTATATTGTATTTCTGTACATTCCGATTCTTGCAAAATGTACCGAAAAAATAAGATTGCAGACCCTGTGGTGACTAAAAAACACAATTTTTACAGAAGTAAAGACGCGTGTGTGAATAATAAAAATAAATTAGATGGTATTCTCTACCCTATTTCTATAACAAAATTTGATGGTATTATAACACCGATCTGGTTCTCAACAAAACCCTAGCCTCATAACGCTAAACGAAATACGGCTAAACCAAATCTACCACCACATTTTAAAAACAAATCTAGATGGAATTCTAGCTATTCGTCGCATTTACGCTTAAATGAAAGACTACCGTAGAATTTTTTTTAAAATTTGATATCATGTGTGTTACATAACTACAATATTATTTATATTTATAATTGTATTTGAGATTAATTCGTTTATCAACAAAACAATTACCCAAGCAAACAATAAAACTAATTGAATTAAGAAGAGTGCATTTAATAATAAAGACATGTTTATATATAAAAAGTTGAATATAATTTTAGTGCTTTAAATAACAAAGATATCATTTTATACTGTGACGACAATTATAAATATCTTTGATATGCATATATTTTGAACCATACCATCTTATTCTCTACAACAGAGCTATTGAAATGTAATTTTCCACTTAAGACGTTTTTGTAACATTCTTTGAAAAGTAGATGGGTTAGTTCTTTATGCAAGAGAAATTTCTACAACATGTTGCTTTTCATAGGGTTCCATTATTTATTCAAGTAAATCTTGGTGCTTTCTTAAAGCTTTGATGGTACACTATGAACAATCAACATGTTATGGAAAATTTCATCTTTTATATTTGAGGGCGAAAGGGTATTTATCGGTAAGGATACATAAAAAAATTGTTATATTTTTCTCAAAATTGCTACAAATTATATAACACATTGTTTCTTTACTATATTTGACAAGAACGAAAATTTACTTTTCGAATTACACACATGATAACTTTAATATATACCAACAAGTTTGTTAGTGATTGTTGTAAAACCAACGGTTTGAGAACAAGCTACATGCATAAAGGTACATTTTTTGTGTTTTTCCTAACCACACACACATCACAAAATTTGTTTTATTGAATTAAATTATGCTATTTAACTAATATAATGTAATAAAATAAATTTTAACTATAAGCATTATGTTTTCTAATTTCATTTAGTAATTTTCAGTTTGATTTGATTTTTTTACAGTTTTTTGGCATTTTGATAAGCTTTGTTGGGAAGATTTTTCTTTTACATAATATAAGAAAGTGTTTAATTGTTTCTAAAAACTCTTTATGACTACCATATTTTGTTAAAATATTTCCTCCAATTTGTATATCTGGAATGGTGATACGTAATTTTATGATTATCAACATTACATCTACTAATATTTAATTAACTCTACTTTATTATTTAAAACATGACTAAAACACGAGAAATAAGATGGCTTTTAAGCGTCGTATAAATTAATTTTTAATCCGTAAGTCTTTAAAGTCTACCTCTATAGAAAATATACGCTTTTAATGTTTTATGCGTACTTTGATTACTGCATTAACATAATGGAGAATTTATAACAAAAGAAACATAGACCATTTAAAAAAAATCAACTTACACGAATGCAATCCTTAATGCAAGGATTTAAATTAAATTACTTACCATAGTAGGTGATAAACAATATGTAACCTTCTATCTTAAAAATGTAGAATTAGATAGCATGAGGACGTAACAAAGTAATAAATCGACAGATGCTTACAATACTTTTTCCGGTGTGCTATGAAAACACATACCTTATATTAAGGCAAAATAATAATCATATCAAAATATATATTGTTTTAGTAAATGGGATTCTCTATGTATTCATTATTAGACGCCGCAATTTATTTTCTGTATTTTATTGACCGGAAAGTGTGTTCCTAATAACTACACAATTATCATATCTTAAACACTCTTAAAGGGATGTTTGGCCAAGGCTATCATGGGTTTCCACTTGCTTCAACGGTCATTGTAAAAGTTTGTGAAATATTTGGAGTATTGTATTTATTGGATATTGTATATTGTATTTCTATACATTCTGATTCTTGCAAAATGTACCGAAAAAATAAGATTGCAGACCCTGTGGTGACTAAAAAACACAATTTTTACAGAAGTAAAGACGCGTGTGTGAATAATAAAAATAAATTAGATGGTATTCTCTACCCTATTTTTATAACAAAATTTGATAGTATTATAACACCGATCTGGTTCTCAATAAAACCCTAGCCTCATAACGCTAAACGAAATACGGCTAAACCAAATCTACCACCACATTTTAAAAACAAATCTAGATGGAATTCTAGCTATTCGTCGCATTTACGCTTAAATGAAAGACTGTCATAGAATTTTTTTAAAATTTGATATCATGTGTGTTACATAATTACAATATTATTTATATTTATAATTGTATTTGAGATTAATTCGTTTATCAACAAAACAATTACCCAAGCAAACAATAAAACTAATTGAAATAAGAAGTGTGCATTTAATAATAAAGATATGTTTATATATAAAAAGTTGAATATAATTTTAGTGCATTAAATAACAAAGATATCATTTTATACTGTGACGACTATAAATATCTTTGATATGCATATATTTTGAACCATACCATCTTATTCTCTAAAACAGATCTATTGAAATGTAATTTTCTACTTAAGATGTTTTATTAACATTCTTTGAAAAGTAGATTGGTTAGTTCTTTATGCAAGAGAAATTTCTACAACATGTTGCTTTTCATAGGGTTCCATTATTTATTCAAGTAAATCTTGGTGCTTTCTTAAAGATTTGATGGTACACTATGAACAATCAACATGTTATGGAAAATTTCATCTTTTGTATTTGAGGGCGAAAGGGTATTTATCGGTAAGGATATATAAAAAAATTGGTATATTTTTCTCACAATTGCTACAAATTATATAACACATTGTTTCTTTACTATATTTGACAAGAACAAAAATTTAGTTTTCGAATTACACACATGATAACTTTAATATATACCCACAAGTTTGTTAGTGATTGTTGTAAAACCAACGGAATGGTCATACATAATTTTATGATTATCAACATTTGATCTATTATTATTTAATTAACTCTACTTTATTATTAAAAACATGACTAAAACACAAGAAATAAGATGGCTTTTAAGCGTGGTACAAATTAATTTTAAATCCGTAAGTCTTTAAAGTCTACCTCTATAGAAAATAGACGCTTTGAACGTTTTATGCATACTTTGATTACTGCATTAACTTAATGGAGAATTTATAACAAAAGAAACATAGATCATTTAAAAATATTAACTTACATGAATGCAATCCTTAATGCAAGGATTTAAATTAAATTACTTACCATAGTTGGTGATAAACATTATGTGACCTTCTATCTTAAAAAGGTAGAATTAGATAGCATGAGGACGTAACAAAGTAATATATCGACATATGCTTACAATACATTTTCTGGTGTGCTATGAAAACACATACCTTTTATTAAGGCTAAACAATAATCATTTAAAAAAATATATTGTCCTAGAAAATGGGATTCTCTAAGTAGTCATTATTAGAGGCCGCTATTTATTTTCTGGCGTCTTTCATATTTTATTGACCGGAAAGTGTGTTCCTAATAACTACACAATTATCATATCTTAAACGTTCTTAAAGGGATGTATGGCGTGTCACACCCCTTTCTGCGGCGGAAGCACGAGGTGTGATCATGAAAGGTTCTCATTTCATACGAAGAGTAAACATACTACATGCTCAAAAATACCTTCAAATATTACATTACTGAAAACATATGTCAAGTGTTTACAACACGAGATAACATATTGTCTTAAAAGTCACAACTTTATTTAAAGATAAACAAAGCGACATCCACGAGCATGAGTAAGACCACGCGCACATCCATCCTAATTACCTGAAATACATGTGAGTTTTGGAAAAACGTCAACATAAAGTTGGTGTGAATTCATGCAATTTTTGTATTTCACGTTTGTATACTTTGTATGAAAACATAATTTGTATTTTGTATAAATCAGGTCTTTTGTGTACACCACGTACTCATGTATAAATCAAGTATTTCTGTATGTATCAAGTGTTAATGGGTTGCAAAGCCATTAACATGTGACACGACATAGGAAGTCACCAAACCATAGGCATTTTTCTGTAGTCGATTCACGACTGAGACACAAAAACACTGCTTGGTAAAAGAGTGGCCAAGAGTGGGGCTGCCCTGAACCCATTAGATCTAACATTTTGTTCTGCGGTCTTAGTATGTACACGATTAATGGTGCTTATGGTACCCTATTCGTGACACGATTTCTCGTATCATTCCTCAATTTTTGTATCCATCATACCATTTGTAAACATTGTAATATTTGTAACATGTATTTCACCCCCGGAGGTATAAAACTGAAAACAGTTAAAAGAAAAGGGGGAGCATGAACTCACAACTTTGCGTTCCTGTGCGTCGTAAACTTCACCGGATTTGCTTACTTAACGTCGTAACCTATACGCGTTTTCTTAACGTTAGTCACTAAACTTGTATCGCACAAGTACAGTCACTCTCTTTTGTATTTGTATTGTTGTGTTAAAAATATTTCATATTTTTAACTACGTATCTTACTTATATTATTTCCTCTAAAATAAATATAAGTCTTTTGTGTTTTGCACTTCGCACCCGAATTATGTATCTTGTATTTTGTATGTGTATTTTTATGTTTATACTCCTCATGAGTATTTAGTGCATTTTTAAGTTTTAATACACTAGCACGTATAACACATACTATATACACTTAGCACAAAAGTTGGTGATAAAATAATATATATTTTTCTCTCAAAAATATATATACATAAGATCCATTTTTATTTTTGAAGAAATCACCATTTCTTATCACCAAAAATTAGGGAAACCTTGGTAATACTCTTAAATACATTTTTAGGGAATAAGTTTCTCAAAAACTTATATTTTTCTAAGTGTCAAAATTTATAAAAATTTTGACAGAGTTTCCCCTAAAAATGGAGGTTTCCCATGTTTTCAAAACATGTGTTTATTTTTTTTTAAATCGTCAACAATTTCCTCATTCAACAATAAACAATACGCAACTAGTTAAAATAGATATAATCGCAAAAATACATGAACTTGTGGTTTTTCCAAAATAGGTAGTATCTTTCCATTATTTTTAGTGGATCTTTGTATAGATCAACTTCGTTTCTTGAAAGTCTCGTTTTTAAAGAAGTTACATCTTTACAACTTCCGGTCAACATTTACAAAAATAGTTATTTTGTCGAAACTTTGTGTTACACAAGTGTTTACACACTCGTGTGTTTGCTAAAATCATTCTTTTTCATGTAAGATCCGGCTTTAGAAAATATGATTTCTTGGACACTTGGTCCTTTGAAAGTACCGCTTGTAGATCCGTAGATCTACTAGTTTTAAACACTATTTCGTAAGAAAAATCATTTTTACACAAGTTCAAGTTTGATGTGTGGTAGAGTTTCATCACCTAACCCTTGTTACACTTAAACAAGCTTTATGTCATAATCCATGATCATGACCAATCCGGGTTAAACGATGATCCGAGCTACCACAACATAGATCGGGCCTAAATAACCACACAAATCAAATACTACAAGATTTACACCATATTCAAGCTTTTAACCACCATTACTAGCATTTTTAGTAGACTTTTATGTATCAACTTGTATGTTTACGAGTTTTAGCCGTTACCAATCATATTAACCACTTCAAAATAGTTCGAGAGGGTGATTATAGCAACTTACTACTATCTCGAGGCTAGGGAAGAATCTAAGCGCAAAATGAGTGGATAAAAGCAACGAGTAGAGGTCCTTCGCCTTCCGAATGCACCAAAACTCCTTATACGTGATCCTTAATGCTTGTGTGAACTTGGAATGTGAAGATCAAAATCGAAAATATGATGGGTGTTGAAGGGGGGTTCGGCCGTGAGCTTTCTAGAGAGAGAGAGGGAGTGTTGTTGTGAGTTGTGTAGTGAATGATCACGTGTGCAAGAGTTAGAACTTATAGGCAAAGTTAAGGTCATGGTCCATTGGATTTTATGCTACTTAGATATTAAACACAAGATTATAATAATCAACAAAAGGACAAGGGTGTCCCCCTTCTTGGGGACGGTTGGTTAAAGGGGGGGGGGGGGGGTTCTAGTTAGTTTCCAACTAAACATTAAGTATGTAGTTAGGTTAATCTAGTTAAGTTAAGTGATTAACCCGGTTAGTAGTGTGTTGTGCTTTACAGTGGGTGTTAGGGTATTCAGGGACCCTAACTGGCTCAGAAAAAGATAAGTAATGTTATTGGCAATATTTTTATGTTCCGGATAAAGTCCGGTTGTTCGGTTACATACCGATTCGTTAAAGTGCTAAATTGCACTTTTTAGTGTTTAATAAGTATCTTTTTGTAACACTATCGATTCCCAACACTTAGGGAAATATTCTGGATAATAAAACGACATTTCTGCATAATATTTATATGTCTAAATGCTGATTTATTGCTGAATTATATAAATTCTGCACTTAAAGTGCGTTTCGGGTGCTTTTTAGTGCTTATTTTTGCTTTCGTATTGCATATATATTAACCCTTGTATGTACTCTTGGGTTTTAATGCATTCTTATTGTCGGACCTACACCTAGGCTCCAATTTTATTGTCTGACTGCTTTCTGCAGTTCTGTTGACACAGTGTGTCTTACCGGTGAGTTTACTAGTATTTTTGACGCAACGCTCTCGTTTATGCATAAAGCAATATTTTGTAGTATACAACATGCATGAATTCACTTGTTTAGTAGGAAATCAGACATGGCTGACAATTAAGCACATAATTGCAGTCATTAAGCAATAATTAAAGTGTACGGAAATTACCGGTTTGGGCCAGTTGTCACAGTCTCCCCCCGTTAAAAGAATTTCGTCCCGAAATTCAGGCTGAACTCACTCTCGCTGGAGTCTTCTTGAATAGGTGGGGATACTTTTTCTGGAACTGGTCTTCACGTTCCCATGTGTACTCGGGTCCGTGCTTAGAGCTCCAACGTACTTTGACAAGTTTTACGCTGCTCCTCCTGGTCTTGTTGACTTTCCAGTCGGTAACCTCAACGGGTTGTTCTGTAAATCGGAGGGCTTCATCAATATGCACTTCATCCATCGGGATGATCACGCTTTCTTGTGTTGGACTCTTCTTCAGGTTGGATACATGAAACGTATCATGTACTCCATTAAGTTCTTCCGGTAACTCCAACTTGTATGCCACGGTACCAATTCTCTTCAATATTCTGAATGGTCCGATATATCGTGGATTCAGCTTTCCACGCTTTCCAAATCTGACTACGCCCTTCCATTGTGAGACTTTTAACAACACTTTGTCTCCCACCTTGAATTCTACTGATTTTCTTTTCGGATCAGCGTTGCTCTTTTGTCGATCTTGAGCCGCCTTAATGCGCTCTCGGATCTGCGCAATCTTGTCGGTTGTCTCTTGTACAAGTTCAGGACCAACCATGCGCTTATCTCCGGCATCTGCCCAACATAAGGGCGATCGGCATTTGCGGCCATACAGAGCTTCGAACGGTGCGGCTTTTATGCTCGTATGATAGCTGTTATTGTAGGAAAACTCAACTAAAGGTAGATGAGTATCCCAGCTGCCGCCTAGATCCATGACACTTGCGCTAAGCATATCTTCTAACGTTTGTATAGTCCGTTCGCTCTGGCCGTCTGTTTGCGGATGGAATGCCGTGCTTAGATCTAACTGAGATCCAAAGGCTTCTTGAAATGATTGCCAGATTCTCGAGACAAAGCGTCCATCTCTGTCTGAAATGATTGAGATTGGCACTCCATGACGTGCCACAATTTCTCTTAAGTATATCTCTGCAAGCTTTCCAGTGCTATCCTTCTCTCGGATTGGTAGGAAATGCGCAGACTTCGTCAATCGATCAACTATTACCCATATCATATCGTGCCCTCTCGGGGTCCTGGGTAATTTCGTTATGAAGTCCATCGAGATTTGTTCCCACTTCCACACAGGAATCTCTGGTTGTTGTAGTAGGCCGGACGGTTTCTGATATTCTGCCTTAACCTTAGCACAGGTTAGGCATTTTCCAACATAGACAGCAACGTCGCTCTTGAGTCTCGGCCACCAATAGTATTCTTTCAAATCTTGATACATTTTATCTGATCCTGGATGGATCGAGTATCTCGATTTATGCGCTTCATTAAGGATGACTTCTCGTATGCCACCATAGAGTGGAACCCAAATACGCTTCTTGAAGTATAAGGCTCCCTCTTCGTTTGGCACCATGTATTTCAGCATACCCCGTAGGTATTCAGCTTTACAGTTCTCTCCTTTAAGAGCTTCTTGTTGTGCATCACGAATGCGTGCAGTGAGGTTCGTTTGAATCGTCATTTCCAATGCTCGAACCCTTAGGGTCTTAACCCTTTCTTTTCGGCTCAACGCGTCCGCTACAACGTTTTCCTTTCCAGGATGGTATTTAATCTCACAGTCATATTCGTTCAGCAGCTCAACCCAACGCCGCTGGCGCATATTCAATTCCTTCTGATCAAATATGTGTTGTAAGCTTTTGTGATCTGTGAAGATTGTACATCGAGTACCATATAAATAATGTCGCCAAATCTTCAAGGCGAATACCACTACACCCAGCTCCAGGTCGTGAGTGGTATAATTTCTCTCGTGAACCTTCAGTTGTCTTGAAGCATAAGCGATGACTTTTTGGCGTTGCATGAGCACGCAACCCAAGCCTTGTCGTGAGGCGTCGCAGTATACCACGAAGTCTTCAGTGCCTTCGGGTAATGATAGTATCGGTGCATCGCAGAGCTTGTTCTTAAGTAGCTGAAAGGCTTCTTCTTGTTTGTGACCCCAGTCGTACTTCTTGTCTTTCTGGGTAAGGGTCGTTAGCGGTTGAGCTATCTTTGAGAAATTCTCGATGAATCGCCGATAATAGCCCGCTAAGCCCAAAAAATGTCGAACTTCAGTTGGGGTCTTGGGAGCTTCCCAATTCTTTATTGCTTCAATCTTGGACGGGTCTACATGAATACCCTTCTCATTCACCACGTGACCAAGAAATTGTACTTCGCGAATCCAGAATTCGCATTTCGAGAACTTTGCATAAAGTTTCTCTTTCTTCAGTAGCTCCAAGATGGTTCTGAGATGTTGCTCGTGCTCTTCTTTCGTTTGCGAGTAAATCAGGATATCATCGATAAATACAATCACGAATTTATCGAGATATGGTTTACATACGCGGTTCATCAGATCCATAAAGACCGCTGGCGCGTTCGTCAATCCAAATGGCATCACAAGAAATTCGTAGTGCCCATAGCGTGTTCTGAATGCAGTCTTTGGCACGCTTTCATCTTGGATTCTCAGCTGATGGTATCCAGATCGAAGGTCGATCTTGGGATAGTAGCTTGATCCTTGCAGTTGATCAAACAAGTCATCAATCCTCGGTAGCGGATACCGATTCTTGATCGTGAGCTTGTTCAGTTCCCTGTAATCGATACACATCCGTAGTGATCCATCCTTCTTCTTCACGAATAATACTGGAGCTCCCCAGGGTGAGAAGCTTGGCCTTATAAATCTTTTATCCAACAACTCCTGGAGTTGTGTAGATAATTATTGCATTTCAGATGGTGCAAGTCGATAGGGAGCCTTGGCTACAGGAGCGGCTCCTGGAACCAAGTCTATACGGAACTCGACTTGTCGTTGCGGAGGTAGTCCTGGCAGGTCTTCGGGAAAAACATCAGGGAATTCCTTCACCACAGGAATCTCTTCGAGTTTCGGCTCCACAGCCTTCTTGTCTATAACGTGTGCTAGGAAAGCGACACATCCTTTCCTCAAGCACTTCTGTGCCTTCATACAACTGATAATTCGTAGAGGCGCGTTTCGTCTTTCTCCATGTACGATGAGAGTTTCATCATTCGTCAGAGGGATGCGAATGATTTTCTCATGACAAATGACTTCAGCTTTGTTCTTGGACAACCAGTCCATCCCGACCACTACATCGAAGCTACCTAATTGAATAGGTAAGAGGTCGATGCTAAATCTTCGTTCACCAAGTTCTAGCGTGCAGCCTCTAACAACTTCGCTCGATTCAACAAGTTTACCATTGGCTAGTTCTATGGAATAAGGAATTTCTAATCTACCAGATTCTATTCCAAGTATGCGTCTAAATTCCACAGACATGAAACTATAATCGGCGCCAGTGTCGAATAATATGGATGCAAAGTGATTGTTAATGAGGAACGTACCGTTGACCACATTAGGGTCCTCGCGTGCGTCCCTTGCTCCAATCACAAATGCTCGGGCCTGAGCATTGTTTCTCTCTGGGCAGTCCTTCATGAAATGATCTTTGGTTCCACATTTGAAGCATCCTTGGTTTCGCCCATTCCCGTTGCCAGCATCATTTCCATTTCCACCATTGTTCCTATCATCAGCCCCATTATGATTTCCATTCCCGTTCCTCTTACTCCAGCAGTCTTCAGTGCGGTGACCCAACTTTCCACACTTGTCACACTTTGAGATGCGACAAGCTCCCTCGTGGTGGCGTTTACACCGATGGCATTTGGGCAAGGTGCCCAGGTATCCCCTTGCTGGTGCGTCGTTCATGGCTGCAAGAGGTTTCACCCCTTGAGGCGGGTTAGGGTCACGCTTCTTGTTGGAACTCTTGTTGTTACAAATTGCCTGATTCAGGTTTGCATGCTTCCTTTTCTTGTCCCCAGATGACTCAGCATGTGTTTCAGACTTTTCTGTTGGGTTCAGGGATAGCTTCTTCATGCGAACACAATCTTCAATAAGGCTGACAGCCAGAGTTACAACCTCGGTGATTGTTTGTGGTTTGGCCGACGTCACCATGTCACGAAACTCTGAGGCCAGTCCCCAAATGTAACGTTCAACACGCTTGAATTCGGGAGTCACCATGTAGGGAAGCACTCTGGACAGATCGTGGAACCTTCGAGTGTAACCATTAATGTCAGCACCTTCCATAGTCAAGTGCCAGAATTCCGTTTCCAGCCTTTGGAGTTCGGCACGAGAGCAGTATTTCTCTCTCATTCTTTCCTTCAGTTCCTCCCAAGTTAAGCCATAAGCGGCATCATCGCCCAAGGTTTGGACTTGAAGGTTCCACCAAGTCAGAGCTTCATCGACAAACAACCCAGTAGCAAAGGTGACTTGTTGATCCGCGGTACACTTGCTCATGCGGATGGTAGCTTCAGTCTTCTCCGTCCAGCGCACAAATGCTACTGCACCTCCTGTGCCATCATAGTTCATCGGCTTGCAGTCGAGGAACTGCTTGAAAGTGCAGCCTGGAATTGATTCAACCAATTCACATGTGAGCAATCGAAGAAATAATGAAACAAAGACCGTTCATAAATTTCCTCATGCTTAGCACAGTGTCTTAAGGTTACCTTGAGCTGCATTGCCTCCAGACGAATCTCCATTCCCATTACGCCTAGCGTTGCTTGGTCCTCCACTGTCTTGAGTTCGGTTCGCCTCGTACTGGGCAATAGCAGCGGAGATCCTTTCCTCCAGTAGGGCGTTCAACTCATCAGCAGTTTTTGGCAGTGGGGGAGGAGGAGGTTGATCGTCATTGCGAGCATTCACAGCTTTCCTGGGTGCCATGTTCTGACAGAACATAACACAACAGGGTTACACATTTGTTTAATATCGTCCTACTAGGCAGTAGTAGTATATATATATTCACAGGTATATAGCACATAAGTGACATCAAACAATTATTACTCTAGCAGAGTACTTAGTAGGCTTGCACTGAGGGAATCTACACGTGACAAGACTTGCTGTGGTTTCTGTGCACTGAATTCCATAATTATGTATGCATCCATAATTACGTAACTCCTTGCACAGTCCGCACAGTTCGTTTCATCCTCGTGTCTCTTCCTTCAGATGGGCCATCGCCTTCAGATAAAGTCACGTATACTTGTGACATTCTATTTCTAGTACATGCTAATTATCACACATAATTGCAAGTAATTTCTAGTCAACGACAAGTGCTACTCAAGTGCACTCTAAGTCTCGTAGTGTCTTTTCTAGACTCATGTAGACAGTTTCAGGTAGTGGATGTCGCGGGACATTTTATGCAATGAAAACTCTTTGAAAATTGTTTTCGTGAATGGATCCTAGAGATTGTAGACTAGACTCGAGAAGGAATCCTGGTTCACTACAATCGCAGCTCTGATACCAATCTGTCACACCCCTTTCTGCGGAGGAAGCACGAGGTGTGATCATGAAAGGTTCTCATTTCATACGAAGAGTAAACATACTACATGCTCAAAAATACCTTCAAATATTACATTACTGAAAACATATGTCAAGTGTTTACAACACGAGATAACATATTGTCTTAAAAGTCACAACTTTATTTAAAGATAAACAAAGCGACATCCACGAGCATGAGTAAGACCACGCGCACATCCATCCTAATTACCTGAAATACATGTGAGTTTTGGAAAAACGTCAACATAAAGTTGGTGTGAATTCATGCAATTTTTGTATTTCACGTTTGTATACTTTGTATGAAAACATAATTTGTATTTTGTATAAATCAGGTCTTTTGTGTACACCACGTACTCATGTATAAATCAAGTATTTCTGTATGTATCAAGTGTTAATGGGTTGCAAAGCCATTAACATGTGACACGACATAGGAAGTCACCAAACCATAGGCATTTTTCTGTAGTCGATTCACGACTGAGACACAAAAACACTGCTTGGTAAAAGAGTGGCCAAGAGTGGGGCTGCCCTGAACCCATTAGATCTAACATTTTGTTCTGCGGTCTTAGTATGTACACGATTAATGGTGCTTATGGTACCCTATTCGTGACACGATTTCTCGTATCATTCCTCAATTTTTGTATCCATCATACCATTTGTAAACATTGTAATATTTGTAACATGTATTTCACCCCCGGAGGTATAAAACTGAAAACAATTAAAAGAAAAGGGGGAGCATGAACTCACAACTTTGCGTTCCTGTGCGTCGTAAACTTCACCGGATTTGCTTACTTAACGTCGTAACCTATACGCGTTTTCTTAACGTTAGTCACTAAACTTGTATCGCACAAGTACAGTCACTCTCTTTTGTATTTGTATTGTTGTGTTAAAAATATTTCATATTTTTAACTACGTATCTTACCTATATTATTTCTCTAAAATAAATATAAGTCTTTTGTGTTTTGCACTTCGCACCCGAATTATGTATCTTGTATTTTGTATGTGTATTTTTATGTTTATACTCCTCATGAGTATTTAGTGCATTTTTAAGTCTTAATACACTAGCACGTATAACACATACTATATACACTTAGCACAAAAGTTGGTGATAAAATAATATATATTTTTCTCTCAAAAATATATATACATAAGATCCATTTTTATTTTTGAAGAAATCACCATTTCTTATCACCAAAAATTAGGGAAACCTTGGTAATACTCTTAAATACATTTTTAGGGAATAAGTTTCTCAAAAACTTATATTTTTCTAAGTGTCAAAATTTATAAAAATTTTGACAGAGTTTCCCCTAAAAATGGAGGTTTCCCATGTTTTCAAAACATGTGTTTATTTTTTTTTTAAATCGTCAACAATTTCCTCATTCAACAATAAACAATACGCAACTAGTTAAAATAGATATAATCGCAGAAATACATGAACTTGTGGTTTTTCCAAAATAGGTAGTATCTTTCCATTATTTTTAGTGGATCTTTGTATAGGTCAACTTCGTTTCTTGAAATTCTCGTTTTTAAAGAAGTTACATCTTTACAACTTCCGGTCAACATTTACAAAAATAGTTACTTTGTCGAAACTTTGTGTTACACAAGTGTTTACACACTCGTGTGTTTGCTAAAATCATTCTTTTTCATGTAAGATCCGGCTTTAGAAAATATGATTTCTTGGACACTTGGTCCTTTGAAAGTACCGCTTTTAGATCCATAGATCTACTAGTTTTAAACACTATTTCGTAAGAAAAATCATTTTTACACAAGTTCAAGTTTGATGTGTGGTAGAGTTTCATCACCTAACCCTTGTTACACTTAAACAAGCTTTATGTCATAATCCATGATCATGACCAATCCGGGTTAAACGATGATCCGAGCTACCACAACATAGATCGGGCCTAAATAACCACACAAATCAAATACTACAAGATTTACACCATATTCAAGCTTTTAACCACCATTACTAGCATTTTTAGTAGACTTTTATGTATCAACTTGTATGTTTACGAGTTTTAGCCGTTACCAATCATATTAACCACTTCAAAATAGTTCGAGAGGGTGATTATAGCAACTTACTACTAGCTCCAGGCTAGGGAAGAATCTAAGCGCAAAATGAGTGGATAAAAGCAACGAGTAGAGGTCCTTCGCCTTCCGAATGCACCAAAACTCCTTATACGTGATCCTTAATGCTTGTGTGAACTTGGAATGTGAAGATCAAAATCGAAAATATGATGGGTGTTGAAGGGGGGTTCGGCCGTGAGCTTTCTAGAGAGAGAGATGGAGTGTTGTTGTGAGTTGTGTAGTGAATGATCATGTGTACAAGAGTTAGAACTTATAGGCAAAGTTAAGGTCATGGTCCATTGGATTTTATGCTACTTAGATATTAAACACAAGATTATAATAATCAACAAAAGGACAAGGGTGTCCCCCTTCTTGGGGACGGTTGGTTAAAGGGGGGGGGGGGGTTCTAGTTAGTTTCCAACTAAACATTAAGTATGTAGTTAGGTTAATCTAGTTAAGTTAAGTGATTAACCCGGTTAGTAGTGTGTTGTGCTTTACAGTGGGTGTTAGGGTATTCAGGGACCCTAACTGGCTCAGAAAAAGATAAGTAATGTTATTGGCAATATTTTTATGTTCCGGGTAAAGTCCGATTGTTCGGTTACATACCGATTCGTTAAAGTGCTAAATTGCACTTTTTAGTGTTTAATAAGTATCTTTTTGTAACACTATCGATTCCCAACACTTAGGGAAATATTCTGGATAATAAAACGACATTTCTGCATAATATTTATATGTCTAAATGCTGATTTATTGCTGAATTATATAAATTCTGCACTTAAAGTGCGTTTCGGGTGCTTTTTAGTGCTTATTTTTGCTTTCGTATTGCATATATATTAACCCTTGTATGTACTCTTGGGTTTTAATGCATTCTTATTGTCGGACCTACACCTAGGCTCCAATTTTATTGTCTGACTGCTTTCTGCAGTTCTGTTGACACAGTGTGTCTTACCGGTGAGTTTACTAGTATTTTTGACCCAACGCTCTCGTTTATGCATAAAGCAATATTTTGTAGTATACAACATGCATGAATTCACTTGTTTAGTAGGAAATCAGACATGGCTGACAATTAAGCACATAATTGCAGTCATTAAGCAATAATTAAAGTGTACGGAAATTACCAGTTTGGGCCAGTTGTCACAGTCTCCCCCCGTTAAAAGAATTTCGTCCCGAAATTCAGGCTGAACTCACTCTCGCTGGAGTCTTCTTGAATAGGTGGGGATACTTTTTCTGGAACTGGTCTTCACGTTCCCATGTGTACTCGGGTCCGTGCTTAGAGCTCCAACGTACTTTGACAAGTTTTACGCCGCTCCTCCCGGTCTTGTTGACTTTCCAGTCGGTAACCTCAACGGGTTGTTCTGTAAATCGGAGGGCTTCATCAATATGCACTTCATCCATCGGGATGATCACGCTTTCTTGTGTTGGACTCTTCTTCAGGTTGGATACATGAAACGTATCATGTTCTCCATTAAGTTCTTCCGGTAACTCCAACTTGTATGCCACGGTACCAATTCTCTTCAATATTCTGAATGGTCCGATATTTCGTGGATTCAGCTTTCCACGCTTTCCAAATCTGACTACGCCCTTCCATGGTGAGACTTTTAACAACACTTTGTCTCCCACCTTGAATTCTACTGATTTTCTTTTCGGATCAGCGTTGCTCTTTTGTCGATCTTGAGCCGCCTTAATGCGCTCTCGGATCTGCGCAATCTTGTCGGTTGTCTCTTGTACAAGTTCAGGACCAACCATGCGCTTATCTCCGGCATCTGCCCAACATAAGGGCGATCGGCATTTGCGGCCATACAGAGCTTCGAACGGTGCGGCTTTTATGCTCGTTTGATAGCTGTTATTGTAGGAAAACTCAACTAAAGGTAGATGAGTATCCCAGCTGCCGCCTAGATCCATGACACTTGCGCTAAGCATATCTTCTAACGTTTGTATAGTCCGTTCGCTCTGGCCGTCTGTTTGCGGATGGAATGCCGTGCTTAGATCTAACTGAGATCCAAAGGCTTCTTGAAATGATTGCCAAATTCTCGAGACAAAGCGTCCATCTCTGTCTGAAATGATTGAGATTGGCACTCCATGACGTGCCACAATTTCTCTTAAGTATATCTCTGCAAGCTTTCCAGTGCTATCATTCTCTCGGATTGGTAGGAAATGCGCAGACTTCGTCAATCAATCAACTATTACCCATATCATATCGTGCCCTCTCGGGGTCCTGGGTAATTTCGTTATGAAGTCCATCGAGATTTGTTCCCACTTCCACACGGGAATCTCTGGTTGTTGTAGTAGGCCGGACGGTTTCTGATATTCTGCCTTAACCTTAGCACAGGTTAGGCATTTTCCAACATAGACAGCAACGTCGCTCTTGAGTCTCGGCCACCAATAGTATTCTTTCAAATCTTGATACATTTTATCTGATCCTGGATGGATCGAGTATCTCGATTTATGCGCTTCATTAAGGATGACTTCTCGTATGCCACCATAGAGTGGAACCCAAATACGCTTCTTGAAGTATAAGGCTCCCTCTTCGTTTGGCACCATGTATTTCAGCATACCCCGTAGGTATTCAGCTTTACGGTTCTCTCCTTTAAGAGCTTCTTGTTGTGCATCACGAATGCGTGCAGTGCGGTTCATTTGAATCGTCATTTCCAATGCTCGAACCCTTAGGGTCTTAACCCTTTCTTTTCGGCTCAACGCGTCCGCTACAACGTTTGCCTTTCCAGGATGGTACTTAATCTCACAGTCATATTCGTTCAGCAGCTCAACCCAACGCCGCTGGCGCATATTCAATTCCTTCTGATCAAATATGTGTTGTAAGCTTTTGTGATCTGTGAAGATTATACATCGAGTACCATATAAATAATGTCGCCAAATCTTCAAGGCGAATACCACTGCACCCAGCTCCAGGTCGTGAGTGGTATAATTTCTCTCGTGAACCTTCAGTTGTCTTGAAGCATAAGCGATGACTTTTTGGCGTTGCATGAGCACACAACCCAAGCCTTATCGTGAGGCGTCGCAGTATACCACGAAGTCTTCAGTGCCTTCGGGTAATGATAGTATCGGTGAATCGCAGAGCTTGTTCTTAAGTAGCTGAAAGGCTTCTTCTTGTTTGTGACCCCAGTTGTACTTCTTGTCTTTCTGGGTAAGGGTCGTTAGCGGTTGAGCTATCTTTGAGAAATTCTCGATGAATCGCCGATAATAGCCCGCTAAGCCCAAAAATTGTCGAACTTCAGTTGGGGTCTTGGGAGCTTCCCAATTCTTTATTGCTTCAATCTTGGACGGGTCTACATGAATGCCCTTCTCATTCACCACGTGACCAAGAAATTGTACTTCGCGAATCCAGAATTCGCATTTCGAGAACTTTGCATAAAGTTTCTCTTTCTTCAGTAGCTCCTAGATGGTTCTGAGATGTTGCTCGTGCTCTTCTTTCGTTTGCGAGTAAATCAGGATATCATCGATAAATACAATCACGAATTTATCGAGATATGGTTTACATACGCGGTTCATCAGTTCCATAAAGACCGCTGGCGCGTTCGTCAATCCAAATGGCATCACAAGAAATTCGTAGTGCCCATAGCGTGTTCTGAATGCAGTCTTTGGCACGCTTTCATCTTGGATTCTCAGCTGATGGTATCCAGATCGAAGGTCGATCTTGGGATAGTAGCTTGATCCTTGCAGTTGATCAAACAAGTCATCAATCCTCGGTAGCGGATACCGATTCTTGATCGTGAGCTTGTTCAGTTCCCTGTAATCGATACACATCCGCAGTGATCCATCCTTCTTCTTCACGAATAATACTGGAGCTCCCCAGGGTGAGAAGCTTGGCCTTATAAATCTTTTATCCAACAACTCCTGGAGTTGTGTAGATAATTCTTGCATTTCAGATGGTGCAAGTCGATAGGGAGCCTTGGCTACAGGAGCGGCTCCTGGAACCAAGTCTATACGGAACTCGACTTGTCGTTGCGGAGGTAGTCCTGGCAGGTCTTCGGGAAAAACATCAGGGAATTCCTTCACCACAGGAATCTCTTCGAGTTTCGGCTCCACAGCCTTCTTGTCTATAACGTGTGCTAGGAAAGCGACACATCCTTTCCACAAGCACTTCTGTGCCTTCATACAACTGATGATTCGTAGAGGCGCGTTTCGTCTTTCTCCATGTACGATGAGAGTTTCATCATTCGTCAGAGGGATGCGAATGATTTTCTCATGACAAATGACTTCAGCTTTGTTCTTGGACAACCAGTCCATCCCGACCACTACATCGAAGCTACCTAAATGAATAGGTAAGAGGTCGATGCTAAATCTTCGTTCACCAAGTTCTAGCGTGCAGCCTCTAACAACTTCGCTCGATTCAACAAGTTTACCATTGGCTAGTTCTATGGAATAAGGAATTTCTAATCTACTAGATTCTATTCCAAGTATGCGTCTAAATTCCACAGACATGAAACTATAATCGGCGCCAGTGTCGAATAATATGGATGCAAAGTGATTGTTAATGAGGAACGTACCGTTGACCACATTAGGGTCCTCGCGTGCGTCCCTTGCTCCAATCACAAATGCTCGGGCCTGAGCATTATTTCTCTCTGGGCAGTCCTTCATGAAATGATCTTTGCTTCCACATTTGAAGCATCCTTGGTTTCGCCCATTCCTGTTACCAGCATCATTTCCATTTCCACCATTGTTCCTATCATCAGCCCCATTACGATTTCCATTCCCGTTCCTCTTACTCCAGCAGTCTTCAGTGCGGTGACCCAACTTTCCACACTTGTCACACTTTGAGATGCGACAAGCTCCCTCGTGGTGGCGTTTACACCGATGGCATTTGGGCAAGGTGCCCAGGTATCCCCTTGCTGGTGCGTCGTTCATGGCTGCAAGAGGTTTCGCCCCTTGAGGCGGGTTAGGGTCACGCTTCTTGTTGGAACTCTTGTTGTTACGAATTGCCTGATTCAGGTTTGCATGCTTCCTTTTCTTGTCCCCAGATGACTCAGCATGTGTTTCAGACTTTTCTGTTGGGTTCAGGGATAGCTTCTTCATGCGAACACAATCTTCAGTAAGGCTGACAGCCAGAGTTACAGCCTCGGTGATTGTTTGTGGTTTGGCCGACGTCACCATGCCACGAAACTCTGAGGCCAGTCCCCAAATGTAACGTTCAACACGCTTAAATTCGGGAGTCACCATGTAGGGAAGCACTCTGGACAGATTGTGGAACCTTCGAGTGTAACCATTAATGTCAGCACCTTCCATAGTCAAGTGCCAGAATTCCGTTTCCAGCCTTTGGAGTTCGGCACGAGAGCAGTATTTCTCTCTCATTCTTTCCTTCAGTTCCTCCCAAGTTAAGCCATAAGCGGCATCATCGCCCAAGGTTTGGACTTGAAGGTTCCACCAAGTCAGAGCTTCATCGACAAACAACCCAGTAGCAAAGGTGACTTGTTGATCCGCGGTACACTTGCTCATGCGGATGGTAGCTTCAGTCTTCTCCGTCCAGCGCACAAATGCTACTGCACCTCCTGTGCCATCATAGTTCATCGGCTTGCAGTCGAGGAACTGCTTGAAAGTGCAGCCTGGAATTGATTCAACCAATTCACATGTGAGCAATCGAAGAAATAATGAAACAAAGACCGTTCATAAATTTCCTCATGCTTAGCACAGTGTCTTAAGGTTACCTTGAGCTGCATTGCCTCCAGACGAATCTCCATTCCCATTACGCCTAGCGTTGCTTAGTCCTCCACTGTCTTGAGTTCGGTTCGCCTCGTACTGGGCAATAGCAGCGGAGATCCTTTCCTCCAGTAGGGCGTTCAGCTCATCAGCAGTTTTTGGCAGTGGAGGAGGAGGAGGTTGATCGTCATTGCGAGCATTCACAGCTTTCCTGGGTGCCATGTTCTGACAGAACATAACACAAGAGGGTTACACATTTGTTTGATATCGTCCTACTAGGCAGTAGTAGTATATATATATTCACAGGTATATATCACATAAGTGACATCAAACAATTATTACTCTAGCAGAGTACTTAGTAGGCTTGCACTGAGGGAATCTACACGTGACAAGACTTGTTGTGGTTTCTGTGCACTGAATTCCATAATTATGTATGCATCCATAATTACGTAACTCCTTACACAGTCCGCACAGTTCGTTTCATCCTCGTGTCTCTTCCTTCAGATGGGCCATCGCCTTCAGATAAAGTCACGTATACTTGTGACATTCTATTTCTAGTACATGCTAATTATCACACATAATTGCAAGTAATTTCTAGTCAACGACAAGTGCTACTCAAGTGCACTCTCAGTCTCGTAGTGTCTTTTCTAGACTCATGTAGACAGTTTCAGGTAGTGGATGTCGCGGGACATTTTATGCAATGAAAACTCTTTGAAAATTGTTTTCGTGAATGGATCCTAGAGATTGTAGACTAGACTCGAGAAGGAATCCTGGTTCACTACAATCGCAGCTCTGATACCAATCTGTCACACCCCTTTCTGCGGCGGAAGCACGAGGTGTGATCATGAAAGGTTCTCATTTCATACGAAGAGTAAACATACTACATGCTCAAAAATACCTTCAAATATTACATTACTGAAAACATATGTCAAGTGTTTACAACACGAGATAACATATTGTCTTAAAAGTCACAACTTTATTTAAAGATAAACAAAGCGACATCCACGAGCATGAGTAAGACCACGCGCACATCCATCCTAATTACCTGAAATACATGTGAGTTTTGGAAAAACGTCAACATAAAGTTGGTGTGAATTCATGCAATTTTTGTATTTCACGTTTGTATACTTTGTATGAAAACATAATTTGTATTTTGTATAAATCAGGTCTTTTGTGTACACCACGTACTCATGTATAAATCAAGTATTTCTGTATATATCAAGTGTTAATGGGTTGCAAAGCCATTAACATGTGACACGACATAGGAAGTCACCAAACCATAGGCATTTTTCTGTAGTCGATTCACGACTGAGACACAAAAACACTGCTTGGTAAAAGAGTGGCCAAGAGTGGGGCTGCCCTGAACCCATTAGATCTAACATTTTGTTCTGCGGTCTTAGTATGTACACGATTAATGGTGCTTATGGTACCCTATTCGTGACACGATTTCTCGTATCATTCCTCAATTTTTGTATCCATCATACCATTTGTAAACATTGTAATATTTGTAACATGTATTTCACCCCCGGAGGTATAAAACTGAAAACAGTTAAAAGAAAAGGGGGAGCATGAACTCACAACTTTGCGTTCCTGTGCGTCGTAAACTTCACCGGATTTGCTTACTTAACGTCGTAACCTATACGCGTTTTCTTAACGTTAGTCACTAAACTTGTATCGCACAAGTACAGTCACTCTCTTTTGTATTTGTATTGTTGTGTTAAAAATATTTCATATTTTTAACTACGTATCTTACTTATATTATTTCTCTAAAATAAATATAAGTCTTTTGTGTTTTGCACTTCGCACCCAAATTATGTATCTTGTATTTTGTATGTGTATTTTTATGTTTATACTCCTCATGAGTATTTAGTGCATTTTTAAGTCTTAATACACTAGCACGTATAACACATACTATATACACTTAGCACAAAAGTTGGTGATAAAATAATATATATTTTTCTCTCAAAAATATATATACATAAGATCCATTTTTATTTTTGAAGAAATCACCATTTCTTATCACCAAAAATTAGGGAAACCTTGGTAATACTCTTAAATACATTTTTAGGGAATAAGTTTCTCAAAAACTTATATTTTTCTAAGTGTCAAAATTTATAAAAATTTTGACAGAGTTTCCCCTAAAAATGGAGGTTTCCCATGTTTTCAAAACATGTGTTTATTTTTTTTTAAATCGTCAACAATTTCCTCATTCAACAATAAACAATACGCAACTAGTTAAAATAGATATAATCGCAGAAATACATGAACTTGTGGTTTTTCCAAAATAGGTAGTATCTTTCCATTATTTTTAGTGGATCTTTGTATAGGTCAACTTCGTTTCTTGAAATTCTCGTTTTTAAAGAAGTTACATCTTTACAACTTCCGGTCAACATTTACAAAAATAGTTACTTTGTCGAAACTTTGTGTTACACAAGTGTTTACACACTCGTGTGTTTGCTAAAATCATTCTTTTTCATGTAAGATCCGGCTTTAGAAAATATGATTTCTTGGACACTTGGTCCTTTGAAAGTACCGCTTTTAGATCCGTAGATCTACTAGTTTTAAACACTATTTCGTAAGAAAAATCATTTTTACACAAGTTCAAGTTTGATCTGTGGTAGAGTTTCATCACCTAACCCTTGTTACACTTAAACAAGCTTTATGTCATAATCCATGATCATGACCAATCCGGGTTAAATGATGATCCGAGCTACCACAACATAGATCGGGCCTAAATAACCACACAAATCAAATACTACAAGATTTACACCATATTCAAGCTTTTAACCACCATTACTAGCATTTTTAGTAGACTTTTATGTATCAACTTGTATGTTTACGAGTTTTAGCCGTTACCAATCATATTAACCACTTCAAAATAGTTCGAGAGGGTGATTATAGCAACTTACTACTAGCTCGAGGCTAGGGAAGAATCTAAGCGCAAAATGAGTGGATAAAAGCAACGAGTAGAGGTCCTTCGCCTTCCGAATGCACCAAAACTCCTTATACGTGATCCTTAATGCTTGTGTGAACTTGGAATGTGAAGATCAAAATCGAAAATATGATGGGTGTTGAAGGGGGGTTTCGGCCGTGAGCTTTCTAGAGAGAGAGAGGGAGTGTTGTTGTGAGTTGTGTAGTGAATGATCATGTGTGCAAGAGTTAGAACTTATAGGCAAAGTTAAGGTCATGGTCCATTGGATTTTATGCTACTTAGATATTAAACACAAGATTATAATAATCAACAAAAGGACAAGGGTGTCCCCCTTCTTGGGGACGGTTGGTTAAAGGGGGGGGGGGGTTCTAGTTAGTTTCCAACTAAACATTAAGTATGTAGTTAGGTTAATATAGTTAAGTTAAGTGATTAACCCGGTTAGTAGTGTGTTGTGCTTTACAGTGGGTGTTAGGGTATTCAGGGACCCTAACTGGCTCAGAAAAAGATAAGTAATGTTATTGGCAATATTTTTATGTTCCGGATAAAGTCCGGTTGTTCGGTTACATACCGATTCGTTAAAGTGCTAAATTGCACTTTTTAGTGTTTAATAAGTATCTTTTTATAACACTATCGATTCCCAACACTTAGGGAAATATTCTGGATAATAAAACGACATTTCTGCATAATATTTATATGTCTAAATGCTGATTTATTGCTGAATTATATAAATTCTGCACTTAAAGTGCGTTTCGGGTGCTTTTTAGTGCTTATTTTTGCTTTCGTATTGCATATATATTAACCCTTGTATGTACTATTGGGTTTTAATGCATTCTTATTGTCGGACCTACACCTAGGCTCCAATTTTATTGTCTGACTGCTTTCTGCAGTTCTGTTGACACAGTGTGTCTTACCGGTGAGTTTACTAGTATTTTTGACGCAACGCTCTCGTTTATGCATAAAGCAATATTTTGTAGTATACAACATGCATGAATTCACTTGTTTAGTAGGAAATCAGACATGGCTGACAATTAAGCACATAATTGCAGTCATTAAGCAATAATTAAAGTGTACGGAAATTACCGGTTTGGGCCAGTTGTCACATGGCGAAGGCTATCGTGGGTTTCCACTTGCTTCAATGGTCATTGTAAAAGTTTGTGAAATCTTTGGAGTATTGTATTGATTGGGTATTGTATATTGTATTTCTGTACATTCTGATTCTTGCAAAATGTACCGAAAAAATAAGATTGCAGACCCTGTGGTGACTAAAAAACACTATTCTTACAGAAGTAAAGACGCGTGCGTGAATAATAATAAGTTAGATGGTATTCTCTACCCTATTTCTATAACAAAATTTGATCCTATTATAACACCGATCTGGTTCTCAATAAAACCCTAGGATCATAAAGCAAAACGAAATACCGCTAAACCAAATCTACCACCATATTTTCAAAACAAATCTAGATGGAATTCTAGCTATTCGTCGCACTTACGCTTAAATGAAAGACTGCCGTAGATTTTTTTTTAAATTTGATATCATGTTTGTTACGTAACTACAATATTATTTATATTTATAATTTTGTTTGAGATTAAATCATTTACCAACAAAACAATTACCCAAGCAAACAATAAAACTAATTGAATTAAGAATGGTGCATTTAATAATAAAGATATCATTTGAATATAAAACTATAAAAAGTTGAATATACTGTGCAAACAATAAAACTAATTGAATTAAGAATTGTTTGAATATAAAAACAATAAAACTATAAAAAGTTGAATATATAAAACTAATTGAATTAAGAATTGTTTGAATATAAAAACAATAAAACTATAAAAAGTTGAATATAATTTTAGGGCATTAAATAACAAACATATCATTTTATACTGTGACAACTATAAATATCTTTGACATGCGTATATTTTGAACCATACCATCTTATTCTCTACAACAGAGCTATTGAAATGTAATTTTCTACTTAAGATGTTTTATTAACATTCTTTGAAAAGTAGATGTGTTAGTTTTTTATGCAAGAGAAATTTCTACAACATGTTGCTTTTCATAGTGTTCCATTATTTTTTCAAGTAAATCTTGGTGCTTTCTTAAAGCTTTGATGGTACACTATGAACAATCAACATGTTATGGAAAATTTCATCTTTTATATTTGAGGCGAAAGAGTATTTATCTGTAAGGATACATAAAAAAATTGGTATATTTTTCTCACAATTGCTACAAATTATATAACACATTGTTTCTTTACTATATTTGGCAAGAACAAAAATTTAGTTTTCGAATTACACACATGATAACTTTAATATATACCCACAAGTTTGTTAGTGATTGTTGTAAATCCAACGGTTTGAGAACAAGCTACATGCATAAAGGTACATTTTTTGTGTTTTTCCTAACCACACACACATCTCTAAATTTGTTTTATTGATTTAAATTATGCTATTTTAGTAATATATTGTAATAAAATAAATTTTAACTATAAGCATTATGTTTTCTAATTTCATTTAGTAATTTTGAGTTTGATTTGATTGATTATAGTTTTTGGCATTTTGATAAGCTTTGTTGGGAAGATTTTTCTTTTACATAATATAAGAAATTGTTTAATTGTTTCTAACAACTCTTTATAACTACCGTATTTTGTTAAAATATTTCCTCCAATTTGTATATCTGTAATGGTCATACGTAATTTTTTGATTATCAACATTTGATCTATTAATATTTAATTAACTCTACTTTATTATTAAAAACATGACTAAAACACAAGAAATAAGATGGCTTTTAAGTGTCGTATAAATTAATTTTTAATCTGTTAGTGCATTATGTCTGTAGCTTCCGTCTGTATCGAGTCTATGTATTTTGTCCTGTATGTGTGGTTGTATATTTGTATATGTATGTATTTTGTATCTAGACAAAACAGAGAACAGAACGTTAACTGTCAGAACTCATCCGAACAGATGACATGTGTCATCCGGAAGGAGGGCCAGCCAATCGGATGACCATCCGATCGGATGACACCAACACCTCCCTGGTTTGCCAATAAATAGTGGAGTAGGGTCATTTGTCTAGAACTTTTTGTCTGATTGTCATAGCGAAGCTCTGTCCAGTTTGCATGCGGATCTGTTGTACTTTCATATTCTCTTTAATGAAATTGGACATGTTAAGCATTGATATCGTTGTTGGTGATTCTTTGACGATGCCGAGGGATTCCGTACCTCGTCTTTGATCGATTCTACCACGTTCTTCTACTAGAACCGTTCCTGCGTTGCACTCACAAGTGGTATCAGAGCCACAGGAGGTTGGATCGGAGATAGCTACACCGATTTCATAGAGATTTCAGCCGTTTTCAGTAGTTTTCAGTCAAATCTCACCGGAGATTCTGACAATTTCTTCATCTTCTTCTACATTTCTTGCTGTTTTACATACTTTCACACCTAAAAATAAGAAAAACTCAAAATTTACCTAGATTTTATGGACAAAATTGACTAAAATCGATATCAAACTGATTGGAATTTGTAACAGTATAATCCTACAAAGTTTCAATCCAAAATTTGGACTAAAACACCTTCAAATTGATCAAAAACCATGAATTGTTCTTGGTGCATGATGACATCACTCATCCGATCGGATCGCCATCTGATCGGATTGCACTAGATTTATTCTTATTTCATTGCTAACATCATACTCATCCGATCGGATCGACATCCGACCGAATAAGTATTGTGGTTTAGTGCTTTAAAGGTTCAAGTGTCACATTTTACAAACGACCATCCGATCGGATCGCCATTCGACACTTGTGCCATCCGTTACTTGGCATTTGTTTCACTATTCACTTGTGTCATCCGATTGAACTGCCATTCGATCGGACGGCCATCCGATCCAAGTGTTTGATTTTTCAGGATATCAAAGATGGGAGACGACTTTTTGAACCCATTTGGTGACATTTTCGCGTATAACACATGAGATACATCCATAAACACAAATACCAACACAAACCCGAAGAATGCTTCAAAGGCGATCTCAGATTCGCTCAGCATTGATAATGCCTACGGAACATACAACAAGTCTCCAAAGTTGATGGCAATCGAGGATTACAACAAATGGGCTAATAGGTTCGATGGATGGTTAAAGGCTTTCGCGTACGATAGCAGGAGGTGCATGAAAAATGGCTTCACGGCTACAAAACATGATCATGAAAACTTGACTAATACCGAACAGGAAATGTTTATAGCTGAACAGAAGTGTATTGCCCTACTTCATCAATCAGTTCGAGATGACATTATATCTCTGATTGACTATGTTAATTCAAAAGATTTATGCGGTAAACTAGAAAAGAAATGTATCAGTGGAGAGGAAATTGTTAAAAATAAGAAAAGATTGTTGAAAAAGGAATTTGATTTATTCACTTGTATGAAAAACGAGAGTGTACGACAGATAATTGAAAGATTTTGTCATCTGAAGGCAGAACTAATCAGATATGGGATCACGATAGACAAAGATAAGATGGTTGACAAAATGTTTGAAGCTCTGCCAAATGAGCAAGACTGGCAATATTTTGGTCTGGTGCTGAAAAATACCAAACCAATGGCAGATATGACAATTGATTGGTTGATTGAGAGACTCGAAAGTCACGAATTGGAGATAAAGAAGATGAACAAAGTGAACAGCATGACATATCAATAGAATGTTGATCTCTACTATCGGGGCAATATGATTCCAAAAGTCACTTCTCCAAAAACTGCCTTTACTGCTGAGAGTTCAAACACTGTGAATCAAGAAAAGAAAACAGTACTTCTTCGCTAAGCAGTGGTTACCATGGAACTGGTTCTTCTTCATCTGCTTCATACAATCAGCAGCCACAAAATGCTCCTAAGAATGTTTTTTAGTGCAACATTGCTGTTAACCTGAACAACGCTCAGAATTTCAATGAAGAAACAGCAAAACTGCAAATAGTATTCCTTGCTTCTATTCTGGAGTCATACGAAAGTCTGGTAGCTGGAAGATCGGAAACACCAATCTTAAAAAAGAGGACTACGACCAGATAGATCCTGAGGAGATGGAATTGATTGATATTCGTTGGTCCATGGCAAGTGTGATCCGTAGAGCACAATAGTTCATGGAAATCACAGGAAGAAATTCTATTGGAGGTCCTTCGAAAAAACTCGGTTTCGACAAATCCAAAGTAACCTGCTTCAAGTGTAAGCAGAAGGGGCACTTCAAGCGTGAATGTAGAAACTCTGCAGCAAATGAAACATCAAATCCTTTTCATGATGATTACTACAAGAAAGCTGTTTATCATCAAATCCGTGAAGAGCCACCCAGAATGAAACAGATTGAGGAGACTCCAAAAGGAAAATCGAGACCATTGGCAGTCATCCAGGATGATGAAGGTTTTGATTGGAGTGATTTTTTTCCGGATGAAGACGCAGTCAGATTCGCATTTATGGCAACAACTCAACCAGCAACAACAGAGTCAATGTACAACCATGAAAGGGATATGGCACTACATATGAAGAAAAAGATCTACGAAGCTTGGAAAGAAGCCAAAAAGGCAAAAACATTGGATCCGGATCGTGAATGTTACTTAGATCCAAAGGGGAACATTCTCGTTGATCCATCATCAGTTGATGTCGAAACTCTCATGAAATCAATTCCGTCAGCTGAAGAACAGATCAAGATCGACGATGCAAAGAGAGCCGAGAAAGAAAGGCTCATTGAGGAGAGACGTCAAGAATACCTGAAGTCCCTAGAGCCAAAGAAGGTGGACGAAGGGATCATTGACACTACAAAGGCAACGACAGCAGAAAATCTGACGAAAATGGCAAACCAAGTTCTGATGGCAAAAGCAATTGAGGTAGATTCCAAGTCTGCTTCTAGTTCTGAGTCATCAGGCAAGGTCAGTAGTAGTGGTTCAGACAATGAATCAGGTAAGACTGATTGTGCTAAAACATAGAGTGTTTGCAGAAATTGCACGAGAGAGTGCAAAGTATGCAGGACACACAAGTATCTTGCAAACAAAAGAATCCAGGAGCTGGTTGAAAAAGTTGGCATGATTGATAAAGAAGTTTTAAATCGTGATAAACTGGTTAAAGCTTCAAGCGAGAGAATCAAAGAATTAACCGAAAAGATTGAAAAAGATAAAAGTGATGTTGAACATTTTCAAAAGGAAAATGAAAAATTAATTCTTGAAAACAGAAAAATTTCTGAAAATTTTGACAAGGTAAAAAGAACAGTAAAAGATTCAGATGAACGAAATGGTAAAACTTACAAAGAAAAAATTCATTTGTCTAGAGTTCTTCAGGAAAAAGAAAAACAAATCAATCAGCAATTGGATGAGATCGCAACTCTCAAGCTTCAATTCCAAGAAGCTAAGATTGAAAACGAAAGAATCAATCTAAAGCTGACAAGCTATAACTCTGATAGCTTTGTTCTTCAACACATTGTTCCCAAACCAATCGGGAAGAACAAAGCAGGTGAAGACATTTACTCAGATGGAACAGGGGTGGGTTATCATCAAGTTCCACCACCTGTGCCCAATAATTTTTCAAAGAAAAAATATGGGTTGGATAACAATTCTGAAACAAGTGAGAAAACAGATGTTGAAAAACTTCCAGAAATAATTGATGTTACATTCACTTCACAATCTAATGAAGATAGTGTTCAATCTGAGATGGTGAAAAATGTTGTAGAAAATGTGCTAAAATCAGACAGTGATTCCACTGAAGATGAAGAATGTTTTCTAAACAACTACATTCCGAAACCAAAATCCCAAAACAACTCAAGTGATGAACCTACTCTTGTTATGTACAAGATGTGTCGTTCTGATAAGTTTTACTCGGATTCTGAGTTTCCGACTGAGAATGTGAATGTAGACAAACTGAAGAAGGTTTTCATACTTGTTGAAATCAGTGTGTTTCTGAGGTAAATGGATTAACAAGTTCCAAGAGGTTGTTAAACTTTGAACGTGACAAATCTTACTACAAAAAACCTGTTATGCCACCACGTTTTAACAAAAACAATCAAAACAGATGGTCGGGTGGATATCAGGGTGGTAAGGGTTACCCAAAAAGGAACTTTCAGAAACAAAAGTTTGAAAAGAAAGTGTTTGTGAAGAGCTCAAGCTCAATTTCCGAACAAGAATCGGAAATATTTTCAAAAACAAATGAGGAATTCTTTGCTAAGAAGGTCTCACAGCCTCAGACTAAAGGTAAAAGTTGGGAAGTTGACACCCGCACTTGCTTCAAATGCAACCAAGTTGGTCACATTGCACGAAAGTGTACTAACTCAAACCTAAGTCTGTGGTTGTTGAGAATCTGAGAAAGAAAAATGCTGTCAAAGGCAAGGCTCCAATGTTTGTTGAGAAGAAGACTTTGAAATATGAAAACATTAAAGTCAAAACTAAACCCGTAAAACAATCGGTAAAGAAAACTGATCAATTTTACAAAAGGGTTGCTTCTCCACAACAAACATGGAAGCCTAAATCTCAAACAGTGACATCAAGTGATGCAAAACCAAAGGTTTCTGACACTACTGCAAAACAATCATCTTCAACCAAACCAGTTGAAATGAATGTACCTTTGGATTTTCACGAAAAACTTGAGAAACAAACTTCGACCCTTCCGGGCAAGAAGTATGTTCCAAAGAAAGATCAACAATCTGGTCAACCTCCAAAAGAAGAATTCTTTTTGTATAAAGAGGTTGAGGTTGGATCTGAGGAGAGTCTAAAAATGAACGACAAAAACTTCACACCATTGTACACTGCAACAACCCACATTAACATCAAGCTACCCGAGTCAAAGGAGGCTTGGGTTGCTTCAAATTCTAACTAAGTGTTTGTGAAATGTGCAGGAGCTCCCGAGATCTATCTCGAAGTGGATTATGGATAGTGGAGCGTCCCAGCACATGACGGGGAGAAAGACCCTGTTATATGATGTTAGAGGTTTCAAATGTGGTTATGTTGGTTTTACGGGAAACCAAGGAGGACGTATTATCGGGGAGGGAAAGTTATCAAACGGTGTCATTACATTTGAAAGAGTCAACTATATAGAAGAGCTGGAAAACAACTTGCTCAGCATTTCTCAGATTTGTGACAGGATGTATTCAACACATTTCACTAACAAGGAGTGTCTGATTCTGAAGCCGGGGTTTGTCATCCCCGAGGAGTGGATCGTCATGCGAGCACCAAGGGTAAATAATCTATACGTGTTGGATATGAGCGTTGCTACGACTACCACGGGTCAACCTCAGTGCTTCGTATCAAAGGCTACTGAAAAGGAGTCAGTGATGTGGCATCGAAAGATGGGCCACATTCACCTACGCAAGATGAACTATCTGGTGCATAACGATCTTGTCAAAGGGGTTCATTTGAAGAGTTTTCACCTGGGGGGAGAATGTATAAGTTGTCTGAAGGGAAAGCAACTCAAGAAATCCCATCCAAGTAAAATGGTGAACTCAGTCTCGAAGCCACTTGAAAGACTTCACAGGGATTTCTTTGATCCTATGAATGTCAAGAGTATTACTGGTGATCTTTATTGCTTAGTGGTCACTGATGATTATTCGAGATTTTTGTGGGTGATGTTCCTGAAGTTGAAAGATGAAACTTTTGAGAGTTTGCTGAAGTTGTCCCGAAAGATAGAAAATCAGTACCAAACCCGTATTCGCAGACTAAGAAGCAACAATGGTACAGAGTTCAAAAACAACAGAATGGAAGAATTCTGCGACAGACAAGGTATATTGCAAGAGTTCAGCGCACCATATACTCCACAACAGAATGGAGTTGCAGAAAGAAAGAACAGAGCGTTGATCGAAATGGCACGAACGATGCTAGCTGATTCAAAGTTACCAATCAATTTTTGGGGAGAAGCTGTATCAGCCGCTTGCTATACGCTCAACAGGGTACTAACTGTGAAGAAGCATAACAAAACGTGCTTTTAATTGATTAACAATCGCAAGCCAAATCTTGAATATCTAGAGCCGTTCGGGTCTCCCTGCACAGTTCTAGATCCCGATGGCAAGTTTGGTTCAAAAAGCTTGGAATGCTACACAATGCCTCCACAGAAGCCTCAAGAGGATCATCGAAGCACAACACGTTGAATGTCAAGGCTACACAATGCCTCCACAGAAGCCCGCAGACTCATGGCGATTCAATTATGATGCCCTATGGGATTCATTTGACCTAGAAGAAGAGCCAGAGTACTTTGATGAATTAGATATTTTACGGGATTATGAAGCATCCCAGGGAAGATTTCCAACAAGATCTTCTAAACGTCAACATACTTCCAATGATAATGAAGCTGGTCCCAGTAACACTGGTGAGAATGATGATGTTCAGCAAACTCCGACTACTTCGGAACCAGAGCCTGCTCCACAGAATCAGACAACGACAGTTAATGATGATGATTCAGAGTCTGACTTGGTTGCCCGACCTTTGATCGCGGTGATTCAGAATCAGAGGGGGAGCAAATCCAATCTTCAGACCAGACAGTTCATGTTGATGAACAAGTTGTGAACCAGAATGTCACAAATTTGGAAGGCGAGGTGAACGTTCCCGGTGAAGTTATGCCGAGGACTCTTTCCTATCACCCCGAGGAGTTGATTATAGGAGAACTGCAATCAGGAGTTCGCACAAGAAGCCAGATTGACCATGGCCTTACTTTCTTCTATAATAAAATTGCTCCATTACAAACTGAATTCTCACTCGGTTGCTTTATTTCGCAGATTGAACCGCGAACGTACAAAGAAGCACTGACGGAAGAATCATGGGTCAATGCGATGCAGGAGGAGCTGGGTCAATTCGAGAAACTTGGTGTATGGAAACTTGTGGACCTACCTGATGGACACAGAAAGAAAAACACCAAGTGGGTGTTCAAATGCAAGAGAGACGATCGAGGAGTGATAGTCAGAAACAAAGCTCGACTCGTTGTTCAGGGCTTTAGTCAGCAAGAGGGGATAGATTTCACAGAGGTTTACTGTCACACCCCCAAAATCCACACGCGGAGTATCACCGCCTGCAGGCGTGACTGACCAGGATCCAGCCACCAATCATATTGAACAAGCATGTAAGTAATTAGAAAATCCAACCAATACAATTGGTGTCCAAACAAAACATAGTTTAAGTTGCAAGCGGAAGCATAATGATTAAATCCAAAACCAAATATAAGTTCAAATGTTTAAATGTTTAACATGGCACACAGTTGTCCATGTCCCACAACGACCACGCCTCCTCGTGCAAGCTCCATAAGTACCTAACGACCTGCAAGGCATGTAACAACGAGTCAACAACAAAGTTGAGCGAGTTCACAGTTGGTGTTCATGATTAAGTTGTTTCAAAAACCAGGAATTCATTTGTAAGTTGTAAGTTAATCCGTTTACCCTGTTTCCCAAACATATCCATAGTTGGTGGGGGCTTCCCCATGTTAACCACTAGACCTGTTTACCATATCGACCACTGACTAAAGTAAGTTGGTGCCCTGACGTCAATGTCTATCATCATTGACTAGTGCCCAGATCCATTAGTTCACACCCGTCCTCTGCGGCACGGTGTGAGGCTTGTCAAACCTAAATAGCGCTATCTAACTAATGACCCGCTCGCCATTGGCTCGGCGATTAAGTCGATATAAAAGTAAGGGACTTCATGATAGAGTTTTTGGTCTAGTATCCGTGTTGTCACCCTTCAATAAAGAGGGTGTGTACGTAATCCCCAAACCAGGAGATTACGCATGTTCCAATTATATCCTTATCACTGTTGTCACCCTTCAAAAAAGAGGGTGTGTACGTAATCCCAAACCAGGAGATTACGCAGTTTCAGTTTAAATCCTTTACCCATTCCCAACCCTTGGGAATCCCATGCCTTGTGGAAAGTGTGAACTCACCTTGGTTTGCTCGGTATGCTAGATTAAAATATGTGTTCACGGTTTGATAAATCCAACCCTGATGTTAATGCCGCAGCGGAGAGTGCGGTAAGAAGAGAAATAAGCAGAGTTCCGAGTCGTAGTGTCGCGAGCCACCGGAGGTAGAACGGAGAGCACCGGTGTCGTCGGGGTTTTGAACTCGCCGGAGAAGAAAGTGGCAGTGGTTGTCGTTGAGTTTCGGGTGGGGGAAATCGGATTATGCGAAGCGGCCGATAGGGTTTATGAGGGTTCAAGAAAGATGCATGCTGCGACATAATATATAAACGAGTTCCTGATGGCGGTGGAATTTGAGTGTGGGCCGAGAATAGACAAGGTGGGCTGGGGGTTTGGGTTTCGTACAGTATCCCACCACCAAAACATGATCAACAAAGATTTGTATAATGAACAAATATGAATTAGTGTTATTATGCATTCACTTATTTAATTATTATTATCATTTTTTTATAAACTAAACCAACAAATATGTTTGCACCAAGAGTTAGCAAAGTCGTGTATAATTTCCACACAATGTTTTGACCGTTAAAGGATACGGGTTGCGCGAGGAGGTTGGGTCGACTAGGGCGACAAACATAATTAATTTATCAATTACAATACATATGAGATTCGATTTATAAAGGCGAAACAAACGGTTTGTACTCCGAAGTTACGGGTTGTCACATCATCCCCAAGTTGAAAGAAATTTCGTCCCGAAATTTAGCACGTAGTCACTGAGGAAGTTGGTTAAGTTGCGTGGTTTACTGGTTTTCATGGGGTGTCACATCATCCCCCCGTTGATTTGGAATTTCGTCCCGAAATTCTGTAGTAGCTTCAGCCTCAGTAGTGGTTGCACTTTTCTCAAACAACTGGGGATACTTGAGTTTCATTTGGTCTTCTCGTTCCCAGGTGAACTCTGGGCCACGACGGGAGTTCCAGCGAACTCGAACAAGAGGTGTTCTGGTATGCTTGAGAATCTTAACATCTCGGTCTGTAATCTCTACAGGTTCCTCGACGAATCGAAACTGATCGTCGATAGTGAGTTCCTTGAGAGGAACTATGAGGGTCTTATCTGACAGACACTTCTTCAGATTTGACAAGGGGAATACGTTGTGAACTCCGTTGAGTTCCTCAGGTATGTTCAGTTTAAAGTTGTTTTCAAAAACCATAAGTTCATTCGAAAACCAGTAGTTAGATAGTTCCTTGGGTCGTGCGAATGAATCCAACTTACGTCTGTGTAGTTGTGAGGTTCCAAAGAAAAAATGCGAAAACGTGTTCAAGGGAGTATGATCGTATCAACAATACACCGCCACCCTCAAGGTTTCGAGGAGTGATCACCAACGATCGAAAGTCGAGCCTTCTACTTTCTTTAAGCTGGAGCGTGTTCGTTTCAGTATCTCAGCATGGAGTAGTGAGAACGTAAGGTCACTGTGGTAAGAGGGCGATGGTTTGGTCTAAGCCAATGGTAGAAATTGGACATATCATTAATCAATATTCACGTGTTGGTGCAAGACCTAGTGTAAAGATTCCGCATATGAAAGAAAAACTATCATGACATTAGAGTACGTCTCTTGTAGTGTAAGGTGGGTCAGGTAAACATATAAATTATCGTGTTTTCTGGTAGGTTGAGTGATCCACAACTCTGTCCCCAATTGTCCTGAAGACTATTTCACCAGTAATGGCTTCCATTCGCTAAGTTGGGTATACGTGAGGGCTAATCAAGTAGAATAAGAATAAACCATCCAACAAGGTAATAAGGCAGTCTTGTGATCGTTGAAAATCATGGTATGGTTGTTGGCATTTCGTTAAATCAGTTTCCAATCGAAGAAACGGGGAATTGTTGGTGCACTTGTGTCTGTACTTTGTCTGTATTTTGTTATGATATAAAACGATGTCTTTTGTTAGTCTTGTATACGTCTTATGTTTGTTAATAGGTGTTTTGATGTAAGTTTGACCAAGTCAACCATCCTCCTGGTTTGACTTTGACCAAACAGTTAGAACATGGTTGTAAGTTGTCTGGGTCGAAGGATGAGTCATCGAAGGATTGTTTATATCCTTCGATGAGCTCGAAGGATAAACCTTCGATGGATATAGATGGACCTCGAAGGATATCATCCTTCGAGGTACATGTGGATCCTTCGATAGTTTTCAGTTCGATAGATGATCTTTCGATCTGACTATCTGATCCTTCGACCAGACGACCTGTGATGGATATATATACTCATGTAATGTGTTCACTTCAGAGTGTGAGTGAACTTAGTCTTGTAGAGAGCGTATTTTCAGTTTGGTCAAGGTCTGTAACCGTGTCCACTGAAATACAAGAGAAAACTTTGATATCTCGTGTGTCTACCTTTCTCTTTGTAGCTTGTGTTCTCATATAAACTACCGGTTTACATTCTAGCTTGGATTCCGCACTTGCTAGTGTGTTAAACATAACAAGGATAAGGTTTAACCTCAACCTCCGAGGGACCTACAAGTGGTATCAGAGCTTGTTGCTCTTTTCCTTGTTAAAAACCGAGTTTATACAAGACTTTGGAGTGTTTGGACAAAAACTCACATGGTTTAGCATCTGTTTTTAGTGTTTTTCTCACATTTCTAGACGTAAAAACGTGTTCTAAACTAACCGGGTATGTTAAAGGACGGGTTGGGTAACTTAAAAACTTGTTTTTAAGAAGTTTGGTAATTTCCGGCCAAATTCCGGCTTACTCCGGTGACCGGTTTCTGGATAAGAACCTTCTTTTTAGGCAATATTTTATTGGTCAAATCTGGGTTGGCAGAAAGTATGGTCTGAACATACCTTCTGCCGAAAGTTCTTACCAACCAATCACCTTTTCACCAACCTGTCAACTTTTGTCAACTGTGTCAGTGCAGATCGAAGGATATCCTTCGAAGTCGAAAGATCATCTTTCGATTAAAGGAGGTTCGATAGATAATCATCCTTCGAACATCCTTCGAAGTCTGTGACTTATCTTTCGATCCAAGGAATCTTTTCGAAGGATATATCTGTCGATCTACAGGTCTTATTCGAAAGACAAGGATCCTTCGATTGGAGAGTCTTTCGAAATCATTGTTCGAAACTCAACAGTGATCTTTCGAACACTGTTGATCCTTCGAACAAGTTTTGTTCCTTCGATCCTAGTCTGTTTAAGTTTAACAAGTTTGTATTTTTCAGGTCTTTCGATCAAGGATCCTTCGACTGGTTGTTATCATTCGAGATTTTAAGATAGTTTGTGAAAATTAAATTTTTAATAAAAAAAAAAAAAAAGAGAAAAACTTGTTTTCAAATTTTAAAATCAATTTTCACTTAATATATTAATTTTCTTTACAAAATGGGAACAAACGGTCAGTGGGATCCAACTGCGTGGACTCAAACAACTTTGACTCCACAATCATCAGCTACGCAATCATCAGCTACGCAATCTACGTCAGATTTCAACAAAACTGCATGGATGCAGGCTATTGCCCCACCTCAAGCTGCAATGATAACTGCAAATCAATGGGCATTGGTCACAAATCAAAGCAGCAGCATTCAAGCTATGATGCAGAACGACAGTGAAACTGGTACAAGCACAAAACCGCCAAAGCTAAATCACATCAATGATTGGGGATGGTGGAAAGAAAGGCTGAGAACTTATGTTCAGGGGCAAGGTCAAGATCTATGGATGTGCTTCTTCACCGCATTTGACAATGATTTGGAAGTTGCAGGATCTAATCCACAAACTTACAGCACTATGTCTGAAGATGATAAGAAGAAATTTGAGTTAGAAAAGAAAGCATTCATGATTCTCACACAAGCTCTTCACAGAGACATTTACCACCAGTTTGTTTACTGCACGACTACTAAAAGCTTGTGGGATATGCTCACGTTACGATGTGAAGGAAATGCTCAGTCTAGAAAGATCAAGCAAGAATTACTGAAGAAAGAGTTTGAAGGATTCACGTGTATGGAGAATGAGACTTTGGCAGAGTTATCTACAAGGTTCCATCACTTTTTGAGTGAGATGTTTGCTTTTAGAGTCACTGCCACTCCACAAGAAATGGTGAAGAGATTCGCTGATAGCTTACCAGCAAAGTGGAGCAGTTATCTTGAAATTCTCAAAGAAAATGGTGTTCTAGACACAATCACCGTTTATGAGTTAATTCAAAAATTGGAGAACAAGGATGTAGAAGAAAAGCTTAAGGCAAAAAGAACATTAACTCCTCAAAATCCAGAGATGTACTATGGGATTGCAGGAGGTATCAGTGGAGAAAAACCAGCCTCTCAACATGCGAAGCTTCAAACAGCCTTCATCTCAAACACCGGACCTTCCACAACAAATCAGTTTGATCCTTCAGCATACACGATGTATTCAAGACCAGATTCTTCTTCTCTACGACAGGATGTGCAACCGACAGCTCAGCAATTCACACCACCGCCTTTCTTAGACCCAAGCAGAGCTCAGCAGCAACAACCGCAACAGCAAGGGTTTTATGGAAGCTCTTCAAACTTTCAAGCCACTTCCAATCCGAACACAGTCAGATTAGATACTTCCAACTTTTCCAAAGTCAGTGTCGAAATAGCCAAGGAGCATATGGAGATGTTGAACACCTTAGTTAGTGCTTATTGTGGATTGGTCGCAGGTCAGATTGGGAATATCAATCTAACCAATGAAGATTATCAGCAAGTGGATAGAGAAGAGTTTGAAATGATGGATATCAAATGGGCTCTTGCTAGTGCAATTCGAAGAGCAAAGGAGTTTATGGAAAGGACGGGGAGAACCAACTTGAATAGCAACAACAACACCAAGTATGGTTTTGATAAGAATGCTGTCACTTGCTTCAATTGTGGTGAAAATGGTCACTTCAAGCAGGAGTGTCAGAAGCCACCTAAGCAAGGAAATCAGAATCCCTTCAGGAATCAAGGACAGCCACAACAGCAACCAAACAACAATTCTGACAGATCAATAGTTCCCATTGGAGGAAATGCATCTGGATCTACAAACACTAATCCCCACAGAGGATTGGTTGTTCAAGCTGATGAAATCTGCAATTGGAACCTTCAGCTTGGAGAAGGAGGAAATGGTGGAACAGCATGTTATGCTAAAGTGATTGAGAAGGTAGTAGAACCCGTGTCTGCTGGTGAATCTTCAGAAGATGAAGATAGTTCGGGTTATAGTGGGAGCATGGATGGGGAATCACTTGATGCTGGTGATTTATCAAGTGATGCTTTAGATTTGGAAGTTGATGAGCTTTTGGCTGAAGCTGAAGCATTATGCAAGAGGAGATCTATTCTTTGCCAGAAATCTGCTGGAACTTCCGAGAAGCTTGCTCAGTTCTTCTCTGAAGATGGATCTTTTTCTTTCCATTCAGCCTTTATGGCTAATGTCGACAGTTCATCAAGTCAGGTATGTGTCGATGAACCCACTGTAGTTAGTTGTGAAAATTGTGATAGCTTAAATGTTAAATATGCTGAAAAGGAAAGTCAGTTTGAAATCACATACAAACACAATCAAGAATTGATTGTAGATCTTTCTAAAGCAACTGAAGCTAACTTGTTTTTAACCAGAAATGAAAAGGAATTTAAAGCAACAATTGCGTCATTAAGACATGATGTTTCAGAATTACAAAAGGCTGTTTTGCGAAAACAACATGCTAACAATAATCTTATTGACACAATTGAAAAGCAAATGGTAGAGTTGGCAACGGCTCGATGTGAATGTGAGACAATTAAGCAGAAACTGGAAAGCTATTCCAATTCCCGCTATGTATTGGATCACATCATTGACGTTCAAAAGAAAAAGGGGGATAAAATATGTATTGGATTCAAATCATGTCCTCCCCCAATGAATCACAATTACTCCAAATTGCCTGATGATGAGGATATGCCCCGTTTTGAACCTACTGTGCCACTCGATCTAGATGACTTTGCAGCAGGCCTCGGGTTCACAACTGGTACATCATCCTCGGGTCAATCAGAATCTGAGAGTGTGACAGATTCATCGTGTGTTAAGGAACAGAGTCCTCCCATTGTTGTGGATGCTGATTCTTCGGATGATGAATCTGAAGAAATTGTGAAACAACAGTCTAACTCGGTTACAACAGATATTCCAATCGAGAATCACATCCTGTGTGATCCACCAGTGAAACCGAGTAAGACTGAAATGTCAAAAGCATTGGAGTCCCTTGTATCTAGCCGTGAAGAGAATAACTTGTTGTACACGCTCAAAGGAGATAGAAAAATCTACTCTAACAAAGATTTTCCACTTAAAAATGTAAATCAAGATTTAATTGAGCAAATTTTTGAAGGATGCACTGATAAGTTTTTGGGGAACAAAAGTGGCAAAGTTACCGTCACTCAATGTGATCCAATTCCGTGTGAACAAATTAGAAAACAATACGGAAACCAAAAACTACCAATTGAGCGAAAACAACAAGTCAACTCCGGAAAGGGTAAGGTACAGGGAAAGAAGGCTCAGAACAAGAATGTTCAAGCACCTAAAGTTCAGCAGCCTAAGACTGAACAACCAAAGGTTCAACAACCTAAAGTTGAACAGTCTAAGGCTACTCAACCTAAGGCTGCACAACCTAAAATTCAACAATCAAAGGTTGAGCAACCTAAGGTTCAACAACAAAAGGTGCAAAACAAAAGAGCTCCTGTTAAGAAACGAGGACCGAAAATGAACTTTGTTGGATCCACGGGTTCAGACAAACTTGAAACATTTCAGGATAAATCTAACGTTGAGTTTATAAAACAATTTAGAATTTTAAAACGAAATGATCAGAATAATTACACCCAACACACCAACGCATGTGATTTAGGTCCAAGCACGTCTAGATCACAAAGTTCATTGTCTGGTTCTCCGTCTGGTCATCAACATGTTTCTCCGAAGTTTGTAGAGCGGAGAACATGTTTTGAATGTGGGACAGTTGGGCATATTGTAAGATATTGCCCACACGTGCAAAAGCTGAAGTCAAAAACGAGTGCTCCCCAAGAAATCGATTACCGAAAACGATCAGTTTCCCCGAAACAAGACCCACGTGTCTTGAAAGAAAGGGAAAAGAAGTTAAAGCAAAAGAATCAAAAGGTAATTGAAAAGGCCTTAAAATCAGAGGTCAAAGAAGAAAAACCTGTACAAGCAAAATCTGAAACTGTAAAACCAGTAAATGCTAAAACAATAAACTCAAATACTGGTAAAGGACAAACAGCTTGGAAGCAAAAGCAGGTAATTCAATCAGGGGGAGCACCACAGGTTCTTTTTCCTAATCATCAAGTGATTGAAATCACTTTCCTTGATGATCAAGGACGACCCAAGTCCACAAAGGCTTGGGTCCCCCTCTCAAACTGATAAGTTAATTGCATGTGCAGGCGGCTCCAGGAGGAACTATTAATAGTCATTGGATTGTTGATAGTGGGGCTTCCAGGCACATGACGGGCGACTATCGTCTTCTTTTTTATGTGCGAAGTATAAGAGGAGGATATGTTGCGTTTGCTGGAGACAAAGGAGGGTATATCACCGGCGAGGGAATGATCTCAAATGGAGTTGTGAGTTTCGACAAAATCAATTATGTGCAACAGTTGGATCACAATCTCCTGAGTGTTTCTCAGATCTGCGACAAGAAGTTCACCGTGCATTTTGATGATGCCGGTTGTTATGTGCTGAAGCCAGGATTCAAGATTCCCGAAGAATGGATTCTCTTATCAGCACCAAGAGTTAATGATTTGTATGTCCTCGATATGAGCCAAGAAATAACCAAGTCCAAACAAGTTACTTGCTTTATTTCAAAAGCCACTGAAAAGGAGACGATCTCTTGGCACAGACGGATGGGTCATATTCACCTCAGAAAAATGAATCACCTTGTCAAAAACAATCTGGTGAGAGGTGTCAATGTGAAGAATTTTCAACTTCAAGATGTCTGTGTGCCGTGTCAGAAAGGGAAGCAGATCAAGAAATCACATCCATTGAAGAAGGTTAACACTGTAAACATGCCACTCGAACGTCTGCATATGGACCTTTTCGGCCCAGTCAAACACAAGAGTGTGCACGGGGAAGTTTTCTGCTTGGTAGTCACTGATGACTATTCAAGATTTTCATGGGTTGATTTCATGGTCCACAAGAGCGAGACTCTAGAAATTCTAAAGAATTTGATCACCTTGTTGGAAAATCTTTATAATCTAAAGGTGAGGCGAATTCGAAGCGACAACGGAACCGAGTTCAAAAACAGGGTTATGGATGAATTTTGCACTGCAAAAGGAATCCTTCATGAATACAGCTCTCGGTACACGCCACAACAAAACGGAGTCGCTGAAAGAAAGAACAGAACCTTAATTGAGATCGCAAGAACCATGTTGGTTGAGTCTCAGCTTCCAGTTAGATTCTGGACTGAAGCTGTTGCCTCGGCTTGCTACACGTTAAACAGGGTTCTCACAGTGAAAAGACATGGCAAAACGTGCTTCGAACTTCTACACAAGAAGACTCCTGACTTAGAATATCTAGAACCTTTTGGTGCACCATGTACCATGATTGAGCCTGACGGGAAGTTTGGTGCCAGAGCTATCAAAGGTTACTTCCTTGGGTATGCTACTCCTAATCTGCGAGTATGGAACCTGACTACCAAGAAGATTGAAGAGTGGGGTGAAGTAAGAGTTCAAAGATATTCTAATCCACCGAAGCCTTCTGGAGATCCATGGATGTTCGATTATGATGGTCTTTTCGACTCATTCAATCTGCCGACATTTGATGATGACAATGCAATTGCTCAAATGTTGTCTGAAAGCGAGAATGAGACTGGCTCTCAGTTAGCTCGCCCAATCATCGTTGACTCACAAGCATCTTCTTCTGTCAACAATCTCGTTTCAAATGAGGTGTTCAATGATGCTGTCGACTACAATTTGTCATCGGAAGATGAGGAGTATGTTGATGCAAATGATGGTGAAGCACGGGGTCCGGTTCAAGGTACTTCAGAAGCAACGGATCCAGTGTCTGCGCCAATTGTCCAAGAAGAAAATGCATCATCTTCTACAACTCAACAGCTTCAGAATGATATCGGGAATTTAAATATCAATAACTTGAGGACCAATGTTGACATTCCTCTAGTTCCTGAAACCCGAATTCATAACATTCATCCTCAGCAGAATATTATAGGTGATGTTCTCAGTGGTGTAAGGACAAGGAATCAAATCAGAAATAACGAAAATGCTGGCTTGTATGCTGAGATACGAGAATCGGGACAACAAAATGATTGGTCTTTCGCCTGCTATGTTAGTCAAGAAGAGCCTAGATCTTGGAAGGAGGCATTGAAAGATGATTCCTGGGTGGAAGCCATGCAAGAAGAACTTCAGCAGTTCGAGAAGTTGGGCGTATGGAAATTGGTTGATAGGCCCGATCACTACAAGAAGATCGGAACTCGTTGGGTGTTTAAGTGCAAGAAGGACGACCGTGGGATTGTTGTCCGAAACAAAGCAAGGTTAGTTGTTCAAGGCTTCAGTCAGATAGAAGGTATTGACTACAATGAAGTGTATGCACCTGTTGCACGTCTGGAGGCTATTAGAATCTTTCTAGCCTACGCATCCTTCAAGAAATTCAAGGTGTACCAGATGGATGTTAAAAGTGCATTTCTTCACGGAGTAGTCGAAGAGGAAGTATATGTCGAGCAACCACCGGGGTTTGAAGATCCATTACATCCTGACAGAGTTTTACTACTTAACAAAGCGTTATATGGTCTTCATCAAGCACCTCGAGCCTGGTATGAGACACTGTCTACCTACCTGCTGAACAACGGTTTTAGACGGGGTTTGATCGATTGTACCCTCTTCATCAAAGAAAAGGTGAAGATCTTCTGTTGGTACAGGTATACGTCGATGACATTATCTTTGGTTCTACCGATGATAATTTATGCAAGGAATTTGAGAAGGTGATGCAAGATCGATTCGAGATGAGTGCGATGGGTGAAATGACGTTCTTTTTGGGTTTGCAAGTTAATCAGTCCGAATCTGGAATTTTTATCCATCAAACCAAGTACGTCGGAGACATCTTGAGCCGGTTCCAGATGTCCGATTCGAAGCCAATTTCTACTCCTCTTTCGCAGAATCACGGGATTACTCCGGATGAAAAAGGGGAAGCTGTGGACTCTTCACTTTATCGTGCTATGATTGGATCTTTAATGTATCTCACCGCATCAAGACCCGACATTATGTATCCAACGTGCCTTCTCGCCAGATACCAAGCGAATCCGAAGGTCTCTCACTATGCTGCTGTCAAAAGGATTTTTCGTTATCTGAAGGGTTGCCCTGACACCGGGTTATGGTACCCTAAGGATGATAACTTCGATCTCAAGGCTTACAGTGATTCTGATTTCGGCGGCTGCAAGAAAGATGGCAAATCAACTACAGCAGGATGTCAGGTCTTAGGCAATCGCCTAGTCACTTGGCAATGCAAGAAGCAGACATGTGTGGCTACGTCTACATGTGAAGCGGAATACATTGCTGCGTCTAGTTGCTGCTCCCAGGTTCTATGGATCCAACAACAGATGCGGGACTACGGTTTTGAATTCCTAACTACTCCTATTTATGTTGATAATGAAGCTGCTTTACAGATCACTAGAAATCCTGTACAGCACTCAAAAACGAAGCACATCGATATTAAATATCACTTCATACGTGATTGCTTTGAAAAGAGACTTATCGATGTGGTTCACATTCATACCGATCACCAACGTGCCGACCTTTTTACCAAAGCATTTGATAAATCAAGATTCGATTATTTACTTTTGGTAAACGGCATAAAGGTGAAGCAAGAGTAACCGACATCGGAAAATCGTTTTTGTAAATATATTTTTTTTCTCTCTAAAAAAAAAAAAAAAAAAAAAATCCAAAAATATGTTTTTACTTTATTCTATTTTTGAATTTTAGGGGGAGAAAATTCAGAAAAACACAAAAACAAAAGAAAAACAAAAATGAGTTTCTTGGTAATATAAGAGAAAATGATATTACATCAGAGGTCGGTCGAAACATGTTTCTAGAAATCAAAAGAAAAGAAAAAGATAAGTAGCTCTACTAATGATGTACCGGTAGACTCACGATCATTTTAAAGTATGCAGGAGATATAAACATAACGAACTGAAAACCGCGTGGGAACCGCTCATTGGCATATGGTCTTGGTACCGAAATTTCGTTTGATAGATTGCCGAGGTTCTGAGATATTCGGGGTTTATGCTGTTTATCATCTGGGTATCATGGTTGTATCTTTTACCGAAAAAAAATAACGGGGACGCAAGTCTAGATCTTCCATGATACTATACATACGTGTACATACTGCATTCGACCTCAATAAGTGATAAACAATCACATGTCCAAACAAATAAGTGATAAAATATCACATTCATCCGGGAGTCAAGTTCGTCTCTCTGCTGTACGGAAGTACTGACCTGTTCACGGACTTGCTCCTGTGCCCTCATGCATATGAAAATCAAGTTCCTCATCAATAAGTGATTCTATCACATAGGGCTTGTTTTCAAATCAAATAAGTGACTTGTTCACATTTTATATACGTTAAAAACGGATGATAAATGGTATACTCCGCAGTAAGATGAACTCTCGTGCATACCTTGATACGGGAATGTGTCGTGAGTGGATGAACACCGGTCGGTAAGTATAAATCATACCTTAAATGTATCTCAATGTATTATGATTACACTTGATCGCTGAGTTTAAGTGGATAACAATATCGGTAATTGTGGTAGAATACTTATCCACTTCTGTAAAAGAATATTAAAAGAACATGTGTTTTGACAAAAGACCGCAAACTGATATGATTCTCTTCGCCAGAAACTCGCAAAAATATTGTTGTGTGTGTACATATTTATTTACTGCTTAACTTTTATTGTCTTTTTAAACAATTTTTGTCGTTTGGTGCATATCAGCACGACATTAGCGGTGATGTCGTTTGATAACATTCAAAGGATATTAAAATTGTTGTCTTTTATTTTATCAGAATCCAAAAACATTTTCAATTTAATCTTATTTTTGATTAACCGATGTTGGTACTCGATCAGATACCTGGCAAGCCGAGATACTTCATAAAACTGACCTTTGCAGAACTTCATAACGGACATTTTTTTAAAACGGTCGTTTCTGCAAACTTTTAGGAATTTGAAGGGTTTGAATTGCAATTTCCCAAAATCCAAAGTGTTGGTGAAAATCTGATCCTTCGAGGAAGCATTGGCTCTCGAAAGATCAGATGGTCAATGAAAGTCAATCTTGATGCTCGAAAGATGAATTGGTCAACGAAAGATTTGACCAATTGGATCCTTCGAGCTGATCAGACTTTTCGAAAGATGGGTCAGGTCGAAAGATATCCTTCGAGGATCGTCTTTCGAGGTTGTTGAGGGTTCCACAAATATCTGGTATCTTTCGATCCAGATCTGGATCCTTCGACCCAAAGTCCCATCTTTCGAAGCACCTTTTCATCTTTCGAAAGGATAACGATCCTTCGAGGCGGTTCGTATTTCGAGGTCAGGGTATAAAAGGGGTCTCCTTCTTCATTTCAACATAACAGTTCAAACTTCACTATTTCAAAAACCTCTGATCCTACCGAAACTCTGCCAAAATTGAAACAAAAATTTAGGCTATCAGGATTTCAACAACAATCTCGGTAGGATAATCCTCATTCACTTAACAAACAACAACATAAACACCTTATCTGATCCTGTGATTTTATGTAATGTGAATGTGTTGTATGTATGTTAGTGGTAGGTTTTGATGATCATAAGTTTTATCTTGTCTGATGTTTGTATTACAGAGTTTGTGTTGGTTTTTAATGGTCTTAAAGGGTCTTGGGTATTCTTGGGTTGATCGGTTCATGTGTATGGATTAGTATTCGGGTTAGGATTAGTGTCCGGGTTTGGTTTTGATGTGGATGTTCTGTAATGGTTTTGATGTTGATGTTTTTGAGTGGTATAATATTTATGCTTTAAATGATTTGAAACTCACTTAAAACAGTCACCGGAAAAACGCCGATGAACAGTGTCACCGGAAAACATCCTTCGATCTCGAAAGATGATGTTGCTTAACCTCGAAGGATGGACTTCAAGATATCCTTCGAACTGAGACTCGAAGGATACTAAGTCTTTCGAAGGATCATCCTTCGGTTGATCAGATCTTTCGATTGATCAAAATATCTTTCATAATTTATGATCTTTCGTAAGTTGATCTTTCGATAAGGCCTTTCATCTTTCGAGGAAAATAACATCTTTCGATCAAGTGTTAATCCTTCGATGTCTGAATGGAATACTTCGAGGAAACAACACTTAGAAATTTTTTAAGAAACTGAAATCTTTCTAAGTGTGAAATCCTTGTTGACTGTTATGACTGTTTTCTCATTACGTGTTCCTGTTTTCATGAACAGAAATGGCACCGAAAGAAAAGAAAGAACGGGCAAAACCAACTAAGAAAGAAAAGTCTGAGGTTGAATCTATGTCAGAACCAAGACACAACATGGCCGCGTATCTGCAACCGGAAGACAAAATTAGTCCGGAATTCAATGGGATAATGCAGTATCTTCACCGGACACGAATCAACTATGCCATTACTACACAACACACCGCTTACCAGTCCCAGATCAAGGAATTCTGGAATTCTGCTGTGGTTGATACAGTGAATAACCAAGAAGTGATTAGAGGATTCGTTACTGAGAAACCCGTGGTGATCACCAAGAACACCATCAGAGCGCGTTTGCAATTGGGAGATCAACCAGAAGATTCGACTTCTATTGATTTACAGTGTCAGCGTGGTTTATTGATGAGGCTACGTTACAGCGATAATGTGCTAGCAAATCAGATAAACAAAGGGTCCATGCCGTTACGATACAAGTTTTTATTGCATATTCTTATTCACTGTCTGAGCAAAAAACGGTCTGGATACGATTTGTCGCCTATTGAATTGACGGGATTATTTACGGCTTTAATTCTGAACAAGCCGTTCAACATATCACGTTACATCTTTGACAATCTGAAAGAGAATGCTCGCAGGCCACTTCCGTCAGCAAATCAACGGACGTCAACCAAGTTTTGGTTATATCCAAGATTCTTGTAAATGATGATAGATGATCAGATTCCGAACCTTCCCAAGGTTGAAGCAGATGTTCTTCCAGTCAATCCGATGAACGAGCGTACATTGCTGATCTTCAAGTCTATGTCTAAGTATAAGGAATCCGATCCAGTCAGAAAGCTTATTGGTCACCTCGATGATCTGGCCTACGAGGCTCCACAGAATCACAAGTGGCGTCGAGATGCTAGTGATTCTGATGACGAAGAGCGCAAGTTAATCGCGTTGGCCAACACACAACTCGGGGCTAAGCACAGAATTAAAGCATCGAGCAGGAAGTCTGCTGGCAGTTCCGGTGCTGCAACACATGTTGAAGTTGATGTGAACGTTGCTGCAGAAGAAGTTCAAGGAGTGTTCATCGAATCAGATGTCCGTGGTAATGTTGGTGGTCCTGCAAGTCGGTCAGGCGATGATGCGACAGACAAAGGTAAAAGTAAGGTGGACGAGCCAAGGAGGTTGGGGGATGAAAGCAGTTCGTCTTCTGATACTGAAGGAGTTTCTGGTAATGATGATTCGTCTTCAGAGGATGATAATCCTCCTCCACCAGGGATGCGAAAGGCTTATGATCAGGGCGGGAATTTTCGAGGTTTTGAACGTATTGAGAAACCGGTTAGTGCCGCAGAATCTGACAAAGATGATGATTATATTCCTGCTGCTCCTGGTTTACTTAGAAAGAAGAGGCAAGCAAGAAGAGAGGGTACTCGTACTTCAAAGAAATCAAAGGGCGGATCAGGGTCAACAGGTGAAACTGCTGGTGATGTCACTATACCTGATTCGATCCAGCATTCAACGCCTCCGGAGCATCAGCTACCACCTGTCAGTGATTAATTAACTACATCAGAGATGCTGGAGCTGGTCTCATCTCCGCAGACGTCTTCTGGGACACGCACGGCGACTGTTGATCAACAGCCGCCTGCAACTCCTGTCTCAGGTACACACTCACGTCCTCCTCTTGTTATTACTGGTCCAACAGGTACTTCCGGTCCATCTGGTCAGTCTGGTTTCTCAGGACCTGAGCCCTCACGGCCGACTCTAGCAGAAACATTGTCTGGGTTGTCTGAAGCTGAGAAAATTCACTTCCTGATCGAACAAGTTAGTGAATTGGGTAATTTAGTCGGTCGGCATACTAGAAAGATTGAAGAGTATCGTATACAGCGAACACAGGATGCGGAGGCACACAACAAGCTAGTCTCAATTGTTAGTGCACAGAACCTTAAGATAAAAGAACAAGCTCAAGAGATTGAAAGACTGAAAGAAGCAAACAGGGCTCGTGATAGAGAAGTTGAGATAATGAAGGGGCATAGCACTGTGTTAGAGCGTGAGGCAAAAGCGTTAAAGCAGAAGCATGAAGAGCTGTCGGATCGCTATAAAAATCGTGATGATCGATTAATGGAAGCCTTCAAGCCTGTTCAAGCAAACTTCAAGAAATTTGATCACAAAGTAGTTACGCTTTGGAATGAAAGGTGCAAAGCATTGGGCATCGTTTCCTCAAAGCGTGGCGATGACAAGGACGATGATGCAGCAAATCCTGATCAACCAGCTGCCACAGGTTCCGGTGCTGCAGGTGGGTCTAGTACGTCTCAAGATGCTCCTACTGCTCCTCCAACAGCTACTACTGGTCCGTCTGAGCAGTCTGAAACATTGGAAGCTTCGGCAGGATTTGAACATATTAGTCTTGAACCGGAAGCGTTTACCGATCTCCCTGAATCCTCAATTGTTCAGCAGTATCATCCACTCACGGGTGATCTATTAGAAGAGGGAGAACACGTTACAGAGATGTCTGATGAACGTATATTAACTCTGAAGGAACTGGATGAAGTTGATTTGACAACGATCGATGCTACTCCGTTAGTTCCGGACGAAACCGATTTCTCTACGATTGAAGAAATCTTCATCGGTTCGGATCCGGAACGTCCTGTTTATGTTGGTCAAGATAATGTGGAGTTTAATACGCTTGATGATGAGTTTGTGGCGGCAAAGACAGCAGAATTTACTAATCCTTCTTCAGATTCTCCTACAGTTCAAGAAAGCCGTGAGAAGACCGTGAACGAATGGCGAGCGGATTTCCTAGCTAGGAATCCTCCTCCGCTCCCTCCGTTGGATCAGGCCAACTACATGATTCTGGAAAGGAATCAGGCTAGGGGCCGTATTATCAGCTGGATGTTCATCAAGGAGCTTCACTGCATGGTTGTGAAGCGAGAATGCGGCCTTCAGTACTTCAGGACTCTTCTCAGCATTCTTTCACTTCCTTATTATGATGTTGCGGTTTTGGCTCAGCTGAAGGTTATTAATCGAGTCGAAGACAAGATGGTGGATTTGTTCGCCAAGAAGATCAGGTTGGAACGAAGAAGAGGTTGGAAGGATCCGCTATATAAGCCGCAGTTTCCTCGATACGAGCAGATCAGGTTCACGCTTGATCCAGAGACAAATACTGCTCGTTATCGATTGGTTTATGATCCTCCGAAGTTGATGAATAAAATACCGTTGTTGAAAATGAAGACAGATTTTCTGGGTAACTTTCGTTGCTGGGTTTATGATGCAGATACTGGAGAAGCGGTGATCTTATTCAAAGACAGTCAGGAGAACTTTCGAATGATAGATCCAATGTGGATTACTAACATGTCCAGGTCGGATATTATTATTCTTAAGGATCACGAGATCAACTACTTGGTTAGAGATCGTGCACAAGCAATGAAGTTTCAGAAGATGGCCTTGTATTGCTTCAACCTACTTGTGAATGCGGGAAGTGCATGGTCAACGCATCACTTAACGGTTGAAAGGACGTCAGAGACTTGAAGACACGAAGATCGAGACAAAGCTACAGCCAAGGGGGAGTTTGTTGGTGCACTTGTGTCTGTACTTTGTCTGTATTTTGTTATGATATAAAACGATGTCTTTTGTTAGTCTTGTATACGTCTTATGTTTGTTAATAGGTGTTTTGATGTAAGTTTGACCAAGTCAACCATCCTCATGGTTTGACTTTGACCAAACAGTTAGAACATGGTTGTAAGTTGTCTGGGTCGAAGGATGAGTCATCGAAGGATTGTTTATATCCTTCGATGAGCTCGAAGGATAAACCTTCGATGGATATAGATGGACCTCGAAGGATATCATCCTTCGAGGTACATGTGGATCCTTCGATAGTTTTCAGTTCGATAGATGATCTTTCGATCTGACTATCTGATCCTTCGACCAGACGACCTGTGATGGATATATATACTCATGTAATGTGTTCACTTCAGAGTGTGAGTGAACTTAGTCTTGTAGAGAGCGTATTTTCAGTTTAGTCAAGGTCTGTAACCGTGTCCACTGAAATACAAGAGAAAACTTTGATATCTCGTGTGTCTACCTTTCTCTTTGTAGCTTGTGTTCTCATATAAACTACCGGTTTGCATTCTAGCTTGGATTCTGCACTTGCTAGTGTGTTAAACATAACAAGGATAAGGTTTAACCTCAACCTCTGAGGGACCTACAGGAATTAATGAGGTTCATATGAAGAATCGAGCGAAAACAGGGGTCCATCAATAACCGAAGGACTCGACCAGCTAATCTGTTGTCTAGAAGTAATTTCCAGTAGTGGTGCATGGCGGCATGGCACAAAAAGGGAAGTTCGTTGCATCGCGGTCGCGCGAGTGTATCATTTGTCCAAAATAGAGTTTGGTGGGTAAGGTTGCGAGCTGCAAAACGACGAAGGCGTGTAACTGTGGCTGCTTCGTTTCTGGTGACGATGACAAGCGAAGGTGATAAGGTTCGTCAACAGGGATGCGTAGGTATAGTTCTCCTAAATCCAAGTACGTTTGAGCCAGGTCTGGTCTTCGTGAATGTTGACGTACAATCCGAATGTACGGAGGGTCAGATGGCGACGTCATGTCTAGATAAGCGTATGACTAGCTAGAACACCTAAACAATGGTCGTAGTGCGGTGACGAGGGAACAGAAAAGAATTTGACCACCACTTGTCAAATTTCAAGTAAACATTCGGGTGTCATATATAACGCATCAGGGTTAATAGATAACATGCTACTACTCTAACTGGGCATACCATATGCAACACACAATGTAAATGTAAACTAGCAAGTAGGCAATACAAAAATAAATCATACCACCTAGAGTGTTGAGTCTTGCACGTGGAGCGAAGCGTCGTTGTGGATCGTCGAGCACTGAACAGGTTAAAGTCTGGTTTAAAAAAAAACGTTTCCCCTTTTTTAAAACCAAGTTCACTATAACCAATGGCTATGATACCAATCTGTCACACCCCCAAAATCCACACGCGGAGTATCACCGCCTGCAGGCGTGACTGACCAGGATCCAGCCACCAATCATATTGAACAAGCATGTAAGTAATTAGAAAATCCAACCAATACAATTGGTGTCCAAACAAAACATAGTTTAAGTTGCAAGCGGAAGCATAATGATTAAATCCAAAACCAAATATAAGTTCAAATGTTTAAATGTTTAACATGGCACACAGTTTTCCATGTCCCACAACGACCACCCCTCCTCGTGCAAGCTCCATAAGTACCTAACGACCTGCAAGGCATGTAACAACGAGTCAACAACAAAGTTGAGCGAGTTCACAGTTGGTGTTCATGATTAAGTTGTTTCAAAAACCAGGAATTCATTTGTAAGTTGTAAGTTAATCCGTTTACCCTGTTTCCCAAACATATCCATAGTTGGTGGGGGCTTCCCCATGTTAACCACTAGACCTGTTTACCATATCGACCACTGACTAAAGTAAGTTGGTGCCCTGACGTCAATGTCTATCATCATTGACTAGTGCCCAGATCCATTAGTTCACGCCCGTCCTCTGCGGCACGGTGTGAGGCTTGTCAAACCTAAATAGCACTATCTAACTAATGACCCGCTCGCCATTGGCTCGGCGATTAAGTCGATATAAAAGTGAGGGACTTCATGATAGATTTTTTGGTCTAGTATCCGTGTTGTCACCCTTCAATAAAGAGGGTGTGTACGTAATCCCCAAACCAGGAGATTACGCAGGTTCCAATTATATCCTTATCACTGTTGTCACCCTTCAATAAAGAGGGTGTGTACGTAATCCCAAACTAGGAGATTACGCAGTTTCAGTTTAAATCCTTTACCCATTCCCAACCCTTGGGAATCCCATGCCTTGTGGAAAGTGTGAACTCACCTTGGTTTGCTCGGTATGCTAGATTAAAATATGTGTTCACGGTTTGATAAATCCAACCCAGATGTTAATGCCGCAGCGGAGAGTGCGGTAAGAAGAGAAATAAGCAGAGTTCCGAGTCGTAGTGTCGCGAGCCACCGGAGGTAGAACGGAGAGCACCGGTGTCGTCGGGGTTTTGAACTCGCCGGAGAAGAAAGTGGCAGTGGTTGTCGTGGAGTTTCGGGTGGGGGAAATCGGATTATGCGAAGCGGCCGATAGGGTTTATGAGGGTTCAAGAAAGATGCATGCTGCGACATAATATATAAACGAGTTCCTGATGGCGGTGGAATTTGAGTGTGGGCCGAGAATAGACAAGGTGGGCTGGGGGTTTGGGTTTCGTACAGTATCCCACCACCAAAACTTGATCAACAAAGATTTGTATAATGAACAAATATGAATTAGTGTTATTATGCATTCACTTATTTAATTATTATTATCATTATTATTATCATTTTTTTTATAAACTAAACCAACAAATATGCTTGCACCAAGAGTTAGCAAAGTCGTGTATAATTTCCACACAATGTTTTGACCGTTAAAGGTTACGGGTTGCGCGAGGAGGTTGGGTCGACTAGGGCGACAAACATAATTAATTTATCAATTACAATACATATGAGATTCGATTTATAAAGGCGAAACAAACGGTTTGTACTCCGAAGTTACGGGTTGTCACATTTACGCTCCGGTTGCTCAACTTGAAGCCATTAGAATTTTCCTTGCTTTCGCTTCATGGAAAGGTTTTAAAGTTTACCAACTAGATGTCAAGTCGGCGTTCCTTTACGGAAAGGTGAAAGAGGAGGTCTATGTCGGTCAGCCATCAGGCTTTACCGATCCGATACACAAAGACAAGGTCTACCTCCTGGACAAAGCGCTGTATGGTTTGCATCCGGCCCCGAGAGCCTGGTATGAGACACTCTATTAACACTTGCTTGCTAACGGCTTTATCCGAGGAAAGGTGGACGCCACACTCTTCACTAAGGAAGTCGCTGGTCATCTGCTGATCGTTCAGATATATGTTGATGACATTATTTTCGGGTCAACAAACGAAGAACTCTGCAAAGATTTCGAACAAGTGATGAAGCAGAAGTTTGAGATGTCTTCAATGGGTGAGATGAAGTTCTTCCTAGGGCTACAAGTCAACTAGATGCCTGAGGGAACTTTCATACATCAAACAAAGTACGTTTACGACGTTCTGGAGAAATTTGGATTTCTGAAACGGCGCCGATGTCCACCCCATTAGCAACGAATCATGGTATAAACCTTGATCTCACCGAAGAGAAAGTCGACGAGATGCTATACTACTCAATGATTGGTTCGCTGATGTACCTGACAGCATCCAGACCAGATATAATGTACCCGACATGCCTCGCGACGCGATATCAGTCAAGTCCTACAGCCTCGCACATGTCTATCGTCAAAAGGATCCTATGCTACCTGAAAGGAACCCCAAGCCTGGGGTTGTGGTATCCCAAAGATGGTGACTTCAAGCTTGAAGGATATTCAGACTCAGATTTCGGTTGCTGCAAAGCCAACGCAAAACCAACAACTGTAGGATGCCAATTCTTCGGACCTCGCTTGGTCACTTGGCAGTGTAAGAAGCATACCTCTGTTGCTCTTTCGACATGTGAAGCAGAGTACGTGTCTGCCAGCAGCTGCTGCTCGCATATCCTGTGGATTCAGCAACAGATGCGCGATTATGGTTTGCAATTTCTTACCTCCCCTATATTTGTTGATAATGAGGCTGCAATCAACATAACGAAAAATCCGGTACATCACGCTAAAACTAAACACATAGAAATTCGTCATCATTCATCCGAGATTGTTTCGAGAAGAAGTTGATACGAATAGACAAAATCCACACCGACGAACAAAAGGCAGATTTACATACCAAAGCTTTTGATAAATCACATTTTCAGTATCTATTAAAATTGAATGGTATGAAGCTTTTGTCGGCGGCAGAGGAGATACTTGGCGTTAATGAGAAAACCATTATAGAGGATGTTGAAAAGCAGACTGCTTTGGTTTGTCGACTTTTTAGTTGTTTTCGTATTTAGGGGAGATAGATATATTTTCAGAAAATACAAAAACAATAAAAAAATGGAAAAAATCCAAAAACATCAGATATTTTCAAATTCCAAAAACAGTAGAAAACTCAAAAAGAGTTTGTGTAAAAAGAGTAAATGATAGTACATCAGCTAGATAGTTACGGTATGCTAAAGAAATGCAAAGTTTTAAAAGCATTAAACGGTCTCCCTGATGATATGCCGATAAGTTTTTACACGTTTAGTAGACTTTTTCGGGATATAAACATAAAAGCATTTCTTTCTTATTTCATGGGGAGCATCTCTGGGATATATAGGAAACCCCTGAAATCTTGTTTGAAAGATTTTCTATTTCTGACATATTAGGTCTATGTACTTGATGATATCTGGGGGTATTATACCAGGACTTCTGATTTTGTGGAAGCAATAGCCTAGTCCTCGTATAATACTCTGCACAACTTTATTCTTTAAAGCCTCCCCTCAGCATAAAAAATGATAAACATTGCAAAATGCGAATCTTGTGTTGTTGAAAAAAAGATCCCCAAACGGGATACACCGAAAGTCGAGCTATCATCTCTTTATCTGAACGGAAGTTCTAACCTGAGATCTCATGACCTCGCACTACCCTTTACAGATATCATCATTGTACGTTCACCTGTAAGACTAAATATATAAATCTGGATATGAGAGTATATTCTGAGGTGGGACACGCGTATACGTTAAGTACTTAAAACACCTAAATCGTATCCTGAACAAGTTGAAGTTTGTGTGAAAATTTAAAAGGATCATTATATCGGCAATCTAAGTGAACTATTAAGTACTTAGTGTGAAATTAAGCTCAACGGTACTAGTAACTTGTCGGCAGCTGATATGATCCTCTAGCACGCTCACCAAAAATATGTTTGTAAATATTTTACTTCTTTACTTTTACTGCATTTTATTTCATTTTAGCATAAAAAACCAAAAAGATTTTAGTATGTTTTAGCTTAAAAGTTTTTTAAAAAATCACAAAAAGATTTTATCTTCTGCTTTAGTTTATGACAGACCAAAGTGGAAAGCTGATCTTCAGAACCTCAGAAGTGAAGCAGAGCTGGAAGTTTATGGGTTGGACAAATGGGATGGGAGCTAATCTTGAAAGTTTGAAAATTTCAAAGTAAAAAACAAGTTCATTAAGTTGACACTTGTACAATTTTTAGAAAAAAATGTTTGAGAAAAAATGTCAGTTGTTACGTTTCGGGTCAACCAAGGTCATTAACTTGGAGTTGGTAGGCAAATCAAGTTCCTAGGGTCATTAACTTGGACCTAGATACTTGAGTGGATATCTAAAACTGACCAAACCAGATAAAATTTGAAAAATATGAAAAATAAAAAATTGAAAAATTGAAAAATGGAGTGTGGATCGGATGACAATCCGATCGGATGGCATCAGATGGCCATCCGAGTGATGGTCATGCCTATAAAAGGGAGTCAGGTCATTCAGTCAAACTTTTCTGATCGAACGACCTTCCGTCCCACTCTCAAACACTCTTAATTGTTCTTGAATCTGATCTCACATTCTTACTTTCCAAGTTACATAGGATTGTTGGCACACTCAACCTTCACTATGGGAAAGGTATGTTTACTAATTTTCACCGTCAAATTTGATGCTTAAACATAGTGTCGGCGTCTGATGATGTTCAATCTCAGATCTAGGCTTGTGTAGTGTTTGTTGGTTCAAATTGATGATGGATCCATGTTAATCGCCTTAGATCTATAGGTTTACCGTCTCAATTTCATGAATAACATCATAGATTTGAAGATTAAATGATTGAATGTGTTCGGCAGCCGAGGTACTTAAAGTCAGATTAAACCTATTCTAGGATGTTTTGAGAAAATCTGAACATAGGATTTTGTTAGTCGGCAAAAACTCTACGTGAAAATGTGTTCAATTTTGCAAATATATTAGAAATTTTTTATGCTCATGCTTAGGATTCAAACTGTTGTTCATAAGCCATGGAACGAATGGCAATTCGAACGGATGAAAATCCGATCGGAGGGCCATCCGATCCATGACACCCTTATATGTTTGAAAATTGTTCTAAGTGTTGACTTGTTACACATGATGGTTCATACTTCAACTGTTCATACTTCATTGATTATTGATTGTTTTCAATCGAATGGTAATCCGATCGGATGACCATCCGATCGGAGGGCCATCCAATCCAAAACACTCTCTTACATGCTTAACTGATCTATGTGTTGGGTTTTTAACATGTTTATCAAAGTATTTTATCCATATAAAATAAAAACGCAGTGGAAATAATTATTTATAACATGTTTACTTTCAAGATATAAAACCCATTTTATATGTAAAACCCAAACCCGGATCCATATACGAACATGCATGCTATCAAAATAAAACACAACCATAGAGTGTTTAGAATACTACCTTCCAAGGAGTAAAGGACATGAAGATGATGATGCTTCATGAACGGTTGCCTTCAAGTGTAGAAGACCTCAAGCTTGTATACCCCAAGCCTTCCAACAAACACCTTGCGTTTAGCTAGGATTTCTACACTTATGAACTAACTTGAATTCCCTCTAGAAAACCACCATGTGGCTGAAATATTAGAAGGACTATATTGAGTTCTTGCACTTGATTTTCATACTTGAAAAACCCCTTCTTGATCAACCAAACATGACTCGATTTTAGAGAGTAAATTCAAGTCTTACACTTGAAAATAATCTCCAAAACTTGTACTATCTTGGCCGAAAATGAGAGCATGATCTCTAGAGTTTTTCTTGTTCTTCTACTTATTAATTTGTCATACAAATTAATATATATCAAGTGAGAGAAATGACCTCCCAATTTGACCAATGCATGAAGATCTAACACATGCAAATGCATGCATCCCTATTGGACCAAAATGGTTTAGGGAAGACCACCCAATCAAATGCCATCTAACATGTAAGATGTGCATGTAACTTGATTGGTGGAAAATCTTTAGGGAAGAACAAAAGGGGGGGGGGGGGCGGGCACTCTTTACTTAAAAAAATAATTTATTTTATAAAATTTATAAGTCTTATGTATACTTTATAACTTTTATAAAATATAACAACATATGTTATAAGACTTATACAACTTTTATTATGTTATTTAACCCATTAAATAACAAGATAAAATATTCTCTCAAAATAAATTATCCATATAATTTATTGGTTTGTCAAGTGCAATTATTTAGAAAACCAATTTCTAAATATTGTAAGTGTTAATATTTATTTGTTTGATCATATCACAAATAAATATTCTAAGTGTTTGTCTAGCTTGTTATTGGGTATGACTCGACTTTGATCATAACGTACTAGCCACATCAATTTAATATGTGTCTTGGGCATACAGAGTCCAACAATCTCCCACTTGCACAAGATACATAGAAGATTGATGCAATCAGTAAATAACGCCTAACTACGGTTTACTACCCCTAATACGTATGACTATATGTGCCATTCAATAACATCATCCCCTTCAAGTCCCTTACTTGAACATGATTTAGGTGAATCTATCATTTATCCTTTCGTTATAGATGTCATGTCAAATCCAGAGACATAGAGTGATCACTCTCTGTTGATTTTACTTTGGCAGGCCTTAGACATCTTACTCTCAACGAATAAGAGGAACAAATCCCTTCTTGACTACATACGTCTCTCACAATCACCTTGTACCACACCTGAGCTTAGCCTTATGTACTGTCATATTACTGACAGCAAAGAAATAAGTCAAGGTACAATATTTGGTGAAGATCAAGACCCAATATGTATCTCAGGTCAGAGGATACTATGATATTCTCCTTTACTCAAATTTACTTATGATCAATCACAAATGATTCCATACAGTAATATTTGAGAGCGATTCAGTCCAAGATTTGTATCCCACAAATATCTATGAATTTTTGGCAGCAACACTTTGCTCAATATTCATACCTAATGAATATCCACCAATCCAAGTTCATAATAGTCTTACATTCATATTTGTTCCCACAAGTATGATCGACTACGGACATTTTAGAATAAGCAACTTATTCACGGATTTAAACATGCTAAAATGGAACATAACTCAACATACCATAAAGAGTTATAATAATAATTGTTCCAATATCCAAATATAAAGTAGATCAAATCCATTCACTAGAATATCGAAGTCCTAGGGCACAAGTATGATCCTTCATGCTTCGCCCGTTTAAGGAGCTTCGTGAGTGGATCCGCAATATTTTGATCAGTGTGAACTTTGCGAACACATGTCTTTCCCTTTTCAACTTTATCCCATATGTAGTTGAAAATCCGCTCAATGTGCCTAGTCTTTTGATGTACACGAGGTTCCGTGATTTAAGCAATCACACCATCGTTATCACAAAGATCACTAGGGGTCCTGAATGGTAGGGACTACCCTTAGATCGGCAATAATTCAAGTGGCAGATCCATTTGAATTATCTCAATCAATGAAGATGTGATGTGTTCTGATTCTGTAGTGGACAATGCTACCCTGATTTGATCGAGGACCATTTCGATCACTTTAGAAACTCGTACCCATGTAACCCTTTACAACTAATTCCGAAACTCGCATCCCTGTAACCCCTTACAACGAGTTCTTCTTCACCAGATTTATATATTAGAAATATATCCTTAGTCCTTCTGAGGTGTTTCTACATATTTATAACAGTCACCCAATGACCGTTACTTGGATTTCGCTGGTGTCTTCTCGTCATGCTTAATGCGCACGACATGCCCGGTCTAGTGCATATCATTACATACATAATGAATCCTATAGCAGACGCATATGGGATTCCTTTCATTTTTTTCTTGCTCATCCTTTGAGCTTGGACATTGAGACGCACTCAATATTGTCCTCTCTTGAATAGGTATCAAACCTTTCATAGAGTTCTCTATCTTGAACCTTTTTCAAGATTTTGTCAATGTATGCACTTTGGTTTAAACCTATCAAGCGCCTTGATCTATCCATATAGACCTTTATTCCCAGAATGTAGGTTATTTCTCCAATATCCTTAATGGAAAAACAACTTCCAAGCCAGGTTTTACACCTTTCATGGCTGGAATGCCATTTCCAAATAGTAGAATGTCTTTGACATATAATACTAAGAAAGTAATAATGCTCCCACTAGCCTTCTTATACACAAGTTTTATCGATGTTCTTGATGAATCCATATTCCCTAATCTCTTCATCAAAAACGGTGATTTCAACTTCTAGATGCTTGTTTCAATCCATAGATTGATTTCTTTAACTTGCATACTTTGTCAGGATGTTTTGGATCGACAAAACCTTCAGGCTTAACTATATAGACATCTTCCTCAAGATATCTATTAAGGAAAGCCATTTTGACATCCATTTGCCAAATCTCATAATTATATTATGCAGGTATGGCAAATAATATCCTAATCGACTTTAGCATCGCCATAGGCGAGAAGGTCTCATCATAATCAGGCCCTTTGAGTTTGATTGAAGCCTTTTGCTACAAGTTTCGCTTTATAAGTATCCAAGTTACCATGCATATCTGTTTTCTTCCTGATAACCCACTTACTTCCAATTACTTTGGAGTTAAGAGGTGCTACAACCAATTCCCATATTTGGTTGTTATACATGGACTGCATCTTTACGTTCATGGCTTCAAGCCATTTGTCACAATCGAATTTTGACATGGCATCATGGTATGTGGTTGATTCACCTGAATCTACCACGTACCATCCATCTATGAAAAATCCATATCTTTCAGGTGGACTACTAATTCTACCAGATCTGCGAACGCTTTGTGTGTGTTGATCAACCACTTGATCGTTTTTCAACAACCTCTTGTTGAGTGCTAGTATCAACCAAACGTGTATCGGCTTGTGGTTCTTGATCCTCATCATGTTCCACTGTTCTACTAATTCCTTCCACAAGGAACTTAGCTTCCAAGAACTCAGCCTTTCGAGCAACAAATACCTTTTGCTCTATTGGATCGTATAATCAATATCCTATACTATCTATAGGATATCCTACAAAGATACATTTAGTGGATCGTACTTCTAATTTGTTTGGGGTGTTTTCGCTTCACATAAGCTTCACAACCCATACCTTTAAATAGGATAATGATGGATCCCTTCCATTCCATATTTCGAAAGGTGTCTTATCCACTTTCTTGGTTGGGGCCATACGGGTCGCGGAGAGCAAAGCGTAACCCCAAATGATAGAGATGATGTGCTCCTAGCCATCATAGATCGAACTATATCCAAATAGAGTTCGATTCCTCCTCTATCGAAAAGAAGAACTTTGATTGAGTTGATTTTGTACTTCACCTTTTAAAGATTTTGAACGTTTCAAAACTTCATCTTTGTGTCAAGTACACATAACCACAACTACTATAGTTGTCGGTAAAATTAATGAAGTATCTTTCACCATTCCTAGTCATTGGCTTAAAAGGATCACATACATCCGAATGTATGATACCTAATAAATCTTTCGCCCTTTAGTTGGTCATTTTACCTTGTAAACGAGATTCACATATATCAAATGAACCAATTTCATTTGTTTCCAAAAGACCATTCTTTTGAAATGTTTGTATGTGATTCTGTTTATATGACCAAGGCGATAATGCCAAAGATAGGTCTTACTCAAATCCATTTTGAGTTTCTTGGTGATTGCTTGGTACATTTAACTATCAAATGGTATATTATCATGAACCAATTCATAAATGCCATTTGAAGGCATAGCTTTAAAGTAAAACATGTCATTCATCGAAATATAAATGTCATTATTTACAAACTTTAAGTCAAAACATATTGTCTCAAAAGGGAAACTTAAATAATGTTCCTAGTCAAACTAGGAGCATTCAAAACATTTATTTTAAAACTATTTCCAAACCATTTGGAAGTTTTAAAACATAGTCTCCTTTCTTGTAATGATTATTTCTTTTGAACTCTTGCAACGGATTGCAAATATGAGTTTCACATCCGGTATTTAATACCCATGTGTTTGAAGAAATAATATTAAGGTCAATATGAATCATTAATATTGTACCTGAGGTTTGCCCCGCATCCCTCTTGTTTTTCAACTCTTTGAGATAAGTTGGACAATTCCTTTTCAAATGCCCCATCTCACCATACTCAAAGCACGGATCGTTCGTGGCAACCTTTGCCTTCTTTTCTATTGCTTTCGATGGTTCCACTTTAGTCTTTCTTTTCTTTTTCCCTTTGAATTTCCCGTTTCAATTTGCAACATTTGCTTTGGTGTCGGGGTGATGCCCTTTCTTGTTGCCATCCTCATTGATCGTTAGAATGGATAAAAGCCCTTTTACCCATATTGAGCCTTTCGAAGCGATCAATGTGGCTTTTCATCTTAAAGATATAAGATGAGATCGATTGGGTTTCCTCCATTCGACATGCATGAAGCGCTCGAACCGTTTCGAAGCATTCTACCCTTAGGAACATTTCCTACAATTGGGTAATCATGTCGTATGCTCATGATGTTTAAAATCCTTTTGAATCTCGGGAATCATAATTCCTAACATGAGTCAAGAGGCTTACATAGTATCCTCGGTATACTTATCCAATCGTTATAGGCATCCTTATCTTCCATAAGATGTTCATCGGGATTAGGATCGCTCAACACATAGGATATATTTTCTTACTTGAGAACGATTCTTAAGCTTTGATATCAATCCATAAAGTGTTATGATTGAACTGATCCTTTTCAAGGATTGTTTTTAGTGATAGGTTACGGACGGTTTTGGGTAATATTGTTAGCGACCATCTACAAAATTTAACAAGGTTCAATTTTAGTATTTTCGATATTATTATATTTTAATCATTAATACCCTTTTATGTCTCATAGACAATCAATAATTAAAATCTAGAATCCAACGTTACATTTAAATATTGGTTAGGTGACCTTTATCCCATTATTTAAATTAACAAGGTAGTCAACGTTTGACAATTGCAACCCTTTGCAACTTCTAGCCATATGGGATCGGTTAAACATCTTTATGTTTAGTTGGCATGTTTAATCCCATCAACACCTTTTGTTCGCCATGCTTCGGTGACCCTAAGTTCATGGTTTGCAAATCAAGTCGTCCAACTTACACACACGTGTGAGTTTATACACATAAGTGGTTAGGTGACCTTTATCCCACAAACATGGTAAACCCACCTCGAATATACAAGTTCCCTCAAATATGGTTAGGTGACCTTTATCCCACAAAAGAGTTCCCAAGTGATTTGAGTGTTGTATAAAAGGATGGTGTTTGGCTTGTTTTATAAAAGGGATTTTTGAGTTTTCAAAAATTCTAGTTTAGAAAACTTTAAGTACCATACATTTGCATGCATTCAAATCCTTGGTACTTTTGTGAAAACAAATTTTCAAGGTTCTTTTAATAAAACCATTTTATTATAAAATCATTAATTTTTAATAACCTTTTATTAACCAATTTTAATGATCTTTAAAGAACCAGGTTTAAGCTTGTTGTTGATTATTAGTTTGTTAAGCATGCATATCCAAATATCATCCAAACAATAAAATAAGCAACCACACAAGCACAACACACATATCATTAGGTGCATAACCATAGCCAACTATTTTGACCACACTTGTTAGCCGAAACAAGTGTGTCAAAAGGTCATTCCTAAAGGGTGAATATTGACACAAATAATGTGTCGTTGAACTCCCACTTGATCCCGCATCCAAATGCTTCAAGTCTTCTTCTTGTGTTGTGATTTCTTCACATTATTTGGTCTTCCAAATGTCTTTTATATTCAGATCCAAACTCCTTTGGACTTCAAAAATGTGTTTTGGTTATCGGGATAAAATCCCGTTAAGAACTATGAAGTCCTTTAGGCCCGAAATTAGCCAAAACCAAAACCGCATTTTGTGTGCAACTTCTTTTACAAAAATTTATCCTAATACATTTTTCTAGTAAAAACAAAATGCACCTAATCTATTTATTTACATGCCAAATGAAAATAAATAAATTAAATAACTTAACAAATGGAAGAACAAAAATAATAATTATTACAACCTTTGAAATAATTAAGCACAAATCACAACCACAAATATTGAACATATTCACATAAGGTCATGGCTAGCTTATGAACACCAAATATATATATATATATATATATATATATATATCCAAATGTATAAAATTCAAGAAGCAAAAACGGTTCCCTTTTACAACCTACAATTTTCGGTCAAGAATTAAAAACCGAAAAATGTGGGTTTTTGTCCAAACAAAATAATCATCCAAATGAAAAAAAATTTCAAGATTCATTTATGCATGTAAGAATATAATCTTGAAAAACAAAGGGATAACCATGGTGAAAATTTCAGCCATAGGGTTTTACCCAAACCCGAAACCCGAAAATTTCATATCCTATGAAGCATGCACTCATATAAGCGGCTCTGAAGCCACTGTTGGGTTTTTAATATGTTTATCTATTTTATCCATATAAAATAAAAACGCAGCGGAAATAATTATTTAAAACATGTTTACTTTCAAGATATAAAACCCATTTTATATGTAAAACCCAAACCCGGATCCATATACGAACATGCATGCTATCAAAATAAAAACACAACCATAGAGTGTTTAGAATACTACCTTCAAAGGAATAAAGGACATGAAGATGATGATGCTTCATGAACGGTTGCCTTCACGTGCAGAAGACCTCAAGCTTGTATACCCCAAGCCTTCCAACAAACACCTTGCGTTTAGCTAGGATTTTTACACTTATGAACTCACTTGAATTCCCTCTAGATAACCACCATGTGGCTGAAATATTAGAAGGACTATATTGAGTTCTTGCACTTGATTTTCATACTTGAAAAACCCCTTCTTGATCAACCAAACATGACTCGATTTTAGAGAGTAAATTCAAGTCTTACACTTGAAAATGATCTCCAAAACTTGCACTATCTTGGCCGAAAATGAGAGCATGATCTCTAGAGTTTTTCTTGTTCTTCTACTTATTAATTTGTCATACAAATTAATATATATCAAGTGAGAGAAATGGCCTCCCAATTTGACCAATGCATGAAGATCTAACACATGCAAATGCATGCATCCCTATTGGACCAAAATGGTTTAGGGAAGACCACCCAATCAAATGCCATCTAACATGTAAGATGTGCATGTAACTTGATTGGTGGAAAATCTTTAGGGAAGAACAAAAAGGGGGGCGGGGGCGGCCCACTCTTTACTTTAAAAAAATAATTTCTTTTATAAAATTTATAAGTCTTATGTATACTTTATAACTTTTATAAAATATAACAACATATGTTATAAGACTTATACAACTTTTATTATGTTATTTAACCCATTAAATAACAAGATAAAATATTCTCTCAAAATAAATTATCCATATAATTTATTGGTTTGTCAAGTGCAATTATTTAGAAAACCAATTTCTAAATATTGTAAGTGTTAATATTTATTTGTTTGATCATATCACAAATAAATATTCTAAGTGTTTGTCTAGCTTGTTATTGGGTATGACTCGACTTGGATCATAACGTACTAGCCACATCAATTTAATATATGTCTTGGGCATGCAGAGTCCAACACTATGTACATAACTGGTATGTGGTTTTCAATCGAATGACAATTCAATCGGATGACCATCCAATCAGAGGGCCATCCGATCCAAAATCACATCATCACATGTTTGTCTGTATTGGGCTCTACTGTTAAACATCTTGGAACGAATGACAATCTGATCGGATGACCATCCGATCCAAATGCACCCAACTTGATTATTCTGATCTTTAGAGGATAGACTCATCCGATCAGATGGCCATCCGATCATCAGTAATGTGTAGAGTGAAGTTTCTAGTGTTAGAATTTATTTTTTAATTTTGAAATCTTGTCACTATTCACTTTATGTCTCGAAGTTTATGTAGATTCTAACATTGATAATTTTTGTAGGCAAGAGCATCTGATTGGCATCCAGCTCACAACATCTACTGTATTTTAGATGAAAATTATGCGAATATGGAACCATTCAAAGATATGGTGACATTTTTAAAACATAGCAGAATTGCTAAGGCATTGACTGTCACACCCCCAAAATCCACATGTGGAGTATCACCACTTGGAGGCGTGACTGACCAGGATCCAGCCACCAATCATATTGAACTAAGCAATTTAGTAAATAGAACCAAACCCAACATAATTGGTGTTTAAAAGAAACCAAACATGTTTAAACAATCAGCGGAAGCATAGTAATGTTTAAATAACCAAAACATAGTTTAAAGTTCACATGTTAAATACGGGACATAACAATCCGTATGCCACAACGACCTTCACCTCGTGCAAGCTCCATAAGCATCTAACGACCTGCAAGGCATGTAACAACGAGTCAATAACAAAGTTGAGCGAGTTCACAGTTGGTTGTTTAGTTGTACGAATTTGTTTTGAAAACCACAAGTTATTTTGTAAACCACGAGTTAGCCAGTTCCTTTATTTCCCAAACCATATCCATAATCAGTGGGGGCTTCCCCATGTGAACCACTAGACCGTTACCATATCGACAACTGACGAACAATAGTTGTGCCCTATGTTGTCTATCATCATTGATAGTTTGCCATGATCCATTAGTACACGCCCGTCCGAATGGCACGGTGTGAGGTTTGTCGAACCTAATAGCGCTATTAACTAATGACCCGCTCGCCATCGGCCTCGGTGATTCAGTCGATATAAAATGAGGGACTTAATGATAGAGTTTTGTCTAGTAAGTTTTAAGGTTGTTTTCCTACCCAAGGAGGACGAACGTACGTATTCTACCCAAGCAGAATACGCATGATTAACTTTGGCATCCTACCCATGGGGGATGGCCGTACATATCCTACCCAAGGAGGATATGTAGGTTCCGTTTAAATTCTTTTACCCATTCCCAACCACCGGGAATCCCATGCCTTAGAAAGTGTGAACTCACCTCGGTTTGCTCGGTATGCTAAAATTACTTGCACAAACAATTCAGTCAAAGACTATAGTATGCATGTACACACAATCAGTTGACATTCACGAAGTTCACGCATAGATACAATCATAGCACATAGCAGTTGTACAAGTCCATGCAATTCATACATCACATAATTGTTTCATGGCAACACATAACTAACCTAGTTATCCCTCAACAGACTTAACTGAGTTTACTGTGCAGTTTACCCACCAGACGAAACTCCCTGTTTCGTCATGACTCCCATTTGACGAAACCCTAAGGTTTCGTCATATACCCCTTGGCGAAACCCCAAGGTTTTCGTCGTGATTTATGCTGATGAAACTCCCAAGTTTCGTCGCCATCCAGGTTTCGTCAGAATTCACAAGTTACGTCTGACATCAGTTAATTACACAGAAACCCTAATCCTCATTAACTGCCATTTCACACTATCACCGAACAAACAGTTATCATACAACGCAGTAATCATTGATCATCATATATGTAACCTGTACCCTATGCATAACAGTTTGCTAAACATCCATACGATCTACACAATCATTACATATATACGATTGATAATCATTCAGATCTGTTGGTTCTCTATTATAAAGGATCATCATATGGTTATGATCTAAATAGTATGATCAGATTCTACACTAGCATTCATTAACATGCACCACAAATGATTATATATAAGATTCATGATGTCACTCCCCGACCGCGTAAAACAACAAATCGCGGCGGAATCATAGGGGAGTGTTGTAACAGAATCATTGTTTCAAAACACATGGAAATTTGAAGTTTCGTTTTATTAAACATTAAATATTTACATCGTCTGGAAATCTAAATAAACAACTTAAACATAGTGTATCATTGTTATTAAGTCACTAAGGCCTCGTCCAGTCCTATATGAGCATGCATCCTAGCAATCAACATCATTCAACAACACCTTAAACATATGTGAAAACAAAGTCAGCAAAGAAATGCTGGCGAGCACATAGGTTTTATAAGAGTATCGGAATCATGGCGCATTTTGACCGAAACTACGACTCGTCACTATGCCTAGTCAACGTGGTAATCAGTAGGTATAGTCACTAGGGACTATAACCATCGTGATTACGCTCACGTTGCGAAGTTCAAACAAACTTCTTGTTGACCATTGACTGGTCAAAGCTGAAAGTCAAACACTGTTTGACTTTTAAGCTAAGAAAGCAATAAAAGAATGAAAGAGGACTTACAAAGGGTCCAAATAGATTTGGTTCTAAGTATTCTCAGGTAGGTAGTGAATAATCACAACCACTGTTGGTGCACTGATGTCTGTTAACTTCGTCTTTAATAAGTCTTGTACTGTATAAGTTAGATCAGGGCACGAAATACGAGAAATCATGTTTAGAGGTAATTCCGCACGAAAGCATAATTCCGCTTGGAATTATAATTCCGCATGGAATTAAGTTTCGCGTGAACCATTCAAGCGGAATTAACCTGCCTATATATACCTGTGTGTCTGATTCATTTAAAACGGAATTAGCAGTGTGTGTTTGAGAGCCGAGGTGCTGCCGATTTCTTATCTGATTTGTAAAAGCTCAGGAAATTAAGAAGAGAAGATAATTAGAAAGGAACAAGGTGTTTTACGTCATTTACATTGATTCCGCCTTTGTATTTGATGCTGAACTCAACGGATTGACTCGTTAGGGTCACACGACGATCCAACAAGTGGTATCAGAGCTCAGGACGAGGAGTTCATACCAATTCAGCTTGATTTTACCGGATTCTATCACTTCTACTCATTATTTTCTGATTTGAACAAAATTCAACGGTTGAAATGGCCTGATTTGGACGTATATCAAGCGAAACATACTTTTAACTAATCCTTGAAAGTATTGAACTAAAATTCGATCAAAATTGGACAAAACTTGTAATTTCGCTTGAAAACAGATTCGAATATGCTGACATCATCATAATCTCGTTTGAACCAGATTGTAATTCCGCACGAAATAACCTAATTTCATTTGAAAACACTTAATTTCGCTTGAAAGTACAAACGGATTTACTAATTCCGCTTCAGAGTACCTAATTCTGTTTCCGTTGGTTTAATTTCGTTTGAGATTAGGCTGATTCCGCACGGAATTAGATATTGTGGGTAATTTCGTTTGTAACTCGTAATCTTGTTTGAAGAAGTAATACCATTTGAAGTAATTCCGCTCCAAGTGATTTCGTTTGAAAATCATTTTTTCAAAATTCAAAAATTTCTCTAAGTGTTTGTTGACTGTTTCAGGTACTTAAAACGGATTATTTCATGAATCCTTTCGGTGATGTGTTTTCTTTTACTGGTGGTTCTGGAGATGCTACATCAAGCACTACAAATGAAACTACACCAACATCGAATGCAAAGAAAAATCTGTCTGATGCTATGAGTGTAGACAGTGCGTATGGAACATACAACAAGCCGCCCAAGTTGATGGCGATTGAAGATTACAACAGGTAGGCTACAAGATTTGAGGAATGGCTTAAAGCGTTGGCGTATCCCAGTTGGAGAAGTTTGAAAAATGGCTTTGATTTGGGGAGAGATGATTATGAGAACTTGGAAGAAAATCAAATTGAAAGATATGTTGCTGAACAAAAATGTATTGCTCTGCTTCACCAATTTGTTCGAGATGACATTATCGCACTGATCGAGTACAAAGATTCAAGAGACCTTTGGGAAAAATAAAAAAATAAATGTATTGGTAGTGCTGAAATAGTTAAGAACAAAAAGAAACTGTTACGAAAAGAGTTTGATTTGTTTGGTTGTTTAAAGAACGAGTCTGTTTCCAAGATGATTGAGAGATTTGGACATCTGAAGATGGAGCTTGCTAGACATGACATCATTTACACTCAAGAAGAGCTGGTAGACAAATTGTTTGATGCATTACCGAATGAGCAAGACTGGCAGTATTTTGCATTGATGCTGAAGAATACGATAAAGCCGACTGATTTGAAAGTTGATCTGCTTATTGAAAGACTTGAAAGTCATGAATTGGAGATAAAAAAATCCAATAAAGTCAATAACACATCTTATCAGCAGAATGTGGAGCTGTATTATAGAGGGAGTATGATCCCAAAGACTGCATCTCCTAAGACAGCTTTTTCAGCAGAAAGTTCAAACTCAATGAATCAAAGCACTCCCAGTAGTGGTTATCATGGTGGTTCTTCGTCAAATACTTCAAACCAATCTGCACCAAAGAATCTGTTTCAATGTAACATCGCTATGGATCTGAAGAATGGTCAGAATTTTAGTGAAGAATCTGCCAAACAACAAATGGTGTTTCTAGCATCTGTGTTAGAGTCGTACGAAAGTCTCGTTGCAGGAAAGATAGGTAACACCAACCTAACAAAGGAAGACTATGATCAGATTGATCCTGAGGAGATGGAATTGATTGATATACGGTGGTGTATGGCTAGTGCAGTGAGAAGAGCGCAGCGATTCATGGAGATTACTGGAAGACAATCTATTGGTGGACCTTCTACCAAGTTAGGCTTTGACAAGTCAAAAGTGACATATTTTAAATGTAAACAGAAAGGCCACTTTAAGCGTGAGTGTAGAAATGCTTACACTGATGATACTGCAAATCCTTTTCGAGAGGATTATTACAAAAGGGCAATTTATCATCAGAATAAAGCGGAACCTCCCAGGATGAAGCAGATAGAGGAGGTACCCAAAGAATGATCCAAGGCACTTGCAGTTTTCCATGACGATGAAGGATATGATTGGAGTGATGTTTTGCCTGAGGAAGACGTAGTTGGTTATGCTTTCACAGCAGCAAAGATTGTTCCGTTTAAAGATAAAAGATCTGAAGAAGTGAAGTATGTGAACAGGAAGGAAACAACTCGAGTCATGAAAAGCAAAAATTTTCGTACCTGGATGGAAGCAAAGAAAGCAAGGCGATAGGATCCTGATAGAAAATGTTATCTTGATCCTAATGGAAATATAGCTGTGGATCCAGATACCGTTGATATTGAAGTTCTCACCAAACAACTTGCTGATGAAGAAGAAGCCATACAGAGAGAATGGTGGGGAGGAGGAGAATCTGATGAGAAAGAGACAGCAAAAGAACCGCAACCAAAGAAAGTGGATGATGGAATTATTGATACATCACAGGATTTCACCGCTGAAAACCTGACAAAGATGGCTGACAAAGTTCTAGCTGCAAAAGAACTAGAGGTAGTTTCTGGTTCTGGAACTGAGTCCAAAAACAAGGTCAGTTCAAACAATATACATGAGTCAGGTAAGAATGGTAAATCTGAGAACAACTGCAAAAATTGCATGAAAGAGTGCAAAGTTTGTAGTACAAATGCTTACCTCAGTGGTAAGAAAGTTGAAGATCAGATCTTAAACCGTGATAAGTTGTTAAAAGCTTCAAACGACAAATTAAAAGAATTAACTGAGAAATTTGAAAACGATAAAATTGACGTAGAAAGAATTAGGAAAGAAAATGAAAAATTGATTCTTGAAAATCGTCAAATCTCAGAAAATTTTGAGAAGCTTAAACGAACGGTTAAAGATTCTGATGAAAGAAATGGTAAGACGGACAAAGAAAATCTTCAACTGACCGGTGTTCTTAGAGTGAAAGAGGAGTTAATCAACAAACAGTTGGACGAAATTGCTAAGTTGAAACTTCAATTCCAAGAAGCTAAAATTGAAAATGAACGCATCAATCTAAAATTAACCAGTTACAACTCCGCAAGTTTTGTTTTACAACACATTGTTCCCAAACCCATCGGGAAAAATAAAGCAGGCGAAGATGTTTACTCGGATGGAGCTGGGGTTGGGTTTCATCAGGTTCCACCACCAGTTTTAAAGAATTATTCAAAGAAAAAGTCCGGGTTGGTTAATGATGAAGATGAAACAAATGAAATAAAACTTCCATAGTGTTGGTGCACTACGTCTGTCGACTACGTCTTATGTCGAGTATCGGGTTCGTTGCGGATATGGTTAAAGCATGATGTCATGATGACATCATCAATATGACATCATCAATGACATCATGACATAACAAGACAAAAGCATGTGCATGAGAATGTTTGTATAATTCTGATTTCGTTCATTTGTCTATTAGATGATTCCGCTCATGTGGTAAAGATCTGATTTCGCTCATTAGTCAACACATGATTCCGCTCATGTGTCAATGATGATTCCGCTCATATGTCAGTTATGATTCCGCTTTTGTGTCACGACCATATAAGCGGAATCACGTTATCTATAAATAGGGTCATAAGAGCGAAATCAGTATAGAGTTGTAGGTGATTGTCTTCCGGTGAGCCACGAAGTGCTGCCGAAGTGTTGTTAGGTCTGTAATCGCATTTGTTATCAATACAAACAACAGATTAAATTGAATATGTGCTGAATTACACCGAAACACTTGTTTCCGCCTCTTGTTTTGGTGAAAAACTCTTCTAACCGACTCGTTCGGATCCGAAACCGATCCTACAAGTGGTATCAGAGCCAGTGAAGAAGAGATTTTTACAATTCAGCCGAAATTTCTGTTTCTACACCTTTCTTTTTCGAAAAACAAAAAATTTTTACCGTCAGAATCGCTTTAAATTCACACAGTGTGTTCGTAATCATGTATAAGTAAATCCTTGAAAGTTTCAAAGCCTGAATCGACCTAAAACATCGAATTTTTGAGGTTTCGCTTTTACGGTCACGTTCAAAAATGACATCAGCAGTAAGGTCCGCTTATGTGAACAGTTAATTCCGCTTTTGTGACCACTAGGTATCGCTTTTGTGACATTTGAGATTCCGCTCTTGTGTCACTTGAGGTTTCGCTTTTGTGACAACTAGGGTATCGCTTATTGTGACACTTAGAATTTTGTGTACATCGAATTACGTGAACCGTTTGAAAAGTTAATCAAATTGTGTATAACAGTTTACAATGTGTCAGTATGTTGGGAAGTGATCATTATCACATGAATATACTTTATTCAGTTTGAAATTGTGTGCCATAAGTAATCAGAATTGCATGTGAATTCAATAAAGTTGTCGGCTTAGTGGGTGTTTGTTATAAGTCCATCATACATCTTCGGATCACTAAAGTCAAGGTTGGGAAGATTATCAATTGTTGTCAGCTCAAAGTTCAAATCGATTGAAGAGCAGCCCATGTGATCACAATTGTTTTTGTCAGCTTAGTGGATATATAGGCCCAATCAATTTGAGTATAGTTGTTATTTTGTCGGCAAAAGATTCATTTGGATTATATTACGATCACACGAAGTTAATCAAAAGTGTTGTCAGTTTGTATTAAGTCTACAGGTCACACGGTTCGGAGTTCAAAGGTGTCAAAAAGTCATTCGAGTCTTTCAGTTCACACAATTGGTCAAAGTTCAGTCCGCACAGTGTGTCAACCTTCAATCCGCTCAAAATTTTCACCAGTTCGAGTAACAGTTTCTTTCAGATAATAGATAAACGTTTAAAACTGATTGTGTGTTTGTTTGTTTTCGACAGGTAATTGTTAGGTATTTTACAAGGTGATACAGCTCATTTTGAAAAATTCGAAACATGGAGAACGAGTTCTACAATGCTTTTGCTAGTCCAGTTACAATCACTCAGAGTGCTTTGTATGAAAATGAAACCGGGACGTCTCAGAAACCACCCAAACTCATGGATATTGATGATTACAATGGATGGTCCGAAAGGTTTGGAAATTGGGTTGAGGCGTATCACTTGGATGCGTGGGAACACACTGAAGAGCCGTATGTTAAGCCCACAAAGAACGATGTTGTGAATGGTACTCCGTTGACACTTAGAGAAATGAGTACTGCAGATAAAAAGAAATATCGAGATGAGAAATTGATGGTGAGTCTACTTCAGCAAGCGATAAAAGAAGATATTTTGATACTGCTTCAACATGATGGAACTGCATATTCGATATGGACAGAGTTGGAAGCAAAGTTTACTGGAAGTGACGATATGCTCAGGAATAAGATGTCTCTCATGAAAAAGGAATTTGACTTATTTCGGGGATTGAAAAATGAGAGTGTCAAGCAATTAATTTGTGACACCCCAGGAAAACCGGGAAAACCATACAACTTAACTAGCTTCCTCAGTGAGTGCCATCAAATTTCGGGACGAAATTTCTTTCAACTTGGGGATGATGTGACAACTCGAAATTTAGAACCTTTCGTTGTGTCTCGATGTAACGTGTTTGAACATATATGACTAATGGAATGGTTAGATTATATGATCTATGTATGTACATTCTATGTGACTATGTGCTATGTGTATACGTATGCGTGTATGTATGTGAACTAAAACAACAAGGACCCGACTCGAGACCATGTGGTCTCGAGTGAACAGTAACCGGTTGGGCCATTTGGGCCGTAAACCCCTTGGCCAACTTGTAAACTAAACCCATTAGGGTGCACCTTGTGGAACTAATATATATATCACACTCCTTGCCAACCTTGCCATTCTTTGGGCAACCATACACACTCACTAAAACCCTAGAGACACAAACACACTCCTCCCTTTCGGATTGGATTCTTGGATCGGCTCGCACACACAATCGGTTGGAAGCTCACACACATCCTCGAAACCCATCAACCGGTTAGTGTTTCTTAATGCTTAGTGTTAATGTATTCATGTTGTGTTTTGTGCTTGGATTGATGAATGTTGAAGTGTTTGACAATATGTTGTTGTTGAATGATGCATGATGAAATTGATGTTCAAAGAAATCGGTTCATAAGTGCTTTCGGTTTTTACTTGGGTCCATGATAAGTTGATGCATTGTTATGATAAAAGGTGTAGTATGCTTGAATATGAATGGTATTATCGATTTTACTTGGGTTTGGATCCGAAGGGTTTGGGTGTTCATACAAGTGGGTTTGATTGATGAATGGAAGTCAAATGCTTGTCATAATAGGATGCATGCTAGTGAGTGGTGGTTCATGAATTTGGTTGAATAAGGGTTGTTTATGGTTTGAATATGTGAAGAACTTGATGAATATGTTTTTGAATATATGAAGAACATGATGAATAAGTGAAGAACAACTTGAATATGCAATGAAAGTGTGTTGAATATTTGAAATCTGCACTGTTTGATCCATTTTGGGTAAATATTAGACAACAAAACATGTTTAGTGGATAGTACATAATTCTGCATGATTTTCATTGGATAGTACAAACTGTGAAGGATCAGCAGGTGCTGGGGAGTCGGAACCCCTGGTTGCGACTCGCAACCACAGCCTTACAAGCCGAGACCACCAGTTGCGACACAGGTTGCGAGTCCCGTTGCGACTCGAAACCTTAGCATGATCAGCCGAAACCATGGTTGCGACATAGGTTGCGACTCGCAACCATCCATGATCAACACAAACAGCATAACCCACAACCATGCTTGCGAGTCCAGTTGCGACTCGTAACCAAAACAGCGCGAACCGAAACCACGATTGCGACTCAGGTTGCGAGTCGCAAACGCCTAGTTGCGACTCGAAACCAACGTATATGTGCTGATTTGGACTTGATAAATTATGGGCTTAGTGTTTGGGCCGGACCTTGGACTTTGTTTAATTTTGAGCATGTTACTGTTCGTTCAGCCCGTATGCATTACTTGCAAACTGCCATGCCTATATGTGAAAAACTATGAACGATACTTGAATACAACGTGCTAGCATACGTGTAGAAATATACGTGTACTATTTGAATACGAACCTGATTGGTATGATACAACTATGATAGGACGTGAGTAACCACAACATTGCTTGTTTGACTATTCTGTGTTTCTACCGAGCAAACCAAGGTGAGTTCACACCCTCTACAAAGCATGGGATTCCCAGGGGTCGGGAATTGGGGTTAAGGAACAAGGGTTCCTCGTCCTCCTTGGGTAGGACAGCAAAGGTTCAGGAATGTAATTCCTCGTCCTCACGGACAGATAACTCGTACTAGACCAAAACTCTATCACGAAGTCCCTCATTTTTATATCGACTTAATCGCCGGGCCAATGGCGAGCGGGTCATTAGTTAGATAGCGCTATTTAGGTCTGACAAACCTCACACCGTGCCGCAGAGGACGGGCGTGAACTAATGGATCTGGGGCACGTCAATGATGATAGACATTGACAGTTTCAGGGCACTTAAACATGACTACAGTCAGCAGTCGATATGGTAACGAGTCTAGTGTATACATGGGGTAGCCCCCACGGCCGAAATGCCAGATAACTAACACGGGGTAGCCCCCACGGCTGGATAGCCAGAGTAACCGGGAATAAACAAGTCACGTTTTTAACTATGGGGTAACCCCCACGGCAGGATGCCAGATAAAGGAAACAGTTTTCGAAACAACTTAAAACGAACACCCAACCGTGAACTCACTCAACTTGTTGTTGACTCGTTACTACATGCTTTGCAGGTCCTTAGGTTCTTAGCTGGAGCTTGCATGGAGGAGGATCGTTGTGGGACATGGACGGCTGTGTGCCATGTTAAACTTTGAAACTATTAAACTTATGTTTTGGCTTTAAGACTTATGCTTCCGCTTGCAACTAAATTATGTTTTGTTCGAACACCAATCTTATTGGGTGGATTTTTATAACTACTTATATGCTTGTTCAATATGATTGGTGGCTGGATCCTGGTCAGTCACGCCTCCAAGCGGTAGTACTCCGCAGGTGGATTTTGGGGGTGTGACAGATTGGTATCAGAGCCATTGGTTATAGAGAACTTGGTTTTAATAAAGGGGAAAACGTTTTTGTTAAAACCAGACTATAACCTGTACAGTGCTCAACGGTCCACAACGATGCTTCACTCCACATGCAAGGCTCGACACTCTAGGTAATATGATCTGTGTATGTATTGCCTACTTGTTAGTTGCATGGTACATTGCTTATGGTATGCTTGGTTAGTATAACTACTGTTGCTTGAACACGTGCGTGCTTACTCTATCCTATCATCGCACTTTCGCGAACCCCACTCACTCACGTTCTTCTTGGTGTGAAGATCATGTCTGGACGCGTTAACATGACACAAGCCCAGTTGACGGCTCTGATTAACGAACGAGTTGCCGCAGCACTTGCAGCTGCACACGCAGGAGGTATATCCTGCAGTCCGAACTCATTCTAGGATCTTTAGGATCCTACTCTCGTGAACCAACCTTTGTGTTAAACTCTGTCTTTTCTTTCACCTACGATAGGTCAGCACGTTCAGCCACCCGTGTGCACTTTTAAGACTTTCATGGACTGCCGGCCAACTACTTTTAGCGGCACTGAAGGAGCAGTAGGTCTCCTACAGTGGTTTGAGAAACTAGAGTCTGTCTTCGAAATGTGTGAATGCCCTGAGGCGCGCAGGGTGAAGTATGCTACTGGTACACTCGAGGGTTTAGCCCTCACATGGTGGAACGCTCAGGTTCAAATGCTAGGGTTGGTTGCTGCCAACGCCACCCCATGGGAAACTTTCAAGGAAATGATCAAAGAGGAATACTGCAGTCGTGATGAGATTCACAAACTGGAAGTGGAGTTCTTCAACCTCAAGATGACGGGGTCGGAGATTGAAGCGTATGTGAAAAGGTCGAACGAACTGGCAATTTTGTGCCCTACTATGGTGGATCCCCCCATCAAACGCATCGAACTGTTTCTTCAGGGCTTAGTGCCGGAAATCCAAAGTCATGTGACTTCAGCGAACCTCGCCACCTATCAGCAAACCGTTCAGTTGGCTCACCGTCTCACGGATCAAGCGGTGGAGCAGAACAAGTTACCAAAACGCATTGGCGCTGCAACTACTACTGGTACCTCTAGTGACAACAAACGGAAGTGGGATGGAACTTCAAGTAAGGGTTCGACTTCTGTTCAGTCCCAGTCTCAGCAGAGAAAGACTGAGGACTACAAGAGCCCTAATCAGCAATCGTCTGGTGGTGGATACAAAGGAAACCATCCCAAATGCAATCGCTGCAGCCTGCACCACAGCGGACCATGCACCAGGGGCAACTGCCATCGGTGCAACAAGCCTGGTCACGCTGCAAAGGATTGCAGGAGCTTATACCCCGCCAATCAAAATCGTCATCAAGCTCAACAGAATCAACGACAGCAACAGCAACAGGGTGATAACAAAGGGTGCTTTCAGTGTGGAGCTGAGGGCCACTTCAAGAGAGATTGTCCCCAACTGAACAAGAACCAGAACAACAACAACAATAACAACAATCAGGGAAATGGTAACAATGGGAACAACAACAACAATGGCGCCAGGGGGCGGGTGTTTGTGATCGGCCAAGGTGAAGCAAGGAATGATCCCAATGTTGTGGCGGGTAAGTTCCTTCTCGACGACTTTTATGTTTCAGTTTTATTTGATTCGGGTGCCGATACTAGCTACGTGTCACTAGAAGTTAGTCGAATGCTTAAGCGTATTCCAACCCCCTTGAACAACAAGCACACCGTAGAGCTAGCAAATGGTAAGAGTTTAGAAGCCACACACGTAGTCAAGGGTTGTAAACTCATTCTCGCTGACCAGACCCTCTCTATCGACCTCATTCCTATTGTCTTGGGTAGTTTCGACGTTGTCATTGGAATGGATTGATTATCCCAACACCAAGCAGAGATTCTTTGCAACGAAAAGGTTGTCCGTATTCCAGGTCCCGGTGGTGAACCTCTCATGATTCATGGCGACAAAAGGAGTGCTGTTGAGAACGTCATTTCTCTCCTTAAGGCCCAAAAGTGCTTGCGAAAGGGGCACACTGCTATTTTGGCTCTCGTTACGGACACCTCAGAAAAGGAGAAGAAGATAGAAGATTTTCCAGTTGTACGCGATTACCCAGAAGTATTTCCTGAGGAATTACCTGGCCTTCCGCCTCATCGCCAAGTCGAGTTTCAGATTGAACTAGCTCCTGGAGCTGCGCCTATAGCTCGTGCACCTTATCGTTTAGCCCCATCAGAGTTGGAGGAACTCTCCACGCAACTACAAGAACTCTTGGATAAGGGTTTTATTCGCCCTAGCTCATCGCCCTGGGGAGCTCCAGTACTATTTGTGAAGAAGAAAGACGGTACTTTCAGAATGTGCATCGACTACCGGGAACTCAACAAGGTGACGGTGAAGAATCGTTATCCTCTACCGCGTATCGACGACTTGTTCGACCAGTTGCAAGGATCGAGCTACTATTCGAAGATCGATTTGAGATCGGGTTATCACCAACTGAGAGTCCGGGAAGAGGACGTCTCCAAAACAGCTTTCAGAACTCGATACGGGCACTATGAGTTTTTGGTCATGCCTTTTGGGATGACAAACGCACCTGCGGTTTTCATGGACTTGATGAACCGAGTGTGCAAGCCTTACTTGGACAAGTTCGTTATAGTCTTCATCGACGACATCCTGATCTATTCCAAGAATCGGGAGGAACATGAGCAGCATCTGCGACTTATTCTGGAACTCCTTCGAACAGAGCAGCTTTATGCAAAGTTCTCGAAATGCGACTTCTGGCTTCGAGAAGTCCATTTCCTAGGCCACGTGGTAAACAAGGATGGGATTCACGTTGATCCATCCAAGGTAGACTCGATAAAGAACTGGCCTGCACCTCGTACACCAAAGGAAATTCGCCAATTCTTGGGTTTGGCGGGATACTACCGGAGATTCATAAAGGATTTTTCTAAGATTGCACAGCCCCTCACCTCACTAACGCAGAAGGGCGTTGTTTATCGCTGGGGAAACGCACAGGAGTTGGCATTTCAGCACCTAAAGGATAGACTTTGTAGCGCACCTATCCTTTCCTTGCCGGAAGGCACAGACGATTTTGTGGTTTACTGCGACGCATCAATTCAGGGTCTTGGTTGCGTGTTGATGCAACGAGACAAAGTTATAGCCTACGCTTCGCGCCAACTCAAAGTTCATGAGAAGAACTACACTACGCACGACTTAGAGCTGGGAGCTGTTGTTTTCGCACTTAAGTTATGGCGGCATTACCTGTATGGTACGAAGTGCGCGATCTACACTGATCACAGGAGTCTCGAGCATATCTTCAAGCAGAAGGAACTGAATATGCGACAACGACGATGGGTCGAACTTCTGAATGACTACGAGTGCTCAATCAGGTATCACCCGGGCAAAGCCAATGTTGTGGCTGACGCTCTCAGTCGGAAGGACACTGCGCCTAAGCGCGTGCGAGCTTTACAACTCACGATCCATTCTAGTCTTCCCTCCCAGATACGAGCAGCTCAGATAGAAGCACTGAAACCGGAAAACGTCAGGGCTGAAGCCCTACGCGGATCGAAGCAACGCTTAGAGCAAAAGGAAGACGGTGCTTACTACGTAACGGGACGCGTTTGGGTCCCACTTTATGGCAACCTACGAGAGCTTGTGATGGATGAAGCACACAAGTCTCGCTACTCGGTACATCCGGGGTCGGATAAGATGTACCACGACATCAAGACTACGTACTGGTGGCCTAGCATGAAGGCCCACATAGCGACCTACGTCAGCAAGTGTTTGACTTGTGCTAGGGTCAAGTCGGAATACCAGAAACCATCAGGCCTGCTCCAACAACCAGAGATACCTCAATGGAAATGGGAGCAAATTTCCATGGATTTTGTTACGGGCCTACCTAGATCCCAGCGCGGGAACGATACTATTTGGGTGATCGTGGATCGACTCACAAAATCTGCACACTTCCTGGCCATCAAGGAAACAGATAAGTTCTCCACTCTTGCAGAAATCTACATCAAAGAAGTTGTTTCGAGGCACGGGGTGCCCACCTCCATCATCTCAGATCGAGATGCACGATTTACTTCAGAGCTGTGGCAAGCAATGCACAAATCCTTCGGCTCACGACTAGACATGAGCACAGCGTACCATCCTCAGACGGACGGGCAGTCCGAGCGCACCATTCAAACCTTAGAAGACATGCTTCGCGCATGTGTAATCGACTTTGGCAACCGCTGGGAAAAGCATCTGCCACTTGTGGAATTCTCGTACAATAACAGCTACCACACCAGCATTGGAGCTGCTCCGTTTGAGGCATTGTACGGACGTAAATGCCGGTCTCCTCTTTGCTGGGCAGAGGTGGGAGAAAGTCAGATCACTGGTCCAGAATATGTGGTAGATACAACCGAGCAGATCGCTCAGATACGAAAACGCATGACAGCCGCGCGTGAACGTCAGAAAGTTTACGCCGACATGGGCAGGAAACCACTTGAGCTCCAGGTTGGGGAGCGGGTACTACTCAAAGTTTCACCCTGGAAGGGTGTGGTTCGTTTTGGTAAACGCGGTAAACTCAACCCACGATACGTTGGACCCTTCGAAGTCATTGAGAAAATAGGCAGGGTGGCCTACAGACTGAACTTACCAGCAGAACTCGGTGCAGTTCACAACGTCTTTCACGTGTCGAATCTGAAGAAGTGTCCGTCAGATGAGACCCACGTAGTTCCTTTGAAGGAACTCACGATCGACGAGCAGTTACGATTCGTCGAGGAACCAGTCGAAATCACGGACCTGGATGTTAAGGTCCTCAAGAGCACTAGAATACCTCTCGTTCGAGTTCGTTGGAACTCACGTCGCGGCCCAGAGTTCACCTGGGAGCGCGAAGATCAGATGAAACAAAAGTATCCCCAACTGTTCGCAAACAGTACACCCACTACTGAGGCCGAAGCTACGGAATTTCGGGACGAAATTCCAGATCAACGGGGGGTGGATGTGACACCCCAGGAAAACCGGGAAAACCATACAACTTAACTAGCTTCCTCAGTGAGTGCCATCAAATTTCGGGACGAAATTTCTTTCAACTTGGGGATGATGTGACAACTCGAAATTTAGAACCTTTCGTTGTGTCTCGATGTAACGTGTTTGAACATATATGACTAATGGAATGGTTAGATTATATGATCTATGTATGTACATTCTATGTGACTATGTGCTATGTGTATACGTATGCGTGTATGTATGTGAACTAAAACAACAAGGACCCGACTCGAGACCATGTGGTCTCGAGTGAACAGTAACCGGTTGGGCCATTTGGGCCGTAAACCCCTTGGCCAACTTGTAAACTAAACCCATTAGGGTGCACCTTGTGGAACTAATATATATATCACACTCCTTGCCAACCTTGCCATTCTTTGGGCAACCATACACACTCACTAAAACCCTAGAGACACAAACACACTCCTCCCTTTCGGATTGGATTCTTGGATCGGCTCACACACACAATCGGTTGGAAGCTCACACACATCCTCGAAACCCATCAACCGGTTAGTGTTTCTTAATGCTTAGTGTTAATGTATTCATGTTGTGTTTTGTGCTTGGATTGATGAATGTTGAAGTGTTTGACAATATGTTGTTGTTGAATGATGCATGATGAAATTGATGTTCAAAGAAATCGGTTCATAAGTGCTTTCGGTTTTTACTTGGGTCCATGATAAGTTGATGCATTGTTATGATAAAAGGTGTAGTATGCTTGAATATGAATGGTATTATCGATTTTACTTGGGTTTGGATCCGAAGGGTTTGGGTGTTCATACAAGTGGGTTTGATTGATGAATGGAAGTCAAATGCTTGTCATAATAGGATGCATGCTAGTGAGTGGTGGTTCATGAATTTGGTTGAATAAGGGTTGTTTATGGTTTGAATATGTGAAGAACTTGATGAATATGTTTTTGAATATATGAAGAACATGATGAATAAGTGAAGAACAACTTGAATATGCAATGAAAGTGTGTTGAATATTTGAAATCTGCACTGTTTGATCCATTTTGGGTAAATATTAGACAACAAAACATGTTTAGTGGATAGTACATAATTCTGCATGATTTTCATTGGATAGTACAAACTGTGAAGGATCAGCAGGTGCTGGGGAGTCGGAACCCCTGGTTGCGACTCGCAACCACAGCCTTACAAGCCGAGACCACCAGTTGCGACACAGGTTGCGAGTCCCGTTGCGACTCGAAACCTTAGCATGATCAGCCGAAACCATGGTTGCGACATAGGTTGCGACTCGCAACCATCCATGATCAACACAAACAGCATAACCCGCAACCATGCTTGCGAGTCCAGTTGCGACTCGTAACCAAAACAGCGCGAACCGAAACCACGATTGCGACTCAGGTTGCGAGTCGCAAACGCCTAGTTGCGACTCGAAACCAACGTATATGTGCTGATTTGGACTTGATAAATTATGGGCTTAGTGTTTGGGCCGGACCTTGGACTTTGTTTAATTTTGAGCATGTTACTGTTCGTTCAGCCCGTATGCATTACTTGCAAACTGCCATGCCTATATGTGAAAAACTATGAACGATACTTGAATACAACGTGCTAGCATACGTGTAGAAATATACGTGTACTATTTGAATACGAACCTGATTGGTATGATACAACTATGATAGGACGTGAGTAACCACAACATTGCTTGTTTGACTATTCTGTGTTTCTACCGAGCAAACCAAGGTGAGTTCACACCCTCTACAAAGCATGGGATTCCCAGGGGTCGGGAATTGGGGTTAAGGAACAAGGGTTCCTCGTCCTCCTTGGGTAGGACAGCAAAGGTTCAGGAATGTAATTCCTCGTCCTCACGGACAGATAACTCGTACTAGACCAAAACTCTATCACGAAGTCCCTCATTTTTATATCGACTTAATCGCCGGGCCAATGGCGAGCGGGTCATTAGTTAGATAGCGCTATTTAGGTCTGACAAACCTCACACCGTGCCGCAGAGGACGGGCGTGAACTAATGGATCTGGGGCACGTCAATGATGATAGACATTGACAGTTTCAGGGCACTTAAACATGACTACAGTCAGCAGTCGATATGGTAACGAGTCTAGTGTATACATGGGGTAGCCCCCACGGCCGAAATGCCAGATAACTAACACGGGGTAGCCCCCACGGCTGGATAGCCAGAGTAACCGGGAATAAACAAGTCACGTTTTTAACTATGGGGTAACCCCCACGGCAGGATGCCAGATAAAGGAAACAGTTTTCGAAACAACTTAAAACGAACACCCAACCGTGAACTCACTCAACTTGTTGTTGACTCGTTACTACATGCTTTGCAGGTCCTTAGGTTCTTAGCTGGAGCTTGCATGGAGGAGGATCGTTGTGGGACATGGACGGCTGTGTGCCATGTTAAACTTTGAAACTATTAAACTTATGTTTTGGCTTTAAGACTTATGCTTCCGCTTGCAACTAAATTATGTTTTGTTCGAACACCAATCTTATTGGGTGGATTTTTATAACTACTTATATGCTTGTTCAATATGATTGGTGGCTGGATCCTGGTCAGTCACGCCTCCAAGCGGTAGTACTCCGCAGGTGGATTTTGGGGGTGTGACATAATTGATAGATATTGTAACTTGGTGAGAAATATGACGAAACTTGGTGTTAAGAAAGATACTGATGAATTGGTTGAAAAACTTGCAGATGCGCTACCATATGAAACATGGGGAACATTTCTGATGATGCTGCGGTCAAACAAAACAGATTATAAGAAAATGACACTGGGAGATTTTATCAAGCATCTGGAAGCTCAGGAGATGGAGCAGAGGAAGATTGCTAGGATGAAGAATTACGATGGAGAACAAGATATCAGCTTGTATTACAAAGGTGGTGTCAACGAAAAGTCAAATTTTTCTCCGAAAATTGAAACTGCTTACAGTGTGAAAGATTCTTCTGAAAAGAAATCATCCCAGGGATCAAGCAGCACTAGATTTTCATCATTCGATCCAAACATTTCTGCAACAAAGAACGGAAGAAAACTTCAATGCAATATTGTATTAAATCTTGAAAGTGATCAAGATTATTCTGAAGAAGTAGCTAAAAATCAAATGTCTTTGTTGGGAATGGTTCTAGAGTCTTATAGTAGTTTTGTGGCCGGAAAGATCGGTAATCCAATGCTCACGAAAGAGGATTACGATCAAATCGATGCTGAGGAAATGGAATTGATGGATATTAAATGGTGCATGGCCAGTGTAATGAGAAGAGCTGAGAAGTTTAAACAAATCACGGGAAGAAATGATTTTCTTGATGCAAGTGTTTCAAATTTAGGCTTTGATAAGTCAAAAGTTACATGTTTTCGTTGCAGGGAAAAGGGGCATTTCAAGAGAGAGTGCAAAAATCGTGAAGCTACTGGAGCTCAGAATCCTTTTGGAAACAACGATTATCACAAAAAGGCGATTTATCATCAAATAACACCAGCATTGCATCAGGCACAAACTGCACATGGAATGATGCAGATTAAAGATTCAAAGAAAGCTTGTCTGGGAAAGGATGGTGGATTCAGTTGGGATAAATATGTTCCAATAAACAGCAAAGTGTGTTTGGCAGAACAAGATGATGAAAAACTGGCTGAAGGTTTCAATTGGGACAATTTTTGTCCAGATCAAGAATTTATGGCCAAAGAGATGTCTAAAGACACTTCAAATGTTAATGTTTTTTTTGCTAATGCTTATGATTTGAAATGTGCAGAAAGGTGCAGAAAAGTCATGGAAGCAGCTGAAGAAAGACGAAGGAAGAACAAAGAAGAGGAAGAAGAAGAAGAGAGATTGAAGAACGAAGCGAAAGCTGAGAAAAGAAGAAGAGCTGAGTTTTTACAATCAAGCAGAAGTGTCAAAGAAGTTCCAGAATATGAAGTGAAAATTGATGAAGAACGAGTTGAAGTTTCTGAAAAGTGCATGAACTGTGATTCGTTAATCAAACAAAATAATGAGTTATTGCACAATATTCACAAGTTGAAAGAATCGTATGACACAATGAACAGAGAAATTAACAAATATACTGATTCGAGTGGTGAACAAGCAATGGCGATGAATACTTTGAAAGTAGCATATCTTAGACAACTGGATGATGCTAACTTTTATATCAAGAAATGTGCTAATTTAGAGTTGGAGCTGGCAACACAGAAGATAGAGACTGAGAAAGTTAAAAAGTTATTAAACAGTTACTCATGTTCTTCTTTTGTTGTTGACAGGATTTATCCAGTAGTGGAGAATTTGAAGACATTTGAAGAAATGAAAATGTCTGAAGAAAAGAAATCTGTGACAAAAGATGAAGTGAAGACTTCTGGTAAGAAACCAAGTGTGGTCTACACTAGATGTCCGCCCCCGGTCGAAAATGGATTTTTACCTCGAAATCCAAATTCCGAAAGAGTCGAAAAGACAATAAACTTACAATGGGAGTCTGGGCCGTCGGATAACTTGCCAGAAAATATTGATGTCACATACACGTCATCCGACACTGATCATGAGTCAAAGTTGATAAAAAGTGTGGTCGATCAGGTGTTAGATAAAGATGACATAGAGGAGTCAAAACCGGAGTCCAAATTCAAGTCAAAGTCTAAGTCAGATGCGTCAAAGTCAACAGTCAAAAAGGACAAACGAGTTTATGATAAAGAGTTTTTGATATCAAAATCTAATTTGAATGATGAATCATTCAAAGTGGCATATACTTTGAAAGATTCTGACAAATTATATTCTGATGAGATTTTTCCAATAAGAAGTGTCAGATTTGAAATGATTCAAAAGGTTTTCAAAATTACAGAAATTAATATTTCTGAAATAAAAGATTTAAATCTTATTGGAAAACCTAAACAATACACTTCAAGAGATCAACAAAGAATTAACAAGAAAATGGGTTACAATTGTGGTTACAGTTTCCAAAAGAAACCAAACCATAATTGTAATTTCAAAAAGAAAGGTCTTGGATTTAATCAACCGAAAAACTATAAAAATGAAAAAATGTATAAACCAAAAACTGTGTTTGTTTCAGGGAAAACGACAGAGGCTGAGAAAGAACAAGTATTCAGAAAACAGACAAATCAAGAATTCCTTGCCAAGAAGCAAGAAGAAATGAAGAAGAATGTTGTTCCAAAGAAGATTGAAAAGAGAACATGTTTTCAGTGTAAAACTGTTGGTCATGTTGCTAGGGACTGTCCGAAGATATTCAAACCAAAACAGGAAGTCTCTGGTAAATTGAAAGAGAAAGTTGTGGAGAAAACTGAACTTATAACCAAAACATTTACAGGCTTTGAAAATTCAATCTTTGAGAAGGGAGAATGTTCAAAGAGTGTTTTGAAAGGAAAAGAAAATGTAATAAATCAAAAATGGGTTGTGAAAGGTTCAGGTAACAATTCTGGTGATGAATCTGATTCCACAAAATCAGAGGAGCCAAAGGTTGTTATAGAAAAGGTTGAAAAATCAGTTCCAACTATGAACGATGAAAATTTTCCACCTTTGTATGCTGAAAATTTCAAAAGGAAAGTTGGTAAAGTTGAGATATCAAATCAATTTTATAATGACAAAAAGGTTTTTGATGTTGACAAGGCCTTTAACCCTACCGTAAAACATATTTTTGGAAAAATGATTGATCGAAAAGTCAAAGGGGTTAAAGAGTTCTACGAGAAGAAGAGGGAGGTAAGAAACCGAGTGATGATGACTCGGTAACACCCAAGGAAGGTCAGGCTTGGGTGGACATATTCTTCAAAGAGTAAAAACCTGACTTGCCGGAGCTCCCAAGTTGGTAATCGTGGAGCATGAATCGGCATCATTCTTATGTTGTTTGCTTGAAAATTGAAAATTTTTGGAAATTTATATTGCAGGAATTGCCGGAACTCCCAGGTTGGTAAACGAGGAGTAGGAATCGGCACCTTGAGAATTCAACCAACAGATGATGTTTGGTTGAAAATATTTGATTGGATTGATCTTAAAAGTGGTAAATCAGGGACATTAAGTTGTATCTGATTTTCTACAAGTGGTTGAAAAACAATGTGATGATTTAATCCCCAATTTTACAAGTGGTAAAATCAACAAAACTTATTTTCCGGAAAAACCATTTGATTAAAACAAACTTAAGTGTTTTGAAATCGATGGGAACATAGTTTGTTGTGAGGGGGAGTTCTGATTGTTTATGTCAAGTGGATGGAGAATTGAGGAAATTCGATATCAGTTGTTATGTTCTTGTACAGTTTGTTTTCAATTTCCTTTAGATGTATTTGTATTTTAGGGGGAGTATAATTTCTGAAAAATACAAAAACATTAGAAAATTTGAAAAAGTCAAAAACATGATAAAATGAAAAATGAGTTTTTGTTGCATAAAAGAGGAAATGATAGTACATCAGTTGACTATCACAACACGCTAAAGATTTGGAAAGTTAAAAGTAATAAACGGTCTCACTGATGATGTGCCAGTAGGTTTTTGCACATTTAGTAGATTGTGACGAGATATAAACATAAATTTCAAACTTGCTTATATCGTGGGGATACATCTCTCGGATATATGGGTAACCCCCGAAATCTCGTTTGAAAGGTCTCGTATTCTGATATACTAGGTCTTTATACTCAATGATGTCTGGGGTATTATTCCGGGACTTCTGCTGAACGATGGTTCTGACCTAGTCCTCGAATAATACTTTCTGCAAATGCTTGAAACATAGCATCACCCTCAGCATATATGATAAGACAATAAAATTGCTTAGCAATGCTGTTGTAAAAAAGATCCTCTAAAGGGGACATACCCGCAAGTTGAGTCATGATCTCTCTGCTGAACGGTAGTTCTGACCTGAGCTCTCATGATTCTTCATAATTTATTAACCCCTACAGATATCATTTGTGTCATAATTACCTGTAAGACTGAATATTGGGATCTGGATACGGGAGTATATTCTGAGGTGGGACACGCGATTGAGTTTAAGTACTTAAGACACTAATTGCATATCTCGTAGCAGTTGAACTTTGTGTGAAAATTTAAGTGGACAAGTATACTGACAATCTAAGTGAATCATTTAGAGCTTAAAATGAAATGAAGCTTAACGGTGTTGGTGATTGGTCTCAAAAACTGATATGATCCTCTTGCACGAACTCACAAAAATATTGTTTGTAAATATTTCATTTACTGCTTTTCAGTACTTTCAAAAATCCAAAAAGATTTTAGTGTGTTTTAGCATAAATTTTGAAAAATTCAAAAAGATTTTCGACAACTGATTTTGGAAAGCTGATTTTCAAAATTCCAAGTGCTAAACATGATGAACAAATGGTTTGGGTGAAAGTGTTTGAAGATTTTTGAAATGAAATGAGAAAAGTTTTGCTATAAAATGTTATTCCTGCATGTGGTAAATTAGATTTGAAAATCTTATCCACAAAATGGTTATCAGAAAATTTATTTTTGGGTAGATTTTTTGCAGGTTGGTCAGGTTCCGAAACCTGAGTTAGATGAGTGCCAGGTTACGATCTAAGAACCTGTGGAAAGTGAATTCCAGACTACAATCCCAGCAGATTGAGAGGGGGAGTCTGATGACATCATGATATTCAACATTTGAGAGAGAGGAGTTTGTTGATGATGAAGATAGAGAATAAGGATTCTTGCAATGACAAATACTTCAGAGGAAGATTGAAGACTAATAAAGATTGTAGATTGACAATTAAAGACTCGACACTGAAGACTCCGTCAACATCCGAGGGGGAGTTTGTTGGTGCACTACGTCTGTCGACTACGTCTTATGTCGAGTATCGGGTTCGTTGCGGATATGGTTAAAGCATGATGTCATGATGACATCATCAATGACATCATGACATAACAAGACAAAAGCATGTGCATGAGAATGTTTGTATAATTCTGATTTCGTTCATTTGTCTATTAGATGATTCCGCTCATGTGGTTAAGATCTGATTTCGCTCATTAGTCAACACATGATTCCGCTCATGTGTCAATGATGATTCCGCTCATATGTCAGTTATGATTCCGCTTTTGTGTCACGACCATATAAGCGGAATCACGTTATCTATAAATAGGGTCATAAGAGCGAAATCAGTATAGAGTTGTAGGTGATTGTCTTCCGGTGAGCCACGAAGTGCTGCCGAAGTGTTGTTAGGTCTGTAATCGCATTTGTTATCAATACAAACAACAGATTAAATTGAATATGTGCTGAATTACACCGAAACACTTGTTTCCGCCTCTTGTATTGGTGAAAAACTCTTCTAACCGACTCGTTCGGATCCGAAACCGATCCTACACAGAGTCAATTGATGTGACATTTTCTTCATCATCATCTGATGATAGTGTTCAAACTGATATTGTTAAAAGCATGGCGGAAAGTGTTTTGAAGTCTGATAGTGATTCAGCTGATGATGATGATGAGTGTTTTCTGGACAAATACATTCCGAAACCAAAATCCAAAAACAACTTAAATAAAGAATCTACTCTTGTCATGTACAAGATGTCGGGATCAGATAAGTTGTATTTGGATTCTGAGTTTCCACTGGAGAATGTTAATGCTGCTAAATTGACAAAAGTGTTCAAATTGATTGAAATTGATATGTCTGAAGTAAAAAGTTTAAATCAGACAAAGAGGCAAATGAATTTTGAAAAAGATAAAGCTTACTACAAGAAGCCTGTTGTCCCACCGCGTTTTTATAACAACAATCGAAATAGATGGTCGGGTGGTTATCAGGGTGGTAAGAATTATCAAAGGAAAAATGTTCAAAACAGAAGGTTTGCTGAGAAAAAGGTGTTTGTGAACAGTTCAAGTTCACTTTCTGATGAAGAATCTGAGATTTTTTTCAAAATCAAACAAAGAGTTCTTTGAGAAGAAGGCCTCACAGCCTCAGTCTGAAGGTACAAGTCGGGTAGTTGACACCCGAACATGCTTAAAATGCAATCAAGTTGGAAATATTGCACGAAAGTGTATCAACTTGATGCCTAAGACTGAAGTTGTGATGAATTCAAGAAAGAAAGATGATGTGAAGGGAAAAGCTCCAATGGTTGTTGAGAAAAAGGTTTTGAAAAATGAGAAAATCAATGTCAAAACTGAACCTGTTAAGAACGTGGTAACTAAAAATGACAAGTTTTACAAACGGGTTGCATCCTTGAAACAAACATGGAAGCCAAAAGTTGTTGAAAAGAAATCAAGTGTTCCAAAACCAAAGGTTTCTGAGACTGAAAAACAATCATCTTCTACCACACCGGTAAAGATGAATGTTCCTTTGGATGATTTTGAAGAAATTGAAAAACTTGAAAAATCAAAATCTATGATTTCTGAAAAGAAGTGTGTTTTAAAGAAAGACCAACCATCTGTTCAACATCAGAAAGACGAGTTTTTCTTATACAAAAAGGTTGAGGTTGGGTCTGAAGAAAGCTTGAAAATGAATGACAAAAACTTTCCATCTTTAATCCTAAAAAGAACTGTCATTAACGTTGAGTTACCTGAGTCAAAAGAGGCTTGGGTAGCTTCTAAAACTAACTAAGTGTTTGTGATATGTGCAGGAGCTTCCAAGATCCGTTTCACGATGGATTATGGATAGTGGAGCTTCTTGGCACATGACGGGGAAAACAGCCCTGCTGTACGATGTTAGAAATTTTAATGGAGGTTATGTGGGTTTCGCTGGAAATCAAGGAGGTAGGATAGTTGGAGAAGGAACTTTATCGAATGGCATTATCATGTTTGAAAGAGTTAACTACATTGTTGAGCTTGAGAATAATCTTCTGAGTATATCTCAAATCTGTGATAGGATGTATACCACGCACTTCACAGACAAAGAATGTTTAATCTTGAAACCAGGATTTGTTGTTCCCAAAGAATGGATTATCATGAGAGCACCAAGAGTCAATGATCTGTATGTGTTGGATATGAGTGTAGCAACTACTACCGCGGGTCAGGCTCATTGTTTTATGTCTAGAGCAACAGAGAAAGAATCACAGTTGTGGCACCGGAAGATGGGCCATATTCACTTACGTAAAATGAATCACCTGGTGCATAACGACTTAGTTACTGCTGTTCATGTGAAAGGTTTTCATCTTGAGGGGGAGTGCATTAGCTGCATCAAAGGAAAGAAAAAGAAGAAATGTCACCCCGGGAAGAAAGAAAATTCAATCTCGAGACCTTTAGAGAGACTTCATATGGATCTGTTTGGTCCAGTAAACGTCAAAAGCATTACTGGGGATCTCTATTGTCTTATAGTCACAGACGATTATTCAAGATTTTCTTGGGTATTATTTATGAAGTCAAAAGATGAGACGTTTGAAAGTTTGATGGCGTTGTTCAGGAAAATTGAAAACTTGTACCAAACTCGAATCAGAAGAATTAGGAGTGACAACGGTACTGAGTTTAAGAACAACAAAATGGAAGTGTTTTGTGATGAAAAAGGTATATTGCATGAGTTTAGTGCTCCTTATACTCCACAGCAGAATGGAGTAGCTGAAAGAAAGAACAGGATACTAATTGAAACGGCCAGGAGGATGCTTGTTGATTCTAAACTACCAGTCAATTTTTGGGCAGAAGCAGTGTCAGCCGCTTGCTATACACTCAATCGGGTTCTCACTGTAAAGAAATTCAACAAGACATGTTTTGAGCTGATCAACAACCGCAAACCGAACCTGAAGTATCTTGAACCGTTTGGGTCTCCATGTACAGTTCTAGAGGCTTTTGGAAAGTTTGGTACAAAGAGCATTGAAGGGATTTTCGTGGGTTACTCAAGTCCATTGAAACGAGTCTTTGTTCCAAGCTTAAAGCAGATCATCGAAGCACACAATGTTGAGTGTCAAGGTTACACAATGCCACCGCAGAATCCTGGCGATTCATGGCCTTTTCATTATGACACTTTATGGGATTCGTTTGACATGGAAGAAGAAAAGGAAGAAGAAGAAGATTTCTTTGATGAGTTGGATATTCTGAGAGAGTATGAGTCTTCGCAGGAAAGGTTCCCAGCTGAGTATTCAAGGCGACCACAACAAACTTCAAATGATGATGAAGCAGGTCCAAGCAAAGCTGGAGAACATGATGATATTCAACAAAATGAAGTTCCTCGTGATAATCAGACGACAGAGAATGATAATCAAGAATCTGAGAACAGACCAGTATTCGATCGTGGTGATTCAGATTCTGAGGGGGAGCAAATTCAGATTTCAAGTCAAACTATTCCAGTTAGTGAACAAGTTGCAGATCAAAATATCACAAATCTGGAGGGCGAGGTAGATGTTCCAAGCGAAGTGATGCCAAGAACTCTTTCATACCATCCAGAGGAGCTGATTATTGGACAGTTACAATCAGGCATCCGCACTAGACGACAAATTGATCAAGGGCTTACCTGTTTTTATTCAACAGTTGCTCCGTTACAAACTGAGTTTTCACTTAGTTGCTTTATCTCGCAGATTGAACCGAGAACTTACAAGGAGGCGCTTACTGAAGATTCTTGGGTCAACGCGATGCAGGAGGAACTGAGCCAGTTCGAGAAGTTAGGAGTGTGGAAGTTAGTAGATTTGCCTGATGGTCACCGGAAGATTAATACAAAATGGGTGTTTAAATGCAATAGAGATGACCGAGGGGTGATTATTCGGAATAAAGCTCGACTCGTAGTCCAGGGCTTTAGTCAGCAGGAGGGTATAGATTTCACTGAAGTATATGCTCCCGTTGCTCGATTAGAAGCCATTAGAATCTTTATAGCATTTGCATCATGAAAAAACTTCAAAGTTTATCAGCTAGATGTGAAATCGGCGTTTCTCTATGGGAAGGTAAAAGAGGAGGTATATGTCGGACAGCCACCGGGTTTCACCGACCCAATCCACAAAGACAAGGTCTACTTGGTAGACAAAGCGCTGTATGGTTTACACCAGGCCCCGAGAGCCTGGTACGAGACATTGTCTCAACACCTGCTAGCCAACAGCCTCATCCGTGGAAAAGTGGATGCCACTCTCTTCACCAAAGAGGTCGATGGACATCTTCTGATCGTTCAGATATACGTGGACGACATCATATTTGGGTCTACAAATGAGAATCTGTGCAAAGATTTCGAAAGAGTTATGAAGCAGAAATTCGAAATGTCATCTATGGGTGAGATGAAATTATTTTTGGGTCTATAGGTTGATCAACTACCCGAGGGAATTTTCATACATCAGACTAAGTACGTTCATGATATTCTAGAGAAATTTGGGATGTCAGGATCTACTCCAGCTGCCACCCCATTAGCAATGAATCATGGGATAAACCCAGATCTCACCGGGGACAGGGTAGATGAAACGCTTTATCGTTCCATGATCGGTTCGTTAATGTACTTGACTGCTTCAAGACCCAATATCATGTACCCAACGTGCCTCGCAGCAAGATTTCAATCTAACCCGAGAGCTTCGCATATGGAGATTGTGAAAAGGATATTACGCTACCTGAAAGGAACTGCATCATTGGGGTTGTGGTATCCAAGAAAAGGCAATTTCATGCTCGAAGGGTATTCCGATTCTGATTTCGGATGCTACAAAGTTAATGCAAAATCAACAACAGCGGGTTGTCAGTTTTTCGGACCAAGATTTGTTACCTGGCAATGTAAGAAGCAAACCTCTGTGGCTCTATCCACATGTGAAGCGGAGTATGTATCTGCTAGCAGTTGCTGCTCTCAGATCTTGTGGATCCAGCAACAGATGCGCGACTACGGTTTGCAATTTCTAAACACCCCTATCTTTGTTGATAATGAGGCAGCGATAAACATTACTAAAAATCCAGTTCATCACGCTAAAACGAAACACATAGAAATTCGTCATCACTTCATCCGAGATTGTTTCAAGAAGAAGTTGATACGAATTGAGAAAATCCACACTGATGAACAAAAAGCTGATTTACATACCAAAGCTTTTGACAAAACTCGTTTTCAATACTTGTTAAAATTGAACGGTATGAAGCTTTTATCGGTGTTGGAGGAGATTCTTGGCGTTGATGAAGGTACCACTGTAGATGATGATGTTGAGAAGCAATCTGCAATGGTTTATCGATTTTTTACTTGTTTTGGTATTTAGGTGGAGAGTATAAGGTAATATTTTTAGAAAACACAAAAATAGTAAAAAAAATTTCAAAAATACAAAAACATGAGATATTTCAAAATCCAAAAACAATAGAAAACCATAAAAGAGTTTATGTAAAAAGGGAAAATGATAGTACATCGGCTTGACAGTTACGGTATGCTAAAGATATGTAAAGTTTAAAAAGTTTTAAACAGTCTCGCTGATGATGTGCCGATAGGTTTTTACACATTTAGTAGGTTTGTTCGGGATATAAACCTAAATCTTTACTTACTTATTTTGTGGGGAACACTACTTGGATATATAGGTAACCCCTGAAATCTCGTTTGAAAGGTCCCTCTTTCTGAGATACTAGGTCTTTATGCTCAGTCATATATGGGGTATTATCCCGGGACTTCTGATTTTGCGGAAGAAATGGCCTAGTCCACGGAGAATACTTTACTACTTGCTTGAAATATAGCGCCACCCTCAGCATAAAAATGTTGAAACATTGAAAAAATATGTAAATCATGTGCTGTTGTAAAAAAGATCCTCTAAAGGGGACCCACTAAAGTCGAACCGTCATCTCTCTGCTGAACGGAAGTTCTGACCTGAGCTCTCATGGCCTCGCAATTAACCCCTTACAGATATCATCTGTGGTATACTCACCTGTAAGACTGAATATTGGGAACTGGATACGGGAGTATATTCAAGAGGTGGGACACATGAGTAAGTTTAAGTCTTAAAACACTATATCCATATCCTGGACAGATTGAAATGTGTGTGAGAATATAAGTGGATCGGTATATCGACAATCTAAGCGAATTGTTTAATTTTGATTATGTAATCAAAGCTTAACGGTACTTGTGACTTGTCAGATAGCTGATATGATTCCATAACACGTTCACCAAAAATATGTTTGTAAATAGTTTACATTTACTGCATTTTATTTCTGTATTTCATTTCTAGTTTAGAAACTTTATTAAAAATCCAAAAAGATTTTACATTTTTGCTTTATTTTCCGACAAACCAAAGTGGAAAGCTAATCTTCAGATTCGAATTGAAGCAGATGCAGGAAGTTTCTGGGCTGGATGATGAGTTTGGAGTTTAATATGTTAAAACTTGAGAAATTAAAAAGTCAAAACAAGTTCATTGATTTGAAACTTGTAAATTTTCAGAAAATTGTTTGAACAAAGTTGAACTAAATGTCAGTGTGATTTGTCTCTGGTCAACCAAGGTCATTAAGTTGGACTTGGTAGTCTAATTGAGTAATCAGGGTCATTAACTTGGACCTGAATACTTAAGTGGATTTCTAAAATTGATAAAGAGTTAATAGAAGTTTAAGATTGAATAGATTATAATGTTATTTTTTTGAGAAAACAGGAAACAGGAGTCAAGATCCTCATGGCAAAGAAAATGTCAAAGTTTGAACCAGAATTTAAGTCACAGTTTATCGAAAGGGGGAGTCTAGATTCTGGATCAACATTCAAAGGGGAGATTGAAGATTAAAGTTTGAAGATAAAGATTGAAGGAGGCTTTTACAATGTCAAGACAATTTGGAGCACAAATCGATAAATCAAGACTAAAGACTGAAGACAGGATGCTAAAGACTTCGTTAACATCCAAGGGGGAGTCTGTTGGTGCACTGATGTCTGTTAACTTCGTCTTTAATAAGTCTTGTATTGTATAAGTTAGATCAGGGCACGGAATACGAGAAATCATGTTTAAAGGTAATTCCGCACGAAAGCATAATTCCGCTTGGAATTATAATTCCGCACAGAATGTTAATATCGCTTGAAATGTAATACCGCGTGAGTTAATTCCGCATGGAATTAAGTTTCGCGTGAACCATTCAAGCGGAATTAACCTGCCTATATATACCTGTGTGTCTGATTCATTTAAAACGGAATTAGCAGTGTGTGTTTGAGAGCCGAGGTGCTGCCGAATTGTTATCTGATTTGTAAAAGCTCAGGAAATTAATAAGAGAAGATAATTAGAATGGAACAAGCTGTTTTACGTCATTTACATTGATTCCGCCTTTGTATTTGATGCTGAACTCATCGGATTGACTCGTTCGGGTCACACGACGATCCAACAACCACTTAGAGCAATCTCAGACCAAATGTGAGAAAAAATGAATGAAGGACATGGCCTTATATAGTTTTTCGCAAACCGTTAGGATCATTTCTTGGCAAGGAGGGAATGATCTAGGCTATACAATTGTTAAAGAATGATTGGGGGACTTGTTCTCCACACAAACCAGCCCATAGCATGAAAAACTAGAGATCAAAACAATCAAACTTGTTCTCTGACACGGGCCGCGTAAAGGTAAGGCCAGGCTTACGTGAGCCGCCTGGGCCACTTGAAGCTGGAACTGGCGAGACATGGAATTTACTATACTCAAGATGAGCTAGTTGAAAAATTGTTTGATTCGTTGCCAGATGAGATGGATTGGCAATATTATGCGTTGATGCTAAAGAATACTATCAAGCCGCCGGAAGTGTTGACAGTAGATTTGCTGATTGAGAGACTAGAGAGTCACTAGTTGGAATTAAAGAAGACACACAAAGTCAATCATTCGTCTTATCAGCAGAACTTGGATTTGTATTATCCAAAGAGCATGATGCTAAAGAGTACATCTCCCAAGACAACTTTTTCTGCCAAAAATGTTAACACATCAAACAAAGAAAGTCAAAGCAGTGGATTTCACAGTGGATCTTCGTCATCTGCAAATCATTCTGATGTAAAGAATCTATTTCAATGCAACATCGCTGTAGACTTAAAGAACGCTCAAAACTTCAGCGAGGAGTTAGCAAAGCAACATATGGTTTTCTTAGCATCTGTGCTAGAATCTTATGAAAGTCTTGTAGCAGGGAAGATAGGCAACACCGACGAAGGAAGATTATGATCAGATTGATCCTGAGGAGATGGAACTGATCGACATAAGGTGGTGTATGGCCAGTGCAGTTCGTCGGGCACATCGTTTTATGGAGATAACTAGGAGAAAGTCTATTGGTGGACCATCTACCAAATTGGGCTTTGACAAGTCTAAAGTGACATGCTTCAAGTGTAAACAGAAAGGTCACTTTAAGCGCGAATACCGAAATGCGTATGCTGATGAATCTGAGAACCCGTTCAGAGAAGATTACTACAAGAAAGCGATTTATCATCAGAATAAGTCAGAGCCGCCAAGATTGAAGCGGCTTGAAGAGAACAAAGAGAAGTCAAGAGCTCTTGCTGTAATTCACGACGATGAAGGTTACGATTGTAGTGAGTTGTTACCTGAGGAGGATGCGGTTGGATATGCATTCATGGCAAAATCTGAACCCGTTCCTTGGAAAGACAACAGAACTAAAGAACAGAAGTATGGTCACAGAAAGCTGTTAGCAACGAACAGATTAATCAGAATATCTGGTATCTTTTCCGAGGCAAAAAGAGCAAATAGATGGGATCCAGACAGGGAATGTTATCTTGACCCCCAGGGAAACATTACTATTGATCATAACACTCTTGATTTGGAAACCATAATCAAAGAGTTTAAAGAAGAAGACGATTATTGGCAGAAGAAATGGTGGGGAAGCGGAGAAGAGGAAGAAAAAGAGAAAGAGAAAGAGGAAGAAAAAGAGAAATCAAAGAAGGTTGATACTGGAATCATTGACACGACTCAAGAGTTGAATGCTGAAAACATGGGAAAGATGGCTGACAAGGTGCTAGCTACTAATGCACTTGAGGTAGACTCTAAATCCGTCTCTGAGTATAAAAGCCAAGTCAGTTCAAACGCGTCAACAACTGAGTCAGGTAAGAAAGTCAGTGGTGATGTTGACTGCAAAAATTATATCAAAGAATGCAAGGTTTGTAGTACAAACACTTATCTCAAAGGTAAAAAGATTGATGATCTGACTGCTAAAGTCAGAAGTGTTGAGGATCAAATCCTTGATCGTGATAAAATGGTGAAAGCTTCAACTGAACAATTAAAAGAATTAACTAACAAAATTGAAACTGATAAAATTGATCAAGAAAAGGTTCGGAAAGAAAATGAGAGGTTAGTTCTTGAAAATCGTTAGATTACTGAAAAATTTGAGAAGCTTAAAAGCACGGTTAAAGATAATGATGATAGAAACGGTAAAACATACAAAGAAAACTGCCAATTGCAATGTGTTTTGAGAATTAAAGAAGAATTAATCAACAAACAATTGGATGAGATTGCTAAATTAAAGCTTCAATTTGAAGAAGCTAAGATTGAGAATGAGCGAATCAATTTGAAATTGAACAGTTACAACTCTGCAAGCTTTGTTTTGCAACACATTATTCCCAAACCCATCGGGAAAGACAAAGCAGGCGAAGATGTATAGTGTGATGGAACTGGGGTTGGGTTTCATCAAGTTCCACCACCAGTTCTAGACAGTTATTCGAAAAAGCAATCTGGGTTGGTTAATCTTGAAGATGAAAATGAAGTGAAACTTCCTGATTCAATTGATGTGACATTTTCTTCATCATCATCTGATGATAGTGTTCAAACCGAGATTGTTAAAGGCATGGCTGAAAGTGTTTTGGATAGTGATTCAGCTGAGGATGAAGAATGTTTCTTGAACAAATACATTCCGGAACAAAAGTCCAAAAACAACTTAAATGAAGAACCTACTCTTGTCATGTACAAGATGTATGGATCGGATAAGTTGTATTTAGATTCTGAGTTTCCTCTAGAGAATGTAAATGTTTTAAAATTGACAAATGTGTTCAAAATGGTTGAAATTGATTTGTCTGAAGTAAAAAGTTTAAAACAAACAAAAAGGCAAATGAATTTTGAGAAAGATAAAGCTTACTACAAGAAACCTGTAGTTCCACCGCGTTTTTATAACAACAATCGAAACAATTGGTCGGGAGGATATCAGGGTGGTAAGCAATATCAAAGAAAGAATTTTCAAAACAAAAGGTTTGTTGAACAGAAGGTGTTTGTGAACGGTTCAAGTTCACTTTCTGATGAGGAAAATGAAATTTTTTCGAAATCAAATGAAGAATTCTTTGAAAAGAAGGCCTCACAGCCTCAGTCTGAAGGCACAAGTCGGGTAGTTGATACTCGTACATGTTTTAGATGCAACAAAGTTGGTCACATTGCAAGAAATTGCACCAACTTCAAGCCTAAGACTGAAGTTGTTGCAAATCAAAAGAAGAAGGTTGATTCAAAAGGCAAAGCTCCAATGGTTGTTGAGAAAGTTTTGAAAAATGAGAAAACAAAAGTCGAAATTGAACCTGTTAAGAATGTGGTAACTAAAAATGAAAATTTTTATAAACGGGTTGCATCATCTCAACAAACATGGAAGCCAAAAGTTGTTGAAAAACCAAAGGTTTCAGTGTCGAAAAAACAATCATCTTCTACCACACTGGTAAAGATGGATGTTCCTTTGGATTATTATGAAAAGTTGGAGAAACAATCTTCTACTCCACCAGAGAAGAAGAATGTTCAAAAGAAAAATCAACCAACTGGTCAACTTAAGATAGATGAGTTTTTCTTATACAAAAAGGTTGAGGTTGGATAAGAGGAAAGCTTAAAGATGAATGATAAAAATTTTCTGCAACTTTACACTGCTAAAACTCACATTAAAGTCAAGTTACCCGAGTCAAAAGAGGCTTGGGTGGCATCAAAATCTCACTAAAAAGTTTTGGACTTGCCGGAGCTTACTAGTTGGTAATTGTGAAGCATGAATCGGCATCTTTATTGAAATGTTTTTTTTTTAAATAAATTTGTGATATGTGCAGGAACTTCCGAGAGCTATTTCACGATGGATTATGGATAGTGGAGCATCTCGACATATGACAGGGAAGACTGCATTTTTGTACGATGTTAGAAATTTCAATGGTGGTTATGTGGGATTCACAGGAAACCAAGGTGGTAGAATTGTTGGTGAAGGCATGTTATCCAATGGGATTGTTACGTTTGAAAGAGTTAACTACATTGCTGAGCTGGAGAATAACCTGCTGAGTATCTCACAGATTTGTGACAGGATATATACCACTCATTTCACAGACAAAGAATGTTTGATTTTGAATCCAGGATTTGTTATCCCTGAAGAATGGATTATCATGAGGACACCAAGAGTCAATGATCTGTACGTGTTGGACATGAGCGTAGCTACTAAAACCATGGGTCAGGCTCATTGTTTTGTGTCTAGAGCAACAGAGAAAGAATCGAAGTTGTGGCACCGGAAGATGGGTCATATACACCTGAGGAAAATGAATCACCTGGTGCATAATGATTTAGTTCTGGGTGTTATTATTAAAGGTTTTCATCTGGAAGGGGAGTGCATTAGTTGCGTCAAAGGCAAGCAGAAGAAAAAGTCACACCCTAAAAAGCAAGTCAATTCAGTTTCCAGACCTTTAGAGAGACTACATATGGATCTGTTTGGTCCAGTAAACGTCAAAAGTATTACAGGGGATCTCTACTGTCTTGTGGTTACTGATGATTATTCCAGATTTTCATGGGTATCATTCTTGAAATCGAAAGATGAAACGTTTGATAGTTTGATGGCGTTATTCAGAAAGATTGAAAATCTGTACCAAAGGCGTATCAAAAGAATTAGAAGTGATAATGGTACTGAATTCAAGAACAACAAGATGGAAGAATATTGTGATGAAAGAGGTCTATTGCATGAGTTTAGTGCTCCGTATACTCCGCAGCAGAATGGAGTAGCTGAAAGAAAGAACAGGACACTAATCGAAACGGCTAGAACAATGCTTGCTGATTCAAAGTTACCGATAAATTTTTGGGCAGAAGCAGTTTCCGCCGCATGCTATGTAGGACCGTTATTGACAGTCAAGTGAGTCAATTCGAGCTAGTAACTACCGAAAATGCAGCGGAAATACAAAATCGACATGAATTAAAGCTAGAAAGGTGTAGAAACAGAAGGAATTCACTTTAAAACTGTTTTCTCATTCAATCTTCAAGAAATACACGAGCAGCAGTTCGGCTACACTGGACATGAACGCATACCAAATGAGAAAACAACCTAGGTATTTATAGGGGTGAGGTTTCGCTTATGTGACCATGTCCATAAGAGCGAAACCATCAAGTTAAGGTTTCGCTTTTATGGCACATGTCCATATAAGCGAACCTACAACATGAAAATCCAACATTTACATTTTAAACCCCTATACAATACATATTTAACACATCTAGACCCTATACATTAACCAACTAAGACTAAGACGCAGGCTTTAGACATTCGTGCACCAACAAACTCCCCCTTGGATACAGCCGGAGTCTTTAGTCTTGGTTTTTCAAATTTTGCATGGACTTGAATTTTCTTTCTCTAAACCTAGGCTTCTTCAATAGCTTCCTAAGCTTCTCTTTCTCTTTCGCAGGCTCCCCCTTTCATCAATCTTCTGTGCTTTTGGAATCAACACCTGGATTACCAGCAACAAGCTTCCTTTTTTATCAAGCTCGTCTTCAGACTCCCCCTAAGACTCTGCTATCGGGATCTTAATCTGGAACTTTCACCTGCAAACCTCAAACATTTATAAGAATAAACATTTTAAATGTCCAGAATTTATGATCTGGTTGTTTCACACTTCTATAAAGATTTAACTATATAAAGAATCCAATCAACTAAACCTAACACTTGCAAAAAATTTTTAACACTTTTCTGATTAAACACTGTCACACCCAGTCAACCAAGTCCAAGTTAATGACCTTGGTTGATCGGATTATGAAATACGCAGTTATTTCATTATGAAAATAGTTCAAACGAATGAACTTTTGAACATTTTGAACTTTCAAACACTTTTCAACTGTCCAGCACTGTACCAATCATTGTTCTGCATCACCAGCTTACCCAGCCCTCATCAAACAAAGATATGATCTGCACTAAGCTTTGATCGTCCGATTTCCAATGTCAGTTGTCGAAAATAAAATGAAAAACTAAAATCTTTTTGAATTTTTAACTGGATAAACTGAAAACTGTACACACAATCTTTTTGTGAGCGTGTTAGGGGATCATATCAGCTGCCGACGAGATACAAGTACCGTTAAGCTTGATTACATTTTCAATATTAAACAGTTTGCATTGATTATCGATATACTCGTCCACTTTAAATTTTCACACAAACTTCAATCTGTTCAGGATACGAATTTAATGTTTTAAAGCTTAAACTTTTATATGTGTCCCACCTCAGAATATACTCCCGTATCTAGATTCCAATATTCAGTCTTACAGGTAAGAATACCACAAATGATATCTGTAAGGGGTTAATAAATTATGAAGAATCATGAGAGCTCAGGTCAGAACTACCGTTCAGCAGAGAGATCATGACTCATCTTTTTAAGTGTGTCCCCTTTAGAGGATCTTTTTTACAACAGCATAGCTAAGCAATTTTATTGTCTTATCATACATGCTGAGGGTGATGCTATGTTTCAAGCATTTGCAGAAAGTATTATTCGAGGACTAGGTCAGAACTACCGTTCAGCAGAAGTCCTGGAATAATACCCCAGATATCAATGAGTATCTATTCCTAGTATATCAGAAAAAGGAATCTTTCAAACGAGATTTCGGGGGTTACCCATATATCCAAGAGATGTTCCCCACATAAAAGCAAGTAATTTTTATGTTTATATCCCGAACATATCTACTAAATGTGTACAAACCTATCGGCATATCATCTACAAGACTGCCTAACACCATTATACATTACATTTCTTTAGCGTACTGCACCTGTCTAGCTGATGTACTATCATTTCCCTTTTTTTACACAACTCATTTTTACTTTTTCAAATGTTTTTGGTTTTTGTGATTTTATCATGTTTTTGTAATTTTCTGCAAACTTACTCCCCTTAAAAAGAAAAACATATTTTTGTGTTTTTGTTTTTATCGAAAAGCAGAAAAACAAACTGTACAAACAAATTTGACAACACGACATGGTTCACGTCAGATCGCCGCCCAACTCGGCTTCACATTCAATAACCCTCCCAGATTGCAGATTTTTCATCCCGTTCAATTTCAAAAGATAATAAAATCTCTTTTTGTCAAATGGTTTAGTATAAAAATTCGCTTTCTGATCATTGGTGTGCAAGTGTTCAATCCAAATTAACTTTTTCTCGTGACAATCACGAATAAAATGGTGACGGATCTCAATATGTTTCGTTTTTGAATGGTGAACCGGATTTTTAGTGATGTTAATAGCTGCTTCATTGTCCACATAGATCGGAGTATCTAAGAACTGCAAACCGAAGTCTCGCATCTGCTGTTGGATCCAAAGGATCTACGAGCAACAGCTGGAGGCTGAAACGTATTCAGCCTCGCATGTAGATAGCGCTACTGCGGTTTGTTTCTTACACTGCCAGGTAACGAGTCGAGTTCCGAAGAACTGACACCCAGCAGTGGTGGACTTTGCGTTTTGCTTGCAGCTGCCAAAATCAGAATCAGCAAAACCAGATAAAGTAAAGTCACCCGATCGAGGATACCACAAGCCGATGCTTGGGCAGCCTTTCAAATACCGTAAAATACGTTTCACTATGGTCAGGTGTGACTGCTTTGGATTTGACTGATATCTGGCACAGAGGCACGTCGGGTACATGATATCTGGACGGGAAGCTGTGAGATACATCGGAGAGCCAATGATAGATCGGTACAATGTCTCGTCCATCTTCACACCATTCTCGTCTGGACAAATTCCGTGATTCTGTGCAAGGGGGTGGATGCAGGACTGCAATCTGTCATGTCGAACTTGTCAAGCACGTCCATCACGTATTTCGATTGGTGAATGAAGATTCCATCAGGCATTTGCTCTACCTGCAGCCCGAGGAAGAACTTCATTTCCCCCATTGAGCTCATCTCAAACTTTTTCTTCATCACCTTTTCAAATTCTTTGCACAGATCGTCTTTGGTTGATCCAAAAATAATACCGTCAACATATATCTGTACAATCAACAAGTGACCTGCCTCTTCCTTGGTGAACAAAGTGTTGTCTACCGTCCCTCTTGTGAACCCGTTGTCCAGCAAGTATGTTAAAAGCGTCTCGTACCAGGCTCTCGGGGCCTGGTGAAGTCCGTACAACGCTTTGTCCAGTAGATACACCTTGTTTTTGTGCAGTGGATCTGTGAACCCCGGCGGTTGCCCCACATACACTTCTTCTCTGATAGTTCCGTAAAGGAAGGCAGATTTGACGTCAAGTTGATATACTTTAAAATCTTTCCATGACGCGAAGGCTAGAAAAATACGAATTGCCTCAAGTCTGGCAACCGGTGCGTAAACTTCATCATAATCTATTCCTTCCTGTTGACTGAAGCCTTGAACCACAAGTCGCGCTTTGTTTCTCACCACGACACCTCTGTCATCATGCTTACATTTGAAAACCCACTTCGTTTTAATCAACTTTTGATTCTCAGGTAGATCGACAAGTCTCCAGACGCCCAATTTTTCGAACTGTTGCAGCTCCTCCTGCATTGCATTCACCCAGCTATCCTCAGTCAATGCCTCTTTGTAGGTTCTGGGCTCTATCTGCGAAATAAAGCATTTTAATGAGACTTCTTTCTGCATATCAGCAATATATGAATAGAAACATGTAATAGCTCGATCTATTTGATGTCGGGTTTTAACGCCACTTTGCAGGTCGCCAATAATCTGTTCTGAGGGATGATAAGACAACGTCCGTGGCATAGCATTATCAGGCACATTTACTTCCGATTCCAAGCTCGATATGTCAAGATCAACGGTTTGATCCTCAGCTTCCGTTGGATCCTCGTCAAAAGTCGGAGCGGGTTCCGCTTCTGAGTCGTCAGATTCGTCAAACGATGAAGCTGGTTCCTCTGGTGGTTCATGAGATGTTCCACTTGGCCAGGCTTCATTGTCGTGAGTACCCACGGTGGGTTGAGAAACTTCTAGCGGTCTAGTCATTTGCTCCTCTGACATATTTTGCTGATACAAGTACATAAGAGCTAGTTCCTCATCACTTGGCTCGACCGGAAGATGAAACGACTCCCAGAGCTTATCGTAGTCGAACAGGAATCTTTGTCCGTGAAGTTGTGATGATGGAGTATGCTTCTGACAATCCACGTGTTGAACTTGAATCACCTTACTCAGACATGGTACGAACACCCTCTTGAGTGGGCTAGCGTAACCTACAAAGAAACCCTCATTAGCTTTAGCGCCAAATTTACCATTTTCATCAATAAAAGTGCAAGGAGACCCAAATGGCTCCAAAAACTCAAGATTCGGCTTATAACGGTGCAGCAGCTCAAAGCAAGTCTTTTTATACTTCTTGACAGTGAGAACTCTATTCAAAGTGTAACAGGCTGCTGATACTGCTTCACTCCAGAAAAAGATTGGTAGCTTGGAATCGGCTAACATTGTACGGGCTGTTTCTATCAGGGTCCGATTCTTTCGTTCAGCTACGCCATTCTGCTGTGGTGCGTACGGCGCACTGAATTCATGAAGAATTCCCTTCTCGTTGCAGAACTCGTACATTTTGTTGTTCTTGAATTCCGTTCCATTGTCACTCCGAATCCTCCGGATTGGCAGTTTATACACTGTTTCCATCTTCTTGAAAAGCACCATCAAAGACTCAAAAGTTTGATCTTTTCGTTCCAAGCACACTACCTAAGAAAATCTCGTAAAGTCATCAGTCACCACCAAGCAATATAAGTCTCCGCTGATGCTCTTTACGTTGACAGGCCCGTAGAGATCCATGTGCAATCTCTCAAGAGGTAACCTGATTGTATTCATTATCTTCAATGGGTGTGACTTCCGAATTTGCTTTCCTTTCTTACACGCTACACAATCATCATTTAAGTGAAAATTCTTCAGATTAACACCATCAACCAAATCATTGTGTACTAAAAAGTTCATTTTGCGAACATGAATGTGGCCCATCTTACGATGCCACATTATCGAATCTTTTTCCGTCGCTTTAGTCTTTGACACAAAACACTGTTTCTGATGAGTTGTTGGTGTTGCGACTCTCATATCAAGATAATACAAGTCATATTCTCGTGGAGCACGCAACAACACCATCTCATCAGGGATTTTAAACCCTGGTTTCAAAACCACACATTCAGTTTTTGTAAAATGTACACTAAACTCTTTATCACAGATTTGTGAAATACTGAGTAAATTGTTTGTTAACTCGATTATGTAGTTCACTTTTTCGATGAAATCACGCCATTTGACAGCGTTCCTTGACCAACGATCCTTCCACCTTGATTCCCGGCAAATCCAACATAGCTTCCGTTTATGGATTTGACATCATATAGCAAAGCAAGCGTCCCAGTCATATGCCTTGAAGCGCCACTATCCATAATCCACTTTGATAGAATCGACTTGGGCAGCCCCTGCAAACATCATATCAAATTATTCAAACAATGAACTCCATGACTTCTTAACTGTTGAAACACTCCCAAACACTACATCACACTTCTCATCAACTTTTGGAATACTGAAGATCACATTTGGGACAACAGGTTCAACTTTTGTTTTTAAAATGTTTTCTTTGATTGGAGGAAACTCTGCAAGAAACTTATCAAGCTCAGATTCAAATTCATGATTTTCATTAGCAACCACTTTTGATTCATAAAATTCCTTTACCCCTTTGACTTTTCTGTCAACCATTTTTCCAAAAATATTTAGAACATTGGGATTAAAGGCTTTTGAATCAAACTTTAACTCATTCTCCATTTTCTTCACCTCAACTGATTGTTTTGGTTTAACCACCCATGACTGGTTTTCAAAAATTTTCGTTTTAGGATAAAACTTTGAAGGCTTTTGAGACTTTGAAGATTCACCAATCTCGAATGTCGATTTCGGCTTATCTTCCGTCTTCAAAGATTCACCCCTTCTCAAGATGCGGATTGGTGAAACCATTTGTTTTTTACCCTTTTTGTCAACTGGTGACTTAGGTCGAGGTTTTTGAACAACAGATTTTAACACAGGTTTTTCGAAAACTTTCTTACATTGTTTTGCCATGTGCCCGATTTCATTGCAGCGATAACAAACTCTTTTGTCATACTCGACAAAAGTTGACTTGAACGACTCTTCTTTCAGTTTCTTAGCCGCATTGAAATCGTCAACGACTTTTTGACTAAAATGTATTCCTTTTCATCATCCACACTTGGTCCAACAACAAAAACATTATTCATTTTATCTTTTGGCTTGACAACCTTCTTAGCCATCTTTTTCTCAAAACCAATTCCTTTGTTTTTAAAGTTGTTACCATTTTTCTTGTTACCATTACCTTCCCATTCCTTTTTCCCCAAGTTGTTGACACGTGTTGTAACAAATGACTTTTTAGGTTTCGAAAAAAATTCTTTGTTGTTTACCACATTAATGTCCATTTCAACCAATTTGAAAACTTTCTCAACATTTTCAATCTTAACGTTCTGAAGCGGATACTCGAAATCAGAATAAAGCTTGTCCGTTCCAATCATAGTGTAAACCACCATAATCGGATCATCATTCATACTCTTTTCTGATTTTGGTATAAATTTGTCCAAAAAGTTACCATCATCTTCACATTCAGAGCTGGAACTTTCCAAATGTGTTTTCACAGTTTCAAAATCTGAGTTATCACTCTCTTCGCCTAACACTTGGTCAACAACAATTTTTATAACATGTGACTCATTGTCAGTGTCGGACGGAGAGAATGTAACATCAATGCTCTCTGGAAATTCATCCTTAATTGTTTTCAACTTGAGATTCAATGCAGCTTCCACCCCATCTGGATACGTTTGAGTATAATGATTCCATATTGGGGGTGGAACACTGTTAAAGACCGGTGCAGCATTGGGCTGTTGTGGAACAATTTGTTCAAGAACATAGGACGATGCAACATAGCTCATCAATTTCTTATCAATTCGCTCATTTTCAATTTTAGTCAATTCCAATTCTTTCTTTAATGATGCGATTGTGTCAATATGAAAATTAACTTCCACTTGTTTATCAAAAAGTGTTGCTTTTGCTAGTTTTGCGGCTTTATCATTTTCGACACTTTCTTCTTTAATCATTTTAACTGATCTGGCTAGTGTATCATATGCTTCTTTGACTTGTCCTAAATCAAATTTTAACATGTCAGCATGTTCTTTCAATTCCTGAAACTTAGTGTCTTTTTCAAGACACTCCATGCACGGTTGTAAACACTTTTGGCATGGTGTTTCAGATATTGAATCCACTTTCTCAACAATTTCTGCTTCATGAGCATTTTTCACTTTCTGTTTACCGACATCTTTGGACTCTGACTCAGACACTTTCTTAGTTTTGATCTCCTCAATTCCCGACTCCTTATCTGACTTCTTTTGAACTGACTCGGTACCGACAGACTCGGACTTCACAAGTTCTGTGTCTACCTCTTTCAGTTTCGCCATGAGAGCCTTGTCAGCAATTTCTTTCAAAGTGTCTTCGGTCATTTCCTTTGTCACATCGATCATTTCTTCAACAAATTCTTTCTTCTCCTAATATCTTGGACACAATCCGGTCCTTGGTTCTTCAAAGAAACCTGCAAAAGATTCAAAAATTTTAGGAGGCATGATAGATCTCAAAGAACTGGCTAAAACCTCCTGCTCAGATTGAGAGTAATGAACTTCAGCAGCTATTTCTTCAAAATTGTCCGCATTTTCAGCAGAAACCTCTTCAACAACTACAGAAACATCTTCATTAACTGTTTCCGGTTCAGACACCATCTCAGAAATTTCAACAACTTCAGCCATCATTGCCTGTCCATTGCTATCGGGGATATATTTATCCCAGCTGAAACCTGCAGCTATCTTCTCATCGTCTTGATTCACTATCATTGCTTTTTCCGGTTTATTCTCAATTTGTGGCCTTTGAACAATTGGCTGTTGATTTGGTCGGTGATAAATTGCTTGCCTGTAGTAGTCTTTGGTGAATGGGTTTTGATGATTATTTACTTCACGATTGGGACATTCTCGTTTGAAGTGACCGCGTTCTTTACATTTAAAACCAGTAACTTTCGACTTATCGAACCCTAACTTCTGATCGGGTCCAGAAAGGCTGTTTCTGCCAATGATTTCCATGAAGCGCTGTGCTCTCCTCACCAGACTAGCCTTGCCCCATTTAATATCTATCAGCTCAAGCTCCCCCGGATCGATCTGATCGTAATCCTCTTTGGTCATGTCAGGATTTCCGATCTTACCCACCACTAATCCTTCATAAGCCTCTAGAACGGAAGCAAGTAACGCAATGTGTTGTTTCGCGGCTGTTTCAATAATTTCATTTCCATTCTTAATATTCACCGCGATGTTGCAATGCACCCCAGAAACATAAGCCTGATTATTTGAACTTGTAGAGCTTTGAGGTGAAGACTGCTCTTGAGCTTTGAAGTTTGGATTATAGTACGTGAATGGTGAAAAATTGTCGGATTGAGGAGTGTTTGCAGAAACACTTGAGGTGTTATCAGCAATGAACCCTATCTGTATTTTTGGGCTTTGATTGGATGAAACTAAAGGATTGCCTTTGTAATACAGAGATACATCTTGTTGAATATTTGCCAAGTTCATTTTTTTGATCTTTAACAACTCTAACTCTTGAGCTTCAATTTTTTCTATGAAACCACTAAGATTTAGATTACCAAAGCCAGGAGTGTTTTTCAACATCATCAGGTAAGTACCCCACTCATCATATGGAAATGCATCTGCCAATTTGTCGATTAATTCTTCATTTGACTTGGTAATTCCCAATCTCTTCAACTCCAATACTAAATGGCAATACCTATCAATCAAACTTTTTGTGGTTTCACCTTTCATGTAAGTGAAAATGTCGAATTCTTTCTTTAACAACGCCTTTTTGTTCTTGATCATGGATTCGCTTCCTTTAAATTTTAATTTCAATGCCTCCCAAATAGAATAAGCATTATCATCGTGTTGCAGCAACACCAAAATATCCTCCTTGATTGCTTGCTCAAGAATGCTAATTATCTTTTTCTCTGCTTTGAAATCATTCTGCTCTGTTTGCGTCAAACTTCCAATCAATTTCGGTTGATTTCGAGCATCTACCGGTGGAACATATGGTGCCTCAACCTTCAACCAGCTTTCAAAGTGGTTAGCCTGAACCCAGTTTCTAAATCTTCCAGACCATCCTGAGAATTCATCTAAGCTCATCAGTTTGGGTGGTTTCTGCATTGTTCCCAATTCATTTTCCATATTAACGTTCTGAATAATACTTGCTGAACTCTGACCTGCCGTCATACCACTGCCCGCAAACAAGTTATAAAAATCTTGATGTTCCATTTTAGTGACAAATTTCCAAAAATGTTTAACTTTTTTTATTAACAGATTGATTTTATCGAAAAAATTTTAACACAGACTGAGTTTCCAATACTTGATCACGTACGAAATGGACTAAACGCTCAAAACATGATTTTTATACTAAAACAGGTCAAATAAGCGAAACCAGACTCTACGTGTATGTATAAGCGAAACCTGGTAATGACCTAATAAGCGAAATCAGAATCTATGTATAAGCGAAACCACTTAGTGTTCATAAAAGCGAAATCAGATAAAGACCAAATGAGCGAAATCACTTAATGGACTTATAAGCGAAACCTCTAAGTGGACTTAAGAGCGAAACCACTAAGTGGACTTAAGAGCGAAACCTCTAAGTGGACATAAGAGCGAAACCACAAAGTGGACTAAAGAGCGAAACCACTCAATGACTAAAAAGCGAAACCTCAAAATATGTCACTTGGAGCGAAACCTACGAGCGAAACCCCTGATTTCTAATGCCGTAAAAGCGAAACCTCTCAAGATGACACAAAAGCGGAACCTATTCACGAGCCATTTTGGATCACTTTTAAGCAGTTTTTAGGTTTGAAAATCTCAAGGGTTTGTTATTAACCAGTTTTACACAATATAACTAAATCTCAGTCCATTTTGTCTATCGGAAAGGTCTGAAACTCAAAATGTGCTTGAAAACGGCTTTGATTCGGGTCAACTAGCTCACAACTGGCTCTGATACCAATTGTAGGACCGTTATTGACAGTCAAGTGAGTCAATTCGAGCTAGTAACTACCGAAAATGCAGCAGAAATTCAAAATCGGCATGAATCAAAGCTAGAAAGGTGTAGAAACCGAAGGAATTCACTTTAAAACTGTTTTCTCATTCAATCTTCAAGAAATACACGAGCAGAAGTTCGGCTACACTGGACATGAACGCATACCAAATGAGAAAACAAGCTAGGTATTTATACGGGTGAGGTTTCGCTTATGTGACCATGTCCATAAGAGCGAAACCATCAAGTTAAGGTTTCGCTTTTATGGCACATGTCCATATAAGCGAACCTACAACATGAAAATCCAACATTTACACTTTAAACCCCTATACAATACATATTTAACACATCTAGACCCTATACATTAACCAACTAAGACTAAGACGCAGGCTTTAGACATTCGTGCACCAACATGCTATACGCTCAACAGAGTTCTCACTGTCAAGAAATTCAACAAAACATGCTTTGAGTTGATCAATAACCGCAAACCGAATCTGAAGTTTTTAGAACCGTTTGGGTCACCCTGTACTGTTCTAGAGCCTTTTGGAAAGTTTGGTCCGAAGAGTATTGAAGGGATTTTCATAGGTTATGCAAGTCCATTACGACGAGTCTTCGTTCCAAGTCTGAAGCGGATTATTGAAGCCCCAAATGTTGAATGTCAAGGTTTTACAATGCCGTCGCAGAATCCTGGAGATTCATGGCATTTTAATTACGACAAGTTGTGGGACTCGTTTGACATGATGGAAGAACCAGAAGAAGAAGAAGATTTCTTTGACGAGTTGGATATTCTGAGAGAGTATGAAGAATCGCAGGAAAGGTTTCCAGCTGAGTATTCAAGAAGACCGCGACAAACTTCAAATGATGATGAAGCAGGTCCAAGCAATGCTGGTGAACATGATGATGTCCAACAAAATGAAGTTGCTCAAGATAATCAGTCAGCAAAGAATGATAATCAAGAATCTGAGAACATGCCAGTATTTGATCGTGGTGATTCAGATTCTGAGGGGGAGCAAATTCAAATTTCAAGTCAAACAAACCCAGTCAGTGAACAAGATGCAAATCAGAATGTTACTAATCTGGAAGGCAATGTAGATGTTCCAGGAGAAGTGATGCCACGAACTCTTTCATATCATCCAGAGGAATTGATCATTGGAGAATTGCAGACAGGCGTCCGCACTCGAAGACAACTTGATAAAGGCTTGCATGTTTTTATTCAAAAGTTGCTCCTTTGCAAACTGAATTTTCATTGAGTTGTTTTATCTCGCAGGTTGAACCAAGGACTTATAAAGAGGCGCTTACTGAATATTCTTGGGTCAATGCAATGCAGGAGGAACTGAGCCAATTCAAAAAGTTGGGAGTGTGGAAGTTAGTGGATTTGCCTGATGGTCAGAGGAAGATAAACACCAAGTGGGTGTTCAAGTGTAAGAGAGACGATAGAGGAGTTGTGGTTCACAACAAAGCTCGACTTGTAGTCCAGGGTTTCAGTCAGCAGGAGGGGATAGATTTCACTGAAGTGTATGCTCCCGTTGCTCGACTAGAAGCGATCAGAATCTTCCTAGCATTTACGTCTTGGAAAAACTTCAAAGTATATCAGTTAGATGTGAAATCGGCGTTTCTCTATGGGAAGGTAAAAGAGGAGGTATATGTCGGTCAGCCACCGGGCTTCACCGATCCAATCCACAAAGACAATGTTTACTTGCTAGACAAAGCGTTGTATGGTTTACACCAGGCCCCGAGAGCTTGGTACGAGACATTGTCTCAACACCTACTAGCCAACAGCTTTATCCATGGAAAAGTGGATGCCACTCTCTTCACCAAAGAGGTCGACGGACATCTTCTGTTTGTTCAGATATACGTGGACGACATCATATTTGGGTCAACAAATGAAAATTTGTGCAAAGATTTTGAAAGAGTAATGAAGCAGAAATTCGAAATGTCATCGATGGGTGAGATGAAATTTTTTTTGGGATTGCAGGTTGATCAACTACCCAAAGGAATTTTCATACATCAAACGAAGTACGTTCATGATATCTTGGAGAAATTCGGGATGTCAGGTTCTACTCCAGCTTCCACCCCATTAGCAACGAATCATGGGATAAATCCTGATCTCACCGGAGAGAAGGTAGATGAAACGATGTATCGTTCCATGATCGGATCACTGATGTATTTGAGAGCTTCAAGACCCGATATTATGTACCCAACCTGCCTCGCAGCAAGATTTCAATCTAACCCAAGAGCTTTGCATATGGTAATTGTGAAAAGGATATTAGGTTACCTGAAAGGAACTCAATCATTGGGGTTGTGGTATCCAAGAGAAGGCGGTTTCATGCTCGAAGGGTATTCCGATTCCGATTTCGGATGCTGCAAAGTTAATGCTAAGTCAACAACAGCAGGGTGCCAGTTTTTCGGATCACGATTGGTTACCTGGCAATGCAAAAAGCAAACCTCTGTGGCTTTATCCACATGTGAAGCGGAGTATGTATCTGCTAGCAGTTGCTGCTCACAGATTTTGTGGATCCAGCAACCGATGCGCGACTACGGTTTGCAATTTTTAGAAACCCCTATCTTTGTTGATAATGAGGCAGCGATTAACATTACTAAAAATCCAGTTCATCACGCTAAAACGAAACACGTTGAAATTCGTCATCACTTCATTCGAGATTTTTTCGAGAAGAAGTTGATACGAATTGAGAAAATCCACACTGACGAACAAAAAGCTGATTTACATACCAAAGCATTTGACAAAACACGTTTTCAATATTTGCTAAAACTGAATGGTATGAAACTTTTGTCGGTGTTGGAGGAGATTATTGGCGTTGATGAAGGAGACATTGTAGATGATGTTGAGAAGCAATCTGCAATGGTTTGTCTATTTTTTACCTGTTTTGGTATTTAGGGGGAGGTATAGGGTAATATTTCAAAAATACAAAAACAATAAAAAATGACAAAAATACAAAAACATGAGATATTTTTAAATCCAAAAACAATAGAAAACCAGAAAAGAGCTTGTGTAAAAAGGGAAAATGAAAGTACATCGGCTTGACAGTTACAGTATGCTAAAGAAATGGAATGTTTTAAAAGGTTAAACAGTCTCGCTGATGATATGCCGATAGGTTTTTACACATTTAGTAGATTTGTTCGGGATATAAATCTAAATCTTACTTACTTATTTCGTGGGGAACACTACTTGGATATATAGGTAACCCCTAAAATCTTGTTTGAAAAATTCCTTTTTCTGATATACTAGGTCTTTATACTCAGTGTCACACCCCGACCACGTATAACATACAAAACGTGGCGGAAAACGTCGGGGAGTGTTGTAACAGAATTAATTGTTTCATAACCATGGCATTCAAAGTTGTATTTTATTTATCAACATAGAGTGTTACATTGTCTCAAAACAGGAAATAAAGAGTTCAGAACATAATTAAACTAGTTCTATCTTTATTTTAAGTCTCTAAGGCACAGGTCCGCCCTAGTGTCACGATCATCATCCTAAGCGACAACTCCTGAAAACACATGTGAAAATAGGTACGTCAGCATAAAAATGCCTGTGAGATACATAGGTTTTGTGAAAATAGGATTCATGACTGGGGTTTTAGAAGAAAGGTTTAATAAAAATTAGTCATGAATCTTGTTAAGTGTTTTCTTTTATAAATCATATGAAAACTCGATAAGAAATCAGATTATATAAAAGAAAGGAGTATGGTTAAAGAAATAACCAAATAAAATGAGTTGGATAAAATAAACTGTTTTGTAAAACAATGTCTTGTAAAGAATATGTTATTTGTGTAAAATGTAATATGTCTATACTGAAGTGATTTAAATAACGCTACGATATGTAATATTACACAAACACTTATATATAGGAAGTACCAGCGGCGTATCCACCATGTTTGTATCATATTACACACGCCTCGTAACTCAAACCATTTACCCAAACCAACCACCAATGTAAATTGTTCATGTATAAATCAATTGTCAAGTATTATTGTGTAAACCATATCAAAATTTCCATGTCTAATGTAAATCACCAAATGTGTATATCAATGTCAAAATGTTTATGTTTAATGTAAATCATATAATGTGTATCCAAAAATATCATGTATGGCATGTGAAATATATCAACTAAACCATAGGTACAATGCACAAAAACAGGGTATTGAATTAAACATAGTTTAAGTCAAAGTTATGTTTTGTGGAACAAATGCATGCTATACTGATACAAACATCTATGCGGTATTGTGAAAATGTATACATCCAAGCCTTGTGACTGTGGTGATAGACCTTTAAACAAATTAAAGGTTTATCTGTGTTATGTTTATCGAATTCGGTCATTCCTTCCACCCAAACAAACCTAGGGTTCAGGAATGGGAGTTGTCAAGTCCTATGGTACCATTACCTACTAACGAGCGGCGTAGCTAATGTTAATGAATGTATATTGTCCCATTTGAAACAACCCAAATGTCATACCAAAATGTAAGCATGTGAAAACAATGCACTAAGTATGAAATCAAATGAACATACATAGCGTGAAATGTAATGTGAAACAATGTACTAAGTATGCATACAATGGACATACTTAGCATGAAATGTGATGTAAAACGATGTGCTAAGTATGCACACAATGGACATACATAGCATGAAATGTAATGTAAAATGATGTACTAAGTATACACACAATGGACATACATAGCATGAAATGTAATGAAATCATGTACTATAATGTACTAGTGAACATAACAAGCATATGATATGAAAGCATGAAAAGCACGAAAGTAACAAGTAGGCACATGTGTTTCACCCCAAAATATTTGGAAACAGTAAAAGAGGGGTCTATGTACTCACTTGAGATTGCTCAGAAGTCCTAAGATAACCACCAAGCAATGCTAGAGATTACGGAATCAAACGGCACCTAATATAGGTAACTATGTTAATAAACCGGACCTATATCGGAGGATCGGATAGAATGAGGGCTCGTAAACCAAATGAGTATGGGAACTCATGTAGTATGTTTTAACAAAGCCTACATACTAAATGAAACCTAACCTAAGTGCTTACGACCAATTACGACCCGTTTAGGTAGCTTATGCTACTTTAACGCGTCGTTCACGTAAAACGCGTTCGGACTGCCTAACTAGTCCTATGACAAGTAAAATATGCCTTAACATGTCTAATATTGTTGCTAAATCAGTTTAGATGTCAAAAGTTATGTTACATATGCTTAAAAATGAATTTTGGCGTAAAAAGGGCATTTTGGTAATTTACCTAAGGCATATAAACTACCTATCATACAACTACTTAAACGAAGCGACCATAAGGTATAACCTCGGAAGGTTATTCCCTATATACTATGGTCACCTAATGTGTTTGGTCGGATCCTAAAGATCGACCAAACGGGTCGGGTTCGAAAGTATAAGCGATTGTTTAGATCGCTTACCTTACGACCCTATATAAGCACTAAACTAAAAGTGACGAGTTAAGCATGTTAAAACATGCTTAACTAAGTTTAGAAAACAGGTTTGGTATCAAAACAAACGGTTTTGATACCCAAGAGTAGTTTGGTTACAAAATACGCAATAACACGCATTTTGGCCGAAACTACGACTCGTCACTGAGCCTAGATAACGTGGTAATCAGTAGGTATAGTCTCCAGGGACTATAACCATCGTGATTACGCTTATGTTATGAAGTTCGAACGAACTTCGCATTGACCATAAACTGGTCAACGCATAAAGTCAAACAAAGTTTGACTTTTAACGCTAAACGAATAAAAAGAACGAAGGAACACTTACAAAGGGTCCCCGAAAGCTAATCTTGATCAAATAACTCAGGTATGAAGCAATGGCTTCAACTTAGAGTCTTTTAGATCATATTTTTGTGGGTTTTGGGTTGAATGGGGTTGGGTATTTATAGGATCTTCCATATAGAATATTCCTAGCATATTCCAAGCATATTCCTAGCATATTCCAAGCATATTCCTAGCATCTTCCAAGCATATTCCTAGCATATTCCTAGCATATTCCAAGCATATTCCTAGCATATTCCTAGCATATTCCAAGCATATTCCTGGCATATTCCTGTAAGGACTCTCAAAATTGTCCTAAAAATACCCGTAAGTATAAACCTGAGCCCCTGAAACCCTACCATACAAGAAAAATCAAGAACTTAGGGTCTCAGGTGGGCCGTTTAAGAGACAAGGCACATCTTACGCGGGCCGCGTCAAACCTAGATTGACCGGATAAGTGTTCCGAGTCCAAGTGTCGCCTACGTGTCACACCTACTGATGACCAATCAAAGCTACTCGTAGACTGGGCGGCAACGCGGGCCACGTAAGTGTTAACCTTAGGTTTACGCGGGCCGCGTGAACCCTCAAAATCACCTATAAATAGCCCGTCACTTGCACAATCCACTGGTGTCGATTAAAACTTTCAAAAACGAATTCATATCACTCTAAAGTCGAAAATATCAATTATATTAGTGAGGCGCTGCTCCGATACCGGGTATTAACTCGATCGCTGCTACGATTCAATGTCCGATCGATTAAACTATCCAATGGATGTTTAAGTACTGCCCACATTAGGGTTTATGCTTTGTCATTCGTTGTTAATTCAATGGATGTTTAAGTATCGCACTTTGTCATTCGATGTGAGGGTTTGATCTCGTGAGTTATTGTACTAAGTTACTAACCGAGTTGTGTGCATGTTATTAATTTAGGTTAAAATGGTAATCAGTAGGCTAGGCTCTGCTCAATTAAATCTGCAATGTGAGTCATTCTCTTTTTATCAAATTTGTTTACAAAAGCATGTTTATTTTCAAAGTTATAATTACAGTGATTAAGTATATGTAATCACCATGTTACAGCCGGTATGTGGGGTTTTGTATACATTACTTGATAATCGTCACCATTGGGGCAGCCAATGGGGGATATGACCATAGTCACAGATCCGGTCGAGTGTCAAATACCGTGGGTAGTTGGTTGATATCTGGAAACATTGTAATATCTCTTAATACTGTAAATTATAACAAATGGGTCGTTTTAGTAAATAGAATGATTCACCAGTATTTCCCGCTGACAAAACCTTTTTCAAACATGTTTCAGGTGATCTGTTGTGATCCAAGAAAAGTGCCGCGTAGCACTACAAGCTTAAGGAAGTGGCTCAAAAAAAAAATAAAGAAACATGTTTTGTAAAAATAAAGATTTCTCTGTGAAATCATATGATTGTAAATTACAGTGGTTTTATCCCAAGTTGTGAAATAAAATAATCGGGGAAATTACTGTTTTAAAAAGATCCTGAAGAAACTTCGGCTGTTAAATAAATACCACGGGATTTTCTGTTCCGCGGCTCCTGAAACGGGTCAAACCGGGTCGGGGGCCGTGACAGAAAAAGGTGGTATCAGAGCCACTGATTTAAGCCAGTATTTAGAAAATACTTAATTTTTTTTCTTTTCTACTTGTCATTTTGTGATTATGTGTTTTCTTATTTGAATATTTGTATACAGTATGGGTAAGCAAAAGCTGTCAAACATCTATCTTAAATTAGATAGGTCATGCAACGAGAAGGGAAGTTCATCCCAAACCAAATCCTCAAATCACTCTGTAATTCCTGAAGAAGGAATATTTGTGCGAAAGGCACAATATGAGGAACCACTTTCTCCTAATAAAAGAAGTTTAATTTTAAAGAAAAGTCAGGAGAAAATAAAGAAATTCCGAGAAAAGAAGATTAAACAGGAAACCCAGGAATTAAACAGTAAAACACCTTGGGAAGACAAGTTAGATGAGAAATGGGCAGATCTTTATATGCTAGCTACTATAGCAGTTAATGCAAATCTTTAAATAATTTGACCCAAGTCTTAGCACCTCTATCATCTATAGTCCAGAAACCTTATTCAGTAAATAAATAAATCTGCAGTAAATCTAGTGTGTTTTAAAATTTCAGTATTTTGTAATCACATGGGATGCAATAATATTTTAAGGTTATCTATAAAATTTTGTTATAAAATTTTAACTTAGTAATTGTGTGTATTTTGTATAACAGCATGAGTGACTTGTCTGACGCCCTTCAGAATTTAAATCTCTATCCGGTAAAAATAGAGGTTTCCAGAGATTTCAATAGGTATATACCCGACATAGAAGAACCTATTGAATTTAATGCTCCACCTCCGGAGAAACCCAAGCCCAAGAAAAGGAGAAGATTCGTGGGATGGAGGCGTGTGCGTAGGAGAAAACCTGTCACTAGAAAGATTCCCAAAATAGAAAATCCCTTAGACAAAGGGAAGGGGATTGAAATCGGGGAAGAGTCTAGGCAGATGGGAATACAGTTTGAAGAATATTCTAAGCAAATAGAAATGGAGATTGGAGGAGGTTCTAAACAAACCCAGATAGAAATTGGAGAAAGCTCTAAACAAACCCAGGAAATGACATTACAGGAAGAGCTAGATTTTATATTGGCGAGCTGTGACACTATTAAGCCTGTTAATACAAATGCTTTTACTCATCCTATTGAAACTCAACTTCCAATGAATTTGGAACCAGCAATCCCAGAACCTATAATCCACACCCAGCCTCTAGGAATGGATGAATGGTGGTCGAATGATTGGCAGTTCCAAAACCTGCTCAATAGTCCTTATTCCTTTCTTCCTCAGTTTGACCCTGAACCAATACCTAACCCACCTATGAGCAATGAGAATTTAGCTGAACTCCCCCACTTTGGCGAAGAACTGGTGGATGCAGGAAATAGGATCAGGGAAGTAGGAGAACAGATCTCCTGGAAGTACGATGAGAGGGAACGCCATTACTGAGATAACAAATAACGAAGGATAGTAGATTGTGAAACTATGGTTGTAAATAAACAAGTAAAATATAGCTTGTGAAATAACCTAAAATAAAACTTGTGTAAGATAATGGTGTGTATTGAAGCATACTATAAAATATATAAAATAGGAATCAAGAAATCGATAGTTTTGCTATATGGATGTTGTGAAATATGTTTGATTGTTTTGTGTATAATTGTTATTTATTCAATACTAATAAATTATATATATTAATTATCAGATGGAAAACGCTAATAATGAACCAGTTAATGAGGTTAATCAATCTGAGCAACATCCGGGGGATCAATATATGACTAGGCAAGATATAGAAAATATCGTTGCTCAAGGGATAGCTAATGCTATTCCAGCAATAGTCGCTGCTGTTCAGAAACCTGCTGAACATCAACAAATCATTCCGAGCAAATGTATTTCTGAAGATAACTTCAGTAATAGCGTAAATGGAGGCAATGATCATATTAATCATGATAATGAACCACGACAAGCTCCGCTCCCTAAGAAAATGAAAGCTGCAACGCCTGGTTGCACTTACAAAGAATTTCTTGCTTGCAAACCCGCTGAATTTGCAGGCAATGAAGAAGAGACTGCAGCACTACGTTGGTTTGAGAAAACCGAGGCAGTGATTATAATCAGTAAACGTACCGAAAACGACAAAGTTATGTATGCATCAAATCTATTCAAAGAAGGGGCGCTAGAATGGTGGAACACGATATTACAAGCTAAAGGAAGAAATAGGGCCTATGCCATGAATTGGGAAGAATTTAAGAATCTTGTAGAAAGAAAATTCTATCGCGAATATGAAAAAGATCAAATGGCAAATAAATTTCTAAACCATCGTATGACGGGTGTAGATTGTCGAGGTTATACTTCGACATTCTTTGAATATGCTAGAGTGGTACCAACGCTGGCTTCGCCAGAACCGGTACTCATTTCTCGCTATATTTGGGGATTAATTGGCGAAATCCGCAATATCGTTAAAGCTGCGAGACCTCGTACTATTGACGATGCAATGGAATTAGCCAACACCCTAACTGACGATCTGATACGCACAAGAGATGAACACAAGAAGAAGGAACTGGCTCAGAAAATTACCCAAGGATTTCGTATGGGTAATAGTAGTAACTTTAAGAAAAGAGGAACAGGGCAATCTCCAACTCCTCAGTTCTGCAGAAATTGCAAAAAGAAACATTATGGAAGATGCAACATAACCTGCAATTTTTGCAAAACTGTAGGACATCGTGAAGAAAATTGCAGGAAGAAATCCATAATTTGTTACAATTGTGGAGAATCAGGACATTTCAAAACAGAATGTCCTAAAGTGGTTAAACCAGCAGACAACAAAGCCAAGACAGCCAACAAAACTACTAGGAAGAATGTTCGCGCCTTTCAATTAACAACTCAAGAAGCAGAACTCATTCCAGATGTGATAGCGGGTACGTTCTTAGTTCACAACGTATATGCAAAGGTATTATTTGACTCTGGTGCAAACCAAAGTTTTATCAATACTTCATTCTGCCAAGCTCTTAACTTACCTTTAACCAGCATTAGGCAAATTTTTACAGTAGAAACGGCAGATGGAAATTCAGTTAAAATAGATAAGGTTCTGCAAAATGTAGGAATAGAACTTTTAAGTCATAAATTCTTTGTGATAAGAATTCCATAGAAATTCAGACACCTACAGGAGAAGTAATTATGATTACAGGAGATAAACCACGTAAGCCCATGAAGTTCATATCAGTAATGAAAGTTGCTAGTTATGAACGAAAACAAGGAATAGTATACATGATTTCAGTAATTATTAGTACTAAGGGTAAAGAACTTAAGGAGATTCATGTAGTCTCAGAATACCCAGAAGTATTCCCAGAAGAATTACCAGGATTACCACCAGATAGGGAGGTAGAATTTAGAATTCATTTAATTCCAGGAACTATATCGATAGCTAAGGCACCTTATCGGTTAGCACCCACAGAAATGTTAGAACTGAAGAAGCAATTAGATGAATTACTAAGTAAAGGTTTCATACAACCTAGTTCATCCCCATGGGGAGCACCAGTGTTGTTTGTAAAGAAAAAGGATGGTTCAATGAGAATGTGTATTGATTATAGAGAATTGAATAAGGTTACAATTAAGAATCGATACCCATTACCTAGGATTGATGATCTATTCGATCAACTTCAAGGAGCTAGATATTTTTCTAAGATCAACTTACGTTCCGGATATCATCAATTGAAAGTACAAGAAGAAGACATACCTAAAACTGCTTTCAGAACTAGGTATGGTCATTATGAGTTTACAGTTATGCCCTTCGGACTAACAAATGCACCTGCTGCATTTATGGACATGATGAATAGAATCTGTAAACCGTATTTGGATAAATTTGTAATTGTCTTCATAGACGATATACTTATTTATTCAAAAAGTCAGGATGAGCATTGTTAGCACTTGCATGCACTCTTAACTTTGTTATGAAAAGAAAAGTTATATGCCAAATTCTCGAAGTGTGAATTTTGGCTACAAGAAGTGCAATTCTTAGGTCACATGGTGAATCATGAAGGTATTCATGTAGATCCTGCTAAGATAGAGGCAATTACTAAATGGAAGGTTCCGCAATCCGCAATGGAAATTAGAAGTTTTATAGGTTTAGCTGGATATTATAGACAGTTTATTAAGGATTTTTCCAAAATAGTTGTACCATTAACTAAGCTAACCTGTAAAGCAGTTAAGTTTGAATGGGGACCTAAACAAGAAGAAGCCTTTAGGATATTGAAACAAAAGTTAACAAATGCTCAAATCTTAGCTTTGCCAGAAGGAACTGAAGATTTTGAAGTTTACTGTGATGCTTCAAAACTAGGATTAGGATGTGTGCTTATGCAACGTAAAAAGGTAATTGCGTATGCATCAAGACAATTGAAAAAGCACGAGGAAAATTTTACGACTCATGACTTAGAATTAGGAGCCGTAATTTTTGCCCTGAAGATCTAGAGACATTATCTGTACGGAAGTAAATTTACTGTCTATACAGATCACAAAAGTTTACGATATATATTTGGGCAAAAATAATTAAACAAGAGACAAAGGAGATGGATGGAAATCCTAAGCGACTACGACTGTGATATTCAGTATCACGAAGGAAAGGCAAATGTAGTTGCAGATGCCTTAAGTCGTAAGTACCATGAGAAACAACGAAGAGTCCGTGCTCTCAGACTAAATCTACAATTAGATTTAATGGAACAATTGAAGAATGTTCAAGCTACAACAATCAAGGATGATGCTGAAGAAATGAAGGGACGAATAAAAGAGTTAGAACAAGGAGCTGATGGAATTTGGAGATTCCACAAAAGAAGAATTTGGGTACCTAAGCAGGGAGAATTAAGAAATAAGATTTTAGAAGAAGCCCATAAGTCTAGGTATACCATGCACCCGTGAAACAATAAGATGTACCAAGATTTAAGAAATAACTTTTGGTGGATAGGAATGAAAAAGGATATAGCCCGATATGTTTCTAAGTGTCTTACTTGTTCACAGGTTAAGGCAGAACATCAGAAACCTTCAGGTCTACTACAATAATTAGAGATGCCTATGTGGAAATGGGAACTCATAACAATGGATTTTGTTACTAAGTTACCCAAAACCAGAAAAGGTAATGATGCGATTTGGGTAATTGTGGATCGATTAACCAAATCAGCTCACTTTCTACCTATAAAAGAAACCTTTAGCATGGAAAAGTTGGCCAAGTTGTATGTAGATGAAGTAGTATCCTTACATGGAGTTCCACTCTCCATTGTATCAGATAGAGATAGTCGTTTCACTTCTCATTTTTGGACTAGTTTCCATGAAGCAATGGGAACTTGATTAAACCTAAGCACTGCATATCATCCACAAACAGACGGGCAAAGTGAAAGGACGATCCAAACTCTAGAAGACATGCTCAGAGCATGTGTGATAGATTTTGGTGGAAATTGGGACGATCATTGAATTCTCTTATAACAATAGTTATCATTCAAGTATTGAAACTGCCCCATTCGAAGCATTGTATGGAAGAAAATGCAGAACTCCAGTTTGTTGGGCAGAAATAGGAGAAAGTCAATTGTCAGGTCCTGAAATAGTGCAAGAAACTACCGACAAGATTACTCAGATCAAGGAAAGACTAAAGACGGCTCGAGATCGCCAGAAGAGTTATGCAAACAATAGACGGAAGCCGTTGGAATTTCAAATCGGAGATAAAGTACTTTTGAAAGTTTCACCTTGGAAAGGAGTAGTTCGATTCGGTAAGAAAGGAAAGTTAAGTCCAAGGTATGTAGGACCATTTCCAGTGATCCAACGTATAGGACCAGTTGCTTGTCATTTACAACTACCAGAAGAACTAGCTGGAGTACATGATGTATTTCATGTATCCAATCTCAAGAAATGCTTATTAGACGAATCACTGGTAGTACCTCTTCGAGATATAGAGGTAAATGAAAAGTTGAAATTCATAGAGAAACCTCTTCAAATAGAAGACAGAAAGGTGAAGTTTCTCAAACACAAACGGTTAGTACTTGTCAAGGTCAAGTGGGATTCAAAGAGAGGACCTAAATACACTTGGGAGCTGGAATCAGAGATGAAGCGAAAGTATCCTCATTTATTCCAGTAAATCTCTAGGACGAGATTTTAAATAAGGTAGGGAGGATGTAAGGACTCTCAAAATTGTCCTAAAAATACCAGTAAGTATAAACCCGAGCCCCTGAAACCCTACCATACAAGAAAAATCAAGAAATCAAGAACTTAGGGTCTCAGGCGGGCCGCGTAAGAGACAAGGCACATCTTACACAGGCCGCGTCAAACCTAGATTGACCGGATAAGTGTTCCGAGTCCAAGTGTCGCCTACGTGTCACACCTACTGATGACCAATCAAAGCTACTCGTAGACTGGGCGGCAACGCGGGCCGCGTAAGTGTTAACCTTAGGTTTACGCGGGCCGCGTGAACCCTCAAAATCACCTATAAATAGCCCGTCACTTGCACAATCCACTGGTGTCGATCAAAACTTTCAAAAACGAATTCATATCACTCTAAAGTCGAAAATATCAATTATATTAGTGAGGCGCTGCTCCGATACCGGGTATTAACTCGATCGCTGCTACAATTCAATGTCCGATCGATTAAACTATCAAATGGATGTTTAAGTGCTGTCCACATTAGGGTTTATGCTTTGTCATTCGTTGTTAATTCAATGGATGTTTAAGTATCGCACTTTGTCATTCGATGTGAGGGTTTGATCTCATGAGTTATTGTATTAAGTTACTAACCGAGTTGTGTGCATGTTATTAATTTAGGTTAAAAGGCTAATCAGTAGGCTAGGCTCTGCTCAATTAAATCTGCAATGTGAGTCATTCTCTTTTTATCAAATTTGTTTACAAAAGCATGTTTATTTTCAAAGTTATAATTACAGTGATTAAGTATATGTAATCACCAAGTTACAACTGGTATGTGGGGTATTGTATACATTACTTGATAATCGTCGCCATTGGGGCAGCCAATGGGGGATATGACCATAGTCACAGATCCAGTCGAGTGACAAATACCGTGGGTAGTTGGTTGATATCTGGAAACATTGTAATTTCTCTTAATACTGTAAATTATAACAAATGGGTCGTTTTACTAAATAGAATGATTCGCCAGTATTTCCCGCTGACAAAACCTTTTTCAAACATGTTTCAGGTGATCTGTTGTGATCCAAGAAAAGTGTCGCGTAGCACTACAAGCTTAAGGAAGTGGCTCAATATAAAAAAAATAAAGAAACATGTTTTGTAAAAATAAAGATTTCTCTGTGAGATCATATGATTGTAAATTACAAGGGTTTTATCCCAAGTTGTGAAATAAAATAATCGGGGAAATTACTGTTTTAAAAAGATCCTGAAGAAACTTCCGCTGTTAAATAAATACCACGGGATTTTCTGTTCCGCGGCTCCTGAAACGGGTCAAACCGGGTCGGGGGCCGTGACAATTCCATAGCATATACCTTAGCATATTCCTGGCATATGGCTAAAACGGGTATTTAACTGGGTACCGGGTATTTTATCTAGCGTTTAAATCCCGGTTTCTGGCGTTCTAAATTATTTTTATTACTCTATAAAAATAAACTCGCCAAGATATTACTGAAATAAATTTCAGTTGCCAGGACTGGCTGCGTTGTCTGCGTTTTGCAGTAGAAGCACTGTGTTGCGCAGAAACACACGGTACGCGCTTAAACTTTGAAAAATAACGTTTTTAGGCGTTTTAATTTATTTTTCAACACGGACCTGATTAAAATAAGATTTTAATCAGAATAGAATATTTGTGGGATTTAAATATTATCCGGTCGGTCACCAACGTTCGTTTGGTCGTAGGATCGCGATGTTCGGTTAATTACGACTGAATGCGCATAAGCGCGAAAAACGATCCAAATTGCGCGACGAATGGATTTTTCTTATGCCAAACACTAAAATAAAATATTTTAGTGCTTACATAAATTTTTGGATGTCCGGATGTATTCAGAACGTATGTTATGCGCGAAAGTGCAAACTTGTGCACTTTTTGACGCTTTTAGTCCCTGAATGACCCAAAAGTTTATTTTAGCACACCGAACCCCTCAAAGCCTATTTCTAAGCTATGTAAAGGATATTTAAGGTGTGTTTAACTTATGGTCATGTTCCGGAATGTCTGTTCCAGTACGAATCGTCATACTTTCGCAGTTTGTCGAATTTAGTCCCTGTAGGCGAATTAACTTGTTTCTGCCATACCAAAGCCTTCTAAACTTATTTCTAAGTTATGTAAGGGTTATTTAAGGTATGTTAAGTATATGTTGATGTTCTGGAGTGTTTGTCGCATTAAACTGATTACGTTTACGTACCAGTTTGCGTATAACTCTCCAGAAAGCGATATAGAGTTTGAAATTAAACAAAAGTCAAAACATGAAAAATGTAAAACATAAACAAACAAACATTGGGATAAAATAACATTGTTTAATTGATAACTAAACTGTTCACAATGATTACAAGCACAGATGTTACACTCAGTGATATCTGGGGTATTATTCCGGGACTTCTACTGAATGGAAGTTCTGACCTAGTCCCCGAATAATACTTTCCGTAATGCTTGAAATATAGCATCACCCTCAGCATATATGATAAGACAACAAAATTTCTTAGCAATGTTGTTGTAAAAAAAAGATCCTCTAAAGGGGACACACCCAAGTCGATTCGTGATCTCTCTGCTGAACGGTAGTTCTGACCTGAGCTCTCACGATTTCGATCATAATTTATTCCCTTACAGATATCATTTGAGGTATACTCACCTGTAAGACTGAATATTAGGATCTGGATACAAGAGTATATTCAAGAGGTGGGACACATGTATAAGTTCAAGTCTCTAAAACACTTAATTCGTATCCTGGACAGATTGAAAATTGTGTGAGAAATTAAGTGGATCAGTATATCGACAATCTAAGCGAATTGTTTAATTCTGAGTATGTAATCAAAGCTTAATGGTACTTGTGACTTGTCGAATAGCTGATATGATTCCCTAACACGCTCATCAAAAATATGTTTGTAAATAGTTTACTTTTACTGCATTTTAGTTCTGTATTTGATTTCTAGTTTAGAAGCTTTATTCAAAACCCAAAAAGATTTTACACTTCTGCTTTATTTTTGACAAACCAAAGTGGAGAGTTAATCTTCGGATTCGAAAGTTGAAAGCAGATGAAGGAAGTTTCTGGATTGGAGGATGAGTCGTGAGCTTAACATGATAAATGTGTGAAAGTTGAAAAGTTTAAGCAAGTTCATTAATTTGAAACTTGTAAATTTTTAGAAAAACAAATTGAAATGAATGTCAGTGTGAATTATATCTGATCATCCAAGGTCATTAAATTGGACTTGGTAGATAAATTGAGTAATCAGGGTCATTAACTTGAACTTGAATACTTAAGTGGATTTCTAAACACTGATTAAACTATCATTTGTGGTTGAATGATAAGTATGGATTGATACTGTTATTATCATATATCTTATTTTTGGGTAGAGTTTATGCAGGAATCTAGTTCCCCATGGTAACAAAATGACAAAAGTTTGAACCAGAATTTAAAGCCCTAGCTTATCGAGAGGGGGAGTTTGTGAAAGAAGGAGTCAGAATTCTGGATCAACAATCAAGGGGGAGTTTGATGACAAAGTTGGAAAGAGACCAAGACTGAAGACTCAATGCCGAAGACTTCGTCAACATCCAAGGGGGAGTCTGTTGGTACACTGAATGTCTGTTAACTACGTCTTAGTTGAGTCTTAGGTCTAGATAGGTGTTTAGAGTTGGAAAACATGAAAACTGAACTTAATGTTGTAATTCCGCTCCAGATGTTAAGTTCATGATTCCGCTCCAAATAGTTCTAGGTGATTCCGCTCGAGATGTATTTAGGTGATTCCGCTCTTAATCAAACATGTAGTTTGGAGCGAAATCAAGGGTCTTATAAATAGGTGTTATAAATTGAAAGGATAAAGCTGTTGTGACTATTTTTACTTTGATTCCGCCTCTGTATTCAAAGATGAACTACTTTTACTGACTATTTAGGGTCGTACACGGTCCAACAAGCATCACATAACTTCCGTTTTAGCGTTTGGAACGCTTCTTCTTGCTTATATCCCCACTCCAAAGGCTTATTCTTCTGAGTCAAAGCAGTGAGTGGCACTGCGATCTTCGAGAAGTTTGAAATAAAACGACGATAATAACCAGCGAGACCAAGAAAAGAACGAATTTCTGTAGGTGCCGTTGGTGTATTCCAATCCTTAATTGAAGCAATCTTGGATGGATCCACATGAATACCCTGCTTGTTAACTATATGAACCAAAAACTGAACTTCTTTAAGCCAAAATTCACACTTGGAGAATTTAACGAAAAGTTTGTTCCTTCTTTAGGAGTTCCAATGTCAAACGAAGGTGTTGCTCGTGATCGGCTCGAGACTTTCAATAAATGAGAATATCATCGATGAACACAATGATAAACTTGTCTAAATAAGGTTTACAGACCCTATTCATTAAGTCCATGAAGATAGCTGGAGCATTCGTCAAACCAAAAGGCATGACAGTAAACTCGTAGTGCCCATATCTCATGCGGAAAGCAGTTTTGGGAATATCTTCTTCGAATACACGAAGCTGATGATACCCAGAACGTAGATCGATCTTGGAAAAACAGGTAGCACCTTGCAGCTGATCAAAGAGATCATCGATTCGAGGTAGGGGATATCGATTTTTGATGGTGAGCTTGTTAAGCTCACGATAATCGATACACATTCGAAAAGATCCATCTTTCTTTTTTCATAAAGAGGACATGAGCTCCCCAAGGTGAATAGCTCGGATGGATGAATCCTTTATTTGATAACTCTTGAAGCTGTTTCGATAACTCTCGCATCTCAGACGGTGCAAGACGATAAGGTGCTTTTGCAATCGGGTTAGTATTGGGTACAAGATCGATATGAAACTCGACTTGACTAACTGGAGGCAAACCAGGCAGTTCATCAGGAAACACCTCTGGATAATCCCGAACAATCGGAATATCCTGAATACTCTTGTTCTTGCCTTTCTCCTCGGTGGCATGTGCCAGAAATGCAACATATCCTTTTCGCAAATAACTTTAGGCCTTTGTACACGACATGAGTTTCAATCCACCTGAAGGTTTCTCGCCACGAACTTTCAGAACATCGCTAGACGAAAGAGGAATACGAATGATCTTATCGAAACAAACAACCTCGGCATGATGTTTTGTTAACCAATCCATTCCCACGATAATGTCGAAACTCCCAAGTTGCAAGGTGTGAGGTCAATAGGAAAAAGATAGTTATCGAGGTTCAATTGACAACCACGAAGAACAGAATCGAGAACAAGTGGTTTACCAGTAGCAACTTCAACAGATAAGGGTTTCCTCAGTTTAGTTCTAGGTATCGCAAGCAAAGGCTCAAAAGATAACGAAACAAAACTCCTATCGGTACCAGAATCGAAAAGAACAGATGCAAGTTGATTGTTAACAAGGAACGTACCATTAACAACCTCGTTGTCCGCCCTTGCCTCGTTGACGTTCAGATTAAATGCTCGTCCACGAGCGGGATTTACATTCACGATTGCGTTCGGATTTGCATTCGCATTTACCAACTTTGGGCAGTTGTTGCGGAAATAACCCATTTCTCCGCAATTAAAACACGAACCAGGTCGAAATCTCGCAACATTCCCTTGAGCTTGAGCTGGAACCTAGGTAGCCTGATTTTGGCCCAAACGACAAATGTTGGCCAAATGCCCAAGTCTACCACACTTAGTGCACTGTTTACAGGCCTGCTGGAAAACATGGTGACTGTTGCATCGGGCACAGTGAGGTGTGGTACCAGCATATGCTTTCTTTGCAGGAGGTTGAGTCGGTGGGTTCTGAGCAGCCGGTGCTGTAACAACAAAGTTCTAGGAAGCCTTGCGCTTCCTTGACTTTTTAGAAGACTCACCTTGCTTCTTTCCCTTACCTTTTTCCTTGAGAGAATCAGTCGTCTTCTTCTTATCACCCTTGCGTGTAAGTTTACCCTTCCTGACTTGAGACTCAGTCAGGGTAGCAGACAACTCGATCGGGTGACGAACGGTAGTAGGATTAACACCAGTCACAATATCCTGACTAGAATCGGGTAAACCATCGATATACCTCTCGATTGCTTTTTCTAGTGGGGTTACCATAGTGGGAAACAACAAACTGAGCTCCTTAAATCGATCCGTATAAGCACGGTGTTCTCCCACGTCTTGTTTCAAATCATCGAATTCTCGTTCCAAAGCTTGAATCTTGTGACGGGGACAGAACTCTCTCATCATGAGAGCTCGGAGTTCTTCCCAAGTTTGTGCTAATGCCACTTCGGCACCCCTATCACGCATCACTCTGTTCCACCATGTAAGAGCTCGCTTCTCAAACACGCTTGAAGCAAATTCAACTTTACGCACATTCGGACACTGCACATGTCTGAATGTGCTCTCGATACTCTCGAACCACTGCAGGAGCGCAGTTGCTCCTTGTGACCCAGAAAACTTAAGCGGCATCGCAGAATTGAAATTCTTGAAATTACACTGATTATTATTGTTGTTATTATTGTTGTTGTATAACTCGTGGATTTGGGTCACAACGCCTGGAAGTACAGCAGCCATTTGCTGAGAGACAACGGTTGCGACTTCTTCAGCAGTAAAAGTTCGAGCATCGCGTCGAGGAGGCATTGTCTAAAAAGGAAACATGAGAAACGAGTGAGGTCGATAATTGGAAAAACAAAAGAGGCATTGAAAACATCAACAAAATACAAGGAGTGCGATCATTTGTTCATTACCTCGAACAAACAAACGACACGCAGTGACAAATCAAAGTAAATGGGTCAATATAATGTATCACTGAAGACATGCTCGCCTATAAGTGAACACTCACCCCAAGAGTTCCCAGGTAAGAGTGACTGGTCCGATACTGCGGATTTGTACGAACACTCTAGCCTTAGACAGAAAACTCAGGGTACAGGCATTCACTCTTCCAGTTTGCACGTGTTCACATTATTTAGATCCAAACTTTGACGAGATTTTGAAAAACTAAGAGGGATCAAAACCTTACAATCAATCATCCAAGGATAGATGATTAATTTTCAAAGCGGATTTGTTATTGTGTTCTCGTTGTGGTTATCAACTAAGGATAAGTGACGGTATTGTTTTAAAATCTAAACGCAAGAATACTTGCGTTAGGGTCCTAGAAAGTTATAGTCTAGGTCAAAGCATTACTAATAACCTAATTCCCTATAACCATTGGCTCTGATACCAACTCTTCTGTCACACCCCGACCGCGTAAAACAACAAATCGCGGTGGAATCTTCGGGGAGTGTTGTAACAGAATCATTGTTTCAAAACACACGGAAATTTGAAGTTTCGTTTTATTAAACATTAAATATTTACATCGTTAGGAAATCTAAATAAACAATTTAAACATAGTCTATCATTGTTATTAAGTCACTAAGGCCTCGTCCAGTCCTATATGAGCATGCATCCTAGCAATCAACATCATTCAACAACACCTTAAACATATGTGAAAACAAAGTCAGCAAAGAAATGCTGGCGAGCACATAGGTTTTATAAGAATATCAGAATCATGGCTCGTTTATATGTTGCAATACATCATTAGACTACAAGAGTCAAAAACACAAGCCTCGTTTTGAAAAGTGTATTGCAACATAATTAACCAATTCAAATCAAGATGGTTATAGTTTAGCAAATCTTGTAGCCATGATTCTTAACCCCAAAACATTTGTTGTAGTAAACCAATTCGTAAAATATCTCGTTAAAACTCGTTAATAAAACTCGTATGGTTTATATTATTTAGAAAACCTCGTTGTGTGACATCGTTTAGAAAATCGTTTTCCAAGGTGAACTAAATAATGACACGGAATATAATATGATAAAAGCACTTATGTATAAGATGTACCAGCGGCGTATCTACCATGCATTTATCATGCTACACCCGTCCCATTATCTAATCACCACCCAAAACCAATCGTTTAACCAAATTGTTTAAGTCGTCCCAAAATCGTATTCGTTTTAATTTGTGAAACTACTTATGGTTGTCTCGCTAATAACATTCAAACCTTCGTGACTCGACTATCTCTCTTTTCGCATTAATAAACCACCAAAGGGTAAATTAACAATCACAGATTCGGTCCCTACCCACCTAACCCACACATAACCATGGGTGCTGTCTGATAACGGGATTTGTCAGATCCTATAGTACCATAACCTAATACTAGCCGGTTCGGCCAAAATTAATGAATGTCATTCGTTATGTAACTACAACCAACAAGTTCGTTCACATTATCGAAATCATTATTAGTTTAATATAACCCATTTAAATCGTTTTTGAAACCATCGTTTAAAATATCGAAATCGTTTTGATACATATGAATCACCCCAAAACAATTGAAAATAGTAAAATAGGGGAACTATGTACTCACATTGAATAGAAGGGTATCCTTGATCTAAAGAACTTAGTGAAGCTCAGACAAACCAAGGAAATTCAAGTAGTACCTAGTAATCGGATCACTAGTAAATAAATTGACACCTAAATCAGAAGATCGGACAGAATGAGGTCTTGTAAACCAAATGAGTGTTGGATCTCATGTGATATGGATTAACAAAGCCTACATCCTAAATTGAAACCTAACCTAAGTGCTTTCGACCCGTTACGACCCATTAAGATAGCTTACGCTACTTTAACGCGTCGTTCGTGTAAAACGCGTTCGAGACGTCGAACTAGTCCTATGACAAGTATTATATGCCTAAACATGTTTAAATAAGTTGCATAATCAGTTAGGTGACAAATGTTTAGGTTACATATGCTTAAAATCCAATTATGCATGAAAAGGGTATTTTGGTAATTTACTTAAGGCATATAAACTACCTATCATACAACTACTTAAACTAGGTGACCATAAGGTATAACCTCAGAAGGTTATTCCCTATGCAACTATGGTCACTAATCATGCTTGGTCGGATCCTAATGATCGACCAAACGGGTCGAGTTCGAAAGTCTAAGCGGTGGTTTAGACCGCTTGACTTACGACTCTAAACAAGCACTAAACTAAAAGTGACGAGCTAAGCATGTTAAAACACGCCTAACTAAGTTGGAAAACAAGTTTTGATATCAAAACAAAGTGTTTTGATACCAAGAGTAGTTTGGTTGCAAAATACGCTTCATTGTGCATTTTGACCGAAACTACGACTCGTCACTACGCCTAGTCAACGTGGTAATCAGTAGGTATAGTCACTAGGGACTATAACCATCGTGATTACGCTCACGTTGCGAAGTTCAAACGAACTTCTCGTTGACCATTGACTGGTCAAAGCTGAAAGTCAAACACTGTTTGACTTTTAAGCTAAGAAAGCAATAAAAGAATGAAAGAGGACTTACAAAGGGTCCAAATAGATTTGGTTCTAAGTATTCTCAGGTAGGTAATGAATAATCACAACCACTTAGAGAAATCTCAGACCAAATGTGAGAAAAAATGAATAAGGGACATGGCCTTATATAGTTTTTCGCAAACCGTTAGGATCATTTCTTGGCAAGGAGGGAATGATCTAGGCCATAAAATTGTTAAAGAATGATTGGGGGACTTGTTCTCCACACAAACCAGCCCATAGCATGAAAAACTAGAGATCAGAACCATCAAATTCGAGCTAAATGACCAGATTCAATGTTTCTGAGCTGTAACACTGACACGGGCCGCGTAAAGGTAAGGCCAGGCTTACGCGGGCCGCCTAGGCCATCTTTGGCAGAATGACAGTTTTAACCCCTGAACTTGTAAAACTTGCATTTCGGCTCATTTTTTACACGTTTAAGCCCTGTTAACCTCATTTCAAGGCTCTAAAATGAAGTTAAAGTATTGGGAACTCAAAACATGCTCAAAAATATCTCTGATGTCGGTTCGTTTGGTCGTACAATCGCGTTGTTCGGTTAATTACGACGAAAGTCGTAACGAACGCAAAGACGATCCAAATTAAGCGACGAATGGAATTTTATCATCCCAAACACTAAAATAAAATATTTTAATGCTTACATAAATTTTTGGATGTCCGGATATATTCAGAACTTAAGATATGCGCGAAAATGCAAACTTACGTTGTTTGACACTTTTAGTCCCTGTAAGATCAAATAAGCATATTTTCGCACACCGAACCACTCAAAGCTTATTTCTAAGCTATGTTTAGATTATTTATGGTATGTTTAGCTTATGATCATGTTCCGGACTCTTCGATATCATACGAATCGGTATAATTTCGCAGTTTGACACAATTAGTCCCTGCGATCGAATAGACTTGTTTTCAACACACCAAACCATCCAAAACTTATTTCTAAGTTATGTGAAGGTTATTTAAGGTATGTTAAGCCTATGTCACTATTCCGGAGTGTTTTTCGCATTAAACTGACTGCGTTTACGCACCAATTTGCCTATAACTTTCCAGAAAGCAATTTAAAGCTTGAAATCGAATCGAATCAAATCGTAAAAACATCAAACACAATTACACACATAATAGCACCACAACACATTGTTTTATTGATAATTAACATTGTTTTACATTGTACATCGATTACATAGCACAATTGTCACACATGAAACCCTAATCAACGCAACATATGATCGTAATTTCTATAGCAAAAACCTATATTCACAGAACTTTTCATCAATCAAACACATATATATATAAACATGTATCAATCAGTCAAAGAATCATGCAATCAATTAAACGAAAGTGTAACTAACCGAGATAGAGAAATAATGGATTGATCGCTAGAGAGGGCTTGGAGAACACAAAGTTGCCGTCACACAGGAGAGGGAACTCTAGGGTTTTCACTTCTGCTAAAAGTGTGCCGAATGAAGCAGTTTCTCGTAATTATACCCACGATGGCGTACCGGGACCTTAATGGGCTTCGGCGAAAGCCTGGGCCGGCGGAACCCATGTTTCATCGATGAGGGGATGACGAAACCCCAAGGGGTTTCGTCGAGTTGATTGGTGATGAAACTCCGAGGTTTCGTGGGACAGGTTTGTGGCGAAACCCTCCTAAATTTCGTCATGTGAATATATATAAAACAACACACTACATATATGACAAACTGTTTAATATTTAACCACGTAGCACATCGCAGTAGTTTATAAATCAAATAGCACGGTGCACATATTACAACGAAATGAAATGAATTATGAAGATGCAGTTGTGAGGAAAGACCTTGAAAACTCGAGTTGTCACATTATCCCCAAATTGAAAGAAATTTCGTCCCGAAATTTAGTACGTAGTCACTGAGGAAGCTAGTCAAGTTGCGTGGTTTTCCTGATTTTCCTGCGGCGTCACATCATCCCCCCGTTGATTTGGAATTTCATCCTGAAATTCTGTGGTAGCTTCAGTCTCAGCAGTGGTTGTACTTTTCTCGAACAATTGGGGATACTTGAGTTTCATTTGGTCTTCTCGTTCCCAGGTAAACTCTGGGCTACGACGGGAGTTCCAACGAACTCGAACAACAGGAATCCTGGTATGCTTGAGAACTTTCACGTCTTGGTCTGTAATCTCTACAGGTTCTTCGACGAATCGCAGCTGATCGTCGATAGTGAGCTCCTTCAAAGGAACTACAGGGGTCTCATCTGACAGACACTTCTTCAGATTCGACACATGGAATACGTTGTGAAATCCACTGAGTTCTTCAGGTAGATTCAATCTATAAGCCACTTTTCCAATCTTCTCAGTGATTTCGAACGGTCCAACATAACGCGGATTGAGTTTGCCCCTTTTACCAAAATGTACCACACCCTTCCAGGGTGAGACTTTGAGTAGCACTCGATCCCCAACCTGGAACTCGAGTGGTTTCCTGTGCTTATCAGCGTAGCTTTTCTGACGGTCGCAAGCTGCCGCCATTCGTTGTCGTATCTGAGGAATCTTCTCAGTTGTGTCTACCACAAGTTCTGGGCCTGTGATTTGGCTGTCACCTACTTTTGCCCAACAAAGAGGTGATCGGCATTTACGTCCGTGCAATGCCTCAAACGGAGCGGCCTGGATACTGGTGTGGTAGCTGTTATTGTACGAAAACTCCACCAAAGGAAGGTGCTTTTCCCAACCATTGCCAAAATTGATTACACATGCTCGAAGCATGTCATTAAGGGTTTGGATGGTGCGTTCAGACTGCCCATCCGTTTGTGGGTGGTATGCTGTGCTTATGTCTAATCGAGAGCCAAAAGACTTGTGCGTTTCTTGCCACAGTTCTGAAGTAAAACATGCATCACGATCGGAAATAATAGAGGTTGGCACTCCGTGCCTCGAAACAACTTCCTTAAGATAAACGTCTGCCAGAGTGGAGAACTTATCTGTTTCCTTGATAGCCAAGAAGTGTGCAGACTTAGTCAATCGATCCACTATCACCCAAATAGTGTCATTTCCGTGTTGAGATTTAGGCAGGCCAGTAACGAAATCCATGGAAATTTGCTCCCATTTCCATGTCGGGATTTCTGGTTGTTGAAGTAGGCCTGATGGTTTCTGATATTCAATCTTGACTCTCGCACAAGTCAAACATTTACTGACGTAGGTTGCTATGTTGGCTTTCATGCTAGGCCACCAGTAGGTAGTCTTTAAATCGTGGTACATCTTATCCGAACCAAGATGTACCGAGTAACGAGACTTGTGTGCTTCATCCATCACAAGCTCGCGTAAGTTTCCATAAAGTGGGACCCAAATACACCCGTTTACATAGCAGGCACCATCTTCCTTTTGTTCTAACCGTTTCCTTGATCCTCGTAAGGACTCAGTCCTGACGTTCTCTGCTTTCAATGCTTCAACCTGAGCGTCTCGTATCTGAGAGGGAAGACTAGATTGGATGGTAAGTCACACGCTTAGGTATAGTATCCTTTCGACTAAGGGCATCGGCCACAACATTGGCTTTGCCTGGATGGTACTTGATTGCGCATTCGTAATCATTCAAGAGTTCGACCCATCGACGTTATCACACGTTTAACTCCTTTTGCTTGAAGATATGCTCGAGACTCATGTGATCGGTATAAATGGTGCACTTGGTACCGTACATGTAATGTCTCTATATCTTAAGTGCGAAAACAACTGCTCCCAGCTCCAGATCGTGAGTAGTGTAATTCTTTTCGTGAACCTTAAGTTGCCGCGATGCATAAGCAATGACCTTGTCACGTTGCATCAACACGCAACCAAGTCCCTGGATGGACGCATCGCAAAAAACCACAAAATCGTCTGTGCCTTCAGGCAATGAGAGAATTGGTGCGCAACAAAGTCTATCCTTTAAGTGCTGAAATGCAGATTCCTGTGCATCACCTCAACGATAGGTGACACCCTTCTGAGTTAATGAGGTGAGAGGTTGCGCAATCTTGGAGAAATCCTTGATGAACCTTCTGTAGTAGCCCGCCAAACCCAAGAATTGGCGGATTTCTGTTGGCGTACGTGGTGCAGGCCAGTTCTTAATCGAGTTGACCTTGGATAGATCAACATGAATCCCATCCTTGTTTACCACATGGCCTAGGAAATGGACTTCACGAAGCCATAAGTCACATTTCGAAAACGTAGCATACAGCTGCTCCGCTCGAAGAAGTTCCAAAATAAGTCGTAAATGATGCTCGTGCTCCTCCTGACTCTTAGAATAGATCAGGTTATCGCCGATGAAAACAATGACGAACTTATCCAGGTAGGGTTTGCACACTCGGTTTATGAGATCCATGAAGACTGCAGGTGCATTTTTTAATCTGAAAGGCATGACCAGAAACTCGTAATGCCCGTAACGAGTTCTGAATGCTGTCTTGGAGATATCCTCATCTCGGACTCACAGTTGATGGTAGCCTGACCTCAGGTCAATCTTTGAGTAGAAACTCGACCCTTGCAACTGGTCGAATAAGTCATCGATGCATGGGAGAGGATAACGATTCTTCACGGTCACCTTGTTGAGTTCGCGGTAGTCAATACACATTCTGAAGGCACCGTCTTTCTTCTTCACAAATAACACTGGAGCTCCCCAGGGCGAAGAGCTAGGACGTATGAAATCCTTTTCCAAGAGTTCTTGTAGTTGCGTGGACAGTTCTTCAAGTTCTGATGGAGCTAGACGATAGGGTGCACGAGCTATTGGTGCTGCTCCAGGAGCTAGCTCGATTTGAAATTCAACTTGTCGATGAGGCAGAAGACCAGGTAATTCCTCAGGGAATACCTCAGGAAAGTCACGTACGATCGGGATATCTTCAATTTTCTTTTCTCTCTTTGAGGTGTAACACTTCTAAAAGACCAGGTAATTCCTCAGGGAATACCTCAGGAAACAAGTGCTAAAATAGCAGTGTGGCCCTTTCGCAAACACTTCTGGGCCTTAAGGAAAGAGATGATGCCCACAACAGCACCACTCTTGTCGCCATGAATTACCAGAGGTTCTTCACCAAAACGAGGAATACGGACGACTTTCTCCTTGCAAATAATCTCCGCTTGTTGTTGAGATAGCCAATCTATCCCAATAACAACGTCGAAACTACCAAGTACGATAGGAGTAAGGTCGATAGAGAAGGTCTGAGCAGCTAAGACGAGATTACAACCCTTAACTATGTATGTGGCCTCGAGACTTTTACCGTTTGCTAGTTCTACCGTGTGTTTGGTGTTCAAAAGTGTTGGAGTGCACTTAAGCATATGACTAACCTTTAGGGACACATAACTGGTATCGGCACCTGAATCAAATAAAACAGTAACAAAGAAATCATCCAGAAGAAACTTACCCATCACTACGTTGGGATCGTTCCTCGCGTCACCCTGACCCAACACAAAAGCACGTCCCCTGGCACCATTGCCATCATTGTTACCCCCGTTATTGTTTCCGTTCTCCTGATTATTGTTGTTGCTCTGATTCTGGTTCAACTGGGGGCAGTTCCTCTTGAAGTGACCTTCAGCACCACATTGATAGCATCCCCTATTACCCTGCTGTTGTTGACGATTCTGATTTGCAGGTCGTGCGCCCCTGCAATCCTTTGCTTCATGACCAAACTTGTTACACCTCAGACAACGACCCTTGTTGCACTGCCCACTGTGATGCTTGTTGCATCGGTTGCACTTGGGGTGGTTTCCCCTGTATCCACCCTGCCCTTGACTACTAGAAGATTACTGACTAGGACTCTGGTAGTCATCAGTCTTTCGTTGCTGAGATTGAGACTGAGCTGATGTTGAACCCTTGCTTGAGACTCCATCCCATTTGCGCTTGTTATCACTGGGGGCATCAGGAGTAGCAGTAGTAGTAGTACCAATACGCTTGGGCAGCCTGTTCTGTTCGACTGCCTGATCAGTGAGACGATGTGCCAAGCGAATAACTTGCTGGATAGTGGCGAGGTTTGCTGCAGTCACATGACTCTGAATCTCTGGCACTAAACCTTTAAGGTACAGCTCGATACGTTTAATAGGAGGATCCACCATAGTAGGGCACAAGATGGCCAACTCGTTCGATCTTTTCGTGTACGCTTCAATTTCCGACCCCGTCATCTTTAAGTTAAAGAACCCCACCTCCAGCTTGTGGATGTCATCACGATTACAGTACTCCTCCTTGATTAATTCCTTGAAATCGCTCCATGGGGTGGCATTAGCAGCAACCAACCCTAGCATCTGGACATGAGCATTCCACCACGTGAGCGCTACACCTTCAAGAGTACCAGTAGCATATTTTACCCTACGAGCCTCAGGGCATTCACACATCTCGAAAACAGACTCAAGCTTCTCAAACCAGTGAAGGAGGCCTACAGCTCCCTCAGTGCCGTTGAAAGTAGTGGGTCGGCAGTCCATAAAAGTTTTAAAAGTACACACAGGAGGTTGAGCAGGTTGACCTGTCGTGCGAGTAAGAAGAGACAAGATTAAGAACAAGTGTTGGTTTACAAGTGTAGGATCTAAAGATCCTAGAGTAACTTGCTATGGCAGGTTATACCTCCTGCTTGAGCGGCTGCAAGTGCTGCGGTAACTTGTTCATTGATTAAAGCCGTCAGCTGGGCTTGAGTTAGGTTCAGTCGTCCACTCATGATCTTCATGTCGAAGGAAACATGAGTGAGAAAGGCGTCGCGAAAGTGCGATGACAGAAGAGAGTAAGCACACATGTGTTTCAAATAATAGTTGCTATATTAACCAAAGCATACCATGAACAATGTACTATGTAACTAACAAGTAGGTAATATATACATAAACCATATCACCTAGAATGTCGAGTCTTGCATGTGGAGTGAAGCGTCGTTGTGGATCGTCGAGCACTGTACAGGTTATAGTATGGTTTTGTCAAAAAGCTTTTCCCTTTTTAAAACCAAGTTCACTATAACCAATGGCTCTGATACCAATCTGCCACACCTCCAAAATCCACATGAAGAGTATCACCACTTGGAGGCGTGACTGACCAGGATCCAGCCACCAATCATATTGAACTAAGCAATTTAGTAAATAAAACCAAACCCAACATAATTGGTGTTTAAAAGAAACCAAACATGTTTAAACAATCAGCGGAAGCATAGTAATGTTTAAATAACCAAAACATAGTTTAAAGTTCACATGTTAAATACGGGACATAACAGTCCATATCCCACAACGACCTTCACCTCTTGCAAGCTCCATAAGCATCTAACGACCTACAAGGCATGTAACAACGAGTCAACAACAAAGTTGAGCGAGTTCACAGTTGGTTGTTTAGTTTTACCAGTTTAGTTTGAAAACCACAAGTTGTTTCTTAAACCACGAGTTAACCAGTTCCTTTATTTCCCAAACCATATCCATAATCAGTGGGGGCTTCCCCATGTGAACCACTAGACCGTTACCATATCGACAACTGACGAACAATAGTTGCGCCCTACGTCAATGTCTATCATCATTGACAATTTTCCATGATCCATTAGTACACGCCCGTCCGAATGGCACGGTGTGAGGTTTGTCAAACCTAATAGCGCTATTAACTAATGACCCGCTCGCCATCGGCCTCGGCGATTAAGTCGATATAAAATGAGGGACTTAATGATAGAGTTTTGTCTAGTAAGTTTTAAGGTTGTTGTCCTACCCAAGGAGGATGAACGTACGTATTCTACCTAAGGAGAATACGCATGATTAACTTTTGCATCCTACCCATGGAGGATGGCCATACATATCCTACCCAAGGAGGATATGTAGGTTCCGTTTAAATTCTTTTACCCATTCCCAACCACCGGGAATCCCATGCCTTAGAAAGTGTGTGAACTCGCCTCGGTTTGCTCGGTATGCTAAAATTACTTGAACAAACAATTCAGTCAAAGCCTATAGTATGCATGTACACACAATCAGTTGACATTCACGAAGTTCACGCATAGATACAATCATAGCACATAGCAGTTGTACAACTCCATGCAATTCATACATCACATAATTGTTTCATGGCAACACATAACTAACCTAGTTTTCCCTCAACAGACTTAACTGAGTTTACTGTGCAGTTTACCCACCAGACGAAACTCCCTATTTCGTCATGACTCCAATTTGACGAAACCCTAAGGTTTCGTCGTATACCCCTTGGCGAAACCCCCAGGTTTTCGTCGTGATTTATGCTGACAAAACTCCCAAGTTTCGTCGCCATCCAGGTTTCGTCAGAATTCAAAAGTTACCTCTGACATCAGTTAATTACACAGAAACCCTAATCCTCATTAACAGCCGTTTCACACTATCACCGAACAAACAGTTATCATACAATGCAGTAATCATTGATAATCATATATGTAACATGTACCCTATGCATAACAATTTGCCAAACATTCATACGATCTACACAATCATTACATATATACGATTGATAATCATTCAGATCTGTTGGTTCTATATTAAAAAGGATCATCATATGGTTATTGATGTGCGTGAATTAAATATATTTTAATTGAGTTTTTCTTCACACAAATTTAGTTTTAAAAATGGTTTTTCACCAAGGAACTAACTACACACACAAAGGGCAAGTGTACCCGTCGGGTGGTAATATAGCTAATCGGCAAGAACCGGATATCAATCCGTGGATGCGGTGTCTCGATACTAAACTTTTGCTACTTTAAAGCCTTTTCAAATGATTGGGTTGATTTTTTCTAACTTAGCATGCAAATAAATAAACTACTAAAATTTCTAACAAAGAACAATATCTAAGAAAGGGTTGCCTAAACTAAGTCTCCACTAACAAACATATGACAACAAGGTGGAAGGTTTTGTGATGATGCAAGCTCTAAATTTAACTAAGTCCCCAATCAAGGCTTCCTAGTCTATAATTCTTAGGAAAACTAAAAATGAATTAACATTCTAATCACCTAAAAATTATTCTTTTAAGCTCACTTGCTAAGTTGATGTTAATCTTTAATCATGCGTTATTTGTTTGTCAAAACTCCTAACTCTACAAATTAGGGAAAACTACTATGAACAACACACTAATCACCCTAACTTGGTTTCAAGTAGTTGGCACTATCAACATGTTCACGATATGAACCACAAGCATGGTCATGCTAGCTAACAATTTTGGCCTAAATCATCAAACTAACAAGAACACAAACTATAGAATCCATATAAACATACTTATGATCTTTCCAAATCTAGATGCAAGAATTCATACATATGCTCAAATAATCATTCAATCACATTAGCAATCACCATTCCTAGTTTCATGCTATGAATCATACTAACAAGTTAACAAGATTCAATAATCATAATCTCTACATGGGCTTTCCAACACAACATGTAAATACTTATGAGCAAACATTCAAGAACAAGAACTTTAAGCATACACATGAACTCCAAGAACAAGATTAAATACCAACATGAAGATTAACAAGAACAATCATCACATCTACTTCCATGTTATCACATATTCATTAGCTTCAACCAAGTTTAGACAACTCAAATGTTTAGACCATAAGGCTCATGGCTACCAAACCAAGTGCAAAGAAATATAAATTGTTCATAATGTAATAAGTTAACCAAGTTAAAGACAAGATTAAATTGATGTTTGAGTAGATCTTCAAGTGATTAAGTCTTCTTCAAGGCTCCCTCTTGGCTCCAACAAGCTTCCAAGACCAGATTCTTGAGAGAAAAAGTCACCAAAATGCTCCAACTCACTTCCAAATGAGCTAGAAACTCGTATTTAAGCTGCTGGGAGAATGGCACGACCATGCCACCTTTTGCCACGGTCGTGCTTGGCAAGTGTCAGAGCCACTTTCTTGAATGTTGACCAAGTATGCTACCATTTTGGGAAAAACCGCGCTCAAAAGTTCCCGAGGTGGCACGACCGTGCTCGTGTATGGTCTGGTCGTGCCAGCCGATAGTGCTCGGCTATGATTGATTCGATCTCGGAAACATGCTGATCTGGGGCTCAATTTGACCTGGCACGGTTGTGCCAGGTTTTGGCACGGTCGTGCTCCCCTTTATTTTGATGGTGCTGGTGTTGGATGCTGGTGCTGATCGAGAGTGCCGACGTCGGAATGGCTGGCACGGTCGTGCGCCTGGGTGGCACGGTCGTGCCGTATCTGGCAGTTTGCTGGAATGTTCCGTTTTCACTCCATTTTGCTCCAAAAGCCTCCGTTTCATCACCGGGCCGAAGCCCGGACCTGTATTTTCACAAACAACTCAAATGAGTACCAAAATCAATGAAAATACAAAGATTTTTCGCATAAATGGGGTGTATTTGACGTTTAAAAGATGTATAAATTCTTATACATCAAACATCCCCACACTTGGACTTTGCTTGTCCTTAAGCAAACTAAAATCAACGAAACTCTCTAAATGGCAATCATCTCAACTAGCATTTCATAAGCACAAACAAATAACTCGTGTCAAAACAATCAAGGAGTGCTCGATATAAAGAAAGAACCGAAAAGAAATAAGTAAAATATGTTTTTGAGCAATGGTCCATCTTGGAAATCCCTACAAGTTCACCATGCATCCTCACAATGTTCACACACACTCGGCTAAATATAGGTGCACATACAATTTGTGGAGTATGTTTAGAACACTCGATGCCAAGACGATAACTATGCGATATCATAAGCTTGTGGAAGGATCAAATCTAATCATTCGGCAAATATATAGCATAAATCATGAGGTCTTGATTGGGTTGTAACTTGGCTTGGGTTAAGGGTGCGGAAGTGGATTTTAAAAAGTGGCTAAAACGGTTGTAACCCGACGGCTCGACTAACTTGAAATACAAGAAGATAGAACTATACAACTAAATAATAACTAACCGAGAGCTAACCGACAAGTATTGCTTTTCACTCCCAAAATTGCTCTAACAAAGCCATTTGATAAGGCTTTTTCAACTATATTTCTTTCTTTTTTTTTTTTTAGGAATAACCCATGCTTTGGAGAGAACTAAGTACGTCTACTTAGCTAAAAACTCTTGATCATGAGGGTACATAACAACAAAGAGGAAACTATACAAAACTACAAGTTAATCATCAACCAAACTGGGTTTCCAACCAAAAATGGGTTCAAAATATAAAAGGCTAATTTGGCTAAGTGGTTAATATTTTGGTGGTTTAAAAGAAACGAACGGGAAAGGCTCAAATTGGTTTAACTAGGGGAATGATTTGGTTCGGGAGGTGAATAAAAATGGCTAAAATAAAAAGGTTTCCTAATGCCTCAATCACTTCTATGCTTTAATTCTTGCTTTGTGGCGTCGAAATGCATACCTAACACAAGTTCTAAATCGCAAAAGTTATCCGGCTCACTCAATCTTTGCCCGCAAAAACATATGCAAAAATAATTCTAAAGCTATAAGGCTCAAAAATAACTCACGGAAACGGGCGTATTGGGTAAATATGCAAGGCAAACAAGTAGGTCAATCGCTTGATTTTTCATGCTCAATTTTATACAAAAAACATGTTACTTGACGGTTTTCCTTACACGAGCGAACCCCCTTTTTGCGTTTACCCTTATTTATTTATCAAAAATTTTGGTGCTTATTTCGATACTTATGTTGATTTGATTAATATGCCACAAAAATTGTTAAAAGAGAGCTTTGCATCATTATTATTATTGTTACTATTTTTTTTTCTTTTATATATATATATATATATATATATATAAATGACAACAAAGCTCAAGCGATAGACCACCTCCCCACACTTGAATTGTACATCGCCCTCGATTTACAACAAAAAAATGAATAAGTAATGGAAATGTGAATTCAACACAAATAAAGGAAGGTAGGAACACGAAAACTCCCCTGAAACAAAAAGGCATCCATCAAGCCAACATCTCATCGTTTATTCAAAAGAGTTTGAACCAACACTGCACATATAGCAAACAAGATCAAATTCACAAGAATATTACCCAACCCATTTTTCCCTTGCCTTTGTTTATTAATTTAACCACTACTAAAGCAATAAAAACTAACACCTACGACGGAGGGGTGTACGTACGACGGAAAATGGCACACCCCTCAAACACGAAATGATAGTAAAAATACGAGATGGAAAGCAGGACTACGACCTCTCGCTGGATCCCGACGGACTGGCGTCGCTCCTGCGATCAAATCTGGATCTTCGCGCAAAATGTGGCAGCGGCTGTGTGTACGGATGGTTGATTGAGTTCGCGATGTGCTGCTGCGAACCAAACAACCAGTCCATGCTGCGTCGGGACTGCTCGTACATCTCTTCCAAGAAGTTACCCTGCCTGTGTTGCTCCGCGCGTATCAGATCGACATCTCGCCTCACCTCTTGCTGGCCTAATTCCAACCCGTCCATGCGCCTCCACAGATCTATCCCTGACGGCTCGGAAGGACCGTAAGTGCCGTAAGCGCCATGCTCATAACCTCCACCACCAAATCCACCATACACGTTCTCCCAGTTCGGACTATCAAACCCCTGTCCAATCTGCAATTGGGGGCCCGCTCCTCCAGCGGCCCCCTCCTGTCCCTGAACTGGAATGTCGTGCATGTGCACGTCATGATCTCCACCATCACCGTCGTCATCGTCATCATCCGTCTCATCATCAGCAGGTAGCGGGTCCCAGATCCTTCCCAATCTGTCCACGAGCTTTGGAACCCCGTTTACTCGGCGAATCAGGTGCATTGAGTTTAGCTGTTGCAGATCGAGGAGGCCATAGTCACAGGCTTCGGTCAAATTGCTTAAGGAAACCCGATAGTATTTGGAAAGTTTTGTAGCGAAGGCCCCTCCGCAGATGCGCGATGTGGGTGTCGAACCAACACCGCGAAAAATCGATTCTGCCACACTGACGGCTACGTTGCAATGGTAGCCGGAGACGATGCAGTACAGGTGGAAAAGGTCGCGAGTGGTGATATTTCCCGTGCTATCACCCCGACCTCCAATGAGGTGGAATATGGCACGCTCTATGACCCGGTGAAGTGGGTCGAGGATCCATGTAGCTTTGGCTTTCCGAGGTTCCCAAATTCGACCCGGCACAGTAATTTGATTCCAAAATGCGGCCTTGTCTGTGTCAGGCTCCCAATCTTGCAAACTCCCATGAAATAACTCAGAATCTATCTCATCTTCCGTATATAACCCCAACACCACAGCGAATCGGCTAATCGATTGGTGATGCCATTTCCTTCCCAATCGAAACATGACACCAACATCAACCCTAAGAGTAAGTCTACCGGTGCAGACATCAATCAAGGCTCTCGCAGTGGCTAAGAATGGGCGACCTAAGATAAGTGGAACATTTTTGTCCTCATCCATGTCTAGAATCACGAAATCGACAGGAAAGACAAACTTGTCGATTTTCACCAGCATATTCTCAACTATGCCTCGAGGGTACTTCACTGAACGGTCGGCTAGCTGAATGCTCATACGAGTCGGCTTGGGCTCTCCCAAGTCTAGCTTAGCAAAAACCGCATATGGCATGAGGTTTATGCTAGCTCCAAGATCAGCTAAAGCATTGCTGACCGACAAACTACCAATCAAACACGGGATAGTGAAACTCCCAGGATCATTCATCTTCTTCGGTAGTTTGTTCTGAAGAACCGTTGAACACCCTTCATTCAAGGTCACCTGCGAAAGCTCCTCAAGTTTCTTCTTGTTGGATAGGATATCCTTCAGAAACTTGGCATACTTAGGCATTTGAGCAAGTGCCTCGACAAATGGTAAATTTATATGAAGTTGCTTAAAAAGCTCGAGGAATTTACCATAGTGTTCTTCCATTTTCTGCTTCTTCAACCTCCCCGGGTATGGAATGGGAGGGACATACTCTCTCACTGGCTCCTTGGGTCGTGCGGTACTTGCTGGGACTCGCCTCTGTTGCACCTCACCCGGAGACTCACACTCAATTTCCTCGTCAACCCCATCATCATCAACCGGCTTTGCTGGAATAGCCGGAGGGATGGGCTGAGCGGTCTTGCCGCTTCTCAACGTGATGGCCTTTGCAGTAGCATTAGGATTAGTCTCTGTGTTGCTCGAAAGGCCCCCCTGTTGTCTCTCAGACAACATCTTGGCAATCTGGCCAACTTGGTTCTCAATGGTCTGCATGGAAGCCTTTTGGCTTCTCAACTCATTCTCGTGCCTCATGAAACGACCGTCATACTCCTTAAAACGCTTCTCATTCTCGGCCTTTTGAGTGTTCTGACTGGCTAAGATCTGGCTAAGCATATCATGCACACTAGGCTCGCTGGCGGGAGGTCCCTGCTGTGGTCGAGATGGACCATATGCTCCATGAGCTGGAGCTGGGGGACGTGGAGCAAATCCGGGTGGATGCAGATTAGAAGCATCGGGCCTCCAACTGAAATTTGGGTGATTCTTCCACCCCGGATTATAAGTATTGCTGTAGGGGTTATTCTGAGGACGTTATTGGTTTCCCATAAAATTAACATGCTCGTGTGACATCTCTCCCGTCTGAAAATCACCTACCTGATATGCTCCCCCACTCGACGAACCTCTCGAGTGCATTTCCATCAGTCGATCAAATTTCGAAGATAAGGCATCCATACGTGCTATCATGGCCGTGTAGTCGTCCACATGATGAACTCCCTACCGAGAACTCTTACCTCTTGGTGGTTGTTGCATCCGGTTTTTCGCTGCACATCTCTCTAGAATTTCAAATTCCTCGGTGGCATTTTTCGTGCCGATATCCCCACCCGAGTATGTATCAACCATCATCTGTCCCTGACTGTCTAAGCCATGGTAGAAGATCTGACATTGTTGCCACTTGGGCAACCCGTGATGTGGAACCTTTCTCATGAGCTCTTTGAAACGCTCCCATGCCTCGTAAAGGGACTCGTCCTCGTCCTGACGAAAGTTCAGAATCTTGGTTCTCAACCGAACAGTTTTCTCTGGAGGGAAGTATTTCTGAAGGAACTTCTCAGCTAATTGATTCCATGTAGTAATAGATCCAGCTGGAAGTGAAAGAAGCCACTCCTTGGCTCCATCCCGTAAAGAAAACGGAAAGAGCCGAAGGCGGATAGCATCCGGTGATGCTTCACGAATCCTAAATGTGGCACAAACCTCTAGAAACCCCGCAATGTGAACACTAGGATCCTCGTGATCCTTGCCATAAAACTGCACCGCATTCTGCAACATCGATATGGTGCCAGCCTTGATCTCGAAATTATTATTGTCAATCATCGGTGCATTGATGCTCACAGGTAAACCATCAAGTGACGGTTTTCCTATTTCGTTCAAAATCTTATTTTCCTCTTCGTCCACCATGTCTACTTGAACCTCGTAGAATGTGTCGTCTCCTCCCGCGTCTACCTCGATCGCCTCGGCTACCAAGCGAAACCGCTCCCGCAGCCTCCGGTGAAGATCACGCTCCGGCTCCGCTGAAGGCTCAACGATATCAGCAACGGGGGTTGAGGACATGCACGACCTGTAGGGAATAAGGAGGAGCACAATGCACAAAATATATACAAAAACAAAAACAACTAGCAAATAATCATTTTTTTTCAAATAGTCAAGCAATGGCAAATAAAACAAGTAGACAAAAACTTTTTACACTTTTCACAATGGCTAAATAAGCAACTCGAATCATTTTCAAGAAGACCGCATCCCCGGCAACGGCGCCAAAAACATGATGTGCGTGAATTAAATATATTTTTAATTGAGTTTTTCTTCACACAAATTTAGTTTTAAAAATGGTTTTTCACCTAGGAACTAACTACACACACAAAGGGCAAGTGTACCCGTCGGGTGGTAATATAGCTAATCGGCAAGAACCGGATATCAATCCGTGGATGCGGTGTCTCGATACTAAACTTTTGCTACTTTAAATCCTTTCCAAATAATTGGGTTGATTTTTCTAACTTAGCATGCAAATAAATAAACTACTAAAATTTCTAACAAAGAACAATATCTAAGAAAGGGTTGCCTAAACTAAGTCTCCACTAACAAACATATGACAACAAGGTGGAATGTTTTGTGATGATGCAAGCTCTAAATTTAACTATGTCCCCAATCAAGGCTTCCTAGTCTATAATTCTTAGGAAAACTAAAAATGAATTAACATTCTAATCACCTAAAAATTATTCTTTTAAGCTCACTTGCTAAGTTGATGTTAATCTTTAATCATGAGTTATTTGTTTGTCAAAACACCTAACTCTACAAATTAGGGAAAACTAATATGAACAACACACTAATCACCCTAACTTGGTTTCAAGTAGTTGGCACTATCAACATGTTCACGATATGAACCACAAGCATGGTCATGCTAGCTAACAATTTTGGCCTAAATCATCAAACTAACAACACAAACTATAGAATCCATATAAACATACTTATGATCTTTCCAAATCTAGATGCAAGAATTCATACATATGCTCAAATAATCATTCAATCACATTAGCAATCACCATTCCTAGTTTCATGCTATGAATCATACTAACAAGTTAACAAGATTCAATAATCATAATCTCTACATGGGCTTTCCAACACAACATGTAAATACTTATGAGCAAACATTCAAGACCAAGAACTTTAAGCATACACATGAACTCCAAGAACAAGATTAAATACCAACATGAAGATTAACAAGAACAATCATCACATCTACTTCCATGTTATCACATATTCATTAGCTTCAACCAAGTTTAGACAACTCAAATGTTTAGCCCATAAGGCTCATGGCTACCAAATCAAGTGCAAAGAAATATAAACTGTTCATAATGTAATAAGCTAACCAAGTTAAAGACAAGATTAAATTGATGCTTGAGTAGATCTTCAAGTGATTAAGTCTTCTTCAAGGCTCCCTCTTGGCTCCAACAAGCTTCCAAGACCAGATTCTTGAGAGAAAAAGTCACCAAAATGCTCCAACTCCCTTCCAAATGAGCTAGAAACTCGTATTTAAGCTGCTGGGAGAATGGCACGACCATGCCACCTTTTGCCACGGTCGTGCTTGGCAAGTGTCAGAGCCACTTTCTTGAATGTTGACCAAGTATGCTACCATTTTGGGAAAAATCGCGCTCAAAAGTTCCCGAGGTGGCACGGCCGTGCTCGGGCATGGTCTGGTCGTGCCAGCCGATAGTGCTCGGCTATGATTGATTCGATCTCGGAAACATGCTGATCTGGTGCTCAATTTGACCTGGCACGGTCGTGCCAGGTTTTGGCACGGTCGTGCTCCCCTTTATTTTGATGGTGCTGGTGCTGGATGCTGGTGCTGATCGAGAGTGCCGACGTTGGAATGGCTGGCACGGTCGTGCGCCTGGGTGGCACAGTCGTGCCGTATCTGGCAGTTTGCTGGAATGTTCCATTTTCGCTCCATTTTGCTCCAAAAGCCTCCGTTTCATCACCTGGCAGAAGCCCGGACCTGTATTTTCACAAACAACTCAAATGAGTACCAAAATCAATGAAAATACATAGAGTTTTCGCACAAACGGGGTGTATTTGACGTTTAAAAGATGTATAAATTCTTATACATCAGTTATGATCTAAATAATATGATCATATTCTACACTAGCATTCATTAACATGCACCACAAATGATTATATATAAGATTCATGAAACCCTAATCAACGCAACATATGATCGTAATTTCTATAGCAAAAACCTATATTCACAGGACTTTTCATCAATCAAACACATATATATAAACATGTATCAATCAGTCAAAGAATCATGCAATCAATTAAACGAAAGTGTAGCTAACCGAGATAGAGGAATAATGGATTGATCGCTAGAGAGGGCTTGGAGAACACAAAGCTGCCGTCACACAGGAGAGGGAACTCTAGGGTTTTCACTTCTGCTAAAAGTGTGCCGAATGAAGCAGTTTCTCGTAATTATAACCACGATGGCATACTGGGCCCTTAATGGGCTTCGGCGAAAGCCTGGGCCGGTGGAACCCATGTTTCGTCGATGAGGGGATGACAAAACCCCAAGGGTTTTTGTCGATTTGATTGGTGACAAAACTCCAAGGTTTCGTGGGACAGGTTTGTGGCGAAACCCTCCTAAATTTCGTCACATGAATACATATAAAACAACACACTACATGTATTACAAATTGTTTAATATTTAACCACATAGCATATTGCAGTAGTTTATAAATCAAATAGCACAGTGCACATATTACAATGAAACGAAATGAATTATGAAGTTGCAGTTGTGAGGAAAGACCTTGAAAACTAGAGTTGTCACATTGACTAATAGGATGAAAAGTTTTGGGTCGCATGTTAGGATGTTCTGGAAGTCCGTCAAGTATGATGAGAAAGAAAAGACAATATACTCAGCGGTACAGAAGAAAGATGAAAATGATTAGGATATTGATGTAGAGGTTAAGTTTACAGTGGCAGATGTTAGGAGAGTATTGGACTTGAGAGATAGTGATGATGACCAATTATCATTCTAGAAAGATTATGCAAGGGTTTATGGTTTAGAATGGGATTTACTGGACACGTAAATGATAAATATCTCAAGTCTAAATTTTGTCGTCCATACAATTTCATGGTTCATTGCGTGGTACAAGCTCTATCTCACAAAAAGGGAGCTTACGACGAGACCTCAGATTACATCATGAATATTATAACATGTTTTGTGCTCAACAGGCCTTACAACATTTCACAAGTGTTGTTTGATCACATGGTGGATAATATCAAGGGTGAGAAATACATTATGAATCCAAGATTCATTCAGATGCTGTTAAATGATCAAGTACCTGATTTGCCGAAGGATCCTGCTGATGAATTAAAGTTGCATCACATGACAAGTGAAACATTGAGTAGATTCATTCAATATAAAGGTCTGAAAGAAGATCAGGAGCCGATAGTTAAGGGGATGATTTGTAAAATCAAAGATCCAAACTATGTCGCACCTGAGAATGATACATGGAGACATGAGAACAGTAATTCTGAAGATGAGACTGAAAGTTTGAGTGAGATGCATGAGAAGAAGCTTAGGAATTGGTTTGTGAAGGATGGAAAGAGGAAGAGAAATCCAAAGATATCACCTAAAGTGGTGACACAGAAGATTATTATAAAGGGTAAAGTAGAAAGGGGGAGTCACAAGAAAAGTTAGATTATTCTTTGTTATATCATATTAATTCTGTTGATGTTTGTTTTGCAGAGCCATCAAAGAAGAAGTCTCCACCAAGACTTGTTGATGAGACAGTGATTCCTCCAGCAGATGTTATTCAAGAAGGTGTTGATCTGATGAAAGAGACACTTGAAGATTTCTTAAAGAAGAATAAAGAAGCTGAAGCTGCTAAAGCTGCGAAGGTTCAAGGCTCAACTGCTGAAAAGGTTGCTGAATCTTCTACAGAGAATGTTGAGGCAGAAAGCTTGAAAGAAAAAGAAGTTGAAGGAGTTGCTCACACGGATTCCAGTGCAACTGTTAGTGATTCCAGAGACACAGAACTAGAAATTGATACTTCAAAGATTGGAGTTGGAAAGATAAAGCTGAAAGTGAAGCCTCAAAAGAAGAAAAAGGATTCTGATGAAGAGGATTCTACTTGCATTCCTACACCTGAAGAGACAAAGAAACTTCGCAAGAAGCGCAAAGCAGTTCAAACAGGAGTTATCCAAGGAATGTGAGAACTAGAAAGAGATCAGCTACAATGCCCAAGATGCAAAGTGGCAAAGCTCCAGAAGTTGAAAATATTCAGACTCCAGAGGTTCAAGCTCAAAGTATTCCAGAGGTTCAAAGCATTGAAAAGCCTGAAGTTGAGAAGAAGAAAGCTCATGAAAGTCCTATCTTTGAGAAAGTTGTAAAGAATGTTGAAGCCGGGAAAGATGATGAAGATGAGGTAGTATTCATGGGTGAAAGAGAATCTACACCAGCTCCACCTCCACCACCAGAAAATCCAACTATTCATATCCAAGACGATCCAAAGAAATCACCTGAAAAGAAAGACATGTCTTCTAGTTTATTTGAAGGTTTTCCAAACATTCATGGTGAATTTACTAATGATATTCTTCCTGAAGGCGATTACGACATGTTTCATGATGGAAAAATCGAGGATCTAACAAAGAAAGTAAGTGTTCTTGAGAAAGAGAAAGCAAAAGTTGAAGCTGAGCTCAAAGCTGTCAAAGCAAAGAATGAAAAATTGAAGAACGCCTACAACAATCATGTTGAAATCATTGATGATTTGAATGACACTCTTGCTGCACAGGTCAAAGTCATTGACACTATTACTTCAGAGTTTAATGAAGTCAATACAAAGTATGAGCTGATGAATGAAACAAACAAGACGCTGCATCAAATGCTTGATAATCTTCATGAGGCATCTTCTAATGAAAACAAGGTGTTATGGCAGGAGATTGAAGCCTTGAGGGCAGATAAAGTGGTTAAAGATGAACAGTGGAATATGTTGTACGCTGTGGTAGAACACAAGCTTGGAATCAATGTCCAAGCTCTGTATAATGAGTTAGAGATTCAAAGGGTCGAAGAAAGAAGAGTTACTAGGGAGAAAGAGTTAGCAAAAGAAGCGACACAGAAAAGGAAAGGGTTGGTAGTTGATACTCAAGAGTTTGCAGGTTCCTCTAGTCACCCTAAAGGTGATGATGTTGAAATGACAGAAACAGAGGTGAATGTTGAAGAAGAACATATGGAAGTTGATCCAGAACAAGTCTTTGTCCTCGTCGGTGAAGCATTCTCTCGACCTTATAGTTTGAAAGATGTTATTCGGTTAGTGAAAGTTGAACAACGGAAAGGGAAGGTGAGAGAAGCTGATATGAAATTACTATGTTATAAAGAAGAGAACACCCTGATCAGGTATTCCTAACTCATCCCAAAGTATTTTATTTACATTCTGCATTTGAGGGGGAGTTAGAGGTACCAAGGACCAGATAAGAGATGTTAGAGGAATTAGGGATATATGACGGTAATCTAAAGTTTGATATAGAAGATGAGATTCCATCGTCGCCAGAAAGAGAATATGAGTTTAAGTTTGCAAATGAAGCAGATAATTTTGATAATGTTGAGATTGAAGAGGATTCTGATATATCTGAAGAAGATACACCCTTTCATTACTCTGGTGTTGATGATACGTTTCCAACGTTTGCTGAAAAGTTCAAGTCACAAAATGAAGATGAATTACGTAGGAAAGTGGTGGAAAAGATAAGTACTGAAGGTATTCCAGAGACAGTTCCACAGGAAACACTGTTAGAAGGAAGAAAGAACTGGTTCAAGGTTATGCCTAAGGAGAGGAAGTATAAGAGACCACTGTAGTATTTCACGGATCATCCAGATAAATCTCTGGGTGACATTCTATCTTGGGGTTATCTTGAGGATTTGCAAATGTATGCTATAAGAAGGGAACAAGGGTACAGTATTACGAGTTCTTATTAGACATAAAGACACTCCCGTGGTGGGATGTGGAAGAGTTGGTGCAGACTAAAAACATTAAACAGTTCTATTATGGTCCAGACGTGAAAATACATGACCAAAAGCTGTGGAATTACATAAAGCACCAGGCAAAGAACAAGTTCCCTGATTGGAAGCCGCAATTTCCAAAAAAAGTCATAAAGTTTGATCCAGTGACAAAAGATAAAGACATTACTCTAAAGATAAAGTCTCCAAGATGTCTAAAGAATATTCCACTGCGTGCGATGGAACAAGACTTTTATGAAGACTTCCAAGGTTGGATGTACAATCAAAGCACGGAAGAAGCGGTTATCTTGTTGTTTGATAAGAAGACGGGTGAAGCAAGGAGGATCAATGTGTTGGATCCTATGTGGTTGGTGAATTGTTCGAAAAAAGATATTGAGTGCTTATGTTTCAACAAGATTGTGTATGATGCTCCTGACAAAGCTCAAGCACAACAGTATCAAAAGATGGCGAACTTATGCTTTGTAAAGGATATCAATTCAGGGAGATATTGGCAGACTAAGTTCAGAGACTTAGAGTTGGAGGACTTCTTGAAGAAAGAGAAGCGTAGTGAAAAATTCAGAAAGATAGCTGAGAGAGCTGCAGTTGTGGGAAGAAGAAACTAATGTGGCCTCCACCAACATACCAAACGCTAATCGAATCTGAGGATAAGAAAATCCCAAGGTGAGATAGAAAGAAAAATGGAGATCTTGCGTATAGAAAATATTGGAATAAAATTGGAAGGCCTCTCAGACGGAAAATGTTAGCTGGACAAGCAGAGGCCAGAAGACAGAAAGCTAAGGCTAAAAGACGCAGCAGGAAGGTGGATTAAAGACTATGCAGGAAGGAAGACTACAGCTACATCCAAGGGGGGAGTCTGTTAGTGCATTATGTCTGTAGCTTCCGCCTGTATCGAGTCTATGTATTTTGCCCTGTATATGTGGTTGTATATTTGTATATGTATGTATTTTGTATCTAGACAAAACAGGGAACAAAATGTTAACTGTCAGAACTCATCCGAACGGATGACATGTATCATCCGGACGGATGGCCATCCGATCGGATGACACCAACACCTCCATGGTTTGCCTATAAATAGTGGAGTAGGGTCATTTGTCTAGAACTTTTTGTCTGATTATCATAGCGAAGCTCTGTCCAGTTTGCGTACGGATCTGTTGTACTTTCATATTCTCTTAATGAAATTGGACTGCTAAGCATTGATATCGTCGTTGGTGATTCTCTGACGATGCCGAGGGATTCCGCACCTCGTCATTGATCGATTCTACAACGTTCCTCTACTAGAACCGTTCCTGCGTTGCACTCACATAATCCGTAAGTCTTTAAAGTCTACCTCTATAGAAAATATACGCTTTTAATGTTTTATGCATACTTTGATTACTGCATTAGCTTAATGGAGAATTTATAACAAAAGAAACATATATCACTTAAAAAATTAACTTACATGAATGCAATCCTTAATGCAAGGATTTAAATTAAATTACTTACCATAGTAGGTGATAAACAATATGTAACCTTCTATCTTAAAAAGGTAGAATTAGATAGCATGAGGACGTAACAAAGTAATATATCGACAGATGCTTACAATACATTTTCCGGTGTGCTATGAAAACACATACCTTATATTAAGGCAAAACAATAATCATTTAAAAAAATATTGTTTTAGTAAATGGGATTCTCTATGTAGTCATTATTAGACGCCGCTCTTTATTTTCTAGCGTCTTTCATATTTTATTGACCTGAAAGTGGGTTCCTAATAACTACACAATTATCATATCTTAAACGTTCTTAAAGGGATGTATGACCAAGGCTATCATGGGTTTTCACTTCTTCAATGGTCATTGTAAAAGTTTGTGAAATCTTTGGAGTATTGTATTTATTGGATATTGTATAATGTACTTCTATACATTCCGATTCTTGCAAAATGTACCGAAAAAATAAGATTGCAGACCCTGTGGTGACAAAAAAAAACAATTTTTCCTGAAGTCAGACGCGTGAGTGAATAATAATAATAAATTAGATGGTATTCTCTATCCTATTTCTATAACAAAATTTGATGGTATTATAACACCGATCTGGTTCTCAATAAAACCCTAGGCTCATAACGCTAAACGAAATACGGCTAAACGAAATCTACCACCACATTTTAAAAACAAATCTAGATTGAATTCTAGCTATTCGTCGCATTTACGCTTAAATGAAAGACTACCGTAGAATTTTTTTTAAAATTTAATATCATGTGTGTTACATGACTACAATATTATTTATATTTATAATTGTATTTGAGATTAATTCATTTACCAACAAAACAATTACCCAAGCAAACAATAAAACTAATTGAATTAAGAAGAGTGCATTTAATAATAAAGATATGTGTATATACCTAATTTTAGTGCATTAAATAATAAAGATATCATTTTATACTGTGACGACGATTATAAATATCTTTGATATGCATATATTTTGAACCATGCCATCTTATTCTCTACAACATAGCTATTGAAATGTAATTTTCTACTTAAGATGTTTTTGTAACATTCTTTGAAAAGTAGATGGGTTAGTTCTTTATGCAAGAGAAATTTCTACAACATGTTGCTTTTCATAGGGTTCCATTATTTATTCAAGTAAATCTTGGTGCTTTCATAAAGCTTTGATGGTACACTATGAACAATCAACATGTTATGGAAAATTTCATCTTTTATATTTCAGGGCGAAAAGGTATTTATCGGTAAGGATATGTAAAAAAAATTGATATATTCTTATCACAATTGCTACAAATTATGTAACACATTGTTTCTTTACTATATTTGACAAGAACGAAAATTTAGTTTTCGAATTACACACATGATAACTTTAATATATACCCACAAGTTTGTTAGTGATTGTTGTAAAACCAACGGTTTGAGAACAAGCTACATGCATAATTGTACATTTTTTGTGTTTTTCCTAACCACACACATCACTAAATTTGTTTTATTGATTTAAATTATGCTATTTTAGTAACATAATGTAATAAAATAAATTTTAACTATAAGCATTATGTTTTTTAAATTTCATTTAGTAATTTTGAGTTTGATTTAATTTTATACAGGTTTTTTTGGCATTTTGAAAAGCTTTGTTGGGAAGATTTTTCTTTTACATAATATAAGAAAGTGTTTAATTGTGTCTAACAACTCTTTTTTACTACCATATTTTGTTAAAATATTTCCTCCAATTTGTATATCTGGAATGGTCATACGTAATTTTATGATTATCAACATTAGATCTATTAATATTTAATTAACTCTACTTTATTTTTAAAAACATGACTAAAAAACAAGAAATAAGATGGCTTTTAAGCGTCGTATAAACAAATTTTTATTGTGTAAGTCTTTAAAGTCTACCTCTATAAAAAATATACGTTTTTAATGTTTTATGCATACTTTGATTACTGCATTAACTTAATGGAGAATTTATAACAAAAGAAACATAGATCATTTAAAAAAATAACTTACATGAATGCAATCCTTAATGCAAGGATTTGAATTAAATTACTTACCATAGTATGTGATAAACAATATGTAACCTTCTATCTTAAAAAGGTAGAATTAGATAGCATGAGGACGTAACAAAGTAATATATCGACAGATGCTTACAATACATTTTCTGGTGTGCTATGAAAACACATACCTTATATTAAGGCAAAACAATAATCATTTAAAAAATATATTGTTTTAGTAAATAGGATTCTCTATGTAGTCATTATTAGACGCTGCTATTTATTTTCTGGTGTCTTTCATATTTTATTGACTGGAAATTATGTTCCTAATAACTACACAATTATCATATCTTAAACGTTCTTAAAGGAATGTATGGCCAAGGTTATCATGGGTTTCCACTTGCTTCAACGGTCATTGTAAAAGTTTGTGAAATCTTTGGAGTATTATATTTATTGGATATTGTATATTGTATTTCTGTACATTCTGATTCATGCAAAATGTACCGAAAAAATAAGATTGCAGAACCTGTGGTGACTAAAAACACTATTTTTACAGAAGTAAAGATGCGTGTGTGAATAATAATAATAAATTAGATGGTATTCTCTACCCTATTTCTATAACAAAATTTGATGGTGTTATAACACCGATCTGGTTCTCAATAAAACCCTAGGCTCATAACGCAAAACGAAATACGGCTAAACCAAATCTACCACCATATTTTAAAAACAAATCTAGATGGAATTCTAGCTATTCGTCGCATTTACGCTTAAATGAAAGATTGTCGTAGAATTTTTTAAAATTTTGATATCATGTGTGTTACATAACTACAATATTATTTATATTTATTATTGTATTTGAGATTAAATCATTTACCAACAAAACAATTACCTAAGCAAACAATAAATCTAATTGAATTAAGAAGAGTGCATTTAATAATAAAGATATGTTTATATATAAAAAGTTTAATATAATTTTAGTGCATTAAATAACAAAGATATCATTTTATACTGTGATGACGACTTTAAATATCTTTGATTTGCATATATTTTGAACCATACCATCTTATTCTCTAGAACATAGCTATTGAAATGTAATTTTCTACTTATGATGTTTTTGTAACATTCTTAGAAAAGTAGATGGGTTAGTTCTTTATGCAAGAGAAATTTCTACAACATGTTGCTTTTCATAGGTTTCCATTATTTATTCAATTAAATCTTGGTGCTTTCTTAAAGCTTTGATGGTACACTATGAACAATCAACATGTTATGGAAAATTTCATCTTTTATATTTGAGGGCGAAAGCGTATTTATCGGTTAGGATACATAAAAAAATTGGTATATTTTTCTCACAGTTGCTACAAATTATATAACACATTATTTCTTTACTATATTTAACAAGAACGAAAATTTAGTTTTTGAATTACACACATGCTAACTTTAATACCCACAAGTTTGTTAGTGATTGTTGTAAAACAAACGGTTTAAGAACAAGCTACGTACATAAAGGTACATTTTTTTTTGTTTTTCCTAACCACACACACATCACTAAATTTGTTTTATTGATTTAAATTATGCTATTTTAGTAATATAATGTAATAAAATAAATTTTAACTATAAGCATTATGTTTTCTAATTTCAGTTAGTAATTTGGAGTTTGATTTGATTTTTTACAGGTTTTTTGGCTTTTTGATAAGCTTTGTTGAGAAGATTTTTCTTTTACATAATATAAGAAAGTGTTTAATGGTTTCTAACAACTCTTTATGATTACCATATTTTGTTAAAATATTTCCTCCAATTTGTATATCTGGAATGGTCATAAATAATTTTATGATTATCAACATTAGATACACTAATATTTAATTAACTCTACTTTATTATTAAAAACATGACTAAAACACAAGAAATAAGATGGCTTTTAAGCGACGTATAAACAAATTTTTAATCCATAAGTCTTTAAAGTCTACCTCTATAAAAAATATTCGCTTTTAATGTTTTATGCATACTTTGATTACTGCATTAACTTAATGGAGAATTTATAACAACACAAACATAGATCATTTAAAAAAATAACTTACATGAATGCAATCGTTAATGCAAGGATTTAAATTAAATTACATACCATAGTAGGTGATAAACAATATGTAACCTTCTATCTTAAACAGGTAGCATTAGATAGCATGAGGACTTAACAAAGTAATATATCGACAGATGCTTACAATACATTTTCCGGTGTGCTATGAAAACACATACCTTATATTAAGGCAAAACAATAATCATTTAAAAAAATATATTGTTTTAGTAAATGTGATTCTCTATTTAGTCATTATCAGACGCCGCTATATTTATTTTCTTACATCTCTCATATTTTATTGACTGGAAAGTGTGTTCCTAATAACTATACAATTATCATATCTTAAACATTCTTAAAAGGGATGTATGGTGAAGGCTATAATGGGTTTCCACTTGCTTCAACGGTCATTGTAAAAGTTTGTGAAATCCTTGGAATATTGTATATTGTATTTCTGTACATTCCGATTCTTGCACAATGTACCGAAAAAAATAAGATTCCAGACCTTGTGGTAACTAAAAAACACTATTCTTACAGATGTAAAGACGTGTGTGAGAATAATAATAATAATAAATTAGATGGTATTCTCTACCCTATTTCTATAACAAAATTTTATGGTATTATAACCCCCATTCTTGTTCTCAATAAATCCCTAGGCTCATAACGCTAAACGAAATACGGCTAAACCAAATCTACCACCATATTTTAAAAACAAATTTAGATGGAATTCTAGCTTTTCATCGCATTTACCCTTTAAAATTTGATATCCTGTGTATTACATATTTACCAACAAAACAATTTGTCACACCCTCAAATTCCACATGCGGAGTACTACCGCGAGGCGTGTGACTGACCCGGATCCAGCCACCAATCATATTGAACAGTTATAATAATAGTAAAACATTTTCACCAAATCAATACGATTAGTGACAAATTAAAGTTTAAGTCCAATGTTTCTAAATCCAAAACTGTTCAAGTAGGTAGTGGAAACATAAGTTAAATAATTCAAACAAAAATTCATAGTTTAAGATTATTAAAGAACCCAACACACGGGTTAAGATTGTGACAACTTGGATTTCCAAGGTTCATTTGTGGGTATCATTTCTACTTATAGTCCATTATACGTTGTAACTATATATTCGTTATGAAAATTCAATGAAAGTGTTTGTTATGTTTTGATTGTTTTACATGTTAGTTAATCGCACAGTATGTCGTGTCGCACACCCTCACACAGGTCGCACACTTCCCTTATTGCATGGGCTTTTATAAGCCCAATCCCCCTTTCGAATCTAAACCCGAGCCCAGCATGGTTCGGCCCACTTGTTCCAGACACATACATAAACATAAACATGTTGTGTATGGTTCTCATTATTTTGCTAGCACAAGTAGCAAACCCTAGTATTCTTCCTCTCCTCCCTCAAGTTCGACGGCAGCCCCTTTGGTCGAAGTCCTCCTTCTTCATGCAAGCATCATAATCTTAGTCTTAGCACACCCTCTACAACCTTCCGGTTAGTATAAACATGTTTGCTTTAATTCTTTATTGATTGTCCGTATCTATGTGCAACTTGTTGAGTTATTAGCAATGATGATCATAAGTTTTGTATGATTTAAGGATTATGTTAGAAGCATGTGATAATGATACCATGATCGATGTCGGTGTCAATGTTAATCGTTTCCGATGATATGAATCAGAAATCAATTGTTCGTGATTTAGGATGCTACGTAAACCAGCATGTTAATGATTTACAGTGATTAAGTGAATGATTATAATCATTAGTAGGGTTAGATGATATAATGCATGCTGAATTAACTATGTTGCTTGATCCGATTCGATTTGCTAATGATGTCGATGGCTGCTAGAATGTCAATTAGGGTTCATGTGAAACCTTGGAAAGTTGTTAAAATTCTATTAAAATTGGAATGCAAACTGCTTAGATTGTGTAACTGATATAATGATTGTAACTGATTTCCATAATTTAAGGGATGAACAACTGAAAATGGAAGTGGTTCCGACTCGAGACCTCGGTGGTTTCGACTCATCACTCGAAATCATGTAAACAACAGGACTTGAGAACAGAGGTTGCGAGTCGAAACTGGTCTGTTTCGACTCGGGAACTGGCTCGAAACCTTGCATGTCTCGAGAATTGAACTCATCACTCGAGATAACCGGTTGTGACTCGAGACTTCAGAGGTTGCGACTCGAGACCTCATGGTCTCGACTGATTGTCACACTTGGAACAAAACTTGAACTATTATTTGGGCTGAACATTGTTTGTTGGGCCACGAATGTACAGTGGGCCGCATACTTGAAACAAACCGTGCATTGTCTGGGCTTTGTGTTTATTTTATTGGGTTATACATTGTAAACTGATATTCTATGTGTTTAAGTGACAGTAAACTGTATGCGATATCGAACTGTTATGTTACACGTGTTGCGTGACAACAATGTGTGTATTTCTTGAGTACGAAACGGATTGTCATTCGTAACCACATTAGGATTTGGTTGACCAACTTGGAACACATAACTTAACTAACTGAGCAAATCCCAAGTGAGTTCACTACTCTCTTTACAAGCATGTGTTTAGTGGGGATAAACGAACAAACATTTCATCCCTGTAGGGGATACTTTACAAACCTATATCCTTGTAGGGGGTATGAGGCAGATTTCAGTTAATGTTGATGTTGGATAATACACTCACTTCTATCACTCAAGTCCCATCTTACTACTGAACTAGTTACCTGTAGGGCAACAGGGTTATTAGTTGATACCGCTATTAGGTTTGGCACCCTCACGACGTACCTGGATAGGACGGGCGTGAACTAATGACCTTAACCACATGACCAATGTTTGATAGGGCATTGGGGAAGGGCAAACAACTGCCGTCTTGCAGTATCGAGTTATTATCAACATGACTTAAAACAAACACTTGGTAACAAACGTTTAACAAAACTGTGAACTTGCCAGCTTTATGTTGATACAATTTTTATGCATGCTTGCAGGCCGATAGGTACACTGACATGGAACTTGCTATCTGGGAAGCTGGAGTGGTCGTGGGTCGGGAAAACGGGATAGACACTTGAAGTTGGAATGTTTTCTAAACACTTTACGTTAAACTTATTGAATATTATTTAATGCTTCCGCTGAACATGTTTTATTTTCAAAAGTGATGTTTGAATTATACTATTCTCTTTTAATGGAAATTTCTATTTTTATTTATGGTTCAATGTGATTAGTGGCTAGATCCTGGTACGTCACACGCCTCGTGGGTGTTCCTGTTGGTGGTATATTTTTTTTAGGGGGGGGGGGTGTGACAAAGACGTCCACTACACATCCCCAAGCTGCGAGCTCCTAAGTCACTGAGTACCTGCAAAGCATTTAGTAGGGTGTCAACATAAAGTTGACGAGTTCACGAGTTTGTCCAGTTTTAATTCCAAAAACTTGTTTAAGTAGTTAAATTACTCATTTATACCATGCCATGGGGAGCTACCCCATATGTAAGCTACTAAACTCCATAAGCATACCGAAACTATCGCACTTAAGTTGTTGTTGCCCCTTTTTTCAATGTCTATCATCATTGACGGTTGCCGAGGACTATTAGTTCACGCCTGTCCACTAAAGGCACGATGTGAGGTTAGTGAGACCTAAATAGCACTATTTAACTAATATCCCGTTCGCCTAGCCCCGACGACTAATCGGTATGGTAAAGTAGGGACTTGTGTTTATTACACTTGTTGCATCTAATATAAATAGTAATTAACTGAGCGTCCCACGCAAGGGGAGAAAAGTATGTTGGTACCCCACATAAGGAGGTAGCGTTGTTTGTATCCCACACAAGGAGATAGTGTTGTTCGTTCCGTTTCCCAACCACCGGGTACGCATGCTTTTAGAAAAGTTGTGAACTCACCTCGGTTTGCTCGGCAGACAGTTTACTTGGTCAAGTTTGTTTGTCAACCACGTCCTATTATGGTTACCAGTATAGGTCAGGTTTGGGTACAACTAATTCACGTATATCCTACACGCATCAAACACATATTGATATACGTCAAATTGCACATGTTTTTATCCCATTGGTATTGGATGGCGGGGGTGCGAATGGCTTGTGTGACAACTGTGTTCTGTAATCATCGTATAATGTAAAACTATGTCCGTTATCAATAAAACAATGTGTTTTGGTGTTATTATATGTGCAATTTTGTTTGATGATTTTACAATTCGATTCGATTCCGATTTCAAGCTTTAAATCACTTTCTGGAAGGTTATACGCAAACTGGTGCATAAACGCAGTCAGTTTAACGCGACGTACACTTCGGAGCTGTGACGCAAGCTAAACATACCCTAAATATCCTTTACATAACTTAGAAATAAGTTTTGAAGGATTCGGTATGGCAAAAACATGTTTATTTGGACTAATGAGCTAATTACGCCAACACTGCGAAACGAACGTTGGTGACCGCCCGGATAATATTTGAATCCCGAAAATATTCTGTTATGATTAAAATTTTTATTTTAATCAGGTCCATGTTGAAAAATAAATTAAAACGCCTAAAAACGTCATTTTTCAAGTTTAAGCGCGTACCGTGTGTTTCTGCGCGACACAGTGCTTCTACAGCAAAGCGCAGACAACGCAGCCAAATCTCGGCAACTGAAATTTATTTCAGTAATATTTTGGCAGGTTTATTTTTATAAAATAATAAAAATAATTTAGAACGCCTTAAATTGGGATTTAAACGCTAAATAAAATACCCGGTACCCAGTTAAATACCCGTTTTAGCCTGCATATGGCATATTTATATAAAAACTTACACTTGGATCCCCTCCCCCCCCCCATCTAATTTTCGGTTCAAGTATCATGGGGACCCACCAAATATTTGATGTATCTTGCAAAATATCATATTAGAACTTTGTGGACAAGTGTCACACATGCCTTCACTTCCATACCTTGGAAATCTCTACATAATCCCACAAGATCACTCAACCTCTTACAACGCTCAAACTCCCTCATTCTCTCTCATCCCAAACCGTCCCCTCCCTCCTCTCTCCATCTTCATCCCTTGCAACTTTGTTCATCAAGATTCAAGTTCCCTTTCAACAATATTTCAAGTACTTGTGAAGAATCAAAGGTGTTTCCAAGTGTTGTCAAGTGATTACAAGCTTCCTATCATCAAAATCTCATCTTACAACCTACTTGAATCTTGAAGGTATAACATTATGTTTAAATCATACTTTTGATTCTTGGTTGTTCTTGATGATTGAAGTTTCTCTTGAATCTTGGGATTTTCACTAAACTTGAAATCTAAATGAAATGGGTCTTGAAATAATTAAAAATGGTGATGTATATATGTATGTATAAACCGTACATATATATGTGTGTGTATGAGTCTTGAAGTTTGTTATCTTGTTAAGTACTTGTTTATGTTGTTACATGTTCTTGAAGGATGGAAAAAATGCAAGTATTTGGTGATTTATGAATGATATGTTAAATTTAAATTACATCAGCAAATACATCTGAATATATATCATATTTTATGCATCTAAACCCATATAAAAAGATGATGAAATGTTAGTGTGCTTTAGGCACTTGTACATGTGAAAATATGATGATGTAAAGCTCAAGAAGTGATGAAAAATGGTTAAATGACAAAAACTGTTTTAGATCTGCTTATAAAAACAAAAATAACATTTATTTGATGTATTATAATGGCATGAAACTTTGACATAGGATTGATAGCTTTGCATGTTGTAAATATAGCTTAAAAAGTGGTAAAATATGTGAAAATTGCATGATTTATGTGCTTTGTTTAAGACCTGCACTATCATGAGTATAACCATTATTTTATTCTGTAAATAACATGGGTTGTGTTAAAATTTCAAGTCGTTTCTATTTGGGATGGTTCGGGTAACATTTGATGCAAAACTATGCGGTAAAACGGTCAAAAATCGCCTTTTCGGAGGACTTTTACAAAACTGTTTTAGATCAGTAACCAAACTAACATTTCTGATATAAAAAAAGTATTTTAACTTATAATAAGGTTACTTGGTGTTTGGTTAGTCATATGTGACTTCCGACGCCCAAAAATGTCACCCGAATCGCTAAAAGAAGTGTTTTTCGACATACACTAGAATGGGTTGTTCATGGGTTATTTTATGTGTTACAATGTGCTATGTGTTTTACAATATGTGTATAGTAATGTGTTAGTGTTGACAAGGTTATAAGTATTACGCTCGAGTACATATATACAAATACACCAAAATAATAAAAAATAATAACTTTTCGAGAAATCTCAAGGTTATGTGAAAATTCTAAGTATCGGAGAAACTTCGGTATTTTTATGGGTTTTTGATTATTAAATCATTCTTATTTAATTTAGGACGAATAAATTGAGGGATTGTGGTAACGTATAAAAACGCACCCAAAGGTGAGTACATAGATCCCCTCTTTTTACTGTTTTCGATTGTTTTGGGGTGATTCATATGTATCAAAACGATTTCAATATTCTAACGATGGTTTCAAAACGATTGAGATGGTTTATACAAAACTAATAATGATTTCGATAATGTGAACGAACTTGTTGGTGGTAGTTACATAACAAATGACATTCATTAGCATTGATCAAGCCGACCAATATTAGGTTATGGTACCATAGGATCCGACAAATCCCGTTATCAGACCGGACCCATGGTTATGTGTGGGTTAGGTGGGTAACGACTGAATCTGATGATTGTTAACTTACCCTTTGGAGGTTCGTTAATGCAAGAACGAGTTGAACGATGGACGAGTCACAAAGGTTTGAATGTTATTAGCGAGACGACCAAAAGTAGTTTTCACAATTAAAACTAGAACGATTGGAACCAGAATGATATTAAACGATTGAACGATTATGAATGATTTAAACAAATGAACGAGGTTCTATAACGAGAACGAGTTAAACGATGTTTACGAAACTATATAAACCATACGAGTTTTATTACGAGAACGATTTATGATTTGGTTTACATAAACAAATGTTTTGGGTTAAGATTCATGGCATCGAGGTTTATAAATTATAGCCAATCTGTTTTGACTTGGTTATTTATTTACAATACAAACATTTTACAAAACAAGGTTTTCTAATATCAATTAACAAAGTTGTACAAGTTGTTTCAACATACAAACGAGCCATGAATCTGATACTCACACAAAAACTATGTACTCGCCAGCATTTCTTTGCAGACTTTGTTTTTACATATGTTTCAGGTGAAGTTGCTTAGTGTTGATTGCTAATAGGATGCTTGCTCACTTAGGACTGGACGAGGCTTTAGTGATTTAATAAAAATGATAAACCATGTTTGATTTGCTTGTTTAACTTTAAGACAATGTTTAATATTCAATAAAACGAAACTCTTTGTATCCATGGTTTGAAACAATAATTCTGTTGCAACACTCCCCGACGTTTCCGCCATGATTTGTTGTTTTACGTGGTCGGGGTGTGACAGCTTGATCCCTCATATGTAAACTACTATTAATACATTAAACCGGCTACTTGGGATTGTATCCCTGCTGACTCAAACCACTTAGCCGAGGGTAACGTCACCTTCAAAATAGAGGCCTACCACTTTTCGCATTAATAACTTAATTAATTATCTTTCAATATTCCGACCCTTTGGGATTGTATCCTTGCTGACTCAAACCACTGGGTTGAGGGTAACGTCACCTTCAAAAGAGGGGCCTACTACTTTAACTAAGATAATATCTTAAAAAGTGCAAAAGTGCGGAAATCATCAAAGGATAAATTAAAGGCGAGTCGGATCCAAGTGATTCATCTTGTTTATCTGTTTTTATTTTATTTTTATTTCTGCATTTTTAGTTTTTATTTTTCACGCTTAAATCTTTTCTCAAAAAACATTTTAGTTTGATTAGACGTCGAGGATAAACCGGTACTAAAAGCTCATGTGACCTTGGACGACCTCGGTATCTTACCAATGCTATACTACGCTCACGATGGGTGCACTTGCCCAAGTGTGTGTTTAGTGTTAGTAGAATATCGTGTTTTATAAATTTAAAACTTGTCTAATGCGTAAAATGGGCTTAAAATATCAATAAAATCATAACACACCTAACGCACACCAAGTTTTTGGCGCCGTTGCCGGGGACACAAGGATTTTAAGAAAGCTTAAAATCGATGGCCTAATCATTTTTCAAAACCTTCTTAAAACTGCGCGCACATTTTTTCATTTATAGGAAATTTTTTCATTACAGTAGTTTGGACATAGGGCCGTGCTCACTGAACACGCCCTCGTGCTGCATAAAATTAACAAACTCCCAGATACAGAGTCTCAACACGGGGCTTTGTTTGCTGAACACACCCCCGTGTTAAACAAAACCAGTTGCATTTTTCAAAACGCCTAGATACAGGATCTGACCACGGGCCGTGCTCATTAAACACGGGGCCGTGGTGAGCCTCTGTTTTCTTTTTTATTTTTGTTTTCTGGTCCCGAGACTCTTTTGTGGTCTGCTGAGTGATTCTTAAGGATCAATACTCAGGAGGTTACAACTACCACTATGAAGAGGATGATTATGAAGAAGAGTATTGTACCATTTGTGGTAAGCCTCATTCGGTACAATATTGTGACCTCTTTGAACCATCACTTCGTACACATACCATGAGGAGCCCAGGTACGAACCAACATCTTCATAAACACACTATGAAGAGCCAAGGTATGAACCTTCTCCCTCATATCCGTATCTTGAAGAACCAAGGTATGAGCCTTCATACTCATATTTTGAAGAACCAAGATATGAATCAACTCCTTCATACACTTACTATGAGGAACAATGGTGTAAACAACCCACCTCATATGGGTATTATGAAGAAACAAGTTATGACCCTAATCCATCATATACTTACAATGAGGAACAATGGTGTGAACCATCTACCTCATATGAGTATTATGAGGAGCCAAGGATTGAACTTCCGAACTCAAGCTTTGAGGATCCTATTCCGCTGACTTTGACGAACCACCAACTATCCTCCCCGTAGCCGAAAGAATAATAGAACACCTCAAAACTATCAAACGCTACATTAAAGAAGCCCGCGCAAGGGAAGAGAAATCCCGCGCGAGGGAAGAGGTAATTTGTACTAAAGAAGTGATAGTAGAAGAGATAAAAATGGAAGAACAAGTAAGTGAAAAACCGACGCATGAACTAAACAACGAAAAAGGTAAGTCCGACAACGTTAAAATTTAAAAAGAGTCTAATTTTCAAGAAATTAATCTCTTGTCACCTTCTTTCGAAAACCATTGTTTGGTACCTACTCAAGCTAAGTTTTTAAAAGAGTTAAACACTTACACTAAAATTGACGAAACGGTAAGCATAAAGTTAATAAATGATCAAACTACGCTAATAAAAGATAACCCATTTGAAATTAACATTACACCGGTTCCATATTTTTTCAAAATTCCTTTATTAGTAATATTACAATTGATAAAGATATATCTTTGTGTTAATATAATGCCAAACTACATTTTTGAAAAATTAAGTATTGATGATTTTTCTCCACTTCAAATACCCATGTTTCTTTCTAATCGGAAAATAATAAAATCTATGAGAGTAGTTGAAGATGTGTTAGTCCAAACAAATTAAACAGTAGTCCCAACCAACTTTGTCATCCTTGATGACGCTCCACTTGTGTTGGGACAACCTTTGGTGAAAACCCACAAATCTTTGATTAATCGGAAGCAAAACAGCTTACCCATTCAATTAGGGGCCTTCAAAAGAAGTGTCGATCTTGAACGATCAATGAAATATCCAATCGGCAATGATGACCCCCTAATTGAACATGAAGATGAACCACCCGATACGGAAAAAGAACTCGACCACTTTGTTGAAGAAGAGGTGGCCATTGAACAAACTTTTTTGGTTCTTAACCAAAATAAGCAACCAAATAAGGAGTATCCTAAAGACCCACCACTTGAGCTCAAAGAACTCCCAAAAAGTTTGGAATATGCTTTTCTCGACAAGGATGGTAAGCTACCTGTAATTATTTCGTCAAAATTAACTAGTGTAGAAAAAGAAAAATTAATCACACTTTTGAAAAAACACAAAAACGCGATCGCTTGGAAGCTTGTAGATATTAAAGGAATAAGCCCTTCCATGTGCACGCACAAAATTTTAATGAACGATGACTATAAATTGGTAATACAACCACAACGTAGAGTAAATCCAAACGTCCAAGAGGTGGTTAAAAATGAAGTCATCAAATTACTTGACGCCGGACTTATCTATCCGATTTCCGATAGTCCTTGGGTAAGTCCCGTCCAAGTAGTTCCTAAGAAAGGAGGTATGACGGTGGTCACTAATGAAAAAAATGAATTAATACCAATAAGAATCGTCACCGAATGGAGAGTTTGTATAGATTATCGTCGATTAAATAAGGCTACAAGGAAAGATCATTTTCCTTTACCTTTTATTGATCAAATGTTAGAAAGATTTTCCGGTCACAAAATTTATTGTTTTTTAGATGGTTTTTCAGGTTACTTTCAGATACCGATAGCTCCCGAAGACCAAGAAAAGACAACATTCACATGTCCCTACGGAACTTTTGCTTATCGACGCATGCCTTTTGGTCTATGTAATGCCCCCGCAACCTTTCAACGTTGCATGGTGGCTATCTTCCATGATATGATAGAAAAGACTATGGAAGTCTTCATGGACGACTTTTCTATCTTTGGAGATTCATATGACCAATGCCTCGATAACCTTGAACGAATGCTATCCCGATGTGAGGAAACTAACCTTACCCTTAATTGAGAATAATGCCATTTCATGGTAACAGAGGGAATAGTACCTGGTCATAAAATCTCAAGCGAAGGAATGGAGGTTGATCGTGCTAAAATAGACACCATTTCCTGATTGCCACCTCCATCCTCTGTTAGAGCCATCAGAAGTTTCTTAGGGCATGCCAGATTTTATAGATGATTTATCAAATACTTTTCTAAAATCTCAAGACCTTTAACAAAATTACTTGAAAAAGATGCTCCTTTCATCTTTGACAAGGATTGCAACCAAGCATTTCTAGCACTAAAAGAAATGCTAGTCAATGCACCTATCATGATAGCGCCTGATTGGAAATTACCTTTCGAAATCATGTGTGATGCAAGTGACTTTGCAGTTGGAGCTGTCTTGGGACAAAGAAAAGATAAATATTTTCACCCAATATATTACACTAGTAAATCACATAACGATGCACAAGAAAATTACACAACAACTGAAAAAGAATTACTAGCTGTAGTATTTGCTTTTGATAAATTTCGTTCTTATCTTGTTCTTTCTAAAATGATACTTTATACAGACCATGAAACCATTCATTATCTCTTTAAGAAACAGGATGCCAAACCACGTTTAATCAGATGGATTCTACTCCTCCAAAAATTTGACATTGAAATAAAAGATAAAAGAGGAGTAGAAAACACCGTTGCAGATCATCTATCCCGCTTAGAAGATCCAACTTTGGAGGCAACTAGGGACGAGCTCATCAATGAAAAATTCCCAACGGAGTCCATAGAAATGTGGAATACCGAGAAGAGCCATGGTACGCCGACTATGCCAACTACTTAGCTAGTGGAATAGTCGCAAAAGGATGGTCGCATCATCAAAGAAAAAAGTTCTGTGCCGATGTAAAGCATTATTTTTTGGAAGATCCTTATCTTTTCAAAATTTGTGCCGACCAACTTATCTGACGATGCGTACATGGTAGTGAAGCAAGAAAAATTATCCGCCATTGTCATGAAGGTCCATACGAAGAACACCATGGTGCCGCTAGTACCGCACGAAAGGTATTTGATTCAGGATTATATTGGCCAACTATTTACAAAGACTCCCAAAGTCTTATCAAGACTTATGATGCATGCCAACGATCAGATAATATTTCTTCCAAAAACGAAATGCCATAAAATGGAATTCTTGTTTGTGAATTTTTTTATGTGTGGGGACTCGACTTTATGGGACCTTTCCCACCGTCAAAAGGAAATAAATATATACTTGTGGCAGTGGATTACTTGTCAAAATGGGCCGAAGCCGAAGCTCTTCCAACAAATGATGGAAGAGTGGTGGTAAGATTCCTGAAACGATTATTTTCTCGTTTTGGAACTCCAAAAGCATTAATAATTGAAAAGGGTACCCATTTTTGTAACCATCAACTTGAAAAAAATTTAACAAGATATGGGGTCTATCACCGGATCACAACGGCATATCACCCTCAAACAAATGGACAAGCCGAAGTGACTAATAGAGGTTTAAAGAGAATACTTGAAAAAACCGTAGGGTTAAATAAAAAGGAATGTGCAAATAAATTAGACGACGCTTTATGGGCTTTTCGAACTGCATATAAAAGAACCATAGGTACCACCCCATATAAGCTTGTCTATGGAAAAAGTTGTCATTTGCCAGTAGAAATAGCACACAAAGCCTTCTGGGCAATAAAAAACGTAAACTGTAGGACCGGTTTTGACTCCGAAACGATTGCGAAACGAACGTGAAACGTGCGGAATCCGTACATGAACGCGACCTGAACACACATGATGTAATATAATCGTGATTCTATTATAAAATCTGATAACGTACAAGAACCGTGAATCACGTGGAGTACTTTCTCTCTCTAGATTCTCTCTCTAGATCTATAGAGCTCCAAATGACAAAATGTAGCAAAAGTCCCTAATCTATGACATAATCTCCTATTTATAGTCCAAGGCATTTAATGAGATTTCTCATTATTACAATTATGCCACCTTGCCTTTTTATCAAGCTATCACTAAAATAACGACTCGTTTTCTTCTGTTTCTCGCTACGGCTCGGATTGACAAGGCGATAGACACATAATGCACTAACAGACTCCCCCTTGGATATTGCCGCAGTCAATCTCGTAGCGTCTTGTCTTTTCTCTTTCACAAACAGAATCCCCATGGATCTGTTTTCAGACTCAGTTGCTCTTTCTTTCCTTCAGACTCCTTTTCTTCAGGCTCCCCCTTTCGTCAAGCTCCCGTGCTTTTGGGATCGACACCTGGCTTTCCTGGTACAAGCTCTTCCTTGCTTTGAGCTCGTCTTCAGACTCCCCCTTAGACTCAGCTTCTGGGATCGTAGTCTGGACTTTTCCTGCAATCACTCATACAACTATAAGTAACAACATTTTAATCTTCCAGATATCGTAATCTGACAATTCAATCTTCTCAAAATTACTTCTCGTGAATTTGGTAGTTTCATCGAATCGTATCGGAAACTAACTCTATAACAATATAAGCATCCAAATCCCCCACAGTTAATCATCCAAGTCCAAATTAATGACCTTGGAGATATCACAAACTGTTTTTTATTTTTGATTTTTAATTCAAGTTTCAAATTAATGAACTTGTTTTATTTTCAGAAACACAATCAGCTTACTTAGATTTTGAAACTCAGCACTCAGACATCGGTTGTCGAAAATAAAGCAGAATCAATTTTTTTTTTTTCTGAAAATATAAAGCAGTAAAGAAATATGTACAAACATATTTACAGACACTATTTTTGTTTGAGTATGCGTTAGAGGATCATATCAGTTTTTGACAAGTCACAAGTACCGTTGAGCTTAGTTACATAGTAAGAATTAAACAATTCACTTAGATTGTCGATATACTGATCCACTTAAATTTTCACACAATTTTCAATCTGTCCAGGATACGGATTAAGTATTTTAAAAACTTAAACTTATACGTGTGTCCCACCTCTTGAATATACTCCCGTATCCAGATCCCAATATTCAGTCTTACAGGTAATTATAACACAAATGATATCTGTAAGGGGTAAATAAATTATGAAGAATCATGAGAGCTCAGGTCAGAACTACCGTTCAGCAGAGAGATCATGACTCAACTTGGGTGTGTCCCCTTTAGAGGATCTTTTTTACAACAGCATTGCTAAGCAATTTTATTGTCTTATCATATATGCTGAGGGTGATGCTGTGTTTCAAGCATTTGCAGAAAGTATTATTCGAGGACTAGGTCAGAACTTCCATTCAGCAGAAGTCCCGGAATAATACCCCATACATCATTGAGTATAAAGACCTAGTATATCAGAAAAAGGAACCTTTCAAACGAGATTTCAGGGGTTACCTATATATCCAAGTAGTGTTCCCCACAAAATAAGTAAGTAAAGATTTAGGTTTATATCCCGAACAAATCTACTAAATGTATAAAAACCTATCGACATATCATCAGTGAGACTGTTTAACGCTTTTTAATTCTTTACAAATCTTTAGCATACTGTAACTGTCTACTGATGTACTATGATTTCCTCTTTTTACACAAAAACTCAATTTTTGAATTTTATCATGTTTTTAACTTATCAAATTTTCAAATGTTTTTGTATTTTCTAACAATATTACTCCCCCTAAAATGCAAAACCATTTAAAGAAAATTTGACAACCAACACTGATAGCTTTGTCTCGACATCCATTTTCTGCATCTTGTGAACTGAATTACACGAAAAGCAGTAAATATAACATACCCCCATGATTTACAACACATTGATCTTAACAGTTTGAAAACCGTTTTTCAATCGGATGAAAGTAGTCATGTTTGTTCAGCCGTGAGGGTTTCGGCGTATTCAATCAACATACATTCAAAACAATATTAAAGACAACATATTTTTGGTTTTTCAAATATTAACAAACTAAAAACATATTTTTGGTTTTAAATTTTTCAATTTTTAGGATTTTGAAAATATTGTTTATTTATGTACAGAAAACAATCAAACTAAACTCCCTGTTCAACCAAACCAGGGTCCTGCACCCTCTTTCTGTGCCAGGCTGCTCCAACTACCATTCTCACAATCTTCAGCTTCATTGAGCACCTGCACATTCAAACTTTATCAATCATTTGAACAATTTAGCCCAGGTCTGTTGGACCATAGGCATTTCAACACAATAATGTTCATTAAATTTTGGAAACTCTTTGTCACTTAAAACTTTTTCAATTTTTACTTCAACCTTTTCATCTTTTACCATCGTTACTTGTTTCTTAGCACTCCACATTTGACCTTTCGGAGTACCTCTTTTGTAAAAATTTGTCTCTTTTTGAACCTTTTGATCTTGAACAACATTTTTAGGTTTCCAAAACTCTTGAGGTTTTGTCATATCAACAGATGTTCTCCAACTTTGTGTTGTTTTGAATCTGGGTGTGTGAGAGTTCCAGGTCTGTCTAGAATCGAACCTGTTCGGGTTTGATTTCCAATTTTGATTTGAAGCAAACTTGTTTATATTGAACCTCCAAGTTTGTTTCGAATCAAATCTGGTTGACCTCGGTTTCACATCCTCAGATTTATGTTTTTCAACATCAACAGGCTTTGGATTTGGACACTTTCGAGCCACATGTCCAATTTGATCACATTTAAAACATACTTTCTTTGAAACATCCTTGGCCTGTTGTTGTTTCTTTTTCATAGCATCAAACTCCTCATTAGACTGTTGTCCAAATTTGAGTTTTTCCTCTTCTTTCAAGCTTTTCCCTTGAACAAAATTCATCTTTTGTTGCAAATTTGGTTTTTTACTTTGATTCCAATTTCGTTTCTTTTTATAACCCAAACCAGTCTTCATGTTTTTCTTCTTAAAACCAGGTTTGTTATAAAAAGATTTATGACCTTTACCAGCAAACTTTGGAATCTCAGACTTCTCAATCTCAACCATTTTGAAAACTTTATCGACCTTCTCTGAAATCACATTCTGAATCGGGAATACAACATCTAAGAATAGTTTGTCTGATCCAATCATGGTATAAACCAATCCTTTTGAATTATCATTCAATTTTTTCTCGGATTTTGTGTTTTTCAAATAACCATCATAAAGATTTCTTTCATCTTCATCTTGTGATTCAGACTTACCTTTTGTTGACTCATCTTTCAAAACACTTTCAACAATCTTACTTACCACCTCTGTAAGTCACATCGATACTTTCAGGTAACTGGTCAGCTATGTTCAAACCCTTTGCCACCTTTTCCTCATCATAAAAAGTATAATTGTTTCTCAATGGTGGTGGTACCTGATGAAATTCTGAACCAATACCCTTTTTGCAATTTTCAGTATCTTTGTCATCTAGTGTGATGTTGAAAATGCGTTCAAGAATGTACGAAGAGTTATGATAACTTTGAAGTTTTGTAACAACCTTTTCTTTTTCAGCCAAGACTTGTTTAAGATTAGCAATTTCATCAACACACTTGTTCAATTCAATTTGCTTTTCTTTAAATTTTCTTTCATACATTTCTTTAGTGACTAAAGTTTCTGACAATCTTTGATCAAAACTTTTGACTTGGCTCTTCAAAGTATCATAAGCTTCTTGTACCCTCTGACTCGACCACTTTAAAGAATCATACTGTTTTTGTAAATCTTGAAATTTAGATTCTTTTTCAACACAATCAACACATTTTGTAGAACACGGTTGTCTATAAACATCATTATCCTTTTCAAGACCTTGACATTTCTGTGTCAAATTTTCAACTTTTAGTTTCAAAATTTCTTCTTTTTCAATCATATCTTTACATTTTATTGTGAAACCATTTTCAAGTTTGCTTAATTCATTATCTTTTGTTTTTATCAATTCATCTTTTTCAATACAGGCTTTGCACATTTCTATGCAATTCCTGCATTTGTTTTCTTTTTCATCAACCACTTCAACATTCGATAGATCAGAAGATTTTCTAACCTCAGTCTCATTCAGCACCGATTCTTCTGACTCAACTTTCTGATCTTGCTCTTTGTTCTCCTCTTTCTGAGCTTCTTCATTCTTCTGCACTTCTTCAGCTCTCTGTTCCTCTCCAGCAAGCTTTGCAACAGTCTTCACTTCTTCAATCGTCTTCTTCAATTCTTCTTCTTTTCTTTTCTTCAGTTCTACCACCTTCGGTAAACTTGCTTCAAAAACTTCTTTTAACTTGTTCATCAAATTTGGCAAATAGCTTTTATCAGAAAGCCTTCTTGTGTTGAAAGTGCCCTCACTTGGAAACACATTGGTTACAGCATCAAAATCCACTTTTGATGGATCAACTACTGGATTACCCTGTGGATCCATGTAACACTCTAATTCTTCATTCCATCTCTTGGCTCTTTGTGCTTCCTTAAATGGTTCATACAATTTGCCAATCTCCCATCTCGCACTGTCTCTTCTCCACCATCTATCATGAGCACTTTCTCCTGACATTTTAAATCTTCTTCTTGATATTCGCCCCTTGTAAATCTTTAATCACCTTGAATCACGAACAAACAAACACAATGAGTTTAATCAATATCAAACAAATGAATCGGACGAGTATCCGATCAAGTGAGTCAACATAAGTCAACAGTGAAGATAATCTCGTGACAACTCTATCCGTTCGTATGAGACTGAATTTGTTTGGGAGAGATAGTATCCGGATGGAGATCCGTGCGGATGGGGATCCGTGTGGATGAGGGTGATTCGTCCGGATTACTTGTTAACCTTTTGACCACAATTAATGAACTACAAACTCACTTGCAACCTTGAATCACTTTCTCTCTCTAGATTCTCTCTCTAGATCTAGAAAGCTCCAAAACACCAAATGAGCAAAAGTCCTAATTCTTAAGTCTAAGGCTCTATTTATAGGCACAAGGCTTTTAATGAGATTTCTCATTATTACAGAAATGCCACCTTGCCTTTTTGTCTAGATATCTCTAATATTACAATATAAAGTCTAGTATTCTTCATTTTCTGCTACGATTCTGATTGACGGAGGCGATAGACACATACTGCACTAACAGACTCCCCCTTGGATATTGCCGCAGTCAATCTCGTAGTGTCTTGTTTTTCTCTCTCTCCGAGTCTTCTTGAAAATGTGATATTATCAGCAACCACAGACTTCCTCTTTCTCGAACAGAATCCCGGTGAATCTGTCTTCAGCTTCAGCTTCTTCTCCTTTCAGTAGACTCTTTTCTTCACGTGGAGTACTTTCTTTCTCTAGATTCTCTCTCTAGATCTATAGAGCTCCAAATGACAAAATGTAGCAAAAGTCCCTAATCTATGACATAATCTCCTATTTATAGTCCAAGGTATTTAATGAGATTTCTCATTATTACAATTATGCCACCTTGCCTTTTTATCTAGCTATCACTAAAATAACGACTCGTTTTCTTCTGTTTCTCGCTACGGCTCGGATTGACGAAGGCGATAGACACATAATGCACTAACATAAACTTAGACATAGAAACTGCCGGTAAAAATCGATTTTTTCAATTAAATGAATTAGATGAATTAAGGAATCATGCATACTCTAACTCCGAAATTTATAAGGAAAGAATGAAAAATTTGCATGATAAACACATTAAACCTAATGAATTTTAGGTAGGAGATCAAGTTCTATTGTTTAATTCACGACTTCGATTATTTCCCGGTAAATTAAAGTCTAGGTGGTCGGGACCTTTTTCTATCACCCATATTTTTCCACACGGTGCAATTGAAATTAAATCTCGGAATGGAATTCCATTCAAAGTCAATGGACAACGGCTAAAGCTTTATCAAGGGTTCATTGAGGATGAAGAAGAGATCTCGCTACCAGCGGCCGAGGAATAAACGAAGGTTTGTGCACCAACATCATATCTTGAAGGTAATGGACGTCAGGAAAGCTTCTAAAATCGGTAAGATTTATAAAACCAAGTTTCGGGAAACCGGTCACTCACACGTGCACTTAAAATTTTTTTTTCATTTGTCACCCGCCCATGGGGCCATGCCCGCTAGACACGGGGCCGTGGTTGGCTACTGTTTGGAATAAAATCCACTTTTTCTTCTCATTTTCATTTCACCACGACCCGTTTCCCCCGAAAAAATATCTGGTTCAACTGCAAATCTCTGCATATTTTTACGTCTTTTCTCAATCCTATGTCAACAAGGTATGATTCTATTATCTTTTGTAGTTAGTTTAACGATTTGCATGTAGTTTAACATAAAAAATTTGGGGGAAAATCTAGGGTTCTTGAACTTGAATCGAACCAAACCAAACCTCAAATTTTTGCTTAGATCTGTTAGCATTAGTATAGTTGCATGTTATAGGAAGTAAATCAACTAAAGTTGTTTGTGGATTTGCCCGATTTCGAACAAAAACCTCAAACCCTTGTTTTTGAACCGAAAAAGATGAAATTGAAGGGGTAAACTGTTTGATTTCGAAAAAACGGCACTTGGGGTTTCATTTTTCGGGGAAAACCACCCCTACTCCACCAAAAATTTTCAAGATTTCGAAACCGCTTCGAAAAATGGGATTTTTGGGAAACAGAACCCTGAGCACGGGGTCGTGCTCAACGAGTGATGTGTGTAAAAAGCAACATATAAATTACATCAAATGAGGCATAAAACTAACCCTTTTTAGTACTAATGTTGGAAAAAAGTGTGCTTTTGTCTTCCTTTTGTATATTCAGGACCAAATGAGCTTAAATGAAGAAAAGGAATAAATATGCAGCAAAAGCTCACATAAATACAAAGAAAAGGAATAAACGTGGCATGCCCGACCCCTCGACTGCATCTCCAAGAGCAAAAACAAGAAACAGAGGGCTGACCACGGCCCGTGCCCACTGGACACGGGGGTGTGGTCAGATGTCTGCAGAAATGGACAAAGCTGTGGAAGCTTCTATGCCCACCACCGGGGCATGCCCAGCTCAGCACCGGACGTGGTCAACGCTAAGATTTGCATAATCTTGCAAATCTTGATAGTACAAATATGCTTCTGCATAAGGGGTTGTGCCCAGCAAACACGGGGCCGTGTAGAGCCCAATGCAGACAAATGTAATTAATAAAGGAAGAGAAAAGGGATGGCCATGGGGGCGTATCCAGCGGACACGACGCCATGGCCGGGATTCTGTTCAGGCTATAAATAGGGGTGCTTGGTTCTCATCAAAGGTATCCCTTGGCAAACCACCTCTCTCCCACTTTGCCACCACTCCACCACCACTACAACACCAACATCCACCACCATCATCCATCATCCACCTTAGAGTGTGTGTAGTAGTATCGGAATCCAAGATTGATAGTAAGAGTTCTTGTCAATCAAAGGTCATGTTTGGCTAAGTCTCTTATATCACTTGGTGAACACTTGCATTTAATGTATTACTTTTGATTTTTAATCTTTTCGCACTTTTTACTTGGTTTTGTATTAATGACTTTAATAACTAGTTTCTTATGTTGAAGGTGAAACTTCTTTATCATGTGTCCGTGGTGTCTTCGCATTACTTTACTATCTATATAGAGTAAAAGATTTACACCATTCATATCTCTACGGTCTATATAGAGATATGTTGGATACCTGGTCGGGGGTTAAGGTAATGGTTTAGTAAGGTTCTTGTCTTGTTCAGTGTATAGATCCTGCAAGGACCTGGGTCAAGCTTACTAGGACCTCTTTCAATACCCACCGGTATTGGATGGCGGGGGTGTGAATGGCTTGATCCCTTCATATGTAAACTACTATTAATACATTAAACCGGCTACTTGGGATTGTATCCATGGTGACTCAAACCACTTAGCCGAGGGTAACGTCACCTTCAAAAGAGAGGCCTACCACTTTTCGCATTAATAACATAATTAATTATATTTCAATATTCTGACCCTTTGGGATTGTATCCTTGTTGACTCAAACCATTGGGTTGAGGGTAACGTCACCTTCAAAAGAGGGACCTACTACTATAACAAAGATAATCTCTTAAAAAGTGAAAAAGTGCGGAAATCATCAAAGGATACATTAAAGGCGAGTCAGATCTAAGTGATTCATCTTGTCTATCTCTTTTTATTTTATTTTTATTTTCAGCATTTTTAGTTTATATTTTTTATGTTTAAAAATCTTTTCTTAAAAATTTTGGTTTTATTAGACGTTGAGGATAAATCGGTATTAAAAGTTCTTGTGTCCTTGGACGACCTCGGTATCTTACCAACGCTATACTATGCTCACGATGGGTGCACTTGCCCATGTGTGTGTTTAGTGTCGGTAGAATATCGTGTTTTATAAATTTAAAACTTGACTAATGTGTAAAATAGGCTTAAAATATTAATAAAAACATATCACACCCGACACACACCAAGTTTTTGGCGCCGTTGCCGGGGACACAAGGATTTTAAGAAAGTTAGGAATCAACTGCCTAATCATTTTTTCTTATTTTTCTATTTTTTTAGGATTTTTCTAGAATTTTCAGCTTCTGCAGACTTCAGCACGGGGTCATGCCCGCTGAACACGCCCCATGCCTAATCTTTGGCACTAGCAATCCTGTTTTAAGTCAGACAGTAGCTGAACACGGGGCCGTGCCCACTGAACACGCCCCCGTGCCCAAGCTTCAGTTACTGAAAACAGAACCGTAAGATCCCGACGGTTGGTAATTTTTGACACAAAGATGAGCGATATTGATTATTTTTACTTTCGCTCCTCTTATGGTGCATGGTGTCAAATATGTGGTGGATCTCACAAAGATTTAAAGTGTTATTTTGTAAATTACACTCCCCACTATATAGACCCATCGTTTTCCTGTAACCTTAAGATGGGCGAAAGTAAAAACGACCCATATCCCTCTCCCGAGTGCCCTCAACCATTTCTTTTGGATGACATGATTTTAGAATTTTGTCAGTTTGATGTAATAATTCTCCAGTTATTAGAAGAACTTGAGACGGATACAAGCTATTTATCTGAAGACTATAATCAAGGAGAATCATTAGGGACGCATTCGGAATCTAACAACATCGTAGATCCTGAAAACACCTCTAACTCTTGTGAGGACTTGAGCGATAGTCATCCTTGTGTCGATTGTGCCGTGAAGGACTCTCCATTGGTCTCAACCAATGGGTTCATAGACCTGAGAGATTCGACATATACCTTCTTTAACGAGAGCCCGGATAAGGGGAATAAAGGTTGGTTTCGCCCACCGGTATTTAGCTTAGGTTTTACCCTTTCCGATAACCTCTTGCCTTCTTGTCTAAAGCAAGGGCAATTAAGGTACCTCAGGCACTTCGGTGTTGTTCCGTCCAGCAAGGAATCGCCCGATCTGAACAAATTCCTTAAAATATGATAAAAGCTCTCTAGCCATGGGGCCATGTCCAGGTCAACACGCCCCGTGCCCACCTAAAAACTGACCACAGGGGCGTGTCCAGGCAGACACGCCCCGTGTTCAGAATACGGACATAATGTGTCAGAGTCTTGTCTGACCACGGGGCCGTGTTGTCTTTACTATAAATGTGGTCAGCGTGCTGTAGTTTTCTATAAATGCAGCAAGATTCCTGCACATTTGGACCCATTCCAAAGACAAAGATCTGGTGGGATATTCACATATACCCTATAAGGTATATTCCAAAGAAGGTTCTCAACAACCATCTTGTCTTTACTACTTTTGTCTCTTGCCTTCTTCTTCACAAACTCCTCAAAACCTCCATTAAAGCTTGAAACTTCATGTTTTCAAGCTTTATTGTGATATTTGTTAGGTTTTCAATCAACGAATCTTAACAAAAATAAGTTTTACAACGCTGTTTTAAGTTATTTCTTCTCAGAAATGTTTCAAAAGTCAGAAAAATAATTTAAAGCACTAAGATTCCTTGTTTCAAAAATCTGCAGAATGGTGGCCACGGGGCCGTGGCCGGAGTTACTGTTTCATTAACTTGACTTTTCGACCTGTTTTCTTAGAATTTCGAGCCAGAATAGCGGAACCTCTTCAGCTCACTCAAGGAACAGTCGCAGGGAAAGAAGACCATCGGTCGAAGCAACCCTTGTGCGTTACGTAATGGCGCTAAGAGAGGCACTCGATGAGATGACATCCGTTGAAGAAGTCCTAATCGACCGTATCAACTATCTAACGGTGGGGCCAGAGAATAGCTTCCAAGAAATCAACCTTTTGCACTAAATGTTGAACATTCTTGCAATGCCTCCTATGGAACCAATCTTCCCTCAAGAAGATTGGAACTTGGCCCAAGAAGTTATTAATCCCACCGGATAGGAGGACATTCCCCCGGAACCTCCTCTTGATGCCTTACAAGAGGTTCCGGTAGAAGTCGCACCTCCTCTACATGAGGGAGTCAATGAGCCCGCTTTCATTCTCCCTCAGGAGATAGAAGAATGGCTTAATGATGTGTGAGGGGCCTTTTCCGAAAAGAAGTTCTAAAAGCCTTATTCAACTGAAAGAATCATTTTTCGTAAATTTTGTTGCACTTATAATAAAAACATCTAGGCTAGGACTTCTTTGTGGTTTAAGATTTCTTGCATTCTATGACCTACTTATCTAGTTTTTAGTTTGTACTTTTTATTTTCTAGGAATTATGTATTTCACTCTTTAATGAATTATGGTTTTTAAGTATTAAATGATGTTTGGATGATGTTGTATTGGTTGAATACACTCGAAAAGGTAGAGGTTACCTACCAAGGGAACTTTAAACCCACACCCGATGCACGAAAACACAGCCTCCCGACAATTTTCCATCATTACAACAAGTTCAGCACGGGGTCGTGCTCAGCCAACACGCCCCCGTGCCCGAGGTTCTACAGAAAATGCCCATTTCAGGTAACTGGACACGGGGTCGTGCTCAGTGAACACGCCCCCATGCCCAGTCTTCTGTTTAATTATGATACTAGCAATCTGACCATGGGGCCGTGCCCGGACCAACACTGGCCCGTGGCAAGACGCCCAGTAACATGAAATTTTGTTTTAAAACATCTTTTTACACATTCAATCAACCTAAAAACTTATTTTTGGGACACATTGAGGACAATGTGTAATCAAAGTGTGGGGGTTGCTAAAACCTTGATTTTTGCAAGTCCTAACAACAAGCCTTACACAAAACTCAATTGGAACCGCTAATCACCCCATTTTTTTCAAAAACTTTTCATTTTTTTACTTGTCTTGGTTTAATTTGGAAATAACAAGTTCTAAAAAGTTTATATTTTTACAAATTTACAACCGATAGCGTCGTGATAAAAAGAACCAACGTAAGAAAATTACGAAATGGCATGACAAATCTAGTTAAAATTTGATTATATATACTTGATCACATTATAAACCCATTCCCACAATAAGTGAGTTTTGATCCTTTATTGAGCGTACAAGCATACATCTTTTAAACTAAATGCTCATTTTCATTTCTTGTGTGAATATCCGCTTGGTTCTTACAACTCTAGAACTTGCCACGACGATACATTCCCGGTCCTTACCAACTTAAACCCAAGTAAGTAAATGATGGAGGCATTAGGACTAACCCATTTTCCTTTCAACACCATTATTTTTCATTTTCTTTATCACCTACCCAAAATCCCCCTAGTTAACCCCTTTGAGCCTAAACCTTTTCATTTCTAAACCCACAAAACAAACACCTTTACCCACCAAAACCTTTTTCTTTTCAACCCTTTATTTTTGTAAAAAGCTCGGTTTTCTTGTGACGTCTCTTTATAAAAAAAATGAAGTCTAGCAATAAACAAACAAAGTCCTCAAAGAAACTTTGTTTAAAAATGCTTAGTTTGAATAAAAGTCACAAAAACAAAAAGTTTTACAACGACCGACACTTTTATCCCTTTTTACTAACCACTAACCCAAAACCACCTACCTTCAGCCCAAGCCTAACCCTTTCCCAAGTCCTCTTGATATTTACAATAGTTTATAGTTAAAAAGGAGGAGGATTGATTGCTTGGCAAGCATATGGCAGAAGTAAGTTCCATGCCGGTCTCTAGTGTTTCACAAAAATACATCTTCGGCCGAGTGTTGAGTGATCTCCCGTGAGGTATGTGAACTTGTATATAAATGGAATTTTAAAGAGGCATGTTATGCCTAAATAAGTAATTTCTCTTATGAAACGTTCTAAATAATCATAACGAATAGGATTGTAAATAGTATAAAAATAAAAGCCAATAAAGATCTTGGATTCCCGACACTTAAAACACGCCCAAAACTTCTCTTCTACCCATTCCATTTGGGTGTGTAAGCCACATAATAAAGACTTTCGTTTGAGGACAAGCAAAGATTCAAGTGTGGGGGTATTTGATGTGTAAAATGCAACATATAAATTACATCAAATGAGGCATACAACTATCCCTTTTTTAGTAATAATGTTGGAAAAAAGTGTGCTTTTGTCTTCCTTTTGTATTTTCAGGACCAAATGAGCTTAAACGAAGAAAAGGAACAAATATGCAGCAAAAACTAACATAAATACAAAGAAAAGGAATAAACGTGGCATGCACGAGCCCTCGACAGCATCTCCAAGAGCAAAAGAAAGAAACAGAGGGCTGACCACGACCCGTGCCCACTGGACACGGTGGCGTGGTCAGATATCTGCAGAAATGGACAAAGCTATGGAAGCTTCTATGCCCACCACGGGGCGTGCCCAGCTCAGCACGGGGCGTGGTCAACGTTAGGATTTGCAGAATGTTGCAAATCTTGATAGTACAGATACGCTTCTACACACGGGGTCGTGCCCAGTGAACACGGGACTGTGTAGAGCCCAATGCAGACAAATATAATTAATGAAGGAAGAGAAAAGAGATGGCCATGGGGGCGTGTCCAGCGGACACGGGGCCGTGGCCAGGCTTCTATTCAGGCTATAAATAGTGGTGCTTGGTTCTCATCAAAGGCATCCCTTGGCAAACCACCTCTGACCTACTTAGCCACCACTCCACCACCACTACAACACCCACATCCACAACCATCATCCATTATCCACCTTAGAGTGTGTGTAGTAGTCTCGGGATCCAAGATTGATAGTAAAAGTTCTTGTCAATCAAAGGCATTTTTGGCAAAGTCTCTTACATCACTTGGTGAAGATTAGCATTTAATGTATTACTTTTGATTTTAAATCTTTTCGCACTTTTTATTTGGTTTTGTATTAATGACTTTAATAACTAGTTTCTTATGTTGAAGGTGAAACTTCTTTATCATTTGTCTGTAGTGTCTTGGCATTACTTTACTAGTCTATATAAAGTAAAAGATTTACACCATTCATATCTCTCTAGTATATATAGAGATATGTTGGCTACCTGGTCGGCGGTTAAGGGAATGGTTTAGTAAGGTTCTTGCCTTGTTCAGTGTATAGATCCTTCAAGGACCTGGGTCAAGCTTACTAGGACCTCCTTCAATACCCACTGGTATTTGATGGCGGGGGTGCGAATGGCTTGATCCCCTCATATGTAAACAACTATTAATACATTAAACCGCTACTTGGGATTGTATCCCTGCTGACTCAAACCACTTAGCCGAGGGTAACGTCACCTTCAAAAGAGGGGCCTAACACTTTTCGCATTAATAACTTAATTAATTATCTTTCAATATTCCGACCCTTTGGGATTGTATCCTTGCTGACTCAAACCACTGGGTTGAGGGTAACGTCACCTTCAAAAGGGGGCCTACTACTATAACTAAAATAATCTCTTAAAAAGTATAAAAGTGCGGAAATCATCAAAGGATACATTAAAGGCGAGTCGGATCCAAGTGATTCATCTTGTCTACCTGTTTTTATTTTATTTTTATTTTCAGCATTTTTAGTTTTTATTTTTTATGTTTCAAAAACTTTTCTTAAAAATTTTGGTTTGATTAGACGTGGAGGATAAACCGGTATTAAAAGCTCTTGTGTCCTTGGATGACCTTAGTATCTTACCAACGCTATACTACGCTCACGATGAGTGCACTTGCCCATGTGTGTGTTTAGTGTTAGTAGAATATCGTGTTTTATAAATTTAAAACTTGTCTAATGTGTAAAATGGGCTTAAAATATTAATAAAAACATATCACACCCGACACATACCAGCGAGCACGAGGGCATTGCCAACAAAACTTAGTCGAACACGGGGCATGGCTAGTGGCCACGGGGCCGTGTCCAACTTATTGTTTATAGTTTTCTTTGAAAATTTATTGTTTCATGCTAATTGTTTTGTGTTTTCTTTCAGATGGCCAGAAAATTCACAAGTTTCAATCAAAATGAATGGAACTATCAAGAACGGTTTGATATTCTCAAGACAAGGCTCGAGGAAATTCCAAGACAAGTATGCCTCGAGACCCTAGAAGCTGTGGGACAGCTAGACCGTTTCAACACCCTAGTCACGGGTCCACTAAGGGTGGCCCTCTGCACTAGGCTCCATGCAGTCGACGAATATAGCATGGAGTTCTAGAGCACATTCACGTTCAAAGCTAAAGTAGAGCCGTTTGATGGAGAAGGGGTTGAATTCCGTTGTGCGGGGGAGATGCTTTCGATCTCTATTGAAAAGTTTGGGGTACAAATTGGTTTGTTTTCCAAAGAGGATGCCGGCGAAGAAGAAAACACGGGTGGTCTCCATGAGATCTCAGCCAACATGCGTCAGACGGCATGGTCTTAAATCGGGGAAGGTCATTACGATCCAAGCCAAACCAAAAGCTCCCAGTTACAGGATCCTCTATACTGCTACATTCATAGGGTCCTTAGCAACTTCCTCAGTCAAAGGCGTGATAGCACCGGTGTTGTCAACCTACGTGATCTGACGGTCTTGTACTGCATCCACAATTGTGTCCCTCTTGATGTCCCACACCTACTCCTCCGAAACATGCATCTGAACCAACTGGCCACCTCCCCGACACCTATCTTCTTCGGGGGATGGATCTATCGCCTCTATAAGACCTTTGTTCAAAGAATTCCAAAATCCTTCCGAAAGGGTCCATGGTCGGGCAAGGTAGATCTCGTCAATTGCCGTTCAATGGGGATCATCTATGATATGGGTGCCGGGATAGTTCGCTTCCAAACCACCCAAGGGCATGTTTGGAACCCGGAGGAAGCCCTCGTTCTTCACGCCAACCCACTCCGTCCTCCTCCTCAATTTCATGGCTAGCCGGGTCCATCCTCGTCTCAAGGGGGTGGGTTTTCTAACTTTCAAAGCTTGCATGATCTTTTGCAGGAAAACCTCTTATGCACCCGGAACACCTACAACATGGCCAACAACACCTACACCCGGGTCAGAGCAATGGAGAGGAACATCTCCGAAATGCAAGTTGACATCAGCTACATCCGGGAGCACATGGTGTATCGAGGGGATGATGAAAATGAGGACATGGATTGATGCGGAGGCATTGGAGGAAGTGAGACATCGGATGCAGCTTCTCACAGTTTAACCCTTTTATCCCACGAACAATTGACTGTCATGCGTGTCAAAGTTTGAACAATTTACTTTCTCTAACACTTTTACTTTCTGCGTTTTACTTTTCTTTGCATGTGATGTTTGGATATTTAACTTTGGTAGTTTAGGTTTGGTTGTTATTTGTTGTGTGGTGTGGTATGTTAGGAAACTTTATTGTATTTGTTGTTAAAAATAGTTTAAGTACTTAGAAATAATTTCGTCAACACGAACCGACCGACGAACCGTCCCAGAAGCTCTAAATATAAAGACCGAGAAAGAAAAAATTATGAAGCTTCTAAATTCTTTGATTAAAGATCTCGACAAAGATTACAAGACTTCAAAGTATTAGCGAAACATTATGGAGTTTACAAGATACAAAGTCAAAGAAATAAGTTAATAAGATAATAAATCTTATTAACACATTAAATATCTTTACTAATGAAAAAGCTTTCATTAGAAAAAGAAAGCATTTTTAAAGAATGAAATGCATTACTGATGAAAAGAAAAAGAAATCTTTTCCTTTTGTAAAGAAAAGAAAGGAATCTTTTCTTTTTGATTCTTTTCATCAGAAATATATTATCTCAAGTTGTGAAAAGCTCTCACATAAAAGAAAAGGAAAATATTAATATGTGAAGGTTTCACTAGAAAAGAAACAAGTTGGTGGATAAAAGATAAGACACATGCAACTGGATGGTCACACATACCAACAACCAATCACATTTGAGATAGGCTTATGAAATTCTCTATATATACATAATTCCTATGAAGGAATTATGTGTGTCAAGTATTGTAATATTTCTTATAGAGTTTTTCATGAGAGTTTACCCCCTGGTTTGGCCTAGGGGGTGACATTTAGATTCGAGTTTAGTCTCGGATCGATCCCTTCTTCTTTGTTTAATAAATATTAACCATTGAAGATATATCGCTCTCAGTGTCTATATTTTTTACTCTTTATATATTTATACACTTTACAAACACCCGTCTCAACGAAAGAACATTTTCGCACCGTTACAACAGGGGCGCCAGAAGGGACCAACAAGTGGTATCAGAGCAGTGAGGATAAATTATTTCCAAGATCCCTTGCTCCTGTAAGAGAGACGTATATTCTTGATCTGTTAAAGGTAAAAAGAATTTTTTTTGCAGATCCAAAAATAATAAAGTTTGTAGTAGAGTTTTTTTTTCTGTTATTTTCATTATTATTGCTTTTATTGCTATTATTATTATTATTATTACTATCTCTCTTAGTATTTTTTTCTAGTAAAAAAAAGAGAGGTGTAGAAAAAGGATATAATAACACAAAAAAAAGGAGTTAAACAAAGATAAATGAACTTTAGTTTATCAGAAAGAAAAATTTTTGACATCTAAAAAGAGAGTTTCTGATAACAGAAAGTTTGTTCGTATCTTATTTAATGAAATAACTCCAAATTCTGGTTAGTAAAGGACTGATAAAAAGAGATTTAAAAGAAAAAAAAATTGTGTATAACTTTAGAAAACATTCTCATGACTATTATCTTTTATAAAGTTTTCACAAAATATTCCTTGAAGAAAAGAACAAGTACTTGGACTTTCACCAGAAAAATATGTGTAATTAATATATTTTTTCTCTACTTATTCCCTCTCATCTCATAAAAAAAATCAGATTTTCTGATGTATTCGTCAGATTTTCTGGTAAAAATCTCAGATTTCTGCTGAGATTTTCAGAATTTCTGATGATGTCATCATTTAAAAAAAACAGATTTTCTGTTTATTTTATCAGAAAAGTCATCAGATTGATCAGAAAATATCAGAAATTCTGTTCAAAAAAAAAAAACTATTTTGTTTTTCGGTTTTATCAGAAATTTCATCAGATTCATGAGAAATTCTAATCCGGAAAAAAAAAACACTCGACGGTTCAAGATCATTTTTTATAGCCATGCATGATTCGTTATTTTTTGAAGCCTCATCAATCGACAGCCTAAACACTTATCCTATATTAGATAGAAGACACTTATATCCTATAGCTTGGGGATACAAGATATGATGCTTACATTTAGGTGGAAGTATAAATCGAGGTGAAGAATTATAACGACAAATGAAGTATAATCAGATGATCATCCATAAAAAGTCGAACGTTTGCCAAATAAACTTTCATGCCAAAGAAGATACAGTCAACGAATATCACTAAAAAGATGCCTACATGATAACGTGCCAGGAGGAAAAGAAAGATACATCTTCAGAAAGTTTATTTATTATTTCTAAGTATAAGTGCATTGTTTGTATTTTTTACAACAAATAGGGGGCGACTGTTAGGAAACTCTATTGTATTTGTTGTTAAAAATAGTTTAAGTACTTAGAAATAATTTCGTCAACACGAACCGACCGACGAACCGTCCCCGAAGCTCTAAATATGAAGACCGAGAAAGAAAAAATTATGAAGCTTCTAAATTCTTTGATTAAAGATCTCGAAAAAGATTACAAGACTTTAAAGTATTAGTGAAACATTATGGAGTTTACAAGATACAAAGTCAAAGAATTATGTTAATAAGATAATAAATCTTATTAACACATTAAATATCTTTACTAATGAAAAAGCTTTCATTAGAAAAAGAAAGCATTTCTAAAGAATGAAATGCATTACTGATGAAAAGAAAAAGGAATTTTTTCCTTTTGTAAAGAAAAGAAATGAATCTTTTCCTTTTGATTCTTTTAGAGTTTTTCATGAGAGTTTACCCCCTGGTTTGGCCCAGGGGGTGACATTTAGATTCTAGTTTATTCTCGGATCGATCCCTTCTTCTTTGTTTAATAAATATTAACCATTGAAGATATATCGCTCTCAGTGTCTATATTTTTTACTCTTTATATATTTATACACTATACAAACACCCGTCTCAACGAAAGAGCATTTCCGCACCGTTACAACAGGGGCGCCAGAAGGGACCAACATGGTATTTAAGCAAAACAGGAACCTAGGAAGCTTGGGAGCACTAAGTATTAGTGCTACATAAGCCCGGAAACTGGAACCAAAAGCCACAAATCTGTTTTCATTGATTGCAGACTGTCACCACGAGGCCGTCCCGTGTCCGCCATCTGAAACCTGCTGTTTGTCTGAACCCTGCCCGCCATGGGGTCGTGTCCACAGGCATGCCTCGTGTTCACATTCTGTAAGTTTCTATTATTGGCACTCTGACCACGGGGCCGTGTCTAGCCAGCACGAGGTTGTGGCTAGGTGCCCAGTAACACCAAACCTTGTTTTTAACACCTTTTTACACATTCAATCACCCAAAAAACTTATTTTTGGGACACATTGAGGAAAATGTGTAATGTGTGGGGGGGATGCTAAAACCTCGAATTTTGCAAGTCCTAATAACAAGCCTTACACAAAACTCTATTGGAATCGCTAATCAACCCAAATTTTTTCAAAAAAATTTCATTTTTTTACTCGTCTTGGTTTAATTTTGGAATAACAAGTTCTAAAAAGGTTATATTTTTACAAATTTATAACCAATAGCGTCATCATAAAAAGAACCAACATAAGAAAATTATGAAAAGGCATGACAAATCTAATTAAAATTTGATTATATATACTTGATCACATTATAAACCCATTCCCACAATAAGTGAATTTTGAGCCTTTATTGAGCATACAAGCATACATCTTTAAACTAAATGTTCATTTTTCATTTCTTGTGTGAATAGCCGATTGGTTCTTACGACTCTAGAACTTGCCACGACAATACATTCCCGGTCCTTACCAACTTAAACCCAAGTATGTAAATGATGGAGGCATTAGGACTAACTCATTTTCCTTTCAACACCATTATTTTTCACTTTCTTTAACACCTACCCAAATCCCCCTAGTTAACCCCTTTGAGACTAAACCTTTTCATTTCTAAACCCACAAAACAAACATCCTTTACCCACCAAAACCTTTTTCTTTTCAAACCTTTTATTTTAGTAAAAAGCTCGGTTTTCATTTGACGTTTCTTTATAAATAAAATTAAAAAAAATTGAAAGCCTAGCGATAAACAAACAAGTTCCTCAAAGCAACTTTGTTTGAAGATGCGTAGTTTGAATAAAAGTCACAAAAACAAAAAGTTTTACGACGACCGACGCTTTTTATGCTTTTAGCCCTTTTTGCTAACCACTAACCAAAACCACATACCTTTAGCCCAAGCCTAACCCTTTCCCAAGTCCTCTTGATATTTACGAAAGTTTATAATTAAAAAGGAGGAGGATTGATTGCTTGGCAAGCATATGGTAGAAGTAATTTCCATGCCGGTCTCGAGTGTTTCACAAAAATACATCTTCGGCCGAGTATTGAGTAATCTGCCGTGAGGTATGTGAACTTGTAGATAAATGGAATTTTAAAGAGGCATGTTATGCCCAAATAAGTAATTTCTCTTATGAAACATTCTAAATAAATCATAACGAATATGATTGTAAATAGAATAAAAATAAAACCCAATAAAGATCTTGGATTCCCGACACTCAAGACAAGCCCAAAACTTCTCTTCTACCCATTCCATTTGGGTGTGTAAGCCACATAATGAAGAGTTTTGCTTGAGGACAAGCAAAGATTCAAGTGTGGGGGTATTTGATGTGTGTAAAATGAAACATATAAATTACATCAAATGAGGCATAAAACTAACTCTTTTTTAGTACTAATGTTGGAAAAAGTGTGCTTTTGTCTTCCTTTTGAATTTACAGGACCAAATGAGCTTAAACGAGCAAAAGGAACAAATAAACAGCAAAAACCAACATAAATACAAAGAAAAGGAATAAACGTGACGTGCTCGACCCCTCGGCAGCATCCCCAAGGGCAAAAAGAAGAAACAGAAGGTTGACCACGGCCCGTGCCCACTTGACACGGGGGCGTGGTCAGATGTCTGCCGAAATGACAAAGCTGTAGAAGCCTCTACGCCCACCACGGGGGCGTGCCCAGCTCAGTACGGGGTGTGGTCAACGCTAAGATTCGCAGAATCTTGCAAAATCTAGGTAGTACAGATACACTTCTGCACACAGGGCCGTGCCCGCTGGAATGCTGACAAATGCAATTAATGAAGGAAGAGAAAAGGGATGGCCACGAGGGCGTGTCCGCTAGACAGAGGGCCGTGGCCAGGCTTCTGTTCAGGCTATAAATAGGGGTGCTTGGTTCACTTCAAAGGCATCTCTTGCCAAACCACCTCTCTCCCACTTAGCCACCACTCCACCACCACTACAATACCCACATGCACCCCCATCATCCATCATCCACCTTAGAGTGTGTGTAGTAGTCTCGGGATCCAAGAATGATAGTAAGAGTTCTTGTCAATCAAAGGTCGTGTTTGGCTAAGTCTCTTACATCACTTGGTGAAGACAAGTCTTTAATGTATTACTTTTGATTTTTAATCTTTTCGCACTTTTTATTTGGTTTTGTGTTAATGACTTTAATAACTAGTTTCTTATGTTGAAGGTGAAACTTCTCTATCATTTGTCAGTGGTGTCTTGGCATTACTTTACTAGTCTATATAAAGTAAAAGATTTACACCATTCATATCTCTACGGTCTATATAGAGATATGTTGGCTACCTGGTTGGGGGTTAAGGAAATGATTTGGTAAGGTTCTTGCCTTGTTAAGTGTATAGATCCTGCAAGGACGTGGGTCAAGCTTACTATGACCTCCTTCAATACCCACTGGTATTGGATGGCGGGGGTGCAAATGGATTGATCCCCTCATATGTAAACTACTATTAATACATTAAACCGGCTACTTGGGATTGTATCCCTGCTGACTCAAACCACTTAGCCGAGGGTAACGTCACCTTCAAAAGGGGGGCCTACAACTTTTCGCATTAATAACTTAATTAATTAACTTTCAATATTCCGACCCTTTGGGATTATGTCCTTGCTGACTCAAACCATTGGGTTGAGGGTAACGTCACCTTCAAAAGAGGGGGCTACTACTATAACTAAGATAATCTCTTAAAAAGTGCAAAAGTGCGGAAATCACCAAAGGATACATTAAAGGCGAGTCGGATCCAAGTTATTCATCTTGTCTATCTGTTTTTATTTTATTTTTATTTTTGCATTTAAGTTTTTATTTTTCATGCTTAAATCTTTTCTCAAAAAAAAAATAGTTTGATTAGACGTTGAGGATAAACCGGTACTAAAAGCTCTTGTGTCCTTGGACGACCTCGGTATCTTACCACACGATGGGTGTACTTGCCCAAGTGTGTGTTTAGTGTTAGTAGAATATCGTGTTTTATAAATTTAAAACTTTACTAATGCGTAAAATGGGCTTAAAATATCAATAAAATCACAACGCACTTAACGCACACCACCGTTACTTTTATATTTTTCGGGTCTTAAACATAGTACAAACGACAAATCTGATGAAAACGAGCAAATTCTGATGCATTTCTGATACAAGTGACAAAAATCTGATGACTGCCAGGTGTCACACGACCGTGCGACCTAACCGCACTAGCGTGCGAGACCTCCGACCTCGGAAGCACTGCCAGTGCGAGTCATGGTGCCACTAATTTCTCGGAACGCACTACCATGCGACCCGCCGCATGACCGTGCACCACCTGGACCATGTTTTCTGATCACACTTCTGATGACATCGCATTACCGTGCGACCAGTGGCATGATCGTGCCAATTTGGTGTCCGAGACAACTTGTCCACTAGCCCACTTGTCTGACCCCGAATCGGAAAAATGACATCACCCGAAAAGTGCCAGTGCACGGCCATGCACTAAAAATTGCCTATAAATAGAGCCATTCACTACTAGTTTCAATGTTGGGTTTTTCTCCATGTTTCTGGGCGATTTATGGGTTCCGAAGCAGTCCTGATCAGACCATTTTAAAGCTTCAACACCGAATGGAAGCATAACCGATCCAACCCATCAATTCCTTGCTTGTTTATGGTTCGATTCCTTGTTCTTATGCATGTATTCTGATCATCATTCAAGTATTGAGTTGATGTTAGTTTATGTTTTATGTAATATTGTGTAATAGTGGTGATGAACTTGTTTCTTGAATAATCTTTATGTTATAATCTTGTTTGTATGAATCATTAGTACTTTTTCATGTTGAATCTTCATGATTATATGATGAATGTTTCATTGATGTTGAGTTCTTGATTATGTTTGATTGTCTTGGATAATGAATCCGTGGTTAGCGGGATGGTAACTATTTCTTGATTAATCACTTGTCTGTAGACTTTGTTTACACCATGAAACCAGACCAAGGTATTGGTTTTATACAAGATATATATTATTTTGATTAGGAATGCTTTCTTGCACGTAAAAGTTCTAACAAATTATATGGTGTTGATTACATGTTCTTGACGTGGTTTATGATCTTTGTTTAGTAATTTTGGCCTGAAATTGCTGACATGGTATATTTGTGTTCAAGACTTGTAAAGGTGAAATAGTTCGTTATATGATCTACATAATTGCTTATCCTCGTGGCTGTATTGTGACCATCGGTATTGTTTTCTTTGATAAGCGAGGTTAGGAATCCAGACCCGGTAAATAACTTATCTTTAAAGATTCGCATGAATAAATATCAGTAGCTCGCTAATGAACGATTTTAGGTGGTTAACGTGTGACCATCGCGTTAACTTTTCGAAGAATCATAATGCAAGAAATCCAAACCCGGTAACTAGTTGTCTTGCAATTGGAAAATTGATTAACTGCTATTGTGACATATCTGGTGTAGATAACATGTTTAGGTTGTTTGTGAAACAAGATAATATTTATTTTTTCATATTTGGAGTCTAATATGTTTTAAATATAGTATTAGATAATTTTAGTTAAACAACCATTCACTTATCCTTTTTATCTGGTAATCTAATGACAAAGATTTAGCACTTAATAACGCCCGTGTTCCATGGATCAATATCTGGCACTTACCAATACTTTACTACATATATGACGGGATACACTTATCCTTTTGTGTGTTTTAATGTTAAGGTATAAACCATTTAATTAAATAATAAAACACAAGTTACGTCGGGTGCGATTGTAAATACTGTAAATAAATGTGTATAGTCGTGCCCACGACACATATCATGCATGTCATACTAGCATCCTATACGTTATTGGGCCTGTCCTAACATACTAGTAGTTAAACAGTAACAGAAACACACAGTCCAAAACATGACATCACATAGTGCGGCCCAATAACGAAGTTAAGTAGTCCAGTCGAAACCAGGTGGTCTCGACTCGAGACCAAGAGATCTCGGGTGGCAACCATGAGATCCCGAGTCATAATCTAAGAGGTCTCGAGTTGTGCACTTCTGAGTCAAAATCCTGAGGTCTCGAGTCTGGGTTGAGTCGAGATCAGGAAATATCGAGTTGAAATCTAGCTGGTCTCAAGTCTGATGCGCATGTCCTGGTTTCGAGATGTAGTTACTTAGTGGTCTCGAGTCGTAACTTTATGTTCTCGACTCGCAACCACTGATGAAAACACAACTGGAATCCTTCTATAACCTTACCATTTGTACGAACCAATCCCAATTCCTTAACATGTTTCTTTCATCCGTACAATCACCAAAATGAATCAAATCAGCAAATTTTCAAATATTCATCACATATTCAAACAGTTCATCATGTTCATAAATCTAAACGGATCCAATCCAATATCATCTAATACTGTCTTATCATTAAATCCAACTGGAACATATTTAGCCATTTTATCACTGAATTATTCTATCATACACCTTAAACACCATCAAACAGCTTTGTTTCATCATCAATTATTACCATGATTTTATTAACAAGTTCATCATTATCACCTCTTTATTTCTATCATGCAGAAACGGATTCATGTTTACATATCACTCTATTATAAGCAATCATCACCAAGATAGCCACTTCTATATCCTTGAACACACAATGTAATCATCATTCAATCATACAAAATGCACATTTCAATCAAACAAGCACCCTTATCATATGTTTTCATCTATTTGCAAGGAAACAAGTAACCGGTTGGTAATCAAGAGTGTGAAGGTGTGTAGGATTGATGAAAGGGAATCCCCGAGAGATGAACACGAGCCGATCCAAGAGGTCCTGCTGCTGCCGCCGGTTGTTCCGAGAAGGAAGGAGGATGTTTGGTGAGGTTTAGGGTTTTGTCTAAAGAGAGAAAGGAGGGGATAAGAAAGAGTACGGATAGGGGAATGTTTGGGGATTGGGAGTGATGATTGTCTTGTCCAAAAAGGGAAATGTTGGCTAGGTTATGGGTTTTATACCCTTCAAAGGCGGTGCACCCTAAGGGGTTTTCGAGTGGGCTAAAAGGGATGTGGGCCAACTGTTTCGGGTCAGCAGGTACCGAGTCGAGACCGGGTGGACTCGAGTCGTAACCTTGTGGTTTCGATTCACATATTTTGCACATATATATATTACACATAATACATTTAACACAAGTAAGAACTCACATAATGCACAGAATTAAATAACAGATTTTTATTTAATAACATTTGATAACAGCATTATATAATAGAGCTTGTCCGGGAAAACCCGAAGTGTCACATTATCCCCAAGTTTTAAGAACCTTCGTCCCGAAAGTTAAAGTGCAGCCACTGACAAGCTAGTTTGTATGAGAATGTTTCCGCGGGGTGTCACATCATCCCCATGTTAGTTTGGAATTTCGTCCTGAAATCCCACTGTAGCTTCAGTGCTGGGAGTTTCGTTTGTAAAAAATTGGGATACTTGCGCCTCATCTGATCTTCCCGTTCCCAGGTGAACTCTGGGCCACGACGCGAGTTCCAGCAAACTTGTATGATAGGTATCTTACTACGCTCTAGGGTCTTGGTCTCTCGATCCATGATCTCAACCGGTTCCTCAACAATGCGTAGTTGTTCGTCAATAGTGAGCTCCTTAAAAGGAACAATGAGTGTTTCATCTGACAGACACTTGTTCAGATTAGACACGTGAAAGACGTTGTGCACCGCACTCAGCTCTTCAGGCAGGTTCAATCTGTAAGCTACCTTACCGATCCTCTCGGTAATTCCGAATGGCCCGACGTATCACGGATTAAGCTTGCCCCGTTTACCAAAACGTAGCACACCCTTCCAGGGTGAGACTTTAAGTAGAACCCGGTCCCCGACCTGGAATTCTAGAGGTTTCCTACGCTTATCAGCGTAGCTTTTCTGACGGTCACGAGATGCCTTCATGCGTTGTCTAATCTGGGCAATCTTATCCGTAGTGTCAAGTACAAGTTCAGGGCCGGTAATCTGGCTTTCGCCAACTTCCGCCCAACACAAAGGTGGCCGGCATTTACGACCGTACAATGCCTCAAATGGTGCTGCCTGAATGCTAGTGTGGTAGCTGTTGTTGTACGAGAATTCTACCAGCGGTAGATGTCGTTCCCACCCGTTTCCAAAATCAATGACATATGCTCTCAGCATCTCTTCGAGCATTTGGATGGTTCGTTCAATCTGACCATCCGTTTGTGGTGATAAGCAGTGCTCATGTCTAACTGTGAGCCAAAAGATTTGTGCATAGCCTGCCATAATTCGAAGGTGAAACGAGGATCATGATCAGAGATAATAGAGGTTGGCACTCCATGCCTAGCGACTACTTCCTTCAAGTAGGTGGAAGCAAGTTTCAAAAACTTATCAGTTTCTTTGATCGCGAGGAAGTGAGCAGACTTGGTTAAACGGTCCATGATCACCCAGATCATATAGTGTCCACTTTGTGATCTTAGTAAACCGGTAACGAAGTCCATGGAAATCTGTTCCCATTTCCAGGTTGGCAACTCTGGCTGCTGCAGTAAGCCCGACGGCTTCTGGTATTCGATCTTGACTCTAGCGCAAGTCAAACATTTGCTAACGTATTTTGCAATGATAGCGTTCATGCTAGGCCACCAATACAGTGTTTTGAGATCGTGATACATCTTATCAGAACCAGGATGTATCGAGTAATGAGACTTGTGCACTTTGTCCATCACAAGTTCTCAAAGATTTCCATAAGATGGAACCCATATACGGTCCATGAAGTAGTGAATGCCGTCATCTTTGAGCTCGAGTTGCTTTTCCATGCCCTGCATAGATTCAGCTGGGAGGTTTTCCGCCTTCAGTACTTCAACTTGAGCGTTTCGGATCTGGTTAGGAAGGTTCGAGTGAATAGTAAGCTGTAAGGCACGAACACGCTTAGGTTTGGTCTCTTTCGTGCTAAGGGCATCAAGTACAACATTAGCCTTGCCTGGATGATACTTGATCGCGCATTCGTAGTCATTTAAGAGTTCGACCCATCGGCGTTGCCGCATGTTCAACTCCTTCTAGTCCAATATATGCTGGAGACTCTTGTGATCAGTGTAAATCGTGCACTTGGTACCATACAAGTAATGTCACCAAATCTTGAGTGCAAAGATGACTGCTCCGAGTTCCAAGTCATGCGTCGTGTAGTTCCATTCGTGTATCTTGAGTTGTCGAGAAGCGTAGGCAATAACTTTCTCGCATTGCATCATCACGCAACCGAGCCCTTAAATAGATGCGTCGCAGTAGGCGACAAAGTAATCGGTACCTTCAGGTAAGGAAAGTATAGGAGCACTACAGAGGTTCTCCTTCAGCTTCTGAAAGGCAGACTCCTGAGCATCATTCCACTTGTAAGCAATACCCTTCTGGGTAAGAGTCGTGAGGGGTTGAGCGATCTTCGAAAATCCCTTGATGAATCTACGATAGTATCCTGCCAATCCCAAGAATTGGTGAATTTCGGTCGGAGTCTTCGGTGTAGGCCAATTCTTAATGGAGTCAATCTTAGCTGGATCGACGTGAGTCCCATCTTGATTGACTACGTGCCCAAGGAAATGGACTTCTCGAAGCCAGAACTCACATTTTGAGAACTTGGCGTACAATTGTTCGTTGCGACGAAGTTCAAGAATAAGACGTAGATGTTGCTCGTGTTCCTCTTGGCTTTTCGAGTAGATCAGAATGTCATCAATTAAAACAATCACGAACTTGTCGAGGTAGGGCTCGCATACTTGGTTCATGAGATCCATGAAGACCGCAGGTGCGTTGGTCATTCCAAAAGGCATGACAAGGAATTTGTAATGACCATAACAAGTCCTGAATGCAGTTTTAGAGATGTCCTCGTCGCGGACTCTCAACTAATGGTAGCCCGATCGTAAATCGATATTGGAGTAATAACTCGACCCTTGCAACTGGTCGAACAGATCTTCGATACGTGGAAGGGGGTAATGGTTCTTGATGGTAATCTTGTTCAGCTCACGATAGTCGATACACATACGAAATGTGCCATCCTTCTTCTTGACAAAGAGCACTGGGGATGCCCCGGGTGACGAACTATGACGGATAAATCCTTTATCCAATAGTTCATGTAGCTGCGTAGAAAGTTCCTTCAGCTCAGTTGGGGCTAGTCGATAAGGTGCACAAGCTATGGGTGCCGCCCCGGGAGTTAGCTTGATTTGGAATTCGACCTGACGGTGAGGAGGGAGTCCTGGTAATTCCTCAGGGAATACCTCGGGAAAGTCGCGCATGACGGGAAAATCTTCAATCCTCTTTTCCTTTTCCTGGGTGTCGGTGACGAGTGGCACACCCCAAAAACATCGCAGCGGAATATAAAACGTAGTGGTGACGGAAGTTGGTGCCCATTTATAAAAATCCTAGGATTAGCTGTGGCAAGCGTTACCCAAAAACCGTCGAACAAAGCATATTCCTAAGTGTACATATTAAATTTATAATATCAAATGTTCGGACTCGTAAGTTAGCTAGACATTATGAACTATATATTTACAATGAAGGTATAATCAATGCTAGACAATAAACAGAATATAAATTCGTCGTTTGACTTGACACGGAGCGACCGGTCACAACGGGGTTGTCAACCCAATAGATCTAGCAACAATTCCTCGCGTGCAATACTAAAATGATTAAACGACATCACTTGCGCATGGCCCATATCGATGCCATCTATGATGCCTGCCTCACGTACAATATATATATCCTACTAATATGACAAATATAATATAAAATGTTGTACGAATTTACTGAAATCCCTGCGACCAAGTAAATTTGTCCCAATTACACGGTCGTTTTCCCTAAAACACCATAACAAATCCCAGTTTCATCCCAAAACATATATTCAACAAAACCGTTTCATCCCGAAACATATATTTACCAAAACCGTTTCATCCCGAAACATATATTTTCACCAAAACTGTTTCTCCTCTAAACTTCTATTTAACAAATCCATATATTTTCAATGAAAATATATAATTTATATCAAAAGGTATGTTTTATTCCAAAAACATTATTAAACCCTTTTAGACATGTTCTTCCCCCAAAACATATACAAAACAGTAAAAAGATGGGGTATAGTGACACTCACCTTTGGGTGCGTATTTTTAAATAGCGCAATCCCACAAATTAGTTTCTACACGTCCTATTATGCGTAGGAATGATTCATCAATTAACATATCAAAAAAATCTTAAGTTTCTCCGTATCTTAGAATTTTCACATAACTTTGAGATTTTCTCAAAAAGTTATCGTTTTAGATTATGTTGGCACGTTAATATATATATATATGAGTTCGTATATATATATATATATATATATATATATATATATATATATACTCATAAGATTTTGAGACTTGAACGATTTTATTGGTGACCATTATCATGTAAATCTGTTAACACGCACGTTTATACGTAGTATATCTACGATTTGTGCGTCGTAATATATATACATAAACGTACACATGAATCAAATATCGTAACACGCAAAATCTTGTTAAATTATTTATTTTGTCATTTTTAAGGCATGCATACATAAAATAACTTATATGTATCAATTTTCATGCTCGACAAACAAGTTACACATTAAACGCGATTTTACAAATTCTACCACTTTAAACGCACAAGTGTACATGCATAGCCTAAATTTCCCACTATAATGTTAACACTTAACATATTATCATATTCACATATCTAAATCACATAACACATTTTAACACATAAGGTTCACCCATAAATAACCCATGCTAGTGTTCATTGTAAAACGCGTATTTTAGTGATTCGGTAACGTTTTCGGGCGTCGGAAGTCACGTATGACCAACCAAACACCAAGTAAACTTATAATTAGTTAAAATACTTATTTTTAAACTAAAAATATCAGTTTACTTACTAATCTAAATCAGTTTTATAAAAATTGTTCGAAAAGCCGATTTTTGACCGTTTTACCGCATAGTTTTGCGTTAAACGTTACTATAACCATCCCAAATCAGAATGACTTGATATTTTAACACAGTACATGTTATTTACTGATTAAAATGATGACTATAATCAGATTAGTTCAGTTTTTGTGTAAGTCACATAAATCATGCGATTTCACGTATTTTACAACTCATAAAGCACCAAGTACAACATATTAACTCCATGTTCTTATAAATCACAACATTTTCTATCCATAATCATCTAATCATACATAAATAAATACAAGTATTCTTACATTTATGAGTATGTGACAAAAATTACATGCATGCATACACCTATACATACACATACATGACATATATACACACACATGAACTTCCAAAAGTTCACTTTTTAATAAGTCCTTTTCAAATCACAAAACCTTTTTAGAACATTCTCTAGATTACACATGCAATCACTTTTCAAACATCATATCTAACAAGATTTAATCAAAAGTCAAAACTCAACTCTCATAAACATATATACATTCATACGGCCACACATATACATACATATTCATCTATCTTTATTTCCTTTAAAAACCCGTTTGTTTTAGTTTCAAGTTTTGTGTTTAAATTCAAGAACAAGAGAAACCTTCCACTATCATCTTTATCACCAAGAATCAAGAACATTTTTAAGAAAAATAGTTTTTATACCTTCAAGATTCAAGTGGGTTTTTGAATGAAAAGATGATATAAAGCTTGGTTCTTGCTTGCAACTCCTTGGAATCACCTTTAAACCTTCAAATGGACTTGAAATCACCTTGAAATGGATTTGATTCTCAAGAACTAAGTTGAAATTATGAAATGGATGAGGTAGAGGGGGTGTTCGACCGAGATTATTAGAGAGAGAGAGAGTTTGAATTGTTTTGATTATAATCTTGAGATATCAAAGATATGGAAGGATTGTGAAAAGGTTAATCATCATGTGGGATCTCCTAGGCCAACAAGTGTTGGAGAGAGAAGAGAGGGTGTCCCCTCTAGCCGCCACATGCCCTCTCTCACATACACTTCATATATTTCACATATACATACATATATGTATGTAAATTAGCTCAAAAACTGGTATTTTACTGGATACCGGGTATTTTATCTAGCGTTTTAATCCTGTTTTAGTGCGTTTTAAATTATTTTATCATTCTATAAAAATAATTTCACTAAAATATTACTGAAATAATTATCAGTTGCCTTGACTGGCTGCGTTGACAGTATTTTGTCAGATACGCGCAGTATCGCGCAGTACGCGCTCCAACTCGAAAAATAGAGTTTCTTAGCGTTTTAATTTATTTTCCTACCGGACATGATTAAAATTACCATTCTAATCATAACAGACTATTTTTAGGATTTTAACATGGATCGGGTGGTCACCGACGTTCGTTTCGCATTTTATTCGTTACGCGATAAGTGTTTATCTTATCATTGCCAACATAATTTTTATCAATGTTTGGATTCACCAACACATTCAATATCACATATAAACATCAATATCAGTCAAATACAACCTTTTTATTTATTCATGACACTTGTTACATTTGTACGGTATAGCCTAAATAGCCGGGTGTCATAGTCTCCCCCTGTTTAGGGAATTTCGTCCCCGAAATTCTACTCCACAGGTTTCGTTTTCGCACTAGGTGGGAAGAGGTGAGGATATTTATGTTGCATCTAGTCCTGTCGTGCCCAAGTGAACTCGGGTTCACGTTTAGTATCCCAGCGAACCATGACCAACTTAATCCTACTCTTCCTGAGTTTCTGAATTTTCCAATCCAGAACCTCTAATGGTTCTTCGATAAATCTCAGTTTATCGTCCACTCGAACCTCTCCATGGGGTATAATCAGCTTCTCATCAGACAGACACTTTTTCAAATTGGAGACATGAAACACGTCATGAACTCCACTCAGCTCTTATGGCAGCTTAAACCTATACACGACTGATCCAACTCGAGATGCGATTTCGAAAGGACCTATATAATGCGGGCTCAGCTTTCCCCCTTTTCCAAACCATAAAACGCCTTTCCAAGGCGATACCTTCAACATAACCCAATCACCGACCTGAAACTCCAACGGTTTCCTTCGGTTATCCGCATAACTCTTCTGTCGACCTGCGGCAGCTTTCAACCTTCCCTTAATCTGGACAACCTTGTCCGTGGTTTCCTGGATAAGCTCGGGTCTGGTCAATTGCTTCTCGTCGACTTCAGCCTAACAAAGTGGCGATCGACACTTCCTTCCATACAAGGCTTCAAATAGAGAGGCCTTGATACTAGCGTGGTAGCTATTATTGTAAGAAAACTCAGCCAACGGTAAGTGAGTATCCCAACTTCCACCGAAATCAATCGCACATGCTCTCAACATAACCTCCAAAGTCTGAATGGTTCTCTCACTCTGACAATCTGTTTGAGGATGATACGCAGTACTCATGTCCAAACGAGAAAACAACGACTCTTGAAGAGATCGCCAAAACCTGGAGTCAAACCGTCCGTCTCTTATCCGAGATAATTGACACTAGTACTCCATGACGGGCTACAATCTCGTTAAGGTACAACTGCGATATCTTCTCCATATTGTCTGTTTCCTTAAGCGCTAAGAAATGACCAGACTTTTTTAATCGATCCACATTACCCATATCGTATCATGTCCACGTGACGTACGGGGTAACTTGGTGATAAAGTCCATCGTAAGATGTTCCCATTTCCACTTAGGAATCTCTGGTTGCTGTAGAAGCCCAGACGGCTTCTGATGTTCAGCCTTAACCTTTGAGCACGTCAGAAATTTACCCACATAGACCGCAATGTCTCTCTTCATATTCGGCCACCAGTAAAACTCCTTGATATCCAGATACATCTTGGTAGAACATGGGTGAATGGAATATCTGGATTTATGAGCTTCGTTCATAACCAGTTCACGTAGGTTATCTCTAAGTGGAACCCAAATCCAGTTCATGAAGTACATCACTTCATCCCGCTCATGTAGAGGCTTCTCCCGCTCTTTCCTGCTGAGCACATCCGCAACAACATTTGCTTTTCCGGGGTGATAACGAATATCACACTCGTAATCATCGAGTAACTCTACCCAACGCCGTTGTCGGATATTGAGCTCCTTCTGGTCAAAGATACGCTGGAGGCTCTTATGGTTTGTGTATATCGTACACTTAGTGCCATATAAATAATGTCTCCAGATCTTCAAGCCAAACACAACAACTCCTAACTCCAAATCATGTGTCGTGTAATTCTTCTCGTGCACTTTCAATTGTCTGGATGCATAGGCTATCACTTTGTCCCTCTGCATAAGCACGCATCCAAGACCCAAACGTGACGCATCACAAACGAAATCATCATTTCCCTCAGGAAGGGAAAGAATAGGTGCACTACAAAACTTTTCCTTCAACATCCGAAAAGCTTCCTCCTGGTTTTTCGTCCAATAAAACTTCCTTTCCTTCTGGGTCAATAGCGTCAAAGGTTGCGCTAATCTGGAGAAATTCTCTATGAATCTCTGGTAGTACCCATCAAGTCCTAAGAATTGTCTCACCTCTGACGGAGTCTTTGGCGCTTCCCAATTCTTCATCGTCTCAATCTTCGACGGATCCACGTGTATACCTTTCTCGTTTATGACATGTCCGAGAAAATGAACTTCACGAATCCAGAATTCACACTTAGAGAACTTGGCATACAACTTCTCTTCCTTCAGCAACTCCAAAATCAATTTCAAATGATACTCATGATCTTCTTTGGTTCGCGAATAGATAAGTATATCATCGATGAATACTATCACGAATTTATCCAAATAAGGTTTGCATACCCTGTTCATTAGATCCATGAATACAGCTGGCGCATTAGTTAAGCCAAAAGGCATGACTAAAAACTCATAATGGCCATATCGTGTTCGAAAAGCAGTCTTCGGAACATCTTCGTCAGCAATCTTCAACTGATGATATGCTGAACGCAGGTCAATCTTCAAATAGTAGCTGGATCCATGTAGCTGATCAAACAAATCGTCAATTCTCGGTAAAGGGTACCGATTCTTGATAGTCAACTTGTTCAGCTCTCTGTAAACATCCTGAAGGATCCATCCTTCTTCTTCTTAAACAAAACAGGTGCACCCCAAGGTGAAAAGCTTGGTCGAATGAAACCTTTGTCTAGTAGCAGTTGAGGTTGATTCGAAAATTCTTTCATCTTTGACGATGCCAATAAGGAGATTTTGCAATCGGTGCAGCACCAGGTACCAGATCAATTCTGAACTCGATCTGTCTCGAAGGGGGCAATCCAGGTAAGTCTTCAGGAAAAACTTCTGGATAGTCACGAACTATAGGAATTTCTTCGATCTTCCTACCTTCAGCCTTTGTATCCACCAAGTTAACTAAGAACGCAGGACAACCCTTACGCAACATCTTAAGCATCTTCATAACATTGACGACTCTCGGCACTCGACTCGATCGGTCTCCGTGAACAACTATTGCTTCACCACCATCAGGACGAGGTATCCTCACTTGCTTCTTCGAGCAAATAATCTCAGCTTTGTTCTTGGATAGCCAGTCCATCCCCACAACTACGTCAAATCTCCCCAGCTCCACTGGCAATAAGTCGATACTAAAATTATGATCATCTAACTGAATACTACAACCACGAACGACCTCGCTAGTCTCTATCAGTTTACCATTTGCTAGTTCTATCGAGTACTTTTTACTTTGCTTACTTGTTGGAGAACACAAAAATGGTTCAAAGTTTTTCGAAACAAAACTCAAGTCAGCTCCAGTAGTAAAGAGTACGAACGCAGAATGGTTATTGATCAAAAACATACAAGTAACAACAATAGGATTGTCACGTGCCTTTCCAGCGTTTAGCTCGAATGCTCTGCCCCTGGCATTCTGACCCTTTGGTTTAGGATAATCTCTCTTGAAATGTCCCTGTTCACTGCACTAGAAGCATCCCTCTAGCTTCGCTCCCTCCGAAGTACTTTTAGCATAGCACTCGCGGGTAACATGCCCAGTTCGACCACACCTGGCGCACTTTTTCTGCTCATCCTCGTGAGTCGTCCTCTCAGAACCACTCCTACCATCCCTGGCATTATCCTTTCTAGAACTGCTAAAACTTGCTACATACGCCTTCCCTAAACTCCGTTTCCTGTCACACTTCTCATCGGTTTCCTTCCTCGAGCTCTCGGACTTGCGCTTCTTCGAATCTCCTGACTTAGACTCAGAATGCTCCGACCGTTCAGATTTCATGTCTGCATTGGCCTTGCCCAATGACTTCCCGGTTTCCTCATTCTTGTTAAAGCTACCTTTGCGAGCAGCATCATCCGCTAACGATTTCGCCAATGTAGTAGCTTCTAGGTGGGTAGTGGGTTTCGTTGATGTGACCATGCTGCGAATTCATGGCGATAGCCCCTAAATGTTCCTCTCTACCTTAACATACTCAGGAGTAACCATCTGTGGAACTAACCTTGCCAAATCACTAAAACGAGAAGTGTAAGCTCTGGCATTCAGACCTTCCATGGTTAGGTTCCAGACGTCACTCTCGATTTTCTGTATCTCACTACGCGGGCAGTATTCCTTTAGGAGCATCTCTTTAAGTTCATTCTAGGTTAGACCATAGGCAGCGTCTTCACCCATAATTTGAACTTGCGAGTTCCATCAAGATAGTGCTTCATCAAGAAAAGAACAAGAATCATACCTAACCCGTTGATCAGCAGCACAACCACTGATTGCCATGACGGATTCCATCTTCTCAATCCCTCTGGTGATATCTAAGGGTCCTTCAGTAACGGTAAATGATCATGGGTTACAACCCTGGAATGTTTTATAAGTATATCTGTTCACTGTTCATAAGGTTAATGAAAATCAGGAATACGTTCCGATTATATCATAACACATGAACTACTAAAACTTTCCGATCATTATTTTACCTGAAGGGTTTCTAATCTGTGTCCCACCAAAACCTCGCCCATGAGCACCACGTCCACGTCCCTGGCCATCATTCTGGTTAGCATCACGCTGTTCCATGGCAGTATTAATGTGTTAGGCTATGAGTTGTGCCAACTCTTCCGGTGTGGTAGGTAATCCAGAACCTTGTCTTGCTTTTGGCGGCATTTCATCGTTTCTATTATTACAACAATAATAATCAACATAAGACGATATCCCAAAAATAATTCAATCATTAAATGCTATTGGACCAAACATTGCACATGCATAATATCCACATATTAATGAGAACAATTTTTAAACCAAAAGTAATTCAATCGATATTCATCATAGAAATTAATAAACTTGTTTTCAGTACACACTAACCACCTTTGGCATGTCTACGTCAACACCCAAAACAAGTTCAAACAAAAATTTCTACATAATATCCCAAAAATCTGGCACACAGGCCCCAAATAGAGTGTATCAAAAGTAACAGACATAACAACCAACAAAAACAAAAAAAACAACAAGAATCTAACGCTTCAAACCCAGGAAATCTAACATCTTCCTGACAAGCTCCTCCAGATCCACTATCCTCCAATGCATTTGGTCCATCGCACTATTATCTAAATCCTTCAACTCATCATACCAATCCATCTGTCCTTCAAGATCCTTCATCTTACCCCTAGCTGAGTCCAGATCTCCGCACAGAGTGGCAAACTGTCGATCGCAATGGCAACATCGGTCTATCCATACCCTTTTCTGCTTCTTGGAAGCAGATGTCGTCTTAGCGTGTGACGTAGATACAATCTCTCCAACAGGCCTAGTTCTCTTCCTGGGTCGATAATAAACCAAAAGAGGCATAGTAGGAGCAAGTGACTCAATCACAGGTAAAGATGAATCAGAAGAAACAGGTGGAGGGATTTCAGTGATAGGCTCGATCACAGCAGTAGATGGGATGACTGGTGGCTCTAACGGTCGAGCCGTGACAATAGTGGCGTCCACCGCTGATGCGATACTGAGAGATCCTCCGTTAATAGGGACACCTCTAATCACGTCATCGATAACTGGTACAGTGCCAGATGATTGTCCCGTCTCATGAAAAGAGGGAGGAACATCTTCGTCGTCGTCTATCCACCCGTTGCTAGTGAAAGTATATAGGGGGTCTACCTGGTTGGCAAAAGCAGCAGGATCGACATGGAATGACGAAGAGAACTCAGCCATACCAACTATGTGATAACCCAAACGTTCAAGGTCAGTATTTTTTGATTTCCTGACTCCTAGCTTGTGTGGTTACGTTTTATGTCTTGTTACATATTAGACCGAGTGTAAGATACATTAAACATCGGATGGCTCTTTCAGATTGTGATTATTGTATTTTGTAAGTTGTATTCGATAACCCGCAAATCTAGTCGCACACCCTCCCTCCAGTCGTACACTTATTGAATCGCATGGGCTTCCACAAGCCCAGAAACCCTCGGCCCAACCCAAGCCCACTTCCCTTCTGGTTTGACCTTGTGCTCACCGGCCCACCTAAGTGAAACCGCCCAGCCTTGTAAAGCTTTACTAAATATAAGTATAGTGCATGTTCTCAGATTATTTAAAAAAAGAAAAAGAAGAATAGGAACTCAACCCTAACCGATTCCCCCATATTGTTCCTCACTTGCGAAACCCTTACGACGATCGAAAAACCGCCACCCTCCTCCTCTATCATGTGCAACAGTTGACGAGTAATCAGTCTCTCAAGATCACCACCGTTATCGGTAAGCCTTGTTTACCTCATAGCTTTGATTTATCAACGCGTTGCCTCGGTTTCGATTCGATGTTAGCATCGTTTCATGTCTATTGTTCGATACATACATGTATGCGTAGATGATATGTGATTATTCTGGCACATGTTATTGATGAACAATAAGTTGTACGATGATATATGGATAGGTGAATATGATTGATAGTTGACCTATACAATGATTATGCATGAATATGGTGAAACAGGATTTTATGTTGATGATTGATAGTTGATATGGATGGTAGAGTGCATATAATAGACTGTGTGTATAAAAGTTCCGGTTCGACTTGGTTGCAAGGTCATGAAAACCCGTACACGAATCTGAGTAATATTTGTATCCGTAACTTTGTACGTGTTTGTGTTTGAAATAAAAACGTAAAGAGTAGGTATGAATACCAGTCCCGTTCGACCCCGGTTTCAAAACCTGAACTCGCATACTGATGAGGATACGTCCCTAACCAGACCGAATCACCGCCATAAATAGAACCGAACCATAGCACACTAAGGTCGGGCCGGACCTGGCACCATAAGACGAATCGGACAGATACGCTGGTGCGGCATAACTAACTGGGTCCCACCTCCATAACTGCTATGATAGCGACTGGTCCGACCCTAACTAACTCTCCACGTCAGCACACCCAAAGACTATAAATACCATACTTGGACCTCCAAAATGGGTAATCGCTACTTTCTCTCTCTAAACTCCCCTCTCTCTCTCCCTGACTTACTACCTCCTCACAAATACTTATTCTCACGCCCGAGCTTGGTCACAGAGAGGCCCCCCTCCCTGTGACGAGGCTAACGGTGTGCTTGTTTCCTTGTGATCTTGCAGGTTCCTTGCTAGGTCATCTGAAGCTCTGCTCTAACCAGGTCGCTCCAACTGGTTTTTGAGTCTTCAGTGGCGCCATCCCCTCGAATTCACATAGTTTGTTTCTTAGTTCTCGTTCATGGCAGAATCGACGACAGCAGTCTCCACCAGCACTTTCCCTTCTTACAATGATATATGGGAAGGGAACGCTAACTCCACAACTGCTTCAGTAGCAGTTGCTGCCTCAGCAGCTTCGATAGGGTCTGCGTCGGCTCCTCCAGCTGCAAATCCTGTAGGCGGAAGTTCTGTCACCACGCTGTCTGTTACTGCCCCAGTTGTCACGCCATTACCTACCTTCGACAACGCTTTCCTTTTAAGGAATGCCGACCTGTTGCGTCAGTTACAGCAGCAACAACAGCGAGACGAGATGCTGCAAAGTCTCCGAGCAAACTTGTTTACCAATGTCTATTCAGGGGGAAACCCAGTCTCCGTTGGACCTCTCGCTTCCGGATCTCTGGTAAGTTCTATGATCTCCACTCCTATAACACACGTTACATAATTTTCTTCGGTTACCAGTGCTCCGATGAATAATGGTCTAAATGACCTGTTTCTCCAGGGATCTGTGGGTTTAAACCCCCAAGATCAAGAGCTGCTCATGCCATACCACCCCACGTCTATGACTTCCCAATCAAAGTTTACGTTGCGGATCGTCAATGCCCCACTCCCAGCTAAGCCGAAGATGCCTCCCACGTTGAAGTTCTACGATGGTACGTATGATCCGGACGACCATATGTCCGGGTTTGCCGGAGCGGCCAAGGTCGAGCAGTGGCCTATGCCGGCTTGGTGTCTTATGTTCGCTCAAACTCTCACCGGATCGGCGAGGGTTTGGTTTGATGGGTTGCCAGAGGGGTCGATCGACCACTTCGAAGATTTCCGACGTATTTTCTTGCAAAATTTATGTCAACAGCGACGTTGCAAGAAAGACATTACTGAGGTTCACCATATAAAGCGCCGAGACGGAGAGTCCGTAGAAGATTTTATCGATCGCTTCAATCGAGAAAGCATGCAGATAAGTGGCGCGGTTGACCAACTCCGAGTCTCCGGGTTCTGTCACGGAGTTCGGAACAATCAGCTTGTGGAGAAACTCCATGAAGACCTCCCAAAAACTATGGAGACGCTTATGGAGAGAGCTCGAGCCTTTGTTCGGGGAAAAAGTGCCTGCGGTCAACCAAACGAAACAGCAAGAAACGCCAAGGCTCGAACCACTTCGTGGAAACGCAATGCATCGCCACCAAAAGATAGAAGCAGCAGTTGGAACAGAAATCGTGGCCCGTATCAGAAGTCGGATCGAGGCAGTTTCCGAATAGGAAACGTGCGTTTTAACACCTTTTCCGAGCTCACCAAATCACCAAGCGAAATCCTCAGTACGGAGACTACTCGGTTCCCTACGCCATCGAAGCAACGACCCACCTCGGACAGGCATTCCAAGAAATATTGTGAATATCACTGAGACAAGGGTCATACAACTGATGAATGTTGGGCTCTGAAGCAGGAAATCAAAAAGGCTGTACGATCTGGTAAACTCTCGCACCTTGTGAAAGAAGTGAAAGACGGGAAGAAGTCAACAGCAGCAAGTGATAATCCGAACACCGAGCCCGGAATCAACATGATTCGGTCAGCCGAGCCAAGAGGGGTAAAACGGTCGAACCAGCATATGGCAGCATGGATGCACCAACCAACATACTTCCCTCCGATCGATCCAGATGATGCTCAGGACGGACCAATTACAATTTCGGCCGTCATCGCCGGACATCTGGTCCGACGAATTTACGTGGATGGAGGAAGCGCCTTTGAGATCATGTATCTACAGTGTTTCCAGCAGCTGAACCCCCAAGTAAAGAAGAGGTTGATTGAAGTCTCCACCCCTCTAATCAGTTTCTCCGGGGAGGTGGTCCGTCCGATAGGACAGATAACCCTTCCGACCACATTCAAAGAAGGTGACAAAAGCAGGACAGTCCAACTAACCTACCTAGTTGTTGGCACTCATTCATCACATAACATAATACTCGGACGACCTGGATTAAGAGCTCTCGGGGCGATCAGGTCAACAATACATGGAGCTATTAAATTCCCCACTGAGGCCGGAGTTGCTACTATCTTCTCAGAATCAAACTCGTTTGTCGCCGAAGTAAGACATGCAGCGGAAATGAGCTCCAAAAAGCCCGGGGTACCTACGGAGCTTTGGGCAATCAATCCAGATTTTCCCGAACAACAAGTAGCTATTGGTGCTCAGCTCCCAAAACGAACAAAGAAGCTCCTATGGGAATTGTTAAGTAATTCGATAGATGTTTTTGCATGGAAACACTCTGATATGCAAGGAGTCCCCAGATCTATGGCACAACATCACCTGAACGTGAAAGAATCAATCAAACCAATTGCACAAAGAAAAAGGCACATGGCGCCGGATCGAGCCAAAGCAATCGCAAAAGATGTTAAGAGCCTCCTAGACGTGGGAATCATTCGAGAAGTTCGGTATCAAACATGGGTGTCAAATCCCGTTTTGGTGCGGAAAAAAGATAATTCATGGAGAATGTGCATTGATTTCACCGATTTAAACGATGCGTGCCCAAAAGATTGTTTTCCTCTACCGGAAATCGATGAAAAAATTGATTCCGTCGCCACGTTCAGGTTGAAGTGCTTTTTGGATGCTTACAAAGGGTACCATCAGATACAAATGGCGGTCGAAGATGAGGATAAGACGGCCTTCGTCACCAATGAAGGAGTGTATTGTTTTACTAAGATGCCGTTCGGTTTAAAAAACGCCGGCGCTACGTACCAGCGTCTGATGAGCAAAGCCTTTAAAGATCAGATCGAGCGAAACGTAGAAGTATATGTTGATGATATCGTGATCAAAATTCACGATGAAGCCACCATGCTAAAAGACATACTTGAAACGTTTACCCGACTCCGAAGCATCAACATGAAGCTAAACCCCAAAAAATGTACGTTCGGGGTAGAAGAAGGTAAGTTCCTGGGGTTCATGGTTGGGTCAAAAGGGTTGCGAGCCAATCCGGACAAGGTTGACGCTGTTCTTACAATGAAGCCTCCGACGACGGTTAAGGAAATCCAGTCCTTAAACGGACGATTAGCTGCTCTACACCGGTTCTTGTCAAAAGCAGCAGATAGATCGCTCCCGTTCATGGATGTTCTCAGAAAAAGCTTCCGATCGGAGTTTAAATGGACGGAAGAAGCCGCACGAGCTTTCGAAGAGCTTAAAGCTTGTCTGGGCACTTTGCCAACCCTCACCGTACCAGAAGAAGATGAGGTGCTAACGGTATACTTAGCCGCGTCGTTTGGAGCAATCAGTGCGGTGTTAGTTGCTCACCGTACTGGGAAGCAAATCCCCATTTATTACGTGAGCCGAACGTTAAAAGATTATGAAACAAGATATTCAAACTTGGAAAAACTGGCCCTGGCATTAGTCCATGCTTCGAGAAGACTTCGACGATACTTTCAAGCCCACCCAATCGAGGTACGAACGGATCAGAGAATCCAGCACGTTCTCCGTCGACCCGAAGTTTCAGGCCGAATGGCAAAATGGGCAATCGAATTGGGTGCGTTCAATATCACTTTTCGAACCAAAGGTCCGTTGAAAGGGCAGGTAATAGCCGATTTCCTAGTTGAAATTCCAGAAGATAAAGGAAGGGAAGAAGTTGAGAAAGCTCCAGAGAAACCTTGGTCCTTGTACACCGACGGAGCCTCTAGTTCCAAAGGAGCAGGGGCGGGTCTAATTCTCACCGATCCAGAGGGAACGGATATAACATACGCACTCCGGCTAGAATTTAAAAGTTCAAACAATGAAGCCGAGTACGAGGCCCTTTTAGCAGGTCTACGTCTGGCACTGAGAGTCGGAGAAAAAAATGTCGTAGCCCACGTAGATTCCTTGCTCGTAGCAAATCAGGTAAACGGAGAATATGAGGCAAGGGAAGCAAACATGATCGAGTATCTCGAACAAGTGAAGCAAGCTATGGCATCTTTTGAAACATGTAAGGTTGAGAATATTCCCCGTAGCAAGAATAAGAAGGCTGATGCTTTGAGCAAATTGGCATCGGTGTCATTCAGTCACCTAGCCAAAGAAGTGAGAGTGGAAGTTTTAACTGCACCGTCAATTGCAGCCCCGCAGGTTATGCAGGTCGAAGCACCATCGCAAACATGGATGACGCCAATAGTTAACTACTTGGTGCATGACGTTTTACCGACCGACAAAGCGGAAGCAAGAAAGGTCCAAATCAACTCTCTTCAATACCAGATGCAAGAAGGAGGCTTATACCGAAAGACTTTCCTTGGGCCCCTGTTAAAATGTCTGGATCCGGAGCAAGCCAGTTACATCATCAGGGAAATACACTATGGCATCTGTGGCATCCATGCCGGACCTAAGATGATTGTAACAAAGGTAAAAAATGCAGGGTATTACTGGCCCGGGATGCATGAAAGTGCGGTAAAAGAGCTCCAACAGTGTGACGAATGCCAAAAGCACGCACCAATCAGCCTTCGAGCCAAAAACGAGATGATACCGGTAACCGCTGCATGGCCCTTCCAAAAGTGGGGCGTTGATATCGTCGGGCCTTTTCCAAGATCAAGCGGAAGTGCGCAGTACCTGTTAGTCGCGGTGGATTATTTCACAAAATGGGTGGAAGCTCGACCGTTTACGATCATCTCCGGCTACAACGTGACACGGTTCTTTTGGGAACAAATAGTATGCCGATTCGGTCTTCCACTCTACATCATAAGCGATAATGCAAAGCAATTTGCTGAGAACCCATTCAAGCGCTGGTGTGAAAATCTAAAAATTAACCAAGTCTTTTCCTCGGTCGCCCACCCCCAGGGTAACGGGCAGGTCGAACAGATAAATCGATGAATCGTCGATGGAATAAAGAGGAGGCTTGGTTACGAGGGAAAAGGCTGGGCGGACGAGTTGCCGAACGTTTTATGGGCGCACCGAACACTGCACAAGACTAGCAACGGAGAAACACCGTTTAGTCTTACTTACGGTACCGAAGCAGTGATTCCCACTGAGATCGGACTCCCTAACCAGAGGTGCAAGAATTGGGAAGAAAATGAGCATGAACTCCGGTCCAACCTTGACTTGTTAGAAGAGCGCCGGAACATCACGGCAATCAAGGAAGCCCGATACAAGAAGAAGATTGAGAAATACTATAACGCCCGGGCTAAACTCTACAAGTTCAAGGTCGGAGATTACGTGCTCCGAAACAACGATGCGAGCCGCATCGAAGCTCCCGGCAAGCTAACTCCTAAGTGGGAGGGACCGTACCGGGTCAAAGAAGCGAGCGATAAGGGCTCGTATGTGTTGGAGAAGATTGATGGAACTCCAGTACCCCGGACGTGGAACGGGGTGCATTTAAAGAAATGCTTCATGTGAACAGCCTGTTACGGCTAAAAAAGATCGCTATCTTTTGTTTTTTATTTCCAAAATTCCGTATGTAATTCGGGAGGGTAATGCCCCGATATTTTTCCATTCTATTTATAACCGGGAGGGTTTTCCCCGGACCTATGATTAGTAAACCAATGAATAAAGCGATCTGTGTTTTTATAAGTATAACAAACAGCATATGCATAAGTTCGAACAATCTCATAAATGTGCACAAACGGGCCTCGACCCATGCCTCGCGCCGATTGAGAAGGCTTAAATAGTTAAAAAATAATAAAATCTATTAAGCAAGTGATCCGTATTTAACGTGACCCAATCACAAAATAACGTGATAAAATGAAAGAAGTCAAGAAACTTCTCTGTCACGACTCGGTCACCAAAGATGACCGAACGAAACCTGGTCGAACAGTAAAAAATTTGGACGCAAATTAAAAACCAAGTAGCCAGGCACAAATAAAAAACGCTAGTTCGTACAAAGATACGGTAATATATAAAGCCGGAAGCTAAAATTGTATAATTACATGCCATAATAAAAGTATGGTAATAAAAAGTCGTACGGTAGCAGAACTAAACATCAGGCTTCAATATCATCCTTTACAATGGGAAGCAAACTTTCCTGTTTGATGACAGATAGAGGCTTATCCACCAGCTCCGCCACCTTCCCGAGAATGGAGATGTGGAAATTGTCAAAGGCTTTTATCGCAGCGTTTAATGCGTCCTCTGCTCCCTTATCATACCCCGGAACCTCTTCGGCAGAACGCACCGAGTCATGAGCTGCTTTAAAACCTTGTTTAATCCCTTCATTCACTCCGACCACATTAACACTATTTACCAAATCCGCAACCACTTTCTCCAACTCTGGGCTTTGATGCACCAATTTGACTACCCAAGCGACCCCATCTGTTAAGAACCATTGCTTGGTGAGCTTAAGCTCCAATAATTGGGCATACGATTCAACCATATCACGCTCACAACGAATCAACATCCCCTTTGCCTCATCGATCGTTGTTTTATGTGACTCAACCTCCCTGTCACGAGCTCTCTCTAATTTGTCTTTAACTGAAGAAAAAACGAAGGATTCAGTAAGAAGAAAAAGGAGGCAATAAAAAGCATATCACAAGCATACCATCAATCAGGCGGTGATAATCGGCCAAAAGCTGATCATAAGATTTTTGCATTTCTTGCAATTCAGCTGCATGCTTCTTCTCCGCACCAGACAACTTCTTTTCCAGATCAACAAATTGCAACTTAGAAGTTTCCAAGTCTTGGAGAGCTTTGTCCCGCGCTTCATAAGCAGCCGCAGCCGAAGCTTGAGTAGACTTATTAATTTCTTTTGCCTCCAAAGCCTGCTCTTTTAAACGTTTAACTTGAGACCGAAGAGAAGATAGCTCTTGTTTCGTCTTCGATCGGACATTATCTTCGTTTTTCAAGTTAGCAATTTCGCGTCGGAGCTTGTTACAGGCTGACTCCGCCTCGATCCAGCGCTTATATGATTCCACCACCAATGAATTAGATTGAGCTTGATTTATCATAAGGGCATTCCCAAGCTCCGGGCCGCTCATTTTCCGATAATGAGAGTGCTCAGCCGGAGTTCCCAAATGAAATAACGACATTTTCGCCGACAGAGCATCCACTATCCGATCCTTGTTTGTCAGCGACCACTCGGGAACGTACTTCTCCAGCGCTCGAGTTGAATCCATATCCTCAATACCGCCCGAACCTAACGCCCGTGATAAGAAAATAGCTTCAGTATTATACCATAAAGGGGATGAAGAGGCACTGTCCCCACCATCAATTGGCTTGGGGCTTGGCCTTGACACGTTAGAAGCAACCCCCGTGGTAAGCTTACCCGAAGGAGAAGGTTCGGTCTTCTTGGGGTCGGACATAAGAACATCAGCAATAACCTTGGTAGCCCCTCCCCCGAAGGATAATGGGCTTGATGGAATGTTTAACGGGTGGTCCCTTGGGGTACGACCCCTATGAAGATGTGCGTCTAAATTCGCTAATACGCCTCCGGCAGCAGAAAATTCAGTAACTTGATCATCATCATCTAAAGTGATAGTCTTGAAGTCCGTCTTCTTCTTCTTTTGCTTAGGTTTCGGACCGGATTTAGACGGAGCTTTCTTCCTTTTCAAGCTAATCTGAGGTTGCTCCTCTTCATCTTCTTCTTCCTCATCTTCGCCATCACCACCCTCCTTTAAACCTTCGGCGCGTTCTCCTTCATCCCCGACAGACAGATGGACTCCTTCATCCTCAATAACAAACCTAGAGCTGGACTCTTTCCTCCCGCTTGAACTCGTTTTCTTACCTTTATCATCACCAAGCACCACCGCAGCTTGAGTAGGAGCAGCATCCGCTATTTGTGCCGCAGGAGCTGCGCCCGAACCTCCTTGCCCGACCGAACCTCCCTGAACATCCGGAACCTCGGGTTCCCGAATTTGATAAAGATTCTCTTGCACCACAGTGAGGTACGGAGGGTCACCTTTCGGCGTCTTAGTGGCCCGAATCTCAAGCTCCTTGGAGTCGAAGGACTTTAGGCTCAACGCTTCTCTCAAACCCATAGCTACAAAAAAAAGGGGGGCAAGCAAGTAATATCCGAAGTCCGATATATATATAAAAAAAAGTGAATGAAAGTAGTATAGCTATACGAACAACGACACGAGCACCGTATCAAAAGTAAAGGCATGACTAACCCTGTCCGTTCCACCTAAGGGTAGGATACCACTCCGGTTCGGACCAAATCGTGCTGATCCGTCCCATGACAAGAATGTGTTCCGGATAACTTTGTATGCGACCCGCTTCTTTAATCAAGTTTGCGTACAACTCTCTATCAAATTCGAAATCTTCAGGAAGAGGAGGTGGGAGCTTCGTCTTTTTTATCCTCCATACCATAAACTCCGGAACGCACCGGTCGTCAACATAGAAAAAGCGTTCTTTCCAATCCTTTATGCTAGTGGTAATCCATGTGTAACAGCAGGAGTTTTTGTCTCTAACCTCGAAGGTATACCAGTTACCGGACCGGTTCAATTTGTAAAAAGCCTGGAACACATCCAAGTCCGGGTCGGATCCCAAACTACGACAGGCCAACTCAAAATGACACACCTTGGCAAGGCCGAAGGGGTTCATTTGAGAAATATGAACCTCGTGAAACGTAAGAACTCCGACCAAGAACTTCGTCAGAGGAAGACGGTAGTTACAATAATCGAACAGACGAGTGTAAACCCCTATCTTCCCCGGAGGAAACGGGTAAATAGGCGTGTCCTTTTTGGGGAGAACGGGGTGCAGAGATGCAGGGATTGCATATCTTTCAACGTACCAAGCTAAACCGTTTTTATTCAAAACGTTAAAACAACCGGACAAGTTGTTTTTCGCCATTGTATAAGGAAGAAACTAACCTGTTTCGCAGATCGTTTGTTTTCAGAGAAAAAGGAGTGAAGAAGATGAAAAGTGAAAAGTGAAATCGGAAGGTTGTTTCTTTCTCCTCTTTTATAGGGATATGGAACCGCCTTAAAACCACGAATCAGATGGTGACACGTCATGACAACTGACGCACACCAACCGTCACATCAGGCGGGAAACATAAAGTGACTGTCGGTTACCCAACTAAGGTCACCGCCTAGAAATTTAAAAATTCAAAAAACTTCACAAAACGACAAATCAGAGATTAAAACCGCCAAAATTGCGCCGTCATAGTTCGAAGCTGTTATCTAAGAAACGCCACGAACTAGGGGGACTTGATGAGGATACGTCCCTAACCGGACCGAATCACCGCCATAAATAGAACCGAACCATAGCACACTAAGGTCGGGCCGGACCTGGCACCATAAGACGAATCGGACAGATACGCTGGTGCGGCATAACTAACTGGGTCCCACCTCCATAACTGCTATGATAGCGACTGGTCCGACCCTAACTAACTCTCCACGTCAGCACACCCAAAGATTATAAATACCATACTTGGACCTCCAAAATGGGTAATCGCTACTTTCTCTCTCTAAACTCCCCTCTCTCTCTCCCTGACTTACTACCTCCTCACAAATACTTATTCTCACGCCCGAGCTTGGTCACAGAGAGGCCCCCCTCCCTGTGACGAGGCTAACGGTGTGCTTGTTTCCTTGTGATCTTGCAGGTTCCTTGCTAGTTCGTCTGAAGCTCTGCTCTAACCAGGTCGCTCCAACTGGTTTTTGAGTCTTCACATACGAACCTGCGTGTTGGTTGTAGACATGAAAGAATAAGAGTTTATGTATGTGATGTTATGTATAACGTGCTTAGTTGAGCGTGATTGTTGTAGTATATTGAAAGCTTGTAAATTGAGTATATGTATGAGTGTTCGATACATGCGACTGGGGATACATGCGACTGGGGTTATTTGTGTAATGGAAACAACCTAAAACCTATACTACTCTAGTCAAGGCCTTTAAAGATAACATGAACAATTCATTGAAGATACTACATGCGACTGGGGTTATTTGTGTAATGGAAACAACCTAAAACCTATACTACTCTAGTCAAGGCCTTTAAAGATAACATGAACAATTCATTGAAGATACTAAAAGCTGCAAGTAATTGAATAGTGTATATAATGGATAATAGAATTCCATAACACTAGACTTTAAAATACTTTAACTTATCTATAGATGTTAACAAAATAAAATGAAATAATGATTAAAAAAAATACTTTACCCATGTTCTACACATATGTCGAAGCATATACTCCAATTACCTTGATGTGTTTTGCATTTATTAGGAATATGAATTTATGGAATAAATTTGTGTGTGGGTGCATGTAGTGGTTGTAGGTATGTATGTATGCGTAGGAGGGATGGTTATTTCTTTTACAAATGAAAGTTGCTATAGTTGAAATATGTGATACATATTAAGTTAGTTTAAAACTTTTGCGTGGTGTCCTGTACTTGATTCTTCGTGATTAGTAACATGTATATTTAATAATATAAATGTGAGTATGAGAAGTCTATGCGATCCAAAAATCCGAAACTGAGGCTACAACCGGAAAAGTTTACGACGATGTTTTTATTAGTATAGCTAACAAGGGAAATGGTAATTATATCAGGGCGTACCCGATTTAGAAACTTCTACCACTCGATTATTTATTGTTGCGCACCCTAAGGTGAGTTCAATGCTCTTTTTCAAGCATGCGTCCCGGTGAGGGACATCTGGTAAATATTCCGGGGAGGAATATTGGGTAAATGGGTTTAACTGGAATGTTAAGCTGGGATGTTGGATAATACACTCACCTTCTATCATTTAAGTCCCATCTAGTACCGAATTGATTGTTGGGGAGGCAACGGGGTATTTTGTTGATAGCGCTATTAGGTTCGGCACCCTCACACCGTACCGGGGAGGACGGGGGTGAACTAATTACCTTAACCACTCGACCAATGTCTGATAGAGCGCCGGGGAAGGGCAAACAAACTGACGCCATCTTACGGTATCGAGTTATTATCAACATGCTTTAAACTTGTATTCGGTAACTAAACAAGGTTTTATCAAACTTTGAACTCTCCAGCGTTATGCTGATACACTTGTCTGCATGCTTGCAGGTCGTTAGATTCTTGGACATGGGACTTGCTATCTGGGATTGCTGGAGTGGTCATGGGTCGAGCTACTTGGGAATACATGACAAACTTATTGGTTTTCGTACAATTGGTTTTGGAACAGTTGAACAATGATTTACTTTATGCTTCCGCTGAACGTATTGGTTTTAAGTTATGTTTTAGAAATACATTAACGTAATAAATGGAAACTTTTATTTAATATCTTGTTATAGTTCAATGTGATTGGTGGCTGGATCCTGGTACGTCACACGTCCCGCGAGGTTTCCGCATGTGGTATTTTGGGGGTTTGACAAACTATCTGTGGAGTCGTGAAAGGTATCTCTGGTAGAATGGATTTGGGTGAAGTCTCGAAATCTGGCTCGCTACCTGAGTCATGGATCTCGATGACCTCGTGCTCGTGCGACATCTGTGACACATATATAACCTTACAAGTAAGTGTGTAATCAAATGAATAATAACACATAAGGCCCAAATAAACAGAAAATCACGTATGTACATAAACACGCAATGGTTCCCATACATGATAAAAATTTTCCATGTTTATTTAAAAAAAATTTGGCTTCGCGAATTTTGGACTTAAATCTCAAAATCCTTTGGTTGAAGTCTAGAGTTTTCCCCGAAAACATCTAGTTCGCTAACAACCATTGGCTCTGATTCCAACTTCTGTCACACCCCAAAAACATCGTAGCGGAATATAAAACGTAGTGGTGACGGAAGTTGATGCCCATTTATATCTTGCTGAACGATGCATTTAATTGTTGGATATATTAACTTGATTAAAACATAGATTTTAAAACATAAGTCTTAAAGTTCATCACAACCACACCATAGTTAAGTTGTTTTGATCCTTACCGATCTTATTACATTTGTCCCAAATTGTTTTAAAAGTTTATCCAACACATTAAGAAACCAAACATGCATTAACAACCGCAAGATACGCCATTATTCCCGAAGCCAAACTCAAGTACCTGAAGAACACGTTAAAATCAAGTGTCAACACAAATGAATGTGAGTTCACATATACAAATTTAAATAATTTGATCCCAAGGAAAAACTTTCTAATTATGTGTTTATTATCAAAACATCCATATAATTTACGAAAGTTAGTTTCTTTCCTTAATAAAAATCCAAGGGTCAGCCGTCGCAAGCATTACCCAAAAACCTTCGAACAAAGCATATTCCCAAGTTTACATATTAAATTTATAATATCAAATGTTCGGACTCGTAAGTTAGCTAGACATTAGGAACTATATATTTACAATGAAGGTATCATCAACGCTAGACAATAAACATAATATCAATTCGTCGTTTGACTTGACACGGAGCGACCGGTCACGACGGGGTTGTCAACCCGATAGATCTACCAACAATTCCTCACGTGCCATACTTAAATGATCAAACGACATCACTTGCGCATGGCCATATCGAGGCCATCTATGATGCCTGCCTCACGTACAATATATATCCTACTAATATGACATATTTAATATAAAACGTTGTACGAATTTACTGAAATCCCTGGGATCAAGTAAATTCGTCCCAACTACACGGTCGTTTTCTATGAAACACCGTAACAAATCCCCGTTTCATCCCGAAACATATATTCAACAAAACCGTTTCATCCCGAAACACATATTTACCAAAACCGTTTCATCCCGAAACATATATTTTCACCAAAACCGTTTCTCTCCGAAACATCTATTTAACAAATCCATATATTTTCAATGAAAATATATAATTTATATCAAAAGGTATGTTTTATTCCAAAAACATTATTAAACCCTTTTAGGCGTGTTCTTCCCCCAAAACATATACAAAACAGTAAAAAGAGGGGGTTTAGTGACACTCACCTTTAGGTGCGTATTTTTAAATAGTGCAATCCCACAAATTGGTTTCTACACATCCTATTATACGTAGGAACGATTCATCAATTAACATATCACAAAAATCCTAAGTTTCTCCGTATCTTAGAATTTTCACATAACTTTGAGATTTTCTCAAAAAGTTATCGTTTTAGATTATGTTGGCACGTTAATATATATATATATATATATATATATAAGATTTTGCGACTTGAACGATTTTATTGGTGACCATTATCATGTAAATCCGTTAACATACCCGTTTATACGTAATATATCTACGATTTGCGCGTCGTAATATATATACATAAACATACACATAAATCAAATATCGTAATACGCGAAATCTTGTTAACTTATTTATTTTGTCATTTTTAAGGCATGCATACATAAAATTACTTATATGTATCAATTTTCATGCTCGACAAACAAGTAACACATTAAACGCGATTTTACCGATTCTACCACTTTAAACGCACAAGTGTACATACATAGCCTAAATTTCCCACTATCATGTTAACACTTAAAATATCATCATATTCACATATCTAAATCACATAACACATTTTAATACATAAGGTTCACCCATAAATAACCCATGCTAGTGTTCATTGTAAAACGCGTATTTTAGTGATTCGGTAACGTTTTCGGGCGTCGGAAGTCACGTATGACCAACCAAACACCAAGTAAACTTATAATTAGTTAAAATACTTATTTTTAAACTAAAAATATCAGTTTACTTACTGATCTAAATCAGTTTAATAAAAATTGTTTGAAAAGCTGATTTTTGATCGTTTTACCGCATAGTTTTGCGTTAAACGTTACTATAACCATCCCGACTCAGAATGACTTGATATTTTAACACATTATATGTTATTTACTGATTAAAATGGTGATTATAATCAGATTAGTGCAGTTTTTGTGTATGTCACATAAATCATGTGATTTCACGTTTTTTACAACTCATAAAGCACCAAGTACAACATGCAAAGCTAGTAAACTTTATGACAGATTTATAAATGTATCATTTAACACTTCAAAATATTCATATTTTAGTGTTTATAATATGATCAAAACTTATTTTTATCAAATCATGCCCAAATCATCTTTTCATGATTACATATCAACATGCATGTCCATATATGTGCATCTAATGCACCCATATAACATCATCATCGTTACACATGATTTTAAATACACCCAAGAACATATTAACTCCATGTTCTTATAAATCACAACATTTTCTATCCATAATCATCTAATCATACATACATAAATGCAAGTATTCTTACATTTATGAGTATGTGACAAAAATTACATGCATGCATACACCTATACATACACATAGACGACATATATACACACACATGAACTTCCAAAAGTTCACTTTTTAACAAATCCTTTTCAAATCACAAAACCTTTTTAGAACATTCTCTAGATTACACATGCAATCACTTCTCAAACATCATATCTAACAAGATTTAATAAAAAGTCAAAACTCAACTATCATACACATATATACATACATACGGCCACACATATACATACATATTCATCCATTTTTATTTCCTTTAAAAACCCATTTGTTTTAGTTTCAAGTTTTGTTTTTAAATCCAAGAACAAGAGAAACCTTCCACTATCATCTTCATCACCAAGAATCAAGAACATTTTTTAGAAAAATAGTTTTTATACCTTCAAGATTCAAGTGGGTTTTTGAATGAAAATATGATATAAAGCTTGGTTCTAGCTTAAAACTCCTTGGAATCACCTTTAAACCTTCAAATGGACTTGAAATCACCTTGAAATGGATTTGAATTCTCAAGAACAAAGTTGAAATTTTGAAATGGATAAGGTAGAGGGGGTGTTCGTCCGAGATTATTAGAGAGAGAGAGAGAGAGTTTGAGTTGTTTTGATTATAATCTTGAGATATGATAGATATGGAAGGATTGTGGAAAGGTTAATCATCATGTGGGATCTCCTAGGCCAACAAGTGTTGGAGAGAGGAGAGAGGGTGTCCCCTCTAGCCGCCACATGCCCTCTCTCACATACACTTCACATATTTCACATATACATACATATATCTATGTAAATTAGCTCAAAAACTGGTATTTTACTGGATACTGGGTATTTTATCTAGCGTTTTAATCCCGTTTTAGTGCGTTTTAAATTATTTTTATCATTCTATAAAAATAATCTCACTAAAATATTAGTGAAATAATTATCAGTTGCCTTGACTGGCTGCGTTGACAGTATTTTGTCAAATACGCGAAGTATCACGCGGTACGCGCTCAAACTCGAAAAATAGAGTTTCTTAGCGTTTTAATTTAGTTTTCCTACTGGACATGATTAAAATTACCATTCTAATAATAGCGGACTATTTTTAGGATTTTAACATTGATCAGGTGGTCACCGACGTTCGTTTCGCATTTTATTCGTTACGCGATAAGCGTTTATTTTATCGTTGCCAACATAATTTTTATCAATGTTTGGATTCACCAACCCATTCAATATCACATATAAACATCAATATCAGTTAAATACAGCCTTTTTATTTATTCATGACACGTCTTTCATTTGTACGGTACAGCCTAAATAGTCGGGTGTCACAACGAGTGCTAGAATAGCAATATGCCCTTTTCGCAAACACTTTTGGGCCTTTAAGAATGTGATGATGACTGTGATAGCTCCACATTTATCACCTTGAATGATGAGAGGTTTGCCAAGAGAACAAGGAATACAGACAACTTTCTCTTGACAGAGGATTTCGGCTCGATGTTTGGATAACCAATCCATACCAATAACAACGTCGAAGCTCCCAAGTACGATAGGAAAAAGATTGACGAGAAAAGTCCGACCAGATAGTACAAGTTTGCATTTGTTGATAACGTGTGAGGCCTCAATGTTTCTACCATTAGCTAAATCGATGACGTGCTTAGAGTTTAACGGTGTAGGTGTAGGCTTAAGCTTCTTACTACTACGTAGGGATACATAGCTAGCGTCGACTCCAGTATCAAATAGTACGGAAACATAACGATCATCAAGTAGGAACTTACCCGCTACAACGTTGGGATCATTACTTGCTTCTTCAGCTCCAATCACAAAGACCCTTCCTCTTGCACCATTCCCGCCATTGTTGTTGTTGTTGTTGTTCCCAGCGCCCTGATTGTTGTTGTTGTTTTGATTCAGTTAAGGGCAGTCCTTCCTGATATGCCCCTCCGCTCCACATTGGTAGCACCATCGGTTATTTGCTTGTTGTTGTTGTTGTTGCTGTCATGGTTGGTTCTTCCTTCCTGGGTACTGGCTCCTGCATTCCCTAGCTTCATGCCCTAGCTTGTTGCATCGCTGGCAGCGGTTCTTCTCACACGGCCCGCTGTCATGGCGGCCACACTTGTTACACTTGGGGTGGTTGCCCTGGTAACCACCTGTTGTTGAGGACCCTTGTTGTTTTCAGTTTTCCTTTGCTGAGCTGGGGCTTGAGCGGAGTTAGCATCCTTCCTCTGGTTTCCATCCCACTTACACTTGTTATCACCTGAAGCTTCAGTAGTAGCACTGATCCTTTTGGGCAGCTTTCCCTGCTCCATGGCCTGATCAGTGAGTCGGTGAGCTAGACGAATGACTGGCTGAATCGTGGTGAGATTGGCTGAAGTGACCAAACTCTGAATTTCAAGGACCAAACCCTTGATGTACAACTCTATTCTTCGATAAGCAGGCTGAGACATGTTTAGACAGAGAGCAGCGTAGTCGTTGGACAACTTGGTGTTTGTCTTGATTTCCGACCCGACCATCTTAAGCTCATAGTACTCGTTCTCAAGCTTATGGATGTCATCCCTATGACAGTACTCTTCTTTGATCATGTTCTTGAAGTCTTCCCAGGCAGTAGCGTTGGCAGTCTCAAACCCAAGCATTTGAACTTGTGATTTCCACCACGAAAGCACGTTTCCTTCAAGCGTACCAGTAGCAAACTTCACCCAACTAGTAGTGGGATATTGTCATACAGCAAACACAGATTCGACCTTCTCAATCCAGTGCAGAAGGCCTATGGCACCTTCAGTGCCATTGAAAAGGAGAGGTTTGCAATCCATGAAGGTCTTAAAAGTACAGACACGTGGTTGCACATTTGCAGGTTATCCTGTCGTGTAACATGAAGCGAACATAATTGAGAACGATAAGACGATACGAGATTAGGACCTAAACATCCTAGGATGACTAGTTTACCTCCAGGATGGGCTGTAAAAGCCGCAGCCACGGTGTTGATCAAGTTTGTGAACTGAGCTTGAGTCATGTTAACGTTTCCTCTTACGCGTCCGCTCATTGTCTTCATATCCAGAAAACACGGTATGAGTGTGACGTCGTAGTGTACCAAGAATGAGAAGAAAGGGGGAATGTGTATATATTTAACTAGGTACACTAGTACGTATAATATCACATAAGCACTAAACAAGTAATCAAGTAAACACATGCCCGAGCCATGAGGTCTAATACATTGAGCCTTGCACTTGGAGTGTAGTGTCGTCGAGAGTCACAGGTTATAGTCTGGTTTTTCTCTAATAGATTTTTCTTTTTAAAACCGAGTTCACTATAACCAATGGCTCTGATACCAATCTATCACACCCTCAAATTCCACATGCAGAGTACTACCGCGAGGCGTGTGCCTGACCAGGATCCAGCAACCAATCATATTGAACAGTTATAATAATAGTAAAACATTTTCACCAAATCAATACGAATAGTGACAAATTAAAGTTTAAGTCCAACGTTTCTAAATCCAAAACAGTTAAAGTAGGTAGCGGAAGCATGAGTTAAATAATTCATACAAAAGTTCAATGTTTAAGATTATTAAAGAACTGTTAGGATCTGAGTCTCCTTATGATTGTGTTTGTTTGTAAAAATGAACAAATCAATAGAAATGAACAGAGTATAAGTGCAGCGGAAATGAACAACAAACTTTGTAAACACAATTAAAGAGAGAAATAGTTTTGATAAATACATGCTTTTCATTGAGTCGAATGATTACAATACAAATCAAAAGATTACAAAGCATGCTTACAAACTAAACTCCCCCTCAGCCTGATACTCCATGGTTGATCGTACAAGATGAAAGGAGATGAGCAAAAAGCTCGAAGCTCAAATAGAACAGTACATGTACTGCTCTATTTATAGTACAGATCAAACCACTGAGAATCAAAGCTGACATCACCATGAAAGTGACATCTAACAACCTAACAAACTCTAACCACTGATCTATTAACCACTGACAATACAAACACTGATTACATTCTAACCACTGAGATATAAACACTGATTATTCATACCACTGTTGGGGTCTAAGCACTGATGTTGAGCATCAGTACTTTCTTCAAAGGGTGATCAGACCTTGAATGGGCAGTGCTTTGATCTTCAACAGTGCTTGGATCTCGTTAGTAGTTTAAGCTTCAATCTTTATGCTTCAACAGTGCTTTGACTTAACAGTAGTTTACAAGATCAGCAGTTATTGAGAAGGGCAGTACTTGGAGCATATCAGATGTTGGAGCCACTGTCAAAGGGAAAGTTTAGTGCAAACTGCTGCTTATGATGAATCCACTGTTCTGAACCAGTTTTGGCTTTACATCATCTGTTCCTCTGTAGGGTTCAATCCCAACAGATGATGCCAAGACACTTCATTATTCAGGATCTTTATTGTCTCATCAATACTTCCCTAACTTGTCCTTTGAATTGTAATTCAAAGTTCATGGAATATGTGTCATCCTCATCCCTACACAGTGTAAGCTCAAGGAGATCTTGCAAATCTTCAACACCCAGGCCAAGTGCTGTTTCCTTTGATATATGCTTCACTTCACCATTGGACCTGAGCAAAGTCAATACGTGGGTCTTTTGATCAGACATTCACTTTAGTATTTTTGAATCCAATGGGTTTCTTGGGAGAGATTTATTTGAGGAGTTTGGAGATTGAGGCCTGGTAATGACAACTTTGAGCAGGGTCTTGAGATTTTGCTGTTTCTTGTAGTTCTGCTCTAAGTGTCTGAAGAACCATCTTCATGATATATTCTTCTGCTTTGTTTCCTTCTTTGATAAAGAATGGCAGCAGGTGGTGTTGGTGGTGGTGAGGATGTTTTTGGTGGGACAGTGGATTGTATAGTTGTTGTTGAAATGGTGAGAGAAGTGGTTGTGTGTTGATGTAGTGTTGGTGGCAGTTGTTTGAGTGATAGATGTTGTTAATGGTGGAGGTGTAAGTGATTTTGTAGGAACAGAAGTTGTGGTTGAAGTAGTAACTGGCTTAGTTTTAGAAGCTGTGGTGGTTGATTGCCTTGTTTTTCTAACAGGACTATCTTCTTTTTGCAGAACTATCTTTTTCTTAACCAAAGCTCTGCTCTCATCCCTTACCCTTTTAATATCAGCAGTGGTTTTGAGACCAGCTGTATTGATTTGACTTTGAACGATCCTCATTTGTGTATCTTCATCATCTGCTTGAATTTTCAGGGTTTCATCACCTCCCTTTTCCTTTTCTTTGACAGATGTTTCAGCAGAAGTTACTGAAAGATTTTCCTCAGAGTCATTTTTCTCCCCCTTTTGGCATCATCAACTCTTTCGAAGATAGGTGCAGGGGTTGAAACAAATTCCACAGCTCATCTGGAGTAGGAGCAGATGATGGAGTAGCTGTTGAAGGTGGTGCAGCAGTGGATGGTACCTTTTGTGCTTTCAACAACTGTTGCAGCATGTCTTTGATTTCTGCAATAGATGTATCCAGTTTATCAAATCTAGCCGTCAATTCTTGGTACATTAAACCATCACCCAACTTAATGGGGTCATCCGATTTCCCACTAGCAGTGGTTGTAACAGTGGTTGATTGAGGAAGTGTATCCCTAAAATCATTCACTGTTGCCCCTTTGTCTTGGTACTGGGGACTTCTTTCTTCATAATGAGAAACACTTTTTAGTGAACCAGTAAAGACTGGATACACACGAGTTCCCAGTGAAGAAATTGCCTTCAAGGAAGTCTTATTGATGAAACTACTGTCCAAATGTAAACCAGTGGGTTCAGCACTTGTAGTAGATGCTTCACTTGAACTACCACCAAGAGTTACTCGTAACTCAAGGGGTGTAACCTCCTCAATTGTTGCTGGGATAGCAGAGGTATAAGCATCAGACTCGGTCACTTGTTGGAGTGTACTCTCAGTAATAGGTGGTTGAGAGGAACTGATTTATGTCTGAGTTATATCCAAAGCATGCAACAAGGTCATTATTGATGGTGGTATTTGTGAAATGATGATGGGAGATGAAATTGAATTTGCCCCGGGCAGTGGGCTGTGGATGATGGAATCAAGTGATTCCAGAGCATCATAATTTGGTGTCCCTATTCTTACAACCTATTCTTTTTTAGAAGAAGCAGGAGGAGTTTGAGGCATGGGTTGAGACCTTTCTACCATCTGCTGTGAGGAAGTAGCAGCAGTGGTTTCTAGTGACTTTTGTGTTGTCACTGGCAGTTGCTTTGGGATCTCATCTTCCAGAGTTGCCTTTATTGTAGGTTTTTTTTTGGGGGGGGGGGCTTTTGAATTTTCTTTTGTTTTGGTCTTTTGGTGGATTTAGGTGTGGGTTTCACAACAGTTGTGTTACTGTTGTGATCACCTTGAGCAGTGGGCTCAGCAGCAGGTGCCTGAGGAGCAGTGGTAGCTTCTAAAGTCTGCTCAGGAACCTCTGCTTTTGTTTTGGAAAATTTTTATAGCCTTGAAAATGTTTCAGGTGTAAGGCCATTTATTTGAAAAAGTGATCATGGCATCTGATGCACACAACTGTTGAATAACATCTGTCCACGTGTAACCTCTGTTGTAAATCAGTGTTTTGCACAAACAGAGGATACACTTTGGCAGTGGATAGATTTACTATTTAACAGAGTTTTAATGCCATCAGTGCTTTGAACAGACTTTGAGGATTTATTGAAAAATTCAATTTTAAACTGTTTTTAAGATTATTTTTCTAGAAACATTTTTATGCTATTTACACAAGGAACACAAGAAAGCTTGTTTTAATCCAAGTTTAGCACTCCAATCATAGGGATCAAGTTTTTCAACAGTAGATGAATCCAATTCTTAAGTTTGTACATCTACCAACTGATCTTTAGGATGGACATGTTAAAGATGAAATCAAACCTTTTTATAGCAATCCCTCACCAAGTGATGTCTGATAATGAATGATGGTGAATCAATGAGATATTGAATCTTTTGATGATATATTTCAGCTACTTGACTGCCCTGCATAAAAACAATCTTTTGAGCAACTATACCAAAAATTCATTAACATATTTTGAAGTTACAAACAGTTGGACTATTAAGCTTGCAGCAGCATCATAATATTCTTCAATCAGTGGTTATGAAAACATCTGCTTGCTTTTTGCCTAGTCAAAACTCTTTGATATTTGTACTTGCTTGAGTATGATAAATCTTGACAATCATGCTCCTAGCATATGCAATGTTCTTTGAGGACCCACTTTTTGCCAAATAGATTCTCATCCTTTGGTTGTGGCATAAGATTTTCAAACTTGTTGTCACTGAACTGCTGAAGCTCCTCTTAAATGACAGCTACCCAACTTTCTGTCTTTCAGTGCTATAAGGCACATGACTTGTTGATGGAATGGTAGAAAGCCACCAAGAGAACAAGTGTTTCAGGATTGACTTTTTGAAAGAATCCCTTTTCATTGATGTTGTCAAGTGTGTGGTGACATGGTTGAGTTTTATTGAAGATTTGATGGTTAAAAGGTGAAGCTGCAGATGTGAATCATCTGAGCTAACATCTGTTGGTGACTTTAAAGATCCCACATCTATTTGAAATGAAGGTGAAAAGATTTAAAAGATGGATTTGACCCACTGATAATTTTTATCCATTTTTTATGGATATTTATCAACAGTGGTTTAGGGTGAAGTAGTGGTAGAAGTTTAGAAGGTTATTTTGACAGTGATTGGATATCCCAGATGATTATCACATTTTACTTTGACTCCACATTTTATGTTTTAATCTTTTGAAAATTTAGACTAAAACATGAGCAACCAAATGTATGATGTTTGTTAACAATCATCTTTTAATACAGATTTAGACTTGAGTTTATGAATGAAATGACCCAGACTTTAACACCATCTCCTTTTGATCAATTATCAAGGAGTATATCACCTTCGAAAAGGATAAAAAGGTTCTATATCCTGACAGGTAGTTGAAACTTTTACTAACAAAAACAAATAGAAGTTCAAAATATATCATTCTCATAAAAACGAAGAACAATATATCCTGTTTTATTTGAAAGACCTTTACCAAAAAAAACAAATAAAGGTTTTCTGATAACAAATCAAACTGGGTCAGGTGAATTTCCAAAATTGAAATAATTTTGAAAAGGGTCAGAGTCAGTTCACTTCTCAAGCTTAGGATAATGGTCAGTGATTTGAACCAATATTTTGTAATCTCTGTTTTGACACCATTTCCTTGTTAAATGATTGTGACTATGAGGTTGCCGGTTCACAAATATTTTGAAGGTTCTTTGTAAACCTTATTACCTTGTGAAGAATTTCTGAAAATTTTGGCCAAATCCTCTTTATTAATAATCAAACTGGTGATACCTTTGTTACCTGAACTCCCTGATACAGTGATTGTACATGGTTGATGGATGACAATTGTTTGACCAAGTATGTAGATCTCCTGTGGACTCTTAAGTGTTCTGGATTTATACTCTTTTCTTTTAATTTCTAAAGTTTTGAGATAAACACACTTTTGAGTTTTTGTAATTTTTCTTCTTTCCCTTTTTACCCTTTCCATAGAAAAGTATTGAAACTTTTACTGGAAGGTTTTCAAGGAAAGAATACTCAATCTAAAATAATTTTTCAGCAATGTTTTGAGAGATTTGGACATTTTTGCACATGCTTATGCCAAATTTCACATTACTTTATGATATGGTTTACTAAACATCAAACATATAACCTTTGTAGTATTTCACCCTTTTTCTCACAATAGATTTGGGTTAATTTCAAACTCTTTACAACACTGATATTTTACTATCATAGTTTTGAGTTGATCCATGGTTATATCTGATACAAAATTTTTTGAGACTACTAATTTTTATCTAAATGTAAAACAATTTTGTTTTAACTTTTGAAGGATTTTTCAAAATTGTTTGTTCACATATAAGGTTTTGTTCATAAGGTTTTGTTCATCTCTTCTATGTTACCAATAGCATGGATGCCATTTTTCTGAACATAGGTCTTTAATGACATGAGATAAACCCTTAGCAGTAGTCAATCATGGAACCAAACATAGTTTACATCACAAACACTCATAGATCTATGGAAAACTATATCAACACCGAGATTATCAAATTTTACCAACTTTAACAATCAACGGTAGATTATATCAGATTATTAGTGTTACGTGAATTCTATGTGATAGATGACATCTTGGTTGTTTTACAAAAGTTTTTTGAATAACCAAATTTAAACGTGATTATCCTTTACTTTTGTATTTCAACAAAACGATCAACCTTAGTACCAATAAATTTTGAGCTGAACTGTTATGTCAAATTGATTTGTTAGATCGAATTTGACTGTCCAAGCTCTGATACCAATTGTTAGGATCTGAGTCTCCTTATGATTGTGTTTGTTTGTAAAAATGAACAAATCAACAGAAATTAACAGAGTTTAAGTGCAGCGGAAATGAACAACAAACTTTGTAAACACAATTAAAGAGAGAAATAGTTTTGATAAATACATGCTTTTCATTGAGTCGAATGATTACAATACAAATCAAAAGATTACAAAGCATGCTTACAAACTAAACTCCCCCTCAGCCTGATACTCCATGGTTGATCGTACAAGATGAAAGGAGATGAGCAAAAAGCTCGAAGCTCAAATAGAACAGTACAGGTACTGCTCTATTTATAGTACTGATCAAACCACTGAGAATCAAAGCTGACATCACCATGAAAGTGACATCTAACAACCTAACAAACTCTAACCACTGATCTATTAACCACTGACAATACCAACACTGATTACATTCTAACCACTGAGATATACACACTGATTCTTCATACCACTGTTGTGGTCTAAGCACTGATGTTGAGCATCAGTACTTTCTTCAAAGGGTGATCAGACCTTGAATGGGCAGTGCTTTGATCTTCAACAGTGCTTGGATCCCATATGTAGTTTGAGCTTCAATCTTTATGCTTCAACGGTGCTTTGACTTAACAGTAATTTACAAGATCAGCAGTTGTTGAGAAGGGCAGTACTTGGAGCATATCAGATGTTGGAGCCACTGTCAAAGGGAAAGTTTAGTGCAAACTGCTGCTTATGATGAATCCGCTGTTCCGAACCAGTTTTGGCTTTACATCATCTGTTCCTCTGTAGGGTTCAATCCCAACAAGAACCCAACACACGGGTTAAGACGTCCACTACACATCCCCAAGCTGCGAGCTCCTAAGTCACTGAGTACCTGCAAAGCATGCAGTAGGGTGTCAACATAAAGTTGGTGAGTTCATGAGTTTGTCCAGTTTTAATTCCAAAAACTTTTTTAAGTAGTTAAATTACTCATTTACACCATGCCATGGGGAGCTACCCCATATGTAAGCTACTAAACTCCATAAGCATACTGAAACTATCGCACTTAAGTTGTTGTTGCCCCGTTTGTCAATGTCTATCATCATTGACGGTTGCTGAGGACTATTAGTTCATGCCTGTCCACTCAAGGCACGGTGTGAGGTTAGTGAGACCTAAATAGTGCTATTTAACTTATATCCCGTTCGCCTGGCCCCAGCGACTAATCGGTATAGTAAAGTAGGGACTTGTGATAGAGTGTCGTTTAGTACACTTGTTGCATCTAATATAAATAGTAATTAACTGAGCGTCCCACGCAAGGGGAGAAAAGTATGTTGGTACCCCACACAAGGAGGTAGCGTTGTTTGTATCCCACACAAGGAGATAGCGTTGTTCATTCCATTTCCCAACCACCGGGTATGCATGCTTTTAGAAAAGTTATGAACTCACCTCGGTTTGCTCGGCAGACAGTTTACTTGGTTAAGTTTGCTGGTCAACCACATCCTATTATGGTTACCAGTATAACATCAAATTCACATATATCCTACACGCATCTAACACATATTGATATACGTCAAATTATACATGTTTTTATCCCCAAAAATACTTCCGTTTTAAGCATTTTTTTACTGAGACCGCGACGTTTAGGTACCTACTTTTATATTTTTCAGGTCTTAAACAGAGTACAAACGAAAAATGTGATGAAAACGGGCAAATTCTTATGCATTTCTGATAAAAGTGTCAAAAATCTGATGACTGTCAGGTGTCGCACGACCATGCGACCTAACCACACTACCTTGCGAGACCTCCGAACTCGGAAGCACTGCCAGTGCGAGTCATGGGGCCGCTGATTTCCTGAAATGCACTACCGTGTGACCCGTCGCATGACCGTGCACCACCTGGACCATGTTTTCTTATCACACTTTTGATGACATCGCACTACCGTGCGACCAGTGGCATGACCGTGCCAATTTTTTGACCGAGACAAATTGTCCACTAGTCCACTTGTCTGACCCCGAATCGAAGAAATGACGTCACCCGACAAGTGCCAGTGCACGACCGTGCGATCCAACTGTATGGCCGTGCCAAACTAAAAATTGCCTATAAATAGAGCCATTCACTACTAGTTTCAATATTGGGTTTTTCTCCATGTTTTTGGGCGATTTCTAGGTTCCGAAGCAGTCCTGGTCAGACCACTTTGAAGCTTCAAGACCGAATGGAAGCATAACCGATCCAACCCATCAATTCCATGTTTGTTTATGGTTCGATTCCTTGTTCTTATACATGTATTCTGATCATTATTCAACTATTGAGCTGATGTTAGTTTATTTTTATGTAATATTGTGTAATAGTAGTAATGAACTTGTTTCTTGAATAATCTTTATGTTGTAATCTTGTTTGTATGAATCTTTAGTACCTTTTCATGTTGAATTTTCATTATTATATGATGAATGTTTCATTGATGTTGAGTTCTTGATTATGATTGATTGTCTTGGATAATGAATCTGTGGTTAGTGGGATGGTAACTATTTCTTGATTAATCAGTTGTTTGTAGACTTTGTTTACACCATGAAACCGGACCAGGGTATTGGTTTTATACAAGATATATCTTATTTTGATTAGGAATGCTTTCTTGCAAGTAAGGGTTCTAACAAATTATATGGTTTTGATTACATGTTCTTGACGCGGTTTATGATCTTTGTTTTGTAATTCTGGTCTGAAATTGCTGACATGGTAGATTTGTGTTCAAGACTTGTAAAGGTGAAATAGTTTGTTATATGATCCACTTAATTGCTTATCCTCATGGCTGTATTGTGACCATCGGCATTGCTTGCTTTGATAAGTGAGGTTAGGAATCCAGACCCGGTAAATAACCCATCTTTAAAGATTCGCATGAATAAATATCAATAGCTCGCTAATGAATGATTTTAGGTGGTTAACGTGTGACCATCGCGTTAACTTTTCAAAGAATCATAATGCTAGAAATCCAAACCTGATAACTAGTTGTCTTGCAATTAGAAAATTAATTAAGTGCTTTTGTGACATATTTGATGTAGATAACATGTTTAGGTTTTTTGTGAAACAAGATAATATTTATTTTTTTCATATTTGGAGTCTAATATGTTTTAAATATAGTTTTAGATAATTTTAGTTAAACAACCATTCACTTATCCTTTTGTCTGGTAATCTAACGAAAAGATTTAGTACTTAATAACGCCCGTGTTCCATGGATCGATATCTGGATCTTACCAATACTTTACTACATATATGACGGGATACACTTTTCCTTCTCTGTGTTTTAATATTAAGGTATAAACCATTTTTATAAATAATAAAACACAAGTTACGCCGGGTGCGATTGTAAATACTGTAAATAAATGTGTATAGTCGCGCCCACGTCAAGGTTTTGGCGCCGTTGCCGGGGAACTACGGCGAAATTTTCGGAACAATCTGAGTCATTAGTTTACCGGTGTACAAACTGTGAATACTTGTGAACATTTGTACATTTTTGTATTTATTTGTTTTCTTTTATTTACTAACTTGTGAATATTTAACCTGGCACGCCTGGTGGGACTAACTTTTCTTTTTCTGTTTTACAAACCAACAAACCAACTATCTAACTAACTAAGCTCTAACTTACTAACCTTTTTTATTGTTCGACTAACATTTTCCATTTATTTATTTGATTCAGTTATGTGTTCGGAATCGAACCATTTTCTTTTATTTATGTCATTTCATTTATTTCAATTCAGTCATTTCATTTCTGTTTATATTTATATTTATGCCCATGTTCGGAATCAAACCGCTTATATATATATATATATATTTATTTTATTCATTTATTCATTTTTGCCTTTTTATTTATTTAGTTAACTGCTTCTTTATTCATTCATTTGCACTCATTTATTTATTTATTTACTTGTTTGGAATCGAGTAGCTTGTTTAAATTGTTTATTTATTTACTCCACGAAAACAAAATTAAACTTTCTGATGAAATCATCAAATTTTCTGGTAAATTCTGATATTTTCTGATGAATTCTGATAAACTCATTATATTTTCTAAAACAACAATTTTCACTTCTAATGAATTTGCCTGAAAATTTTCTGGTAAATTCTGATGGATTTTATCAGAAATTCTGATAGAAAGAAAATTTTCATCATATTTTTATCAGATCTGATAAAAAAAATTTAGATGTAAATAAATAAGTAAATAAATAAATAGATATGTATAATAAATTGTATATATATGTATATTATATAAGAGTATTATTACTTATATTTATATTACTTATATTATTGTTATATTCAAAATTTTTCGTATAATGCCTTCCTTATTACTTACAGGTTAATGTCCACAACCCCTGTGCTCGCTATTGCTGAGCTACCCAACGAACCAGAAAATAACTTAAGAAGAGGTAGGCTTCGCGAAAGATCACTTGTAGTTGCACAAAGGATTGCTGCCGCAATCGACGAACCAGTGATACTTTCTGACAGCGAGAGTTCAGAGAACGACTGAGGAAGCATCATGGCAGAGGACGACCAACCTTTGAATGAGACCGGCCGTCAAGGAGGAGAGGGCTTGCTAACGAGCATCACCCGACCTACGATAGCAGCACCGAGTTTTGAAATTAAATCTAGTATAATTGATATGTTACAAAATTCTATGCAGTTTGATGGGAAGGATCACGAAGATCCATGTCGATACATCGCTTCATTTCTCAAGGTGTGCTCGACTTTCAAAATTCGAGATGTTTCTGAAGACGCAATTCATTTGCGGCTATTTCCGTTTTCTTTGCGAGACAAAGCCTTATCTTGGCTTTTGTCACTTCCAGCGGGGTCCATCACGACTTGGAACGAGATGGCAGATCTTTTTATGCAAAAATACTTCCCTCCAGAAAAGACAGCTAAGCTTAAAAACCGTATCATGACATTCAAACAAGATGAAGGAGAATCTCTACACGCAACTTAGGAGAGGTTCAAAGATCTTCTGATCGATGTCCCACATCATGGGTTGTCCAAAAGGCAACTTGTATTGAACTTCTACCAAGGACTTAACTACGACTCACAAGAGCGCATAGACGTATATTCAGGAGGCGATCTTGGAACTAAGACACCGACTGAAGCCTACGCAATTATACAAAAAACTACCTTGAAGTAGAGTTCTCATCATAGTAGAGTGCAAAATAAAGCATTATATATTGCTGGAGTTCATCAGGTGGACACATATACAGCTCTTGCAGCGTAGATTGGAGCTTTGGCAGCAAGGTTTGATCAAGCTCAGAACGTTTCGCAGGTACAATCATCATGTGAGCTATGTGGAGTGTCACACGAGCCAGGTACTTGTGAGCAGGGTGTTATGTTTACAGGCCAAGAAGAGGTGGACTATTTGGGCAATCAAATTAGGCCCCAAAATAACCCCTATAGCAACACGTACAATTCGGGCTGAAGAAATCACCCAAACTTTGGGTGGAAATCTAATTCTAATAACCAAAACCCACTCGGATATGCTCAACGCACTCCCGCACCACAACAGCCTCAGGGGCAATCCTTTCAGCCCCAAGGGCAATCTTTTCAGCCTCAAGGGTAATCTTTCCAAGCAAGTTACAATAATTTAGGTTCAGGAAGCACTTCACAAACACAAGACTCTCAAAATAACTCGAAACTAGAGGAGATGATGGCGCAACTGTTAAACAACTCCAATAATGGCAATCAAATATCTGAGAAACGATACAGCAGCATGGAGAGCGTTTCGTGGCGCAAGAAAGGGAAATGCAGAGTCAGAAGGCTTCAATACAAACCATTGAGAATCAAGTTACCTAGTTGGCCAAGATGTTATCAGAAAGACCCGAAGGTAGTTTTCCAGGTAACACAGAACTAAACCCGAGAGGGCATGTTAATGTAGTAATGACGAGGTGTGGTAAAACCACGGGACCCAACAAATCAGACTCACCATCGATCACTGAGCCGGTCCATACTGACGCTTCAGACGAGGTGCACGCTAGGCGAGTCCCAGCAAGTACAGCACAGCTCCAGGAGCCAGTTGTAGATTATACTCCTCCAGTTCCATATCTGAGTAGACTGAAGAAGCAGAAGAACGATGAACAAAATGGTAAGTTTCTTGAAATGTTTAAACAATTACATATAAACATACAATTTGTTGAGGCGTTGGCTCAAATGCCTAAATACGCAAAGTTCTTAAAAGACATCCTCACAAACAAGCAGAAACTTGAAAGCTTGTCTTGTGTGTTGATGAATGAAAACCATTCAGCCCTTCTCCAAAATTGTTTACCTGAAAGATGGGAGATCCGGGCAGTTTTACTCTTCCTTGCCTCATTGGCAGCATGTCTGTTAGTCATGCATTAGCTGATTTAGGAGCTAGCATTAATCTTATGCCTTATAAGGTTTTTGCTAAATTAGATATGGGTGAACCTTCACCCACTAGAATGAGCATTCAACTTGCGGATCATTCAATCAAGTATCCGCGTGGCTTCGTTGAAAATATGCTCGTTAAAATCGGCAAATTCGTGTTTCCAGTGGATTTTGTTATTCTTAACATGGACGAAGACTCAAAAGTGCCATTAATACTTGGGCGCCCGTTCCTCAATATTGCGAGGACGATTGTTGATGTGGAAGCTGTCCAAATCACGCTCCGAGTAAATGACGAGCACGTGACTTTTGATATTAAAAGATTAATGCAACATCCGCAAAGTCACACGATGATATGCTTTACTACATTAACATTGTCGACACTTGTGTTAGCTCTCATTTCCAAGGCACGATTGAAGAAATTGATACGGACACACATCTGTTGTGTGAGGACCTAGATGGCATTTCAGAGGAGGGCCACAGAATTGAGCAACCGGTTTCCCAAATCGGTGATGATGGTTCCCAAAGTCTAGATCAATTTGTGGAGATTGACCGTGCAGTTGAAGAAAAGTCAAAACCTTCGGTTGAAGATCCACCGTCTCTGGAGTTAAAAGAACTCCCAGCGCATCTCGAGTATGCATTTCTAGATGAGGAGTGTCACTTACCATTCATCATTTCAGCATCTTTAGCGAAAGAGGAAAAGAGACAGCTTCTCGAGGGTCCAGAGCTTCATAAGAAAGCCATGGCGTGGAAGATTATGGATATCAAAGGAATTAATCCTTCTTTTTGTGCTCATAAGATTCTAATGGAGGACGATTACAAGCCTAGTGCACAACATCAAAGGCGTTTGAATCCGAATATGCAAGACGTGGTGAAGAAAGAAGTAATTAAGTTGTTAGATGTAGGACTGATTTATCCTATATCTGATTCTGTTTGGGTAAGTCTAGTGCAAGTAGTACCCAAGAAAGGTGGTATTAATGTAGTCCCAAACGATAGGAATGAACTTATTCCTACCCGTACCTTCACCGGATGGCGAGTTTGCATCGATTACCACAAACTCAATGATGCCACCCATAAGGACCACTTCCCGCTTCCATTCATCGATCAGATGTTGGAACATCTGTCGGGGAAGTCATTTTTCTATTTTCTGGATGGGTTCTCTGGTTATTTTCAAATTCCCGTCGCTCCTGAGGACCAGGAAAAGACTACTTTCACATGTGTAGGATCGAGATTCGATCAAAACGAGTCTGTCTGAGTCAAATCTAGGTCACTAGAGAGGCGGAAACAATCTAGTAACCTTGAATCGGTGTTAGAATCGGTGTTAAACTGGTTTTCCATTGATATAAAACATTTTTACATGCAGAGAATCCGGCAGCACTTCGTGTCAGATTTCACCAGAATGTTACAAATGAAAACCCCAACATGCCTATTTATAGGCACACCAGTTCGCTTGGAATAAACTTCCCACTTCGCACGAACTGGTCAAGTTCCAGTTCGTGCAAACTGGCCTTACTAAAGCCACTTCGTGCGAACTGGCACAAAACACATAAAATTACAATTTTAACTCTATCACATGCTACTGACACGATCTAGACTGATGACGTAGGCGATAGACATTGTGCACCAACAAACTCCCCTTGGATATTGTCGTAGTCTTCAGTCAGCCTGTCTTCAAAAACTTTCTTCCCAGAGACTTGAACTTTTCTGATCTTTGCTTCGGTTTCTTCAGTAACAACTATCTGAGCTTTTCATTCTCTTCAACAACTCTATTTTCTTCTTCAGCTAATCTTTGCACAACTGTATATCTTGCAATCTTGTCTTTCTCCTCACGTTCCTTTCTCTCCTTTTCAGCTTTCAGAGCCTCTTCTTTTTCAATCTTTCTCCACTTTGACGACCATGCATTTTCAGAATTTATTCCTTTCTGAAAACATATCGTTGCAACTTTCTGAAACTGCAAGGCTTGATCTTTATCTTCAGCTTTGTAACCAATCTTGTTCACAAATAAACACTCTATATCCTTCGCAGAACAATTCACAATTCACATTGGATCATACAAGTGAATGTATCTGACTTCATTCTCCACTTTGTACGTAATCACAGCTTCAGTAGACATGCAACTGTAAACCCAACATAAGAACCCTTCATGAAAGTTCTGCTCCATTTTCGACAATGGAATATTCTTTATGATTCTGGGTTTCTTGATCTGCAAGATTGTTTCTTCAATGCCTGTTACTGGATCTATCTTCTTGACTTTCTTCGGATAGTGAGGCTTCCAGTGTTTAAAATCTTTTAATGCTTCAAACTTCATTAAGACCCATGTAGGCATATCGCGCTCCCTGACTGGATAAGACAAAGTTCTGACTTTGGGCAGTTCTTCTACATCCCACCATGGCAGAGACATTATGTCTTGAATATACTAGAAGTACTGAACGCCAAACTCTCTTCTGATTGCATACGCATTCACTTGCGGCAAATAACCCCAACTGGTTATATCACCAAGAGAACCTTCTCTATCTCTTTTGTAGTAGTTCAGCGGTCTTTTGAACTTTCTTTCAGTATCTTTTCTGAACCATTTCTTACGTTCTTCGTGTTGTTCATCCTTTGACATTTCACTAATGCTTTTATTCTTTACACTCTCAGCAACTTTCCTTCGTAATTCATCTTTGTTAGCTTGACTGAAGAATTCAGCAAGCGTCGGAAAGCTAGAAGTATCAACGTGAACGTTCTCAGACTGATCTTCGTCACTACAGTCTTCCACTTCAACCATGTCGTAATTATCAGCATCTTCTACATATTTGTACTGGTATTCTGGTTGCTGATTAATGTCAAACTGGTTCAATTCTTCTCCAAAATCAAATTTAAACTCATTTTCATCAACATGCGTCATCTTTACGATGTCAGCTAAAGTATAAGTGTGCAGAATTTCACCTTCCTCTACACTGTGTTCAAGACGTAGAATCAATCTTGTAATGTGATCATCACTTTCATCAACATTCTTAGTATTATCATACTCACCCTCACCACTTGCATTCTCTGATTCTTCGTTAGCATCATCATGAAGATATTCATCAATATTTTCTTCATGTTACGCTTCAATGACTTTTATGCCTGTAGCACCTTGATCATCGTCATCATTGCCATCATCATCATCATCATCATCACCTGAAGTAGAATAAACATCTTCTGCATCATCTTTCAAAATATCATCATCTTCTTCAACATCGTCATCATCATCAATCTCACCAGATACTGCCGATATCGGACAAGGATCAAGAATAGACGTTTCTGGATCTATTGTTGGCTCAGACACAACAATTGCTCTTTCAGTTACTTCAGCAACACCTTCAATTGGAACACCTTTGCCTTTGTCTTTCATTTCGGCTTAAATTTCAGCTTTACGTCTAGCTCGTACTTCTTCAAGCTCTATTTCTTCAAACCTCTGTTCAATTGGATTTCCGTTCAAATTCTCCAACACTTTCATCATCATATACGATTCATGTTCTTTTTTAGCATTGTTGACTTCCAACTCTTTGTTTTTCAGCTTGAAGTATTCATTCTGTTCATCTCTTCGAGCTTTTTCTTCTTCTAACTCTGCTATACGAACTTTCAGAATATCAATGTCTGCTTGATCGGCTTCAACCCTTTTCAACAAAGATGAATTTTCAGCTTCAACAGACTTTACACGCTTTTCCAACTTCTTTTTCTCACTGGACACTTCATCTCTTTGTTTTTCAGCTTGAAGTATTCATTCTGTTCATCTCTTCGAGCTTTTTCTTCTTCTAACTCTGCTATACGAACTTTCAGAATATCAATGTCTGCTTGATCGGCTTCAACCCTTTTCAACAAAGATGACTTTTCAGCTTCAACAGACTTTACACGCTTTTCCAACTTCTTTTTCTCACTGGACACTTCATCCACCTTCTTCTGCAGTTTCTTTACAAGATCATCGTTCACGAAACTAAAATCATCAATCTGTTCAAGACCTATATTCTCTGGAATAGGTGGAAAATTGGTAAAACCAGATGATTTAGGTGTAGTTTGAACTGGTGGTGGTGGAATTGGTGGTTGAGTGGTTGGTGGTGTTTGTAGAACGTGTGGTGAAATTATTAGAAGTTGTTTATGAATGGGTGTAGAGATACGATGTGGTGGTGGTGATGGTGGTTGTTGTGGTGGTGGTGATGGTGGTTGTTGTGGTGGAGGTGATGATGGTTGTTGTGGTGGTGGTGATTTTTGTTGTGGTTCAGATTGTGGTTCTTGGACAGGTTTTGGTTTCAGCTTGATTTTCAACTTTCGCACTGCAGGAGATTTAACACGTTTTCTCGACGTAGATTTCTTCCTACCTTCAGAAGGTGGTGTTTGTACACCCTGAACATGTTCTGGTGTTGGAATATACGTTTCATCATTATCGTCTGCACTCCTCTTTCTTTTCTTTTTTATCAATCTATCTCTTGGATCGAAGTTTTCTCTAATCCACCGTTCCGCTTCAGCATCAATATCACTTTCTTCAGGATCAGAAGAACTCTTTTCTTTATCATCATTTACCTTTTCACCAGCTGCTTTCTCAGCTTCAAGAGTATCATCAAGACTTTTCACCAAACGTTCAGTTTCAGGAGATATTTGACCTTGATCTTTTTCAACATTCACTTCTGGTTCATCAACTTCTAGTTCATCGACTAACATAGTTTCTACTGCTTTCTTCTTTCTTTTCTTTGGCGGTTGAGAAGACGAACCTTCTTCAGCTTGAACTTTAGGAGTTCTTTTACCACCTCGTTTCTTCTTTTCTTTTGCAGCTTTTGTAAACCAATCATTTCTAGTTTCATGGAACTCTTCTAACTTTTTGAACTCATCAGCTACACTTTTTTCTTTCATCTCTGTATCATTCCTCCACGTCAGATGATTAACAGGATCTGGATGTTCATAGTTAGCACTCTTGATAAATCCAAAGAACTCTGTCTTCGTCTTCGGTTCTGGCCAATTTGTGGTATACTTGGATAATCTAATCAATGTTTCGTTATCCATATGATTCAACACCAAGAGATCATTCTGTTCGTCTTTCACCAGAATAGGATAAGCATGATCTAGAATCATCTGCACGAATCTCGGATACACCCAAGTTTTACTTCCAGACGTAATGTTATCTTTCATGTAGTGGAAAATGATTCTAGAAAAATAGTACTTTTTGTTCAACACCAATGCTGTTAGCATATACATCTGGTAATATTTCATCACATCAAAACCACCCTTCATGTGACTAAGAGCATGAACAACTGAATGAATGAAGAACTTGTATGGCTTTGTGAAACATGCTTTCAGATAATTCGCTTTGTTCAATGGACCACTATATCCCATCCTCAGCATACACCCCTTGACCATTCTCTTTGGAAATTCTGTCGGCGAATTCTCATCATCCGGAAACTCCAAGACTTCTCTAACAAGCTGTTCAGTGATAATGATAACTTTATCTTCACCATTAACACTAACACTTGAAGTTATCACTTTACTCTCTTCATCATACGTAGCATTCTTCCAGAAATGATGAATATGAGATCTGAAAACACTTTGCTTATTTGTTAATGCCTTTTGAATTGGTAGACGTTTCATAAACTCCAGAATATCTTTGAATACAGCCATCTTTGGTAACGTCTCATCGTAAACAGAACAAATGTTGTGTGACGGTTCAAATTCAACATTCGAAGCCTGAAAAATACACAAAAACACAAGTTAAACACTTTTGAACATAACATCATTCACACGAAATGGCTTTCAAGCGAATTGACCATTTCATGCCATTTGGTGTTTCAAGCGATGTGGCCATTCTCAAACGATGTGAATGTCCAAACGACCTGGTCACTTAAACGAATTGATGTTTCAAACGGTTTGAACAGTCTCAAACGATGTGACCAAATTTAAACGAACTGATCTCAAACTATGTGGATCTCATACGATCTAGCATATTCAAACGAGTTAGACATTTCAAACGATGTGGTATTCAAACGATTTGAATTACAAATGATCTGGTCAATTCAAACGAATTGGCCATCTCGTGTGGTTTGGTCAAGAAATCAGGTACACCATCACTTCGTTTGAAATCATACACTTCATCACCTCGTTTGAAACACATCGATGAACAGAGAAGTTACAGAAAATCAAATGTGTTTTTATGATGAAATTGAAACCATAGGTCTGATCTACAACACAAACCGAGCATACTGATGCGGTTATCGTTCATTTTAGTCCACAAACAAACCCGAGATCTAAAATCAAAGATCTGTTCTTCCGAGTTCAAGCAGTTCAGTTCATATCAACAGCAATCAGTACCTCAAACATGTAATTTGAAACCCTAGATATGATCTACATCAAATTCCGATCACAATGATGTAATGTTTACTCGATTTTGATCATTATACAACCCTAGATCTAAGATCAAAGTTCCTGTTCGACGAATTTCAAATGATTTCAACAGATCTGTTTCAAATAAGCTAACAATCATTACCTTTCCCATTATATAAGTTGTGTAAACCAACTTATATGATGATTACGAACACAGATTCAACAGATTATGGCTCAAAATCAACGAAAACCTCAGATCGCCTGAAATCGCTCAAAGGTGTATCGGTGATGCGAAGTGGTGAAACAATGGTTTCATACGGTCTGGATAGGGCTGTTCACGAGCCGAGCCGAACCGAGCGGACCTTTGCTCGTGCTTGGCTCGTTTTCAAATCGAACCGAGCGGAGCGGCTCATTTAGAACCGAGCCTCAAATCAAGCGAGCATTTTTCGAGCGGTAAAAATTCCGAACGAGCGTCGAGCGAAGTTCGAGTGATTTGGACAACCGTGTCGCCTAATTTAAATTTGCTGAGAGTGATAGTGACAATGTTGGGTAGCAAGTTTCTATGTCTTTAAAAACACACATTTCATGGCATAATATTTTTCTTATGAATAACAATGTTGTGGCCGACGAGGCGATGATTTATGATTATATTGCACGAACAATTACGGTGAGAATAGGAGACGATTGACTTAGGGTAACGACATGAAACATTGAGGCGATGAGCAGGCTATCATTTATAGGTTTATGGTTTAACTTTTAGATTTGATATTAATTTTTTGAGTAAACTGCCATTTTGGTCCCTGTGGTTTAGGCACTTTTGCCATTTTAGTCCAAAACTCAAACTTTTTAAATCTGGGTCCTTGTGGTTTCACTTTTATTGCCATTTTAGTCCAAAATTAAGAGTAAACTGACATTTTGGTCCCTGTGGTTTTACTTTTATTGCCATTTTAGTCCAAATCTCAAACTTTTTGGAACAGTCAAAAAAGGGGGATTTTGAATTTTGGACTAAAATGGCAATAAAGATGAAACCACAGGGATCCAGATTTAAAAAGTTTGAGATTTGGACTAAAATGGCAAAAATGCCCAAACCACAGGGACCAAAATGGCAGTTTACTCTAATTTTTTTATCGGCCTGGTTGGGCTAGTACGTATAGATATAGTTGTAAATTTGTATATAATGGACCAAAATCTAATAGAGTGGTACATATAAAACTCTAATTTTAATTTATATTTAAGTATATACGTATGTGTAATGTGTGTATATACTTAGGTGTGTGTATATATATGTATAATTTATATTTGTGTATATATATGTGTGTGTGTATATACATGTTTATTATATATGTAAGTGTATATGTATATATACTAATTAAAAATAATAATTCGAGCCGAACCGAGCCGAGCAGACCTTTGCTCATGCTTGGCTCGTTTACAAACCGAACCGAGCAGAGCGGCTCGTTTACAACCGAGCGTCAAATCGAACGAGCATTTTCCGAGCAATTTCCGAACGAGCGTCGAGCGAGCGACGAGCGGCGAGCAATTTGAACGGCCCTAGGTCTGGATCCCCTTTATATAGAATCTTCCAGGTCGCATGAAATGAAACTTGAGGCGGCGTGGCCACTTCACACGAATTGGAACTATTTGAAACGATCTGGCTTAGTTAAACAACTCTGGCCAGTTCGTATGAAGTGATTACCTCGTGTGAAACCCTTTTTATTTTTCAAATTTTTCAACTTCTGAATTTTTTTTAACTTTTTAATCTTTTTACCATCACACTTAGTTAACCAAGTCCAAGTTAATGACCCTGGTCAACTGTTTAGCCTGCCAAGTCCAAGTTAATGACCTTGGCCGACCAATATTTGATCTCGCTAATATTTTGAAACATATTAAGTTCAAACTAATGAACTTTTTAAACATTTCGAGCAATTACCAACACTTTTTTTTTAAACTTTCTCTTATCTAACCCCATGATCCAACATGTTTAGCATTGTGAGACTTTGATCATCAGATCCCCAACGTTTGTTGTCGAAAAATAAGATGAAATATCAAATCTTTTTGGATTTTTTAACATTTAGCTAAACAAACAGGAAATGTTTTGGAATTTAAGAAACTGGAAACTGTACAAACATATTTTTGTTGAGCGTGTTAGGGGATCATATTAGCTGCTGACAAGCTACAAGTACCGTTAAGATTTGATTTCATACTAAGCATTAAACAATTCACAGTGATTGCTTATATACTGATCCAATTTAAATTTTCACACAAATTTCAATCTATTCAGGATACGAATTAGTGTTTTAAGGCTTAACTTATACGCGTGTACCACCTCAGAATATACTCTCGTATCCAGACCACTATATTCAGTCTTACAGGTGAGTGCACACTAATGATATCTGTAATTGGGTTAATGCGAGGCCATGAGAGCTCAGGCTATTTCTTCCGCAAAATCAGAGAGATGATGGCTCGACTTTTAGGTGGGTCCCCCTTGGGGATCTTCTTTACAACAGCACATGGTTAGCATTTTTCAATGTTTCATCATTTTTTATGCTGAGGGCGGGCTTTAAGATTTAAAGCAGTGCAAAGTATTATACGAGGACTAGGCTATTGCTCCCGCAAAATCAGAAGTCCTGGTATAATACCCCAGATATCAAGACGTACAAAGACCTAGTATGTCAGAAATAGAGCCTTTCAAACAGGATTTCAGGGGTTACCTATATATCCGAGAGATGTTCCCCACGTAAAAGCAAGAAATGATTTAGGTTTATATCCCAAACAAACTTACTAAATGTGTAAAAACCTATCGGCACATCATCAGCGAGACTGCTTAACACTTTTAAACTATACATTTCTTTAGCGTACTGCAACTGTCTAGCTGATGTACTATCATTTCCCCTTTTTACACAAACACTTTTTTTTCTTTTTTCTTATCATGTTTTTTGTATTTTGAAATTTTATCATGTTTTTGTATTTTCTAAAAACTTTCTCCCCCTAAAATCAAAAACATATTTTTGTGTTTTTGGTTTTATAAAAAGCAGAAAATAAAACTATACAGAAACTTGACAACAAGACGCAGATCACTTCTGATCGCCGTCCTCCTCGGCTTCACACTCTATTACCCTCCCAGAAAACAAATTTTTCAACCCGTTCAACTTTAAAAGATAGTTAAATCTTGTTTTATCAAAGGGTTTTGTGTAAAAATCAGCTCTCTGATCATCGGTGTGTATATGATCAATTCGAATCAATTTCTTCTCATAACAATCACGGATGAAATGATGTCGAATCTCAATATGTTTTGTTTTAGAGTGTTGAACCAGATTTTTAGTTATATTAATTGTTGCCTCATTGTCCACAAAGATTGGCATGTGTAAGAACTGCAAACCATAGTCCCTCATCTGCTGCTGGATCCAGAGGATCTGAAAGCAACAGCTGGAAGCCGAAACGTATTCAGCCTCACAGGTTGAGAGAGCGACTGTGGTTTGTTTCTTGCACTGCCAAGTAACAAGTCGAGTTCCGAAGAACTGACAACCAGCAGTTGTTGACTTTGCATTTAGCTTACAGCTCCCAAAGTCAGGATCAGCATAACCAGTAAGAGAAAAGTCACTAGATTTAGGATACCACAAGCCGGTGCTTGGGCAACCTTTGAGATACCGTAAAATTCTTTTCACAATCGTCATGTGTGACTGTCTCGGACTTGATTGATATCGGGCGCAGAGGCAAGTTGGATACATGATGTCCGGTCTTGATGCTGTCAGATACATTAAAGATCCAATGATCGACTGATAGTGCGTCTCATCCACCTTTTCACCGCTTTCATCCGGACAAACGCCATGATTCTAAGCCAGTGGGGGTTGAGATTGTAGATGATTCAGACATATTGAACTTGTCCAGCATATCATTTACATATTTGGTTTGGTGTATGAAGATTCCATCGGGCAGTTGCTCAACCTGAAGCCCTAGGAAGAACTTCATCTCCCCCATCGAACTCATTTCAAACTTTTTCTTCATAACCTTCTCAAATTCTTTGCACAGCTCATCGTTCGTCGATCTGAAAATGATATCATCAACGTAGATTTGAACGATAAGTAGATGTCATGCAACCTCTTTTGTAAACAAGGTACTATAGTCCACCCCTCTGGTGAACCCGTTGGTCTGGGAAAGCGTCTCGTACCAGGCTCTCAGGGCCTGGTGTAAACCGTATAGTGCTTTGTCGAGAAGATATACCTTGTCTTTGTGCACTGGATCGGTAAAACCCAGTGGTTGTCCGACGTACACTTCTTCTTTGATTTTTCCATAAAGGAATGCAGATTTGACATCTAGTTGGTAGACCTTGAATCCCTTCCATGACGCGAATGCCAAGAAGATTCTAATTTCCTCAAGTCGAGCAACGGGAGCATACACTTCAGTAAAATCGATCCCTTCTTGCTGACTAAATCCTTGGACTACCAACCATGCTTTGTTTCTTACAATCACCCCTCTATCGTCACGCTTACACTTGAAGACCCATTTGGTCTTGATCAGCTTCTGATCTTCAGGTAGATCAACCAATCTCCATACTCCAAGCTTTTCAAACTGCAGTAGCTCCTCCTGCATTAAATTTACCCAGCTTTCCTCGGTCAATGCTTCTTTGTATGTTCTTATCTCAACCTGCGAGATAAAACATTTTAATGAGGAGTCTACTTGTAAAGGAGCGATAGATGAATAAAAACATGTAAGCCCTTTGTTGATTTGATCGCGCGTTTTCACGCCACTTTGAAGATCACCAATGATTTGTTCTGAAGGATGATAAGACAAAGTTCTCAGCATGACTGTATCAGGTACGCTCACTTCCGATTGCAAATTTGTTATGTCCTGATCGCCCGTGTGATTCACAGCTTCTGAAGTTGCAATATTTGGTTCCTCGTCAAAAATCGGATCGGATTCCGATTCTGAGTCGTCAGATTGATCAAATATTGGAGCTGGTTCTTCTGGGGGTTCATGTACAGTTCCACTTGGACCAGCCTCTTGATCATTTGTACCCACGGTGGGCGAGGAAACTACCAACGGTCTCGGCACTTGATCTTGTGAAAGGGACTGTTGTTGTTGGTATAAGTATGCTAGGTCCTCCTCACTTGGCTCAGTCGGCAACTGGAATGACTCCCAAAGTTTATCATAATCAAATAGCAACCTGTTTCCGGGAAGTTGTTCCGGAGCAGTAAATTTCTGACAGTCGACATGCTGAACTTGTATAATCTTCCCCAAGCATGGAACAAATACTCTCTTTAGTGGACTTGCATAACCTACAAAAAAACCTTCATTAACTTTTGCACCAAATTTACCATCCGGATCAATAAATGTGCATGGTGATCCAAAAGGTTCTAAGAATTTCAGATTTGGTTTATAGCGATGAAGTAATTCGAAGCAGGTTTTCTTGTACTTCTTTACTATAAGAACACGATTTAACGTGTAACATGCTGCAGCAACCGCTTCACTCCAAAAGAATATCGGCAATTTGGAATCGGCTAGCATAGTTCGAGCTGTTTCGATCAGTGTGCGATTCTTTTGTTCTGCGACACTGTTTTGTTGTGGAGTATACGGTGCACTGAATTCATGGAGAATGCCTTTGTCATTGCAGAATTTAAGCATACGGTTGTTTTTGAACTCTGTTCCGTTGTCGCTTCGAATTCGTCTGATCGGTAGTTTGTATAGCGTCTCCATCTTTTTGAATAAAATCATCAATGAATCAAACGTTTCATCTTTTCTTTCGAGACACATCACCCATGAAAATCTTTTATAGTTGTCAGTGACCACTAGACAATACAGAGCTCCACTTACGCTCTTCACATATACCGGTCCGAAAAGATCCATATGGAGTCTTTCGAGCGGTAGTCTGATGGAGTTCAAGAGCTTCTTTGGTGTGACTTTTTCGTTTGCTACCCTTTTTGCATTCTACACAATCATCATTCAGATGGAAAATTTTCAAATTAACACCTTCAACAAGATCATTGTGAACTAAGAAATTCATTTTTCTCACATGAATGTGACCCATCTTACGATGCCACATTATTGATTCTTTTTCAGTTGCTTTTGTTTTAGTTACAAAACATTGTGCCTTTTTGTCTGATGTTGTTGCGACGCCCATGTCTAGGACATACAAATCGTTTGCACGAGAAGCGCGCATCAACACCAAATCTTTTGAAATTTTAAAACAAGGTTTAATGATCAAACACTCATTTTTTGTAAAATGAACTGTGAACGACTTGTCACAAATCTGCGATATGCTCAACAGATTGTTTTCGAGTTTAGCGATGTAGTTCACTTTATCAAAAGTTACAACTCCATTGGTAAGAATTCCTTCACCAACGATTCTTCCTCCCTGAGTTCCAGCAAAGCTAACATATCCTCCATTAATTGATTTGACATCATAGAGTAGTGCTAACATCCCAGTCATGTGCCTCGAGGTGCCGCTATCCATGATCCACTTGGAGATGATCGACCTCGGAAGCCCCTACACACATCAAAGACATTCACTTAAACAACGATGCCCAAGATTTTTCAATATTTGAAACAGTACCAAACATAATATCATGAGCCACATCAACTTTTGGAATGTTGAAGACAACATTTGGAACAACAGGTTTTGACTTTGATTTTGTGACAACTGTCAAATTTGCAAGCATCCGTACAGTTAATTAATAATTAATTTGTGCTTAATGACTGTGCTTGATTACAACTGTTGATTTAACTGCTTACTGATTTCTGTTACATACATACACATGCATCACCTTCATACTGTCACTCCATTTATTATATACTCAATGCACAGTTAGCACAGTGAGCGGATAACCCAGAAAGCATGCTGACAATGCCAGCACCTACACAGACAATGTTTTTAAGGCCAGTATGAGCCGGAGATAGAATACTACACTAGAAGGGAGTGTAGGGAAGTGAGGACCATAAAACTGCGTCACTAGGTGATAGTTATAATGCCGGGAAGTGCCTAAAACACACTTTACATGCAGAATTCTGCACTAAATACACAAAATTCAGCATTTAAAAATGCTAGTAATGTGCAAAAACTTAACAAAACGGTCCTGTATGCTTTCCTAAGTGCCGGGAATTTTAAAGTGTCACAAAAAGTTACATAAAGGACACTTTACGATATAATTTAGCACTTTAACGGAACGGTATCCAACCGGACAACCAGACATTACCCGGAACACTAAAATATTACCAGAGACATTATTTTATTTTTCTGAGCTAGTATTGGTTCCCGGACACTTAAACACATTACATAAGACATGGTACATACTAAACACTAAACTTTTACCACATACCCCTAATTATTCACCACTTACCACAACAAATTACATTTTAACCCCCCCCTCTCTTGTAACCGTCCCCAACCATGACCCCACTTCAAGATTTAGTTACATCTTCCATGATCCCCATATGATCTCTTATTGGAATTTGCTAGATTTGTGTAGATATGATTGTCCTTTGGGAAACACACTACCTAGTGGATAATAACACTAAATGAGATTATAATAACATAACCACTTACCATCATCACCAACTCAACATTTCCTTCCTCCCACAAAAGGCTACAGCCGTGACTTCTCCCACCAACACCAATTTTTTTTGTTGCAATCTCATCCAATCCAAGTGTGTCACAAGGTGTAACAAGGTGATTAACAAAGCTCGGTGTGTTCGAAAGCTCAAGGACCGCTCTCGTTTTCTTTTAACCACCACTTTTATGCTCTTGAACTCCCCTAGCCTTGTGCTAGTAGTAAGTGTCTTAGATCTTCATACTTTTCATATTTTTGTTGGTTAATAGTGAAAAGAATGGTGAAAATATAAGAACTCTAAAGAACATAAACAAAGTCTTGAAGTATAAACTAACTAGAGATGAAGTATGGTTAAAATAGTGATGAAATCATGTTATTCTTGTGTTGTTATGATTATTGTATGTTGGTTGTTAGTAAAATGATATAGTTCATCACATGGACTTGCTAGATCATGTTTAAAGACATGAACTAGCAAGATGTGAAAGTTAAAGATGTGTAGGATGATCAAATCATTCACACATATCTAAAGATCTATGAGTGGTTTTTCGAAAGAACCAAGTGAAAAGTATGAGTTTTGTTAAAACTCGGATCTTACATAAACTAAACCCATTTTTAGTGGATAAACAAGTGTAGGAACACTTGCGTAAAAAGAAAATTTCACAAAGAAATATTTTTAGAAAATACGACTAGAAGTTGTAAAAGTTCAAACTCTTTAAAAATAAAGTTTTTAAGAAACTAATCACATTTTTAAAGATAACAAGACTTACTAAGTGTGCTAGTAAGTTACTACATGTTTTTATAAATCTTCAAGTTCATAAGTTCATGATTATGCTTGTTTTTGGCTAGTTTGGTAAATGATGGTTATATGTTGTTGATTGAGACTAGATTGAATGAATTTTACAAAAGAAAATGATATGCTAGAAAGCATGGACGCCTCCGTTTACAAAGGAACCTATGGCAAAATTTTCTAAAAATTCCAACACTTAGAAAATATTTTTCTAAACAAGTGTTACAAGTATATTTTATAACTTGTGTTTCAAATACAAACTTTGCAATAAATTTTGTTACGAAATACAAAGTATCGGAGGTTGGTTTTCGCAAATAAAAGTGAGTAAATATATATATAGAATATATATTTATTACTGTGACACTTGTGTGATTATTTGTATATTTTGTGAACTGGTTATATTATTTTAGGGTAAAATAATATAACTTACAAAATACCATGGAAATTACAACTCCAAAATAATATCAAAATTGCAAGGAATAAAATATTTAAGTTACACACGTAATATTGTGAAACCAAACAAGAAAACGTAACTTATGAAATATTCCGAGAGATACCATTACGCTATATTTTTGGTAAATATTATTTTGGGGAACGAAAGAAGTGAAAATATGATTTCGTAAATATTACCAAGTATATCATATTCTTGACAACGAGAAAATATATTATTTTAGGGAGTTAAAAATATATTTTCCTAGTATATTTAGAAGATATATAATTTTTGAGAAAAATGTATATTTTCTGGGACAATACATGTTTGAACAAAATGAGTTTATATATCTTTAAGTGAGACTTGAAATATATGGTTTTGGGAATATATTAACATAATTTTTTTTATTTGGAACAATACACCGAAATACGACGCCATTACTTGGCAAGATATACAAATGCAAATACGAAAATTCATGTATGAGATACCCCCATCCTTGGGAAGGAAAATATGAAGTTGAAATACTTCAGAAGCAGGAATATGAAATATTGTTTAACAATTAATCCAAACGTTAACTAGTGATCATAACTTGGAATAATGTCAAGAAATCGTAACTCAAAAACATAAATACTAAGACAAGGCACGACCCGTTCGTCTAATAGAGGTTATACCATTGTAGGTAGTCGTGTTTGCCGCGGAGATTTGGGTTACAAGTATGAAGACGCAATACAGTGAGTTCATGTCCCCCTTTTCTCTTAACTGTCTTTCAGTTTTTATACTTCGGGGGTGGAATACATGTTACTGTAATTACAGACACTTTTATACATGGTATGGTTAGCTTAAGGAGTGTATACTACTTAGATCATGTGAGTGGGTAGGTCGTACTTGAGGCCATTAATCCTCGTTGTAGGGCCGAGGGTCATGAGTGATAGATCTATTCGGGTGTATCGAGCCCCACTCCTGAGTCCGACGCCAAAATCTGCTAGGTTTGAGTCTTCCTGCATCACTTCACACATATCATTGGCTTTGCAACCCAATGGTGATCTCTTTTTCCTTAATTGCTACATACCAGGGATTTTCATACATACAGACACATTACAAAGGTTTATACATACTCACTTACACATGAACTCGCTCAACTTTATGTTGATTTTTCAAACTACATGTATTTCAGGGAATTAGTAAATGGATCTGGCGGGCGTTGGAGTTTTTAAGCTGCGTTGTGAATAAAGATGTCATCCAAGTCATTAGGGCTTAGGAGACGTATCTTAATCCTAGACGAGATACGTGGTCCTAAACTCGGGTTTGTTTTAAAATCTTTTGTTGAGTCTTCTTGAACTCCTTAAAACATGTTATGATTTGTAAACTTGAATTTGGTATCGACATTTCAGACAACTATGTTGTACTACTTTTAAACTTAAATTAATGGATGTGCATCTACTGGTTTCATCATATAGTTTTGTTATGATCGTATGCAATGGTATTAAGAAGTCACACCAATAATCACGCTTCCGCAAAAGTCAGGGTGTGACAGCTTGGTATCAGAGCTTCGATCGTAGCAAACTAGGATTCTTTCTCGAGTCTAGACTACGATCATTAGGGCTCTCACGAAAATGTTTTCACGACTTGTTTTTCATTGCATACACAAAACGTCCAGATCCAGGGAACAAACATTTTTACAAACAAAAGGCACACATACACATTTCAAAAATTTATATTTATAGTTCAGTCTTAGAGACTGAGGGAGGTTCAGTCTTAGAGACTGAGGGAGGATCAGCCTTAGAGGCTGAGGGAGGATCAGTCTTAGAGACTGAGGGAGGTTCACTCTTAGAGACTGAGGGAGGATCAACCTTAGAGGCTGAGGGAGGATCAGTCTTAGAGACTGAGGGAGGATCAACCTTAGAGACTGAGGGAGGATCAGTCTTAGAGACTGTGGGAGGTTCAGTCTTAGAGACTGAGGGAGGATCAGCCTTAGAGGCTGAGGGAGGATCAATCTTAGAGGCTAAGGGAGGATTAGTCTTATAGACTGGGGGAAATTTAGTCTTAGAGACTGGGAGGTTGGTCTTAGAGACCAGGAATTTAGTCTTAGAGACTGGGAGGTTGGTCTTAGAGACCAGGGATTTAGTCTTAGAGACTGGGAGGTTGGTCTTAGAGACCAGGGATTTAGTCTTAGAGGCTGGGAAAGTTGGTCTTAGAGACCAGGGAGTTAGTCTTAGAGACCAGGGAGTTGGTCTTAGAGACCAGGGAGTTGGTCTTAGAGACCAGGGAGTTGGTCTGAGAGACTAGGGAGTTTAGTCTGAGAGACTGGGTGGGATAGTCTGGGAAGACTAGGATGAATATGTGGATACATGATTACGTTATGAATTGTCTTTATTTGCAATACACAAGTGTTAAAGATTACTGTAAATATGCATGCTACGACTACTATATACCAGCACACACGTCACCTTCCTCAGGGAACAAATTGTCAGATGATAACGACCATACGGCCACCGCCACAGATGATGAGACTGTACCTGTGCCAGAGATGTTTACGTCAGACACTGAAAGTGACCCTGACACGCTGACCAAGGACGAGGACGACTTCCAACCATCCGCGCTGCCAGACTGTGGCGATGAATTACCCTTGTTGATGGCTTTCCTGACGAAGATCCCCCTGTCATTCATGTTTTGGCCCATGACCACTTCATTACTGGTCATCCCGTTGGTAAGCACACCATGGCTCCAATCCTCGACAATGCGCCTCTTGTGGACATTCCTTCCGAAGGTCGGTTACTCGACAAACAATTAATAACGATATTGACGTAATATCGATGGCGCTTCCGATTACGCCCATGATGATGGAAAGTTAGACGAGAACGTCGTTACAAATTTCATTTTTGAGACCCCTGTTGTCAAGCTACCCTCTGATTGTAGTATACACTCGATTTCAGGCTCCTTTGAGTCTGTGACATTTGCAGCCTTATAGACGGCCGAATTACATCTTTCTACTACTGACACAGACGACGACGCCGTTATGACTGCTGCACTAACACCTGCTCGAGGCACCACACCGTTACACAACCCAGGGCTTGCTCCTGAGCTAGCTTCTGCACCTTTTGGGTCAGCTTGATGTTGCACCTACTGATCCTGCACCTTTACATGGTCATGACCCTGTTTCTTTTCGTTTACTAGACATTGCACCCTTACCAACTGACCCAGTACCAGCACCGACAATCTCCTTATTGGTTGAAGCGTTTGTTTTTGCACCCTTAACCGCTGATGTTGCCCCTTTTCCCTATGGAGACCGAATCCCATTGCACTGGCATACTCATCGTTTCCTTTCCAGACTTGCCCGCACCCCGGAAGAGTCCTCCAGGTCAGCACCCGCATGACGATTCTTTTACTACAGTAGCATTTTCCCGACTTCACAAGTCGCACCGTTTGCTACACTCACCTCTACACAGCTGGACGAGCCATTTCGATGGTTCCTATAATACACTATACTTATTTTAGACCCTTGCCATCCCTCACATTATGGAGGCTATACACGGGATGAGTGCTCCTGTAACATCAGCTACAGTTTGAGGATATAAGTCGCAAAGTTTTGAAGCTGGAGCTAACACCACATCCTCCACCCTGTTTATTGCCAGTAAACTTTGATCCTCCACATTCACCAAAGATTTCTTTGGCACTCTCCCCTGCTACTATTACACTTTTTCCAAGATTTGATGCTCGTTTCTTTACTGCCGAGCGGCAGATCAGCTAATTGTTTCGACGTATATACAAGCTCGAGGAGGAGTTCACGCATGTTAACAGTTTACCTTTCTTTCCTCCTCCACGTCAGTCACCAGAGTTGTTGGTTTCTGGATTATGCGGATTGCATTACATTTGGGTAAATACACTAATGATAAACCGGGATTGTGGAGACTTTTGAAGACCACATCTGACTACGTAATTTTGATACACTAATATACTTAATGGACAAGGGTAGGGTGACCCTGTATCCCTGTTGATATGATACATTTTGGAAGATAATACAATTGTGGCCAGGGAATAATGAGAACCCAATCATCATTAAACATGCGGCAAAACTATATGGCCAATGACCAACGCTCAGCAGCTATGTCTTCATTAAGCGCGTTATTGATCTATATGTGTGTGCGATAATTATAATGCTACGTGCTTACTTACTATGCTCTCATTAAACATAATTACCAAATTACTTTGTTATACAATGATTATACTATTGCTTGATTGGTTGGTGTGATAACCTAGTATGTGTATGTGCATATGATCTTTAAATAACTATATGCACTCCCCGAACGAATAAGTCCTGACCTAACCAATCTTCTCTTCAGAAGATGTCGATACCAGGAAACGTCGATACCAACAACCCTCTGCCGACAACAGCAGAGTCAGAACTGCAAGGGCGCATCTCGCAAGCCATCGCACAACTCGAGGCCCTTCGCTCCGAACACGGCGGAGGTACCTCAGGAAATAACCCACCCAGCGGCTGCACTTACGAGCAGTTCTTGAACCACAAACCTCGAAAATTCGACGGCACTGGGAGTGCCCTAGCCTTCGTACGCTGGGTTGAGAAAACGGATTCTGTCTTACGATTGAGCAAATGTGCCCCAGAACATCACGTCACGTACGTAGCTAGACTATTTGTAGATGGGGCTCTGTCATGGTGGAACCTTTAGGTTCAAACAATGGGTGAGACTGCTGCGAATGCTTTGACGTGGGACGAGCTGAAGGAACTGATGCGTAAAAGATATTGCGCTAGGGCAGAAGTCCAGAAGTTGGAGACTGAATTGTGGAACTTGAAAATGGAAGGTCCAAAGATAGCCGACTATGTGTAGAGATTTGGCGAATTATCACAAGTTGCTTCGCGTTTGGTGGAACCAGCATCTAGGAAGATCGAACGTTTCATCGGGGGACTGGCACCTTAGATTCTAAGCCTGGTAACAACATCTAAACCTTCAACGATTACCGAGGCTATCAACAAAAGTGTGGCGCTCACGGAAGAAACAGTTAGACGAGGAGAATTTTCCACTGCGAAGGAGAAAAAGGAGATTCCTGTAGAGTTATCTGGGGATAACAAAAGAAAGCTCGCAAATTTCAAGATGGTTACTCGGGGGAGTAGCAAGAAGAAGGCCAAAAAGGGAAAAGACTACATGGGTGTCCTACCTAAGTGCGACAATTGTTTATGTTATCATGTCGGGCGATGTAAATATGGAAAATGTGAAGACGATGGTAAGAGGGGGCATCCCAAGGAAACTTGTAGGCAAAGTACTGAAAGTAGAAATGGAGGCCAAGATGGTAGCAAGAATCACGGAGGAAACAACGACAATGACGAATATCAGGGCAGAACGAGTGACAAACAGAAACGTGCACAAAGTTGTTTTAACTGTGGAAGCAAAAAACATTTCAGAAAATATTGCCCTAAAAACGATCGGGCACAAGAATGAAAGCTCAACACCGGAGCTAGGGAGCCACGCCAGGAATTCAAGTATTGGTACGTTCCATATTACTCAACATTATGCATCTGTATTGCCAGATACTGTTGCAAATTTTAGCTTCGCATCTCTAGAGTTTGAGAGTATACTTGGTCTAGTAACAAGTAAGTTAGATAATCCGCACATGATAGTACTAGCTAACGGGAAGCTAGTGGAAGCCAACGAAGTATTTGGAAACGACAAAATAGAACCCGGAGAGCGTAAGTTTACGCTAGATCTACTGCCAGTTGAGTTGGGAAGCTTTGACGAGGTAATTGGGATGGATTAGTTACCAAGCGATCGAGAGGAGATTGATATCCGCACCCCGATGACGAATGAAGGAACGATCGTGACTCACGAAGCAGGATACGCCTCTACAGATCACGAATTGCTTGAGGGCATGAAAATTGTTGCGGAAAGGATGTGTTATTTTCTGGCTCATGTCGGGGACAAGGGAGCCGAAGAACCAAAACTCAAAGATATTCCTGTGATAGGGAAATATCCTGAAGCCCTTCCCGAAGACTTACTAGAATTATCTCCTCAACGACAAGTCAACTTTTACATAGATTTGATTCCAGGCGTCGCGCCTGCAGTCAATGCATCGTAGCGACTTACACCTTCGGAGATACAAGGATTGTCAGTATAACCTCAGTGGTTGATAGAGAAGGAAGATAACAGACCAAGATTCCCGTTTTGGATAACCCCAGTTCTGCTCATCAAAGAAAGGACGATAGCTTTCGTACGAACAACAAGCTACAAGGAGCCGAACGAGCTAACCAACAAGAGTCGATGACTCTTGCTAAGGATTAACTAATTACTTATTTAACTAACTGTGAGGATCCCACTACGATTACACGTCTGATCGATGATCGAGTGTCATTAGTTGTAAATTCAGGAAGAAAGTATACCGGGGGAAACTTGTGGGACAATAACTTGTTTTAAACGTACACAAGAATGGCGTTTCCTACACGATGCACAGAATGATTCTACACCGAATACGAAACTCTAGGAATTTAGAAAACATGTACTTAGGACCATCGGGAACCCAGGTCCAAATTCACAAAGATTGTTACTTAGGAACCACATCTGTTAACTCAAGCAGACACCATTAACCTGACATATATGCCAGTTCCGTTGACCAAACAGAGAGTACTTGAATTTCTTTTACTTCTAGCGAGTAAATGTTTGCATCTCTACTCCCCTTAATGGTAGTTGCATCACAATAATTTTCTTCGCTGAGAGCGAACACACATTGCTTCGATATCTGGTCATTTCTTCATTTTAGCAGATACTCATTATTCCTTTTCTTGGAAACTTATCTGACATACATGCATCATTTGCTACGCATGTGGTTTCGTCTCGAACAAACACTTCATTGAAATGTAAATATTATTTTGCTAAACCTAATTACTGATTCATGATTCGAATGACCTACATTATTGTTATTGTTGGCTCTTTTGTTACCAAGTCAACACACTTTCTTGAAACTGCTTTCTTTCAAGTTACGTTCATAGTTCATCATCGTAACCATGCTGGGATTCCCTGGTTGATGCATACGTTTATTATCGGATTACGCCAGAACCAATTTCAATTGCTTGAACTTATTCATTTCGCATATTCAGTTTAAGACGCCATATGATATATTGAGAGCATCATATTCAAATCATTGGCAAAGATTCTTTTGTTTCGAGTCATAGTAGACTTGCTTGGTCTACGACTTCACTAGATCATTTGTTGGTTACGACACTTTGTGGGGATACTTTCACAAAATTGAAGCTTGCGCTTATTTAGTTACTCACTTCGTACACGGATTTAATAGTCTATTCATTTAAAAATCCATTTGATATTCACAATTAAAGCAGACTCAACACAGTCGTGTGTTAGACAACGGTACATAGATTCATTTCATACCACGGTGTACCTCCGAACGGTCCTTTCATTATAAATTGAATACCCTGCGGTATTTATTGCTTTCTCACCTGCGATCAAAAACAGTGGCTCTTTGAGGTTCCATATTCAACTAAAAACTCTATGACATTATGTAAATCAAATCATCAGGCTTGTTCGGTACATATTCATTTGATTTCCAACATGGTGAACTTGTTCAGTCACCACTATACTTGAATTATGACACCTTGTGGTGTCATTACAAACTTGTAACTTGTGCTAATCAAGGTCAACCGTTCATACAAAACTGCATATACTTTCGCTTGACTTATCATTTAAACATTTCTGATGCAACTACGAATCAAGACAATGATACACCAGATACGCTTGTATTTCATTCGGCGTACTTTCGAAATCTAAGAATGTCAACACCTTAAACCTTACCATCCATTTACTCGGGAGTTGACAGATCATTTTACTATTACATTTGAGTCGTTGATTTTAAATTCATATAGTGGATGCTATGGTTTGCGAAAGCTCGTTTGCATACTCCGATCGATCGTTTGAGGATCTTATTAGTCAAAACTCCTCTTTTTGTGGAACCCTGCTAGCTGGATTACGCTAGACTATACGTCAAATACGTACTGTACCTTTGACATCAAATGTTATGAGCACACACCTTTTAACCCTAGGATTCGGGTTGTTATATATTCTTGGACTCACTTAATGTGAGTAAGGTTTGATTCGGTTTGGTGATGATCTACCTCGGTATTATTTATATACATACACATGTGACGGAATCATAAGGAGTTAAGGTAGTACAAATTTCGAGGACGAAATTTTCTTAACGGGGGGAGAATGTGACAACTGTCAAATTTGCATGCATCCGTACAGTTAATTAATAATTAATTTGTGCTTAATGACTGTGCTTGATTACAACTGTTGATTTAACTGCTTACTGATTTCTGTTACATACATACACATGCATCACCTTCATATTGTCACTCCATTTATTATATTCAAACATTAGTGACAAACTCGATGCACAAAGCACAGCTAGCACAGTGAGCGGATAACCCAGAAAGCATGATGACAATGCCAGCACCTAGACATACAATGTTTTTAAGGCCAGTATGAGCCGGAGATAGAATACTACACTAGAAGGGAGTGTAGGGAAGTTAGGACCATAAAACTGCGTCACTAGGTGATAGTTATAATGCCGGGAAGTGCCTAAAACACACTTTACATGCAGAATTCTGCACTAAATACACAAAATTCAGCATTTAAAAATCCTAGTAATGTGCAAAAACTTAACAAAATGGTCCTGTATGCTTTCCTAAGTGCCGGGAATTGAAAGTGTCACAAAAAGTTACATAAAGGACACTTTACGATATAATTTAGCACTTTAACGGAACGGTATCCAACCGGACAACCAGACATTACCCGGAACACTAAAATATTACTAGAGACATTATTTTATTTTTCTGAGCTAGTATTGGTTCCCAGACACTTAAACACATTACATAAGACATGGTACATACTAAACAATAAACTTTTACCACATACCCCTAATTATTCACCACTTACCACAACAAATTACATTTTAACCCCCCCCCCCCTCTCTTGTAACGTCCCCAACCATGACCCCACTTCAAGATTTAGTTACATCTTCCATGATCCCCATATGATCTCTTATTGGAATTTGCTAGATTTGTGCAGATATGATTGTCCTTTGGGAAACACACTACCTAGTGGATAATAACACTAAATGAGATTATAATAACATAACCACTTACCATCATCACCAACTCAACATTTCCTTCCTCCCGCAAAAGGCTACAGCCGTGACTTCTCCCACCAACACCAATTTTTTTGTTGCAATCTCATCCAATCCAAGTGTGTCACAAGGTGTAACAAGGTGATTAACGAAGCTCGGTGTGTTCGGAAGCTCAAGGACCGCTCTCGTTTTCTTTTAACCACCACTTTTATGCTCTTGAACTCCCCTAGCCTTGTGCTAGTAGTAATTGTCTTAGATCTTCATACTTTTCATATTTTTGTTGGTTAATAGTGAAAAGAATGGTGAAAATATAAGAACTCTAAAGAACATAAACAAAGTCCTGAAGTATAAACTAACTAGAGATGAAGTATGGTTAAAATAGTGATGAAATCATGTTATTCTTGTGTTGTTATGATTATTGTATGTTGGTTGTTAGTAAAAATGATATAGTTCATCACATGGACTTGCTAGATCATGTTTAAAGACGTGAACTAGCAAGATGTGAAAGTTAAAGATGTGTAGGATGATGAAATCATCCACACATAACTATGAACTTGAATGAATAAAAGTTTTCTTGAAAAATAAAGGCCAAAATAAGTTATAAACTTGTAGATCTAAAGATCTATGAGTGGTTTTTCGAAAGAACCAAGTGAAAAGTATGAGTTTTGTTAAAACTCGGATCTTACATAAACTAAACCCATTTTTAGTGGATAAACAAGTGTAGGAACACTTGCGTAAAAAGAAAATTTCACAAAGAAATATTTTTAGAAAATACGACTAGAAGTTGTAAATGTTCAAACTCTTTAAAAATAAAGTTCTTAAGAAACTAATCACATTTTTAAAGATAACAAGACTTACTAAGTGTGCTAGTAAGTTACTACATGTTTTTATAAATCTTCAAGTTCATAAGTTCATGATTATGCTTGTTTTTGGCTAGTTTGGTAAATGAAGGTTATATGTTGTTGATTGAGACTTGATTGAATGATTTTTACAAAAGAAAATGATATGCTAGAAAGCATGGATGCCTCCGTTTACAAAGGAAACTCTGGCGAAATTTTCTAAAAATTCCAACACTTAGAAAATATTTTTCTAAATAAGTGTTACAAGTATATTTTATAACGTGTGTTTCAAATACAAACTTCGCCATAAATTTTGTTACGAAATACAAAATATCGGAGGTTGGTTTTCGTAAATAAAAGTGAGTAAATATATATTTAGAATATATATTTATTACTGAGACACTTGTGTGATTATTTGTATATTTTGTGAACTGGTTATATTATTTTAGGGTAAAATAATATAACTTACAAAATACCATGGAAATTACAACTCCAAAATAATATCAAAATTGCAAGGAATAAAATATTTAAGTTACACACGTAATATTGTGAAACCGAACAAGAAAACGTAACTTATGAAATATTCCGAGAGATACCATTACACTATATTTTTGGTAAATATTATTTTGGGGAACGAAAGAAGTGAAAATATGATTTCGTAAATATTACCAAGTATATCATATTCTTGACAATGAGAAAATATATTATTTTTGGGAGTTAAAAATATATTTTCCTAGTATATTTAGAAGATATATAATTTTTCAGAAAAATCTATATTTTCTGGGACAATACATGTTTGAACAAAATGAGTTTATATATCTTTAAGTGAGACTTGAAATATATGGTTTTGGGAATATATTAACATAATTTTTTTATTTGGAACAATACACCGAAATACGACGCCATTACTTGGCAAGATATACAAATGCAAATACGAAAATTCATGTATGAGATACCCCCATCCTTGGGAAGGAAAATATGAAGTTGAAATACTTGAGAAGCAGGAATATGAAATATTGTTTAGCAAGTAATCCAAACGTTAACTAGTGATCAAAACTTGGAATAATGTCAAGAAATCGTAACTCAAAAACATAAATACTAAGACAAGGCACGACCCGTTCGTCTAATAGACGTTAGACCATTGTAGGTAGTCTTGTTTACCGCAGAGATTTGGGTTACAAGTACGAAGACGCAATACAGTGAGTTCATGTCCCCCTTTTCTCTTAACTGTCTTCAGTTTTTATACTTTGGGGGTGGAATACATGTTACAGTAATTACAGACAATTTTATACATGGTTTGGTTAGCTTAAGGAGGGTATACTACTTAGATCATGTGAGTGGGTAGGTGGTACTTGAGGCCATTAATCCTCGTTGTAGGACCGAGGGTCATGAGTGATAGATCTATTCGGGTGTAGCGAGCCCCACTCCTGAGTCCGCTGAGTGGACCATGAGGTGACTATGAGCCCGACGCCAAAATCTGCTAGGTTTGAGTCTTCCTGCATCACTTCACATATATCATTGGCTTTGCAACCCAATGGTGATCTCTTTTTCCTTAATTGCTACATACCAGGGATTTTCATACATACAGACACATTACAAAGGTTTATACATACTCACTTACACATGAACTCGCTCAACTTTATGTTGATTTTTCAAACTACTTGTATTTCAGGGAATTAGTAAATGGATCTGGCGGGCGTTGGAGTTTTTAAGCTGCGTTGTGAATAAAGATGTCATCCAAGTCATTAGGGCTTAGGAGACGTATCTTAATCCTGGATGAGATACGTGGTCCTAAACTCGGGTTTGTTTTAAATTCTTTTGTTGAGTCTTCTTGAACTCCTTAAAACATGTTATGATTTGTAAACTTGAATTTGGTATCGACATTTCAGACAACTATGTTGTACTACTTTTAAACTTAAATTAATGGATGTGCATCTACTGGTTTCATCATATAGTGTTGTTATGATCGTATGCAATGGTATTAAGAAGTCACACCAATAATCACGCTTCCGCAAAAGTCAGGGTGTCACAGCTTGGTATCAGAGCTTCGATCGTAGCGAACTAGGATTCTTTCTCGAGTCTAGACTACGATCATTAGGGCTCTCACGAAAATGTTTTCACGACTTGTTTTTCATTGCATACACAAAACGTCCAGATCCAGGGAACAAACATTTTTACAAACAAAAGGCACACATACACATTTCAAAAATTTATATTTATAGTTCAGTCTTAGAGACTGAGGGAGGTTCAGTCTTACTAAAGATATAATCGTTAACTCCTTTCAGACTAAAGATATAATCTTTCTCAGCTATTGTATTCTTACCCGCCACAAACACATCACTTAACTTTTCTTTTGGCTTAACCTCTTTTTTAGCCATTTTCTTCTCAAAACCGAAACCTTTCTTTTTGAAATTGTTACCATGTCTTTTGTTATGACCATTGTTACCCACACATTCTTTCTTTCCCGGGTTGTTTGGTTGTTGTTTCACAAAAGATTTTTTCGGTTTTGATAGAAACGCGTTGTTGTTAACCTCTGAAATGTCAATTTCCACAAGCTTATAAACCTTTTCAACATTTTCCAGTTTTGCATTCTGAATCGGGTACTCAAAATCAGTATATAGTTTGTCAGTTCCGATCATCGTGTAAGCTATAATGATCGAATCGTCATCCACAACTTTATCTGATTTTGGTATGAAGTTATCAAGAAAGTTTCCGTCGTCTTCAGAATCAGAATTGGAATTGGAATTTTCCAAATGAGTTTTAACTGTTCCGAAATCAGAGTTATCACTTTCTTCATCTAACACTTGGTCAACAACAGTTTTAATCACTTGAGACTCGTTATCGGTGTCAGATGGAGAGAATGTAACATCAATGTTTTCCGGTAACTCATTCTCTACAGTTCTCAACTTGAGATTCAAAGCTGCTTCCACCCCATCTGGATATTTCTGTGTATAATGATTCCACATTGGGGGTGGAACATTGTTGAAAGCAGGTTTAGCATCAGTTTGTTGAGGAACAATCTGATCAATCACATAAGATGAAGAAATATAACTGATCAATTTCTTATCAACTCTTTCTGTTTCAACACGCATCAATTCAAGTTCCTTTTTCAAAGATGCGATTGTGTCCAGATGAATGTTAATTTCCATCTGCTTTTCCATGACCGTTCCTTTGAACAAATTAACAACTTTATCATTTTCTATACTTTCATTTTGAATCATTTTAATTGAACGTGATAAAGTGTCATAAGCTTCTTTCACATCATAAAGATCGAATTTTACTTTGTCGGTACATTTTTTCAATTCTTGAAACTGTTTGTCTTTTTCAAGATAATCCATGCAGGGTTTTAAAAAGTTTTCGCATGGTGTTTCAGGAATTTGATCAACTTTTTCAAAAACCTTTTCTTCTTTATCAGTTTTAATTTCTGGTTTACCAAACACTTCAGACTCTGATTTTCTCCTGGTTTGATCTCCACATTTTCTGATTCTTCATCGGACTCCTTTTCGACTGACTCCTTTTCAACAGACACATTTTCAACAGACACCTTTTCAACTAACTCTGTTTCGACAGACACTAACTCTTGAGTTTTGTCTACCTCTTTCAACTTGACCATCAGCGCCTTGGCAGCTATCTCCTTTAGAGTTTCTTCATTCATTTCTTTAGAAACATCGATTATCTCTTGAATAGGAACTTTTTCAACTTCATATTGTGGACAGAAACCTGTAGTTGATTCACTGAAGAAACCTGCAAAAGAATCAAACATGTTAGGAGGCATTATAGATTTAAAAGAATTAGCAATAACCTCCTGTTCTGATTGTTAATAATAAACTTCTGCTGCTGCCTCTTTAAGATCTGCCAGACTCTCATCACTCATCACTTCACCGACTTCCTCAGCTTCAACAACACATTCTGCTCTTCAATAATCCCCGCCATCATAGCAAGACCCTCACCAGGAACATATTTATCCCAACTAAACCCTTCCGGAATCTGCTCATCATCCTGATTAACCAAAAGATTCTGCTTTGTTTTCAATTTGAGGTCTTGGATTGACTGGTTGTTGACTATTTTTGTGATAGATTGCTTGTCGGTAGTAGTCATTTGCGAATGGATTCTGATGATTGTTTACTTCCCTTTTTGGACACTCGCGTTTGAAATGCCCTTTTTCTTTGCATTTGAAGCAAGTAACTTTTGCTTTGTCGAACCCAAGATTTGAATCAGGACCTAAGAGACTATTTCTTCCCATAATTTCCATGAATCTCTGAGCTCTTCTTACATGACTTGCCATACCCCATTTGATGTCTATGAGTTCTTGCTCCTCTGGGTCAATCAGATCGTAGTCTTCTTTCGTCATGTTAGGATTACCAATTCTCCCGGCAACAAGACTTTCATAGGACTCAAGTACTGAAGCAAGTAGTGCTATATGCTATTTTGCTGCTGATTCTGTAAAATCTTGACCATTCTTGATGTTCAACGCTATATTACACTGAATCCCTTGACTGTAACTTTGATTGTTTGACCCTGAAGAGCTTTGAGTATAAGCTAGTTCTTGTGAATTATGAACCTTAGGATTTAGTTCATATCTAGTAAACGGTGAATGACTGTTGCTTGGTGTGCTTTGAGAAACTCCAGATGTAGAATCAGCACTAAATGCTGTCTGAATTTTTGGACTTGGGGTCGATGTTGCCGATGAGCTTCCTTTGTAATACAATTGAACATCTTGTTGTACATTAGCAGATTTCATTTTTCTAATATTTTTAAGTTCAAGCTCATGCGATTTAATTTTCTCGATGAACGTGCTTAGATTGAAACCAACATATTCCAAGTTATTTTTCAAAACCAACAAATATGTACCCCACTCATCATGCGGTAAAGCATCTGCCAACTTGTCAACCCACTCTTCATCTGTTTTGGTAATGTTCAAACGCTTCATCTCTACAACCAAATGACAATACCTCTCGATCAACTCTTTTGTTGACTCACCCCTGATACCCGTAAAAATATCAAATTCCTTTTTCAGCAATGCCGTTTTGCTCTTTATCATCGAAACACTTCCAAGAAACTTGACTTTTAGTGCATTCCAGATAGACTGCGAGTCATTCTGATGTTGTAGCAAAACCAAAATATCTTCTTTAATTGCTTGCTGCAAGATAATCATCATTTTCTTCTCGGCTTTAAAACTATCATGTTCAGCCGGAGTTAAGTTGCCAATTGTTTTCTCAATACCCGCTCCATTCGTCGGAGGTACATACCTCGACTTAATTTTCATCCAACACTCAAGATGATTTTCCTGTACCCATGTTTTAAACCTTTCTTGCCATCCCGAATATTCGTCGATATTGAGAAGCTTTGGTGGCTTTTGCATTGTACCAAGCTCGTTCTCCATGTTTACGTTCTGTACAATACTTGCTGGAGTTTGAGCTGCTGTCATTCCCCCTCCGAAAAACGTGTTATAAAATTCTTGGTTATCCATTTTAAACTATGAAAACAGTTTTGAAAAATTTTCTAAGTTTTTGAAAAATTACTTTTCAAGCGAACTGGAACTTCCACACGAACTGGATTTTCAAACAGATTGAACTTTCAAACGGACTGAGCTTTTCACATGAACTGAACTTCAAACAGTTTGAAGTTCAAATGACCTGGTGCTTTCAAATGATCTGACCTAATCACTTCGTGCGAAGTGACACAAACACTTTTCAATCTCAAACGATTTGATCAGTTCATGCGAATTGAACTAAATTCCATATGACTTGATCAATTCATGCGAGGTGGTGATGAATTTCAAACGATTTGAAGAAAACTCAAACGAGCTGCCCCAACTCGTGTGATCTGGACAGAATTTTCACACGACCTGAGTACTTTTCAAACGAACTGAACATTTTTTATGTTTTTGGTCAGATTTATGTCGATTTTAGGTCTGAAACTTTGAAGGATTGATTAAAATGGTGTTTTACACGTTATATCCAAAATTCAGTCCATTTTGTCCGTAAATTCGTCCAAAAATCCAAGAAAGAGTAGAAGTAGAGAGTTCTAAACCATTCAAAGCACTGATTCAACTGATTTGACTCATCCTGAGCTCTGATACCACTTGTAGGATCGAGATTCGATCAAAACGAGTATGTCTGAGTCAAATCTAGGTCACTAGAGAGGCGGAAACAATCTAGTAACCTTGAATCGGTGTTTGAATGTGAGTAGATGCAAAGAAGTACACTTTAAACTGGTTTTCCATTGATATAAAATGTTTTTACATATAGAGAATCCGGCAGCACTTCGTGTCAGATTTCACCAGAATGTTACAAATGAAAAACCCAACATGCCTATTTATAGGCACACCAGTTTGCTTTGAATAGACTTCCCACTTCGCACGAACTGGTCAAGTTCCAGTTCGTGTGAACTGGCCTTACTAAAGCCACTTCGTGTGAACTGGCACAAAACACATAAAATTACAATTTTAACCCTATTACATGCTACTGACACGATCTAGACTGATGACGTAGGCGATAGACATTGTGCACCAACAACATGTACTTTTGGCACATTCGCCTACCGACGTATGCCTTTTGGGCTATGTAATGCACCAGCCACATTTCAGCGATGCATGGTAGCCATTTTCCATGATATGATTGAAGACTAGATGAAAGTATTCATGGATGATTTCTCTGTTTTCGGGAGTTCTTCCAATCAACGTCTTGGAAATCTGAAAAGAATGTTAATGAGATATGAGGAAACTAATCTTGTGCTAAACTGGGAAAAATGCCACTTCATGGTGAAGGAAGGGGTAGTTCTCGGGCACAAAATCTCTGAAGCCGGGTTGGAAGTTGATCCAGTAAAAGTGGATATGATTTCTAAACTTCCTCCCCCTACTTCGGTTAGAGCAATTAGAAGTTTCCTGGGTCATGCAGGGTTCTATAGGCGATTCATAAAAGATTTTTCAAAGATCGCAAGACCTATGATCATTTGTTAGAAAAAGATGCTCCATCTGTGTTGGTGCATACGTCTGTCGACTTCGTCTTGTATCGAGTCTTGTATTAGTTATGTTAGATCAGGGCATGTAGTACGAGGAAAATAGGGTTTGGGTGTGATTGAGCTATTTCGCACGAAATAGCAAAGAGTTATTTCGTACGAAATGACGATTGGCTATTTCGCACGAAATAGCTAGATGGTGTTTCGTGTGAAATACCCACCACTATAAATACCTGTCATGCTGATTCATTTGTAACGTTCATGTTTCCGGTACCGAAATGCTGCCGACGTGTCTACTGATCTGTAAACGTGTTATATCAATAAAACAAGACAATTAAGAGTGAATCAACCTATTACTAAGTCTAATCAATGAATTCCGCCTCTGATTAGACTGAGAACTCTTCTGATAGACTCGTTTTGATCGTCTCACGATCCTACATGTGGTATTAGAGCTTAGGAGGAAGAGTTCTTACCAAATTCAGCTTGTTTTCTTAAAAAATCTTACTTCTACACCTTCTTTCTCAAAATTAACAAGTTTTTTATGGTTAAAATGGATTGATTTTCATATATTACACGCGTAACAACGTTTTAATGAAGCCTTGAAAGAATTAGACCTTAATTCGGCTTAAAACTTGGTCAAATTAAAAAAAATCAGATCGATCATGATGACATCAGCAGTATTTCACGTGAAATAGACTATTTCGTGTGACTTTGACATCCTATTCCGCATGAAATAGACCTTAAAACCTTATTTCATACGAAATCACCTCTGTGGAATCTATTTCGCACGAAATAGACAGTGTCAACTTCATTTCGTACGAAATCATCATCTATTTCGTACCTGAGGGCTATTTCGTTTGAAACCGGTATTTCGTGTGAATGTTGATTTGGTTTGAAATTCTTATTTCGTACCAAACTTTGTGAACTTGTGAAACAGATTTTCGAAACATGGAAGAAGAATTTTATAATGCGTTTGCGACCCCAGTTGCTCCAGTTACAGCTGCCGAAACTGTTTACAGTGAGAATGAGACGGGAACTTATCAAAAAACGCCAAAGCTTATGTACATTGAAGATTTTAGAGGATGGAAAAATCGATTTGAAAACTGGGTGCAAGCTTATAAGTTTGACGCATGGTGTTCGTTAGATGTAGACTACGAGAAACCGAAAAATGAACGTGGGCTTGAAAAAGCGTTTAGTGACTATTCAGATGTTGAAAAATTGAAAGATACAAGTGAAAAAATGATGATCAGTATTCTTCAACAAGCATTTAAAGAAGATATCTTTGTTTTACTTCAACATGAGGGTACTGCTAGATCAATTTGGACAGCGTTAATTCAAAAGTTTAAAGGAAGTGCAGATATGATCAAGAACAAAAAGGCTTTACTAAAGAAATCATTTGATATGTTTGTAGCATTAGAAGGTGAAACCATAAAAATGACCATTGATAGATATTGTCATCTGGTTTTGGAAATGGGAAGATTGGATATAAAGAAAGATGACGATGAATGGGTTGATAAGCTAGCTGATGCATTACCACAGCAGAAATGGGGAACTTATTTGTTGATCTTAAAGCACATGAGAAAATCTGAAAATATGAATCTGGCAAAGTTTATTTAGAAGATTGAAGAGCATGAGTTGGATATCTAGAAAACGCTAATCATGAATAATCCAAATGCTCAACAAGATGTCAGTTTATACTACAGAGGAAACAAATTTGAAGTTACTCCAAGTCCAAAGATTAAGACTGCGTTTAGTGCAGATAGTTCTTCTGAAACGAAGGGTAGCACTGTAACTCAGAGTGGTGAACTTTCATCTTCGTATTCAAGTTTTGATCCAAATTATACAACACCAAGTCCTCAACGACATAATTCAACGAATCTGCAATGCAATGTTACTTTGAATATTCAAAATGGTCAAAATCTTTCTCCAGAAATAGCTAAGCAACACATGGCATTACTTGTTGCTATGTTAGAATCGTATGAAAGTTTAGTTGCTGGCAAAATTGGAAATCCAATGCTCACCAAAGAGGATTACGACCAGATTGATGCTGAAGAACTTGAGTTGATGGACGTTAAGTGGTGTTTAGCCAGTGCTGTTAGAAGGGCATAAAAGTTTCAACAAATCACCGGAAGAGATGAGTTTAGTGAAATGTCTAAATCTCCGATAGGGTTTGACAAATCAAAGGTTACGTGTTTTCGTTGTCGAGAAAAAGGTCATTTTAAGCGTGAGTGCAAAAATAAAGAAGCAAACGGAAGACAAGATCAGTCTGGAAAGAACAATTATTATCAAAAATCAATTTTTCATCAAATGGAACAACAACCGTCATCATCTCGTGCTATTGATGACGGAAGGAAGAAAGCTTATCTTATTCGTCAAGATGATGAAAAAGTGGCAGAAGGTTTTAGCTGGGATAAATACATTCCACCCGGTTCAAGTCTTGTTGCTAAAATTCTGGAAGAAAAAGAAGTCAAATCTAGTCCGAAAAGAATACCAATTTTTTCAGACTTTGGAAGTTATGTAGATACCGATGATGAAGAAGAATATATTAATAGAGCTAGAAAAGGTCTAGATCCTGATAGTTTTAATTTGTTTTTTTGCAGATAAAGTTGAGATGCTGAATGAGAAGAAGGCTGCCAGATTAAAGAGAGAGCTGGAAGTAAAAAGAATAGCTGATAAAAAGGCAAAGATGGAAGCTGAAGAAGCAAATGTTAAAGAAAATTCGACGAAAAAGGTCAATGATGATGAACCAGTGATTGAAAAGGTGATAGATAAAATTGTTGAAGTGGAGAAAATAGTAGAGAAAATTGTAGAAATTGAAAAGGTCGTAGAAGTTGAGAAAATCGTCGAGGTAGAAAAAATTGTTGGAGTTGAGAAGGTTGTCGAAGTTGAAATCATTAAACCTTGTCAGAAATGTTTGGAGTCTTGCAAACATTGTGAAGAAAAGGACAAGAAGATTCACGAACTTGAAGAGTTGAAAGAGAATCTGTTGTTTGATGTGAAGTATGTGAAAGGGTCATACGATGTGCTGAACAGAACAGTTGATGGTCTGAAAAAGACAAATTTAGAAGTTGATGCTGCTATGACAATGATGAGTTCAACTTTAATGACAAAGCAGAAAGTCATCAATGAGTATATTGAAGACTGTGCAAAGTTGAAGCAGGATTTGGAACTCGAAAAAATTGAGAGTGAAAGAATCAAAAGATTGTTGTTGAGTTATACAACTTGTGATTATTTGATTGATCGAGTTTATCCTACTGTTGCAGGTCTTGAAGCTTTCCAAGATAAAAAGACGGAAGAGGATACTGGTAAGAAACAAAGTGTCAAGTATAACAAGTGTCCACCCCCGATTTGGAATAGTTATTCTCCCAGAAAGCCAAATGAGTAACATTTAAATAAGGCTCTCAACATAAAGTTAAAGTCGGAAACCATTGATGAGTTACCAGATAACATTTATGTCACATTCACAGCGTCTGACACTGATCATGAATCTGAGTTGTTAAAGAAAGTGGTCGATCAGGTGTTGGATATGGATGAAGAGTCAAAGTCGGAGTCTAAATCTGAAAGTTCAAGTTCATCAGAAAAGAGTCCGAGTTCACCGGTTAAACGGGTTTACAATAAAGAATTCCTGTTATCAAAATCTAATTTGAATGACTGACCAATCAAAGTGGCATATACTTTGAATGATTCAGAAAAATTATATTCTGATGAGGAATTTCCAATAAGAAGTGTCAAATCTGAAATGATCAAACATGTTTTCAAATTAACAGAAATTAATATTTCTGAAATAAATGAGGAAAATCTTCATGAAAAACCTAAAAAGTACACTTCAAGAGTTCAACAGAGATTGAACAAGAAAAAGGGTTACGGTTCTGGTTTTCAAAAGAAACCAAACCATAACGGTAATTTCAAAAAGAAAGGTTTAGGTTTTAGTTCTTCAGAATATTATAAAAATGCGAAAAATTATAAACCAAAAACAAAATTTGTTGCAGGAGGAAGTTCTGAAGAAGAACATAAGAAACCATTCTAGAGACAATCAAACCGAGAGTTTCTTGCTGAAAGGAAGAAGAATATGAAGAAATTTGTTCCAAGAGTTGACAAAAGAATATGTTTTAAATGTTAAAAAGCTGGACACATTGCTTGGAATTGCCAACAGTTTAACAACACAAAACAGGGAGTTACTTTTAACTCAGAAAAATTAAAAGTGTTTAAAAACTCGACTTTTGAAACTGGTGAAAGTTCGAAACATTTTTATAAAAGAAAAGTCGATTTGAACAAACAAAAATGGGTTGTTAAAAGTTCAGAAACTAGTTCTGACAATGAATCTGACTCGTCAAAGTCAGAGGAGTCATGTGTTGAGAAAAATGAGAACAATCCTGTTCCAGAAATGAACGAGGAAAACTTTCCGTCATTGTCAAAAGAAAATTTGAAGTTGAAAATTCGTAAAGTTTAGATTTCAGATCAATTCTTTGCTGGTAAGAAAGAATTTGATGTTGAAAAAGTGTTTAATGGAAAAGTTAAACATATTTTCGGAAAGATGGTTGATGGAAAAGTGAAAGGCGCAAAAGAATTTTACAAATCAAAAAGATGATGGGATAGATGTGATTCAAAATCACCCAAGGCTGGTCAGGCTTGGGTGACAGGATTTTCAAACTAAAATTCTGACTTGCCGGAGCTCCCAAATGGGTAATCGTGGAGCATGAATCGGCATCATTCTTGAAAAATTGTTTTTGTGAAACAATTAAAAAAATTGTTAAATTCTACAGGTTGTGGACTTGCCAGAACTTCCAGGTTGGTAAGTGTGGAGTAGGAATCGGCATTTTTCCTACAAGTGGTATTTCAATCTATGAATCAAGAGGTTATGATTGATTTGTGATCTTACAAGTGGTTAATCAAGGTCATTAATTTGAACTTGATTTAAATTTCATTCAAATGGTCGAGAAAACAAAGTGATGAATGAATCCCCGATCTTACAAGTGGTAAAATCAACAAAACTTATTTTCCGGAAAAAACCATTTTTGATTAAAACAAACTTAAGTGTTTTGAAATCATTATGGGAAAATAGTTTGTTGTCAGGGGGAGTTCTGATTGTTTATGCCAAGTGGATGGCGAATTGTAGCGATTCGATATCAGTTGTTATTTTACTTGTATAGTTTGTTTTCAAATTTCCTTTAAATGATTTTGAATTTTACGGGGAGTAAGAGATTTCGTAAAATCCAAAAACATTAGAAAATTTGAAAAATCCAAAGACATGATAAAATCAAAAATGAGTTTTGTTGTGAAAAAGAGGAAATGATAGTACATCAGTGGACTATGACAGCATGCTAAAGAATTGGAAAGTCAAAAGTGATAAACGGTCTCACTGATGATATGCCAGTAGGTTTTTACACATTTAGTAGATTGTGTTCGAGATATAAACCTAAATATCAAACTTGATTATTTCGTGGGAAACATCTCTCGGATATATGGGTAACCCCCGAAATCTTGTTTGAAAGATCCTTCTTTCTGAGATACTAGGTCTTTATGCTTAGTGATATCTGGGGTATTATCCCGGGACTTCTGATTTTGCGGAAGCAATGGCCTAGTCCCCATATAATACTTTTCGCTTGCTTGAAATATAGCACCCCCCTCAGCATAAAAAATGATGAAACATTGAAAAATGCTAATAATGCGCTGTTGAAGAAAAGATTCTCTAAAGGGAACACACCTAAAGTCGAAGCCATCATCTCTCTGATATTGCGGAAGCAATAGCGTGAGCTCTCATGGCCCTCACATTTAACTCTTTACAGATATCATCTAGGTATACTCACCTGTAAGACTGATTATTGGGATCTGGGTACAGGAGTATATTCTGAGGTAGGACACGCAAATAAGTTCAAGTTCTTAAAGCATTAATCTCGTATCTCGAAACAGTTGAACTTTTTGTGAAAATTTAAGTGGATCAGTATACTTATACTGACAATCTAAGTTAATAGTTTAGAACTTAAAATGTTTAAAGCTTAATGGTGCTAGTGATTTGTCTTAAAAACTGAAATGATCCTCTTACACAAACTCACAAAAAATATTGTCTGTAAATATTTCTTTACTGCATTTCGTTAACATAAAAATCCAAAAAGATTTTCGGAGTGTTTTAGCATAAATTTTGAAAAATTCAAAAAGACTTTAGACAACTGATGTTGAAAAGCTGATTTTCAAAATTCCGAGTGCTAAACAAGATGAACAACAGGGTTGGGAGAGTCTGTTGAAATGAAAAATGTTTTTGAAATGATTAAATGGTTTATTCAGTTGAAACCAAATTTGAAAGTGTCATATACAAGTGGTTAAGAGAATTTGTGAAATGATATATTATTACAAGATGTTGTTTTGAATTTAATTATACAAATGGTAAGCAAAAAGTTTAAATTTGTCAAATTTTAAATTTGTGAAATTTACTTTGAGGTAGAGAATGTGCAGGTTATGGCTATGAGAGAGCCAGATTGCGATTCTAGATCCTGTGAAAGCCAGACTACGATCCCAAGCATTCTTTAAGGGGGAGTCTGATGATGAAGAGCTTAAGAAATCAAGAGATCGGATCAAGAGAATGTGAAGAGATAGATTGAGATTCAGAAGTGTTAAAGATGAAGGGTGCTTACACTGTCAGATAATTCTGAAAAGCCCCGAAGATTAATCAAGGCTGAAGACTATGAAGACTCGACACCGAAGACTTCATCAACATCCGAGGGGGAGTCTGTTGGTGCATATGTCTGTCGACTTCGTCTTGTATCGAGTATTGTATTAGTTATGTTAGATAAGGTCACGTAGTACGAGGAAAATAGAGTTTGGGTGTGATTGAGCTATTTCGCACAAAATAGCAGATTTCGAAAAATCCAAAAACATTAGAAAATTTGAAAAATCCAAAAACATGATAAAATCAAAAATGAGTTTTGTTGTGAAAAAGAGGAAATGATAGTACATCAGTGGACTATCACAGCATGCTAAAGAATTGGAAAGTCAAAAGTGATAAACGGTCTCACTGATGATATGCCAATAGGTTTTTACACATTTAGTAGATTGTCTTCATGATATAAACCTAAACATCAAACTTGATTATTTCCTGGGAAACAACTCTCAGATATATGGGTAACCCCCGAAATCTTGTTTGAAAGATCCCTCTTTCTGAGATACTAGGTCTTTATGCTTAGTGATATCTGGGGTATTATCCCGGGACTTCTGATTTTGCGGAAGCAATGGCCTAGTCCCCGTATAATACTTTTCGCTTGCTTGAAATATAGCACCCCGCACAGCATAAAAAATGATGAAACATTGAAAAATGCTAATCATGTGCTGTTGAAGAAAAGATTTTCTAAAGGGAACACACCTAAAGTCGAAGCCATCATCTCTCTGATTTTGCAGAAGCAATAGCGTGAGCTCTCATGGCACTCGCATTTAACCCTTTACACATATCATCTAGGTATACTCACCAGTAAGACTGAATATTGGGATCTGGATACAAGAGTATATTCTGAGGTGGGACACGCAAATAAGTTCAAGTTCTTAAAGCATTAATCTCGTATCTCGAAACAGTTGAACTTTGTGTGAAAATTTAAGTGGATCAGTATACTGACAATCTAAGTGAATCGTTTAGAACTAAAAATGTTTAAAACTTAATGGTGCTAGTGATTTGTCTTAAAAACTGATATGATCCTCTTACACAAACTCATAAAAAATATTGTCTGTAAATATTTCTTTACTGCATTTCGTTAACATAAAAATCCAAAAAGATTTTCGGAGTGTTTTAGCATAAATTTTGAAAAAATTCAAAAAGATTTTAGACAACTGATGTTGAAAAGCTGATTTTCAAAATTCCAAGTGCTAAACATGATGAACAACAGGGTTGGGAGAGTCTGTTGAAATGAAAAATGTTTTTGAAATGATTAAATGGTTTATTCAGTTGAAACCAAATTTGAAAGTGTCATATACAAGTGGTTAAGAGAATTTGTGATATGACATATTATTACAAGATGTTGTTTTGAATTTAATTATACAAATGGTAAGCAAAAAGTTTATGTTTGTCAAATTTTAAATTTGTTAAACTTACTTTGAGGTAGAGAATGTGCAGGTTATGGCTATGAGAGAGCCAGATTGCGATTCTAGATCCTGTGAAAGCCAGACTAGGATCCCAAGCATTCTTTAAGGGGAGTCTGATGATGAAGAGCTTAAGAAATCAAGAGATCGGATCAAGAGAATGTGAAGAGATAGATTGAGATTCAGAAGTGTTAAAGATGAAGGGTGCTTACACTGTCAGATAATTCTGAAAAGGCCCGAAGATTGATCAAGGCTGAAGACTATGAAGACTCGACACCGAAGACTTCGTCAACATCCGAGGGGGAGTTTGTTGGTGCATACGTCTGTCGACTTCGTCTTGTATCGAATCTTGTCTTAGTTATGTTAGATCAGCGCACGTAGTACGAGGAAAATAGGGTTTGGGTGTGATTGAGCTATTTCGCACGAAATAGCAGATTTCGAAAAATCCAAAAACATTAGAAAACTTGAAAAATCCTAAAACATGATAAAATCAAAAATGAGTTTTGTTGTGAAAAAGAGGAAATGATAGTACATCAGTGGAATATCATAGCATGCTAAAGAATTGGAAAGTCAAAAGTGATAAACGGTCTCACTGATGATATGCCAGTAAGTTTTTACACATTTAGTAGATTGTGTTCGAGATATAAACCTGAATATTAAACTTGATTATTTCGTGGGAAACATCTCTCGGATATATGGGTAACCCCCGAAATCTTGTTTGAAAGATCCTTCTTTCTGAGATACTAGGTCTTTATGCTTAGTGATGTCTGTGGTATTATCCCGGGACTTCTGATTTTGCGGAAGCAATGGCCTAGTCCCCGTATAATACTTTTCGCTTGCTTGAAATAAAGCACCCCCCTCAGCAAAAAAAATGATGAAACATTGAAAAATGCTAATCATGTGCTGTTGAAGAAAAGATTCTCTAAAGGGAACACACCTAAAGTCGAAGCCATCATCTCTCTGATTTTGTGGAAGCAATAGCCTGAGCTCTCATGGCCCTCGCATTTAACCCTTTACAGATATCATCTTGGTATACTCACCTGTAAGTCTGAATATTGGGATCTGGATACAGGAGTATATTCTGAGGTGGGACACGCGAATAAGTTCAAGTTCTTAAAGCATTAATCTCGTATCTCGAAACAGTTGAACTTTATGTGAAAATTTAAGTGGATTAGTATACTGACAATGTAAGTGAATCGTTTAGAATTAAACATGTTTAAAGCTTAACGGTGCTAGTGATTTGTCTTAAAAACTGATATGATCCTCTTACACAAACTCATAAAAAATATTGTCTGTAAATATTTCTTTACTGCATTTCGTTAACATAAAAATCCAAAAAGATTTTCGGAGTGTTTTAGCATAAATTTTGAAAAATTCAAAAAGATTTTAGACAACTGATGTTGAAAAGCTGATTTTCAAAATTCCGAGTGCTAAGCATGATGAACAACAGGGTTGGGAGAGTCTGTTGAAATGAAAAATGTTTTTGAAATGATTAAATGGTTTATTCAGTTGAAACCAAATTTGAAAGTCTCATATACAAGTGGTTAAGAGAATTTGTGAAATGAATATTATTACAAGATGTTGTTTTGAATTTAATTATACAAATGGTAAGCAAAAAGTATAATTTGTCAAATTTTAAGTTTGTGAAATTTACTTTGAGGTAGAGAATGTGCAGGTTATGGCTATGAGAGAGCCAGATTGCGATTCTAGAGCCTGTGAAAGCCAGACTACGATCCCAAGCATTCTTTAAGGGGGAGTCTAATGATGAAGAGCTTAAGAAATCAAGAGATCGGATTAAGAGAATGTGAAGAGATAGATTGAGATTCAGAAGTGTTAAAGATGAAGGGTGCTTACACTGTCAGATAATTCTGAAAAGGCCCGAAGATTGATCAAGGCTGAAGACTGTGAAGACTCGACACCGAAGACTTCGTCAACATCCGAGGGGGAGTCTGTTGGTGCATACGTCTGTTGACTTCGTCTTGTATCGAGTCTTGTATTAGTTATGTTAGATCAGGGCACGTAGTACGAGGAAAATAGGGTTTGGGTGTGATTGAGCTATTTCGCACGAAATAGCAAAGTGCTATTTCGTACGAAATGACCATTGGCTATTTCGCACGAAATAGCAAGATCGTGTTTCGTGCGAAATACCCACCAGTATAAATACCTGTCATGCTGATTCATTTATAACGTTCATGTTTCCGGTACCGAAGTGCTGCCGACGTGTCTACTGATCTGTAAACGTGTTATATCAATAAAACAAGACAATAAAGAGTGAATCAAGCTATTACTAAGTCTAATCAATGAATTCTGCCTCTGATTAGACCGAGAACTCTTCTGATAGACTCGTTTTGATCGTCTCACGATCCTACAATTTGTGTTTTCAAACGAATGCATGAAAGCGTTCAAACAGCTGAAACAGAGGCTTATTGAAGCCCCCATTTTGGTTGCACCAGACTGGGCGTTGCCATTGGAGATAATGTGCGACGTAAGTGATTTCGCAATAGGAGCAGTCTCAGGACAGCGAAGGGAGAAGCATTTTCATCCTATTTACTATGCCAGCAAAACTCTACATGATGCTCAAGAGCATTACACGACTACAGAAAAAGAGCTTTTGGCTGTAGTTTATGCTTTCGACAAATTCAGGTCGTACCTTGTGTTATCCAAAACAATTGTATACACGGATCATACAGCTATCAAATACCTTTTCAATTAACAGGACTCAAAACCGCATCTTATCAGATGGATCTTGTTATTACAAGAATTTGACATTGAGATCCAAGACAAAAAGGGTTCTTTGCATATTGTAGCCGATCAATGACAATTTCCCCCATGAATTCCTATTGAGTATCGAGGTGAATGACGAGTCAGCTTGGTTCGCCGACTTTCCAAACTACCTCGCCTGTGGAATCCTTATTAAAGGATTATCATATCGGCAAAAGAGGAAGTTTTTCGATGACTTAAAATATTATATCTGGGACGAACTATTCTTGTTTAGAGTCGGAGCCGATCAGGTGATCCGTAGATGTGTATTTGGAGAGGAGGCAACTAGCATTTTGCACCACTGTCACGAGGGGCCCACCGGAGGTCATCATGGAGCAAATTACACTGTAAAGAAAGTGTTAGACTCCGGATTTTACTGGCCCACCATCTTTCATGAAGCGCATAAATGGGTTAGAGTGTGTGATGATTTCCAAAGGGCAACAAAGATCTCCTCACGTAACGAAATGTCTCAACATCCAATGCAAGTCTGTGAAGTCTTTGATATATGGGGTATCGACTTCATGGGTCCATTTCCAGCCTCACGAGGTAACGGATATATCCTAGTTGCAGTAGACTACGTCTCAAAATGGGCTGAAGCACAAGCTTTGCCCACAAACGATGCTAGGATGGTTGTGAGGTTCTTAAAAAGTTTGTTTTCCCGATTTGGTGCTCAAAAAGCACTTATCAGTGATCGAGGAACGCATTTTTGTAATGCGTAGTTAGAACGAGCCTTATCCCGTTATGGTGTTCATCATAGTTTGGCTACGCCATACCATCCTCAAACGAGTGGTCAAGTGGAGGTCACGAATCAGGGTTTAAAAAGAATCCTTGAACGATCCGTTAGTCGAAATCGCAAGGATTGGTCAGACAAGTTAGATGACGCTCTATGGGCTTTTAGAACAGCATTCAAGACACCTATCGGGACCACTCCCTTTAGGTTGGTTTACGAAAAAGCCTGTCATCTACCAGTCGAGCTAGAACACAAAGCATTCTGGGCCTTGAAAATGGCAAACATGGATTTGAAAAGCGGAAGTGAAGCTCGTTTTCTGCAATCCACGAGCTTGAGGAGCTAAGAAGCCATGCCTACGAGAATTCTAGCAGGTACAAAGAATGAGTCAAGAGATTTCATGACAAGAGGTTGAGAGACCATAAGGATTTCTGTGTAGGAGATCTTATCTTGTTATATAACTCAAGGCTGCGTTTATTCCCAGGGAAGCAAAAATCCCAATGGATGGGTCTGTACACAGTTAAAGAAATATTTTTGTACGGTGCCGTAACTATCGAGCATTCGAATGGGGCAAATTTCAAAGTCAACGGTCATCGGTTGAAAATTTATATCAAAGGACCAGTTCACTCGGTGGAGGAGAGACTCGAACTCCACATCCCATGTGCTTAAAACAAGTGTGGGGAGAATGAGTCTAGCTATCGACTTGCTGATGAATTTAGCGAGCGTGTTTTCACACGTTAGTGGTAACTTTGTACATATTAGTTTATCATATTTATTTCCTAGTTCATTAATTTTTTGGATTAAACATAGGTACATACAAGTTTGATCCATAAATTGTGAAGTTTTGAAGTTAATTTACAATTAAAATATAAAAAATCTTGCAAAAATGGTAAAATTGGGTGAAAATACGAAGTTAAACGCATGCTGTGAAGTCTGTCTAGAAAATGTCCAGATAACGCATGACCGTGCGGCCAACGGCACGGTCATGCACTTCGTAATCGCACCTGATCAGAACCTAGTGCACCGGAGAGTCACCGGACACGCACTACCGTGCGATCCGACTGCACTACCGTGCACTGCGGCACTGTCTCACAAACAAGGGTGCGACTCAGATCGGCACGACCATGCGAGTTAATTTCCCAATAGTAAAAACAGGGTATTTAAATGATTTTATAGTGAAAATTTATCATATTTTCGAAACCCTAATAGCCACACGGGTGTTCCTGGTCGCCCACACCCTATAACCAACCAATTTTTGCCTAGATTTCACTCCAATCTTCATCCAAGGTATGTTTCCTACTTGTTTTTCATATTTAATCTCGTTTCTGGTGTAGATCTAAGGTTTTGATTCAAGAAATTTCGGGTTTTCTTCATAAACTCAAAATAAATCCTTGTTCTTGAATGTTTAGTGCTAATCAGTAGTTCTGATCACTGATTTGATGCCCATTCAGTGTTTAAAAGTTGAAATTTGTGTTATAAAGGTTGAAATTGGTGAATGAAACTGATTTCTGATAATTTTTCGACGTGCACGGTCATGTAGTTAAACGGCATGACAGTGCCGACCCGATAACAGGTCCAAATCAGTGAATCAGAAGCTGCGATTCCGAGATGCACGGTAGTGCCAAATTTGGCACGGCAGTGCAACATCACTGGCCAGCAACAACTAGTCAGCGATCTCGGAAATGCATGATAGTGTGGTTGAGTCGCATGGCCGTGCGACTGCTGAAACAACAACAGAATGTCGTAAACAGCCTGTTCCGGTGGCACCAACTAAAATTTTTGATTATGCTCTTATTTTGATGTATTCATGTATGCAGATGAACCACCGATTTCTCGAGTTCGACCAAAACAAGACGAAAGACCGTCCATGTATTGCCAAATTGGAGGCCTTATGGAATCGACGGGGGAAAATCGGGGAGCCAAGAAGGCTAAATTGGACCACCATGACAGCCCTAAACCAAGAAGAGAGACTATCCAACATGATTTCATATCCGATGTCAAGGTTGTTAAACATTGAACGGCCCGTGTATCTCAAGCTTACACTTGAATTTTTCGCTTTATACTCCTATGATAAACCAAGAAGCGACAATCCAGACATTAAGAATGCACAGACGATACAATTCAGGTTGGGTAGAAAATGGCATAAATGGTTCGTTGCTAAACTAGGGAAAAGGCTAGGAATATACTCGAATGAAGAACTCAATTCCGACCTTTTCACCAACATTTACAAGTTTGACAGTGACCAGCAAAGGGATAATTTTTGGGCACAGGTGGCAGAAGGGCCACCATATGATGCAAGGAAAGCAAAAGCATCGAGCCTACGAGACCTGCTTCTTAGGTTCATTCATCAGGTCATGAGTCACACCATATGTGGACGCATGGACAGTGCGGGAAACTGTCCCACTCCAGATCTTCTTTTCTTATACTCAATAGTTGATGGAGTGCATGTTAAACTTGCCGCCAGAATGGCTGAATTTTTCTTGAATAGCGCGGGAAGGATCGCAAGCAGCGAGATCCACGGTGGTGAATACGTGACTCAGCTAGCATACAACATGGGTATTATGACAGATGAAGGAGTCAGTGGTCTTACAATGGTTCATGTAGGAGTGGATACAGACATTAAGTCTTTGAAAGTAATGGGATTAGTAGTGGATACAGACAATGGACCAAGACTAAGAGGCCTTAATGGAGAGATATGGGATCCACTACCACCACAGGACGAAGATGTCGAGATGCATGAAGAAGAAGAAGATGTTCAGGAACCACAGCATGCACTAGGACCACCACCAGAACACCAACACCAGCAGCCACAGCACCAACACCAATACAAATATCCGCCACAGCAGAACTGGCCTCCAGGTATCCCTTCCTATCCAGAGTTATACCAGCAGTTTCAACACATGCAGGTAACTCATAACACTATGAGAGCCCCTCAGGATACTATGCGAGCGACTCAGGACACTATGAGGGAGGAGATGTATGCAGGCTTTTCTTATATCTTTGGAGGGCTACAGAATGCCTATCCAAGCTACTTCAGAGAGCCTCCACAGTTCCCATTTGGAAACCCATGTAACTACGGGGTGGGTTCATCTGGAACACGCCACCACGATGATGATGATGAGGAGTAGGAGGAGGTAGAGTGGACCATTCAAAAATACGGGTGTTTTGCCGTAGTTTATCTTATCTTTAATCAGTACTTTATTGTATTTGGGTTTTTAAAACTTTATGTTTGTTTTCAAAATATTTAAGTAATGTGTTCATTTTGTTTGAATAATGGATTAGGTTTGGTTATCTAACATTTTAATCAATGGTAGTGTTTGCTGTTTTAGCAAGTAACATACTTGGCAGATTTGTAAAGAATGCACACAGAGTTGGGAAGTCTTTAATTAAAAGTCTACTCAAACGAGTCAACTTCAACTCTGAGGGAGTACATCTTTCCCTTTTCGCATTATTAGTTTAGCTCTTCATAATTGCTTAACTAATATGTGTTTCACATTGGGGACAATGTGAAGTTCAAGTGTGGGGAGGGGTTTAAAGGTTTTAAACTCTGTTTGTCCTTAATTGTTCTCATTTCTGTACATATTTATTTTAGAAAATAAAACAAAAATGGTCACTTGTGTTCTTTAAAAAGCATCAAATTTGTTCAAAACCGACAAGCCAAATTGAATTTTGAAAAAGATAACTAAATGCGTGATAAAACAAGAAGAAAGATTAGCATGTTTATCTTTATATTTATACCCATTCCTTCCGTTTACGTGAGCATATTTTTGAGCCTTTACTGCTTTCTAGACAATGCTTCTTTGTTTTTTGCGGAAAATTAGTAAGCCGGATGTTTCATGTAATTTAGAACTTGTCATTTGTATACTTTTCAGGATCATGAATATGTTAAATTGCATAGATATGATAGAGGCACTAAGGCTACCCTTTTGTTAGCCTTTTTCTTTGTTTATATCCCGCACCCAGCATTATCCATTAGTTCGCCATGTTCAGCCTATTTTCCTTATTTTTCAAAAATTTACCCAAACATTAAGCCTACTTAACCGAATATAACCTTTTCATATTTGCCCTTTTTGTTAAAATTCGACCATAGCTATCTAGATTGGTGTAAATCTTTGTAAAAAATATAAAAAAAAACGTGTGTTGAACTCTATATAAGGATTAGGAAAAACCATCAAGAAAGAAAACAGAGAGTAGAAGTGTAAAAAGAATAAACTCTAAACACATACACAAATAGCTTAGAAACGTCTTCAGAATCCTAGAAAATAAACCGCCGAGTTTTAACCTTTTTAACCACTTTCAAATATGCAATCCATAGCCTATCATTACAATCCATCAAAGACCTCTTGATTTATGTTTTTCACATGTTAATTGGTGGAGATTAGATCTTTTGACAAGCTTATGATATTACATGATTCATTGACTAGGCATCGAGTGTTTTACATACACATCATATGTATAATTCAGAAATATAACCGAGTGTGTGTGAACATTGTGAGAAATGTAAAGACTTGCATGCTAAGTTAATCGGACGTAGAATCATTGCTTTATGACTATCTTTTCACACATCCAAATAAGCTTTTTGTTTTTAATCTTTGATGATGACTTTTTGAAAAACCAATTTGACCACCAAACAAATTAAGTAACTTTGTAAATATTCAGATTTGTTTCCTTGCTTTATTTTGCTTGAGGACAAGCAAAGTTCAAGTGTGGGGATGTTTGATATACGTTAAATTATACATGTTTTTATCCCCCAAAATACTTCCGTTTTAAGCGTTTTTGACCGAAACCACGATGTTTAGGTACCATATTCCGGTACTTTCATATTTTTCAGGTCTTAAACAGAGTACAAACGACAAATCTGATGAAAACAGGCAAATTCTGATGCATTTCTGATAAAAATGACAAAAAACTGATGACTGCCAGGTGTCGCATGACCGTGCGACCTAACCGCACTACCGTGTGAGACCTCCGACCTCGGAAGCACTGCCAGTGCGAGTCATGGTGCCGCTGATTTCCCAAAACGCACTACCGTGTGACCCGCCGCATGACCGTGCACCACCTGGACCATGTTTTCTGATGACATCGCGCTACCGTGCGACCAGTGGCATGACCGTGCCTATTTGGTGACCGAGACAACTTGTCCACTAGTCCACTTGTCTGACCCCAAATCAGAGAAATGACGTCACCCGACAAGTGCCAGTGCACGACAGTGCGATCCAACTGCACGGTCGTGCCAAACAAAATATTTCCTATAAATAGAGCGATTCGCTACTTGTTTCAATCATCGCAACCCCTGTCCCCTAATTACCTGGGAGCGGTTGGCCGCGAACTCAGATTTAGTGGTATCGGTGTTTATCAAATTGGCAACAGAATTTACATCAGGACCGTAGTTCGGAAATATTTTATCAGAGTAAAATACCACATCTTTATAATATTAAACATATTTATAGGGATAAACCCTATTTTATTGAATAAAACATCTTCTTTATTTAGGTAACTTTTATAGGCACTTTTTCAAGCCTTCAGTGCTGTCCAGCTGGCTTCTAATTGGCTTTCACATTTTGTTACCTGAAACGCGTTTAGAAAATATTTTTTCAGTGAGAAATACTGGTGAGTGAATCCCAATTTAATCAAGAAGAGTTTTATCATTTTACAGTATTGAGAGCGATTACAATGTTTATATGTACACAATTACTCATTCGGTACTGTCAATCCTGACTGGTGGGTCATATTACACATTGGCTATCTCTTTGTCCAAAGGTAACGTGTTCCACATTTTGTATACAAAACCCCAACATACCGGCAGTAATTGAAGAATTACAAAGACTCAATCACTGCTAATCACATTGTAAAATATTTAAGGTTTTGTAAAAACAGTTTGCAAAACGGTTTACAAAAAGGAGATTACTCACATTGCTACTTTAGAGTTTTCCTTTGTGTTTTCTTGGTTATTATCTATTAATTAAACAATGCACACGTGTTAGTATAAGAACCCAAATTTTACATTAGTTATACCCTCCCTGAGACAGAACTCCAACGACTCCGTCGGGCAGAGCCTCGACAGCCGTTATGGAGCACTAGATCAATCGGGCAGCGAATCTAATACGTAATCGGGGGTTAAAATACTTACAACGAGGCAGAGCTTCGTTAATTTAGTGGGTATAATGCCCGGGTATAATTCTATTACTTCAGAATTGAGAGAGATTTGCGAATTGTGAATGAGTTGGTACTGAAGGCCGATGCCTTCTATTTATAGTGTCTGATCTGGACTTCCTCGCGGCCCGTGAAGGATATACAAGGGGTCTTCACGCCCCGCTACGTAGGGTGTGTAGGGCCTAGCTTGGTCGGGTCATAAGTGTAGAGTTGACATGATACTACCATGTGGCAGCCCAGGGTTTCGTCCGGCAGCCAAGCTGTCGCGGCCCGCGTAGGCCTTTGATGGCTCCTACGCAGCCCGCCAGGGACCATTAAAAATTGTTTTTATTTAATTTTTATAAAAATAAAGGAATTTAGGGCCATTTCTCGTATACGGGGTGTATTTTTTGGAGTATTGGGGTGTTCTAAAAATTTTAGGAGTGTCGGAATTATTTTAGGAGGGTTATTATATCCTCCCCACCTTGTTTTAGAACTCGTCCTCGAGGTCTACTAGAACAGGTGTGGGTATTTCCTCTGCATTTCTGATTCACGCTCCCAAGTGTATTCTGGTCCTCTCTTGGAATCTCATTTTACTTTGACTAGAACCAATCTCTTGTGTTTGAGATTCTTGACTTTCCTTTCTTCAATTTGTAGAGGCTTCTCTACAAACTTAAGTTTCTCATTTACCTCTATATCCTTAAAAGGCACTACTAGCGATTCGTCGGCTAAGCACTTTTTGAGATTACATACATGAAATACATCATGTATTCCTGCCATTTCCTCTGGCAGTTGTAGCTGGTAAGCTGCATGTCCTATACTTCTAATAATCTCAAAGGGTCCAACATACCTGTGGCTTAGCTTTCCTCTTTTGATGAATCTGACTACTCATTTCCAAGGAGAGACTTTTAATAGCACCTTGTCACCGACCTGAAATTCTAACGGCTTTGGCCTGTTATCAGCATAACTCTTTTGTCGATCGTGTGCTTTCAGTCTTTCCTTGACTCGGATAATTTTATCCGTTGTTTCTTGTACTATTTGTGGTCCAGATAGTTGCTTTTCTCCAATTTCTGCCCAACAGACTGGAGTTGGACACTTTCGTCCATAAAGTGCTTCGAATGGTGCAACATTGATACTGGTATGATAGTTGTTATTGTTGGATGTTGGTACATTCATCTGTCGTCTTCATCTTATATCGAGTCTTGGGTTCGTTGCGGTTCGAAACAAGAATGATGTCATCATTCTTGATGATGACATCATCCAAGTGACCTAGAGCTTGAATCATCATTACAATATCAGCACATGAATTTGCATGATAGAATTGTGTTTTATTAGCATGATTTTGCTCTTAGTCACGTGTAGATGATTCCGTACGGAATCACAACATTATATCATGTTAATTCCGCTCCAAATGTATCGGTGTCATCATGAGCGGAATCAAGAGGCCTATATATAGGTCCTCAAGAGCGAAATCATTAAGCCGGTTTTTGTATTCCATGCCGAAGCTCTGCCGGTGTGACGATCGATTGTAAACAACGTTTAATCAATACAATCAGTGATTTAAATGAAGATCAAGCTGTTACTAAGTCTATTTCTTGTTTTCCGCACCTGAAATAGATCGGAACTTCTCTAAACGACTCATTCGGATCAGTCGAACAATCCTACAATTGGTATCAGAGCCAGTTGGAGGAGTTCTTCATTTTACAGCCGTATTTCATTGATAATTCTTACTTATACACCTTCTTTTCTCGATTCAGAAAGATTTCACGGTCAAAATCGGTTCAAAATTTCACAGATTATAGAGAATTGGACATAGACAAATCCTAGAAAGTTACACATCTAAAATCAGACTAAAAATGGACTCCGAGTTGATTCCGCTCGTAATGATCATTCCTGATTTCGCTCTTGAAAGTCTGATTCCGCTCCAAAACTGTTGTTGATTCCGCTCATGGCTGCCAAATGTTTGATTCCGCTCCATAGTAATTGTTGATTCCGCTCCTGGATGACAAACGTCTGATTTCGCTCATGTGAATAGTTTGATTCCGCTCATGTGAACAGTTTGATTCCGCTCCTGTGAACAGTTTTTGATTCCGCTCATAGTATTCAAAGTCTGTTTCCACTCCAGATTTCAAAACTTGTGATTTCGCTCCAATATCAGAAGAATATTTGTGTTATAATGATGTTATCGGATACTCTTTGATATAAGTGTTTACATGTGAAAGATATTAATGGAATAGTCAGAGATCACGTGTATATAAGTATATTGGCCCAATCAGAAACTGTTATTGGCCCAAGACATTTGAAACACATCTAGGTTCAATCAACATTTTAATTAGTGGATTTGAAGGCCCAATCAGTTTGTATTGAAAAGTTAAAAGAGATGTATTAAAAGAGTTGTTGGTTTAGTATATTAAGAGGTGTCAGCTCTTTAGACTTTGCATGTGGCCCAAGATTCAATATATGCCGCACATGTGCTGTTTGTGTTGTTCAAGAGATTTGAGGTCTAATAATATTATACATTGAACAAAGTTGTGCATGTGAGTGTTGTCGACAACATTTAATCTGATCCAAGTGAAGTTCATTGTTTGCGGCCCAAAAGTGTATTACATCAATTTCAGTCTAAGCCCATATCTCGTACTTCATTGTTTGCTTATTTTAAGGTGATAAAGGTGTGTTACGAGGTGAACCAGCTCGTTTGAAGAATCTGAGTTCGTGATATTTCAAAATCCGAAACATGGATAAGGATTTCTACAACGCGTTTGCTACTCCGTCTACTCCAGCTGTCATTGCTCAGAATATGAATTTGGAAAACGAGACCGGAACGTTACAAAAGCCCCCGAAACTGATGAGCATAGAAGAGTACTACGGATGGAAAGACAGATTCGAAAACTGGGTTCAAGCTAACCATCTCAGATCTTGGGAGTGCATTCTGAAGAAATATGTATTACCACAGACTGATTTGCAAGTTGAGAAAGCAATATCTGAGTTTAGTGATGAAGAACGTAATATGTACAGAGCTGAAAAGATGATGATTAGTCTACTTCAGCAAGCTATCAAAGAAGACATTTTTGTGTTACTTCAACATGACAAGACTTCAAAATCAATTTGGGATGCTCTTAGAGTCAAGTTTGAGGGTAGTGAGAATATGATCAAGAGCAAGAAAGCACTACTTAAGAAAGAATTTGATCTGTTTACAAGTTTGCCCGGGGAAGATACAAAGAAGCTGATTGAAAGATACTGCCACTTAGTGCGATCCATGTCGATGCTGAGTATAAAAAAGGATCGTGAAGAATGGGTAGACAAGTTAGCTGACGCTTTACCACAAAAGGAATGGGGCACATATTTGATGATTCTGAAGAACACTAGGGTTTATGATGGGTTAACAATTTCTCAGTTTATCGAAAAGATTGAGGGTCAAGATTTGGAACAGCAGAAGATCGCGAGGATGAACAGTCCAAGTGGTCAACAGGATGTAAAAATGTACTACAAAGGCAGTGTTCCAGAAGTTGAAAGAAGCCCGAAAATCCAAACTGCGTATAGTGCTGGAGATTCATCTGAAAAAGTTGATCAAAATTCTAAAAGTAGCAGTGGTTTCTCTTCCTACCCGAGTGTCAATCCAAAAGATACAACTTCAAGTTTCAGTTCTCAAAGTACTAAAAGTGGAAGTGGTTATGTGATACAATGCAACATTGCTTTGAATCTTCCAGATGGTCAAAGTTTTTCTGAAGAGATTGCGAAAGATCACATGGCGTTGCTTGGTTCTGTATTGCTATCTTATGAAGGTTTGGTCGCAGGACGGATCGGAAATCCTATGCTTACAAAGGAGGATTACGATCAGATAGACGCCGAAGAAATGGAGTTAATGGACATCAAATGGTGTCTAGCTAGCGTTCTTAGACGTGTTGAAAAGTTCAAGCTGATTACCGGGAGAAATGACTTTCTTGATACACATGTTTCAACTTTAGGTTTTGATAAATCTAAAGTTATTTGTTTTCGATGCAGGGAGAAAGGACATTTCAAACGGGAATGCAAGAACAGGGAAGCTAGTGGAGCTCAGAATCCGTTTGGAAAAGACGATTACTACCGGAAAGCCATTTATCAGCAAGTTGGTCAGCAACAACAGCAAGAACCACATGTGGCTCATGGTAGAAGAATTGAAGATTCAAAGAGAGCTTATTTGGTGAATTTTAACTGGAACGATTACATACCATCTGAAAGCAAAGTTTGTTTTGTCAATCAAGAAGATGAAAAACTACATGAAGGTTTTAGCTGGGATATGTTTGTGGATGAAAAAGGAGAATTTAAAGCATTCATTGCTAAGATTGTGAAGGAACCAGATATGTTTACCACATGGATGAAGTCTATTGGTGAGACGGTGAAGAATGTGGAGGAAAAGTCTGTTGCATCTGAAGAAAGTTCAGAGAGTGCAGATGAAAGCATACAAAGTGATGAAAGCTCAGAAAAAGAGATCGTTTTTGATCAAACACCAGCTGATTCTGGTTCTTTGGATGAAAATTCTAACAAATCAGTAAAGTTTGATCAATCACCAACTGATGACAGCAGTAGTGATGATGAGGAAGAAAAACATATTAATATTGCAAAAACTCATATGTCTCCTGAAAGTTTTCACTTTTATTTTGCAGATCGCTTGGAGAAACTGAAGGAGAAACGAGCTGCAAAAGAACAATCGCAAAAGAAGTCTAAAAGTGTTACTCAAAATGATGAAGTTAAAAATGTTGCTGAGGAGATCATTGAGACTAAGCAAATGGATGAAACAGAAAAAGTGATTGAAGCTGAGAAAGTTGTTGAAGTTGAAAAGATCATTGAAGTTGAAAAGATTGTGGAAGTCATCAAGCCTTGTTTGAAATGTTTAGAACCTTGCAAGGAATGTGCACCAAAAGATGAAAAGATGGCTGAGCTTGAGAAAATGAAAGAGCAATTACTGTTCAATCTAAATTACGTGAAAGAATCATATGATGTTTTGAACAGAACAGTAACTGGTCTTCAAAAGACTAACTCTGAAAGAGAAGATGCTTTGACGATGATGAATGCTGTGATGATGTCAAAGCAGAAAGCTATCAACTTCTACATAGAAGAAAGTGCTAGGTGGAAGCAAGAGTTAGAAACCGAGAAAATTGAGAATGAGAGAATTAGACGATTATTACAGAGTTATTCTAGTTCTGATTATCTTATTGATAGAATTTATCCGACTGTTGCAGGTATGGAAGCTTTTCAAGATGAGAAGCTAAAGAAGAAGGATACTGGTAAGAAACCGACTGCTAGCTATAACAAGTGTCCGCCTCCGATCTGGGAAGGTTATTCTCCCAGAAAACCAAATGAGGAGCAAGTCGAAAAAGCAGTCAATATAAAGTTAAAAACCGATACAACTGATGAATTACCAGAAAACATTGACGTGGTTTTTACATCGTCTGACACTCATCATGAGTCCGAGTTAATAAAAAAGGTGGTCGATCAGGTGTTGGATACAGATGAGGAGTCTGAGTCAAAGTCTGGGTCTGGAGGTTCAAGTTCGTCGGTTAACAGTCCAAAGTCGTCGGTCAAACGGGCATACAGTAAAGAGTTTTTGTTATCAAAATCTAATTTGGATGATGAAACATTTGAAGTAGCATACACTTTAAATGATTCTGGCAAATTATATTCTGACAAAGAGTTTCCAATAAGAAGTGTTAGATTTGAAATGATCAAAAAAGTTTTCAAAATGACAGAAATTAAGATTTCTGAAATAAAAGATTTAAATCTTACTGGAAAACCTAAAAAATACACTTCAAGAGTACAACAACGATTAAACAAGAAAAAGGGTTACAATTCTGGTTCTGGTTTTCAAAAGAAACCAAACCATAATGGTAGCTACAAAAAGAAAGGTTTAGGTTTTATTCCACCTAAAAATTATAAAAATGAGAAAAATTCTAAAACAAAAACAGAATTTGTTTCAGGTGGAAGTGCAGAAGAAACCTTTCTGGAGACAATTAAACCAGGAGTTTCTTGCTGAGAAGAAAAGGAATGGTACTGGAGTGTTTCATCCAAAACAGACTCGAACCTGTTTCAAATGCAATGAAGCTGGTCACATTGCATGGAATTGTCCGAAGAATATCAAGACAAAATAGGGAGTTTCTGAAAAACTCAAAGAGAAGGTTGTCGATGTTGAATCACCAACTGAAAACTTCAAAATTTTTGAAAATTCGATTTATGAAGTTGGTGAGTGTTCGAAGAAAATTTTTTACAAAAGGAAAGCCAAGGATAACCAAATGTGGGTTGTTAAGAAAGGTGATGTAAAAATTGGCGATGAATCTGGTTCCACAAAGCCAGAAGAGCAAGGTGAGGTAAAAGAGGTAAATTCTGTATCTTCAGTGAATGATGATGAATTTCCATCACTGAAGTTTGAAAAGGTCAAACAGAAAGTTGGTAAAGTTGAAATCTCAAATCAATTTTATTTTGATAAAACAGAGTTTGATGTCGAGAAAACATTTAATGGGAATGTTAAGAAAATTTTTTGGGAAAATGCTTGATGGGAAAGTAAAAGGGGTTAAAGATTTTTACGCAACAAAGAAAGCAACGTTTAACCCTACTGAACAAGAGCTAAAAGAGCTAAAAACACCCAAGGTTGGTCAGACTTGGGTGGAAATTCTTTTCCCTTGAACATCTGACTTGCCGAAGATCCCAAGTTTGTAATCGTGGATCAGGTATCGGCATCTTTCTTAGTAATTGATAATGTGATTGATTCTTATAAAAGTTAAATTTTTACAGGATAAGTGTGAATTGCCGGAGCTTCCAGGTTGGTAAGTGTGAAGCAGGAATCGACATCTTTGTTGGTAAAATGAATTTGTGTAGATGTGATATTCCTACAAAGTTGGTTGATGAAGGTTTACACCTACAAATGGTTAATCAAGGTCATTAGGTTGAACTTGATTGGACCATACTTACAAGTGGTATTTGTAAGACAATATGATGAACCAAACCCCGAATTTACAAGTTATAAAATCAACAAAACTTATTTTCCGGAAAAATCATTTTGATTAAAACAAACTTAAGTGTTTTGAAATCATAATGAGAAAATAGTTTTGTGTAAGGGGGAATTCGGATTGTTTATGCCAAGTGGATGGCGAATTGAAGCGATTCGATTTCAATTGTCAAGTTTGTTGTATAGTTTGTTTGCAAATTTCCTTTAATGTGTTTGCATTTTAGGGGGAGTACGTTTTTTTTAGAAAATCCAAAAACATTTGAAAATTTGAAAAATACAAAAACATGATAAAATCAAAAATGAGTTTTGTTGAGAAATAGAGGAAATGATAGTACATCAGTAGACTATCACAACATGCTAAAGAAATGGAAAGTTAAATTGTGATAAACAATCTCACTGCGGACATGCCAGTAGGTTTTTGCACATTTAGTAGATTGTGACGAGATATAAACCTAAATTCAAACTTGATTATATCGTGGGGAACAACTTCTTGGATATATGGGTAACCCCCGAAATCTTGTTTGAAAGGTCCCTTTTTCTGAGATACTAGGTCTTTATGCTCAGTGATATCTGGGGTATTATCCCGGGACTTCTGATTTTGCGGAAGCAATGGCCTAGTCCCCGGAGAATACTTTCTGCTTGCTTGAAACATAGCGCCGCCCTCAGCAAATTGATGAAACAATAAAATTGATAGTCATTGCTGTTGTAATCAAAAGATCCTCTAAAGGGGACACACCAAAAGTCGAAGCCGTCAACTCTCTGCGTATACGGAAGTATCGACCTGAGCTCTCACGGCCCTCGAAATTTATTCCTTTTACAGATATCATCTGTGATATACTCACCTGTAAGATTGAATATTGGGATCTGGATACGGGAGTATATTCAAGTAGTGGGACACGCGATTAAGTTTAAGTGCTTAAAACATTAATATCATATGTCGGAACCGTTGAAATTTGTGTGAAAATTTAAGTGGACCAATATACTGACAATCTAGGTGAATTGTTTAGAACTTAAAATGATATGATGCTTAACGGTGTTGTTGATATGTCTCAGAAACTGATATGATCCTCTTACACAAACTCACAAAAATATTGTTTGTAAATATTTCTTTACTGTATTTTTTTACTTTCAAAAATCCAAAAAGATTTTCAGTGTGTTTTACCATAAATTTTTGAAAAAGTCAAAAAGATTTTCGACAACTGGTGTTGGAGAGCTGATTTTCAAAATTCCAAGTGCTAGACATGATGACCATGTTGTGAGGGGGAGTCTATGTGTTTGAAAATCAAATATGTTTTAAACTATTTTACAAGTGGTTCATCAGGATTATTATTGATAAGATGTTTGATTTGAGGGAGAGTTTAAGTTGATGTATACATGTTATTGTTTAAAATTGTAAAATTTACTTCGAGTTAGAGATGGTACAGATTTGAGGAAAAGCTGGATGTGAGTCAGGTTGATCGATTCTGAGAAGCTTATGTTTGAAAAGCCAGGTTCCGATATATGAGGATTCTGAAGACATAGCATGAGCCAGGCAACGATCTTGAATCTGTGAAAGCCAGACTACGATCCTGAAGCAGATGATGCTGAAGAACTGAAGGAATGCCAGCACATTGTTAAGGGGAGTCTGTTGATGCTGATTGAAAGAGTGAAGCGCAAAGACTGATAAAGACTGAAGATTGTAAAGACTCAACACTTAAGACCCGTCAACATCTGAGGGGGAGTCTGTTGGTACATTCATCTGTCTTCTTCGTCTTATATCGAGTCTTGGGTTCGTTGCGGTTCGAAACAAGAATGATGTCATCATTCTTGATGATGACATCATCCAAGTGACCTAGCGCTTGCATCATCATTACAATATCAGCACATGAATTTGATATTCGAAACAAGACAGAATGATAATGTTCACTAGAAGACAAAATAGTTTGCATGATAGAATTGTGTTTTATTAGCATGATTTTGCTCTTAGTCACGTGTAGATGATTCCGCACGGAATCACAATTTTATATCATGTTAATTCCGCTCCAAATGTATCGGTGTCATCATGAGCGGAATCAAGAGGCCTATATATAGGTCCTCAAGAGCGAAATCATTAAGCCAGTTCTTGTATTCCATGCCGAAGCTCTGCCGGTGTGACGATCGATTGTAAACAACGTTTAATCAATACAATCAGTGATTTAAATGAAGATCAAGCTGTTACTAAGTCTATTTCTTGTTTTCCGCACCTAAAATAGATCGGAACTTCTCTAAACGACTCATTCGGATCAGTCGAACGATCCTACATTGGAAAACTCTATTAATGGTAAGTGATCGTCCCAATTTCCTCCGAAATCAATTACACAAGCTCTAACAATATCTTCCATTGTCTGAATTATCCTTTGACTTTGTCCATCCGTTTGAGGATGATAAGCGGTGCTTAGATTTAGCTTGGTTCCCATTGCTTTTTGGAAACTTGTCCAAAAGTGAGAAGTAAAATTGTTATCTCTATCAGAAACAATTGATAAAGGAATTCCATGTAAGGAAACTATTTCATTTACATATAACTTGGCTAACTGTTCCATACTGAAAGTTTCCTTCATCGGTTAGAAATGAGAAGACTTGGTTAGTCTATCTACAATTACCCAGATTGTATCATTACCTTTTCGTGTCTTGGGCAATTTGGTAACAAAGTCCATTGTTATCAATTCCCATTTCCATATTGGCATTTTTAATTGCTGCAACAAACCTGAGGGTTTCTGATGCTCAGCTTTAACCTGTGAACAGATTAGACACTTGGCAACATAAGCTGCTATATCCTTTTTCATTCCTATCCACCAGAAATTCTTTCTAAAATCTTGATACGTCTTATCGCTTCCAGGATGCATCGTATACTTAGACTTATGGGCTTCTTCTAATATTCGGTGGCGTAGGTTTCCTAGTTTAGGTATCCATATTCTTTTCTTATGGAATCTCTAAATTCCATCTGTTCGTTGTTCTAATTCCTTAATCATTCCTTTTAATTTTTCAATATCGTTCTTGATTACTAATTCTTGTACTTCTCTAATTTGCTCATTTAAATCTATCTGCAGATTTAATTTAAGAGAACCCACTCTTTTTGGCTTTTCGTGATACTTTCGACTTAAAGCATCCGCTACTACATTAGCTTTTCCTGCATGGTACTGGATATTACAATCATAATCACTAAGTATCTCCATCCAGCGTCTTTGTCTCATATTTAACTCCTTTTGCCCGAAAACATACCTTAAACTCTTATGGTCGGTAAAGATGGTAAACTTACTACCGTAAAGGTAATGTGTCCAAATTTTCAGGGCAAAAATTATAGCTTCTAATTCTAAATCATGGGTTGAATAATTTTCTTCATGATTCTTAAGTTGTCTAGACGCATAAGCTATAACCTTTTGACGTTGCATTAACACATATCCATAACCTAACTTAGAAGCGTCACAATAGACTACAAAGTCTTCAGTTCCTTCTGGTAACGCTAGTATGGGTGCGTTGGTTAATCTTTGCTTAAGAATTCTAAAGGCTTGTTCTTGTTTTGGTCCCCATTCAAACTTAACAGACTTACAGGTCAGTTTTGTTAAAGGAATAGTTATTCTACAAAAATCTCGGATAAACCTTCTATAATAACCGGCCAGTCCTAGAAAACTTCTAACCACGGTTGGTGATTCAGGGGTTTTCCATTTAGTAATTGCCTCAATCTTTGTGGGATCCACATGAATTCCTTCATGGTTAACTAGATATCCGAGAAACTGTACCTCTTCTAACCAAAATTCGCATTTTGAAAATTTAGCATAAAGCTTTTCTTTTCTTTTCTCATCAAATTTAGAAGTGCATGCAGATGCGCTGCATGTTCTTCTTTACTCTTAGAGTAAATGAGAATATCATCTATAAAGATCATTATGAATTTATCCAAATATGGCTTACATATTCGGTTCATCATATCCATAAATGCGGCTGGGGCATTGGTTAAACCAAATGGCATGACAGTAAATTCATAATGGTCATACCTTGTCCTAAAAGCAGTCTTAGGAATATCCTCTTCCTGTACCTTTAATTGATGATATCCTGAGCGTAAGTTGATCTTTGAAAAGAATCGAGCCCCTTATAGTTGATCAAACAGATCATCGATTTTTTAATCGTGACCTTATTCAATTCTCGGTAATCAATGCACATACGCATTGACCCATCTTTCTTCTTGACAAATAAGATCGGTGCTCCCCATGGTGATGAACTTGGCAGTATGAATCCTTTCTCCAGAAGTTCGTCCAGTTGTTTCTTTAATTCTTGCATTTCTGCTGGTGCCAAACGGTAAGGTGCTTTGGCAATTGGGGCTGTCCCTGGTAGCAGATGAATCCTGAATTCAACTTCCCTCTCTGGTGGTAGTCCTGGTAATTCTTCTGGGAACACGTCTGGGAACTGAGATACTACGAGAATATCTTTCAGTTCTTTTCCTTTAGTGTTAATGATTATGGAAATCAAATACACTAGTGATCCTTTTCTTGCATAACTTGCTGTTTTCATCACAGAGATGAATTTTGTGGATCTAAACGGCTAATCTCCTTTAATTGTGATCTTTTCACCCTTTGGTGAATTTACTTGGATTGATTTTTGATCACATATAATACTAGCTTTATTGGCTACTAACCAATCCATTCCTAATATAATATCAAATCCTGCCAGATTCATTGGATAAAGATTTGCAATAAACTTTTGATTTAAAAATTATATTCTTGCTCCCTACAAGATTTCAGTAATCTTAATGGTTTCCCCATTTGCTATCTCCACTAGACATTAATGTTGAAGTTTAGTTATTGGTTGATTGAGAAGTTTGCAAAATGAAGTATTAATAAAACTTTGGTTCGCACCAGAGTCAAATAATACTTTAGCAAAAACATCATTAACTAAAAAACGTACCGGCAATCACGTCTGGGCTCATCTTGGCTTCTTCTGCAGTCAGGACAAATGCTCTAGCATTTTTAGTAGTCTTGTTATTCATGGCTGGAGCTAGTTTTCGACAATTCGGCTTAATATGACTTTGTTCTCCACAATTGTAGCATATCATATTGTTAGGTTTCTTCCTGTAGTCTTCTTCCTTGTGTCCAGATATTTTGCAGAAATTGCAGTATATAGAGCATCTTCCAGAATGCTTTCTTTTGCAATACTTGCAGTAAGGAGCAGAAATAGAACCTACATTTTTCCCACGATTGGAATTTCCATAGCGAAATTCTTGGGTAAGCTTTTGAGCTAGATTCTTCCTCTGGTTTTCTTCTTGCGTACGCACTAAGTCATCAGTCAAGGTATTTGCTAGTTCTACAGCTTCTTCTATAGTTTGTGGTCTAGCTACCTTAACTACATGCCTAATCTCACTGATTAATCCCCAGATGTAACGGGAGATCAATACTGGTTCTGCTGATGCAAGGGTTGGCACTATTCTAGCATATTTGAAGAATGTAGTAGCGTAACCCTTACTGTCTACTCCAATCATTCTAAGGTTTAAGAATTTATTAGCTATCTGTTCTTTTTCATTGGGAGGACATAATTTCCTTTCCACTATATTCTTAAACTCAGTCCATTCCATATTATAGGTTCTATCACTTCCCCTAGACGGGAGGGTAGTGTTCCACCATTCTAGAGCTGAGTTCTTAAACAAATTGGAAGCAAACATTATCTTATCCTCTTCTGCACACTTGCTTATTTTTAAGACTGCCTCAGTCTTTTCTATCCAGCGTAGAGCTACAATGGCTCCTTCATTGCCCGAGAATTCTATTGGTTTACAAGACCAGAATTCTTTGTAAGAACAACCATAAGTCATGGTTCTTCTTCTTTTTGGAATAGGTACTTGAAGTATTGGTCCATTGTTTACGCTATGACTAGGTTCAGTAGGTGGTCGTTTACTTCCAGTATTACTTTTATTATTGTCCGCTTCCTTAACCGTTTTGATAATATATGGCATTGCGTCTATAATCCCTTGTGTCACTATGTGTTGGACGACACTGTTATCTAATTGGTTTCCATTATTATCGTTATTCTGGTTTTCTTGATTCACTTCATTGTCCATCTGGATTATAAACATTTATCAAGTATTAATATCACAAAACAATATTTAATGCGAATAATCATACTACAACACTTTGATCCAAAATCGTCGTCATTGCGACCTTTACTCTATTTTATATATATGCATCTATATCTATTACAACTACAACTGGAATTTAAAATACAATACTAGTATATATATATATATATATATATATATATATATATATTATTTTTATTATTATTATTACTATTACTGATAGGGGTTCATCCAATATTGCATGTTGCGCTCGTCATATTTCACACATACACACACACACACACACACACACATATATATATATATTATTCTTATTATTATTATTACTATTACTGATAGGGGTTCATCCAATATTGCATGTTGCGCTCGTCATATTTCCAGACGAGTCTTTCCCCTATCTGTCTCATTCTTTCACTGCCTTCTAATATCTCCTCACCAAAAGTGCGGAGTTCTTGCACATTCTCAATGCTCATGGGTGGTGCGGGTAAGGGTATTGTAGCATTGGTTCTTCGTAAGGGTACGGGTTCTCTAGGATCTCTCTAATATACTGGTCATTGTCCCAGTATGGGTCTAGAGGGTCAAGGTCTGGGTAGGGTGCTACTGGGTTTTGCATGGGTTCGTCTTGTGGGTGGAGTTCAGGGTAACTCCTATGGTCGTCAAACCATGGGTCATAGTCTGGGGGATAGGGTGCTGGTACTCTAGGGATTTCAGCTGGGTCGAAAGCAGGTACTGGAATTTGGTCTCCTAGGTTGGGTTCGATGTCCATGGGTTGAGTTGGGAATAAGGGTAGTGGCTGTGGAGCTATGATTTGTTCTAGGTTCGGGTATGCGGCTGTGGTAGCTAGTATGTGGAAGTTTGCCAGTCTCCTATTAATTATATCCTGAGTTTGAGCATTCATTTCTCTATCTGTGGCTGCTAAAGCGCGTTGCTACTGTAATTTTCTCATCCTTTTTCTACCCTCATGAGCTCCTCTGTTGAACCATCCTCTCTTCTTGGGAGGTAATGGCTCTTCAGATTGTGCTTTGAATACGAAAATCCCTTCTTCGGTGTCAGTCGAATACCCCGAGGGGGTAGGCTGGGAAGAAGTTCCTTCGTCCCTAGGAGAGCTGGACAATTGACAATAAGCGTCTGATGGTCCTTGATCACTCATACTGTAAACTAACAAATTATCAAATAACACAAAACAATAATATACAGATATGCACGTAATCACGTAGATTATTTCCTAACATAATGAATAAAATTTTGGTGTCAGCAAAACACTTCTGTGGCTGAAATCAGTGGTTGTAGCTCTGATACCACCTTTTGTCGCAACCCCCGTCCCCTAATTACCCGGGAGTGGATGGCCGCGAACTCAGATTTAGTGGTATCGGTGTTTATCAATTTAGCAGCGGAATTTACATCAGGACCGTAGTTAGGAAATATTTTATCAGAGTAAAATACCACATCTTAATAATATTAAACATATAGGAAATTCCCAAGTTTCCATTACAAATATATTTATAGGGATAAACCCTATTTTATTGAATAAAACATCTTCTTTATTTAGGTAACTTTTATAGCCACTTTTCCAAGTCTTCAGTGCTATCCAGCTGGCTTCTAATTGGCTTTCACATTTTGTTACCTGAAACGCGTTTAAAAGCATTTTGTCAGTGGGAAATACTGGTGAGTGAATCCTAATTTAATCATGAAGAGTTTTATGATTTTACAATATTGAGAGCGATTACAATGTTTATATCTACACAATTACTCATTCAGTACTGTCAATCCTGACTGGTGGGTCATATTACACATTGGCTATCTCGTTGTCTAATGGTAGCGTGTTCCACATTTTGTATACAAAACCCCAACATGCCGACAGTAATTGAAGAATTACAAAGACTCAATCACTGTTAATAACATTGTAAAATATTTAAGGTTTTGTAAAAACAGTTTGCAAAACGGTTTACAAAAAGGAGATTACTCACATTGCTACTTTAGGGTTTTCCTTTGTGTTTTCCTGGTTATTATCTATTAATTAAACAATGCACACGTGTTAGTATAATAACCCAAATTTTACATTAGTTATACCTTCCCCCAGACAGAACTCCGACGACTACGTCGGGCAGAGCCTCGACAGTCGTTACGGAGCACTAGATCAATTGGGCAGCGTATCTAATACGTAACCGGGGGTTAAAATACTTACAAAGAGGCAGAGCTTTGTTAATTTAGTGGGTATAATGCCCGGGTATAAATCTATTACTTCAGAATTGAGAGAGATTTGCGAATTATGAACGAGTTGGGACTGAAGGCCGATGCCTTCTATTTATAGTGTCTTATCTGGACTTCCTCGCGACCCGCGAAGGATATACAAGGGGTCTTCGAACCCCGTGACATAGGGTATGTAGGGCCTAGCTTGGTCGGGTCATAAGTGTAGAGTTGACACGATGCTACCACATGGCAGCCCAGGGTTTCGTCTGGCAGCCAAGCTGTCGCGGCCCGCGTAAGCCTTTGATGGCTCTGTCGCAGCCCACCAGGGACCATTAAATTTTTTTTTTATTTAATTTTTATAAAAATAAAGGAATTCAGGGCCATTTCTCGTATACGGGGTGTATTTTTGGGCGTATTAGGGTGTTCTAAAAATTTTAGGAGTGTCGGAATTATTTTAGGAGGGTTGTTATATCCTCCCCACCTTGTTTTAGAACTCGTCATCGAGGTCTACTGGAACAGGTGTGAGTATTTCCTCTGCAATTCTGATTCAAGCTCCCAAGTGTATTCTGGTCCTCTCTTGGAATCTCATTTTACTTTGACTAGAATCAATCTCTTGTGTTTGAGATTCTTGATTTTCCTGTTTTCAATTTGTAGAGGCTTCTCTACAAACTTAAGTTTCTCATTTACCTCTATATCCTTAAGAGGCACTACTAGCGATTCGTCGGCTAAGCACTTTTTGAGATTACATACATGAAATACATCATGTATTCCTGCCATTTCCTCTGGCAATTGTAGCAGGTAAGCTACAGGTCCTATTCTTCTAATAATATCAAAGGGTCAAACATTCCTGGGGCTTAGCTTTCCTCTTTTGATGAATCTGACTACTCCTTTCCTAGGAGAGACTTTTAATAACACCTTGTCACCTACCTCAAATACTAACGGCTTTCGCCTGTTATCAGCATATGTTGTAATCTTGTTTGAATGAATCTTTAGTACTTTTTGTATGAATCTTTAGTACTTTTTCATGTTTAATCTTCATGATTATTTGATGAATGTTTCATTGATGTTGAGTTCTTGATCATGTTTGATTGTCTTGGATAATGAATCTGTGGTTAGTGGGATGGTAACTATTTCTTGATTAATCACTTGTTTATAGACATTGTTTACACCATGAAACTGGACCAGGGTATTGGTTTTGTACAAGATATATCTTATTTTGATTATGAATGCTTTCTTGCACGTAAGGGTTCTAACGAATCATATGCTGTTGATTACATGTTCTTGACGCGGTTTATGATCTTTGTTTAGTAATTTTGGTCTGAAATTGCTGACATGGTAGATTTGTGTTCAAGACTTGTAAAGGTGAAATAGTTTGTTATATGGTCTACTTAATTGCTTATCCTCGTGGCTATATTGGGACCATCGGTATTGCTTTATTTGTTAAGTGAGGTTAGGAATCCAGACCCGGTAAATAACCTATCTTTAAAGATTCACATGAATAAATATCAATAGCTCGCTAATGAATGATTTTAGGTGGTTAACGTGTGACCATCGCGTTAACTTTCCGAAGAATCATAATGCTAGAAATCCAGACCCGGTAACTATCTGTCTTGTAATTGGAAAATTGATTAAGTGCTTTTGTGACATATCTGATGTAGATAACATGTTTAGGTTGTTTGTGAAACAAGATAATATTTATTTTTTCATATTTGGATTCTAATATGTTTTAAATATAGTTTTAGATAATTTTAGTTAAACAACCATTCACTTATCCTTTTATTTGGTAATCTAAAGACAAAGATTTAGTACTTAATAATGCCCATGTTCCATGGATCGATATCTGGCTCTTACCAATACTTTACTACATATATGACGGGATACACTTGTCCTTTTGTGTGTTTTAATCTTAAGGTATAAACCATTTTTATAAATAATAAAACACAAGTTAAGCCTGGTGCGATTGTAAATACTGTAAATAAATGTGTATAGTCACGCCCACGTCACATATCATGCATGTCATACTAGCATCCTACACGTTATTGGGCCTGTCCTAACATACTAGTAGTTAAATATGAACAGAAACACACAGTCCAAAACATGACATCACATAGTGCGGCCCAATAATGAAGTTAAGTAGTCCAGTCAAAACCAGGTGGTCTCAACTCGAGACCAAGAGATCTAGAGTCGCAACCATGAGATCCCGAGTCTTAATCTAAGCGGTCTCGAGTTGTGCACTTCTGAGTCGAAATCCTGAGGTCTCGAGTCTGGGTTGAGTCGAGATCAGGAGATCACGAGTCCAAATCTAGCTTGTCTCAAGTTTGATGTGCACGTCTTGGTTTCGAGTTGTAGTTACTTAGTGGTCTTGAGTCGCAACCTTATGTTCTCGACTCACAACCACTGATGAAAGCACAGCTGGAATCCTTCTAGAACCTTACCCATTTGTACGAACCAATCCCAATTCCTTAACATGTTTCTTTCATCCGTACAATCACCAAAATGAATCAAATCAACAAATTTTCAAATATTCATCACATATTCAAACAATTCATCATGTTCATAAATCAAAACGGATCCAATCCAACATCATCTAATACTGTTTTATCATTAAATCCAACTTTAACATATGTAGCCATTTTATCACTAAATCATTTTATCATACACCCTAAACACCATCAAACAGCATTGTTTCATCATCAATTATTACCATGATTTTGTTAACAAGTTCATCATTATCACCTCTTTATTTCTATCATGCAGAAATGGATTCATGTTTACATATCAATTCTATTATCAGCAATCATCACCAAGATAGCCACTTCTATATCCTTGAACACACAATGTAATCGTCATTCAATCATACAAAATGCACATTTCAATCAAACAAGCACCCTTATCATATGTTTTCATCTATTTGCAAGGAAATAACAAACCGGTTGATAATCAAGAGTGTGAAGGTGTGTAGGATTGATGAAAGGGAATCCCCGAGAGATTATCACGAGCCGATCCGAGAGCTCCTGCTGCTGCCGTAGGTTGTTCCGAGAAGGAAGGAGGATGTTTGGTGAGGTTTAGGGTTTTGTCTAGAGAGAGAAAGGATGGGATGAGAGAGAGTATGGATAGAGGAATGTTTGGGGATTGGGAGTGATGATTGTCTTGTCCAAAAAGGGAAATCTTGGCTAGGTTATGGGTTTTATTCCCTTCAAAGGCGATGCACCCTAAGGGGTTTTCAAGTGGGCTAAAAGGGATGTGGGCCAACTGTTTCGGGTCAGCAGGTACCGAGTGGACTCAAGTCGGAACCTTGTGGTTTCGTTTCACATATTTTGCACCTATATATATTACACATAATACATTTAACACAAGTAAGAACTCACATAATGCACAGAATAAAATAACAGATTTTTATTTAATAACATTTTATAACAGCATTATATAATAGAGCTTGTCCGGGAAAAACCGAAATGTCACATTATCCCCAAGTTTTAAGAACTTTCGTCCTGAAAGTTAAAGTGTAGCCACTGACAAGATAGTGTGTACGAGAATGTTTCCGCGGGGTGTCACACAATTACCCAAGCAAACAATAAAACTAATTGAATTAAGAAGAGTACATTTAATAATAAAGATATGTTTACATATAAAAAGTTGAATATAATTTTAGTGCATTAAATAACAAAGATATCATTTTATATTGTGACGACTATAAATATCTTTGATATGCATATATTTTGAACCAGACCATCTTATTCTCTACAACATAGCTATTGAAATTTAATTTTCTACTAAAGATGTTTTTATAACATTCTTTGAAAGTAGATGGGTTAGTTCTTTATGCAAGAGAAATTTCTACAACATGTTGCTTTTCATAGGGTTCCATTATTTATTCAAGTAAATCTTGGTGCTTTCTTAAAGCTTTGATGGTACACTATGAACAATCAATATGTTATGGAAAATTTCATCTTTTATATTTGAGGGAGAAAGGGTATTTATCGGTAAGGATACATAAAAAATTGGTACATTTTTCTCACAATTGCTACAAATTATATTAACACACTACACTCAGTCTCTTTGTGACACCCCACGAAAACGCTCAACACAACTAGCTTCCTCAGTGACTTGTGTGCTTAAATTTTGCGACGAAATTTCTTTCAACTTGGGGATGATGTGATAACCCGTGCATTCGAGGTTAGAACTTATACTTTTTTACGAGTCATTTATACTTAACTAAATTATAAGTTTATATTACGAGCGATAAATTAGAAACCAAATGTTTATCCTTTTGAACCGACTCGAACCGTTTGAAGCAAAACGCATGTAGTGTATTTGATGTGCTTAGTCTACGCGTAACAAGTAACTCGGTAGCGAAATATATATATATATATATATATATATATTTATAACTTGGTAACTCACACCTTTACCAGTTAATCAACCCGAAACCCCATTGTCGTGTTTCTTCGGCCCACTCAAACCGAGCCCCAGCTGCCACCCCATCCTTCTTGTGGTTTCGGCCCAAGTAATACTAATCCAAGTCCAATTGTTGTTGAGATTGTACGCATGCATGTATATGTGCGCGTATTCCTGTTGAGCGCACAATCACAGAAACAAAACCCTAACATTCTACTCCTCTCTTCTCCCTCACTCGAATTAACGGCAGCCCCCCCCCCCCCTTCATTGATCCCTCGTCTCTTCCTCTCTCTCACTCAACGGCAGTTTCCTCCTCCTCTCCATTCGAAGCAGTTTCCTCCTCTTACATTCTTGCACATCGCTCCATTCCTCGTCTCTATGTTAGTGTGACACCCTTGTTGGAACTTATATATGATACTTGTGTATGATCATGTGCTTGATTGACGTTGGTAATATTTGATGTCTAGGCTGCATGAGTTTAGTGAATATCTTGTGATGAACAAACTACTAGGATTGATTTGGATGAATATGTGATATAACCGAATGATGGAATGTGTTCGTGATTATTTGAGATGAAACGACTTGATGCTATGATCGATAGTTATGTGTTGTGTGATTTCAATTAGTGACTAGTTAATGACTAGGGTTGTATGATGATGAAGGGTCTTCGACATAATCATGCTAATTGATCCGGTTTGAATGTTAATTAATTGTTGTTAGTGATTAGGCTGATAAGATGAAACGGTTTAGAACTAGGGTTTATACAATCTTTGGAAAGTTTGCAAGTAATTGATTGATCGAGTAAATGGATTCATGTAACTGATTCCATGATTTTCGGTAATTGTAACTGAAAGAACAATTGAAATACATTGTATGATCACATGTTTCGCTAAAAAGAATGATTGAAACTTGTTTGGAACTAGTTGAAGCTAAAACGGATTTTGTCCGGAATTCTGTAGCCAACTTTTGTTGGCTGTAACCAGACCTTAATAAATTGAAAAGTGTATTTTCTAAAGTCTAAGACGTTTTATGTCGAAATACGATTTTAATGGCGCTGGAATCAAAATTTTTGGACGGCATTTACTATTTTAGTAGATCTATTCCGTTTCAGTGCGCAAAGCTGCAGAATTCTGCTGAAAATGCAGCTTATGTTTTCTATCATATCTGAACGAATATTGTGAACTGGGTTGTGAGACTTATGCAGAAGATGGCCTTATGTGTCAGCATGAATCTCCAACTGGAATTTCGTCAATCGGAAAAAAGAGGAATTTTAAATGAATTTTTCCGTAAGCTACAGTCAGAAGTGACGAATCTGATTGCAGCTTAGTAAATGAATATTTATTAAATATTGGTAAAGAGTTAGACCTTGAAATTTTAACACAAGGCCTACCCCTCGAAGAGGTGCGTAACATAAAAAATCATAATTTTTTAAGACTTGTAAACAGGTTAAACAGGTCACCCAAAATAGCCTATTTTCAGTGATTTTACTATGTGGTAAAGCATGAACGCATAAGAACCAACTTGCTACTTTTAGTATCCATGATTGTTTGATAGTTGTATGAATAGCGTATGTAATATCGTAGAAAGGTTGTGAACATGGTTATGGAACCATATGATAGACGTGCTATGTGATTGCTTGTTTGTGTGCTAGTTGCTAGACATGTGTAGGACTTTCGTGCAATGTCTAAACCAAGTCTAATATACCATGGTAACTATTATAGGGCAAGGTCGGTCGCTCTAGAATTCATACACTTAATTTAATTTTTCGAGCTAATCTAAGGTTAGTTCACACTTTTCTAAAAAGCATGTAATTCCCGGTGGTTTGGGAATAGAGCAAACAACAACCATCCCGCTTAGGTGGGATGCAACCTACGTATTCTCCTTGGGTAGAATACGGGCAACCTCGTCCCCTTGTGAGGGACGGAAACCGTTAATTTACTATTTATTTAACATGTCTTAAACGGACTAGACGGAACTCTATCTGAAAGTCCCTACACATTTTATACCGATTAATTGCTGGACCAATGGCGAACGAGTTATTAGTTAAATTGCACTATTAGGTTTGACAAGCCTCACACCGTGCCGCAGAGGACGGGCGTAGACTAATATACTTGGGCACTTAGTCAATGACGATAGACATTGACTCGGGGTACTAAACATAACTAGAGTCAGTAGTCGGTATGGTACGAGTCTAGTAGTTTGAAACAATGGGGTAGCTCCCGATGACATGTTTTTATAAAGAACAGACTAATTTAACAAACTTATGTTTTTGGAACAACACTAAACAACTGTGAACTCGCCAACATTTTGTTGATACGTTACTACATGCTTTGCAGGACGTTAGGTACTATGCTGGAGCCTGCACGGGGGAATGGTCGTTGTGGCAGGGGCACTATTGATTGGATTCCTATTAAACTTTATAAACTTAAACTAATTATTGGGTTTTTAACTTTATGCTTCCGCTGACACTTGAACACGGTTTTGCTTATTTGTCTTCGTAACACTAATCGTATTGATTGTGGTGGTTTTACTTTACTTTATTTGTTGTTCAATATGATTGGTGGCATGATCCTGGTCAGTCACACGCCTCGCGGTAATACTCCACATGTGGATTTTGAGGGTGTGACAGATTGGTATTAGAGCCATTGGTTATAGTGAACTCGGTTTTAAAAAGGGAAATTCTTTTTTAGAAAAACCATACTATAACCTGCTCAGTATTCAACGATCCACAACGACACTCCGCTCCACGTCCAAGGCTCAACACTTTAGGTGATACGGTTTGTGGTTATATTGCCTACTTGATAGTTACTTGGTATATTTCTCATGGTATGCTTAGTTCTTAGGGTTTACTTGGAACTTTATATGCTTGGGTCTAAACTCTCTTCTGTTATCCTTTTCACACTCGAGTGTCATCTCATCATCTTCACTCTGTATTTATGGATGTGAAGATCATGAGTGTCGACGAACCCCATCATCTCCACCTGTTGACATTGCCGGAAAACAAAACAGTGGCTAGAAGTCACAGTTTTGCGTGATTGTTATCGCACAGCTCGAAACTTTATCATCCAAACTCCGTTTTGGACAAATGATATATCCACATGACCATGATGCGACGAACTTTCATTGCATGCCATTGACGTTGCCGGCCATTGCTGGAGCAGCCGCCAGTGATCAGAATAGTTGTCAGAATTCTTCGGTTATATGCCTGATTCTTTGTTTTTCGCCTAATACTTCGCCTAAGCATTACCAACCTCTTGTTCTTCTGATCCAAAACTGAAATAGCGAAACGCTGATAACCATATGACGATCCCCATCGATCACAAGGCTACCCTCATTACCCTGTTATGTGGCTAATCCTTAGTCTAACTTGATTTACACCCTAGCGTATCCGCCTCTGCAAACGGATTTCCCTAAATGGTTCCATGGTCTTTGGGACATTGGATGGCGGAGAAACAAATTAGTCAACCCACAGATGAAATGCGATGATTGAAACATATACCTTACCCCCCCCCCCCCGGTATATTGCAAGAGTCATTATTCCATGAGAGTTTTTCTTTTACGCGAATCTTTTCACTAGCCATTGCACTGGCCGATTCTTACCGTTTAATGCGATATCTAATTACTATCATCAACTTAGACTAATCTATAATTCCTTTTTCACAGTGACACTACGCCTTTGTTTTTGTTTTTCATGCAGAAGCCCTAATAAGATTTCGCTCTAGCTTGGAAATTTTGGTAAGCTCGACTTTCGATCCTTGGTGATCGCTTTTTGAACCCTAAAGAGGGTGATGTGTGTTAATACAATCATACCGTTTTGAGCATGTTTTCACGTCCTCGCACTGGAACCCCTTGACGACACAGGCATTATTACAAATTCATCCGCACGACATAAGGCAACTCTTTTAAATTTAGTTGCTTACCGGCTTGATAAATCGCAGACTTATTTAAGCTCATGGATCAAGGTGAATTATCCCTCCTTCGCACACGGACGAGCTCGAAAACTTTGACAGACGTTTAACCGAACATAAACATTACGAACTCGTTCGACAACCATTCTTCTCTGGTTAATTCTTGTTGTGCCAACACCATCGACGTGACACTTTTACCGGTGAATAATGTTCCTTGTTTCTATTTTTTATACCACTTGCGTACGAACAACTACACTCTCGACATCAGATAAACCCTTACTACTGATCCTACAACATTTATGTGTTGCATCAAGTTAAATGCATTGATTTCGGCTACAATTTGGTGTGTTTTCACGTCTTATCCTGTTGTGCTTCATGAAGATTATCATTCTTGTCTAACTCCATTATGCGCAAACCCTCGCTTGGGTAAATCACCCTCTACGAACGTTGCTCGAGGAGCAACAAGCCATAGATACATCTGAGATGAAGATATCTCAAAGACTGCCTTCAGAACTGGATACGACCATTACGAGTTCCTTGTCATGCCGTCCGAATTAACCTATGCACCTGCAGTCTACATGGATCTCACGAGCCGAATGTGCAAACCATACCTTGATAGGTTCGTCATTGTTTTCATTGGCGACATCCTAATCTACTCTAAGAGCCAAGAGGAACACGAGCAGCATCTGCGTCTGATTCTTGAACTCTGATGTTTGTAAAATGCAACATATAAATTACATCAAATGAGGCATAAAACTAACCTTTTTTTAGTACTAATGTTGGAAAAGTGTGCTTTTGTCTTCCTTTTGTATTTTCAGGACCAAATGAGCTTAAATGAACAAAAGGAACAAATATGCAGCAAAAACTAACATAAATACAAAGAAAAGGAATAAACGTGGCATGCCCAACCCCTTGACATCATCTTCCCAAGCAAAAACAAGAAACAGAAGGCTGACCACGGCCCCGTGCCCAGCGAACACGGGGGTGTGGCCAGGTGTCTGCAGAAAATGACAAAGTTGTAGAAGCTTCTATTCCCAGCACGGGGGCGTGCCCAGCTCAGCACGGGGCGTGGTCAATGTTAAGATTCACAGAATCTTGCAAATCTTGATAGTACATATACGCTTCTGCACACAGGGCCGTGCCCAGCGAACACGGGGGTATGTGGAGCCAAATGGAGACAATCGCAATTAATGAATAAAGAGAAAGATGATGGCCATGGGGTCGTGTCCAGCGGACACGGGGCCGTGTCCGGGCTTCTATTCAGGCTATAAATAGGGGTGCTTGGCTCACTTCAAAGCCATCCCTTGGTAAACCACCTCTCTCCCACTTCACCACCACTCCACCACCACTACAACACCCACATCCACCACCATCATCCATCATCCACCTTAGAGTGTGTGTAGTAGTCTCGGGATCCAAGATTGATCATAAGAGTTCTTGTCAATCAAAGGCCATATTTGGCTAAGTCTCTTACATCACTTGGTGAAGACAAGCATTTAATTTAATACTTTTGATTTTTAATCTTTTCGCACTTTTTATTTGGTTTTGTATTAATGACTTTAATAACTAGTTTCTTATGTTGAAGGTGAAACTTCTTTATCATTTGTCTGTGGTGTCTTGGCATTACTTTACTGTCTATATAAAGTAAAAGATTTTCACCATTCATATCTCTACGGTCTATATAGAGATATGTTGGCTACCTGGTCGGGGGTTAAGGGAATGGTTTAGTAAGGTTCTTGCCTTGTTCAGTGTATATATCCTGCAAGGACCTGGGTCAAGCTTACTAGGACCTCCTTCAATACCCACTGGTATTGGATGGCGGGGGTGCGAATGGCTTGATCCCCTTATATGTAAACTACTATTAATACATTAACCCGGCTACTTGGGATTGTATCCTTGCTGACTCAAACCACTGGGTTGAGGGTAACGTCACCTTCGAAAGAGGGGCCTACTACTATAACTAAGATAATCTCTTAAAAAGTACAAAAGTGTGAAAATCATCAAAGGTTACATTAAAGGCGAGTCAGATCCAAGTGATTCATCTTGTCTATCTGTTTTTTTTTTGTTTTTTTTTCAGCATTTTAGTTTTATTTTTCATGTTTAAAACCTTTTCTAAAATTTTTGATTTGATTAGACGTTGAGAATAAACCGGTACTAAAAGCTTTTGTGTCCTTGGACGACCTCGGTATCTTACCAACGCTTTACTACGCTCACGATGGGTGCACTTGCCTATGTGTGTGTTTAGTGTTAGTAGAATATCGTGTTTTATAAATTTAAAACTTGACTAATGTGTTAAAAATGGCTTAAAATATCAATAAAAACATATCACACCCAACACACACCAAGTTTTTGGCTCTGTTGCAGGGGACACAAAGATTTTAAGAAAGCTTAAAATCGACGGCCTAATAAGTTTTTCAAAACCTTTTTTAAAACCGCGCGCACATTTTTACATTTTTAGGTAGTTTTTGCTTTACAGTAGTCTGAACACGGGGTCGTGCTCACTGAACACGCCCCCGTGCTGCATATTTTTTACAAAACTCCCAGATACAGAGTCCGAACACGGGGTCATATTCGCTGAACACGCCCCCATGCTGCGCAAAACCAGTCACATTTTTTTTAAAAAGCCCATATGCAGAACCTGACAATGGGGCCGTGCTCACTGAACACGGGGCAATGCTCAGCCTCTGTTTTCGTTTTTTTTTCTTGTTTTCTGTTCCCGGGACTCTGATGTGGTCTGCTGAGTGATTCTTATGGATCAATATTCAGGAGGTTACAACTACCACTATGAGGAGGATGATTATAAGGAAGAGTATTGTACCATTTGTGGTAACCCCCATTCGGTACAATATTGTGACCTCTTTGAACCATCCCCTTCATACACCTACTATGAGGAGCCCAGGTACGAGGCATCCACTTCATACACATCCTACGAAGAACCAAGGTATGAACCTTCTCCCTCATACTCATATTTTGATGAACCAAGGTATGAGCCTTCATACTCATACTTTGAGGAACCAAGATATGAGCATTCTCCTTCATATACTTACTATGAGGAAACATGGTGTGAACAACCCACCTCATATGAGTATTATGAAGAACCAGGTTACGACCCTTATCTGTCACACCCTCAAAATCCACACGCGGGGTATTACCGCGAGGCGTGTGACGACCAGGATCTTAGCCAGTAATTATTTTGAACTGTTTAGTTATTATTACAAATGATGGTATAATTAGCGACCAATTTTAAATTTTTCAAAACATAGTTTGAGTTTGCAGCGGAAAGGAAAGAAGAACACATCGTAATTTAAGACCACAAGTTGTTCATATGAAACTTATGAACCACGCACTCCATCCGATTGCAACGTCCGTCCCGAGCTGTAACGAGCAACCTGCAAAGCATGCAGTAGAGTGTCAACATAACGTTGGCGAGTTCACGTGTTTGTAGTTTTCCAGTTTTTAATTCCAAAAACTTGTTTTAACCAGTTAATTTATCCGTTTATACATGCGATGGGGAGCTACCCCATAGGTAAGCGACTAAACTGTTTTTCCAATACCGAATACTTACTTAACCGTACGTTTCCGCAGTGCCCCGTTTGTCAATGTTCTATCATCATTGACGGGTTGCCAGAGTACGTTAGTTCACTCCCGTTCCCAGTAACAAGGGTCGGTGTGAGGCTGGTTACACCTAAATAGCGCTATTAACTAATAACCCGTTCGCCTGGCCCCGGCGACTAATCGGTATTAAATGGTAGGGACTTAAGTGATAGAGTTTCGTTTAGTGTTGCTCGTTGCATTCCGTATAAACTGTAATTAACCAAGAGTTCCCAGTAACAAGGGAAGAAAAGTAAGTTTGTTCCCAGTAACAAGGGAAGAAAAGTAAGTTTATATCCCAGTAACAAGGGAAGAAAAGTAAGTTTGTATCCCAGTAACAAGGGAAGGAAAGTAAGTTTGTATCCCTCACAAGGGGATAGTGTTGTTACCCGTATCCCACACAAGGAGATAGAAATACCGTATCCCGCACAAGGAGATAGTAAGCAATCCCAAACCAGGAAAAGTGTTTCGTTCCGTTTCCCAACCACCGGGAACGCATGCTTTAAGTAAAAAGTAGTGAACTCACCTTTGCTTTGCCCGGTAGTTAATTTACTTGTGTTACGTTGGTCAACCATACCCTATTATGGTTTGTAAATATTTATTAGATTCGTGTGCAAGTAATGGCGCGTACAACTACACGTATTTAGCACATAGCACGTAAGTTACACTAGCATAGCAGCATATACGTTATTGGGCCTATCCTATCATAAAAACAGTTCAACAGTAACAGTTAAACATTAACAGTAGCACATAGTCCAAAACATCCGTTTGTGCGGCCCAACAACTAAGCAGAGTAGTCCAGTCGAAACCGGGTGGTCTCGACTCGAGAACAAGAGGTCTCGAGTCGCAACCACGAGTTCCTGAGTCAAAATTAGATGGTCTTGAGTGGTGCATTAACTAAGTCGCAACCTCTGGGGGTCTCGAGTCAGGTCTCGAGTCGAGACTAGGAGTTCTCGAGTCGCAACCAAGTTGGTCTCGAGTCCCCTATTGTGCATGCTTGATCTCGAGTAGTCGTTCAATGGTCTCGAGTCGCAACTGGGATGAAACATCTATGGAGTCGAGACCATTGAGGAATCTTTCTAGAATGCACAGAATAGTACTATCCAAATCTGATTTCATAAGCATGTACTAGCCAATCAGGTTTCACTAACATGTTCCCAATTCCCTACACTTACCAACTCAGATCAAATGCATATATTTCAAATATTTTGGCACCATTTAACAATTAATATTATCCATCAGAACTCAGCATGTAATTACCCAAATCAAGTGTAGGACAGTTTTATAGGAATTTCACAATTAAAATCATATCAACGAATATATACTACTTCAGTGAACCCTAACAATAGAGCACAGTTTATGATCAATATTCTTAACCTATTTTGATCTAACTTTTATTTCTCAAACAACAAACGAGCAGTTCATCAGACAACATTCCATCCACTAGCATATTAAATCAACTTCCTTATAAAAAAACTCAACCATTAATTCATTTAACAAGTAAACATTCGACCAACATCATTTAACCGACTACGACTTATAGCGAGACTACATCCTAAGTAAATCAAATAGATATGAAACAGTTTTTCATGAAATCATCACTAAGATCCTATCACAACATATTATCAAATTAATTTTTCAACTTTATAGAACTAACAAAAATCTAATAAACCAAACATATAACAGGTTGTTGTGAGAACATTATTAAAATCCCAATATTCTAAACATCAGACACAAGACTTGAAAACATATGGTCTCCAAAGCAGTTAACAATACCGAGAGTTACGGGACAGAAAGAGCTGCTCGCCGCCTCTGATTTGGAGCTCCGGCGGTCCGCCGCCGCCGTCGCCGGTGAGTTCTCCTCTGCCACCATCCGAAACACCACTCGATAACCCCCGTCATCGTCACAACCACCGTTCCTAACGCCTCTGGTGACAACCCTTTCTTCATACCGTCAATCTCTCTCTACTGTTCTCGTTTGATTTTCTGGCTGTCGGAGCTGCGTCACTGCCGCTGCTTGACGTCACCCACCGTTACATCTCTATAGGAGCTACCACCCTACACAATGGTGGTGGTCGGCTGTGTTTTCATGAGAGAGAGGGAGAAAAGTGAAGAGAGGATGTGTGTGCAGTCGGAGTGGTCGGGAGAAGTCAGGGGTTTAAGTTTGCTTGCCGGTCAGATGAGGGCGCCGGAGCCTTGGCCGGAACTCCGGTCGCCGGAATAGTGATCGAGAGAGGGAGGAGAAGGGGCAGGGGTGCGGCTTTAGTTATTTTAGGGTTTTATTTTCTTAATTCAATGAAGTTTATAAGTATAGTAGATATATATATAGGGTAGGGTTTAGGTGAGTTGGGTTGGGCTTAGCCCGCATACGTATTCGCTTAATCACTCAGTATCTAGCAAAGCCCAAGTCGCCTGGTTCAAATCACGAACAATTATTTTATGTCTGATTCGGGTTATCCGTTAAACTCATATTTCTCGTCGCGAGTTAGTAATTTTAATAATAATAATAATAATGGAATGCTCGTCTCTCAACGATCAGGGTCAAGGGTTCGGGTTGTCACATTCTCCCCATCTTACAGGAATTTCGTCCTTGAAATTTAAGCTAAGACATATGATTCGCTCTAATTATAGACTCGCTGATATCCTAGTGTTATGCGTACATACACGTAGTTCACAAAATTTCACAACATAATCATGTAAGCCACATAGCACATAAGGTCACATAGCATGTAGAATCACGTAACGTAAGATTCACAGAGTTTGTACGTATCTCTCATAGTATAGAATTTCACAAATTTAATTATAACATCCAAGAAATGTACAGGAAGACCCGAAGTGTCACATTATCCCCAAGTTCAAGAAATTTCGTCCCGAAATTTAGCGCGCAGCCACTGACAAGCTAGTGTGATTAAACGTTTTCGTGGGGTGTCACATCACCCCCTTGTTGGCTTGAAATTTCTTCCCGAAATTCAGTTGTAGCTTCAGTGCTGGAAGTAATGTTTGTTAAACAACTAGGGATACATGCGCATGAGCTGGTTTTCCCGTTCCCAGGTAAACTCCGGGCCACAGCGTGAGTTTCAACGAACTCGGTTTGTTGGCATATTATACCACGCTTGAGGGTTTTGATTTCTCGATCCTTGATCTCAACTGGTTCCTCAACGAAGCGTATTTTGTTGCTGACCAACGGGTGTTTCATCTGACAGACACTTCTTCAGATTAGGCATGTGAAAGACGTTGTGTACCACACTCAGCTCTTCAGGCAGGTTTACTCTGCAAAGCTCCATTACCGATCCTTTCGGTAATTTCGAACGGTCTAACATATCACGGATTAAGCTCGTCTCGTTAGTCATAACGTACCACACCCTTCCAGGGTGAAACTTTAAGTAGAATCCAGTCTTCGACTAGGGATTCCAGAGGTTTCCTACGCTTATCCGCGTAGCCTTTCTGACGGTCTGGAGTTGCCGCCATGCGTTGTCTGTTCTGGGCAATCTCACCCGTTGTATCAAGTGCAAGTTCTGGGCCGGTAACTTGGCTTCCACCCAACACGGAGGTGATCGGCATCTGCGTTCGTGCAATGCCTCAAATGGTGCTGTCTGAATGCTAGTGCGGTAGCAATTATCGGAAGAGATTTCTACAAAAAGGAAGTGTCACACGTATCCACGGTCGATAACACATGTTTTAGCATGGCTTTGAGTGTTTGGATGGTGCGTTTGGCCCGACCATCAGTTTACGGGCGATAAGCGGTGCTCATGCCTAACCGTGAGTCAAATGTCTTTTGTGCACAACCTTGCGACGAATCGGATGCAAAACGTGGATTACGATCATAGACAATAGAAGTTGGCACTCCGTGCCTGAAATCTACTTCTTTCAGGTAGCCAGTTGCAAGTTCGAGAACTTGTCAGTTTATTTGGTCGCGTAAAGATACCGGAAACTATTTCATCGATACCCTGGGATAGGAGAGGATAGGAGCACCTCATGGCTTATCTTTCAACTGTTGGAACGGCGAATTACTGACATTTTTCTATGGTTAGGTGGTGCTCCTTCAAGTTCATACCATGAGGGGTTGCGTGTACAGTCGAGAAATGCGGGCTTTAGCGTAAAGCGGTTTGCGTCGTAGAAGTTCCAGGGTAGAGCGTAGGAGTCGTCCTGATTCCCACGGGCTTTCGGAATAGGTTCGGACGTTGTCGAAAGAAACAAGTGTCGAATTTTGGACAGGATGAAATAAATCCGAGTGTCATAACTAGGTGTGGATCGTATCGAATTTCGAAGAACAGTGCTTGCGATACCCGTTACCCCCAGGGTATCCTTGGCTCGTTGCCCCAACGAGTAATATTCGTAGGAAGAAATTCGTCCAAACGGAGATTTGCGCAGAGCAGAGTAGGATAAGGATCATGGAATCCGTGAAACATAATACGAGTAGCAAGACAATGCAAGAAGGATAGTCGCAATCGATGCATTCAAACTTGAGGCAAAACATGAGGGCTTTGGGATCGGAAAATAAGGATTCATCTGGTGTCGACGAGGTAGCTGGTCATGCACACATTGTATGCAGTTAGAATTAAAGAACGTCGCTTGTCGATAAGGAGTGTTACGTCGATGTGGTTAGTATAATAGGAAGCAGCTAGAGGGGGGAGGTCGCCGTGCGGGTTTGTAGGTTTTAGGATCTACTGAGACATCTGGCAGGATATGATTCCTCAAATCGGTAAGATACCAAGTTCGAGTGGATGATTCTAAGTCGCGCGAATGAGTTTGGAGTAGCGTGTGCGTCGTCGGGGGGGGGGGGGGGGGCTTTGATGTGAAACTGCTGAAACAGGCTTTCGAAAAGAACAATTGAGGTAAACGTTGCCAAATTTCAGGTTTTATGAAGTTTGTCGACTAAAGGTTGATCTTGCTGAATTCGTCAAACTGGGGAGAGATCTGATCAAGATTTCTATACGAAGAAACGTGGACGTCGTGATAAAGAAACGCCGGAAGCGAGGATACTGCCCCTAAGCAATAATTGTTGGTTCGTACGAAAGCTAGCGAAATTATTCACAGAGTCTGAAAAATCGTCAAGGAATAATGACTCTGGCAAGTGAAGAATAAGGTAAGCGTTTAGGTCACCGTGCTCGTCGGTGGGTCGACTGGTTCGTTCCTTCGTCATGTCACGCTTCTCAAATACACAGATTTGTAAGGAAGATATCAATTTGTTGGGTTTTGGGGCGTGCTAAGGCATAAGGTTCAACTCGAATAAGGATTAACCATGTAACGAGGGATTAGGGAGAAATAACTCTGTGGTCAATGGAAAGGTGATACGATTGCTGGCACTACAATTAGAAGCATACACCACGCATGCTTTTCGTGTTCGAGACGTGCAAACGGAAACCCAAAAGGTGTAGACTTACTAGAATGCTTCAAGAATCTAGGTGATCAGTCGTATGAGGGAACAAGTCTCACTACTTAAGTCGGGAAAAAGAGACACGCAGGTAAAAGGGATGGGAATGGCATCGACGTTCCTTCTAATATATCTAGGGGTGGCTCCCCATCGTCGATTCGTTCATGTAACTTTCTATGTGGTCCGTAGTAGGTCTTTCCTGAGCAGGTCTATCGAGTATACATCCTTTGCGTCGATTCGTAGTTCCGGGATGATGTTGGGAAATACGTGGACGAGGGCTCGGAATAACTGGTTCCTTGCTCTTAGTGTTTCATGGTTTCGAATCAGGTTTAGGAGGGCTCGCTCCTGCTTAACACGTATCACGCCAGCCCAGCTTTCGTATGTTCCACCATGTTGAATACCAAACATATACACATACATACTAACACATATATGCTAATTGTACGCATACACACATGCATGTTCACACACATAAGGAATGTACAAGTAAATGCCGATAACCTACCATTACATGGTGAGTATCTGACGTGGACGAACCTTGCAATCCGGAGTGTGGTGTCGTTGTGGTTTCCACTAAAGAACGGTTATAGTCTGGTTTTCATATAAAAATATATTATTTCCCATCCAAAAATATTTAATATTTAAAACCTAGTTCGCTATAACCAATGGCTCTGATACCAATCTGTCACACCCTCAAAATCCACACGCGGGGTATTACCACGAGGCGTGTGACGACCAGGATCTTAGCCAGTAATTATTTTGAACCGTTTAGTTATTATTACAAATGATGGTATAATTAGCGACCAATTTTAAATTTTTCAAAACATAGTTTGAGTTTGCAGCGGAAAGGAGAGAAGAACACATCGTAATTTAAGACCACAAGTTGTTCATATGAAACTTACGAACCACGCACTCCATCCGATTGCAACGTCCGTCCCGAGCTGTAACGAGCAACCTGCAAAGCATGCAGTAGAGTGTCAACATAACGTTGGCGAGTTCACGTGTTTGTAGTTTTCCAGTTTTTAATTCCAAAAACCTGTTTTAACCAGTTAATTTATCCGTTTATACATGCGATGGGGAGCTACCCCATAGGTAAGCGACTAAACTGTTTTTCCAATACCGAATACTTACTTAACCGTACGTTTTCGCAGTGTCCCGTTTGTCAATGTTCTATCACCATTGACGGGTTGCCAGAGTACATTAGTTCACTCCCGTTCCCAGTAACAAGGGTCGGTGTGAGGCTGGTTACACCTAAATAGCGTTATTAACTAATAACCCATTCGCCTGGCCCCGGCGACTAATCGGTATTAAATGGTAGGGACTTAATTGATAGAGTTTCGTTTAGTGTTGCTCGTTGCATTCCGTATAAATCGTAATTAACCAAGAGTTCCCAGTAACAAGGGAAGAAAAGTAAGTTTGTTCCCAGTAACAAGGGAAGAAAAGTAAGTTTGTATCCCAGTAACAAGGGAAGAAAAGTAAGTTTGTATCCCAGTAACAAGGGAAGGAAAGTAAGTTTGTATCCCTCACAAGGGGATAGTGTTGTTACCCGTATCCCACACAAGGAGATAGAAATACCGTATCCCGCACAAGGAGATAGTAAGCAATCCCAAACCAGGAAAAGTGTTTCGTTCCGTTTCCCAACCACCGGGAACGCATGCTTTAAGTAAAAAGTAGTGAACTCACCTTTGCTTTGCTCGGTAGTTAATTTACTTGTGTTACGTTGGTCAACCATACCCTATTATGGTTTGTAAATATTTATTAGATTCGTGTGCAAGTAATGGCGCGTACAACTACACGTATTTAGCACATAGCACGTAAGTTACACTAGCATAGCAGCATATACGTTATTGGGCCTATCCTATCATAAAAACAGTTCAACAGTAACAGTTAAACATTAACAGTAGCACATAGTCCAAAACATCCGTTTGTGCGGCCCAACAACTAAGCAGAGTAGTCCAGTCGAAACTGGGTGGTCTCGACTCGAGAACAAGAGGTCTCGAGTCGCAACCACAAGTTCCTGAGTCACAATCAGATGGTCTCGAGTGGTGCATTAACTGAGTCGCAACCTCTGGGGGTCTCGAGTCAGGTCTCGAGTCGAGACTAGGAGATCTCGAGTCGCAACCAAGTTGGTCTCGAGTCCCCTATTGTGCATGCTTGATCTCGTGTAGTCGTTCAATGGTCTCGAGTCGCAACTGGGATGAAACATCTATGGAGTCGAGACCATTGAGGAATCTTTCTAGAATGCACAGAATAGTACTATCTAAATCTGATTTCATAAGCATGTACTAGCCAATCAGGTTTCACTAACATGTTCCCAATTCCCTACACTTACCAACTCAGATCAAATGCATATATTTCAAATATTTTGGCACCATTTAACAATTAATATTATCCATCAGAACTCAGCATGTAATTACCCAAATCAAGTGTAGGACAGTTTTATAGGAATTTCACAATTAAAATCATATCAACGAATATATACTACTTCAGTGAACCCTAACAATAGAGCACAGTTTATGATCAATATTCTTAACCTATTTTGATCTAACTTTTATTTCTCAAACAACAAACGAGCAGTTCATCAGACAACATTCCATCCACTAGCATATTAAATCAACTTCCTTATAAAAAAACTCAACCATTAATTCATTTAACAAGTAAACATTCGACCAACATCATTTAACCGACTACGACTTATAGCGAGACTACATCCTAAGTAAATCAAATAGATATGAAACAGTTTTTCATGAAATCATCACTAAGATCCTATCACAACATATTATCAAATTAATTTTTCAACTTTATAGAACTAACAAAAATCTAATAAACCAAACATATAACAGGTTGTTGTGAGAACATTATTAAAATCCCAATATTCTAAACATCAGACACAAGACTTGAAAACATATGGTCTCCAAAGCAGTTAACAATACCGAGAGTTACGGGACAGAAAGAGCTGCTCGCCGCCTCTGATTTGGAGCTCCGGCGGTCCGCCGCCGCCGGTGAGTTCTCCTCTGCCACCATCCGAAACACCACTCGACAACCCCCGTCATCGTCACAAACACCGTTCCTAACGCCTCTGGTGACAACCCTTTCTTCATACCGTCAATCTCTCTCTACTGTTCTCGTTTGATTTACTGGCTGTCGGAGCTGCGTCACTGCCGCTGCTTGACGTCACCCACCGTTACATCTCTAAAGGAGCTACCACCCTACACAATGGTGGTGGTCGGCTGTGTTTTCATGAGAGAGAGGGAGAAAAGTGAAGAGAGGATGTGTGTGCAGTCGGAGTGGTCGGGAGAAGTCAGGGGTTTAAGTTTGCTTGCCGGTCAGATGAGGGCGCCGGAGCCTTGGCCGGAACTCCGGTCGCCGGAATAGTGATCGAGAGAGGGAGGAGAAGGGGCAGGGGTGCGGCTTTAGTTATTTTAGGGTTTTATTTTCTTAATTCAATGAAGTTTATAAGTATAGTAGATATATATAGGGTAGGGTTTAGGTGAGTTGGGTTGGGCTTAGCCCGCATACGTATTCGCTTAATCACTCAGTATCTAGCAAAGCCCAAGTCGCCTGGTTCAAATCACGAACAATTATTTTACGTCTGATTCGGGTTATCCGTTAAACTCATATTTCTCGTCGCGAGTTAGTAATTTTAATAATAATAATAATAATAATGGAATGCTCGTCTCTCAACGATCAGGGTCAAGGGTTCTGGTTGTCACATTATCCATCATATACTTACAATGAGGAACAATGGTATTAACCATCTACCTCATATGAGTAGTATGAGGAACCAAGGATCGAACTTCCGAATTCAAGCTTTGAGGATACTTATTCAACTCACTTTGACGAACCATCAACTATCTCACCCATAGCCGAAAAGATAATAGAACACCTTAAAACTATCGAACGCTATATAAAAGAAGCCCGCGCAAGGGAAGAGGAATCCCGCGCAAGGGAAGAATTAACATGTAATAAAGAAGAGATAGTTGAAGAGGTAAAAATGGAAGAACAGGTAAGTGAACCGACACATGAGTTAAACAACGAAAAAGGTGAGTCCGATAACATTAAAATTTAACAAGTGTCTAATTTTCAAGAAATTAATCTTTTATCACCTTCTTTCGAAAATCATTGTTTAGTACCCACTCATGCTAAGTTTTTGAAAGAGTTAAACACTAACACGAAATTGACGAAATGGTAAGCATTAAGTTGACAAACGATTAAACTACGCTAATAAAAGATGATCCATTTGAAATTAACATTACACCGGTTCCATGTTTTTTTCAAAATTCCTTTATTAGTAATATTACAATTGATAAAGATCTTTGTGTTAATATAATGCCCAACTACATTTTCGAAAAAATAAGTATTGGTGATGTTTCTCCACTTCAAATACCCATTTTTCTATCTAATCGGAAAAAAATAAAATCAATGGGGGTAGTTGAAGATGTGTTAGTCCAAACAAATCAAATGGTAATCTCAACCGACTTCGTCTTCCTTGATGACGCTCCGCTAGTGTTGGGATGACCTTTTGTAAAAACCCACGAAGCTTTGAAAATCGGAAGCATAACAATCTACCCATTCAATTAGGGTCATTCAAAAGAAGTGTCGATCTTGAGCGTTCAATGAAATATCCATTGGGCAATAATGACCCCCTAATTGAAGATGAAGATGAGCCACCTGATACAAGAGAAGAAATCGACCACTTTGTTGAAGAAGAGGTCGCCATTGAACAAACTTTTTTGGTTCTTGATCAAAATGAGCAAACAAATAAGGAGTATCCTAAAGACCCACCACTCGAGCTCAAAGAACTCCCAAAAGATTTGGAATATGTTTTTCTCGACAAAGATGGTAAGTTACCTGTAATTATTTCGTCAAAATTAACTAGTGTAGAAAAAGAAAAATTAATCACACATTTGAAAAAGCACAAAAACGCGATCGCTTGGAAGCTTGTAGATATTAAAGGAATAAGTCCTTCCATGTGCACGCACAAAATTTTAATGAATGATGACTACAAATCGGTAATACAGCCACAACGTAGAGTAAATCCAAACGTTCAAGAAGTGGTTAGAAACGAAGTCATCAAATTACTTGACGCCGTACTCATTTACCCAATTTCCGATAGTCCTTGGGTAAGTCCCATTCAAGTAGTTCCTAAGAAAGGAGGTATGACGGTGGTCATTAATGAGAAAAATGAATTAATACCAACAAGAACCGTCACAGGATGGAGAGTATGTATAGATTATAGTCGATTAAATGAGGAAACAAAGAAAGATCACTTTCCTTTAACTTTTATTGATCAAATGTTAGAAAAATTATCCGGTCACAAATTTTATTGATTCTTAGATGGTTTTTCAGGTTACTTTCAAATATCGATAGCACCCGAAGACCAAGAAAAGACAACATTCACATGTCCCTACGAAACTTTTGCTTATCGACGCATGCCTTTTGGTCTATGTAATGCCCCCGCAACTTTTCAACGTTGCATGGTGGCCATCTTCCATGATATGATAGAAAAGACAATGGAAGTCTTCATGGACGACTTTTCTGTCTTTGGAGATTCATACGACCAATGCCTCGATAACCTTGAACGAATGCTATCCCGATGTGAGGAAACTAACCTCGCCCTTAATTGGGAAAAATGACATTTCATGGTAACGGAGGGAATAGTACTCGGTCATAAAATCTCAAGCGAAGTAATGGAGGTTGATCGAGCTAAAATAGACACTTTCTCAATTACCACCCCATCCTCTGTTAGAGCCATCAGAAGTTTCCTAGGGCATGCCAGATTTTATAGACGATTTATCAAAGACATTTCAAAAATATCAAGGCCTCTAACAAAATTACTTGAAAAAGATGCTCCTTTCATCTTTGACAAGGATGGTAATCAAGCATTTCTAAACTAAAAGAAATTCTAGTCAATGCACCTATCATGATAGCGCCTGATTGGAAATTACCTTTCGAAATCATGTGTGAAGCAAGTGACTTTGCAGTTGGAGCCGTCTTGTGACAAAGAAAAGATAAGCATTTTCACCCAATATATTACGCTAGTAAAACACTTAACGATGCACAAGAAAATTACACAACGGAAAAAGAAATACTAGCTGTAGTATTTGCTTTTGATAAATTTCTTTCTTATCTTGTTCTTTCTAAAACGATAGTTTATACAGACTATGCAGCCATTCGATATCTCTTTAAGAAACAGGATGCTAAACCATGTTTTATCAGATGGATTCTACTCCTCCAAGAATTCGACATTGAAATAAAAGACAAAAGAGGAGCAGAAAACACCGCTACAGATCATCTTTCCCGCTTGGAAGATCCAGCTTTGGAGGTAACTAGGGATGAGCTAATTAATGAAAAATTCCCAACAGAGTCCCTAGAAATGGTGGAATACCGAGAAGACCCATGATACGCCGACTATGCTAACTACTTAGCTAACAGAATAGTCGCAAAAGGATGGCCACATCATCAAATAAAAAAATTATTTGCCGATGTAAAGCGTTATTTTTGGGAAGATCCTTATCTTTTCCAAATGTGTTCCGACCAACTTATCTGCCGATGCGTACATGGTAGTGAAGCAAGAAGAATTCTCCGCCATTGTCATGAAGGTCCATACGGAGGACATCATGGTGCCGCTAGTACCGCACGAAAGGTATTTGATTCGGGATTTTATTGGCCAACCATTTACAAAGACGCCCAAAATCTTATCAAAACATGTGATGCATGCCAACGATCAGGTAATATTTCTTCCAAAAATGAAATGCCACAAAATGGCATTCTTGTTTGTAAAATTTTTGATATGTGGGGACTCGACTTTATGGGACCTTTCCCACCATCAAAAGGAAACAAATATATACTTGTGGCAGTGGATTACTTGTCAAAATGGGCCGAAGCTGAAGCTCTTCCAAAAAATGATGGAAGAGTTGTGGTAAGATTCCTGAAACGATTATTTTCTCGTTTCGGAACTCCAAAAGCATTAATAAGTGATAGGGGTACCCATTTTTGTAACCATCAACTTGAAATTTTTTTAACAAGGTATGGGGTCTATCACCTGATCTCAACAGCATATCACCCTCAAACAAACGGACAAGCCGAAGTGACTAATCGAGGTTTAAAAAGTATACTTGAAAAAACCGTAGGATTAAATAAAAAGGAATGGGCCGATAAATTAGACGATGCTTTATGGGCTTTTCGAACTGCATATAAAACAACAATAAGTACCACCCCATGTAAGCTTGTCTATGGAAAAAGTTATCATTTGCTGGTAGAGATAGCACACAAAGCCTACTAGGCAATTAAAAACGTAAACTTAGACATAGAAATTGCCGGTAATAATCGATTTTGTCAATTAAATGAATTAGACGAATTAAGAAATCACGCATACTCTAACTCCGAAATTTATAAGGATATAATGAAAAATTTGCATGATAAACACATTAAACCAAATGAATTTCGGGTAGGAGAACAGCTTCTATTGTTTAATTCACGACTTCGATTATTTCCCGGTAAATTAAAGTCTAGGTGGACGGGTCCTTTTTCTATCACCCATATTTTTCCACACGGTGCAATTGAAATTAAATCTCGGAATAGAATTTCATTCAAAGTCAATGGCCAAAGGCTAAAGCTTTATCAAGGATTCATTGAGGATGAAGAGGAAGAGATCTCGCTACAAACAGTCGACGAATAAATGAAGGTTTGTGCATCAACATCATATCTTGTAAGTAGCGAACGCTGGAAAAGCTTCTAAATCGGTAAGATTTCTAAAAGCAAGTTCCGGGAAACAGGTCACTCACACGTGCACTAAAATAAATAAATAAATAATTTGTACCCGCCCACGGGGCCGTGCCCAGCTGGACACGGCGCCGTGGTCGGCTAACTGACGGGGATAAAACCTCGTTATCCTTCATTTCTTCACTTCAACACGACCCGTTTCCCCAAAAACTCTCTGGTTCCATTGCAATTTTCTGCAGATTTTCACGTTCTTCCACCGTTCAACAACGTCAAGGTATGATTCTATCATCATAGTTAGTTAGATTAATCATTTGCATGTAGTTTAACACCAAAAATTTGTGGGAAAATCTAGGGTTCTTCAACTTGAACCAAATCAAACCTCAAATTTTTGCTTAGATCTGTTAGTTGTAGTATAGTTGCATGTTATAGGAAGTAAATCAACTTGAATTGTTTGTAGATTTGCCCGATTTCAAACAAAAACCTCAAACCCATGTTTTTTAACCGAAAAAAATGAAATTGAAGGGGTAAAAGGTTTGTTTTTGGAAAAACAGCACTTGGGGTTTCATTTTCAGGGAAAACCGCCCCTCCTCAACCAAAAATTTTCAAGTTTTCGGAACCGGGTCGAAAAATGGAATTTTTGGGAAACAGACGCCTGAGCACGAGCGAGCACGGGGGCGTATCAAGCAATTTTCCATCGAACATGGGGCGTGGCCAGTGGCCACGGGGCCGTGTTCAGCTTGTTGTCTTCAGTTTTCTTCGAAAATTTATTGTTTCGTGCTAATTGTTTTGTGTTTTCTTTCAGATGGCCAAGAAATTCACATGCTTCAACCAGAATGAATGGGTTGCTCAAGCCCGATTTGAAGTTCTTCAGACAAGGCCCGAGGAAAACCCACGACAAGTATGCCTAGAAACCCAGGAAGTAGTAGGGCAGATTGACCACTTCAACAACCTAGTCACTAGTCCATCCTCCAAAGAGGATGGATCCACCCTGTAAGCAGTAAGGCAGATTGACCGCTTCAACACAAGTATGCCTTTGCACGAAGTTCTTGTAAAGGCGGTAGATCCACCCTAGAAGCAGTAGGGCAGATTGACCGCTTCACCACAAGTATGCATTTGAAATCGAATCATCCCGTCACCTGCTTCGTTGATGATTCCTATTGAGCGGCATATGCCAAGATCCTTCCGTAAAGGCCCATGGTCGGGCAAGGTGGATCTCGTCATATGCCGCTCAATAGGAATCATCAACGAAGCGGGTGACGGGACGATTCGATTTCAAACGGTTCAGGGACATGTTTGGAACCCACAGGAGGCTCTCGTCCTTCACGCCCCACAAATTCGTCCTCCTCCTCAGTATCAGTATCATGGCCATGCGGGCCAATCATCCTCTCAAGGGGGTGGTTTTCCTAATTTTCAAAGCTTACATGATCTCTTGCAGGAAAACCTTTTGTGCACCCGCAACACCTACAACATGGCCAGCAACACCTACACCCGGGTCGGAGCAATAGAGAGGAACATCTCTGACATGCAAGATGACATCAGCAACATCCGGGAGTACATGGCGAATCAAGGAGGAGATGATGAGGATGAAGACGTGGATTGAGGCGGAAGGCGTCGAAGGTAATATGACACGGTTGCAGCTTTAACAAGTTAACCCCTTGCTCTAAAAAACAATTATCTGGCCTGCGTGCCAAAGTTGAACAATTTACTTTCCGTTAACACTTTTACTTTTCTGCATTTTCTTTTTTTTTTTTTAGTTTGTGATGAGGATGATAACTTATGGTAAGGTAGGATGTTTGTTATTTGTGTGGTGTGGTATTTTTAAGCAAAACAGGTACCTAGGAAGCTTGGAGGCACTAAATATTAGTGCTACACAAGCCCGGAAACCCAACCCGAAAGCCAAAAACCTGTTTGATTTAATTGCAGACTGTCACCACGGGGTAGTGCCCAGCCAGCATGCCCCGTGTCCATCACCCTGTACCTGCTGTTTGTCTGTAATCTGCCCGCCACGTGGCCGTGTCCACCAGGCACGCCCCCATGGTCACCTTCTGTAAGTTTTCATTACTGGCACTCTGACCATGGGGTCGTGCTCACCCAGCACGAGGTCGTGGCCAGATGCCTAGTAACACCAAAACCTTGTTTTTAACACCTTTTTACGCATCCAGTCAACCTAAAAACTTATTTTTGGGACACATTGAGGACAATGTGTAATTTAAGTGGGGGGGATGCTAAAACCTTGAATTTTGCAAGTCCTAATAACAAGCCTTACACAAAACTCTATTGAAACCACTAATCACCCCAATTTTTTTCAAAAACTTTTCGGTTTTTTTTTTTATTTTGTCTTGGTTTAATTTGGGAATAATAAGTTCTAAAAAGGTTATATTTTTACAAATTTACAACCGATAGCGTCGTGATAAAAAGAACCAACATAAGAAAATTATGAAACGGCATGACAAATCTAGTTAAAATTTGATTATATATACTTGATCACATTATAAACCCATTCCTACAAAAAGTAAGTTTTGAGCCTTTATTGAGCATACAAGCATACATCTTTAAATTAAATGCTCATCTTTCGTTTCTTGTGTGAATAGCCGCTTGGTTCTTACGACTCTAGAACTTGCCACGACAATACATTCCCGGTCCTTACCAACTTAAACCCAAGTAAGTAAATGATAGAGGCATTAGGACTAACTCATTTTTTTCTTTTCAACACCATTATCTTTCATTTTCTTTTTCACCTACCCAAAATCCCCCTAGTTAACCCCTTTGAGCCTAAACATTTTAGTTTCTAAACCCACAAAACAAACACCCTTTACCCACCAAAACCTTTTTCTTTTAAACCCTTTATTTTAGTAAAAAGCTCGGTTTTCTCGTGACGCTCTTTATCAAGAAAAAAATGATGAAGTCTAGCAATAAACAAACAAGTTCCCCAAAGAAACTTTGTTTGAAAATGCTTAGTTTGAATAAAAGTCACAAAAACAAAAAAGTTTTACGACGACCGACGCTTTTTTACGATTTTAGCCCTTTTTACTAACCGCTAACCCAAAACCACCTACTTTAACCCAAGCCTAACCCTTCCCCAAAGTCCTCTTGATATTTACAAAGGTTTATAGTTAAAAAGGAGGAGGATTGATTGCTTGGCAAGCATATGGTAGAAGTAAGTTCCATGCCGGTCTCGAGTGTGTCACAAAAATACATCTTCGGCCGAGTGTTGAGTGATCTCCCGTGAGGTATGTGAACTTGTATATAAATGGAATTTTAAAGAGGCATGTTATGCCCAAATAAGTAATTTCTCTTATGAAACGTTCTAAATAAATCATAACGAATAGGATTGTAAATAATATAAAAATAAAACCCAATAAAGATCTTGGATTCCCGACACTCAAGACGAGCCTAAAACTTCTCTTCTACCCATTCCATTTGGGTGTGTAAGCCACATAATAAAGAGTTTTGCTTGAGGAAAAGAAAAGATTCAAGTGTGGGGGTATTTGATGTGTGTAAAATGCAACATATAAATTACATCAAATGAGGCATAAAACTAACCCCTTATTAGTACTAATGCTGGAAAAAGTGTGCTTTTGTCTTCCTTTTGTATTTTCAGGACCAAATGAGTTTAAATGAACAAAAGGAACAAATATGCCGCAAAAACTAACATAAATACAAAGAAAAGGAATAAATGTGGCATGCCCGACCCCTCGACAGCATCTTCCCAAGCAAAAACAAGAAACAGAAGGCTGACCACGGCCCTGTGCCCAGCGGACACGGGGGCGTGGCCAGGTGTCTGCAGAAAATAAAAAAGTTGTAGAAGCTTCTATTCCCAGCACGGGGCGTGCTCAACGCTAAGATTCACATAATCTTGCAAATCTTGATAGTACAAATACCACGGGGCCGTGCCCAGCGAACACTGGGACGTGTGGAGCCTAATGCAGACAATCGCAATTAATGAAGAAAGAGAAGGATGATGGCAACGGGGCCGTGTCCAGCGGACATGGGGCCTTGTCCGGGATTCTGTTTAGCCTATAAATAGGGGTGCTTGTCTCACTTCAAAGGCATCCCTTGGCAAACCACCTCTCTCCCACTTCAACACCACTCCACCACCACTACAACACTGACATCCACCACCATCATCCATCATCCACCTTAGAGTGTGTGTAGTAGTCTCGGGATCCAAGATTGATAGTAAGAGTTCTTCTCAATCAAAGGCCATGTTTGGCTAAGTCTCTAACATCACTTGGTGAAGACAAGCATTTAATATAATACTTTTGATTTTTAATCTTTTCGCACTTTTTATTTGGTTTTGTATTAATGACTTTAATAACTAGTTTCTTATGTTGAAGGTGAAACTTCTTTATCATTTGTCCGTGGTGTCTTGGCATTACTTTACTGTCTATATAAAGTAAAATATTTTCACCATTCATATCTCTACGGTCTATATAGAGATATGTTGGCTACCTGGTCGGGGGTTAAGGGAATGGTTTAGTATGGTTCTTGCCTTGTTCAGTGTATAGATCTTGCAAGGACCAAGGTCAAGCTTACTATGACCTCCTTCAATACCCACTGGCATTGGATGGCGGGGGTGCGAATGGCTTGATCCCCTCATATGTAAACTACTATTAATACATTAACCCGGCTACTTGGGATTGTATCCCTGCTGACTCAAACCACTTAGCCGAGGGTAACGTCGCCTTCAAAAGAGGGGCCTACCACTTTACACATTAATAACTTAATTAATTATCTTTCAATATTCCAACCCTTTGGGATTGTATCCTTGCTGACTTAAACCACTGGGTTGAGGGTAACGTCACCTTCAAAAGAGGGGCCTACTACTATAACTAAGATAATCTCTTAAAAAGTGCAAAAGTGCGGAAATCATCAAAGGTTACATTAAAGGCGAGTCTGATCCAAGTGATTCATCTTGTCTATCTATTTTTATTTTATTTTTATTTTCAGCATTTTCGTTTTATTTTTCATGTTTAAAACCTTTTCTAAGAATTTTGATTTGATTAGACGTTGAGGATAAACCGGTACTAAAAGCTCTTGTGTCCTTGGACGACCTCGGTATCTTACCAATGCTATACTACTGTCACACCCCGACCACGTAAAACAACAAATCCTGGCGGAAACGTTGGGGAGTGTTGTAACAGAATCATTGTTTCATAACACATGGATTGAAGTTTTGTTTTATTGAATTAAATGTATTACATTACATTGAAATTAGAAACAAAACATGAACAAATAAACTTTCATTGTTATTAAGTCACTAAGGCATCGTCCGTTCCTATGTAAGTATGCATCAATATCATTATCAAACATCACCAACTATGGTACCTGAAACACATATGAAAATACGTCAGCATAAAAATGTCGGCGAGTACATTGGTTTTATGTGAGTGTCAGATCCATGGCTAGTTTACATGTTGCAATACTTAATTAAAAACTTGGTTTTGAAAAGTATAGTATTGCGACATATTTAACCAACTCAAATCAAGTTGGTTATACTTTATAAAATCTCATAACCATGATTCTTAACCCAAAACATTTATTTAAGTAAACCCAAATTGTAAATCGTTTTTGAAATAAAACTCGAATGTTTTATATTGTTAGAAAAACCTTGTATTATAACTTTGTTTTGATAACCTTTGCCCAAGTGATCTAGATAACGCAACAATTTATAAGGTGTTAAAAGCACTTATATATAGGAAGTACCAGCAACGTATCCACCATGCTTTTAGCACATTACACCGCCACGTTACCTAATCACTTCCCTAACCCAATGGTTCAAACGGTTACAAACAGTTCACATAAATCAAACGGTTACAAACGGTTCACATAATCAATCAGATTCAAACGGCTCACATAAATCAAAAGATTCAAACGGTTCACATAGACCAAACTATTTCAACGGTTCAAAACAATTCAAAATGTAAAACAATGTGTCCATATGCTGGATGAACATATGAAACAAAATTTAACATGAAAATCAATATGCAAGCATGCTAAGAGAACACACATAGCAAAACATAGTGAAATCATGTACTATATACGTACTAATGAACATAGCAACTATATATTATAAAAGCATGAAAAACATGAAAGTAACAAGTAGGCACATGTGTTCCACCCCAAAAAAGTTTAAAAACAGTAAAATAGGGGTCTATGTACTCACTTGAGGATGCTTAGAAGTCTTGAATAACAACCAAGCAAGCTAGAGGGATCACGAAAATCAAACGGCACCTAATATAGGTAACTATGTTAATAAACCGGACCTAAATCGGAGGATTGGATAAAATGAGGTTTCATAAACCAAATGAGTGTAGGGACTCATGTAATATGGTTTAAAAAAGCCTACATTCTAAAACGAAACCAAACCTAAGTGCTTACGACCCATTACGACTTGTTAAGGTAGCTTACGCCACTTTAACGCGTCGTTCACGTAAAACCTGTTCGGACCGCCTAACTAGTCCTATGGCAAGTATTATATGCCTTAACATGTCTAATAATGTTGCCTAATAAGTTTAGATGCCAAAATTTATGTTTCATGCGCTTAAAATGAATTTATGCGTAAAAAGGGCATTTTGGTCATTTTCCTAAGGCATATAAATTACCTATCATACAACTAACTAAACGAAGTGACCATAAAGTATAACCTCAGAAGATTATTCCCTATACAACTATGGTCACAATAAATGCTTGGTCGAATCCTAATGATCGACCAAACGGGTCGGGTTCGAAAATCTAAGCGGTTGTTTAGACCGTTTATCTTACGACCCTATATAAGCACTAAATCTAAAGTGACGAGCTAAACATGTTAAAACATGTTTAACGAAGTTAGAAAACAAGTTTGATATCAAGACAAAGGGTCTTGATACCCAAGAATAGTTTGGTTGCAAAATACGCAAGAATACGCATTTTGAACAAAACTATGACTCGTCACTACACCTAATTAACGTGGTAATCAGTAGGTATAGTCACAAGAGACTATAACCATCGTGATTACGCTCACGTTACGAAGTTCAAACAAACTTTGTGTTGACCATAGACTGGTCAAAGAAGAAAGTCAAACATTGTTTGGCTTTTACGCTTAAAACGCATAAAAACACGAAAGAATACTTACAAAGGGTCCAAGCTAGAAGAACTTGATCTAAATACTCAGGTATGAAGCATAAAGCTTCAACTTAGAGCATAAAAATAGATCAAGGTGTGAGGAAAATGGAATGAGAGCTTGGGTATTTGTAGATTTCGGAGAATCGTTAGGATCGTTTCTCGCAAATCGTGCTTTGATCTTGACCTTACAAGTGGGCACATGGTTTTCAAAACCATGGGAATACTTAAAACCATCAAATTCCAGCCCATAGAGTGCAAAACCTTGGGTTAAAACCATCAAAACCTCAAAAATGGACCAAGTTCAATGTATCTGCCTGAAATTTCAAAAATGGTCCCTGCACTTGTAAAACTTGATTTTTGGCACTTTTAAGCCCTGTTAACCCCATTTAAAGGCTCTAAAATAAAGTAAAAGTATAGGGAACTTTAAATGTGCTCAAAAATATCTCGGATGTCGGTTCGTTTGGTCGTACGGTTGCGTTGTTCGGTTAATTACGACGGAAATCGTAACGAACGCAATAACGATCCAAATTACGCGACGAATGGAATTTTATCATGCCAATCACTAAAATAAAATATTTTAATGAGTACATAAATTTTTGGATGTCCGGATATATTCAGAAAGTAAGATATGCGCGAAAATTCAAACTTATGCACTTTTTGACGCTTTTAGTCCCTATTCATCAATAAAGTTTACTTTTAGCATACTGAACCCTTCAAAGCCTATTTCTAAACTATGTAAAGGATATTTAGGGCATATTTAACTTATGATCAAGTTCCGGAATGTTCGTTACAGTACGAATCGGCATACTTTCGCAGAATGTCGAAATTAGTCCTCTTAAGCGAATAAACTTGATTTCGGCATACCAAACCCTCCAAAACTTATTTCTAAGTTATGTAAAGGTTATTTAAGGTATGTTAAGCCTATGTCACTGTTCCAGAGTGTTTATTGCATTAAGCTGGTTATATTTACATGTCAGTTCGCTTATAACCTTCCAGAAAGCGATTTAAATCTTGAAATCGAACATGAATTGATATGTTCACATGATACACTTATTTATACAAATCCCAAGCATGAAACAAAATATTTCACTGATTTGGTATTTGTTTGATGCTCCCATAGGCACAGGTGTCACAGTCTCCCTTACTTTAGGAAATTCCGTCCCGAAATTTATTCGTAGGAGTCTGTCTGTGACTTTGTGTTAAATAACCACAGAAGATATACAAGCCATAATACTGTCATTTCCTCAACGGAAATTCTTCAGAAACGAAAATGAACGGATGGAGTCATTTTAAACGGGTGCTTCCTTAGGAATGGAAATGATGGAATAAACAAAAGGATATTCATTTTCCTCAACGGACATTCTTCAGAAATGAAAATGAACGGACGGAGTCATTTTCAACGGGTATTCTTCAAAAATGGAAATGAATAGAATAACAAAAGGATATTCATTTCCTCAACGGACATTCTTCAGAAACGAAAATGAACGGACGCAGTCATTTTCGTCGGGTGCTTCATCAGAAATGGAAATGAATAGAATAACAAAAGGGTATTCATTTCCTCAACGGACATTCTTCAGAAATGAAAATGAACGGACGGAGTCATTTTCGACGATTGCTTCATCAGAAATTGAAATGAATAGAGTTAACTCAAAAGGATATTCATTTCCCTCAACGGACATTCTTCAGAAATGAAAATGAACGGACCGAGTCATTTTCAACAGGTGCTTCATCAGAAATGGGAATGAATAGAATTAACTCTAGACACATGACAAAACTTGTTGTGGTTTATGTGCACTGAATTCAATAATTATGTATGCATCCATAATTACGTAATTCCTTGCATAGTCCGCACAATGTATTTCATAATGTGAAAGGGATAGAATTTGAACAAGCTTGAGACAACTTTGATTGGGTCAACACATAAACACATAAGCACATAATTAATTTGTTATTATTTTGTTAACTTTACGCTGATTTGAACATGGGTATTCAAGGTATACCAGGAACCCAGTCGATGGACTTCAACATCCTCAAGAATCTATCTGAAAAGATAGGATGATCTTCCAAAAATTCGATTTTTGATTACAAGGAATCATAACATTCGAATTAATGTACACAACAATTAAGGACTTACGGAAATACCCTTAGGTACCCTATTAAGGATTTATAGTGGTATTTTGGGTATACGTCCAAAGTTGTAACTTGCGCCTTGTACTTCGTTTTCCTTGGAAGAAATGGGTACTTAGGATTTTCGTGGAAACGCAAGAGATCATAAAATGGAAGAGTTTTGGGAGTAGTCTGTTCTTCAAGGAATACGATTCCTTGATTGTCGGTATTGTAGGGGATATGTTGTTTATACATGCAACAACATGAATACATTACAATGTAAATCAAAGATTTATTTGTAAACAACATCAACAACTGTTTCATAAACCTTGACAACAAAAGAAAATAATACATAAAGCTTGATTATTTCTAAATAGTGTTGTCTTCCAATCGGTCAGATGCTCATCCCTGCGCTGGATTTGCATTAGCAAGCTTTGGGCAATTCCTTCGAAAATGGCCCATCTCGCCACAGTTGAAGCAAGAACCTGGTAGAAAATGTGCTTGAGCAGGATTGTTGCCAGCTTGATTTGGTGCAGCTGCAGCTGGGCAAATTCTTGCTGTATGGCCTATAAGTCCTCAAGTTTGACATTTGCGGCACTTTACATTGGCATGATGGTGAAGGCTACATTGGTTGCACAACGGTTCAGTTCCGTTGTATGGCTTCCTAGCAGGGGGTTGAACTGGTTGGTTGGGGATGGCTTGATCATTGTGAGCAACCACGGTGAAGTTCTGAGAAGCCTTTTGCTTCTTTGACTTCTTGGGGGATCCAGTTTGTTCATCCTTCAGTTTTGATTCCTCGATCGTTTTCTTGTTACCTTTTCGAAAAAGTTTACCTTTCCTGATCTGAGATTCAGTCAAGGTAGCGGATAGCTCAATGGCCTGTCTAACTGTAGTGGGGTTGCTACCAGTCACAATGTCCTATACTGAGTCAGGGAGGCCATCAATGTATTTTTCGATTGCCTTATCCAAAGGCATGACCATGTTCGGGCATAACAGACTTAACTCCTCATAACGGTTCGTGTAGGCTCGATGCTCATCACTATCTTGCTTAAGATTGTCGAATTCCCTTTCCAATGCTCTAATCTCATGACGAGGACAGAATTCCCTCATCATTAGAGCTCGAAGCTCTTCCCATGTTTGAGCCAGAGCCACGTCGGCACCCCTGTCCCTCGTCACACCATTCCACCATGTTAAGGCTCGTTTCTCAAAAACACTAGATGCGAACTCTACCTTTCGCTCGTTTAGACATTGAACATGTCTGAAGGTGCTCTCTAGACTCTCGAACCATTGCAGAAGTGCAGTCGCTCCTTGAGACCCAGAAAATTTTGATGGCTGGGCAGAGTTGAATGTCTTGAAGTTGCATGGAGCATTATTGTTGTTGAGGGCTAGGTTACATTGAGCAATGATGTTTGGGATTGCAGCAGCCATTTGCTGCGTAATGATAGTTGCCAGCTCTTCATTGGGTACCTAATTGTTGCGTCGTGGAGGCATTCTAAAATGGGAAACAAGAGAGAAAACAAATGAAATGGCATTGGGTAAGGATATTACAATTACCGACCAAAGAGGCATGGGTGATGGTCATTTGTTCGAACCACAAAGCAAACAAAAGGCTGAATCAAAGTAAATAGGTCCTCATAATGTATCGTGAAGACATGCTCGCCTATAAGTGGACACTCACCCCAAGAGTTCCCAGGTAAGAGTGACTGGTCCGATACTACGGATTTGTACGAACACTCTAGCCTTAGACAAAAAATTTAGGGTACAGGCACCCACCCTTCCAGTTTGCACGTGTTCACATTATTTAGACCCAAACTTTGAAGAGATTTTGAAAACTTTAAAGGTTCAAAACCTTATAATAAATCATCCTAGAACAGATGACTAGTTTTCAATGTGGATTCGAAATTTATGTTCTCATTGTGGTTGTTGCCTAAAGATAGGCAACGGTATTGTTTTATGACTAAACGCAAGTAAACTCGCGTTAGGGTCCTAGGAAGGTTATAGTCTAGGTCAAAGCATTACTAATAACCTAATTCCCTATAACCATGAGCTCTGATACCAACTTTTCTGTCACACCCCGACCACGTAAAACAACTAATCGTGGCGGAAACGTCGGGGAGTGTTATAACAGAATCATTGTTTCATAACACATGGATTGAAGTTTTGATTTATTGAATTAAATGTATTACATTACATTGAAATTAGAAAAAAAACATAAACAAATAGACTTTCATTGTTATTATGTCACTAAGGCCTCGTTCGTTCCTATGTGAGTATGCATCAATATCATCATCAAACATCACCAACTATGGTACCTGAAACACATGTGAAAATACGTCAGCATAAAAATGTCGGCGAGTACATAAGTTTTATGTGAGTGTCAGATCCATGGCTAGTTTACATGTTGCAATACTTAATTAAAAACTTGTTTTTGAAAAGTATAGTATTGCGACATATTTAACCAACTCAAATCAAGTTGGTTATACTTTATAAAATCTCATTACCATGATTCTTAACCCAAAACATTTATTTAAGTAAACCCAAATTGTAAATCGTTTTTGAAATAAAACTCGAATGTTTTATATTGTTAGAAAAACCTTGTAATATAACTTTGTTTTGATAACCTTTGCCCAAGTGATCTAGATAACACAACGATTTATAATGTGTTAAAAGCACTTATATATAGGAAGTACCAGCGGCGTATCCACCATGCTTTTAACACATTACACCGCCCCGTTACCTAATCACTTCCCTAACCCAATGGTTCAAACGGTTACAAACGGTTCACATAAATCAAACGGTTACAAACGGTTCACATAATCAATCAGATTCAAACGGTTCACATAAATCAACAGATTCAAACGGTTCACATAGACCAAACAATTTCAACGGTTCAAAACAATTCAAAATGTAAAACAATGTGTCCATATGCTGGATGAACATATGCAACAAAATTTAATATGAAAATCAATGTGCTAGCATGCTAAGAGAACACACATAGCAAAACATAATGAAATCATGTACTATATACGTACTAATGAACATAGCAAGTATATATTATAAAAGCATGAAAACATGAAAGTAACAAGTAGGCACATGTGTTCCACCCCAAAATAGTTTAAAAACAATAAAAAAGGGGTCTATGTACTCACTTGAGGATGCTTAGAAGTCTTGAATAACAACTAAGCAAGCTGGAGGGATCACGGAAATCAAACGGCACCTAATATAGGTAACTATGTTAATAAACCGGACCTAAAGCAGAGGATTGGATAAAATGAGGTTTTGTAAACCAAATGAGTGTAGGGACTCATGTAATATGGTTTAACAAAGACTACATTCTAAAACGAAACCTAACCTAAGTGCTTACGACTCATTAAGGTAGCTTACGCCACTTTAACGCGTCGTTCGCGTAAAACGCGTTTGGACCGCCTAACAAGTCCTATGACAAGTATTATATGTCTTAAAATTTCTAATAATGTTGCCTAATCAGTTTAGATGCCAAAATTGTGACAACCCTCACCAAAACAGGTATCCGTACGACTTAATTAATATTTAATTACTGCTTAATTACTGTGCTTGCTTACATCTGTGTATAAACTGCTTACTGATTTCTGTTACATACATACTCATGCATCACATTTAAGCTGTCACTCTATCATTTACATATAAACATCAGTGACAACCTTGATGCACGAAAGCGCAGTGAGCACACTATACGGGTTACCCATTAAACATGCTGACATAACCAGCATCAGGCAAACACTGCCTCTAAGGCTAGTATGAGCCGGGAATAGATTGCTACACTGGTAGTGAGTGTAGGGCGGTGAGGATTGTAGAACTGCGTCACTAGGTGAGATTTATAGTGACCGGGTGTGCCTAAAACGTACTTTAAATACAAAATTCTGCGCTTTATTATAAAACTCAGCATTTTAAATTACTAATACAGTGCAAAAACATTTCAGAACGGTCCCGTATATTTTCCTAAGTACCGGGAATAATTTATGTTGCAAAATATATACATAAAGGACTTTTTCGGCATAATTAAACATTTTAACGGGACAGTACCTGACCGGATAACCGGACATTATCTGAGACACTAAATTTTTGTCGGACACTTTGTTTTACTAGTTATGGCTAGTCATGATCCCCGTATGCCATAACACCCGCCAAAAATAAACCAACTAACATATATCACATTACTTACACTTAGCCACTTTAGTCACAATATTTACATAATACCCCCCCCAACGAATTTAAGTCCCAAGTGGGACCCCACATGTCATATTACCATACTTCCAATCTTCTAGCTTGATTCAATTCTCTTATATTAATTGTTGTTGCTTGTCTATCTATCCAAAATATTGAGAATAAAGATATAAGTAAGGTCCCTTATATTGAATATCACTTCACAAGATTGTACACCCCATTTTCACTCTCTCCTCTCTCTTGATCGGCTGCCCACAACCGAGCACCCCATCACCACCCTAAACATCATCCTCTTCTTCATTATTTTGTCCATTCAAAGCCTAGACATCATCCATGGAAGGTGCAACTTGAAGGGATTTCAAGGGAGCATTGTTCTTGCTTGGTTCTACATCTTTTCCTCATCATTTTTACACAAGATTCTTCCCTAGCTAGAGGCTAGTAGTAAGTTTCTTCATACTTGATCTCATCTTGTTCGAAATATTGACATATCGCATGAAGTATTGTTGTTTAAATCACTAAATTACAAGAATATTAGAAAATTTTGAAACATAAGTTATGTACATAAAATCTACATAAAAGTTACTTGTGTATGATTTATGAAGTGGAATCTTGTCGGTTTAAGGGTTGGATAGCACATACTTGATATTTAAAAGTTGTTTTCTTGTTTAACCCGCTAATCGGACACTTATAACACGATTTAATAACATCTAAATCACAAAACAGCATGCTGATGTACTTTTCCAGCCGCCTTCAACAGGCTGTAAACGGACTTTAAAAACTCGAAAAACGGAATTTCAAAAGCCTAAATCGTGTCATTTTGAAAAACGAAGAAAATGGCGCTGGAATCGTATTTTTCTGATGTCGGTTACTATTTTAAAAATCTGTTTTCGTGACAACAGCTAAGGCTGTTTGTTACTGCAGTAAAATGGGTCTTACGTTTTCAGTCACAACTTAAAACCTGAACCGAACCAGCCCCTGAAACTTTTATCAAAGATAGTCACGGATGTATTTGTGACCCTCGAACTGGATTTTCGACAAACGGACTTACGAGGAATTTTTGGCGAATTATTCCGTAAACTGTGATCAGAATGTAACAAATCTGATCACAGTTCGGTAAACGATTTTCTATAATTTTTTGGTAATAAACTAGACCCCGAAATTTTTACACAATAATTTGTGGGTCGTTTATGACGTTCCACAAAAATTTGGGAATTTTTGGAATAAGCTAAGTATTTTATTTAACCATCCGAAAACAGTCCAGTTTTCACATATTTAAACTGAAACGACAAAGGTAGTGTTTAGCGTGTTAAAACGTAATGGTTGATTGTTGATGATCATGGGTTGATTTCAAAAAGAAAATGATGTGCGTATTAGCACGGACACTCCCGTTTTTAGGGGAAGTTCTGGCGAATTTTTCTAAAAATATCTAGACTTAGAAAAATTATTTTTTCTAACGTGTATGTGAAACTTTATATCTCATAATTAAACCTCGCCATGAGTTTTGACACAAAACTTTAAAATGTTGGAAATGAGACTTGAAAATGTATCTTGTCAATACTTAAAGTCACCACATACATAATACTTGTACGAATACCCCATCCTTGGGAAGGAATCTATTTATACGTTAACCAAGAAATTAAACACGAAATAGTTGTCTAACTATTTCCCCTAGAACGTCAAAACTCTAAGCTAAGGCACGGCCGTTCGTCTAATAGATATTAGCTCGTTGTAGGTTGTCGTGCTGCAGACCGAGTTTGATTTGCTGTTATTCGAGGACGCATTACTGTGAGTTCATGTCCCCCTTTTCTCTTAACTGTTTTCAGTTTTCTAAACTGCGGGGGTGAAATACATGTTACTATGATACGAGTACTTTTTACATGGTATGGTTAGCATAAGGAGGGTTACTACTTAGATCATGTGAGTGGGTAGGCGGGAACTAAAGGCCATTAATCCTCATAGTAGGACCGAGGGACGTAAGCGGTAGATCTATCTGGGTGTAGCGAGCCCAACCCCAGGCCCAGCAGAACGGACCTTGGGGTGACTTTGTGCCCAACGCAAAATCCGCTAGGTTTGAGTCTTCCTACTTGCACTTCACACATATCAATGGCTTTGCAAACCATTGGTGATCTCTTTTTCCTTATCTGCTACATACCAGGGAATTTTATACTTATAAGTGTTTTACATATTCACTTACACATGAACTCGCTCAACATTATGTTGATTTTTCCAACTTGCATGTATTTCAGGGAACTAAGGATCTGGCCCGGTATGCTACGTTTTCCCGCTGTGTTAGAATTACAGGATCATCCACGTTTAGGGATTGCGACTTTTACCTGGACGAGTCGCAAGTCTTAAACAAGTGTTTATGTTATATTTGGGGTTGTGTGTTAAGAACAAAGTTTTTATGTTGTAATTTCCGTTGCATGTGTCAACGTATTAAGACAATGTTGTGGTATTTTACTTAAATCAATGGATGATCTGCATGTTTTATTTTCATATAGCATTGTTGTGATTAAGCTATGGTATTAAGAAGTCACACCAAATTAACCCACGCTTCCGCAAAGCCAGGGTGTGACAAAAATTTATGTTTCATAAGCTTAAAATGAATTTATTCGTAAAAAGGGCATTTTGGTCATTTTTCTAAGGCATATATATTACCTATCATACAACTAACTAAACGAAGTGACCATAAGGTATAACCTCGAAAGGTTATTCCCTATACAACTATGGTCACAATAAATGATTGGTCGAATCCTAATGATCGACCAAACGGGCCGGGTTCGAAAGTCTAAGCGGTTGTTTAGACCGCTTATCTTATGACCCTATATAAGCACTAAACCTAAAGTTACGAGCTAAACATGTTAAAACATGTTTAACGAAGTTAGAAAACAAGTTTGATATCAAGACAAAGGGTCTTGATACCCAAGAATAGTTTGGTTGCAAAATACGCAAGAATACGCATTTTGACCGAAACTATGACTCATCACTACACCTAATCAACGTGGTAATCAGTAGGTATAGTCACAAGAGACTAGAACCATCGTGATTATGCTCACGTTATGAAGTTCAAACGAACTTCGTGTTGACCATAGACTGGTCAAAGCAGAAAGTCAAACAATGTTTGACTTTTACGCTTAAAACGCATAAAAACACGAAAGAATACTTACAAAGGGTCCAAGCTAGAAGAACTTGATCTAAATACTCAGGTATGAAGCATAAATCTTCAACTTAGAGCATACAATTAGATCAAGGTGTGAGGAAAATGGAATGAGAGCTTGGGTATTTATAGATTTCGGAGAACCGTTAGGATCGTTTCGCGCAAATCGTGCTTTGATCTTGACCTGTTGGGATTGAACCCTGCCAGAGGAACAGATAATGAAAACCAAAACTGGATCATGACAGTGGATTCACAATAAGCAGCAGTTTACACTAAGTCTTCTCCCTTGAAGGTGATTATAACATCTGATGGCCTTACATCCACTGCCCGGAAACAACTGTTGTTGTTCTTCTAACTACTGATGAAGCCAGAAAACTGCTGAGAACTAAGCATTGCTGGTACAATCTACTGATGACAAAGCACTGCCCAATCAAGGACTGATCAACCTTGAGGAAAGCACTGACATAAAGAGAGAGCAGTAGTTTAGTTTGTCATTTGTTTTATGAATAGTCAGTGGTTAGGTTTAGCAGTGTTTGTATAAGGACAGTAGATACAGGTTGTTAGGCTGTTAGACGTCGCTTTCATGGTGACGTCAGCTGAGATGCCTCAGCGGTTTGGATTGTCTATAAATGGAACAGTATTCTGGACTGTTACATTTGATCGTTTTGAGTGAGTTCTTCTCCTCAATTCAATCCTTTCATCTTGTGCAACCAACCACTGAAGTATTAGGCTGAGGGGGAGCTTAGTTTGTAAGCATACTTGTAATCTTTTGAATTGCTTTGTAACATTTTGACTGATGAAAAGCATTTGTTTATCTAAACTATTTTTCTTCCTTGATTGTGTTTACAAAGTTGTTATTCATTTCCGCTGCACTTAAACTCTATTCAACTCGATTTGATCTGCTCTGATTATACAAACAAACACAATCAGGAGAGCCTCCGATCCCAACAATTGGTATAAGAGCCTGGACAGTCAAATTCGATCTAACAATCAATTTGACATAACAGTTCGGCTCATTATTCATTGATACTAAGGTTGGGTGCATTTAGTTGAAAAACAGAGTACCGAGTAAACCATGTTCAAAGTGGTTATTCAAAAACTCTGTAAATCAACCAAGATGTCATATGACACACAAATCTCACACAACAAGTGATATCATGCACAAGACACTCATGGTTTTTAGATCTGAAAACATATCTGTTAAACTATGGGATTTTTTATTTTCAAAATTGATTTCAACTGTTGCTATGAAATCTGTGATGTCGCTGTATTAGATGACAAAGTTGAACCTCAGATTAACAAAAGCCTATGTTCATAAAAACATTAGTGTTTTTGCTAACGTATAAAGAGGGAAATTAAATCCTTAGTCATTAGATCTTATGTGTTGAAAACAGGTTGAGATCCTCAAAAGGAACAAATCAACTCTGTTAAAATACATTAAGGAGTCAAGATAGTCTGTATCTTATGTAATGTGAGATTGGTCAAAATTTTGTAGAAAAAAATGGCTAAACCTCTTAAAACATTACTGCAAAATGATTCTGGATTAAGTATTCCTTCAATAAACACCTCCCAGTAAGTATTTCATTACTTATGAATGGGAAGGGTAAAAAGGGAAGAAATTTTTTTTTTTCACAATAACTCAGAAGTGTGTTTTATCTCAAAACTTTTGAAGTCAGAAGAAAAGAGTATAAACATAAAACACTTTAGAGTCAAAAGTTGGGGTAAAAATGGTCCTCAAAGCAACTGTGTGCAGTCATTGGTTCAGGTAACCATGGTATTTCCAGTGAATAAGCTTTCAAAAGAGGACTAGACAAACTTTCCTAAATAATCACGTAGTAACAAAGTCTATAACAGGATTTTGAAAAACTCATGTGAACATGTGTCCTCATTTCTGTTTGTCAATCAATCAACAAGAAAATGGTACCAAACAGTGGACAAAATGCAGTTAAAATTCATACCACTGTCTTCAATCACTGACCATTCTCATAAACTTGAGCATAAGATGATTATGTGCTTTATTATTGTTTTACCAGGTTCTTTCGGTGCTGTTTTTAGAAAATCCTTTAGTTTTTTTTTTCTAAAAAGGATCTTCTCGAATAAAGCAGGATATGTTATTCTCTATTTTTTTTAATAATATATTTTGAACTTTTTACTGATTTTTTATAGTAAAAGTTTCAATCTCCTGTCAGGATATATGACCTTATTTTTGTTGGTAATATTATCCTCAAAATAGATCAAAAGGAAATGGTACACTTGTCATAATCATGTCAAAATCAAGTTTGTCTTTACACTATGCAAAAGATGGATTGCTAACAGATATTAAAATACTTGGGTACTCATGTTTTAATTCATAGTATTATAATAAGAATGAGTTGCCTTGGTAAAAAGTCTACATAATCTGGGGTACTAAACCACTGTCAGAAATGTGTAAATGACATGTGGCAAAACCTTGAATGAAAATTTTTCAAACGGTTGCTTACATACCTATCTTTCAAATCTTTACCATTTACCCTAATCACTGTTGTGTTCAAACATCTGCTTCCTAATTACTGTCCACTGCTAAAAGTCAACCTCTGTTCCTTTCATTCTTTTGGCAAGCACTGATGCTTAAAACCAGTGTCTTATCCACTGATATGCTATCCACTGATAGTAAAAATCATCTACTGTTGTTACATTATTACCGTTGTAACCACTACTGCTTGTTTCATCAGTGGGTCTCACAACAACTGACATCCACTCTTCATCCATTTCATCAGAGGTTGACACGTGGTCAGTTTAGCCTTCAGATCTTTGTAACCGCTGCCACATCAGCACTTACTTTTTCCCTGAATAAAACCCTGATCAAAACCCCAAAACAGGGTTTTTACACTGTCGAATTGAATTCTAAAATTCTCTTCTCAAAGCAGTTATCAACCCTCCATCCCAAATCATTCTCTGTTCTTCTTCTTTCTCCTTCAAGATGACGAAATCAAAATCAAAATCAAAATCGAAATCAAAACCAAAATCACCATCATCTTCAAAAGAGGTCGCTCAAACGGCCGAAGAAACCATTGAAATCCCGTACAAATCACCGCACAACTATTTGGGTCTTCTCATAAAACCCACAAACAACCACACCTTCGATTTCATCATTGACACCATATCTGCATCAAAGTACAAAACTTTGTTGACAGCAGACGCTCCCATTTATTTGCAAACCCAGAGAGAGTTCTGGAAAAATGCTATGCTTGAAAAACAAGACAATAAAGTAGTAGCCATCAACTCCTCGATACAGGGTAAGGCGATTCAAATCACTTCGCAATCAATCTCAGAAGTCTTCAAACTCGATGATCAGAAAGGTAAAACTTCCTTTGATTAAAACGAGTTAAAAGCCGATTTTCTGAGAAGGGGATATACAGAACAATCAAAGGTAGATACCCTACAAAAAGGTTATTTTCCTTCTGCAATAAGGTTCTTATTTCACACACTTTTGATGTGTGTTTCAAATAAAACAACAGCGTTTAACGAAATACCATTAAAGATTCAATGTCTGGGTTATGCTATTTTGAAGAATGAAAATTACAACTATTCCCATGAGATCTTTAATGACTTGGTGAAAAACGTTGATAGCAAAGCATTTTTACTTTTTCCGAGATTTTTAAGCTATTATTTTAAACAAAAATTTGAAAAAGAAAATGAAAATTTGCCAAAACAAGGTGTTTATTTTCAAATAAAAAGTTTAACACCTGAAACATTCACTAGAATGTTGGCACCAATAAAAACAAAAGCAAAGGTGTCTGAGCAGAATTTAGCAGTTACCACTGCTCCTCAGACATCTGCTGCTGAGCCCACTGCTCCAGGTGATCATAGCAGCACTACCACTGCTTTGAAACCCACACCTGCTATCTTCAAAAAGACCAAAAAGAAATCATCCAGAAAGCCCCCCAAACCCAAAACAAAGGCAACTCTGGAAGATGAGATCCCAGAGCAAATGTCAGTGACAAAACAAATGTCACCACAAACCACTACTGCTACTTCCTCACAGCAGTTGGTAGAAAGATCTCCACCTTTGCCTCATACTCCTCCTGCATCCTCACAAAAGGATCAGGTTGTAAGCACAGGGACCCCACAATATGAAGCTCTGGATTCAATCGGATCCATCTTCCTCAGTCCTGATCCCAAGGACATGTCTCTTTCAACTCCCATACCCTCACCAATCATACTACCACAATCCATGCTACCTTTGTTGCATGCAGTTGATATAGCTCAGACAAAAACCAGTTACTCTCTATCACCTGATACTGAGAGTATACTCCCACAAGTGACTGGGTCTGAAGCTACTACTCCTGCTATCCCAGCAACAATTGAGGAGGTTACACCCCCTAAGTTACAAGTAACTCTCGGTGGTAGTTCAAGTGGAGCAGCAACTACAACTGATGGATCAACAGACCTTCAGTTGGACAGTTGTTTCATTAATAAGACTCCCTTGAAGGCAATTTCTTCCATAGCACCATCGGTAACCACCAGTGAGTTGATTCTAACCACTGGTACCATAAAAGGTTTATCAAGTGCTGAAGAAAGAAGTCCCCAGTACCAAGAACAAGGGGCATCAATGGGTGATTTTTGGGACTCAGTTCCTAAGTCACACATTGATACAACCACTGCAGGTGGGGATTCAGATGATCCCATTAAAGTGGGTGATGATTCAAAATACCAGGAATTGACGGGAAGAGTTAAAAAACTGGAAACCTCAGTTGCTGAAATAAAGGATATGGTGCAAGAGATTTTAAATGCTCAAAAAGCACAATCCACTGCTGTTCCACCACAAGCACCTGTTCTACCTCAAGCATCTGCTCCACCACAAGCAATTGCTGCAAATGAGCTCTGGAATATCTTTCAACCCATTCTTGAAAAACAAAAACAGATGGCTGATCAGCAGCATGAGATACATGTGAAAATGTTGACAAACATGGTTGAGTCGAGATTTAAAGATACTCAAGCAGACATCAAAGCTATCAAGGCTCATCTCCAAAGCACTCCTGGAAAAGTTCCCTCTACTATCCTTTTTATGGATAACCCCCTTGCAGATAATGCCAAAAAGGGGGAGAATGTCAAACATTTGAAGAAAAAGGGAATTGAAGATGGTCTGTATGTTGAACCAGAACAAGGAAAACAGCCATCTAAAATCTCAAAAGATTCAAAATCTCAAACTTCCATTCAAACAGCTGATACAGCAGTAGTTACAAAAACTGCTGTCAGTAGCCAAACAGCTGTCACCTCATCAACACACACAACTTCACCACACACCTCCAAAACCACTGCCATACCACCATTTCCTGTCATAAAACAGAAGACAACAGATGTTACAACATCTGTTGTAATGACAACAGTGGTTGAAACACCAGTTGTTTCAACAACTGTTAGTCAATCACAAATCACTGCCATTCAATCTCAAACCACTGAGCCACTCAAGACTTCATCAACCTCTCCTACAATAAAAAGGAGAAGGATCTTCATACCTGATGATTCACCACCACCATCACCACCATCAAAAACTACCTCACCTTCCTCAAATCCTACTCAAAAGCAGAAGACATCTACTGACACATCAGTAGTTGTAATGACAACAGAGGTTGAAACACCAGTTGTTTCAACAGCTGTTAGTCAACCATCCACCACTGCTCTCATCATTCCTACATCACAATCAAAATTCTCTTCATCCGCAAAGCTCTACACCAGAAAAAGAAAACTTACTCAGCCAAATGAGGACAAATATGATCCCATTGCTGCAAAATATCCGTTGGAACTAGAAGCTATAAAAAATGAGATGAGGCAATTCTACACTGATGATGATCCTTCAAACAGAATATTTCCTTCACTCGTTGGCTTCATAGTTCCAGAAGACATGGATGAATATCTTGAGCTCAAAGCAAGACAGGCTAAGATAAGAGCCAAGGTTGAATGTGAAGGTTAAGGTGATGAAGCCATTGCTGAAAGATTGGAACTTCTGCTCACGAAAGTCAAGCAAATAAAAGATTTTGCACAAGAGCTGAGCAAAGAAAAGGCAGATCAACGAAAAGAGATGAGAAGAAAACTTCTTGCATACATCATGCAAGAAAAATTCTATTATGCTGAAGAAAACCAATTTGAAGAATGGCCAATAGTGGCTTTAAAGCATGAGGCTGATAGGATTGATAGAATCAAGAACGACCCTAGAAAGAAGAAAAATGCTCCAAATTGGAGCAAATACAAAAAGCTCATCACTGACCTAACAGCTGAATACAAAAGAAAGAAACAAGAGTTGGTGGATGCAAAAGTAGACACTGCCAATGTCATATAAAAATGGTCAAAGCAACATACTGATGAAGCCTATGAAAGGCTGAAGAAAAGGAAGATAACTGTTTCAGGCACTTCAAAGAAACATGAACAAATAATGAAACTTGAACAACAGATTGAAAACCTTAAAACACTGTTCAAGTCAACAGAAAATCCTATTCTTGTGTCAAACCGAGAAGAAGCAAAACAGCTGACTAGTGAAGAGGTAAAGGAAAAGGAAGCTGAGTACTTCACAGAAACCATCATGAAAATGGGTCTAAAAGAAGAGAGCTCAGAAAAACTTCAAAACCTTTTTAAGAAGGTGTTAACTAAGCCTGCATCACCAAATACTTCAGAAGTTTCAGACATTGAGCCAGATCAACAAAAGAGACAGGAGCAGATAGAAAAAGAGACTGCAGAAGACATAGCTGCAGCAAACAATGTCATTGAAATGGCCTTCATACGAATGTCTGAAAGTCTGCAAGTTTTCACAAGGCCAACATCTCTCAACTCATCAGCAAATAAATCTCTCCCAAGAAACCCATTTGGTTTAAAAATACTAAAGTGGCTCTCAGATCAAAAGACCCATGTATTGACTCTGGTCAGAATCAATGGTGATGTGAAGTACATATCAAGGAAAGAAGCACTAGGCCTTAGTGTTGAAGATTTGCAGGATCTCCTTGAACTTACACTGTGCAGGGATGAGGATGACACAAGTTCCAAAGAATTTGAAGAAGAATTTAAAAGACAAGCAAGGGAAATACTGATGAGAAATAAAAATCCTGAATAATGAAGGGTTTTGGCATTATCTGTTCCAGGGGGAGATTGTTGGGATTGAACCCTGCCAGAGGAACAGATAATGAAAACCAAAACCGGATCATGACAGTGGATTCACAATAAGCAGCAGTTTACACTAAGTCTTCTCCCTTGAAGGCGATTATAACATCTGATGGCCTTACATCCACTGCCCGGATACAACTGCTGTTGTTCTTCTAACTACTGATGAAGCCAGAAAACTGCTGAGAACTAAGCACTGCTGGTACAATCTACTGATGACAAAGCGCTGCCCAATCAAGGACTGATCAACCTTGAGGAAAGCACTGACATAAAGAGAGAGCAGTAGTTTAGTTTGTCATTTGTTTTATGAATAGTCAGTGGTTAGGTTTAGCAGTGTTTGTATAAGGACAGTAGATACAGGTTGTTAGGCTGTTAGACGTCGCTTTCATGGTGACGTCAGTTGAGATGCCTCAGCGGTTTGGATTGTCTATAAATGGAACAGTATTCTGTACTGTTACATTTGATCGTTTTGAGTGAGTTCTTCTCCTCAATTCAATCCTTTCATCTTGTGCAACCAACTACTGAAGTATCAGGCTGAGGGGGAGCTTAGTTTGTAAGCATGCTTGTAATCTTTTGAATTGCTTTGTAACATTTTGACTGATGAAAAGCATTTGTTTATCTAAACTATTTTTCTTCCTTGATTGTGTTTACAAAGTTGTTATTCATTTCCGCTGCACTTAAACTCTATTCAACTCGATTTGATATGCTCTGATTATACAAACAAACACAATCAGGAGAGCCTCCGATCCCAACATGACCTTACAAGTGGGCACATGGTTTTCAAAACCATGGGTATACTTAAAACCATCAAATTCCAGCTCATAGAGTGCAAAACCTTGGGTTAAAACCATCAAAACCTCAAAAATGGACCAAGTTCAATGTATCTGCCAGAAATTTCAAAAATGGTCCCTACACTTGTAAAACTTGATTTTTGGCACTTTTAAGCCCTGTTAACCCCATTTCAAGGCTCTAAAATAATGTTAAGCATAGGGAACTTGAAATGTGCTCAAACATATCTCGGATGTCGGTTCGTTTGGTCGTACGGTTGCGTTGTTTGGTTAATTACGATGGAAATCGTAACGAACGCAAAAACGATCCAAATTACGCGACGAATGGAATTTTATCATGCCAATCACTAAAATAAAATATTTTAATGATTACATAAATTTTTGGATGTCCGGATATATTCAGAACGTAAGATATGAGCGAAAATGCAAACTTATGCACTTTTTGACGCTTTTATTGATCAATAAAGTTTATTTTTAGCATACTGAACCCTTCAAAGCCTATTTCTAAGCTATGTAAAGGATATTTAGGGCATATTTAACTTATGATCAAGTTCCGGAATGTTCGTTACAGTACGAATCGGCATACTTTTGCAGTTTGTCGAAATTAGTCCCTATAAGCGAATAAACTTGATTTCGGCATACCAAACCCTCCAAAACTTATTTCTAAGTTATGTAAAGGTTATTTAAGGTATGTTAAGCCTATGTCACTGTTATGGAGTGTTTGTTGCATTAAACTGGTTATATTTACGTATTAGTTCGCTTATAATCTTCCAGAAAGCGATTTAAAGCTTGAAATCGAACATGAATTGATATGTGCACATGATACACATATTTATACAAATCCCAAGCATGAAACACAATGTTTCATTGATTTGGTATTTTTTTGATGGTCGCAGAGGCACAGGTGTCACAACTACGCTCACGATGGGTGCACTTGCCCATGTGCGTGTTTAGTGTTAGTAGAATATCGTGTTTTATAAATTTAAAACTTGACTAATGTGTTAAAAAAGCTTAAAATATCAATAAAAACATATCACACCCAACACACACTAAACTCCTACGAAACTAGCAACTCTATGCTAAATTCTCGAAATGTGCCTTCTGGCTTCGTGAAGTCCATTTCCTCGGCCACGTAGTCTATAAAGATGGAATTCATGTCGATCCAGCAAAGATTGACTCCATTAAGAACTGACCTGCACCTCGAACCCCAACCAAAATCCGTCAATTCTTGGGTTTGGCGGGTTACTACCAAAGATTCATCAAAGACTTTTCGAAGATCGCCCAGCCTCTTACCACTCTAACTGAGAAGGGTGTCACCTACCGGTTGGGTGATGCTCAGGAATCCGCGTTTCAACAATTGAAGGAAAAACTTTGAAGTGCACCTATTCTCTCTTTACTAGAAGGCACAGATGACTTCGTTGTCTACGGTGACGCCTCCATACAAGGGCTTGGTTGTGTGCTAATGCAACACGAGAAAGTCATTGCTTACACTTCACGCCAACTCAAGGTCCACGAAAAGAACTACACTACCCACTATTTGGAGTTGGGAGCAGTAGAGTTCGCACTCAAGATATGGAGACATTACTTGTACGGTACCATGTGCACCATTTACACCGATCACAAGAGTCTCCAGTATATCTTTATTCAAAAGGAGTTGAACATGCGACAGCGTCGATGGGTCGAACTCCTAAACGACTGCGAGTGCGCAATCAAATACCATCCAAGCAAGGCTAGCGTTGTAGCCGATGCCCTCAGCCGAAAGGAAACGAAACCTAAGCGTGTACGTACGTTACAACTTACAATTCACTCTAATCTTCCCACTCAGATCCGAAAAGCTCAGGTTGAAGAACTGAAGGAAGAAAACCTCCTCGCTGAGTCCCTGCGGGCTTGGAAAAAAAACGACTCGAACTAAAAGAGGATGGTTCTTACTATTTCGCGGGGCGTATCTGGGTTCCAATCTATGGAAACCTACGAGAGCTCGTGATGGGGCAGGCACACAAGTCTGGTTGCTCGGTACATCCATGTGCTGACAAGATGTACCATGACCTCAAAACCATATACTAGTGGTCTATTATGAAAACTAGCATTGCCAAGTACGTTAGCAAATGCTTGACCTGTGCTAGGGTCAAAATCGAGTATCAAAAGCCATCAGGGTTGCTGCAACAACCTGAAATACCAACATGGAAATGGGAGCAAATTTCCATGGATTTTGTCACTGGTTTACCTAGATCTCAGCGGGGGGATGACACTATCTGGGTGATCGTAGGTCGACTGACCAAGTCTGCACACTGTCTGGCAATCAAGGAAACCGACAAGTTTTCTACACTCGCAGACATCTATTTGAAGGAAGTAGTAGCTAGGCACAGAGTGCCAACTTCCATCATTTCGGATCGTGACCCACACTTTGCATCTGAATTGTGGCAGGCCATGCAGAAATCCTTCGCTCACGTCTAGACATGAGCATGGCTTATCACCCGCAAACGGATGGTCAGACTGAGCGCACCATCCAAACCTTGGAAGACATGCTTCGAGCATGTGCTATTAACTTTGGTAGCGACTAGGAAAGACACATGCCTTTGGTGGAATTTTCGTACAACAATAATTACCATACCAGCATTAAGGCTGCTCCGTTTGAGGCTTTGTACGGACGAAAATGCCGATCACCTCTATGTTGGGCTGAAGTTGGCGACAGCCAAATCACTAGCCCAGAACTTGTTCTCGACACAACGGAAAAGACTGCCCAAATCAGACAACGAATGGCGGCAGCTCATGACCGTCATAAAAGCTACGCTGATAAGCATAGGAAACCTATCGAATTCCAAGATTGGGGATCGTGTACTACTCAAAGTCTCACATTTGAAAGGTGTGGTTCGCTTTGGAAAAAGGGGCAAGCTTCATCCGCATTATGTCGGACCCTTCGAAATCACTGAGAGAATCGGCAATGTGGCGTATAGACTGAACCTGCCAGAAGAACTCAGTGGTGTATACAACTTCTTTCACGTGTCAAATCTGAAGAAGTTTCTATCAGATGAGACTCTCATTGTTCCTTTCAAGGAACTCACGATCGATGACCAGCTACGTTTCGTCGAAGAACCGGTGGAGATCATGGACCGGGAAGGCAAAACTCTTAAACGTAGCAAGATACCTATTGTTCGAGCTCGTTGGAACTTATGTCGTGGCCCAGAGTATACCTGGGAACGAGATGTTAAACCCCTAAAACATCGCAGCGGAATATAAAACGTAGTAGTGATGGAAGTTGGTGCCCAGTAATATCGTGCTGAACGATGCATCATAATGTTGGACATTTTAACTTAATTAAAACATAGATGTAAAAACATAAAGTCTTAAAGTACGTTACAACCACACCAAAGTTAAGTTGTCTTGATCCTTATGGATCTTATAACATTGGTCCCAAATTAGTTTTAAAAGTTTGTCCAAAACATTTTCAAACCAAACATGCATCAACAACCACAAGATACGCCATAATTCCCGAAGCCGAACTCAAGTACCTGAAGAACACGTTAAAAATCAAGTGTCAACACAAAGGAGGGTGAGCTCACATATCCAAATTTAAATATTTTGATCCAAGGAAAAAATTTCTAATTATGTGTTTATTATTAAAACATCCATATAATCTTTAAGAAAGTTATTTTATTTCCTTATAAAAATTAAGGGTCAGCCGTCATAAGCATTTCCGTAGAATCTCCGACCATAAACATCTTCCCAAGTTTACATATTAAATTGATAGAATCAAATGTTCAGACTCGTAAGTTAGCAAGACATTATGAACTATATATCAACAATGAAGGTATAATCAAAGCTAGACTATAATAGAATATCAATTCGTCGTTTGACTTGACACGGGGCAACCGGTCACGACGGGGTTGTCAACCCGATAGATCTACCAACAAATCCTCACGTACAATACTTAAATGATTAAATGACATTACTTGCGCATGGCCCATATCAAGGCCATCAATAATGCCTGCCTCATAAATAATATATATATATATATATATATATAAGGGAGAGTTCATTGGGGGAACACTAAAAAAGTGGGAACTGAGGAAGAGGGGCATTTTTGTCCAAATACTTTTCCAATTCTAAAAAGCTCAACGGCTGGGCATTCAACCGGAAAATCATGTTCTTCATATTATCACCACCACATCCATCGCCGGCACCAGTGGATTCTTCCTCACGAACAGAAATCGGCGATACATTGTAAATGATTTTCGATTTCCAAGCAACTGAATAAGGAACCGAAATCGGCGATTCTCTGTAAATTGTTAGTTCACGGTTGTCATTGATTCACCGGTTCAACGTTTGTCTCTTAATTCTGGTAATCCGGTGCTTAAATCATATAGCAGTGCGAAACGGTAACCGGAAATGGAACGTACGTTTCTCAGTGAAGATATTTCGATGCAGATTCAGTAACAACAGTTTGAAATCGATCAAATCATCGCTCATCAGGTAAATAGTTAACCTAATCTTCGAGTTTTTGTGTTTTATTTCATGAAATCCTTTAGGTTTAGACTGATTTTAATGAAACTATTAACCTAATTTGTAATGAATCGAGGAACATAATATCTAACTTCATGCTGTAATTTTCTATATCAAAATTTTAATATTAGGGAAAATTTTACATGTTAAAGTTTGATTTAGTTGTACATTCTCTGCTATAGTCAGACTATTGCAGGTAACAATTGTTGTGGCGGTGGTCCATTTGATGGTGACGGTAAGGCTACACGGTATGGGTCCGTCGACCCACCCGTCCTGCTCCGGCGACGCCACGTCCCCGGCGTCCCTCCACGCTGCCCCCCTCCCGTCCCGTCCTCTTCGTCCTTTCTTCGCCGTTTGCGACGGACCAAACAGGTGGGCCCCCTTTCTTTCTTCTCGGCGCCGGATCCTTCACCCCATCCCGCCCCACCTGTCTTCATCCCCTCCCCGTCTTCATCCGTCACCATACCCAGCAGCCTAACAACGAACAATGGTGGCTATTTTATTTACTTTAATTGGGACGAATTGTTGCTTTATCCGTTGGATCCAATGAGGTTCTAGATGAGGGATGTAAATTTAGGTACTTCAACTATGGATCTTTGGTCTCATTTATGAAATTTTCTATTGTATATATTTGTTAGCGATAGTTCGGTACAGTTATATTAGCATGTAATCATCATATGATTGAACAAAACATGTTCATGACACTGGTTTTATAAGCATGTGATAGTCTTTACAGCCTTTGATTAATTAATATCATATCTATTAAGGACTTAGGTCATATTGAATGCGATAAAATCTCTATTCTAGCACTGCAACACTCAAAGAAACAAATGAGTGAAGAGAGAAGATCAAGGGAACATTAGTAAATATTAGATCGTTTAATGTGCTCAGTTTTATCTTTCTGTTATAGATTCTCTTGTTAAACGTGTGATTTATCTTTTTTACTCTGTTGCTGCTCAGACTGTTATGGCCAGATGCTTGATTGCATTGAATCAAAGCTTTTAGCATTTCAGTGAGAGGGTGTTAGGTATGTGATAACATTGCTAATATGTGCTTTCTATTATCAGACACATGCTAGTGTATTGTCCATTATCTAATATTTTCTGCATCCCACATTGATTTCCTCATGGCCATTCTCTAATATATCGTGTTTTATTTTTTTCTTGTTATTGCAAATTTGTATTGCAGCATGGAGGGCGTGTCCTTCAGGCTGATGAAATGGGTCTTGAAAAGACTTCAGGTAAAATTATGTTGGCAAGTACTTGATGATTTAAGCATTTTAAAATTCTGTTTAAGAAACTATGGATAGAATGTATTAGAATTGATAAGGCCACTCATTGCCTAATTGTGCAATTAGACAAATATTATACATACAGAATAAACATAAAAAAAATTACATTGCAACCTATATTGATTATGCCATAACGCTAAGAAAACTTGTTTAATTGTGTAATTACTACTTGTCTTCAATTTTTATTTGTAGCTATGTAGTTGAAATACCTAAAAATAACATGATATCCAAAAAATGATTATGATTTATTGATAATGATCAGCTAGTATGTTTTTGAGTCTTAATACCATGTTTTTGTGTATCAATGCTTTTGGTCGATTGATACGAATAAATGTAGATAGACTCGTTTAGGCTTGCAAGCCTGACAAGCTTAGGCTCGTCTACTAAACAAGATTAGTTTAGGTTCGGGCTCGGCTTGTAAACAAGTTTAAATAAACTCGGTTCGGCTAGCTTGTTTACTAGACGACTTTAGATAAGGGGTAAATGTTATTAAATATTAATAAAAACTAATATTACACTAAGTCTTGACGAGCTTTACCTGTTAGACTCAAGCTCAAGCAGGGGCGCAGCTTAGTGTTACTCCGAGGGGGCACCCGACCCCTCGAACTTTTCGATGCGTAGTGTTATGAATAGTAATTTCGTTTAGAAATTTTTTAGGTATATACGTTTCCACCCCCCCGGTTTCGAAAAAATTGGGGGGGGGGGAGCGAAGCTTCGCCAATAAATAAACGAGCTTTATTTTAGTCTTAAGCTCGGCTAGGCTTGGTAAAGCTCGGCTCGTTTCGATCTTTTTTTTAGTAGCTCATGGGCTGCTTGGCTTGTTTGCACCCGATTCCGTTATGAGTTATTTTGAGTAGCTCATGGGCTGCATAGACTCCCTTTCCTTTTTTTTAGTAGCTCGGCTTGGCAAAGCCATGAGCTCAGTCAAATTTAAACCAACGATGACATTGATAGCATTGAAGAAATAGAGCAACAGATGTTAGCTACAGAGGCAGCCAACATTAATGTGTCATGGCTTCAAGCTCACTTGGACGTCATCCGCAAAAGGAAGGAGGCCAGCAAGAAGTGTAGTTTGGTTATGGAAACGAACGTGAACACTGTTTTGGTTAAGAAGGCTGCTCAAGTGGATCTTCGCGAGAGATGTGTGGAGTTCATGGCTGCGCAAGAACGGTTTGAAGAGGCTGAAAGATGTGTGAGAGTATTCCATCTTGTTGAAAAGAATCTAAATGACAATATCTTGGAATCTAAAGGTAATAGAGACTCATGGGCAAGACAACTAGTTTTATAGGCTAACTATATCATGCTAGGATGCGGCCTTTTTTTTTACAAAGAAGAGGGTTAGATTTTGTATATATATTAATGGAGTCAATATATAATGCAGTCAAATAAAGTCTATTATTTAACGTTTAATATGTTAAATTTATTTTTATTAATATTTTGAGCCCACACAGACTCTATTTCTTTCTTCATGCTAAACAATTCCCTCAAACCCTATCAAATCCATACTCACACAAATGTTATTTTTAAGTTTTTTAACTTTAACATGAAATTCAATATATAATGCAGTCATATAATGTCTGTCATTTAACATTTAACATGTTAAATTTATTTACTTTCATATTTTGAGCCTGCATAAACTGCATTTCCTTCTTCCTGCTACACAAATTCCCCAAATCCATACTCACACAAACGTTATTTTTTTTTTAAACTCTAATCCGAAACTCAATATATAATGTGGTAAAATAGAGTTGAACGGAATCTAATTGATCAATGCAAACTTTTATTTAACATGTTAAATTTATTTATTTTAATATTTCGAGTACGCATAGTTTCTATTTCCTTCTTCTGGTTACACAAATGCCCTACCCTCCCAGATCCATCCTCACAAAAAACTTTATTTTAATTTTTTGAACTTTAATACAAATTCAATATATAATGCAGCCAAATAATGTCTCTCATTTAACATTTAACATGTTAAATTTATTTATTCTAATATTTTGAGCCCGTGTAAACTCCATTTCCTTCTTCTGGCTACAGAAATCTCCATAACCCTCATGTAAGATGTTAAATTTATTTATTTTGAAATTTTGAATCCGCATAGACTATATTTCCTTCATTGGCTACAAAAATGACCTACCCTCCAAGATCCATCGTCACACAAAACTTTATTTTAATTTTTTGAATTCTAAAACGAACGTCAATATATAATGCAGTCAAATAAAGTCTACTATTTAACGTTTAATATGTTAAATTTATTTTTATTAATATTTTGAGCCCACACAGAATCTATTTCTTTCTTCCTGATAAACAATTCCCTCAAACCCTATCAAATCCATACTCACACAAATGTTATTTCTAAGTTTTTTAACTTTAACACGGAATTCAATATATAATGCAGTCATATAATGTCTGTCATTTAACATTTAACATGTTAAATTTATTTACTTTCATATTTTGAGCCTGCATAAACTGCATTTCCTTCTTCCTGCTACACAAATTCCCCAAATCCATACTCACACAAACGTTATTTTATTTTTTTAAACTCTAATCCGAAACTCAATATATAATGTGGTAAAATAGAGTTGAACCGAATCTAATTGATCAATGCAAACTTTTATTTAACATGTTAAATTTATTTATTTTAATATTTCAAGTACGCATAGTTTCTATTTCCTTCTTCTTGTTACACAAATGCCATACCCTCCCAGATCCATCCTCACAAAAAACTTTATTTTAATTTTTTGAACTTTAATACAAATTCAATATATAGTGCGGCCAAATAATGTCTCTCATTTAACATTTAACATTTAACATGTTAAATTTATTTATTCTAATATTTTGAGCCCGTGTAAACTCCATTTCCTTCTTCTGGCTACAGAAATCTCCATAACCCTCATTTAAGATGTTAAATTTATTTATTTTAATATTTTGAATCCGCGTAGACTATATTTCCTTCACTGGCTACACAAATGCCATACCCTCCAAGATCCATCGTCACACAAAACTTTATTTTAATTTTTTGAATTCTAAAACGAACGTCAATATATAATGCATTCAAATAAAGTCTACTATTTAACGTTTAATATGTTAAATTTATTTTAATTAATATTTTGAGGCCACACATAATCTATTTCTTTCTTCCTGATATCAATTCCCTCAAACCCTATCAAATCCATACTCGCACAAACGTTATTTTAAGTTTTTTAACTTTAACACGGAATTCAATATATAATACAGTCGTATAATGTCTGTCATTTAACATTTAACATGTTAAATTTATTTTCTTTCATATTTTGGGGCCGCATAAACTGCATTTCCTTCTTCCTGCTACACAAATTCCCCAAATCCATACTCACACAAACGTTATTTTATTTTTTAAACTCTAATCCGAAACTCAATATATAATGTGGTAAAATAAAGTTGAACCGAATCTAATTGATCAATGCAAACTTTTATTTAACATGTTAAATTTATTTATTTTAATATTTCGAGTACGCAAAGCTTCTATTTTCTTTTTCTGGTTACACAAATGCCCTACCCTCCCAGATCCATCCTCACACAAAACTTTATTTTAATTTTTTGAACTTTAATGCAAATTCAATATATAATGCGGTCAAATAACGTCTCTCATTTAACATTTAACATGTTAAATTTATTTATTCTAATATTTTGAGCCCGTGTAAACTCTATTTCCTTTTTCTGGCTACAGAAATCTCCATAACCCTCATTTAAGATGTTAAATTTATTTATTTTAATATTTTGAATCAGCATAGACTCTATTTCCTTCTACTGGCTACACAAATGCCCTACCCTCCAAGATCCATCCTCACACAAAACTTTATTTTAATTTTTTGAATTCTAAAACGAACATCAATATATAATGTAGTCAAATAAAGTCTATTATTTAACGTTTAGTATGTTAAATTTATTTTTATTAATATTTTGAGCCCACTCAGACTCTATTTTCTTTCTCCCTGCTACACAAGTCTCTCAAACTCTATCAAATCCATACTCGCACAAACGTTATTTTATGTTTTTTAACTTTAACACGAAATTCAATATATAATGTAGTCATATAATGTCTGTCATTTAACATTTAACATGCTAAATTTATTTACTTTCATATTTTGAGCCCGCATAAACTGCATTTCCTTCTACCTGCTACACAAATTCCCCAAATCCATACTCACACAAATGTTATTTTATTTTTTTAACTCTAATCCGAAACTCAATTTATAATGTGGTAAAATAAAGTTGAACCGAATCTAATTGATCAATGCAAACTTTTATTTAACATGTTAAATTTATTTATTTTAATATTTCGAGTACGCATATCTTCTGTTTCCTTCTTCTGGTTACACAAATGCCCTACCCTCCCAGATCCATCCTCACACAAAACTTTATTTTAATTTTTTGAACTTTAATAACAAATTCAATATATAATGTGGTCAAATAATGTCTCTCGTTTAACATTTAACATGTTAAATTTATTTATTCTAATATTTTGAGCCCGTGTAAACTCCATTTCCTTCTTCTGGCTACAGAAATCTCCATAACCCTCATTTAAGATGTTAAATTTATTTATTTTAATATTTTGAATCCGTATAGACTCTATTTCCTTCTACTGGCTACACAAATGCCCTACCCTCCAAGATCCATCCTCACACAAAACTTAATTTTAATTTTTTGAATTCTAAAACGAACGTCAATATATAATGTAGTCAAATAAAGTCTATTATTTAACGTTTAGTATGTTAAATTTATTTTTATTAATATTTTGAGCCCACTGAGACTCTATTTCTTTCTTCCTGCTACACATACCCCTCAAACCCTATCAAATCCATACTCACACAAACGTTATTTTAAGTTTTTTAACTTTAACACGAAATTCAATATATAATGTAGTCATATAATGTCCGTCGTTTAACATTTAACATGTAAAATTTTTTACTTTCATATTTTGAGCCCGCATCAACTTCATGTACTTCTTCCTGCTACACAAATTCCCCAAATCAATACTCACAAAAACGTTATTTTATTTTTTTAAACTCTAATCCGAAACTCAATATATAATGTGGTAAAATAAAGTTGAACCGAATCTAATTGATCAATGCAAACTTTTATTTAACATGTTAAATTTATTTATTTTAATATTTCGAGTACGCATAGCTTCTATTTCCTTCTTCTGGTTACAGAAATGGCCCCCCACCCTCCCAGATCCATCCTCACACAAAACTTTCTTTTAATTTTTTGAACTTAATACCAAATTCAATATATAATGCGGTCAAATAATGTCTCTCATTTAACATTTAACATGTTAAATTTATTTATACTATTATTTTGAGCTCGTGTAAACTCCATTTCCTTCTTTTGGCTACAGAAATCTCCATAACCCTCATTTAAGATGTTAAATTTCTTTATTTTAATATTTTGAATCCGCATAGACTCTATTTCCTTTTACTGGCTACACAAATGCCCTACCCTCCAAGATCCATTATCACACAAAACTTTATTTTAATTTTTTGAATTCTAAAACGAACGTCAATATATAATGTAGTCAAATAAAGTCTATTATTTAACATTTAATATGTTAAATTTATTTTTATTAATATTTTGAGCCCACTCAGACTCTATTTCTTTCTTCCTGCTAAACAAGTCCCTCAAACCCTATCAAATCCATACTCAGACAAACGTTGTTTTAAGTTTTTTAACTTTAACAAGAAATTCAATATATAATGCAGACATATAATGTCTTTCATTTAACATTTAACATGTTAAATTTATTTACTTTCATATTTTGAGCCCGCATAAACAGAATTTCCTTCTTCCAGTTACACAAATTCCCCAAATCCATACTCACACAAGCGTTATTTTATTTTTAAAAGAGTAAACTGCCATTTTGGTCCCTGTGGTTTGGCCAGTTTTGCCACTTTAGTCCAAATCTCAAACTTATTACATCCAGGGCCCTGTGGTTTGCATTTTGTTGCCATTTTGGTCCAAATTCAAATTTGACCAGATTTCCCATTAATGACATGCTATTTTGTCTTTACTCTCAGGGGCATTTTGGTCATTTTAGATTTATTATCTCTTTATTATATAATAAAACCCTGATTATCATCATCTTCAACATATCATCATCTTCAACAGACATCTCTCTCTCTCTCTCCACTGTTCTCTCTTTCTTCATCACCATCATCAGTCTACTCCATCTTCATCACTATCATCTCATCTTCTTCATCAACATCGTCTCCACCCCAACAACCACCCCCACCGTCGCCGCCAACACCACCGTCCCCGCCATCTTCATCACCATCATCTCATCTTCATCACCATCACCCCCACCACTGTATCATCACCATCATCTCATCTTCATCACCATCTTCGCCAACACCACCGTCGCCAACACCACCGTCGCCTCCATCTTCATCACCATCATCTCATCTTCATCACCATCACCCCCACCACTGTATCATCACCACCGCCACCACCGCCGCCACCACTGTATCATCACCACCTTCGCCGAGTGATTCAGTAATTTGATTTGTAGTCCTATTGTTGATTTTGAAAATTAGGGGTTTTAGGTTTTCTAGGGTTTCGTTTGTTCAAAGCTTCAAATTAAGTGACAATCGGAGAGATTTTTGTTATGGCGTTGACGATGAAGATATAACCGGTTGATTGTTCATCGCCTGAATGTTTCGAGTCGGTGAAGACGGTGTTTCGAGTCGGTGAAGACGGTGCAGAAGTCTCGGTTGAGACGTTTGTTCGTTTTCTCGAGCTTTTTGAGGTCATCGGCGGTTACGGACAGGATGTTGTAGACGAATTCGGTTGGAGAACCGGTTGATAGTGTACCGAGATCATGAGGCGGAGATAGCATTTCTGTGACGGTTAGGTTTAGGCCTTTGAGGTAATTTGAGTTTTGTTGTTGAATTTGTTATGGATCTGTACGTATTGCTGATTTTGAGCTGCCTAGGGTTTTGAGATGACATTTTGTCTGAAAGTGGTGAAGATAGCAACGACGGTGTGGGGTGGGTGTTGATGGCGGTGGTGAGAAGGGGAGGAGGTGGCGGTGGTGGTGGTGCTTTGGCAGGTCACGAACAGAAGAGAGAGAGTGAAGAGAGAGATGGTGGTGGTGGTGGTGGTGTTGGCGGCAGTGGGATGGTGGTGGTGGGGGTGGTAGCGGTGGTGGTGTGGTCTTCTTGTTGTTCTGGCAGTGACATTGTTGTTGCTGTTGTTGTTGTTCTGGCAGTGTCATTATATTTATTAAATTTGAGATATAATATTACAAAATACCCAAAATACCCCTGAGGATAAGGACAAAACAGGGGGGTCAAAAGTGGGAAATCTGGTCAAATTTGAGTTTTGGACTAAAATGGCAACAAAATCCAAACCACAGGGCCCTGGATGTAATAAGTTTCAGATTTGGACTATAGTGGCAAAACTGGCCAAACCACAGGGACCAAAATGGCAGTTTACTCTTTTTAAAATCTAATCCGAAACTCAACATATAATGTGGTAAAATAAAGTTGAACCGAATCTAATTGATCAATGCAAACTTTTATTTAACATATTAAATTTATTTATTTTAATATTTCGAGTACGCATACCTTCTTTTGTTACACAAATGCCCTACCCTCCCAGATCCATCCTCACACAAAACTTTACTTTAATTTTTTGATCTTTAATACCAAATTCAATATAATAATGCGGTCAAATAATGTCTCTCATTTAACATTTAACTTGTTAAATTTATTTATTCTAAAATTTTGTGCCCATGTAAACTCCATTTCCTTTTTCTTGCTACAGAAATCTCCATAACCCTCATTTAAGATGTTAAATTTATTTATTTTACTATTTTGAATCCGCATAGACTCTATTTCCTTCTACTGGCTACACAAATGCCCTACCCTCCAAGATTCATCCTCAGAGAAAACTTTATTTTAATTTTTTGAATTCTAAAACGAACGTCAATATATAATGTAGTCAAATAAAGTCTATTATTTAACGTTTAATATGTTAAATTTATTTTTATTAATATTTTGAGCCCACACAGACTCTATTTCTTTCTTCTTGCTACACAAGTCCCTCAAACCCTATCAAATCCATACTCACACAAGTGTTATTTTAAGTTTTTTAACTTTAACACGAAATTCAATATATAATGCAGTCATATATGATGTCTGTCATTTAACTTGTTAAATTTATTTACTTTCATATTTTGAGCAGGCATAAACTGCATTTCCTTCTTCCTGCTACACAAATTCCCCAAATCCATACTCACAAAAACGCTATTTTATTTTTTTAAACTCTAATCCGAAACTCAATATATAATGCGGTAAAATAAAGTTGAACCGAATCTAATTGATCAATGCAAACTTTTATTTAACATGTTAAAATTATTTATTTTAATATTTCGAGTACGCATAGCTTCTATTTCCTTCTTCTGGTTACACAAATGCCCTACCCTCCCAGATCCATCATCACACAAAACTTTCTTTTAATTTTTTGAACTTTAATACCAAATTCAATATATAATGCGGTCAAATAATGTCTCTCATTTAACATTTAACATGTTAAATTAATTTATTCTAATATTTTGAGCCCGTGTAAACTCTATTTCCTTCTTTTGGCTACAGAAATCTCCATAACCCTCATTTAAGATGTTAAATTTATTTATTTTAATATTTTGAATCTGCATAGACTCTATTTCCTTCTACTGGCTACACAAATGCCCTACCCTCCAAGATCCATCCTCACACAAAACTTTATTTTAATTTTTTGAATTCTAAAACGAACGTCAATATATAATGCATTTAAATAAAGTCTATTATTTAACGTTTAATATGTTAAATTTATTTTTATCAATATTTTGAGCCCACACAGACTCTATTTTTTTCTTCCTGCTACACAAGTCCCTCAAACCCTATCAAATCCATACTTGCACAAACGTTATTTTAAGTTTTTTAACTTTAACACGAAATTCAATATATAATGCAGTCATATAACGTCTGTCATTTAACATTTAACATGTTGAACTTATTTACTTTCATATTTTAAGCACGCATAAACTGCGTTTCCTTCTTCTTGCTACACAAATTCCCCAAATCCATACTCACAAAAACGTTATTTTATTTTTTAAACTCTAATCTGAAACTCAATATATAATGTGGTAAAATAAAGTTGAACCGAATCTAATTGATCAATGCAAACTTTTATTTAACATGTTAAATTAATTTATTTTAATATTTCGAGTACGCATAGCTTCTATTTTCTTCTTCTGGTTACACAAATGTCCTAACCTCCCAAATCCATCATCACACAAAACTTTATTTTAATTTTTTGAACTTTAATACCAAATTCAATATATAATGCGGTCAAATAATGTCTCTCATTTAACATTTAACATGTTAAATTTATTTATTCTTATATTTTGAGCCTGTGGAAACCCCATTTCCGTCTTTTGGCTACAGAAATCTCCATAACCCTCATTTAAGATGCTAAATTTATTTATTTTAATATTTTGAATCCGCATAGACTCTATTTCCTTCTACTGGCTACACAAATGCCCTACCCTCCAAGATCCATTCTCACACAAAACTTTATTTTAGTTTTTTGAATTCTAAAACGAACGTCAATATATAGGGCTGTAAACGAGCCGAGCCGAGCTAGACCCAGCTCGAGCTCGGCTCGAACTCAATTCGAGCTGGCTCGGCTCAAGCTCGAATTTCAAATCAAGCTAAGATTTGAGGCTCGAGCTCGACTCGATTAGAATTCGAGCTAGCTCGGCTCGGCTCGATCTAGCTCGAACTAACAAAAAACCGCAAAATTTACTACTTAAAAAGCCCCTAAAAATGATTTTCTTCATTGACTAAGGGCCATAATTGCCATTTAATTTAACCATATGGCTAAATATGCAAGTATAAATAGTTAATTCCCTTTGTAAATTGTCTTTACCTTCTTTTATAGTGGAAATATTCCCTTGGTTTTTGTTTTCTAAGCGATGTGGGACAAAAAAAATTAAGGATGTAAACGTTATCGAGCCAGCTCACGAGCCGAGCCAGACCAAGCTCGAGCTCGGCTCATTTACAAACCGAGCCGAGCCGAGCTGGCTCGTTAACAACCGAGCCAATTTCGAGCCGAGCTTTCTTCGAGCTTTTTTCGAGCGAGTTTCGAGCGAGCTGCGAGCCACGAGTTTTTTGAACACCCCTATCAATATATAATGCAGTCAAATAAAGTCTATTATCTAACGTTTAACATGTTAAATTTATTTTTATTAATATTTTGAGCCCATATAAACTCTATTTCTTTCTTCCTGCTACACAAGTCCCTCAAACCCTATCAAATCCATACTCGCACAAACGTTATTTTAAGTTTTTTAACGCTAATCCGAAATTCAATATATAATATGGTCAAATAAAGTTGAACTAAATCTAACTGATCAATGGAAACTCACATTTAACTTGTTAAATTTACTTATTTAAATACTTTGAGTGCGCATAGACTATGTTTCCTTCTTCTTGCTACAGAAATGCCCTAACCTCCTAAATCCATCCTCACAAAAAAATTTTATTTTAATAATTTTAACTATAATACGAAATTCAATATATAATATGTCAAATAATGTCTCTCATTTAACATTTAAAATGTTAAATTTATTTACTTTAATATTTTGAGCCGCATAAACTGCATTTCCTTCTTCCTGCTACACAAATTCCCCAAATCCGTACTCACACAAACGTTATTTTATTTTAACTCTAATCCGAAATTCAATATATAATGTGGTAAAATAAAGTTGAACCGAATCTAATTAATCAATGCAAACTTTCATTTAACTTGTTAAATTTATTTATTTTAATATTTTGTGTACGTATAGTATAGCTTCTATTTCCTTCTTCTGGTTACACAAATGCCCTACCCTCCCAAATCCATCCTCATACAAAACTTTATTTTAATTTTTTGAACTTTAATACCAAATTCAATATATAATGGGGTCAAATAATGTCTCTCCTTTAACATTTAATATGTTAAATTTATTTATTTTTATATTTTGAATCCACATAGACTTCATTTCTTTCTTACTTCTATACAAATCCACCAAACCCTACCAAATCCGTACTCACAAAACTTTATTATATGTTTGGAAGTCTAATACGAAATTCAATATATAATGTGGTCAAATAAAGTTGAATTGAAGCTAGTTGATCAATGCAAAATCTCATTTAACATGTTAAATTTATTTATTTTAATATTTTGAGCCTATATAGACTCCATTTAACATGTTAAATTATGTGAACAATATTAGTTAAAATGGTTGGATATTTAACTTTATTGTCACCATCTAAGAATGATTCCTAAAACTTGAATTATACTTTTTATTTTTTTGAATCTTACGGAATTTGTTCTAAAAACCGAATGGTTAAAAAATCGAAAACCGAACGCTTCGGTTGGTTTTGATTTTACCATAAAATGAACCAAACCATGCACACCCCTAGCTAGAGTACAATTGAAAAGGATTTAGTACGATTGCATAATGGACGTGTCTAATTTTATATGAAGTAAGAATTCTCCTTGGTTTTATATGCAAAAGATCTGAAAAAAAAAATTAATATGTTAGATTAAATTTTTTTGTTATTTATATTTAATAATGAATGGTTTCTCGGTTTCTCACATTTTTTGTGTTCCCATTGAACCCAACCCTCGTTCACTATTTTTAAAATTATTTTTTGAATTTTTTATATAAAGATGTGTTAGAAGTCCTTATAATAAAAAACTATTTATGTAAAAAAGAATTTGTAACCTTTTTAATGTGTTTTTTACGCATATTTTTATTTTTTAGTTTTTTTATTTAAAAGACTTATACATGTATTTATATGCAAACGATTTGAAAGAAAAAACAATTTCACATGTTAAATTAAATGTTCTATAATATATTTAACATGTTAAATGAATGGTTTTTTGGTTCCTCACATATTTTGGTGTTCTCAATTGAACCCAACCCTAATTCATTATCATTTTTGTAAAAAAAAAATTATTACCTTTTTAAAGTGTTTTTTAAGCATTTTTTTTTATTTTTTAGTTTTTGAATTTTTTTTATTAAAAAATCTTCTATATGTATTTATATACAAAAGATCCAAACATTAAAAGGTTATTAGATTTTAACATGTTAAACTAAATTTATTATGATTTATTTAACATTTTAAATGAATGGTTTCTCGGTTCCCAACATTATTGATGTTCCCCTTTGAACCCAACCCTCATTCACCTTTTTTAATTTTGTTTTTCAAAGTTTTTTTTTTTTGCATATAAAGATGTGTTGAAGCCATTCTGATAGAAAATTTCATTTTTGTAAAAAAAAATGTTACTTCTTTTAAAGTGTTTTTTAAGCATGTTTTTTTTATATTTTAGTGTTTGATTTTTTTTTATTAAAAAGGCTTCTATATGTATTTATATGTAAAAGATCTGAAAATTATATAAAATTTTAACATGTTAAATTAAATTTTTATGATATATTTAACATGTTGAATACATGATTTCTTGGTTCCCCGCATTTTTGGTGTTTCTCATTAAACCCAACCCCCTTTCACTATTTTTCTATGATATTTTTAACACGTTAAATTTATTTAACATGTATAATTATGTGAAGTTCTAAAACATATACAAAACAAACAAAAAAAAAGGCTAAAAGTAACTCATAAGAGGCGTTAGATGAATGTTAATAAAATGATTTTCTTTTGTGGTATTATTAGCCAAATAGTACCAAAACAATATATGCAACCAACAAAGCAAGTTAGGATTACTCAAACACTTGCATGTAAAATAACATGTATTTTACACAAAATTAAAGGGAAATGAGTACTTGTTTTTAACTTTTAGTTTACAACAACAAAAGAATAAAAAGTAGAGGATCAAATACATAGTTTATTTTTAACTCTTAAACAAACATGTATTTTACACAATTAAAATTGTTTTTAACTTTTAATCTTCTACTCTGTCCAACAAAAAATCTGAACTGAATTGTGTTTCCAAGCAAGTGTCTCTTGTTTGTAATTTATATCAAAAGGATCAAATACAAAGTTTATCTAGAAAAAAGGGTAATGGGTCAAACAGGGAGAGAATTAACCAAAGATTGTTTTAATACAAACAACCCCTTTGATCAATTTATTCAAATATTTACATTATTATTGTATCAAATAGTAAGAGCAATGGTGCCATGCAAGCAGCAACGGCTGATGCTATCATTCGATTTTCAGAAGTATTGAAAGAAACAATGTGCATCACCTCCAGGATTTTGCAAGAGAAGAACTTGAGTCAAACATATTTGGAACTCTGTCAAAACAAAGACAATGTACAAGCTAAAATAAAACAAGCTAAAAATTCAGCTCTGTAACAAGCGCTTATTTGGTTCGGGAAACGATTCGAAGATTGCCGCACGCATAACATTCACTCGAGCTTCCTTCGGATCAGTTTTTGGATCAAGCAATCATTATCAATACACTGCACACTTAGGCTTCACGGTGTGGGGAACGTCCAGCCCCGTCGAGCACCGGCGACGCCCCCCACACCATCCCGGGTAGGCTCGTCGTCGTCCTGAACGGCACGGGTGCGACGTCGGAGACGGGAGGTAAAGGACAAAATTGTTGCATCTTCTTCTCACACACACATATACATACAACATATACATATATATTTTAGGCACATCCCCCATTTCCTTAGATCCATCCTCTTTGCCCCATCCTCACACTCATCCTACGTGGCGCTGACGTGGAGGGTCATCCTCCAAGGATGAGCGTCACCCATACCGAGTAGCCTTACTATAAATACATTTATTTTAGAGTAAAGTACACTGATAATCCTTGTAATTTACCATGTAAAACATTTATTTTTTACATCACAAATCAGCAGCTTACAAGATTTAACACGTAAAACATTTATTTTTGCATCACAATCAGCAACTTACAAAATTGATCCAATTTAACATGTAAATAGTTAATTGATCCTGTATATTTAACATGAATAGATCTGAAAGTAAACGAATACACATTAATCGGTTTCTATAGATATTTTGTGTATGTTTTTAATGCAATTTAGCGATTATGAAATACAATCACTAGGTTTATGACTGATTGACAAATATATACCTAATTTTCAAGGATTGTTCATGTAATACATTACGTGTATGAAAATTGAAAAGCAATTGTGTGTGAGTTCGACTACATCTGAAAATAAATGCATACCTATTCGCAATCGACATAGTTGAGATCTAATCAATGTCACCATGAATGAATCAGAGAACGGACGGTGGATATTAGTTCTGTTCTGTCATCCGGCAACAATTAACACGTTCGTGCTCGATTCAGATTTGAAAAACAAGATGAAGGCGATTTAGAATCGTGTTTGAAATAGAAAAAATCTCGCCGTAATTTATAGTTACCTGGTAAAATCGAGCGGAGGAGCGAGCAGCGGAGCCGATCGCCGTCGAATCATTGGCAAAAATTTCCGGCGAAAACAACAAATCTCACCGGCATGTTTATCTCCATCTTGCGGCGTCGGAGGTTGAGCTTGATAAAATTAGATTAGATCTAGAAGGAGATGGAATTTTCTATTCCAATTTTGCCCCTCCGTGTTTTTTCTTTGAAATTTACATTGGAGGTTGAAACCTAATCTCAGCCATTTATTTTAATGATCTAAGGGCTCTTAAGGTGGTTCCCCGGTTCCCCACTTTTTTAGTGTTCCCCCAATGAACCTCACACTATATATATATATATATATACATTTTATATATCAAACGTATGTTTTATTTAAAAATATTTTTAAACCTTTTTAGGCGTGTTCTTCCCCCAAAACATATACAAAACAGTAAAAAGAGGGGGTTTAGTGACACTCACCTTTGGGTGCGTATTATAAATAGCGCAATCCCATAAATTGATTTCTACACGTCCTAATATACGTAGGAACGATTTATCAATCAATATATATCACAAAATTCCTAAGTTTATCCGTATCTTTGAATTTTCACATAAGTTTGAGATTTTCTCAAAAAGTCATTATTTTTTATTATGTTGGCACATTAATGTGTGTGTGTATATATATATATATATATTTAAGATTTTGCGACTTGAACGATTTTATTGATGACCCTTATCATGTAAATTCGTTAACACTCCCGTTTATACATAATATATCTACGATTTGCACGTCGTAATATATATACATAAACGTACACATATACTAAATATCATAACACGCGAAATCTCATTAACTTATTCATTTTATCATTTTCAAAGCACGTACACATATACTAAATATCATAACACGCGAAATCTCATTAACTTATTCATTTTATCATTTTCAAAGCACGTATACATGAAATAACTTATCAAGTTAACATATGTATTAATTTTCATGCTCGACAAACAAGTTACACATTTAACGCGATTTTTACCGATTCTACCGCTTTAAGCGCACAAGTGTACATGCATAGTCTAAATTCCCGCTATCATGTCAACACTTAACATATTATCATATACACACATCTAAATCACATAACACATTTTAACACATAAGGTTCACCCGTAAATAACCCATGCTAGTGTACATTGAAAAACGCGTATTTTAGTGATTCGGTAACGTTTTCGGGCGTCGGAAGTCACGTACGACTAACCAAACACCAAGTAAACTTAATATAAGTTAAAATACTTATATTTATATTAAAAATATCAGTTTACTTACTGATCTAAAATAGTTTTTTTAAATCCTTCGAAAAGCCGATTTTTAACCGTTTTACCGCATAGTTTTGTGTTAAACGTTACCATAACCATCCCAACTCATAAGGACTTGATATTTTAACATAATACATGTTATTTACTGATTAAAATGATGGTTATAATCAGCTTAGTGCAGTTTTCATGTAAGTCACATAAATCATGCAATTTCACGTATTTTGCACACTTTAAGCACTAAGTACAACATGCAAAGCTAGTAAACTTTATGACAAAGTGTTATACTATTTTATTTTAACACTTCAAATATTATTATTTTTAGTGTTTGGGAGAGGATCATGAGAAAACTACATCTAAATGAGAAAACTAGAAAACTAACTAAAAAAACCAAAAAAAAGCCAAAAAACATACCAAATTTTTTTTTTCAATTTTTTAACAAAAAATCGCTAATTTTTATACATAAAAAAAATTTTCAAAATTATTTTTTTTTGTATTGCACATGTGCAATATATGTGATTATATGTGTACTACACATGTCCTACACATGTGCACTATATCCGTAATAGTGCACATGTGCAATACAACCAGAAAGGGTTTTTTTTATTTTTTTATTTTTGAAATTTTTTTTTCATACATAAAAAGCAGTGATTTTTTTTATAAAAATTTAAAAACAAAAAAAAAATTTGGCTTGTTTTTTTGGCTTTTTTAGTTAGTTTTTTGGTTTTCTCATTTAAACTAGTTTTCTCATGATCCATCCCCTTTAGTGTTTAGGGACTGATTAAAAACCATCTTCATCATACCATATGTTATTCATCATTTCATGATCATACATCCACATGCATGCTTAAGTACAAGCATCTGTTGCATTCAATTCACATCATCATCAACATGCATGAACTATTTTTTATGCAACATGCATTTAACTCATGTTCAAACATTCAAGAACATTTTAATCCTCATATGATCATCGTCCAATCATTTATCATAATTGCAAGAATCTTGTTTCTACATATTTATGAACTAACATCAAATTTTCACATGCATTCATATATATATATATATATAGGGGAAGGTTCAAATAAAAACCACTAGTTATTGCGAAAACTCGAAAACTAACTAAAAAAACCAAAAAAACATACCAAAATTTTTTTTTTTGCATACCAATTCTCGCTATTTTAGGTATATAAAAAACTTTTTTTTCAAAAAAAATAATTTTTTTTTGTAGTGCACATGTGTAATAGTATTACACATGTGCACTACAATTTTTTTTTTGAAAAAAAATTATATAAAAAAATCTGCGAATTTTAATAAAAAAAATTGAAAAAAATAAAAAAAAATATTTGTGTGTTTTTTAGGCTTTTTTAGTTAGTTTTCTAGTTTTCGCGATAAAAGTGGTTTTCATTTAAACCATCCCCTATATATATATATATATATATATATATATATATAGTGGAGGGTTCAAATGAGAAGAAATTTTTTGTAAGAATAAAAAAGAACAAACTTCAACCAATAATAATGCTTCATTTTACTTCATTTAATTTTTGTATTTAATATGGGTGTAAGGGTATATTGGTAAAATTAGATAGATCATTAATTGTTAGTCTTCCTTTTTAATAGCTAACTAAATTAAATTTGTAACTTATTTTAAAAAAAAATATTTTTTCAAAGAAGATAAAAATTAATTTAAAGTGTAGGATAAATTATGAGGTGTGTAGGATGAATTACGAGTTGTGTAGGATAAATTTCAGTATGTGTAGGATAAATTTTCAAAAATGTGTAGGATAAATTTTGATGTGTCTAGGCAAAATTTTTAGTGTGTAGGATGATACTCTTTATGACGAATTAATTAGTCAAAATAATAATAAATGAGATAAGAGAAAAACTATTTAATGTTTTACAATTGTACCCTTTCTTCTTTTTGTTCTCAATTTAATTTTCTTCTCAAATGAACCTCCCCCTATATATATATATATATACACACGGCCGATTCCAAAATTTCACTTTTCGTATTCATCTTTAATCATCGAAACCTTTATAAAATCAACTTTGATCATGCATGCATCAAATTCCTCATGAACATCATCAATAAAAAACATTCAAAGTCAAAACCCAATCTCATATATATACACATACATACTGCCATACCCACATATATATGTCCATCCATTTCATTTTTTTATTCAAAAACCCATTTGTTTTAGTTTTTAAGTTTATGTTTAGATTCAAGAATAAGAGAAACTTTCACTATCATCTTCATCACCATGAATCATGAACAAGATTTTGAAACATGAAATGTTATACCTTCAAGATTCTTAGTGGGTTTTAACAAAAGTGATGATTTAAAGCCTTGTTCTTGCTTGAATCTCCTTGGAATCACCTCTAAACCTTCATATAAGCTTGAAAACACCTTGGAATGCCTTCAAATCTTCAAGAAATGGTTTGAAATTTTTAAAAATGTATGGATGTAGGGGTGTTCAGCCGAGCTTATTGTTTACAGAGAGAGAGAATTGATTTTGAAATGGTTTCTTGGATTTGGTAGATTTTAGAAGGATTTGTAAAGTTGTAATCATCATGCACACTTTCTAAAGCCAACACATGGAGGAGAGAGAGGGAGAACACACCTCCCTAGCCGCCACCTATCTTTACACATACATACTACACGCATACATACACCATATATATACATATATAGATCAAAACTGGTATTTTACTGGATACCGGGTATTTTATCTAGCGTTTTAATCCCGTTTTATGACGTTTTAAATTATTTTTATCACTCTATAAAAATAGACTCGCCAAAATATTACTGAAATATTTATCAGTTGCCTTGACTGGTTGCGTTGACAGTGTTTCTCAGATACGCGTAGTATCGCGCGGTACGCGCTTAAACTCGAAAAATAGAGTTTCTTAGCGTTTTAATTTATTTTTCCTTCCGGACATGATTAAAATTACTATTCTAATCATAACGAATTATTTTTTTGGATTTTAACATTGATCGGGCGGTCACCGACGTTCGTTTCGCATTTTGTTCGTTACGCGATAAGCGTTTATCTTATTATTGTCAACATAATTTTTATCAAAGTTTGGATTTACCAACACATCAAATATCACACATAAACATTAATATCAATCAAATACAGCCTTTTATTCATTTATGACACGTGTTACATTTGTACGGTGTAGTTTAAAAAGCTGGGTGTCACGGTCTCCCTCTGTTTAAGGGATTTCGTCCCCGAAATTCTATTCTACAGGTTTCATTTTCGCACTAGGTGGGAAGAGATGAGGATATTTACGTTGCATTTGGTCCTGTCATTCCCAGGTGAACTCGGGTCCACGCTTAGAATGTAACATCTGTGCTTGTAATCATTGTGAACAGTTCTATTATCAATAAAACAATGTTATTTGATCCCAATGTTTGTTTGGTTGTGTTTTACATTTTTCATGTTTTGACTTTTATTCAATTTCAAACTCTATATCGCTTTCTGGAGAGTTATACGCAAACTGATGCGTAAACGTAATCAGTTTAATGCGACAAATACTCCAGAACATCAACATATACTCAACATACCTTAAATAACCTATACATAACTTAGAAATAAGTTTTGAAGGCTTTGGTATGGCAAAAACAAGTTAATTCGCTTACAGGGACTAAATTTGACAAACTGCGAAAGTATGCCAATTTGAACTATAACGAACATTCCGGAACATGACCATAAGTTAAACACACCATAAATATCCTTTATATAGCTTAGAAATAGGCTTTGAGGGGTTCGGTGTGCTAAAATAAACTTTTGGGTCATTTAGGGACTAAAAGCGTCAAAAAGTGCACAAGTTTGCATTTTCGCGCATAACTTACGTTCTGAATACATCCGGACATCCAAAAATTTATGTAAGCACTAAAATATTTTATTTTAGTGTTTGGCATAATAAAAATCCATTCGTCACGCCATTTGGATCATTTTTCGCGCTTATGCGCATTCCTTCGTAATTAACCGAACAACGTAACCGTACGGCTAAACGAACCGACACCCGAGATATTTTTGAACACATTTTAAGTTCCCTATACTTTAACTTCATTTTAGAGCTTTGAAATGGAGTTAACGGGGCTTAAACGTGTAAAAAAAAACGCATCGAAAACCAAGTTTTGAGGTTGCAGGGACTAAAACTGTAAATCTGCCAAACTAGGTCCGTAAGTAGGGGCCAGATGCAGCAAAACATTTTTTTACAGCTGTTAACAGCCCTTAACACTCTTCAAAGACCAAGTGCCAAGTGTCAAACTCTTATGGTGGATGGCAAACGAGTAACCACAACTTTCCAACAAGTGTACGGCTTAGATCATGCCCCCTTTTCCAAGAAATGATCCTAACGGTGAACCAAAAACTATAAATACCCACCTCCACCCTTCACTTTTCCTCACAAGAATCTGATCTTATGTGCTCTAAGTTGAAACCTTTGTTTCATACCTGAGCTATTTTGATCTAGATTAGCATTCGGGGACCCTTCGTAAGTGTTCCTTCGTTCTTTTATTGCTTTTCGAGTCCGAAAGTCAAACTTTGTTTGACTTTCTGCGTTGACCAGTTTATGGTCAATTCGAAGTTCGTTTGAACTTCGCAACGTGATTGTAATCACGATGGTTATAGTCCCTTGTGACTATGCCTACTGATTACCACGTTGTCTAGGGTCGTAAGGGTAAGCGATCTAATAAATCGCTTATACCTTCGAACCCGACCCATTTGGTCGATCATTAGGATCCGACCAAACACATTAGGTGACCATAGTATATAGGGAATAACCCTCCGAGGTTATACCTTATGGTCGCTTCGTTTAAGTAGTTGTATGATAGGTAGTTTATATGCCTTAGGTAAATTACCAAAATACCCCTTTGATGCCAAAATTCGTCTTAAACATATGTAACATAACTTTTGACATCTAAACTGATTTGACAACCATATTAGACATGTTAAGGCATATTTTACTTGTCATAGGACTAGTTAGGCGTTCCGAACGCGTTTTACGCGAACGACGCGTTAAAGTAGCATAAGCTACCTAAACGGGTCGTAATGGGTCACAAGCACTTAGGTTAAGTTTCGTTTTAGTATGTGGGCTTTGTTAAACCATATTACATGAATTCCCATACTCATTTGGTTTACGAGCCCTCATCCTATCAGATCTTCCGATTTAGGTCCGGTTTATTAATGTAGTTACCTATACTAGGTGCCGTTTGATTCCGTGATCTCTAGCATTGCTTGGTGGTTATCTTAGGACTTCTGAGCAATCTCAAGTGGGTACATAGACCCCTCTTTTACTGTTTTCTAAACTGTTTTGGGGTGAAACACATGTGCCTACTTGTTACTTTCGTGCTTTCCTGCTTTCACATCATATACTTATTATGTTCGTTAGTACATTATAGTACATGATTTCATTACATTTCATGCTATGTATGCCCATTGTGTGCATACTTAGTACATTACATTACATTTTATGCTATGTGTGCCCATTGTGTGCATACTTAGTACAATGTTTTACATTACATTTCATGCTATGTATGCCCATTGTGTGCGTACTTAGTACAGTTGTTTTCATCACATGCTTACATTTTGTTATGACATTTGGGTTGTTTACAATGGAACAATACATTCATTAACATTAGCTACGCCGTTCGTTAGTAGGTAGTGGTACCATAGGAATTGACAACTCCCGTTCCTGAAATCCTGGGTTTGTTTGGATTGGAAGGAATGACCGAATTCGATGTACATAACTTAGATAAACCTTTAATTTGTTTAAGGGTTTATCGCCACAGTCTCAAGGCTTGGATGTATGCATTTTCACAATACCGCATAAATGTTTGTATCAGTATAGCATGCATTTGTTCCACAAAACATAACTTTGATTTAAACCATGTTTTACTTCAATACCTTGTTTTTGTGCATTTTACATATGGTTTAGTTGATATATTTCACTTACCATACATGATATTTTTGGGTACACATTACATGATCTACATTAAACATAAACATTTTGACATTGATATACACATTTAGTGGTTTACATTGGGCATAGACATTTCGATATGGTTTACACATTAACACATGACAATTCATTTATACATAAACAATTTACATTGGTGGTTGGTTTGATTAAGTGATTTGAGTAACGAGGCGTGTGTAATATGATACAAGCATGGTGGATACGCTGCTGGTACTTCCTATATATAAGTGTTTGTATGACATTACATGTCGTAGCGTCACTTAAATCATTTCAATATTTGACATATTACATTTTACATAAACAACTTATTTTCACAAGACATTGATTTACAAAACAACTTATCTTATACAAACTCATTTTTACTTGGTTATTCATTTAACCTTACATTATTCTCTTATTTATACATATCATTGCTTTTAATGATTTACAAAACAAAACAACTTACAAGGTTCATGACTGACTGTTATTAAACAATTTTTCCTAAACTTATAAGTCATGAATCCTATTTTCACAAAACCTATGTATCTCACAGGCATTTTTATGCTGACGTACCTATTTTCACATGTGTTTTCAGGAGCTTTTCCATAGGATGATGATCGTGACACTAGGGCGGACCTGTGCCTTAGAGACATAAAATGAAGATAGACTTAGTTTAATTATGTTCTGAACTCTTTATTTCCTGTTTTAGACAATGAAACTCTTATGTTGATAAATAAAATACAACTTTGAATGCCATGGTTATGAAACAATTAATTCTGTTACAACACTCCCCGACGTTTCCGCCGCGGTTGGATGTTATACGCGGTCGGGGTGTGACAGAAGAGTTGGTATCAGAGCCAATGGTTATAGGGAATTAGGTTATTAGTAATGCTTTGACCTAGACTGTAACCTTTCTAGGACCCTAACACAAGTTATCTTGTGTTTAGATCTTAAAACATGCACATCACCTATCCTTAGGTGATTATCAAAACAAAAACAAAATTTTTCAAAACGATTTTTGAAAAACAATCATCTGTTTTTGGATGATTTATTACAAGGTTTTGAACCCTCTTTTGTAAGGTTTTGAACCCTTCCAGTTTGACTAAATTTTTGGCCTTGTGCCTTCAAATTTTCAAAATCTCGTCAACGTTTTGGGTTTTAAATAATGTGAACACGTGCAAACTGGAAGAGTGAATGCCTGTATTCTGGGTTTTCTATCTAGGCAAGCACTTCGTATATATCTCATCAGACGCGAGACCAGTTGTGCTTACCTGGGAATTCTTGGGATGAGTGTTCACATATAGGCGAGCATGTCTTCGCGATACATTATTTTTGACCCATTTACTTTGATTAGTCACTGTGTGTCGTTTGTTTGCTTGGTAATGCGGACGAATGACCACCATCCTTGCTTTTGTTGATTTTGTTTCATCTCATTCTCTTCATCCAATCATCTCACTCGTTTCCTTTCATGTTTTCCTCTTTTAGAATGCCTCCTCGACGCGAGAACCAGATAGCGACTGCCGAACTGGCAGAAATTATTGCGCAGCAGATGGCTGCTCAATTCCCAAATCTCTTTACTCAATGGCACCAAGCCAACAACAACAACAATGCTCCATGCAAATACAAGGATTTTAACTCGGCTAAACCACTCAAGTTTAGTGGTTCTGAAGGAGCGACTGGGCTTCTTCAATGGTTCGAGAGCATTGAGAATACTTTCCGTCATGTTCAGTGTCCGGATAATCGCAAGGTCGAGTTTTCTTCGAGCGTGTTTCAGAAGAGGGCTCTTACATGGTGGAATGGGGTAATGAGAGACCGTGGTGCAGAAGTTGCTCTAGAACAGACATGGGCTGAACTTAGAGCTCTTATGATGAGGGAATTATGTCCTCGCCATGAACAGCGAGCGTTGGAGAAAGAGTTTGATGACTTGAAGCAAGATAGTGGCGAGCACAGGGTATATACTGATAGGTTTGAGGAGTTGAGTCTGCTATGCCCAACAATGGTTACCCCACTCGACAAGGCTATTGAAAGGTACATCGACGGCCTACCTGACTCAGTGCAAGACATCATTACTGGTGGTAACCCTGCCACACTCCGTCAGCCTATCGAGTTATCAGCGACCTTGACTGAGTCGCAGATTCGGAAGAATAAGTTACACAGGAAGGGTGACAAGGGCAAGAAACAGACATCTGACAAAGAAGATAGCAAGAAAGGTCAAAACAAGAATGGAAAGGATTCTGGTTCATCGAAAAGGGCAAGGAAGCGTAAGGCTTCCCAAAACTATGCTGTCACTGCCCAAGCTAACCAGGCAGCTCCCAACCAACCCGCACAGCCTCCAGCGAAGAAGCCCTATTCAGGGAATGCACCTTTGTGCAATAGATGCAACAGTCACCATCAGCCGCAACATCAGTGCCGTTTCTGTACTAACTGTGGGAAGTCAGGTCATCTTGTCGATGTTTGTCGGTTTGCTCAGAATAGGGCAGTTCAGAACCCAGCTCAACAAGTTGCTCAGCCTCCTGCTCAGCAACAGGGTCAAGCTGCACGACCACCCTACCCACCAGGTGCTTGTTATAACTGTGGGGATCTGACCTATTACAGAAATCGGTGCCCAAGGCTGGCTAACCAGAATCAGAATCCAAACCAGAATCAGGCTCAGGCTCGAGGGCGAGCTTTTAACTTGAATGCCCAAGAGGCGCAGGCGGACGATAATGTGGTGAACGGTACGTTCTTTATTAATAATCAGCCTGCAACTGTTCTTTTTGATTCGGGTGCCGATAAGAGTTTTGTGTCATTGTCTTTTGAGCCAATGCTTCGCGTGTCTAGAACGAAACTAGGAAAACCTTTGACAGTAGAAGTTGCTAGTGGTGAACCCATTGTTCTTGATTCTGTTCTTCGCAACTGCCAGTTGAACCTTAACGATCATCTTTTTCCTATTAACCTCACGCCTATGCAACTTGGAAGCTTTGACGTTATTGTGGGTATGGATTGGTTATCCAAGCATCACGCAGAGGTAGTTTGTTTCGAGAAGATCGTTCGTGTGCCGCTTTCGACAGGCGAGATCCTACAGGTTCAAGGTGAGAAACCGTCTGGTGGTCTCAAGCTCATGTCTTGTTTTAAAGCTTGGAAGTATCTGCGGAAGAACTATGTGGCTTTCTTAGCACATGTTACAGCAGATAAAGGCAAGGGTAAGTCTATTTCAGATATTCCTGTCGTTCGGGATTATTCTGAAGTATTCCCTGAAGAGTTACCTGGTCTACCCCCAGCACGCCAAGTCGAGTTCCGCGTTGATCTCGTACCTGGTGCAAATCCCATTGCCAGAGCTCCATATCGTCTTGCACCGTCTGAGATGCAAGAGTTGTCTAAGCAGCTTCAGGAGCTCTCTGACAAAGGCTTTATCCGTCCCAGCTTTTCACCTTGGGGTGCTCCCATTCTTTTTGTCAAGAAGAAGGATGGATCCTTTAGGATGTGTATCGATTATCGTGAGTTTAACAAGCTTACCATCAAGAATCGATATCCCCTACCTCGCATAGATGATCTCTTTGATCAGTTACAGGGCGCTTCTTATTTTTTGAAGATTGATCTACGTTCCGGATATCATCAACTTCGGGTGCATGAAGAAGATATTCCCAAGACAGCATTCCACACTCGGTATGGGCATTATGAATTCACAGTCATGCCATTCGGTTTGACTAATGCTCCTGCTGTTTTCATGGACTTAATGAATAGGGTCTGCAAACCTTATTTGGATCAGTTCGTCATTGTTTTTATTGACGACATCTTGATTTATTCTAAGACGCGAGCTGATCACGAGCAACATCTTCGTCTTACTCTGGAACTCCTAAAGAAAGAGCAACTTTTCGCCAAATTCTCCAAGTGTGAATTCTAGCTTAAAGAAGTTCAATTCTTAGGACATATCATCAACGAACAAGGTATTCATGTAGATCCCTCCAAGATCAGTGCGATTAAGGATTGGGATACGCCTACTACTCCTACTGAAGTTCGTTCTTTTCTTGGTCTGGCGGGTTATTATCGCCGCTTCATTGAGAACTTCTCAAAGATTGCAGTTCCTCTAACTGCTCTAACTCAGAAGAACAAACCCTTTGACTGGGGATTCAAACAAGAGGAAGCTTTTCAACACTTGAAGCGGAAGCTTTGCGACGCGCCTGTTCTAACTTTGCCTAAGGGCAATGATGATTTCGTCGTTTATTGCGATGCATCTAAATTGGGTCTTGGCTGTGTCCTGATGCAAAGGAACAAAGTCATAGCATATGCATCGAGGCAGTTGAAGATACATGAGAAGAACTACACCACTCATGATCTTGAGTTGGGTGCAATTGTCTTCGCTCTTAAGATCTGGAGACACTATTTGTACGGTACAAAATGTGTGGTTTCAACTGACCACAAAAGTCTTCAGCATATCTTCAATCAGAAAGAACTCAACATGAGGCAACGATGTTGGGTTGAGCTACTAAACGACTATGACTGCGAAATTCGCTACCATCCTGGTAAGGCGAATGTCATAGCCGATGCATTGAGTCGTAAGGAACGTACTAAGCTTCATTGTGTACGTATTCAATCTGTTATTCAAGCTCGATCCGATATCCAAGCACGCATTTCTCAGGCTCAACAATCTTGTGTTTCACAAGGTTTGATGGATAAGGAATTTCCCTATCACATAACTCCTGATCTGGAACTGAAGGACAATGGATCGTATTACTTCATGGACCGCTTGTGGGTCCCAAGCCAGGATGATCTTCGTACCTTACTTATGGATGAAGCCCATAAGTCTCGTTATTCTATTCATCCGGGCTCAGATAAGATGTATAAGGATCTTTGTATTCATTATTGGTGGCCTGGTATGAAGAAAGACATTGCCTTATACGTATCAAAATGCCTTACTTGTCTTAAGGTTAAGGCTGAACATCAACGTCCTTCGGGTTTATTGGTGCAACCAGAGATCCCAGTTTGGAAATGGGAAAAATTACTATGGATCTTGTTACCAAACTTCCACGCACAAAGAAAGGTCATGATGCCATCTGGGTAGTTGTTGATCGTCTTACTAAGTCAACGCATTTCTTGCCAATCCGTGAGGATTTTTCTGCTGACAAACTTGCTAAAATCTATGTGGATGAAATAGTATCTCGACATGGTGTTCCTTTGAACATCATTTCTAACAGAGATGCTCGCTTCACTTCTCATTTTTGGAGAACCATGCAATCTGCTATGGGGACCCAACTTAATCTGAGCACAGCTTATCATCCGCAAACGGATGGTCAATCTGAAAGAACAATCCAGACTCTGGAGGATATGCTTAGAGCTTGTGTGATCGACTTTGGTGGTAGTTGGGATTCACATCTTCAGTTAATTGAATTCGCCTATAACAACAGTTATCACACCAGCATCAAAATGGCTCCTTTCGAGGCTCTCTATGGTCGAAAATGTCGTTCACCAATCTGCTACAATGAGATCGGCGAAGCTCAACTTACTGGACATGCCCTCATTTTAGAGACAACCGACAAGATCAAGAAAGTTTGTGATAACCTTCAGACAGCTAGAAGCCGTCAAAAGAGTTACGCGGATCCAAAACGCAAGCCCTTGGAATTTCAAGTCGGTGATCGAGTATTACTTAAGGTCTCACCTTGGAAAGGTGTGATCAGATTTGGAAAGAAAGGAAAACTTGCACCAAGATACGTTGGACCATTCAAGATCGTCGAAAGAATCGGAAAGGTAGCCTACAGACTTGAGTTACCTCCTGAATTTGGAAATGTTCATCCAACTTTTCACGTGTCCAATCTCAAGAGGTGTTTAGCTGATGAGAACCTCCATATACCGCTTGACGAAATTCATGTTGGCAAAACACTGAAATTTGTTGAGAAACCTGTGGAAATCGTGGAACGTGAAGTCAAGTGGCTCAAACGCAAGCGCATTCCTTTGGTCAAAGTTCGCTGGGAAGCTAAACGTGGACCCGAGTTTACTTGGGAACGCGAAGATCAAATGAAGGCGAAGTATCCGCATCTTTTCCCACGAGGTTCATCTAAATAAATTTCGGGACGAAATTTCCACAAGTAGGGGAGACTGTAACATCTGTGCTTGTAATCATTGTGAACAGTTCTATTATCAATAAAACAATTTTATTTGATCCCAATGTTTGTTTGGTTGTGTTTTACATTTTTCATGTTTTGACTTTTATTCAATTTCAAACTCTATATCGCTTTCTGGAGAGTTATACGCAAACTGATGCGTAAACGTAATCAGTTTAATGCGACAAATACTCCGGAACATCAACATATACTCAACATACCTTAAATAACCTTTACATAACTTAGAAATAAGTTTTGAAGGCTTTGGTATGGCAAAAACAAGTTAATTCGCTTACAGGGACTAAATTTGACAAACTGCGAAAGTATGCCAATTTGAACTATAACGAACATTCCGGAACATGACCATAAGTTAAACACACCATAAATATCCTTTATATAGCTTAGAAATAGGCTTTGAGGGGTTCGGTGTGCTAAAATAAACTTTTGGGTCATTCAGGTACTAAAAGCGACAAAAAGTGCACAAGTTTGCATTTTCGCGCATAACTTACGTTCTGAATACATCCGGACATCTAAAAATTTATGTAAGCACTAAAATATTTTATTTTAGTGTTTGGCATAATAAAAATCCATTCGTCACGCCATTTGGATCATTTTTCGCGCTTATGCGCATTCCTTCGTAATTAACCGAACAACGTAACCGTACGGCTAAACGAACCGACACCCGAGATATTTTTGAACACATTTTAAGTTCCCTATACTTTAACTTCATTTTAGAGCTTTGAAATGGAGTTAACGGGGCTTAAACGTGTAAAAAAAAAACGCATCGAAAACCAAGTTTTGAGGTTGCAGGGACTGAAACTGTAAATCTGCCAAACTAGGTCCGTAAGTAGGGGCCAGATGCAGCAAAACGTTTTTTTACAGCTGTTAACAGCCCTTAACACTCTCCAAAGGCCAAGTGCCAAGTGTCAAACTATTATGGTGGATGGCAAATGAGTAACCACAACTTTCCAACAAGTGTACGGCTTAGATCGTGCCCCCTTTTCCAAGAAATGATCCTAACGGTGAACCAAAAACTATAAATACCCACCTCCACCCTTCACTTTTCCTCACAAGAATCTGATCTTATGTGCTCTAAGTTGAAACCTTTGTTTCATACCTGAGCTATTTTGATCTAGATTAGCATTCGGGGACCCTTCGTAAGTGTTCCTTCGTTCTTTTATTGCTTTTCGAGTCCGAAAGTCAAACTTTGTTTGACTTTCTGCGTTGACCAGTTTATGGTCAATGCGAAGTTCGTTTGAACTTCGCAACGTGATTGTAATCACGATGGTTATAGTCCCTTGTGACTATGCCTACTGATTACCACGTTGTCTAGGGTCGTAAGGGTAAGCGATCTAATAAATCGCTTATACCTTCGAACCCGACCCATTTGGTCGATCATTAGGATCCGACCAAACACATTAGGTGACTATATTATATAGTTAATAACCCTCCGAGGTTATACCTTATGGTCGCTTCGTTTAAGTAGTTGTATGATAGGTAGTTTATATGCCTTAGGTAAATTACCATAATGCCCCTTTGATGCCAAAATTCGTCTTAAACATATGTAACATAACTTTTGACATCTAAACTGATTTGACAACCATATTAGACATGTTAAGGCATATTTTACTTGTCATAGGACTAGTTAGGCGTTCCGAACGCGTTTTACGCGAACGACGCGTTAAAGTAGCATAAGCTACCTAAACGGGCCGTAATGGGTCACAAGCACTTAGGTTAAGTTTCGTTTTAGTATGTGGGCTTTGTTAAACCATATTACATAAGTTCCCATACTCATTTGGTTTACGAGCCCTCATTCTATCAGATCTTCCGATTTAGGTCCGGTTTATTAATGTAGTTACCTATACTAGGTGCCGTTTGATTCCGTGATCTCTAGCATTGCTTGGTGGTTATCTTAGGACTTCTGAGCAATCTCAAGTGAGTACATAGACCCCTCTTTTACTGTTTTCTAAACTGTTTTGGGGTGAAACACATGTGCCTACTTGTTACTTTCGTGCTTTCCTGCTTTCACATCATATACTTATTATGTTCGTTAGTACATTATAGTACATGATTTCATTACATTTCATGCTATGTATGCCCATTGTGTGCATACTTAGTACATTACATTACATTTTATGCTATGTGTGCCCATTGTGTGCATACTTAGTACAATGTTTTACATTACATTTCATGCTATGTATGTCCATTGTGTGCATACTTAGTACATTGTTTTACATTACATTTCATGCTATGTATGCCCATTGTGTGCGTACTTAGTACAGTTGTTTTCATCCCATGCTTACGTTTTGTTATGATATTTGGGTTGTTTACAATGGAACAATACATTCATTAACATTAGCTACGCCGTTCGTTAGTAGGTAGTGGTACCATAGGAATTGACAACTCCCGTTCCTGAAATCCTGGGTTTGTTTGGATTGGAAGGAATGACCGAATTCGATGTACATAACTTAGATAAACCTTTAATTTGTTTAAGGGTTTATCGCCACAGTCTCAAGGCTTGGATGTATGCATTTTCACAATACCGCATAAATGTTTGTATCAGTATAGCATGCATTTGTTCCACAAAACATAACTTTGATTTAAACCATGTTTTACTTCAATACCTTGTTTTTGTGCATTTTACATATGGTTTAGTTGATATATTTCACTTACCATACATGATATTTTTGGGTACACATTACATGATCTACATTAAACATAAACATTTTGACATTGATATACACATTTAGTGGTTTACATTGGGCATAGACATTTCGATATGGTTTACACATTAACACATGACAATTCATTTATACATAAACAATTTACATTGGTGGTTGGTTTGATTAAGTGATTTGAGTAACGAGGCGTGTGTAATATGATACAAGCATGGTGGATACGCTGCTGGTACTTCCTATATATAAGTGTTTGTATGACATTACATGTCGTAGCGTCACTTAAATCATTTCAATATTTGACATATTACATTTTACATAAACAACTTATTTTCACAAGACATTGATTTACAAAACAACTTATCTTATACAAACTCATTTTTACTTGGTTATTCATTTAACCTTACATTATTCTCTTATTTATACATATCATTGCTTTTAATGATTTACAAAACAAAACAACTTACAAGGTTCATGACTGACTGTTATTAAACAATTTTTCCTAAACTTATAAGTCATGAATCCTATTTTCACAAAACCTATGTATCTCACAGGCATTTTTATGCTGACGTACCTATTTTCACATGTGTTTTCAGGAGCTTTTCCGTAGGATGATGATCGTGACACTAGGGCGGACATGTGCCTTAGAGACATAAAATGAAGATAGACTTAGTTTAATTATGTTCTGAACTCTTTATTTCCTGTTTTAGACAATGAAACTCTTATGTTGATAAATAAAATACAACTTTGAATGCCATGGTTATGAAACAATTAATTATGTTACAACACTCCCCGATGTTTCCGCCGCGGTTGCATGTTATACGCGGTCGGGGTGTGACATAGAATCCCAGCGATCCTTGACCAACTTAATCCTACTACTCCTAAGCTTCTGAATTTTCCAATCCAGAACCTCTACTGGTTCTTCTATAAATCTCAGTTTATCATCCACACGAACCTCTCCAGGGGGTATAATCAGTGTCTCATCCGACAGACACTTTTTCAAGTTGGAGACATGAAACACGTCATGAACTCCACTCAACTCCAGTGGCAGCTTGAGCCTATACGCGACTGATCCAACTCGAGATGCGATTTCAAAAGGACCTTTATTACACGGGCTTAGCTTTCCCCCTTTTCCAAATCTCACAATGCCTTTCCAAGGCGACACCTTCAACATAACTCGATCACCAACCTGAAACTCCAACGGTTTCCTCCGGTTATCCGCATAACTCTTCTGTCGATCTGCGGTAGCTTTCAACCTTCCCTTGATCTGGACAACCATGTCGGTGGTTTCCTGGATAACGTCAGGTCCGGTCAATTGCTTCTCACCGACTTCAGGCCAACAAAGTGGTGATCGACACTTCCTTCCATACAAGGCTTCAAACGGAGCGGCCTTGATACTAGCTTGATAACTATTGTTGTAAGAAAACTCAGCCAAAGGCAAATTGGTATCCCAACTTCCACCGAAATCGATGGCACACGCTCTCAACGTGTCCTATAACATTTGAATGGTTCTCTCGCTTTGACCATCTGTTTGAGGATGATATGTAGTACTCATGTCCAAACGAGAACCTAGCGATTCTTGAAGAGATCGCCAAAACCGGGAGTCAAACCGTCCGTCTCTATCTGAGATAATTGACACTGGTACTCCATGACGGGCTACAATCTTGTTAAGGTACAACTGCGATATCTTCTCGGTATTGTCTGTTTCCTTAAGTGCTAGGAAATGAGCAGACTTTGTCAATCGATCCACGATTATCCATATTGTATCATGTCCACGCGACATACGGGGTAACTTGGTGATAATGTCCATCGTAAGATGTTCCCATTTCCACTTAGGAATCTCTGGTTGCTGCAGGAGCCCAGACGGCTTCTGATGTTCAACCTTAACCTTCGAGCATGTCAAACATTTGCTCACATACACCGCAATATCTTTCTTCATATTCGGCCACAAGTATAACTCCTTGATATCCTGATACATCTTAGTAGAACTCGGGTGAATGGAATATCTGGATTTATGAGCCTCGTTCATAACCAGTTCACGTAGGTTACCTCTAAGCGGAACCCAAATCCGGTTCATGAAGTACATCACTTCATCCACTTTTGGCATCAGTTCACACTCTAATCCTCTCAAACCTTCTCTTCTCAGGTTCTCATCTTTTAAAGCTTCTCGTTATGCATTACGAATTAGATCGGTCAAACTCATCTGTATGGTCAAAACCAAAGCACGCACACGTAGTGGCTACTCCCGCTCCTTCCTACTGAGCGCATCGGCAACAACATTTGCTTTACCAGGGTGATAATGGATATCACACTTGTAATCGTAGAGTAACTCTACCCAATGTCGCTGTCGCATGTTGAGCTCCTTCTGATCAAAGATATGCTAGAGGATCTTATAGTCTGTGTAAATCGTACACTTCGTGCCATACAAGTAATGTCTCCAGATCTTCAAGGCAAACACAACAGCTCCCAACTCTAAATCATGCATCGTGTAATTCTTCTCGTGCACTTTCAATTGTCTGGATGCATAGGCTATCACTTTGTCCTTCTGCATAAGCACGCATCTGAGGCCCAAACGTGACGCATCACAATACACAATGAAATCTTCATTTCCCTCAGGAAGGGAAAGAATAGGCGCACTACACAACTTCTCCTTCAACAGCCAAAAAGCTTCCTCCTGCTTTACCGTGCAATCAAACTTCTTCTCCTTCTGGGCAATAGCGTCAATGGCTGTGCTAATCTGGAGAAATTCTCTATGAATCTCCGATAATACCCAGCAAATCCTAAGAATTGCCGCACCTCTGACGGAGTCTTTGGCGCTTCCTAATTCTTAATCGCTTCTATCTTCGACGGAACCACGTGTATACCTTTCTCGTTTATGACGTGTCCGAGAAAATGAACTTCTCGAATCCAGAATTCGTACTTAGAGAACTTGACATACAACTTCTCTTCCTTCAGCAACTCCATAATCAACTTCAGATGTTTCTCATGATCTTCTTTGGTTCGTGGATAGATAAGTATATCATCGATGAATACTATTACGAATTTATCCAAATAGGGATTCCATACCCTGTTCATGAGATCCATGAACACAGCTGGCGTATTGGTTAAGCCAAAAGGCATGACTAAAAACTCGTAATGGCCATATCGTGTTCGAAAAGCAGTCTTCGGAACATCTTCGTCAGCAACCTTCAACTGATGATATCCTGAACGCAGGTCGATCTTCGAATAGTAGCTGGATCCCTGTAGCTGGTCAAACAAATCATCAATTCTCGGTAGAGGGTATCGATTCTTGATAGTCAACTTATTTAGCTCTCTGTAATCAATGCACATCCTGAAGGAACCATCCTTCTTCTTCACAAACAACACAGGTGCACCCCAAGGCGAAAAGCTTGGTCGAATGAAACCTTTGTCTAGTAGCTCTTGAAGCTGATTCGACAATTCTTTCATCTCTGACGGTGCTAATCTATAAGGAGATTTTGCAATTAGTGCAGCACCGGGTACCGGATCAATTCTAAACTTGATCTGTCTCGCAGGGGGCAATCCAGGTAAGTCTTCAGGGAAAACTTCCGGATAATCACGAACTATAGGAATCTCTTCTATCTTCCTACCTTCAGCCTTCGTATCCACTACGTTAACTAAGAACGCAGGATAACCCTTACGCAACATCTTAAGCATCTTCATAACACTAAAAACTCTCGATACTAAACTAGATTGGTCTCCGTGAACAACTATAGCTTCACCACCACCAGGATGAGGTATCCTCACTTGCTTCTCCGAACAAATAATCTCAGCTTTATTCTTGGATAGCCAATCCATCCCAACAACTACATCAAAACTACCCAGCTCCACTGGTAATAAATCGATGCTAAAACTATGATCGTCTAACCGAATACTACAACCACAAACGACTTCGCTAGTCTCTATCAATTTACCATTTGCTAGTTCTATCGAGTACTTTTTACTTAGCTTACTTATTGGAGAACACAGAAATGGTTCAAAGTTTTTTGAAACAAAACTCAAGTCAGCCCCAGTATCAAAGAGTACGAACGCATAATGGTTATTGATCAAGAACATACCGGTAACAACAGTAGGATCGTCACATGCCTTCCCAGCATTCAACTCAAACGCTCTGCCCCTGGCATTCTGACCCTTTACTTTCGGACAATCTCTCTTGAAATGTCTCTATTTACCGCACTCGAAGCTTCCCTCTAGCTTCACTCCCTCTGAAGTACTCTTAGCATAGCACTCGCGGGTAACATGCCTAGTTCGACCACACCTGGCGCACTTTCTCTGCTCATCCTCATGAGTCTTCTTCTCAGAACGACTCCTGCCATCCCTGGCATTATCCCTTCTGGAACCACTATATTTTGCTACATACGCCTTCCCCAAGCTGCGTTTCCTATCACGCTTCTCATCGGACTCCTTCCTCGAGATCTCAGACTTGCGCTTCCGCGAATCCCCAGATCTAGGCTCAGATTGCTCCGACTGCTCAGATTTCCCGTCTACATTGGCCTTGCTCGATGATTTCCCGGTTTCCTCCTTCTTGTTAAGGCTACCTTTGCAAGCAGCGTCATCCGCTAACGATTTTGCTAGAGTAGTAGCTTCTAGATAGGTAGTGGGTTTCGCTGATGTGACCATGCTGCGAATTCGTGGCGATAGCCACCAAATGTACCTCTCTATCTTAACATACTCAGGAGTGACCATCTGTGGAACCAACCTTGCCTAATCATTGAACCGAGATGTGTATGCTCTGACGTTCAGGCCTTCCATGGTCAAATTCCAGAAGTTGGTCTCAATCTTTTGTATCTCAGTACGTGAGCAGTATTCCTTTTGGAGCATCTCTTTTAGTTCATTCCAGGTTAGACCATAGGCAGCGTCTTCACCCATTATTTGAACTTGTGCATTCTACCATGATAAAGCTTCATCAAGAAAAGAACAAGAAGCATACCTAACCCGTTGATCAGCAGCACAACTACTGATTGCCATGACGGATTCCATATTCTCAATCCATCTGGTGATATCAAGGGGTCCTTCGGCACCGGTAAATGATCGTGGGTTGCGCTCCGATTATATCATAACACAGGAACTACTAAAAGTTTATGATCATTATATTACCTTGAGGGTTTCCGATCTGTGCTCAACCAAAACCATGCCCATGAATACCACGTCCACGTCCCTGGCCATTATTTTGTTTAGCATCGCGCTGTTTCATGGCAGTATTAACGTGTTGGGCTATGAGTTGTGCCAACTCTTCTGGGGTGGTAGGTAGTCTAGGACTCTGTCTCGCTTTTGGCGGCATTTCGTCGTTTCTATTATTACAGCAATAATAACAACATAAGATGATATCCAAAAATAATTCAATCATTAAATGTTAGTAGACCAAACATTGCGCATGTATAATATCCACATAATAATGAGAACAATTTTTAAACCAAAAGTAACCCATTTGACATTTATATTAGAAATTACAATGCTTGTTTTTAGTACATCGACTAATCAAAACTTGGCGCATTAACACCAGTAACAAGTCCACATGAAATTTCCTACTAAATATCCAAAAATCTGGCATGCAAACCAAAAAGGGTTTATGAAAAGAGACATACAAAACAACCAACAAAAACAACAAACAACTAACCCTTCAGACCCAAGAAGTCCAACATCTTCCTAACAAGCTCTTCCAGCTCCACTATTCTCCAGTGCATCTGATCCATCGCACTGTTATCCAGATCCTTCAGCTCATCGTACCTGTCCATCTGTCCCTCTAGATCCTTCATCTGATCCCTAGCTGAGTCCAGGTCTTCGCGCAGAGTAGCGAACTGTCGGTCGTAATGACAACATCGATCAACCCATACTCCTTTCTGCTTCTTGGAAGCAGATGCTGTCTCAGCGCGTGACATCGATGCGATCTCTCCAACAGGTCTAATCCTCTTCCTACATCGATAGTAAACCAAGAGAGGTGTAGTAGGAGCTCGTGACTCGATCAATGGTAAGGATGACTCAGTAATAACAGGTGGAGGGATCTCAGTAATAGGCTCGGCAACAACAGAAGGTGGAACAACTAATGGCTCAAATGGTTAAGCCGTAACGATAGTGGCATCTACCACTGGTGTGATACTGAAAGATCCTCCGATCATAGGGATACCTCTATCCACGTCATCGATAACTGATACAGTGCCTTACGATTGTCCTGTCTCGTGAATTGAGGGAGGAACATCATCATCGTCGTCTATCCATCTGTTGCTTGTGAAAGCATAATGGGGTCTACCTAGCTGGCGAATGCAGCAGGATCGACATGGAATGACGAAACGAATTCGGCCATACCAACCATCTGTGGATTCGTGAGGGGTATCTCTGGTAGAATGGATCTGGGTGAAGTCTCGAATTCTGGCTCGCTACCTGAGTCATGAATCTCGATGACCTCGTGCTCGTTCGACATCTGTGACATATATAACCGTACAAAGTAAGTGTGTGTTCAAATGAAAAATAACACATAAGGCCCAAATAAACAGATAATCACGTACGCACATAAACACGCAATGGTTGTCATACATGATAAATATTCCTTATTTATTTAAAAAATTTGGCTTCACGAATTTTGGACTTTTAATCTCAAAATTCTTTGGTTGAAGTCTAGAGTTTTCCCAGAAAACATCTAGTTCGCTAACAACCGTTGGCTTTGATACCAACTTCTGTCACGCCCCAAAAACGTCGCATCGGAATATAAAACGTAGTGGTGGCGGAAGTTGGTGCCCATTAATATCTTGCAGAACGATGCATCATAATGTTGGACATTTTAACTTAATTAAAACATAGATATTAAAACATAAAGTCTTAAAATACGTCACAACCACACCATAGTTAAGTTGTCTTGATCCTTATGGATCTTATAACATTGGTCCCAAATTAGTTTTAAAAGTTTGTCCAAAACATTTTCAAACCAAACATGCATCAACAACCACAAGATACGCCATAATTCTCGAAGCCAAACTCAAGTACCTGAATAACACGTTAAAAATCAAGTGTCAACACAAAGGAGGGTGAGTTCACATATCCAAATTTAAATAATTTGATCCAAGGAAAAACTTTCTAATTATGTGTTTATTATTAAAACATCCATATAATCTTTAAGAAAGTTATTTTATTTCCTTATAAAAATTAAGGGCCAGCCGTCGTAAGCATTTCCGTAGAACCTCCGACCATAAACATCTTCCCAAGTTTACATATAAGATTGATAGAATCAAATGTTCGGACTCGTAAGTTAGCAAGACATTACGAACTATATATCAACAATGAAGGTATAATCAAACTAGACTATAATAGAATATCAATTCATCGTTTGACTTGACACGGGGCGACCGGTCACGATGGGGTTGTCAACCCGATAGATCTACCAACAATTCCTCACGTGCAATACTTAAATGATTAAACAACATTACTTGCGCATGGCCCATATCGAGGCCATCTATAATGCCTACCTCATGAACAATATATATCCTACTAATAATGATAAATTTAATATATCATGTTGTACGAATTCCCTGAAGTCCCCACCGAAATATAAGCCTATAACCGATACTTACTCTCTTTAGATCAAGCAAATTCATCCCAACTATAGATTTAAGCAATTTTAAATATACACGGTCGTTTTCTCTGAAACACCATAATAATCCCCGTTTCTCCCCGAAACATATTTATTCACCAAAAACCGTTTCTACCTAAACGTATATATATTTAACAGATCCATATATTTCCATGAAAATATACATTTTATATATCAAAGGTATGTTTTATTTAAAAACATTTTTAAACCTTTTTAGGCGTGTTCTTCCCCCAAAACATATACAAAACAGTAAAAAGAGGGGGTTTAGTGACACTCACCTTTGGATGCGTATTATAAATAGCGCAATCCCACAAATTGATTTCTACACGTCCTAATATACGTAGAAACGATTTATCAATCAATATATATCACAAAATTCCTAATTTCTCCGTATCTTAGAATTTTCACATAACTTTGAGATTTTCTCAAAAAGTCATTGTTTTTTATTATGTTGGCACATTAATATATATATATATATATATATATATATATATATATATATAAGATTTTGCAACTTGAACGATTTTCTTGGTTACCCTTATCATGTAAATCCGTTAACACTCCCGTTTATACGTAATATATCTACGATTTGCGCGTCGTAATATATATACATAAACGTACACATATACTAAATATCATAACACGCGAAATCTCATTAACTTATTCATTTTATCATTTTCAAAGCACGTATACATGAAATAACATATCAAGTTAACATATGTATTAATTTTCACGCACGACAAACAAGTTACACATTTAACACGATTTTTACCGATTCTACCGCTTTAAGCGCACAAGTGTACATGCATAGTCTAAATTCCCGCTATCATGTCAACACTTAACATATTATCATATACACACATCTAAATCACATAACACATTTTAACACATAAGGTTCACCAGTAAATAACCCATGCGAGTGTACATTGTAAAACGCGTATTTTAGTGATTCGGTAACGTTTTCGGGCGTCGGAAATCACGTACGACTAACCAAACACCAAGTAAACTTAATATAAGTTAAAATACTTATATTTATATTAAAAATATCAGTTTACTTGTTGATCTAAAACAGTTTTTTTTTTAAATCCATCGAAAAGCCGATTTTTAACCGTTTTACCGCATAGTTTTGCGTTAAACGTTACCATAACCATCCCAACTCGTAACAACTTGATATTTTAACATAATACATGTTATTTACTGATTAAAATGATGGTTATACTCAGATTAGTGCAGTTTTCATGTAAGTCACATAAATCATGTGATTTCACGTATTTTACAACACTTTAAGCATTAAGTACAACATGCAAAGCTAGTAAACTTTATAACGAAGTTTTATACTATTTTAACACTTCAAATATTATTATTTTTAGTGTTTAGGGCCTGATTAAAAACCATCTTCATCATACCATACATTATTCATCATTTCATGATCATACATCCACATGCATGCTTAAGTACAAGCATCTATTGCATTCAATTTACATCATCATCAACATGCATGAACTATTTTATATCCAACATGCATTTAACTCATGTTCAAACATTCAAAAACATTTTAATCTTCATATGATCATCATCCAATCATTTATCATAAATGCAAGAATCTTGTTTCTACATATTTATGAACTAACATCAAATTTTCACATGCATGCGTATATACATATACACGGCCGATTCCAAAATTTCACTTTTCATATTCACCTTCAATCATTGAAACCTTTATAAAATCAACTTTTGATCATGCATGCATCAAATTCCTCATGAACATCATCAATCAAAAACATTCAAAGTCAAAACGGGACGAAAGTCCAAACCAACGGGTGGATAATGTGACACCCCACGAAAACGCTCAACACAACTAGCTTCCTTAGTGACTGCGTGCTTAAATTTCGTGACAAAATTTTTTCAACTTGGGGACGATGTGACAACCCGTGCATTCGAGGGTTAGAACTTATACTTTTTCTTTACGAGTCATTTATACTTAACTAAATTATAATTTTATATTACAAGCGATAAATTAGAAACCAAATGTTTATCCTTTTGAACCGGCTCAAACTGTTTGAAGCAAAACGCATGTAGTGTATTTGATGTGCTTAGTCTACACGTAACAAGTAACTCGGTAGCGAAATATATATATATAACTCGGTAACCCACACCTTTACCAGTTAATCAACCCGAAACCCCATTGCCTTGTTTCTTCGGCCCACTCAAACCGAGCCCTAGCAGCCACCCCATGCTTCTTGTGGTTTCGGCCCAAGTAATACTAATCCAAGCCCAATTGTTGTTGAGATTGTACGCATGCATGTGTATGTGCGCGAATTCCTGTTGAGCGCACAACCACAGAAACAAAATCCTAACATTCTACTCTTCTCTTCTCCCTCACTCGAACTGACAGCAGCCCCCCTTCATCGATTCCTCGTCTCTTCCTCTCTCTCACTCGACGGCAGTTTCCTCATCCTCTCCATTCGAAGCAGTTTCCTCCTCTTACATTCTTGCACATCGCACCATTCCTCATCTCTCGGTCAGTGTGACACCCTTCTTGGAACTTTTATATGATACTTGTGTATGATCATGTGCTTGATTGATGTTGTTAATATTCGATGTCTAGGCTGCATGAGTTTAGTGAATATTTGTGATGAACAAACTACTAGGATTGATTTGGATGAATATGTGATATAACCGAATGATGGAATGTGTTCGTGGTTATTTGAGATGAAATGACTTGATGCTATGATCGATAGTTATGTGTTGTGTGATTTCAATTAGTGACTAGTTAATGACTAGGGCTGTATGATGATGAAGGGTCTTCAAGATAATCATGCTACTTGATCCGGTTTGAATGTTAATTAATTGTTGTTAATGATTAGGTTGATAAGATGAAACGGTTTAGAACTAGGGTTTATACAATCTTTGGAAAGTTTGCAAGTAATTGATTGATCGAGTAAATGGATTCATGTAACTGATTCCATGATTTTTGGTAATTGTAACTGAAAGAACGATTGAAATACGTTGTATGATCACATGTTTCACTAAAAAGAACGATTGAAACTTGTTTGGAACAGGTTGAAGCTGAAACGGATTCTGTCCGGAATTTTGCTACCAACTTTTGTTGGCTGTAACTGGACCTTAATAAAAAGAAAAGTGTATTTTTTGAAGTCTAACACGTATTATGTCGAAATACGATTCCAATGGCGCTGGAATCATAATTTTTGGACGGCATTTACTATTTTAGAAGATCTATTCTGTTACAGTGCGCAAAGTTGCAGAATTCCGCAGAAAATGCAGCTTATGTTTTCTATCATATATGAACGAATATTGTGAACTGGGTTGTGAGATTTATGTAGCAAATGGCCTTATGTGTCAGCATGAATCTCCAACTGGAATTTTGTCAACCGGAGAAAAGAAGAATTTTAAATGAATTTTTCCGTAAACTGCAGTCAGAAGTGATGAATCTGATTGCAGCTTAGTAAATGAATTTTTATTAAATATTGGTAAAGATTTAGACCTTGAAATTTTAACACAAGGCCTACCCCTCCGAGTGGTGCGTCACATAAAAAACCATAATTTTTGAAGACTTGTAAACAGGTTAAACAGGTCACCCAAAATAGCCAATTTTCAAGGATTTTACTATGTAGTAAAGCATGAACGCATAAGAACCAACTTGCTACTTTTAGTATCCATGATTGTTTGATAGTTGTACGAATAGCGTATGTAATATCGTAGAAAGGTTGTGAACATGGTTATGGAACCATATGATAGACGTGCTATGTGATTGCTTGTTTGTGTGCTAGTTGCTAGACATGTGTAGGACTTTCATGCAATGTCTAAACCAAGTCTAATATACCATGGTAACTATTATAGGGCGTGGTCAGTCACTCTAGAATTCATACACTTAATTTAATATGCCGAGCTAATCTAAGGTGAGTTCACACTTTTCTAAAAAGCATCTGCCCATATCCGTCTATACTTTAATACCCAGCAGAGGTTGAAGGTTTATATAATGCCATTAAATCAGCAAATGTTAATTGCCAGCAATTTCAAATTCAAAATGCATGGGAATAAGTAATTTGCAATTAATGCATGTCACTAACAAACTCCTACAATCATCTTCTTTTTATATAAGGTTTTTCTTCCCATTTCCCTCCTCATATTTGATCACACTCCCATCTTCTCTGATTTCATATTTTGAAATTTGAATTCAATCTGAATTCCGAATTAGAAGCATGTCAACATCAGTTGAGAGTAACAATATTAGTTTTGTTAACGATTTGAATCCTGGGAAAGATATGCGGCACATGAAAGCGAGGATTATTCGAAAATGGAATCAAGGTTATAAAATGGATCTCATCTTCATTGATGAAAATGTAATTTGTATTTGTGTTTTTCCGTTCTATCAGAGACTGTAGGTTTGTATGCTAAAAAATATTGTGTTTAAATGTTCTTCAGGGTGCTAAGATTCAAGGAGGTATTAAAAGTCATTTGATACTTGTTTTTGATGGACAACTTCAAGAAGATGTTGTTGTTATTTGTCGAAATTTGGGGTTGGTGAAAATAAAGATTTAAATAAAGTTGTAGTACATGACTATAAAGTCAACTTTTATCGATGCACAACTGTTACACCTGTGAGAGATTGGCAAGGTGTTGGGTATGGTTTTAACTTCAGAGCTTGTCAAGATATTCTACAAGGAGAGGCGTTAAAATCTTTGAGTGTTGGTAGTGTATATTTTTGTAATCATGTCTTCTCTGTATAAAATTAGAAATTTTTACTTATTCTGTTGTATAATGTGATCATATAGATGTTGTTGGATCTGTGGTTTGGTGTGGAGATCTTGAATTCTTTGGTCGACCTCCAGAAGAAACTAAGAAGATGAATTTCGATATTCAAGACTTGGGGTAAGTGGTTGTTTACATGTTCAGTCATGTACAAATTATTGTTTGTATTGAATGTGGAATGATGTTAATAAATGAGATCAAGAATGTTGGTATTTAATGTGGAATCATGGTAATGGTAATAAATGAGATCAATAGTGTTTGTATCTAATGTGGAATCATGGTAATAAATGAGATCAATAATTTATTCTTCAAGTGAATATGGTAGTTAATTTGTGGCTCATTTACTACTTTAATAAATGTCATAAATTTCCTTTGATTTTATGTTGTTATTCATTCAATTTGGTTTTGATTTTTTAGATTCTAAAAAATGGCCATAAATTAGTGTTTAGTTTATGGTCATACGAACATTGTTTTCATGTAGGGGTACGGTTTTACGATGTACTGTGTGGAATGATTATGCTCTGCAGTTTAACGAGTTCATCTCTAAAACCCCAGCTCATGAGCATGTGATGGCTGTTATACAGCATGGAAAGTGTAAGGAATGGAAAGGTAATTTTTATTACTTTCTACAAATCATAACTATACTCTTTATTTCTGGCAATATAATAACAGGTTGACTAAATATTTATATGCTTTTACATGTAGGTCAATTTACAGTTCAAAGTGAAAAGTTTACAACACGAATGTTTCTGAATGAAGAAATCGATGAAGTTAATCAGCTATGGAGGAGGTAATTTGTCAACATAAATTGTACTGTATATACATGTTCAAGTCAAATACTTTGTTTCATGTTATCTGTATACTAATTCTAATCATTTGTGGTATCGAAAAGTATTATACTGAAACATGGACAAGGTAGTGGTTCTACTTCTCAAACAATACTATCGTCTCAAACTGTTTTTCCATTGCATAAAGAATTTGTAACAGATAGTTTGAAGAAACATGTTGATGAGATTAGTGAGATAGAAAAGGTTTCACTGCTTTTTATATAGTTTGGTTATTTCTTTGGTTTATCACCTACATGTTTGTCAAACTATAGATTACAAGTGGATACATTGTTTTTACAGGAAATGTCTTGTGGTGTGTTGTGGTTGCGACGATAAAGATTGTGCAAGAAGAGTATGGTTGGTTTTATCCTGCCTGTCGTAAGTGTTTCAAGAAGGTCATATCTAAAAGTGAATACTTACAGAATGTTGAAAATGTTTCGTATGATATTCTTCAAATGCCTGCAACTTCTTTGGTTTGTCCCAAATGTCGTAGTGAATGTACATCCATCACCACAAAGTAAGCAATGATGATTACTTAACATTTTATTTATATAAATAACAGTTTAAGACTAATATTTCAATATAAATTGGGAGCTTATTTAGCCATTTACACATATTTCAGGTTCAAGGTGCAAGTCCAGGTGCAAGATGAGACTGGTAGTGTTTCTTTTGTTATGTTTGATAGAGATGTTCAGAAGATTCTTGGATTAGCTGCGAGTGATATAAGAGAAAGGCAGTTGAAGGCAAATGATACTGAATCTTTCCCGCATGAAATATCTCCATTAGTTGATAAGAAGGTCACTTTTAAGATTGATGTTTCAGAATTCAATCTTAAAAATGACTATCGTGTTTATACTTTGCAAAAAAACATGTGATGATTCAGTAATAATTGCTGAGTTGGTTGGTGGAGATGGTAATGGTGATGAAAATGTTGATGAGGTAGTATATAAAATTACTTTTTCAATCTATTTATTTTTGTTTTGAGGTTCAAAAACTGGATTCTACACTTTTTTATATAATATCATATATTACGATCCTTTAGGTTACTCAAGAAATAGCTGAAGTCAAAGATGTTAACCTTTCAGAATGTTCCCAGGTGTTTGCGATCTGTTGCAAGGATGTTGTCTTTGTTACATCCGACTCTTCAGCTGTTGAAGTTTAAAAGGATTCTGGAACAAGTCCGAATGGAAAGCGGACAGTTCAAGATGTTGATGTTGTAAATGTTGGTGAGCTATCCTCTAATGTGAGAAGAACCCGGAAGAAGCTATCTAAGGTTAACAATTAGATGCTTATGAAAAAACATTTCTTATGAGAGATAGTAGAAACCACTTATTCATAGAATCTTGCAAATCTTGATAGTACAGATACCACGGGGCCGTGCCCAGCGAACACTAGGGCGTGTAGAGCCTAATGCGGACAATCGCAATTAATGAAGAAAGAGAAAGATGATGGCCACGGGGCCATGTCCAGCAGACATGGGGCCATGTCCAGGCTTCTGTTTAGGCTATAAATAGGGGTGCTTGGCTCACTTCAAAGGTATCCCTTAGCAAACCACCTCTCTCCCACTTCAACACCACTCCACCACCACTACAACACCCACATCCACCACCATCATCCATCATCCACCTTAGAGTGTGTGTAGTAGTCTCGGGATCCAAGATTGATAGTAAGAGTTTTTCTCAATCAAAGGCCATGTTTGGCTAAGTCTCTAACATCACTTGGTGAAGACAAGCATTTAATATAATACTTTTGATTTTTAATCTTTTCGCACTTTTTATTTGGTTTTGTATTAATGACTTTAATAACTAGTTTCTTATGTTGAAGGTGAAACTTCTTTATCATTTGTTCGTGGTGTCTTGGCATTACTTTACTGTCTATATAAAGTAAAATATTTTCAACATTCATATCTCTACGGTCATATAGAGATATGTTGGCTACCTGGTCGGGGGTTAAGGGAATGGTTTAGTATGGTTCTTGCCTTGTTCAGTGTATAGATCCTGCAAGGACCTGGGTCAAGCTTACTAGGACCTCCTTCAATACCCACTGGTATTGGATGGCCGGGGTGCGAATGGCTTGATCCCCTCATATGTAAACTACTATTAATACATTAACCCGGCTACTTGGGATTGTATCCCTGCTGACTCAAACCACTTAGCCGAGGGTAACGTCGCCTTCTGAAGAGGGGCCCACCACTTTACACATTGATAACTTAATTAATTATCTTTCAATATTCCAACCCTTTGGGATTGTATCATTGCTGACTTAAACCACTGGGTTGAGGGTAACGTCACCTTCAAAAGAGGGGCCTACTACTATAACTAAGATAATCTCTTAAAAAGTGCAAAAGTGCGGAAATCATCAAAGGTTACATTAAAGGCGAGTCAGATCCAAGTGATTCATCTTGTCTATCTATTTTTATTTTATTTTTATTTTTCATGTTTAAAACCTTTTCTAAAAATTTTGATTTGATTAGACGTTGAGGATAAACCGGTACTAAAAGCTCTTGTGTCCTTGGACGACCTCGGTATCTTACCAACGCTATACTACTGTCACACCCCAACCATGTAAAACAACAAATCATGGCGGAAACGTCGGGGAATGTTGTAACAGAATCATTGTTTCATAACACATGGATTGAAGTTTTGTTTTATTGAATTAAATGTATTACATTACATTGAAATTAGAAACAAAACATGAACAAATAGACTTTCATTGTTATTAAATCACTAAGGCCTCGTCCATTCCTATGTGAGTATGCATCAATATCATCATCAAACATCACCAACTATGGTACCTGAAACACATGTGAAAATACGTCAGCATAAAAATGTCGGCGAGTACATAGGTTTTATGTGAGTGTCAGATCCATGGCTAGTTTACATGTTGCAATACTTAATTAAAAACTTGGTTTTGAAAGTATAGTATTGTGACATATTTAACCATCTCAAATCAAGTTGGTTATACTTCATAAAATCTCATAACCATGATTCTTAACCCAAAACATTTATTTAAGTAAACCCAAATTGTAAATCATTTTTGAAATAAAACTCGAATGTTTTATATTGTTAGAAAAACCTTGTAATAAAACTTTGTTTTGATAACCTTTGCCCAAGTGATATAGATAACTCAACGATTTATAATGTGTTAAAAGCACTTATATATAGGAAGTACCAGCGGCGTATCCACCATGCTTTTAACACATTACACCGCCCCGTTACCTAATCACTTCCCTAACCCAATGGTTCAAACGGTTACAAACGGTTCACATAAATCAAACGGTTACAAATGGTTCACATAATCAATCAGATTCAAATGGTTCACATAAATCAACAGATTCAAACGGTTCATATAGACCAAACAATTTCAACGGTTCAAAACAATTCAAAATGTAAAACAATGTGTCCATATGCTGGATGAACATATGCAACAAAATTTAACATGAAAATCAATGTGCTAGCATGCTAAGAGAACACACATAGCAAAACATAATGAAATCATGTACTATATACGTACTAATGAACATAGCAAGTAAATATTATAAAAGCATGAAAAACATGAAAGTAACAAGTAGGCACATGTGTTCCACCCCAAAACAGTTTAAAAACAGTAAAAGAGGGGTCTATGTACTCACTTGAGGATGCTTAAGAGTCTTGAATAACAACCAAGCAAGCTAGAGGGATCACGGAAATCAAACGGCACCTAATATAGGTAACTATGTTAATAAACCGGACCTAAATCGGTGGATTGGATAAAATGAGGTCTCGTAAACCAAATGAGTGTAGGGACTCATGTAACATAGTTTAATAAAGCCTACATTCTAAAACGAAACCTAACCTAAGTGCTTACGACCCATTACGACTCGTTAAGGTAGCTTACTCCACTTTAACGCGCCGTTCGCGTAAAACGCGTTCGGACCGCCTAACTAGTCCTATGACAAGTATTATATGCCTTAACATGTCTAATAATGTTTCCTAATCAGTTTAGATGCCAAAATTTATGTTTCATATGCTTAAAATGAATTTATTCGTAAAAAGCGCATTTTGGTCATTTTCCTAAGGCATATAAATTACATATCATACAACTAACTAAACGAAGTGACCATAAGGTATAACCTCGGAAGGTTATTCCCTATACATATATGGTCACAATAAATGCTTGGTCGAATCCTATTGATCGACCAAACGGGCTGGGTTTGAAAGTCTAAGCGGTTGTTTAGACCGCTTATCTTACGACCCTATATAAGCACTAAACCTAAAGTGACGAGCTAAACATGTTAAAACATGTTTAAGGAAGTTAGAAAACAAGTTTGATATCAAGACAAAGGGTCTTGATCCCCAAGAATAGTTTGGTTGCAAAATACGCAAGAATACGCATTGTGACCGAAACTATGACTCGACACTACACCTAATCAACGTGGTAATCAGTGGTATAGTCACAAGAGACTATAACCATCGTGATTACGCCCATTACGACTCGTTAAAATGAAGAATACGTTAAAACGAAGACTATAACCATTATACGAAGACTATAACCATCGTGATTACGCCCATTACGACTCGTCACTAAACCTAAAGTGATGAGCTAAACATGTTAAAACATGTTTAACGAAGTTAGAAAACAAGTTTGATATCAAGACAAAGGGTCTTGATCCTCAAGAATAGTTTGGTTGCAAAATACGCAAGAATACGCATTTTGACCGAAACTATGACTCGTCACTACACCTAATAAACGTGGTAATCAGTAGGTATAGTCACAAGAAACAAGTAATATGGTTTAACAAAGCCTACATTCTAAAACGAAACCTAACCTAAGTGCTTACGACCCATTACGACTCGTTAAGGTAGCTTACGCCACTTTAACGCGTCGTTCGCGTAAAACGCATTCGGACCGCCTAACTAGTCCTATGACAAGTATTATATGCCTTAACATGTCTAATAATGTTTCCTAATCAGTTTAGATGCCAAAATTTATGTTTCATACGCTTAAAATGAATTTATGCGTAAAAAGGGCATTTTGGTCATTTTCCTAAGGCATATAAATTACCTATCATACAACTAACTAAACGAAGTGACCATAAGGTATAACCTCGGAAGGTTATTCCCTATACAACTATGGTCACAATAAATGCTTGGTCGAATCCTAATGATCGACCAAACGGGCAGGGTTCGAAAGTCTAAGCGGTTGTTTAGACCGCTTATCTTACGACCCTATATAAGCACTAAACCTAAAGTGACGAGCTAAACATGTTAAAACATGTTTAACGAAGTTAGAAAAGAAGTTTGATATCAAGACAAAGGGTCTTGATCCCCAAGAATAGTTTGGTTGCAAAATACGCAAGAATACGCATTTTGACCGAAACCATGACTCGTCACTACACCTAATCAACGTGGTAATCAGTAGGTATAGTCACAAGAGACTATAACCATCATGATTACACTCACGTTACAAAGTTCAAACGAACTTCGTGTTGAACATAGACTGGTCAAAGCAGAAAGTCAAACATTGTTTGACTTTTACGCTTAAAACGCATAAAAACACGAAAGAATACTTACAAAGGGTCCAAGCTAGAAGAACTTGATCTAAATACTCAAGTATGAAGCATAAAGCTTCAAATTAGAGCATAAAATTAGATCAAGGTGTGAGGAAAATGGAATGAGAGCTTGGGTATTTATAGATTTCAGAGAACCGTTAGGATCGTTTCTCGCAAATCGTGCTTTGATCTTGACCTTACAAGTGGGCACATGGTTTTCAAAACTATGGGAATACTTAAAACCATCAAATTCCAGCCCATAGAGTGCAAAAACTTGGGTTAAAACCATCAAAACCTCAAAAATGGACCAAGTTCAATGTATCTGCCAGAAATTTCAAAAATGGTCCCTGCACTTATAAAACTTGATTTTTGGCACTTTTAAGCCCTGTTAACCCCATTTAAAGGCTCTAAAATAAAGTTAAAGTATAGGGAACTTGAAATGTGCTAAAAAATATCTCGGATTTCGGTTCGTTTGGTCGTACGATTGCGTTGTTCGGTTAATTACGACGGAAATCGTAACGAACGCAAAAACGATCCAAATTACGCGACGAATGGAATTTTATCATGCCAATCACTAAAATAAAATATTTTAATGATTACATAAATTTTTGGATGTCCGGATATATTCAGAACGTAAGATATGCGCGAAAATGCAAACTTATGCACTTTTTGACGCTTTTAGTCCCTATTGATCAATAAAGTTTATTTTTAGCATACTTAACCCTTCAAAGCCTATTTTTAAGCTATGTAAAGGATATTTAGGGCATATTTAACTTATGATCAAGTTTCGGAATGTTCGTTACAGTACGAATCGGCATACTTTCGCAGTTTATCGAAATTAGTCCCTGTAAGCGAATAAACTTGATTTGGGCATACCAATCCCTCCAAAACTTATTTCTAAGTTATGTAAAGGTTATTTAAGGTATGTTAAGCCTATGTCGCTGTTTCGGAGTGTTTGTTGCATTAAACTGGTTATATTTACGTATCAGTTCGCTTATAACCTTCCAGAAAGCGATTTAAAGCTTGAAATCGAACATGAATTGATATGTGCACATGATACACATATTTATACAAATACCAAGCATGAAACACAATATTTCATTGATTTGGTATTTTTTTTATGGTCGCAGAGGCACATGTGTCACAACTACGCTCACGATGGGTGCACTTGCCCATGTGTGTGTTTAGTGTTAGTAGAATATCATGTTTTATAAATTTAAAACTTGACTAATGTGTTAAAAAAGGCTTAAAATATCAATAAAAACATATCACACCCAACACACACCAAACTCCTACGAAACTAGAAACTTTATGCTAAATTCTCGAAATGTGCCTTCTGGCTTCGTGAAGTCCATTTCCTCAGCCACGTAGTCAATAAAGATGGAATTCATGTCGATCCAGCAAAGATTGACTCCATTAAGAACTGGCCTGCACCTCGAACCCCAACCAAAATCCGTCAATTCTTGGGTTTGGCGGGTTACTTCCAATGATTCATCAAATACTTTTCGAAGATCCCGCAGCCTCTTACCACTCTAACTCAGAAGGGTGTCACCTACCGGTGGGGTGATGCTTAGGAATCCGCGTTTCAACAATTGAAGGTAAAACTTTGTAGTGCACCTATTCTCTCTTTACTAGAAGGCACAGATGACTTCGTTGTCTATGGTGACGCCTCCATACAAGGGCTTGGTTGTGTGCTAATGCAACACAAGAAAGTCATTGCTTACGCTTCACGCCAACTCAAGGTCCACGAAAAGAACTACACTACCCACTATTTGGAGTTGGGAGCAGTAGAGTTCGCACTCAATATATGGAGACATTACTTGTACGGTACCAAGTGCACCATTTACACCGATCACAAGAGTCTCCAGCATATCTTTGATCAAAAGGAGTTGAACATGCGACAGCGTCGATGGGTCGAACTCCTAAACGACTGTGAGTGCGCAATCAAAAACCATCCAAGCAAGGCTAACGTTGTAGCCGATGCCCTCAGCCGAAAGGAAACGAAACCTAAGCGTGTACGTACGTTACAACTTACAATTCACTCTAATCTTCTCACTCAGATCCGAAAAGCTCAGGTTGAAGCATTGAAGGAAGAAAACCTCCTCGCTGAGTCCCTGCGAGGCTTGGAAAAAAACGACTCGAACTAAAAGAGGATGGTGCTTACTATTTCGTGGGGCGTATCTGGGTTCCAATCTACGAGAGCTCGTGATGGGCCACACACACAAGTCTCGTTACTCGGTACATCCATGTGCTGACAAGATGTACCATGACCTCAAAACCATATACTGGTGGCCTATTATGAAAACTAGCATTGCCAAGTACGTTTGCAAATGCTTGACCTGTGCTAGGGTCAAAATCGAGTATCAAAAGCCATCAGGGTTGTTGCAACAACCTGAGATACCAACATGGAAATGGGATCAAATTTCCATGGATTTTGTCACTGGTTTACCTAGATCTCAGCGGGGGAACGACACTATCTGGGTGATCGTAGGTCAACTGACCAAGTCTGCACACTGTCTGGCAATCAAGGAAACCGACAAGTTTTCTACACTCGCAGACATCTATTTGAAGGAAGTAGTCGCTAGGCACGGAGTGCCAACTTCCATCATTTCGGATCGTGACCCACACTTTGCATATGAATAGTGGCAGGCCATGCGCAAATCCTTTCGCTCACGTCTAGACATGAGCATGGCTTATCACCCGCAAACGGATGGTCAGACTGAGCGCACCACCCAAACCTTGGAAGACATGCTTCGAGCATGTGCTATTGACTTTGGTAGCGACTGGGAAAGACACCTGCCTTTGGTGGAATTTTCGTACAACAATAATTACCATACCAGCATTAAGGCTGCTCCGTTCGAGGCTTTGTACGGACGGAAATGCCGATCACCTCTATGTTGGGCTGAAGTTGGCGACAACCAAATCACTGGCACAGAACTTGTTCTCAACACAATGGAAAAGACTGCCCAAATCAGACAACGAATGGCGGCAGCTCGTGACCGTCATAAAAGCTACGCTGATAAGCATAGGAAACCTATCGAATTCCAAGATTAGGGATCGTGTACTAATCAAATTCAAACCTTGGAAAGATGTGGTTCGCTTTGGCAAAAGGGGCAAGCTTTATCCGCGTTATGTCGGACCCTTCGAAATCACTGAGAGAATCGGCAATGTGGCGTATAGACTGAACCTGCCAGAAGAACTCAGTGGTGTACACAATGTCTTTCACGTGTCAAATCTGAAGAAGTGTCTGTTAGATGAGACTCTCATTATTCCTTTCAAGGAACTCACGATCGATGACCAGCTATGTTTCGTTGAAGAACCGGTGGAGATCATGGACCGGGAAGTCAAAACTCTTAAACGTAGCAAGATACCTATTATTCGAGTTCGTTGGAACTCATGTCGTGGCCCAGAGTTTACCTGGGAACGAGATGTCAAACCCCAAAAACATCGCAGCGGAATATAAAACGTAGTAGTGACGGAAGTTGGTGCCCAGTAATATCTTGCTGAACAATGCATCATAATGTTGGACATTTTAACTTAATTAAAACATAGATGTAAAAACATAAAGTCTTAAAGTACGTCACAAGCACACCATAGTTAAGTTGTCTTGATCCTTATGGATTTTATAACATTGGTCCCAAATTAGTTTTAAAAGTTTGTCCAAAACATTTTCAAACCAAACATGCATCAACAACCACAAGATACGCCATAATTCCCGAAGCCGAACTCAAGTACCTAAAGAACACGTTAAAAATCAAGTGTCAACACAAAGGTGGGTGAGCTCACATATCCAAATTTAAATAATTTGATCCAAGGAAAAACTTTCTAATTATGTGTTTATTATTAAAACATCCATATAATCTTTAAGAAAGTTATTTTATTTCCTTATAAAAATTAAGGGTCAGCCGTCATAAGCTTTTCCGTAGAATCTCCGACCATAAACATCTTCCCAGGTTTACATATTAAATTGATTGAATCAAATGTTCAAACTCGTAAGTTAGCAAGACATTACGAACTATATATCAACAATGAAGGTATAATCAAAGCTAGACTATAATAGAATATCAATTCGTCGTTTGACTTGACATGGGGCGACCGGTCACGACGGGGTTGTCAACCCGATAGATCTACCAACAAATCCTCGCGTGCAATACTTAAATTATTAAACGACATTACTTGCGCATGGCCCTTATCGAGGCCATCAATAATGCCTGCCTCATGAATAATATATATATATATACATATATCCTACTAATAATGATAAATTTAATATATCATGTTGTACGAATTCCCCGAAGTCCCCACCGAAATATAAGCCAATAACCGATACTTACTCTCTTGAGATCAAGAAAATTCGTCCCAACAATAGATTTAAGCAATTTTAAATCTACACGGTCGTTTTCTCTGAAACACCGTAATAATCTCTGTTTCTCCCCGAAACATATTTATTCACCAAAAACCGTTTCTACCCAAAACACACACATATATATATATATATATTTAACAAATCCGTATATTTCCATGAAAATATACATTTTATATATCAAACGTATGTTTTATTTAAAAACATTTTTAAACCTTTTTTGGCGTGTTCTTCCCCCAAAACATATACAAAACAGTAAAAAGAGAGGGTTTAGTGACACTCACCTTTGGGTGCGTATTATAAATAGCGCAATCCCACAAATTGATTTCTACACGTCCTAATATACGTAGGAACGATTTATCAATCAATATATATCACAAAATTCCCAAGTTTATCCGTATCTTAGAATTTTCACATAAGTTTGAGATTTTCTCAAAAAGTCATTATTTTTTATACTATTTTAAGTTAACACTTCAAATATTATTATTTTTAGTGTTTAGGGCCTGATTAAAAACCATCTTCATCATACCATATGTTATTCATCATTTCATGATCATACATCCACATGCATGCTTAAGTACAAGCATCTGTTGCTTTCAATTCACATCATCATCAACATGCATGAACTATTTTTTATGCAACATGCATTTAACTCATGTTCAAACATTCAAGAACATTTTAATCCTCATATGATCATCGTCCAATCATTTATCATAATTACAAGAATCTTGTTTCTACATATTTATGAACTAACATCAAATTTTCACATGCATGCATATATACATACATACATATATATATATATATATATATATATATATATAGGGGAAGGTTCAAATGAAAACCACTAGTTATCGCGAAAACTCGAAAACTAACTAAAAAAACCAAAAAAACATACCAAAATTTGTTTTTGCATACCAATTCTTGCTATTTTAGGTATATAAAAAAAAATTTCAAAAAAAAATATTTTTTTTTTTGTAGTGCACATGTGTAATAGAACTACACATGTGAATTACTACACATGTGCACTACAAATTTTTTTTTTTTGAAAAAAAAATTATATAAAAAACCTACGATTTTAATTAAAAAAATTGAAAAAAATAAAAAAAAAATATTTTTGTGTTTTTGAGGCTTTTTCAGTTAGTTTTCGCGATAAAAGTGGTTTTCATTTGAACCATCCCCTATATATATATATACATACACCTCCGATTCCAAAATCAACTTTTGATCATCCATGCATCATATTCCAAATGAACATCGTCAATAAAAAACATTCAAAGTCAAAACCCAATCTCATATATATACACATACATATGGCCATACCCACATATATATGTCCATCCATTTCATTTTTTTATTTAAAAACCCATTTGTTTTAGTTTTTAAGTTTATGTTTAGATTCAAGAACAAGAGAAACTTTCACTATCATCTTCATCACCATGAATCATGAATAAGATTTTGAAACATGAAATGTTATACCTTTAAGATTCTTAGTGGGTTTTAATAAAAGTGATGATACGAAGCCTTGTTCTTGCTTGAATCTCCATGGAATCACCTCTAAACCTTCATATAAGCTTGAAAACACCTTGGAATACCTTAAAATCTTCAAGAAATGGTTTGAAATTTTTAAAAATGTATGGATGTAGGGGTGTTCGGCCGAGCTTATTGTTTAGAGAGAGAGAGAATTGATTTTGAAATGGTTTCTTGGATTTGGTAGATTTTAGAAGGATTTGTAAAGTTGTAATCTTCATGCACACTTTCTAAAGCCAACACATGGAGGAGAGAGAAGGAGAACACACCTCCATAGCCGCCACCTATCTTTACACATACGTACTACACGCATACATACACCATATATATACATATATAGATCTAAACTGGTATTTTACTGGATACCGGGTATTTTATCTAGCGTTTTAATCCCGTTTTATGATGTTTTAAATCATTTTTATCACTCTATAAAAATAAACTCGCCAAAATATTACTGAAATATTTATCAGTTGCCTTGACTGGTTGCGTTGACAGTATTTTGTCAGATACGCGCAGTATCGCGCGGTACGCGTTTAAACTCGAAAAATAGAGTTTCTTAGCGTTTTAATTTATTTTTCCTTCCGGACATGATTAAAATTAAAATTCTAATCATAATGAATTATTTTTTCGATTTTAACATTGATCGGGCGGTCACCGACGTTCGTTTCGCATTTTGTTCGTTACGCGATAAACATTTATCTTATTATTGCCAACATAATTTTTATCAAAGTTTGGATTTACCAACACATCAAATATCACACATAAACATTAATATCAGTCAAATACAACCTTTTATTCATTTATGACACGTGTTACATTTGTACGGTGTAGTTTAAATAGCCGGGTGTCACAGTCTCCCTATGTTTAAGGGATTTCGTCCCCGAAATTCTTTTCTACAGGTTTCATTTTCGCACTAGGTGGGAAGAGATGAGGATATTTACGTTGCATTTGGTCCTGTCATTCCCAGGTGGACTTGGGTCCACGTTTAGAATCCCAGCGATCCTTGACCAACTTAATCCTACTACTCCTAAGCTTCTGAATTTTCCAATCCAGAACCTCTACTGGTTCTTCTATAAATCTCAGTTTATCGTCCACACGAACCTCTCCAGGGGGTATAATCAGTGTCTCATCCGACATACACTTTTTCAAGTTGGAGACATGAAACACGTCATGAACTCCACTCAACTCCTATGGCAGCTTGAGCCTATACGCGACTAATCCAACTCGAGATGCGATTTCAAAAGGACCTATATAACTCGGGCTTAGCTTTCCCACTTTTCCAAATCTCACAATGCCTTTCCAAGGCGACACCTTCAACATAACTCGATCACCAACCTAAAACTCCAACGGTTTCCTCCGGTTATCCGCATAACTCTTCTGTCGATTTGCGGCAGCTTTCAACCTTCCATTGATCTGGACAACCTTATCGGTGGTTTCCTGGATAAGCTCGGGTCCGTTCAATTGCTTCTTGCCGACTTCAGGCCAACAAAGTGGTGATCGACACTTCCTTCCATACAAGGCTTCAAACGAAGCGGCCTTGCTTGATAACTATTGTTGTAAGAAAACTCAGCCAAAGGCAAATTGGTATCCCAACTTCCACCGAAATCGATCGCACATGCTCTCAACATGTCCTATAACGTTTGAATGGTTCTCTCGCTTTGACCATCTGTTTGAGGATGATATGCACTACTTATGTCCAAACGAGAACCTAGGGATTCTTGAAGAGATCGCCAAAACCGGGAGTCAAACCGTCCGTCTCTATCTGAGATAATTGACACTGGTACTCCATGACGGGCTACAATCTCGTTAAGGTACAACTGCGATATCTTCTCGGTATTATCTGTTTCCTTAAGTGCTAGGAAATGAGCAGACTTTGTCAATCGATCCACGATTATCCATATCGTATCATGTCCACGCGACGTACGGGGTAACTTGGTGATAAAGTCCATCGTAAGATGTTCCCATTTCCACTTAGGAATCTCTGGTTGCTGCAGGAGCCCAGACGGCTTCTGATGTTCAACCTTAACCTTCGAGCATGTCAAACATTTGCTCACATACACCGCAATATCTTTCTTCATATTCGGCCACAAGTATAACTCCTTGATATCCTGATACATCTTAGTAGAACTCGGGTGAATGGAATATCTGGATTTATGAGCCTCGTTCATAACCAGTTCACATAGGTTACCTCTAAGTGGAACCCAAATCCAGTTCATGAAGTACATCACTTCATCCACTTTTGGTATTAGTTCACACTCTAATCCTCTCAAACCTTCTCTTCTCAGGTTATCATCTTTTAAAGCTTCTCCTTGTGCATTACGAATTCGATCGGTCAAACTCGTCTGTATGGTCAAACCCAAAGCACACACACGTAGAGGCTACTCCCGCTCCTTCCTACTGAGCGCATCAGCAACAACATTTGCTTTACCAGGGTGATAATGGATATCACACTCGTAATCGTAGAGTAACTCTACCCAACGCCGCTGTCGCATGTTGAGCTCCTTCTAATCAAAGATATGTTGGAGGCTCTTATAGTCTTTGTAAATCGTACACTTCGTGCCATACAAGTAATGTCTCCAGATCTTCAAGGCAAGCACAACAACTCCCAACTCTAAATCATGTGTCGTGTAATTCTTTTCGTGCACTTTCAATTGTTTGGATGCATAGGCTATCACTTTGTCCTTCTGCATAAGCACGCATCCGACCAAACGTGATGCATCACAATACACAATGAAATCATCATTTCCCTCAGGAAGGGAAAGAATAGGCGCACTACACAACTTCTCCTTCAACAGCCAAAAAGCTTCCTCCTGCTTTTCCGTGCAATCAAACTTCTTCTCCTTCTGGGTCAATAGCGTCAATGGTTGTGCTAATCTGGAGAAATTCTCTATGAATCTCCGATAATACCCAGCAAGTCCTAAGAATTGTCGCACCTCTGACGGAGTCTTTGGAGCTTCCCAATTCTTAATCGCTTCTATCTTCGACAGATCCACGTGTATACCTTTCTCGTTTATGACGTGTCCGAGAAAAGGAACTTCTCGAATCCAGAATTCGCACTTAGAGAACTTGGCATACAACTTCTCTTCCTTCAGCAACTCCAGAATCAACTTCAGATGTTGTTCATGATCTTCTTTGGTTCGTGGATAAATAAGTATATCATCGATGAATACTATCACGAATTTATCCAAATAGGGATTGCATACCCTGTTCATGAGATCCATGAACACAGCGGGTGTATTGGTTAAGCCAAAAGGCATGACTAAAAACTCGTAATGGCCATATCGTGTTCGAAAAGCAGTCTTCGGAACATCTTCGTCAGCAACCTTCAACTGATGATATCCTGAACGTATGTCGATCTTCGAATAGTAGCTGGATCCCTGTAGCTGGTCAAACAAATCATCAATTCTCGGTAGAGGGTACCGATTCTTGATAGTCAACTTATTTAGCTCTCTGTAATCAATGCACATCCTGAAGGAACCATCCTTCTTCTTCTTCTTCACAAACAACACCGGTGCACCCCAAGGCGAAAAGCTTGGTCGAATGAAACCATTGTCTAGTAGCTCTTGAAGCTGATTCAACAATTCTTTCATCTCTGACGGTGCTAATCTATAAGGAGATTTTGCAATTAGTGCAGCACCGGGTACCAGATCAATTCTAAACTCGATCTGTCTCGCAGGGGGCAATCTAGGTAAGTCTTCAGGGAAAACTTCCGGATAATCACGAACTATAGGAATCTCTTCTATCTTCCTACCTTCAGCCTTCGTATCCACTACGTTAACTAAGAACGCATGATAACCCTTACGCAACATCTTAAGCATCTTCATAACACTAACAACTCCCGATACTAAACTTGATTGGTCTCCGTGAACAACTATAGCTTCACCACCACCAGGATGAGGTATCCTCACTTGCTTCTCCGAACAAATAATCTCAGCTTTATTCTTGGATAGCCAATCCATCCCAACAACTACATCAAAACTACCCAGCTCCACTGGTAATAAATCGATACTAAAACTATGATCGTCTAACCGAATACTACAACCACAAACGACTTTGCTAGTCTCTATCAATTTACCATTTGCTAGTTCTATCGAGTACTTTTTACTTAGCTTACTTATTGGAGAACACGGAAATGGTTCAAAGTTTTTCGAAACAAAACTCAAGTCAGCCCTAGTATCATAGAGTACGAACGCAGAATGGTTATTGATCAAGAACGAACTAGTAACAACAGCAGGATCGTCACGTGCCTTCCCAGCATTCAGCTCAAACGCTCTACCCCTGGCATTCTGACCCTTTGCTTTCAGACAATCTCTCTTGAAATTTCTCTATTAACCGCACTCGAAGCATCCCTCTAACTTCACTCCCTCCGAAGTACTCTTAGCATAGCACTCGCGGGTAACATGCCTAGTTCGACCACACCTGGCACACTTTCTCTGCTCATCTTCATGAGTCTTCTTCTCAGAACCACTCCTGCCATCCCTGGCATTATCCCTTCTGGAACCACTAGAGTTTGCTACATACGCCTTCCCCAAGCTGCGTTTCCTGTCACGCTTCTCATCGGACTCCTTCCTCGAGCTCTCAGACTTGCGCTTCCGCGAATCCCCAGATCTAGGCTCAGATTGCTCCGACCGCTCAGATTTCCCGTCTGCATTGGCCTTGCTCGATGATTTCCCAGTTTCCTCCTTCTTGTTAAGGCTACCTTTGCAAGCAGCGTCATCCGCTAACGATTTCGCTAGAGTAGTAGCTTCTAGATAGGTAGTGGGTTTCGCTGATGTGACCATGCTCTCTCTATCTTAACATACTCAGGAGTGACCATCTGTGGAACCAACCTTGCCTAATCATTGAACCGAGATGTGTATGCTCTGACGTTCAGGCCTTCCATGGTCAAATTCCAGAAGTCGTTCTCAATCTTTTGTATCTCACTACGCGAGCAGTATTCCTTTTGGAGCATCTCTTTTAGTTCATTCCAGGTTAGACCAAAGGCAGCGTCTTCACCCATTATTTGAACTTGTGCATTCCACCAGGATAAAGCTTCATCAAGAAAAGAACAAGAAGCATACCTAACCCGTTGATCAGCAGCACAACTACTGATTGCCATGACGGATTCCATATTCTCAATCCATCTGGTGATATCAAGGGGTCCTTCGGCACCGGTAAATGATCGTGGGTTGCAGCCCCGGAATGTTTTATACGTACATCCGTGCACTGTTCACAAGCTTAATGAAAATCAGGATTACGCTCCGATTATATCATAACACGGGAACTACTAACAGTTTCCGATCATTATATTACCTTGAGGGTTTCCGATCTGTGCTCTACCAAAACCATGCCCATGAATACCACGTCCACGTCCCTGGCCATTATTTTGTTTAGCATCGCGCTGTTTCATGGCAGTATTAACGTGTTGGGCTATGAGTTGTGCCAACTCTTCTGGGGTGGTAGGTAGTCTAGGACTCTGTCTCTCTTTTGGCGGCATTTCGTCGTTTCTATTATTACAGCAATAATAACAAAATAAGACGGTATCCAAAAATAATTCAATCATTAAATGTTAGTGGACCAAACATTGCGCATGTATAATATCCACATAATAATGAGAACAATTTTTAAACCAAAAGTAACCCATTTGACATTTATATTAGAAATTACAATGCTTGTTTTAAGTACATCGACTAATCAAAACTTGGCGTATCAACATTAACACCAATAACAAGTCCACATGAAATTTCCTACTAAATATCCAAAAATCTGGCATGCAAGCCAAAAAGGGTTTATCAAAAGAGACATACAAAACAACAAACAACTAACGCTTCAGACCCAAGAAGTCCAACATCTTCCTAACAAGCTCTTCCAGCTCCACTATTCTCCAGTGGATCTGATCCGTCGCACTGTTATCCAGATCCTTCAGCTCGTCATACCAGTCCATCTGTCCCTCTAGATCCTTCATCTGATCCCTAGGTGAGTCCAGGTCTTCGTGCAGAGTAGCAAACTATCGGTCGTAATGACAACATCGATCAACCCATACTCCTTTCTGCTTCTTGGAAGCAGATGCTGTCTCAGCGCGTGACGTCGATGCGATCTCTCCCACAGGTCTAATCCTCTTCTTACGTCGAAAACATTTTCAAACCAAACATGCATCAACAACCACAAGATATGCCATAATTCCCGAAGCCGAACTCAAGTACTTGAAGAACACGTTAAAAATCAAGTGTCAACACAAAGGAGGGTGAGTTCACATATCCAAATTTAAATAATTTGATCTAAGGAAAAACTTCCTAATTATGTGTTTATTATTAAAACATCCATATAATCTTTAAGAAAGTTATTTTATTTCCTTATAAAATTAAGGGTCAGCCATCGTAAGCATTTCCGTAGAACCTCCGACCATAAACATCTATAGGATCGTTTTCTGACCCGAATGAGTCGATCAGAAGAGTTTTTGCTCAATACGAGTGGCGGAAACAAACGTATCAAGTCCAATTCAGCTAGATATTCACTTTAAACTGTCTTTTGATTGATTTGACAAATATTTACAGCAAGTAGACACTTCGGCAGCAGTTCGGTACTGAAACCGGAAAATTACAAATGACAAGACACATTAGGTATTTATAGGTTAGCTAATTTCGCATGAACTGGCCAAGCGAAATCTGATTTCGCACGAAATTACACAAACTGTGACAACTGGCACCAAACCGGTAATTCCTTTACACTTTAATTATTATTTAATGACTGCAATTATGTGCTTAAATGTCAACATTGTCTGAATACATACTAAACAAGTGAATTCATGCACGTTTTATACTACAAGAATTACTTTATGCATTAATGAACAGCGTTGCGTCAGAAATACTAGTAAACTCACCGGTAAGACACATTGTGTCAACAAAACTGCAGAAAGCAGTCAGACAATAGAATTGGAGCCTAGGTGTAGGTCCAACGACAAGAATACATTAAAACCCAAGAGTACATACAAGGGTTAACATATAGACATTTCGGAAGCTAAAATACGCACTAAAAAACACCCGAAACGCACTTTAAGTGCATAATTTTATTAAATTCAGCTATGAATCAACATTTAACGTATAAATATCATGCAGAAATCATGATTTATAATCCAGGATACTTCCCTAAGTGTCGGGAACTGAAAGTGTTACAAAAGGATACAAAAAGGACACTAAACGGTGCAATTTAGCACTTTAAAGAACCGGTAGTTAACCGAACAACCGGACTTTACCCGGAACATCAAAATATTACTAGAAATATTGTTTTAATGTTTCTGAACTAGTTATGGTCCCCGAACACCATAACACCCCTTATAACATAACAACACACTAAATCCCTAAACTTTATACTTGGAACTTAATTTATTAATGAAATTAGAGATTGGAAAGTTGCACTTTACCCCCCCCCCCTATATGTTGGATGGTCATGGTGGTCCCACCAAAGATCTTACTTGATATCATAAGATTGCAAATGATCTTGCTTAGATTTCATTTGGATATTACAAGATTTCATAAGATTGTGAAGATATGAATTGTACTTGTGAAGATCTTATGAAGATATGGCCTATATATAAGAATATCATCTCTCATTCATCTTCACAACACTAACCAAACTTCTCCTCTCTCCCTCTCATTTCGGCCGAGAGCCACACCCACCACCGCCATCACTTCCATTTCAAGTTTAGGCAATCCAAGACCATCCAAGGGTGTTAGAAGGTGGTTAAAGGAGCTTGGAGCTTGCGGATCATCAAATACCACCTTCATTTGCTCTTATCCACCCCATCTTCATCACTTGTTTCTTCCCTAGCTTGAAGGTAGTAGTAAGCATCTTGAACACTCTTGTTTACTTCCATTTTAGTGGTTAAAAGATATAACATGATGATTAACTAAAGAATACTAATGAACATACACATGAATCTTGAAACATAAAGCTTGTAACATGATGAAATAGTGTTGAAATGATATTGTTGGTGTATGAATGATATTTGGTAGTTGATTACTAGAAATATTGATGTTGAGAATTACATAAAGCTTGCTAGATTGTGATTAAACACATGATCTAGCAAGATAGAGGATGATTATGTGTTAACACAAGGAGATCATCCTCATGTATAAACATGAACTTGATGAACAAAATGATTTTCTTGAAAAAAAATATACAAAAGGAGCTAGTAAACTTATAAATCCAAGATTTATGGATGATTTTTCCAAGAAAAACAAGTGTAAAATATGATTTTTAGAAGATCTTGATTCTTACATAAACCAATATTATTTTTGGTGGAAAAACAAGTGTATGAACACTTGTGAAACAAGAGAGTTAATGAAATCAACATTTTTGTAAATTATGTTTACAAGTTGTAAACACCAAATCTTTTCAAGAATGGAATTTTTGATGGAATAAACACACTTTAAAGAGTAACTAAGTCTACTAGAGACATTGCCAAGTTACTACAAGTTTTGAGAAAGAACAAGTTCATGTTGTCATGTAACTTACTTGATTTTAACACTTGTTAGATGAGGAACGAGTTGTTGATTGTTGATGATGTTCTAAAAGAAAATAAACATATGTTTTGAAAACACGGGAAACCTCCATTTTAGGGGAAACTCTGCCAAAATTTTATAAATTTTTACACTTAGAAAAATATAAGTTTTTGAGAAACTTATTCCCTAAAAATGTATCTAAAAACATTTACCAAGGTTTCCCAAACTTTTGTGTTCAGAAATGAGGATTTCTTCAAGAATAAAAATGGATATTAAGTATGTATATTTGTGAGAAAAATATATATATTTGATCACCAAATTTTGTGCTAAGTGTATTTAGGATGTATTGCATGTAATAATGTATTAGGGCTTGAAGATACACTAAATACTCGTTAGAAGTGAAGATACAAAAATACACATACAACACACTTAGACAAATACAGGAGAATATATTTATGAAAATATATTACTTGATAGAATAAATAACTTGGACAAGTTATGAACATTAAATGAAGTATTGAACAAAATACATAATTCGGGTGAAAAATACAAGATACTTATATTTATATAAGTAAGACAAATAATTAAAAATATAAATTATTTTTAACACAAGAACACATATACAAAAGATAGTGACTTGTACTTGTGCGATACAAGTCTAGTGACTAATGTTAATAAAACACGTTTAGGTCACGACGCTAGATAAGCAAATCCGGTGAAGTTTACGACGCAGGAACGCAAAGTTGTGAGTTCATGCCCCCCCCCCCCCTTTTCTTTTAACTGTTTTCAGTTTTATAACTTCGGGGGTGAAATACATGTTACAAATATTACAATGTTTACAAATGGTATGATGGATACAAAAACAAGAAGCACTCTTGGTGATAACTAGTACCAAGTATGATGCGTTTTGAGGAATGATACGAGAAATCGAGTCACGAATAGGGTACCATAAGCACCATTAATCGTGTACATACTTAGACCGCAGAACAAAAGGTTAGATCTAACCGGTGACCGGGCAGCCACACTCTTGGTGAAAACTAGTACCTAGTAGTGCTTTTGTGTCTCCGTCGTGAATCGACAACTAGAAAAATGCCTATGGTTTGGTGACTTCCTATGTCGTGTCACATGTTAATGGCCTTGCAACCCATTAACAACCCTGATACATACAAGAATACTTTATAGTTCATACCACAAGAATACCTTATTTGTACAAGGTTCGTACACAAGAATACTTTATTTGGTTTATTCCACAAGAATACTTTATTTACACAAGAATACTTTACTTACACAAGAATACTTTATTTTTACAAGACACATATCACGTTTTCATACAAAGTATACTAGCGTGAAATACAAATTGCATGAATTCACACCAACATTATGTTGACATTTTTCCAAAACTCATATGTATTTCAGGTAACTAAAAGTGGATGTGCGCGCGGTCTTACTCATGCTCCTGGATGTCGTTTATGTTTATCCTTAAATAAAGTTGTAAACTTTCAGACAATTTGCAGTCTCGTGATGTAAACACTTAATCTACGTTTTCAGTAATGTAATGTTTGGCATTTGAAGTTATTTTTACGAGCGTGTAGTATGTTTACCAATCGTATGCAATGAAAACCTTTCATGATCACACCTCGTGCTTCCGCCTTAGAAAGGGGTGTGACAGATTGGTATCAGAGCTGCGATTGTAGTGAACCAGGATTCCTTCTCGAGTCTAGACTACAATCTCTAGGATCCTTGTACGAAAACAATTTTTCAAAAAAAAAGTTTTCATTGCATAAAACTTCCCGCGACATCCACTACCTGAAACTGTTTACAAGAGTCAAGAAAAGACACTACGAGACTTAGGGTGCACTGGAGTAGCACTTGTCTTTGATTAGGAATTTCTTGCGATTACGTGTGATACTTGATATTTACATATACTAGAAGTAGAATGTCACAGGTACACGTGACTTTACCTGAAAACAATGGCCTATCTGAAGGAAGAGATACGAGGGTGAAACGAACTGTGCGGACTGTGCAAGGAGTTACGTAATTATGGATGCATACATAATTATGGAATTCAGTGCACAGAAATCACAGCAAGTCTTGTCACGTATAGATTCCCTCAGTGAAAGAAAAGGTGAAAGGTGAAGACCAGCCTATTAAATACTCTGCTAGAGTAATAATTGTTTGATGTCACTTATGTGGTATATGCCTATGTATATATATACTACTACTGTCTAGTATGACGATATCAAACAATTGCCTAAACCTATTGTGTGGTGTTCTTTCAGAACATGGCACCTAGGAGAATTGTGAACAATCGAGATTCGGATCAACCTCCTCCTACCCCATGGCCAAAGACTCCTGAAGAGCTAAACGCTCTACTGGAGGAAAGGATCTCCGCAGCCATCGCCCAGTACGAGGCAAACCGAACGCAAGACAGTGGCAGACCAAGCAAAGCTAGGCGTAATGGTAATGGAGATTCATCTGGAGGCAACGCAGCTCAGGGATGCACTTTCAAGCAGTTTCTCGACTGCAAACCGATGAACTACAACGGCACAAGAGGTGCAGTAGCGTTTGTACGCTGGACGGAGAAGACTGAAGCTACTATCTGCATGAGCAAGTGTATCGCGGATCAGCAAGTCACTTTTGCTACTGGGTTGTTTGTCGACGAAGCTTTGACTTGGTGGAACTTGCAAGTCCAAACCTTGGGTGATGATGCCGCTTATGGCCTGACTTGGGATGAACTAAAGGAAAGAATGAGAGAGAAGTATTGCTCTCGTTCTGAACTCCAAATGTTGGAGACTGAGTTTTGGCATTTGACCATGGAAGGAGCTGATATCACTGGTTACACTCGAAGGTTCCACGACTTGTCTAGAGTGATCCCATATATGGTGACACCTGAATTTAAGCGCGTTGAACGCTACATTTGGGGATTGGCCTCAGAATTTCGCGGCATGGTAACTTCGGCCAAACCTCAAACAATCACTGAGGCTGTAACTCTGGCTGTTAGCCTTACTAAAGATTGTGTTCGTATGAAGAAGTTATCACTGAACCCAACAGAAAAGACCGAGATGCATGCTGAGTCGTCTGGTGACAAGAAAAGAAAACATGCAAACCTGAACCAAGCGACACGTAACAACAAGGGTTTCAACAACAAGAAGCGCGACACTAAACCGCCTCAGGAGGCGAAAACTCTTGCAACCATGAACGACGCTCCTACCAAAAGGTACCTGGGCACTCTGCCCAATTGCAACAATTGCAAGCATCACCACGAAGGTGTTTGTCACATTCCAAAATGCGACAAGTGTGGAAAATTGGGTCACTATGCTGAGGATTGTTGGGGAAAAGGAAAGAATCGGAATGGAAATGGTGCTGGTAACAGGAATGGTAACGAAAAAGGGCAGAACCAAGGAGGCTTCAGTTGTGGAAGCAAAGGGCATTTCAAGAAAGACTGCCCAAAGGGGAACAACGCTCAGGCTCGAGCATTTGTGATTGGAGCAAAGAACGCACGCGAGGACCCTAATGTGGTCACCGGTATGTTTCTCGTTAACAATCACTTTGCATCCATATTATTTGACACTGGTGCCGACTATAGCTTCATGTCTATGGAATTTAAACATATGCTTGGAATTGGATCTAGTAGATTAGATATTCCTTATTCCATAGAACTAGCCAATGGCAAACTTGTTGAATCGGGCGAAGTTGCTAGAGGTTGCACATTAGAATTGGGTGAACGAAGGTTTAGCATCGATCTCTTACCTATTCAATTGGGTAGCTTCGATGTAGTAGTCGGAATGGACTGGTTGTCCAAGAACAAAGCTGAAGTTATTTGTCATGAGAAAATCATTCGCATCCCTCTGGCGAATGATTAAACTCTCATTGTACATGGAGAAAAACGAGACGCGCCCCTACGAATCATCAGTTGTATGAAGGCACAGAAGTGCTTAAGGAAAGGATGTGTTGCTTTCCTAGCACACGTTGTAGATAAGAAGGCTGAGGAGCCGAAACTCGAAGACATTCCTGTGGTAAAGGAATTCCCTGATGTTTTTCCCGAAGATCTTCCAGGATTACCTCCGCAACGACAAGTCGAATTCCGTATAGACTTGGTTCCAGGAGCCGCTCCTGTAGCCAAGGCACCCTATCGACTTGCACCATCCGAAATGCAAGAATTATCTACACAACTCCAGGAGTTGTTGGATAAAGGATTCATAAGGCCAAGCTTCTTACCTTGGGGAGCTCCAGTATTATTCGTGAAGAAGAAGGATGGAACTCTGCGGATGTGTATCGATTACAGAGAACTGAACAAGCTCACAATCAAGAATCGGTACCCGCTACCGAGGATTGATGACTTATTTGATCAATTACAAGGATCAAGCTACTATTCCAAGATCGATCTTCGATCTGGATACCATCAGTTAAGGATACAAGAGGAAAGCATACCCAAGACTGCATTCAGAACACGCTATGGGCATTACGAGTTTCTTGTGATGCCATTCGGACTGACGAACGCGCCAGCGGTATTTATGGATCTGATGAACCGAGTATGCAAACCATATCTCGATAAATTCATGATTGTATTTACCGATGATATCCTGATTTACTCGCGAACGAAAGAAGAACATGAGCAACATCTCAGAACCATCTTGGAACTACTGAAGAAAGAGAAACTTTATGCAAAATTTTCCAAATGCGAATTCTGGATTCGCGAAGTACAGTTTCTTGGTCACGTTGTGAACGAGACGGGCATTCATGTAGACCCAACCAAGATAGAAGCCATAAAGAATTGGGAAGCCCCCAAAACCCCAATGGAAGTTCGACAATTTTTGGGCTTAGCAGGCTATTACCGATGGTTTATTGAGAATTTCTCAAAGATAGCTCAACCGCTAACTACCCTTACACAGAAAGACAAGTAGTACTACTGGGGTGACAAGCAGGAAGAAGCCTTCCAGCTACTTAAAAATAAGCTACGCGATGCACCAATACTATCCTTACCCGAAGGCACTGAAGACTTCGTGGTATACTGCGACGCTTCACGACAAGGCTTGGGTTGCGTGCTCATGCAACGCCAGAAAGTCATCGCTTACGCTTCAAGACAATTGAAGGTACATGAAAGGAACTACACCATGCACGACTTGGAACTAGGTGCGGTGGTATTCGCCTTGAAGATCTGGCGACACTATTTATATGGTACGCGATGTACAATCTTCACAGATCACAAAAGTTTACAACACATATTCGATTAGAAAGAATTAAACATGCGTCAGCGACGATGGGTCGAGCTGCTAAACGATTATGACTATGAGATTAAGTACCATCCTGGAAAAGCAAACGTTGTAGCAGACGCGCTAAGTCGAAAAGAAAGGGTTAAGACCCTAAGGGTTCGGGCGTTAGAAATGACTATTTGAACGAACCTCACTGCACGTATTCGTGATGCACAACAAGAAGCCCTTAAGGGAGAAAATCGTAAAGCTGAATACCTCCGGGGTATGTTAAAATATATGGTGCCAAATGAAGAGGGAGCCTTATACTTTGAGAAGCGTATTTGGGTTCCGCTCTATGGCGGTATTCGAGAAGTCATCCTTGATGAAGCACATAAATCGTGATACTCGATCCATCCAGGATCGGACAAGATGTATCAAGACTTAAAAGAATACTATTGGTGGCCAAGACTCAAGAGCGATGTTGCTGTTTATGTTGGAAAGTGCCTAACCTGTGCTAAGGTTAAGGCTGAATATCAGAAACCGTCCGGCCTACTACAACGTGCCACAAATCTCGATGGACTTCATAACGAAGTTACCCAGAACCCCGAGAGGGCACGATATGATATGGGTGATAGTTGATCGATTGATGAAATCTGCGCATTTCCTACCGATCCGAGAAAAAGACAGCACGGGAAAGCTTGCTGAGATATACTTAAAAGAAATTGTGGCACGTCATGGAGTGCCTATCTCAATCATTTCAGACAGAGATGGACGCTTTGTCTCAAGAATCTGGCAATCCTTTCAAGAAGCCTTTGGATCTCAGCTAGATCTAAGCATGACCTTCCACCCGCAAACAGATGGCCAGAGCGAATGAACCATATAAACATTAGAAGATATGCTTCGCGCATGTGTCATGGACCTAGGCGGTAGCTGGGATACTCATCTACCTCTAGTTGAGTTTTCCTACAATAACAGTTATCATACAAGCATAAAAGCCGCACCGTTCGAAGCTCTGTATGGCCGCAGGTGTCGATCGCCCTTATGTTGGGCAGACGCTGGAGATAAACATATGGTTGGTCCTAAACTTGTACAAGAGACAACCGACAAGATTATGCAGATCCGAGAGCGCATTAAGGCGGCTCGAGATCGACAAAAGAGCTACGCTGATCGAAGATGAAAACCATTAGAATTCGAGGTGGGAGACAAAGTTTTGCTGAAGGTCTCACCTTGGAAGGGCGTAGTAAGATTTGGAAAGCTTGGGAAGCTGAATCCACGATACATCGGACCATTCAGGATTTTGGAAAGAATTGGTACCGTGGCATACAAGTTGGAATTACAGGAAGAACTTAATGGAGTACATGATATGTTCCATGTATCTAACCTCAAGAAGAGTCCAACACAAGAAAACGTGATAATCCCTGCGGATGAAGTACATATTGATGACACCCTCCGATTTACAGAACAACCCGTTGAGGTTACTGACTGGAAAGTCAACAAGACCAGGAGGAGCACTGTCAAACTTGTCAAAGTACGTTGGAACTCTAAGCACGGACCCGAGTACACGTGGGAACGTGAAGACCAGTTCAAAGAAAAGTACCCCCACATGATCAAGAAGACTCCTGCAAGAGTCAACCAACCTGCCCGAAATTCTTTTAACGGGGGAGACTGTGACAACTGGCACCAAACCGGTAATTCCCGTACACTTTAATTATTATTTAATGACTGTAATTATGTGCTTAAATGTCAACATTGTCTGAATACATACTAAACAAGTGAATTCATGCACGTTTTATACTACAAGAATTACTTTATGCATTAATGAACAGCGTTGCGTCAGAAATACTAGTAAACTCACCGGTAAGACACATTGTGTCAACAAAACTGCAGAAAGCAGTCAGACAATAGAATTGGAGCCTAGGTGTAGGTCCAACGACTAGAATACATTAAAACCCAAGAGTACATACAAGGGTTAACATATAGACATTCTGGAAGCTAAAATACGCACTAAAAAGCAACCGAAACGCACTTTATGTGCAGAATTTTATTAAATTCAGCTATGAATCAGCATTTAACGTATAAATATCATGCAGAAATCATGATTTATCATCCAGGATACTTCCCTAAGTGTCGGGAACTGAAAGTGTTACAAAAGGATACATAAAGGACACTAAACGGTGCAATTTAGCACTTTAACGAACCGGTAGTTAACCGAACAACCGGACTTTACCCGGAACATCAAAATATTACTAGAAACATTGTTTTAATTTTTCTTAACTAGTTATGGTCGCCGAACACCATAACACCCCTTATAACGTAACAACACACTAAATCCCTAAACTTTATACTTGGAACTTAATTTATTAATGAAATTAGAGATTGGAAAGTTGCACTTTACCCCCCCCCCCCTCCCCTATATGTTGGACGGTCATGGTGGTCCCACCAAAGATCTTACTTGATATCATAAGATTGCAAATGATCTTGCTTAGATTAAATTTAGATATTACAAGATTTCATAGGATTGTGAAGATATGAATTGTACTTGTGAAGATCTTATGAAGATATGGCCAATATATAAGAATATCATCTCTCATTCATCTTCACAACACAAACCAAACTTCTCCTCTCTCCCTCTCATTTCGGCTGAGAGCCACAGCCACCACCACCATCACTTCCATTTCAATTTTAGGCAATCCAAGACCATCCAAGGGTGTTAGAAGGTGGTTAAAGGAGCTTGGAGCTTGTGGATCATCAAAGACCACCTTCGTTTGCTCTTATCCACCCCATCTTCATCACTTGTTTCTTCCCTAGCTTGAAGGTAGTAGTAAGCATCTTGAACACTCTTGTTTACTTCCATTTTAGTGGTTAAAAGATATAACATGATGATTAACTAAAGAATACTAATGAACATACACATGAATCTTGAAACATAAAGCTTGTAACATGATGAAATAGTGTTGAAATGATATTGTTGGTGTATGAATGATATTTGGTAGTTGATTACTAGAAATATTGATGTTGACAATTACATGAAGCTTGCTAGATTGTGATTAAACACATGATCTAGCAAGATAGAGGATGATTATGTGTTAACACAAGGAGATCATCCTCATGTATAAACATGAACTTGATGAACAAAATGATTTTCTTGAAAAAAAAATATACAAAAGGAGCTAGTAAACTTATAAATCCAAGATTTATGAATGATTTTTCCAAGAAAAACAAGTGTAAAATATGATTTTTAGAAGATCATGATTCTTACATAAACCAATATTATTTTTGGTGGAAAAACAAGTGTATGAACACTTGTGAAACAAGAGAGTTAATGAAATCAACATTTTTGTAAATTATGTTTACAAGTTGTAAACACCAAATCTTTTCAAGAATGGAATTTTTGATGAAATAAACACACTTTAAAGAGTAACTAAGTCTACTAGAGACATTGCCAAGTTACTACAAGTTTTGAGAAAGAACAAGTTCATGTTGTCATGTAACTTACTTGATTTTAACACTTGTTAGATGAGGAACGAGTTGTTGATTGTTGATGATGTTCTAAAAGAAAATAAACACATGTTTTGAAAACATGGGAAACCTCCATTTTAGGGGAAACTCTGCCAAAATTTTATAAATTTTTACACTTAGAAAAATATAAGTTTTTGAGAAACTTATTCCCTAAAAATGTATCTAAAAACATTTACCAAGTTTTCCCAAAATTTTGTGTTCAGAAATGAGGATTTCTTCAAGAATAAAAATTGATATTAAGTATGTATATTTGTGAGAAAAATATATATATTTGATCACCAAATTTTGTGCTAAGTGTATGTAGGATGTATTGCATGTAATAGTGTATTAGGGCATGAAGATACACTAAATACTCGTTAGAAGTGAAGATACAAAAATACACATACATCACACGTAGACAAATACAGGAGAATATATTTCTGAAAATATATTACTTGATAGAATAAATAACTTGGACAAGTTATGAACATTAAATGAAGTATTGAACAAAATACATAATTCGGGTGAAAAATACAAGATACTTATATTTATATAAGTAAGACAAATAGTTAAAAATATAAATTATTTTTAACACAAGAACACATATACAAAAGATAGTGACTTGTACTTGTGCGATACAAGTCTAGTGACTAACGTTAATAAAACACGTTTAGGTCACGACGCTAGATAAGTAAATCCGGTGAAGTTTACGACGCAGGAACGCAAAGTTGTGAGTTCATGCTCCCCCTTTTCTTTTAACTGTTTTCAGTTTTATAACTTCGGGGGTGAAATACATGTTACAAATATTACAATGTTTACAAATGGTATGATGGATACAAAAACAAGAAGCACTCTTGGTGATAACTAGTACCAAGTATGATGCGTTTTGAGGAATGATACGAGAAATCGTGTCATGAATAGGGTACCATAAGGACCATTAATCGTGTACATACTTAGACCGCAGAACAAAAGGTTAGATCTAACGGGTGACCGGGCAGCCACACTCTTGGTGAAAACTAGTACTGAGTAGTGCTTTTGTGTCTCTGTCGTGAATCGACAACTAGAAAAATGCCTATGGTTTGGTGACTTCCTATGTCGTGTCACATGTTAATGGCCTTGCAACCCATTAACAACCCTGATACATACAAGAATACTTTATAGTTCATACCACAAGAATACCTTATTTGTACGAGGTTTGTACACAAGAATACTTTATTTGGTTTATACCACAAGAATACTTTATTTACACAAGAATACTTTACTTACACAAGAATACTTTATTTTTACAAGACACATATCACGTTTTCATACAAAGTATACTAGCGTGAAATACAAATTGCATGAATTCACACCAACATTATGTTGACGTTTTTTCCAAAACTCACATGTATTTCAGGTAACTAAAAGTGGATGTGCGCGCGGTCTTACTCATGCTCCTGGATGTCGTTTATGTTTATCCTTAAATAAAGTTGTAAACTTTCAGACAATTTGCAGTCTTGTGATGTAAACACTTAATCTACATTTTCAGTAATGTAATGTTTGGCATTTGAAGTTATTTTTACGAGCATGTAGTATGTTTACCAATCGTATGCAATGAAAACCTTTCGTGATCACACCTCGTGCTTCCGCCTTAGAAAGGGGTGTGACACAAACGAAATCAACATTTGATTTCGTGCGAAATACTCAGCTTAATTTCGTATGAAATGACCCCTGTGTCATTTCATGCGAAATACCCATAAACACACATATCCTCGTTTCCCGTGCCCTGATCTATCTAATACAATACAAGAGTCGATACAAGACGAAGTCGACAGACGGATGCACCAACAGACTCCCCCTCGGATGTTGACGAAGTCTTCGGTGTCGAGTCTTCAATCTTCAGTCTTTATCTTTCTTCTCGAACTCTTCCAAAGCATCTAACAATGTAAAGTATCCTCAATCAATTTCTTTCTCTTTCTTCCAGAATAGCAACCTGGCTCTATACTCCTCTCGATCAGGTCTCTTGATTCCTTTAGAGCATCAGCATTAGCAACTTCAGACTCCCCCTTTCGATAAGATGGGATCGCAATCTGGCTTCCACAGGTTCAATATCATGACCTGGTTCACATTTTCTTCAGGATCACAAATCTGGCTATCCTGCATTCATCTCTACCCAAAAATAAATTTCACAAATTTACAAACTTGACAAATTTAGAAATTACTGGTAACATTCTTTCAAAATGATTTATCTTTTAAAATCTCTGATGATCACTTGTAGAAACTACATTTTTCGAATAAAAAACACTCTCCCAAACCTGTTCATCATGTTTAGCACTTGGAACTTTGAAAATCAGCTTTTCAACATCAGTTGTCGAAAATCTTTTTGGATTTTTCAAAAATTTATGCTAAAACACACTGAAAATCTTTTTGGAATTTTGATTTTAACGAAATGCAATAAAGAAATATTTACAGACAATATTTTTGTGAGTTTGTTGTAACACCTCGAAAATTCACGTCCTATAATGTGTAGACACGTGTCAAATGTTTAAACGTGTGAAAGAAATATTATAGAAGGACTAAGGTTGACAATCATGGAAAGTATGTGAATATACGTATTCTAAGTGTCAACTATGAATAAATATAATGTACATTAACCCTACATGGTGCTCATACCTTCAAACGAATAAATCATGGATCATACGGAGCTAAAAGTGAGAGATTACAAACTACAGGGGCTAAATGTGTCAACATGTTTAATTTATACCTCTGAGTGACCTTTTGACAAACCCGAAGCTTTGTAATGGTAAATTATGATCACTAGAATGCACGATTAAAATTTCACAAAGTTTCGTTAACGTATGAGCAAGTTGTGATAAAATTCGTGTGTGAGGGGTTAAAGCGTCAACATTTAAAATTAGGCCTTTTCGGGTAACAATAAAGTTAATCAAGGACTAATAAAAGTAGGTAAAAGTCTTGAAGCCCTTATACGTCAATTACGAGGGCTCAAAATGCAAAGAACAAGTGCCTAATCGAAGTTTGAAGAGCCAGGGACCAAAACTGCCATTTTTAAAAAGTTGTTGGATGACCCCTAGGGCTCGCGTAGCGCTACGCCACTGCCTTAGCTGGGCAGAAAGCCTATTTTCTTGGATGTGTGTCTGCTAGGTGCCTTTGTGTGCGATTCTAACTCGATTCTCCACCTCACTTGACCCCTAAAACACCCCCTAAACACTAGAAACAAGTGTTGAGCAGTTGTGGTGTGTCCTAGACCTTGTTGTCACTCAATTGTGGTGAGTAAATTCACTATAAAAGGGCACCTTGTTGCAACATCATTCCTCACACCTTCAAGTGCATAACTGATCAATTCTGGAGCTCTCAAGCAGGTCCAACTGATCATATCTCGTGCATAGGACTCTTGTAAGTCTGCTAGTCCTTCTTTAATTGTGTTTAGCTTGGTTAATTAGCTAAAAGTCAAACCGTCGTAATTACGGTTTGACTTCGAGATTAGTCAATAATGGCTCAGTCATATCTCGAATTAAAAGTAGTTATAGTTTGGTATTTATGTGGGTAATAAAACCTCAAAAGGGTTTCCCCTGATCACCACTCTAACCAAGTCAAAAGTCGGGTCAAACCTATATTTAAAAAGTCAACAGGAAGTCTAAAATGCCATTTATGCATAATTAACATTGTAGATCATATACAACCTGTTGGGTCATTGTTATAACTTAGTAATAAGTGTAAGAACATGTCTAAACATGTTCAACCCGACAATTTCCTGTTTAGACCCGGTTCGGAACCGAAAGTCGCATAGTTTGACTTTCACTTTGACTTTCAGTTCTGGCCCGTTTAGGCATGTTTTAGAAATGCCTCAGAGCTTTAATTGGATTAGGTTACATGTTAGAACAACCCTCTGTGATTATACACCTTGGTTCATTAGTTATCCAATTAATATGCATGTTTCCGTTAATTGCTCATATGTTGACCGTTATGCCCTTATTACCTTAGAACGTGATTTATGAAAATGTAAAAGTGTAGAAACCTTAAAAACTGATATATAAACTTGTATGCAAAGTTTGACACCAGTTTGACTTGTAGATTAAGAGTTATGCTCATTATCGCAAAACTAATGCTTTTTGTTGATAAAACGGCGTAATTAGCGTATAGCCTAGTTAAGCCTACTTTTTGGTATCAAACTTAATACCCACTGATGTAATATATTATTTTTGGAATTTTAAAGATTTTTAATTAATTTTAGGCTGAGCATAACTCATAGTCGTAGGCTTAATCCGGTAATTGTCGGTTTTGCCCTTACGGGCCATAAAATGAGTTTTACACATCTAAACGACTCCAAACCTTTTGCTACTGATCACATATGATAAATAAATTATTTTAAGCCTTCTGGAAATATAAAAACATCAGATGTAAGTATTGAACCCGGTAATGGCCTTTAATCGCCTTATTTAGCGTTTTCAACGCATAGTATGTTTTAAAATCATGTTGAACATACCCGGGTTGATACCTACTGATATATGAGGCAAATTATAACATTTTAACAGTAAGCTAAGGTTGATAAACTCAGACTTCAGTTTTGAGCTTTTCGGCTTATGTGAAATTACCAAAATACCCCTACGGGGCATAGTTTGGTGGAAAATGGTAAATTTCACATATATGCTTTAACCTACTGATATAACTTATCAAATGGAGTATGTTTGCTGTTTACATCAGACCTGTAACTCAGTTAAACATCTAAACTCTTTTATAAACTTTTAAATGACCAAACTACCCCTATGGGGCCTAGTTTGTGTTTAAACACGTTTCGGGCATAATAAAAGACATCTTACTGATGTCTCAACATATTTGAAGCATATTAACTTAGGAAACCTGTATATGGCTCTTACGGATACCCGTTACGCTTATTACGCGCACGGTTCGGTTTATGTAACAAGTTTACATAAATTAGCTGAAATGGGTCAAACCTTATCGGTTTTATCTCAAAATCCAGAATGTGAATAATAAACCCATATTAAACAAGTCTTCAAACTTGTCGGGTCTGAATCACTTTCTATCCGGTCTTCGCTTAATCGTGCGTACGAACCGTATCTTGAAACTAGCCGGTCTAAGTTTAAGCTTAATAAAAGGCCCGTTAGAATTCTAATAGGTTATTATAAACCTTCGTTCCAGATTAGGAGGACCAGTAAAAGCTACGTGCATTTTGCTTATTGTGATTAATACTTACTCAGGTAAATACTTTTAACTTATTTTCCCTATACGGGCTTGGGTTACGGTATATAGCATACCGCTTGATCGGGCATCAAATCTCCACATTAAGTGGGTAGTTGAATAATTTGATCGGCTCGTTTAAACAGTCTTGTTTACTTTACAGCCTTTGGGGGGTTAATAATCATGTCCCGGATATCCTTGGCATCATCTTACGAGATGGCCACGCCCTGAGCACGGGGTGTAGGCGTACACCTGTCAGTGTATAACTCAATTATGTGGTGTGTCTATTGATCTTTAACCCGGACAAGATCCGGGCTACTGAACGCATAAGTAACATGTAATTCGTTCACAAGATTATAATATTAAATAATTCTCCCAAGTTATAAAAATGTTTATGCCACGTGCATCCAAACCAATTTTCAACCATTTTTCAAAATGAGTCAGTTGAATGCATTTACCAGTGTAAACTGACGTATTTTTCCCAAAAAGACTGAGTGCAGGTACTAAACGAAATTGGCTAGATTGGCTCCTTAGCATCAATAAAAAGTCTCGCAAGCTTAGGATGCCTGAAGTCTGTTGAACCATTATCCCTATTTTATTTCGATCCGTTCTGTGGATAAACTTCCTGATATTGTTACATTGATAAACAATATTAAATTCGGTTGTATCATATTTTAAATTGCTTCCGCTCTGCTTAATAATATTGTGTTGTTTGACTGTTACGTTGCCAACCACGTCACGATACTCCCCCACCGGGCCCACCGGTGACACGTGGAAATCGCGGTGTGACAGGTTGGTATCAGAGCCAACACTGAGTGAATTAAACACTAGCCTTTTGTGTTTAATCTCAGTTACACAATTGCACATTTCTAAACCTTCGAGTCTAGACATATAACATAGGACAAATTCCACCTTATTCGGGTTTTTGTTTTGTCCTTTAAAATTTTATATTTGTTATTGTTATCTCATGCTTTATTGACAGGAATATCAAAATGCCTCCAAGATTTTTCCGTAGAAGAGGACGAGGAAAGGGGCCAATCACCGCCCCCAACGACAATGAAGCGGGACCGTCCATTGTACGAGCTCCATCTGCTACGGAGAGCGCCAATCCACGTCAGAACAGGAGGAACCTGTTCGAGCCGACGAGACGATCCATTTCGCACAGCTCTACACCTCCGGTCCAAAATTCATACGGACCGCATTCGGAAGACGAACCCAACAACCCTCTGCCTTCCTTCATACCGCTGCAGAGGTCTTTGTCCCATCATTCCTATGGAGACCCTACACCTGTTTTTCGGGGACAGTTTAACCCGGTAGGATTCATACCAGAACCCGTGGGTTTCAACCCACTAGGGCCAGACGATCACTTCTCCGGTGATAATGCGGATGACATGGACGAGGATACGAACCCCGTCATGCCGGCAAGTGGTACTCCGAACCACCCGATAGAGATCTCCGACGGATCTTCATTCCACGGATCGCCCTATGTTGGTCTGGATAGCTTCCAAGCCTTGTTCACTCAGCACGAGTGGTATTATACACCTTCTCACCACTCGTCGCCTCATGAGCAGCAGCAGCCGCATCATCAAGATTCCTCTGGGATCACCGATTTGTGGCAGTTACGCCACCGCCTCCACCACCACCAGTTAATCAGGTGCCTCCGCCACCACCGAGGCGTAGGAGGTCAGGTGCACGTATGTCATCACGTGCGGGAGACTTTCATTTCAGCTCCCCACGTCAGTCAAGTGCCAACTACTACCCGCCACATCAGGAGGACCCACAAATGGGTGGACCTTCCAACCCCGCGATGCCACAGCCGCCACCAATGGGTTTTGACAACCCAATCCCAGCTTATACAGGTTCCATGGCTTATAACCCGTTCGAGCCGCCAGTCCTCAACAACTACGGGTATGCAGAGGCCGACCCCTACTTGGTGGCAGCTAACTACAATGCCCTGCACCCAGAAGGACCATACGGAGCTCCATGGGGAGTTGGGTACCCAACACAAGGGTACCAGATACCACCTAGGCCTATCATACAGACTCAATCGAAGCCGCCTAGGTTCTCCCCACCTGAGCATGAGGAACTCCTTCAGAGGCTGGATCAGGTGGAACGGGAAGCGCACAGGGACCGTAGGGAGAGACAGACTTTCTTCCAAGGATTAGTAGGATTGATCAAAGGGAAGAACAAGAAGGATCATTGAACCCTTCCATTTTCTGTAAAAGCCCCTGCGTGGGTGTATTTGGTTGTTAAGCCCCTATGTGGGTATGTGTGTTGGTATGTTTACTTTGAGCCCCTGCGTGGGCCTATCTTTCCATAAACCCCTACAAGGGTATATTGTATGTGTAAGTCCCTGCGTGGACAATTATGTTATTAAGCCCCTGCGTGGGCATGTGTGTTATTAAGCCCCTGCGTGGGTAAGTACTTGTTTGACCCCTGCGAGGGTAAGTTTGTTATTTGAAAAGACCCGTTTAGGGCAGTGTATAATATTTTAAATAAATCAATTGAATGTTTGTTTATAAATTTCATGTTTGCCATTTTGCGCATAAATAATTTATAAGTGAAATAAATAAATTAAAATCATTCCTTTTTAAATTAATCTGCCTATGTAATTATTTAATTAAGAGTCTTAAAGTGTGAAACCTAGCCTCGTGTCAAATATAAGACCGGGCCAAGATGGTAAGACCTGTTTAAAAGATTCAAATCCCTGTTAACATCTTAAAACATGTTAACATTCCTGGCAGAAGTGATTCGTTAAAATCACATGTCATTTTATATGTATAAGGATTCTGTAGAAGATTCCAAACCCAAATTAATGATCTCTGAATCATGGGTTAAATCATCAATTAAGATGATCATATTTTACCATACGTGGTAATATGATGCCTACGGGCCCTGCTCACTTCCATATGAGCCAAAAGACAGTGGTAGCTATGACTCCCTGTCTGATAAGGGTAATGAACTAGGTTCAAACCTTAAAAGTCTTGATTCTCTGAAATCATAGCCTATAATTTAAATTGTCCATGTGACTAAGCCTCATGTGCTAATATATATTGTTATTGTTTATAATTAGGATAAATTTTAATTGAAATCCTAAATTAATACGATTTATAAGTTAACCAAATATGGTCTCTGTTTACCATGGTTAACGAGTTACCCTAAGGGATAATTCCATAATAAACTCCCAAATAAAATATTGTCCTTGTTTTCTGCAACAGTTCAATTCAAATGGCTGAATCAAATGAAATAAATAGCCATCCAGTGGAGCAAAATGAGAACGCCCAGATTACGTTAACGGGTGCTGAATTAAAAGCGATCATAGACGGCGCTGTTACATAGGCTCTGGAGCGGCAGTATGATGATTATAGTGGTACTCGAAGTAGGACCCAATCTACACCGCATTCAAAGCCCAAGACACATTCTGAGGCTCATAGCAAGCCTCCTCCCAAAAAGAATGGACCCAAGAAAGATGGGGATGACCGTCAGTCCACCAACCATCAAAGTGTCCCATCTCAGCCATTGGTACTCCATCAAGAACCCCGTAACAAGGGTTGCTCCTATAAGTACTTAGTGTCTTGTAAGCCCAGGGATTTTAATGGGGAGAAGGGAGCCGTCGATTGTATGACATGGCTTGACGAGATGGAGACGGTGGTAGATATCAGCGGGTGCGCTGAAAAGGATGTGGTTAAGTTTGTGTCACAGTCCTTTAAGGGCGAAGCATTAGCATGGTGGAGATCTTTAGTTCAAGCCACCGGGAAAATCCCATTGTACAATATGACATGGGATCAATTTGTCGCCCTGATCAAGGAAAATTTCTGCCCTCAACATGAGGTGGAAAAGATAGAATCTGACTTTCTATCGTTGGTGATGACGAACCTCGACTGCCAAGCTTATCTGACAAGCTTCAATACGCTGTCCCGGTTGGTACCTTATCTGGTAACCCCGGAGCCAAAAAGAATCGCTCGCTTTATTGGTGGTTTAGCCCCAGAAATCAAGGCAAGCGTAAAAGCTTCTCGGCCAGCTACCTTCAGGTCTGTAGCTGACATTTCCTTATCCCTCACTCTGGATGCGGTCAGGCAGAGATCGCTGAGGAATAAGGATACCGAGAAGAGGAAGCGTGAAGATGATGGTTCACGAAAGTCGAACAAGAAGCACCGTGGGAGCGGTGACAACAAGAAAGGGTCGGAGTCGAGGAAGGATGGGCATAATTCTGGGGAAAAGCCCAAGTGTAAAATTTGCAAGAAGCAGCACTATGGAAAGTGCAGACTCGATTCGAACTCTCAGGCTCAGTCAAAACCCTTTGCTTGTGGAATTTGCAAGTCCACGGATCACAAAACCCTGGATTGCAAGAAGATAAAAGACGCAACGTGCTACCGTTGCAATGAAAAGGGGCACATCAAGACCAACTGCCCAAAGTACAACAAGAAGCCTGAAGAGGCTAAGAAGACTAATGCCAGAGTCTTCAAAATGGACGCGAAAGAGGCTGTGCAAGACGATAATGTCATAACAGGTACTTTCCTTGTAAATGATGTCTTTGCAAGAGTACTTTTTGATTCAGGCGCAGATAAGTCTTTCGTAGATCATAAGTTTTGTAAATTGTTGAATTTACCCGTCAAAACCTTAAGCGTAAACTATGAGGTAGAGTTAGCAGATGGTACCATAGAAACCGTCTCTACTGTGTTAGATGGATGTGTTATATCCATTAAGAACCATTCTTTTCCTCTATCTCTACTTCCCTTTAAGTTGGCTGGTTTTGACATAGTTCTGGGTATGGACTGGTTATCTCATAACCAGGCCCAAATTGTCTGTAACCAGAAACAAGTGGTAATAAAGACTCCGTCTGGTGAATCACTTACCATTCGGGGAGATACCCAGTATGGGCTGCCTGAGCAAGTGACTATGCTCAAAGCTTCCAAGTGTTTGAAGAAGGGGTGTGTCATCTACATGGCGCAAGTTATCATTGATGATCCTAAACCGAAGATAGAAGACATCCCTGTCATTTCTGAATACCCAGACGTGTTTCCTGAAGATCTACCTGGTCTACCACCAGATAAACAGGTGGAATTCAGGATCGATATCATCCCCGGAGCGGCACCAGTTGCTAGAGCTCCATACGGATTGGCACCCACAGAAATGAAGGAGTTGAGGACGCAGCTAGATGAATTGCTAGCTAAAGGTTTCATTAGACCTAGTTCATCTCCTTGGGGAGCGCCAATCTTGTTTGTCAAGAAGAAGGATGGGTCGATGCGCCTGTGCATCGACTATCGCGAGCTTAATAAAGTCACGATCAAGAATTGGTATCCTTTGCCCAGAATCGACGATTTGTTCGATCAGCTTCAAGGGGCAAGTTACTTCTCGAAGATTGATTTGAGGTCAGGCTACCATCAATTGAAGGTCAAAGATGAAGACGTGCACAAGACTGCATTTAGGACTCGTTACGGTCACTACGAGTTCCTAGTGATGCCTTTTGGGCTCACTAATGCACCAGCCGCGTTCATGGATCTCATGAATCGCGTCTGCAAGCCTTACTTAGATAAATTCGTCATCGTTTTCATCGACGACATTCTTATCTATTCGAAGAATCAAGCTGACCATGAGAAACACCTTCGTTGTATTCTCAAACTTCTACATCAGGAGAAGCTCTATGCCAAATTCTCTAAATGTGAATTTTGGCTACGAGAAGTCCAATTCCTTGGACACGTGGTCAGTGAGCGTGGTATCCAGGTGGATCCCGCTAAAGTTGAAGCCGTAATGAACTGGCAAGAGCCAAAGACGCCTACTGAAATTCGTAGCTTCCTAGGATTGGCAGGATATTACAGGCGTTTCATTGAAAATTTTTCAAGGATTGCTGCACCCCTAACCTCCTTAACTAAGAAGAAGGTTAAGTTTGTTTGGGGCCCTAAGCAGCAAGAATCCTTTGATATCTTGAAGCAAAATTTGAGCAACGCCCCAGTACTGACACTACCAGACGGAATTGAAGACTTTGTGGTTTATTGTGATGCTTCGCACACTGGCATGGGGTGTGTGCTTATGCAGAAAGGCAAGGTTATTGCCTACGCTTCAAGACAATTGAAAGTGCATGAAAAGAATTACACCACCCATGACTTGGAGCTGGGTGCCGTTGTATTCGCACTAAAGCTTTGGAGGCACTATCTTTATGGTGTCAAATGTGTGATTTATTCTGATCACAAGAGCCTCCAACATCTGTTTAATCAGAAGGAATTAAACATGAGGCAACGCCGTTGGATGGAAACTTTAAATGATTATGATTGTGAAATCAAATACCATCCCGGCAAGGCGAATGTAGTCGCCGATGCCTTGAGTCGGAAGGAAAGGGTTAAACCCATCCGAATTAACGCCAAGCGTATGGAGATAAAGAATAATTTGATTGAAAGGTTGTTAGCTGCACAGAAAGAAGCTGTGTTGGAAGCTAACTATCCTAATGAAAAGTTAGGAGTAACTGAGGAGCAGTTAACTCTTAGCAAGGACGGAATTTTACGTTTAAACGGACGAATATGGGTTCCAATTTATGGAGGACTTCGAGATGTCATCCTCCAGGAAGCCCATAGTTCCAAATACTCCGTTCATCCTGGAGCTGATAAGATGTACCAGGATTTAAAGGCAAATTTTTGGTGGATAGGCTTGAAAAAGTCTGTAGCCACCCATGTAGCAAAATGCTTGACATGTGCGCAAGTCAAAGCCGAGCACCAGAAACCGTCAGGTTTGCTACAACAGCCTGAACTCCCTACGTGGAAGTGGGAAATGGTAACTATGGATTTTATTACCAAGTTACCCAAGACAAGGAAAGGAAATGATACGATATGGGTTATAGTTGACCGACTGACTAAGTCAGCTCATTTCTTACCCATCAAGGAGACTTATAGCTCCGATATGTTAGCCCAGTTATACGTTGATAAGATTGTAGCCTTACATGGCATACCTGTAGCTATTATCTCTGATAGAGATACTAGGTACACGTCACATTTTTGGAAGAGTTTCCAGCAATCTTTGGGCACACGTTTGAACTTTAGTACGGCTTACCATCCTCAGATAGATGGTCAGAGTGAGCGTACTATTCAAACGTTGGAAGACATGCTACGTGCATATGCGATCGATTTGGGTGGTAGTTGGGATAAGAACCTACCGTTAATCGAATTCTCCTACAACAATAGCTACCACACCAGCATCAAGGCTGCGCCTTTTGAGGCATTATACGGTAGAAAGTGTAGATCGCCTATTTGTTGGGCGGAAGTTGGAGATGTCCAGTTATCAGGACCAGAGATCGTGTTCGAAACAACGGACAAGATTGTCCAGATTCGAGACCGTCTCAAAGCTGCCCGGGATAGGCAGAAAAGTTACGCTGGTCCTAAGCGTAAGGATTTTCACTTCGAAGTAGGTGACAAAGTCCTACTTAAAGTGTCACCCTGGAAGGGAGTGATGCGGTTTGGTAAGAAAGGCAAGCTAAGCCCGAGATACATAGGACCTTTCGAGGTTATCGAACGTGTCGGGTCACTTGCCTATAAGTTAAACTTACCAGAAGAGCTCAGTGGAATTCACAATGTGTTCCACATCTGCAATCTGAAAAAGTGTTTCGCTGACGAATCACTGGTTATACCACACACAGATGTGCATATAGACGAGAGCTTGAAGTTTGTGGAAAAACCTTTGTCGATTGAAGATCGAGAGGTAAAGAAGCTTCGAAGGAAGCATGTACCTATTGTAAAGGTCAAATGGGACGCCCGTAGAGGTCCCGAATACACGTGGGAAGTTGAATCCACCATGAAAGAAAAGTACCCTTATTTGTTTCAGTAAATCTCGGGTCGAGATTTATTTTAAGGGGGTGAGGATGTAACACCTCGAAAATTCACGTCCTATAATGTGTAGACACGTGTCAAATGTTTAAACGTGTGAAAGAAATATTATAGAAGGACTAAAGTTGACAATCATGGAAAGTATGTGAATATACGTATTCTAAGTGTCAACTGTGAATAAATATAATGTACATTAACCCTACATGGTGCTCATACCTTCAAACGAATAAATCATGGATCATACGGAGCTAAAAGTGAGAGATTACAAACTACAGGGGCTAAATGTGTCAACATGTTTAATTTATACCTCTGAGTGACCTTTTGACAAACCCGAAGCTTTGTAACGGTAAATTATGATCACTAGAATGCACGATTAAAATTTCATAAAGTTTCGTTAATGTATGAGCAAGTTGTGATCAAATTCGTGTGCGAGGGGTTAAAGCGTCAACATTGAAAATTAGGCCTTTTCGGGTAACAATAAAGTTAATCAAGGAATAATCAAAGTAGGTAAAAGTCTTGAAGCCCTTATACGTCAATTAAGAGGGCTCAAAATGCAAAGAACAAGTGCCTAATCGAAGTTTGAAGAGCCAGGGACCAAAACTGCCATTTTTAAAAAGTTGTTGGATGACCCCTAGGGCTCGCGTAGCGCGACCACTAACTGCCTAGGCAGTAGCGCTACGCCACTGCCTTAGCTGGGCAGAAAGCCTATTTTCTTGGATGTGTGTCTGCTAGGTGCCTTTGTGTGCGATTCTAACTCGATTCTCCACCTCACTTGACCCCTAAAACACCCCCTAAACACTAGAAACAAGTGTTGAGCAGTTGTGGTGTGTCCTAGACCTTGTTGTCACTCAATTGTGGTGAGTAAATTCACTATAAAAGGGCACCTTGTTGCAACATCATTCCTCACACCTTCAAGTGCATAACTGATCAATTCTGGAGCTCTCAAGCAGGTCCAACTGATCATATCTCGTGCATAGGACTCTTGTAAGTCTGCTAGTCCTTCTTTAATTGTGTTTAGCTTGGTTAATTAGCTAAAAGTCAAACCGTCGTAATTACGGTTTGACTTCGAGATTAGTCAATAATGGCTCAGTCATATCTTGAATTAAAAGTAGTTATAGTTTGGTATTAATGTGGGTAATAAAACCTCAAAAGGGTTTCCCCTGATCACCACTCTAACCATGTCAAAAGTCGGGTCAAACCTATATTTAAAAAGTCAACAGGAAGTCTAAAATGCCATTTATGCATAATTAACATTATAGATCATATACAACATGTTGGGTCATTGTTATAACTTAGTAATAAGTGTAAGAACATGTCTAAACATGTTCAACCCGACAATTTCCTGTTTAGACCCGGTTCGGAACCGAAAGTCGCATAGTTTGACTTTCACTTTGACTTTCAGTTCTGGCCCGTTTAGGCATGTTTTAGAAATTCCTTAGAGCTTTAATTGGATTAGGTTACATGTTAGAACAACCCTCTGTGATTATACACCTTGGTTCATTAGTTATCCAATTAATATGCATGTTTCCGTTAATTGCTCATATGTTGACCGTTATGCCCTTATTACCTTAGAACGTGATTTATGAAAATGTAAAAGTGTAGAAACCTTAAAAACTTATATATAAACTTGTATGCAAAGTTTGACACCAGTTTGACTTGTAGATTTAGAGTTATGCTCATTATCGCAAAACTAATGCTTTATGTTGATAAAACGGCGTAATTAGCGTATAGCCTAGTTAAGCCTACTTTTTGGTATCAAACTTAATACCCACTGATGTAATATATTATTTTGGGAATTTTAAAGATTTTTAATTAATTTTAGGCTGAGCATAACTCATAGTCGTAGGCTTAATCCGGTAATTGTCGGTTTTGCCCTTACGGGCCATAAAATGAGTTTTACACATCTAAACGACTCCAAACCTTTTGCTACTGATCACATATGATAAATAAATTATTTTAAGCCTTCTGGAAATATAAAAACATCAGATGTAAGTATTGAACCCGGTAATGGCCTTTAATCGCCTTATTTAGCGTTTTCAACGCATAGTATGTTTTAAAATCATGTTGAACATACCCGGGTTGATACCTACTGATATATGAGGCAAATTATAACATTTTAACAGTAAGCTAAGGTTGATAAACTCAGACTTCAGTTTTGAGCTTTTCGGCTTATGTGAAATTACCAAAATACCCCTACGGGGCATAGTTTGGTGGAAAATGGTAAATTTCACATATATGCTTTAACCTACTGATATAACTTATCAAATTGAGTATGTTTGCTGTTTACATCAGACCTGTAACTCAGTTAAACATCTAAACTCTTTTATAAACTTTTAAATGACCAAACTACCCCTACGGGGCCTAGTTTGTGTTTAAACACGTTTCGGGCATAATAAAAGACATCTTACTGATGTCTCAACATATTTGAAGCATATTAACTTAGGAAACCTGTATATGGCTCTTACGGATACCCGTTACGCTTATTACGCGCACGGTTCGGTTTATGTAACAAGTTTACATAAATTAGCCGAAACGGGTCAAACCTTATCGGTTTTATCTCAAAATCTAGAATGTGAATAATAAACCCATATTAAACAAGTCTTCAAACTTGTCGGGTATGAATCACATTCTATCCGGTCTTCGCTTAATCGTGCGTACGAACCGTATCTTGAAACTAGCCGGTCTAAGCTTAAGCTTAATAAAAGGCCCGTTAGAATTCTAATAGGTTATTATAAACCTTCGTTCCAGATTAGGAGGACCAGTAAAATCTATGTGCATTTTGCTTATTGTGATTAATACTTACTCAGGTAAATACTTTTAACTTATTTCCCTATACGGGCTTGGGTTACGGTATATAGCATACCGCTTGATCGGGCATCAAATCTCCACATTAAGTGGGTAGTTGAATAATTTGATCGGCTCGTTTAAACAGTCTTGTTTACTTTACAGCCTTTGGGGGGTTAATGACCATGTCCCGGATATCCTTGGCATCATCTTACGAGATGGCCACGACCTGAGCACGGGGTGTAGGCGTACACCTGTCAGTGTATAACTCAATTATGTGGTGTGTCTATTGATCTTTAACCCGGACAAGATCCGGGCTACTGAACGCATAAGTAACATGTAATTCGTTCACAAGATTATAATATTAAATAATTCTCCCAAGTTATAAAAATGTTTATGCCACGTGCATCCAAACCAATTTTCAACCATTTTTCAAAATGAGTCAGTTGAATGCATTTACCAGTGTAAACTGACGTATTTTTCCCAAAAAGACTGAGTGCAGGTACTAAACGAAATTGGCTGGATTGGCTCCTTAGCATCTATAAAAAGTCTCGCAAGCTTAGGATGCCTGAAGTCTGTTGAACCATTATCCCTATTTTATTTCGATACGTTCTGTGGATAAACTTCCGGATATTGTTACATTGATAAACAATATTAAATTCGGTTGTATCATATTTTAAATTGCTTCCGCTGTGCTTAATAATATTGTGTTGTTTGACTATTACGTTGCCAACCACGTCACGATACTCCCCCACCGGGCCCACCGGTGACACGTGGAAATCGGGGTGTGACAGCTTGGTATCAGAGCCAACACTGAGTGAATTAAACACTAGCCTTTTGTGTTTAATCTCAGTTACACAATTGCACATTTCTAAACCTTCGAGTCTAGACATATAACATAGGACAAATTCCACCTTATTCGAGTTTTTGTTTTGTCCTTTAAAATTTTATATTTGTTATTGTTATCTCATGCTTTATTGACAGGAATATCAAAATGCCTCCAAGATTTTTCCGTAGACGAGGACGAGGAAAGGGGCCAATCACCGCCCCCAACGACAATGAAGCGGGACCGTCCATTGTACGAGCTCCATCTGCTACGGAGAACGCCGATCCACGTCAGAACAGTAGGAACCTGTTCGAGCCGACGAGACGATCCATTTCGCACAGCTCTACACCTCCGGTCCAAAATTCATACGGACCGCATTCGGAAGACGAACCCAACAACCCTCTGCCTTCCTTCATACCGCTGCAGAGGTCTTTGTCCCATGTTAGAGATCTCCGACGGATAGAGATCTCCGACGGATCTTCATTCCACGGATCGCCCTATGTTGGTCCGGATAGCTTCCAAGCCTTGTTCACTCAGCACGAGTGGTATTATACACCTTCTCACCACTCGTCGCCTCATGAGCAGCAGCAGCCGCAGCAGCAGCAGCATCATCAAGATTCCTCTGGGATCACCGATTTGTGGCAGTTACGCCACCGCCTCCACCACCACCAGTTAATCAGGTGCCTCCGCCACCACCGAGGCGTAGGAGGTCAGGTGCACGTATGTCATCACGTGCGGGAGACTTTCATTTCAGCTCCCCACGTCAGTCAAGTGCCAACTACTACCCGCCACATCAGGAGGACCCACAAATGGGTGGACCTTCCAACCCCGCGATGCCACAGCCGCCACCAATGGGTTTTGACAACCCAATCCCAGCTTATACATGTTCCATGGCTTATAACCCGTTCGAGCCACCAGTCCTCAACAACTACGGGTATGCAGAGGCCGACCCCTACTTGGTGGCAGCTAACTACAATGCCCTGCACCCAGAAGGACCATACGGAGCTCCATGGGGAGTTGGGTACCCAACACAAGGGTACCAGATACCACCTAGGCCTATCATACAGACTCAATCGAAGCCGCCTAGGTTCTCCCCACCTGAGCATGAGGAACTCCTTCAGAGGCTGGATCAGGTGGAACGGGAAGTGCACAGGGACCGTAGGGAGAGACAGACTTTCTTCCAAGGATTAGTAGGATTGATCAAAGGGAAGAACAAGAAGGATCATTGAACCCTTCCATTTTCTGTAAAAGCCCCTGCGTGGGTGTATTTGGTTGTTAAGCCCCTATGTGGGTATGTGTGTTGGTATGTTTACTTTGAGCCCCTGCGTGGGCCTATCTTTCCATAAACCCCTACAAGGGTATATTGTATGTGTAAGTCCCTGCGTGGACAATTATGTTATTAAGCCCCTGCGTGGGCATGTGTGTTATTAAGCCCCTGCGTGGGTAAGTACTTGTTTGACCCCTGCGAGGGTAAGTTTGTTATTTGAAAAGACCCGTTTAGGGCAGTGTATAATATTTTAAATAAATCAATTGAATGTTTGTTTATAAATTTCATGTTTGCCATTTTGCGCATAAATAATTTATAAGTGAAATAAATAAATTAAAATCATTCCTTTTTAAATTAATCTGCCTATGTAATTATTTAATTAAGAGTCTTAAAGTGTGAAACCTAGCCTCGTGTCAAATATAAGACCGGGCCAAGATGGTAAGACCTGTTTAAAAGATTCAAATCCCTGTTAACATCTTAAAACATGTTAACATTCCTGGCAGAAGTGATTCGTTAAAATCACATGTCATTTTATATGTATAAGGATTCTGTAGAAGATTCCAAACCCAAATTAATGATCTCTGAATCATGGGTTAAATCATCAATTAAGATGATCATATTTTACCATACGTGGTAATATGATGCCTACGGGCCCTGCTCACTTCCATATGAGCCAAAAGACAGTGGTAGCTATGACTCCCTGTCTGATAAGGGTAATGAACTAGGTTCAAACCTTAAAAGTCTTGATTCTCTGAAATCATAGCCTATAATTTAAATTGTCCATGTGACTAAGCCTCATGTGCTAATATATATTGTTATTGTTTATAATTAGGATAAATTTTAATTGAAATCCTAAATTAATACGATTTATAAGTTAACCAAATATGGTCTCTGTTTACCATGGTTAACGAGTTACCCTAAGGGATAATTCCATAATAAACTCCCAAATAAAATATTGTCCTTGTTTTCTGCAACAGTTCAATTCAAATGGCTGAATCAAATGAAATAAATAGCCATCCAGTGGAGCAAAATGAGAACGCCCAGATTACGTTAACGGGTGCTGAATTAAAAGCGATCATAGACGGCGCTGTTACATAGGCTCTGGAGCGGCAGTATGATGATTATAGTGGTACTCGAAGTAGGACCCAATCTACACCGCATTCAAAGCCCAAGACACATTCTGAGGCTCATAGCAAGCCTCCTCCCAAAAAGAATGGACCCAAGAAAGATGGTGATGACCGTCAGTCCACCAACCATCAAATTGTCCCATCTCAGCCATTGGTACTGCATCAAGAACCCCGTAACAAGGGTTGCTCCTATAAGTACTTAGTGTCTTGTAAGCCCAGGGATTTTAATGGGGAGAAGGGAGCCGTCGATTGTATGACATGGCTTGACGAGATGGAGACGGTGGTAGATATCAGCGGGTGCGCTGAAAAGGATGTGGTTAAGTTTGTGTCACAGTCCTTTAAGGGCGAAGCATTAGCATGGTGGAGATCTTTAGTTCAAGCCACCGGGAAAATCCCATTGTACAATATGACATGGGATCAATTTGTCGCCCTGATCAAGGAAAATTTATGCCCTCAACATGAGGTGGAAAAGATAGAATCTGACTTTCTATCGTTGGTGATGACGAACCTCGACTGCCAAGCTTATCTGACAAGCTTCAATACGCTGTCCCGGTTGGTACCTTATCTGGTAACCCCGGAGCCAAAAAGAATCGCTCGCTTTATTGGTGGTTTAGCCCCAGAAATCAAGGCAAGCGTAAAAGCTTCTCGGCCAGCTACCTTCAGGTCTGTAGCTGACATTTCCTTATCCCTCACTCTGGATGCGGTCAGGCAGAGATCGCTGAGGAATAAGGATACCGAGAAGAGGAAGCGTGAAGATGATGGTTCACGAAAGTCGAACAAGAAGCACCGTGGGAGCGGTGACAACAAGAAAGGGTCGGAGTCGAGGAAGGATGGGCATAATTCTGGGGAAAAGCCCAAGTGTAAAATTTGCAAGAAGCAGCACTATGGAAAGTGCAGACTCGAGTCGAACTCTCAGGCTCAGTCAAAACCCTTTGCTTGTGGAATTTGCAAGTCCACGGATCACAAAACCCTGGATTGCAAGAAGATAAAAGACGCAACGTGCTACCGTTGCAATGAAAAGGGGCACATCAAGACCAACTGCCCAAAGTACAACAAGAAGCCTGAAGAGGCTAAGAAGACTAATGCCAGAGTCTTCAAAATGGACGCGAAAGAGGCTGTGCAAGACGATAATGTCATAACAGGTACTTTCCTTGTAAATGATGTCTTTGCAAGAGTAGTTTTTTATTCAGGCGCAGATAAGTCTTTCGTAGATCATAAGTTTTGTAAATTGTTGAATTTACCCGTCAAAACCTTAAGCGTAAACTATGAGGTAGAGTTAGCAGATGGTACCATAGAAACCGTCTCTACTGTGTTAGATGGATGTGTTATATCCATTAAGAACCATTCTTTTCCTCTATCTCTACTTCCCTTTAAGTTGGCTGGTTTTGACATAGTTCTGGGTATGGACTGGTTATCTCATAACCAGGCCCAAATTGTCTGTAACCAGAAACAAGTGGTAATAAAGACTCCGTCTGGTGAATCACTTACCATTCGGGGGGATACCCAGTATGGGCTGCCTGAGCAAGTGACTATGCTCAAAGCTTCCAAGTGTTTGAAGAAGGGGTGTGTCATCTACATGGCGCAAGTTATCATTGATGATCCTAAACCGAAGATAGAAGACATCCCTGTCATTTCTGAATACCCAGACGTGTTTCCTGAAGATCTACCTGGTCTACCACCAGATAGACAGGTGGAATTCAGGATCGATATCATCCCCGGAGCGGCACCAGTTGCTAGAGCTCCATACGGATTGGCACCCACAGAAATGAAGGAGTTGAGGACGCAGCTAGATGAATTGCTAGCTAAAGGTTTCATTAGACCTAGTTCATCTCCTTGGGGAGCGCCAATCTTGTTTGTCAAGAAGAAGGATGGGTCGATGCGCCTGTGCATCGACTATCGCGAGCTTAATAAAGTCACGATCAAGAATTGGTATCCTTTGCCCAGAATCGACGATTTGTTCGATCAGCTTCAAGGGGCAAGTTACTTCTCGAAGATTGATTTGAGGTCAGGCTACCATCAATTGAAGGTCAAAGATGAAGACGTGCACAAGACTGCATTTAGGACTCGTTACGGTCACTACGAGTTCCTAGTGATGCCTTTTGGGCTCACTAATGCACCAGCCGCGTTCATGGATCTCATGAATCGCGTCTGCAAGCCTTACTTAGATAAATTCGTCATCGTTTTCATCGACGACATTCTTATCTATTCGAAGAATCAAGCTGACCATGAGAAACACCTTCGTTGTATTCTCAAACTTCTACATCAGGAGAAGCTCTATGCCAAATTCTCTAAATGTGAATTTTGGCTACGAGAAGTCCAATTCCTTGGACACGTGGTCAGTGAGCGTGGTATCCAGGTGGATCCCGCTAAAGTTGAAGCCGTAATGAACTGGCAAGAGCCAAAGACGCCTACTGAAATTCGTAGCTTCCTAGGATTGGCAGGATATTACAGGCGTTTCATTGAAAATTTTTCAAGGATTGCTGCACCCCTAACCTCCTTAACTAAGAAGAAGGTTAAGTTTGTTTGGGGCCCTAAGCAGCAAGAATCCTTTGATATCTTGAAGCAAAATTTGAGCAACGCCCCAGTACTGACACTACCAGACGGAATTGAAGACTTTGTGGTTTATTGTGATGCTTCGCACACTGGCATGGGGTGTGTGCTTATGCAGAAAGGCAAGGTTATTGCCTACGCTTCAAGACAATTGAAAGTGCATGAAAAGAATTACACCACCCATGACTTGGAGCTGGGTGCCGTTGTATTCGCACTAAAGCTTTGGAGGCACTATCTTTATGGTGTCAAATGTGTGATTTATTCTGATCACAAGAGCCTCCAACATCTGTTTAATCAGAAGGAATTAAACATGAGGCAACGCCGTTGGATGGAAACTTTAAATGATTATGATTGTGAAATCAAATACCATCCCGGCAAGGCGAATGTAGTCGCCGATGCCTTGAGTCGGAAGGAAAGGGTTAAACCCATCCGAATTAACGCCAAGCGTATGGAGATAAAGAATAATTTGATTGAAAGGTTGTTAGCTGCACAGAAAGAAGCTGTGTTGGAAGCTAACTATCCTAATGAAAAGTTAGGAGTAACTGAGGAGCAGTTAACTCTTAGCAAGGACGGAATTTTACGTTTAAACGGACGAATATGGGTTCCAATTTATGGAGGACTTCGAGATGTCATCCTCCAGGAAGCCCATAGTTCCAAATACTCCGTTCATCCTGGAGCTGATAAGATGTACCAGGATTTAAAGGCAAATTTTTGGTGGATAGGCTTGAAAAAGTCTGTAGCCACCCATGTAGCAAAATGCTTGACATGTGCGCAAGTCAAAGCCGAGCACCAGAAACCGTCAGGTTTGCTACAACAGCCTGAACTCCCTACGTGGAAGTGGGAAATGGTAACTATGGATTTTATTACCAAGTTACCCAAGACAAGGAAAGGAAATGATACGATATGGGTTATAGTTGACCGACTGACTAAGTCAGCTCATTTCTTACCCATCAAGGAGACTTATAGCTCCGATATGTTAGCCCAGTTATACGTTGATAAGATTGTAGCCTTACATGGCATACCTGTAGCTATTATCTCTGATAGAGATACTAGGTACACGTCACATTTTTGGAAGAGTTTCCAGCAATCTTTGGGCACACGTTTGAACTTTAGTACGGCTTACCATCCTCAGACAGACGGTCAGAGTGAGCGTACTATTCAAACGTTGGAAGACATGCTACGTGCATGTGCGATCGATTTGGGTGGTAGTTGGGATAAGAACCTACCGTTAATCGAATTCTCCTACAACAATAGCTACCACACCAGCATCAAGGCTGCGCCTTTTGAGGCATTATACGGTAGAAAGTGTAGATCGCCTATTTGTTGGGCGGAAGTTGGAGATGTCCAGTTATCAGGACCAGAGATCGTGTTCGAAACAACGGACAAGATTGTCTAGATTCGAGACCGTCTCAAAGCTGCCCGGGATAGGCAGAAAAGTTACGCTGGTCCTAAGCGTAAGGATTTTCACTTCGAAGTAGGTGACAAAGTCCTACTTAAAGTGTCACCCTGGAAGGGAGTGATGCGGTTTGGTAAGAAAGGCAAGCTAAGCCCGAGATACATAGGACCTTTCGAGGTTATCGAACGTGTCGGGTCACTTGCCTATAAGTTAAACTTACCAGAAGAGCTCAGTGGAATTCACAATGTGTTCCACATCTGCAATCTGAAAAAGTGTTTCGCTGACGAATCACTGGTTATACCACACACAGATGTGCATATAGACGAGAGCTTGAAGTTTGTGGAAAAACCTTTGTCGATTGAAGATCGAGAGGTAAAGAAGCTTCGAAGGAAGCATGTACCTATTGTAAAGGTCAAATGGGACGCCCGTAGAGGTCCCGAATACACGTGGGAAGTTGAATCCACCATGAAAGAAAAGTACCCTTATTTGTTTCAGTAAATCTCGGGTCGAGATTTATTTTAAGGGGGTGAGGATGTAACACCTCGAAAATTCACGTCCTATAATGTGTAGACACGTGTCAAATGTTTAAACGTGTGAAAGAAATATTATAGAAGGACTAAAGTTGACAATCATGGAAAGTATGTGAATATACGTATTCTAAGTGTCAACTGTGAATAAATATAATGTACATTAACCCTACATGGTGCTCATACCTTCAAACGAATAAATCATGGATCATACGGAGCTAAAAGTGAGAGATTACAAACTACAGGGGCTAAATGTGTCAACATGTTTAATTTATACCTCTGAGTGACCTTTTGACAAACCCGAAGCTTTGTAACGGTAAATTATGATCACTAGAATGCACGATTAAAATTTCATAAAGTTTCGTTAATGTATGAGCAAGTTGTGATCAAATTCGTGTGCGAGGGGTTAAAGCGTCAACATTGAAAATTAGGCCTTTTCGGGTAACAATAAAGTTAATCAAGGAATAATCAAAGTAGGTAAAAGTCTTGAAGCCCTTATACGTCAATTACGAGGGCTCAAAATGCAAAGAACAAGTGCCTAATCGAAGTTTGAAGAGCCAGGGACCAAAACTGCCATTTTTAAAAAGTTGTTGGATGACCCCTAGGGCTCGCGTAGCGCGACCACTAACTGCCTAGGCAGTAGCGCTACGCCACTGCCTTAGCTGGGCAGAAAGCCTATTTTCTTGGATGTGTGTCTGCTAGGTGCCTTTGTGTGCGATTCTAACTCGATTCTCCACCTCACTTGACCCCTAAAACACCCCCTAAACACTAGAAACAAGTGTTGAGCAGTTGTGGTGTGTCCTAGACCTTGTTGTCACTCAATTGTGGTGAGTAAATTCACTATAAAAGGGCACCTTGTTGCAACATCATTCCTCACACCTTCAAGTGCATAACTGATCAATTCTGGAGCTCTCAAGCAGGTCCAACTGATCATATCTCGTGCATAGGACTCTTGTAAGTCTGCTAGTCCTTCTTTAATTGTGTTTAGCTTGGTTAATTAGCTAAAAGTCAAACCGTCGTAATTACGGTTTGACTTCAAGATTAGTCAATAATGGCTCAGTCATATCTCGAATTAAAAGTAGTTATAGTTTGGTATTTATGTGGGTAATAAAACCTCAAAAGGGTTTCCCCTGATCACCACTCTAACCAAGTCAAAAGTCGGGTCAAACCTATATTTAAAAAGTCAACAGGAAGTCTAAAATGCCATTTATGCATAATTAACATTATAGATCATATACAACATGTTGGGTCATTGTTATAACTTAGTAATAAGTGTAAGAACATGTCTAAACATGTTCAACCCGACAATTTCCTGTTTAGACCCGGTTCGGAACCGAAAGTCGCATAGTTTGACTTTCACTTTGACTTTCAGTTCTGGCCCGTTTAGGCATGTTTTAGAAATGCCTTAGAGCTTTAATTGGATTAGGTTACATGTTAGAACAACCCTCTGTGATTATAAACCTTGGTTCATTAGTTATCCAATTAATATGCATGTTTCCGTTAATTGCTCATATGTTGACCGTTATGCCCTTATTACCTTAGAACGTGATTTATGAAAATGTAAAAGTGTAGAAACCTTAAAAACTGATATATAAACTTGTATGCAAAGTTTGACACCAGTTTGACTTGTAGATTAAGAGTTATGCTCATTATCGCAAAACTAATGCTTTATGTTGATAAAACGGCGTAATTAGCGTATAGCCTAGTTAAGCCTACTTTTTGGTATCAAACTTAATAACCACTGATGTAATATATTATTTTGGGAATTTTAAAGATTTTTAATTAATTTTAGGCTGAGCATAACTCATAGTCGTAGGCTTAATCCGGTAATTGTCGGTTTTGCCCTTACGAGCCATAAAATGAGTTTTACACATCTAAACGACTCCAAACCTTTTGCTACTGATCACATATGATAAATAAATTATTTTAACCCTTCTGGAAATATAAAAACATCAGATGTAAGTATTGAACCCGGTAATGGCCTTTAATCGCCTTATTTAGCGTTTTCAACGCATAGTATGTTTTAAAATCATGTTGAACATACCCGGGTTGATACCTACTGATATATGAGGCAAATTATAACATTTTAACAGTAAGCTAAGGTTGATAAACTCAGACTTCAGTTTTGAGCTTTTCGGCTTATGTGAAATTACCAAAATACCCCTACGGGACATAGTTTGGTGGAAAATGGTAAATTTCACATATATGCTTTAACCTACTGATATAACTTATCAAATTGAGTATGTTTGCTGTTTACATCAGACTTGTAACTCAGTTAAACATCTAAACTCTTTTATAAACTTTTAAATGACCAAACTACCCCTACGGGGCCTAGTTTGTGTTTAAACACGTTTCGGGCATAATAAAAGACATCTTACTGATGTCTCAACATATTTGAAGCATATTAACTTAGGAAACCTGTATATGGCTCTTACGGATACCCGTTACGCTTATTACGCGCACGGTTCGGTTTATGTAACAAGTTTACATAAATTAGCCGAAACGGGTCAAACCTTATCGGTTTTATCTCAAAATCTAGAATGTGAATAATAAACCCATATTAAACAAGTCTTCAAACTTGTCGGGTATGAATCACATTCTATCCGGTCTTCGCTTAATCGTGCGTACGAACCGTATCTTGAAACTAGCCGGTCTAAGCTTAAGCTTAATAAAAGGCCCGTTAGAATTCTAATAGGTTATTATAAACCTTCGTTCCAGATTAGGAGGACCAGTAAAAGCTACGTGCATTTTGCTTATTGTGATTAATACTTACTCAGGTAAATACTTTTAACTTATTTTCCCTATACGGGCTTGGGTTACGGTATATAGCATACCGCTTGATCGGGCATCAAATCTCCACATTAAGTGGGTAGTTGAATAATTTGATCGGCTCGTTTAAACAGTCTTGTTTACTTTACAGCCTTTGGGGGGTTAATGACCATGTCCCGGATATCCTTGGCATCATCTTACGAGATGGCCACGACCTGAGCACGGGGTGTAGGCGTACACCTGTCAGTGTATAACTCAATTATGTGGTGTGTCTATTGATCTTTAACCCGGACAAGATCCGGGCTACTGAACGCATAAGTAACATGTAATTCGTTCACAAGATTATAATATTAAATAATTCTCCCAAGTTATAAAAATGTTTATGCCACGTGCATCCAAACCAATTTTCAACCATTTTTCAAAATGAGTCAGTTGAATGTATTTACCAGTGTAAACTGACGTATTTTTCCCAAAAAGACTGAGTGCAGGTACTAAACGAAATTGGCTGGTGTAACACCTGTGTCATTTCAACCATCAAACAAATGCCAAACCAATGAAATATTGTATTTCATACTTTGGAGTTGTATAAATATGTGTATCGTTTGCACATATCATTTCTTGTTCGATTTCAAGCTTTAAATCGCTTTCTGGAGGGTTATACGCGCTCTGATGTGTAGATATAACCCGTTTAATCCAACGAACACTCCGGAATAGTGAAATAGGCTTAACATACCTTAAATAACCTTTACAAAACTTAGATATAAGTTTTGGAAGGTTTGGTGTGGTGAAATCAAAGTTTAATTCGCTTACAGGGACTAAAGTTGACAAACTGCGAAAGTATGCCAATTTGAACTGTAACAGACATTCCGGAACATGACCATAAGTTAAACATACCATAAATATCCTTTACATAGCTTAGAAATAGGCTTTGAGGTGTTCGGTGTGCTAAAATAAACTTTTGGGTCATTCAGGGACTAAAAGTGTCAAAAAGTGCACAAGTTTGCACTTTCGCGCATAACTTACGTTCTGAATACATCCGGACATCCAAAAATTTATATAAGCATGACTATATTATATTTTAGTGTTCGCCATAAGAAAAATCCATTCGTCGCGTCATTTGGATCGTTTTTCGCGCTTATGCGCATTCCGTCGTAATTAAGCGAACATCGCGTTCGTACGGCCAAACGAACCAACCTCCGGCATATTTTTGAGTATGTTTTGAGTCCCCTATACTTTAACTTCATTTTAGAGCCTTGAAATGAGGTTAACGGGGTTCAAACGCATCGAAAAAGGCCTTAAACACGTGCAGGGACCATTCCTGCCACTTTTGAAACTTTTCTGAAACTGGGGGGTCAGTGGCGTAGCGCGACTGCCTAGGCCCTCACCGTCGCGCTACGCGACTGCCTAGTCTGGGGCAGAAACATGCAGAAAACTCATTTTTCGCATTTTCGGGACCGGATTCGATGTATCGACAGCTGTTTACAGCTGTTATCCACTCCCAAATCCCTTGCCAAGTGTTGATTCCCTATGGTTAGTGGCAATTTAGGCACCATAACATTCCGACACTTGTACGGACATGATTAAGGCACGATTTTCGACAAACGATCCTAACGGTTCGGGTATTCCTATAAATACCCAACCCACACAACATCAAAACCCACTAGAATTCTGATTTTGAGAGCTCTAAGTTGAAACCATTGTTTCATACCTGAGTTCTTGGATCGGGATTAGCATTCGGGGACCCTTCGTAAGTATTCTTTCGTTCTTTTCCTTATTTTTACTGCTTTTCGAGTCAGAAAGTCAAACTTTGTTTGACTTTCAGCGTTGACCAATAATGGTCAATGCGAAGTTCGTTTGAACTTCGCAACGTGAGTGTAATCACGTTGGTTATAGTCCCTTGGGACTATGCCTACTGATTACCACGTTGTCTAGGGTCGTAGGGTAAGCGATCTAATAAATCGCTTATACCTCGAACCCGACCCATTTGGTCGATCATTAGGATCCGACCAAATACATTAGGTGACCATAGTAGGTAGGGAATAACCTTCCGAGGTTATACCCTATGGTCACATCGTTTAAGTAGTTGTATGATAGGTTGTTTATATGCCTTAGGTAAATTACCAGAATACCCTTTTCATGTATAATTGGTAATTAAGCATATGTAACCTAAACCTTTGTCACATAACTGATTATGTAACATGTTTAGGCATATAACACTTGTCATAGGGCTGGTTAGGCGTTCCGAACGCGTTTTACGCGAACGACGCGTTAAAGTAGCATAAGCTACCTAAACGGGTCGTAATGGGTCGATATCACTTAGGTTAAGTTTCATTTAGTATGTAGGCTTTGTTAAACCATATCATATGAGTTCCAACACTCATTTGGTTTACAAACCCTAATGCTACCCAGTCTTCCGATATAGGTCCGGTTTATTAACATAGCTACCTATATTAGGTGCCGTTTGATTCCGTGATCTCTAGCATTTAGGGCTGTAAACGAACCGAACGAACACGAACAAGGCCTTGTTCGTGTTCGTTCGTTAAGGAAATAAATGTGTTCACGAACGGTTCATGAACACTTACCGAACGAGATTTTATGTTCGTGTTCGTTCATTAAGGAAATGAGCGTGTTCGCGAACGGTTCACGAACACAAACGAACACAACTAAATTTGGCGTACGCGACGAAGGATAAAGATAGATGGCCCAGAGAGTAGCACTCGAACTTGAATCCCTTATCGTGGAACGGAGGTCGATCGTATTCGCCGATGTAAATAATGAGAAATGAAAGGGAAATATGCATAAACAAGGTGAAAGTGGGTTTCTTAGTTTAATTGTTAGGGTAATAAAATAAATAAAATTTTAATAATATATAAAGTACAAATAAAATATAAGAAAGTACAAAGATCTTCAATTAAAACACAAACATACGAACATAAACGAACGCAAATCAACGAATGTTCATGAACACGTTCATGAACACGTTCACGAACACCTTACCGAACGTTCACGAACACATTCGAACGAACGAGACCTCTGTTCATGTTCGTTCATTTAACTAATCGAACGAAATTTCTTGTTCATGTTCGTTCGTTTATTAAACGAACGAACATAAACGAACTTCCCGCCGAACGGTTCACGAACTGTTCGCTGAACGTTCGGTTCATTTACAGCCCTACTAGCATTGCTTGGTGATTATCATTAGACATCTGAGCAATCTCAAGTGAGTACATAGAACCCCTCTTTTACTGTTTTCCAAACTGTTTTGGGGTGAAACACATGTGCCTACTTGTTACTTTCATGCTTTCTTGTTTTCACATCATATACTGGTTATGTTCATTAGTACACTATTAGTACATTGATTTACATGACTTTTCTGCTTCGTATGTTAACTTAGCATACTTGGTACATCATTTTACATTACATTTCATGCTACGTGTGCCCATTGTGTGCATTACTTAGTACAGCTGATTTCATCACATGCTTACATTTTGACATTTGATCATACAAGTTATTTCTTATCTTTTGACAAACTAAATGACTATCTATGGATTTGAAACATTAATTCTGTTACAACACTCCCCGACATTTCCGCCACGTTTTGTATGTTCCACGTGGTCGGGGTGTGACAGCTGGATTGGCTCCTTAGCATCAATAAAAAGTCTCGCAAGCTTAGGATGCCTGAAGTCTGTTGAACCATTATCCCTATTTTATTTCGATCCGTTCTGTGGATAAACTTCCGGAAATTGTTACATTGATAAACAATATTAAATTCGGTTGTATCATATTTTAAATTGCTTCCGCTGTGCTTAATAATATTGTGTTGTTTGACTATTACGTTGCCAACCACGTCACGATACTCCCCCACCGGGCCCACCGGTGACACGTGGAAATCGGGGTGTGACATTTGTGTAAGAGGATCATATCAGATTATGAGACAAACCACCAACACCGTTAAGCTTTAAACATTTTAAGTTCTAAACGTTTCACGTAGATTGTCAGCATACTGATCCACTTTAAATTTTCACACAAATTTCAACGGTTTCGAGATACGAGATTAATGTTTTAAGCACTTAAACTTATTCGCATGTCCCACCTCAGAATATACCCCCATATCCAGATCCCAATATTCAGTCTTACAGGTGAGTATAACTAGATGATATCTATAAAGGGTTAAATGCGAGGGCCATGAGAGCTCAGGCTATTGCTTCCGCAAAATCAGATAGATGATGGCTTCGACTTTAGGTGTATTTCCTTTAGAGAATCTTTTCTTCAACAGCACATGATTAGTATTTTGCAATGTTTCATCATTTTTTTATGCTGGGGGTGTGCTATATTTCAAGCAAGCATAAAATATTATACGGGGACTAGGCCATTGCTTCCGCAAAATCAGAAGTCCCGGGATAATACCCCAGATAACACTGAGTATAAAGACCTAGTATCTAAGAAAGAGGGACCTTTCAAACAAGATTTCGAGGGTTACCCATATATGCGAGAGATGTTTCCCACGAGATAAGTAAGTTTGAAATTTAAGTTTATATCTCGTCACAATCTACTAAATGTGCAAAAACCTACTGACACATCATCAGTGAGACCGTTTATCACATTTTGACCTTTCCAAATCTTTAGCATGCTGTGATAGTCCACTGATGTACTATCATTTCCTCTTTTTTACAACAAAACTCATTTTTGATTTTATCATGTTTTTGGCTTTTTCAAAATTTCAAATGTTTTTGGATTTTCTGAAATTCTTACTCCCCCTAAAATTCAAAATCATTTAAAAGAAATTTGAAAACAAACTGTACAAGTAAAGTGACAACTGTTGTGAATTGCTTCAAATCGCCATCCACTTGGCATAAACAATCAGAACTCCCCCTAACAACAAACTATTTTCTGATTATGATTTCAAAACACTTAAGTTTTTTTTAATCAAATGGTTTTTCCGGAAAATAAGTTTTGCTGATTTTACCACTTGTAGGAATGGGGATCAATTCATCACTTTGTTTTCTCATCTTCAATTTTTTTTTAAATATAACAGTTTTAAAATCAATCAACAAATACCACTTGTAGAAAATCAAGTACAACTTAATGTCCCTGATTTACCACTTGTAAGTCGAAATATCACCGAAGTGAATTTCTCAAGAAATATGCCGATTCATGCTCCACTCTTACCATCCTGGGAACTCCGACAAGTCCTGGTTTTTAATCATAATAGGTTCCATCCCAGTCACAAACCTGGGATGACCCATCTTTACCTGGTTTCTTCGTTTTCTTCTCATAAAATTCCTTTACCCCTTTGACCTTCCCGTCAACCATTTTTCCAAAAATACTTTGAACTGTGGGGTTAAAGGCTTTTTCAATATCAAATTCTTTCTTTTCTGAGAAAAATTGATTTGAAATCTCAATTTTACCAACTTTTTGTTTAAAATTCTCAGCCCTCAATGGTGGAAAATTGACATCATCCATTGGCGGTACTGATGTTTCAAATTTTAATTCAACACGTGGCTCCTCTGACTTTATGGAATCAGATTCATCGCCTGAAGATAGCTCCTCTGATTTTGATGAATCAGAATCATTGCTAGAACTATCAACAGATTTCTTAACAACCCACTTGTGATTGTCAAGATTCACTTTTCTTCTGTAAAAACTCTTTGAACATTCACCAACCTTAAACGTCGAATTTTTGAAAACTTTGAGTTGTTTAGTTGGTGATTCATTCTCAACCATCTTTTCTTTCTGTTTAAGAAACACTCCCTGTTTTGTTTGAATTGCCTTTGGACAATTCCTGGCAATATGACCAATTGTTTTGCATTGAAAACAGGTTCTCGTTTCCTTTTTCTGAGCAACATCCTTCTTCATTTCTTCTTGCTTTTTAGCAAGGAATTCTTTGTTTGTCTGCTTTCTAAACAATTGCTCCTTTTCTTCTTCAGTTGATATTCCTGAAACAAAAACAGTTTTTGGTTTATAAGTTTTCTCATTTTTATGATTTTTCGGTGGAATAAAACCAAGACCTTTTCTTTTGAAGTTACCATTATGGTTTGGTTTCTTTTGAAAACCTGAACCAGAACCGTAACCCTTTTTCTTGTTTAACTGTTGTTGATCTCTTGAGGTGTACTTTTTAGGTTTTTCAGAAAGATTTACATCTTTTATTTCAAAAATATTAATTTCTGTTAGTTTGAAAACCTTTTTTATCATTTCAGTTTTAACACCTCTTATTGGAAATTCTTCATCGGAATATAATTTGTCAGAATCATTCAAAGTATAAGCAACTTTGAATGTTTCGTCATTCAAATTAGACTTTGATAACAGAAATTCTTTATTGTAAACCCGTTTCTCCTTTTTAACTGTTGACTTTGACTCTGAGTTTGACTCCGACTTTGACTCCTTAGTTTCATCGTTATCCAACACCTGATCGACCACTTTTTTTATTAATTCGGACTCATGATCAGTGTCAGACGATGTGAAAGTAACATCAATGTTGTCTGGCAAATTTTCTGAAGACTCAGACTCCCATTGTAAATTTGTTGCCTGTTTTACTCTTTCTGAATTTGGATTTCGTGGAGAATATCCATTTTCATGCGGAGGTGGACACTTGTTGTAACTGGCACTTTGTTTCTTACCAGATGTCTTCACTTCAGTATCCTTTCTCTTTTCATAATTCTTTTCTTCAGATATTTCCTCTTCATCAAACGCCTTCATGCCTTCAACGGTTGGATAAATCCTGTTAATAACATAAGAAGTACATGAGTAACTTTTAACAACCTATTAACTCTTTCTGTTTCAATTCTTTGTGTTTCCAGTTTTTGTTCCAGCACAGCACACTTCTCAATGTAATTGTTGACGACTTTTTGTTTTGTCATGAAAGCTCCTTGAAGTGTTTTCATGGCTGTTGCTTGTTCACTGCTTGATTGGTTGTACTGATTCATTGCTTTATTCAGAACATCATAGGGTTCTTTCAATCTGTTCATGTTATGAATCAAAGTACTGTTTTGCTTCTTCACTGCTTCACAATTTTCACATTTCACAGGAATCTTTTGTGCATCAGCTTCTGCATCAACTTTAAAAACTGGAACTTCTTTCTCTTTTCTTTTGATCACAGGAACTTCTTCATCATCACTACTGACTTGTTTCTTAGCTTTCTTCTTTTTCTTTTTAACTTTTCCATCATCACCATCATTCTCTTCCATCATTCTTAAGTGCTCTTCCATTCTCCTTGCATAATAATCATCATCATTATCACTGTCTTCAGCAACTCGAGCAACAAAAGCTTTGTGATTTGAAGTTTTATTAGGAACATGATCATCCCAACTGAAATTTGCCCAGCTAAACCCTTCTGGTAATTTTTCATCATCTTGGTTTATTAGACATGCTTTACTACCAACTGAAACATATTTGTCCCAACTGAAACCTTTTGATGATTTTTTATCTTCTTGATTCACCATACAGGCTCTCTTTGATGATTCTTCAATCTCCTTCCTGGCATGAGTAGTTTGTGGTTGTTGTTGATGTGGTTGTTGAGCAACTTGATGATAAATTGCTTTCCGAATATAATCATTATTGTTGAACGGATTTTGAGCTCCACTTGCTTCGCGATTTGTGCACTCCCTCTTGAAGTGTCCTTTTTCCCTGCAACGAAAACAAGTAACTTTAGATTTATCAAAACCTAAAGTAGAAACATTTGCATCACTGAAATAATCTCTTCCCGTAATTTGTTTAAACTTTTCGGCTCTCCTCAACACACTTGCCAAACACCACTTTATATCCATCAACTCCATCTCCTCAGCATTAATCTGATCGTAATCCTCTTTTGTCAACATTGGATTCCCGATCCTTCCTGCCACTAAACTCCCATATGACTCTAACACAGTCCCCAACAAAGACATGTGACTTTTTACAACCTCTTCCGAGAAATTCTGATCATTTTCAAGATTTAATACAATGTTGCATTGTAATATCTTGCCATTCTTGGTTGTTGAAAAATTTGGATCAAATGATGGATATGAAGAAAATTATGTTTTGCTGTTTGATCCTTTAGAAGATCCTCCAGATGAACTCTTAGCATTGAATGCAGTTTCAACCTTTGGTGACATATTGGTCTTATCACTAATACCTCCTTTGTAATAAAGACCGATATCTTGTTCTCCATCAAAATCTTTCATTCTTGAAATCTTTCTTTGTTCCATTTCCTGAGCTTCAAGTTTTTCAATGAACTTACTCAGTGTCAAATTGCTAAAATCTTTCTTATTTCTCAACATCATGAGATATGTGCCCCAAGTTTCATGTGGCAATGCATCAGCTAACTTCTCAATCAATTCTTCATTATCTTTTGTAATTCTCACCCTCTTCATGTTGACTAACAGATTGCCATATCTTTCGATGATCTGTTTAGTGCTCTCAGTTCTTAAATCACGAAATAGATCAAATTCCTTTTTCAAAAGTGATTTTTTGTTATTTATCATTTCTTTACTTCCAACAAACTTTGATTTTAAAGCTTTCCAAATTGAATAAGCTGTTCCATTATGTTGCAATAAAACCAGGATATCTTCCTTAACAGCTTGATGCAATAAACTCGTCATCATCTTTTCATCTTTGTATTTCTTTTTCTCTTCTGCACTTAGATCTTTAATTGCAATAATCTCCTCATCATCAGTCATCGGTCTAACATATTTCATTTCAACACATTCCCAAGCATCCAAGTAATTTGCTTGTACCCAATTCTCAAATCGTTCTTCCTATCCTTTATACTCCTCAATATTCATGAGCTTTGGCGGTTTTTGCATAGTACCCGTTTCATTTTCTAACATTGTGTGTTGGGCAATGCTAATCGGAGTAGCAAAAGCGTTGTAAAACTCTTCTTCCATGATACGGTTTTAAAATTCACAAAATCAGACAGTTCAAACGAAATCAACTTTCACACAGAATGAGCTTTGGTACAAAATAACCCTTACACACAAAATCAACCTGCAAGACAACTTCAAGCGAAATCAGTTCACAGGAAATAGTGAATTTCACACGAAATAACTGATTTCATGCGAAATAGTTAAACGGGATAACAACTTGGTGCGAAATACACTGATTTCGTACGAAATATCCACACGAAATACTAATTTCGTGCGAAATCAACCAACTTTTCACATGAAATACTAATTTCATGAGAAATAAACAACACTTTCAAGCGAAAACAATCACAAAATGTGATTTCGTGCGAAATCAAGATGCTATTTCGTGCGAAATACTGCTGATGTCATCATCTCGAGCTGTTTTTGTCAAAATTGATCAGGTTTTTGTCCGATTTTAAGTCTGAAACTTTAAAGGGTTTGTTAAAACACTATTGCGCATATATTGTGAGAAATTCAAATCATTTTGTCCGTGAAAACTTGTTAACTATGAAAAAGAAGGTGTAGAAATCAGATTTTTCAGCTGAATTGGTATGAACTCTTCCTCCTGAGCTCTGATACCACTTGTAGGATCGTTTTCTGACCCAAATGAGTCGATCAGAAGAGTTTTTGCTCAATACGAGTAGCGGAAACAAACGTATCAAGTCCAATTCAGCTAGATATTCACTTTAAACTATCTTTTGATTGATTTGACAAAGATTTACAGCAAGTAGACACTTCGGCAGCAGTTCGGTACTGAAACCAGAAAATTACAAATGACAAGACACATCAGGTATTTATAGGTGAGCTAATTTCGCATGAACTGGCCAAGCGAAATCTGATTTCGTATGAAATTACACAAACGAAATCAAATGTTGATTTCGTGCAAAATACTCAGCTTAATTTCGTATGAAATGACCCCTGTGTCATTTCATGCGAAATACCCATAAACACACATATCCTCGTTTCACGTGCCCTGATCTATCTAATACAATACAAGACTCGATACAAGACGAAGTCGACAGACGGATGCACCAACAACATCTTCCCAAGTTTACATATAAAATTGATAGAATCAAATGTTCGGACGCGTAAGTTAGCAAGACATTACGAACTATATATCAACAATGAAGGTATAATCAAAGCTGGACTATAATAGAATATCAATTCGTCGTTTGACTTGACACGGGGCAACCGGTCACGATGGGGTTGTCAACCCGATAGATTTATCAACAATTCCTCACATGCAATACTTAAATGATTAAACGACATTACTTGTGCATGGCCCATATCGAGGCCATCTATAATGCCTACCTCATGAACAATATATATATCCTACTAATAATGATAAATTTAATATATCATGTTGTACAAATTCCCCGAAGTCCCCACCGAAATATAAGCCTATAACCGATACTTACTCTCTTTAGATCAAGCAAATTCATCCCAACTATAGATTTAAGCAATTTTAAATATACATGGTCGTTTTCTTTGAAACACCATAATAATCCCTGTTTCTCCCCGAAACATATTTATTCACCAAAAACCGTTTCTACCTAAACGTATATATATTTAACAGATCCATATATTTCCATGAAAATATACATTTTATATATCAAAGGCATGTTTTATTTAAAAACATTTTTAAACCTTTTTAGGCGTGTTATTCCCCCAAAACATATACAAAACAGTAAAAAGAGGGGGTTTAGTGACACTCACCTTTGGATGCGTATTATAAATAGCGCAATCCCACAAATTGATTCTACACGTCCTAATATACGTATGAACGATTTATCAATCAATATATATCACAAAATTCCTAAGTTTCTCCGTATCTTAGAATTTTCACATACTTTGAGATTTTCTCAAAAAGTCATTGTTTTTTATTATGTTGGCACATTAATATGTATATATGAGTTCATATATATATATATTTTTAAGATTTTGCAACTTGAACGACTTTATTGGTGACCCTTATCATGTAAATCCGTTAACACTCCCGTTTATACGTAATATATCTACGATTTGCTCGTCGTAATATATATACATAAACGTACACATATACTAAATATCATAACACGCGAAATCTCATTAACTTATTCATTTTATCATTTCCAAAGCACGTATACATGAAATAACTTATCAAGTTAACATATGTATTAATTTTCACGCTCGACAAACAAGTTACACATTTTACACGATTTTTACCGATTCTACCGCTTTAAGCACACAAGTGTACATGCATAGTCTAAATTCCCGCTATCATGTCAACACTTAACATATTATCATATACACACATCTAAATCACATAACACATTTTAACACATAAGGTTCACCCGTAAATAACCCATGCGAGTGTACATTGTAAAACGCGTATTTTAGTGATTCGGTAACGTTTTCGGGCGTCGGAAGTCACGTACGACTAACCAAACACCAAGTAAACTTAATATAAGTTAAAATACTTATATTTATATTAAAAATATCAGTTTACTTACTGATCTAAAACAGTTTTTTAAAAATCCTTCGAAAAGCCGATTTTTTACCGTTTTACCGCATAGTTTTGCGTTAAACGTTACCATAGCCATCCCAACTTGTAACAACTTGATATTTTAACATAATACATTTTATTTACTGATTAAAATGATGGTTATACTCAGATTAGTGCATTTTTCATGTAAGTCACATAAATCATGCGATTTCACGTATTTTACAACACTTTAAGCATTAAGTACAACATGCAAAGCTAGTAAACTTTATGACAAAGTTTTATACTATTTTAGCACTTCAAATATTGTTATTTTTAGTGTTTAGGGCCTGATTAAAAACCATCTTCATGATCATACATCCACATGCATGCTTAAGTACAAGCATCTATTGCATTCAATTTACATCATCATCAACATGGATGAACTATTTTATATCCAACATGCATTTAACTCATGTTCAAACATTCAAAAACATTTTAATCTCCATATGATCATCATCCAATCATTTATCATAATTGCAAGAATCTTGTTTCTACATATTTATGAACTAACATCAAATTTTCACATGCATGCATATATACATATATATATATATACATATATATATATACATATATATATATACATATATATATATACATATATATATATATATATATATATACATGGCCGATTCCAAAATTTCACTTTTCATATTCACCTTTAATCATTGAAACCTTTATAAAATCAACTTTTGATCATGCATGCATCAAATTCCTCATGAACATCATAAATAAAAAACATTCAAAGTCAAAACGGGACGAAATTCCAAACCAACGGGTGGATAATGTGACACCCCACGAAAACGCTCAACACAACTAGCTTCCTTAGTGACTGGGTGCTTAAATTTCATGACGAAATTTTTTTCAACTTGGGGATGATGTGACAACCCGTGCATTCGAGGGTTAGAACTTATGCTTTTTCTTTACGAGTCATTTATACTTAACTAAATTATAATTTTATATTACTAGCGATAAATTAGAAACCAAATGTTTATCCTTTTGAACTGGCTCAAACTGTTTGAAGCAAAACGCATGTAGTGTATTTGATGTGCTTAGTCTACATGTAATAAGTAACTTGGTAGCGAAATATATATATATATATATATAACTCGGTAACCCACACCTTTACCAGTTAATCAACCCAAAGCCCCATTGCCTTGCTTCTTTGGCGCACTCAAACCGAGCCCTAGCAGCCACCCCATGCTTCTTGTGGTTTCGGCCCAAGTAATACTAATCCAAGCCCAATTGTTGTTGAGATTGTACGCATGCATGTGTATGTGCGCGAATTCCTGTTGAGCGCACAACCACAGATACAAAATCCTAACATTCTACTCCTCTCTTCTCCCTCACTCGAACTGACGGCAGCCCCCCCCCCCCTCATCGATCCCTCATCTCTTCCTCTCTCTCTCTCACTCGACGGCAGTTTCCTCATCCTCTCCATTCGAAGCAGTTTCCTCCTCTTACATTCTTGCACATCGCACCATTCCTCATCTCTCGGTCAGTGTGACACCCTTGTTGGAACTTTTATATGATACTTGTGTATGATCATGTGCTTGATTGATGTTGGTAATATTCGATGTCTAGGCTGCAAGAGTTTAGTGAATATTTTGTGATGAACAAACTGCTAGGATTGATTTGGATGAATATGTGATATAACCGAATGATGGAATGTATTCGTGATTATTTGAGATGAAACGACTTGATGCTATGATCGATAGTTATGTGTTGTGTGATTTCAATTAGTGACTAGTTAATGACTAGGGTTGTATGATGATGAAGGGTCTTCAAGATAATCATGCTACTTGATCCGGTTTGAATGTTAATTAATTGTTGTTAATGATTAGGTTGATAAGATGAAACGGTTTAGAACTAGGGTTTATACAATCTTTGGATAGTTTGCAAGTAATTGATTGATCGAGTAAATGGATTCATGTAACTGATTCCATGATTTTTGGTAATTATAACTGAAATAACGATTGAAATACGTTGTATGATCACATGTTTCACTAAAAAGAATGATTGAAACTTGTTTGGAACTGGTTGAAGCTGAAACGGATTATGTCCGGAATTCTGCTACCAACTTTCGTTGGCTGTAACCGGACCTTAATAAAAAGAAATGTGTATCTTCTGAAGTCTAACACGTCTTATGTCGAAATACGGTTCCAATGGCGCTGGAATCATAATTTTTGGACGGCATTTACTATTTTAGAAGATCTATTCTGTTTCAGTGCGCAAAGCTGCAGAATTCTGCAGAAAATGCAGCTTATTTTTTCTATCATATCTGAACGAATATTGTGAACTGGGTTGTGAGATTTATGCAGCAGATGGCCTTATGTGTCAGCATGAATCTCCAACTAGAATTTCGTCAATCGGAGAAAAGAAGAATTTTAAATGAATTTTTCCGTAAGCTGCAGTCAGAAGTGACGAATCTGATTGCAGCTTAGTAAATAAACTTTTATTAAATATTGGTAAAAAGTTAGACCTTGAAATTTTAACACAAGGCCTACCCCTCCGAGTGGTGCGTCACATAAAAAAATCATAATTTTTGAAGACTTGTAAACAGGTTAAACAGGTCACCCAAAATAGCCAATTTTCAAGGATTTTACTATGTAGTAAAGCATGAACGCATAAGAACCAACTTGCTACTTTTAGTATCCATGATTGTTTGATAGTTGTACGAAAAGCGTATGTAATATCGTAGAAAGGTTGTGAACATGGTTATGGAACCATATGATAGACGTGCTATGTGATTGCTTGTTTGTGTGCTAGTTGTTAGACATGTGTAGGACTTTCGTGCAATGTCTAAACCAAGTCTAATATAGCATGGTAACTATTATAGGGCGTGGTCAGTCGCTCTAGAATTCATACACTTAATTTAATATGCCGAGCTAATCTAAGGTGAGTTCACACTTTTCTAAAAAGCATCTGCTCATATCCGTCTATACTTTAATACCCAGCAGAGGTTGAAGGTTTATATAATGCCATTATATCAGCAAATGTTAATTGCCCGCAATTTCAAATTCAAAATGCATGGGAATAAGTAATTTGCAATTAATGCATGTCACTAACAAACTCCTACAATCATCTTCTTATATAAGGCTTTTCTTCCAATTTCCCTCCTCATATTTGATCACACTCCCATCTTCTCTGATTTCGGATTTTGAAATTTGAATTCAATCCGAATTCCGAATTAGAAGCATGTCAACATCAGTTGAGAGTAACAATCTTAGTTTTGTTAACGATTTGAATCCTGGGAAAGATATGTGGCACATGAAAGCGAGGAATATTCAAAAATGGAATCAAGGTTATAAAATGGATCTCATCTTCATTGATGAAAATGTAATTTGTATTTGTGTTTTTCCGTTCTATCAGAGACTGTAGGTTTATATGCTAAAAAATATTGTGTTTAAAAGTTCTTCAGGGTGCTAATATTCAAGGAGGTATTAAAAGTCATTTGATGCTTGTTTTTTATGGACAACTTCAAGAAGATGTTGTTATTTGTCGAAATTTGGGGTTGGTGAAAATAAAGATTTATATAAAGTTGTAGCACATGACTATAAAATCAACTTTTATCGATGCACAACTGTTACACCTGTGAGAGATTGGCAAGGTGTTGGGTATGGTTTTAACTTCAGAGCTTGTCAAGATATTCTATAAGGAGAGGCGTTAAAATCTTTGAGTGTTGGTAGTGTATATTTTTGTAATCAAGTCTTCTCTGTATAAAATTAGAAATTTTTACTTATTCTGTTGTATAATGTGATCATATAGATGTTGATGGATCTGTGGTTTGGTGTGGAGATCTTGAATTCTTTGGTCGACCTCCAGAAGAAACTAAGAAGATGAATTTCAATATTCAAGACTTAGAGTAAGTGGTCGTTTACATGTTCAGTCATGTACAAATTATTGTTTGTATTGAATGTGGAATCATGGTAATTGTAATAAATGAGATCAATAGTGTTTGTATCTAATGTGGAATCATGGTAATAAATGAGATCAACAATTTATTCTTCAAGTGAATATGGTAGTTAATTTGTGGCTCATTTACTACTTTAATAAATGTCATAAATTTCCTTTGATTTTATGTTGTTATTCATTCAATTTAGTTTTTATTTTATAGATTGTAAAAAAGGGTCATAAATTAGTGTTTAGTTTATGGTCATACGAACATTGTTTTCATGTAGGGGTACGGTTTTACGATGTACTGTGTGGAATGATTATGCTCTGCAGTTTAATGAGTTCATCTCTAAAACACCAGCTCATGAGCATGTGATGGTTGTTATATAGCATGGAAAGTGTAAGGAATGGAAAGGTAATTTTTATTACTTTCTGCAAATCATAACTATACTCTTTATTTCTGGCAATATAATAACAGGTTGACTAAATATTTATATACTTTTGCATGTAGGTCAATTTACAGTTCAAAGTGAAAAGTTTACAACACGAATGTTTTTGAATGAAGAAATCGATGAAGTTAATCAGCTATGGAGGAGGTAATTTATCAACATAATTTGTATTGTATATAGATGTTCAAGTCAAATACTTTGTTTCATGTTATCTATATACTAATTCTAATCATTTGTGGTATCGAAAAGTCTTATACTGAAACATGGACAAGGTAGTGGTTCTACTTCTCAAACAATACTATCGTCCCAGACTGTTTTTCCATTGCATAAAGAATTTGTAACAGATAGTGTGAAGAAACATGTTGATGAGATTAGTGAGATAGAAAAGGTTTCACTGCTTTTATATAGTTTGGTTATTTGTTTGGTTTATCATCTACATGTTTGTCAAACTATGATTACAAGTGGATACATTGTTTTTACAGGAAATGTCTTGTGTTGTGGTTGTGACGATAAAGATTGTGTAAGAAGAGTATGGTTGGTTTTATCCTGCCTGTTGTAAGTGTTTCAAGAAGGTCATATCTAAAAGTGAATACTTACAGAATGTTGAAAATGTTTCGTATGATATTCTTCAAATGCCTGTAACTTCTTTGGTTTGTCCCAAATGTCGTAGTGAGTGTACATCCATCACCATAAAGTAAGCAATGATGATTACTTAACATTTTATTTATATAAATACCAGTTTAAGACTAATATTTCAATATAAATTGGGAGCTTATTTAGCCATTTACACATATTTCAGGTTCAAGGTGTAAGTCCGGGTGCAAGATGAGACTGGTAGTGTTTCTTTTGTTATGTTTGATAGAAATGTTCAGAAGATTCTTGGATTAGCTGCGAGTGATATAAGAGAAAGGCAGTTGAAGGCAAATGATACTGAATCTTTCCCGCATGAAATATCTCGATTGGTTGATAAGAAGGTCACTTTTAAGATTGATGTTTCAGAATTCAATCTTAAAAATGATTATCGTGTTTATACTATGCAAAAAAACATGTGATGATTCAGTAATAATTGCTGAGTTGGTTGGTAGAGATGGTAATGGTGATGAAAATGTTGATGAGGTAGTATATAAAATTACTTTTTCAATCTATTTATTTTTGTTTTGAGGAACAAAAATCGGATTCTGCACTTTTTTATATAATATCATATATTACGATCCTTTAGGTTACTCAAGAAATAGCTGAATTCAAAGATATTAACCTTTTAGAATGTTCCCAGGTGTTTGCTGAATGAACTTCAAAGGTGAGTATTTATTTTTGAAAGTAAGTTTAATATGTTTTTAGAGTTCATTATTTTATTAAATGAGATCAATAGTTATTTTGTGATCTGTTGCAAGGATGTTGTCTTTGTTACAGCTGACTCTTCAGCTGTTGAAGTTGAAAAGGATTCTGGAACAAGTCCGAATGGAAAGCGGACAGTTCAAGATGTTGATGTTGTAAATGTTGGTGAGCTATCCTCTAATGTGAGAAGAACCCGGAAGAAGCTATCTAAGGTTAACAATTAGATGCTTATGAAAAAACATTTCTTATGAGAGATAAGCAGAAACCACTTATTTTGAAGACTCCTTGTGGTTTTTATTTATGAATGTTAGCTGTTGTTTTAACATGCTGTGGTTAAAAGTTTGGTATGTAATGGCTACAATTTGAAACATCTAAACTGGTGGATTTGGTATGTAATGTCTACAATTTGAATACCAACTAAATTTGACCTTTCTTTGTTATATATTATTGTTATTATACATTAAACATTATTGTTGATATTCATGTATTGTACAAGCATGGTTGCAAAAGTCGCTAGGCGCTCCCTAATCGAATTTGAGAGTACTCGGCCTAAGCGGAGATTACTCGGGGAGTAATCAGCCTAGGCGAACAGTACTCGGGCCTCAGCAGCCTACCTTGTTGCGAGTACTCGGGGAGTACTTGGAGCCTAGGCGGGACTTTTACAACCACGTGTACAAGTAGTAGGGTTGTATATTATTGTTAGTGAATGAATGTAAATTTAGTGAATTAGTTAGTGGGAAAACTGTTAGGGTCTGAGATACATTAACATCTCTTAGAGGGTAAGCACTATTACAGACTCCTAACATCTGCTAAGGCCTAAGCACTGTTAGGATCTGAGTTACATTAGCATCTGTTGAACAGACTTTGCTTCAATAGATCTTATCATCTGTTGATCATCATCTGTTAAAGATCTTTTGTTAAAGATCCTCTGTTGAATTGCATCATCTGTTGATCCACGGCAGAACTTAGATTCATCATTCATTTGGCTACATCAGCAGAGGTTCTCTTTGGCAGACCTTTGCTTCAACAGTCTTTGTGTTCATCAGCAGAAGTTGTTTGCTCCAACAGACTTTGTCTTCAACAGACCTTTTGGTTTGCAGAGTTTAGCGAAACAGATGTTGAGTCTATCCCTTTGGTAAGAGCAGATGTTCAACAGACTATTATTTGTAATTAGAGGTTGTAGAGTATTTTGTTAATTTTAAATCTTATATCTCTTTCCCTTGAGCGACCAGAACACGTGATGCAGCACATACCAACTACAAGATACCCATATAGTAATGTTTAGATGCAAAATATAAAAAGCTAAATCCACAAAGTTTGGAAAATATATAACTTTCACCCACTAACACCACATAACTTCATCCTACATACAATTAGTTTTGGAATAGGAAATTTGTCCATCAAACATACCAACAAAAATATAAATCATTAAACCCTAAAAAGATATTTGAAAACCATATCAACAAACTTCAAAGTGTACTTTATCTCCTGGCACACTTTTTTCTTCGACCATCTCAAACGTCAGCACTTTGCCCATAGACATCCCCGCTTCATCCATAATACGCTGCCAATTCGAATACATTATTAGATGGGTGTTATCATCAACTTTTCTAGGATCTCTCCTTACAAGCAGTTGTACCAGAAACTCCACATAACCAAATGACAACACAACACTACAGTACTTATTTAGTTGGTGTTCTCGAACAAACTTCTTCGGTATCATCTGTAAAGTAAATTCTTTCTTTGGTTATTCATTCTCCATAACATATACTTTAAGTAACAGATAAAAAGTATGTCCGAATTGAAACTAGATGAGGAGGTAAAGACCTCGATGAAAGGAAGGTATTCAATTCGTTGTGAACGGATTGGATGAATAAGCCATATTAAAAGTAGATATGTAAATACCAGGTTGTGTGTCCTTATGACATGGTATTCAAACTGTTTCTCATAATGTGGACGCCTTTTGCGGTGTCGGTGGTTGCTACGGCTGTAGTGATGTTTAGTCCCCATGTGAAGTCCAATCCCGTCTTTGTTAAAAATCTTGATAGTGAAGTTAAAGTGGTCTTCAGAAGTACTTCCAATCCAATGAAACAACAGTTGGCAGCTTTCCTCAATGTCATTTTCAAAGCAAAAAAGTTGTCCATCCTGACCCCAGAAAACCAGCAGGCAATCCGTTTTCATTTTCAGGAGGGAAAACATAACACACATCAAAGGAGGGAAAACATAACACACATCAACTTTACAACTCTGCTTTGGTCCGTGTACTTTTTCAACCAAGTTATCAATTTTTAACCTCCTCTCTGACAACAGCCACAACAAATCCTGCGATAAATCCTATACAAAATATAAATTAGAAGTTTTTCTTCTAGAAAATAGACACCGACAATATTTAAAAACAAGGTAGCAATTTTTAACCTGCTTATAGTATGTTTCTTCTTCAGCCTGTATCAAGCAACCATGAACATAATCTCTCCCCGAGGCATCTTTTCTAACCTCCAAACCCTCATTGTTCAAACCACTTATCTCAAATTTTACTTCTTTCAATTTTTTTAAACACAGCTTCTCTATATTCTTATTTTTTAAGATTCAACAAACCGAATCCATTATGGCCCGTTTATCCTTTTACTTTTACGACACATGCTTTGTACCGCAACCTTATACTTAAACCCCATATAATCAACAAGCTTTATTATTTGATATTCTCTTGGTAATTGGTTACTCATTATCCTTGGAAGTACCTATGTATATATAAAATATTATTGACATTTAATTTCATATTTTCATTATAAACACACTTTTTAGTATACAATCGTGATTTGAGTTAAGTTGTTCTAAGAATATAGCTTACTAATTGTAACACCCTAAAAAATTTACTTGAATTTAATACTAATTTTATACTTTTTTTATACAAAAGATATTAAATTGTCATAAGTTTCATAAGTAGCATAAACCTTAGTCAACTAATGACTAAGTTGGAACATTCAAAAGTTGTTTAAGAAATTGTTTACAACCCATGAACAAAGTTTAAGTAAGATTAAAACATTGCGGAAGCTTCAAAAGTCGTGTTCGGTTCTTCGACGTTGCTTGACCGCCATCCGTAAGGTCCACCTCGTCACCTAAGGTCAAAACCATTAAAACATTAGTTTTGACATTGTTATATAATACATAAACATGAGATCCAACATCAAATTTTAAATAATAAAATAAAAGTTTTTCTGGTTCCACCAAAACTTACGGTGTCACCGTAAGTTACGGTAAGTCCTGGAAAACTTTTGGTCCACCGTAAAACAGGGGTGAACCACCGTAAGTTCCTGACCTCTACCGTAAGTTACGGTACTACCGTAACTTACGGTAGTTCCTGGAAATTCATGTTTTTGTTTGGTTTGTTCATTACACTAAAACCCAACTCTCGGATTTCAGTTTTCTAGGATACCAATACATTAAAATCTCGTATTTCTAATATGTTATATATTATCCAATATCAAAGATCAATCCATCATAATCCGGAGCATTAACCATGCCTTACTTGATTATTCGACCCGTTTGGCTCGTCTAAGGAATCCTCCATTATGACGACTACCAACGAGTTCCAACCAAATTTGATCTATTATTCAATATAGCGACATCACCGCTTTAATTCAAAACAACCCTTATTCTAAAATTCAATTACGCATTTAATAATCATCATAATCTACTTAATGCAACGGGTCAAGTTACATACCTTTAAAGCAAGCCCTTCAAACGTGCGTCCACACCGGTTTGCCCGCTAGATGCCCCGGCTTCCTTTCCTATAGAGTTCAATCACTTTATGTTTAGAACTCTTTGTTTCACATACATAACGCGCATTTTGTCATACATCATAATTATGCGTTTTTAACTTAACAAATCATTTTCAAGCCTTCTTTGAGGCATTTCAACAAACACTATAAGGGCATAATTTTTACATGTTTAAACATCAAATCTCTAATTTATTATTTAGCCCTAAATTCACATCATTCAACCTTTTTACACGATTGATAATTTCAAATTTTCTGGAATCACTTCAAAATTGTCAAATTACACTAGATTAACAATCTATTTCCTAGTGTTCATCAAATTACACATAACCCACTAATCACCTACAATGGTGTTCATGGATTCACCAAATTTTCTTATGATTTCAGCTTGTATTTTTCTAGGGTTTGTCCCTAGACACTATTGTTGTTCCTAGATCATCATAAGACATACATGCAACTATAATTTCAGATTTTCCCAATTACATGAGAAATTCAAGTTGAGAGTTTTTATGAAATTTTACATACCTTGTAATCCTCTTGTGATGAGGATCAGTAATCTATCCTTTAATTTCGATTTAAACTTGGATTGAGCCTTCAATTTGCAAGTTTAGTGAAGATTTAGGGTTTTGATGTGTGGGGATCGCCCCCCCCCCCCTGCTCTGCTTGTACGACCAGACACCTCCTTGTGGGGTGTTTGGTGTGTTTTATTTGATTAATTAAAATTAAGTTTCAATTTTTACAACTTAAGTCCCTCCATTTTGATCAACCTTTAATTTAGTTGCTTTTAACCCTACTATAGGTTATTTCTAAACTTGTAACTAACTAGGTTAAAATTTCTAGTTGGTAAATTCTCATTTATTTATACTTTATAATTCTAATATAAAGTTTTATATTTTCGGGGTGTTACAAGTCCACCCCCCTTAAAAGGGTTTCGTCCCCGAAACCGAAGTACGTACCAAATAATGTAGGGTGGAGACGTCGCATCTCCTCTTCGGACTCCCACGTAGTGTCCGAACCTTTTCTATGCTCCCATTTGATTTTGACTTGGTCAATTTGTTTATTTCGTAAATTTTTGACCTTTCGATCTAAAATCTCCACCGGTCTCACCGCATAATTCAGACTATTATCCACTTCGATATCATCGTAATGGATATAGGCCGTTTCGTCTGCTAGGCACTTTCGTAATTGTGACACTTGAAACGTGCCATGAATCCCACTTAGCTCCTCCGGTAGCTCAAGGCGGTAAGCTACCTTGCCAACCCTTCCGATGATTTTAAATGGACCAATAAACCTCGGGCTTAGCTTTCCCCTTTTTCTGAATCTAATAACGCCCTTCCATGGGGAAACCTTTAGCATGACCATGTCGCCAACCTGGAATTCGATTGGCCTATTCCTTTTATCAGCATACGCCTTTTGCCTGTCTTGAGCCACTTTCAAGTGTGCCCGAACTATATCGATCTTTTCATTCGTGGCTCGTACTATATCTTGGTGGGCGAGTTCACGTGGACCCACTTCACCCCAACATACCGGGGTTCGGCACTTTCTACCATAGAGCATTTCTTATGGTGCCATCTTAATACTAGATTGGTAGCTGTTATTATACGAGAACTCGACTAACGGTAGGTGAACATCCCAACTTCCTCCAAAGTCGATTATACACGGCCGTAGCATGTCCCCCAATGTTTATATCGTTCTTTCACTCTATCCATCCGTTTGAGGATGGTACGCAGTGCTAATGAACAATTTGGTTCCCATTTGCTCTTGGAAATCTCGCCAGAAATTTGAAGTAAATCGGGTATCCCTATCAGACACGATGGATACCGGCACCCCATGACGTGCTATTATTTCATTAGTGTAAACTTCTGACATCTTTTCTGACGTATAAGTCTCACGAATCGGAATGAAGTGAGCACTTTTCGTCAATCTATCCACCACTACCCATATGGCATCAAAACCACGATTCGTCTTAGGCAACTTGGTTAATAGGTCCATTGTAATATGTTCCCATTTCCAAACCGGAATTTCTAACGGTTGGAGTTTGCCGTATGGTTTCTGGTGCTCCGCCTTGACTTGTAAACATGTCAAGCATTTTTCCACATACTTCGCCACATCCCTCTTCATTCCAGGCCACCAATAATTTTGTTTTAGATCATTGTACATCTTGGTCGCACCCAGATGAATTGAATATCGGGATTTGTGAGCTTCATTAAGTAGAAGCGCCTTCACCCCACAAGTATGTGGGACCCATATCCTTCCGGATCGAGTCTTCAACCCGTTATTCCCATCCGTCAAATCTTTCAACTGACCGATTATTCTTTCCTTCTTCCAATTCTCCTCTTTTACTGCTTCTAATTGCGCCTCTCGAATACGTTCAAGTATACCCGAGGTCACCACGAGCTGCATCGACCTTACTCGTATTGGGACATAGTCCGCTTTTCTGCTCAGAGCATCCGCCACCACATTAGCCTTTCCGGGGTGATAATGTATTTCACAATGGAAGTCTTTCACCGTTTCTAGCCATCGCCTTTGTCGCATATTTAACTCCTTCTGATCGAAGAAGTATTTCAAACTCTTGTGATCGGTGAATATGGTGCACTTTACCCCATACAAGTAGTGCCTCCATATTTTTAATGCAAATACCACCGCAGTCAACTCGAGATCGTGCGTGGGATATTTCTTTTCGTGTATCTTCAACTGCCTCGAGGCATAGGCTATTACCTTGCCCCGTTGCATCAACACGCAACCGAGCCCTGGTAGTGAAGCAACCGAATAAACCACCATGTCTTCTACTCCGTCCGGCAATGTCAGTACCGGAGCTTGAGTTAGCCTTTCTTTTAGCGTTTGAAACGCTCTTTCTTGATCGATACCCCAAATGAACCTTTCCTTCTTCCGGTTAGCTTTGTCAGCGGTGACGCAATCTTGGAGAAATCTTGAATGAATCTCCTATAGTATCCCGCGAGCCCCAAAAAGCTTCTAATTTCCGAAGGGTTCTTCGGAGAATTCCATTTTGACACGGCCTCAATCTTTGACGGATCCACCAATACTCCGTCGGCACTTATGACGTGGCCAAGGAATTGTACCTCTCGTAACCAAAAGGCACACTTAGAGAATTTCGCATACAACCTTTCTCGTCTAAGTGTCTCCAACACTTCTTGCAAGTGGTGTGCGTGTTCAGCTTCACTCTTTGAATACACCAAAATATCATCGATAAACACGATGACCGACTTATCCAACATTGGCTTGCAAACCCGGTTCATGAGGTCCATGAAAGCCGCGGGTGCATTTGTTAGCCCAAATGACATCACGAGGAATTTGTAATGTCCGTATCTCGTACGGAAAGCCGTCTTCGGCACATCTTCTTCCTTGACCTTTAGTTGGTGATACCCCGATCTAAGGTCAATTTTCGAAAACCAATTCGCACCTTGTAATTGGTCGAATAAATCATCTATTCTCGGAAGCGGGTATCGGTTCTTTACCGTGAGTTTGTTTAACTCCCGGTAATCGATACACATGCGCATGCTTCCATCCTTCTTTCTCACGAACAATACCGGTGCGCCCCAAGGAGACACACTCGGCCTTATGAATCCCTTGTCAAGCAGGTCTTGAATTTGGGACATCAACTCTTGTAATTCCGACGGTGCAAGTCGGTACGGGGCTTTTGCTACGGGTTTTGCGCCCGGAATCAATTCGATTCCGAACTCTACTTCCCGTTCAGGCGGTATCCCCGGTAAATCCTCCGGAAACACATCTTCATAATCTCGTACTACCGGTACATCTTCAATCTTCCGTGATTCTTTCTCGGGCTCATTTGCGTATATCATGAATGCCTTGCATCCCCGCTTCATAAGCTTGTGAGCTTTCAACATTGAGCACACTATGGGGTTACCTCCTTTTTTGCCATAAATGGTGACGTGTTTCCCGCTCGGAGATGTTAGTTTTATCTCTTTACGAAAACACACGACTTTTGCATGGTGCTGGGCTAGCCAATCCATCCCAACGACTACTTGAAATTCCCCCATTGACATCGGGATTAGGTCTATCAAGTATTCCTCATCGTCGATGCTTAATTTGCAGCCTCGACAAACATCACAAACTATAAAACTTTTGTTGTCTCCTATTTCAACTTCTAAGGGCACAGGTAATTTCGTCAATACAAATGAAGGATGTCGAATAAATCCATGCGAAATGAAGGATTTATTCGCACCCGTATCAAACAATACACGTGCTGGAATTGAGTTAATTGTGAATATACCTGAAACCACATCGGGTTCTGTCTTCGCTTCAGCCGCGGTAAGTTGGAAGGACCTAGCCTTCGCTTTGGGAGCTTAAGTTGGAGACTCTTTAACATCTCTCTTTCCAACTAAGTCCGGACATTCGGACTTTTTGTGGCCGGGTTGATAACATTTGTAGCAAACAGAGACTTTTCCCGGGCATAGCGAGGTCGTGTGCCCCGTCTTATTACATATGGGGCATGGCTTGTCTTTGAACCGACATTCCCCTTTGTGTCCCTTCCCGCACACTTTACAACTTGGCGACCCACCTTTAGCATCCACCTTCTTTCCCGATTCTCCAGTTCAGGCTTTCTTTGTAGGGCTTGGGTTTACATCATGTGCCCTTCGCTCACCTCTTTCGACTTGTTTCTTCAACTCGATTTCCCGTTCCCGAGCAACGTTAATGATTTCGGTAAGGGTCTCGTATTTGGAAGGAGTCATAAACTCCCTCTATTCAGCGCTCAACATATTGTAGTAGTAGTATATTTTCTGTTCTTCGTTCGTCACCAATTCACAACTAAACTTCATTTTATCCATAAACATCGCCGTGATCTTGTCTATGGTTTCACCCTTGTGCCTAAGTTGCATGAACTCTTCCTTGATTTTGTTAATGACCGCTTTGGGACTATGATGTTTAAGAAATGGTGTCTTAAACTCTTCCCACGTCATGGCCCTTGCCGCTTCGGCCCCTATTTCATTCTTTTTGTTATCCCACCAATCCTTGGCTTGTCCTCTTAACTGACCCGTTCCGTAAGCAACGAAATCGCTTTCGTCACAATGGGTCCTTTCAAACACCCCTTCTATGTCACCCAACCATCTTTGGCAAATTATCGGATCGACTTCCCCGTTATAGATTGGCGGTTTACACGCCATGAATTCCTTATATGAGCACCCTTTACGTTCTCCAGTTTTGTCTTTCATAAGGTTGACCGTATCCTCCAACCTTTTAACTCGTTCTTCTACGAGTGTCAACACCGTACTTTGGATCTTGTCCATAAACCCGGATAGACTGCCTTCAATTGCCTTTCCTACTTCCTCGGCAATTATTTCTTTCATTTGTTCAGTGCTTGTCGGCACCGGATCATTATTGCTCCCTTTCGACATCTTGAAACTGAAATGTTTACATCAAACGTTAAACATTTCATTCATGACATTGCTTTGTTTGTTTCGGTTTAGCCAAGTTCCTAACTTGCTTTAACCGTTCACATTTAATGCACTTTCCGGGTTTGAGTGTGTTAACACGCTCTTCCCATGCATATCAATTCGTTTCTCATTCCTTACATAAAACATAATCTACTAACATAATAAGTTAATTCTTACCGGACAATCGATCAAGCTTGAACCAAACACTTTGTTGACAACCTTAAGCTCTGATTACCAACTTGCAACACCCTCAAAAATTTACTTGAATTTAATACTAATTTTATACATTATTTTATACAAAAGATATTAAATTTTCATAAGTTTCATAAGTAGCATAAACCTTAGTCAACTAATAACTAAGTTGGAACATTCAAAAGTTGTTTAAGAAATTGTTTATAGCCCATGAACAAAGTTTAAGTAAGATTAAAACATTGCGGAAGCTTCAAAAGTCGTGTTCGGTTCTTCGACGTTGCTTGACCGCCATCCGTAAGGTCCACCTCATCACCTAAGGTCAAAACCATTAAAACATTAGTTTTGACATTGTTATATAATACATAAACATGAGATCCAACATCAAATTTTAAATAATAAAATAAAAGTTTTTCTGGTTCCACCGTAACTTACGGTGTCACCGTAAGTTACGGTAAGTCCTGGAAAACTTTTGGTCCACCGTAAAACAGGGGTGAACCACCGTAAGTTCCTGACCTCTACCGTAAGTTACGGTACTACCGTAACTTACGGTAGTTCCTGGAAATTCATGTTTTTGTTTGGTTTGTTCATTACACTAAAACCCAACTCTCGGATTTCAGTTTTCTAGGATACCAATACATTAAAATCTCGTATTTCTAATATGTTATATATTATCCAATATCAAAGATCAATCCATCATAATCCGGAGCATTAACCATGCCTTACTTGATTATTCGACCCGTTTGGCTCGTCTAAGGAATCCTCCATTGTGACGACTACCAACGAGTTCCAACCAAATTTGATCTATTATTCAATATAGCGACATCACCGCTTTAATTCAAAACAACCCTTATTCTAAAATTCAATTACGCATTTAATAATCATCATAATCTACTTAATGCAACGGGTCAAGTTACATACCTTTAAAGCAAGCCCTTCAAACGTGCGTCCACACCGGTTTGCCCGCTAGATGCCCCGGCTTCCTTTCCTATAGAGTTCAATCACTTTATGTTTAGAACTCTTTGTTTCACATACATAACGCACATTTTTTCATACATCATAATTATGCGTTTTTAACTTAACAATTCATTTTCAAGCCTTCTTTGAGGCATTTCAACAAACACTATAAGGGCAGAATTTTTACATGTTTAAACATCAAATCTCTAATTTATTATTTAGCCCTAAATTCACATCATTCAACCTTTTTACACGATTGATAATTTCAAATTTTCTGGAATCACTTCAAAATTGTCAAATTACACTAGATTAACAATCTATTTCCTAGTGTTCATCAAATTACACATAACCCACTAATCACCTACAATGGTGTTCATGGATTCACCAAATTTTCTTATGATTTCAGCTTGTATTTGTCTAGGGTTTGTCCCTAGACACTATTGTTGTTCCTAGATCATCATAAGACATACATGCAACTATAATTTCAGATTTTCCCAATTACATGAGAAATTCAAGTTGAGAGTTTTTATGAAATTTTACATACCTTGTAATCCTCTTGTGATGAGGATCAGTAATCTATGCTTTAATTTCGATTTAAACTTGGATTGAGCCTTCAATTTGCAAGTTTAGTGAAGATTTAGGGTTTTGATGTGTGGGGATCGCCCCCCCCCCCCCCCTGCTCTGCTTGTACGACCAGACACCTCCTTGTGGGGTGTTTGGTGTGTTTTATTTGATTAATTAAAATTAAGTTTCAATTTTTACAACTTAAGTCCCTCCATTTTGATCAACCTTTAATTTAGTTGCTTTTAACCCTACTATAGGTTATTTCTAAACTTGTAACTAACTAGGTTAAAATTTCTAGTTGGTAAATTCTCATTTATTTATACTTTATAATTCTAATATAAAGTTTTATATTTTCGGGGTGTTACACTAATCCCCTCACTTAGCTCTGTCAATTCAGAGACACTGATAATTATCATAAACTCCATCTGAAAGTAAAAAATACAATAACAATTAAATACTTAAACATAAAATTAATTGTATCTGAAAAGCATGCTAAGCCATAAAAAATATCTAACACCCTCTAGTACCAAAGTTATATGTTGTGTACTTCAATTTGGTCCCTACAACCAACAATATGAGTCTAAAACCCTGTAGGACCAAATTTATATTGTTGTATAATAAAAATATATTATATGACACTAAACTTTCCAAAGATCCATGTTGGTGTCAACTTCAAACTTCAATTTTTTTCAGCAACCAACACTATATTCCCTGACAAATCGGACATATGAGTACTATAAACCGATTGCATAATATTTTACCAAAATTAAGTTTGATAGAAGACATATATCAATACTATATCGCAGTTTATACAATAATTCTAAAACCATTCGAAAAATATACCATCAAATATTTATGAAACAACATTATCTCAGATTCTTATTTAGATGGAATGTATCGAAATGTAACTAACTAAGTTCATATAAATCTTCTTATAAAACAAAGAAAACAAGTTCATATAAAGTTATCTATTTTAACATCAGCAAATTATGATTTTGATGTCTATATAATTTGAAATGAAGAAACTGAAACGAACATGTCAAAACATAACGATAAAATACACAAGAAAACAAAAAAAATACCTGATCCAAACTTTAATCTTCTGATCGTCAAGTCTGAAGAAGAAGAAATTGAATAGTTTTATCGCTGGAGAAGAAGAAGAGAAAATATTGTATTGGGATTGTTAAATATCGGGATTTTAAAAACCTATTTTTAATTACGTAAATAATTAATTAATACATAATCTTTTCTTATTTAGCATTAAATTTATATTGAAGTAGTGTAAAATGTGCTAAAATTACATTATTTTAAAGAAAATGGGGTAAAGTATAAATTTTACAAAACTTAAATGCATCCAACCAATGTAAATGGAGCATATGTATTAACTCCATTTAATATTCTTTTCAACTCCATTAATGAACATAAGCATCACAAAACACCTTCGGACGTTTTCTCACATAAACTTCTTATCAAAATCGGAAAGGGTTTATTGCATAATATAGATTAGACACTGTTGATACAACAAATAATAGACCAAGGCCTGTAGCGATATCTCTGGGGTAAAAGGGTTCAGGGGTTCGATTAACCTAACGCAGGTCGTGGGGTCCCCCCACGTTTGCAAGACGTGGAGAGAGATTCACTGGTATTGTTTTTATCTTCCTTAGATCTTGAGCTGATTAGAAATCAGCCCAGAAAGCAATCGTTGGTGAAGATGAATTATTTAGTGTGAAGAAGAGAAGCAAGCATGAAGCTAGCTCTCAAGAGGGAGAAGGAGAATCAGAGAGTTAGGGTGACATCTGCTGATCCTGGAGTGAATGGCATGGTGGAATGGCCTGCATTTTATAGGGGAAGGTGTTTCTCAAAGGAGAAACCCGTGACTAGTGAATCTGTGCTTGCAGTGAGGGGTTTGCCCATTTTGGGGGTTGAAGGGTTTGGACCTGCGGACAAAAGGGTGTGCTCTCCCACATGTTCTGGTTGCGGCAGGGCAGAAGGTTTCACACGTTAAGTGTTGATGTGACCGGACACTGTGCTTGTCCTTTTTACTGTTCATGACCGTTGGACCATTTCCGAACCTTTTAACCTTTTAAGCTGTTGTGTCTCTAATCAGTTTATTAAGGTTTGAGCTACCCCCGTCATCATCCCCCCAAGTCAGAGGTGTTTGGGATGTAAGCTCAAATGCTTCTGACTTTTACACATTATTTTTTATTGCTTAAAGGCTTCAGGGCTTTAAGGCGTTTGAGTTTTGAGATTTGAATTTCGGAATGATAGTAGGCTTCAAGGTTTCAAGGCTTGAAGGCTTAAAGGCTTCAACTCTCTCACTCAAGAGGTAGTTGAGGATCGACCTAAAGTTTAATCCGGTGGCTCTGGGTTTTGGCAAATCGATCGGTTAGTGTCTCGTTGGTTCGATTGCTCTTTATTGCTAAGTTTTCCAACTTGCGTCGTCCGTTTTCGGTCTTTATTCTGAATGTTTTAGAGTATTATCGTGTGTCGTTTGGTCAGTTACACCCTTAAGGTCTTGCTAGGGTTTTACACTTTGATGTTTTGTGTCCAGCGATAGGGTATGACCCATCGTTGTTGTTGTTCCGCCGTTTCTTCCAGTTAGCCAAGAAATGCGATTGTTTTACCTTTGAAACATCTCAGGTTGATGTGTGTTTAATTTCGTCTATGGTTACTACCCTTGGTTCTTGGAAGGACCGATTTTCCTGGATTTCTAAGTCCATTGTTCCTTTCAGGCTTGTTTGGAGGCACCCTGATGCTATGTTAAACAAGCTTAAGCCATTTGAGTCTGAACTAGATTGTTTAAAAGCCATTAGGAAGTGTCCTTCAAGGCTTCGTCCCTTTCCTGAACACTTTTTAGTGTTGATGGGTGTGAGCACCTTGTGGGACAGGCCGGATCGTGACCCTGTGCCCATGAGGTATGATCAGGGTATGATGTTTTGCCTTATGCTTTATCAAGAGTGATGATACCTCTGATGTTGTGTTTGGGGATGCTGAGGCCACCCCCGGTGAAGATGCTGTTGCCAGAGGTGCTGAACACAGGTTCGAGGGTTCAGGTTATGTGAACCTTCCAAATGTCAAAGGTTTCACCAAAGTTGTTGCTTCCAAAGTCTCTACTCGTCGTTCGAGCTGCTGTTCGATAAAGACTGCTGACCAACCATCGGCTTCTGAGCCGGTGGAACTAAGTAATGACATAGAGGCTTCAGATGATTTAGAAGTTGGGGTTGGGGAAAATAAAAAAGGACAAGGGACGGCCCTTGGTGGTTTGGCGGGTAAAAAGGTTGTGAGCTTGAAGGGTTCCGGGAAGGGTGGTGAGGTTTCCACCAATGTTAATCCAGGGGAGGTTTATGTGCCGGATTGGAAGGTCACAGTTGGTGACAGCTTCAAGCCTTCATCCGTTTGTGAGGATTTTCTTATCCACTTTGCTCCTCCCACTGTTTGATGTTCTTGCTCATTTATGGACGATGAACTGATGATTTTGAAAATGTTGATGGGTGCTTGCAACCTTGCTACCTTGCTTCTTGAGGGTGTATCCTGATTTCGCAAAAGGATGCAAGAATATGAAGTCTTTTTCGGTGAGGAGGGATGAGATGAAAGCTTTAATGGTTGCTTTGAAAGAAGCTAAGGGCTACGCTGAGAAGGAGAAAACATTGTTGTTTGAAGATTTGAGGAGTTTCTTCCCGCATAAGACTGATGTGGTTGAGTTGGAAAAACGCTTGGAGGCTGGCAAGGTTCAAGTCTGGGTCGATAAGGCTGCCTTGGTTGTTCAGAAAAAGAGCCTTCTTAAAGGAGAAAGAAGGGTTAAAGGCTTCATTTGCCCAGGAAACTAGTAATAATAAATGGCTCATTGAGGATGGATTCCAGCAAGTGGTTACTTATCTTCTCCATTCGTCAGAGTTCAAAAAAGTCTTGGGTGATGTGTACATCGACCTTCTTGTTCATGGGAGACACCAAGGTTTGTTTGCCGGTTACAAATATTTGTGAACCTAGGAAGCCTTAGAAAAAATCTTCTCTTTTTCAACACAAAGCCTTCAAAGTATTATGGGAACAGTTTTTAAGATAGAGCATTTGATTTACTCTTATGTGGGTGAAGTCTCCGAGTGTTTTGGTAAACCTTTGCCTGTCTTGCAGGAGCTAAAACCCAAGGGCCTTAATGAGGCTGTTTGTAACGAAGTTTTGAAGTCCCTCTCGAAGAAACGTCCTTGCTTCGGAGATAGCGAGGAAACGTGTTCTGAAGGTGGTGAGGGCTCAAAGGGTTCAAGCCTTGAAGCCTCCGAGGCAACGGGTGCAGCAGGGAGGAAAAAGAGGAAGGCTAAAAAGACCCCAGATGATGGAGGTTCGAAGAAGGATGATGCAGCAAAGTCTACCATCCCTGACGTTGCTAAGTGAAGAAGAGGCCTTAATTCATAGCTTTCTTAGCATGTCGAACAATGTTATGGGTTGTTTGTTTGAACATCTTTTTATTTTAAAGGAACCGTCTAGATCCCTTGGTGGTTAATGCCTTGGAGGCTTGTGGACAATGTTTTATGTTTGATGGCCAGTATGGCCTTTGCTATCTTTAACTTATCTTGCTATGTTTATTGTGTTGTTCTGTTTACTCCCTTGTGTTTTCATTGGTTTTGTATGTTGTCTTTGTTTTGGGCGGTGCATCTTATGTTACTTATACCTTAAAGGGTTCAGTGATGCAGTCACTTAGCCTTAGGGTATTTTTAACAAGAAGATACAACCTCTATCATATGTATGATATTCACTTAGAGTATTTTTGGTTCGTAAGCCAATGTTAGGGCTTAAGGAACATTTGGTGTAGGCTGTTCAAGCCCGTCTATGAGACATGCTTTTTAAGATTTCTATGAGTCTCATGGAGTTGTATTGATTTAGGAACTCACCCCTTATATAGGTCCATTCAACCCTTGAACCTATTGAGCGATGTGGCCTGGGAGCTCATCCCCTTACATGGCCCTTGCCATGGAGTTTCTTGCTAGGTTCTCAACCTGATTATAGGATAGAAAGACAAATTTTGATTCATCGTTCATTCATTTCAAAGTACTTTGATTACTAGGGGAATAGAACAACTTTTGGGAACTATTTGTAATACGTTTTGGTTAAACATGGAACCTTTTAAGGTTTTTGCCATTCCAATGGCGGGGAGGCATTTTGCCTTGCGGACCTGCCAGCTTGTATGACCCCCCTTTGTGGGCTTTAAGGATAGCGTATGGCCCTTCCTACTTAGGGCCGAGCTTTCCTTGGCTTTCTTTCTTGCAGGCCTCATTATTTCGAAGCACAAGGTCTCCAGGCTTGAAGCGTTCATGCTTCACCCGTGTATTGTAATACAATTCCATGTTTTGCTTGTACCTTGCTTTTTGTATGGCTGCTTGATCACTAGCCTATTCGAGTTGTTCCAAATTCAACATCGTCTCTTTCTTATTTGGCTCGAGGTCGATGTTAAATGTTCTTTGTGTTGTTACTCCGATTTCAGCTAGGATTACAGCCTCTGATCCAAACACTAGGCTGTAGGGTGTTTTCTTGTGGCTCGTTTTCTTGGTTGTTCGAATTTCCCATAGCACATTGGGAAGCTATTCGAGCCAGTTGTTGTCGTATCTTTCCAATCGAGATTTAATCCTTTCAGCAATGTTGTTGTTTGTCCTATTAACTTGGCCGTTGGATTGTTGGTGAGCTACCGAGCTGAATACTTGGGTTATTTTGAACTCCTTATACCAGGAGCTAGAAGGCTTCTCGGCAAACTACTTCCCGTTATTCGTGACTAGTACCCCTGGAGCCCAAAACGACAGATTATGTTTTCGTAAACGAAATCAATGAACTGTTTCCCTGAGATTTTTGCCAATAGTTTTACTTTTGGCCACTTGGTGAAGTAGTTCATGGCTACCAATAAGAGCTTAACTCCTCATTTGGCTAGTGGGGATGGACCAACGATGTTGATTCTTTACTTGTGAAATAGCCAAGCCGAGGAGATGGGAACGGGGTCATGTTTGAGGCTTTTGGGTACCGGAGCATGTAACTGACAAGCTTCATACTTTCGCAATTGTTCGGAGGTATCTCGATGCATGGAAGGCCAAAAGTGTTCGAGGTTCATCAACTTTGACACTACCGATTTTGGGCCACAATGAGCTCTACATATCCCTTTGTGAACCTCTTTGATCAGATATTGGCTTTGTTCTGGGCCAACGCATCGAAGTAGTGGTGCAAGGTATCCTTTTTGTAAAGGATATCTCCTTGTAACACATATTGCCTTGACTTGATACGAACCCTTTTAGCCTTAGTCTGGTCATTAGGTAATTCACCATTTTGAGGAACCTTTCAATGGGAGTCATCCAATTTGGCCCTTTTTTAGTGATCACATCTTGAACCTCAAGTCTTTGGATGGATGAGGTTTTTAACACCTCAATTAGTACCTTCTTGGTGAGGTGGCCAAACGTAGGAGATACAAGTTTGCTTAGTGCATTAGTTCTCTTGTTTTGAGATCTTTGAACTTTTTTGATGGAAAATGTTTGAAATGTGTTCATCAATTCCTTTGATTTCTCTCGGTACTAATACATGTTGGGTTCTATTGCTATGTAGCTGTTATTGTCTTAGCTTGAGAGAGTCTGTAAGGACTTGAAGCTTTTGAACCCCCATTTCTTTGGCTATGTAGTTGTCACTTATTTGGTTTGAAACAAGCAACGAGTCTGTGAAGACTTGAAGCCTTTTGACACCCATATTTTGCAAGCTTGAGCCCAGCAATCAATGCTTCATACTCAGATTTGTTGTTTGTAGTCTGAAATTCAAGACGAAAGGCATACGTGAATTACAATTCGTTAGGATCAATTAGAACTAGCCCTGCTCCTGACCCTTCAATGCTGGAAGCTTCGTCGGTAAAGAGCTTCCAGGTATCAGGGTTGGAGGGTTCAGCTGCAGTTGTATTAACTTCTGTTATGGCTTCTTTAGGGACTTACAAGATGAAGTCAGCCAAGATTTGAGCTTTGACAACTTTTCTCAGGACATAGGTGATTCTGTGTTCACCTAGTTTCACAACTCATTTGGCTAATCGTCCGAAATTTTCTTGTTTTTCAAGCACATTCTTAATTGGTTAGTCAATGATCACTTGTATCGGGTGTGACTGAAAGTACCTTCGAAGCCTTCTAGCCGTTTGGACTAGGGCTAGAGCAAGTTTTTCCAAAGAAGAATATTTGATTCCTGCTAATTTTGAAGTTTTGAAAAAGTAAACGGGTATCTGAACTTTGTTTCGTTCAATGATTAGAGCCGTACTTATGGTATTTTCAGCAATCGAAAGGTAGATAGAGGCCGTTTCTCCTGTTTCTGCAGCCGAAATGGCTGGGAGTGAAGCTAAGTGTTGCTTCATTTGGTTGAAGGCTTCCTTTTGAGGTAAAACACTTCAAAGCTGTAAGCTTTCCATTGAAAGTCTTTCTTGTTAGCACATCCTTTGAGGGTTGGCTTTTATGCTTTGTTTCCCCATGATGTGCCCTAGAAACGAGCACTTGACTGGATTAAGCTTTCATGTTTATCTTTCTCGAGGTTTGGAAGGTTTCTTGTATGTCATTGAGCATTTGGTGTTCCGTTTTGCTCTTGATCATCAAATCTTCAACATAAGCTTCTATGTTCTTGCCAGTTTGTTCGGTAAACGCTTTGTCAACCAGGCGTTGATAAGTGGCACCTGCGTTTCTTAAAACAAAAGGCATTTTTTGGTAGAAAAATATACCTTTATCAGTGTGTAATGCGGTTTTTTATTCGTCTTCTTCTTTCATTAGGATTTGATGGTAACCCTTTTAGGTGTCAAGAAAACACGAGAAGCCCGTGAGTGAGTTAACCTTGAGGTCTATCTAGGGCAGCGGGTAGCAATCCTTTGGGCGTGCTTTGTTCAAGTCTTTAAAATCGATATACATCCTCCAAGACTTGTCGGGTTTTTAAACCATTATCGGATTGGCCACCCATGATTGATACTTGACCTCTCGAAGGGTTCCGGCTAGAAAAAGCTTTTCCATCTTTTGGCATTCTGCAAGGCTTCTTTTAGGGGCTTGACTCCGTTTCTTTTGTATAATGGGCTTAACATCAGGTGGGATCCATAACTCATGTTTCAACAGTGCTACGAGGGATGCCGGTCATATCTTCAGGGCATCAAGCAAATACATAGTGCAAGAGCAGCTTTTCAAGGTATGAGAGGGTTTCATTGTAAAGGTTAGTGTTTACCCTTATCCCCTGTTGACGATATTTTGGGTTTATGTTCAACCCTTGTTCATCTTCTTCGTCCTTTCTTGAGCTTTCCCCTTCAACCACAAAAGCTTCTTGGGTAGGTTGAAGGGTTGCGATCCCTTTTTCAGTGGGAAACTTCACAGTGCCTTGACCAACTAAAACTGTCATTCCGAACACACCTTGCCCTGGCCTTCCTATGATGATATCATAGTTGGAAGGGATATTGATCACCGCAAAAGTGAGTTGTTCGGTTCGTCACTTTGTTCTCTCGTTGAACAAACATAATGGGTTATTTGGCCTAAAGGCTTGATAGGTATGTCTGCGATACCTTCAGACTGTTGAAGCTTTGAACGCTCATCGTCGCTGAGAGGGTTAAAGCATTTCAAGCTTTTCATCAGCTGAGAGGGTTAAAGCATTTCTTAAGCATGATTTTGGAGGATTAAGACTGTTGAAGCTTTGAACGCTCATCGTCGCTGAGAGGGTTAAAGCGTTTCAAGCTTTTCATCAGCTGAGAGGGTTAAAGCTTTGTTTTCAAGGTCAACCATGTTCACTTCCTACTTTTATTCTTCAACCATTTTGTCCTTGACCCCTTTAACCAAGTGAGCCAGTTCGGACTTGACGGCTTTTTCGATCCTCTTTTTGGGTTGGAAGCAATTATTGGTATGGTGACCTTTCTATTCGTGAAACTCACAATATTGGCTTGATTTTTCCAATCTTTTGTTTTTTGGCAAAGGTTGAGGAGGGCGGAAGCTTTGTTTTACCTCTTCGGTTGCCAAGATCTCTTATGTAGCCTTGGTTAAGGCTGTAAAGTTTATGGTTTTTTTCTTGGCTTGGAGGGTTCCGGCCTTCAGGCCTTCTGGAATCCGAACCTTTGAACTGTTTGTCATAAGAGCCATACTGGAAGCTCCAGTTAAGAGACTTTTATTTTTTCTTTGATGTCTTCAGCTTATTCTCCTCGAATGTGGGCTTCAGCCCTTTCGAGTGTTTCTTCAAGGGTTTTGGGCAGGCATTTATTGAAGTCTCTTGTGAGATATTTGGAATTTATAGCATTCATGAACCCTGCAACCCTAACCTTTTCATCGGCGTAAGTTAAACCTTCCTTCTTGTAACTTTCGATGATGTCTCTGAGACATTCATCATCATGTTGTTTGATCTGGAAGATTATCATGGCGTCCTTGACATACCTATGTTTTTATAGGGAACTTTTGCTAATATCGTTAAAGGTCTGAACGCTTCGTCCAGGAAGGTCATTGAACCATATGCGCGAAGACCCTTCAAGGGTTTGCCTGAACATGAGACAACATTCGGAGTTGGGTCATTTTTTTATTCTTGTAGTCCCGGCGAAGATTTGGAAGTAGTCTTCAGTACCGTGATGGCATCTTTATCTGGGTTTGAAACTCGTACTCAACAATTTATTAAAGCAAGATATTGGGCTTGTAAGGTTTTGAGGGGTATTTTATTACCCTTGAAGCTGGATTACCGTTTGAGGTACCCTGGTGAGTGGTTGGCACTTGGTTGATGAAGTTAAGGTTAAAGCCTTGAAGGCTTTCTGTGTCATCATCCAGCTTTCACGTGCTGGAAAGGAAATTGTGCCATCATCCGTGTCATCGGCTAGGGCATAAGGTTAAATCCTTAAAGGCTTTCTGAAGCCATTATCTGTGTTATAAGGTTAAAGCCTTAAAGGCTTACTGTATAAGGCATTCCCATGGATGTGCTCATGACCGCACCTTCGAGCCAAAGGCAGGGTGGCCATGGCTTGTTTTCACGAAGTAGCAATGGGAGGGGGAACACTTGAAGCTGGTGACTGCCATAATTGATCAAGAGCGGTTTTATGCCCTATAGGTGCACCGGTTGTAACGGGTTGGGAGGTAAATAAGGGAAAAACGGTTGGACTTGGCCTCCCCAAAAGCTAAAGGGCTTGAGTGGTTGGTCTGTCATACTAGGACCAGCTTCAAGGTAAGATGTGGCTGAACGTGAGCTGCTAAAAGGAAGAGATGGACGACCAGGTGATAATGAGGTAAACTTCTCATAATTTAGTCTTATTCTCACCCTTTTTTCCCTTTCTAAGCTCACATGCTAGTTGAGAAGAAATCTCAGTTGTAAGAAATTTCTAGCTAGTCACTCGGGTGTTAGATCTATGCGTTCCGGTGTATGTATTACATCGATTTGAGTATGTGTAACCCCTGACCGAGATGGGGTTGGTGTTTGAAAAGAAGTGAACTCCGGGAACATATCCCAGTGGAGTACTTCCGGGAGTAGAAAGAGATGTAGATAGGACCGGTGAGATCCGACCCGAATTTGGTGTTAAATCGGTGTTGTTAGGCACCTGATTTACCTGACCGAGAGACTCGCTTTCAGACATGATGTAAAGAGAAAATGGAGCTACACAACTGGTCTTTAAGATAAAGTAAGCGGCGTAGCCCCACGGTGGGCGCCAACTTGTTGATACAACAAATAATAGACCAAGGCCTGTAGCGATATCTCTGGGGTAAAAGGGTTCAGGGGTTCGATTAACCTAACGCAGGTCGTGGGGTCCCCCCACGTTTGCAAGACGTGGAGAGAGATTCACTAGTATTGTTTTTATCTTCCTTAGATCTTGAGCTGATTAGAAATCAGCCCAGAAAGCAATCGTTGGTGAAGATGAATTATTTAGTGTGAAGAAGAGAAGCAAGCATGAAGCTAGCTCTCAAGAGGGAGAAGGAGAATCAGAGAGTTAGGGTGACATCTGCTGATCCTGGAGTGAATGGCATGGTGGAATGGCCTGCATTTTATAGGGGAAGGTGTTTCTCAAAGGAGAAACCCGTGACTAGTGAATCTGTGCTTGCAGTGAGGGGTTTGCCCATTTTGGGGGTTGAAGGGTTTGGACCTGCGGACAAAAGGGTGTGCTCTCCCACATGTTCTGGTTGCGGCAGGGCAGAAGGTTTCACACGTTAAGTGTTGATGTGACCGGACACTGTGCTTGTCCTTTTTACTGTTCATGACCGTTGGACCATTTCCGAACCTTTTAACCTTTTAACCTTTTAAGCTGTTGTGTCTCTAATCAGTTTATTAAGGTTTGAGCTACCCCCGTCATCAGACACTATAAAACCAAGTATTGTTTCTTTGATGTTATTGTTTGTATTATAAACGTTACATTATCATTCTTTGATGTTATGAGTATGTATTCTTCATAAATGGCGTTTCATATTCTTTGTTTCGCTCATAATAGTTGCTGTAATCTGTTTTATTGATTAAGTACTGCATTAACTTAATTGAAGTTATTGGTAGCATTCTCTGTGACAATTTGTGCATGCATCTTCTTGATGTTGTCTTCTACATTACGATTGATAAATCAACTATTTAATTTTTGGTTGTTGTTGATTTGCTTAACTGTTGTGAGAGATGATGATTTTCGTTTTGTGCTTTATTTTTATAAAACCCTAAGTGTGTGATTATACAAATAGTCCTGTTAATATTTGGTACTTTTGTTTTTTAAGTGTTGATTTAGTTTAACTGGACGTAGTGATGTTTTTTTATGATGTTATTTGTCTGTAAGTTTTCTTGGATGTTGTTCGTTGATGTGCGTGTAGCGTTATATAATTTTAGTTATATTTTAAGCCCCTTTTTAACACTTAGTCAAGTTTTAAATTTATAAAACACGATATTTTACTAACACTAAACACACATATGGGCAAGTGCACCCATCGTGAGCGTAGTATAGCGTTGGTAAGATACCGAGGTCGTCCAAGGACACAATAGCTTTTAGTACCGGTTTATCCTCAACGTCTAATCAAATCAAAATTTAGGAAAAAGGTTTTAAACATGAAAAATAAAAACTAAAAATGCTGAAAATAAAAATAAAATAAAAACAAATAGACAAGATGAATCACTTGGATCCGACTCGCCTTTAGTGTAAACTTTGATTATTTCCGCACTTTTTCACTTTTTAAGAGATTATCTTAGTTATAGTAGTAGGCCCTCTCTTTTGAAGGTAACGTTACCCTCAACCCAGTAGTTTGAGTCAGTAAGGATACAATCCTAAAGGGTTGGATTATTGGAAGATAATTAATTCAGTTATTAATGCGTAATGTGGTAGACCCTTCTTTTGAAGGTGACGTTACCCTCAGCTAAGTGGTTTGAGTCAGCAGGGATACAATCCCAAGTAGCCGGGTTAATGTATTAATAGTAGTTTACATATGAGGGGATCAAGCCATTCGCACCCCCGCCATCCAATACCAGTGGGTATTGAAGGAGGTCCTAGTAAGCTTGACCCAGGTTCTTGCAGGATCTATACACTGAACAAGGCAAGAACCTTACCAAACCATTCCCTTAACCCCCGACCAGGTAGCCAACATATCTCCATATAGACCGTGGAGATATGAATGGTGTAAATCTTTTATTTTATATAGACAGTAAAATAACGCCAAGACACCACGGACAAATGATAAGGAAGTTTCACCTTCAACATAAGAAACTAGTTATTAAAGTCATTAATACAAAACCAAATAAAAAGTGCGAAAAGATTAAAAATAAAAAGTATTACACTAAATGTTTATCTTCACCAAGCGATGTAAGAGACTTAGGCAAACATGGCCTTTGATTGTCAAGAACTCTTACTATCAATCTTGGATCTCGAGACTACTACACACACTCTATGATGGATGATGGATGATGGATGATGGTGATGGATGTGGGTTGTAATGGTGGTGGAGTGTGGGTGAAGTGTGAGAGAGGTGGTTTGCCAAGGGATGCCTTTGAAGTGAACCAAGCACCTCTATTTATAGCCTGCACAGATGCCCGGACACGGCCCCGTGCCCGCTGGGCACGGCCTCGTGTCCATCCACTTTCTCTTTCTTCATTAATTGCAGTTTGTCTGCATTAGTTGACCACGCCCCCGTGTCCGCTGGGCACGGCCCCGTGTGCAAAAGCGTATCTGTACTATTAAAATTTGCTTGAATTCTGCAAATCTTAGCGTTGACCACGACCGTGTGGAGCTAGGCACGCCCCCGTGTTGGGAAATAGAAGCTTCTACGCTTTTGTCTTTTCTGCAGACACTTGGGCACGCCCCCGTGTCCGCTGGGCACGGGGCGTGTTCAGCCTTCTGAAATCTTGTTTTTACTTGGGAAGATGATGTCGAGGGGTCGGGCATGCCACGTTTATCCCTTTTCTTGTATTTATGTTAGATTTAGCTATATTTTTGCTTCTTTTGTTCATTTGAGCTCGTTTAATCCTGAAAATACAAAAAGAAGACAAAAGCACACTTTTTCCAACATTAGTACTAAAATAGGGTTAGTTTTATGCCTCATTTGATGTAATTTATATGTTGCATTTTACACACATCAAATACCCCCACACTTGAATTTTTGCTTGTCCTCAAGCAAAACTCTTTATAATGTGGCTTACACACCCAAATGGAATGGGTAGAAGAGAAGTTTTGGGCTTGTCTTTGAGTATCGGGATTCCAAGATCTTTATTAGGTTTTATTTTTATGTTATTTACAATCCTATTCGTTATGATTTATTTAGAACATTTCATAAGATAAATTACTTATTTGGGCATAACATGCCTCTTTAAAATTCCATTTATATACAAGTTCACATACCTCACGGGAGATCACTCAACTCTCGGCCGAAGATGTATTTTTGTGAAACACTCGAGACCGGCATGGAACTTACTTCTACCATATGCTTGCCAAGCAATCAATCCTCCTCCTTTTTAACTATAAACCTTTGTAAATATCAAGAGGACTTTGGGGAAGGGTTAGGCTTGGGTTAAAGGTAGGTGGTTTTGGGTTAGTGGTTAGTAGAAACGGGCGAAAGGCGTAAAAAGTGTCGGTTTTTGTAAAACTTTTTGTTTTTGTGACTTTTTATTCGCACGAAGCATTTTTCAAACAAAGTTTCTTTCTGAGGAACTTGTTTGTTTATTGCTAAACTTCGTCATTTTTTTATAAGGAATGTCACATGAAACCCGAGATTTTTACTAAAATAAAGGGTTTTGATGGGTAAAGGGTGTTTGTTTTGTGGGTTTAGAAATGAAAAGGTTTTGGCTCAAAGGGGTTAACTAGGGGGATTTTGGGTAGGTGGTAAAAAAAAAAAATAATGGTGTTGAAAAGAAAAAAGGGTTAGTCCTAATGCCTCCATCATTTACTTACTTGGGTTTAAGTTGATAAGGACTGGGAATGTATCGTCATGGCAAGTTCTAGAGTCGTAAGAAACCAAACGGCAAATCACACAAGAAACGAAAGATGAGCATTTAGTCTAAAGATGTGTATTTGTATGCTCAATTAAAGGCTCAAAACTCACTTTTTGTGGGAATGGGTTTTTTAATGTGATCAAGTATATATAATCAAATTTTAACTAGATTTGTCATGTCGTTTCATAATTTTCTTATGTTGATTTTTTTATCACGATGCTATCGGTTGTAAATTCGTAAAAATATAGCCTTTTTAGAACTTGTTATTCCCAATTTATACCAAGACAAGTAAAAAAATGAAAAGTTTTTGAAAAAAATTGGGGTGTTTAGCGGTTCTAATAGAGTTTTGTATAAGGTTTGTAATTAGGACTTGCAAAATTCAAGGTTTAAGCATCCCCCCCCCCCCCACACTTAAATTACACATTGTCCTCAATGTGTCCCAAAAATAAGCTTTTAGGTTGATTGAATGTGTAAAAGGTGTGTTCAAAACAAAAATTTATGTTACTAGGCATCTGGACACGGCCCCGTGTCCATTGGGCACGGCCCCGTGGTCAGATTGCCAGTAACGAGAACTTATAGAAGGTGGACACGGGGGCGTGTCTGGTGAACACGACCCCGTGTTGGACAAAAGTCTGCATAAATTAGACAAACAGCAGGTCTGGGCAGTGGACACGGGGGCGTGTCGGCTGGGCACGACCCCGTGTGGACAATCTGCAAACATTTAAAACAGGTTTCTACTTTCGGTTATGTTGTTCCGGCCTTAGTAGCACTAATGTTTAGTGCTTTAAACCTCGTAGGTACCTGTGTTACTAATAAATACCACACCAAACAATAACAAAATCCTAATTTACCAATTTTTCATCATCCACATCACAAGTTAAAAAGAAAAGAAATGCAGGAAATTAAAAAGTGTTAAGGGAAGTAAATTGTTCAACAAGTGGCACGCAGGCCACGCAATTGTTCATGAGATAAAAGGGTTAACCTGTTAGACCTCCAACTGTGTGATGCTACCTCCAACTCCTCCCGCTCAATCCATGTCCTCGTCTTCATCATCATCCCCTCTGTGGCCCGCCATATACTCCCGGATGTTTCCAATATCATCATGCATGTCGGAGATATTTCTTTCTATCACTCTGACCCGGGCTTATGTGTTCCTGGCCATGTTGTAGGTGTTCCTGGTGCACATAAGGTTTTCCTGCAATAAATCATGTAAGCTATGAAAGTTAGGAAAACCACCTCCTTGAGAGGAGGATTGACCCGGATCACCATGGGGCTGGGAGTGGTACTGGGGAGGAGGATGGATGTGTGGAGCGTGTAGGACCAGAGCTTCTTGAGGGTTCCATGCATGCCCTTGAACCGTTTGAAATCTGATCGTGTCCACTTTTCCTGACCATGGTCCCTTTTCAAAGGACCTCGACATCCTCACAAAGTGTTTGAAAAGGCGGTAAATCCACCCTCCGAACAGGATAGGAGTCGGGGGAGTAGCAAGTTGGTTCAAGTGCATGTTACGGAGTAGCAGGTATGGAACATCGAGGTTGGTATGGGTGTGAATGCAATGGAGGACTAGAAGATCACGCAATCCTACAACACCACCACTGTCGTGTCTCTAGCAGATAGAGTAGCTAAGGACCCTGCGGATGTAGTGGTAGAGAGGGTCCCTCAAAATTGTGCTCTTAGTTCGGCTCGGGTTATAGTGGCCCTCCCCGATCTGAGCCCAAGCATCTTGGCGTTGATTTTCTGGAATCTCGCGGAGACCGCCGGTGTTTTCTTCATCCCCAGCATCCTCTTCTGAGTACAACCCGACAATTGCCCCAAACTGTGCAATTGAGATCGAGTACGTGGTCCCTCCACAACGGAACTCTACCCCATCAATGACAAACGGATCCACTCTTGACTTAAGGACAAATGTCCTGTAAAATTCCATGTTGTATTCATGCACGGAGTGAAGCCGAGTGCAAAGAGCAACTCGTAGTGGGCCAGTGACAATGTTGTTGAAGCGGTCTATTTGGTTTACTGCTTCAAGAGTGTCCATGCACACTTGTCGGGGATTTTCCTCGGGCCTAGTTCTTAGCACATCATACCGCGCCTGAGCAGCCAACTCACTTGCGTTGAATCTGGTAAATTTCTTGGCCATCTGAAAGAAAACACCAAATCATTAGCATGAAAAGGTGAAATTTTCGAAGAAAACTGAAAATAGTCAGCTGAACACGGCCCCGTGTTCAGCGGACACGCCCAATGTGTGTCTAAAATTAGCTGGACACGGCCCCGTGCTCGCTGAGCACGACCCCGTGTCCAGGTGTCTATTTCCCAAAATTCTCAATTTTCGACCCGGTCCTGAAAACTTGAAAATTTTTGGTCCAGTAGGGGCGATTTTCCCTAAAAATGAAACCCTAAGTGCCGTTTTTCCTAAAACAAACCATTTACCCCTTCAATTTCATCTTTTTCGGTTCAAAAACAAGGGTTTGGGGTTTTTATGAGAAATCGGGCAAATCTACAAACAATACAAGTTGATTTACTTCCTATAACATGCATTTATACTAATACTAACAGATCTAAGCAAAAATTTGAGGTTTGATCCGGTTCAAGTTGAAGAACCCTAGATTTTTCCCCAAATCTTGATGTTAAACTACATGCAAGTACTTAAACTAACTAATTATAAGGATAGAATCATACCTTAACTGTAACACCCCGTGTTTTCACGAGTGAAAGTCAAGGTCAAAGTTAACGACCGAATTCGCGCGCCTTGACTCATAGAAATGTCTTTATTTTAATTATATTATGTGGAGTAAGTGTCGTACATTGCAATAATCGAATCATGTTAACCGTATATCAATCGACTCGCGACTGCGAATCGCAGGAAGTAACAATGCGATAAAGTTAAACGACTAATAATCAAGCTATACTAATCGAATCGACATCAAATCGTAACTCAAGCTATGTATTTTACTTGTCATTCATACGTGTGTGTGTGCCTTACGTGTTACCTGTGCATGTTTATTTTATGTTATGTTGTGATAATCAAGCGAACTCAATCGAACTCGAAGTCTAACTCGAAGGTAATCGAACCCGAACCCGAATTCCGAACCGAACCATGTCATATACGAAGTAGTTGGGACTAAAAGTAATTTGAATAGGAAACCCTATCGAACCATTCGCAATCTAAACCGAAACGTCGAAGAATCGTCGCACCGAACGCACCATTCCAGCGTCATCCGGACGGATTGTCCATCCGGACGGACAGTCAATCCGCACGGATTGACCATCCGCACGGATTACCAATCCGGGTAACGTGCAATCCGCACGGATTACCCTTTCCCCTTTTGGCATCCTAGAAATACACGGGTCACTCTCCAAACTTTCCACTTTTGGCAAGTGACGTCCGAACCACACACATTCTTCACCTTTTCTCAGATTTCTCTCAATCCAGGTAAGATCTTGCACTAATTCTTGTACATTCTTGATCACTACACAATTCTACACCCTTCTATCTTTCAAATCTCAACTTTTAACCGTGAAATCATCAAGATTTGAGGTGTTCTCGGGTGACGTCATCATGAAGTTCTCATGAACTTCAAGTGTGACCTCATTCCACCAAGAATAACTCAGATCTGAACGATTTCCATAAGATTTCACAGCAATATCACCTAGATCTAAACTTTTCAAAGGATAAAAGAGTTGAAAGAAATAAACTCAAGTTTTCTCCTTCTTTTACCCTTAAAATCAGTACGAATCTGATAGGTTCTAGTCTTCTACTCGATAATAGTGATGCACTAGTCCTAGATCTGGATTCTACCCGCGAGACGCATGACTTCGGGTTAAACCGGAATGACCGCTCTAAACCGCCGACAGGCCGAGTTAGGGTGATTCCTAGCCGGATTGGTCGTTCGGGTAAGAACGCGATTCCAATCGTTTGCCACGAAGTCAGAACGTCTCGATAGAACGACAAGGGCGACCAAGGTAGCCAGACGGAACAACCAGGACGAGGAAGTTGTCCGCACGGACAAGTTGTCCGCACGGACAGACGATCCGGACGGGTTGCCACCCGGACGAACTACACTTGGGACCCACTTTCAAAGCAAGGTTTGAGTATCGACGAATGAACAATCCGGACGGACGACCTCTGAATGGATTACTCTTCGGATCATGAGATACTAAGACCTTGAATAAGTTCAAACAATGTGCATCCGCACGGACAGACTATCCGGACGGATTGTCTGTCCGCACGAAACAACTACCCGGACGGATTACCATTATCCGCACGGATTACCATCCGGACGGATTCCACAAATTTTATCAAGTGACTCGGCCCCTGAGATGTGTCCGCACGGATCACAATCCGAACGGATTGTTGTCCGCGCGACCGGCTTGAAAGGTAGAGATACTTAAATGTTTTCTAAATACTACAACGAAAACTTCAAAGCACAAGCCATCATACACAAACACATCCTTAGGAAGAAACAATCCACTCGAATAGTAATCCACACGGACTACTTGTCCGCACGAATAAACAATCTGCACGAGTAACAAATCCGGACGGATTACCATCCGCACGGATTACCATCCGCACGGATAGTTACTCGCACGGATGGTTTATCCGGGTGGATCACCACTCGCACGGATAATTTATCCGGATGGATTACCATTCGCACGGATAGTTGATCCGCACGATCAGCTATCCTACCCGCTCTCACTTCGTACTGTTCTTACACGCCACTTATCGTTACGTTATCAAATCTATTCAGGCTAACCGTACTCGCTGAAAAGCGCTCCCTTCAATCCATAATCGCTATGAGTATACTCGAACCCTTTTTGCTTTTAGCACTTTTGGGTGTTACATACGTTACGAATATTCAAACTACAACTATCACACTACTCAAGCTATTTTAACGCTAAACCATCAATGCATGTTATACGTGGCTTATGAATGCTTGTTTGTTATGTTTACACATGGAATGCTGTCTACCTGCCTTAGCAACGATAGTACTATAGTTTGGACTCAGCACCCGTTCACACGGGGGTTGTTAAGGATCTTTTACTTGCATGGATTACGGTGGTAATCATGTATTGCGAACTGCCTCGGGCAGTCAATCCGCAGTCATTGGTATCGATGGATCTATGTCGATAACTAACGTGCTTCATTTCACTATGTGTACGTGCTGGTTATGCGTAAACGAATTCGAACTCTATATGCTATTATCAAACTTGTATGCTCACCTTTACATTTTATGTATTGACTTTATTTTAACGTATGTGACAGGTGCTTAGGTTGCTTTTATGCTCTTTGTGCTGTGATGAACTTGAGGCTAGGGAAGGAGTCTTAGAAACCAACGAATAAATTTGTTATGTTTAAATCTGAGTTGTCGGAACAGAATATTCGTCTTGATGCTTTGCCTGTAATAACTATTTAACTGTTTGAGATACGGTATGGGACGTATTATTTTAATTGAATGGTAATGATAGTTGTTATGGAAACTTCTGGACAATCTGTTTCGCTCAGTGCCGCGCCCCGATGATTCCGCCATCGGTTGGGGTGTGACAGATTGGTATCAGAGCCATAACTATAGGGAATTAGGCAAGACTCGACCTAGTCCAGGTCGAAGTCTTAGAGACCTAGTCTATAGTCAGGAACCAACAGACCGACTCGAGTACATCCCTACTAGATAGTGTACGAACTCATTCCTCACTATTTTCATTTACCTACTCTATCACTGCACTCGAATTTTCAAGTTATGAACGCGTAATGAGGCCGAGAATAGGTGTGAAAACCGCAAACTCTCGACTAAAGTTGCCTATTCAGCTTGCATTTTAGCTACAAACGAGGAGAATCATACCAAATTAGGAGTGAAATCCATATTTTGATGAGTAACCTCCTCAATTTTATTAAGAACAAGGACAAAGTTGTAAGATAGGGGTGAAACCCTAACCTTGACGACTTGTCCTGCTTTTATACAAAACTCCCATCAAAGTTTCGATGGACTCCAACGATCTAAAGACACAATATAACCAAAGGGAATTGCGCCAACACCTAAGAATCGAGGCAAAAGCATAGTCCTGAAGGTAATTGTGCGCACAGGATCCTTGTGAATAGTCGAACCACTTTGGTTAGTCAAAGTCTAAATAGCCGCAGACAATCTATTCTCGATTTTATGTGTTTCAAGTTTTCGTCGCTTTTATGTGAATTACGTGTTTTATGCTTATTTGTTAACGTTTTGAGGTATTACCAGTTTCAATCAAATGTTTTTGGCCTTGGCTACCCACACAACACATCATTAACGAAGCGCTCGCACTCCACTACGTTCGAACACTCGCAAACTCTGAATACTAGGTTTCTGTTTTCTGAATGCCTCTAGTGACTAAGACGTATGTGATTCTTACTAATGTGCTTACGTGTTAGGAATGTTGTGATTATGTGCCCTATGTGCTTGTGTGATTTAGTGTAATTCTGTGATTTTATGACTATATGCGTTTACATGGTACGTGTTACTGAGATTTAGTAGTAGTAGACGTGTGAGGTGAGATTCGAATACATGTGTTGAGTTCCGTGGCGATGTCTATTGCAGACAATGTCGTCTGGATCTCGTCATGCACTCTCTCATCAAGAAAAGAGAGACAGGCGTCTTGCCTCTATTATCGCGAAAAGTGTGGCAAAAGCCGTGAGCGATGTCTACGAGAACGCCAGCAAATCATCCGAGGAATCGAGGACTGAAGGTCCTAAAGCTGTCACGAGACCTTTCAGTTTCAAGCAATTCAAGTCGTGTGGGCCAAAAGAATTCACAGGCGAAGGCGGTCCTACTTCACTATTCCACTGGTTTGACTCTATCGAGGTTACTCTACGACAAAGTGGTTGCCCTGATGACCTTCGAACTCTGAACGCTACCGGCGTCTTCCAGTCCCATGCTCTAGACTGGTGGACGGCCGAGAGGAACAAGCGAGGGAATGATGCAGCCTACGGGTTGTCATGGGATGAGCTCAAGGAAGTCATGCTAGAGGAATTCTGCCCTCCTCACGAACGTCAAAAGCTTGAAGATGAATTTTGGCACATACATCAGAAGGATGGAGACAATGCTGGTCTTACGGCTCGCTTCAAACAACTCAGCATTATCTGTCCCGACCAGGTCAAGACTCCTGATATGACCATCAAGAAGTACATCCGAGCTTTGCCCGACTGCGTTGTTGATTTCGTGCAAGCGGCTAAGACTACCACTATCGAGGAAACCTATCTGCTAGCCGCTGAAATCAATGACAAAAGGGTTAAGGCTGGGGTATGGGATAAGACCTCCAAGCATCTGCATCAAGCTACCACTACCGCATCAACTGCTGAACCTACCTCATCAAGCAACAAGCGAAAGAACAAGAGAAAGAACAGCTCCACCAACAAGAACTGTGCGATTACTGCTGCACCGATTCAAGCTGTACCTGCCCAACAGCGTTAAGTAGCGGCGCCTGTGGCCAATGCACCGCCTGCGAAGCGTGCATATACTGGGCCGCACCCGCTTTGCCCTACTTGCACCTATCATCACCCGACAGCTATTCAATGCCGCTTTTGTGCTCACTGCAACGTATACGGCCACTTTACTGCCAACTGTCGTATTCGCCAAGCTCCTGCCAATCAAGCTCTACTCACTGCCCCCACAGGGTCAACAAGCTCCTCTGGCACCCGCAGTCAAAGCCAGAGCCTGTTTCTCATGTGGCGACCCGAACCATTTCGCCAACGTGTGCCCAAACAGGGTTGTGAAACAAGAACCTCAGCAGCAACAGCCACAGCAGCAACAACAACAGCAGCAACAACAACAGGCCGCACGTGCCAGAACTTTCAATCTCAACGTGCGTCAAGCTCAGGCCGACAACAACGTGGTCAATGGTACGTTCCTTGTGAATGGTATTTATGCTTCATTTTTGTTTGATACTGGAGCCGATAATTGCTTTGTGTCGCTCGAATTTGAGAAACTCCTTAGTCGTAAACGTTCCCAACTCTCCTCTGCATTTGATGTTGAAGTCGCTACCGGAAGAACCGTCGCTGTCAATTCCGTTATCCGTGATTGTACTCTCGAGCTCAACAATCACATCTTCCTAATCGATCTCATTCCGATGCAACTCGGAAGCTTCGACGTCATAGTAGGCATGGACTTTCTTCGAGAAAACCATGCCGAAGTTGTGTGCTTCGATAAGATGATTCATTTTTCGCTCGCAAACGGTGATTCATTGCGCGTTTATGGTGATACTACTTCGAAGGGTCTCAAACTTATGTCATGCCTCCAAGCTAGCAAGTATCTCCGCAAGGAATACAGGGCTTTCTTGGCTAACGTTGTAGTAGCGGAGAAGGAAAAGAAAGAGAAGAAGGAAGTGAAAGACGTACCTGTGGTTCGAGAATTTCCTAACGTTTTTCCAGAGGATCTTCCCGGACTACCGCCAAGTCGTGATATCGACTTTCGTATTGACCTCATTCCAGGAGCAAATCCTATTGCCAAAGCTCCTTATCGACTCGCGCCTTCCGAAATGCGCAAACTCTCAACCCAACTCCAGGAATTTCTTGAAAAAGGCTTCATTCGCCCAAGCACCTCTCCTTGGGGCGCACCAGTCATTTTCGTCAAAAAAAAGGATGGGTCGTTCCGAATGTGCATCGACTACCGGGAATTGAATAAGTTGACTATCAAGAACCGCTATCCTCTGCCTCGAATCGACAATTTGTTTGATCAGCTACAAGGCGCTACGTGTTTTTCAAATATCGATCTACGTTCCGGATATCATCAGCTGCGTATACAAGAGGAGGATATACCTAAAACCGCGTTTCGTACTCGATACGGCCATTACGAATTCGTTGTCATGCCTTTCGGCCTAACCAACGCACCAGCAGTTTTCATGGATCTGATGAATCGCGTGTGTAAACCATCCCTCGACTGTTTCGTCATCGTGTTCATCGACGATGTCTTGATCTATTCCAAGTCGAGAGCTGAACATGCGCAACATCTACGTTTGGTTCTCGAGTTGCTCCAGGGGAACCAACTTTACGCCAAATTCTCCAAGTGCGAATTTTGGTTAGGGGAGGTTCAGTTTCTGGGTCACATTGTAAATAGTCAGGGTATTCACGTCGATCCTGCGAAGATCGAAGCTGTTAAGAGCTGGGTTACGCCTAAGAACCCGTCTGAAGTCCGCTCCTTTCTCGGGCTAGCGGGCTATTATCGACGATTTATCGAAGGATTCTCAAAGATTGCTGTACCACTTACCTCTCTTACGCACAAGGACCAGCCTTTTGTCTGGGGAACCAAACAAGAGTCTGCCTTTCGAACCCTTAAACACATGCTTTGCAATGCTCCTGTCCTCACATTGCCCGACGGAAACAATGATTTCATTGTCTACTGTGATGCTTCCAACCTTGGTCTTGGTTGTGTCCTCATGCAGCGGGACAAGGTCATAGCTTACGCATCTCGTAAGCTCAAAATCCACGAGAAGAACTATACAACCCATGATCTCGAGCTAGGCGCGGTTGTTTTTGCATTAAAGATTTGGCGACACTACCTGTATGGTACAAAGTGTACGATCTTCACCGATCATAGGAGCCTACAACATATCTTTAATCAGAAGGAACTTAATATGCGTCAACGCCGATGGGTAGAACTTCTCAACGATTACGACTGTGAGATTCGTTATCACCCAGGCAAGGCAAATGTTGTTGCCGACGCACTTAGCAGACGGAGCTATCTGCTTAGCACTCGTAATGTTCAAGCCCAGCACAACCTCGAAACTCTCATCCGCGACGCCCAGCATGCATGTTTCAACGAACGCACTCTGAAGAAAGAACGAATCTACCACGATGGAGCCCAGCTTGTGAGCAAATCGAACGGGATATTCCACTTTTTAGACCGAATTTGGATTCCCAAGCGAACCGATTTACGGCAGATTATCATGGACGAAGCCCACAAATCTCGGTACTCTATTCATCCCGGTGCCGACAAAATGTACCAGGATCTTCGCTATAGGTACTGGTGGCCGGGCATGAAACGGGATATCGCTCTCTACGTCGGAAAATGCCTAACTTGTGCTAGAATCAAGGCTGAACATCAAAGACCCTCCGGCTTGCTCGAACAACCACCAATTCCTATGTGGAAGTGGGAGAGTATAGCTATGGATTTCGTAACCAAACTTCCAACCACGTCATCAGGTCACGACAGCATTTGGGTTGTTATTGACCGTTTGACTAAATCCGCTCACTTTTTGCCAATACGAGAAGACTACAAGGTGGAACGATTAGCCCGAATCTACACCGACGAGATCATTTGTAGACATGGGACGCCTCGTGATATCATCTCTGACCGTGATGCTCGGTTTACGTCGCGATTATGGGAAACGTTTCAAACGGCACTCGGTACAACGCTTAATCTAAGTACTGCGTTCCACCCACAAACCGACGGTCAGACTGAAAGAACGATTCGTACTCTTGAAGACATGCTCCGTTCGTGTGTTCTAGACTTCGGTGGTAATTGGGATAAACACCTGCCGTTAGTCGAATTCTCGTATAACAACAGCTACCAGGCTAGCATCCAGGTGGCACCTTTTGAGGCGTTATATGGAAGAAGATGTCGGTCACCTATTGTGTGGCACGAGATCGGTCACTCGCAACTAACCGGTCCGGAGCTACTACAAGAAACGACAGACAAAATTTTCCAAATTCGAGACAATCTAGTGAAAGCTCGGGATCGACAGAAAGTATACGCCGATAAAAAGCGCAAGCCCCGTGAATTTGGCGTTGGTGACTACGTACTCCTAAAGGTATCACCTTGGAAGGGTGTAGTCCGATTCGGCAAGAGAGGGAAACTCGCGCCTCGATATGTTGGACCTTTTAAGATTCTGGAAAGGATCGGAAAAGTCGCCTACAGACTCGAATTACCGGAGGAACTTAGCAATGTCCACCCGACTTTCCACGTGTCAAACCTCCGAAAGTGCATCGCCGACCACGATTTACATGTCTCTCTAGATGATCTACAAGTGAACGAAACATTACACTTCGTGGAGAAGCCTGTCGAAATCATGGATCGCCAAACCAAGCAGCTCAGGCGCTCACGCATTCCTATTGTGAAGGTCCGATGGGAAGGCAAACGCGGCGCGGAGTTCACTTGGGAACTCGAAAGCGACATGAAGGCAAAGTACCCGCAGTTGTTTAATTAGGGAAGCGTTAAGAGAGAAAATGGCCTTATGATTCTAGTGTTTGTATGATTTCAGATTAATCAATATGATCATCGATTTTTGCTATATTCTAGTGTGTTTGATCAGTACAATCGAGAACCTGCTCAGATACCACTTGTAGGTCCGGTTTTGACTCCGTTACGACTGTGTCTGGTCACGTTCGTGTACGGATTCCGCACGTCTCAGAGTCAACAATTATCCGTGTGAGTAAACTAGTCAACAAGGCCAACACGGATATGTTATCCGCACGGATTGCCATCCGTACGGTGAACATCAACAGCAACATTCAACATTTTTAACAAACTCAGATTTCTCGCAAACAGCTCTGAATTAAGATATGAAACTTTGTAGGCTTGTAGATCAATGAATTTCGCACAACATATCCAAATTTTATCCGATTTTAACAAGAAAAAGTCGATTAATTTGACGATTTTCAGTGGTCCGAACGAAAAGTACTCACACGTGATCCACGGCTTCGTTACGGCTTTCAGCTTAATTTCGGGACGAAATTCCCTAAACAAGGGGAGGCTGTAACACCCCGTGTTTTCACGAGTGAAAGTCAAAGTCAAGGTCAAAGTCAACGACCGAATTCGCGCGCCTTGACTCGTAGAAATGTCTTTATTTTAATTATATTATGTGGAGTAAGTGTCGTACATAGCAATAATCGAATCATGTTAACCGTATATCAATCGACTCGCGACTGCGAATCGCAGGAAGTAACAATGCGATAAAGTTAAACGAATAATAATCAAGCTATACTAATCGAATCGACATCAAATCATAACTCAAGCTATGTATTTTACTTGTCATTCATACGTGTGTGTGTGCCTTACGTGTTACCTGTGCATGTTTATTTTATGTTATGTTGTGATAATCAAGCGAACTCAATCGAACTCGAAGTCTAACTCGAAGGTAATCGAACCCGAACCCGAATTCCGAACCGAACCATGTCATATATGAAGTAGTTGGGACTAAAAGTAATTTGAATAGGAAACCCTATCGAACCGTTCGCAATCTAAACCGAAACGTCGAAGAATCGTCGCACCGAACGCACCATTCCAGCGTCATCCGGACGGATTGTCCATCCGGACGGATAACCAATCCGGGTAACGTGCAATCCGCACGGATTACCCTTTTCCCCTTTTGGCATCCTATAAATACACGGGTCACTCTCCAAACTTTCCACTTTTGGCAAGTGACGTCCGAACCACATGCATTCTTCACCTTTTCTCAGATTTCTCTCAATCCAGGTAAGATCTTGCACTAATTCTTGTACATTCTTGATCACTACACAATTCTACACCCTTCTATCTTTCAAATCTCAACTTTTAACCGTGAAATCATCAAGATTTGAGGTGTTCTCGGGTGACGTCATCATGAAGTTCTCATGAACTTCAAGTGTGACCTCATTCCACCAAGAATAACTCAGATCTGAACGATTTCCATAAGATTTCACAACAATATCACCTAGATCTAAACTTTTCAAAGGATAAAAGAGTTGAAAGAAATAAACTCAAGTTTTCTCCTTCTTTTACCCTTAAAATCAGTACGAATCTGATAGGTTCTAGTCTTCTACTCGATAATAGTGATGCACTAGTCCTAGATCTGGATTCTACCCGCGAGACGCATGACTTCGGGTTAAACCGGAATGACCGCTCTAAACCGCCGACAGGCCGAGTTAGGGTGATTCCTAGCCGGATTGGTCGTTCGGGTAAGAACGCGATTCCAATCGTTTGCCACGAAGTCAGAACGTCTCGATAGAACGACAAGGGCGACCAAGGTAGCCAGACGGAACAACCAGGACGAGGAAGTTGTCCGCACGGACAAGTTGTCCGCACGGACAAGTTGTCCGCACGGACAGACGATCCGGACGGGTTGCCACCCGGACGAACTACACTTGGGACCCACTTTCAAAGCAAGGTTTGAGTATCGACGAATGAACAATCCGGACGGACGACCTCTGAATGGATTACTCTTCGGATCATGAGATACTAAGACCTTGAATAAGTTCAAACAATGTGCATCCGCACGGAAAAGTTGTCCGCACGGACAGACTATCCGGACGGATTGTATGTCCGCACGAAACAACTACCCGGACGGATTACCATTATCCGCACGGATTACCATCCGGACGGATTCCACAAATTTTATCAAGTGACTCAGCCCCAGAGACGTGTCCGCACGGATCACAATCCGAACGGATTGTTGTCCGCGCGACCGACTTGAAAGGTAGAGATACTTAAATGTTTTCTAAATACTACAATGAAAACTTCAAAGCACAAGCCATCATACACAAACACATCCTTAGGAAGAAACAATCCACTCGAATAGTAATCCACATGGACTACTTGTCCGCACGAATAAACAATCCGCACGAGTAACAAATCCGGACGGATTACCATCCGCACGGATAGTTACTCGCACGGATGGTTTATCCGGGTGGATCACCACTCGCACGGATAATTTATCCGGATGGATTACCATTCGCACAGATAGTTGATCCGCACGATCAGCTATCCTACCCACTCTCACTTCGTACTGTTCTTACACTCCACTTATCGTTACGTTATCAAATCTATTCAGGCTAACCGTACTCGCTGAAAAGCGCTCCCTTCAATCCATACGCTGTGAGTATACTCGAACCCTTTTTGCTTTTAGCACTTTTGGGTGTTACATACGTTACGAATATTCAAACTACAACTTTCACACTACTCAAGCTATTTTAACGCTAAACCATCAATGCATGTTATACGTGGCTTATGAATGCTTGTTTGTTATGTTTACACATGGAATGCTGTCTACCTGCCTTAGCAACGATAGTACTATAGTTTGGACTCAGCACCCGTTCACACGGGGGTTGTTAAGGATCTTTTACTTGCATGGATTACGGTGGTAATCATGTATTGCGAACTGCCTCGGGCAGTCAATCCGCAGTCATTGGTATCGATGGATCTATGTCGATAACTAACGTGCTTCATTTCACTATGTGTACGTGTTGGTTATGCGTAAACGAATTCGAACTCTATATGCTATTATCAAACTTGTATGCTCACCTTTACATTTTATGTATTGACTTTATTTTAACGTATGTGACAGGTGCTTAGGTTGCTTTTATGCTCTTTGTGCTGTGATGAACTTGAGGCTAGGGAAGGAGTCTTAGAAACCAACGAATAAATTTGTTATGTTTAAATCTGAGTTGTCGGAACAGAATATTCGTCTTGATGCTTTGCCTGTAATAACTATTTAACTGTTTAAGATACGGTATGGGACGTATTATTTTAATTGAATGGTAATGATAGTTGTTATGGAAACTTCTGGACAATCTGTTTCGCTCAGTGCCGCGCCCCGATGATTCCGCCATCGGTTGGGGTGTGACATTAACGTTGTTAGAATTCTGGGGAACGTAAAAATCTGGAGAAATTTTCACCGGAACCAGAGAGCTTTTGGGGAAACGGGGCGTGTGGAATGAAGAAAGTGAAGGAAAAAGGGGTTTTATCTCCGACAGTTGCGCGAACACGGCCCCGTGGGCGGCCAAAATATTTTTTTAGTGCTCGTGTGAGTGCTCTATTTCCCAAAACTTGGTTTTTAGAAATCTTACCGATTTAGGTGTTCTCCCGATGTTTGTAACTTACAGGGTATGATGTTGATGCTTGAACCTTCGTTTCATTCTTCGACCCTTTGAAGCAAGATTTCTTCCTCTTCGTCCTCAATAAATCCTTGATAAAGCTTCAACCGTTGGCCATTGACTTTGAATGGAATTCCATTCCGAGATTTAATTTCGACTGCACCGTGTGGGAAAATATGGGTGATGGAAAAAGGTCCTGACCACCTAGATTTTAATTTACCGGGAAATAATCGAAGTCGTGAATTAAACAATAGAACTTGATCTCCTACCCGAAATTCATTAGGTTTAATGTGTTTATCATGCAAATTTTTCTTTCTTTCTTTATAAATTTCGGAGTTAGAGTATGCATAATTCCTTAATTCGTCTAATTCATTTAATTGGCAAAATCGATTTTTACCGGCAATTTCTAAGTCTAAGTTTACGTTTTTAATTGCCCAGTAGGCCTTGTGTGCTATTTCTACTGGCAAATGACAACTTTTTCCATAGACAAGCTTATATGGGGTTGTACCTATTGTTGTTTTGTATGCTGTTCGAAAAGCCCATAAAGTATCGTCTGATTTATCGGCCCATTCTTTTTTATTTAGCCCTACGGTTTTCTCAAGTATTCTTTTAAAACCACTATTAGTCACTTCGGCTTGTCCGTTTGTTTGAGGGTGATATGCTGTTAAGACCCGGTGATAGACCCCATATCTCGTTAAAAAATTCAAGTTGATGATTACAAAAATGGGTACCTCTATCACTTATTAATGCTTTTGGTGTTCCAAAACGAGAGAATAATATTTTCAGAAATCTTACCACGACTCTCCCATCGTTTGTTGGAAGTGCCTCGGCCTCGGCCCATTTAGACAATTAATCTACCACCACAAGTATATATCTATTTCCTTTTGACGATGGGAAAGGTCCCATAAAGTCGAGTCCCCACACATCAAAACTTTCACAAACAAGAATGCCATTTTGTGGCATTTCATTTTTGGAAGAAATATTACCTGATCTTTGGCAAGCGTCACGTGTCTTGACAAGACTTTGGGCGTTTTTGTAAATGGTTGGCCAGTAAAATCCTGAATCAAATACCTTTCGTGCGGTACTAGCGGCACCATGATGTCCTCCGTATGGACCTTCATGACAATGGCGGAGAATTCTTCTTGCTTCACTACCATGTACACATCGACGGAGGAGTTGATCGGCACACATTTTGAAAAGATAAGGATCTTCCCAAAAATAATGCTTTACATCGGCAAATAATTTTTTTTCTTTGATGATGTGGCCATCCTTTTGCGACTATATTGCTAGCTAGGTAGTTAGCATAGTCGGTGTACCATGGTTCTTCTCGGTATTCCACCATTTCCAGGGACTCCGTTGGGAACTTTTCATTGATCAGCTCGTCCCTAGTTGCCTCCAAAGCTGGGTCTTCTAAGCGAGAAAGATGATCTGTTGCGGTATTTTATGCTCCTCTTTTGTCTTTTATTTCAATGTCAATTTCTTGGAGGAGTAGAATCCACCGAATCAAACGTGGTTTAGCATCCTATTTCTTAAAGAGATATCGAATGGCTGCATGATCTGTATAAACTATCGTTTTAGAAAGAACAAGATAAGAATGAAATTTATCAAAAGCAAATACCACGGCTAGTAATTCCTTTTCTGTTGTTGTGTAATTTTCTTGTGCATCGTTAAGTGTTTTACTAGTGTAATAAATTGGGTGAAAATGCTTATCTTTTCTTTGTCCTAAGACGGCTCCAACAACAAAGTCACTTGCATCACAGATGATTTCGAAAGGTAATCTCCAATCAGGCGCTATCATGATAGGTGCATTGACTAGCATTTCTTTTAGTGTTAGAAATGCTTGATTGCAATCCTTGCCAAAGATGAAAGGGGCACCTTTTTCAAGTAATTTTGTTAGAGGTCTTGAGATTTTAAAAAAGTTCTTGATAAATCGTCTATAAAATCTGGCATGCCCTAGGAAACTTTTGATAGCTCTAACGGAGGATGGGGGTGGTAACCGAGAAATAGTGTCTACTTTTGCTCGATCAACCTCCATTCCTTCGCTTGAGATTTTGTGACCGAGTACTATTCCCTCCGTTACCATGAAATGGCATTTTTCCCAGTTAAGGGCGAGGTTAGTTTCCTCACATCGGAATAGCATTCGTTCAAGGTTATCGAGACATTGGTCGTATGAATCTCCAAAGATAGAAAAGTCGTCCATAAAGACTTCCATTGTCTTTTCTATCATGTCATGGAAGATGCCCACAATGCAACGTTGAAAGGTTGCGGGGGCATTACATAGACCAAAAGGCATGCGACGATAAGCAAAAGTTCCATAGGGACATGTGAATGTTGTCTTCTCTTGGTCTTCGGGTGCTATCAGTATTTGAAAGTAACCTGAAAAACCATCTAAGAAACAATAAAATTTGTGACCGGATAATCTTTCTAACATTTGATCAATAAAAGGCAAAGGAAAGCGATCTTTCCTTGTTGCCTCATTTAATCGACGATAATCTATACATACTCTCCATCCTGTGACGGTTCTTGTTGGTATTAATTCATTTTTTTCGTTAGTTATTACCGCCATACCTCCTTTCTTTGGAACTACTTGGATGGGACTTACCCAAGGACTATCGGAGATTGGGTAAATAAGTTTGACGTCAAGTAATTTGATAACTTCGTTTTTAACCACTTCTTGGACATTTGGATTTACTCTACGTTGTGGTTGTATTACCGATTTATAGTCATCATTCATTAAAATTTTGTGTGTGCACATGGAATGACTTATTCCTTTAATATCTACTAGCTTCTAAGCGATCACGTTTTTGTGTTTTTTGAAAAGTGTAATCAGTTTTTCTTTTTCTAAACTAGTTAATTCTGACGAAATAATTACAGGTGATTTACCATCTTTGTCTAGAAAAGCATATTCCAAACCTTTTGGAAGTTCTTTGAGCTCAAGAGGTGGGTCTTTAGGAGACTCCTTATTTGGTTGCTCATTTTTATTAAGAACCACAAAAGTTTGCTCTATGGCGACCTCTTCTCCAACAAAGTGGTCAATTTCTTCTTTTGTATCGGGTGGTTCATCTTCATCTTCAATTAGGGGGTCATTATTGCCGAATGGATATTTCATTGCATGCTCGAGATCGACACACTTTTTAAATGCCCCTAATTGAATAGATAGATTGTTACTTCCGATTTTTCAAAGCTTCGTGGGTTTTTACAAAATGTCGTCCCAACACTAGAGGAGCGTCATCAAGGATGACAAAGTCGGTTGGGATCACCATTTGATTTGATTGGACCAAGACATCCTCAACTACCCCTATTGATTTTATTATTTTCCGATTAGATAGAAAAATGGGTATTTGAAGTGGAGAAAGATCACCAATACTTAATTTTTTGAAAATGTAGTTAGGCATTATATTAACACAAAGATCTTTATCAATTGTAATATTACTAATAAAGGAATTTTGAAAAAAACATGGAACCGGTGTAATGTTAATTTCAAATGGATCTTCTTTTATTAGCGAAGTTTGATCATTTGTTAACTTAATGCTTACCGTTTCGTCAATTTTAGTGTTAGTGTTTAACTCTTTTAAAAACTTAGCATGAGTGGGTACTAAACAATGATTTTCGAAAGAAGGTGACAAGAGATTAATTTCTTTAAAATTAGACTCTTTTTGAATTTTAACGTTGTCGGACTCACCTTTTTCGTTGTTTAACTCATGTGTCGGCTTTTCACTTACTTGTTCTTTCATTTTTACACCTTCAACTATCTCTTCTTTATTACAAGTTAATTCTTCCCTCGAGCGGGACTCCTCTTCCCTTGTGCGGACTTCTTTTATATAGCGCTCGATAGTTTTAAGGTGTTCTATTATCTTTTCGGCTACGGGTGAGATAGTTGGTGGTTCGTCAAATTGAGTTGAATAAGTATCCTCAAAGCTTGAAGTCAGAAGTTCGATCCTTGGTTCCTCATAATACTCATATGAGGTAGATGGTTCACACCATTGTCCCTCATTGTAAGTATATGATGAATAAGGGTCGTAACTTTGTTCTTCATAATACTCATATGAGGTGGGTTGTTCACGCCATGGTTCCTCATAATAAGCATATGAAGGTGAAGGCTCATATCTTGGTTCCTCAAAGTATGAGTATGAAGGCTCATACCTTGGCTCATCAAAATATGAGTATGAGGGAGAAGGTTCATACCTTGGTTCTTCATAGGGAGTGTATGAAGTTGATGGCTCATACCTGGGCTCCTCATAGTGGTTGTATGAAGGGGATGGTTCAAAGAGGTCACAGTATTGTACCGAGTGAGGGTTACCACAAATGGTACAATAGTATTCCCTATAATCATCCTCCTCATAGTGGTAGTTGTAATCTCCTGAGTATTGATCCATAAGAATCACTTAGCAGACCACAACAGAGTCTCAGGACCAGAAAACATAAATAAAAACGGAAACAGAGGCTGGACATGGCCCCATGTTCAGTGAGCACGGCCCGTGTTCAGGTTCTGTATCTGGGCATTTTAATAAAAGTGATTGGTTTTGTGCAGCACGGGGGCGTGTTCAGCGAACACGACCCCATGTTCAGACTCTGTTTCTGGGAGTTTTTTTTAAATGTGCAGCACGGCCCCGTGTTCAGTCTACTGTAAATGCAAAAACTAATTAAAATGCAAAAATATGTACGCGATTTAAAAAGGTTTTGAAAAACTGATTAGGCCGTCAATTTTAAGCTTTCTTAAAATCCTTGTGTCCCCGGCAATGGCGCCAAAAACTTTATGTGCGTGTAGCGTTATATAATTTTAGTTATATTTTAAGCCCTTTTTAACACTTAGTCAAGTTTTAAATTTATAAAACACGATATTTTACTAACACTAAACACACATATGGGTAAGTGCACCCATCATGAGCGTAGTATAGCGTTGGTAAGATACCGAGGTCGTCCAAGGACACAAGAACTTTTAGTACCGGTTTATCCTCAACGTCTAATCAAATCAAAATTTAGAAAAAAGGTTTTAAACATGAAAAATAAAAACTAAAAATGCTGAAAATAAAAATAAAATAAAAACAGATAGACAAGATGAATCACTTGGATCTGACTCGCCTTTAGTGTAAACTTTGATTATTTCCGCACTTTTACACTTTTTAAGAGATTATCTTAGTTATAGTAGTAGGCCCTTCTTTTGAAGGTAACGTTACCCTCAACCCAGTAGTTTGAGTCAGTAAGGATACAATCCTAAAGGGTTGGATTATTGGAAGATAATTAATTAAGTTATTAATGCGTAATGTGGTAGGCCCCTCTTTTGAAGGTGACGTTACCCTCGGCTAAGTGGTTTGAGTCAGCAGTGATACAATCCCAAGTAGCCGAGTTAATGTATTAATAGTAGTTTACATATGAGGGGATCAAGCCATTCGCACCCCCGCCATCCAATACCAGTGGGTATTGAAGGAGGTCCTAGTAAGCTTGAACCAGGTCCTTGCAGGATCTATACACTGAACAAGGCAAGAACCTTACTAAACCATCCCCTTAACCCCCGACCAGGTAGCCAACATATCTCCATATAGACCGTGGAGATATGAATGGTGTAAATCTTTTATTTTATATAGACAGTAAAATAACGCCAAGACACCACGGACAAATGATAAGGAAGTTTCACCTTCAACATAAGAAACTAGTTATTAAAGTCATTAATACAAAACCAAATAAAAAGTGTGAAAAGATTAAAAATAAAAAGTATTACACTAAATGTTTGTCTTCACCAAGCGATGTAAGAGACTTAGGCAAACATGGCCTTTGATTGTCAAGAACTCTTACTATCAATCTTGGATCTCGAGACTACTACACACACTCTATGATGGATGATGGTGATGGATGTGGGTTGTGATGGTGGTGGAGTGTGGGTGAAGTGTGAGAGAGGTGGTTTGCTAAGGGATGCCTTTGAAGTGAACCAAGCACCTCTATTTATAGCCTGCACAGAAGCCCGGACACGGCTTAGTGCCTGCTGGGCACGTCCCCGTGTCCATCCACTTTCTTTTTCTTCATTAATTGCATTTTGTCTGCATTAGTTGACCACGCCCCCGTGTGCAGAAGCGTATCTGTACTATCAAAATTTGCTTGGATTCTGCGAATCTTAGTGTTGACCACGGCCGTGTGGAGCTGGGCACACCCCTATGTTGGGGAATAGAAGCTTCTACGCTTTTGTCTTTTCTGCAGACACTTTGGCACGCCCCCGTGTCCGCTAGGCATGGGGCGTGTTCAGCCTTCTGAAATCTTGATTTTGCTTGGGAAGATGCTGTCAAGGGGTCGGGCATGCCACGTTTATCCCTTTTCTTGTATTTATGTTAGATTTAGCTATATTTTTGCTTCTTTTGTTCATTTGAGCTCATTTAATCATGAAAATACAAAAGGAAAACAAAAGCATACTTTTTCCAACATTAGTACTAAAAAAGGGTTAGTTTTATGCCTCATTTGATGTACTTTATATGTTTCATTTTACACACATCATTCGTCTTTATAACTTGTAAGTTTAAATCCTTTATTGCAGATATGAATCCATCCAACGAAACACCATCCTTTTTAAAATTTCTTAGTGAAGATGATTTTATATTTTTTGTATGTTTTTTACTTTCTTGCTACTATTAGGATTGTACATTAATTTTTAATGTAAGATGTTTGATAATTACTGTCTCATACTATACCACTTGATTTTGAGAATTCGTTGTGGGGGAAGGAGGTCCCCTATGGTCAAACTATAGAACTACTTGATGGTGACAAAACATGGTTAGTACGAGTAAGAAAGAGAGATGATCATTGTATATTTACGGATGGATGGACAAAGTTGGTTAGAGATTGTTGTTTAAAAACCAAAGATGTTGTATTGGTAAAAGCTATTGGAAGTTTGTCATTCATTGTCTCATGTTTTAAAGAAAATGTCTACGAGAATTCTTACATTTCAGCAAATATTAGACCTGAACTTGACATGACTGTAAGTAACTATATATTATTTTGCTACTTACTGTAAACTTTTTTTTGCTAGCTCAACAACTTGATAACATCTGTTTGCCCTTTTAACGTTTGTTTCCTTATCCTCTTAACGTTTGTTGACTAGCCTTTTTAACTTCTGTTGACTTTGCTAGCTCAACAACTTGCTAACATCTGTTTGCCCTTTTAACGTCTATTTCCTTATCATCTTAACGTCTGTTGACTAACCTTTTTAACTTCTGTTGACTAACTCTTTTAACATCGGTTGACTAACATCTGATAGTTAACATCTGTCCACGTTGCAACCTCTGTTGGGAATAATGGATGACAATTGTTAGGAAACCTTTGTTGGAAAGCAACATAGGTATGTAACCGTTGACAGACAACAGTGGTTAGGTTGTGTGTAAATATTGGAACCCCTGTTGACTAACCCTCCTTTTAACTTCTGTTGACTAACCCGTTGTAACTTCAGTTGATCATTAGTTCATATCAATTTTGTAAGTCTGCACTAATTATTTTTTTACTTATTCTATAGCTAATTGCTGACAAATTCTGGAAACAATTCTATGGTAAAAATTACGAGTATGGGATGGCAACTATCTATGTTGGTGAAAGGTTTTGGAATGTGATGATGAAAGGATGGACCGGTGGATGCGGTTTTATTAATGGATGGTTAAAAGTGATTGAAGAAGTTACGATAGCAGTTGAATCTTGGCTGGTTTTCACCATGATTGCATCTAAAACGTTTGAGCTTTATGTTTTCCATCCCGAAACTAGAACTGAAATTTCTTTCAAGAAAGTTGATGTTGTTGTTTTAGATGATTCGGTTTATGGATATGATGGGTTTGATTTATTGGCTGCGGTATAAAAATTCGACATTAATATATATCTATTTGATAACATGATGTTGATAAGTAACTTTTATTATATTATGCTAATAACTATTGAAATGCCATATTGTAGACTAAACACAAACAAGATCTGGATTCTTGTGAAGTTGCTTTAGATGATGCTGAGACTGGAGCCATGGTTGGTAATTCTATGCAGTTTACGAGTTTTGAAGATATTTTTAATGTATATATACACATGTAATATTTACTTATTATTATGATTTAAAATACGGTTTCTTATATATGATCATTCTTGTAAATATAGTCTATTGATGATGGTATATTCGATGCAAAGGTAGCGGCTCTGGTTGATAAGTCAGATGTTAAAAGTGTTGTAAGTTTAAATTTCCCACTTTTCTTATCTATTGTATATAAACATATACATATATATTTTATTGTACAATAAATATAAAATGGTTTTTAAAATTTTTTTGTAGCCTCAAGATCATTTTGTAAAAATAGTTGCTTATGTTAATGATCCTCAACTTCACTCTAAAGATTGTTCTATTGATGACACTCTTGCCTCTCCAAGTGTTGTATCTAATGTAAGCGTTTATTAGTTTTACACTGCCCATTTTATTATTGTCTCGATACGTTGATATTCTTCTGTTGAGTCTTAAACTTCAAAGCTAAGTTGACAAGATAGTTTGTATTGATAAAGAAAGTTACAAAATTTCAAGAATTCAGAGTTGTTATAGACTAAATTAATTTACTTAGGTTGAAAAGATGCACAATCTTCGTGGCAAGACTATTGTAGAGGATAAACAAGTTGTTGATAGACCGTGTAAAGTTCAAAAGGTTCATTTAGCATAATCTACTTCAGAGCCAGTTTTACACTTCACCACATAAGCTGAACACAGGCTTGTAAGTTTTTGCAGTTCTTACTTTGTTTCGTGATTTCAACAATATCAGTTATATATCAATATTTTATAAAATTCATTATTCAATTTTTTGTTTTTTAGCATCTGCCATCAGATGTATCATCTGCATTGGATCTGGATACCGATAATCTTAAGCATGTTAAGATCCAAAATCTAAAAGGTGAAGCCTAGGAACTATTTACAAGATCTCAAAAACCAATACTGGATTCAGCTACGGTATTGTTGGATGACTTTGTTATCTGAAGAACCAAAATATTGTTTTTGGTGATGAACTTTCGTTTGAATTTCACAAGTCTGCTCAGTTGTTGAAGCTAACAAAAATTGTGCATTTCGTGACAAAGATTAAGCCCTCTTCATGAGTGTTTTGTTGATTGGAGGTTTATAAACAATGTTTGATGTGATGGTTGTTCGTGGTTTTACATTTGGTTGCTCGGTGGTATTAATTTAGCTTCGTAGACATCTTTTATATGGTACTTATGTCTATAAATAGTTTATACATTGTCAATGGGCGGGTACTCCTTTTTTGGGATAAGAGAATGGAAATAGTCGTACGTAACTGATATATTAACCGATGATTTATGTTTATAGTTGTCTATTAGCTATATAGATAACACGTTTTGGTACATTATGTATATATCTATATATACTTTCTATTAAAATGTATTATGTATGGTTTTCTAAAAACCACCCATGCTTGCGCACAGTTTTACTACTTTTAATAATAATAATAATAAGAAGAAGAAGAAATACACGATATATTTTTCTTACACATAAAAAAATCTCTCAACCCTTCACAGCCGTTCCGTTCACCGACCACCGATCTCCACCCCTCCATCCACTCTGAAATCTAGGGCAACACCCAAACACATATCAATTGCAGGTAATAATTAATATTCATACCTTTTACTTATCTTACATCTTCTCTCTTTCAGTTTTACCCCTTCAAACCCCTGATCTTCTGATGTCGTTCTTTCTGGCCCGTGTAGTTGTTAGGTTTTTTGGTTGGGTTCTTATGTAGTTGTTAATTTGGTTTTAAGCACAATGTTTGATGTTGGTTTTTATCTTTTTTTTTTTTTTGTTCTTCAGGTTGCAGAAGTTGTGAATTATACTTATGAATGGCGTGGAGGGAGCTTGGGAGAAAGGTTAGTCTTTTGTTATCAGGTTATTGTTCTTCACCTAATTTGAAATAAATGAGTATTATGTGCTGCTGTAAATTATAATTATGATGTCTAGTTTAACGAGGATGAGTACCAGGTGTTTGATGAAATGACTCGTTTAAAGTTTCCCCATTGCCCATTGTACTTCTTAGATGATGTCTTAGTTGCATTTTATAGAGTGTTTGTTGATATCGAATTAAGGATTTACCTGCGAAATACATATATTTGTAGAGGGGTTTTGTTGATTTTCGATGAAGCTGATGGTGTCGTACCGAAGCTAACCATCTTTTTGTATCTTCTGCACTTCACATATCATCACACCCATTGTATTTTTATTGTTAGTTAAATGGAAACAAACCTAATTATAATTAATAGTCACTTCATGAGACATGTGTCAACTTTCTACTCTTGCCACCGTTGATAGCGGGATCACATATACGTAGCCAGCACAATTGATGGATTTGAATTTGGGGTATGGTCATCATTACATTGTTTTCGTAAAAAATTCTACATAAATCTTTCCCTCATCTATGGCAAATATGATTTCATATGCATGCATGTTGATTGTTGATTGTTGATATAAAGGAGTCTTACCACTTATGTAAACTCCGCTACTTAAGTGTACCGTTTGCTTTTGCTAACTTATGTTTTAGTAAACTGAATTAATTTAAGTGGTTATAACTAGTGGATTGATAAACGTGCTCCACATTTTCTGAACAGAGCATTTATGCTAGCGTTTCAAGGATTCTGACTTCAAAAGCCTTTAGAGACACTGCTTTGTCTTCAAAATTGCTTTCAGCTTCAGTTGGACGCGTTAGAGGTAATTGAAAGTTTAATATGAAGTACTGCAGTATTAATGTGCGGTATTTCTGTGAGATAAAAATCCCATCTTTTTGAATCTATGGATTTTCATTAATGCAGGGTATACCAGCAACTCAGCTTTACTTGGTGATGACACTTTAAGTTGCTTGAAAAACCGATTCTTAATAAGGTAAATGTCAGTTATATAGGATTAATGTTTCACTGAGTTAATGTTGTACTTAAATCTCAAATTTCTGTAGGCGTTTCCACGCGACCCCAGAACTACTTAAGGGCAGAGATGACGACGTAGTTGGTCTACAGAAACCGAAAAAAGGGAAGTTTAAAAAGAAACCTGCAAAAGGAACGCCACCGGTTGACGCTCCATACGTTCCACCTAAACTACAAACGAATGGCAAGTCAACTTCAGAGAAAACCATCGAAATATTTGACGGAATGACAACTGTAGAGCTTGCTAAACGATGCGGTCAATCAGTGGCCACTTTGCAAAATATTCTTGTAAACGTTGGGGAAAAAGTTGCGTCAGAATTCGACCCGTTGGGCATTGACATCGCTGAACTAATTGCAATGGTATGTGTATATATATATATTACTTGTCTATTTTCTTTTATGCGTTATTCTTTCTATTATTTTAGTTAGATGTGGAAAACTGAGTGGGTTGGGTAAGAGGTCGATACCAAGGTTTAAAAAAACGGAAACAAGTTTCGAGGCGTTTTCACTTCGCCCCACGAGGCGTAAGCCTCGAGGCGAACTGAGGCGTAAGCCCGAGGCGGAACTAAAAAATAAATATAAATAATATATATCTTATAAAAATAGTAATACCAACTAAATCCATCACCAAATTCATCAAAATAATAAAAAATACTCATAAAAAAGACAGAAATTGCTTGAAATTGACACAAAAATGCAAAAACATCAAAAACAAATCTCTAAACCCCCTGAGGCGCACCCTTTTTAGCGCCTCAGTCCCTCTGAGGCGCACAAACAGTAAAAACCCCCTGAGGCGCGCCTCAGAATCGTTTTTTGGCCGTTTCGCCTTGAGGCGCGCCTCGAGGCGCACGCCTCAACCGTTTTTTAAAACCATGGTCGATACATGTAATGTTGAGCAAAATCATAGTTATTAAAGGATTTAAAGCGATTGCCCAACGCACCTAGGCGCAAATAAGGTCCCGGGCGCCTCGCGCCTTTAATCTTCAGGTTAGTTCATGTATGCCAATAATGTTATCAAAGCGAGCGCCCAGGCGCGCCTAGGCGCAAATAAAGCCCCAGGCCCAACAAATCGCCCTGAGTGCGCCTCGTGTCTTTAATAACTATGAGTAAAATGTCATTTTCGTCCCTGAGGTTTGGCCACTTTTGCGACTTTCATCCAAAGGTTTGTTTTTCCGCATCAGGATCCAAAAGGTTTGAAATCTTGCCATTTTCATCCAACTCGTCAACTCCATTCATTTTTCTTTGTTAAACGAGGGCCGTTTTCGTCTTTTTAGAAATTTTTATTAAAATAAAAAACACTATACGAAATAAAGATCCACCTCTGTTGGCTTTCTTCCCATTCAAACCCTTTAATCATCACAAAAATGTCGAAAAAGACGAAAATGTCTCATTTAACTGAGAAAAATGGATGGAGTTAACGAGTTGAATGAAAATGGCAAAATGTTGAACCTTTTCGATCCAGATGCGGAAAAACAAACCTTTGGACGAAACTTGCAAAAGTGGCCAAACCTCAGGGACGAAACTGACATTCTACTCTTTTTGCTATGATGTATTCTGATTGGACCCGAATGAGATGAAACATGACCCAAGTTGGTCCATTTATAAGTAAATCCGTCCAAATTGGCGTGATTTCTTTTCACACAATTATTCATCTTAAACCATTATTTTAATCAATAAATTGCAGGAAGTTGGAGTAAATGTTAAGAGGCTCTACTCATATGAAGGTTCGACAGTTCTTCCCCGTGCACCCGTGGTAACCGTCATGGGTCATGTTGACCACGGAAAAACCTCTCTTTTAGATGCCCTCCGCCAGACGTCAGTTGCCGCCAAAGAAGCTGGCGGCATAACGCAACACCTCGGTGCATTCGTTGTAAGCATGTCATCAGGCGCGTCGATAACTTTTCTCGACACTCCGGGCCATGCGGCTTTTAGCGCCATGCGAGCGAGAGGCGCAGCAGTCACCGACATAGTGGTGCTAGTGGTAGCTGCTGACGACGGTGTGATGCCGCAAACTATCGAAGCTATGTCACATGCCAAGGCGGCAGATGTCCCGATAGTCGTCGCTATTAACAAATGCGATAAACCTGCATCCGACCCGGAACGAGTCAAAGTCCAACTCGCTGCTGAAGGGTTACCGCTTGAAGAAATGGGTGGTGATGTACAAGTGGTTGAAGTATCCGCGGTTACTAAAAAAGGGCTCGATAAGCTTGAAGAAGCGTTGCTTCTTCAAGCCGAGTTAATGGAGTTAAAAGCCCGAGTAGACGGAGCGGCCCAAGCTTACGTGGTTGAAGCAAGACTCGACCGTGGGCGGGGCCCGTTGGCTACGGCTTTGGTGAAAGCCGGGACTATGGTTTGCGGTCAACATGTTGTAGTTGGTTCCGAGTGGGGGAAGATACGCGCGATTCGGGATACAGCGGGTAAATTGACTAACAAGGCCGTACCGGCTATGCCGGTGGAGATTGAGGGGCTTAAAGGACTGCCAATGGCGGGTGATGATATTACGGTTGTGGATTCGGAAGAGAGAGCGCGGATGCTGAGTGCGGGAAGGAAGAAGAAACTGGAACAAGATAGGCTTAGGAAGTTGAATGAGGAAAATATTGCGGCTGCGGAAAAGAAAAAGAAGAAGGAACAAGATAGGCTTAGGAGGTTGAATGGAGAAGAGGTTTCGGATTCAGAAACGGAAGAGGAGGAGTTTACGCGGATTGAATTGCCGATTATTGTAAAAGCGGATGTTCAAGGGACGGTTCAAGCTGTCACTGATTCACTTAAAACATTGAATAGTCCCCAGGTATGTCGTATATTTTTTAAAATAATTTACTTTGCTTTGCTTTTGGACGTATAACATGCAATATTCAGATGTGTTTTAAATGTTTTGTAGTTTCATATAAAATGGGATGTAGAAGATAGTTTCGGGTGCTTGAAGTTATAATAATAAAGTAGTTAGGTTCGTGTGTGCTAAATTCTGAGTAATTAAGGATTAATATAAATGATATTTTTTAAATAAAAGAAACCTTTTGTGAAATCAGAAATGGGTGTGAAAGCATTGAAAATTAGGTTGAATGAATGGGTAGGTATGTAATTTTAGTTTATTCTTCTATAACTAATTTGCACTTGGTATGAAAATAGATATGCCTCTGTTTATCCGAACATTAGAAATTGATTATTGCAACTTCAGTTCACAATAATCAGCTCCAAAACACAAATCCAAGCACCATAGTTGTCAATAGCGGCTATAGCGCTCGCTATAGCATGCTACGTAGCGATGCGCCTATCTCGCGCTATAGGGTGTTTATTGTTTAGCGACGTTTTTGTAGTTCTTTTTATATAAAGATAAATAGTGATTCCCATTAGTTTTTTTTGTTTCACAATTGAAAAAAGAAGCGTATTTAGATGATTAGTGATGGCGTATTATAGCTATTTTTATTTATAATTTATACATGTAAAATATTTCTCAAGTTTTTTTTACTACTTTGTCGCTAAACATGAAATTGCAGACACTATTTTGTCGCTATTGTTACGTAGCATATAGGTAGCTTGTCGCTATTTAAAGCTGTTCGGTATTGACAACTATGCCGAACACCCACTTAAGAGAAGTTATTTACCATGTTTCATGTTTTGATATTTTGCATTTACACAATTATATCAAATTCATAATTTTTCCTTTAATCAGGTTTTTGTGAATGTTATCCATGTTGGAGTCGGAGCAATTTGTCAGTCTGATCTTGATATGGCACAAGCTACCGGTGCATGTATTGTTGGATTTAATGTACGGGCCCCACCAACATCTCTCACTTTGGCTGCTGCTCAAGCCAACATAAAGGTATGTATGTATCCATGATCGACTCATGCTGAATTATGCACGGTTTTAAAAGTGACCCCATATTGAATAATTAGATTCAAACAGTGACATCTAGGGGTGCAAACGAACCAAATGATCCGTTTGTTAAGAAAATATGTGTTCACAAAGTGTTCATGAATACTTACCGAACGAGATTTTCTGTTCATGTTCGTTCGTCAAGGAAATGAACGTGTTCATGTTCGTTTGTTAATTTTAGGTATAACAACCACAAACTAATGATCATGAGCACAAACGAACACAAACTAATGTTCATGAACACAAATGAAAACAGGTGAACACAAAGAAGCGTTCATGAACCGAATGTATAATACACTAATACTTATTTAATATTTTATTTGTAAAAATTTTGAAGTATTGAAATAAAATATAGAAACTGAAAACTCTAACGAACTATCCAACATAAACAAAAACGTTATTGAGCGTTCATGAACATAAATGAACGAACATGTCTGTTCATGTTCGTTCATTTAACTAAACGGATGAAATTTTTTATTGTGTTTGTTTATTTATTTATTATTTTAATGAACGAACACAAACGAACTTCCCACCGAACAATTCACAAAATATTTGCTGAACATTTGGTTCTTTTGCAGATCAAATTGCATAGAGTGATCTACCATCTTCTAGAGGATATCGGCAACTTCATAGTGGAAAAGGCTCCCGGAACATATGAAACAGAGGTGGCTGGTGAGGCACAAGTACTCAACATCTTCGAGCTCAAAGGAAGAAGCAAAGCCAGAGGAGCCGATGTCAAGATTGCCGGTTGCAGAGTCATGGATGGCCACGTCAGCAGGTCGTGCACCATGAGACTTTTACGAAGCGGTGAAGTTATGTTCGAAGGGTGTTGTGTTTCGTTAAAAAGAGAGACCCAAGATGTTGAAACGGTCCAAAAAGGAAACGAGTGTGGTCTTGTTCTTCGTGATTGTTTCGATTTCCAGATTGGAGATGTTATTCAGTGTTTGCATCAAGTTAACAAGAAACCTAAGTTTATTTCTTCGGAAAGTGGAGCGGTTCGTATCGAATGCTAGTAGGATAATTATTAATGATGTGAAGAAACTGGCGGGTTTGGGAATTGAAACCTGTGAGAATTTTGTGACTTATATAACTAATCATTTATGTATTTTGATCATAATTTTGGTTATTGTACACCCATAATTGGGACTTGAGAACAAATATTATACCATTACGTTTATTCATAATAAAATATGATAGAAAAAACGGTTCTGTTAAAAACATTGAGTGGCTCGATTTTTTGGTTCAATGTACACCTATATAATGTTTCTTACATAGACGTGTGATTCGCTGTTAAACATAAAGTTACGAATAGAATTGGCTAAGGTTTCTATCGTTTTTTTGGAATGATTACACTAAGAAATTGATAAAGATAACAAGAGAGAAGGTGTATTAAGTTGACCTATGAGTGATTCTTGGTGAAATTGATAAAAATTTACACTAATAAGAGATTGGTTAAGACCATATGGTGTAGTTTGGCTATAAATAGCCCCCCTCCAAATGGGGGTTTGATTGGCTTCCTCACATGTAAAATGGGGTCCATACGAGCCTCCCCTTTAACGCCCATCATTACACTCACAAAAGCCCCTTAGACGTCCAGTGGCGGTGTTCAGGGCGTTATTGGCTGATGTGGAGAAGGGGCGTCACACCACACCATCCAACCTTGATAAAGAACAAAGTTGTAATGATACCTTGCAATGTGTAGACTTACGGATGCGCACATCATGTTTCCCGATCAAATCATGATCCTTCACAAGGATTGACTGGAATTGGAATTGTGCATGAATTACTTCAAATTATTTATTATAATAAACTAGGGTGGAGATACAATAGGAAGTTAATTTGGCTAGGAAGGATAGGAAGTGATCTTGACCATCCATTAAGTTAATCAAGGGCTAATATTAAATCAGGGAGATTGAAAGTAAGAAAAGAGGCGCGTGACTTTTTTCAGGGGCATTCTAGTCAAGTAAGCCAATAGTTTCTCTCTCCTCCAATTCCCCCCCCCCCCCCCATTTTTTAAACGTTAATAACTCTTTCATACGACATTATTTTTTTATAAAAATTGCACCAAAAAAACGAGCGTTTTTTTATCTTTAAAACGAGTATACTATTGCTATATTTTCAAAAAAAAAATTCAAAACCCAGTTGCGTAAAACGCAATAGAAAAACCCCCAGTTACGTAAAACGCAATGAAAAAAAACCCTAAAAAATGACATTTTTCTAAAACGCAATGCACCAAAAACACAAAGAAATGACTTATTTGTAAAACGCAATGGCCAGAAAACACAAAGAAATGTTTTATTTCTAAAACGCAATAGCCTAAAAACTCAAAAGAAAATGTACTTTATAAAACGCAATGGACTAAAAACCCATAAAAATGTGTTTTACCTAACGTTTGTGTTTTACGGAAGCTCTTAAATGAATTGCGTTTTGCTGTTAAAGAGAGCTATAGGGAATTTTGAATATGCAGAATGTGATTACGATCTCTCCATATTTGCAGACTCACCAAACTTTCCAGATACAAGAATACTAGGTTATGTTTTTAAGGTGATTTGAGATTTGAACCATGGCAACTTTGTCACCCAATTGTTTCTTCATCCAATCACAGTTATATCTTCATTCTTGCTCGTTACTGAATAGCCAGAAAGGACTGAAAACACATAAAAAGTGTTTTACCTAAAACGCAATGCACAAAAAACACAAAGAAATGTCTTATTTGTAAAACGCAATGGCCAGAAATCACTTAAAAATGACTCATTCTAAAACGCAATGGACTGAAAACACTTCAAAAATGTGTTTTACCTAAAACGCAATGACTAAAAACACTTAAAAATATGTTTTTTCTAAAACGCAATAGCCAGAAAGGACTTAAAAATGACTCATTCTAAAACGCAATGGACTGAAAACACCTAAAAATGTGTTTTACCTAAAACGCAATGACTAAAAACACTTAAAAATATGTTTTTTCTAAAACGCAATAGCCAGAAAGGACTGAAACTGTCTGGGAACTGTCTGGGACTGTGAAAACACTCTTATTTCTAAAACGCAATGGACATATAAAACTGTCTGGGACTGTGAACTGTCTGAATTGTCTACGAATTATTGTCTTCGAAATGAGCCAATGTCTACGAACTGTCTGGGACTGAAAGGTCAGCTCAACCCCAGCCAGGGGCTCTGCCCCTTGGACCCCGCCAGGGGCTGCCGCCCCCGGACCCCCGCCATGATCGTAAAACGCAATAAGTAAATCAAAAACCCAGATCGTAAAAATGAAATTAAAGAATTTCTTACATGGATCGAAGTGGTTTCTTCAACAATTGATGATTTTTGAATGATTGAAACACTTATCAACGCTTGAATCGAACGAATCGAGTGATTATCTCCAAAATCACCGGAAAAAACGAGATTTTTTTTATGAAATTAAACTGGGTTTTCTTCAAAAAAAGCTGAAGAACACGTTGATCGGGTTCTGAATCATTGATTTGTGATGAAAATCGCACTATAATGTAGTGATTATTGAGATAGAAAGTGAAGAAATAGTCGAAGATGGTGGGTTTTGAAAATGATGGGTTTTTTAATTTACTGGGTTTTGAAAAAGGAAGAAGAAGGAGTTGGATTGACTAAAATAACATTTCTCTTTATTTTAAAATTTGCCACATGTCATAATCCTATGGCTTCCTATCCTTCCTAGTGAAAATTAACTTCCTATTTGATCTTTACCCTAATAAACTATTTATTTTTAACATCGTGCAATTAAACTTAAGAAATTACTTATAAATATTACGTAATTGGAAATAAAAACTATGATAATGTATGTTGAAATATCATATATACGTATAGATATTAGCCAATAAGAAGTAAAAAAAATTATTATATAACGTGTGTTGAAAATTATAAATACTATGGAAAATCTAGCCGTCTAAAAACTCGTAAAAGGCCTGTAAAATTATAAATTTTATTAGTTCTTATATTATAAAAGTTTATATATTTACTAATAAGTTCAATTTATAAAAGTTATCTTAATTGAGTCCATGCGTGGCGCACTCACATGCCCGAGCACAAGTCATTCTATCCCGCTTATTGATACGAGTCACTGTCTTCATTTTGCCTTGGATTCATCGAGGGAGTGCCCAAATTACCAATAAGTAGTACGACTAGATACACAACCACTTATGTGGTACATAACTTTTAAAAACCACAAATCGTTCTGTCCCGCTTAAACCGTTGATACATAGTACAAGTCGTTATGTCCCGCTTAAACCATTGATACCACTCCTAAGAATATAAATTACTAAAGTTTGTGACACATAAATAAATACTTGATACCATCAAATAATATTATTATCCTGATTATTATTATTATTATTATTATTATTATTATTATTATTATTATTATTATTATTATTATTATTATTATTATTATTATTATTATATATATATTTTGCCGTTATGAAAGAAAATCCCTGAGGAATCTAAAAACCTGGGCGGGCTTTATTGTAGGCGAATACTTCGGCATTCTTCAAATTTCTTCTTACATTCCCTCTCAATCATCTTTCATCCCAGACAGATAAACCCTACATTTCTTCAATTTTCATGTTTTTCAACCCAAGGTATTTTCTTTCATTCTTGAATTATAGGTATGTTCTTCATCCCACTTGTTTTTTTCTCATGTGATCGTCATCTTTTGCTTACAATTTGACTGCTTCAATCGACATTACGTTGATTTTTATTGAATTGGGAGGGTTAATTTGTGTTATTATATTGTAATTTTGCATGTTTTTCATGGCCGATGCATTCAAAAGCTTATAATTGGGTTTTCTGGATTTGTTTAATCCATAAAAAGAATGAAATTTAAATCCCATTTTAAAAAAAATCCATGTGCGGTTATTTTGTTAATGTACAGATGATGGGGTTAGAGACAAAGATTGCATAGATTTTCGTATGATTTTATGGGTTTTTTTTTTTTTTTTTTTTTTTTTTTTGAAATTTGAATAGGGTTATTTATGATATATTTACTTGAAGTTTAATCTTGACTTCATTGACTGAAAAAATGAAATTTTGAGAGCAAAGTTTGATTTCTTGTGAATACAAATTTTATAATATTTATAAATCTTAAGTGCAGTATAAAAAAAAACAATATGTGGAACTTAGATATCTAAGGCTACTATGCTATAATTACTTAAGTCAATGAATCTAAATGTTTGATGTACAGATTAGACATTATGTTCTTTATCGGCATATGGTTAAGTGGTAACAAGTATGTTTTTGTTACTTACATTTTTTGAAAATGTTGAAACGAATATGATTCGGTTTGGTTTGGTTCATGATGATGTTACAGGCTTAAAAGCAAGCGTTGGTAATTAGGGGTTAGTATAAAAGGTTTTAGGTTGATTGGCAACATTGGTGAGGCGAAAGTGACGTTGAAGGTGAAGTGAAAGATTAAATAGAAAGATGGACATACCAGCTCTATTGACTTCGGCTGGTATGAACATAGGCATTTCGGTGGGGATGTTCACGCTATATTCCATATTGAGAAAGCAACCACTCAATGTTAAAGTTTACTTTGGCCAGCGGATTGCTCAGGGGCGTACACGAAACGAGAATCTTTGTTTTGAAAGATTTGCTCCGTCCGCAAGTTGGATTTTAAAAGCTTGGCAAGCAACAGAAGAAGACATATTTGCTTCTGGGGGCATAGATGCCGTTGTGTTTCTTAGAATTGTTGTTTTTAGGTAGGTACACTTCACTTCTTTTTTTTTTATGCCGGCAGTGGTTGCATCGCCTATTATTATTGTTAGTTCTTTCTTATAATATTTTTGTAATTCAAAGTGCAGTATCCGTATTTTCGCGATTGCTACTATCCTTTGCACTTTTCTTGTGCTTCCATTGAATTATTTTGGGGAAGGTATGGAAGGGATCGAAGATCCTACAGCCATGGACTTATTGACTATTGGAAACGTCAGAGAAGGTTCAAGATGGTATGCATTCAACGCCTGCGAATTTCATTCTAATGCGTTAATCCATCTACACATCTTCTTATGTTTTTCTCAGGCTCTGGGCTCACTGCTTCACTCTGTATGTTATATCCGCTTGCGCCTGCACTCTTCTATACTTTGTAAGGATCTCGTCTTACATCATTAACATATTAGTTGTATATCATTATTCTTAAGTTCTAACATCCATCATCTACTATATCATTATGTATGTATAGGAGTATGAAAACGTAGCTAGGATGAGAACGGAGCAAGTACAAAGGTTTCCAACAAGACCAAGTAACTTCACAGTTGTCGTTCGTGGCATCCCATGGTCTTCAATAGAGTCCTACAGCGAGTCTGTCGGGAAATTCTTCAGCAATTATTACGCATCCAGTTACATTTCCCACCAAATAGTCTATCGGTTCGGTGCAGTTCAGCAACTTATGGTAAAAAAAATACTTCATCATAACAGTTAACAACGGTACATTGAGTTTTCTTCTAAAATAAATAAAAAAAGAGTTTGTTTCCGTAGGAGGATGCAGAGAAGATGTATAAAGTAATGACAACCGTCCCTGTAATGGCAACGATTCCCGATAAGCAATGCTGCGAACCGAATGCTGAAAGGTGTGGGCTTTGCGGAGCAGGAGCAGGCTCAAACTCGTTTAAAAAGGTCGATGGAGGAAGTACATTGGCAAATCGCAACGTGAATGATGAACTCAGAGAAAAGGTCCATTTTGTGCTCTGCTTATTATATCTATCATCCTTGTTATTTTGTATATATTCAATTGTTTCATATACAAAATAAAATTTGCATGCAGGAGTGTGAAGCTGCATTGGTGTTCTTCAGGAGTAGATTTGACGCTTTAGTGGTTTCACAAACGATCCAATCGGCAGATCCTATGTTATGGGTGACAGAACTGGCTCCAGAACCACTCGACGTATTCTGGCAAAACCTTTGTGTACCTTATAATTTGCTATGGATCCGTAAAATATCAGTATTCATTGCGTCCATCGTGTTCAGCGTATTGTTCCTACTACCTACTACATTTGTTCAAGGTCTGACGAAAATACAGTATCTCCAAAACGCATTTCCATTCCTAAGACGCGTATCAGACAGGAGTTACATCAACCTTATTACCGGATATCTACCTAGTTTGGTGCTAACAGTGTTTCTAACAATCGTCCCACCGCTAATGATGCTGTTTTCCACACTTGAGGGACGCGTGTCTCGGAGTACAAGGAAAAGAAGCGCATGTGTGAAAGTCCTGATATTTATGTTTTGGAACGTTTACTTCTCCAACATTCTTTCGGGTTCGTGGATTGAGCGAATGGGTAAGCTTACAGTTACTAGTCCTAAAGACTTGGCTACCCTGCTTGCTGAGTTGATACCGAGACAGGCTTCGTTCTTTATGACGTATGTAATGACGTCAGGTTGGTCGGGGCTGACGTTTGAACTGTTGCAGCCCGTGCCCCTTGTTGGTAATTGGTTGTTTAAATGTGTTTTGATGAAGGAAGATGATTTTGTTCGGCCCATGACCTTTTCGTTCCACACGGAGGTTACGAGGGTCCTTCTGTTTGGACTCCTTGGCTTCACGTTTTGCATCTTGGCACCGTTGATCTTGCCTTTCTTGCTCGTTTACTTTTGCTTCGCTTTTCTTGTCTACCGAAATCAGGTCAGTTTTTTCCAAGAACAGAATAAATCATTTATTTTTCGATCTTAAAAATTTTTAAATTACAAGTACATTTTAGAAATGCAATGTTTATTCTTCACTCCTGAAATTCAAAAAATTATGAACAAATTTCATTTTATCTATAGAACCGACACATGTATACGTACATGTTTAAAAATTAATAAAACATATGAACAAATGTGTTTAATTGTTTTTTATGTACATAGCATTCACATTTGTATGTAAACGATGTAGCTTTGTTCTTTTTGTTTTCGTAATAGTTTAATGTTCTGTAATGGACCTCACCCTCTACATGATGGTATGATAATATTTTGATCGATTGCAGATCATGAATGTTTATTATGTGAAATACCAAACAGACGGAAGTTACTGGACTCTTGCACACAATGCCACGATCTTTTCTTTGATACTAACACAAGTAGTTGCCGGAATACTTTTCGGAATGAAAAAGTCGAGCACTGCATCAACCTGCACCATCCCATTGATCATCTGCACCGCCCTTTTTAACGTATTCTGCAAGAACCGATTTCTACCACTTTTCAAAAACCGCGCTGCACAAGTAAGTAACTAAGTAACAAGTTTTTTTTTTTTATAATCTATTAACCTACACCAATACACATAACCTTTCTTTCTTCACGTTGCGTGTTTGTTGATACGTAGGAAGCTATTGAGATGGATCGCAACGATGAGAAATCTGGAAAACTACAAGAGCTTGTCGAGAAATTGCCTAAAGCTTATAACCAGTTTGAGTTATGTGGTGATGAGATGCAGCTGCCGTCAAAAGAAGACGACGATAAGCATTCTGACAAACCCAAGAAGAGCGGCAGCAGCAGCAGCAGCAGTAGCGATGGTCTCGAAGAGTTGGAGATTGTGCAACAGGAGAATTTTCCGGGGACCTAATTAACTCAATCGGAAGCTGAAGAAAAATAGTATCCATTAACTAGAAATCCCCAGGTATCTAAAAATTGATCGTGAATCCCGTGCGTTGTTTGTTGTTGTACAGAAGATTGTATATACCTCAAACTTGTATGTATTAATTATAATATCATCCTAGCATTCCATTTTGAGGTAGATATGTCACATGTTTTAGGATTTTTATTACTTAAAATGTTTTTCTTTTCTTCATTTGTACACAAAAATATGGTTTTTCAGTTATTCTTGCTCTCTATATGTATTTTCAGTTTCATTTGTTGGTTAGAAAATGCATCCAAAACAAACAAATGTTCATGCAGATGAGTGTAACCCGGCCATCTATAGCTGATTAACATAGCCGTTATCTATAGACGAAGTTTACTCTGTGCAAGAGCACGTTCTGTGTCTATCGCAAGCCGTTATCTTAGGGGCTGTTTGTTTAGCTCTTAATGAGGCTCTTAATGGTTCAGATCTCTTACTGGTTCAACACTTAATGGTTCAGACTGTTTGTTTCGCAAACAGATGTCTGAATGGTTTAGACATTTGCCTCTGAATGGTTAAGCATTATACTGAGTCTGAATGGTTAAAACCTCTAATCTGAATTGGTCAGAAATTTGCCTCTGAACGGTTAAGTATTATACTGGCTCTTATTGATTTTGACCTCTTACTGGTTCAGCACTTAATGATCCAGACATCTTACTTTTAATGATTCAGAAATCAACTGGTTTAGCACTTAACCATTCAGAAGTTGTCAAACAGCCCCTTAGTTCGTTAGATGGGCAATTTTATTTTTATTAAAAGTACGGTCCTTGTGTGATATTATTTTTGTTCCAAAATGTAGCGTGATTATTTTACAGCATTGTATAATTTCGCTTGCGAAAATGATTCCAAATGCTGCGTGATTAAGGTCGGTTTCTTACATAGATGGTTTTGACTACCACCTTCTTGAGCCTGGTTGCTTGAGGTAACCAATTATTTTTGTTGTATAAAAAACAAAAAATATTATGCGTTTGCCGGGAGTCGAACCCGGGTCTATTGCTTGGAAGGCAATTATCCTAACCGTTGGACTACAAACGCTTGGTTATGTTTTCTTGAGAAGAAATCGTTTATATATTATTTTCCAATATATATTCTCATTATTTATACTAAACTTCTACATGAACTCTAGTTTAAGAGATCATAAAAAAAAACTTAAATTTATAGTATTTTCTTATAAAAAAAAAGTAATCAACTAACTTTAATTAAAAAGATTGAAATAGATAATAACAAAAGTTAAATAACATGTTCTTAACTATCAAAGAACTTATAATATATATTTTTTAAATAGAAATTATCTTAATGACAAAATTAAAATAACATATTCTTAAATATCAATGAAATTAATTCTAGATTATTTTACTTTAGATATTTAATAAAATATATAACTTTTGAAAATTTGATAGCTAATATATGGAAGGCATTTTTCAGAACCAACAATAAGTTGTAAACTGTGAGAACTATTTTAACCTTATACTAATATAAATTTTAATATGATTAAGATTTGTTTCTAAAATAAATAGTAGTTTAAACTTTAATATTTATCTTTTGTCTAAATACATGTGTACATACTCTATATGCATATGTAGGGGTGTAAACAAGCCCAGAGGCTCGAGAGCTACTCATTATCGGCTCGGTTAAAAGCTCGAACAAGCCGAGCTTTAACGAGCCCGAGCTCGAGCCTAAAATAGAGCTCGTTTTGTTATCGAGCCCAAGCTCGAGCCTGGAATACAAAGCTCGTTTCGGCTCGCGAGCCTAAACGAGCCCAAACAAAATTTTATTTTTTATATATATTATAATAACGATGATGATAACATTGGCGAGCCGAACTCGAGATGAGCTTTGGCTCGTTTAAGCGATATTGAAACGAGCTCAAGCCGAGCTTTTAGCTCATTTGAGATTGTTCTCAAAAAAGCTTGAGCCGAGTCGAGAGCTACTCGTTATCGGCTCGGTTAAAAGCTCGAACGAGCCGAGCTTTAACGAGCCCGAGCCCAAGCTCGAGCCTAAAATAGAGCTCGTTTTGTTATCGAGCCCGAGCTCGAGCCTGAAATACAAAGCTCGTTTCGGCTCGCGAGCCTAAACGAGCCCAAACAAAATTTTATTTTTTATATTATAATGATGATGATGATGATGATGATAACATTGGCGAGCCGAACTCGAGCCGAGCTTTGGCTCGTTTAAACGATATTGAAACGAGCCCGAGCTTTTAGCTCATTTGAGATTGTTCTCAAAAAAGTTTGAGCCGAGTCGAGCCGAGCTCAAGTTTGGGTTTTATTTGCGAGCCGAGCTCGAGCTCAAATAAAAAAGCTCGAACCGAGCCGAGCTCGAGCTTCAGAAAAACATGATGAGCCGAGCTCGAGTCCAGCCAAACTCGGGCTCGACCTGGCTCGTTTACACCCCTATGCATGTGTACATTTTTATGTGTTTTTTAAAATGATCAATGAGAAGAGATAAAATAAAAGAAAGATTAGGGAGAGAGAAATAAAGCATTTTTTTTCGATATTACATCTTTCATTCAAACGCCATATACACGTAATCATCCGTTCAGGGTGTAAACAAGCCCAGAGGCTCAAGAGCTACTCGTTATCGGCTCGGCTCGTTTACACCCCTACTCACGATTCTCAACCCACATAATAAGTCAAATAATATTTGGCTCTCACTATTCTCACATCCCTATATCTTATTCTCACGCCCCTTTTCATTCAATCTCTCTCTATATATCTATCTATGTATAGATAGAGACGGAATGTGTGAATATTAACTTACGTAACATTTATGAGAAATAAAAGCACCACATGCAAATAGTCACAGTATACAGTTGGCAAATGTGGCATCAGTGCATCACCTTTCATCTTATGCATGCGTGGCAGCAGACCATTTCTGACAGAAAATGTGAAGAAAGCACTGTCATCCTCTACGAATATGATCGATTTGCTTGTAGCATCATATTCTTTACCTTCTTCAAATTTCAGTTTACCTATCAAAAACAACAAGAATCACATTTCACCTTCAAGAATCAACCCAAAACTTCAAGAATTTAAGTACAGTTTCTAATGCATGCATGCATTGTCCATCAAGGTTGCATTGTGCCATTGTTGCACTATTGACTATTATATATAACCTGTCAACACTATCATATTAGTAATTCATGTGGCTTGAAATTTTATGCATATATTCCCTGATTTTGACTGAAAACATGTCCAAGTAGACAGAAGTTGCGTTATCAGATCATACGGCTTGCTTTCCTAGAAGAAATATAAACAACATATATTGTACCTCACCTTGAATATATGCAACTAATTTACCATCCGAGTTCCGACCAGATCATTGTAGAATAATGAAAACCCAGTAAGGTATTATGTATTATTAGCCAACTACAACAACAACAACCGAACCCATAAATTAAATATCCAACTCCTAGCAATGCTATGTGGGGTATGGGGAGGGCGGGATGTAGGCAAACTTTTTCCCTATCCAATAAATCTCACTCTTAGCAAAGTTGTTTATATTATTAATCAACTTGACAACAAGGGTCCCTAGTTGGGCTCCTCGTCTGGGCTCCCTTTTCCCATGACCAATTGGCCCACCATAGTTATACACAAATTGGGCCCGCGCCTGACAAAAGGGCTTAAATGAAGGGCTGAGCAGAAGACCCGGAAGAAGGCATGACACTCCTGTCAGGCCACTGTTCTGGTAAAGGTTCCGGTGACAGGACTCCTCACAGGCATTTATTGTGCGTATGACAGAAGAGTCTCAAGCGGCAATGTTGCTTGGATTTGGATATCGATCATTTAATGAAAGGATCTTCTTAAATCCCACAAAGGGGACAAAAGTCTGGCTCATTTCCCGCCATTATCTTTGCACAAGGGTTTGTCCATCGGATCCTAGTACTGGGGGGTCCCGTCTGATAAGCCGATCTCTCCATATAAGCCAAGGAGGAGATCAACAACATGTATGCAACCAAAGGGTGGGGTTCTAGAGTGAACACTAGTGTATTTGTGAATTAAGTGAACAAATCCTGGCCATTGATTACATCATCAAATCGTAAAATACACTAGTGTATTTTCATCATCAAATCCTAATCAAATCCTGGCCATTGATTTACATTTGTGTACTGATAATCGAGGGCTAGGATTAATTCACATAGTTCACTATCAAGGGGGTTATTCACAAATGAACCTAACCATGTATAACCCTAAAAACTAACTACATTAAATACTATGAAAACATTCTCTGAAGAACATTGAATACTCTCATCACAATCCACATCATTTACTCTGGCCGATTCATCGTGTCAGAAGCTCCATTTATTATCCCGACAAGTTTTCTTATTCTCACACCGGAGCTTGGTTACGGATCCCCCGCCCCCCGGGCCCTCAGTGACGAGGCTAACGGTGTTCTTTTTTGTAGTGATTCAGATGGTAAAAGCTTGGACATAGACGAGTCTCCATAATCAACCCAACAACCTGATTTTTAGGGATTCGACACAACTAATGTCACACCCCAACCGATGGTGGAAACATCAGAGTGAGACGAACGAGATTGCTCGAAACTTCATAACACTTAATGTGACAAATATTTAATAAATAATTTCATTTCATTGCTAATATCATGTACATTGTTTGAAATAGAAATACAACAAGTTTGGAACGAACAAATTACAACAAGTATCGAATGACTAAACTAATAAACATGAATTTAAGTTTGGTGCGTTTCTAGGCATCCTACTAAGTTCCGTGCATCATCATCATCAAATCCTGCAAATACGTTTTAAAGTATAGTTCAATACAAAAGTATTGACAAGTATACAAGTTTTGAGTACAAGCATATGTATATAAAAGTTTGAACAATCCACATGACAAAATTGTTATCAAGAATTAACATATAAATGGCATGAGATTACACAAGTCAACCCTCTGATTACCACAAGTTTAAAATACTTAACATGACCACAAGACTACGGGCAGCGCGTTACTCCTATAGCGCTATACATGTTAAGGGGAGGCTCGTACGAAGTTAATGACAAGTAAATCACACAAAAGAATCATCCAGTGTATATGAACTCAAGCATAACGTATTAAGCATGTATGATGGATTGTTTGTTTGTGATTTAAGCATAAAGTATAAGTGATTGCGTGTGTTTAATAGTATAAACGTATTGCACCCAAAAGTGTAAAAAGTAAAAAGGGTCATGTATACTCACAAGTTTGCAAAAGCTTTCCGATTATCCATGAGTGACAAGTTGTTTGAGAATGGGGAATAGGAGGTAAGGTCATACGGCGTTTATGGAGTAGTTAGATTCGGGATTTAGAATTTCAGTACAAAAGTATGTTATGCATAAAAGTATATCTAGTCTAAGTACTTGTTTTGACACTAAGTTGTATGTGATTTCATGGGTCCTAGCTTGCCCATTAGAATCAACAACGAGAGACTTAGAATCCTAGATAAGTTAGCCTAAGTTCACGACGAATAATCATAAACCGATTATCATCATAAATTCAGCCATGTTTATATATTTATATGGTAATAATAATATAATCCTAAGCTAAGTCCATCAAGAGTATCATAGATTGTCATGTAAGTCAAGCATGGAGGATTAACCTCATTATATGATTCACCACTACACAAATCATCACAAGGATGATGTGATGCCTATGCCTCTACGACCATCAAACAAATACCAAATCAATGAAATATTGTGTTTCATACTTGGGATTTGTATAAATATGTGTATCATATGCACATAACAATTCATGTTCGATTTCGAGCTTTAAATCGCTTTCTGGAAGGTTATACGCGAACTGATGCGTAAATATAACCAGTTTAATGCAACAAACACTCCGGAATAGTGACATAGGCTTAACATACCTTAAATAACCTTTATATAACTTAGAAATAAGTTTTGAGAGGTTTGGTGTGGCGAAATCAAGTTTATTCGCTTATAGGGACCAATTTCGACAAACTGCGAAAGTATGCCAATTTGTACTGTAACAAACATTCTGGAACTTTATCATCAGTTAAATATGCCCTAAATATCCTTTACATAGCTTAGAAATAGGCTTTGAGGTGTTTGGTGCGCAAAAATAAACTTTCTTGATCAATAGGGACTAAAAGCGTCAAAAAGTGCATAAGTTTGCATTTTCGCGCATATCTAACGTTCTGAATATATCCGGACATCCAAAAATTTATGTAATCATTAAAATATTTTATTTCTGTGATTGGCTTCATAAAATTCCATTCGTCGCGTAATTTGGATCGTTTTTCGCGTCCGTTCGTGTTTCGTCGTAATTAACCGAACAACGCAACCGTACCACCAAACGAACCAACATCCGGGATATTTTTGAGCATATTTTAAGTTCCCTATACTTTAACTTCATTTTAGAGCCTTGAAATGGGGTTAACGAGGCTTAAACGTGTCAAAAATGCATCAAATGCAAGTTTTTCAAGTGCATGGGCTGTTTTTGACAATCTGACCAAACCCACCTCTGGCGGGCTGCGTAAGGCAAGGGTCTCCCCTTACGCGGGGCACGAGAGACCTCCAGTTCAGCAGAAAATGGTTTCCAACTTGATCCAGCTGTTCCATGGGTTTGCAAATGGTTTTATCAAGTCTAAGGGCTTGTTTTAGGTGCACATTGTATTCTAATACCTTGGGCCCAAGTGTAAGGTCATGATCGAAGCTCGGTTTACGAGGAACGATCCTAACGGTTGTGGATTTCCTATAAATACCCAACCCCATTTACTTCCAAGCTCACAAAATCTGATTGAATTACTCTAAGTTGGAGTTCAAGAACTTAATACCTGAGTAGTTTGATCAAGATTTCCTTGCTTGGACCTTTTGTAAGTATTCTTTTGTGCTTTTATGCGTTTTAAGCGTAAAAGTCAAATAGTGTTTGACTTTCTGCTTTGACCAGTCTTTGGTCAACACAAAGTTCGTTTGAACTTTGCAACGTGAGCGTAATCACGATGGTTATAGTCCCGTGTGATCTACTGATTACCACGTTGAATAGGTGTAGTGACGAGTCATAGTTTCGGTCAAAATGCGTATTCTTGCGTATTTTGCAACCAAACTATTCTTGTATATCAAAACCGTTTGTTTTGATATCAGACTTGTTTTCAAACCTTGTTAAACATGTTTTAACATGTTTAACTCATCACTTTTAGATTAGTGCTTGTCTAGGGTCGTGAGATAAGCGGTCTAAACAACCGCTTAGACTTTCGAACCCAACCCGTTTGGTCGATCATTAGGATCCGACCAAGCATATTTTGTGACCATATTTGTATAGGGAATAACCTTCCAAGGTTATACCTTATGGTCACTTAGTTTAATTAGTTGTATGATAGGTTGTCTACATGCCTTAGGTAAAGTGACCAAAATACCCTTTTCATGCATAATTGATATTTAAGCATATGTAACTTAAACTTTTGTCACTTAACTGATTTTGCAACATATTTAAACATGTTTAGGCATATAATACTTGTCATAGGACTAGTTAGACGGTCCGAACGTGTTTTGCGCGAACGACGCGTTAAAGTGGCGTAAGCTACCTTAATGGGTCGTAACGGGTCGAAAGCACTTAGGATAGGTTCCGATTTAGTATGTAGGCTTTGTTAAACCATATCATATGAGTTCCAATACTCATTTGGTTTACGAAACCTCATTCTATCCGATCTCCCGATTTAGGTCCGGTTTATTAACATAGTTACCTATATTAGGTGCCGTTTGATTCCGTGATTTTCTCTAGCTTTGCTTGGTTGTTATTCAAGACTTCTAAGCATCCTCAAGTGAGTACTTAGTCCCCTCTTTTACCGTTTTAAACCATTTTGGGGTGATTCTTATGTGCCAAATGTTTTCGAGTCTTTTAAACAAATGCTATGGTTTATATTACTATTTGATCCATGTAAACCGTTAGTAACTGTTTGATTTTGTGAACCGTTTGTAACTATTTGATTTATGTGAAACGTTTGTAACTGTTTGATTATGTGAACCGTTTGTAACTGTTTGATTTATGTGAACCGTTTGTAACTGTTTGATTATGTGAACCATTTAGTACTGTTTGAACCATTGGGTTAGGGAAGTGATTAGGTAACGGGGCGGGTGTAACGTGTTAAAAGCATGGTGGATACGCCGCTGGTACTTCCTATATATAAGTGCTTTTAATACATTATATATCATTGCGTTATCTAGATCACTTGGGCAAAGGTTATCGAAACGAGGTTATATTAAAAGGTTTTTCTAACAATATAAACCATTCGAGTTTTATTTCAAAAACGATTTACAATCTGGGTTTTCATAAACAATTGTTTTGAGTTAAGATTCATGGCATCGAGGTTTTACAAATTATAATTTAATCTGCTTTGACTTGGTTATTTCAATTTTCAATATAAACATTTTACAAAACTTGGTTTTCTAAATATCAATTAACAAAGTTATTTGAGTTATTTCAAAATGTAAACGAGCCATGAATCCGACACTCACATAAAACCTATGTACTCGCCGGCATTTTTATGCTGACATATTTTCACATATGTTTCAGGTACCATAGTTGATGATGTTTGATGATGATATTGGTGCATGCTCACATAGGAATGGACGAGGCCTTAGTGACTTAATAACAATGAAAGTCAACTTGTTCATGTTTTGTTTCTAATTTCAATACAATGTAATAAACTTAATTCAATAAAACAGAACTTTAATCCATGTGTTGGGAAACAATTATTCTGTTACGACATTCCCCGACGTTTCCGCCGCGGTTTGTTGTTTTAACGCGGTCTGGGTGTAACAGATGATTCGAAGGGTTATAAATGAAAAGGAATAAACAACTAACTAAGACATTATCAAGTAGCCAAGTAAGACCTAACTCGGGTGAGCCAACACAACATGGAAAGAGTTAACTAAGTGTTGGAGGCAAGACGTGGTTATGTTACTTTGAGACTAGAAAGCTACATGAGTGTTCATACACAAGGTTCACAAGTGAGGTAGTGGAACTAGGTTGAAAAGCCAAAGCTACCACGGTTCACACTTTTATAAGACACAAGTTCAACCATATTGTAAAACCCCAAAAATATAAAACTTTATATTTTATTATAAGGAATTAATCAAACAAGAATCAACTAACTAGGAACCTATAACCCAGTTAGCTACAGGTCTTGAAGTGACTTATAATAAGGTTAAAACACCTAAACTTGAAGTTAAATAAAAGTTGAGGGACCAAACTAGTTAAAATTGAAACTTAATTGTTAAATTAGTAAACTAACACACCAAACACACACTTGTGGGTGTGCTTGGATCGAACAGAAGGAAGGGCGACCAGGGGGTTCCCTTCAAACCCTAGTTCTTCACTAAAAACTCAAATTGGAAGCCTAAATCAAGTCCAAATCGAAAACTGAATACATATTAGTGATCACCTCGACGAAAGGATCGTAAGGTATGTGAGATTTTGATATTTGGTTCCACTTCAAATTCTAGATGAACTCATGAGTTTTGAAATTGAGCATGCATGAATGTTGTATTGATGTCATTAGAAGCAAATTGATGTCTAGAGATAAACCCTATATGATTTCTTGTTAAAATCTAACATTATGCTTGTGGGGTTATAATCACCATTGTAGGTGATTAGTGAGTTTGTAGAAACTAAATAAACACTAGGATTATGATTCTCATTCTAGTGAAATCTGAATTCATGTTGTAAATTCTGAAACATTGATGTTAAAAATTTAGTATAGATTTGCTAAATGGAAGTTGATTTAGATGGAAACAACGAGTCATGAATTTAGTATTGATTATGTGAAAATCTAACCTGCTATGTGTTTGTTAAAACGCCTAAGTGAGGATTAAAATGTTAATAATCGGACAAAAACGCAGATTTTGCGATATCATAATGAATTATGATAAATGGTTGTAAAAAGGGTTCTAAATTGGTTATGAATGGAACTCTTTAGGTAAAGAATCCGGACCGTCAAGCGGACAAGCCGGAGGTGGTACGCGGTTGAAGGGTGTGCTCTAAAGGTACGCGACTTATAGTTTCGCTACATTATGTTTAATCGTTAGTCTTATTTTGTTATATTGAAATTTGGTAAACAAGGAAAACCGTTAAGTCACGGGAGTGACAAAGTGCCTTAGACAAGTAAAACGGGTCAAAACATGTGTTAGAAATGGAGTTTGGATGTGTCTAGCAATGGAGACACCCATTCGGCATCCAAACGGGTCAAAACAAGTTGTGTTACAAACATAGAAATTAATAACCATCACTTGTGATTGGTTATATGTCAAGCGTAGGCCGTGTAACGGACACGCTAATCCGTTGCAAAAGCATGAGCCCTTGTAGAGGGATTATAGTTCGGAACATTCGCTTGTCAAATGATTCCGAAAGGCATGGATAAATTCTTGGAAATAAGCATGATGGTTATTGCATAAGCAACCCTTGGGAGGGGAGCAAAAGCTCATATTTGGTAAACGTAGAAACGGGTGCATTGGCCTAAAGTTAATGATGATAACAATACATGTTGTGGAACTTGTAGACAAATGGGTCAAATAAACAAGAGACGAATTATTGGACAACTATTTTTGAAATGATATTTTTATGCAAATCGTGTTGATAAACGTGTCCGTAATTAAATTACGGTCACGTAGGAAAAAGAATCGGCTAAAACGGACGCCCGAGTCAAAAGTTATGTTGATTTGAAGTTTATAATTGGTAAAAATGGTGTTGGGTTGAGATACAGCTCCAAACAACAACTTTCTGCCAAAAATACCCCGTGGCGCTGCGCGACGGATGACCCCCACCCCCGTCGCGCGACGCCACCACCTCAGATCTGAGAATTTTTTTTATACGTTTGAGTATGGAACTTGTTTATTCTTGATTGTTAAAGAGTCAAAACTAATTATTTCCATGGTTTTGACCGTAGGTGAAGATGGACCTAACCCGGATGGCGATCAAGCTATTATCAAGAACCGAACACACCAAATGAAGCTTCCGAATTTTGTCTATTTTGTTTAGTAATATGTAAACTCTTGAAACTATGTTTTTAAAAATTAACTAGTAGCATAATGACTTGAATATTATGATCATGTAAGGTCTTAAAATCCTGAAAATTTTTGTAAACTCGTAAATTCTTGTACTAAATGCAAGTTTTTGTATCACTAATCTCGTTATATTAAGTCGGGTCTTACATATATGGAATATGGTGAATCGTGAATGTTTTCAATCTCTTGGAATATAGCATGTATGAACTTAAAGTAAAAGAGTTTTGAACTGACAACTTGATGGAAATCAACCTCTACACAAACCCAAAACTATGGACTAAGTTATAAGCTTGGTGGGTACAAGATTTCACCAAGTTTAGTAAGAGAAATAGAAGATATAAGAACTTGAACAAAAACATAATTTAAACTCACTTTGGACCTCAAATATTGTGAGGTTTAACCTTAGTTTGCCATGGCAAACTTGTGAAAACCTTCCTAGAGGTTATTCAAGTAAGATGAAAGAAGAAACAAGAAAGAAATGAGTGAAGAAGTGAGCTAGATAGAACTCACTTAAAAGTCTTGAAAGTTTCTGCCCAAAAATCAGAATTATGGAGTGTTCTTGAAAGGATTTGATAGTGAATAAGGTGTTTGGAAAGTTGAAATGAGGGTTAGAGATGGTGTGTTTATAGTGGAAGAGTTAGGTTAAAGGTTTATGAGGTTTTAAAAGAAGTTAGGTGGGAGTTGTGTGGCAAAAATGGACCAATATGCACCTTAATCACGTCTCGCTGTGGATCAGCCTCATAGGCGTGTCGCGCATGGGAGTCAGGGCCCGTGCGCGTGTCGCCTGGCTAACTCTCCAGGCCAAATTTCGTTTTTGTCAAGAATGGTCTCTAAGCTTTGGTTTTTGGTGTACTTTGAGGTATAATTTGTATATTAAACATATAATTAAGTATAGGATGTGCATAAAAGCATAGGTTGAGTATTGTAAACGTATGATTAAGTATTTATACGTATAATAAGTATCGAAACATGTATTTTACGACCGATTGTATGCAAAACAAGTACGAGTTTGTGTGAAGGACGAATGTGTATCAAACATGTATGTAATTTGAATGTAAAATGAGTATGTATAATCGAAGTATAATTCACATAAAATGATCAAGTTTTATTATGATTAAAGCCTCGGATTGAAATGATTGGAAGTGAAATACGATCACAAGAGAATACGAGTTTCCAGAAATCGAAGACAAGACAAACTTTCTAAATAAAGGAAGCTCTAAAAAAGCGAGGCGTTACAACTAATGAGAATAATGAATCACAAGGGAACGTAATCAAAATACAATGAGAATAATAGCAAAGGAAATTTGTATTGAATATAAAACTTAGATAGTCTATTATATTTTATGCTATATTTATATTATTATGTAAACATGGGTCAAAAGTATGGTTAGTAAAATTACTATGTTGATACCAGTTATTAGGTAATTCATTACCCGCTAAACAAAGGGGTATGACAGTTAGACGGTTTGGTTAGTATATAAAGGGTCAAAGTCTGTGTAAACCATGATGCTATTGTATGGTTGATATTCAATTTGTATCTAATTAGTATATAAAGGGGTATGACAGAGGGTCGGCTCTTGTGGAGGGTGCAACTCCTGTCATGTGGCAGGAGGCTGGAAATTTTCTCGGGGACAGCGTAACACCCCTCTCAACCAGGCGTGGGCCCGGTTAAGACAACATAGTCCTGGTAATGAGTGGTGGTGGGCCTGCGTCTTGCGGGTGTGAATTAGCCGTCTGTTGTGAAGTTCACCTGTAAAAAAAAATCTAATTTTTGTTCTTATATAATACTCATTTTCTTAACCACTGTAAATTCCTGTTACAAACCTGTGTTTCAATTGATTTTGCATACCAAAAACTTAATCAAATCATATCTTATAATTATGGTAGAGATAATCAGATTGTAAATATTGTTTGTATTAGATTGTGTAATTAGTGTTACAATGAGGTGGTATTTGTACACTCCTAACCCTACACTAACATACTATTACATTTTGTCTGATAGAGATAATTACAATAAGCCTTAATTAAATATTCTATCTAATATAAGATGTAACACACATACAGAAAAAGAGTTTGAATAGACTGGAAGGTACAATGCAACTGGTATGAAAGAATAGAACATCCAACTGTGGTTTACACAAGCAGCCAATGGTGATAATGAAACCCTGCATTGAAAAGAACCAAGAAAGGAATATTAGCTTAAACTACAAAAAGTGAAAAAAGTATAACATTAGAAACAGTCAGAATAATGGTGACAGTTGCTAATGGATGGATACCAATTAGTCATTTTTATGAAAATTTACCACTAGAATGAAGACAAGATAAGATATCAAATCTATGGATGAGGAGCAATATGCTTCGATAAATGCTGGTAAAAGCACGATACAAACTAAGGGTATTGCACTAATAGAATACATATGAATACCTTAATATGTAGCCGAAGACGATACCATATCTAGCACAGATCGAAGCGTAATATTCCCTCACTGCTGCAAAAAAGAAATCTGTATTGCACTTTTTATTTTTGTTATTTTCCATAGGTTTTTTAGGACCCCTTATTCAGCTTGGACCAGAAAACATAAGTGCATGAGCACATCTGATGTGCAGGCCTCTTAATGTACTAGTAGAAACTTCAGTAACAAGATTTCTCTAAATGGAAGATGTGAAGAACATGCAGGCTGCATCAGCCAAAAGGGAACAATATACTTCTGATTCTCAAAGTTAAACATCATTAACTAGAACAAAACCTTAATTGTTATAATGCCGTCTTTGTGTGTAGTCGCACCCATATTTTCTTGTACCTTATTTGAAGTATTATTCTTCCTTTTTCAGCAGCTAAACTATACCCGGCTCGTATTTATATGGCTCTTTCTTCATCCCAAAACTCATTCCTTCATATCTTTCCTACCAAAAAATTATAAAGATCATAACAAGAGTAGAAAAATGAACGGGAAGGAGGGCGATTTTGTTGTTGAAATATCGTCTAGTACCAAAGATGAACTCCCAAAAACCTCAAACAAAGCCGTCGTTTTTATGTATACAATCTTGGATTTTGCTAAAGAAGACCGTAACAGAGTGACATTCTCTCTAAAAGTTGGTCTTGCTGTTCTCCTTGTGTCTCTACTCATTCTAGTTCAAGCACCTTATAAAGTGTTTGGCACCACCATCATATGGTCCATCCTCACAGTCGCGATCATGTTTGAATATACCGTTGGTATGTACATATTATATGCCATGTAAATATAACTAAAACAAAACAAAACAAAAGGATTTATGTTAAAATGCAATTATTAACCAGATAACATTTTGATTATTACTTTTTAAAGGGGCAACATTTCATAAAGGATTCAATCGTGCACTTGGAAGCTTGTTTGCTGGAGTCTTGGCCATTGCTGTTGCTGAATTAGCTTTGATGGGTGGTCCAGTTGCTGAACCTATTATAATAGGCATCAGTATTTTTATGATAGGTAAATTCATAAGTTAAATAAAGGTATGCCAGACTAGATGTGGCCATTTATTATGAACTGGCCGGTTGGAGTTGTGTTTTATCTCAACCTGGTCAAACGGGCCGAAATTGAAAGTCACCTAGAGTTTGTTAATATATTGACTATTAGTCTATTACCGAATCATATTGTTTCTGTAGTCATAACTAATGAATAATTTATAATAAAGTGTTACTAGGTCAACCCGACCCGACCCAGTCAGACTTGACCCAAATGAAAAATAACCTGTTTCAACCCAAACCCATATTGCTGCTATAACCTGCTAAGCAAAAGTTGTTTTTCATTCACCAGGGACTATAACATCATTCATGAAGTTATGGCCAACCTTTGTGTCATATGAGTATGGTTTTCGAGTTATACTATTTACATACTGCTTGATCATCGTTTCTGGGTACCGGATGGGGAATCCAGTTAGAACATCGATTGAACGGTTTTACTCCATTGTGATTGGAGCAATTGTAACAGTAGCAGTGAACACTCTGATTTTTCCTATATGGGCTGGTGAGCAGTTGCACATGGAACTAGTCAAAAACTTTAACTCAGTGGCAGACTCACTTGAAGGTAGCTAGCTAGCTTTGTGCATTTTAAAATACCTTAATCACACAATAACTGCTAACAACTTAAACTTGGGTTGACTTTAGAATGTATCAAAAAGTACTTGACTGATGATGGATCAGATCAACCAGTGTTCACCAAGACTTTTATGGACGAATTCCCGGATGAGCCTGCTTACAAAAAGTTCCGATCCACATTAAACTCGTCTGCTAAACTCGAGTCCTTGGTAATATATTTATACATTTATGTATAAAAAATTAAGACTTTAGTTCGTTGTTCATCCCTATGGTTTGACCATTTTAACCCTTTAAGTCGAAAATGAAAATTTTGTCATATGTGCCACTGTGGTTCAATTTTTTAACCACTATAGTCAATGGCACAACTTTGTTAAATTCTGTGTAAATATACGCATGGTATTTCGGTCATTTCATGAAAACTAACACAAAAATTCTAACAGTGTTTGTGTCAGGGACGATAATGGTTAATAAATTGAACCACAGTGGTAGATATGACAGTTATTTCCATTTTGGACTAAAAGGGTTAAAATGGCCAAACGACAATGTTAAAACTTTCATTGTGTTGATCTATAATTATGAAAAGAATTCTAACACATGTTACTCTTAATGGCGAATTCTTAAGGCTCTTTCAGCTAAATGGGAACCGCCACATGGCAGGTTCCGACAAGCGTTCTATCCTTGGAGTGAATACGTCAAAGTTGGTACGGTCTTAAGATATTGTGCATACGAGATCATGGGACTTCATGGTGTTCTTCACTCCCAAATTCAGGTTCCTAAAACATCTACTTTATTATAATCTTGATATTGTAAAAAGTTTGTAATTTTTGAGTTTTTTTTTTCTCACAGGCACCATATAATTTAAGAGTCATATTTGAGACAGAGATACTAGAAGCAACAAATAAGGCTGCAGAGTTGATTAGATGCTTAGGAGAAGATATATATGACATGAAACAAACCCGAAACTGTTCTTTACTGAAAAACGCGCACAATTCAACAGAAAAACTCCAAAGAGTGATAGACGCGCATTTGTTTAACAAAGATTATAATACAGAAGAACACGGGATAAATTACCAAAGCCAAAGGCAGTCAATGTCACTTGTTACTTTCACATCATTGCTGATAGAGTTTGTGGCCCGGCTTGATCATTTGGTTGAAGCTGTAAACGAGCTTTCCAAAATCGCCAAATTCAAACCTCGGAGTCTATGAACAACCTGTGGCTTTCCTACTAATAAAGATAGAATAAAGTAACATGAAAGTATAGAAATATTCATCATCAGATTTAAGAAACCAAAGAAAAGAACAAAATGGCATAAATCTTGGATTTTTGCCTGTGGTTGCTACAGTTGTTTGGCAGGGGATTTAAGTTATATTAAATAATACTTTAATTAGAATTTCTGTTTACATACGCTTCAACCAATAACAGATCAGGATTCTTTTTGAAGTTCTAATCCCTCACATCCTAAAGTATGAGGGTTGTTTAGTAATTAGTTATTAGATAGTTTAGTTATGTAATTAGATAAGTTATGCAAGTACGGGGACTAGAAGTGAATAAACGAAAGGTGATAACCAACACCCTTAAGGGATCGACATATACATGGGTCACGACTGTTGGAATTGGCGGCATCAAGAAACAACAAGGAGACAGAGCTCTTCAACATTCAATCACATCCACAAGTTCAAGAGTCATAACCGTTCGTGAAGAGACACGTCCCTACAATCACACCTGTTCGTTTAGTATAAATAGGGTTTGTATGTTTCATTTGTAATCAATCAGAATCACTTATATTATTAGAATCACATTCAATATCAATTGTTCTTTCAGAATTCTATTGTTCTATCATTGTGTTTATCATTGTTGATCAAGGGTTCTAACCAACACTTTTTACCTAGGCGCTGCTTCAAATATATGTGTTATCATTGTGGCTATATAACTAAGGGACTGTTTGGCAACATCTGAATAGTTAAGTGCTGAACCAGTAAGAGGTCTGAACCATTAAGTGCTGAACCAGTAAGAGGTCTGAACCATTAAGAGCATGTATAATGCTTAACCGTTCAGAGGCAAATGTCTAACCAATTCAGATTAGAGGTCTTAACCATTCAGACTCCGTATAAATCTTAACCATTCAGAGGAAAATGTCTGAACCATTCAGATATCTGCTCGTGAAACAAACAGTCTGAACCATTAAGTGCTGAACCAGTAAGAGGTCTGAACCACTAAGAGCCTCATTAAGAGGTAAACAAACAGCCTCTAAGTCAACAGGTGAGTAAAACAAATGATTAAAAGCCTCCAGGATCTGTTAATCTTTGACACTTACACCTCGGTACCATAATAAAACGATCACGTCAAATACCACCTCATGGACCCTCATGTAAGTTCCCGAGTGTGTTCATCTTCATCGAAACCAGTGTTCATCTTGATTTTGTAAGTTCTGTTGGTGATGATTTAAGTTTTAGAACTTCGAATTGGGATGGATGGAAACTGTTTACATGATGTTTTGCAAATCAGTAGGTTGTTTAGTTTATCAAATTGTTTTAGTTGATGAATGGAATTGCAAATCAGTATGTTGTTAGATGGTTTGATTGAGAATAGTTTCGTTTTCTATTTTTTATACAAACAACTAGTTATTAAAGTCATTAATACATACCCAATTAAAAAGTGACCAAAGGTTGGAAACCAAAAGTAATACATAAAAGATTTTGTCTTCACCAAGTGAAATTTTCATGTTTGTGACCATATTGATCGCTTCACCGATGAGTAGGTGGATAAAAAAGGTCGATCCAAGCATTAGTCTTCAGTTTATTTATAACAACCCTCGAAATATTTTTGACACCCTAAAAATAATTAAAATATCCCAATATGCCCTAAAATACACCCCATACGCTAAAACGGACCCCGAATACCTAAATTTTATCAAAAATCAAATAAAATAAACAAATATATGTCCTCACGGCCCGCGACGGAAAAGGCACATGGCCTACGCGTGGCGCGACAGCCTTGTTACGCAGCCTCACCCTGAGCTGCCACGTGGCAGCTTCGTGTCAAGTCTAGGTGGATGACCGGACCACCCAAGGCCCCTACGTCGCGGCCTGCGAAGGCTAAAGCCTTGGGGTGTCGCGGGGCGCGACAGATCTGTCGACCAGAACTACAAATAGGGGCTGTTGGCTTTCAGTTTCCGACGCTCACACACACTTCTTTCTCTCGAATTTCTTAATAGTAGAAGCTATACTCGGGTATAATATCCCCCTAATTAACGAAGTTCTGCCCTGATGTAAGTATTATAACCCCGGTTACGTATTAGATATGCTGCCCGATTGATCCAGGGTTCCGTAACGGCTGTCGAGGTTCTGCCTGACGTAGTCGTTGGAATGCCGTCTCGGGGAGAGTATTACTAATGTGAATAATGGGTTATTATACTAACATATGTACATTTGTGTAAATTATAGATTATCACCAGGAAACCCTTACAGAAAACCAATGTGAGTAATCCTCTTTTTGTGTAAACCTTTTTGTGAGTAATCTTCTTTTTGTAAATTGTTTTTACAAAACCTTAAATGTTTTACAATGCTATTAAGCAGTGATTGAGTCTTTGTAGTTCTTCAATTACTGCCGGTGTAACACCCCATGTTCTCAGGGAAGTCAAAGTCAAGGTCAAAGTCAACGACCGATCGCACGACTTCACTTGTAGTGATTTCTTTTATGTGTATATTTTAGTTGTATTATGTGGAGTAACTATCAATAATCGCAGTAATCGACGTGTGTTATTCGCTATCTAATCGACTTACGACTGTGAACTATAGGAAGTAATAATGCGATAAAGTTAACTAAACGATAATCAAACTATGCTAATTAAATCGACATCGAATCGTAATACGAATCGTAAACCGAATCACAGGTCTGAAATAATGTTTATGTGTGAATGTGCCCTCTATGTGTTACTTGTGCATGTTTATTTATGTTTATGTGGTGATCAATCGAAATGCAATCGAACTCAATCGCAATCGAAACGGTATGATAATTGGGGGAGAAGAGATAGTGCAAGATATGAGTAGTTGGGATTAAAAGTAATTTGACTAGGAAACTCTAACGCATCGCAATGCTCGCAATTGAAATCGAAATGGCAAAACTCGTCACACCAAACACTCGAACTAAGCGACCGATCGACCAGGTGACTGGCCGATCGACCAGCCGTTCGATCGGACTGCCTAGCCGATCGACCAGCCCTCTCCACTTCTTTCCACTTTGGGTAACCCTATAAATACCCCTTGTCACTTTCAAACTTTCTACTTTTGGCAACTGACGTCCGACCAACGCTTTCACCTTGCTTTTTCTCCGATTTCTCGCAATTCCGGTAAGATCCCGTCCTAAATCTTGTACTTTCTTAATCTACACGCACTCCTACACCTTTCTATCTTTTGAATCCTAACTTTTAACCGTGAAATCATCAAGATTCAAGGTGTTCTAGGATGACGTCATCATGTGTTCTTCAAGAACGTCATGTTTTGGCCTCAATCCACCAAGAACATCTTAGATCTAACCGATTTCCACATAAACAAACAAATATCTTTCATAGATCTAAACATATTCACAATGAAAAGGAATGAAAGTTGGTTTTCCAACTTTCTTTCAACTCTTTTACACTCAATGCATTCAAAACCGATAGAATCGGGGCTTGTGCCGGCTGACTACTCATTACTTTGGTTGTGTTGGTTCGAGATCCGTATTTTATCCACGAGATTATCGATTTCGGGTTAACCAAGAACAATCGTCCTAAGCCGGTGAACTGGCCGAACTTGGGTGGTTCCTGTTCAAACGGGTCACTAGGCTTAGGATGAGGTTATGTTGATTTGTACGATATCAACACATCTCGATAAAATGATAAACGATCAAAACAACCAAGTGTAAGACAGGCAGAACGACCAGGATAGAATGTTGTCCGATCGGACCACCATCCGAACGGACTGCCAACCGTACGGGTTGTCAACCGCACGAGTTGCTAACCGAACGACTTGCACAAAACTTGAAGTCTAATCGTTGAACGAATTGTTGTCCGATCGGACTACCATCCGATCGAACTACCCTTCGAATCATGAGACATTTGGACTTCAACACTTAAACAATTTTCAACATGTTCAATACACAAGGAATGCCACCCGAACGAACAACCGTCCGAACGGGTGACAACCTGCTACGAACTTGTTCTCGCCGGAAGTGTCCAACCGATCGGTTCGCCATCCGATCGAGCAGCCGTTGGATCGACCGACTTGAAAGGTAGAGACACTCTTATGTTTTCAAAATACTACAACAAAAACTTCAAAATTCAAGCCATCATACACAAACACATCCTTCCCAAAGGAAGGAACAATCCACTCGAACGGCCATCCGACCGGACGACCATCCGAACGAACTACCACTCGCACGGCTGGCTGTCCGACCCACTCGTACTATGCATCGTTTTACGCGTCGCTTAATGTTATGCTATCAATCTGTTTAGGTTAACCCTACTCTCTAGCGCTCCCTTCAATCCACCAATCGTTGTGAGTATACTCGATCCCTTTTTGCTTTACGCACTTTTGGGTGTTACATACGTTACTTATACAAAATCACATCGAACACACTACACAATACTTTAAACGCTAACCATTACCGCATGTTATACGTGACTAAATGAATGCTTGTTTGTTATGTTTACACATGGAATGCTGTCTACCTGCCTTAGCAATGGTAGTACTATTAGTTTGGACTCAGCACCCGTTCACTCGGGGGTTGTTAAAGACAATTACCTACATGGCTCACAGTGGTGAGTATGTATCGCGAACTGCCTTGGGCAGTCAACCCGCAGTCATTGGTATCGATAGATTCATGTCGATAACTAAAATGCCTCATTTCACTCTGTGTACGTGCTGGTTATGCGTAACGCTTTCGAACTCTATATGCTATTATCAAACTTGTATGCTCACCTTTACACTATGTGTATTGACTTTTACTTTAACGTATGTGACAGGTGCTTAGGATGCTTAATTGCTTTACTTTCCGGTGATGAAATTGAGGCTAGGGAGGGTCTAGAAACAATAAACAATCGTCTGTAATAAAAATCTGAGTTGTCAGAACAGAACAATTTGACTAGATCCTTTCTGTAATAATTATGTTATCTTTTAAGACATGGTATGGGACATGTTGTTTAATTAATTGGTAATGATAGTTGTTATGGAAACTTCTGGACAATCTGTTTCGCTCAGTGCCATGCCCCGATGTTTCCGCCATCGGTTGGGGTGTGACAGATTGGTATCAGAGCCGTAACTATAGGGAATTAGGCAAGACTCGACCTAGTCCGGGTCGACGTCTTAGAGACCTAGTCTATAGTTAGGAGCCAACATACCGACTTGTGCAGATCCGGTAGGGATTATGTACAAGCTCATTATTACATCTCGCCTACACTACTCTATCACAACACTCGAATTTTCAAATTATGAATGAGCTATTAAGTCGAGATTAGGTGTGAAAACCGCAAACTCTCGACTAAATCGCTTGCTCGACCCGCATTTTCATCTATAAACACGAGAAATTGCGTTGAAATAGGAGTGAAATCCATACTTTGACGCATACATCTCTTGTATTTTATCCAAAAACAGGAACAAGGTTGTTAAGTTAGGGGTGAAACCCGAACCTTGACGACTTATTCCGCCTTATTTTGTTTTACAAAAACTCTCACCAAGGTCTCGACGGACTCCAACGACCTGACGACATGCCGAAACTCGAAGGATACGTGTCATATGCCCAAGAATCGAGGCGAAAGCACAGTCCTGAAGGTCAAAGTATGCGCAGGAGGTCCTTGTGAATAGTTGAATCACCTTGGTTAGTCAATGTCTATCTAGCCGCAGACAGTCTATTTCTCGATTTTTATGTGTTTCGATTCTGAGCCCGCAACTGCTGTCTCTGATAATTCGTCGATTTTAGGTGTGTATTTACCTGCTTATATGTTTTAATTTTTGGAGATTTGTTCGATTTTCGGTATTCGCTTTAATCGACACACACAACTCGCATTGCATTTCTACCTCAAAACGCTGACAAATCGCTACCACTCGTGGAACGACCGTGCGCCATGTAGTTGTTATGATTATTTGCTTATATTATACTACTCGCTATGTTATACGCGACCGCTATATTCGAACAATCGCAAACTTTGAATGATAGGTTTCTGTATTCTAACTACCTCTGGTGATTAAATGCGTATGTGCTTCTGTGCTTCTGTGCTCTACGTGCTTATGTGCTTATGTGTTTATGTGCCTCTGTGCTTATGTGAATTTGTGATTATGTGCTACATGTTTCGTTGTGTTCCTGAGCTTTAGTAGTAGTAGGATTGTGAGGTGAGATTCGAATATGTCATGTTGAGTCCTGTGACGATGTCTGTTGCAGACAATGTCGTCATCTGGATCTCGCGCTACCCGAGACGCTCGCCGAAAGCAAGCAGACAAACGCCTTACTGCCATGATCACTAAGCAAATGGCAAAGCCTAAGTCGTCAGCGAGCTGTACGAGAACATGAGCAAATCGTCTAAGGAATCCCGAACTGAGACTCCCAAAGCTACTTTCAGCTTTAAACAGTTCAAGGCATGTGGACCGAAAGAGTTCACCGGAGAAGAAGGCCCTACGGCTTTGTTTCAATGGTTTGACTCCATCGAGGTCACACTACGACAGAGTGGTTGCCCCGATAATCTACGCACTCTCAACGCGACTAGCGTCTTCCAGTCCCGCGCTTTAGACTGGTGGACGGCTGAGAGGAACAAACATGGGAATGATGCAGCCTACGGTCTGTCGTGGGACGAGCTCAAGGAAGTCATGCTGGAAGAATTTTGCCCTCCTCATGAGCGCCAAAAGTTAGAAGACGAATTCTGGCACATAAAGCAGAAGGATGGTGAAAACGCTGCTCTCACTGCTCGTTTCAAGCAACTCAGTATTATCTGTCCTGATCAAGTCAATACTCTGGAGATCGCAATCAAGAAGTATATCCGAGCCCTGCCTGACTGTGTTGTAGATTTCGTGCAAGCGGCCAAGACCACAACGATCGAGGAAACCTACCTACTAGCCGCTGAAATCAACGACAAGCGGGTCAAGGCTGGTGTCTGGGATAAGACTTCAAAGAACCTGCATCAAGCTACCACCGTCGCACCAACTGCTGAAACCGCCACCACGTCGAACAACAAGAGGAAGAACAAGAGAAAGAGCAACTCCAGCAACAAGAACTGTGCGATCACTGCTGCACCAATTCAAGCTGTACCAGCTCAACAGCAACAGCGTCAAGTAGTGGCGCCTGTGGCAAATGCACCGCTTACTAAGCGTGCATATACTGGGCCGCACCCGCTTTGCCCTACTTGCACCTACCACCACCCGACTAGAATCGCTCGCCGATTCTGTGCTCATTGCAATATGTACGACCATTTCACTACCAACTGCTGTGCTCGACAAGCTCCTGCTCATCAAGCTCTTCTCACCGCCCCTCAGGGTCAACAAGCTCCTTCGGCACCCGCGGTCAACGCCAGAGCCTGCTTCGCATGTGGCGATCCTAACCATTTCGCTAACATGTGCCCGAACAGGGTTGTGAAACAAGAGCCCCAGCAGCAGCAGCCTCAGCAACAACAACACCAGCAGCAACAACATCAGCAGCAGCAGCAACAACAAGCCGCACGCGCCAGAACTTTCAACCCTAATGTGCGCCAAGCCCAGGCTGACAACAACATAGTCAATGATACGTTCCTTGTGAATGGTATTTATGCATCGTTTTTGTTTGATACTGGAGCCGATAATTGCTTTATGTCGTTTGAATTCGAAAAGCTCCTTAGTCGTAAGCGCTCCTAACTCTCCTCGACGTTCGATGTTGAAGTCGCTACCGGAAGAACCGTCGCCGTTAATTCTATTCTTCGTGATTGTACTCGTAAGCTCAACAATCACATCTTCCCAATTGACCTTATTCCGATGCAACTCGGAAGTTTTGACGTCATAGTAGGCATGGACTTTCTTCGTGAAAACCATGCTGAAGTTGTGTGCTTCGACAAGATGATTCGATTCTCGCTCGCGAATGGTGATTTATTGCGTGTCTATGGAGAAACTGCTTTGAAAGGCCTCAAACTCATGTCATGTGTACAAGCTATCAAGTATCTCCGCAAGGAATACAGAGCTTTCTTGGCTAACATTGTAGTAGTGGAGAAGGATAAGAAAGGAAAGACAGAAATGAAAGACGTTCCAATGGTTCGTGAATTTCCTAATGTGTTCCCTGACGATCTCCATGGGTTACCGCCATGTCGTGATATCGACTTTCGTATCGACCTCATTCCTAGAGCCAACCCTGTTGCCAAAGCTCCTTACCAACTCGCACCGTCCGAAATGCGTGAACTCTCGAATCAGCTCCAGGAATTACTTGAGAAAGGCTTCATTCGCCCGAGCACCTCTCCTTGGGGCGCGCCAGTCCTCTTCGTTAAAAAGAAGGATGGGTCATTCAGGATGTGAATTGACTATCGGGAACTGAATAAGTTAACTATCAAGAACCGTTATCCCCTGCCTCATATTGATGATTTGTTTGATCAGCTACAAGGTGCTACATGTTTCTCGAAGATCGATCTACGCTCAGGCTATCATCAACTACGAATACAAGAGGAGGATATACTCAAAACCGCGTTTCACACCCGTTACGGCCATTATGAATTCGTTGTTATGCCTTTTGGTTTAACCAACGTACCCGCGGTTTTCATGGATCTGATGAATCGCGTGTGTAAACCATATCTCGATCGTTTCGTTATCGTGTGCATCGATGATGTCTTGATCTATTCCAAGTCGAAGGCCGAACATGCGCAACATCTACGTTTGGTTCTCGAGCTACTCCAGGGGAATTATCTCTATGCCAAATTCTCCAAGTGTGAATTTTGGCTGGAGGAAGTTCAGTTTCTGGGTCACATTGTGTTGGTGCACTTAGTGTGTGTTAACTTCGTCTTAATCAAGTCTTATGTCTAGATAGAATGAACGAACACACAATAGTATAGAAATTAGGGTTTGTTTATGCATTAGTGAGGTAGTTCGCTTGAAAGTGACAAAACGCAGTTCAAGCGAAATCAATTTACTTGAGTTCGCTTGAAACCGAACTGTGTCATCCTCAAGCGTACTAGCAACATCTATATATAAGTGGTGTGTGTTGTCATTTGAAGCGAACAGGACTGAGTTCATAGTGTGTGAGTCGAGGTGCTGCCGGATTTTCATCAGAAATCATTGTAAAGACTCAGGAATTAGCATTAGAAAAGAATTGAAAAGGAAACAAGCTGTTTTGACATTGTTTACTTTGATTCCGCCTTAGTAAATGATGATGAATTGCCTTTACTGACTGTTTAGGGTCACAAACACGATCCAACAAGTGGTATCAGAGCTCAGGACGAGGAGTTCATACCATTGCAGCTTGAAATCATTGGATTCTCATACTTCTACCCTTTCTTTTCTGATTTGGACATAGTTTTACGGTTGAAATGGCCTGAAACTCACATATATTGAGCGAAATACATTGTTAACTAATCCTTGAAAGTTTCAGACTAAAATACGGCTTAAAATTGATCAAAAACGTATGTTCGCTTGAAACTGTTCGTAAAAAGATGACGTCATAGGTGATCTCGCTTGAAATACATTGGTGATCTCGCTTGAAAATATTGTTTCATTTCGCTTGAGTTGAGGTTTCGCTTGAAAAGTACATTTTAACTGTGTTCGCTTAAAAGTTATAAGTCAGTTCGCTTGAAGTATACACTTTTTTCTGAGTTCGCTTGAGTGGTGTTTCGCTTGAGCCTGTATTACTATTTCGCTTGAAAAGCTATATTGTTTCAAAACTGATTTCGCTTCAACAGATTCCGCTTGAATCTGTCTTATTCAAAACAAAAATATTTCTAAGTGTTTGCTGATTTTTCAGGTACGTACAAGATGGATGATCTATTCATGAATCCGTTTAGCGATATGTATGCCTTTGCTGGAAATTCTGGAGACGATACTTCTCCTAACAACACCAATGTGAACACGCCGAATACAAAGAAAAGTTTATCGGATGCTCTAAGTGTGGAAAGTGCTTTCGGAACTTATAACAAACCCCCGAAGTTAATGGCTATCGAAGAATATAGTCGGTGGGCTAAGAAGTTTTAAGATTGGTTGATGGCTTTTGCATATCCTAGCTGGAAGAGTCTAAAGAATGGATACGCTGATGGAGGCAAAACTGGTGAAAGTTTGACTACATCTGAAGAAATAGAATCGTTTATTGCTGAGCAAAAATGCATCGCACTGCTATTTCAATCTGTTCGAGAAGATATAATATCTTTGATCGAGTACGAAAGTTCTAAAGATCTTTAGGAAAAATTGAAAGCTAAATGTTTGGGAAGTGCATAAATAGTGAAAAACAAAAAGAAACTGCATAGAAAAGAATTTGATTTATTTGGTTGTTTAAAGAATGAATCAGTTTGTAAAATGATTGAGAGGTTTGGGCATCTAAAGCTGGAGCTGGCGAGACATGAAATTTTCTATTCTCAAGAAGAACTGGTCGACAAATTGTTTGATTCATTGCCAGATGATATGGATTGGCAATACTATGCCTTGATGCTGAAGAATACAATCAAGCCGCCAGAAGTGTTGAGTGTAGATTTGTTGATTGAAAGACTAGAGAGTCACGAGCTGGAGTTAAGGAAAACACATAAAGTAAATCACTCGTCTTATCAACAGAACTTGGATTTGTATTATCCAAAAAGCATGATGCCGAAGAATACATCTCCCAAGACAGCTTTTTCTGCTGAGAATTCCAACATTTCAAACAAAGAAAGTCAAAGCAGTGGATTTCACAGTGGTTCTTCGTCACATTCAAGTCAATCAGATGCAAAGAACCTATTTCAATGCAACATTGCTGTAGACTTAAAGAATGCTCAAAACTTTAGCGAGGAGTCGGCAAAGCAACAGATGGTTTTCTTAGCATCTGTGCTAGAATCGTATGAAAGCCTTGTAGCAGGGAAGATAGGCAACACCAACCTGACAAAAGAAGATTACGATCAAATTGATCATGAGGAGATGGAATTGATCGACATAAGGTGGTGTATGGCCAGTGCAGTTCGTCGAGCACAGCGTTTCATGGAGATAACCGGAAGAAAATCTATTGGTGGACCATCTACCAAGTTAGGCTTTGACAAGTCTAAAGTGACATGCTTTAAGTGTAAACAGAAAGGTCACTTTAAGCGTGAATGCCGAAATGCGTATGCTGATGAGTCTGAAAACCCGTTCAGAGAAGATTACTACAAGAAGGTGATTTATCATCAGAATAAATCAGAACCGCCGAGAATGAAGCAGCTTGAGGATAACAAAGAGAAATCTAGAGCTCTTGCGGTGATTCATGACGATGAAGGTTTCGACTGGAGCGAGTTGTTACCTGAGGAGGATGCGGTTGGATATGCATTCATGGCAAAATCTGAACCTGTTCCTTGGAAAGATACCAGACCTGAAGAATAGAGGTATGCTTACAGGAAGATGATAGCTCAACAAAAAATGATCAATATATCTGCTATCTATCTTGAAGCAAAAAAGAGCGAGAAGATGGGATCCAGACAGAGAATGTTATCTTGACCCCAATGGAAACATTGCTATTGACCATACCACTCTTGATATGGAAACCATAATCAAAGAAATGAAAGATGAAGATGATTATTGGCAAAGAAAATGGTGGGGAAGTGGAGAGGAGAAAGAGAAAGAAGAAAAAGAGAAGCCAAAGAAGGTTGATAATGGGATCATTGACACGACTCAAGAGTTGAATGCTGAAAACATGGGAAAGATGGCTGACAAGGTGCTGGCTGCTAAGGCACTTGAAGTAGACTCTAAATCTGTCTCTGAGTCTAAAAGCCAGGTCAGTACAAATGCGTCAACGACTGAGTCAGGTAAGAAAGTCAGTGGTGATGTTGACTGCAAAAATTGCATCAAAGAATGCAAAGTTTGTAGTACAAACACTTATCTCAAAGGTAAGAAGATTGATGATCTGACTGCTAGAGTCAGAAGTGTTGAGGATCAGATCCTTAACCGTGATAAAATGTTGAAAGCTTCAAACGACAGAGTAAAAGAATTAACTAACAAAATTGAAAATGATAAAATTGACCAAGAAAAGGTTAGGAAAGAAAATGAGAGGTTAGTTCTTGAAAATCGACAGATTACTGAAAAATTTGAGAAGCTTAAAAGCACGGTTAAAGATAATGATGATAGAAATGGTAAAACGTATAAAGTGAATTGTCACTTGCAAAGTGTTTTGAGGGTTAAAGAGGAATTAATCAACAAACAATTGGATGAAATTGCTAAATTGAAACTTCAGTTTGAAGAAGCTAAGATTGAGAATGAGCGTATCAATTTGAAATTGAACAGTTACAACTCTGCAAGCTTTGTTTTGCAACACATTGTTCCCAAACCCATCGGGAAAAACAAAGCAGGCGAAGATGTATACTGTGATGGAACTGGGGTCGGGTTTCATAAAGTTCCACCACCAGTTCTAGACAATTATTCGAAAAAGCAATCTGGGTTGGTTAATCTTGAAGATGAAAATGAAGTGAAACTTCCTGATTCAATTGATGTGACATTTTCTTCATTATCATCTGATGATAGTGTTCAGACAGAGATTGTTAAAAGCACAGCTGAAAGTGTTTGATGTCTGAAAGTGATTCAGCTGAAGATGATGGATGTTTCTTGGACAAATACATTCCGAAACAAAAGTCCAAAAACAACTTAAATGATGAACCTAATCTTGTCATGTACAAGATGTCGGGATCTGATAAGTTGTATTCGGATTCTGAGTTTCCTCTGGAGAATGTAAATGTTGGGATCTGATAAGTTGTATTCGGATTCTGAGTTTCCTCTGGAGAATGTAAATGTTTCAAAATTGACAAATGTGTTCAAAATGGTTGAAATCGATTTGTCTGAAGTAAAAAAGTTTAAAACAAACAAAAAGGCAAATGAATTTTGAGAAAGATAAAGCTTACTATAAGAAACCTGTAGTTCCACCGCGTTTTTATAACAACAATCAAAACAATCGGTCGGGTGGATATCAGGGTGGTAAGAACTATCAAAGGAGAAATGTTCAAAACAAGAAATTTATTGAGAAGAAAGTGTTTGTGAACAGTTCAAGTTCACTTTCTGATGAGGAGTTTGAGATTTTTTCAAAATAAAATGAAGAGTTCTTTAAGAAGAAAGCCTCACAACCTCAGTCTGTAGGCACAAGTCGGGTAGTTGATACTCGTACATGTTTTAGATGCAACAAAGTTGGTCACATTGCAAGAAATTGCACCAACTTCAAGCCTAAGACTGAAGTTGTTGAGAATCAAAAGAGAAAGGTTGATGCAAAAGGAAAAGCTCCAATGGTTGTTGAGAAAATTTTGAAAAATGAGAAATCAAAAGTCAAAATTGAACCTGTTAAGAAATTGGTAACTAAAAATGATAAATTTTAAAAACGGGTTGCGTCATCTCAACAAACATGGAAGCCAAAAAGTTCATCTAAACCAAAGGTTTCTGAGTCAGAAAAACAATCGTCTTCTACCATTTCGGTAAAGATGGATGTTCCTTTGGATTATTATGAACAATTGGAAAAACAATCTTCTACTCCACCAGAGAAGAAGAATGTTCATAAGAAAAATCAACCAACTGGTCAACTTAAGATAGATGAGTTTTTCTTATACAAAAAGGTTGAGGTTGGATCAGAAGATAACTTGAAGATGAATGATAAAAAATTTCCGCCACTTTACACTACAAAATCTCACATTAAAGTCAAGTTACCTGAGTCAAAAGAGGCTTGGGTAGCATCAAAATCTCACTAAAAATTTTGGACTTGCCAGAGCTTCCTAGTTGGTAATTGTGAAGCATGAATCGGAATCTTTATTAAAATGTGCTTTTAAATCAAATTGTGATATGTGCAGGAACTTCCGAGAGCTGTTTCACGATGGATTATGGATAGTGGAGCGTCTCGACATATGACAGGGAAGACTGCATTGTTGTATGATGTTAGAAATTTCAATGGTGGTTATGTGGGATTCGCAGGAAACCAAGGTGGTAGAATTATTGGTGAAGGAACGTTATCCAATGGGATTGTGACGTTTGAGAGAGTTAACTACATTGCTGAGCTGGAGAATAATCCGCTGAGTATCTCGCAGATTTGTGACTGGATGTATACCACTCACTTTACTGACAAAGAATGTTTGATCTTGAAGCCAGGATTTGTTATCCTTGAAGAATGGATTATCATGAGCACACCTAGAGTGAATGATCTATACGTGTTGGACATGAGTGTAGCAACTACAACCACAGGTCAGGCACATTGTTTTAGGTCTAGAGCAACGGAGAAAGAATCAAGATTGTGGCACCGAAGGATGGGTCATATACATCTTAGAAAAATGAATCACTTGGTGCATAATGATTTAGTTCTGGGTGTTCATATTAAAGGTTTTCATCTGGAAAGGGAGTGCATTAGTTGCATCAAAGGAAAGCAAAAGAAAAAGTCACACCCTAAAAAGCAAGTCAATTCAGTTTCCAGACCTTTAGAGAGACTACATATGGATCTGTTTGGTCCAATAAACATCAAAAGTATTACAGGAGATCTCTACTGTCTTGTGGTTACTGATGATTATTCCAGATTTTCGTGGGTATCATTCTTGAAGTCGAAAGATGTAACGTTTGACAGTTTGATGGCCTTGTTCAGAAAGATTGAAAATCTGTACCAAAGGCGTATCAAAAGAATTAGAAGTGATAATGGTACTGAATTCAAGAACAACAAGATGGAAGAATTTTGTGATGAAAGAGGTATATTGCATGAGTTTAGTGCTCCATACACTCCACAGCAGAATAGAGTAGAAGAAAACCCTGAAAATCAAGTAGAAATGCATGATTTCAACCCTGAGGAGATACCTAGGATACCAGCCCCTAATCACTTAGACCCGGATTATGATCCATGGTTCGATAATCATAGGGATTATGTGCCGCGCTACCACCTAAACGACGAACCCATGCCGAACTTAGCAGCCTATCCAGGTCTGGACCCTCTAGATCCCTACTATGACAACGATGAATACATTAGGGAGATCTTAGAGAATCCTTACCCTCAGAAGAATCTCATGCCCTAGTGCCCGGACCCAGTACCAACACCTGCATCCCCAATGAGTGCAGATAATGTGCATAAGCTCCGAACTTTAGGAGAAGAAATCTTGGAGAGTAGTGAGAGGATGAGGCAGGTAGGAGAGCGACTCGTCTGGAAGTACGACGAGCGCAATATGGATTACTGGATGAACCCAGACCAGTAAAGGAGGTAGTGGAGTTGGTAATAATAATAATATAATAATAATAATAGTAATGAAAAATATATATATATATATATATATATGTAATAATAATAATATATGTTGTAGTATAGACCACCTTGTGGTTAGCAATGCATAGTAGTATTGTATTGTAATTTTTAAATTTCTAGTATTAGTGTGTATTTGACGCATACTATAATAGAAAAGCGTAAAGTCGCAATGCTCGACACTTTTGGTTAATATGTGTGTTGTGTGGTTGTTACTCAAATGGTTAATTATTTTGTGATATTAATAATTGGTAAATGTTTAAAATCCAGATGGACGACGAGGTAAACCAGGAAAACCAGAATAACGATAACTAGAGTAACATTAACTTGGTTAATGAGAACCCGAACAACAACACTAACGGAAACCAAGTGGATAACAGTGCCATGCAGCATATAGTGGCACAAGGGATAATAGATGCGATGCCATATATTATCAAAACAATTAGGGAAGCCGAAAATAAAAGTAAACATGATAGTAAGCGACCCTCTGAACCTGAAAATAGCGTGAACAATGGACCCGTACTCCAAATGCCCATTCCCAAAAGAAGGAGAACAATGTCTTACGGTTGTTCTTATAAAGAATTATGGTCTTGTAAACCAATGGAATTCTCGGGCAATGAAGGGGCTGTTGCATCTCTACGCTGGATAGAAAAGACTGAGGCAGTCTTAAGAATAAGTAAATGTGCGGAAGAGGATAAGATAATGTTTGCTTCAAATCTGTTTAAGAATTTAGCACTAGAATGGTGGAACACTATCCTCCAGTCAAGGGGAAGTGATAGAACTTATAATATGGGATGTGAGGAATTTAAAAACATGGTAGAAAGGAAATTCTGCCCTCCTAATGAAAAAGAACAGATAGCAAACAAATTCCAAAACCTTAGGATAATTGGAGTAGATAGTAAGGGTTATACTACATTATTCTTTGAATATGCTAGAATAGTACTGATGTGTGCGGTGTTATAGGTTTTTAATGTATATTTTAAGCCCTTTTACACTTTTTAGCCAAGTTTTAAATTTATAAAACACAATATTTACTAACACTAAACACACATATGGGCAAGTGCACCCATCGTGAGCGTAGTATAGTGTTGGTAAGATACCGAGGTCGTCCAAGGACACAAGAGCTTTTAGTACCGGTTTATCCTCAACGTCTAATCAAATCAAAAGTTTAGAAAAAGGCTTTTAAAACTAGAAAAATAAAACTAACTAAAATGCTGAAAAATAAAATAAAAAATAAAAACAGATAGACAAGATGAATCACTTGGATCCTACTCGTGTTTAGTGTAACCTTTGATTATTTCCGCACTTTTGCACTTTTTAAGAGATTATCTTAGTTATTGTAATAGGCCCCTCTTTTGAAGGTGACGTTACCCTCGGCTATGTAGTTTTAGTCAGCAAGGATACAATCCTAAAGGGTCGGATTATTGAAATATAATTAATTAAGTTATTAATGCATAATGTGGTAGGCCCCTTTTTTGAAGGTGACGTTACCCTCGGCTAAGTAGTCTGAGTCAGCAGGGATACAGTCCTAAGTAGCCGGGTTAAAGTATTAATAGTAGGTTACATATTAGGGGATCAAAGAGTTTGGACCCCCGCCATCCAATACCAGTGGGTATTGAAGGAGGTCCTACTAAATTTGACCCAGGTCCTTGCAGGATCTATACACTGAACAAGGCAAGACTCTTACCAAACTGTTCCCTTAACCCCCGACCAGGTAGCCAACATATCTCCATATAGACCGTGGAGATATGAATGGTGAAAATCTTTTATTTTATATAGACAGTAAAATAATGCCAAGACACCAAGGACAAACGATAAGGAAGAATCACCTTCAACATAAGAAACTAGTTATTAAAGTCAATAATACATAACCAAATAAAAAGTGCGAAAATACTAAAAATAAAAAGTATTACACTAAACACTTGTCTTCACCAAGTGATGTAAGAGACTTAGGCAAACATGGCCTTTGATTGTCAAGAACTCTTACGATCAATCTTGGATCCCGAGACTACTACACACATTCTATGATGGATGATGGTGGTGGATGTGGGTTGTGATGGTGGTGGAGGGTGGGTGTAGTGTGAGAGAGATGGTTTTGCCAAGGGATGGTTTGCAAAAGAGCCAAGCACCCCTATTTATAGCCTGAACAGCAGCTCGGGCACGGCCCCGTGTCCATCTTCCTTCTCTTTCTTCATTAATTGTAGTTTGTCTGCATTAGTTGACCACACCCCCGTGTCCGCTGGGCACGACCCCGTGTCCAGAAGCATATCTGTACTATCAAGATTTCCTCAGATTCTGCGAATCTTAGAGTTGATCACGGCCCCGTGTCCGCTGGCACGCCCCCGTGATGGGTGATAGAAGCTTCTACAGCTTTGTATTTTCTGCAGACACTTGGGCACGCCCCCGTGCTCAGTGAGCACGAGGCGTGTTCAGCCTTCTGTTTTCTTGTTTTGCTTGGGAAGATGCTATCGGGGGGTCGGGCATGCCACGTTTATTCCTTTTCTTGTATTATTGTTAGATTTAGCTGCCTTTTTGCTTCTTTTGTTCATTTGAGCTCATTTAATCCTGAAAATACAAAAGGAAGACAAAAACGAACTTTTTCCAATATTAGTACTAAAAAGGGTTAGTTTTATGCCACAATTGATGTAATTTATATGTTGCATTTTGCACACATCAAGTACCAACCCTTGCTTCACCTGAACCAGTTTTAATCTCTCGTTACATCTGGGGATTAATTGGAGAAATTAGGCATGTAGCCAAGGCAGCTAGACCTCAAACCATAGAAGAAGCTGTAGAACTAGCCAACACCTTGACAAGATGAATTAGTCCGTACACGAGAAGAGGATCAGAGGAGAAACCTAACCTAGAAACTTACTCAAGAATTTCGTTCTGGAAATTCTAACCGTGGGAGAAATGTAGGTTCTACCTCTGCACCCTACTGTAAGTATTGCAAAAGGAAGCATTCAGGAAGATACTCCATAAACTGTAACTTTTGCAAAATATCTGGACACAAGGAGAAAGACTACAGGAAAAAGCCTAACAACAGGATATGCTACAACTGCGGAGAACAAGGTCATATCAAGCCTAACTTTCCAAAGATAGCTCCAGCTGCGAATACCAAGAATACTTAAAATGCTAGAGCATTCGTTCTGACTGCAGAAGAAGCAAAAATGATCCCGGATGTGATCACTGGTACGTTTTTAGTTAATGATGTTTTTGCTAAAGTATTATTTGACTCTGGTGCAAACCAAAGTTTTATTAATACTTCATTTTGCAAACTTCTTAATCAATCATTAACTAAACTCCCACAAGAATGTCTAGTAGAGACAGCAAATGGGGAAACCATTAAGATTTCTGAAATCTTGCAGGGAGCAAGAATAGAAATTTTAAATCAGATATTTATTGCAAATCTTTACCCCATGAATCTGGCAGGATTTGATGTTGTATTAGGAATGGATTGGTTAATAGCCAATAAAGCCAGTATTTTATGTGATCAAAAGTCAATTCAAGTAAATTCACCAAGGAGTGAAAAGATCACAGTTAAAGGAAATAAGTTCTCTAAATCCACAAAATTCATTTCTGTGATGAAAACAACAAGTTATATTAGAAAAGGATCATTAGTGTATTTGATTTCTATAATCACTAACACTAAAGGAAAAGAATTAAAGGATATTCCAGTAGTATCCCAGTTTTCAGATGTATTTCCAGAAGAGCTACCAGGACAACCTCCAGACAGAGAAGTTAAATTCAGAATTCATTTGATACCCGGAACTGCACCAATTGCCAAAGCACCTTACCGTTTGGCACCCGCAAAAATGCAGGAACTGAAGAAACGGTTGGATGAATTATTGGAAAAAGGATTCATACAGCCAAGCTTATCACTATGGGGAGCACCGATTTTATTTGTTAAAAAGAAGGACGGATCAATGCGTATGTGCATTGACTACCGTGAATTGAACAAAGTCACGATTAAGAATCGGTATCGATTACCAAGAATCGATGATATGTTTGATAAATTTCAAGGAGCACGATTTTTATCAAAAATCGATTTAAGGTCAGGATATCATCAATTAAAGGTACAGGAAGAGGACATTCCTAAGACCGCTTTCAGAATAAGGTATGTCCATTATGAATTTACTTTCATGTCATTTGGTTTAACCAATACCCCAGCTGCATTCATGGACATGATGAACCAAATATGTAAGCCATATTTGGATAAATTCATAATTGTCTTTATAGATGATATTCTTATTTATTCAAAAGCAAAGAGGAACATGCAGCCCATCTGCACGCTCTTCTAAGTTTATTGAGAAAAGAAAAGCTTTATGCTAAGTTTTCGAAATGTGAGTTTTGGTTAGAACAGGTACAATTTCTTGGACACCTAGTCAATCATGAAGGAATTCATGTAGATCCCACCAAGATCGAGGCAATTACCAAATGGAAAACCCCTGAGTCACCAACTGAGGTTAGAAGTTTCTTAGGATTGGTCGATTATTATAGAAGGTTTATTCGAGATTTTTCTAGAATAGCTATTCCCTTAACTAAGTTAACCTGTAAATCTGTTAAGTTTGAATGGGGACCAAAACAAGAAGAAGCCTTTAGAATTCTTAAGCAAAGATTAACCCATGCAACCATACTAGCGTTACCAGATGGAACTGAAGATTTTGTAATCTATTGTGACGCTTCCAAGTTAGGTTATGGATGTGTGTTAATGCAATGTCAAAAGGTTATAGCTTACGCTTCTAGACAACTTAAGAATCATGAAGAGAATTATTCAACCCATGATCTAGAGTTAGGAGCTATAATTTTTGCCCTTAAAATTTGGAGACATTACCTATACGGTAGTAAGTTTACCATATTCACCGACCATAAGAGTTTAAGGTATGTTTTTGGGCAAAAGGAATTGAACATGAGACAAAGACGTTGGATGGAGATACTTAGTGATTTTGATTGTGATATCCAGTATCATGCAGGAAAAGCAAATGTAGTAGCTGATGCTTTAAGTCGAAAGTATCATGAAAAGCCAAAAAGAGTACGTTCTCTTAAGTTAAATCTGCAAAATAGATTTAAATGATCAGATTAGAAAAGCACAAGAATCAGTAATCAAGGATGATACTGAAAAGTTGAAAGGAATGATTAAGGAATTAGAACAAGGAACAAATGGAATTTGGAGATTCCATAAGAAAAGGGTGTGGTTACCTAAATTAGGAAACCTACGTCACCGTATATTAGAAGAAGCCCATAAGTCTAAGTATACGATGCATCCTGGAAGTGATAAGATGTATCAAGACTTAAGGAAAGATTTCTGGTGGATAGGAATGAAAAAGGATATAGCAGCATATGTCGCAAAGTATTTAACTTATTCACAAGTTAAAGCTGAACATCAGAAACCCTCAGGTTTATTGCAACAGTTAGAAATGCCTGTTTGGAAATGGGAATTAATAACAATGGATTTTGTTACTAAATTACCTAAAACAAGAAAAGGTAATGATACAATCTGGGTGATTGTAGACAGGCTAACCAAGTTAGCTCATTTCTTACCAATAAAAGAAACTTTTAGTATGGAACAGTTAGCCAAATTATATGTAAATGAAATACTTTCATTACATGGAATTCCTCTATCAATTGTTTCTGACAGAGATAGTCATTTTACCTCTCATTTTTGGACAAGTTTCCAAAAAGCAATGGGAACCAAGTTGAATCTAAGCACAGCTTATCATCCTCAAACGGACGGACAAAGCGAAAGGATAATTCAGACAATGGAAGACATGCTTAGAGCTTATGTAATTGATTTCAGAGGTAATTGGGACGATCACTTACCATTGATAGAATTTTCTTATAATAACAGTTATCACACAAGTATCAATGCTGCACCATTCGAAGCACTTTATGGACGAAAGTGACGAACGCCGGTCTGTTGGGCAGAAATTGGAGAAAATCAACTATCTGGACCTGAGATAGTACAAGAAACAAAAGACAAGATCATTCAATTCAAGGAACGACTGAAAGCGGCACGTGATAGACAAAAGAGTTATGCTGATAACCGACGAAAGCCATTGGAATTTCAAGTAGGAGATAAGGTGTTATTGAAAGTCTCTCCTTGGAAAGGAGTGGTAAGATTCATCAAAAGGGGAAAGCTAAGCCCCAGGTATGTTGGACCTTTTGAGATTATTAGAAGAATAGGACCAGTAGCCTATCAGCTACAACTGCCAGAGAAAATGGCAGGAATACATAATGTATTTCATGTGTCTAATATCAAAAAGTGTTTAGCTGATGAATCACTAGTAGTACCTCTTAAGGATATAGAGGTAAATGAACAACTTAAGTTTGTAGAGAAGCCTCTACAGATTGAAGACAGGAAAGTTAAGAACCTCAAGCACAAGAGATTAGTTCTAGTCAAAGTGAAGTGGGACTCCAAAAGAGGACCAGAATACACATGGGAGCTTGAATCAGAAATACAAAGGAAATACCCACACCTGTTCCAGTAGACCTCGAGGACGAGCTCTAAAACAAGGTGGGGAGCATATAACAACCCTCGAAACATTTTTGACACCCTAAAAATAATTAAAATATCCCAATATGCCCTAAAATACACCCCATACGCTAAAACGGACCCCGGATACCTAAATTTTATAAAAAATCAAATAAAATAAACAAATATATGGCCTCGCAGCCCGCGACGGAAAAGGCACAAGGCCTACGCGGGGCGCGACAGCCTTGCTACGCAGCCTCACCCTGAGCTGCCACGTGGCAGCTTCGTGTCAAGTCTAGGTGGATGACCGGACCACCCTACGCCCTAGGCCCCTACGTCGCGGCCCGCGAAGGCTAAAGCCTTGGGGCGTCGCGGGGCGCAACAGATCTGTCGACCAGAACTATAAATAGGGGCTGTTGGTTTTCAGTTTCCGACGCTCACACACACTTCTTTCTCTCGAATTTCTTAATAGTAGAAGCTATACTCGGGTATAATATCCCCCTAATTAACGAAGTTCTGCCCCGATGTAAGTATTATAACCCCGGTTACGTATTAGATACACTGCCCGATTGATCCATGGTTCCGTAACGGCTGTCGAGGTTCTGCCCGACGTAGTCGTTGGAATGCCATCTCGGGGAGGGTATTACTAATGTAAATAATGGGTTATTATACTAACATATGTACATTTGTGTAAATTATAGATTATCACCAGGAAACCCTTACAGAAAACCTAAGACAGCAATGTGAGTAATCCTTTTTTTGTGTAAACCTTTTTGTGAGTAATCTTCTTTTTGTAAATTGTTTTTACAAAACCTTAAATGTTTTACAATGCTATTAAGCCGTGATTGAGTCTTTGTAGTTCTTCAATTACTGCCGGTATGTTGGGGTTTTGTATACAAAATGTGGAACACGTTACCATTGGACAACGAGTTAGCCAATGTGTAATATGACCCACTAGTCAGGATTGACAATACTGAATGAGTAATTGTGTAGAAATAAACAATGTGATTGCTCTCAATACTGTTAAAAATAAAATGTTTCTTGATTAAACTGGGATTCACTCACCAGTATTTTCCACTGACAAATGTTTTTAAAACACGTTTCAGGTAACAAAATGTAAAAGCCAATTAGAAGAATGCCAGCTGGAGAGCACTGACGGCTTGGAAAAATGTGGCTATAAAAGTTACCTAAAAGACGATGTTTTAAATTCAATAAAATAGGGTTTATCCCTATAAACATGTTTTAATAAGAAACTTGGGTTTTACCCATGTGTTTATTAATATAAAATATGGTGGTTTTACTCTGATGAACATTTCCTAACTACGGTCCTGATGAAATTTCTGCTGCCAAAATAATAATAAAGATAGACAAAATGATACCACCACAACTGGCCTCGCGACCGCCCGTTCCTGGGACATATATGGGGCGGGGGGTTGCGACATTATTCGGCAGGACTGGTAAAGAATGCTTACTATATCGTTTCAAGATGATGATATTGATGAAGATCCAACTTGAACCGATTGCAAGATGAATAAAATCCATAATGAAGGATGATGATAAACTAATACAAAATACCAAATAAGATCTTGGACATGATCAATATAACAAATTACTAAAAATGGGCAAGACATCAAATGTGCTATATTTTTTTTCTTGGTCTCATCATCAACCTAATCTCCATATATTTTAAAATACCCTCATGTAAGCCACCTTACTCCTCATATAATAATCTACTCTTTTAATCATATTGTCTTTTTCACTTGATACTTAATTTTCTTAGTTTTCTCAGAATTCTTGTCACACCCCAACCGATGGCGGAAACATCGGGGTGCGAGCACTAAGCGTTCAGATTGCTCACGAAGTTCCATAACACTAGTTATTTCGATAGAATTAAATAGATTTCATGATATAAATTGTCTAACAATCAACAATTCAGGTATCATCAATGTTTACATCACCAAATTGAATGGCTCAAATTGTTCTAAAACTAGATTAACTAGGTGACGTTTCTAAGCACCTCCTAGCTTGATTTCTATGTTCCATCGCAACCTATCAGCCTGCAACATGTATTAAAATATCAATACAAAAGTATTGGCGAGTATACAAGTTTGATAATAGGATAATAGATTAAAACAACTCATATCCCCAATGTAAGCAATAAAAATAGTTTCAGCTGTGCTAGCGTCGCAATCCACGCAGTGATATCCCAAGTATCCTGATGCTTTAGTGTTTACCCAAGACTCAAGGTAAACTAGAATCCTCCTAACAATACCCCCTGAGAATAATAGGAGAGGTGCATTGATGTGTACAAAATGCAACATATAAATTACATCAAATGAGGCATAAAACTAACCCTTTTTAGTACTAATGTTGGAAAAAGTGTGCTTTTGTCTTCCTTTTGTATTTTCAGGGTTAAATGAGCTTAAATGAACAAAAGAAGCAAAAATGAAGCCAAATCTAACAATAATACAAGAAAAGGAATAAACGTGGCATGCCCGACCCCTCGACAACATCTCCCCAAGCAAAAACAAGAGAACAGAAGGCTGAACACGCCCCGTGCTCACTGAGCACGGGGGCGTGCCCAAGTGTCTGCAGAAAAGACAAAGTTGTAGAAGCTTCTATCACCCACCATGGGGGCGTGCCTTGAAATATGAGTTTTCGTTCGTTCAAAAACTTTGTATGTTCTTGTAAAACGTGCATGTCTTTCCACCCTGAAAACATTTATAAAAATGTAAAACCGTAAAAAGGTGGGGTTATGAACTCACCTGAATATTCCTGTGCAAAGCTAGCTAATTATGATTCTGTAATGTTGTTTCCAAGACGTGACTTGCTAGCGTGCATTCTACAATATTCCTAACACGGAATATCTTATAAGTTTCAAAATAACGCAGTAACTAAACTATGTGTTACCGAGCTCTACCGAATCATTGATCGAACGATTTAACGGTAAGTTAATAACTTAATAGTAACGATTAAGTTATATTCGTTAAGTTTCGTCTAATGTCGGTATTATTTTTCTAAGTCTTTGAAAAACACTTAGTTCTTGTGAGATTTCAAATATATAAATATTTATATAAAAGAATATAAATATATCATTGTAATCGCGTTAGCCGTCTCGAGAAGTCGTATGTGTATGTGACGAGTGTTTTATGAAAAGAATATATAATAAACTCGTGTTATATATCGTATGCTGTTTGAGACATTTGAAATAAATATAAAAGTTTATATTTATTTTACAAAAGGATTCATCGAGTCGTTGCATGTTTAAAATAAATATATACTATATTTATTTTATAAAAGAATTCGTTATGTTTAATATATAAACTGTATTTATTTATAAAAGCATCGTTGAGTTGTTGCGTTTGAAAATAGATACATAACTATATTTATCTTTATGAAATAGTTGTCGAAATTTCAAAGTTTAGGATAAACATAACAACTATCTTTATTGTCGGAAATAGTATCCGAATCGTCGTTTTTGTATGTTGTAAAAGTATCGTCGACATAAACTATATGTTTGTATTTGTTTTTCTAAAAGATCAATTGAAATCGAATGTTCGTTTTATAATAAAAACACTTTTGGGTTTTCTCGAAAAACGGGCAGAGTTTCCTCTGTTTTTAAACGCACCCGACAACACAAGTTGTCATTATTTTATCAAAATTCAACTATTATTCGATCATCAATATATAATTTTCGTAAAACCGACAAAATGTAAACTAAATACTATTCCGAATCAGTTCGAGCTCGTTTATCACGTAAGTATTAAAACTAAAAATATAACGTAAACATTAAACACGTCGTTAATCTTTACCAAATCTTCGCGTCGGGATGTTTGACCAACTTGACTGGAAATCTGACCCGAGACCCGACCCGTTGACTGATCTATTGACCGAAGTTTGACCGGACCCAAGACGTCACCCGAAGAGTCCGAACATGAGTCTGAGTTGTGTTTGACCGTGGCTGAACTAACCGAGACCTGAAACCGAACTATATGAACCTGCTGTTGACCCGAACTCGTGCAACCAAGACTGACCCGCAACTGAACCACCCGACCATCACTTGGACCTAACCCGAGCACCTCGAACATCATCAACCATCATCTTCAACATCAACAGCAGAAAAGAAAACAAGCGAATCAGGGAAACAAGATCTTACCAGAATCCACCGTCGCCGCCACTACCGCCGTGAACGGCGTTGGTCGCCGGTGATGTCTGTTGCCGGAGCTGTCTGTTGTTGCCGTTGAAACCAGCTCCATCGTCGGACACGGACTTCTTATCTTCATCATCAACATCAAATCATCATCTCAGAAAACCCGTCGGACCCAAAAGCACCATCACCGCCCCTGCCGCCGCCGTGAGCGGCGGCGCTACTCCGCCTCCGTCTCTCTCTCTCCTCCCTGATTGTAGCCGCCGCACCACCACCGGACAGTGGTGGTGGTGCTCCGATTGTGAATCGAAGAAGAAAGGGAATGGGGTGTGCTTGCTGGTAACCCGTCGACCGCCGGCCGGTTAACCGACTCGGTCATCATCGGTTAGAAGTATCACGATTAAGAGATGGTGTTGAAGATGAGGTCTGCATATTTGTTTTGTTTGTGTGTATATGCATATAATAGACAAGAGATAGATGGCAAATTTTGTAAGTTGCGTGCTTCAATATTCAAGGGATAGACCCCTTTTATAGTTGTTTATAAAATCTTTTGTAAATCTTGGGAAGATTTTATAGAGATTTTGGAAGATTTTATAGAGATTTACCATAGATTTTGCAAGATTTAGAATATTTGACAAGATTTTGTAGATCTTGTGTATTATGCACGGGTTTAGGCTTGTGGGCTTTGGGCTTGGGCCCAGGGCCCTCAAGCCCATCTCATGTGTAAGTGGCCCGTAACTCCTACGAGACCCGATATCGTAACCCAAACTCCATAGTGTCGAAAGAATAAAATTTTTAAAATTAAGAGGCGTATAATAGTGGTGTTGTCAGTATTTTGTACGGTATTAGTACGTTGTCATTGGATGTTCTGCAGATTCCACGCGAATCTTCATACGCGTACTGTAGAGTCAGATAAACGTTCCTAGGCACTCCAAAGGCCTAATTAAGTTAATTTGCGTTGTAAACACTATTTATTATTGCGTTAATCACCCGTTAATCACGTAATTAAGAACCATAAATCACCGGTTGTCACAAAGGACTCCCCATCGACTTCGTTCGGTGCATACATAGACCTGAGCGATTCAGCATACACCTTCTTTAACGAGAGCCCGGGAAAGGGTTGGACTTGTCCACCTATATTTAGCATAGGAATCACCCTTACCGACAACCTCTTGCGTTCTCGTCTAAATCTAGAGCAATTAAGGTATCTCAGGCACTTCGGTGTTGTTCCGTCCAGTAAGGAACCACCCGATCCGAATAAATTCCTTAGAAATAGACGAAACTTCATAAACAGCCTCTAGACATGGGGCTGTGTCCAGGTCAGCACGCCCCCGTGTCCACCAAAAGATTCCCTTCTGACTTTTTGTCAGAATACGGACAAAATGTGTCAAGATCTTGCCTGCACACGGGGCCGTGTCCAGCCGACACGGGGCCGTGTGCAGCTTGCTGTCGTTTTCTATAAATGCAGCCAAGAATCCTGCACATTTGGACCACTCCAAAAGACAGAGATTTGTTGAATCTTCACACATACCATTTAAGGTATATTCTAAAGAAGGTTCTCAACAACCATCTTGTCTTTTCTACTTTTGTTCATTGCCTTCTTCTCTAATTTTCACCTCAACACCTCCATTAAAGCTTGAAATCACCATGGTTCCAAGCTTTATTATGATGTTTGTTAGATTTTTATTCAAGGAATCTTGTTAAAAATAAGTTCTACAACATTGTTTTAAGTTATTTCTGCTTAAAAATGCTTTAAAAATCAGAAAAATAATTTGAAACTTCAAGATTTCTTGTTCCAAAATCTGCAGACAAACCAACACGGGGCCGTGCTCATTGAGCACGGGGCCGTGCCCGAGGTACTGTTTCATTAAAATAAACTCTTTTCAGTTTATTTTCGTAGAATGTCAAGCCAAAACAGTGGAACTTCATCAGCATATTCCAGAAACAGTCGGAGAGAACGGAGGTCTTCAATCGAAGCGACTCTCGTACGCAACGTGATGGCATTGCGTGAGGCTCTTGATGAGATGACATCGGTAGAGGGGGTCCTAATAGACCGTATCAATTATCTTATGGTGGGGTTGGAAAACAGTTTTCAGGAAATCAACCTCTTGTACCAGAGGTTGAACATTCTTGTTACACCTCCCATGGAACCAATTCTCCCCCAAGAGGATTGGAACCTAGCACTTAGAGTCAATAATCCCAACGGATAGGATGACATCCCCGCGGAACCTCCTCTCGACAACCTGCAAGAAGTCCCGGTGGAAGTTACCCCCCACAAAATGATGCCAATGAGCCCGCCTTTCTTCTCCCTAGGGAGATAGAAGAATAGCTCGCCGACGTGTGAGGGACCCATATCTGGAGAAAGAAGTTCTTCAAGCCGCATCCAACCGAAAAATTTATCTTTTCGGAAATTTTGCTTAGACTAAACCATAGGCTAGAACTTCTTTTCGGGTTTAGACTTCTTGTGTTTTCTGACCTATTTACTTATAATTTTAGTTTATTAGGAGATTTATGTAACTCTATCTATTTTAATGGAATGATGGTTTTAATTAAATTGGTGTTTGGATGATGATGTAATGGATAAAACACACTCGGGATGGTGAAGGATAATGAGGGAAACTTGAACCATCACCCCATGCACAAAAACAGAGCCTCCCGACAATTTTTCTTCGTTATAGAAAGTTCGGCATGGGCCGTGTCCCGCCAGCACGACACCGTGCTGAACAGTCTGCAGGAAATTGCCCAGTTCAGGTAACTGGACACGGGGCGTGTTCGCTGAACACGCCCCCGTGCCCAGGCTTCTGTTTCTTTTTACTAATTTTTGTTACTGGCAACCTGAACACGGGGCTGTGCCCGGACACCACAGGCCCGTGTCCAGATGCCCAGTAACATAAAAATTTGTTTTTAACACACCTTTTACACATTCAATCAACCTAAAAACTCATTTTTGGAACACATTGAGGACAATGTGTAATTTAAGTGTGGGGAGGGGGGGATGCTAAAACCTTGAATTTTGCAAGTCCTAATTACAAGCCTTACACAAAACTCTATTGGAACCGCTAAACACCCCAAATTTTTTCAAAAAAAAATTTCATTTTTTTTACTTGTCTTGGTTTAATTTGGGAATAACAAGTTCTAAAAAGGTTATACTTTTACAAATTTACAACCGATAGCATCGTGATAAAAAGAACAAACATAAGAAAATTATGAAAAGGCATAACAAATCTAGTTAAAATTTGATTATATATACTTGATCACATAAAAACCCATTCCCACAAAAAGTGAGTTTTGAGCCTTTATTGAGCATACAAATACACATCTTTAAACCAAATGCTCATTTTTCGTTTCTTGTGTGAATAGCCGCTTGGTTTCTTACGACTCTAGAACTTGCCACGACGATACATTCCCGGTCCTTACCAACTTAAATCCAAGTAAGTAAATGATGGAGGCATTAGGACTAACTTTTTATTTCAACACCATTATTTTTCTTTTTTTTACCACCTACCCAAAATCCCCCTAGTTAACCCATTTGAGCCTAAACTTTTTCATTTTTTAACCCAAAACAAACACCCCTTTAACCCACCAAAACCCTTTTTTCATTTTAAACCCTTTATTTTAGTAACAAAGCTCGGTTTTCTTGTGACTTTATTATCAAAATATATATATATATATATATATATAGAAAAGAAAAGAAAAATGAAGTTAGCAATAAACAAACAAAGCTCATCAAAAGGCTTGTTTGAATAATGCTTCATTAAAATAAAAAGTCACAAAAACAAAATGTTTTACGAAAACCGACGCTTTTTACGCTTTTCGCCCTTTTCTACTAACCACTAACCCAACCACCTACTTTTAACCCAAGCCTAACCCTTCCCCAAAGTACTCTTGATATTTACAAAGGTGTATAGTTAAAAAGGAGGAGGATTGATTGCTTGGCAAGCATATGGTAGAAGTAAATTCCATGCCGCTCTCGAGTGTTTCACAAAAATACATCTTTGGCCGAGTGTTGAGTGATCCCCCGTGAGGTATGTGAACTTGTATATAAATGGAATTTTAAAGAGGCATGTTATGCCCAAATAAATAATTTCTCTTATGTAATGTTTTAAATAAATCATAACGAATAGGATTGTAAAGAACGTAAAAATAAAACCTAATAAAGAATCTTGGAATCCAGACACTCTATGAGAAGCCCAAAATCTTCTCTTCTACCCACTCCATTTGGGTGTGTAAGCCACGAAATAAAGAGTTTTGCTTGAGGACAAGCAAAGATTCAAGTGTGGGGGTATTTGATGTGTACGAAATGCAACATATAAATTACATCAAATGAGGTATAAAACTAACCCTTTTTTAGTACTAATGTTGGAAAAAGTGTGATTTTGTCTTCCTTTTGTATTTTCAGGGTTAAATGAGCTTAAATGAACAAAAGAAGCAAAAATGCAGCCAAATCTAACAATAATACAAGAAAAGGAATAAACGTGGCATGCCCGACCCCTCAACAGCATCTCCCCAAGCAAAAACAAGAGAACATAAGGCTGAACACGCCCCCGTGCTCACTGAGCACGGGGGCATGCCCAAGTGTCTGCAGAAAAGACAAAGTTGTAGAAGCTTCTATCACCTACCACGGGGGCATGCCCAGCGGACACGGGGCCGTGGTCAACGCTAAGATTCGCATAATCTAGGCAAATCTTGATAGTACAGATACACTATTGCACACGGGGTCGTACCCAGCGGACATGGGGGCGTGGTCAACTAATGCAGACAAACTACAATTAATGAAGAAAGAGAAGATGGGTGGACACGGGGCCGTGCCCAATGGGCACGGGGCCGTGTTCTGGCTTCTGTGCAGGCTATAAATAGGGGTGTTTGGCTCACTTGCAAACCATCCTTTGGCAAACCACCTCTCTCACACTTCACCCACCCACCACCACCATCATAACCCACATCCACCACCATCATCCATCATCCATCATAGAGTGTGTGAATAGTCTCGGGATCCAAGATTGATCGTAAGAGTTCTTGACAATCAAAGGCCATGTTTGCCTAAGTCTCTTACATCACTTGGTGAAGACAAGTCTTTAGTGTAATACTTTTTATTTTTAATCCTTTCGCATTTTTTATTTGGTTATGTATTAATGACTTTAATAACTAGTTTCTTATGTTGAAGGTATCTTCCTTATCATTTGTCTGTGGTGTCTTGGCATTATTTTACTGTCTATATAAAATAAAAGATTTTCACCATTCATATCTCCATGGTCTATATGGAGATATGTTGGCTACCTGGTCGGGGGTTAAGGGAATGGTTTGGTAAGCGTCTTGCCTTGTTCAGTGTATAGATCCTGCAAGGACATGGGTCAAGTTTAGTAGGACCTCCTTCAATACCCACTGGTATTGGATGGCGGGGGTCCGAACTCCTTGATCCCCTCATATGTAAACTACTATTAAAACTTTAACGCGGCTATTTAGGATTGTATCCCTGCTGACTCAAACTACTTAGCCGAGGGTAACGTCACCTTCAAAAGAGGGGCCTACCACATTATGCATTAATAACTTAATTAATTATCTTTCAATAATCCAACCCTTTAGGATTGTATCCTTGTTGACTCAAAGTACTGGGTTGAGGGTAACGTCACCTTCAAAAGAGGGGCCTACTACTATACCTAAGATAATCTCTTAAAAAGTGCAAAAGTGCGGAAATACTCAAAGGTTACACTAAAGGCGAGTCGGAACCAAGTGATTCATCTTGTCTATCTGTTTTATTTTTATTTTTCAGCATTTTAATTAGTTTTGTTTTCTTGTTTAAAAACCTTTTTCTAAAATTTTGATTTGATTAGACGTTGAGGATAAACCGGTACTAAAAGCTCTTGTGTCCTTGGACGACCTCGGTATCTTACCAACACTATACTACGCTCACGATGGGTGCACTTGCCCATGTGTGTGTTTAGTGTTAGTAAATATCGTGTTTTATAAATTTAAAACTTGACTAAAGTGTTAAAAAAAGAGCTTAAAATATACGTAAATACTTATAACACTCGACACGCATCATGCATCACCTATAGCGCTACTATTGTTAAGGCGGAACTACACACCCTGGATTAAACGTCACATAGCACAAATAGAATACTAGAATGCACAATTTTTCACTTACACATACGATAGAGTTTAGATTGCAAAGATTCAAGTTCATATAGAATACATGTTTGGTGGTCGGAGCCACCGGCTCTGCTTCTTGTTGTTGGGTTACGAGGGAACCGAGAGGGGGGTGTGGGTGTTTGGCTTTGTGTTGAGTGAGATCAAGAGAGGAATGAGGGGGGGGGGGGGAATGGTGATCTTGTGTGATGTCTGCATATGTAGAAGTCGAGTGAGAGAGAAAGACAGATTGTAAGTTTGTGTTTGTTTGTGTATTAATAGAGTGAGGGTAAGATGGAAGTTTTTATTGTCTTTTATGCATACAAATTACATTTAGGTCAAATGTTTTATCTTTTGAGATAAGATCTTTTGTAGAGATTGGTGAGATTTGATGAGATTTAGTAGAGATTGCAGAGATCTTATAAGATCTTGTAGAGATTTGTAAAGATCTTTTGTAAGATTTTATAAGATTTCATAGAGATCTTGTATATTATGCAGGTTTAGGCTGGTGGGTTTTGGGCTTGGGCCCAGGGCCCACAAGCCCATCTCATGTGTAAGTTGCCCGTAATTCCTACGAGACCCGTTGTCAAAACCCGAACTCACCGTAGCCTAGTAAAATAATATTTCAGAGTTAAAAACGTGTAAAAATAATGTCGGTATCCGTAGTAGTTGCGTTCGCGCATCGATAACGGTAATAATCCTGAAAAATTACATCGTTGTCGTCTTTAATCCGTTTTTCGAGCTGGTTTCTACTACGATTGCTAAAATTTAATTACGAAGCTAGAATATATCGTAAAATTTTAATATTTGTCGACGTTGTCAGTATCTTGTACGGTATCAGTTCGTTGTCACGTAATGTTCAGCAGGTTTCTCTGTAAACCACCGTTCGCGCACTGTAAAGTCGTATAGACGTTCCTAGGCACTCCAAAGGCCTAATTAAGTTAATTTGCATCATAACCATTATTTATTGTCGCGTTAATCGCTTGTTAATCACGTAATTAAGGGCGTAAACTACCGGTTGTCACATTCTCCCCCTGTTAATAAAATTTCGTCCTCGAAATTTAGACTACGTTAACTCCTTAGAGTTACGTTATGCGTAAGTAAATACGAATAATGTCAAAGGAAACGAGACATACTGATACAGTCACCAATGTGACCAAGTTAACAGGGGTCCAATAGAAGAGGAATTTCAACCAATAGAATTCCAAGTGGACGTTTACAATATGCAAATGAATGTTAGAAACAATAACATTCGCTAGTAGAAGCTTAGAATCAACAAGCCCAAACGAAATAATTTTGCATGAAACGCTCGATCATGATCAGCCTAAGCTGCAAGCTCTACCGACGCCACAAGGTGTCGTAGTGAATGAAACAATTTAATAATAGCGGTGATTGAACAAGTATCACCTGTGTTTTGCATCAAATGCTCAATCATAATTAGCCCAAGCTACATGTTTATACTGACACCACAAGGTGTCGAAATCAACAAACGACTTAATGGAGTCGTAGACCAAACAAATCTACTACGACTCAGAACAATGAAGCGCTTGTTAAATCGAATTCGAATATGATGTTTTCAATACATCATATGGTGTCTTGAATTGAATATGTGTAATGAACAAGTTCAAACAATTGAATTTGGTTTCGGCGCAAGCCGACAATAAATACACGTATCGACAACAAAACTTTCGGCATGGTCACAACGAAAAACCATGTACGTAACTTGAAAAGAAAAGAAATTTCAAGAAAACGTGTTGACTTGATAACAAAGAAGCCAACAATTACAATAATGCGGGTCATTCGAATCACAAATCAATAATTAGATTAAGCGAAATAATATTTGAACTTTAATGAAACTTTTTATTCGAAACGAAACCACATGCATAACAAACGATGCATGTGTAACATATGAATTTTCAAGAAATGAAGCAAATGAGTGTTCGCTATAACGAAAGAAGTTATTGGGATGCAATGACCATTAAGAGGAGTAGAGATACGAAAATCTACTCTGTAAATGTGAAAGTCGAAATTTCAATAAAAGAAATTTAAGGACTTTACCTGGTGTTTCATGTGATTACTGGTTGTTAAGTGACATTTATATATACTCTAATTTGCAACATTTGGGTGAGATACGAGTTGTACATAATGCAGTTATGGTTGTACGGCGGTTTTGAGAAAACCCTCCGCTACTGAGCTGTTTGTATTCTTTGTTTCTCTGTCCTCGCTTCACCCTCACCACTCAGACACCACCCCTTCACCCCACATCAACCAAAACACTCATCCCTTCCCTTCCTCCTAGCAACCACCGCCATCATCATCATCATGGATCGCTACTAGAAACATTTCACCCTCATCTTCCCTTCTACTTTAGTCACCAAATCAAATCGGAGCGAACAGGGAGAGGAAGAGAGAGAGAGAGAGAGAGACAGAAAAAGCCTTTGTTGAGCCTCCGGTAAGTTATCCGGGTCATGCTACACAAAGGAGGGCGATTCTCATGGTGGTGTTTGTTTCCCTGATTGTAAAGCAGTGGTGGTTTAATCGACACCGTATGGAGCAATATATAGGCAATTGGGGTAACTTTCCTTCCTTTTTCACAATTTTACCAGTATCGCTGGGTTTCCAAACCTCTGCTTTTTTTTTTACCTTTTTTTTAACTTTTATCTTCATGATCAAGTGGCATGATTTTGTGCTATTGGTTGTTTGATTTTAGTAACTTCGGTTCTTTGCTGATTTTGTGGTGTTGGTTGTTTGAACGCAGATTCAGCATGTTAGATTGTGAGATTTGCCATGAATTTGTAGCTCCCAAGAAAATGATTCTGATCGGCGCTCCAGGTAAGACATCCGATCGTTCTAATCTAATTTTAAAACCCTTCCAATCGATTTAAAATTCGCAAACCGGATCGTTTTTAGGGCGTTCCGAATCGGAGTTTCCAAATTTGCTGGTAATGTTAAAAAGATGCGGCTGGTGTAATAGAAATATTAGGGTTTTTTGTGTTGTTTAGCGAAGAAGAAAGTGATAAGGTTGGTTTATATTGATGGATAAAAAAAGTTACAGATGGATGATGACAGTTACAGATGGATGATGATAGTTTCAAGAAATGTCAAAGAATATATAACATATTATCATCTTAGATCTACTTCAGGATATCATATTATCATCTTCTACTTCTGCTTTAGAATTTTAGAACTTTATATTTATGTTTATTAATAAACAATGTAAACTGAATTTGTATTGTATTATGATTATATTACATAATGAAAGATCTAGTATATATAGACAAGAAGAGGAAAACCCTAAACACAATTAACTAAGCTAGGGCCGGCCCGATGGCCTTAATGACTTCGGTTAATACTCCCCCTCAAGCTAATGGCGGGAACTGACTTTGAGCTTGGTTTTTAGTAAAGCAAATCGATCAGTCGGAAGTGGTTTTGTGAAAATGTCTGCAATCTGATCCTTTGTAGATATGAATCTAACCATCAGTTGACCCCGAGCAACACGTTCACGAACAGTGTGATAATCAACTTCAATATGTTTGGTTCTAGCATGGAAAACTGGATTTCTGGAAAGATAAGTAGCTCCCAAGTTATCACACCAAAGGGTAGGAGCAGCCTTCATTATAACATGTAACTCACGAAGAAGAGTTTCAAGCCAAACAAGCTCTGAGACGGTATCGGCCATAGCTTTGTATTCAGATTCGGTTGATGACCTCGATACAGTCTTTTGTTTTCTGGCAGACCAAGACACTAGATTATTCCCGAGATAGATGGCAAATCCCCCCGTGGATCGACGGTCATCAGGGCAACCAGCCCAATCTGCATCTGAGTAAGCCTGAATGTAACTGTTATGCGAATCAGCATAGGCATGAAGATGAATCGGTGATGAATGAGAGATCAGCAAACCATGATTGATGGTTCCAAGAAGAAACCGCAAAATCCTTTTAATCGCAGACCAGTGATTTTCTGTGGGAGAGTGCATGAACTGACAAACCTTATTAACAGCAAAGGAGATGTCTGGACGAGAGAGAGTGACATACTGTAATGCACCCACAAGTTGGCGATACCGTACCGGATCCGAGAAGGCTGGACTGTCACCAAGAGACAGGGATGATGTTGTAGTACAAGGAGAAGGAACAGGTTTGGCCGACAACAAATTTGCACGAGCAAGTATATCCTGAATATATTTCCGTTGAGATAAAATAATATCAGAACCCTGACGCACAACCTCCACACCGAGAAAGTAAGACAAAGGGCCCATATCTTGTAAAGAAAAGGTGGCGCCAAGACGTTTTACAACCTGATCAATAGCCCTGTCATTGTTCCCTGTAAGAATAATGTCATCAACATAAACGAGCATATAAAGAAGTGTCCCATGATGTGAATATATAAACAGTGAAGGATCCGTTCTAGAGCCATAGAATCCAAGCGAACCAAGAGCCGAACAAAGCCGTTCAAACCAGGCCCGAGGAGCCTGCTTAAGACCGTAAAGGGAACGGCGAAGCAAACACACATGATCTGGGTAATGAGGATCAACAAATCCTTGAGGCTGCTGCATATACACTGTTTCCTGCAAATTACCATTTAGAAAAGCATTTTGAACATCTAATTGTCTGAGTGACCACTTCTGAGTAACTGCCAAAGATAAGACTGTGCGAATGGTAGCAGGTTTCACAACAGGACTAAAAGTTTCGTTATAATCAACACCCTCTTGTTGATTGTATCCCTTGGCAACTAAACGTGCTTTATATCGACTGAACGCCCCTGTTTGATCACGTTTAATCCTGTACACCCATTTGCAATTTATAACATGATAATTTGGATCACGAGGAACTAATGTCCATGTTCCATTCTTTAATAGTGCAGAGAACTCTTCGGCCATAGCCTTACGCCACTGAGGATTGCCATTTGCGTTGGTAAAGGTTACGGGTTCGGTTTATGGCTCAGTGGTTGCATGATAAGCGGAAGGATTATATTTTTGTGGAGGTTTCACGTTTTGACGAAGGTGGCTGGGACGAGCACGATTTGAGTTAGGAGGCGGCTGATTTGAATCTGTTTGTGAGGTAGAAGACGGCTGAGTGGAAGTGGGTTGAGACTGATCCGTGGAAGGGAATTGATTGAATGCGGGAATTGTGGATGATGTGAGACGGGAATAGGTTCTTAGTGGTGGAGATGGAGGCTGCCCGACAGGAGCCGATGAGGAAGTTTCAGGAGGCGGCGGATCAGGAAGATCAGCCACCAGAGATGCGGTTGTGTGAGGAGATGAAGGTGGAGATGAAGAAGCCGCTGCACTGGTTTGTGGCGGAGTAGGCTGTTCGGTTGGAAAAATAGGACCATCCGGGTAAGAGGAGACATACGGATTAGAGGTGGGTGTAGGTTGTGTTGTTGGTTCAGATGGCGGTGTATGGAAAGGATAGGCACTTTCAATAAACCGAACATGACGTGCGATGTACAAACGTTCATGAATCGGATCGAAGCAGCGATAGCCATGATGGGATGGACTATAGCCTAGAAAAACACACGAGACGGAGCGGAAATCCATTTTGTTTGGATTGTACGCACGAAGATGGGGAAAGCATTGGCATCCAAAAACCCGTAAAAAGGATAAGTCAGGTTTAATTTTAAAAAGTTGTTCAAAAGGAGAAAGGTTGGCGGTGGTTCTAGATGGCATTCTATTGATTAGATAAACTGCGGTATCATATGCAAAATGCCAAAAACGAGAAGGCACACGAGATTGGGCCATGAGAGTAAGGCCCGTTTCAACGACATGTCGATGTCGTCGTTCAACCGTGCCGTTTTGCTCACTTGTGTGAGGACACGAGATACGATGATTTATGCCAATTTGTTTAAAAAATGAAGAGAGTTGTCGGAACTCTCCTCCCCAATCGGATTGTACCGCTTTAATTTTAGTGGAGAACTGTCGTTCAACCATTATTATAAAGCGTTTAAAAGTTTCTAGTACATCCGATTTTTGTTTTATGGGAAAAATCCACATGAATTTTGTAAAATGATCAACGATTAGGAGAAAGTAATTGTGGCCATCAAATGAGGGTACAGGAGCAGGACCCCAAACATCACAAAAGAGTAGATCAAATATATTAGATGTTTTATAATCAGAAGGTGGTAAATGCAACTTTGAAGATTTTCCAATTAAACATGATTCACAATGAATGTTAAAAGACTTGTCTAGTACAGGTAAATCAAATTTTGAAATCATAGAACGGAATAAACTAAAATGAGGATGCCCTAATCGATGATGCCATGTGGTTGTGGAAGCTTTATTTGCTGAAAATGCGACTTTAGGAACTGGCTGCGAGAACGGAAAGCGAATGGAGTAGAGCCCACCGTCACTTGGACCCGTGAGGAGGGTATGATGTGTAAACGTGTCCTTCACACAAAAAAAGGTAGAGTGAAATTCAAAATAGACATTGTTATCAAAGCAAAATTTTTGGACAGAAAGTAAATTTTGTTTGATATCTGGAACATGAAGAATATGCTTTAGGTGATAGGTTTTAGATGGGGAAAAGATTTTTTTTTGTAACCAATGTGAAGAATAGGAAGACCCTTACCATTACCAACGTGCAGGTTGTCCTCACCGAAGTAAGACTGGGCAGAATCGAACCCTTGCATATCTGGAGAAACATGTGAATTTGAGCCGGTATCTGTAATCCAAGATTGTGAGTTTTGAGACCTGAAATCAGTAAAGTTAGAGATAGGTTGCCTTGAACGAATAGTAGATGGATCCCTGTTTGGGCAATGGGTAGGAAGATGGCCAATGCCACACCTATTACACGACCCATACACAGTGTTTTGATTTGATGCCCATGAAAACTGTGAAGAACCTCCTCGGTTGTAAGAAGTGCCCCTTGATTGAGTGAAACGACCACCACGACCACCACGATTGAAACCATTACCCCCATGGCCCCTACCACGAGAGGTGTAGTAGGCCGACGGGCTGGAGGTGGAGCCTCCATTAGAATTGGCCGTGGATGCAGAAGATGAAGATGATTGTGGTTGAAGCTGAAAACCTAACTTTGTAACAAGTTGTTGAAGACTTTGCAGTGTTTCATCAGGAATGGATGACGATGGTGTAGTATGAGCTGTAAAGGCATGGACCGGAGGAACAACAGAGATTGGCTTCTTGATCATGTACTCGTGATCAGCAAGAAGCGCAGGGAGTTCAGTGAAGACAGCAGTGTAGTCACGAGAAAAGAGAATCTGTTTGACTCCATTATATTCTTCACGTAAACCTGAAACAACAAGCATTAGTATATCTTTTTCATCCATAGGTTTACCGATGTTTGCAAGAGCGGTGGCGTATTCTTGTGCTCGATCAAGATACGCAGTTGTAGTTTCATCACCATGCATCTGTAAACGTAAAAACTGGGATCTGATAGTAAATTCTCGAGCCGATGTTTGTGGTGCATAGGTTCGGCTGGGTGCTTCCCATAATTCACGAGAAGTTTTTGTGGTCTGCACATGTTGAAAACACTTTTCTGAGATTGTAGAAGAGATCAGCATGCGGATGTGTGCATCATTCGATATCCATGCTCGATGACCAGGGTTAGGGACTGGTTCAGATGTCTCTGAAGAGGATTTTTCGGTTAAAGGAGGCTGGACCAGTTCTGGCGGGCAGGGTATGGAGCCATCAACGTATCTGAATAAATCGTTTGTGACAAGAAAAGGATGAATCATAGCCTGCCAATTGGCATAGTTTGTGGGTGTAAGGGTAAAAGCAAACTTGTGAGAGTTATTTGCTGTTTTATCTGCTTTGGTGAAGGGGGCAATCGGAGGTGTCATGGCTGCAAGATGGAGGACGATCGGTGAAGAAAGCCGATCGAAAAAGAAAGGTTAAGAGAGGCAGAGATGTTGGCGGCAATTAGGTTAGAGTGGCTCTGATGCCATAATAAACAATGTAAATTGAATTTGTATTGTATTATGATTATATTACATAATGAAAGATCTAGTATATATAGACAAGAAGAGGAAAACCCTAAACACAATTAACTAAGCTAGGGTCGGCCCAATGGCCTTAATGACTTCGGTTAATATTTATGTTTTCTATTCGGTAATATGAATAATGGATTTTGGTTAGTTGAATTTATGACTTTAGTAATTTTTGTTTTAATTTGTGTATACCGAACCGGTCTCAATGGTACACCATACCGGATCGTACTAACAATGACGTAGCCATGTCATGTAGGTGGCTAGTGGGACAGATGTAGCGGAGAGCATAGCGCAGTTTAGTTGAAAAAGACAGCGAGGTGTTTGTGTTATGAGTGCTAGTGGGACCGCTATGAATGTAACGCTAAGACAACCTTCTGCAGCTGGTTCGAGATATTATCATTAACTGGAGCTTTTTTTCCCGGTCCAGCCCCACCTGGATCAACTGGGCTCACTATATATTTAGCTGGTGGTCAGGGTCAGGTGGTGGGTGGGAGTGTGGTTGGGTCTTTAGTAGCTTCTGGACCAGTTATGGTCATAGCCGCAACGTTTTCTAATGCTACTTATGAACGATTGCTGGCTGAGGAAGAGGAGGAAGCCGATAGTGTGGCACCAGGGCTAGCTGGTGGTGGATCACCGCCGTGGATCAGGAATATGGGTGATCCCACTCAGATGGGGGGTTACAATATGCAGCCTAATATGATCCCTAATGGAGGTGGACAGATGAACCATGATCAAGCTTTTGGTTGGGCTCATGGCAGGCCTCCATGCTAGAGGATTGATTTATAAGGTAATAAGTTATTTAAGACCAAAATAATGATCATGTTATAAAATATTAATATTAATATGAATTATCAATAGATAGGTTACTTGAAATTGAGTTTAGGTGAATTGTGATGTTGTATACATTAACAATGTTGAACTTCCTGTTTGTACACTAATGCAATGATGAGAATTAAATAAATAAATTGGGTTTGCATTTGTAAAGCTGTCTTGGCTTTGTTTCGAGTTTTATATACAACAGAAATTGTTCTTGTATAGTTTTAGATTTTTAATTAAGCTAATTTCTTGTATTTTATTTTTTTAATTTAATCATCATATTGATATATATTTTTTTGTTTCTCGAAACAGTAAAATAATTATTTAGAACTAATTATTTCTTTGGAAGGCCAAAAACAGTTTACAAGTTTTATAGCTATTAGTTACATTAAATTGTAGTCTTGATTTTATATTTTGTTGGCTTTATATAATTATATATATATATATATGGAACCCATTAAGTCTAACCAACTTTTGGGATAATCTTAGCCATCTAAACTCATCAACTTTTGATCTTGACCCTTTAAACTAAAAAAAACAACCGAAAAAGTGACATTTTTGAGCAGTTCAGCCCCTCTCTCCTAAATTCCTAAAAGTAAGGCTAAATTCCTGCTATTGGCTTGCAGTTTGCAGTGGTTTGCAACTCCCACGTTCTGCTTCTACACTCTCTTTATATCTCACTCTGCAATCCCCAGGAACTCCTCATAGATAAGCCTACACCACCACCTATGCCGTAAGACAATCATCGCACAACCACCATAACGACGGAAATGGACCGGCAACCGGGACACCACCACTCCGACAACGGCCGCATCAGCGACGAACTTCTGGCACTTGATTGTAACCTCGCCTCTCTCTGCGATCATACTCAATCGGAAGGTTCTAATCACGGATCGTTCTCGGATGTAATCTTGAAGGCTATGGGCGCTAGGTATCATCTTCGTCGTTTGATTCACTCTTGCAGCTTGTATTTTAGGTTATCGGTTTTTATTTTTGAAATTTTTGTTTTCTACTCTTGCATTAGGTTGTTGATTGTTGTTTTTATGCTTCTGTGTACTGTGTTTCATTGGTGATTGTGTTTGTGCAGGGTTATTTTCCCGTCAATGACTAAGATCGTTGATAGTCTCATACCGAAATCAAGATCCGTGGGGGTTATTTTGCGGTTTCTCATGGCTGGAATGTCTGGTAATTTTACGTGTCTCGCTAATATCTCTTTTTATTGTTCTTGAGAATCATTGCTATTTAGAATCCATTCACTCGATGTGGTTTAGTTTTGTGTTCAAAGTTTTTGAAACTATCAATTTGGTGATTTGCTAACAGTAATTAGGGTTTACGTTTAGATAAAGTAAACGATTAACTCGATTGGAACATGTGTTAAGGCTTTGTGGAGAATTTAGTTGAAACATGGCTTTGATTTAGATAGTATGTTGCACCTATTAATGACGATTTAATCTGTTTGCAGGTATTCTTTTCATTTTGTTCCTCAAAGTTGAAGGTATTATATCTAAAATTGTGAGATTGCTGCTACAATTCTGGTCTCTTTTATTATGCATTTTTAAATCGAGGAGAGTTGCATCATGCTCCTGCAAAATAATTTGTCTAAGGAATCATTTTCAGCCGTATATTCAGCCGTCAACGTTTGTCATTATGACGCTAAAAATCTGTCCACCGGATGGGTATACTACTAGTGCCCATGCCGGTAGATCTCTTCAAACTTATTTTAATCGGTTATCTATGTTTTTATGTTTTATAAGTCGATAGTCCACTTAAGAACTCAATGCAAACTGAGTAATTGAAATTGTCTTCAACCTTGCTTTTTTCATTTTTAGGCATATTGACATGTCAAAGGGTTACCAGAGTGGGCACTAACACTTTATGATATTTTTGTAAGAACTATGGGCAGCCCAATTATACAACGGGTCAAAACGGTTCAGCATGGTAATAACAAGGCATAATATACCATTGATCATTTGTTAACATGCTTTGAAGGAGATAATAAGCATTTCCTGTTGGATCATCTTTTTGAAAAACTGTGTTTTCTCAGGCTGCTGACTATTAAGGTAACTTATATCATTTGCAATTGTGAATTTTTACAAAATAATATTATACTATTAGTAACGGGTCAAAACGGGTTTAGATTTAAAAAAATGCCATTTAGTGCGAGTTGAGTAGTTGACATTATATGATGACGACAATAGGTGCATTTTGAGACAACAGGCCCGGAGATTTGGGACGACAATAATGATGAAGTATTGAAGTGTACGTCTTCATGACGGGGATCTAAACATGGGATTGACTATTACTTTTTTAATGTACAATTTACATGATGATATTACTAAAGACTACTACATTTTGTCTCATATATTGTAGATGGCCATGACAAGTAAGGATGCAAACCGGTACTTTGTGCTAGAAATATCAACATATAATCATCTTCAATGGCGAGAATTTGCGTCAAACAGGATGATCGTTTTCTACTATCCATGTTAATCATTGTTTCATGTTGCGTAAGGATCGTGGTTTCCGCCAGATCTGATAAGGAAACTGGAGAAAAAAATTACGGCGCTGGAGTCCGGCGCCGGTAGTATCGCGAGGATGTTCGATCGATTTTTGGAGAAAGAGTTTTCGGAGAATGTTTCTGCTGAAGGTATATGAGTTTTTTTTGCTTTTCTATGGTACTTGATTTGTGCTGTTTTTGTATATATGATGTTGTTAATTGATGAGAATTTGATGGTTTAAGTAGTTAATTTAGGTGTAACGACTTTGTTTCCAGTTTTATTTTAGTTTTTTCCCTGTACAAGCTATTGTTGCTGAAAGGCTTGATGTTCACATATTAGCACTATTGTTTTTTTGTAAATTAATGGCCACATTTTGTGCTTTGTTTATACCTAAACACCCGTTTGCTACACTTTATCAACATTAATACTTAAGTTGGTTTATCACTACAGTGATCAGACAATTTTATTATGATTTTCACATTCCATGTGTAGCATGCAAGTTCAGGAACGAGTTTATCACTACAGTGATAAGACAATTTTATTATGAATTTGAACTTTTGTTGGTAGAACAGAACATCAACTTTATATGCAATTCAACAACTTTATTTAAGCATGAATAGAACAGAACATCAAGTTTCTTTGTTACACTTTATTTAGTAAAACAAATAACCGAATCAACGGTAAAAGGTTACATAAAAAGGAACATCACTGAGTGATAAACGTCTAATCCCGTTATCATCTGAAAATATTCCAACATCCCTGCATATAACCTTGGAGAAATGGAGAAGCAATCACAAACACTCTCACTATAGATATCTTTGTTTGTTACGCTGTTAGCGTAACCCGTCCACCGGACGGGTATTAAACTAGTTACCATGGAATGTCGAACATAACGTATTCGTCGCTAACTGAAATAGGGGGAATACGGTGACTTGCGTCTTTTCCTTGCTGTGATTCGTGTTGCTGCAGGATCGCGTGACAAGTTTCCGCTTCCTGATCGTTAGTTCTCCTGCTGACAGGAATCTAGCGTCGTCGTTGAATTGCGCCATCGTGTCTTTTCAAAGGCCTCGCCTCGATAGTATATGTAAGGTACTTCAACCTCCGTTGATGTATAGTTGTGTTTCATGAAGTTTGCACGCCCGTGCTTCGTTTTGCGTAGGTCACCTGCTCGGTTAATAGAATAACATGGACGACATAATAATGTCGTTTGTCCAAGTTAATAAACGTGGTTCCTACGTGACGACCTTTAATGAACTTAGACATAAGTTTCCAAAGGTCTTAAATGCATGTTTCCTAAACTCTCAGAGTTTTATGTACTGTATGTAATTTTTTTTGTGTACCATGTGTATAACACCATAATAGCGTATGTTTGAAAACAAAATCTTGACTGTTTGTTTTTCGGCAACGGTTGGAGACCATATTCGAGTCTTAGGCGTTCTGTATGTATTCAGAGTCTTAATAGTCTAAGTCCCAGAGAAAAGTGAGGTTAGAGCCTAGGTATCTCTATAAGAAACCCTATTCGCTGTAACCTATAGCTCTGATACCAATCTGTCACACCCCGAAATTATAAGAGCTGGCGTGACTGGACTGGTATCTTCATTGCACAGCAGAAGCAAATAAGCTAAGTCTTTTAGAAAATTGAACGCCACTAAGTACTCTACTCCACATGGTCCTCCTATTCCAACCGTGCCATAGTTTCTGAAAAGTAAGATGAGAAAGAAACATGCGAAAAATCAACATAAAGTTGAGCGAGTTCATAGTTTGTTTGTAAAAGATTTGAAATAAATCTTTTTGAATAACCGGTTTTTGAAGTATTGCTGAGAAAACGAATTTAAAATCATTTTCTTGTCAAGTTATACGGAAACTTTGTATGAAAACATGGTATGTAATTTGTATAAATCAAGTATTTATGTATGTATCGAGATTGTTAATGGGTTGCAAGGCCATTAACATGTGACACGACATAGGAAGCATCCAAACCATATGCATTTTTCTAGTTGTCGATTCACTGAGACACAAAAGCACTACTTGGTACTAGTTTTCACCAAGAGTGTGGCTGCCCGAAAACCCATTAGATCTAACCTTTTGTTCTGCGGTCTAGGTATATTGTTGATTAATGGTGCTTCTGGTACCCTATTCGTGACACGGTTTCACGTATCATTCCTTAGTTCTTGTATCCATCATACCATAACACATGTATTTTCCCAATGTTTAAAATGTATGTAAAAGATTAAAAGTGGGGACTTTTCTGTAAACATTTAGTAGCATGTACTTTACCCCCGAAGTTATAAAACTGAAAACAGTTAAAAGAAAAGGGGGAGCATGAACTCACTGGGTTGTCTCGTTTTACGTACACAGACCAACCCAATCCCAATATTATCACTAGACGTTCCCATTTGTTTTGTAAAAACCGGTATATTTAGTATGATCCGTTCGTAAACCATTTGAGTTCCTCGAAATCCATTTGTAACATGATTTAGAAATATGAGTTTTCGTTCGTTCAAAAACTTTGTATGTTCTTGTAAAACGTGCATGTCTTTCCACCCCGAAAACATTTAGAAAAATGTAAAACCGTAAAAAGGTGAGGTTATGAACTCACCTGAATATTCCTGTGCAAAGCTAGCTAATTACGACTTCGTGATGTCGTTTCCAAGACGTGACTCGCTAGCGTGCATTCTACAATATTCCTAACACGGAATATCTTATATGTTTCTAATCAAAAGCGGTAACTAAACTACGTGTCACCGAGCTCTACCGAATCGTTAATCGAACGATTCAACGGTTAAGTTGTTAAGTTAACGAAAATGACTAAGTTAAACTTTGTCGCCCCGAGAAGTCGTTTGTGTATATAGGAATATTCGTACGAAGGTAATATATAATAAACTTGTATTATATATAATGCGTCTTGGATATATTTGCCATAATATACGTATATGTCGTTTCGGCGTTTGTAATAAATCTACAAAGTTATATTTATTTTGCGAAAGTATCATCGAGTTGTTTGAAGTTTGAAATAAATATAAAACTATATTTATTTTTATAAAAGCATTCGTATTGTTTAATACTTGAAATGAATATACAAACTATATTTATTTTGTAAAAACGAATTCATGTTGTTTGACATTTGAAATATATGTGTAAACTATATTCGTTTTTATAAAAAGAAGTCGTGTGGTCTCACACTTGAAATAACTACGCACACTACATGTATTTGTATAGTCGAAATCGGTTTATCGGCGTTTAAAACAATATAAATAATTATATTGATTTTCTAGAAGATTGTCGAATTTTTGAAGCTTAAAATAAATATCGTAACTATATGTATTTGTCGTTGAAATCATATTCGTATCGTTGTTTTCGAAAGTAGTAAAGTGTCGTCGTAAGGAATTCTATATTTGTATTTGCTTTTATAAAATATTATTTGAACCCGATAGTTTTATTTTATGATAACACGCGTTGTATATTACGGATTTTTTCTCGAAAAACGGGCAGAGTTTCCTCTTTTTATGGACGCCCCCCGAAAACACAAGTTGTCGTTATTTTAACAAAATTCAATCAAGATTCAAACAATATTCACGAATAATCAGTTTTTATAAACAGAGTAATTAGTAAACCCAAGAAATTTTAACCAATAATTTGTCAGTTTATTCGGTTCGAGCTCGTTTTCGCGTATTTAAATAAACTACAGAAATAATGAAATAATCGCGCCGTATCTTTACCAAATCGTCAAGTCGAAACGCCGAACGTGTTGACCGAGTTGACTCGGTTTGACCGAGTCAACTGAACCGCTTCATAATCTGATCCGAACCAAGCCGTTGACTTCTGTTGACCGAAGACCCGAAGCTCTAAAATCTGACTCGAACCATTGACTGAGTTGACTCGGTGAGTTGACCGGATCAACCAGGTTAACGGAGTTAACTGAGTTAACTGAGTTAACCGGGTGTGACCCGAGTGAACCGATCTGTCGACAGAACCAAATCCCGAGACCCGAACCGAACCGGCTTCCTGAGCCGAGACCCGAAACAAACCTTAACTCGACCCCGTTGCACCGAATCTGAACCGGAGATCACCTCTGCTGAACTGAGCCGCTTGTCGGAACAACCGCACAACCACAGCCGCCGCGGCTCCGCCGCTGACGGCGAATCGTCTCCGGAAAACGGCGTCGTGCCGTTTCTCTCTCTCTCCTCGGTTTCTTCTTGTTCTGCTGCCATGCAGCCGCACGGCGACGGCCCTCTGCCGTCGGAACGTCATCAGGAGAGGGGGGAGTATTATGGGTGGTCGGAGCCACCGGCTCTGTTTCTTGTTATTGGGTTACGAGGGAACCGAGAGGGGGGTGTGGGTGTTTGGCTTTGTGTTGAGTGAGATCAAGAGAGGAATGAGGGGGAAATGGTGATCTTGTGTGATGCTGCATATGTAGAAGTCGAGTGAGAGAGAAAGACAGATTGTAAGTCTGTGTTTGTTTGTGTATTAATAGAGTGAGGGTAAGATGGAAGTTTTTATTGTCTTTTATGCATACAAATTACATTTAGGTCAAATGTTTTATCTTTTGAGATAAGATCTTTTGTAGAGATTGGTGAGATTTGATGAGATTTAGTAGAGATTGCAGAGATCTTATAAGATCTTGTAGAGATTTGTAAAGATATTTTGTAAGATTTTATAAGATTTAATAGAGATCTTGTATATTATGTAGGTTTAGGCTGGTGGGTTTTGGGCTTGGGCCCAGGGCCCACAAACCCATCTCATGTGTAAGTTGTCCGTAATTCCTACGAGACCCGTTGTCAAAACCCAAACTCACCGTAGCCTAGTAAAATAATATTTCAGAGTAAAAAACGTGTAAAAATAATGTCGGTATCCGTCGTAGTTGCGTTCGCGTGTCGATAACGGTAATAATCGCGAAAAATTACATCGTTGTCGTCTTTAATCCGTTTTTCGAGCTGGTTTCTACTACGATTGCTAAAATTTAATTACGAAGCTAGAATATATCGTAAAAATTTAATATTTGTCGGCGTTGTCAGTATCTTGTACGGTATCAGTTCGTTGTCGCGTAATGTTCAGCAGGTTTCTCTGTAAACCACCGTTCGCGCACTGTAAAGTCGTATAGACGTTCCTAGGCACTCCAAAGGCCTAATTAAGTTAATTTGCGTCGTAAACATTATTTATTGTCGTGTTAATCGCTTGTTAATCACGTAATTAAGGGCGTAAACTACCGGTTGTCACATTCTCCCCCTGTTAATAAAATTTCGTCCTCAAAATTTAGACTACGTTAACTCCTTAGAGTTACGTTATGTGTAAGTAAATATGAATAATGTCAAAGGAAACGAGACATACTGATACAGTCACCAATGTGACCAAGTTAACAGGGGTCCAATAGAAGAAGAATTTCAACCAATAGAATTCCAAGTGGACGTTTATAATATGCAAATGAATGTTAGAAACAATAACATTCGCTAGGAGAAGCTTAGAATCAACAAGCCCAAATGAAATAATTTTGCATGAAACGCTCGATCATGATCAGCCTAAGCTGCAAGTTCTACCGACGCCACAAGGTGTCGTAGTGAATGAAACAATTCAATAATAGCGGTGATTGAACAAGTATCACCTGTGTTTTGCATCAAATGCTCAATCATAATTAGCCCAAGCTACAAGTTTATACTGACACCACAAGGTGTCGAAATCAACAAACGAATTAATGGAGTCGTAGACCAAACAAATCTACTACGACTCAGAACAATGAAACGCTTGTTAAAACGAATTCGAATATAATGTTTTCAATACATCATATGGTGTCTTGAATTGAATATGTGTAATGAACAAGTTCAAACAATTGAATTTGGTTTCGGCGCAAGCCGACAATAAATACATGTATCGACAAGAAAACTTTCGGCATTGTCACAACGAAAAACCATGTACGTAACTTGAAAAGAAAAGAAATTTCAAGAAAACGTGTTGACTTGATAACAAAGAAGCCAACAATTACAATAATGCGGGTCATTCGTATCACAAATCAATAATTAGATTTAGCGAAATAATATTTGAACTTTAATGAAACGTTTTATTCGAAACGAAACCACATGCATAACAAACGATGCATGTGTGACATATGAATTTTCAAGAAATGAAGCAAATGAGTGTTCGCTATAACGAAAGAAGTTATTGTGATGCAATGACCATTAAGAGGAGTAGAGATATGAAAATATACTCTGTAAATGTGAAAGTCGAAATTTCAATAAAAGAAATTTAAGGACTTTACCTAGGGTATCATGTGCTACTGGTTGTTAAGTGAGATTACAATGGAATGTCGAACATAACGTATTCGTCGCTAACTGAAATAGGGGGAATACGGTGACTTGCGTCGTTTCCTTGCTGTGATTCGTGTTGCTGCAGGATCGCGTGACAAGTTTCCGCTTCCTGGTCGTTAGTTCTCCTGTTGACAGGAATCTAGCGTCGTCTTTGAATTGCGTCATCGTGTCTTTTCAAAGGCCTCGCCTCGATAGTATATGTAACGTACTTCAACCTCCGTTGATGTATAGTTATTGATGTGTATAAAATGCAACATATAAATTACATCAAATGAGGCATAAAACTAACCCTTTTTTAGTGCTAATATTGGAAAAAGAGTGTTTTTGTCTTCCTTTTGTATTTTCAGGATTAAATGAGCTCAAAAACGCAAAAGAAGCAAAAAGACAGCTAAATCCAACATAAATACAAGAAAAGGAACATTAGTGGACTGCCCGAACCCTCAACGGCACCTTCCAAAGCAAAATAGAGAAAACAGAAGTCTGAACACGCCCCGTGCTCAGCCAGCACGGGGACGTGCCCAAGAAGCAGCAGAAAAGACAAACCTATAGAAGCTTCTATTGCCCATCACGGGGTCGTGCTCAGTGGACACGGGGGCGTGTCGAAAGTACAGCAGGCGCATTTATTGTAATTGCGAATTACAATTAATGAGGAGAGAGAGTGTCAGACGGACACGGGGTCGTGTCCAGCGGACACGGGGCCGTGTCTAGCTCTCTGTTCAGCCTATAAATAGGAGTGCTTGGATTCATTTCATCTCATCCCTTGGCACACCACCTCTCTCACACTTCATCCACCACCCACCACCATCACAACACCATCATCCACCACCATCATCCATTGTCCATCGTAGAGTGTGTGAGTCGTCTCGGGATCCAAGATTGATCGTAAGAGTTCTTGACAATCAAGGCCATGTTTGCCTAAGTCTCTTACATCACTTGGTGAAGACAAAGGGTCTAGTATAATACTTTTTATTTCTAATCTTTTGCACTTTTTATTTGGTTTTGTATTAATGACTTTAATAACTAGTTACTTATGTTGAAGGTGATCTTTCCTTATCGTTTGTCCGTGGTGTCTTGGCATTATTTTACTGTCTATATAAAATAAAGGATTTTCACCATTCATATCTCCACGGTCTATATGGAGATATGTTGGCTACCTGGTAGGGGGTTAAGGGAACTGTTTGGTAAAGGTCTTGCCATTGTTCAGCGTTTAGAGGTCCTGCAATGGACCTGGGTCAAATTTAGTAGGACCTCCTTCAATACTTCACGGTATTGGATGGCGGGGGTCCAAACTCTTTGATCCCCTCATAAGTTAACTACTATTAATACTATAACCCGGCTACTTAGGACTGTATCCCTGCTGACTCAGACTACTTAGCCGAGGGTAACGTCACCGCCAAAAGCGGGGCCTACCACAATACTGCATTAATAACTTAATTCATTATCTTCCAATAATCCACCCTTTTAGGATTGTATCCCTGCTGACTCAAACTACTGGGGTGAGGGTAACGTCGCCTTCAAAAGAGGGGCCTACTACAATAACTAAGATAATCTCTTAATTATGTGCAAAAGTGCGGAAATAATCAAAGGTTATACTAGATACGAGTCGGAACCAAGTGATTCATCTTGTCTATCTGTTTTTATTTTTATTTTCAGCATTTTAGTTAGTTTTATTTTTCTTAGTTTAAAACATTTTTCTAAACTTTTATTTTGGTTAGACGTTGAGGATAAACCGGTACTAAAAGCTCTTGTGTCCTTGGACGACCTCGGTATCTTACCAACGCTATGCTACACTCAACGATGGGTGCACTTGCCCATATGTGTGTTTAGTGTTAGTGAAATATCGTGTTTTATAAATTTAAAACTTGGCTAAAATAAGTGTTAAAAAGGGCTTAAAATATACACCTAATATATACGACACTTTTACGCACATCAAGTTTTTGGCGCCGTTGCCGGGGACACAAGGATTTTAAGAAAGTTAGGAATCAACGGCCTAATCATCTTTTATTTTTCTTTTTATTTTTTTAGGATTTTCTTAAGTTTTTCAGCTTCTGCAGAGCTCAGCACGGGCCGTGCCCGCTGAACACGCCCCCGTGCTCAATCATTGGAACTGGCAATCCTGTTTTACATCAGACACTAAGCTGAACACGGGGCCGTGTCCACTCAACACGCCCCCGTGCCCAAGTTTCAGTTACTGAAAACAGAACCGTTAGATCCCGACGGTTGGTAAATTCTGACATAAACATGAGTGATAGTAATTATTTTTACTTTCGGCGCTCTTATGGTACGTGGTGTCAATTATGTGGTGGCGAACATGAAGAAGTAAAATGCTACTTCCTAAATTATAGGCCCCACTACATGGACCCACCATCTTCTCACAACCTTAAGAGGGGCGAAAGTAAAAATAAGCACTATTTCTCCCTCGAATGCGCCCAACCAGATATTCTAGGGGAAATGCTCCTTAGCGAGTTATTTCAACTAGAAGAGCTAATTCTGAAATGGATAGAAGAGCTTGGGAAGGATTTTATTGATCCACCCCAAGACGATACCCATGAAGAAATGTGGGAACCGCATTCCGACAACCTCGTTGCTCCCGAAAATACCTTCGTACCTAGCAAAGACTTGGACGATAGTCGTCCCTGTGTCGATTGTGCCGTGAAGGACTCTCCATCGACTTCGTTCGGTGCATACATAGACCTGAGCGATTCGGCATATACCTTCTTTAACAAGAGCCCGGGAAAGGGTTGGACTTGTCCACCTAGAATGAAAATAGGAATTACCCTCACCGACAACCTCTTGCGTTCTCGCCTTAGTCTAGGACAATTAAGGTATATTAGGCACTTTGGGGTTGTTCCAACCAGTCAGGAGCCACCCGATACTAACAAGTTCCTTAAAAAAACTAGACAACTTCATAAAACAGTCCCTAGACACGGGGCCGTGCCCAGCCAACACGCCCCCGTGTCCATCGAAAGATTCCATTCTGATCAGTACGTCAGAATACGGACAAACTGAGTCAGAACTCCACCTGCACACGGGTCCGTGTCCACTGAACACGGGGCCGTGTCCAGGTTGCTGTCGTTTTCTATAAATGCAGCCAAGAATTCTGCACATTTGGACCAACTTGGGGCAGAGATTTGCAGGAATCTTCTCTCAAACTATCCTAGGTAAGTCTAAAAGAAGGTTCCAACAACCCATCTTGTCCTTTCCTCTTTTAGCCATTTCCTTCTTCTTCATCTTTCTCCAAGAGCTACCATTGAAAGTTTGGAATTCCTCCAACTCTATGGTAGGGATAAATGAGTTTTGTTCAAAGAATCTTGGTAAAAACATGTTATGAAACATTGTTTTAAGTTATTAGTAGCCAAAAAGGCCCCACAACGTTCAGAAAATAACTTAAAAATCCAAGTTTCCTTGTTCCAAAACTCTGCAGAAAGATGAACACGGGGCCGTGCTCAGTGAGCACGGGGCCGTGTCCGGTTACTGTTTCATTAAATAAACTATTTCTAGTTTATTTTTCGTAGGATGACGAGTGAAAACAGCGAAACATCTCCTGTGCATTCGCCAAACAGCCGTAGAGGAAGAAGACCCTCCATTGAAGCTACACTTGTACACTATGTGATAGCATTAAGGGAGGCTCTCGACGAAATGACTTCAGTAGAGGAGGTCCTAATCGACCGTATTAACGATCTAACGATGGGACTTGAAAGCAGCTTCCAAGAAATTAACCTCTTGCACCAGAGGTTAAATATTCTTGTAGCACCTCCAATGGAACCAGTCCTTCCTCAACAGGATTGGAACCTAGCACTCGGAATCAACAACCCTACCGGGTGGGAAGACTTTCCGGCGGAACCTCCCATGGAACACCAACAAGAGATCCCGGTGGAAGTTGAAACTCCTCAAACTAATGCCAATGAGCCTTCTTTTCTCCTTCCAAGGGAGGTAGAAGAATGGCTCGCCGACATTTGAGGAGAACCGCACTCGGAAGAAGGAGTTCAAAAAGGCCTTGTTTAACCAAGATTGATTACTTCTTGGAAATTTTGCTAAATTAAAATAAAGTAAAGGCTAGGACTCCATGGTTTGTTATTTATTTGTTTTATGTAGTTTAATTTAGGATTATGTAAGTTCTCTCTATGATGAAATGAAATGATGGTTTTAAGGTTTGGATGGTTTGTAATGAATAAAACTCACTCATGGTGGTAAAGGATGAAAAGGGGAACGAGAAAAATGATCCCATGCACAAGAACGAGGCAACCCGACAATTTTCTCCATTTCAGAAGGTTCAACACGGGTCGTGCCCAACCAACACGGCCCCGTGTCGAACCACCTGCAGAAAACGCCCAGTACAGGTACCTGGACACGGGCCGTGTTCACCCAACACGCCCCCGTGTCCAGACTTCTGTTTCTCTTACTTCAATTTTGTTACTGGCACTTGAGCACGGGGCCGTGCCCGGATAACACGGGGCCGTGTTCAGTGCCCAGTAACACAAATTTTTGCTTTTTAAACACTATTTTACACATCTAATCAACCTAAAAATTTATTTTTGGGACACATTGAGGACAATGTGAAATTTAAGTGTGGGGGGATGCTAAAACCTTGAATTTTGCAAGTCCTAAATACAAGCCTTACACAAAACTCTATTGGAACCGCTAATCACCCCAAATGTTTTCAAAAATTTCATTTTTTTTACTTGTCTAGGTTTAACTCGGGAAATTCAAGTCCTCAAAAAGGTTATATTTTTACAAATTTACAACCGACAGCGTAGTGATAAAAAGAACCAACATAAGAAAATTATGAAAAGGCATGACAAACTTATTTAAAATTTGATTATATATACTTGATCACATAAAAACCCATTCCCACAAAAGTGAGTTTTGAGCCTTTATTGAGCACACAATTACATATCATTTGACTAAATGCTCATTTTTCGTTTCTTGTGTGAATAGCCGCTTGGTTCTTACAACTCTAGAACTTGCCATGACAATACATTCCCGGTCCTTATCAACTTAAACCCGAGTAAGTAAATGATAGAGGCATTAGGACTAACCTTTTTCATTTCTACACCATTATTTTTCTTTTTCTTTTACCACCTACCCAAAAATTCCCCTAGTTAGCCCCTTTGAGCCTAAACCTTTTCGTTTCATCACCCAAACAAAAACCCTTTCATCCACCAAAACCTTTTTCATTTTTAACCCTTTATTTTAGTAACAAGTTCGGTTCTTCGTGAAAAAAAAATTCTGATAATGATGAAAAAAAAAAATACAAACAAAGTAATCAAAAATAACTTTGTTTGAATAAAAGCTTCATCAAAATAAAAAGTTGCAAAAATACGAAAACCGACACTTGTTATGCTTTTAGCCCTTTTTCTAATAACCACTAACCCAACCACCTACCTTTAACCCTAGCCAACCCTTAACCCACAAAGTCCTCTTGATATCTACAAAGGTATAAAAGTTAAAAAGGAGGAGGATTGATTTCTTGGCAAGCCTATGGTAGGAATAAGTTCCGTGCCGCTCTCGAGTGATTCACTAAAAATACACCTTCGGCCGAGTGTGAGTGATTTCCCCGCGAGGTATGTGAACTTGTATATAAATAGAATTTAAAAAAAAAAAGCATGTTATGCCCAAATAAGTAATTTCTTTTATGAACAGTTCTAAATAAATCATTACGAATAGGAATGTAAATAAATAAAAATAAAACCCAAAAAGATCTTGGAAATCCCGACACTCTACGACAAGCCCAAAACCTTCTCTTCTACCTATTCCATTTGGGAGTGTAAGCCACATATTAAAGAGTTTTGCTTGAGGACAAGCAAAAGTTCAAGTGTGGGGGTATTTGATGTGTATAAAATGCAACATATAAATTACATCAAATGAGGCATAAAACTAACCCTTTTTTAGTGCTAATATTGGAAAAAGAGTGTTTTTGTCTTCCTTTTGTATTTTCAGGATTAAATGAGCTCAAAAACGCAAAAGAAGCAAAAAGACAGCTAAATCCAACATAAATACAAGAAAAGGAACATTAGTGGACTGCCCGAACCCTCAACGGCACCTTCCAAAGCAAAATAGAGAAAACAGAAGTCTGAACACGCCCCGTGCTCAGCCAGCACGGGGACGTGCCCAAGAAGCAGCAGAAAAGACAAACCTATAGAAGCTTCTATTGCCCATCACGGGGCCGTGCTCAGCGGACACGGGGGCGTGTCGAAAGTACAGCAGGCGCATTTATTGTAATTGCGAATTACAATTAATGAGGAGAGAGAGTGTCAGACGGACACGGGGCCGTGTCCAGCGGACACGGGGCCGTGTCCAGCTCTCTGTTCAGCCTATAAATAGGAGTGCTTGGATTCATTTCATCTCATCCCTTGGCACACCACCTCTCTCACACTTCATCCACCACCCACCACCATCACAACACCATCATCCACCACCATCATCCATTGTCCATCGTAGAGTGTGTGAGTCGTCTCGGGATCCAAGATTGATCGTAAGAGTTCTTGACAATCAAGGCCATGTTTGCCTAAGTCTCTTACATCACTTGGTGAAGACAAAGTGTCTAGTATAATACTTTTTATTTCTAATCTTTTGCACTTTTTATTTGGTTTTGTATTAATGACTTTAATAACTAGTTACTTATGTTGAAGGTGATCTTTCCTTATCGTTTGTCCGTGGTGTCTTGGCATTATTTTACTGTCTATATAAAATAAAGGATTTTCACCATTCATATCTCCACGGTCTATATGGAGATATGTTGGCTACCTGGTAGGGGGTTAAGGGAACGGTTTGGTAAAGGTCTTGCCATTGTTCAACGTTTAGAGGTCCTGCAATGGACCTGGGTCAAATTTAGTAGGACCTCCTTCAATACTTCACGGTATTGGATGGCGGGGGTCCAAACTCTTTGATCCCCTCATAAGTTAACTACTATTAATACTATAACCCGGCTACTTAGGACTGTATCCCTGCTGACTCAGACTACTTAGCCGAGGGTAACGTCACCGCCAAAAGCGGGGCCTACCACAATACTGCATTAATAACTTAATTCATTATCTTCCAATAATCCACCCTTTTAGGATTGTATCCCTGCTGACTCAAACTACTGGGGTGAGGGTAACTTCGCCTTCAAAAGAGGGGCCTACTACAATAACTAAGATAATCTCTTAATTATGTGCAAAAGTGCGGAAATAATCAAAGGTTATACTAGATACGAGTCGGAACCAAGTGATTCATCTTGTCTATCTGTTTTTATTTTTATTTTCAGCATTTTAGTTAGTTTTATTTTTCTTAGTTTAAAACATTTTTCTAAACTTTTATTTTGGTTAGACGTTGAGGATAAACCGGTACTAAAAGCTCTTGTGTCCTTGGACGACCTCGGTATCTTACCAACGCTATGCTACACTCAACGATGGGTGCACTTGCCCATATGTGTGTTTAGTGTTAGTGAAATATCGTGTTTTATAAATTTAAAACTTGGCTAAAATAAGTGTTAAAAAGGGCTTAAAATATACACCTAATATATACGACACTTTTACGCACATCAGTTATGTTTTGTGAAGTTTGCACGCCCGTGCTTCGTTTTGCGTAGGTCACCTGCTCGGTTAATAGAATAACATGGACGACATAATAATGTCGTTTGTCCAAGTTAATAAACGTGGTTCCTACGTAACGACCTTTAATGAACTTAGACATAAGTTTCCAAAGGTCTTAAATGCATGTTTCCTAAACTCTCAGAGTTTTATGTACTGTATGTAAATTTTTTTTGTGTACCATGTGTATAACACCATAATAGCGTATGTTTGAAAACAAAATCTTGACTGTTTGTTTTTCGGCAACGGTTGGAGACCATATTCGAGTCTTAGGCGTTCTGTATGTATTCAGAGTCTTAATAGTCTAAGTCCCAGAGAAAAGTGAGGTTAGAGCCTAGGTATCTCTATAAGAAACCCTATTCGCTGTAACCTATAGCTCTGATACCAATCTGTCACACCCCGAAATTATCAGAGCTGGCGTGACTGGACTGGTATCTTCATTGCACAGCGGAAGCAAATAAGCTAAGTCTTTTAGAAAATTGAACGCCACTAAGTACTCTACTCCACATGGTCCTCCTATTCCAACCGTGCCATAGTTTCTGAAAAGTAACCTGAGAAAGAAACATGCGAAAAATCAACATAAAGTTGAGCGAGTTCATAGTTTGTTTGTAAAAGATTTGAAATAAATATTTTTGAATAACTGGTTTTTGAAGTATTGCTGAGAAAACGAATTTAAAATCATTTTCTTGTCAAGTTATATGGAAACTTTGTATGAAAACATGGTATGTAATTTGTATAAATCAAGTATTTCTGTATGTATCGAGATTGTTAATGGGTTGCAAGGCCATTAACATGTGACACGACATAGGAAGCATCCAAACCATAGGCATTTTTCTAGTTGTCGATTCACGACTGAGACACAAAAGCACTACTTGGTACTAGTTTTCACCAAGAGTGTGGCTGCCCGAAAACCCATTAGATCTAACCTTTTGCTCTGCGGTCTAGGTATATTGTTGATTAATGGTGCTTCTGATACCCTATTCGTGACACGGTTTCACGTATCATTCCTTAGTTCTTGTATCCATCATACCATAACACATGTATTTTCCCCAAGTTTAAAATGTATGTAAAAGATTAAAAGTGTGGACTTTTCTGTAAACATTTAGTAGCATGTACTTCACCCCTGAAGTTATAAAACTGAAAACAGTTAAAAGAAAAGGGGGAGCATGAACTCACTGGGTTGTCTCGTTTTACGTACGCAGACCAACCCAATCCCAATATTATCACTAGACGTTCCCATTTGTTTTGTAAAAACCGGTATATTTAGTATGATCCGTTCGTAAACCATTTGAGTTCCTCGAAATCCATTCGTAACATGATTTAGAAATATGAGTTTTCGTTCGTTCAAAAACTTTGTATGTTCTTGTAAAACGTGCATGTCTTTCCACCCCGAAAACATTTAGAAAAATGTAAAACCGTAAAAAGGTGGGGTTATGAACTCACCTGAATATTCCTGTGCAAAGCTAGCTAATTACGACTTCGTGATGTCGTTTCCAAGACGTGACTCGCTTGCGTGCATTCTATAATATTCCTAACACGGGATATCTTATAAGTTTCTAATCAAAAGCGGTAACTAAACTACGTGTCACCGAGCTCTACCGAATCGTTAATCGAACGATTCAACGGTTAAGTTGTTAAGTTAATGAAAATAACTAAGTTAAACTTTGTCGCCCCGAGAAGTCGTTTGTGTATATAGGAATATTCGTACGAAGGTAATATATAATAAACTTGTATTATATATAATGCGTCTTGGATATATTTTCCATAATATACGTATATGACGTTTCGGCGTTTGTAATAAATATAAAAAGTTATATTTATTTTTCGAAAGTATCATCGAGTTGTTAGAAGTTTGAAATAAATATAAAACTATATTTATTTTTATAAAAGCATTCTTATTGTTTAATACTTGAAATAAATATACAAACTATATTTATTTTGTAAAAACGAATTCATGTTGTTTGACATTTGAAATATATGTGTAAACTATATTCGTTTTTATAAAAAGAAGTCGTGTGGTCTCACACTTGAAATAACTACGCACACTACATGTATTTGTATAGTCGAAATCGGTTTATCGGTGTTTAAAACAATATAAATAATTATATTGATTTTGTAGAAGATTGTCGAATTTTTGAAGCTTAAAATAAATATTGTAACTATATTTATTTGCCGTTGAAATCATATTCGTATCGTTGTTTTCGAAAGTAGTAAAGTGTCGTCGTAAGGAATTCTATATTTTTATTTGTTGTTATAAAATATTATTTGAACCCGATAGTTTTATTTTATGATAACATGCGTTGTATATTACGGATTTTTTCTCGAAAAACGGGTAGAGTTTCCTCAGTTTTTGGACGCCCCCCAACAATACAAGTTGTCATTATTTTAACAAAATTCAATCAAGATTCAAACAATATTCACGAATAATCTGTTTTTATAAACAAAGTAATTAGTAAACCCAAGAAATTTTAACCAATAATTTGTCAGTTTATTCGGTTCGAGCTCGTTTTCGCGTATTTAAATAAAACTATAGAAATAATGAAATAATCGTGCCGTATCTTTACCAAATCATCAAGTCGAAACGCCAAACGTGTTGACCGAGTTGACTCGGTTTGACCGAGTTGACTCGGTTTGACCGAGTCAACTGAACCGCTTCATAATCTGATCCGAACCAAGCCGTTGACTTCTGTTGACCGAAGACCCGAAGCTCCAAAATTTGACCCGAACCATTGACTGAGTTGACTCGGTGAGTTGACCTAGTCAACCAGGTTAACTGAGTTAACTGAGTTAACCGGGTGTGACCCGAGTGAACCGATCTGTCGACTGAACCAAATCCCGAGACCCGAACAGAACCGGCTTCCTGAGCCGAGACCCGAAACAAACCTTAACTCGACCCCGTTGCACTGAATCTGAATCGGATATCACCTCTGCTGAACTGAGCCGCTTGTCGGAACAATCAACCACCACAGCCGCCGCGGCTCCGCCGCTGACGGCGGATCGTCGCCGAAAAACGGCGTCGTGCCGTTTCTCTCTCTCTCATCGGTTTCTTCTTGTTCTGCAGCCACGCAGCCGCACGACGACGGCCCTCTGCCGTCAGAACGTCATCAGGAGAGGGGGAGTATTATGGGTGGTCGGAGCCACCGGCTCTGCTTCTTGTTGTTGGGTTACGAGGGAACCGAGAGGGGGGTGTGGGTGTTTGGCTTTGTGTTGAGTGAGATCAAGAGTGGAATGAGGGGGAAATGGTGATCTTGTGTGATGTCTGCATATGTAGAAGTCGAGTGAGAGAGAAAGACAGATTGTAAGTCTGTGTTTGTTTGTGTATTAATAGAGTGAGGGTAAGATGGAAGTTTTTATTGTCTTTTATGCATACAAATTACATTTAGGTCAAATGTTTTATCTTTTGAGATAAGATCTTTTGTAGAGATTGGTGAGATTTGATGAGATTTAGTAGAGATTGCAGAGATCTTATAAGATCTTGTAGAGATTTGTAAAGATCTTTTGTAACATTTTATAAGATTTCATAGAGATCTTGTATATTATGCAGGTTTAGGCTGGTGGGTTTTGGGCTTGGGCCCAGGGCCCACAAGCCCATCTCATGTGTAAGTGGCCCGTAATTCATACGAGACCCGTTGTCAAAACCCGAACTCACCGTAGCCTAGTAAAATAATATTTCAGAGTTAAAAACGTGTAAAAATAATGTCGGTATCCGTCGTAGTTGCGTTCGCGCGTCGATAACGGTAATAATCGCGAAAAATTACATCGTTGCCGTCTTTAATCCGTTTTTCGAGCTGGTTTCTGCTACGATTGCTAAAATTTAATTACGAAGCTATAATATATCGTAAAAATTTAATATTTGTCGGCGTTGTCAGTATCTTGTACGGTATCAGTTCGTTGTCGCGTAATATTCAGCAGGTTTCTCTGTAAACCACCGTTCGCGCACTGTAAAGTTGTATAGACGTTCCTAGGCACTCCAAAGGCCTAATTAAGTTAATTTGCATCGTAAACATTATTTATTGTCGCGTTAATCGCTTGTTAATCATGTAATTAAGGGCGTAAACTACCGGTTGTCACATCGAGATTGAACAAAGTGTTGGAAACTGTCACTGGATCGAATGGTTATCCGATCGGATTGCCAGCCGAGTGGTGACATGTGTGTGAGGAAACGGGCGGCTGCCCGATCGGATGGCCATCCGATCGGGTAGCCACTTGATTTACAATTTACAATTTACAAAGTGGGGGAAAATAGGGTGGTTGTCCGATCGGGTTGCCACTCGATCCAAGTCTTAGAGTGCTCTAGTTCCCTTGATCGGGTGGATGCTCGATCGGGCGGCCGTCCAATCGGGTTGCCACTCAATTGAAGTCTCCAAAACTACAAGTTTCTGAAAAGTTACTAAGTGTTGAATGATTTCAAAGTTTCAAGGCTAAAGGTTAAGTGTCACCTAATAGGGTGGCTGTCCGATCGGGTTGCCGCTCGATCGGGCGACCCTTGTTCTTGTTTATCATTTTGTAAAATTTCTAAGTTTCTAGCTTAATGGTGACGGCACAACACGTATTGAGACAACGGTAAACTCTTCAGCACCCAGGCACTCTAATCGGGTGGGAATCACCCCCGTCCGATTAGTCGTCTGTCTCTAACGAGTTTATGTCGGAATCCATTGCCATACTCGTCTTTACCGGTAATAACTCAGATCCAAGCCGACTTTAGACTACTTATCAAATCTACAGTCCATTTAGACCCGGTTTCCACCGAATAAAGTAAAAGTTTTGAAGAAAAGAGTAAGATACTTCAAGTTTTATATGAAAAAGTCTAGATTTAGCTTGGATTTAGTGTGAAACGCATGAAATGCCTTAGATCCGAACTAGATCTTGCCGGAAATGACATCACCTAGTTGTTCGTACAAACAACCATGATGACATCACCCTCAAGAACTCAGATCTGAGATATTTCACGGTGAAAAGTGTGATTTCAAAGGTGAATCACGTAGAGGATGAAGTGTAGATCAAGAAATTACAAGGATCTAGCTTGAAACGTACCGAAATCGCCAAGAAAATGGAGGAGAAAGGGTGTTGTGCGTCTGAGTCGAGCAGGGCTGTCACATCAGTGAAGGACTGATGTGACAGCTCCTATTTATAGTGTGAGAGGGAATAGAGACGGTGCTGCATGGATAGGGTGGTGGCCCGATCGGGTGGTCATCCGATCGGGTGGTCATCCAATCGGGTGGCAATCCGGTCGGGTGGCAATCCGATCGGGTGGCAATCCGATCGGATTGTCACTCTGGCCAATCCAACCTTGCCGCGTTCCCGACTTTGATTTGTTTTGCGAGTTAGATTAAGCGTCGCGTATTATAGAATAACTAGATTATATCATAAACATCAAAAGTTTCAAGATTAACAGATTCCGCCAGTGACAAGGCTCCAGTCTCTCGTTCAACCAAGAATCAAGTTTCACGAGTCTAAAGAGTCAAGCACCAAATAGATTTAGACATTCCAAACATAGTTTTTGGCAGTTCAAATATAGAATTTAGGCATTCCAAGCATATAGACATAGACATTCCACACGTAGATTTAGGCATTTCAAGTATATATTATAGACTTCCACATAGATTAGGGTTAAAATGATAAATAGACAATCCTTAGGGACTAATCTTGACAAAATCCTAAAGTTTAGGGACGTTGGGCGTTACAATTCTTACCATATACCAAGCTTAAAGAATAATCAAAATAATACATCTTAATACGAGCACCTCGACACATACCACCCTAGTAATTAGAACTATTAGTTTATTATGAATATCGTATACAAGAGAGGTGCCTCCCTACATACTATGCGTTTTTAGGTAGCAAAGGTACAGTTTGCTGGATTATTCTAGAGATCGAAACTTTGCAATGTGCGAACATGCCATCTTTATTCTAGTGTCAAAAAATACTCGATGTTTGATCTTCCAAACGTTACTATTAGTATAACTTTGTAAATGAATAAATAACGCACAAATTTTATATAAAAGAACACAAGACATAAGTGATAAAATTTATAACTACTTGAAATGAATGAAACTAAAGCATGTTATTATTATGTGCATTTAACATATGTTTTTAATGCTACATTTATCATTTTTTAATACTTTGATATGAAATATGTTTTAAGTTTTGAAATTAGCAATTTAATACTTTGATATGAAAACAATATGTTTTAAGTTTGAAATTAGCAATATATAATAATCATAATCAACACAAAACTCATAATATTACAATATTGACCATTACATTACTTTTTATATAAAATGGTATATGAGGTTTAGTCACTTTTATCATTTTAATTCAAAACATAAACCTTTAGAATCTGGTTCTTGTGGTTTCAATTTTATTGTTATTTTCATCCAAAAGCAAAATTTGGTCAGATTTTTCAGTTAACATCCAGCTTTTTTGTCTTTTTCCTCAATTTTAATGAAGGACAAAATGGTCAGATTTTTTTAATTTGTTATAATAAAACTTTAAAAGATCATTTTTCCCTTCATTAAAAGGGAGGAAAAAGACAAAAAAAAAACTGGATGTTAACTGGAAAATCTAAACATATTTGCTTTTAGATGAAAATGGCAACAAAATTGAAACCACAGGGACCTAGATTCAAAAAGGTTTGAGTTATAGACTAAAGTGACCAAACCTCACAGTCAATTTTGGCAGTTTACTCTAAGATATATATACACACAATCACTCACCTTTGTAACTGTTGATACATTTTGTGTGGACGCGGCACGTTCGGTTCGACACTTTTACGGAATGAAGACCAAGTCAGATATCCTCCTATCCTACTTGGGTCCGACAAGTTTGTCTCGTTTGTAATGTAATGTATAAATGAACAATGCATGTTGCATACTTGGTTTATGTCTGTTTGTGTGTTTATATCGGTCTGCAGCAAACTGTTAACAGTTTGCAGCATATCCTGTTTGGCAGCCCTCGACGAAACTCCCAAGTTTCATCTAAGTTTCACCATGATGAAACTCCCTTGTGATGAAACTCTAAGTTTCACCATGATGAAACTCCCCTTGTGATGAAACTCTAAGTTTCACCATGCTAAGTGACGAAACTCTAGGAGTTTCGTCAACCTTTGAAGTTTCGTCGGCCTCCTTTCAAGTTTCGTCATATCTTGTGTCATGCTGCCTATATAAACACCTCATAGTTTCACACTGAAACTGTGAGAACATATCCTGAGAGTTTTACTTCATATTGTGTGTGTATCTGTTTGAATCGTGTTCTCGTCTAATCAATCGACTGTGATTCATTGGTTACCCTTGTGTTGTTACTATCTATGTTTGGTTTGGCATAGTCACGGGGATTCTGCACTCGTGACCGTGTTTGTGATAAACAAGAGATTTGGTTTCGTTATCGATCCTCAGAAATCGGGACCTACAAGTGATTGTTGATAGCGGAGTGTCCATGCATAAGATCGGCGACAAAAGAAATTGTTGCCTTTGATGGAGAGAGATTGAAAGCTTCTACAAAATGAAAATCATTTCAATGTTTGATTGTTAAAGGCTTTGATCGGGTCCCCGGGATAGATTCAATCAAAATATACGCACCTGCAGCACGTCTGATGTTCAAAATCAACAACATGAACGTGCAGTGTACATTTCTCCATGGTATGATTGAAGAAAATGTGTTTGTTGATCAAACCAACCGGGTGTGCGGATGCCTTGGCATGGATTGAACAACCGCACACTACTTCTTAAAGAGAAAGACAAAGACCTTCGCTGGTGCAATGTGGAAGACCAGCCGGACCCAAAGGTTTCTGATCTTGTTGTTGTGAATAGTTTTCTCGGATTAAATGAAGTAGCTACAAAAATCGACTTTGAAGTCCACACCGGGTGGATATACAGTTCGGGAGAGCACTCAGATTCCTGGCAATGCACGAAGCAGTTGCAGGATACGGTTTTGAATTTTTAATCTCTCCTATACTTGTCGATATTTAAGCTACTTTATGAATTATATCATCTCGTACAGCACTCTTTGACCAGACACGTTGATCTCGAATATCACCTCACACGTGATTGTTTCAATATGAAACTCGTCAGCATTGTTATGGTCCACACCGATTACCAATGTGCCAACTGATTTTTCCAAAATTCGATAAATGAATTCTGATTAAAATTAATTTTGGTAAACGACATTAAGGTAAAACATGAGTTAATCCGACATCGGGAAATCGTTTTTGTAAATACGTTTCTGTTTTTAAAATTTATCATAGTTTGTTGATTTTAGGGGGAGTAAATCCAAATTTAAAAAATTCAAAAAAAAACATCGAAAAATTTCAAAAACACAAAAACAATAGAAAAACAAAAATGAGTTTCCTGGCGAGCAAAAGAGAAAATGATAGTATATCAGTGGTCTGTCCAAACCTCTTCAAACAGAACTTAAAATGAAAAACGATAAGCAGCTCTATATAAGATGTATCGGTAGGCTCACAATCATTTTAAAGTGTGCAGGGTGATATAAATCTTAAATCGACTGAAGACCAGGTGGGAACCGCTCATTGGCATATGGTCTTAGTACCGAAATTTCGTTTGAGAGATTTCCGAGGTTCTGAGATATACGGTCTTTATGCTGTCTTATCATCTGGGTATCATGGTTGTATCTTTTACCGAAAAATAACGGAGACGAAGTCTAGATCTTCCATGATACTATACATACGTGTACATATTGCATTCGACCTCAATAAGTGATCAACAATCACATGTCCAAACAAAATAAGTGATAAAATATCACATTTATCCGGGAGTCAAGTTCGTCTCTTTGCTGTACGTTGTACTGACCTATTCACGAACTTGCTCCTGTGCCCTCATGCATATGAAAATCAAGTTCCTCATCAATAAGTGATTCTATCACATAGGGCTTGTTTTCAATAAAAAATAAGTGAGTTTCTCACATTCTTTTATACGGTCAAACAGATGATAAACGGTATACTCACCGGTAAGATGAACTCTCGTGCATACCTTGATACGGGAATGTGTCGTGTGTGGATGAACACCGGTCGGTAAGTATAATTCATACCTTAATGTATCCCCTCGCCATGATTACATCTGATAAGTTGAGCTTATGTGGACAACAATACCGATAATCGCTATAGGATGCTTATTTAAATGTTAACTAATTGAATAACAAGAGTGTTTTGGCGTGACCGTACACTGATATGATTCTCTTACCCTCGAAACTCGCAAAAAGATTGTTTATAAATATTTATTTACATTTTCTTCGTTTCTACTCTTCTGTATATATTTATTTATTGCTTTCCGTCTTTACATTTGAAAAATGAAAAATACCAAAAAGATTTTAGGCGTGTTTTAATCTAAACTTTATAAAAGCCAAAAAGATTTTTACTTTCGGCATAAACATGAGTGATAGTAATTATTTTTACTTTCGGCACTCTTATGATACGTGGTGTCAATTATGTGGTGGCGAACATGAAGAAGTAAAATGGTACTTCCTAAATTATAGGCCCCACTACATGGACCCACCATCTTCTCCCAACCTTAAGAGGGGCGAAAGTAAAAATAAGCACTATTTCTCCCTCGAATGCGCCCAGCCAGATATTCTAGGGGAAATGCTCCTTGGCGAGTTATTTCAACTAGAAGAGCTAATTCTGAAATGGTTAGAAGAGCTTGGGAAGGATTTTATTAATCCACCCCAAGACGATACCCATGAAGAAATGTTGGAACCGCATTCCGACAACCTCGTTGCTCCCGAAAATACCTTCGTACCTAGCAAAGACTTGGACGATAGTCGTCCCTGTGTCGATTGTGCCATGAAGGACTCTCCATCGACTTCGTTCGGTGCATACATAGACCTGAGCGATTCGGCATACACCTTCTTTAACAAGAGCCCGGGAAAGGGTTGGACTTGTCCACCTAGAATGAAAATAGGAATTACCCTCACCGACAACCTCTTGCGTTCTCGCCTTAGTCTAGGACAATTAAGGTATCTTAGGCACTTTGGGGTTGTTCCAACCAGTCAGGAACCACCCGATATCGATGAAATCCTTGAAGTAGCAAAAATTCCATTAAGCAGCCTCCAGACACGGGGCCGTGTCCAGGTCAACACGCCCCCGTGCTCACTAAAAAGATTCTCTGCTGATTTGGTCAGAATACGGACAAAATGTGTCAGGATTTCCTCTGAACACGGGGTCGTGTCCAATCAACACGGGGCCGTGCCCAGTGCGCTGTCGTTTTCTTTAAATACAGCCTGATTCCTGCTCATTTTGACCACCTCAATTGATAGAGATCCCCTGGGATTTTCACTCATACCATCCTAGGTAAGTGTTAAAAGAAGGTTCCAAAGGACCCTCTTGTCCCTTCCACTTTTATTTATTTCCTCCTCTTTCAAAAAAAATTTTCAAAATTTCCTCCATGGAAGCTTGGAAATCCCTTGATTCCAACCCTCTATGTGAAGTTTGTAAGATTATTTGCTAAAGATTCTTGCTTAAAGTTAGTTGAATAACTTTGTTTTAAATTATCTGAGCTTAAAACCCAGATAGAAATCATAAAAATAATTTAAAAAAAAAACTCCAAGATTCTTTAGCCAAAAATCCTGCAGACAATTGGACACGGGGTCGTGTTCAGCGAGCACGGGGCCGTGTCCAGGGGCTCTGTTTTGCAAAAATTCAGCTTTCTTCGGTTTCCTTCACAGAAAATGGCAAGCAGAACAAGCGGGTCATCTTCAAGAAATAACCGACAAGGGAGGAGATCTTCAACAGCAGAAGACTCTCTTGTAAACTATGTTTACGCTTTAAGGGAGGCTATTGATGAGATGACGGGAGTGGAAGAAGCATTGGTCGACCGTATCAACCATCTTACAGTAGGGCTGGAGGGCTGTCTCCACGAAGTAAACCTCTTGCACCAGAGGTTGAACCTTCTCGCCTCCCCGCCTTTGGTACCCATAATAACCCAAAGGGTGTGGAACATGGTGCCCGAAGTTGTCATTCTAGCCGAATGGTACGCCATGCACCAAGAGCTTCCGCGAAGAGTGGTGCAAGGAGTCCCGGTGAATGTTCCCCCTCAACCTCCAGCAGCGGAGGAAAATGAAGCCGCATTCTTCCTTCCTAGGGAGATCGAAGAATGGCTTTAAACAACGTTTAGGGAAGAATTCGTTCGGCTAAAAGTCCTACTATATCGGGAAACCATTCTCGAAATTTTCTTAAAAAAGTAGAACTCCTTATGATAACCTCGTGTACCTGCTGACCTATCTAGATTAATTTTTAGTTTTATTTTAATTTAGGATTATGTAAGTTCTCTCTATGATGAAATGAAATGATGGTTTTAAGGTTTGGATGGTTTGTAATGAATAAAACACATTCATGGTGGTAAAGGATAAAAAGGGGAACGAGAAAAATGATCCTATGCACAAGAACAAGGCAACCCGACAATTCTCTCCATTTCAGAAAGTTCAACACGGGCCGTGCTCAACCAACACGGCCCCGTGCTGAACCACCTGCTGAAAAAAACGCCCAGTTCAGGTAACTGGACACGGGCCATGTTCACCCAACACGCCCCCGTGTCCAGACTTATGTTTCTCTTATTTTAATTCTGTTACTGGCACTTGAACACGGGGCCGTGCCCGGATAACACGGGGCCGGGTTCAATGCCCAGTAACACAATTTTTTGCTTTTTAAACACTATTTTACACATCTAATCAACCTAAAAATTTATTTTGGGACACATTGAGGACTATGTGTAATTTAAGTGTGGGGGGGATGCTAAAACCTTGAATTTTGCAAGTCCTAAATACAAGCCTTACACAAAACTCTATTGGAACCGCTAATTACCCCAAATTTTTTCAAAAATTTCATTTTTTTTACTTGTCTAGGTTTAACCCGGGAAATTCAAGTTCTCAAAAAGGTTATATTTTTACAAATTTACAACCGATAGCGTAGTGATAAAAAGAACCAACATAAGAAAATTATGAAAAGGCATAGCAAACTTATTTAAAATTTGATTATATATACTTGATCACATAAAAACCCATTCCCACAAAAGTGAGTTTTGAGCCTTTATTGAGCACACAATTACATATCATTTGACTAAATGCTCATTTTTCGTTTCTTGTGTGAATAGCCGCCTGGTTCTTACGACTCTAGAACTTGCCATGACAATACATTCCCGGTCCTTATCAACTTAAACCCAAGTAAGTAAATGATAGAGGCATTAGGACTAACCCTTTTTATTTCTACACCATTATTTTTCTTTTTCTTTTACCACCTACCCAAAAATCCTCCTAGTTAGCCCCTTTGAGCCTAAACCTTTTCGTTTCATCACCCAAACAAAAACCCTTTTACCCACCAAACCCTTTTTCATTTTTAACCCTTTATTTTAGTAACAAGTTCGGTTCTTCGCAAAATATATATATATATATATATATATATATATATATATATATATATATATATATATATATATATATATATATATATATATATATATATATGATGAAGCAAAAAGAAAATAAACAAACAAGTTAATCAAAAAAATAACTTAGTTTGAGTAAAAGCTTCATCAAAATAAAAAGTTGCAAAAATACGAAAACCGATACTTGTTACGCTTTTAGCCCTTTTTCTACTAACCACTAACCCAACCACCTACCTTTAACCCTAGCCTAACCCTTAACCCACAAAGTCCTCTTGATATCTACAAAGGTATAAAAGTTAAAAGGGAGGAGGATTGATTTCTTGGCAAGCCTATGGTAGGAATAAGTTCCATGCCGCTCTCGAGCGATTCACTAAAAATACACCTCCGGCCGAGTGTGAGTGATTTCCCCGTGAGGTATGTGAACTTGTATATAAATAAAATTTTAAAAAGGCATGTTATGCCCAAATAAGTAATTTCTTTTATGAAAAGTTCTAAATAAATCATTATGAATAGGAGTGTAAATAAATAAAAATAAAACCCAAAAAGATCTTGGAAATCCCGACACTCTACGACAAGCCCAAAACCTTCTCTTCTACCTATTCCATTTGGGAGTGTAAGCCACATATTAAAGAGTTTTGCTTGAGGACAAGCAAAAGTTCAAGTGTGGGGGTATTTGATGTGTGTAAAATGCAACATATAAATTACATCAAATGAGGCATAAAACTAACCCTTTTTAAGTACTAATATTGGAAAAAGAGTGTTTTTGTCTTCCTTTTGTATTTTCAGGATTAAATGAGCTCAAAAACACAAAAGAAGCAAAACGACAGCTAAATCCAACATAAATACAAGGAAAGGTACATTAGTGGACTGCCCGACCCCTCAACGGCACCTTCCAAAGAAAAAAGGAGAAGACAGAAGGCTGAACACGCCCCGTGCTCAGCCAGCACGGGGCCGTGCCCAAGAAGCAGCAGAAAAGACAAATCCATAGAAGCTTCTATTGCCCATCACGGGGCCGTGCTCAGCGGACACGGGGGCGTGTCGAAAGTACAGCAGGCGCATTTATTGTAATTGCGAATTACAATTAATGAGGAGAGAGATTGTCAGACAGACACGGGGCCGTGCCCAGCGGACACGGGGCCGTGTCTAGCTCTCTGTTCAGCCTATAAATAGGAGTGCTTGGATTCATTTCATCTCATCCCCTTGGCACACACCATCACAACACCATCATCCACCACCATCATCCATTGTCCATCGTAGAGTGTGTGAGTCGTCTCGGGATCCAAGATTGATCGTAAGAGTTCTTGACAATCAAGGCCATGTTTACCTAAGTCTCTTACATCACTTGGTGAAGACAAAGTGTCTAATATAATACTTTTTATTTCTAATCTTTTGCACTTTTTATTTGGTTTTGTATTAATGACTTTAATAACTAGTTACTTATGTTGAAGGTGATCTTTCCTTATCGTTTGTCCGTGGTGTCTTGGCATTATTTTACTGTCTATATAAAATAAAGGATTTTCACCATTCATATCTCCACGGTCTATATGGAGGTATGTTGGCTACCTGGTAGGGGGTTAAGGGAACGGTTTGGTAAAGGTCTTGCCATTGTTCAGCGTTTAGAGGTCCTGCAATGGACCTGAGTCAAATTTAGTAGGACCTCCTTCAATACTTCACGGTATTGGATGGCGGGGGTCCAAACTCTTTGATCCCCTCATAAGTTAACTACTATTAATACTATAACCCGGCTATTTAGGACTGTATCCCTGCTGACTCAGACTACTTAGCCGAGGGTAACGTCACCGCCAAAAGCGGGGCCTACCACAATACTGCATTAATAACTTAATTCATTATCTTCCAATAATCCACCCTTTTAGGATTGTATCCCTGCTGACTCAAACTACTGTGGTGAGGGTAACGTCGCCTTCAAAAGAGGGGCCTACTACAATAACTAAGATAATCTCTTAATTATGTGCAAAAGTGCAGAAATAATCAAAGGTTATACTAGATACGAGTCGGAACCAAGTGATTCATCTTGTCTATCTGTTTTTCTTTTATTTTCATTTTCAGCATTTTAGTTAGTTTTATTTTTCTTAGTTTAAAACATCTTTTTCTAAACTTTTATTTTGGTTAGACGTTGAGGATAAACCGGTACTAAAAGCTCTTGTGTCCTTGGACGACCTCGGTATCTTACCAACGCTATACTACACTCAACGATGGGTGCACTTGCCCATATGTGTGTTTAGTGTTAGTGAAATATCGTGTTTTATAAATTTAAAACTTGGCTAAAATAAGTGTTAAAAAGGGCTTAAAATATACACCTAATATAAGTAACACTTCGCACGCATCATGAATGCAGTGGAGGACAAGCAAATCTCTTAACCCAACGACGCCACTACTTTCATACCTTTGGCTAAGAGAATAGCCGAGGAGCCTATGGATGTATCTGTAGAGCGGATCCCTCAGCTTTGTACTCTTAGTGCTGCTCGGATTGTAAAATCCTTCTCCAATTTGAGCCCACATGGCTTGGCGTTCGTTGTCTTCAATCTCTCTCAATCCCCCAGTATTATCTTCGTTTCCTGCATCCTCTTTCGCATACAACCCGATAATCGACCCAAATTGTGCCATAGAGATCGAATACCTCGTTCCGCCACACCGGAATGACACCCCGTCATTGTCGAACGGATCGCACCTTCAAGTGAATGCAAAGGTGCTATAAAATTCTAAGGTGCATTCATGAACGGAACGGGGTCGCGTTGTTAGGGCGACTCTTAGTGGTCCCGTGACGATGTTGTTGAAACGGTCAATTTGATTCACCATGGTTAGCAATTCTGTGCAAGCTTGCCTCGGGTATTCCTCCGGCCTTGTTTGAAGAATCTCATATCGAGCTCTTGCATCGAGCTCATTGGCGTTGAATCTTGTGAATTTCCTGGCCATCTGCAAGAATACACCAAAAGTTAGCACGAAACAGAAATGTTTTCGGACAAAACTGCAAACAGCGAGCTGGACACGACCCCGTGTCCAGCGGACACGGCCCCGTGTCCAGCGGACACGGCCCCGTGTCCAAGGGTCTGTTACTCAAAAATCCCATTTTTCGACCCGGTTTCGAAAACTTGAAAATTTTTGGTCCAATAGGTGTGGTTTCCTCCGAAAATGAAACCCTAAGTGCCTTTTTTCCCAAAATAACCCGTTTACCCTATTATTTTTATCTTTTTTCGGTTCAAGAACAAGGGTTTGGGGTTTTTGTAAGAAATCGGGTGAATCTATTAACAATTTAAGTGTATTTACATTCCTTAACACTAATCTAACTAAATGCAAATAGATCTAAACAAAAATTTGAGGTTCGATCCGGATGAACTTCAAGAACCCTAGATTTTTCCCCAAATTTTTGGTGTTTTAACTTCATGCAAGTAACTAATCTAACTACTAAGAGTGATAGAATCATACCTTGATGTTGTTAGATCGATAGGAGACGTTGAAATTTTTCGAAAAATCGCCTGGAACCAGAGCTTTTTCGGGGAAACGGGGCGTGTAGAATGAAGAAACTGTTTTGAAAAAGGGGATTTATCCCGACTGCAGCGCGGACACGGCCTCGTGCCGAGCGTGGTTTTTTTTTTAGGTGCACGTGTGAGTGCCCCTTTTTCCCATAAGCTATGGTTAGAAAACTTACCACTTTATTTTGTCGTCTCAATCGTTCGTAACTTACCAGGCATGATGTTTTTATTCTTCCACCGTTTGAAACGAGATCTCTTCTTCCTCATCCTCAATGAATCCTTGATAGAGTTTCAGCCGTTGGCCATTGACCTTAAATGGTGGCCCATTTCGAGATTTAATTTCTACTGCACCGTGTGGAAAAATATGGGTGATGGAAAAAGGTCCTGACCACCTAGACTTTAATTTACCAGGAAACAATCGAAGTCGTGAATTAAACAAAAGAACTAGATCCCCTACCCGAAATTCATTAGGTTTAATATGTTTGTCATGCAAATTTTTCATTCTTTCCTTATAAATTTCAGAGTTTGAGTATGCATAATTCCTAAACTCGTCTAATTCATTTAATTGGCAAAATCGATTTTTACCAGCAAATTCTAAATCCAAGTTTACATTTCTGATTGCCCAGTAGGCTTTGTGTGCAATTTCTACTGGCAAATGACAACTTTTTCCATAGACTAGCTTATACGGGGTTGTACCTATTGTTGTTTTATAAGCAGTTCGAAAAGCCCATAAAGCATCATCTAATTTATCAGCCCATTCCTTTTTATTTAACCCTACGGTTTTTTCGAGTATTCGTTTTAAACCTCTATTAGTCACTTCGGCTTGTCCGTTTGTTTGAGGGTGATATGCTGTTGAAACCCGGTGATAGACCCCATATCTTGTTAAAAAAATTTCAAGTTGATGGTTGCAAAAATGGGTACCTCTATCACTTATTAAAGATTTAGGTGTGCCAAAACGAGAGAATAATTTTTTCAGAAATCTTACCACGACTCTTCCATCATTTGTTGGAAGTGCCTCGGCCTCGGCCCATTTGGACAAGTAATCTACTGCCACAAGTATATATTTGTTTCCTTTCGATGGTGGGAAAGGTCCCATAAAGTCGAGTCCCCACACATCAAAAATTTCACAAACAAGAATGCCGTTTTGTGGCATTTCGTTTTTGGAAGAAATATTACCTGTTCTTTGGCAAGCATCACATGTTTTTACCAGACCTTGAGCGTCTTTGTAAATAGTTGGCCAATAAAATCCTGAATCGAATACCTTTCATGCGGTACTAGCAGCACCATGATGTCCTCCGTATGGACCTTCATGACAATGGCGGAGAATTCTTCGTGCTTCACTACCATGTACGCATCTTCTGACGAGTTGGTCGGCACACATTTTGAAAAGATATGGATCTTCCCAAAAGTAGTGTTTCACATTGGCAAAGAATTTTTTTCTTTGATGATGTGGCCACCCTTTTGCGACTATACCGCTAGCTAGGTAGTTAGCATAGTCGGCGTACCATGGTTCTTCCTTGTATTCCACCATTTCCAGGGACTCAGTAGGGAATTTTTCGTTGATTTTCTCGTCCCTGGTTGCTTCCAAAGTTGGGTCTTCTAAGCGTGAAAGATGATCTGCTGCGGTATTTTCTGCTCCTCTTTTGTCCTTGATTTCAATGTCAAATTCTTGGAGGAGTAGAATCCACCTAATCAAACGTGGTTTTGCGTCTTGCTTTTTGAAGAGATATCGAATGGCTGCATGGTCTGTATAGACTATAGTTTTAGAAAGAACAAGATAAGAACGAAATTTATCAAAAGCAAATACCACAGCTAGTAATTCTTTTTCAGTTGTTGTGTAATTTTCTTGTGCATCATTAAGTGTTTTACTAGCATAATAGATTGGGTGGAAATGTTTTTCTTTTCTCTGTCCCAAGACAGCTCCAACTGCAAAGTCACTAGCATCACACATGATTTCGAAAGGAAATTTCCAATCAGGTGCTATCATGATAGGTGCATTGACTAACATTTCCTTTAGGGTTAGAAATGCTTGATTGCAATCCTTGTCAAAGATGAAAGGAGCATCTTTTTCAAGTAATTTCGTTAGAGGCCTTGAGATTTTTGAAAAATCTTTGATAAACCGTCTATAAAATCCGGCATGCCCTAGGAAACTTCTGATAGCTCGTACGGAGGATGGAGGTGGTAATCTAGAAATGGTATCTATTTTGGCTCGATCCACCTCCATTCCTTCGCTTGAGATCTTGTGACCGAGTACTATTCCCTCCGTTACCATGAAATGGCATTTTTCCCAATTAAGGGCGAGGTTAGTTTCCTCACATCGGGATAGCATTCGTTCAAGGTTATCGAGGCATTGGTCATATGAATCCCCAAAGATAGAAAAGTCGTCCATAAAGACTTCCATTGTCTTTTCTATCATGTCATGGAAAATAGCTACCATGCAACGTTGGAATGTTGCTGGGGCATTACATAGACCAAACGGCATGCGTCGATAAGCAAAAGTTCCATAGGGACATGTGAAAGTTGTCTTTTCTTGGTCTTCGGGTGCTATCGGGATTTGAAAGTAACCTGAAAAACCATCCAAGAAACAATAAAATTTATGACCGGATAATCTTTCTAGCAGTTGATCAATGAAGGGTAAAGGAAAGTGATCCTTTCTTGTTGCTTCATTTAATCGTCTATAATCTATACATACTCTCCATCCTGTGACGGTTCTCGTTGGTATTAGTTCATTATTTTCGTTAGTTATCACCGTCATACCTCCTTTCTTTGGAACTACTTGGACGGGACTTACCCAAGGACTATCGGAGATAGGATAGATAAGTCCGGCGTCAAGTAGTTTGATGACTTCGTTTTTAACCACTTCTTGAACATTTGGATTTACTCGACGTTGTGGTTGTATGACCGATTTGTAGTCATCATTCATCAAAATTTTGTGTGTGCACATAGAAGGACTAATTCCTTTTATGTCTACAAGTTTCCAAGCTATTGCATTTTTGTGTTTTTTCAAAAGATTAATTAATTTTTCCTTTTCTAAGTTACCTAATTTAGACGAAATAATTACAGGTAAATTACCATCTTTGTCTAGAAAAGCATATTCCAAACCTTTTGGAAGTTCTTTGAGCTCAAGTGGTGGGTCTTTAGGAGACTCCTTATTTGGTTGCTCATTTCGATCAAGAACTTTAAAAGTTTGTTCTATGGTGACCTCTTCTTCAACAAAGTGGTCAATCTCTTCACTTGTATCGAGAGGTTCATCTTCATCTTCAATTAGGGGGTCATTATTGCCGAATGGATATTTCATTGATCGTTCGAGATCGACACTTCTTTTAAATGCTCCTAATTGAAGAGGTAGATTGTTGAACTTCCGGTTTTTCAAAGCTTCGTGAGTTTTTACAAATGGTCGTCCCAACACTAGAGGAGCGTCATCGAGGATGACAAAGTCGGTTGGGATTATCATTTGATTTGTTTGAACCAAGACATCTTCAACTATACCGATTGATTTTATTACTTTCCGATTGGATAGAAAAATGGGTATTTGAAGTGGAGAAAAATCACCAATACTTAATTTTTCGAAAATGTAGTTAGGCATTATGTTAACACAAAGATCTTTATCGATTGTGACATTACTAATAAACGAATTTTGAAAGAAACATGGAACCGGTGTTATGTTAATTTCAAACGGGTCTTCTTTTATTAATGAAGTTTGATCATTAGTTAACTTAACACTTACCGTTTCATCAATTTTAGTGTTAGTGTTTAACTCTTTTAAAAACTTAGCATGAGTGGATACTAAACAATGGTTTTCGAAAGAAGGTGACAAGAGATTAATTTCTTCAAAATTAGACTCTTCTTGAATTTTAACGTTGTCGGACTCACCTTTTTCGTTGTTTAACTCATGTGTCGGTTTTTCACTTATTTGTTCTTCCATTTTTACATTTTCAGTTATCTCTTCCTTTTTTAATTCTTCTCTTGCGCGGGATTCCTCTTCCCTTGCGCGAGCTTCTTTTATACATCGATCGATAACTCTAATGTGTTCTAATATCCTATCGGTCACTTCGGTTATAGAAAAAGAATCGGTATTTTCTAAGCTTGAATCCGGTTGTTCGACCCTTTGTTCCTCATAATATTCATATGAAGTCGATGGTTTGCACCATTGTTCTTCATTGTAAGCATATGATGGATAAGGTTCGTAATTTTGTTCTCCATAATACTCATATGAGGTGGGTTGTTCACGCCAAGGTTCCTCATAGTAAGCATACGAAGGTGGTGGCTCATATCTTGGTTCCTCAAAGTATGAGTACGAAGGCTCATACCTTGGTTCATCAAAATATGAGTATGAGAGAGGAGGTTCATACCTTTGGTCTTCATAGGATGTGTATGAAGTTGATGGCTCGTACCTGGGCTCCTCATAGTAGGTGTATGAATTGGATGGTTGATATGAGTGATTATTTTGAATCGAGCGTGCATTACGACAATTAGTGCAATAATTACCTCTATAATCATCCTCATCATAGGTGTAGTTGTAACCTCCTTAGTATTGATCCATAAGAATCACTCAGCAGACCACAACCGAGTCTCGAGATCAGAAAACAATAAGAAAAACGGAAACAGAGGCTGGACACGGCCCCGTGTTTGGTGAGCATGGCCCCGTGTTCAGGATCTGTATCTGGGCGTTTTAATTAAATTTACTGATTTCGTTGAGCACGGAGCGTGTTCAGTGAGCACGGCCCGTGTTCAAGCTACTGTTACTGGGTGTTTTTATGAAAATGTGCAGCACGGCCCCGTGTTCAGTGAACACGGCCCCGTGTACTGGTTACTGTAAATGCAAATCTAAACTAAAATGCAAAAAAAAAATTGCGCGCGTTTTAAAAAAGGTTTTGAAAAACTGATTAGGCCGTCGATTTTAAGCTTTCTTAAAATCCTTGTGTCCCCGGCAGCGGCGCCAAAAACTTGATGTGCGTTGAAGTGTTATTTATATTAGGTGTATATTTTAAGCCCCTTTAACACTTATTTTTAGCCAAGTTTTAAATTTATAAAACACGATATTTTACTAACACTAAACACACATGTGGGCAAGTGCACCCATCGTGAGCGTAGTATAGCGTTGGTAAGATACCGAGGTCGTCCAAGGACACAAGAGCTTTTAGTACCGGTTTATCCTCAACGTCTAATCAAAATAAAAAGTTTAGAAAAATGTTTTTAAACTAAGAAAAATAAAAACTAACTAAAATGCTGAAAATAAAAATAAAATAAAAACAGATAGACAAGATGAATCACTTGGTTCCGACTCGTATCTAGTATAACCTTTGATTATTTCCGCACTTTTGCACATAATTAAGAGATTATCTTAGTTATTGTAGTAGGCCCCTCTTTTGAAGGTGACGTTACCCTCACCCCAGTAGTTTGAGTCAGCAAGGATACAATCCTAAAAGGGTGGATTATTGGAAGATAATGAATTAAGTTATTAATGCAGTATTATGGTAGGCCCCGCTTTTGGCGGTGACGTTACCCTCGGCTAAGTAGTCTGAGTCAGCAGGGATACAGTCCTAAATAGCCGGGTTATAGTATTAATAGTAGTTAACTTATGAGGGGATCAAAGAGTTTGGACCCCCGCCATCCAATACCGTGAAGTATTGAAGGAGGTCCTACTAAATTTGACTCAGGTCCATTGCAGGACCTCTAAACGCTGAACAATGGCAAGACCTTTACCAAACCGTTCCCTTAACCCCCGACCAGGTAGCCAACATACCTCCATATAGACCGTGGAGATATGAATGGTGAAAATCTTTTATTTTATATAGACAGTAAAATAATGCCAAGACACCACGGACAAACGATAAGGAAAGATCACCTTCAACATAAGTAACTAGTTATTAAAGTCATTAATACAAAACCAAATAAAAAGTGCAAAAGATTAGAAATAAAAAGTATTATACTAGACACTTTGTCTTCACCAAGTGATGTAAGAGACTTAGGCAAACATGGCCTTGATTGTCAAGAACTCTTACGATCAATCTTGGATCCCGAGACGACTCACACACTCTATGATGGACAATGGATGATGGTGGTGGATGATGGTGTTGTGATGGTGGTGGGTGGTGGATGAAGTGTGAGAGAGGTGGTGTACCAAGGGATGAGTTGAAATGAAACCAAGCACTCCTATTTATAGGCTGAACAGAAGGCTGGGCACGGCCCCGTGTCCGCTGGGCACGGACCCGTGCCTGTCTGACAATCTCTCTATTCATTAATTGTAATTCGCAATTACAATTAATGCGCCTGCTGTACTTTCGACACGCCCCCGTGTTCGCTGGACACGGCCCGTGGTGGGCAATAGAAGCTTCTATAGGTTTGTCTTTTCTGCTGCTTCTTGGGCACGGCCCCGTGCTGGCTGAGCACGGGGCGTGTTCAGTCTTCTGCCTTCTCTATTTTGCTTGGGAAGATGCCGTTGAGGGGTCGGGCAATCCACTTATGTTCCTTTTCTTGTATTTATGTTGGATTTAGCTGTCTTTTTGCTTCTTTTGTGTTTTTGAGCTCATTTAATCCTGAAAATACAAAAGGAAGACAAAAACACTCTTTTTCCAATATTAGTACTTAAAAAGGGTTAGTTTTATGCCTCATTTGATGTAATTTATATGTTGCATTTTACACACATCAGTAACCTTTACAAAACATGGTAGTTAACTAATTATAAAAAGGGAAAATAGCGAAAATAGCCTTTGATCGGTAAAAAATTCCGAAATATCCAACGGAAACGGCTCAAGGAGCCTTTTCACGGCGTTGAAAGATCTTAAAAAAGCTTTTTCAACCCAACCAATTGCGCTCCACCACGTGTCAAAAAAATGATTGTTGAGCCTTTTAACGAAAAACATGGCGCTGGAAGATCTTAGAGCCGTTTCAGCCTTTTTGTAGACGCTTAGAGTCGTTTCAGCCTTTTTGTAAAGGCTTAGAGCCATTTTAGCATTTTGTAAAGGCTTAGAGCCGTTTCAACCTTATTTATTAAAAAAATTTCAACATCTGTATATTTCTAGTATTTTTAATATTTAAAACAAACATAAATTTATCAACAATTAAAGTTGAAAAAGAAATTTAGAAAAAAATATTTTTTTTTGAACAGTGAACTTCATTAAAAAGCGGGCGCGCCCTCGAAGCAAGGGCCGCCAAAGCAAACTACAACATATACAATGGATTCATCACCCAATCCTTCTAAACAATATTAGCAAAATTAGATCTACTTTTTAACCACAAGAATGAACAAGACTTAACGATAGCAACGACCTCAACCACCTTCGGGGTAGTCCCCCGGAAGACTTTATCATTCCGGCTTTTCCAGATCGCCCAGCAAGTAACCATCATGATCCCTCTAATCACTTTTTTCGCCCATTTACCTCCTGTAACCATCTCATGAACCCCAACAAATCCTTAAAATCAAACGCCATTATAAGCATAATATTGGACCACTGACCCACTATAGACCACACTCCAAAAGAAAAACCGCACCCGGTGAACAAATGCATAACATCCTCATCCCCTGTTCCACACAAACTACAGGAACCATCTTCAACATTTATTCGTCTTCTACTCAGCGCCACTTTCATAGGAATGCGATCCATTTCCGCTCGCCAAACGAAAAGATTAACCTTGATCGGAATCCAAGATTCCCATCGCATAATATGATCACGACTAACCTCATCTTCTTCTCTAATCATACTTTTCATCAAAGCCACAGAGAAAGTATCTTTTTCCTCATCTCCCCATGACCAAATGTCTTTGCAATCTGTAATAGAAGCATTTCTTAGAAGAAAAAGAACATCTTGCATCTCGGATATCTCCTCAAGCGTGGATATATCTCTTTTCCAATCCGGAACCAACCGTAACCCACCATTATAAATCCTCAGCCTATCCGCAACTGTGCAGTTTTTACACCGCTCCAAGCTATAGAGACGAGGCCACCAATTTTTTAAGATTGTCGAACCAATCCATAAATCCTTCCAAAAGTTAACCGTCAATCCATTCCCAACCTTAACCCTTAAAAACGAACTAAAGCTTTTTCCTTTAAAAGAACGCTTCCCCACCTCCTTAACAATAGAGTTCCAGCATCCGTTGAACCGACTATTAAGAGGCATGAATTCCCACCTACCCCTCCCCTCGTGAACCATCTCCACCACTTTACGCCATATGCTATACTTTTGGGTTTTGAACCTCCAAGCCCATTTGGCCAAGAGGGCGAAGTTCACATCACTTAATTTCGTAATTCCTAGCCCGCCATTTTTCTTAGATTTTGTAACTATGTCCCACGCAACCCAACTCATTTTCTTATCTTCACTCGAGCCTGCCCAAAGAAAATTCCTCATCAATTTTTCCAACTGCTCTGTCACTTTACTCGGGGCTTTGTATAAAGATAAGTAGTACACCGGTAAACTAGCCAACACCGATTTAATTAAGGTTAACCTTCCACCCATAGATAACGTTTTGGCCTTCCACGAGGCTAACCTTCTTCTAACCGTATCAATAACCGACTCCCAATGGCAGCTCTTATTCATGCTCGCACCAACCTTAATCCCCAAATAATAAAAAGGGAATTCCCCAATTTTGCATCCCAGAATTTTCACCATATTATTAGTCTCGTCGCTTTCAATGCCAATGCCAAATAAATGAGATTTCTTAAGATTTATTCTTAACCCCGAGCAGATATTAGTTAGATAAAATTATATGAAGTAATAGTCTGACAGACAAAAACTATAAAATAATATTCTATAAAAATAAGTTAGGGGATTTACCTGTGGCATAAACCAATGTTTTAAAAACCGGTATTTTAATTGTATCGGGTTAGACTCATAAATGGTTTAACCGGTTGAACCGGATTGTATGTGGCGATTCAATCGTGTTGACTAATTAACTATGTAAATACATAAAATATAATTTTAACTCAAAAAATAATCCAAACTACATCATTTCATAAGAAAAAAAAATCCAAAAGTTAATCCATAATTAAAAAATTATCTAAAAGTTCATGATTAAAATCCATTATATAGCAAGGGGAAGGTTCATTTGAGAGGAAATTTTATATGAGAAGAAAAAGAAGAAATGGCATAATGGTAAAACACTAAATCGTTTATAACCCCTCCCGTTATTTATGTTTTCACTAATAAAGCAAAAAACATTTTATCCTACACATTTCAAAATTCATCCTACATATATCTTACACTTACCGAAATTTACCCTATGCATATATAAATTTATCATACACATACTAAAATTTATCCTACACATGTCGAAAATTGTCCTTCACCCTAAATTATTTTATCTTGAAAGAGTATATTTAAAAGTGAGTTACAAATTTAATTAGTTAGCTAATTAATTACAATTAGAAATTAACCTATATGCCCTTATTATTAACATTAAAATGAAGCATTTCTATTGGTTTAAAACTTATTCTTTTTATTCTTACAAAAATTTTCTTTTGATTTGAACCCTTCACTATATAGCAATTAGTAAACACTATAACAATTAACAGCATGAATGATTGAACAAAAGTCAAAAAAAGGTAAATCTGGATGATCGGTTGAAGAACTTAATTTGAAAAAACCCCATTATTTTCTATCTTTGAGTGAAGAAGAAGTTTGATCGATGTGTATTGTCAATTGTGGACGCTAAGTTTTACAGTTTAACTAAGAAGGTAAATAGTCACCTTTTCAGACATCTAAAAATTAAAAGTTCAAAATTTTGACCTTTGGCCCGGTATGAATCGGTATAACCCAATTTACCGGCGGTACAACTTCTTTGCCGTTTCCTTAGTTTATCGGTATGGTTTGTGCCGGCCAAACATCCGGCATCCGGTTCAACCAGCCGGTTTAAACCGGTTTTTAAAACATTGGCATAAACCCCTTTAAAAGACAAGTAAATTTCATAACTTATTTTATACTTATCTTCTGTCAAACTGTTATTTCATATAATTTAATCTAATTAACATATTTTTATATTAAGAATCTATTATTAGAAAGCTCAAGCTTTTTTAAATGTTTCTTTTTAAACTTCTTTTTCAACCTTTATTATAGATAAATTTATGTTTGTTTTAAAAATTAAAAATACTAAAAATATACAAATGTTAAAAAAATAATAAATAAGGCTGAAACGGCTCTAAGCCTTTACAAAAAGGCTGAGACGGCTCCAAGCCTCTACAAAAAGGCTGAAACGGCTCTAAGATCTTTCAGCGCCATGTTTTTCCGTGAAAAGGCTCTACAATCATTTTTTTGACACGTGGCGGAGCGCAGTTGGTTGGGTTGAAAAGGCTTTTTTAAGATATTTTAGCGCCGTGAAAAGGCTCCCTGAGCCGTTTCCGTTGGCTATTTTGGAAATTTTGACCAGTCAAATGCTATTTTCGCTATTTTTTCTTAAGCTACTCGGTACGGGGACGTCCCTGGACCATCTAGCCCCGTCGCCGGACCCCAACACCATTTCCACAGGGACGTCATCGTCCTCAACACCATTTCCACAGGGATGTCGTCCCCAACACCAAGGTCTAGTTAATACCGACTAGGCGCCGATTAATCCTCGATTAATCACCGATTAATCTTGATTAATTACAATTAATCGCAATTATATCCGATTAGTCCCCGGTTAATCCTAATTAATAGCTAGTCTCCACACCATCGGCCAACTAGCGTCTAACGAGTGCGGATATCATAAGAGGATTTTTAAGAAAAAAAAATTAAATAATTGATGGATTTGTCATCCTCCTTGGATGTTGATATGGTGATGACATGAAAGACATCCTCCAAGGACTTCACATCAACTAGAAATCATGTGAATTTCTATTTCGGCTAATAAGGATTCGTGGAGGTGGTTGCCGGAAGAATCGGGTAAGTTCACATGTGCGTCTTTTAAAAAATTGGCAGCATACCAGGTTTCTCCAGATGATTGTTGTCGGCTTTGGAAGGGGGTTGGGTCCCGGCTAAGTGCAAAATATTTATGTGGAGAGCTTCCCTAGACCGTATCCAAACTAGACAGGCGCTCGCAAGGAGGAACATACCGGTAAAATCGGAAAACTGCATCCTATGTGGTGACCGGTGTGAATTTGTTGACTATCTATTTACTGCTTGCGGCATTGCCGCGGAGGTTTGGGAGACTAAGTGAATGGGTCAAGATCCCCTCGATCTTTGCCTTCTCGTTCAGGGATCTGCTCTCGATTCATTGGTGTATTTGGAAAGCTAGGAACGCAAAATTCTTTTCTAATGGCAGAGGTAACGCGGTAGAGATTTTCGGGGAGGTGAATCCTTGGGTTTTCTTTGGGTAAAGAATAAATCTAAGCTTAGAAATATTGTATGAAGTGAGTGGTGTTGTAACCCGTTGTATATGTTATAGTTTTGGTTCGGTCTCGCACTTTTTTGGTGTGGCCGGCTGGTTGTTTTAATGAAATTAACCATACAAAAAAAAGATCATGTGAATTCATTCACACAAAACATGGTAGTTGACTAGTTATGAAAATCATGTGAATTCGTTCACACGCCATTGACAAATCTACCCTCTGTCTCACTCTAGAAAGCCCAGCACCCCAAGGACTTGTTAGTAATTACCCATCCCACTCCTGTTCGGACACCTCCACATATCTCCCACATAACTTTGACTCTGATCTTGACTTCACTAACTCCCACCAGATAATGGGCAATTGCAACGGCGTTCCGGCAACTGCCAACGGCGGCACCACCACCACCACCACCTCTAACTCCGCCACCTCAACCGAACAGCCAACACCTCACCAACAAACTCCACCTAAAACACTCAATATCCTCCCGGCATCCTCACCACCACCGCCACGTCATCCTCCGCCGGCGACCGTCGGCCGCGTCCTCGGCCGGCCACTGGAAGACGTCCGCGACACCTACACAATCGGCCGCGAGCTCGGCCGCGGTCAATTCGGCGTGACCTATCTCGTCACACACAAAACCACGCGCCAACAGTTCGCGTGCAAATCAATCGCCATGCGGAAGCTCATCAACAAGGACGACATCGAAGACGTCCGGCGAGAGGTTCAAATCATGCATCACTTAACCGGTCACCGGAATATCGTGGAGCTTAAAGGTGCATACGAAGATCGGCACTCGGTGAACCTAATTATGGAGCTGTGTGCCGGTGGTGAGCTTTTTGATCGGATTATTGCTAAAGGACATTATTCGGAGCGTGCGGCCGCTAATTTGTGCCGGCAGATTGTTACGGTGGTGCATAACTGTCATACGATGGGAGTTTTTCATCGAGATTTGAAGCCGGAGAACTTTTTGCTGTTGAGTACGGATGAAGACTCGCCGTTGAAGGCTACCGATTTTGGACTTTCAGTGTTCTTTAAGCCAGGTATTTGTTGTGATTATTATTACGTATTGATTTTCAGATCTTAAATACATGTTTAATCATGATGTAATATGTTATGCTCACCAGATTTGAAGAGTTAGTTAGGGTTTCGGCTTTTGGATGCACTGTTAGTATACTTGCGTTTGGATAATGTAGTCCAGTATAGCGGCTTTATTGAGTTGTAACGTGTATCTGTGTTGGTGTACCTTGGCTTGTTGTTGACTAGACTTTGGTTTTCAAATGCACGTGATGTATGATGCGGTGATGAGATAGCATTGCGCGATGCGCATGATGCGCCCATTAGTGCGTTACATGATGCACACGTTATGCAGTTGACAAGTATTTGAACAAATTGGACCGTGACTTCTATTAGGCGATATATGGTATATTATTTGTAGATGACATGAGTATGAATTATGTAGTTTAAATAGCATTCAACTTGTATCAGATAGGTCACGCGTGTATTATATTAACGAATTTGTACCTTGGCTTGGTATTAACTAGACCTTGGTTTAAAAAAGCCCGCATCATGAATGAGATCGCATCGCACGATGCGATTTCATGATGTCGAGCCTTATGTAGTTGACCAGTATTTGAACAAATAGGACCGTGATTGCAATGGTCTGAGTTTTTCAAATCTTTTTGAACAAGTCTGACCATTGCTTGAGCTGTATTTATTTGTTTGAGGATTTGAACAGATTATTGATTGAATAATCTGACTAGAGATGTCAAGAATATCTTACACTTTTGTGTTTAAAAGTTAAGTTAATTATTATATGTAAATAATATTTTAGCATTCTTTCAATAACGAACGCTTTGCATATGTGATGCGCAAGCTTCGTGTATTGCCTTTGGGATCAAAATGAATTGGAGCGCCATGCGCTTTTTAAAACCAAGAACTAGACTATAAATGCTTTCTGATGTTATAATTAGGGATTTTATAGAGTTTTAGAGATTGAGTGTTGTGATCCATTTAATATATTCTAGAAATGTACAGAAATATAATTAGTTTGAAGTTTGTGAGGTGGAAGGAATAGTTTCTAGATTGTATTATATCATGCTAAGTTGAAAAAGTTTGTTGCTAAGGACTAGTTTGCCTTTGTGACAATAGGAAATGCTGTCACATGCATTCAATGGTTATTATCTTTTGTTTATATAGTTTATATTGTAATACTATGTGAAGTGTCTCGTGTTTTAGTTAGCTCCCTTACAATGTGTTTTAAACATACAATATAACTTGTGAGTGCAGGAGATGTATTTAGAGACCTTGTTGGAAGTGCGTATTATGTGGCCCCTGAAGTGTTGCGCAGGCATTATGGTGCTGAGGCGGATATTTGGAGTGCAGGTGTAATTCTCTATATTTTACTCAGTGGTGTCCCACCATTTTGGGGAGGTAATTTTTACGAATGTCATTTTGATAAGTTTGTCATTGTAGAATGAATCTGCCACTCACTGATGATGTTTTTAAGTTTGTTTCACCTTCTTGGAAAGACAACAATTAAATCATTTGTTAAAGCTCTTGAAGTTACGATATTCTTTTTTGTTTTACAGAAACCGAGCAGAGCATTTTTGATTCGGTTTTACGTGGGAATCTTGATTTTGTGTCTGATCCTTGGCCAAGTATATCAAGTAGTGCTAAAGATCTTGTCAAAAAGATGCTACAGTCTGACCCTAAAGCAAGGCTTACCGCGGTTGAAGTCTTAAGTAAGTGTTCAATCTTGATAAACGAATTTGATATAAGAATATGCACCCACTAGCCCATTTTTGTAATAAATATAATTCAAGATCATTTTAGTCATGTGGGTTTGTCTTATATCATTAAACTTTGCACTTAATTGTAATGTAGATCATCCATGGATGAGAGAAGATGGTGATGCATCAGATAAGCCCATTGATATTGCTGTTCTTACAAGAATGAAACAGTTCCGTGCAATGAACAAACTTAAAAAAGTAGCTCTCAAGGTAAACACTATTTTCTAAACTCAGCTCCTTTATAGATGTTTATTATTTAACTAATTTGACTAGAAGTGGAAAATCGAGTGGGTTGGTAACGGTTCATAACAGGTTCAGGTTGGACGGTAATACTTGGCGCGGGTTGGGTTGTCCCCGAAACACTCTTTTATTCAAAATGTTTGCATTTTTTATTAGTCGGTATGCCAAAAGTGATCATAAAGATTTCAGTAGCTATCTAACTAATTGAATAAAATGATTAGGATTTAGGAGGTTTTATGTATTCAAAGGCAAATTTCATAAAAGAAGGTAACTGAGGTTGGTCTTATATCTGTAACAGTCTTTGTTTTCACCCTAATAAAAAGGTGCACCAGCTTTCAAAAACTAGATTTATGGTAATGTTGGTTTTAAAATCAGATGTGTGATGCACACACATCATGTATGCGAAGCGTTATTAAAAAGATACCAAAAATTTATTATACATAACAATTTTATATCGATAATACTTAAACAGCACCTAAATAAAACATACTTGGCCTTAAACATAAAAACACACTTGTAAGTTATAACACACTTAAAAGTTAAACATATATATAACACATTAACACACTCATAAAATCTTGCGCATGAAAACACTTAAAAAAATTATAACACACTTATAAAATGTACTTAGGCTTACTTATAAAACCACACTTATAAGTTATGACACACTAAAAGATTGCTCAATGCATGTTGCACACATCAGACCACATCAAGCGATTTTCGGCGCATCACCCTCGCATCATGAGATCGCAGCATATCTCTCCACTTGATGCGATCTCATCAGTGCATTGTGCGCATTGCACTTTATGCGCTCCTGATGCGCACATTTTGAAACCAAGATGGTAATCTAACCCAGTTACCCTGTCAAAAAACAATGAGGTGGCAGCTGACGTTTGGTAACTTTGATAATGTTGAACTTTTCTAAAGTAGAGCTGATATAGCACTGACGTGACAATGAAAACTGGTTGACTTAGACACTCCACAGATGTCCTTTGCCCCACAGACAACTAGATAGCATTCTTCCCACAAACGCATCATTGTGCGGCTTCATTTGTGAGGTTTCTTTTGTAACCACAAACGCCCAATGATGGGCCCTCAAAAAAACTTTCTTTTCCCATATTTCTTTAATCTTTACGCATGACAGTGATACATAGACATGTTCAGCCATTACTTTTTTTGTAATTATTGTACAGACTTATTGAAAAAGCCAGTTAAAGGATTTAGAAAATCGTGTTTTTAAAATATATATTAATATATATAATAAGAAATTAAGAATTAATAATTGAATCGAAAGCCATGAATTTGGATTGAAAAGATGTATTATTAAACCTTTATAAAATTAAATAATTAATACATGAATCTATAAACTTATCAATTTAAGAATTTATATATTATCTTTCTATACTAATAAACAAAAATCCTTTTTGGACACGTGTCGTTCTCTGGTAATTTCTCACCCTTATTTTTTATTTATCTCTTTTATTAAATAATAATAATAATAATAATAATGATAATATTAAACATCAATTTAACTAAATCTGTTTATCTCTTTTGTTTAATTTATTTCTTTTTTAACTCTAAAGTTTCAATCTTTGGCAATTTAAGTCTAAAGCTTCAATCTTTGGTAATTTAACCCCTTTGATTAATATGATTTTTCACTTCTATTTCAAAAGTTTTCATCTTTTGCAATTTAACCCCTTTAACTTTTTTTTTTACTTTCAATCAAAGCTTTTCATCTTTTGCAATTTAATCTCAACATTTTTTTTTACTTTCAACGTTAGTCTCTTATATACTTTCATCTTTCATAAGTTCTCTGTTTAACATGCCGTTTTAAATTTCCGACTTAACACGACGTAACGTGCGTGTGGGGTTCAAGGTTTTTTTCATCTATTTTTTTCCTGTTTGACATGTCCGTCGCAGCGCGTCTATTTTTTCCCGTTTGATAGGTTTGTCGCAACGTGCGAGTCAGAGATCGACTTAGTTATTTTTTTCTCGGTTTTACACACAGGCTCGTGGTCATGTAAGAAACATTTGTCTTTCATCTAACATGATATATAACTATTGAATCCCTCGTCACATTGCGGCGGGTGGTAATTCAAGTATACTAATAAATACAAATCTTTTTTGTACACATGTCACTTCCTGGTGCTACCTTATTTTCCTATTTATCTCCTATATTAAATAATAATAATAATTTTAAACAAAAATATTAGATAAGAATAAATATTTAGATAAGGATAAACATTTGTTTTATCATGATCATATTAGATAATAATAATAATAATTGTAAACGAAAAATTAGATAAGAATATAAACGTTTATTTTTATTATGATCATATTAAATAATAATAATAATAATAATAATAATTTTAAACAAAAAATTAGTTAAGAATACATATTTAACAAAGTGAAATGTTATAATAAGTAAATAGTACATTAAAGTTTATTTTTAAAAGATAAATCTTAGCGACTGTATGTGTTAAATATGACATTATATTTTATTAAACACGTTTAATATACGAGTTTTTTAAAGATATATATTTTTTTATTATTTATCATATAAAATTACATTTATGCAAAATAAAAAAAAACAAAGTAAAATGTTATAATAAGTAAATAGTATATCAATGTTCATTTTAAAAAGATAAATCTTGATGACTGTTTGTATTAACATATGACATTATATTTTATTTAACACGTGCAATATACGATTTTTTTTAAATATATATTTTATTATTTATTATATAAAATTATATTTATGCAACCCGTGTAATACACGGGGTTTTAAACTAGTTAAACTATTATAAAAGATACTCATAAAGTTAAAATGTATTAAGGTGTGTTGTACAGACTTATTGAAAAAGCCAGTTAAAGGATTTAGAAAATCGTGTTTTTAAAATATATATTAATATATATAATAAGAAATTAAGAATTAATAATTGAATCGAAAGCCATGAATTTGGATTGAAAAGATGTATTATTAAACCTTTATAAAATTAAATAATTAATACATGAATCTATAAACTTATCAATTTAAGAATTTATATATTATTAAACTATTATAAAAGATACTCATAAAGTTAAAATGTATTAAGGTGTATGAATTTACACAATTTATAAATATATCAACTTACTAAACTCTTATGTAACAATTTATATAACTTCTAATAATTTGTAATAAACTGAAACGGCTATATATAAATATATCAACTGATTAAAATTTTAAATATATTTTATTTTAATTACGGAAAATAATTTTATGATTTTTATATTTAAATAGTTTTATATATTATATAATTATATAATTCAGTCATGAAATAAATGTAAAAGGCGGCGATGATGTGGAAATGAAGGACACTTGTGAATAATGATGCATTGCAGTCCAAATTGGTGTGGAGAATATGCATTGCAGATGCTCTTAGCAGATTACCATAAAATATCTGTATCACAACTTTTGAGTCTTTTTGTGAATGCAAATAAAAGTGTGTTATACACTGTTACCCAACATATAAATTTTTACCAAAGTTCACTACCTTTTTTATGCAATGAGCCTATTAAAATTTGGACCAAAGTTTGTTTGACCCGTTAGAAACATAACCCGAATCGACCCAGTCATATGCACCACCCATTCTGATTTAGTCTTTGCGCTCTGTTGAGTTAGGTAATTGCAGAAAACCTTTCTGAAGAAGAGATTATTGGGTTGAAAGAAATGTTCAAATCAATGGACACTGATAACAGCGGTACCATAACTTACGAAGAACTGAAAGCGGGTCTTCCCAAACTCGGTACCAAGCTTTCCGAGACAGAAGTCAGGCAACTGATGGAAGCGGTACTCTCCAATTTCAAGTAATACATACACGTGTGTGTGTGTGAATATACATATCAATAATATTATTTATTTTTTTCTCAGGCGGATGTTGATGGCAATGGAACAATAGATTATATCGAATTTATTTCTGCTACAATGCATTTGAATCGTGTTGAAAGGGAAGACCACTTGTATAAAGCCTTTGAGTACTTCGACAAGGACAACAGCGGGTATGCATTTCTACTCAAACTATATTTTATATTAATAAAAACATATTTCTTGTGATTAAACCTTATATTAATTTGCTGGTTATTTCGGTAAATGCAGATATATAACAGTGGAAGAACTGGAGCATGCCTTGAAGAAATACAATATGGGTGATGAGAAAACGATAAAGGAGATCATTGCAGAAGTTGACACAGATAATGTATGCTCTCTATCCAATTATTTTTGCCTGACTTAAATGGTTATATGGTTGAATGGCGATGGCATGATTAATATGTTTGTATTGTAGGATGGGAGAATAAACTATGACGAATTTGCAGCCATGATGAGGAAAGGAAACCCGGAGATGGTCACGAATAGACGTCGTAAGTAAAACAAAATTCGTTCTCCTGTTTTCCTCGTTCGCATAACCCGATAGCAGCACGGGATTCCTGTTAGGTTTCAATGAAAATCATTACTTTTTATCTATTTATAAACTATTGTCTCGAGGGTGTGAACATCTATTTTTTTTGTTATGAGGGTACATTTTTTTCTTCTGGGGTCTATTAATTTGTTAACCCTGAAGCAACAGACTCATGCTTGTTATAGATATATTTTCAATGTACGAAGTTGTTTTTGAAAGCAGGGGTTTTATAGAATTTCTGACTACTTGTGTTTGCAGGAAGGAATGAGTTGTTTATCAATACATAGATTGATACAACTTGAAATAAAAACATGAATGTTGGAAGATTGGAAGAAGTGTGACTTACATTTTTGTTCTTGTGACATGCTCACAGCAGCAGTGTTTATAGCCTTATATGATAAAAACTTTTTATGAACAAGTCATCCAAGAAATGTTTGTAAATATACCTACGATGAGCGCGTGGGTGAAACTTGAGGTTTCCATTAACCTTTCGGCTAGTAAAATTTTCTATCGATAGAGTACTTTGGGTCGGGCCAGGTCGGGTCAGTGATTCTGCCTACAAGTGTGCACCGGTTTACTCGTCCCTTTTGTCAGCGATGCACCCTTGACCTTAATTAGTCAGAAATTTTGAAGCTAAATTTGAATTCGATTCAAACTGAATTCAAAATTCAAGTTCAATGTGAATCAGATGCTATTTCAAAAACTCGAAAACTGAATTCGAACTAAAAATCAAATTTCGAGTTTTTTGAGTCCAATTCGAATATAACACCCCTACAAACAAATGTTTGGCTAAACGTATTCACGGGTTTGACCTGAATACGTTTATACTAAACCAAAACCCTGGATATCGTATCAGCTTCATGTGGTTTTAGAGATTCACTTATTCACACACGTAGCCCTCGACCCTTATGAGTTACCATCATTGAGCCCATCAGAACCATCTCAGTGAGATACTGAAAGAAAGGCCCACCGTTTCTAAGCCCAGGACTCGAGTTTTGAGCCCAATCTAGTATCTAGGGACACGTGTACCTTACCACCATTGGTAGTTGTGATCTTGAAAACCGCATCTGAGGACGATGAATACGTTCCAGAAGTATGGGAAGAGGAAACATCAACGACACATCAAGTTTAAAACCCACACACCATCGATGACGGATTTCGAGTTTCTGTTTGTCTCTTGATCAGATCATGTCTTCAACATGTTTGATGGTAACCATTCGGAAGGTCGACACACAGATATCCAGGTTGAGACCTTTCATCTAGGGTGTCTGGTATTGCTAATCCAGCAATCCAAGTCTCATACACGGTTATAAAATCTTATCCCATACTCAATTTATTATCCGTCAAGTATCAAATATACCGTTAGTGTTTAAAAAAATACCCGATTGAATTTTCATGTAAATATTTTTTACGTTCCTTTACAATTTTATGCTATACCCGATTGAAGTTTCATGTAAATATATATATATATATATTTTTTTACTTTCCGTTACAATTTTATGCTTTGAGACAATGTCTTAGATTATTATGATAAATAAAATACATATCACACCACCATAAAATATTTAAAAACGTAAATATATTATCAAATTAATCTAAAAAACATTTTTATATTTCATAACATATAAATATAATTAATGTCATCAAAATATTACCTAAAAGAAAATATTATTTTTCAAGTAACAAAGATCTAATCTAATCTAACTTACTATAATAAAAGAAACCAACTTTTGGACACGTGTCATTCATTGGTATCCTCAAATTTATATTTATCTAAATAATAAATTAATATTAAATCTTATCATACTTTAATAAAATATTATCCTCAAATCTAAATTGTTAATTTAATATATTTTTAAAACAAATACCTCTATTATCTACTTATCTTATATTAAATATATAAATAATAAATTAATATGAAATGTTAATTATTTAAAAACATAACTTTTTTATTATTTGGTATAAAAAATTATGTTTATTCAACTCGAGTACAACGCGAGGTTTTTAAGGATATAATTTTTTTTATTATTTGGTAGATTTATCAACCCGACTATACACGAGTTTTTTTTAAAGATACGACGTTTTTAGTATTTAATATACAAAATTACATTTATTTATGATATAATTTTTTTATTATTTGGTAGATTTTTCAACCTGACTATACACGGGTTTTTTAAAGATACGACGTTTTTAGTATTTAATATACAAAAATACATTTATTTAATCTGTGTAATACACATGGTTTTTAAAGATATAACTATTTTTTATATCTATTCAACACGTGTAATATACGGGGTTGTTGAGAATGTAATTTTTTATTATTTGGTAGATTTATTCAACCCGATTATACAAGGGTTTTTTTTAAAGATACGATGTTTTTAGTATTTAGTATACAAGATTACATTTATTTAATTTGTGTAATACATATGGTTTTTAAAGATATATAAAATTACGTTTATTTAACCCGTACAATATACAAGGTTCATAAAGATATAAGTTTTTATTATTTAATATATAAAATTACATTTATTCAACCCGTGTAATACACGGGGTTCTAACCTAGTACTAGAATGAAATAACACTAATCAATGGTTAAAAGAAAATAAAATGTTACAAGTTTTTGGGTATTTAGTTCCGCTAAACGGGTATTATAGTTTCTAGTAATCGGGTCGGATATCACCTACTTTTCATACGCACGAAATATATTTTTTTTCCAATTTTATACCCGGTCCCATACACGTCGGTTATTAAGTATACCCATCGCAAATACTTTGGGTTTCAGTATCCCATCACGCTTGGATCTTTATACCATCCCTATTCACCATCTAATGTTTGATTTTTATGAAGAAATTATGTGTCATATTGTATGTTCCAACTCCCATATATTTATTAATAACTTAAGTTCATAATATTAAATCTAATAAGTTACAGATATAATGATTTCGGAATATCAAAATTTTATTATCGTGGGTCGCTGAGCCATGGGTGATTCTTGTCTTTCATCTCCCTTATTCTAAAGGTGAAAGACCCGATGTATTTTTCCTAGTTTTGACCCATTAATCTTGTGGGATATATCAATAATCAGTTAAAATGTGTGATTGGAGGATTGATTTCGGAAGAACAAACGACATTCTTGGCTAATAAAAGCGTTTTAGACGATCCTTTAATCTTAAACGAGGTTATAACATGGGGCTTTGTGGATAGTATGCATTTCCCACAAAAATAGAGGAATTGGGTCATGGCTTTAATGTCTTTCGCTCGAGCATCGGCTCTTCTTAACGGTTCTCCTACAAGGGAATTCGATTGTTCTCGGGGTCTTAGGCAACCATACCCTTTGTCACCATTTATATTCATTTTGTCCATGGAAGCTCTAACGGGTTCTATAAAACAAGCGTGCATAAATGATAATATAGCGAGTTTAGATGTGGCTTAGGTGGCCTTGTGTTGTCTCACTTCCTCTACGCGTAATATGCCATTTTCTTGGGCGAGTGGTCGGCTTCTAAATTCTAATGCTAAGAATCTTAAGTGGATCCTTAGGGGTTTTTTTCTTTTTATCCGGGTTAAAAATAAATTTGGCTAAATGTAGTGTTTTTGGGATTGGGGAGGATAATGTGGTTACTATTGGCAGGGCAAATTTACTAAAGGTGTGGTATGGGTGTGTTACCATTTGTTCATCTTGTTCTTCCGGTGGGTGATGTTGGGTCAAAACACGTATTTTGTAGGAGTTTGGGTTTGTTTTTAGTGTGTTAACACGTTAATTCATATGAGTTTATATATTTATCGTGTGTTTGATGTTTTTGGCTTAATAGGTGCTAAAAAGGGTAAAAAAGAGAAACCGAACTGAAAAACGGGTTTGAGCTACATGTAAAAAAAAAAGAGAAAAAATGAACGTATGATATTAAGCTCTGGGATGGTGACTCGGGTGAGGTATGTCCGTTGAACTGATCATAAGAAAAACATGTAAAGCTCACAATATCATCCATCCATCATAAGTTTAATCAAATTGCATAAAAGTTTTTTTTTATATATAAGACGGTAGATTAAATCTTTTAACCTTATATGCTTGAAATGGGATTAGATGGCGTTGTATTCTTTTGAGTGTGAGACCCATAGATGAGTATAATTAATTGAACTTAATGAATCGTGAATAGGGGCTCGGAAGCTGGCGGTTGGGTTTAGGAGGATCTTGTATCCGCAATCTTAGTTAACGTGTGGTTTGACTTGTTAATGAATTAATTGAATATATTGAGTGCCAATGGTTCTTATTGTGATTCCATTGTAGAGAAATTTTTTGGGACGAAAAAAGATAAGTGTGGGGATGTGATGTTGGGTCAAAACACGTTGTATTTTGTAGTAGTTGTGTTGGTTTTTAGTGTGTTAACACGTTAATTGATATGGGTTTATATATTTATCGTGTGTTTGGTGTTTTTGGCTTAATAGGTGCTAAAAAGGGTTAAAAAAAGAGATACCGAGCTGAAAAACGGGTTTGACGGGTCAACACGGGAGCTGTAGCGGAAAAAGTCCACCTGGGTAGCCCAGGCGACACGCGGAAGAAGACCATTACTCTCCCGCGACGCGCGGGAAAGGTCAATTACGGGAATGTTATAAATGTTGCCCTAATTCGCGTTTTACGAATTGAATCACATTCCAGCCGTTCCAGACGAATTGAGAGGTGATTTCCTGCACTTTTGACCGTAACTTTCATCTGTTTAAGTTGTTCCTCATGTCTAATCCATCCCCGATCAAGATTGAAGTTGTGATGACAACCATGAGTGGCTAAACGCGTTGTGACTTCCGCTCGGATGAGTGGCTAAATTGCTTGTTTTGATACGAATACTTTGTTTCTGATTCTTTTAAACTGGTATAGCTTGACTACTTGTGTTGATTTTGTGCAACGGTTATTATGTTTGAATTATTTGTCGTTTATTAAGCGTATTGGCGATATACTTGCATCGTTAGCTGGTCAATAAATTGGTGGGTAATTGATATAATCAAACGGGTTGTTAGGTTGTACGGTGAATCTTAAAACCTATCCCTGGCAATTAATAAAAATCATTAATCCAAGGCCATGTCTATGTGATGTTTTGAATCAGTAAACAGGTGTTTGTGTTAAAAATGAGTAATTGGGATTCCGGGTGGAGCTTACTTTTCTCTTATTGATAACACTCTTCTCATTAATTTCCATTTTCTTTCAAAGAGTTATTAAAACCCCCTAATTTAGAATAGATTAGATCATAGTTAAAATCGAACATTAACCACAAATTCCCCGTGTATACGATACCCTACTTACACTATCTACATAGTTTATTTAGGTTTTTGATTGACCCTAACGACAATCATCATTGGGTGCCAATATGCATCTTGTTAATAATTGGAAGCTAATAATCGATAAGGCTCGGAGTAGGCTTTCTTTATGGAAAACGAGTCTTTTGGGGTCAGGACATTGATATATCCGGATGAATTCAAGTATAAAAGAGGTCTTAGACAGGGTGACCCTATTTCCCCCTTTCTCTTTATATTGGCGATGGAAATTATCACATTGTTTATGAATAGGGTGATGAATGCCGGTCTTTATCAGGGGTTTAAAATTCCAAATGATGGCCCAATGCTATCACATTTATGTTATGCAGATGACGTCTTATTTTTAGGCCGTTGGTCGGATCAGAACGCGGTCACTTTAAGTCGTCTCCTTCGGTGGTTGAACATGGTAACGGGCCTAAAAGTGAATTTTCAAAAAAGCAAGCTGTACGGGTTCGGGGTTAATGAAGAAGAAAAACTGTGGATGGCTAGTGTGTTAAAATGTGAAGTCGGTAAGCTCCCGTTCTCCTATCTTGGTATCCCTATAGGTGTAAATATGAAAAGAGCGAAGTATTGGGATCCGGTGATCAATAAATTTTCTGCAAAATTATCCAAGTGGAAGGCAAAGTGGCTTTCTCTTGCGGGTAGAGTAACCTTGGCCAAATCGGTTCTGGGTAGTCTCCCTTCGTATTTTCTTTCTCTTTTTGTTGCCCCGAAGTGTGTGATAAATAAATTGGAGAAGATCCGAAGAGATTTTGTTTGGGGATTTACCGATTCGATAAAAAAGCTTCGATGGGTCCGTTGGGAAGGAATTATGAATTCTAAAAAGAATGGGGGGTTAGGAGTTGGGAGCATAAAAGATTTCAATATTGCGATGTTGACTAAATGGTGGTGGAGATATAACTCGAGTCCGAATCAGTTATGGGCTAAAGTTATATGTTCGATCCATAAGAATAACTCTAATCTTTTGATCCCATTGAAGAAAACAACCCCTGGTGTGTGGAATGACATCGGCAGAATGGACAAGGTGTTAGACAAGGCTGGTCTAAGCCTTAATCAGAACTTGGTAGAGGAAAATGGGGGTTGGAAGTGGCGTTCAGCTGCTGATGTGGGGTTCTCGGTTAAACAGGTGCGAATGGACCTTGAAAACTGTCGGGTGTCCAACCCGGTGGTCGATCCTGCTCTAGTTTGGAATAGCTGGGCTCCGGCTAAAGGTAACATTCTTCTGTGGCGGGCCCTTCTTGGCCGAATAGCTTCTAAGGAAGGTTTGGTCCGTAGGGGGGTGACAGTGCCCGATGTGGGCTGTCCTAGGTGTGGATTAGATTCTGAAAGCTCTGATCATATCTTCATTAGATGCCTTTGGGCTAAAAGTATATGGTGGAATGTGTTGGCTTGGCTTCATATTAGCTTCCCGACTCACTGTGATTCGCTTGCAGAGATTGTTAAGTATGTTAAAGATTGCCCGGGTAGTACGACATGGAAGCGGATTGTTTCTACGGTTGTTATAGCTACGGTTTGGAGAATATGGAGCGCTAGAAATTCCAAAGTCTTTGAAGATCTCTTCATCCCTATCATGAAGACCGTGGAGTTCATCAAGGAAGATTCTTTTCTTTGGGTCAGTAATCGCGCGAAGAATAAGAAGCCTGCGTGGGAGAAATGGGTTTTGTTTGATGTAGTTGATATGTTGTAATGGTTCTTTTGGGTTTTGTTTTCTTTGTTTTGTTTGTTTCTTGTTCTCCCAGTTGCTTGCTGGCTCTTTATATTTATATATAAAGTGATTTGCCGTTCAAAAAAAAAATCGTTTCCCTTTACCAAGCTCCTGTGCAAGTATTATCATGTCGTGACCGCCTGAGGAGGGTATTCTTTTGGGGTGGAAGTGATGAGAAAGCGAAGCTAAATTGGGTGGCGTGGCAAAAGGTTATCTCTAGGGCGGAAGATGGCAGTATCAGTTTCTGGTCTTTAAGGGATGCCAATATTGCCATGCTAGCAAAATGTTGATGGAGATTCAAAGAACTTCGCAGTGGGTTATGGCATAAGGTAATTTGGGTGATACATTGTAATTCTCGGTCTTGGTGTCCTATCCTGGCAAAGATTCGAATCTAGGTCCTTGGAAGTCAATTGCAAATATATCTGGTGATTCAAATATATCTGGTGATTTAGTAGCGAAGGGTGTGGTTATCTAAAGCAATAAAGGGTATTTTAGGAAATAGGGGCTCTGTTTTTTCTGGTTAGATTTTTGGGTTTGTTCTTATGTTTTAACCGGAAAGTTCCATTTGCTATTTAGTTTGGAAAAGTCTAAATGGTGCACTATTGTGGATCGAGTGGTAGGGGTTAGGTAGTGTGGTTCTGAGCTGCGATTGGCGAAGGACTCATCTCTATTCTGCTGAGTCCCACGAGTTTAATGATCTGCTGTAGATTCTGAGCTCTGTTACGCATGGAATGGGGCTGGACAGGTGGGTGTGAGAGCAACGGGGTATTCTCGGTGAAAAATGGTAAGAAGCAGGCCATGATCGTTAACACGGTGCAAGATCTTTTTTAGTTTTTTTGGGATAGCAGGCTCCCGAAGAAGGTCAAGATTGTTTCCTAGTGAGCCGAACTAAACAGGCTCCCAACGGTTGATCTCCTAAGGAGGAGGAACATTCCGGTTCAAAACAAGGTGTATCGATTTTGCATAGATTTTCCAGAATCTACAGAACACGTCTTTAGGTCGTGTCACTTAACACAGACTACGTTTAATGTGAGGGATCTTTTAGAGCTCCACAAGGCGGTAAATGGGTGGAAGAAAGTTAAAAAGGTATTCAATGGGATTGTGCAAACGGTTTTTTGGTGTCTTTGAAAGACAAGGAACGTGGTTTTTTTAAGAACAAGCGGGTAGTGGTGACAAGTATCATTGATGAGGTGAAAGTGATGAGTTTTCTATGGATGAAACATCATTCGGGTGCAAGAGCTTTGACGTGGGAGATGTGGCAAAAGTTTGATTTATTATGTCTTGGGTGATGTTTGTATCTCATGGTTTTATATTTGCTCTCTTTGTGATGTGCATTTGGGGTTGTAAGTGTATGTTTCTGCACCTTGCAAATTTGGTGAAATAAAGTCCAGTTGACCGTGAAAAAAATATAATGATTAGAGACAAAGTTAAATGAATATATTGTCAGTTATCGATTACCCTAGCCGTGTTTTAATTGTTACCAATAATTAAATGAATATAGTGTCGATCAATTATTATCACGATGACCATATATTCATTGTGGATGGAAATAATGGTCCGTTATGACAATATGACATTAAATTTATTTCATATCATAAACCATTATACGTATTTGATAACGTGGTTAGCTCAAGCTTAAGAAACTAACTATAAGTGCAATATAGCTCAAAGGGTTAAAAGGTTAAAAGGTCCGAATGACGACCCAGCTGTGGTGAACAGCAAAAAGCATGGGACAGGGTCACGTCCCATCATACTTTACGTGTGACTTCCCCACTCAGCCGCAAAAGAGAGCATATGGTCGAAGACACTTTTTTATCCGCATGTCAAAGCCTTCAACCCTCTAAAACGGGTAACCCCCTCACTGCATACATGGATCGCTTAGTCAAAGGTTTCCCTTCTCAGCACAATTCTCCTCTATAAATGACTATACTCGGTCATTCAATGGGATATTCCGAAATCTGACTCTCTCCCCTTAGAACTTTTACTTTGCATGTTATATTCTTCACACATCAAAATATCATCGCATTGCATGCATCAGCCCAAGGTTGAATCTTCTTCAATCTTGAGCTCAAAGCAAGTGGTAGATAAGTGATCCAACCCTACATATTGCATACGAAGAGGGACCCGCAACCTGCGTTTGGAAAAACCAGACTCGTGAACCCTTTTACCTTACCAGTCTATCCACTATCCTTGGTCTCATATTTGTTGTAGCAACAAGTTGGCGCCCACCGTGGGGCTACGCCACTAAGTTTATCTTTGAAGACCAGTAGTGTAGCTCCAACTTCATTAAAACCATCTTATCTGAAGGTGAGTATCCGGGTAAGGTGAACCAAGTACCACGTACTTCTACACCTAGTGCTAGCCAAACTCCACCGGCTATGCCCACCTCGTTCTCAACGCCGAGTAACACCCCAACAGGATCCACGTATCCAAAGTTTTCTGCCTTTCAGACACCAACCCCATCTCGTTCAGGGGTCCATCCCCTCATATCGGTGCAACAGGCACACCGACACGCATCGATTTAACACCTGATAGGGTAGCAAGAAACTTTCTATAGTTGAGGTCTCTCCTTAACTAGTACGTGAGCAGAGAAAGGGATAAAGGAGTAAGAAGCAGGCTAGATTACGACGAACCTGAGCCCTCATTGTCACCTGGGCCACCTCTGCCTCCTTTTATAAGCTCACAACCTACCATATCCAGAAATGAAGCTGGTCCTAGTCACCCTCCGCCAAACCCGAGTCCATATGTGGTTGCAAGACCAGATCCAACCACATTTCCTTTATTCTCCTCCAAGCCGGTGGCAACCGGTGCACCGTTAGGACACGACCTAACTTTGGATCAGTTGCTACAGTCACCAGCTTCGAGCCTTCCACCTCCTGTGTCCACTACATGGGAGCAAGCCTTATCCGTCCTTCCCTTGGCACGAAGTGCTGCCATGAGTACCCCTATGAGAATGAATTATATGGCTGCACCGGAAAGCCTTCAAGGCTTCAACCTCATGCCACAGATGATGGCTCAAATGATGGCAAACTTCCCTTGGCAGCACTTCATTAACCAAGTGCTAGCCACTCAACGGAATGCAAACAATAATCCGGCCTCAAGAACAGAAGAAGATCTTGCCAAACCATACAAGCCAAGCAATTTGTCCCATTTTTCTCAACAAATTGCCGACTATGATTTCTAAACCCGGATTAAGATGCCATCTCACATAAGAACGTATGACGGAACCGAAGATCCCGAAGACCACCTCCAAATCTTTATCGGGGCTGCAAGGATTGAAAAGTGGTCCAACGCCGAGTGCTGCCTTATGTTTATGCAAACCCCTATAGGGTCTGCCCGAATTTGGTTCAATGACTTGCTTGACAAAAGCATTCGAAACTTCGATGATCTAAGCAAAGGTTTCTTATCCAACTTTTCGCAGCAAAGGAGGTACGTCAAAGATGCAACAGTGATTTTCCATATCAAACAAAGGGATGATGAAAGCATTAGAGATTTCATCGAAAGATACAAGAAAGAAGGGTTAACATACGTTGGTGCTGATGAAAAGATAAGGGTTGCAGGCTTCATGAATGCAATCACCTCCAAGTACCTCACAAAGGACTTTAACAAATGCTTGCCCAAGACCCTTGAAGAGGCCCTTAAAAGGGGTGAGGCTCACATCCGGGGGGAGGAAGCTATCGATATCAGGAACTCAGATCCACAAAGGTCTGAAGGCAGGAACCCTTCAAGCAGGGAAAAGGAGTAACAGCCCCAATAGAAAAAGAAGCAACTACGGTTCATATGATAAACTTTCCAGGAACTCAGATCCACAAAGGTCTGAAGGCAGGAACCCTTCAAGCAGGGAAAAGACTTTGAACTTCGCAGCCTTAACCAAAACCCCACAAGAAATCCTTGCCACTGAAGAGGTAAAGCATAGCTTCCGACCACCCCGACCTTTACCCAAGAGCAAAAGAAACGAAAACTCCACTCAATTTTGTGAGTTCCGTGAAGAAAAAAGCCATCATACCAACGACTGTTTCCAACTCAAGAAAAGAATTGAGGAAGCTGTTAAGTCTGGAGAGCTTGGGGTAAAAGACAAAATGGCTGATGGAAAAGGTAATGAGGTGAACATGGTGAACCTTGATGGAGAAACTTCCCACTAACGACAACGCTTGGGGGCTTGGGAGCTTCAATGTGTATGCTTCCCACCACCAGAAAGAGGCCTTCTGTCGAACCCTTTGGTGGTGGAAGCTTGTCTGTGGGAACCATCAAAACAAGCAAAGCTTACATTGATACGGGGGCAGCAACTGAGATAATGTTCGAAAAGTGCTTCAACCGCCTCAGCAACGATGAACGTTCAAGGCTTCAACCATCTGAATCATCTATTAAAGGTATTGCTGACATTCTCATCAAGCCTTTGGGCCAACTAGCACTTGATGTTTGCTTAAGAGAAGGAAAAATGGAAAGGACCAATCCACTCACCTTCGTGGTGATCAACATGCCTTCCAACTATGATGTTATCGGAAGGCCAGGGCAGAGTGAGTTTGGTATGGCTGTTTCAGTTGGTCATGGTGTAGTCAAGTTCCCAACCGAAAGAGGAATTGCAATCGTTCAACCTACCCAGGAAGCCTTCCTGGTTGAAGGGGAAAGTTCAACAAAAAACGAAGAGGAAGAACAAGGTTGGATCATTAACCCTAAGTATCCCCAACAAAGGATAAGGGTAAACACCAACCTCACCGAAGACACCCTCTCGTATCTCAGGAAGCTGCTGTTACACAACATGGACATCTTTGCATGGTGTCCCAAAGACATGACCGGCTGTAACGATTCGCTTATTTGTACCTTCCCAATTTAGCAAGAATTGTTGTACTTTCCATTTTAGACACTTGTACTCTTGTTGTATTCTATTTTCGTTCCAACTTGTAATCCGAGACGATTGATCATGATGAAAACGCAATTATTTTAATCATATTCATGTGCAAACTTTTAATCACAGTTCACATTTTGAACGCTAGGTTATGCATGATTCTCGATTCTTAGTTACACATTGATGCTTGATACTCGAAAAACCGATTAAAACATGTTTAAATCATTCGAAAACTGACTTATATTGTGTAAATTCGATATTCGAGACCCCGTCAATCTATAAATTATGTTAGAAACTAAAAAGAAATGCATAAAATAAGCCCATAACATTAGGCCCAAAAAAGAGAGAAATTATACAAATGGGCCAACTTTCAACTTTCCATATTTCTTTCACCACCTTAAACCCTAAATGGCACCCAATTTCCCATACGAATTATTTTTGGTACCGATTTGGAACCCACTTTTTGGCATTTTCGGTTTGGTACCGGTATTTTACTGAATTTTACCTTTAAATACCGGTATCATACCGATACATATTGTACCGAACATTTTTTGTATCGGTATTTTCGGTACCGGTACCGAGCTCATCCCTACACCCATACACACACTCTCTTTCACCCCCTTACATAATCACCACAACAGCCACCGCCGCCGCCACCAAACAATCATCACCACGACAGCCACCACCGAACCGTATCGAGAGAGAGAGAGTGTTGTTATGATCTAACGTGGGTTTGAGTTTTTTTTACATGTGGTGGTTGTCTGGTGGTTGCGATGGGGGCTGTGGCGGTGGTTATGTAGAGAGGGGTGAAAGTGAATGTGTGATGAGCTCGGTACCGGTACCTAAAATATTTAGTATGGCACCGATATTTGAAGGTAATATTCGGTAAAATTCTAATATCGATCCGAATGTACCGGCACAAGAAAACGCAAAATTTGGTACCGAATCAGTACCGAAAATAATTCGGTACCAGTACCCGGTACCAAATAATTATCCCTAACTCTGTATATAATAATAATAATAAGAAGAAATTTAAAATAAAAAAAAATCTTGTAGTTATATGCCATTTTCGTTCCTATACTTCATGTGTCATTTACGTCCTTGGGATAACTGAGTTGTGAGTTTTTTTAAACTGAGTTAGTTTTTTGGACAGAAACGACACATTTTGAAAATATTAGAGAGAAAAATGTTACAATTTTAAAATCTATAATAATAAAAATACACAAACCATAAAGAAGTAAATGAGACTTAGGGGCTGTTTGTTTAGCTCTTAATGAGACTCTTAATGGTTCAGACCTTTTACTGATTCAGTACTTAATGGTTCAGACTGTTTGTTTCATGAGTAGATGTCTGAATGGTTAAACATTATACGGAGTCTGAATGGTTAATACATTTAATCTGAATTGGTCAGACATTTGCCACTGAAGGCTTAAGGATTATACTGTCTCTTAATGATTCAGACCTCTTACTGGTTCAACACTTAGGGGCTGTTTGGTAGCCTCTTAATAACCATTCAGATGCTACCTCTTAATGGTTTAAAACCTCTGAATGAATAAGAGGTAACCTCAAGTCTGAATGGTTAAGAGGTAACCTCTGAATGGTAAATCATCACATGTCACATTCTTCTACCTTCTCATTGGTAAAATTCTTAATGGTCCCATTAAGAGGTAGCCTCTTAATGACCATTCAGAGGCTACCAAACAGCCCCTTAATGGTTCAGACATCTTACTAGTTCAGCACTTAACTATTAAGTTGTCAAACAATCCTTTAACTGTATTAACCATTTAGAAGTTGTCAGACCCTCAACTATATTCTAAATAAGAGTAAACTGCTAAATTCGTCCCTGAGGTTTGACTCAAAATGCTAGATCAGTCCAAAATCAAGTTTGTTTGCTAAAACAGTCCCTGGGCCTAGTTTCATTTGCTATTTCAGTCCAATTAATAGGAGTTAATTGCTAAATTCGTCCCTAAGGTTTGACTCAAATTGCTAATCTAGTCCAATCATTTTCCCTTCATTGGACTGAAATAGCAAATGAAACTAGGCCCATGGACTATTTTAGCAAACAAACTTGATTTTGGACTGATCTAGCATTTTGAGTCAAACCTCAGGGACGAATTTAGCAGTTTACTCTCTAAATAATGTATAGCAAAATAAGATATTTTAGGACTTGTATAGAGTAAGTTGGGGATTAAAAATGGTTTGAGTAAAAAGACAAAAGGTTAAAGTGTGAATTTTCCTTTTCCCTGACACACACGCTTACACATAACTTCTGCAATCACATGACTACTCTGTTTATTCAACCACGTCTCCCAAACAACCAGACAAACCCTACACGCTGAATTTCTTACAAGTTACAACTACCATTTAATGCTGTTAAAAACTATCTTTAATTTTATAAATATTTTAAAATAATTTTTATAAATATTTTAAAATTTACTTTTATAATGTGATACGTTGGTATTTATCGATTTAACGATAGTAACACATTGATAAATGAATTAAGAAAGCAAAATAAATATTAAAAAAACTGTAATATTGTGAAAATCTAACAACTATCTTCAAGGATGAAAAGGGTAATTCTACTTGTACCTAATTTTTTGCTATTTATATCAAAAGATGTGATATTAATAAATTTACATTTGTATTTTTCTTGTATAACTTCTGATATATAATGTGTTCTTAAAAAAAACGAATATGGTTTTGTGATGCGCTTATTTTTATCTACATTTTGATATAAATTTTATAAAAACGGAATATAAAATTTTATAACGACTTATAAAACGTGATATTTGATACGGCTTTGTTTTTTTATAAAATCTGTATCAAAACGTAGATAAAAATAAGCACATCACAAAACCATATTCGTTTTTTAAAACATTATATTTCAGAAGTTATAAAAGAAAAACATAAATTCAAATTTATTAATATCGTGCTCTGTTTGTCGGAAGGTGTGTCTTGATAGCTTCGGGGAACATGCCCTTCACTGCAAAGAGCTTCCTGGCTTCAAGTACAGACACGATCTGGTTAGAGATGTGTTGTTTGACGTTCTCAAGCGAGCTGGTATCGCTGCTAAAAAAGAGGCTCCGGTTAATTTCCTAACGGACCCGAAGGAGGGGAGGTCTTCCCTTCGACCAGCCGATGTGCTGGTTTTTGGATGGTCCGGGGGTAAGCATGCTTGCATTGATCTCACGGAGGTGTCGCCTCTTGCCGGTTTCAGGGGCAGTGGTTTTGTTTCAGGGCAAGCGACACGGAAGGCTGAGGCGGGGAAAATATCCAAGCACGAGCAGGCCTGCATAGATAATCAACATGCCTTCCTTCCTTTCGCGTTCGATACCTTTAGTTGTCTGGCCCCTATGGCGTCCGGTTTCTTGAAGCGGGTTCAAAAGGCAGCACTTGCGCATGCGACAGTGTCTGTAGGCCATAGTTATGTGTTTAGCCGAGTAGGATTTGCAATTCAAAAGGGGGTGGCGGCGCAGCTTGTTGCCCGTCCACCAACCCATGATTTGTAATTTACTCTAACCTTCTAATAAAATATTATCAACCACCAAAAAAAATAAAAAAATAATATCACATCACTTGATGTAAATAATAAAATGTCAGATGTAATTAATAGTACCCAGATGAAAAATAAAGGAATAGGCATAATAGCCTAGCCATAGAGATATCCCCAACTACGTTTGTGGTCATCTCCTAAACCTTCAAGAATTTGATTATTTCATAAAAAGTATTAAACTTGGGTTCATGTAGGTGTGTTTGTTGTTGATCAGTTATGTTAATATGTAATAAAAAACATGTAAAAATAATACATATTATAGCATTCAGGCCAGCAGAGAATCTAGAAACAGATGCAGCCGTTGAGTTTGACATGTCATTCAGCTTGATTCGATTCCCGTTTATGATGTATATGATTGATGGTAGTTCTGAGTTCTTAAGGGTGAAGAACTTATGATTATGGAGAGTCTCTAAACAATAACACATGTGTATTGTCTCAAGGGTGGTTAAATATCGTAAATCTATATGTATTTATATGCAAAAGCTCTGAAAAAAAGTTGGATAAAAATAAACTTTTTGTGAATTTTTTACATAGGGTCCTAATAATCCCACACCCAAAAATCTTAATTTCACACCCTGCGGACCGTATAACATTATATGGCCCGTATAGAATAATTTGACATGACAAATATTAAGCCGTAAAATATATACGACCCGTATAGAATGTTATACGGATACGGTTCGTATAACATTATATGATGTTTGGGTCGTATAACATTCTATACGGGTCGTATAATGTTATGTTATACGACCCATATACATGGACAAAAAAACATTCTCTAACGGTTTTTTTGTGTAATAATCAGTTATACGGCCCCTTTAACTCTATACATGTAGAGATGTGAAAATAAGATTTTAGGTGTATGGAAATAGTGAGAGTCTTTACATAATACTAATCATAGTTCCTAGGCTTTTTTTTTCGCCGATGAACTCACCCTTATATATATATACATGTGTGTGTCTCGATGAATATTACCCGATCGGTTAAGTAAAAAAATCCCGATTCATGGAATGGTGTTCCCGGTAGGTTTTTTTTTCCTTGCCCGGTGAGTTGTCCTCTTGGTGCTTACATTGATGAAGTATTGAAGAAGTTAAAGAAGAATTGTTATTCGAAATGTACAAAAATCACAAACTTGAATCATGACAGAATTGATTAATATTGAAACTATAATTATTGGGTGAAAGTTGTTGGATAAATTTTGGATGCACTTAATTTCATCTTCATATTCACTAAATCTAATTAATAGAAAAGCTAAGGTAAGGTCTGAGGAGTGTAAGATGTAGACAATCTTACCTTTACCTTATAGGAATAGAGATGCTACTTCTAATGAGACCCCAACTCGATAGTAGTTTTACATCAAGTCTTGGACACAAAGCACATAACACTCTACAATCAGGACAAAGGCCGATTAATACATATACCCTTTTGTCTTTAGGCTATCAGGCCGGTGGGTGGCATGGCGCCACCCCGCCACCTCACTATTTTTAGCGGCCCGGGGCTCCAACCGCCATACCGCCGCCGCTAAAGTGGGGGCGCTATACCCCTTCTGCCATGGTGCTAACGAGCCGCTATGAGGAGACCGAGGAATGTTTGGTCAATTTTGTTTAAAGGAGGCGCTATAGCTTAAAGAGAGACTTTATACCACACTCTGCAAGTTAAAGGAATGAGTTTTAAAACCCTGTGTAACGTGACGTTGACGTGACACTGAGGTAATATGATAAAACCCTACAAGACCGTGTAGCTTCAACACCAGCACATATAACCTTTTGTCTTTTGGATGCACTTAATTTGATTGGTCAATATTGCGGCTAATGATCACCGAAAGTATTGTGTAAAAATTGATGAACGGACACGAAAACCAATTCTTTGGTATACATCCGCTCATGTTATTTAAAGTGAGGTCAAAATTTGAAGTTTGGTTTGGTGATAGTGAGACAAAAGGATTACTAATTTTGCATGACAAAATTGGAAGATGGAATATTTTTAGCTGGGTGAAGCAAGGTGTTCTAAATTTTAATGGATAAATGAAACTTGTTCGACAATTATACTTAGTTAATTAAAGATTGAAGCTATGAATAAAATTCATGAATGTTGTTGAGACCAAATTGGGGTATTATCTATGATCATATAGAGTTTATCAAATGTATGTCTTCATATGTTGTGATGAACTAAATTGCACAGCCAACATGTAAGATTAACAAAATCTCATACATATAAGATTTATATAGCTTATAGTTTATTTTTGTAATTTTTAGTAGGTCGCATATGTTGCAATGTTTTAAATTTTAATCAACAAACATGGGGAGATTGTTTGGTTAGTAAGTTATTGTATAGATTTGATTGGATTAGGGTTGTAAACGAGCCGAGTCGAGCACGACTCGGCTCAATCTCGGCTTGAACTCAATTCAAGCTGGTTCGGCTCAAGCTCGAATTTCAAATCGAGCTGAGATTTGAGGCTCGAGCTTGACTTGATTAAAATTCGAGCTAGCTCGGCTCGATCTAGCTCGAATAACAAAGAACTACAAAATTTACTACTTAAAAAGCCCTAAAAAATGAATCTCTTCATAAACTAAGGGCCATAATTGCAATTTAATTTAACCAAATGGCTAAATATGCAAGTATAAGAACTTAGACCACTTTGTATATTGTCTTTACCTTCTTTTACAGGGGAGATACTCCCTTAGGGTATGTTTGGTATGAGGTAATGGAATTGGCGAGGTAATGGAATGGAAAAATGAATAAAATGAATCATTACCATTCCATGGTCTTGTTTGGTTACATGTGAGAATGGAGTGAATCATTACCTTGTGTTGTTTGGTAGGCAGCAAAAGATGAATGAATAAAATCGGCAATGGGTGGCGGCGACGGTGGTAGGTGGTGGCGGAGGTGGGGGATCAGTGGTGGGTGGTGGATGGTGGTGGCGTGGGTGGCAGTGGCGATGGTCGGTGGTGGTGGCGAGAGGTAGTCGTGGTCGGCGGTGGTGGAGGGTGACAACGACGGTTGGTAGCGGTGGTCGGGCGGTGGTGGTGGCAGGCGGGTGGTAGCGACGACAGGTGGTGGTGTTGCATCGTAAGCGACGGTGGTGGGTGGTAGAGACGGTGGGCAACAGTGGTCGGTGGTGGTGGCAGGCGGCGGTGGCGCCAGTGTTCAGTGGCAGTGGGTGATGAAGGCGGTGGGTGGTCGTGGCTGGTGGAGGCAACGCGGGGTGGCGTTGTCGGCGGCAGGTGTTGACGGTCGTGGCGGGGTCGGCATTGGCACCGGTGGTCGATGGCGGAGGCTGATGACAGGGGTGGTCGGGCGGCGACACAGGGTGGCGATGGCGATTGTTGGCGACAGGTGTTGGCAACGACGGTGGGTGGTGGTGGCGGGTGGTGGTAGTGGTGGGCGGGATGTTGATGAAGAAGGGTGAGAGGGAATGGAATGGAATAGAAAAAAACAGCGGTGGTAGATGAAATGAATTTGAGGAATGGAATGCCTTATGTAATGGGTTATTCCATTACCTTGACCAACCAAATGTAACAACCCGACTTTTCGGATCGTTACTTATTGATGTCTTTTCATTCGTAAACGCTTGTACTCTCAAGATTTCGATTAATGCTATGGGTTTAAACTATGTTTTTCAACGCATTTTAAACGCATGATTACAACGCTTATTCAAAACGCAGTTAACGCTGGTTATAATGCTTACTATTTAAACGCATTTTATCGTATGTTACATCGCTTGTTTAGACTAAACACTACCGCAACGCAAACTCAACGCAGACTTGAAACGTGGATTTACTTATGTTATGTGTGTTATTTGTGTGATTACTTATTTAAATGTTATGTGGTTATCAACGCAACGCTTATACGCTCAAACGCTCACTCGCAACTCGATTAAACGCTACGCAACGCTTAACAAACAAAACGAAAGTTGGAAAAACCAACAAACGCAACCCGGCTGTCCGAACGGACTCCGTCTGGATGACCATCCGACCAGATGGCCCTTCGACCGGACAATCCATCCAACACTTCGCCACTCTCCACCGACTTAACTCTCACTTTCACCCTATAAATACTACCCGTACGCCACCCTTTATCTGATTTGACACTTTCATTCGCTCACACGCTCTCAGTCGCTCTCAGTCATGATTCAAGGCCATTTTGTAAGCTTTTCATCTCAAATCATGTACAATCTTCATCTTTAATCACTTCTACATCATCTTCTTCACCAAGATCACACACAAACACTTGCTTTTTCTCTTGAATCACTGATTTGGACCTCTTGAAGGTGGTTTCCTCCCGTTTTGCTCCGGCAAACAGTTAAGGAACACCATTTGATCGAGATGTGTTCTAGATCTAAGAGATTTCACACTTTTAACTTAAATCTCAACAAGACTTCAACATTTTTCATCTGTTTTCAACTTTTCTTCACTTTTCTACACAAAACTGATGGAATCTGGACTCAACCAGACTCTCGACTCATTTCTTAGTCAAGAGCCGGCTTGAAAACGGATTTCCACCGGTGAGATGACCGATTAACGGGTCAAACATGAACTTTCATCAAGAACAGTGTGTATGATCGAATGGGCTGAGGCCATTCGACCGAATGAGCTGGACTTGGTGTGTTTCCGTTGTTAGAAACCTCGTTGCGCCGTCTCCGTTAAATTTCAAACCTTTTACTTAGAAAATTTTACAAGATTTCAAATGTCACAACCCCGACCCCTACCCCGGGAGGCGGGCGGCCGCGAGCTCGCAGAGCTGGTGGTATTGGTGTTTATTAATTTGGTAGCAGTAATTTCATCAGGACCATAGTTAGGAAATATTTTTTCAGAGTAAAACACCACATTTTTTTAATTAACAAACACATGGGAAAAACCCAAGTTTCTATTACAAACATGTTTTTTGGGATAAACCCTAATTTATTAAAATAAAACTTCTTCTTTATTTAGGTAACTTTTATAGCCACTTTTCCAAGCCTTCAGTGCTCTCTAGCTGGCTTCTATTTGGCTTTCACATTTTGTTACCTGAAACGCGTTTAAAAACATTTTATCAGGAAGAAATACTGACGAGCAAATCCCAGTTCAATCAAAACAGGTTTTATCATTTTACAGCATTGAGGGCAATCCAGCAATTACATTTGTTTACATCTACTTAAATTGCCACCCACGGTACTGTCAATCCTGACCTGTGGTGATGTTACTACTCAAAGTGTAGTAATAAGTTATGTATACAAAACCCCAACATACCGGCGATAATTGTAGAAGACAAATAATCAATCACTGTTAGTTATACTTTAAAATAATTGAGGTTTTATAAAAACAGTTTATGAAAAGCAGATGTACTCACATTGCTAATTTAGGTATTTCCTTGTGACTTCCTAGTTATAATCTATTAAATTAAACAATGCACATCGTTGGTATAATAACCCAAATTTACATTAGCTATACCCTCCCCCCGAGACAGAACTCCAACGACTGAGTCGGGCAGAGCCTAGACACGCGTTACGGAGCTCTAGATCAATCGGGCAGAGTAACTAATACGTAATCGGGGGTTATAATACTTACAACGAGGCAGGGCTTTGCTTTTTAGTGGGTATTATGCCCGAGTATTATTTCTAATATTCAGAAATTTGAGAGAGAAAGTCGATAGTGAACGATTGAAAACTAAAGCCTGAACTCCCAATTTATAGGGCCTGATCGGGGGTTTCTAGCGGCCCGCGAGAGAGGAACAAGGGGCCTTCGCGCCCCGCGAGCGAGGTAGGGTAGGGCGTAGCTGGGCTGTGTCGACCCACTAGCCTCGACACGCAGCCTGCCACGTGGCGGCACCGGGTTAAGCCTGGTGGCCAGCTATCGCGGCCCGCCACAGCTTCTGCTGTCTGCGTCGCGCCACGGGAGGGCCTACTGAACTTGATTTTATTTGATTTTTATTAAATTAAAGGTATTTCAGGCCTATTTTCGTATACGGGGTGTATTTAGGACGTATACGGGTGTTTTAAGGATTTTAGGAGAGTTGTTACATCCTCCCCACCTTGTTTTAGAACTCGTCCTCAAGGTCTACTGGAACAGGTGTGGATATTTCCTTTGCATCTCTGATTCAAGCACCCCAAGTGTATTCTTGTCCTCTTTTGGAATCCCATTTTACTTTAACTAGAACTAATCTCTTGTGTTTGAGATTCTTGATCTTTCTATCTTCAATCTGTAGGGGTTTCTCTACAAACTTAAGTTTCTCATTTACCTCTATGTCCTTAAGAGGTACCACTAATGATTCATCTGCTAAGCACTTTTTGAGATTACATACATGAAATACATCATGTATTCCTGCCATTTCCTCTGGCAGTTGTAGCTGGTAAGCTACTGGTCCTATTCTTCTAATAATCTCAAAAGGTCCAACATACCTGGGGCTTAGCTTTCCCCTTTTGATGAATCTAACTATCCCTTTCCATGGAGAAACTTTTAATAATACCTTATCTCCTACTTGAAATTCCAATGGTTTTCGCCTTTTATCGGCATAACTCTTTTGATGATCGCGTGCTGCTTTTAGCCTTTCCTTGACTTGAATAATCTTGTCTGTTGTTTCTTGTACTATCTCTGGTCCAGATAGTTGCTTTCTCCAATTTCTGCCCAATAGACTGGAGTCCGGCACTTTCGTCCATAAAATGCTTCGAATGGTGCAGCATTGAACTGGTATGATAGCTGTTTTTGTAGGAAAATTCTATTAATGGTAAATGATCGTCCCAATTTCCTCCGAAATCAATTACATAAGCTCTAAGCATATCTTCCATTGTCTGAATTGTCCTTTCGCTTTGTCCGTCCGTTTGAGGATGATAAGCAGTGCTTAGATTTAACTTGGTTCCCATTGCTTTTTGGAAACTAGTCCAAAAATGAGAAGTAAAACGGCTATCTCTATCAGAAACAATAGATAAAGGAATTCCATGTAGTGAAACTATTTCATTTACATATAACTTAGCTAATTGTTCCATACTGAAAGTTTCCTTCATCGGTAAGAAATGAGCAGACTTGGTTAATCTGTCTACAATCACCCAGATTGTATCATTACCTTTTCATGTCTTGGGTAATTTGGTAACAAAGTCCATTGTTATCAATTCGCATTTCCATATTGGCATTTCTAGTTGTTGCAATAAACTTGAGGGTTTCTAATGTTCAGCTTTGACTTGGGAACAGGTTAAACACTTGGCAACATAATCTGCTATATCCTTCCTCATTCCTATCCACCAAAAATTCTTTCTTAAGTCTTGATATATTTTATCACTTCCAGGATGTATCGTATATTTAGACTTATGGGCTTCTTCTAAAATTTGGTGGCGTAGGTTTCCTTGTTTGGGTACCCAGATTCTTTTCTTATGGAATCTCCAAATTCCATCTGTTCCTTGTTCTAATTCCTTAATCATTCCTTTTAATTTTTCAGTATTGTCCTTGATTATTGATTCTTGTACTTCTCTAATTTGTTCATTTAAATCTATCTGCAGATTTAATTTGAAAGAACGTACTCTTTTTGGCTTTTCTTGATACTTTCGACTTAAAGCATCAGCTACTACATTCGCCTTTCCTGCATGATACTGGATACTACAATCATAATCACTAAATATTTCCATCCAACGTCTCTGTCTCATATTTAATTCCTTTTGCCCAAAAACATATCTTAAACTTTTATGATCGGTGAAAATGGTAAACTTACTACCGTAAAGATAATGTCTCCAAATTTTAAGGGCAAAAATTATGGCTCCTAATTCTAAATCATGAGTTGTATAATTCTCTTCATGATTCTTAAGTTGTCTAGAGGCGTAGGCTATAACCTTTTGACGTTGCATAAATACACATCCATAACCTAACTTAGAAGTGTCACAATAGACTACAAAGTCTTCAGTTCCTTCTGGCAACGCTAATATGGGTGCATTGGTTAATCTTTTCTTAAGAATTCTAAAGGCTTCTTCCTGTTTTGGTCCGCATTCAAACTTAACAGATTTGCAAGTCAGTTTTGTTAAGGGATTGGCTATTCTAGAAAAATCTCGGATAAACCGTCTATAATATCCTGCTAATCCAAGAAAACTTCTTACTTCCGTTGGTGACACAGGGACTTTCCATTTAGTAATTGCCTTGATCTTTGTGGGATCCACATGAATTCCTTCATGATTAACCAAATGTCCAAGGAATTGTACTTCTTCTAACCAAAATTCACATTTTGAGAATTTAGCGTAAAGCTTTTCTTTTCTCAATAATGTAAGGAGTGCATGCTGATGTGCTGCGTATTCCTCTTTACTTTTAGAGTAAATGAGAATATCATCTATAAAGACAATTATGAATTTATCCAGATATGGTTTACATATTATGTTCATCATGTCCATAAATGCAGCTGGGGTATTTGGTTAAACCAAATGGCATGACGGTAAATTCGTAATGACCATACCTCGTTCTGAAGGCAGTTTTAGGAATGTCCTCTTCCTGTACTTTTAGTTAATGATATCCTGAGCATAAGTCGATCTTGGAAAAGAATCGAGCTCCTTGCAGTTGATCAAACAGATCATCGATTCTCGGTAATGGGTACCGATTTTTAATCGTGACCTTGTTCAGTTCTCGGTAATCAATGCACATACGCATTGACCCGTCCTTCTTCTTGACAAACAAGATTGGTGCTCCCCATGGTGATGAACTAGGTTGTATGAATCCTTTTTCCAGAAGTTCATCCAATTGTTTCTTCAGTTCTTGCATCTCTGCGGGTGCCAAACAGTAATGTGCCTTGGCAATCGGTGCTGTCCCTGGTAGTAGGTGATTTCTGAATTTGATTTCCCTGTCCGGTGGTAGTCTCGGTAGCTCTTCTGGAAACACATCGGAGAATTGAGATACTACGGGAATATCTTTCAATTCATTTCTTTTAGTGTTAATGATTATGGAAATCAAATACACTAATGACCCTTTTCTTGCATAACTGGTTGTTTTCATCACAGAGATGAATTTTGTGGACCTAGATGGCTTATCTCCTTTAATTGTGATCTTTTCACCTTTTGGTGAATTTACTTGTATTGACTTTTGATCACATAGAATACTGACTTTATTGGCTACTAACCAATCCATTCCTAATACGATATTATATTCAGCCAGATTCATTGGGTAAAGGTTAGCAATAAAATTATGGTTTAAAATTTCTATTCTTGCTCCCTACAAGATTTCAGTAATTTTAATGGATTCTCCATTTTCCATCTCTACTAGACATTCTTGTTGAAGTTTAGTTAATGGTTGATTGAGAAGTTTGCAAAATGAAGTATTAATGAAACTTTGGTTCGCACCAGAGTCAAATAATACTTTAGTATAAACATCATTAACTAAAAACGTACCGGCAATCACGTCCGGAATCATCTTTGCTTCTTCTGCAGTCAGAACAAATGCTCTAGCATTCTTAGTAGTCTTGTTGTTCATGGCTGGAGCTAGTTTTGGACAGTTCGGTTTGATATGCCCCTTTTCTCCACAATTGAAGCATACTCCATTACTAGGTTTCTTCCTACAGTCTTCTTCCTTATGTCCCGGTATTTTGCAGAAGTTGCAGTATGTGGAATATCTCCCCGAATGCCTTTTCTTGCAGGACTTACAGTAAGGAGCAGAAGTAGAACCTACGTTTTCCCACGGTTGGAATTACCGTAGCGAAATTCCTGGGTAAGCTTTTGGACTAGGTTCTTCCTCTGGTTTTCTTCTTGTGTACGTACTAGTTCATCAGTCAAGGTATTTGCTAGTTCTACAGCTTCTTCTATAGTTTGTGGTCTAGTTCCCTTGACTACATGTCTAATATCACTGATTAATCTCCAGATATAATGGGAGATTAATACTGGTTCTGGTGATGCTAGGGTTGGTACTATTCTAGCATATTCGAAGAATACGGTAGTGTAACCCTTGTAGTCTACTTCAGTCATTCTAAGGTTTAAGAACTTATTAGCTATTTGTTTCTTTTTTCATTGGGAGGACATAATTTTCTTTCAACCATGTTCTTAAACTCAGTCCATTCCATATTGTAAACCTTGTCACTCCCCCTAGTCTGGAGAATAGTATTCCACCATTCTAGAGCTGCATTCTTAAAAAGATTGGAAGCAAACATGATTTTATCTTCCTCTGCACACTTGCTTATTTTTAAGACTGCTTCAGTCTTTTCTATCCAACGTAGAGCTGCAATGGCTCCTTCATTGCCCGAGAATTCCATTGGTTTACAAGACAGAATTATTTGTAAGAACAACCAAAAGACATGGTTCTTCTTTGGAATAGGCAATTGAAGTAGTGGTCCATTGTTTACGCTGTGACTAGGCTCAGTAGGTGGTCGTTTACTTCCACTGTTAGTTTTATTTTCCGCTTCCTTAACCGTTTTGATAATATATGGCATAGCGTCTATAATCCCTTGTGCCACTATGTGTTGGATGGTATTATTATCTAATTGGTTCCCGTTATTATCGTTATTTAGGTTTTCCTGATTCACTTCGTTGTCCATCTGGATTATAATCATTTACTAAGTATTAATATCACAGAACAAGATGCAATGCCAATAATTACACAAACAACCCATTGATCAAAACCGCCATGCATTGCGACATTTACTCTATTTTATAGATATCTATATCTATTACAAGCGGCAACTGGAATTTAAAATACAATACTAGTTATGCATCAGTAGGTAGTGGATTATCTATTTTAGTTGATTTTTTTTTCAAACTACACGCATATATATATATATATACATATTTTATTATTATTATTACAAGGGGTTCATCCAGTACTGCATATTTCGCTCCTCGTATTTCCAAACGAGCCTCTCCCCTATTTGCCTTATTCTTTCTCCTTCATCTACTAACTCCTCACCAAAAGTGCGGAGTTCCTGCACGTTTTCGGTACTCATAGGTGGTGGTGGTGCGAGTATTGGGTCAGGGTACGGGGTCTCCATATGGATATGGGTTTTCTAGTATTTCCCGAACTTACTGATCAGCACCCCAATATGGATCTAGAGGGTCAGGGTTGGGGTATGGTGCTATAGGGTTTGGTATGGGTTCCTCTTGTGGGTAGAGTTCTCGATAATCCCTGTGTTCATTCTCCCATGGGTCATAAGCTAGAGGATTTGGTGCTGGGACTCTAGGGATTTTGTTTGGTCGAAGGTGGGTATGGGAATCTGGTCTCCTGGATTAGGTTCTATTTCCATGGGTTGGGTTGGGAACACTGGTAGTGGTTGTGGTGCAATGATTTGTTCTAAGTTTGGGTATGCGACAGTGGTAGCTAGTATGTGAAAGTTGGCCAATCTCCTATTGATTATGTATTGGGTCTGGGCATTCATCTCCCTATTTACTGCTGCTAAAGCCTTTTGTTGCTGTAATTTCCTCAATCGCTCGTGTGCTCCCCGACTGAACCATCCTCTCTTTTTGGAATGGTTCTTCGAATTGTGCCTTAAATATGAAGATCCCCTCTTCTGTATCAGCTGAATACCCCGAAGGAGTAGGCTGGGAGGAAGTTCCTACATCTCTAGGAGAACTAGACAATTGACGATAAGCGTCCGATGGACCTTGATCACTCATACTGTAAACTAACAAATTGTCAAATAACACAAAACAATAAGGAACACCATTTGATCAAGATGTGTTCTAGATCTAAGAGATTTCACACTTTTAACTTAAATCTCAACAAGATTTCAAAAATTTTCATATGTTTTCAACTTTTCTTCACTTTTCTACACAAAACTGATGGAATCTGGACTCAACCAGACTTTCGACTCATTTCTTAGTCAAGAGCCGGCTTGAAAACGGATTTCCACTGGTGAGATGTCCGATTAACGGGTCAAACATGAAGCTTCATCAAGAACAATGCGTATGATCGAATGGGCTGAGGCCATTCGACCGAATGAGCTGGACTTGGTGTGTTTCCGTTGTTTGACACGTCGTCGCGCCGTCTCCGTTAAATTTCAAACCTTTTACTTAGAAAATTTTACAAGATTTCAAATGTCGCAACCCCCGACCACTACCCCGGGAAGCGGGTGGCAACGAGCTCGCAAAGCTGGTGGTATTGGTGTTTATTAATTTGGCAGCGAAAATTTCATCAGTACCGTAGTTAGGAAATATTTTATCAGAGTAAAACACCACATTATAATTAATAAACACATGGGAAAACCCCAAGTTTCTATTACAAACATGGTTTTAGGGATAAACCCTAATTTATTGAAATAAAACTTCTTCTTTATTTAGGTAACTTTTATAGCCACTTTTCCAAGCTTTCAGTGCTCTCCAGCTGGCTTCTATTTGGCTTTCACATTTTGTTACCTGAAACGCGTTTAAAAACATTTTATCAGCAAGAAATACTGGCGAGTAAATCCCAGTTTAATCAAAATAGGTTTTATCATTTTACAGCATTGAGGGCAATCCAACAATTACATTTGCTTACATCTATTTTAATTACCACCCACGGTATTGTCAATCCTGACTTGTGGTGATGTTACTACTTACATTGTAGTAACAAGTTATGTATACAAAACCCCAACATACCGACGATAATTGTAGAATAAAAATACTCAATCACTGTTAGTTATACTTTAAAATAATTGAGGTTTTATAAAAACAGTTTATGAAAAGCAGATGTACTCGCATTGCTAATTTAGGTATTTCCTTGTGACTTCCTGGTTATAATCTATTAAATTAAACAATGCACACGCGTTAGTATAATAACCCAAATTTACATTAGCTATACCCTCCCCCCCGAGACAGAACTCCAACGACTGAGTCGGGCAGAGCCTAGACATGCGTTACGGGGCTTTAGATTAATCGGGCAGAGTAGCTAATACGTAACCTGGGGTTATAATACTTACAACGAGGCAGAGCTTTGCTTTTTAGTGGGTATTATGCCCGAGTATTATTTCTAATATTCAGAAATTTGAGAGAGAAAGTCGATTGTTAACAATTGAAAACTGAAGCCTGAACTCCTAATTTATAGGGCCTGATCGGGGGTTTCTGGCGGCCTGCGAGAGAGGAACAAGGGGCCTTCGCACCCCGCGAGTGAGGTAGGGTAGGGCGTAGCTGGGCTGAGTCGACCCACTAGCCTCGACACGCAGCCTGCCACGTGGCAGCACCAGGTTAAGCCTGGTGGCCAGCTGTCGCGGCCCGCGACAGCTTCTGCTGTCTACGTCACGCCCCGCGAGGGCCTACTGAACTTGATTTTATTTGATTTTTATTAAATTAAAGGTATTTCAGGCCTATTTTTCATATACGGGGTGTATTTAGGACGTATGGGGGTGTTTTAAAGATTTTAGGAGAGTTGTTACATCAAAATACAGATCAATCACTCGAATGGCCATCCGACCGGATGACCATCCGACAAGGTGACCTGACCCTTATACTATTCCTTGTTCAAAACGCTTTTAACTAAACTTCGAACTTTAACAATTTACAAACAAACACATCTCATTCGAATGGCCATCCGTTCGAATGGCCATCCGCTCGGATGGCCATCCGGACGGATGACCATCCATTCAGATGGATTATGCCCATTCATTCGGAATACCATTCGAACACTTAACCCACTCGACACTCTGCAATTTCAACCGAACATCACTTATGCTTCTGTCCCCGTGAACAGGCTAACTCAACGCGCTCCCTTCAATCCAATCGGGCTTGTGTTTACTAGCTAAACACACACTGTGAGTATACTCGAACCCATTTTCATTTAACGCACTTTTGGGTGTTACATACGTTCTATATCAAAACACAACACAAACACTTTATAACGCTAACCGCTCTCGCATGCTATACGTGTTCTATGAATGCTTGTACTATGCTTATACAGTGTTACACTATACCGCCTCTAGCAACGATAGTACCATAGTTTGGACTTAGCACCTGTCGTAGACAGGGGTTGCTATGGATCACATTACTTTACTTCACGTGTTCGTTGAACATGTGTCACGCATACTCTACAACGCAGTGTCGTGGTTAAGTTGTAATCATTGTTTGATAGTTACATGCTTCTCCCGTTACGTGATACATGTTCGTTATGCGTAAACGCTTTTACTACTATATGCTATGCAAACTTGTGTACTCACCTTTACATTTTATGTATTGACTTTATTTTAACGTATGTGACAGGTTGATAGGATGCTTTGCTATGCTGAATCAAGTTAGGAAGTCTAGAAACACACTAAATAAATCTGAGTTGTCGGAATGGATTTGTTTTTGAGACTGAATATCTGTAATGACTGTTTTTGCTTTATCTGTTAGTAGTATGGGATATTAACCTTAAAGATATTGTCATTTAATAGTTTTTGTGGATTCTCTTGAACAATCTGTTTCGCTCAGTGCCACGCCCCGTTGATTCCGCCATCGTTTGGGGTGTAACACCAAACACATGTTTTTTCATTCTCTTGTAATAGTCCATTCCTGTAACACCTGTGTCATTTCAACCATCAAACAAATGCCCAACCAGTGAAATATTTTATTTCATACTTGGGATTTGTAAAAATATGTGTATCGTTTACACATATCAACTCTTGTTCGATTTCAAGCTCTAAATCGCTTTCTGGAAGGTTATACACGCACTTATGCGTAAATATAACCAGTTTAATGCAACGAACACTCCGGAATAGTGAAATAGGCTTAACATACCTTAAATAACCTTTACATAACTTAGAAATAAGTTTTGAAGGCTTTGGTATGGCAAAAACATGTTAAATCGCTTACAGGGACTAAAGTTGACAAACTGCGAAAGTATGCCAATTTGAACTGTAACAGACATTCCGGAACATGACCATAAGTTAAACATACCATAAATATCCTTTACATAGCTTAGAAATAGGCTTTGAGGTGTTCGGTATGCTAAAATAAACTTTTGTGTCATTCAGGGACTAAAAGCGTCAAAAAGTGCACAAGTTTGCATTTTTACGCATAACTTACGTTCTGAATACATCCGGACATCCAAAAATTTATGGAGGCATGACTATATTTTATTTTAGTGTTCGCCTTAAGAAAAATCCATTCGTCGCGTCATTTGGATCGTTTTTCGCGCTTATGCGCATTCCATCGTAATTAACCGAACAACGCAACCGTACGGTTAAACGAACCGACATCCGATATATTTTTGAACATGTTTTAAGTTCCCTATACTTTAACTTCATTTTAGAGCTTTGAAATGGGGTTAACGGGCCTTAAACGTGTCAAAAATGGCCTAAATACAGTTCAGGGACCAAAACTGTAATTCTGCCAAAGTTCACCCATACGATGCGTATGGTATATATACCATACGATGCGTATGGGGTCTCCAGACCAGGTGCAATGTATTAACAGCCTGTTTGCAGCTGTTTTAACCACAACCACATGTTTGCAACTTGCCTAATCTGTTGATAAACATCTTTTTTAGCCACCATAAGGTTCCGACAAGTGTACGCCTTGGATTCGATCACGTACTACGAGAAACGATCCTAACGGCTCTACTTTTCCTATAAATACCCACCCCCCTTTGGCTTAAAAACCCACAAATCTGATTAAGAAAGCTCTAAGTTGGAACCTTCGTTTCATACCTGAGCTATTTTGATCTGGGTTAGCATTCGGGGACCCTTCGTAAGTCCTCTTTCGTTCTTTTATTGCTTTTCGAGTCCGAAAGTCAAACTTTGTTTGACTTTCTGCATTGACCAATTTATGGTCGATGCGAAGTTCGTTTGAACTTCATAACGTGAGTGTGATCACGATGGTTATAGCCCCTAGCGACTATACCTACTGATTACCACGTTATCTAGGCTCAGTGACGAGCCGTAGTTTCGGGCAGAATACGTATTCTTACGTATTTTGTAACCAAACTACTCTTAGGTATCACAACCGTTTGTTGTGATACCAAACCTGTTTTCTAAACTTAGTTAAGCATGTTTTAACATGCTTAGCTCGTCACTTTTAGTTTAGTGCTTAGATAGGGTCGTAAGGTAAGCGATCTAAACAATCGCTTATACTTTCGAACCCGACCCGTTTGGTCGATCATTAGGATCCGACCAAGCACATTAGGTGACCATAGTATATAGGGAATAACCTTACGAGGTTATACCTTATGGTCGCTTCGTTTAAGTAGTTGTATGATAGGTAGTTTATATGCCTTAGGTAAATTACCAAAATACCCCTTTGATGCCAAAATTCATTTTAAACATATGTAACATAACTTTTGACATCTAAACTGATTTGACAACCATATTAGACATGTTAAGGCATATATTACTTGTCATAGGACTAGTTAGGCAGTCCGAACGCGTTTCACGCGAACGATGCGTTAAAATAACATAAGCTACCTAAACGGGTCGTAACGGGTCACAAGCACTTAGGATAGGTTTCATTTAGTATGTAGGCTTTGTTAAACCAAAAGACACGAGTCTCTACACTCGTTTGGTTTACAAACCCTAATGCTACCCAATCTTCCGATCTAGGTCCGGTTAATTAACATAGTTACCTATAGTAGGTGCCGTTTGATTCCGTGATCTCTATCTTTGCTTGGTGGTTATCCTAGGACTTCTGAGCAATCTCAAGTGAGTACATAGACCCTTCTTTTACTGTTTTCCAAACTGTTTTGGGGTGGAACACATGTGCCTACTTGTTACTTTCATGCTTTCCTGTTTTGACATCATATACTTGCTATGTTCATTAGTACATTATAGTACATGATTTCATTACATTTCATGCTATGTATGCCCATTGTGTGCGTACTTAGTACATTGTTTTACATTACATTTTATGCTATGTATGCCCATTGTGTGCGTACTTAGTACATCGTTCTACATTACATTTCATGCTATGTATGCCCATTGTGTGCGTACTTAGTACATTGTCTTACATTTTATGCTATGTATGCCCATTGTGTGCGTACTTAGTACATCGTTCTACATTACATTTCATGCTATGTATGCCCATTGTGTGCGTACTTAGTACATTGTCTTACATTTCATGCTATGTATGCCCATTGTGTGCGTACTTAGTACATCGTTTTTCATTGCTTTTCTGTTGCATATGCTTATCCAGCATATGAACACATTATACTACATATTGAACCGTTGTAATCATTTGACTGTGATCCGTTGATATCTGTGAACCGTTTGTATCTGTGAACCGTGTGAACCGTATTTGACATAGACATTTCGGCATAGACATCTTAACATGATTGACATTTGATCATGCATTTCCCACAAAACATAACTTTGATTTAAAACCAAGTTTTACTTCAATACTTTGTTTTTGTGTATATGGTTTAGTTGAGACATTTCACTTGCCATACATGATATTTTGACATAGACATTTGACATGGATATTTGACATAGACATTTGACATGGATATTTGACATAGACATTTTGACATTGGTTTGGTTTGGTTTGATTAAGTGATTAAGTAACGGTGCGTGTGTAATATGATACAAGCATGGTGGATACGCCGCTGGTACTTCCTATATATAAGTGTTTGTATGGTATTACATATTGTAGCGTTATTTGAATCATTTCAGTTTGATACATATGACATTTTATACAAATAACACACTTTTCACAAGACATTGTTTTACAAACAACCTATCTTATACAAATCCATTTTACTATGGTTATTCATTTAACCATACATTATTCATTTATTGTATACATATCATCTGAACTCATTGTTTTTCAAATGATTTACAAAACAAAGCAAATTACAAGGTTCATGACTAAACATTTTCTCAAACATAAGTCATGGAACCTATTTTCACAAAACCTATGTATCTCACAGGCATTTTTATGCTGACGTACCTATTTTCACATGTGTTTTTCAGGAACTGTTGCATAAGATGATCAAGATACATATAGGCAGACTTGGGCTTTAGTGACAATAAAAGATGCAAGACTAGTTAATTTTGTTGTATTTCCTTGTTTGATTAGACATTGTAACACTTTTAATCAATAAAACAAAACTTCAATTGCCATGGATTTGAGACAATTAATTCTGTTACAACACTCCCCGATGTTTCCGCCACGTTTTGTATGTTCTACGTGGTCGGGGTGTGACAGAAAAGATGGTATCAGAGCCAATGGTTATAGGGAATTAGGTTATTAGTAATGCTTTGACCTAGTCTATAACTTTCTTAGGACCCTAACGCGAGTTTACTTGCGTTTAGTCATAAAACAATACCGTCACCTATCTTTAGGCGACTACCACAACAAGAACATAAATTTCAAAACCACTTTGAAAACTAATCATCTGTTCTAGGATGATTGATTACTAGGTTTTGAACCCTCTGTTATAAGATTTTGAACCCCTTTGAATTTTCAAAATCTCGTCAAGGTTGTTGGGTTTTAAATAATGTGAACACGTGCAAACTGGAAGGGTGAATGCCTGTATTCTGGGTTTTCTGTCTAGGCAAGCACTTCGTATACATCTCATCAGACGCGAGACCAGTTGTGCTTACCTGGGAATTCTTGGGATGAGTGTTCACTTATAGGCGAGCATGTCTTCGCTATACATTATTTTTGACCTATTTACTTTAATCACCAGGGTCGTTTGTTGCTTTGTAGTAACAAACAAATGACCACTATCCTTGCTTTCATCAGATTTGTTTCATCTCATTCTTTTCGTCTAATCCTCTCACTCGTTTCATTTCATGTTTCCTCTTTTAGAATGCCTCCTCGACGCGAAAACCAGATACCGACTGCCGAATTGGCAGAAATCATTGCGCATCAAATGGCTGCTCAATTCCCAAACCTCTTTGCTCAATGGAATCAAGCCAACAACAACAACAATGGTCCATGCAATTTCAAGAGTTTTAACTCGGCAAAACCACTCAAGTTTAGTGGTTCTGAGGGAGCGACTGGGCTTCTTCAATGGTTCGAGAGCATTGAGAATACTTTCCGCCACGTGCAGTGTCCTGACAATCGCAAGGTCGAGTTTGCTTCGAGTGTATTCCAGAAGAGAGCCCTTACGTGGTGGAATGGGGTTATGAGAGATCGTGGTGCAGAAGTTGCTCTAGCACAGACATGGGCCGAACTTAGGGCTCTCATGATGAAGGAGTTTTGTCCTCGTCACGAGATCAGGGCTTTGGAAAGGGAATTTGATGATCTTAAGCAAGACAGCGGTGAGCATCGAGCCTACACGGACTGTTATGAGGAGTTAAGTCTGTTATGCCCAAACATGGTCACGCCTTTGGATAAGGCGATCGAAAAGTACATTGATGGCCTTCCCGACTCAATACAAGACATTTTGACTGGTAGCAACCCTACTACTGTTAGGCAGGCCATTGAGTTATCTGCAACCTTGACTGAATCGCAGATCAGGAAACGTAAGCTTTTCCGAAAGGGTGACAAGAAACTGGTCGAGGAATCGAAACCAATCGAGGAATCAAAGACCATGGATGAACAGACTGGATCCTCTAAGAAGTCAAAGAAGCGAAAGGCTTCTCAGAACTTCGCCGTGGTCGCTCACAATGATCAAGCCGTCCCCAACCAACCAGCTCAACCCCCTGCCAGGAAACCCTACAAAGGAACTGCACCCATGTGCAACCAATGTGGCCTACATCATCATGCTGGTGTGAAGTGCCGCACATGCCAAGTTTGCGGACTTATAGGTCATACAGTGAGGGTTTGCCCAATAGCAGCAGCACCAAATCAGATTAACAACAATCCTGCTCAAGCTCGTTTTCCACCAGGATCTTGCTACAACTGTGGCGAGATGGGCCATTTTCGTAGGAATTGCCCAAGGCTTGCTAATGCAAATCCAGCGCAGGGATGAGCATATGATCAACCAGAAGACAACATCGTTTAGAAATAATCACGTCTTATGTATTATTTTCTTTTGTTGTCAAGATCCAAGAAACAGTTGTTATCGTTGTTTATAAATAAATCTTTTATTTGCATTGCAATGTATTTATGTGATTGTATGTATAAACAACATATCCCCTACAATACCGACAATCAAGGAACCGCATTCCTTGAAGAACAGACTACTCCCAAATTTCTTCCATTGTATGATCTCCTGCGTTTCCACGAAAATCCTAAGTACCCGTTTCTTCCAAGAGAAACGATGTACGAGGCGCCAAGTTAATAGCAATCAATAACAAGAAAAATAACAATTAAACAATTATGTGGTTATGTGCTTATGTGTTATCCTTTATGTGTCATGTAATCCAATTTATGTTATTCAAATCCTCGTAAAATCTTACATATCTTTGTGCAAGAGATTCATAGTAGGATACCCAAAGGTACTACTTAAATCCTTAATGGACTTCTACGTTATAGTTAAAGTCCCTTGGATTATAATATACTACTTCATAATTAGACCCCTTTAGTGGTCTAGTTAAACAGATTGATCCAAAAATCTGGTTAGGGATATCATGTGATGATATAGCTGAAAGGACTCCTTAGTGGCCTAATTAAGAAGATCCTCGGTTGATCTAATTAAAAGGACCCTATGGTAGTCTAGTCACTCTCATCTCAGGTTTGATATCTTTCCCCACAACATTTCAAAACAAACTGTGCGGACTGTGCAAGGAATTACGTAATTATGGATGCATACATAATTCTGGAATTTAGTGCACAGAAATCACAGCAAGTTCTATCATGTATCAGGAGTTAACCCTATTCATTTCCAATTCTGATGAAGCATCCGTTGAGGAAAAATGAACTAGCTATTCATTTTTCACTTCTGAAGAATATCCGTTGAGGAAATGAATATCTGTTGTTTATCTTTTCATTTCCATTCTGAAGAATAACCGTTGAGGAAAATGAATTATCCATTCATTTTCGTTTTGAAGAATATCCGTTGAGGAAATGAATATCCGTTGTGTAATCCTTCATTTCCAACTCTGAGGAAATAACCGTTGAAAATGACTCCGTTAGTTCATTTTCGTTTCTGAAGATTAATCCGTTGAGGAAATGAATATCCGTTGTGTAATCCTTCATTTCCAACTCTGAGGAAATAACCGTTGAAAATGACTCCGTTAGTTCATTTTCGTTTCTGAAGATTAATCCGTTGAGGAAATGAATATCCGTTGTGTAATCCTTCATTTCCAACTCTGAGGAAATAACCGTTGAAAATGACCCCGTTAGTTCATTTTCGTTTCTGAAGATTTATCCGTTGAGGAAATGAATATCCGTTGATTTTTCTTTCATTTCAAATTCTGAAGAACAAACCGTTGAGGAAAATGACCCCGTTTGTTCATTTTCGTTCTGAAGAATATCCGTTGAGGGAAATGTATATCCGTTTAGTTAATTCCTTTATTTTCCATTTCCGAAGAACCCGTTGAAGAAAATGACTCTGCTCGTTCATTTTCGCTTCTGAAAAATATCCGTTGAGGAAAATAATCAGATTATGCTTTACATATCTTTGATGACTATTTGAAACAAAGTCATAGACAGACTCCTACGAATTAATTTCGGGACGAAATTTCCTAAAGTAGGGGAGACTGTAACACCTGTGTCATTTCAACCATCAAACAAATGCCCAACCAGTGAAATATTTTATTTCATACTTGGGATTTGTAAAAATATGTGTATCGTTTACACATATCAACTCTTGTTCGATTTCAAGCTCTAAATCGCTTTCTGGAAGGTTATACACGCACTTATGCGTAAATATAACCAGTTTAATGCAACGAACACTCCGGAATAGTGAAATAGGCTTAACATACCTTAAATAACCTTTACATAACTTAGAAATAAGTTTTGAAGGCTTTGGTATGGCAAAAACATGTTAAATCGCTTACAGGGACTAAAGTTGACAAACTGCGAAAGTATGCCAATTTGAACTGTAACAGACATTCCGGAACATGACCATAAGTTAAACATACCATAAATATCCTTTACATAGCTTAGAAATAGGCTTTGAGGTGTTCGGTATGCTAAAATAAACTTTTGTGTCATTCAGGGACTAAAAGCGTCAAAAAGTGCACAAGTTTGCATTTTTACGCATAACTTACGTTCTGAATACATCCGGACATCCAAAAATTTATGGAGGCATGACTATATTTTATTTTAGTGTTCGCCTTAAGAAAAATCCATTCGTCGCGTCATTTGGATCGTTTTTCGCGCTTATGCGCATTCCATCGTAATTAACCGAACAACGCAACCGTACGGTTAAACGAACCGACATCCGATATATTTTTGAACATGTTTTAAGTTCCCTATACTTTAACTTCATTTTAGAGCTTTGAAATGGGGTTAACGGGCCTTAAACGTGTCAAAAATGGCCTAAATACAGTTCAGGGACCAAAACTGTAATTCTGCCAAAGTTCACCCATACGATGCGTATGGTATATATACCATACGATGCGTATGGGGTCTCCAGACCAGGTGCAATGTATTAACAGCCTGTTTGCAGCTGTTTTAACCACAACCACATGTTTGCAACTTGCCTAATCTGTTGATAAACATCTTTTTTAGCCACCATAAGGTTCCGACAAGTGTACGCCTTGGATTCGATCACGTACTACGAGAAACGATCCTAACGGCTCTACTTTTCCTATAAATACCCACCCCCCTTTGGCTTAAAAACCCACAAATCTGATTAAGAAAGCTCTAAGTTGGAACCTTCGTTTCATACCTGAGCTATTTTGATCTGGGTTAGCATTCGGGGACCCTTCGTAAGTCCTCTTTCGTTCTTTTATTGCTTTTCGAGTCCGAAAGTCAAACTTTGTTTGACTTTCTGCATTGACCAATTTATGGTCGATGCGAAGTTCGTTTGAACTTCATAACGTGAGTGTGATCACGATGGTTATAGCCCCTAGCGACTATACCTACTGATTACCACGTTATCTAGGCTCAGTGACGAGCCGTAGTTTCGGGCAGAATACGTATTCTTACGTATTTTGTAACCAAACTACTCTTAGGTATCACAACCGTTTGTTGTGATACCAAACCTGTTTTCTAAACTTAGTTAAGCATGTTTTAACATGCTTAGCTCGTCACTTTTAGTTTAGTGCTTAGATAGGGTCGTAAGGTAAGCGATCTAAACAATCGCTTATACTTTCGAACCCGACCCGTTTGGTCGATCATTAGGATCCGACCAAGCACATTAGGTGACCATAGTATATAGGGAATAACCTTACGAGGTTATACCTTATGGTCGCTTCGTTTAAGTAGTTGTATGATAGGTAGTTTATATGCCTTAGGTAAATTACCAAAATACCCCTTTGATGCCAAAATTCATTTTAAACATATGTAACATAACTTTTGACATCTAAACTGATTTAACAACCATATTAGACATGTTAAGGCATATATTACTTGTCATAGGACTAGTTAGGCAGTCCGAACGCGTTTCACGCGAACGATGCGTTAAAATAACATAAGCTACCTAAACGGGTCGTAACGGGTCACAAGCACTTAGGATAGGTTTCATTTAGTATGTAGGCTTTGTTAAACCAAAAGACACGAGTCTCTACACTCGTTTGGTTTACAAACCCTAATGCTACCCAATCTTCCGATCTAGGTCCGGTTAATTAACATAGTTACCTATAGTAGGTGCCGTTTGATTCCGTGATCTCTATCTTTGCTTGGTGGTTATCCTAGGACTTCTGAGCAATCTCAAGTGAGTACATAGACCCCTCTTTTACTGTTTTCCAAACTGTTTTGGGGTGGAACACATGTGCCTACTTGTTACTTTCATGCTTTCCTGTTTTGACATCATATACTTGCTATGTTCATTAGTACATTATAGTACATGATTTCATTACATTTCATGCTATGTATGCCCATTGTGTGCGTACTTAGTACATTGTTTTACATTACATTTTATGCTATGTATGCCCATTGTGTGCGTACTTAGTACATCGTTCTACATTACATTTCATGCTATGTATGCCCATTGTGTGCGTACTTAGTACATTGTCTTACATTTTATGCTATGTATGCCCATTGTGTGCGTACTTAGTACATCGTTCTACATTACATTTCATGCTATGTATGCCCATTGTGTGCGTACTTAGTACATTGTCTTACATTTCATGCTATGTATGCCCATTGTGTGCGTACTTAGTACATCGTTTTTCATTGCTTTTCTGTTGCATATGCTTATCCAGCATATGAACACATTATACTACATATTGAACCGTTGTAATCATTTGACTGTGATCCGTTGATATCTGTGAACCGTTTGTATCTGTGAACCGTGTGAACCGTATTTGACATAGACATTTCGGCATAGACATCTTAACATGATTGACATTTGATCATGCATTTCCCACAAAACATAACTTTGATTTAAAACCAAGTTTTACTTCAATACTTTGTTTTTGTGTATATGGTTTAGTTGAGACATTTCACTTGCCATACATGATATTTTGACATAGACATTTGACATGGATATTTGACATAGACATTTGACATGGATATTTGACATAGACATTTTGACATTGGTTTGGTTTGGTTTGATTAAGTGATTAAGTAACGGTGCGTGTGTAATATGATACAAGCATGGTGGATACGCCGCTGGTACTTCCTATATATAAGTGTTTGTATGGTATTACATATTGTAGCGTTATTTGAATCATTTCAGTTTGATACATATGACATTTTATACAAATAACACACTTTTCACAAGACATTGTTTTACAAACAACCTATCTTATACAAATCCATTTTACTATGGTTATTCATTTAACCATACATTATTCATTTATTGTATACATATCATCTGAACTCATTGTTTTTCAAATGATTTACAAAACAAAGCAAATTACAAGGTTCATGACTAAACATTTTCTCAAACATAAGTCATGGAACCTATTTTCACAAAACCTATGTATCTCACAGGCATTTTTATGCTGACGTACCTATTTTCACATGTGTTTTTCAGGAACTGTTGCATAAGATGATCAAGATACATATAGGCAGACTTGGGCTTTAGTGACAATAAAAGATGCAAGACTAGTTAATTTTGTTGCATTTCCTTGTTTGATTAGACATTGTAACACTTTTAATCAATAAAACAAAACTTCAATTGCCATGGATTTGAGACAATTAATTCTGTTACAACACTCCCCGATGTTTCCGCCACGTTTTGTATGTTCTACGTGGTCGGGGTGTGACAATTCCATTCCACCTCTCATTCATGCATACCAAACACTACCTTAGTTTTTGTCTTCTAAGCGATGTGGGATAAAAAAATAAGGATGTAAACCTTATTGAGCTGGCTCACGAGCCGAGCCAGGCAAAGCTCAAGCTTGGCTCGTTTACAAACCGAGCCGAGCTGGCTCGTTTACAACCGAGCCAATTTCGAGCCGAGCTTTTTTCAAACTTTTTTCGAGCGAGTTTTGATCGAGTTGCGAGCCGCGAGTTTTTTGAACACCGCTAGTTTGGATAGAAAATGTAATAGATTGCTTAGGAGTATTATGTAATCCAATATGAAGACTTATATTATTGTTGATGCAATGCAAATAACTATCGATGAAGATAAAGTCGAATTTACTACTTAGACCGTCCGTAATGGGGCGGTATATACCGCCGGCTGTCACACCCCAAAAATGTTGCGGTGGAAATAAAAATATGGTGGTGACGGAGGTTGGTACCCATAAATATCTTAGTGGACAATGCAACATAATTTCGGACGTACAACTTAATTAAAACATGAGTTTAAAGTTTAGTGTTTGAACTTAAACCACAACCACATCATTTTTGTTTGATCCTTATGTGGATTTTAGTACACACGGTCCCAAAAGTAGTTTTAAAAGTCGTCCAAAATATTATTTAATAAAACTCGCATCCACAACCACAAGACACGCCAAAATCCCAAAGCCGAACTCATGTACCTGAAGAACACGTAAAAATCAAGTGTCAACACAAAGGAAGGTGAGTTCACATATTCAAATTCGTAACAATCTTCTTAAGGAAAACTTTCTTTCTATGAATTTTTAATGGTAAAACATCCATATGTAGTTAAGAAAGTAAATTATTTCCTTTATCAAAATCTGAGGGTCAGCTATCGTGAGCGTTTTATGAAAAACCTCCGATAAAGATCATTTTCCCAAGGTTTATATATTAAATTTGAGCCCAATCGTTCAGATTCATAAGTTTGTAAGACATTACGAGCTATATATCAACAGTGAGGGTATAATCAAGCTAGACTCCTTAAAAGAGTATAAATTCGTCGCTTGACTTGACCCGGAGCTACCAGTCACGACGGGGTGGTCAACCCGATAGATCTATCAACAATTCCACGTAATTGGTTCACTCAATTTTTCGAAAATATAGTTTGGCATTATGTTGACACAAAGATTTTTATCAATTAACACGTTACTAATTTAGTTCATGGTATTCATCTTTTATTAGCGATGTTTGATCATTTGTTTAACTCTTTTAAAACTTGGCATGAGAAGATACCAAACAATGATTTTAAAAGAAGGTTGTAAAACGTGAATTTCTTGAAAAGTTTGTTCTAGTTTAAAATCGTTAGTTTTAGACTTACCTTCTTCTTGGTTTGGTTCATGCGTGAGTTTTTCGTTTTGTTGCTCTTCTACTTTTACCTCTCTGATTATTACCTCTTTAGTACAAATGGCCTCTTCCTTTTCACGAGATCTCTTAATTAAGAGTTCTAGATTTTTTAGACTTTGTATTAGGCTTTCGGCTTCGGGATTAATTGTTGGTGGAGTGTCGTAGGTTTCAAACGGATTGGAATCCCAGTCAAAGCTTGACTTTGGGAGCTCAAACCTTGGTTCTTCGTAAGTGATGTATGAAGAACTTGGCGTGGTGTATGAGGTTGATGGTTTGAAAAGGTAACAATGTTGTACCGAATGGGATTCACCGCAAATGGTACAATAAGGTTCCTCATAATCATCCTCAATATAGTAGGTGTAGTCTTCTGAGTAGTAATCCATTGTATTGGAAGATACCCAGAAGAATAATGAGCCTGGGGATCAGAAAACAGAAGAAAAATTTAACAGATTAGTGACCACGGCTCCGTGCTGAACTGGCACGGCACTGTGGGCAGGTCTGTATCTGGGCATTTGAAAAATGTTTTTAAGAAAAATTGCAGCACGTGGGCGTGTCCCAGTAACAAGGCCCCGTGTTAAACCTACTATTAAAAAGAAAAAAAAGTTTTAGAAACGGGCGCGCGGTTTTGAGAAATGTTAGAATTTGATTAGGCCGCTAATTTAAGCTTTCTCAAAATCCTTGTGTCCCCGGCAACGGCGCCAAAAACTTAACGTGCATGCGGATGTGTATGTTTTTAAGTTATATTTTAGCTCTTTTTACTCGCAAATTCAAGTTTTAAATTTTTAAAACACGATATACTACTATCACTCTTCACACACATTAGGGAAAGTGCACCCATCGCGGACGAAGTATAGTGATGGCAAGATACCAAGGTCGTCCAAGGACACAAGAGCTTTTAATACCGGCTTATCGTTAACGTCTAATCTAATCAAACTTTGATGAAAAGGTTTTAAAGCTATAAAAAGATAAACTAAAAAGCAAACATAAAATATAAGGAAAACCAAATATACAAGAAGGAATCACTTGGTTCCAACTCCTCTTTTATGTATCCTTTAATGATTTCCACACTTTGGCCATTTTAAGAGATTATCTTTAAGTTATAGTAGTAGGCCCCCTTCCAGGCAGCGTTACCCTCAACGTATTGGTCTGAGTCAGCAGGGATACAGTCCCGCAAGGTCAGATTATTGAAAGATAATTAAGTAAGTTATTAATGTGAAAAGTGGTAGGCCCCCTTCCAGGCAGCGTTACCCTTCAACCCTTTGGTCTGAGTCAGCAGGGATACATTCCTCACAGGGTTAGTTTAAAGTTTTGATAGTAGTTTATAGATAAGGGGTTCAAGCGGTTTCTTACTTACTTCCGGGGTAGTCATTCCTGCCCAATCTCAAGAAGTAATAATAAGCTTGAACCCGGTTCTCGCAGGATCTATACACTGAACGAGACATAGAATTACCAAACCACCCTTCTAACCTTGGGCTGTAAACGAGCCGAGTCGAGCCGAGCTAGACCCAGCTCGAGCTCGGCTCGAACTCGATTCGAGCTGGCTCGGCTCGAGCTCGAATTTTAAATCGAGCTGAGATTTGAGGCTCGAGCTCGAATCGATTAAAATTCGAGCTAGCTCGGCTCAGCTCGATCTAGCTCGAACTAACAAAAAACCGCACAATTTTCTATTTAAAAAGCCCTTAAAAATGAATTTCTTCATAGACTGAGTGCCATAATTGCCATTTAATTTAACCATATGGCTAAATATGCAAGTATAAATAGTTAATTCTCTTTGTACATTGTCTTTACCTTCTTTTATAGGGGAAATACTCCCTTAGTTTTTGTTTTCTAAGCGATGTGGGACAAAAAAATGAAGGATGTAAACCTTATCGAGCCAGCTCTAGAGCTCAGGAGCCGAGCCAGACCAAGCTCGAGCTCGGCTCATTTACAAACCGAGCCGAGCTGGCTCGTTAAAAACCGAGCCAATTTCGAGCCGAGCTTTCTTCGAGCTTTTTTCGAGCGAGCTTCGAGCCATGAGTTTTTTGAACACCCCTATTCTAACCCTCTTTCCAAGTAGTTAACGCACTTTATATAGACTGTAAAGACACGAATATGTGAATCAACGACATATGAAGAATGGTTAGATAAATTCGTCTTCAATATAAAAAACTAGTTATTAAAGTCATTAATACATACCCAAATAAAAAGGAGCCAAAGATTAGAAATAAAAAAAAAAGAAATACATAAAAGATTTGTCTTCACCAAGTGATGTAAGAGATCAGCCAACCTTTGTTTGACAAGAACTCTTACGATCGATCTTGGATCACGAGACTACTACACACTCTAAATGATTGAATATGAATGATGGTGGTGGATAATGGTGTTGAAGTAGTGGTGGAGTGGTAGCAAGTGTGAGAGAAGTGGTTTGCCAAGGTATGGATTGGAATGAAACCAAGCACCCCTATTTATAGCTGAAATCAGACGTCCAACACGGCCCGTGCCCGCCTGGCACAGCCCCGTGGCCTTCACTCACTCTCCTCTTCATTAACTGCAGTTTCAGACCTCGTACTAACACGGTCCCATGTGTCAACAGCACGGCCCGTGGCTAATGTACTTGCTGTAGTATCTCGGATTCTACGAATCCTAGAGTTGACCAGGCCTCGTGTTGCCTTAGCACAGCCTCGTGTTGAGGTTCTGGTTTGTCTTTTGTTGTTGTCTTTTTCTTCTTCAGAGAATTCCAACTGAGCACGACCCCATGCCAAAGCTTCTGATCTTGTTATTTCCTTGGTTTGGATGTGGATGGGGGCTTGGCGATTTGTGTCAATCCTCCTTCATTGTATTTTATGTTGGTTTTTGTTGTTATTTTGCTCCTTTCGTCCATTTAAGCTCTTTTGACCCTGTTAATTAAAAAGAAACAAAGAAACAAGCTTTTTCCAACATTAGTACGGAAAAAGGTTGATTTTACGTCGTATTTGATACAATTTATATGTTTTATTTTACGTACATCAGACTCCTACATGGATTCTAGTAAAATTTGGAAGGGATGTTTAGATAAGATAGATCGATGGGAGGGACATGTTTGCTATTAGCGGATTGCATGGGTTAAAATTCATGGATACCGTTTCATTTAGCATTGAATCTAGTTTTTAACGTTATTGGTAGCCGGTTTGGTAAGGTTGTTCAATCGGCGCAAATATCGGATGACGATAGAGATTTCTCTTTTGTTTTGATTGGAGTGTTGTGTAGCAGATTAAGCTGAGTTGGAAGGGAGAGTCGTTTTCGATTTGGTTGGAAGAAGAATGGGGCGATTGGAATCTGAAATGTATAGAAGATCTTGAGGAGGAATTTGATGTTTTGGAGAACAATAGTAACTCCCCAGGATATGAACCTCATGCAAACATGGAAATCGGGAACTCAGTCTCTGGTGACGATCACTGTATCGTTGGGGATAGAATTTTGGAAAGTGAATCCTTGCATGGTGATAATGGTAATTCCGTGATTCAAGGGAATGTAGATGGAAATAGTGAGGAATTGACGGATATAAATGTTGGTGTAATTTTGAGAAGAAAAGATATTGTTGAAAACAAAGGTCAAAGGAAGTTTAAAAAAAGTCAAAGAATCGGCATAGGGCCAATTCAGTGTCTCTAGATGCCCATGACAGGCCCAAGAAAAGGAATAGAATGGACTTGGAAGAGGACCTATTTAACATTGATAGATTTGTGGGGATTTTCCCTGTGGGCCACCCAAATGAGAATTGTGGATCAGAAGAGGTTAATGAGGGGTCTCAATATCATATTCCAAACCTTAACAAAGGCCCGGTGGTGGGCATTGAGAGGAGAAGCGACACTATCGTGTTTTCAAGGGATAAAAAAGGAACGGGTTTGGATGGTAATTTTGATGCTGTTAACGATATATCGGAAGATATTCTAAAGGAGGTGGACGCTACTGTGGAAGTGGGTGTTAAGGTAGGCGTCGAGAATTTGCATTTTTTTTAAAACAACGTAAGTAACATTGTGCGGGCCGAAGGTTTTCAATCGGTGAAAGTATAAATTTTGTATCCGTAAATATTAGGGGGCTGGGTTGTTTGGGGGTAAACCGGGGTGGATTAGGGAGATTAAAAAGTAGAAAGAAGTTTCTTTCATTTTACTTCAAGAAATTCAGTATATGGATTTGTCTGGGGTTGATTTTGGGGCTTTCTGGGACAATATGGATTACGGGTTTGCTGGTGTTGAATCAGTGGGGAGGTCCGGAGGTTTGGCGAGTTTATGGTGTAGCAAGAAGTTTCAGTTGTTGTTTACAAAAAAGTCGAGGCATTATTTGTTTACTAGAGGATTAGTTAGAGGGCTGGCGACCCTGTTAAATGTTGTTTACGTGTACGAGCCATAAAGTGCAGGAGATAAACGAAGTCTCTGGATGGGAATTCGGAGGTTGATGGATATGTATGATGGATTGTGGGTAGTCGCAGGTGATTTCAATACGGTTAGGTGCGCTGAAGAAAGAAAGAATTCTATGTTTAATCTGGGGATGGCTGCTGATTTTAATGAGTTTATAGACGATACAAGTTTGTTGGAATATGGGTTGAAAGGTATGAAGTTTACTTTTGCCTCAGGTAATAAACTTAGTCGCATAGATCGTATATTGGTTAGTGCGGAGTTTTTAAACATGTGGCCGGAAGTGACTTATAGAGCTTTATCGAGGCATTTGTCGGATCATTGTCCCCTTCTTTTGGTGACCAAATCTTGCAACTTTGGGCCCAAACCCTTCAGGTTTTTTAATTCTTGGTTAGATAGGGATGGTTTTGATGATATGGTTCGTGTTATGCTTGTTGGTTTTGATCCATTTGGTACTCTGGATGTTAGGCTTATGGCGAGATTCAGAAGGTTAAGGCAGGTTATCAGGGATTGGTTAGCAAAAGTTAAAAGTTCGGAAGCTAAAGAAGACTTCAATCTCAAGAAAGATATTGAACAGTTGGATTTATGTTTGGAAGAAAGAAATTTGAGTGAAGATGAGGAGTGGATTTGGGTTAAAAGCAAAAAGAGACTGTTGGAAATTGAAGATTGTAAACGGAAGCATTTAATGCAGAGAGCTAGTAATAAATGGGTTGGTTTTGGGGATGAGAATTCAAAGTATTTTCATGGGGTTATAAATAAAAAAGGTATCTAATTCTTTACCTGGGTTGTTGGTTAATAATGTTTGGGTGATAAAGCCGGAGATGATAAAGAAGGAGGTGTATAATTTTTTTAGAGACCGATTCAAGGAGGAGATGGAAGATAGACCGCGACTAAAATGTTTCGGTTTGAAGTCGGTTTCAGCGGCTGATGCGAGCATGTTAGAAGCTCGTTTTTCAAAAGCTGAAATTAAAGACATGGTTTTAGGATACGGGGACGACAAAGCACCAGGACCGAATGGTTTCAATTTCAAATTTATTAAAAGGTACTGGCAATTTTTTGCTAATGATTTTTATTAAATTATGCAGCATTTCTTTTATTATGGGGAGTTCGGTAGAGGAGTTGCTTCGTCGTTTATTACTTTGATCCCCAAATGTAAAGATCCGGTTGGTTTATGAGAATATAGACCGATAAACTTAATTGGTGTTATCAGCAAAGTGGTGTCAAAGATCCTTGCTAATCGTCTGAAGTTGGTCATGGGTAAGATAACCTCAGAATCGCAATCAGCGTTTTTGAGTGGCATATATATTCTTGATGGTCCTTTAATGCTCAACGAAATTTTGGCATGGGCAAGGAAAACTAACAAGAAAATGCTTTTGTTTAAAATTGATTTTGAAAAGGCTTATGATAATGTGTCATGGAAATTTTTGTTGGAGGTTATGGCGCAAATGAACTTACCATATAGATGGTGTAGGTGGATTAAGGGGGTTTTACAGTCTTCCAGATCCTCGGTTCTTGTTAACGGGTCTCCTACGTTCGAGTTTGATTGTAAGAAGGGACTTCGTCAAGGAGATCCTATGTCTCCATTCCTATTTATTCTTGTTACGGAAGCATTTGCAGGCATCATTATAACAACCCTCCTAAAATAATGCAGACACCTCCCAAATATTTAGAATGTCCCTATATGCCTTAAAATACACCCCGTATACGAAAACCGGTCCCAAAATACGTTATATAATTTAAAATTAAATAAAAACAAAAACCTAAGGTCGTTCGCGGGCCGCGAACGTGTTGACTGAGTTCTACGCGGGCCGCGACAGCTCGATATCAGGGCGACACCCCAACGCGCCACGTGTCACTAACGTGTTGGGTCTAGGGTTTGAGTCAACCGAGCTAGGGCCTACCCTAGTTGGCCTCGCGGGTCGCGAAGCCCTTCCTTGTTTCCTTCGCGGGGCGCGACAAAGTGGCAGATCAGCCCTATAAATAGCAACCATCGGCCTCAGTTCACAATCGCCCACACCACAAATTATCTCTCTCATTTCTGAATAGTATACACTATACCCGAGCATTAAACCCCCCTAATTAATGAAGTCCTGCCTCATTGTAAGTATCATAACCCCCGGTTACTTATTAGATACGCTGCTCGATTGATCTAGTGCTCCGTAACGGCTGTCGAGGCTCTGCCCGACGTAGTCGTTGGAGTTCTGTCTCGGGGAGGGTATAACTAATGTAAATATTGGGTTATTATAATAACGCGTGTGCATTGTGTAATTAATAGATAATCACCAGGAAATCACATAGGAAAACCCTAAGTTAGCAATGTGAGTAATCTCCTTTTTGTAAACCTTTTTGCAAACTGTTTTTACAAAACCTTAAATATTTTAAAATGTGATTAGCAGTGATTGAGTCTTTGTAATTCTTCAATTACTGCCGGTATGTTGGGGTTTTGTGTACAAAATGTGGAACACGTTACCATTGGACAACGAGATAGTCAATGAGTAATATGACCCACCAGTTAGGATTGACAGTACTGAATGAGTAATTGTGTAGATGTAAACATTGTAATCCCTCTCAATACTGTTAAATGATAAAACTCTTCTTGATTAAATTGGGATTCACTCACCAGTATTTCCCACTGACAAAATATTTTTATACACGTTTCAAGTAATAAAATGTTAAAGCCAAATAGAAGCTAGCTGGACAGCACTGAAGGCTTGGAAAAGTGGCTATAAAAGTTACCTAAATAAAGAAGATGTTTTATTTCAATAAAATAGGGTTTATCCCTATAAATCTATTTGTAATGAAAACTTGGGTTTTATCCCAAGACAATTAATATGCTAAAACGTGGTGTTTTACTCTGATAAAATATATCCTAACTACGGTCCTGATGAAATATCCGCTGCCAAATAATGATAAAAACCGATACCACCATCTCTGAGTAGGCTGCGGCCGCCCGCCTCCCGAGGCAGGGGTCGGGGTTGCGACAGAAGGTGGTATCAGAGCTACAGCCACTGATTCTGTCACACCCTGACTTTTGTGGAAGCGTATGATGTGTGACTAGTTTAATATCATTGCATTCAATCATAATAAACAACTACATGATAAAAACGATGTTCATCCATTCATAAAATTTGAGTATTACAAACACTGGTTATTCAAGTTTTTAAAACACAACCTTCGACTAGGTTACAAACCAACAAAAGTGGATGACATCTATACTTGTAGTCTACTTCTAGTTACGACACCTGCGCCCAAGATCCATCCTGTACCTGAAATACATGTAATTTTGGAAAAACATCAACAAAAGTTGAGCGAGTTCATGCGTCTTGTTTGTGTACTGTAATTCTTGTAAATCTTTGAGAGACTCCTTTGTAAACAGGTATGAAAAACGTGTATGAACGTACTAAATGAATGTTTGTACAAGGACATTAAGGCATGTGAGGACATGGGGAGTACTTGTTATGACTCCTTGAGGACATGGGGAGTACTTGTTATGACTCCTTGAGAACATGGGAAGCACTCGTAATGGCTTATACCCTTGTCAATTTTCCTCGTCTGTGTCGATTAACCTCGACTGTGTCAATTTCCCTTGACTGTGTCGATTACCCTCGACTGCGTCGATTAACCACGACTGGGACTCCGAAGCACTACTAGGTACTAGTTGTGACCATGAGTGGGGTTCGGCCGTACCCGTTAGATCTAACCCTCGTCCCTAATTAAGTATTAATGGCATTTCTGTATTTAGTCTATGCTCACATGATCTAGTATATCATAGGCCTTTCATAGGCATTTCATATATCCTTCCTTAAAACGCATCATACTTGGTACTCGTTCTCACCAAGAGTGCTTCTTGTTTTTGTATCATACCATTTATAAACATTGTAACATTTGTAACATGTATTTCACCCCCGAGAGTTATAAAACCAAAAAACAGTTAAGGAAAAGGGGGAGCATGAACTCACTGTTTTGCGTCTTCGTACTCGTAACTCAAATCTCGTCAGCAAACAAGACTACCTACAATGTGCTAGGGTCTATTAGACGAGTGGGCCGTGCCTTGCCTTAGTATTCATGTTTTGAGTTACGTTTCCTTTATGTCTTTACATCATCCAGAGTTATAATACTTTTCAAGTATTTGTTTTCGTGTTTCCTTCCCAAGGATGGGAGTATTTCATACTTGTGTATTTGTATTCTCGTATTTGCAGTTTCCAAAAATAACACATTTTCTCTTTTTCGAAAATACAGTATTACTCTAGTAATATTTTCAAATATCATGTTTTCAGTCCTTGTATCCAAAATAATATTTGCCAAAAATATATTTATAAGTTACGTTCTTGCGCTCGATTTCGCATTATTAAGCGTGTAACTTATATATTTGTTCCTTGTGATTTTTGGTATTATTTTGGATTGTAGATTCTTGGTATTTTGTTAAGTTATATTATTTTAAATCATAAGATAATACAACTAATACACGGAGTATACACACAATCACACAATGTGTCTTTGATAAAAAAAAATGTATTCTAGATATATATATTTATCCATTTTTGTTTACGAAAACCAACCTCCGCTACTTTGTATTTTGTAACAAAACCTATGGCAAAGTTTATATGGAAACACCAAAGTTTAAGACATACATGTAAACACTTGTTTAGAAAGTATTTTCTAAGTGTTTATATTTTTAGAAAATTTCGCCTTAGTTTCCTTTGAAAACGGAGGTGTCCATGCTTTTTAGCATATCATTTTCTTTTCCGAAAATCATTCAAACAATCAACAATCACACTCTAAAAAATATTTCACTTCTCAAGTGTATAAACTATACACTTTACTTAATAACATGAACTTGATATTTCACGAAAACGCGTAGTAACTTGGTAAGGTGTTTAGTGGGTTTAGTTACCCTCCAAAATATATTTACTACTTGTTAAACTTCATTCTTGAAGATTTTAGATGTTTACAACTTGTAAACATATTTACAAAATGTTTATTTATTAAACCTTATTGTTTCTCTTGTGTTTATACACTTGTTTTGTCACTAAAAATAGTGTAGGTTTAATAAAATCATGATCTTCTAAAATAATCATCTTTTAAACTTGTTTTTTCTTGGAAAATCATACACAAATCTTGGATCTACAAGATTATCAACTCACTTTGTTTACTATGTTTCAAGAAATCATTTCTTTTACCAAGTTCATGTCTACACAAGAAGATGATCCTACTATGTTGTTACAAGATCATCCTTCCACTTGCTAGATTGTGTGTTTAATCACCATCTAGCAAGCTCCATGTGATGATTAACATCATCAACTCAAGAAATCATTAAGCAAATATCATTCACATACTAAATAATATCATTTCATCCATATTTCCTCATATGTAAGTCTTATGTTTATGATTCAAGTTTATGTCTTTTGATGTTCTTATGATTTTCAACATAATACTTCTTTTAACCAAGCAAAATAGAAGTAAACAAGGGTTTAGATGATCTTACTACTAGCTTGAAGCTAGGGAAGAAACTAGATGAAGATCAAGTGGATAATAGCACACAAGAGAGGTCCTTCAAGTTCCGAGAGTTCCACACTTCACTAATCACCCTTGAACACCTTTGTGAGCACTTGGAATGCTTGAGCTTGAAACGAAAATGGTGGTGGTGAGGGGCTCTATGTTCGGCCGCAAGTGAGGGGGGAGAAGAAGAGGTGAGTGGTGTGTTGAAGATGGAATGTGCTTATGTTCTTATAACCATCTTATAATGTTTGTCCATTGGGTCTTATGTATCCTATAGTACATAACAAATCTAGATCATGATCTTAATCAATCTTAATGGATCTTAGAAGATCATGGGAAATCTTACAAGATTTAGGAGGTGGGGCCACCCTCCTAACCGTCCCAAGAGTGGGTGGGTGGGGGGGGGGTCTTGTGTAACTTTGAATGGTAAGTAGGATTAAATAATTAGAAGTTAAGGGTATTAGTTAGTGTTTAAGTGTATGATGCATTATATAATATACTAGAGTGTTCGGGAGCCATAACTAGCTCAGAAAAAGGAAGACAATGCTTCTAGCAATATTTTAGTGTTCTGGGTAATGTCCGGTTGTTCGGTTAAATACCGGTTCAATTAAGTGTCTAATTATTCCGTATAGTGTCCTTTATGTAACCTTTTGTGACACTTTTAATTCCCGACACTTAGGAAAGCATACAGGACCATTTTGCCATATTTTTGCACATTACTAGCATGTTAAAATGCTGAATTTTAATGATTAATGCAGAATTCTGCATTTAGAGTGGGTTGTAGGCACTTTCCGGCACTTTGTCTATCACTTAGGCATGCAGTTTTGTGGTCCTTACTTCCCTACACACTATACTAGTGTAATACGTCATCTCTGGCTCATACTGGGCCTCAAAATACTGTCTGTCTTTGTACTGAACGTCGTCAGCATTTTTCTGTTTGTCTGGTATTTGTGCCAATTCTGTTATGTGTATCATTTGAACTATCTCGTGTTGCATGTAGCAATGAATAAAGTCTTGTATCATGGAATGCCATTGTGTGTATATAACAGTAATAAAAAATTCATTTGTCTTGTAAACTAGATCATGCACAATTATTTAAGCACATATTACTGTTCAATTAGTGTACGGAATGTACGGAAAAGTGACGGTTGTCACAGTCTCCCCCCGTTAAAAGAATTTCGTCCCGAAATTCAAGCGATGCCATCGGTCGCAGGGGAGTTGTGAATCAAATATGGTCACTTAGATTCATGATTTGTCTTTATGTTCTCATGTACTCTGGGTCATGTTATGAATTCTATCGTACTCAAGTAAATCAATTATGTCTTTTCTGTATCTCGTGGACTCTTGGTCCGTAACCTTAACAGGTTTCTATAGTAATTTTGGACTCTTGGTCCGAAACCTCAACAGGTTATATAGTATTGTGGACTCTTGGTCCGAAACCTTAACAGGTTATATAGTATTGTGGACTCTTGGTCTGAAACCTTAACAGGTTCTATAGTAATTTTGTCGTTTGTCATTGACGTGAATATTATTTGTGGGAACAACGACTGTTCCTTGAGTCAGACTCCTCTAAAGACTTGACACATGAATGTGTCGCGATCACTACTGATCTTTTTCTGGAAGTTTCATCTTGTGAACAATGGTTTTGATCCCTACATCGGGGATTCAACCTTTACGTTTTCCAAATCACACCACGCCTTCTCTAGGAGAGGCTCCCATTTAAGTCATACTTCTTATCTCAAATTCTTACGATTTCTGCCGCTCATTGGTGTAATCTTTCTGTATTCTGCGGCTGTCTCGATATGATCACATATCTGAACGATCTTGCCTCTAGTTTTCCCTGGTCCAACTCGGGCCAGTAGATTGTTTATCTCAGGTCTCCGTTCAACACGACGGGAATCGACTTGTTATGTTCCAACTAAAGCTTCACTCGAAGCGATTTAAACGGCGGTGTGATAAATACTGCTGTAGGAAGACTCCACTAAGGGCAAGTGAGTGTTCCAACTTTTCGTCAAAGTTTATCACACAAGCACGTATCATGTCCATACAGTCTGCATCGTTCAATAGCTTAGTCTATTCATGTCAATGTTCAAGTTTTTACGATCAACGGTGTGCTGCAACCCTTGTGGTCAGTAAAGATCGTGCAGCGTTTTCTTTCAGGTAATGACGTCAAATTTGCGGCGCGCAATTACTGTATCTAGATCAAGGTTTCTTCTCATGATCTTTTAATCAATGTGCCGTGTATGCAATGTTGTGGTCTCGTTGCATCGACGTACAATCGAGACTTTGTCGAGAAGCGTCACATAATTGCAACTCTAGCTCCTTAGCTATTGGTTGCAGGGTTGGCATGAATTTCGTTCTTATTCACCATGTATCTTAAAATTCTCGCTTTGCAAATTCAAAATCCGTTTTTCGTCAGCATAGCACATGACTGTTCTTTCTCTAAGAGTTGCAAGGTAAATTGCAGCTGTTGCCCACGACCTTCCTTGGTCGTTGGCCATATAAGAATGTAGTCAATAAATATAATCGTGATCTATCCAGGTATGGCTTACACGTTCGTTTCATGAGGTCCAAGAATATTGTTGATGCATGTGTTAAGCCGAATGGTACGACAAGGAACTCGTGATGCTCGAAACGAGTCCTAAAGGTCGTTTTAGGGATATCTCCTCCTGGTATTCACTGTTGGGAACATCCTGTCCTCTGGTCGATCTTTGAGTGGTATCTAGTACCTTACGATTTGTCTGTTCATGTCATCAATCCTTGGCAAAGGATACCAATCCTTGCTATCCAATTTTCTGGAATTTATGCAAAATGGAAACTGTCAACTTTCTTTAAGGATGTCATGTCCTCAATTTCCTTTGTCTAGCAGCTCTTGCAGTTATACCGGAAGCTCATGCTTCGCGGACGAAGCTTGTCGGTAAAGCGTCATTCGGCACTGGTGCCGCTCCTGGCACACGATTTATCCTAGACTCCTCTTGACCCTGTAGAGGTATTCCTGACAAGTCTTCAGGAAAGGCTTCTGGAAATACTTCCATAACGGGGATGTTCTCAGGCTTTATACTTGGATATCCAATCCATGCTGACTATCAAATTATGACTTCTCAAGTTAATGGTAACAGAAGGTTTCGGCCTTCTGAGTTCCTAAATACAATCCTTATTCGCTTCGTCTGCTTAAATTAGCCTTCTATATGCCCATTTCTAAAGAATACGGGACGTCTATTTTACTCGAAACTAGCCCAAGCAGTTTCTTATCTTCTAAGCATGCAAGGTTAAAGTTGATGCCAGTATTAATTAAAGTAGATGCATTAGGTTGGTTAATAGGGAACGTACCCATAACCGCATCTAGATCCTGCGTGCTTCACGAGTTTCGATCGTGAAAACCCTTCCTTCCTTGTTTCTTCCCAGGACAATTCTTCCTAAAGTGCCCTGCTTCACCACATCTGTAGCAACCTGGTATTCTCTTATTTCTTCCATCTGGGTCCTTCGCCCAACAGGCGTCCTTGCTGCCTGATGACTCCACATGAGTCTCTTTCTTGTTATCCTCAGATTCTGAAAATTTTCCCATGCGCAGAGCTTCTTCAGTAAGAGTGACACTCAAATCGATAGCCTCTACGATGGTTAAGGGCTTTGAGGAAGTAACCAAGCTCCTGATCTGAGGTGCAAGTCCCCAAATGAATCGTTCATTCCTCTTGAATTCCGGTTTTACTAAGTAAGGGACGACCCTAGACAAGTCGTGAAATCGCTGGACATATTCAGGAATCTTCGGTCCGTCCATTTTCAAATTCCAGAACTCCACCTCGAGCTTCTGGATTTCAGCCCTAGAACATTATTTCTTTTCCATCATTCCCTTGAGCTCGTCCCAGCTCAGTGCATAAGCAGCATCTACACCAAGGGTTTGAACCTGAAGGTTCCATCAGGAGAGTGCGCCATCTAAGAATAACCCTGAGATAAAAGTAACTCTCTGCTGGGGTGAGCATTTACTCATTCTTAGAACGAAGTCAGTCTTTTCTGTCCAACGAACAAATGCAACGGCACCTCCTGTGCCATCAAAATTCAATGGCTTGCAGTCCAGGAATTGTTTATAGGTGCAGCCAATTGGAGGGTTATTTCCGGAAGTGCCACCGTTGTGTTCGGAGCGGAGGGCTTCATGTCGTGCAATTGCCTATGAGATTCGTTCTTGAAGCTCAGCTTCTGTTCTTGGTAACGTACTGGTGTTTGTGTTTCGTCTGGGCGGCATTTTCTTCTGTCAAAAGGTGTGAAGTAGATTAGACAATATTCCATAATTTTCTATGAGGTACATAGCACCATAAACCATCATGTAATCACCCAATTTCACATGTATATATAATCAATGTATGAGCGAGGAAACAATTACTGAGCCTTCACCTAGGCTTGCTAACTTGGCTTATTATTTGTAATCAAATGAACTCGAGGTTACATCGCCTCGGTCATTTAGGTTTCAGTTATTTCCTGCTATATTAGCTTTATTGATGTGTATATTTTCCCAGAGATGGGGTTGTTCGTGTAGAGGTGATAGAGAGTGTAACGTCGCTGAATCTTTTTTAATGTTACCCATCTTCACTTGCTTAAATGTCGTTTTCTCAAACGTCTCGTATACAGGTAGAAGTGTCAGTCACGAAGTAGGCTAAGACAGGCTTCCTACTTTATAACGCGCTAAAGCACTGATCTATGTATTGTTCTACCAGATGAAGGTGTGAACACCTATAGATTATTTTTGTGTGGTTTTCATTAGCTCGACCCACAGAGTCCACCAGGATTTCTGTGCACTACAAGTCGTTATTACGTGGGCCCCCGTAATAATAAATTGTCTTGCACAGTTACCCCAAATTTTCTCTAGTCCAAGCAGATGATCAATCAAGGAGGGGACACTATTGTCCTTATACTTCTGTCATGGAAAAGACCATTGCAGTGGTCCACGTGCTAACACTTGTTATCGTTACGCGCGAATAGGCACGATGATTAAATGAAATAGGAATAAAGAGAATTCCTAGTAGTTGGAGGGGCACCTTCAAGATGAATACTTCATCTTCCTTTTCTGGTCAAGCATGTCGTCAATCTTGCTTCACATAAGTCGCAGGGATCTCGTCCCGCTGATTAGAAGTTGTTCAAGGTTGCCGCCTCTGCCTCGTCATCATCACCGTAGTCTGGCACCTTCACGATCGAGAGGGAAGAGCAGCCATCTCCTACGGAAGCAAGCTCAAAATCTTGTTTGGTAATCACTCCAGCCATGAGCTTTGCATTGAACGCGAGGTCGATAGCTTCATCGTGCGAGTTAAGTACAATAATAGGAGCCGGAGTCGTAAGTATCTTGTTCACGTCAATAATTATTTCGTACACTTATTCGTATGTATTCACGTCAATATTTATTTCGTACACTTATTCGTATGTAATATTTATTCTGTACACTTATTCGTATGTATGTATCGATAAACAAATATGTTACTTAGCATAAACAGGCATTTCGATGCATCATATCACGCATATCTCTCGTTTTTGGGGGGTCATTTTTCTAGTTGTCGATTCACGACAGAAACACTACTTGGTACTAGTTTTCACCAAGAGTGTATTTTATCTTTGGCATGTCTAACTCGTGTAGACTATGCCTTAATTGGCACCTTATCTTGAGGGTATTCCCTACTAATGTCCTTGCCTTGTCTCTTCTTTGAAAAGTGTTTGACTCGTGGATCTTGGTGCTTACGTGAATGCAATGAAAACCTTTTTGTAAAATGTTTTTGTGAGAGAACTCTAATGATTGTAGTCTAGACTCGAGAAGGAATCCTAGTTCACTACAATCGAAGCTCTAAAACCAAACTGTCACACCTTGACTTTTGCGGAAGCGTATGATGTGTGACTGGTTTAATATCATTGCGTTCAATCGTAATAAACAACTACATGATAAAAACGATGTTCATCCATTCATAAAATTTGAGTATTACAAACACTGGTTATTCAAGTTTTTAAAACACACCCTTCGACTAGGTTACAAACCAACAAAGGTGGATGACATCTATACTTGTAGTCTACTTCTAGTTACGACATCTGCGCCCAAGATCCATCCTGCACCTGAAATACATGTAATTTTGGAAAAACATCAACAAAAGTTATGCGAGTTCATGCGTCTTGTTTGTGTACTGTAATTCTTGTAAATCTTTGTGAGACTCCTTTGTAAACAGGTATGAAAAATGTGTATGAACGTACTAAATGAATGTTTGTACAAGGACATTAAGGCATGTGAGGACATGGGGAGTACTTGTTATGACTCCTTGAGGACATGGGGAGTACTTGTTATGACTCCTTGCGAACATGGGAAGCACTCGTAATGGCTTATACCCTTGTCGATTTTCCTCGTCTGTGTCGATTAACCTCGACTGTGTCAATTTCCCTTGACTGTGTCGATTACCCTCGACTGTGTCGATTACCCTCGACTGTGTCGATTACCCTCGACTGTGTCGATTAACCTCGACTGGGACTCCGAAGCACTACTAGGTACTAGTTGTGACCATGAGTGGGGTTCGGCCGTGTAACGCCCGGCTCTTTTGTACTTTCCATTTATAGAAAGTTTTGTTCGTATTTCTATTTTTGGAGACCTTGTATTCTTGTAATCGTTCTTTCTTTGTAATCATTGTAAAACCGAGACTTGGATCATTAATGAAACTCGTATTCTGTTACAAATATGTTATACACACTCTATATATGCTCGTATGTTTGATTTTGTGGATCAATTGATACTTAAACGATATTCTCGGAAACTATGTGTTAAACTTGTAATTAAACTAAACTTATGCATGAAACGTGTTTTGAACGAAAACGATACTTGATTATGACACTTATACGCTCAATTATACTTTGACTATGATCACCATGCTTGATTATGCCTTATACTATGCTTTTATGTCCAAACAAGTCCCTAAACTATCAAAAAGGCATCAAAAGGGACTCAAACATAAACTACAGGGACTAAAGTGCAACAAATCAAAACTTGTCGAAGCTAGGGCGCCGCGTGACACCAAGCCCCCTTGCGTCATTCTAGGCCCCTGTTTCGACTGACTTTGTGTTTCTTCAGCTGTTATGCACGAAATCCCAAGTTCTAATCTCACCTAATCACCTTTAATCCACCTATAATCACCTCCAATCACCTCTAAGCTCTTCCACTATAAATACACACCTTCTCCAACCCATTCTAGACTTTCACAACTCTCTAATCTTCACAAATCCACTCTCAATCTGTTGCAAATCGGAGTTCTTGGACAGATTCATACATCTTAACAAAGAGTGTAACTTGCTTGTTTTCACTCCAAATCACGTGATTCTTTCTTCTATTGCTTTGTTATGTCCTTGGGTTTGATTCCTTGGTTTTTCCCTGGAGAAATCATGTTTGGAATTGCCCTAAAAAGGACCTAAACTTTCTGTTTTGTTTGATGTTATTCAAAAACTTATCATTCTTGTGTCTAACATACCTCAAACTTATGTAACAATGCCTACAACCTTTCCTATGGTTATTTAGGTGTAATAACATGATTGAGACATGTAAAATCAGAGGATAAACCTCAAATACTTTATGTTTTATTTAGGGTATTTCGCCCACAAGTCATGTTCAAGCTTAGGTCTTGGTGTAGAGTGATTATGGAACAACTTGGGTTGTCTAAACATACAATCCTCACATGATTTGATGATTTCTCTTTAGTTAGGTTGCTTACATTATTGTACAAATCCTAGTTCGTGACCCTCCTTGGTTGTTTTTACATCAAGTGAAGTGGTGAACATTCAAGGGGTTCCTAAATGGAAGCTTGTTCTTCCTACCCCATACATGACATCCATGATAACTCGAGGTGCCTAAATGAAGATCCTAATCTTCTACCTCCTACATGAATTATTGGACTAAATAATATGTAACCTAGATATGTATATATACTCATTCGAACCTTTAATGTTGAACTTGTGTTTATATGTTAAAGTAGTAGAATATCATCTAAGACTTAAAACCTTGATATGATTCTAATGGGTGTACTACCCATGAAATACAATATAACCCTAGTGGTTACATAGTGTGATATAAGAGTTATAAGTTAAAGATGATTATTTTTATATTGTACTTTATGCTATGTTAAATCCGAATCCATAATCTTCCGTTAAACGCCAAACTCACACACCTATGTTTCCTCATGTAGAAGGACTAGGTGCTCCAAACTAATCCATCCACCAACTCACTCGCGGGATTTCAAGTAGGAAAGCTTGCAACCACCGTGAGTATACTCGATCCCTTTTTCCCCTTTACACTTTGGGATGCAACATGTATAACTATGCAAACAACTTTTAAACTAAATTAAACATACTCAATCCTTGATCAAGCATGAAACTAATGTGACTTACTTGTTATTCTCGTATGCTATGTGAACGATTTGGAACGTTATATGCTCATTAACTTTGCTCGCCTACCTTAACAATTATAGCGCTATAGGATTAACGCCCCGCCCGTTAAACTTTTGGGTATTGTTAAGTTAAACATTACCACCCCGCTAAACTATTGGGATTAGGCTATTTTATGCGTTGTATTCTAGGGTTTGATCATATTGTACACCAAAAATTGCATACTGGTAATCACATATTATGAATCATGTTGGATTTGAGTTTTTATTCTATTATGCTATGTAAACAAACTTGTGTACTCGCCTTTGCCTTTGCATTGAAACCCTATTTTAATACATGTTGCAGGTTAAATTGTTGAAGTATGTTGAAAGATGAAACAAGTGTAGGGTAGACTAGATACACACCTACAAATCGTTTATCTTTTGATGTTATACGTGGTTAAATTGTTACGTTATCGAATCTATTCAGGCTAATCGTACTCGCTGAAAAGCGCTCCCTTCAATCAATAATCGTTGTGAGTATACTCGAACCCTTTTTGCTTTTAGCACTTTTGGGTGTTACATACGTTACGAATATTCAAACTACAACTATCACACTACTCAAGCTATTTTAACGCTAAACCATTTATGCATGTTATACGTGGCTTATGAATGCTTGTTTGTTATGTTTACACATGGAATGCTGTCTACCTGCCTTAGCAACGATAGTACTATAGTTTGGACTCAGCACCCGTTCACACGGGGGTTGTTAAGGATCTTTTACTTGCATGGATTACGGTGGTAATCATGTATTGCGAACTGCCTCGGGCAGTCAATCCGCAGTCATTGGTATCGATGGATCTATGTCGATAACTAACGTGCTTCATTTCACTATGTGTACGTGCTAGTTATGCGTAAACGAATTCGAACTCTATATGATATTATCAAACTTGTATGCTCACCTTTACATTATATGTATTGACTTTATTTTAACGTATGTGACAGGTGCTTAGGTTGTTTCTGTCACACCCCCAAAAACCACACGCGGAGTATCACCGCTTGGAGGCGTGACTGACCAGGATCAAGCCACCAATCATATTGAACATATAAGTAAGTAGTAAAATCATTCATCAATACGAAAGGTGTTTTCAAAACCAAACGTCAACAAGTATGTAGCGGAAGCATAAGTATGTAAACCCAATGTAAATAGTAAATTCAAATGTTTAGATAGATAACATGGCATCATCGATCCATGTCCCACAACGACCTGCTCCTCCCTGTGCAAGCTCCATATGTACCTAAGGTCCTGCAAGGCATGCAAGAGAGAGTCAACAACTAGTTGAGCGAGTTCACAGTTAATAGTTCAGTAATAGTATAGCGTGAGTAGTAGTATGTTCGTTCGTTACAAAGTATCGTATTATTTCCCATCGCGGCCCTCCAGGCAGGTGTGCGAAGATATTGGGGAATGTTATTCCCAAGTATTCTAGACTAGGTTTATTTGTATCGCGGCCTCTCTTAGGCAGGTGTGCGAAGATTTGTAAATTCAGTTCGCGGCCATCATATGGCAGGTGTGCGAAGTCAGTCATAATATCGCGGCCAATCCTTGGCAGGTGTGCGAAGATCGTTCAATAAGTGTTACTAGTCTAGCAGTAGGTTCTATCATTTATGTATGTACCGTAAATCATCAAATCCCCATTCCCACCCCGGGAACCCCATGCCTTGGCTTGTGTGAACTCACCTTGGTTTGCTCGGTATGCTAGGTATGTAAGTGCTCGCAAATAATCAATCACGTCCTAAGGTATGCACGTATACATAATCAGTTTGTGTTTCAGTTGTTCATGTATAAGCATGTAACACGTAATCACAATCATACAAGTCATGTTTAACATATAACAGCAGTTAAATATTCCAGTTAACACTTAACAGAATTAACTCAAGTTACAGCACAGCTCGGCGAAACACACATGTTGGCGAAACACAATATTGGCGAAACACAATATTGGCGAAACACATATGTTTCGTCGAGGTGTCCCTTGGCGAAACAGAACTTCTGATTCGTCGACTACCCTTGGCGAAACACATTCTGTTTCGCCGAGAGTTCGGTTTCGTCGGACAGTTCAGTTACGTCAGTACAGTTACAACAGATGCGAGTAACACATAAACCCTAATCATTCTAGCAGCCGTCATCAATAGCAGAAATCATATGAAGATCAATGTGCAAATCGAATCATCATAAATCAACCATCCAAGAATCATTGTCTAGCATAAACCCTAGCTTATGTGTATAGCATATCAAATAACATACAACATCATCACATCAATCCCTATCAAGATACTAATGTAATCAGAATCAGGCCATATAAACAACATTCAGAACCGAGCATTCGATTGTATCAAGTTTCGCATATCATTTATATATCCTACTATATCATATCATACACATCGAAATCTATATCATCATCATCATAACAAGAACCCTAATATTTAACATGTATCGATTTCAAATATACATCATCAAAGCAGAATCACATGACACATAGACACGTACACGGATGAACGATCAATCAAGACACATAGATTTACTAACCGAGATGATGGTTTGATCGCACAAGGGTTTCCGGAGGGTTCTAGTTTGCCGTCACAGTGAGAGAGCTCTAGGGTTTTGGTTGTTTTGATAGAAAGTGTAAAAGTGATGTTGTTTTTCGTAAAAATACTCGGAATAACGTTTTGGGCCCGTAATGGGCTTTGGCGAATCATGGGCCGGCGAAACAGCCTGTTTCGTCGAGATGAGTTTGACGAATCCAGGACCTGTTTCGTCGGGAGGTTGTATGGCGAATCACATTTGATTCGTCGGGTCCTTAATGGTCTTTTAGATCCGAATGATTTAATCAGTTAGGTTCGCATGCCACAAACAAACACATAACCATGCAAACATAATACGTTTCATCATATCACAAAATGTACAGTTACGAAGTCAAACAGGTCAACAACCAAACAGTCAAAGTCAACGTGCATTAATTGCGAATAGAGAATGTCGGAAATTCGAGTTGTCACATTATCCCCAACTTGAAAGAAATTTCGTCCCGAAATTTAGCATGCTGTTACTGAGGAAGCTAGTGGTGTGACGTTGTTTACCTGTATTGTATCGCGGCTCCCCGAGCAGGTTTGCGAAGATTACTGGTTTTCTTGGGGTGTCACATTATCCCCCCGTTGATTTAGAATTTCGTCCCGAAATTCTGTATTGGTAGCTTCAGCCTCAGTAGTAGTTGCTTGGTTTCCGAATAACTGGGGATATTGAGTTCCATTTGATCTTCACGCTCCCAGGTGAACTCTGGGCCGCGGCGGGAGTTCCAACGAACTCGTACAAGAGGGATTCTCGTGTTCTTGAGGACCTTAACATCCCGGTCCGTGATTTCAACAGGTTCCTCGACGAAGTGCAACCGCTCGTCGATAGTGAGTTCCTTTAAGGGAACTATGTGGGTCTCATCTGACGTACACTTCTTCAGATTCGACACGTGAAAGACGTTGTGAACTGCACTGAGTTCAGGTGGTAAGTTCAATCTGTAAGCCACTTTGCCTATTTTCTCAATAACCTCGAAAGGTCCAACATATCGTGGATTTAGTTTGCCGCGTTTGCCAAAACGAACCACACCCTTCCAGGGTGAAACTTTAAGTAGCGCTCGATCCCCAACCTGGAATTCGAGTAGTTTCCTGTCTTTATCAGCGTATACTTTCTGACGGTCACGAGCTGCCGCCATGCGTTGTCGTATTTGTGCAATCTTTTCAGTAGTATCAACTACCATTTCTGGACCTGTGATTTGACTTTCCCCCACCTCTGCCCAACAGAGAGGTGACCGGCACTTACGCCCGTACAATGCCTCGAATGGTGCAGCTTTAATGCTGGTGTGGTAGCTGTTATTGTATGAAAATTCCACCAGTGGCAGATGTTTCTCCCAACCATTGCCAAAATCAATTACGCACGCCCGAAGCATGTCTTCTAGAGTTTGAATAGTGCGCTCAGACTGCCCATCGGTCTGAGGATGATACGCCGTGCTCATGTCTAAACGAGAGCCAAAAGATTTATGCATTGCTTGCCACAATTCTGAAGTAAAACGTGCGTCACGATCAGAGATGATGGAGGTGGGCACCCCGTGCCTTGAGACCACTTCTTTTAAGTAGATGTCTGCTAAGGTAGAGAACTTGTCTGTTTCTTTGATAGCCAAGAAGTGAGCAGACTTTGTGAGTCGATCCACGATCACCCAAATAGTATCATTTCCGCGCTGAGATCTAGGTAAGCCAGTAACAAAATCCATGGAAATTTGCTCCCATTTCCATTGTGGTATCTCAGGTTGTTGGAGTGGTCCTGACGGTTTCTGATATCCTGCCTTGACTCTCGCACAAGTCAAGCATTTACTAACGTATGTGGCTATGTGGGCCTTCATGCTAGGCCACCAATATGTAGTTTTGATGTCGTGGTACATTTTATCCGCACCTGGATGTACCGAGTAGCGAGACTTATGAGCTTCATCCATTACAAGCTCGCGTAGATTACCATAGAGAGGAACCCAGATGCGTCCTGTTACGTAATAAGCACCATCTTCCTTCTGTTCTAAGCGTTGCCTTGAGCCACGTAGAGCTTCAGCCCTGACATTTTCTGGTTTCAATGCTTCTACCTGAGCATCTCGTATCTGAGAAGGAAGACTAGACTGTATAGTGAGTTGTAAAGCTCGCACGCGCTTAGGCGCAGTGTCTTTTCGACTGAGGGCGTCAGCCACAACGTTGGCTTTGCCTGGGTGATACCTGATTGAGCATTCGTAGTCATTTAACAGTTCAACCCATCGTCGATGTCGCATATTCAGCTCTTTCTGTTTGAAGATATGTTCGAGGCTTCTGTGATCAGTGTAGATTGCGCACTTGGTACCATACAAATAGTGTCGCCATATCTTAAGTGCAAAAACAACCGCTCCCAGCTCTAGTTCGTGTGTCGTATAATTCCGTTCGTGAATCTTAAGTTGGCGCGAAGCATAAGCAATAACTTTATCCCTCTGCATCAATACACATCCAAGACCTTGGATAGATGCGTCGCAGTAGACTACGAAATCGTCCGTGCCTTCAGGCAGTGAGAGGATAGGTGCGCTACAGAGTCTATCCTTTAAGTGTTGGAATGCTGTTTCCTGTGCATTACTCCAACGATAAACAACACCCTTCTGCGTCAGTAGTGTAAGTGGCTGAGCAATTTTTGAGAAGTCTTTGATGAACCTTCTGTAGTAACCTGCCAAACCTAAGAATTGACGTATTTCCGTTGGTGTACGAGGCGCAGGCCAATTCTTGATCGAATCTACCTTGGATGGATCGACATGGATCCCATCTTTGTTTACCACGTGGCCTAAGAAGTGGACTTCACGAAGCCAGAAGTCACATTTGGAAAACTTAGCGTATAGCTGTTCCGTTCGTAGAAGTTCCAGTATAAGTCGTAAGTGCTGCTCGTGTTCCTCCTGACTCTTCGAATAAATCAGGATGTCGTCGATGAAAACAATGACGAACTTGTCGAGATAGGGTTTGCACACCCTGTTCATAAGATCCATGAATACGGCAGGCACGTTCGTTAGCCCGAATGGCATGACCATAAACTCGTAGTGGCCGTAGCGAGTTCTAAATGCTGTTTTAGAGACGTCCTCATCCCGGACTCTCAGCTGGTGATATCCTGACCTTAAGTCTATTTTGGAGTAGTAGCTCGACCCTTGCAGCTGGTCGAATAAATCATCTATGCGCGGAAGAGGATAACGATTCTTGATCGTCACCTTGTTGAGTTCGCGGTAGTCTATACACATCCTGAACGTACCGTCTTTCTTCTTCACGAATAACACTGGAGCTCCCCAAGGCGAAGAGCTAGGACGTATAAAACCCTTTTCCAAGAGTTCTTGTAGCTGCTTTGACAGTTCTTCTAATTCAGGTGGAGCTAGACGATAAGGTGCTCGAGCTATGGGTGCTGCTCCTGGAGCGAGCTCGATCTGGAATTCGACTTGACGATGAGGCGGTAACCCAGGTAATTCCTCAGGGAACACTTGAGGAAAGTCACGTACTACAGGAATATCTTCAATCTTTTTCTCTTTCTTCGAGGTATCTGTAACGAGTGCCAATATAGCAGTGTGCCCCTTGCGCAAACACTTCTGAGCCTTCAAGAAAGAAGTGATGCCACTCACGACACCACTCTTGTCGCCTTGAACTTCGAGAGGTTCCTTGCCCGAACGAGAAATACGAATAATCTTTTCTTTGCATAAGATCTCGGCTTGCTGTTGAGATAGCCAATCCATACCAATGACGATGTCGAAACCATCACAACGTTGGGGTCATTCCCAGCATCATCTGATAACATCCCTTGTTACCCTGCTGCTGGTTCTGCTGTGGTTGCTGCTGCTGCTGATTCTATAGATCTTGTGGCTGTTGTTGTTGGTTCTGGTTTGCAGGACGTGAGTTTCTACCATCTTTGGTTCCATGACCAAGCTTGTTGCATCATTGACAATGATTGCGGTTGCACTGCCCGCTGTGGTGCAAGTTACATCGTTTGCGCTTAGGGTGGTTTCCCCTGTATCCACCCTGCCCTTGACTACTAAAAGGTTGCTGACCAGGACTTTGGTTGTCATCGATCTTTCGCTGTTGTGCCTGGGACGGAATCATAGTCGAACCCTTGCTAGAGGTTCCATCCCACTTTCGTTTGTTGTCACTGAGGGTAGCAGAAGTAGTTGAAATAGTAGTGGTAGTAGTAGCGCTGATACGTTGAGGCAGCTTGTTCTGTTCCACTGCATGTTCTGTGAGACGAGGAGCAAGACGAGTATTCATCCTGGATGGTAGCAAGGTTGGCAGAAGTCACATGACCTTGAATCTCTGGTACTAAGCCTTTGAGGTACAGCTCAGTGCGTTTGATGAGAGGATCCACCATAGTTGGACATAACACTGCCAGTTCGTTGGATCGCTTCGCATACGCTTTTATTTCTGACCCCGTCATCTTCAGGTTTAAGGACTCCACCTCCAGCCTGTGGATGTCATCACGACTACAATATTCTTCAAACCAGTGGAGGAGTCCGACTGCTCCCTCCGTGCCACTGAAAGTACTGAGACGACAGTCCATGAAAGTTTTGAAACGTGCACACAGGTGACTGAGCGTTCTAGCCTGTCGTGTGTGGAAGAGTAAACAGAATTATGCACAAGTGTTGGTTTACGAAAGTAGGATCTAAGAATCCTAGAGTAAGCTGTGGTGGCAGGTTACGCCTCCTGCCTAGGCAGCTGCGAGTGCTGCAGTAACTTGTTCAGTGATCGAAGCCGCCAACTGGGCTTGAGTTAGGTTAACGCGTCCACTCATGATCTTGATAGCAAGTGCAACGTATGTGGGAGGGGTTCGCGAATAGTGCGATGATAGAAGGGAGTAAGCACACAAGTGTTCTCAAGCAGTAACGAATAGTAAGCAATGTAATCTAAGCATACCACGAGCAAAGTTCTACGCAATTCTAGCAAGTAGGCAATAAACATAAACCTTATTACCTAGGATGTCGAGTCTTGCACGTGGAGCGAGGCGTCGTTGTGGATCGTTGAGAGCACTGTTCTGGTTATAGTCTGGTTTTAACAAAATCGTTTTCCCTTTATTAAAACCAAGTTCTCTATAACCAATGGCTCTGATACCAATCTGTCACACCCCCAAAAACCACACGCGGAGTATCACCGCTTGGAGGCGTGACTGACCAGGATCAAGCCACCAATCATATTGAACATATAAGTAAGTAGTAAAATCATTCATCAATACGAAAGGTGTTTTCAAAACCAAACGTCAACAAGTATGTAGCGGAAGCATAAGTATGTAAACCCAATGTAAATAGTAAATTCAAATGTTTAGATAGATAACATGGCATCATCGATCCATGTCCCACAACGACCTGCTCCTCCCTGTGCAAGCTCCATATGTACCTAAGGTCCTGCAAGGCATGCAAGAGAGAGTCAACAACTAGTTGAGCGAGTTCACAGTTAATAGTTCAGTAATAGTATAGCGTGAGTAGTAGTATGTTCGTTCGTTACAAAGTATCGTATTATTTCCCATCGCGGCCCTCCAGGCAGGTGTGCGAAGATATTGGGGAATGTTATTCCCAAGTATTCTAGACTAGGTTTATTTGTATCGCGGCCTCTCTTAGGCAGGTGTGCGAAGATTTGTAAATTCAGTTCGCGGCCATCATATGGCAGGTGTGCGAAGTCAGTCATAATATCGCGGCCAATCCTTGGCAGGTGTGCGAAGATCGTTCAATAAGTGTTACTAGTCTAGCAGTAGGTTCTATCATTTATGTATGTACCGTAAATCATCAAATCCCCATTCCCACCCCGGGAACCCCATGCCTTGGCTTGTGTGAACTCACCTTGGTTTGCTCGGTATGCTAGGTATGTAAGTGCTCGCAAATAATCAATCACGTCCTAAGGTATGCACGTATACATAATCAGTTTGTGTTTCAGTTGTTCATGTATAAGCATGTAACACGTAATCACAATCATACAAGTCATGTTTAACATATAACAGCAGTTAAATATTCCAGTTAACACTTAACAGAATTAACTCAAGTTACAGCACAGCTCGGCGAAACACACATGTTGGCGAAACACAATATTGGCGAAACACATATGTTTCGTCGAGGTGTCCCTTGGCGAAACAGAACTTCTGATTCGTCGACTACCCTTGGCGAAACACATTCTGTTTCGCCGAGAGTTCGGTTTCGTCGGACAGTTCAGTTACGTCAGTACAGTTACAACAGATGCGAGTAACACATAAACCCTAATCATTCTAGCAGCCGTCATCAATAGCAGAAATCATATGAAGATCAATGTGCAAATCGAATCATCATAAATCAACCATCCAAGAATCATTGTCTAGCATAAACCCTAGCTTATGTGTATAGCATATCAAATAACATACAACATCATCACATCAATCCCTATCAAGATACTAATGTAATCAGAATCAGGCCATATAAACAACATTCAGAACCGAGCATTCGATTGTATCAAGTTTCGCATATCATTTATATATCCTACTATATCATATCATACACATCGAAATCTATATCATCATCATCATAACAAGAACCCTAATATTTAACATGTATCGATTTCAAATATACATCATCAAAGCAGAATCACATGACACATAGACACGTACACGGATGAACGATCAATCAAGACACATAGATTTACTAACCGAGATGATGGTTTGATCGCACAAGGGTTTCCGGAGGGTTCTAGTTTGCCGTCACAGTGAGAGAGCTCTAGGGTTTTGGTTGTTTTGATAGAAAGTGTAAAAGTGATGTTGTTTTTCGTAAAAATACTCGGAATAACGTTTTGGGCCCGTAATGGGCTTTGGCGAATCATGGGCCGGCGAAACAGCCTGTTTCGTCGAGATGAGTTTGACGAATCCAGGACCTGTTTCGTCGGGAGGTTGTATGGCGAATCACATTTGATTCGTCGGGTCCTTAATGGTCTTTTAGATCCGAATGATTTAATCAGTTAGGTTCGCATAACCATGCAAACATAATACGTTTCATCATATCACAAAATGTACAGTTACGAAGTCAAACAGGTCAACAACCAAACAGTCAAAGTCAACGTGCATTAATTGCGAATAGAGAATGTCGGAAATTCGAGTTGTCACAGTTTCTGTGCTTAACTTGCTGGTGATGAAATTGAGGCTAGGGAAGGAGTCCTAGAAACCAACAAATAAATTAGCTATGTTTAAATCTGAGTTGTCGGAACAGAATACTTGTCTTGATGCTTGTCTGTAATAATTATTTAACTATTTGAGATACGGTATGGGACGTATTGTTTTAATTGAATGGTAATGATAGTTGTTATGGAAACTTCTGGACAATCTGTTTCGCTCAGTGCCACGCCCCGATGATTCCACCATCGGTTGGGGTGTGACACTAGTGGTTACATAGTGTCATATAAGAGTTATAAGTTAAAGATGATTATTTTTATATTGTACTTTATGCTATGTTAAATCCGAATCCATAATCTTCCGTTAAACGCCAAACTCACACACCTATGTTTCCTCGTGTAGAAGGACTAGGTGCTCCAAACTAATCCATCCACCAACTCACTCGCGGGATTTCAAGTAGGAAAGCTTGCAACCACCGTGAGTATACTCGATCCCTTTTTCCCCTTTACACTTTGGGATGCAACATGTATAACTATGCAAACAACTTTTAAACTAAATTAAACATACTCAATCCTTGATCAAGCATGAAACTAATGTGACTTACTTGTTATTCTCGTATGCTATGTGAACGATTTGGAACGTTATATGCTCATTAACTTTGCTCGCCCATCTTAACAATTATAGCGCTATAGGATTAACGCCCCGCCCGTTAAACTTTTGGGTATTGTTAAGTTAAACATTACCACCCCGCTAAACTATTGGGATTAGGCTATTTTATGCGTTGTATTCTAGGGTTTGATCATATTGTACGCCAAAAATTGCATACTGGTAATCACATATTATGAATCATGTTGGATTTGAGTTTTTATTCTATTATGCTATGTAAACAAACTTGTGTACTCGCCTTTGCCTTTGCATTGAAACCCTATTTTAATACATGTTGCAGGTTAAATTGTTGAAGTATGTTGAAAGATGAAACAAGTGTAGGGTGGACTAGATACACACCTACAAATCGTTTATCTTTTGATGTTATGTTATTTGTTGAAACAATGTTGTATTACGTTTTGATTATTGTATGACAATTTAGCACTTGCAATGAAATTTGAATTAAATTAAATATTGTCACATAGTGCTATGAAGTCTCTAGCAATCTATACACACTTCGTCTCATCCCGATGTTTCCGCCATCGGTTGGGGTGTGACAGGCCATACACGTTAGATCTAACCCTCGTCCCTAATTAAGTATTAATGGCATTTCTGTATTTAGTCTATGCTCACATGATCTAGTATTTCATAGGCCTTTCATAGGCATTTCATATATCCTTCCTTAAAACGCATCATACTTGGTACTTGTTCTCACCAAGAGTGCTTCTTGTTTTTGTATCATACCATTTATAAACATTGTAACATTTGTAACATGTATTTCACCCCCGAGAGTTATAAAACCAAAAAACAGTTAAGGAAAAGGGGGAGCATGAACTCACTGTTTGGCGTCTTCGTACTCGTAACTCAAATCTCGTCAGCAAACAAGACTACCTACAATGTGCTAGGGTCTATTAGACGAGTGGGCCGTGCCTTGCCTTAGTATTCATGTTTTGAGTTACGTTTCCTTTATGTCATTACATCATCCAGAGTTATAATACTTTTCAAGTATTTGTTTTCGTGTTTCCTTCCCAAGGATGGGAGTATTTCATACTTGTGTAGTTGTATTCTCGTATTTGCAGTTTCCAAAAATAACACATTTCCTCTTTGTCGAAAATACAATATTACTCTTGTAATATTTTCAAATATCATGTTTTCAGTCCTTGTATCCAAAATAATATTTGCCAAAAATATATTTATAAGTTATGTTCTTGCGCTCGATTTCGCATTATTAAGCGTGTAACTTATATATTTGTTCCTTGTGATTTTTGGTATTATTTTGGATTGTAGATTCTTGGTATTTTGTTAAGTTATATTATTTTAAATCATATGATAATACAACTAATACACGGAGTATACACACAATCACACAATGTGTCTTTGATAAAAAAATATATATATTCTAGATATATATATTTATCCATTTTTGTTTACGAAAACCAACATCCGCTACTTTGTATTTTGTAACAAAACCTATGGCAAAGTTTATATGGAAACACCAAAGTTTAAGACATACATGTAAATACTTGTTTAGAAAGTATTTTCTAAGTGTTTATATTTTTAGAAAATTTCGCCATAGTTTCCTTTGAAAACGGAGGTGTCCATGCTTTTTAGCATATCATTTTCTTTTCCGAAAATCAATCAAACAATCACACTCTAAACAATATTTCACTTATCAAGTGTATAAACTATACACTTTACTTAATAACATGAACTTGATATTTCACGAAAACGCGTAGTAACTTGGTAAGGTGTTTAGTGGGTTTAGTTACCCTCCAAAATATATTTACTGCTTGTTAAACTTCATTCTTGAAGATTTTAGATGTTTACAACTTGTAAACATATTTACAAAATGTTTATTTATTAAACCTTATTGTTTCTCTAGTGTTTATACACTTGTTTTGTCACTAAAAATAGTGTAGGTTTAATAAAATCATGATCTTCTAAAATAATCATCTTTTAAACTTGGTTTTTCTTGGAAAATCATACATAAATCTTGGATCTACAAGATTATCAACTCACTTTGTTTACTATGTTTCAAGAAATCATTTCTTTTACCAAGTTCATGTCTACACAAGAAGATGATCCTACTATGTTGTTACAATATCATCCTTCCACTTGCTAGATTATGTGTTTAATCACCATCTAGCAAGCTCCATGTGATGATTAACATCATCAACTCAAGAAATCATTAAGAAAATATCATTCACATACTAAATAATATCATTTCATCCATATTTCCTCATATGTAAGTCTTATGTTTATGATTCAAGTTTATGTCTTTTGATGTTCTTATGATTTTCAACATAATACTTCTTTTAACCAAGAAAAATAGAAGTAAACAAGGGTTTAGATGATCTTACTACTAGCTTGAAGCTAGGGAAGAATCTAGATGAAGATCAAGTGGATAATAGCACACATGAGATGTCCTTCAAGTTCCAAGAGTTCCACACTTCACTAATCACCCTTGAACACCTTTGTGAGCACTTGGAATGCTTGAGCTTGAAACGAAAATGGTGGTGGTAAGGGGCTCTATGTTCGGCCGCAAGTGAGGAGGGAGAAGAAGAGGTGAGTGGTGTGTTGAAGATGGAATGTGCTTATGTTCTTATAACCATCTTATAATGTTTGTCCATTGGGTCTTATCTATCCTATAGTACATAACAAATCTAGCTCATGATCTTAATCAATCTTAATGGATCTTAGAAGATCATGGGAAATCTTACAAGATTTGGGAGGTGGGGCCACCCTCCTAACCGTCCTCAAGAGTGGGGGGGGTCTTGTGTAACTTTGAATGGTAAGTAGGATTAAATAATTAGAAGTTAAGGGTATTAGTTAGTGTTTAAGTGTATGATGCATTATATAATATACTAGAGTGTCCGGTTGTTCGGTTAAATACCGGTTCATTAAAGTGTCTAATTATTCCGTATAGTGTCCTTTATGTAACTTTTTGTGACACTTTTAATTCCCGACACTTAGGAAAGCATACAGGACCATTTTGCCATATTTTTGCACATTACTAGCATGTTAAAATGCTGAATTTTAATGATTAATGCAGAATTCTGCATTTAGAGTGGGTTGTAGGCACTTTCCGGCACTTTGTCTATCACTTAGGCATGCAGTTTTGTGGTCCTTACTTCCCTACACACTATACTAGTGTAATACGTCATCTCTGGCTCATACTGGGCCTCAAAATACTGTATGTCTATGTACTGAACGTCATCAGCATTTTTCTGTTTGTCTGGTATTGGTGCCAATTATGTTCTGTGTATCATTTGAACTATCTCGTGTTGCATGTAGCAACGAATAAAGTCTTGTGTCATGAAATGCCATTGTGTGTATATAACAGTAATCAAAAATTCATTTGTCTTGTAAACTAGATCATGCACAATTATTTAAGCACAGATTACTGTTCAGTTAGTGTACGGAATGTACGGAAAGTGACGGTTGTCACAGATTCAGCCACAGAAGTGTTCTGCTGACACCCAAAATATTATTCAATATGTTAGGAAATAATTTACATGGATATGTGCATATCTGTATATTATTGTTTTGTGTTATTTGACAATTTGTTAGTTTACAGTATGAGCGACCAAGGACCTTCAGACGCTTACCGTCAGTTGTCCAGCTCACCTAGGGACGAAGGAACCTCTTCACAGCCTACCCCCTCGGGGTATTCGGCTGACACCGAAGACGGGATTTTCGTGTTCAAAGCACAATCTGAAGAGTCATTCCCTCCCAAGACGAGAGGATGGTTCAGCAGAGGAGCTCATAAACGTAGAAAAAGGATGAGAAAACTTCAGCAGCAGCGAGCTTTAGCAGCGAATAAAGAAATGAATGCTCAAACACAGGATATGATCAATATGAGACTAGCAAACTTCCATATACTAGCAACCACAACTACAGACCCGAACCTAGAACAACTCATAGCACCCTAGCTGTTACCACTATTTCCCACACAACCTATGGAAATTGAGCCAAACCCAGTAGACCAAATACCAGTGCATGATTTTGACCCAGCTAAGATTCCTAGAATACCAGCACCCCATCCCCCAGACTACGACCCATGGTTTGATGACCATAGGGATTATTAACAACGTTACCCACTAGAAGACGAACCCATGCAAAACCTAGCACCCTATCCAAACAATGACCCTCTAGACCCATATTTTGATAATGACCAGTATATCAGGGAAATCCTAGAGAACCCTTACCCACACGAAGAACCGTTGCCCCAGTTTCCTGACCTAATACCAGCACCAGCCCCACCCATGAGCACTGAGAATGTGCAAGAACTCCGAACCTTTGGTGAGGAGATTCTAGAAGGAAGTGAGAGAATGAGACAAATAGGTGAAAGGCTCGTCTGGAAATATGACGAGCGTAATATGCAATTCTGGATGAACCCATACCAGTAATAGTAGTAGTAGTAATAATAATAATAATAATAATAATAATAATAATAATAATAAAAATAATAAAATATATATGTGTGTATGTTTGAAAAAAAATATATATAGATAAATAGCTACGGATGCATACTAGTATTGTGATTTTAGATTTTAGTTCCAATTTGTACTAGACGTATATATATATATATATATATATATATATATATATATATATATATATATAATAGAGCAAAGGTCGCAATGTTCGACGATTTTGATCAATATGCTTGTTGTGTAATTGTTTGCATTCAATATTGTTTTGTGATATTAATATGTGGTAAATGTTTAAAATTCAGATGGACAACGAAGTGAATCAAGAAAACCAGAATAACGATAATAATGGAAACCAAGTAGATAACAGTGCCATCCAACACATAGTGGCACAATGGATTATAGACGCAATGCCATATATTATCAAAACAGTTAAGGAAGCAGATAATAAAAGTAATAATGGCAGTAAACGACCACCTACTGAACCAGAACGCAGCGTAAACAATGGACCAATACTTCAAGTGCCCATTCCGAAACAAAGAAGAACCATGTCTTATGGTTGTTCTAATAAGGAATTCTGGTCCTGTAAACCAATAGAATTCTCAGGCAATGAAGGAGCCATTGCAGCTCTACGCTGGATAGAAAAGACTGAGGCAGTCTTAAAAATAAGCAAGTGCGCAGAGGAGGACAAGATAATGTTTGCTTCCAATCTGTTTAAGAACTCAACCTTAGAATGGTGGAACACTATCCTCCAGTCTAGGGGAAGTGACAGAGTCTTTAACATGGAATGGATTGAGTTTAAGAATATGGTCGAAAGAAAATTATGTCCTCCTAATGAAAAGGGACAGATAGCAAATAAGTTCTTAAACCTTAGGATGACTGGAGTGGATAGTAAGGGTTACACTACTACATTCTTTGAATATGCTAGAATAGTGCCAACCCTAGCATCACCAGAACTAGTATTAATCTCCTGTTATATCTGGGGATTAATCAGTGAGATTAGGCATGTAGTCAAGGAAGCTAGACCACAAACGATAGAAGAAGCTGTAGAACTAGCAAATACCTTGACTGATGAACTAGTACGTACACAAGAAGAAAACCAAAGGAAGAACCTAGCTCAAAGGCTTACCCAGGAATTTCGCTATGGAAATTCCAATCGTGGGAAGAATGTAGCTTCTACTTCTACACCTTACTGCAAGTATTGCAAAAGGAAGCATTCTGGAAGATGCTCTATATACTGTAATTTCTGCAAAATATCTGGACACAAGGAAGAAGACTGTAGGAAGAAACCTAACAATAGGATATGCTACAATTGTGGGGAACAAGGTCACATTAAGCCAAACTGTCCAAAACTAGCCCCAGCCACAAACAACAAGACTACTAAAAATGCTAGAGCATTTGTTCTGACTGCAGAAGAAGCCAAGATGATTCCGGACGTGATCGCCGGTACGTTTTTAGTTAATGATGTTTTTGCTAAAGTATTATTTGACTCTGGTGCGAACCAAAGTTTAATACTTCATTTTGCAAACTTCTCAATCAACCATTAACTAAACTCCAACAATAATGTCTAGTAGAGACAGCAAATGGGGAAACCATTAAGATTACCGAAATCTTGCAGGGAGCAAGAATAGAATTTTTAAATCAAAAGTTTATTGCAAACCTTTATCCAATGAATCTGACAGGATTTGACGTTGTATTAGGAATGGATTGGTTAATAGCCAATAAAGCCAGTATTCTATGTGATCAAAAGTCAATCCAAGTAAATTCACCAAAAGGTGAAAAGATCACAATTAAAGGAGATAAGCCGTTTAGATCCATGAAATTCATCTCTGTGATGAAAATAGCAAGTTGCGTAAGAAAATGATCATTAGTGTATATGATTTCCATAATCATTAACACTAAAGGAAAGGAATTAAAAGATATCCCTGTAGTATCTCAATTTTTAGATGTATTTCCAGAAGAATTACCAGGACTACCGCCAGACAGAGAAGTTGAATTCAGAATTCATCTGCTACCAGGGACAACACCAATTACCAAGGCACCCTACCGTTTAGCACCCGCCGAAATGCAAGAGTTAAAAAAACAACTGGACGAACTATTGGAGAAAGGATTCATACAGCCAAGTTCATCGCCGTGGGGAGCACCGATCTTCTTTGTCAAAAAGAAAGACGGGTCAATGCGAATGTGCATTGATTACCGTGAATTGAATAAAGTCACGATTAAAAATCGGTACCCATTACCGAGAATCGAGGATTTGTTTGATCAACTGCAAAGAGCTCGATTCTTTTCTAAGATCGATTTACGCTCAGGATATCATCAATTAAAGGTACAGGAAGAGGACATTCCTAAAACCGCCTTCAGAACAAGGTATGGCCATTATGGAATTTATTGTCATGCCATTTGGTTTAACCAATGCCCCAGCCGCATTTATGGACATGATGAATCGAATATGTAAGCCATATTTGGATAAATTCATAATTGTCTTCATAGATGATATTCTCATTTACTCTAAGAGTAAAGAAGAACATGCAGCGCATCTGCATGCACTCCTAAATTTGCTGAGAAAAAAGCTTTATGCAAAATTTTCAAAATGCAAATTTTGGTTAGAAGAGGTACAGTTTCTTGGGCATTTAGTCAATCATGAAGGAATTCATGTGGACCCCACAAAGATTGAGGCAATTACTAAATGGAAAACCACTGGATCACCAACCGAGGTTAGAAGTTTCCTAGGATTGGCCGGTTATTATAGGAGATTTATCCGAGATTTTCTAAAATAGCCATTCCCTTAACAATGTTAACCTGTAAGTCTGTTAAGTTTGAATGGGGACCAAAACAAGAAGAAGCCTTTAGAATTCTTAAACAAAGATTAACCAACGCACCTATACTAGCGTTACCAAAAGGAACTGAAGACTTTGTAGTTTATTGTGACGCTTCTAAGTTAGGTTATGGATGTGTGTTGATGCAACGTCAAAAGGTTATAGCCTATGCCTCTAGACAACTTAAGAATCATGAAGAGAATTATACAACCCATGATTTAGAATTAGGAGCCATAATTTTTGCCCTTAAGATTTGGAGACATTACCTTTACGGTAATAAGTTTACCATTTTCACCGATCATAAGAGTTTAAGGTATGTTTTCGGGCAAAAGGAATTAAATATGAGACAAAGACGATGGATGGAAATTCTTAGTGATTATGATTGTAATATCCAGTATCATGCAGGAAAGGCTAATGTAGTAGCCGATGCTTTAAGTCGAAAATATCCTGAAAAACCAAAAAGAGTACGTTCTCTTAAATTAAATCTACAAGTAGATTTAAATGAACAGATCAGGAAAGCACAAGAATCAGTAATCAAGGATGATACTGAGAAATTGAAAGGAATGACTAAGGAATTAGAACAAGGAACAGAAGGAATTTGGAAATTCCATAAGAAAAAGATGTGGATACCCAAACTAGGAAACCTACGCCACCGCATATTAGAAGAAGCCCATAAGTCTAAGTATACGATGCATCCCGGAAGTGATAAGATGTATCAGGACCTAAGAAAGAATTTCTGGTGGATAGGAATGAAAAAGGATATCGCAACTTATGTTGCCAAGTGTTTAACCTGTTCACAAGTTAAAGCTGAACACTAGAAACCCTCAGGTTTATTGCAACAGTTAGAAATGCTGGTTTGGAAATGGGAATTGATAACAATGGATTTTGTTACCAAATTAGCCAAAACAAGAAAAGGTAATGATACAATCTGGGTGATTGTAGACAGGCTAACCAAGTCAGCTCATTTCTTACCGATGAAGGAAACCTTCAGTATGGAGCAGTTAGCTAAGTTGTATGTAAATGAAATAGTTTCATTACATGGAATTCCTTTATCAATCTAAGCACCGTTTATCATCCACAAACGGACGGACAAAGCGAAAGGAAAATTCAGACAATGGAAGATATGCTTAGAGCTTGTGTAATTGATTTCGGAGGTAATTGGGATGATCACTTACCATTAATAGAATTGTCTTACAATAACAGCTATCACACCAGTATCAACGTTGCACCATTCGAAGCACTTTATGGACGAAAGTGCCGAACTCCAGTCTGTTGGGCAGAAATTGGAGAAAAACAACTATCTGGACCTGAGATAGTACAAGAAACAACAAACAAGATTATCCAAGTCAAGGAACGACTAAAAGCCGCACGCGATCGACAAAAGAGTTATGCTGATAACAAGCGAAAACCGTTGGAATTTCAAGTAGGAGACAGTGTTATTAAAGGTCTCTCCTTGGAAAGGAGTGGTAAGATTCATCAAAAGAGGAAAGTTAAGCCCCAGATATGTTGGACCTTTTGAGATTATTAAAAGAATAGGACCTGTAGCCTATCAGCTACAACTGCCAGAGGAAATGGCAGGAATAAAGGATTTATATGTATGCAATCTCAAAAAGTGCTTAGCCGATGAATCACTAGTAGTGCCTCTTAAGGATATAGAGGTAAATGAAAAGCTTAAGTTTGTAGAGAAGCCGCTACAAATCGAAGACAGGAAGGTCAAAAATCTCAAACACAAGAGATTAGTTCTAGTCAAAGTGAAATGGGATTCCAAAAGAGGACCAGAATACACATGGGAGCTTAAATCAGAGATGCAGAGGAAATATGCACACCTATTCCAGTAGACCTCGAGGACGAGTTCTAAAACAAGGTGGGGAGGATATAACAACCCTCCTAAAATAATTCCGACACCCCCCAAATATTTAGAATGTCCCTATATGCCTTAAAATACACCCCGTATATGAAAACCGGGCCCAAAATACCTTATATAATTAAAATTTAAATAAAAACAAAAACCTAAGGTCGCTCGCGGGCCGCGAACGTGTTGACAGAGTTCTACGCGGGCTGCGATAGCTCGATATCAGGGCGACACCCCAACACGCCACGTGTCACTAACGTGTTGGGTCTAGGATTTGAGTCAGCCGAGCTAGGGCCTACCCTAGTTGGCCTCGCGGGCCGCGAATGTGACACCCCAAGAAAACCAGTAATCTTCGCAAACATGCTCAGGGGAGCCGCGATACAATTCAGGTAAACAACGTCACACCATTAGCTTTCCTCAGTAACTGCATGCTAAATTTCGGGACGAAATTTCTTTCAAGTTGGGGATAATGTGACAACTCGAATTTCCGACATTCTTTGTTCGCATTTAATGCACGTTGACTTTGACTATATAGTTGTGATATGACAAATGCATTGTGTTTACTTGATTTTGTGTTGTTGTTATAGCATATTAGTTTAGAAATTACATGAACTGATTAAACACATGAGACTGCTCGACAAAACACAGGGGTGTTTCGCCATGAACATACCCGACGAAACAGGATGTTTCGCCATATACATCCCGACGAAACAGAAGTCTGTTTCGCCGGCCCAATAGCCCAGCTTGGGCCCAGAACGTATTTTGAGTATTTTTACGTAAAAACAACATCACTTTACATTTTCTATCAACACAACCGAAACCCTAGAGCTCTCTCACTGTGACGGCGAACTAGAACCCACCGGAAACCCTTGTGCGATCAAACCATCATCTCGGTTAGTAGATTTATGTGTCTTGATTGATCGTTCATCCGTGAATGTGTTTCTGTGCCATGTGATTCTGCTATGTTGATGTATAATTGTAACTGATACATGTTAAATATTAGGGTTCTTGTTATGATGATGATGATATGGATTTCAATATGAATATTGTAGTCGGATATAAACGGTTTTATGCGAAACTTAATATGATTAAATACTCGGTTTTGGATGTTGTTATTATGATTTGATTCTGACTGCAAGTTAGCATCTTGATAGGGTTTGATGATGTGAAGTTGTAATCGATATGTTGTATACGTAAGCTAGGGTTCATGCTAGATGTTAAAGTGGTCCGATGATTATGCTATGATGATGTTACAATGATTCTGTGTTGAATGATTTTCTGCATGATTGATAATATTGATGTCGGCTGTTAGTGATGATTAGGGTTTCTGCATGTAATTGTACTGATGCAACTGAACTGTCCGACGAAACTGAACCCTCGGCGAAACAGAATGTGTTTCGCCAAGGGTAACCGACGAATCAGAAGTTCTGTTTCGCCAATAGCCACCTCGACGAAACAAATGTGTTTCGTCAATTTGTGTTTCGCCGCTATGTGTGTTTCGCCAACTCACTTGTTTCGCCAACTTATGTGTTTCGCCATATATGTGTTTCGCCGAGCTGTGCTGTAACTTGAGTAAATTTTATTAAGTGTTAACCTGGTTAAATAACTGTTGTTATATGTTAAACATGACTTGTATGATTGTGATTACGTGTTGCATGCTTATACCTGAACAACTGAAACTCAAACTGATTATGTATACATGCAAACCTTAGGACGTGATTGATTAATTGCAAGCACATACATACCTAGCATACCGAGCAAACCAAAGTGAGTTCACACAAGCCAAGGCATGGGGTTCCCAGGGGGGAATGGGGATTGATGATTTTCTGAACGTACATAGATAACAGAACCTACTGCTAGACTAGTAACACTTATTGAACGATCTTCGCACACCTGCCAAGGACATTGGCCGCGATATTATGACTGTCTTCGCACACCTGCCAAGGACATTGGCCGCGAACTAAACGTACAACATCATCGCACACCTGCCAAGGACATTGGCCGCGATACGAACAAACCTAGTCTAGAAAAACTTGGGGAAAGACCTTCCCCAACATCTTCGCACACCTGCCAAGGACATTGGCCGCGATGGAAACTAATATGATACATTGTAACGAACGAACATACTACTACTCACGCTATACTATTACTGAACTATTAACTGTGAACTCGCTCAACTAGTTGTTGACTCTCTCTTGCATGCCTTGCAGGACCTTAGGTACATATGGAGCTTGCACAGGGAGGAGCAGGTCGTTGTGGGATACGGATCGTAGACGTTATTTGAACTTATAACTTACTTTGGGTTTTCATTATTATGCTTCCGCTACTTAAACAATGTTTGGTTATGAACATCAGTCATGTCAAGATGAATTACATTTTCCTACTTTTACACTTATATACTATGTTTGATATGATTGATGGCTTGATCCTGGTCAGTCACGCCTCCAAGCGGTGATACTCCGCGTGTGGATTTTTGGGGGTGTGACAGATTGGTATCAGAGCCATTGGTTATAGAGAACTTGGTTTTAATAAAGGGAAAACGATTTTGTTAAAACCAGACTATAACCAGAACAGTGCTCTCAACGATCCACAACGACGCTTCGCTCCACGTGCAAGGCTCAACACCATAGGTATTACTATTCATGTTACATTACCTACATGCTAGAACTACATAGAACTTTGCTCGTGGTATGCTTAGATCACAGAACTTGCTATATGTTATTGCTTGAGAATACTCGTGTGCTCACTCTCTTCTGTCATCGCACGATTTGCGAACCTATCTCACTTACGTTATCTTTACTATGAAGATCATGTCTGGACGTATCAACATGACTCAGGACCAGTTGACGGCTCTCATTAACGAACGAGTCACTGCGGCCGTTGCAGCCGCACAAGCAGGAGGTATACCCTGCAGTTACAACTCACTCTAGGATCCTTAGATCCTACGTTCCTAAATCAACTCTCGTGTTTAAACTTGTCCTAATTCTTTTACACAACAGGTCAAGCACCTGTTTGCACTTTCAAGACTTTCATGGACTGTCGTCCATCCACTTTCAGCGGCACTGAAGGAGCCGTAGGTCTCCTGCACTGGTTTGAAAAGATAGAGTCTGTGTTTGAGATGTGTGAATGCCCTGAGGCACGCAGGGTGAAATATGCTACCGGTACCCTCGAGGGTTTAGCCCTCACATGGTGGAAAGCTCAGGTCCAAATACTGGGGTTGGTTGCTGCTAACGCCACCCCATGGAACAATTTCAAAGAGATGATCAAGGAAGAATACTGCAGTCGAGATGATATTCATAAGCTGGAAGTCGAGTTTTTCAACCTCAAGATGACGGGGTCTGAGATCGAAGCGTATACCAAGAGATCGAATGAACTTGCATTACTGTGTCCTACTCTGGTGGACAAGCGTATTGAACTTTATCTTAAGGGCCTGGTGCCAGAGATCCAAAGTCATGTGACTTCAGCAAATCATGCTACTTACCAGCAGGTTGTTCAGTTGGCTCACCGTCTCACTGATCAGGCGGTGGAGCAAAACAGGTTGCCCAAACGCATCAGCGCTACTGCTACCGCTACCACTTCAGTTACTCCTGCTACTCCCAGCGACAATAAGAGGAAATGGGAGGGGGATTCTAGCAAGGGTTCAGCTACTGTTCAGTCTCAAGCTCAGCAACGCAAAACAAATGACCATCAGAGTCCGAACCAGCAATCATCAGGTAGTCAAGGGCAGAGTGGCTATCGGGGAATTCACCCATGGTGTAGAAGGTGCAACAAACACCACAGTGGAAGATGCCGCAGGGAACAGTGTCAAAGATGCCTCAAGATGGGTCATGAGGCTAAGGATTGTAGAAGCGTACGACCAGCAAATCAGAACCAGCAACAACAACCACCTGCTCCACGAAACCAGCATCAGCAGCAGCAGCAGGGAAACAGGGGATGCTACCAGTGTGGGGCTGAAGGTCATTACAAGCGTGATTGCCCTCAATTGAATCAAAACCAGAACCAGAACAATAACAACAACAACAATGGGGGAAACAACAATAACAACAATGGTGCTAGAGGCCGTATGTTTGTGATCGGGCAGGGCGATGCCAGGAATGATCCCAACGTGGTTATGGGTAAGTTTCTTCTCGACGACTTTTATGTTACTGTACTATTTGATTCTGGTGCGGATACAAGTTACATGTCTCTAAAAGCTAGTGAAATGTTAAAACGTGCACCAATTCTCTTAAACACCAAACATGTCGTAGAGTTAGCTAACGGTAAAAGCCTAGAGGCCACGCACATAGTTAAAGGGTGTAATCTTATCCTCGCTGATCAGACTTTCTCCATCGATCTCATTCCTATACCTTTGGGTAGCTTTGACGTCGTCATTGGTATGGATTGGTTATCTCAACAACGAGCGGAGATTTTATGCAAAGAAAAGGTTATTCGTATTCCTCGTTCGGGCAAGGAACCTCTCGAAGTTCAAGGCGACAAGAGTGGTGTCGTGAGTGGCATCATCTCCTTTTTGAAGGCTCAGAAGTGTTTACGCAAGGGGCACACTGCTATACTAGCCCTCGTTACAGATACCTCGAAGAAAGAGAAAAAGATTGAAGATATTCCTGTAGTACGAGACTTTCCTCAAGTGTTTCCTGAGGAATTACCTGGGTTGCCGCCTCATCGTCAAGTTGAATTTCAGATCGAGCTCGCTCCAGGAGCAGCACCTATAGCTCGAGCACCTTATCGTTTAGCTCCAACTGAATTGGAAGAATTGTCAAAGCAGCTACAAGAACTCCTGGAAAAGGGTTTTATACGTCCTAGCTCTTCGCCCTGGGGAGCTCCAGTGTTATTCGTAAAGAAGAAAGACGGTACGTTCAGGATGTGTATAGACTACCGTGAACTCAACAAGGTGACGATCAAGAATCGTTATCCTCTTCCGCGCATAGATGATTTATTCGACCAGCTACAAGGGTCGAGTTACTACTCCAAGATAGACTTAAGGTCAGGATATCACCAGCTGCGAGTCCGGGATGAGGACGTCTCCAAAACAGCATTTAGAACTCGCTACGGCCACTACGAGTTTATGGTCATGCCATTCGGGCTAACGAACGCGCCTGCCGTATTTATGGATCTTATGAACAGGGTGTGCAAACCCTATCTCGACAAGTTCGTCATTGTCTTCATCGACGACATCCTGATTTATTCGAAGAGTCAGGAGGAACACGAGCAGCACTTACGTCTTATACTGGAACTTCTAAGAACGGAACAGCTATACGCCAAGTTTTCTAAATGTGACTTCTGGCTTCGTGAAGTCCACTTCTTAGGCCACGTGGTAAACAAGGATGGGATTCATGTCGATCCATCCAAGGTGGATTCGATCAAGAACTGGCCTGCACCTCGCACACCAACCGAAATTCGCCAATTCTTGGGTTTGGCGGGTTACTACAGAAGGTTCATCAAAGACTTTTCAAAGATTGCCCAGCCGCTTACACTACTGACACAGAAGGGTGTTGTTTATCGTTGGGGTAACGCACAGGAAACAGCGTTTCAGCATTTAAAGGATAGACTATGTAGCGCACCTATCCTCTCATTGCCTGAAGGCACGGACGATTTCGTAGTCTACTGCGACGCATCTATCCAAGGTCTTGGATGTGTATTGATGCAGAGGGATAAAGTTATTGCTTATGCTTCGCGCCAACTTAAGGTTCACGAACGGAATTATACGACACACGACCTAGAACTGGGAGCGGTCGTCTTTGCACTTAAGATATGGCGACACTACTTGTACGGCACTAAATGTGCTATCTACACTGACCACAGAAGCCTCGAACATATCTTCAAACAGAAAGAGCTGAATATGCGACAGCGACGATGGGTTGAATTGCTAAACGACTACGAATGCTCAATCAGGTACCACCCAGGCAAAGCCAATGTTGTGGCTGACGCTCTCAGTCGAAAAGACACTGCGCCTAAGCGCGTACGAGCTTTACAACTCACCATACAGTCTAGCCTTCCTTCTCAGATATGAGATGCTCAGATAGAAGCATTGAAACCAGACAACGTCAGGGCTGAAGCCCTACGCGGCTCAAGGCAACGATTAGAACAAAGGGCAGACGGCGCTTATTACGTAACAGGACGCATTTGGGTTCCACTGTACGGCAACTTACGCGAGCTAGTAATGGATGAAGCTCACAAGTCTCGCTACTCGGTACATCCTGGTTCGGATAAAATGTACCACGATATTAAGACTACATACTGGTGGCCTAGCATGAAGGCCCACATAGCCACATACGTTAGCAAATGCTTGACTTGTGCGAGAGTCAAGGCAGAATATCAGAAACCGTCAGGACCACTACAACAACCTGAGATACCACAATGGAAATGGGAGCAAATTTCCATGGATTTTGTTACTGGCCTACCTAAATCTCAGCGCGGAAATGATACTATTTGGGTGATCGTGGATCGACTCACAAAGTCTGCTCACTTCTTGGCCATCAAAGAAACAGACAAGTTCTCTACCTTGGCAGACATTTACTTAAAAGAAGTGGTCTCGAGGCACGGAGTGCCAACCTCTATCATCTCTGATCGTGACGCACGTTTTACTTCAGAACTGTGGCAAGCAATGCATAAATCTTTTGGCTCTCGTTTAGACATGAGCACGGCGTATCATCCTCAGACCGATGGGCAGTCTGAGCGCACCATTCAAACTCTAGAAGACATGCTTCGGGCGTGCGTAATTGACTTTGGCAATGGTTGGGAAAAACATCTGCCACTTGTGGAGTTTTCATACAATAACAGCTACCACACCAGCATTAAAGCTGCTCCATTCGAGGCATTGTACGGGCGTAAATGCCGGTCACCTCTCTGTTGGGCAGAGGTGGGGGAAAGTCAAATCACAGGTCCAGAAATGGTAGTCGATACTACAGAAAAGATTGCACAAATACGACAACGCATGGCGGCAGCACGCGACCGTCAGAAAGCATACGCTGATTTAGACAGGAAACTACTCGAATTCCAGGTTGGGGATCGAGCGCTACTTAAAGTTTCACCCTGGAAGGGTGTGGTTCATTTCGGCAAACGCGGCAAACTAAATCCACGATATGTTGGACCTTTCGAGGTTATTGAGAAAATAGGCAAAGTGGCCTACAGATTGAACTTACCACCTGAACTCAGTGCAGTTCACAACGTCTTTCACGTGTCGAATCTGAAGAAATGTACGTCAGATGAGACCCACGTAGTTCCCTTGAAGGAACTCACTATTGACGAACGGTTGAACTTCGTCGAAGAACCTGTTGAAATCACGGACCGGGATGTTAAGGTCCTCAAGAACACGAGAATCCCTCTTGTACGAGTTCGTTGGAACTCCCGCCGCGGCCCAGAGTTCACCTGGGAGCGTGAAGATCAAATGGAACTCAAATATCCCCAGTTATTCGGAAACCAAGCAACTACTACTGAGGCTGAAGCTACCAATGCAGAATTTCGGGACGAAATTCCAAATCAACGGGGGGATAATGTGACACCCCAAGAAAACCAGTAATCTTCGCAAACATGCTCAGGGGAGCCGCGATACAATTCAGGTAAACAACGTCACACCATTAGCTTTCCTCTGTAACTGCATGCTAAATTTCGGGACGAAATTTCTTTCAAGTTGGGGATAATGTGACAACTCGAATTTCCGACATTCTTTGTTCGCATTTAATGCACGTTGACTTTGACTATATAGTTGTGATATGACAAATGCATTGTGTTTACTTGATTTTGTGTTGTTGTTATAGCATATTAGTTTAGAAATTACATGAACTGATTAAACACATGAGACTGCTCGACAAAACACAGGGGTGTTTCGCCATGAACATACCCGACGAAACAGGATGTTTCGCCATATACATCCCGACGAAACAGAAGTCTGTTTCGCCGGCCCAGTAGCCCAGCTTGGGCCCAGAACGTATTTTGAGTATTTTTACGTAAAAACAACATCACTTTACATTTTCTATCAACACAACCGAAACCCTAGAGCTCTCTCACTGTGACGGCGAACTAGAACCCACCGGAAACCCTTGTGCGATCAAACCATCATCTCGGTTAGTAGATTTATGTGTCTTGATTGATCGTTCATCCGTGAATGTGTTTCTGTGCCATGTGATTCTGCTATGTTGATGTATAATTGTAACTGATACATGTTAAATATTAGGGTTCTTGTTATGATGATGATGATATGGATTTCAATATGAATATTGTAGTCGGATATAAACGGTTTTATGCGAAACTTAATATGATTAAATACTCGGTTTTGGATGTTGTTATTATGATTTGATTCTGACTGCAAGTTAGCATCTTGATAGGGTTTGATGATGTGAAGTTGTAATCGATATGTTGTATACGTAAGCTAGGGTTCATGCTAGACGTTAAAGTGGTCCGATGATTATGCTATGATGATGTTACAATGATTCTGTGTTGAATGATTTTCTGCATGATTGATAATATTGATGTCGGCTGTTAGTGATGATTAGGGTTTCTGCATGTAATTGTACTGATGCAACTGAACTGTCCGACGAAACTGAACCCTCGGCGAAACAGAATGTGTTTCGCCAAGGGTAACCGACGAATCAGAAGTTCTGTTTCGCCAATAGCCACCTCGACGAAACAAATGTGTTTCGTCAATTTGTGTTTCGCCGCTATGTGTGTTTCGCCAACTCACTTGTTTCGCCAACTTATGTGTTTCGCCATATATGTGTTTCGCCGAGCTGTGCTGTAACTTGAGTAAATTTTATTAAGTGTTAACCTGGTTAAATAACTGCTGTTATATGTTAAACATGACTTGTATGATTGTGATTACGTGTTGCATGCTTATACCTGAACAACTGAAACTCAAACTGATTATGTATACATGCAAACCTTAGGACGTGATTGATTAATTGCAAGCACATACATACCTAGCATACCGAGCAAACCAAAGTGAGTTCACACAAGCCAAGGCATGGGGTTCCCAGGGGGGAATGGGGATTGATGATTTTCTGAACGTACATAGATAACAGAACCTACTGCTAGACTAGTAACACTTATTGAACGATCTTCGCACACCTGCCAAGGACATTGGCCGCGATATTATGACTGTCTTCGCACACCTGCCAAGGACATTGTGTCACACCCCTTTCTGCGGCGGAAGCACGAGGTGTGATCATGAAAGGTTCTCATTGCATACGAAGAGTAAACATGCTACATGCTCGTAAAATAACATTCAAATACCATAATTTGAAAACATACGTTAGCGTTTACATCGCTAAGTCGCATAAAACATTGTCTTAAAAGTTTACAACTTTATTCAAAGTTAAACACAAGCGACATCCACGAGCATAAGCTAGACCACGCGCACATCCATCCTAGTTACCTGAAATACATGTGAGTTTTTGGAAAAACGTCAACATAAAGTTGGTGTGAATTCATGCAGTTTTGTATTTCATGTTTGTATACTTTGTATGAAAACATAGTTTGTAAGTAAGTCAAGTTTTCATATATAAATCCAGTTTCATGTGTACGTCACGTACATCTGTATAATTCAATTTCTTCTTGAGTACCCCACGTACTTCAAGTATAACTCAATCTTTTCTTGAGTACCCCACGTACTTCAAGTATAACTCAATCTTTTCTTGAGTACCCCACGTACTCAAGTATTCATCAATTTTTAGTATGGTATGAATTTCATGTAATTAAAATATTCCTGTAAATATCAGGATTGTTAATGGGTTGCAAAGCCATTAACATGTGACACGTCATAGGAAGCCACCAAACCTAAGGCATTTAATTGGTATATTCTGAGACACAAAAGCACTCCTCGATTCTCGCCCCGACCAGGAGTGTGGCTGCCAGGCACCCGTTAGATCTAACCTTTTGTTCTGCGGTCTAGGTATATTGTTGATTAATGGTGCTTCTGTACCCTATTCGTGACACTATTTCTCATAACGCCTCCTACTTGGTTCTCGTTCTCACCAAGCGCGTTTCTTGTTATCATTTCTCATAGCGCCTTATACTTGGTTCTCGTCTCACCAAATGCGCTTCTCATATTCATATATTTCGTCACACTTGGTTCTCGTTCTCACCAAGTGTACTTCTTGCATTCTTATATTTCGTCACACTTGGTTCTCGTTCTCACCAAGTGTACTTCTTGTATTTATATCATACCAATTATAAATTTTGTACATTTGTACATGTATTTCACCCCCGAAGTTATAAAAACTGAAAACAGTTAAAGAGAAAAGGGGGAGCATGAACTCACAACTTTGCGTTCCTAGCGTCGTAAACTCCACCGGATTTGCTTAATTAACGTCGTAACCTATACGCGTTTTCTTAACGTTAGTCACTAGACTTGCGTCGCACAAGTACAGTCACTCTCTTTTGTGTATATTCTTGTGTTAAAAATATTCTTATATTTTTAACTAAGTATCTTACTTATATTATTTTCTCCAAAAATAAATATAAGTCTTTTATGTTTTGCACTTTGCACCCGAATCATGTATCTTGTGTTTTGTATGTGTATTTCTATATTTCTACTCCTCATGAGTATTTAGTGTATTTTTAAGTCTTAATACACTAGCACGTATAACACATACTATATACACTTAGCACAAAATTTGGTGATAAAATAATATATATTTTTCTCTCAAAAATATATACTTATTATCCATTTTTATTCTTGAAGAAATCCTCATTTCTTATCACCAAAAATTAGGGAAACCTTAGTAATACTCTTAAACACATTTTTAGGGATTAAGTTTCTCAAAAACTTATATTTTTCTAAGTGTCAAAATTTATAAAAATTTTGACAGAGTTTCCCCTAAAAATGGAGGTTTCCCACGTTTTCAAAACGTGTGTTTATTTTCTTTTAAATCATCATCAATCATCAATAATCAGCAACAACAATTATCAACAATATCCGTCAACAATAATCACTAATTTCATGAACTTGAATATTTACAAAAATGTGTAGTAACTTACTAGCACATTTAGTAAGTCTTGTTATCTTTAAAAATAAGTTCAACTTCTTAAAAACTTTATTTTTAAAGATTATGAAGTTTTACAACTTCTAGTCGGTTTTTACGAAAATTGTTTCTTAGTTAAAACTTTTGTTACACAAGTATTCTATACACTTGTTTGTTCACAAAAACCACTTTTGTTTGTGTAAGATCCGGTTTAGAACATGTGATTTCTTTTGATGCTTGGTCTTTTGAAAATACCACTTGTAGATACATAGATCTACTAGTTTTAAACACTTTTGTACAAGTTAAAACATTTTTACACAAGTTCATGGTTTATGTGTGGTAGGGTTTCACCTTTTAACCCTTGTTACTTCTAAAATAGCTTTATGTTAAGATCCATGATCTTACCAAACCGGGTTAAACGATGATCCGAGCTACCACATCATAGATCGGGTCTAGATAACCATATATTTCAAATACTACAACTTTTACACAACTCATGTGCTATTAACCACCATTTTTCATGCTTTTAGTAGACTTTTAAGCATCATATTGCATGTTAACGAGTTTTAACCGACAAAAATCCTTTTAACCACTTTAGAATAGATTAAATACGAGTTCTAAGTGTTATACCTCTAGCTCAAGGCTAGGGAAGATTCTAAGCACAAATCGAGTGGATAAAAGCAAGGTAGAGAGGTCCTTCGCCTTCCGAATGCACCAAGCCTCCTCGAATGTGATCCTTAGCACTTGTATAAGCTTAGAATGGCTTGAAACAAATTCGAAAATGATGGATGCTCAAAGGGGTGCTTGGCCGTGAGTTCTTGAGAGAGAAAGAGAGAGGTTGAAGTTGATTTGTGAGATGGAATGATTATGATGTGTAATGGTGTGAACTTATAGATAATTAACTTGTGTATTATCCAAGGGTTCTTGTGCTATCTAGATATTAGACACTTGAGATTAAAATAATCAACAAGAGTACTAGTGTGTCCCCTTCTAGTTAGGGACGGTTAGAGAGGGGGGGGGGGGTCTTGGTCCGATTCTAACTATTAGTTAGGTATTAGTTAGGTTAAACCAAGTTAGTTAAGTGTTTAACTCGGTTACTAATGTGTAGTATGTTATGACGGGTGTTAGGGTATTCGGGGACCCTAACTAGCTCAGAAAAGTATAAACAATGTCATTGACATTATTTTTATGTTCCGGGTAATCTCCGGTTGTTCGGTTACATACCGATTCGTTAAAGTGCTAAATTGCACCTTTTAGTGTCGTTTAAGTATCTTTCTTGTACTCTTTTAATTCCCAACACTTAGGGAAATATTCTGGATAATAAAACGACATTTCTGCATAATATTCATATGTCTAAATGCTGAATTATTGCTGATTTGTATAAATTCTGCACTTAAAGTGCGTTTCGGGTGCTTTTTTTAGTGCTTATTTTTGCTTTCGAATTGCATATACATTAACCCTTGTACGTACTCTTGGGTTTTAATGCATTCTTGTTGTCGGACCTACACCTAGGCCTCAATTCTTATGTCTGACTGCTTTCTGCAGTTCAGTCGACACAGTGTGTCTTACCGGTGAGTTTACTATTATTCTGACGCAACGCTCTTGTTTATGCATAACGCAATATTTTGTAGTATACAACATGCATGAATTCACTTGTTTAATCATGTGTTCAGACATTGCTGACAATTAAACTCATAATTGCAGTCATTAAGCAATAATTATAGTGTACGGAAATTACCGGTTTGTGCCAGTTGTCACAGTCTCCCCCCGTTAAAAGAATTTCGTCCCGAAATTCAGACTGAACTAACTCTCGCTGGAGTCTTCTTGAATAGGTGGGGATACTTTTTCTTGAACTGGTCTTCACGTTCCCATGTGTACTCGGGTCCGTGCTTAGAGCTCCAACGTACTTTGACAAGTTTCACGCTGCTCCTCCTGGTCTTGTTGACTTTCCAGTCAGTAACCTCAACGGGTTGTTCTGTAAATCGGAGGGCTTCATCAATATGCACTTCATCCAACGGGATGGTCACGTTTTCTTGCGTTGGACTCTTCTTCAAGTTGGATACATGAAACGTATCATGTACTCCATTAAGTTCTGCCGGTAACTCCAACTTGTATGCCACGGTACCAATTCTTCTCAATATTCTGAATGGTCCGATGTATCGTGGATTCAACTTTCCACGCTTTCCAAACCTGACTACGCCCTTCCATGGTGAGACTTTTAACAACACTTTGTCTCCCACCTCGAAATCTACCGATTTTCTATTTGGATCCGCGTAGCTCTTTTGTCGCTCTCGAGCCGCCCTAATGCGCTCTCGGATCTGCGCAATCTTGTCGGTTGTCTCTTGTACAAGTTCGGGACCAACCATACGTTTATCTCCGGCATCTGCCCAACACAGGGGCGATCGGCATTTGCGGCCATACAGAGCTTCGAACGGCGCGGCTTTTATGCTCGTATGATAACTGTTATTGTAGGAAAACTCAACTAAAGGTAGGTGAGTATCCCAGCTGCCGCCTAGATCCATGACACATGCGCGAAGCATATCTTCTAACGTTTGTATAGTCCGTTCGCTCTGGCCGTCTGTTTGTGGATGGAATGCTGTGCTTAGATCTAACTGAGATCCAAAGGCTTCCTGATATGATTGCCAGATTCTTGAGACAAAGCGTCCATCTCTGTTTGAAATGATTGAGGTTGGCACTCCATGACGTGCCACAATTTCTCTTAAGTATATCTCAGCAAGCTTTCCAGTGCTGTCTTTTTCTCGGATCGGTAGGAAGTGCGCAGACTTCGTCAATCGATCAACTATTACCCATATCATATCGTGCCCTCTCGGGGTCCTGGGTAATTTCGTTATGAAGTCCATCGAGATTTGTTCCCACTTCCACACGGGAATCTCTGGTTGTTGTAGTAGGCCGGACGGTTTCTGATATTCGGCCTTAACCTTCGCACAGGTTAGGCATTTTCCAACATAGACAGCAACGTCGCTTTTGAGTCTCGGCCACCAATAGTACTCTTTCAAGTCTTGGTACATCTTGTCCGATCCTGGATGGATCGAATATCTCGATCTGTGGGCTTCATTAAGGATGACTTCTCGTATGCCACCATAGAGTGGAACCCAAATACGCTTCTTAAAGTATAAGGCTCCCTCTTCGTTTGGCACCATGTATTTCAGCATACCCCGTAGGTATTCAGCTTTACGGTTCTCTTCTTTAAGAGCTTCTTGTTGCGCATCTCGAATGCGTGCAGTGAGGTTCGTTCGAATCGTCATTTCCAATGCTCGAACCCTTAGGGTCTTAACCCTTTCCTTTCGGCTCAACGCGTCCGCTACAACGTTTGCCTTTCCAGGATGGTACTTAATCTCACAGTCATAATCGTTCAGTAGCTCGACCCAACGTCGCTGGCGCATATTTAATTCCTTCTGATCAAATATGTGTTGTAAGCTTTTGTGATCTGTGAAGATTGTACATCGAGTACCATATAAGTAATGTCGCCAAATCTTCAAGGCGAATACCACTACACCCAGTTCCAGGTCGTGAGTGGTATAATTTCTCTCATGAACATTCAGTTGTCTTGAAGCATAAGCGATGACTTTTTGGCGTTGCATGAGCACGCAACCCAAGCCTTGTCGTGAGGCGTCGCAGTATACCACGAAGTCTTCAGTGCCTTCGGGTAACGATAGTATCGGTGCATCGCAGAGCTTGTTCTTAAGTAGCTGAAAGGCTTCTTCTTGTTTGTGACCCCAGTCGTACTTCTTGTCTTTCTGAGTCAGGGTCGTTAGCGGTTGAGCTATCTTCGAGAAATTCTCAATGAATCGCCGATAGTAGCCCGCTAAGCCCAAAAATTGACGAACTTCAGTTGGGGTCTTGGGAGCTTCCCAATTCTTTATTGCTTCTATCTTGGACGGGTCTACATGAATGCCCTTCTCATTCACCACGTGACCAAGAAATTGTACTTCGCGAATCCAGAATTCGCATTTCGAGAACTTTGCATAAAGTTTCTCTTTCTTCAGTAGCTCCAAGATGGTTCTGAGATGTTGCTCATGCTCTTCTTTTGTTCGCGAGTAAATTAGGATATCATCGATAAATACAATCACGAATTTATCGAGATATGGTTTGCACACGCGGTTCATTAGGTCCATAAAGACCGCTGGCGCGTTCGTCAATCCAAACGGCATCACAAGAATATTCGTAGTGCCCGTATCGCGTTCTGAATGCAGTCTTTGGCACGCTTTCTTCTTGGATTCTCAGCTGATGGTATCCAGATCGAAGGTCGATCTTAGAATAGTAGCTTGATCCTTGCAGTTGATCAAATAAGTCATCAATCCTTGGTAGCGGATACCGATTCTTGATCGTGAGTTTGTTCAGTTCCCTGTAATCGATACACATCCGCAGTGTTCCATCCTTCTTCTTCACGAATAATACTGGAGCTCCCCAGGGTGAGAAGCTTGGCCTTATGAATCCTTTATCCAACAACTCCTGGAGTTGTGTAGATAATTCTTGCATTTCGGATGGTGCAAGTCGATAGGGTGCCTTGGCTACAGGAGCAGCTCCTGGAACCAAGTCTATACGGAATTCGACTTGTCGTTGCGGAGGTAGTCCTGGCAGATCTTCAGGGAATACATCAGGAAATTCCTTCACCACGGGAATGTCTTCGAGTTTCGGCTCCACAGCCTTCTTGTCTATAACGTGTGCTAGGAAAGCGACACATCCTTTCCTCAAGCACTTCTGTGCCTTTATGCAACTGATGATTCGAAGAGGCGCGTCTCGTTTTTCTCCATGCACGATGAGAGTTTCACCATTCGCTAAAGGGATGCGAATGATTTTCTCATGGCAAATAACTTCAGCTTTGTTCTTGGACAACCAGTCCATCCCGACTACTACATCGAAGCTACCCAATTGAATAGGTAAGAGGTCGATGCTAAAATTTCGTTCGCCAAGTTCCAGTGTGCAGCCTCTAACAACTTCTCCTGATTCAACGAGTCTACCATTGGCTAGTTCTATGGAATAAGGAATTTCTAATCTACTGGATTCTATTCCGAGTATGCGTTTAAATTCCACAGACATGAAGCTATAATCGGCGCCAGTGTCGAATAATATGGATGCAAAGTGATTGTTAATGAGAAACGTACCGGTGACCACGTTAGGGTCCTCGCGTGCGTCTCTTGCTCCAATCACAAATGCTCGAGCCGGAGCGTTGTTTCTCTCTGGGCAGTTCTTCATGAAGTGATCATTGCTTCCACACTTGAAGCATCCTTGCCCTTTCCCGTTACCATTCTTGTTACCAGCACCATTCCCGTTTCGGTTCTTTCCTTTTCCCCAACAATCTTCTGTTCGATGACCCAATTTACCACATTTGTCGCACCTTGGAATGCGACAAGCTCCATCATGATGATACTTACACTTTTGGCATCTAGGCATGGAGCCTTGGTATGCTTTGGTTGCATGGGTATTCGCCTCCTGAGGCGGATTAGTTTCACGCTTCTTGCTGAAACCCTTGTTGTTGCGAGTTGCTTGGTTCAGGTTTGCATGTTTTCTCTTTTTGTCACCGGACGACTCAGCATGTGTCTCGGTCTTCTCTGTCGGGTTCAGTGATAGCTTCTTCATACGAACACAATCTTCAGTAAGGCTGACAGCCAGAGTTACAGCCTCGGTGATCGTTTGAGGTTTGGCCGACGTCACCATGCCACGAAACTCTGAGGCCAGTCCCCAAATGTAGCGTTCCACACGCTTAAATTCAGGAGTCACCATGTAGGGAAGCACTCTGGACAGGTCATGGAACCTTCGAGTATATCCATTGATGTCAGCACCTTCCATAGTCAAGTGCCAGAACTCTGTTTCCAGCCTTTGGAGTTCTGCACGAGAGCAGTACTTCTCTCTCATCCTTTCCTTCAGTTCCTCCCAAGTGAGGCCATAAGCGGCGTCATCACCCAAAGTTTGGGCTTGCAGGTTCCACCAAGTCAGAGCTTCATCGACGAATAACCCAGTAGCAAAAGTGACTTGCTGATCCGCGGTACACTTGCTCATGCGGAATGTAGCTTCAGTCTTCTCCGTCCAGCGCACAAATGCTACTGCACCTCCTGTGCCGTCATAGTTCATCGGCTTGCAGTCGAGGAACTGCTTGAAAGTGCAGCCTTGAGCTGCATTGCCTCCAGACGAATCTCCATTCCCATTACGCCTAGCGTTGCTTGGTCCTCCACTGTCTTGAGTTCGGTTCGCCTCGTACTGGGCGATAGCAGCGGAGATCCTTTCCTCCAGTAGGGCGTTCAGCTCATCAGCAGTTCTTGGCAGTGGGGGAGGAGGAGGTTGGTCACGAGCGTTCACAGCTCTTCTGGGTGCCATGTTCTGACGAACACAACCCAATGGGTTTAGGCATTTATTTGATATCGTCACAGTAGTATCATATATTATTCACAGGTATATATACCACATATGTGACATCAAACAATTATTACTCTAGCAGAGTACTTTAGTAGGCTTGCACTGAGGGAATCTATACGTGACAAGACTTGCTGTGATTTCTGTGCACTGAATTCCATAATTATGTATGCATCCATAATTACGTAACTCCTTGCACAGTCCGCACAGTTCGTTTTCATCGTCGTATTTCTTCCTTCAGATGGGCCATTGCTTTCAGGTAAAGTCACATATACTTGTGACATTCTACTTCTAGTACATGCTAATTATCACACATAATTGCAAGTAATTTCTAGTCAACGACAAGTGCTACTCAAGTGCACTCTAAGTCTCGTAGTGTCCTTTCTAGACTCATGTAGACAGTTTCAGGTAGTGGATGTCGCGGGACGTTTTATGCAATGAAAACTCTTTTGAAAATTGTTTTCGTGAATGGATCCTAGATATTGTAGACTAGACTCGAGAAGGAATCCTAGTTCACTACAATCGCAGCTCTGATACCAATCTGTCACACCCCTTTCTGCGGCGGAAGCACGAGGTGTGATCATGAAAGGTTCTCATTGCATACGAAGAGTAAACATGCTACATGCTCGTAAAATAACATTCAAATACCATAATTTGAAAACATACGTTAGCGTTTACATCGCTAAGTCGCATAAAACATTGTCTTAAAAGTTTACAACTTTATTCAAAGTTAAACACAAGCGACATCCACGAGCATAAGCTAGACCACGCGCACATCCATCCTAGTTACCTGAAATACATGTGAGTTTTTGGAAAAACGTCAACATAAAGTTGGTGTGAATTCATGCAGTTTTGTATTTCATGTTTGTATACTTTGTATGAAAACATAGTTTGTAAGTAAGTCAAGTTTTCATATATAAATCCAGTTTCATGTGTACGTCACGTACATCTGTATAATTCAATTTATTCTTGAGTACCCCACGTACTTCAAGTATAACTCAATCTTTTCTTGAGTACCCCACGTACTTCAAGTATAACTCAATCTTTTCTTGAGTACCCCACGTACTCAAGTATTCATCAATTTTTAGTATGGTATGAATTTCATGTAATTAAAATATTCCTGTAAATATCAGGATTGTTAATGGGTTGCAAAGCCATTAACATGTGACACGTCATAGGAAGCCACCAAACCTAAGGCATTTAATTGGTATATTCTGAGACACAAAAGCACTCCTCGATTCTCGCCCCGACCAGGAGTGTGGCTGCCAGGCACCCGTTAGATCTAACCTTTTGTTCTGCGGTCTAGGTATATTGTTGATTAATGGTGCTTCTGTACCCTATTCGTGACACTATTTCTCATAACGCCTCCTACTTGGTTCTCGTTCTCACCAAGCGCGTTTCTTGTTATCATTTCTCATAGCGCCTTATACTTGGTTCTCGTCTCACCAAATGCGCTTCTCATATTCATATATTTCGTCACACTTGGTTCTCGTTCTCACCAAGTGTACTTCTTGCATTCTTATATTTCGTCACACTTGGTTCTCGTTCTCACCAAGTGTACTTCTTGTATTTATATCATACCAATTATAAATTTTGTACATTTGTACATGTATTTCACCCCCGAAGTTATAAAAACTGAAAACAGTTAAAGAGAAAAGGGGGAGCATGAACTCACAACTTTGCGTTCCTAGCGTCGTAAACTCCACCGGATTTGCTTAATTAACGTCGTAACCTATACGCGTTTTCTTAACGTTAGTCACTAGACTTGCGTCGCACAAGTACAGTCACTCTCTTTTGTGTATATTCTTGTGTTAAAAATATTCTTATATTTTTAACTAAGTATCTTACTTATATTATTTTCTCCAAAAATAAATATAAGTCTTTTATGTTTTGCACTTTGCACCCGAATCATGTATCTTGTGTTTTGTATGTGTATTTCTATATTTCTACTCCTCATGAGTATTTAGTGTATTTTTAAGTCTTAATACACTAGCACGTATAACACATACTATATACACTTAGCACAAAATTTGGTGATAAAATAATATATATTTTTCTCTCAAAAATATATACTTATTATCCATTTTTATTCTTGAAGAAATCCTCATTTCTTATCACCAAAAATTAGGGAAACCTTAGTAATACTCTTAAACACATTTTTAGGGATTAAGTTTCTCAAAAACTTATATTTTTCTAAGTGTCAAAATTTATAAAAATTTTGACAGAGTTTCCCCTAAAAATGGAGGTTTCCCACGTTTTCAAAACGTGTGTTTATTTTCTTTTAAATCATCATCAATCATCAATAATCAGCAACAACAATTATCAACAATATCCGTCAACAATAATCACTAATTTCATGAACTTGAATATTTACAAAAATGTGTAGTAACTTACTAGCACATTTAGTAAGTCTTGTTATCTTTAAAAATAAGTTCAACTTCTTAAAAACTTTATTTTTAAAGATTATGAAGTTTTACAACTTCTAGTCGGTTTTTACGAAAATTGTTTCTTAGTTAAAACTTTTGTTACACAAGTATTCTATACACTTGTTTGTTCACAAAAACCACTTTTGTTTGTGTAAGATCCGGTTTAGAACATGTGATTTCTTTTGATGCTTGGTCTTTTGAAAATACCACTTGTAGATACATAGATCTACTAGTTTTAAACACTTTTGTACAAGTTAAAACATTTTTACACAAGTTCATGGTTTATGTGTGGTAGGGTTTCACCTTTTAACCCTTGTTACTTCTAAAATAGCTTTATGTTAAGATCCATGATCTTACCAAACCGGGTTAAACGATGATCCGAGCTACCACATCATAGATCGGGTCTAGATAACCATATATTTCAAATACTACAACTTTTACACAACTCATGTGCTATTAACCACCATTTTTCATGCTTTTAGTAGACTTTTAAGCATCATATTGCATGTTAACGAGTTTTAACCGACAAAAATCCTTTTAACCACTTTAGAATAGATTAAATACGAGTTCTAAGTGTTATACCTCTAGCTCAAGGCTAGGGAAGATTCTAAGCACAAATCGAGTGGATAAAAGCAAGGTAGAGAGGTCCTTCGCCTTCCGAATGCACCAAGCCTCCTCGAATGTGATCCTTAGCACTTGTATAAGCTTAGAATGGCTTGAAACAAATTCGAAAATGATGGATGCTCAAAGGGGTGCTTGGCCGTGAGTTCTTGAGAGAGAAAGAGAGAGGTTGAAGTTGATTTGTGAGATGGAATGATTATGATGTGTAATGGTGTGAACTTATAGATAATTAACTTGTGTATTATCCAAGGGTTCTTGTGCTATCTAGATATTAGACACTTGAGATTAAAATAATCAACAAGAGTACTAGTGTGTCCCCTTCTAGTTAGGGACGGTTAGAGAGGGGGGGGGGGGTCTTGGTCCGATTCTAACTATTAGTTAGGTATTAGTTAGGTTAAACCAAGTTAGTTAAGTGTTTAACTCGGTTACTAATGTGTAGTATGTTATGACGGGTGTTAGGGTATTCGGGGACCCTAACTAGCTCAGAAAAGTATAAACAATGTCATTGACATTATTTTTATGTTCCGGGTAATCTCCGGTTGTTCGGTTACATACCGATTCGTTAAAGTGCTAAATTGCACCTTTTAGTGTCGTTTAAGTATCTTTCTTGTACTCTTTTAATTCCCAACACTTAGGGAAATATTCTGGATAATAAAACGACATTTCTGCATAATATTCATATGTCTAAATGCTGAATTATTGCTGATTTGTATAAATTCTGCACTTAAAGTGCGTTTCGGGTGCTTTTTTTAGTGCTTATTTTTGCTTTCGAATTGCATATACATTAACCCTTGTACGTACTCTTGGGTTTTAATGCATTCTTGTTGTCGGACCTACACCTAGGCCTCAATTCTTATGTCTGACTGCTTTCTGCAGTTCAGTCGACACAGTGTGTCTTACCGGTGAGTTTACTATTATTCTGACGCAACGCTCTTGTTTATGCATAACGCAATATTTTGTAGTATACAACATGCATGAATTCACTTGTTTAATCATGTGTTCAGACATTGCTGACAATTAAACTCATAATTGCAGTCATTAAGCAATAATTATAGTGTACGGAAATTACCGGTTTGTGCCAGTTGTCACACATTGGCCGCGAACTAAACGTACAACATCATCGCACACCTGCCAAGGACATTGGCCGTGATACGAACAAACCTAGTCTAGAAAAACTTGGGGAAAGACCTTCCCCAACATCTTCGCACACCTGCCAAGGACATTGGCCGCGATGGAAACTAATATGATACATTGTAACTAACGAACATACTACTACTCACGCTATACTATTACTGAACTATTAACTGTGAACTCGCTCAACTAGTTGTTGACTCTCTCTTGCATGCCTTGCAGGACCTTAGGTACATATGGAGCTTGCACAGGGAGGAGCAGGTCGTTGTGGGATACGGATCGTAGACGTTATTTGAACTTATAACTTACTTTGGGTTTTCATTATTATGCTTCCGCTACTTAAACAATGTTTGGTTATGAACATCAGTCATGTCAAGATGAATTACATTTTCCTACTTTTACACTTATATACTATGTTTGATATGATTGATGGCTTGATCCTGGTCAGTCACGCCTCCAAGCGGTGATACTCCGCGTGTGGATTTTTGGGGGTGTGACAGCGAAGCCCTTCCTTGTTTCCTTCGCGGGGCTCGACAAAGTGGCAGATCAGCCCTATAAATAGCAACCATCGGCCTCAGTTCACAATCGCTCACACCACGAATTCTCTCTCTCATTTCTGAATAGTATACACTTTACCCATGCATTATACCCCCTAATTAACGAAGTCCTGCCTCGTTGTAAGTATCATAACCCCCGGTTACGTATTAGATACGCTACCCGATTGATCTAGTGCTCCGTAACGGCTGTCGAGGCTCTGCCCGACGTAGTCGTTGGAGTTCTGTCTCGGGGAGGGTACAACTAATGTAAATATTGGGTTATTATACTAACGCGTGTGCATTGTGTAATTAATAGATAATCACTAGGAAATCACAAAGGAAAACCCTAAGTTAACAATGTGAGTAATCTCCTTTTTGTAAACTGTTTTTATAAAACCTTAAATATTTTACAATGTGATTAGCAGTGATTGAGTCTTTGTAATTCTTCAATTACTGCCGGTATGTTGGGGTTTTGTATACCAAATGTGGAACACGTTACCATTGGATAATGAGATAGCCAATGAGTAATATGACCCAACAGTCTGGATTGACAGTACTGAATGAGTAATTGTGTAGATGTAAACATTGTAATCGCTCTCAATACTGTTAAATGATAAAACTCTTCTTGATTAAATTGGGATTCACTCACCAGTATTTCCCACTGACAAAATGTTTTTATACGCGTTTCAGGTAACAAAATGTGAAAACTAAATAGAAGCCAGCTGGACAGCACTGAAGGCTTGGAAAAATGGCTATAAAAGTTACCTAAATAAAGAAGATGTTTTATTTCAATAAAATACGGTTTATCCCTATAAATCTATTTGTAACGAAAACTTGGGTTTTATCCCAAGACAATTAATATTACAAAACGTGGTGTTTTACTCTGATAAAATATTTCCTAACTATGGTCCTGATGAAATTGCGCTGCCAAATAATGATAAACACCGATACCACCATCTCTGAGTAGGCCGCGGCCGCCCGCCTCCCGAGGCAGGGGTCTGGGGTTGCGACAATCATAAATAAAGCTTCGGAATTGGGGATTTATGATGGAACGCTTTACTAGTGGGTGAGTGGTCTAATGCGAATGTTAAGAGTCTTACTAGATTGCTGAGAATTTTTTATGTTTGTTCTGGATTAAAAATAAATTTGCACAAGTCGAATTTGTTTGGGATTGGGGTCGATAGTGGGGAGGTGGAACGGATGGCGGGCTAGTTGGGATGTAAGGTTGGTAGTATTCCGTTTGTGCATAAAAGTTGGAGCGAATATGAATAGGATACGGAATTGGGATCCGGTAGTCGAAGTATTCCGAAATAGATTGTCTAAATGGAAAACGTCATCTTTATCTATTGGAGGCCGGGTGGTTTTAATAAAGTCGGTACTTCAAAGTCTACCAACATTTTATTTTTTGCTTTTTAAAGCTCCGACCAAAGTCGTCCAAATGTTAGAATCCTTAATACAAAGGTTTTTATGGGGTGGCTCAGCGGAGGTTAAAAAGCTTCATTGGGTGGCATGGGAAAAGGTCACGCGTCCGATTAAAAAAGGAGGTTTGGGATTGTGTAATTTAGAGTGGTGTAACAGTTCGCTTTTAGCGAAATGGTTTTGGAGGTTTAAATGTGACTGTCAAGGTTTGTGGAGAAGAGTGACGGTGGCGATTCATGAATCATTAAGAACGTGGAAGCAATTTCCATCAAAATAGGCTCTTGCTAGTCCGTGGAACACTTAGGGTCAGCAGCCTTATTAAGGGGATGGTTGGGGATGGGAAGAAGATATATTTATGGTTAGACACGTGGATAGTGGACAAGCCACTACAGTTCTTATTGTTGGGAATCATGGTATCAGAATAATAGCGGAAGCGGTTTATATAATTTACCAAAAGCCGATTATATAAACAAATAAACGGAATAAACAACCATAGAGGGTTTTAGTAATCAACCATTGACGACTACACCGGAATTATAACACGCGGGTTACAACGAACCCTCTATGGTTTATTTGTTTATACGCGTATAATTAAATGAGTCAACGTGTGCAGAGTTGGACGCCTAGCTGCATCGCACTGCTCTTAACACGGCATGACACTTTACAGTCGTCAACTAGTTCTTTGCGTTCAAGTAACACTTTACTTAACCAAATACTATAGCCCTGATAATTCTATCAATAAGTCCCTTCTGTATAGAACATTCGTTGATCATAAGACATGGATCATTCATTCTTATATAGTGATCAACCATTCTCTATTCTCGTCTTTAATTCAAAGTGGTCTAACGAACTACTCTTAGTCCGAGCGTGGCCACGCGTTTATTCCAGTTTGAGTTAACGAGGGCGCCAGAATGTCTAAACTTCTAATCCCATAGAAGTACAGAATTCCATCAGCACCATACAACTCCCACTTAACCTTGGATTCCTCCCAACGCTACCCGGATTACTACCCATGTTTCAGGACAGTGTTAGATAACATCAAAGATTGTCCTTGATCAATGTAGTTTAATATGTGCCTAAAGAAAAAGGACAGATTGAACATATCAATATCAAAACATCTCATGACTTAGATCCATGGAGATCGCTTTGAAGCGAGTCACATCCAATATCATTCCCTAGTGATATCTGTGAATTTTGATTCTCAAACTCTTGAGTTATTCATCTCATGAATACAATCATCTCAATTCACAATAGTCTTACATTCAAGTTCATTCCCATGTAATTTGATCGACTACGGATATTTTAGAATACGCTTATTCAAGGATATAAACATACAAATAACGAACACAGTTACAAAATAATTAAACTTGCATTTAACCAATAAATCAAATAACTATTTCAATGTAACTGTTGTAGTTCAAAATTAAAACACCAATACTAACTACAGATCATGCCCACTGTCTAGCAAATCTAAGCCATATTTTTCCAGCATGCTCCTCATGTTTAGCTTGAGGTATAGGCTTAGTAAAGGGATCAGCCAGATTTAGATCTTTATTAACTTTGCTTATTACGATGTCTCCACGCTCTATTATCTCTCTAATATAGTGGAATTTTCTGAGTATATGCCTTGTGGTTTGATGCGACCTTGGTTCCTTTGCAAGAGCAATGGCACCAGTATTGTCACACAGCATCTCGATTGGTTTCTTTATGCTAGGCACAACGTCGAGATCAGTAATGAACTTTTTCATCCAGGCAGCCTCCTTAGCAGCATCCGATGCAGCATTGTATTCTGATTCATAGGTGGATTGAGCAACCACACTTTGCTTCGAGCTCTTCCAAGTAACAGCCTGGAAACTTGCATCAGTATAACACTTAACTGATAGCTCCTCATTCAGTCCTCCATATATTAAGAACATGTCCTTAGTCCTTCTTAAGTACTTGAGAATGTTCTTCACTGCAGCCCAGTGGCTCTCTCCTGGATTCTGTTGATATCTACTCGTCATGCTAAGAGCATACGAGACATCAGGTCTGGTACATAACATGGCGTACATAATGGAACCGATAGCAGAAGCATATGGAACTCTTTCCATTTTCTTCTTTTCCTCTTCGGTCTTAGCACACTGCTCGCCATTAAGAATGGTTCCATGTGCCATGGGCAAGAGCCCCCTTTTTGAGTCTTGCATTGAGAAGCGTCGTATGACCTTATCAATATATGTACTTTGACTTAAACCTAATAACCGCTTTGATCTATCTCTATGAATCTTTATTCCTAGAATATAAGCGGCTTCACCAAGATCTTTCATTGCGAAACATTTTCCCAACCAAGCCTTAACATCTTTTAGCATAGGGATATTGTTTCCAATGATTAGTATGTCATCTACATACAGAATTAGAAAAAGTGATATAGCTCCCACTAGATTTCTTGTAAACACACGGTTCATCTTCGTTTTTAACGAAGCCAAACTCTTTAATTTTCTGATCAAAACGAAGATTCCAGCTGCGAGATGCTTGCTCCAATCCATAGTTGGATTTATTTAGCTTGCACACCTTATTAGGATTATTTGGATCGACAAAACCTTCAGGTTGAACCATATAGACATCTTCAAGTAAGTGTCCATTAAGGAACGCGGTCTTGACATCCATTTGCCATATCTCATGGTCATAATATGCAGCAATGGCAAGTAGAATTCTAATAGACTTATGCATGGCTACTGGCGAAAAAGTTTCCTCATAATCAATTCCTTGAGTCTGAGTGAACCCTTTTGCTACAAGCCTTGCTTTGTAGGTTTTCACATTTCCATCCATGTCGACCTTCGGTAGGAAGATCAACCAAATCCCAGACTTGGTTATCATACATGGATTGCATCTCTGCATTCATGGCTTCTTGCCATTTCTTGGATTCTGAATCCAACATTGCAGCTTTGTAAGTAGCAGGTTCAGCTTCATCAATCATGAAGATATCGTCATACCTTTCAGGGGCACGACGATCCCTAATACTTCTTCGAACACTTGGTGTTTCTGTTGTTTCTTGAGTCCTCTCAGGCTCAACTTCAACAACTAGATCAGTTACTTCTGGTTCTGTCTGAACAACTGGTTCAGTCACTTGTGATTCTTGAATTTCTTCAAGATCCACATGGTTTTCTCCAATCCCTCGTGCCAGAAGCTCTTCCTCCAAGAAAGTGCCTCTGCGTTTAGTGAAAATCTTATTTTCAGTGGGGTGGTAGAAAAGGTAACCGATCCTTTTAGCGTATTCTAGGAAAACCACTTTTCCGCCTCTGGGATCTAGTTTATCCGAAGATTCTAGAGTGACATAAGCGTTACACCCCCAGACCTTGAGATAGGATACTTTTGGTTTCTTTCCATGCCATATCTCATAAGGCGTTTTGTCAACCTTCTTCGTTGGAGCTATATTCACAAGTTTTGCGACAGTTTCTAGAGCATAACTCCAAAAGGAGCGTGGGAGGGTTGTTCGACACATCATTGATCGAACCATATCTAATAGAGTTCGATTTCTCCGTTCAGACACACCATTATGTTGTGGCGTTCCAGGTGGAGTGAGCTGTGAAACTATTCCACAATCCTTTAGATGGTCGATGAACTCCTGACTAAGATATTCACTGCCTCGATTTGATCGAAGCATCTTAATAGTTCTATTTAGCTGATTCTCTACTTCGTTTTGGTACTCCTTGAACTTTTCAAATGTCTCATGTTTATGCTTAATAAGATAAACATAACCATATCTACTGAAATCATCAGTAAATGTAACAAAGTATCTTTCTCCATGTCTTGACATTGTTCTGAATGGACCACATACATCTGTATGTACAAGTCCCAACAGATCATTAGCTCTTTCTCCAACATTTGAAAAAGGTGCTTTCGTTAACTTTCCACTTAAGCATGATTCGCATTTGCCAAACGTTTCCGAACCCTTAGAATCTAATATTCCTGCGGTTTTAAGTTGTTTAACACGTTTCTCGCTTATGTGTCCAAGTCTACAATGCCACATATACGTATCGTTAAAGTCCAACTTGTTACGTTTATGGGAGATGTTGCATAATATGTTATTGTTTTGGATTTCTATCTCATAGATTCCATTGTTTGGTTTTGCATCAAAGTAAAATACATCATTAAAATAAGCAGAAATAAATTCACCATTAAAACGATAATTGAAACCTTGTCCATGCAAAGCAGAAACCGAAACAATATTTCTAGTAACACTAGGAATAAAATAAACATTGTTCAAAACAAGTTCTAAACCAGAAGGAAGTAAAAGAACATATTCTCCAATCGCCTTCACAGCAACTCTTTGTCCATTGCCAACATGGACCTCCAAGTCGCCTTGTTTCAGCTTCTTAATCTTTCTTAGTCCCTGCAAAGCATTACAAATGTGAAAACCACATCCTGTGTCAAACACCCATGTTTTGCCAGAAAAAGAAAAGATTTCAATAACATATATACCTGAGGACTCTCCTCCTGAAGCCTTGGCTTGCTTCAGTTCAGCTAAATACTTAGCACAGTTCCTCTTCCAGTGCCCAATTTCATTACAATGAAAACACTTGGCATCCTTTTGAGGCTTCTTGTTTGCAACTAATTTGCCTTTGCCCTTACCTTTGCCCTGATTGCCCCTTTTCTTGGTGTTAGGTTTCTTAACATGACCCTCCTTGATCATCAGCACTGGTGCAGTCTTGCTGGGTATATTCACCTCAGCAGTTTTGAGCTCTGTAAGTGTCTTCCCCATCCCATTCATATTGTAGTTCATAGTGAACTGATCATATGACTTAGGCAATGAGTTGAGGATGATATCCCCAGCTAATTCATCACTCAAGGGGGATTCCAGACGAGCCAAATGATCAACATATGCCTTCATTTTTAGCACATGAGCGCTAACTGATGTACCCTCTTGCATACGAGTGGTTATGAGTGATCTCATCACATCAAACCTCTCATGACGAGCCTTCTGTTGGAACATTTCAACCAGGTGCTCATTCATCTCATATGCCATCTTGTCATCCATGGTCCTTTGAAGTTCAGGAATCATGGATGCTAACATTAAACATGAGACTTTCATAGAGTCATCAAAGTGTTTTGCATAGTTTTTATATGCAACAGTTTGCTGATTGATGGGTTCATCAGGGACTGGCGTTTCAAGAACATACAGTTTGTTCTCCGCCTTAAGAACAATTTTCAAGTTGCGGTGCCAGTCCATGAAGTTGGAGTGGTTCAGTTTGTCCTTCTCTAAGATGGACTTGAGAGAGAATTGGGAGGAATTGTTTTCAGTTGACATCTACAAAATTCAAAATTAATTAATTAATTAGTATTTTATGTTTTTAATATCTTAATTTAATTTTATGACCCAAAAACAAAATTTTTAATTAAGATGAGATCCCGATTCATCATATGACAGTGAATTGGCTTAAGCACTATCCACTGGTATGATTATGTAGGTAAACAACGATTGTTAATTGTGTCCACTACACAACTCTCCATTTGGGGTTATCGCTTAAAACGATGTATGTTTAACCCCAACTATGCCCACTTGATGAACAAGCGATGTTTTGTCCTTTACTATTAACTGTATCACCGGCCTATGTTACACAGGAAACGCGATGATTACCTTCTTTCATGATGGACGCCCAGATGCAGGGTATAGCACTAACATTTGGGTTCGATTTAGAATGAAGTGTTAACTCGTTAAGGGTGGCGTAAAACATCAATTTAAAATTTGGGATTTATTTTAATATTTACCAAAAAAATATTTTGAATAGCTCGTAGCATGAGGCGAGTTACACAATAGTTTATAAAATCCGATTTTATATAATTCGTGATAATAGAAACTCTTTTCCACGCTCGCACGATATAGTTTTAAATACCCTATTAAACTATGTCGGTCGATTTATCGCGAATGATCTTGTTTTAAATATTAATAAAACCCTTTTATTAAGTATACTTTTCAGTTTTATAAAACTTGTTTTAATAAAACCGTTATCTTGATTGTGAAAATTTTATTTATTTTGGGTTATCTATATTATTTACAATAAATAAAACACAACCACAAAACACAATAATAAAAACGAATCGAGCCCCTAATAGGTTGGCCGTTTCGTTCATTCTTTTTTTTCCTTTTTATTATAAAAGGTGTCTCTTGGGTTTCCACCTTAAACATCCTTTTGTTATAAAAGGTGTCTCTTGGGATTCCACCTTAAACATCCTTTTATTATAAAAGGTGTCTCTTGGGTTTCGACTATTATTATTTCACAAATAATAATCTACCTACTCGTGAACATACACGATTCGTGTACCAACGTGTAACTCTTCGGATCGTACCGAGTTAGTTACGTTGACTTTAATTAAGGTCGGACATACATATATCCAACACTTATTTCCGAGGTTATTCAGTTTCGAAAATCAGAAGAACTATAGTGTTTGGGATCGATGTTCGGGTCTGGTGGACACAGGAATCATTAATTGGAACTGGTCTTCTACTCCGGTCGAGAACGAGGTGGTTTCTGAGTCATATACATGCAGCATTATGATTCAAAATGTTACTTTAGTTCAATTGGAGGACTCTTGGAACTTGGAAGTGGCTCGGAGATAACACGAGGTCTTTTACGGTCAAGTCGGTAAAGAAGATGATATTAAAAGGATTACCGGACGCTTCGAACGGAAAATATATTTTCAAGTGGTGTAGGTGGTTGCCAAGCAAGTGTAACATTTTCGCTTGGCGTTTAGCTTTAGATAGAATCCCGAGGAAAACGACTCTTATGAAAAGAAACATTGATGCGGGTAATATGGTATGTGTACTTTGTGACGATTGGGAGGAAAATGTTGAACATATTTTCACAGGATGCAGAATCGCTTTGGGAGTTTGGCAAGGGATCTCGGCTTGGTGCAGAATTCCAATTGTGTTTGCTTTCTTGGTTAGTGATCTGTTCGAGTTTCATAAAACATGTGTAGAATCGACTATGAGGAAGGAAGTTATTTGAGGAGTGATCATTATAGCATGTTGGTGGATTTTGCGTACAAGAAATCAAAGTTTGTTCGAACATAAGAGTTTTAAGGCGGCGGATATAGTGGCGAATATCAAGACAACGAATTTTCTTTGGTTTAAGCATAGGCAAAACAAAATTGTTGTGGATTGGAATGATTGGTGTAGTTTTCGTTTGATGTAATTGTTTTTGTCCTGGCGGCTTACTTTCTCCTCGAAACTTAGTCGGAGGTTTTGGTTTTCTAATGAAGTCTAATTAAACAAAAAACAAAACAACAAACACTATTACAATTGATTATATATATTAATTAGTTTATAACATATTTATAAATAGTGTCTATTTTTTCTGTTATTACTTCTTTTTTTATATCTTTTTCTCTGTGTGTTTTTTTTATTTTGTTATTTTTACCTTTAACTTTAAACTTTGACACTTTAAGACCCTTAACTTTTCAAAAACTTTGTAAAATGTCACTTTTACTCTCTGAAGTTTTATGTGCTTTCTTTTATGTACGCGTCAGTATAAATACAAATTGGTTTACGTTTCGACGTAGATTTTTTCATGAGTTATGTCGTGTCAAATATAATATGTTTTCGTTCTTATATTTATGTATAGTTTCAGTTGATCACTTAGTGTTATAATTCGTGTATTTGTTTTACGTTTTACCTCGGTTTGGATTGTCATTCAGTTAACACGGTTTTATGCCCCCTCGACCAGTGGCGGAACTAGACCTTCAACTTAGGGGTATCCCAAAAGTTTTTAGGGGTGTCCTCGTACTTGTTCAGGGGTGTCCTGTGTATAAAAATCGGAAAAAAAAAATTACACTACTCGTAAAAACTTGAGCCGTAGCCCGGGCTACGCCCGTTTACACTACAGGTCCGCCCCTGCCCTCGACCCCACACTGATAGCACGGTTTTACGCTTTCGACCTGCAACGCAACGCAGAAGGTTAAGACTAGTAATAAAAATGAGATGGAACTCCAAAGTCTCCCCAAATCCACCCCAATAAGCTCCTCGTGATTCTACGAAACTACTTGAAGAAGACTCCTAGGAAGTACAACCAAAGCGCATTCCAATGAAACAAGCAACCCAAAAGTATATCATTACAGAAACATGTCGTGTATAGTCCCCATCCACCAAATAAAAAACAATAACTCTTTCCTAGTTAATCAAAATAATATATGGAAGACATAGTAAAAACATATGCATATACAATAATTTTGAAATAACTAGCAATAAGACCCGCGCGCGTTGCGGCGCTGGTACTTCGCAAATATCGAACGGATTAGTCCAGGCGTTATGCGATGCGTTAACTATATGAAAACGCATATTTGACGTATCCGATTGAACTCAATGTATCATTTAGCTGCACTGCGATTGGATCAAAACATAACGTAAATCGAATTTATATCGTACAATCATAACGTATTATACGCGACCCGACTAACTCGAATTTATATCGTTAAGCCAAAAACTCTCGAGGGGGTCAAAGTGACATTTACAAAGTTTATAAAAAGTTAAGTGGTTAAAAATTGCATTTCCTAAACTTAAGGGCTAAGAAAGGGTAAAGATAAAATTTGATAAAGTTTTGGGGTAAGAAGGAAATTATAACAAAGTTGAGGCTGAAAAGCAAACTACCACAAAGTTGGTGTGTCAAAAGCAAACTATGTGTAAAATAAAGTAGTAGTTTAGGGACTAAATTTACCATTTTATGAAACTTTGAAGGTACCAAAGTTAAGGGGCTAAAATTACAATATCGTGAAAGTAAGGGGGAGGGGGAGGCAAAGCCGGTGGAGTTTCCACCGACTTTGTCTTTTAAGTTATAGCTAGTAATAATGCACGCACGCGTTGCGGCGTGAATACATCGCAAACATCCAATGAATTTGTTCAAGTGTTAGGTGATACGTTAACCATACGAAAACGTGTGTTCGACATATCTGATTGAACTCAATGTAACCTATATAAGTAATGCGATTGGATCATAACGTAAAGTAAATTGAATCTATATCGTACAATCATAACTTATTCTATAGGATTAATTAAAGCTTTGAAAAAAAGAAAGAAAAAAAAAGAAACCTTAATTTGACTCCTCTCTGTTCAGAACAAAATTTATGAAAACGTACATAAAATAAGTACGAAAACGTATTATTAAAAAAACAACTCGAATTGATACAGACGTATACATAAAAATATGCACGTAAAAATGATTTTTTAAACGAAAACGTGTTATATTTGACGTAACTCGTTTCGAGAAAAAATTTATGTCGAAACGTAGACACCCTTAAATATATACGGATACGTACATAAAAATATGCATAGAAAAATAGGTTGTTTAAGTAAAAAAAAATATATTTGTAAATAAAAGAAATTATCAAAGGAATGTTGTCGAAGGAAATTTAAATTAGTAAAGAGTTAGGTGCTAAAAATGTCAATTGTTAAAGTGGAAGAATAGTAAAGTTAAATAAAAGGCTAAAATTGATTACTCTAAAAGTGGAGGGGCCGTAGCAAAGCTAAAAGAGTTAAAATGCAAAAATATAAAAGTTTAGGGGGTGGAGGGCAAAGCCGGTGGGAAACCAACCGACTTTGTCCTTTAAGATGTTATACAATATATGGAAGACATAGTAAAAATAATTGCATATACAATAATTTTGAAAACAAATAAAAACATCGTTTTAAGTTTTAACCAAATAGCTTTTTGGGATCATGAAACAAGTGAAACTAAGCCTGTAAATAAACTAAACGAACACGAACATAGACATGTTCGTGTTTGTTCATTTAACTTTAATCGAACACGAACATATAATCGAACACATTTTTTTGTTCGTGTTCGTTCGTTAAGAAATCAGGCATGTTCGTTTTCGTTCATTTAAAACCTAAACGAACGTTTCACAAACATAAACAAAAAAGAAAATAACTGAACATATTGGAATAACCATAAACAAACATAAACAGACACAAATAATCGTAATTGAACAAATATAAACAAACACAATTTAAAATTAGTGAACACAAACAAACAAGTTTTATATATATTACAGTTCATCCAAAAACACATCTAAATTAGGGTTTATAGATATTAAAATGAAGTATTTTTTTTATATAAAGAGTAAATTGCCATTTTAGTCCCTGTGGTTTGGCCCATTTTGCCAGTTTAGTCCAAATGTTTCATTTTTAACATCTGGATCCAAAAAGGTTACATCATTGCCATTTTGGTCCAACTGACTTAACTCCATCCATATCTGTTAAAGCTGCCAATGGCATTTTTGTCATTTCAGTTTTCCGTTTATTAACCTTTTTTTGTTAATTGGTTTTCCCTCTCATTTTGGCGCCCTTTTCACCCTGTATATATCCAGATCGAATGAAACCCTAAAATCCTAATTAACTTGAGCAAAGCAAACCATCTCTCCTACCTACCTTCAATCTTCAACAATGGTGCAATGTCCATGTGGTGCCCATACTGTAATTCGAACTTCGTGGACCTCTTTGAACCCCGGCAGACGTTTTTATTGTTGCAATAGACAGGTATTTGGGTTTTTTTCATCATCTTCATAATCACAATCACCTGCGATTTGTTCATGTTTTTGTCAATTTTTGTTAACATGGGGGGGAGGGGCTGTGGATTCGTTGCTTTGGCTGAGGCTGAGTTGTGTCAAAGATGTGCAGGAATCATAAGAGGGCAGTTGAACTCCATCCGCAGACTTGAAGAAGAGAACAGGAGACTGAAGTGGCTATTGTGTGTTACTTGGGGTTTATTGATGTTGTACTATGTGTGTAGTTAAATGATGTGTATTTAGGTTATTTCAAGTGTTTGTAGTTCATGAATATGGTATGAATGTTGTAAGATTTTTGGTTTCGTTAATGGAACTATGTTAATGGTGTTATATGAATGATATTTGAATGATTCTTGATGGTATGAATGATGTAAGATTCTTAATGGAACTATGTTAATGGTATGAATGATGTAAATTTGCCGATAGATTGTATCGTACAAAGCGGCCATTAAAAGAAACTGGCCATTACAAACTTGCATTATATTGAAGTAAACTGCCAAAATACAAACTGGCCATTAAAAGAAACTGACCCATTACAAACCTACATTATATTCAAGTAAACTGCAACCATTACAAACATGAACTAAACTGCCAAAATACATACCAAAAGAGTAACTGACCCATTACCATAACAGATTACAAGTACCACAAGACTTAACCCTATATTGTTTTACCAAAGTACATAACCATAACCCATGACAAGTACCAAAATACATAACCATTAATGGTTTTACCAAAATACATATCAAAGGACATAAGATCTAAGCAACATTTTCAGTTGGACCTGCACCACTTTGACTTGCACCAACATTTTCACTTGGACCTGCACCACTTTGACTTGCACCAACCTGACTTGCACCAACCTGACTTGCATCTACATCTTGTTTTTTCTGTCTTTTCTTGCATGTCCTCTTGTTGTGGCCTCTTGCCTTGCAAATCTCATAGGTTACAGTGTTTCCCTTTCTGGTCAACTTTCCCGCATCTGGAATGGATGCTTCAGTATTCTGTGTTTGGGTCTGTGTTTGACTTAATTCCTCTGCTGACTTCTTCCTCTTTTTCTTTGGTCCGCCTATCTGGTTATGATGTTTAGGAGGTAACAAAGTGGTGGGGGTCTAGACTTTGGCCATTCATCCATACCATTGATTGGTTCAATGGTACACTCATAAACCAGCTTCCATGTTTCATACCAGTATGCTTGATCAACCCACCTTTCTGGTATGGGTTCCCCGCCTCCATGTAGACCCTGATTCTAGATTGCAGCCACTGCGTGCTTGCAAGGCATACCAGTAAGGTCCCATTTCCTCCATGAGCATGTTCTTTCACCAAGATTAACAACCCTTTGATCTAAGCCATGAGTGACCTGATACTTTGTTCCTCCAGTCCAAATGCAAGTGTACTGTGAGGCTTCAGACTTGATTGCATCAAAAATCCTAGTAGCAGCAGGTGTTAAAGGACCATTACACTTGGCAATTAGCTTTTTTACAACCACAATATTTTTCATTAGGTATTCCCTAATGAATTCAAGACAAGTGATGATAGGTTTGTCCCTACCATACACCAGTTGCCTATTGAAGACTTCACAAAGATTGTTCAAGAGTACATCACACTTTGCCCTACCTGTACATGCATAACTTTATGTTATTAATATGTACACTACAATAAAGAAGTTTATGCTATATATGTCATACCACTGAAATGAGATCTAGACCAATGCCTTGGAGGAATTTGTTTCAACCAGTCCCGTAACTCTTTATCTTCTTCCTCAACTGCCTTCATTGCATTTTCCCAACCTCTTGGTGTAAGGACACTAGCACAGCTCCATAACAAATCTTTGTAGACATCACCCTTCCATCTTGTTTTCATATTCTCATGTATATGCCTTAGGCAGAACCTATGTTCAGCCTTTGGATACACCTTTTCTATTGCTGGTATTATACCCTACATAAGCCAACAGTATATGATACATAAGCAAACAATTAAATCAGTTACATAAGTAAACAATTAAACAGTTTATGATACATACCTTCTGCCTATCACTTATAAAGGTGAAATATGAGTTAGGATCCAGCCCTAGATCATCTCCCAAGCACATCAAAAACCATGTCCATGAAGCTTTAGATTCTGACTCAACCAATGCATAGGCTACTGGGTAGATGCCATTGTTTGCATCTATACCAACTGCAGTTAAGACCTGCCCTGGATAAGGCCCCTTCATTATAACCCTCAGCTACTTTGGCCTTTCCTCAACAATGTTATCAACATCCATAATGTAGTCTGAGTCTTCATCAGATACATAATTACCCTCAGCTGCTTTGCCCTTTCTTACATTATAACCCTCAGCTACTTTGGCCTTTCCTTTAGAAACCTCATCTACTTTGGCCTTTCCTTTAGAAACCTCATCTATATCACTACTATTATCCTGCTCATAATCACCTGCCTTAGGTTCAAAATTACTATTATCTGATCCATCACTACCACTATTTTCTGATCCATCACTACCACTATTTTCAGATCCATCACTACTTAAAATCTCTTCAACAATGTGCTCCCCATCAGCTGCACTATTTTCTGATCCATCATCAACATTTTCATTGATATCATGCTCTGCATTGTTTCTTAACTGCAAACCTTCATAATCGGGTCTAATATGTTCTACAAACACATCTATCAGTTTAGTAGTTCTAGATAGCTTTAAAAGATCAAGAATATAGCCATCATTTAACAGTGGTCTTAGCCCTAAATCCATATCCTCTCCTGGCAATCTATACATAAATCTCATATCATCCTCCTTTCTATACCCAATATCCACCATCATATCCTTCAGTACAATGACTGAAAAGTAATCTGAGTTAACCTTGTCAACATAAGAAACCTTACCCTTCGCATATGTCATCCCAGGATACTCTGTAAATTCACCCCCATGGTGTATTTCGATTGAAAAGTTTTCAGGGTAGTTTACTGCATCAATGAACATATAAACTTCAAATAAGGGATCAATCCACTTTAAAAAGGCAAAATTTAAACAACATTGTTGAGTATTAGACAGAACTTACCATATGCCTCTTCTGGATTGAATACTTCATTAGGATCACGAACACACCAAGGCTCATTCATCGTTCAGAAACCACCACACAATGCTCGTTCACAGCTCAGTCGCCTTTGATCGATCGTCTTCGTTTCGTTGTTAGGGTTTTAAGATTGGGGAACTGTGTGTGTTGTGATCGATGAAATGAAACAGTTGTGTCATTTAAAGAGCTTATAATAGAAAAAAAGCTTTAATTAAAAGAAAAAACAATTAAGAAAAAAAGGTTATTAAAAAGAAAAATGAAATGACAAAAATGCCCTTGGCAGCATTAACAGATATGGATGGAGTTAAGTCAGTTGGACCAAAATGGCAACGATGAAACCTTTTTGGATCCAGATGTTAAAAATGAAACATTTGGAGTAAACTGGCAAAATGGGCCAAACCACAGGGACTAAAATGGCAATTAACTCTTATACAAATATTAAGTAAGTGATCAGTGACAATCTTAGAAAAATTTTAAAATTTCATTTTTTATTACTAGAAAACTCAATTGCTGATTAATATAAATATAACTATTTATGTATCTACTATATTTTAACGAACGTAAATAAACGAACCCAAACAAACGTTCACGAACATAAATGAACGAACACAAAGTGTGTTCATGTTCATTCGTTTAATTAAACGGACACATTTTTTTGTTCGTGTTCGTTTGTTTATTAAATAAACGAACTTCTCACCGAACAAGTTTATAAACAGTTCATGAACGTTCGGTTTATTTACAGGCATAAGTGAAACAACATAATGATACACATAATTCACATAAAGCTAAAAGAAAAATAATTTAAAGTTTTACTCTCTCAATAGTAAAAAGAGAAAGAGTTAATTACTATTTTCGTCCTTGTGGTTTGTCTAAAACCACTATTTCAGTACATTAGTTTAAAAATTGCGATTTCAGTCCCTATGGTTTCACTTTCGTAACCATTTCAGTCCATCTCCGTTAACCCCAACCATTTATTATGTTAAGTACACGTGAATTGACCATAATGCCCTTATTAATAAAAAAACAAAAAGATATCTAAGTGAGTTAGTTACTGTTTTCATCACTGTGGTTTGTAAAAAAATCACTATTTCAGTCCTTGTGGTTTCACTTTCGTAACCATTTCAGTCCAGTCTCCTAACACCTTCTATTTTACCGTTAAGTTTTTAATGAAATACCTAAATTACTCCTGTGTTAATTCATAAAAAACCATAGAAATTTAAAAGATTGTATTCTAGGACCCACTTGTTAAAACACAACCCCACGCTACCCCACTCCACTCCATCCCTGCTCTCATTTCTGGCAAAAGTTTTCAGTCATCTTCTCCGGCATCACAACCCCACCTCTTAATGTCCGGCGACCCATTACCCCACCCCAATTAATATCTTCCTAGAAGCATCAATTAACATAATAACTTTGAAAAATAATGCTCACCTGGACATTTGCTCATTCTAAAATCCAAAATTAAAATTTTGGAACCATATATGTAAAATTAGCGCCAGACTTCTACTTCTACGGAAGCCATGGTGGGTCGAACCATACAATCCAATTTAAGTCCATATGTCATACAACAATAAAATCATATAAATCCAACAATAAAATCATATAAGTCCATATTTAATTAACACAAGGGTAATTTAGGTATTTCATTAAAAACTTAACGGTAAAATAGACGGTGTTAGGAAACTGGACTGAAATTGTTACAAAAGTGAAACCATAGGGACTGAAATCGCAATTTTTAAACTAATGGATGGAAATAGTGATTTTTGATAAACTATAGGAACGAAAACAGTAACTAACTCAAAGAGAAAACAATACCCACACTTCACTCTACTAGTGTACTTCATATTCACCTACTGTCCTTTCTTCCCTTTTATTTTCACCCTACTTTCTTACCATTTGCTTCACATATTCTTCTGGCTCTTCCAACAATGGAAGCTTTCAGCTTACTAAGATACTGGAGAACAACAACTAATGCCGCCGGTAGTAACACAACCACCAATGCTCACGTCAGCACATCCACCGCCACCACCACCATTGTCACGACTCAGTCGTCGGAAACAGACGACGACGACAACGACCACGGCCCGTTCTTCGACTTAGAGTTCAGTTTACCGGAAGAAGAAGAAGAAGACGATGATGACGCTGTAGATGTTACACAAGGTGCTGCAGAAAACAAGGTTTTGAAAAACGCTGAAGCTGAAAACAGTGACGAAGAAGAAGATGTTGATGGATCTGATGAGTCAGGAGATGAGGATGAGGATGAGAGTGAGCTGAAGTTCACTCTTATAGACTCTGACTCAAGCGGTGATGTGAACGTTTCTGTTTCGCCTTCAGATGAGCTGTTTTTCAATGGCGGTTTCGTTCCTGTTGAACAACAACAAACTGCTGAAATTAGGTCAAAACCGTTCCAGTCTCAATCTCAACCTCGTGTTTTGTTGATGAAATCCGCTACGAAGTTTCGAGTTATGATGTTGAAGCTTAAAAAAATCAAATCGGCTGAAACTATTGATTCTAATTGTTCAAGTTCGAAAGAAGATGCTCCTGTTGCTTCTTTCTTCAAGAGGCACAACAGCTCAAAAGCTCCAAAAAAGCGAGAAAACGACGTCGTTGAAGCGGTTTCTGTTTCTTCAGAAGAGAAGAAGTTTTCGAAAGAGGCGATGCACAAGTATTTGAGAAAAGTTAAGCCTCTGTACGTTCGCGTTTCGAATAGATACGGTGAGAAGTTAAAATTCACCGGACAGCTGAAGAAATCAAAATCAGAAGTTACAGAACCATCACCTGAGTCTTCGGCGGCAACAGAAAAGGAATCTAAATCCGAAGCACCGGCGGTGCTTAAACAAGGTAATTTACCTGCAGGACTTGGAGTAGTCTGCAAGCATTTGAGAAAGAGCCGGTCGGCTTTTACGGCGGTTGCGGCTGCTCCTGCAGGTGCAGTTACGTCAAACCGCCGAGACGATTCGTTGATACAACAACAGGATGGGATCCAGAGCGCTATTTTACACTGCAAAAGATCATTCAAAGCGTCTAGAGGTGAGTTAGTTTATTACAAAAAGTCTTCTGACTAAACTTTATCAAATGTGAATTGGTTTCAAATTCGTTCAAAGTTTCAGATTCGGACTGTTCTTCAAGTTCAGGAAGTGATCCTGTGCCGTTGTTGTTGGGTAAAAGCGAAAACAGTTGCGATGCGGCGGAGGGGGCGGCGGAAATCAACAAAAGGTAATGAAATGATGATGTTGATTGTCATGGAAACTACGACTTTTGAATAATAATAATAATAATAATAATAATAATAATAATAATAATAATCATCATCATCAATCAAGTAGGGGAGGAGGAGGGAGGGAGGGCCGCAGTTAGTAAATTAGCTAGTCTATGTAATGCCCCAGCAGTAGTAAATTAGACATTAATGGCTTCTGTAAAGTTTATGTAAATTGTTAGATATTATATTTTATATTTATCTACGATATAAAAAAAATATATTTGTATGATTGAGAATGAGGTCTATGCCCCGGACAAAGAACAGAACTCATAATTGTTTGATGCATCATCACGTCACCGGTGAAAGTGTGGCCACGCACGAATAGAAGGAAAATAGTATTTGTATAATCAGTGGGTCGAATTCAACTTATTAGTGTGGAAGGGGCGCAAGCGGGTAGGCTTGCAGTACCCTCTACCCGCAACCCACACACCGCCGCTATGGTGCGGGTAGGGGTTGGGTTGGGTAGGGTAGAAGCCGCATGGTTGTATGTGTGGGTATGAGGGAGAGATATGTGTGTATGGGGAGAAAAAAAGTGGGGTCCAAGTTTTAGGGTAGTGATGCCACTAAATCAGGTAGTTTAGCGGTAGTGGATGATCTAAGTAAGTGACGTGACGTAAGAAGATTTGCGAAAGTTTGGGTAGAGGGGTTAAGTGGCTCGTTATTGTGTACACATAAAACTCTGACGTTTAAAAAGTTGCAAAAAGGAGTATTTTATATTATTTATTTACAACATTGTTTATGCTATAAAAGAATATAATAATTGCATATGTCTGTTCTTGATTAGGAGGGTTGTAACTTGTTAATATTGAATTGCATTGTCTGTTCTTGATTAGGAGGGTTGTAACTTGTTAATATTGAATTGCATCGTCTGTTCTTGATTAGAGGATAATGCTGGGAACTAAGATAAAAGAAAAAGTGGTACTTTTTGGGTGAAAAGAGGTCAAAGATGGGGGAAAGTGGTCAACTCATCAACTTAACCTTGTGAAGGTGGGCCAGTGGGCCTTATTGCACTGATTTAAACTTATTTAAGCGTGTTCTATAAGCTTAACCTCTTATTAAAAACTAACTAGTTGTAGGACCCGTGTGAGCACACGGATAACTTTAATAACCATCTAAATCAAATACTACAAAATAGATTATAATACATTATTTAAATTGCTTGCGTTTAGTTACATGCCATCCAAATTGCCCCACCGAAAGTTAATCATCATAGCCACCCAAGCTATTGTACAAATTGTGAATGGTTAAACATGAAGGCAAGGTCAGAAAGCATTACATGTACAGAACCCCATTATATTTAAGTATTAAAATCTGGCTAAAAGTGGAAACTTTTATTAGCAGCTATAAAAATTTTGGTTGCAGAGATGAATGAGTACAAATGGTGAACCAAGGATTTTAATCATTGTGGAGACGTAGATATCAAGACTTTTGACGTAAAATAACAACATTCGTTATTTTATTTATAGCGTTACTATCTTTATATAAGTTTAGTAGTTCGTTTTTTATAAGAGTTGCTGATGTGTAAAAAAATGATGTCTCAAATACAACCCACCCTAAAAAGCGATTGTGGCGGACTCTTTTTTACAATTATTATTGAATAATAGAAAAATCAATTATCAAATTTACACAACAATAAGAGACCTTCCTATTACACTTGTCTCGACTTTCAGAGGCACCAAAAAGCCTTTTGCACGATCGACAGGTGCGTTTGTATGTAACCTTTATTGTTTCTAAAAAAATTGATTTTTTTGTTGTATTGTTACTTAGATGGGTGTCTATAAATTGAATGAGCATTTGGCAGACATAGAATGTGGCAGCGGGTGGTGCTGACCCATTTGTACCCGTATTAAGTTAGCAAGTTTAATAAGAGTTTACTGCTTTAAAGTGGTATGTAAATGCGTTAAAAAAGTGCAAACCACCGGGACCATCCGTGTACTTTACTCAAAAAAGACATATGGTATTTGACTTCTTTAACTTACAACACCAATGACGGAAGGAAGCCACCCTTTGTATAACGTGCGTGGACCTTCTTCACGCAGCACGGTTGCAAGAGCATGCGCGATTCCTCGATTTTGGCTTGGAGATTTATCAGTCTGTAAACATTAAAATATTTGTGATAACTGAGCCTACAAAAAACTTGTAAAACTATTGAACACATTTAATATCTTAAAATCTTGAAGAATACCTGCACAGTAAGCCGACCACGAACCAAGTCCATCGGGTGGGTAGCTGACATGGCGATAATTCCAGTGCAAGCACCAGCTCCAAGGCGTAAGACAGGGGTGAGTTCAGCATCCTCTGAAAGAAAGATATAAATATAATCATTCTTATAGGCTCATGTGCGAACATGTATTTTGTCAACTTAGAGAATTAAGATTAAAATGTCATTTCCGTCCCTGAGGTTTGGCCATTTTTGCGACTTCCGTCCAAAGGTTTGTTGTTCTAAAAAAACAGTCGCGTTTCTCGACTTTCAGAGGCACCAAAAAGCCTTTTGCACGATCCCATTAAAAGCCTTTTTAACTTTCTTTGACCCGCTAATCACCTTATGCTACTCAAGGAGATAATTCAAGCTAAATGCATAGATGAACACCACCTTACACTGTTGAGACACAAGCTGCCAAATTGTTTGTGCGCACCAACAGACACAAATTAAATACATGTTCTACATATTAAGGGACTTCCGAACAGGACCGACGCATCTCATTTTTGAACTGGTTGAACACATTGCAATTCCCTAAAAGTGTCTTTTTGAACTCACATAGTAATGTAGGGGGCTTGAAAGGTGTAGGTCGACCAACCTGCCACATTTTGACTATTTAACCATCCCGCCTGTTTTGACACTTGGAATGTAAAAAAAGTTAGAAGCTGACCTTCCAGACATGTGTATCAACAGGAACAGCATGATGTTGATCTAGAGAGAACAAAGCTATGCACGCTGCAATAATTTTGCGAGTCAAAGTTATGGTCATGCCACTTTGAATCAGTTTGTCCGAAAAAACACCAGCGAAGTAGCCCACTAATGCCATCATACTCCAAGGAACAGCACTAAACCATGCTGCTTGTCGAAGGTCAACATGATATATCTGGACATCACGCAACATTTTGTGTTGCGGGTCAAGCCCAGTTGATTGACCGAAACACTTTTGACCATATTTTTTTTAAATAATTAGTGTGATGAAGATAATTACTAAAACTATATTATTAGTTTATTACCATGATCTAAACTTTTTATAAATCAATTTTGAAAAATCTGATTCGTTTCCTTTTAAGCCTTTTATTTTACTCATTCGGCCTATTAAAAAAGAACTCAAATCGTCCCTTTATAAGCAAACGGGTCGAAATAGCAAATGTCATACTTGATGAGGCAGCTTCACAACAGAAGTCTTCCGAATTCCAATTGCCATATTTACCCCCGGTGAAAAGAGGTCAAAGATGGGGGAAAGTGGTCAAAGATGGGGGGAAAGTGGTCAACTCATCAACTTAACCTTGTGAAGGTGGGCCAGTGGGCCTTATTACACTGATTTAAACTTATTTAAGCGTGTTCTATAAGCTTAACCTCTTATTAAAAACTAATTATTTATGCTCATATCAAACTCGCAAGTATATTTTTACGGAGAATCTATTGGCACACCCCCTTTGTCTATCCGCACACTTTTCCAATTCAATACACATCATATAGGCCTATACGATGCGTATTGAAATAAAGTAAAAGACATGACAGGCTGACAGGTGCATGTTATGTCTGGCGGCGGGCTTGATACGCATCGTCTATACTATACGATGCGTATCAAGGCAATGAATTTTTGAAGTTTATTTTTTGGTGTGTTGTGTCGAATGCGAACCCGAGAAACGAAAGAGATTTCGAGCAGTTGGTCGATGACATGATAGATAAAGTTCTTGACACGATCATACCCATTTTCAAGTTTTAGGAAACAAAATGGATTTCGAGCAGTTGGTCGATGACATGATAGATAAAGATCTTGACACGATCATATCCCTTTTCAAGTGTTAGACTAGATAGTCCAAAATGAAATATATTAGAAAACCATTCAAGCCCACCAGTCTACAATGTGTTATGGTGAGATTCTTCAAGTTTGCACAGTGGGAGAAAAGACCAGCACCCCTGTCAGTATTGTCATAATGCAATGAGACATAACTGAGATTTAAGCGGCGTTTTCCGATCAACGTTTATCGACATTGTTATAGCTGATGAAGAAACCCTAAAACGGAACATAATCCCAGATTGTATAAAGAAGCGCTTTATCATGTGTTATGTGGTAACAACTACCAAGGGGATATTCAGATCTCTATTCGGTCATCTTTCCGAGCTTTTACACACGAATATGTGGTTCCCAATTTGCGGAACATAATACCAAATTGTCCAAAAAAGCGCTTTTATCATGTGTCATATGGTAACAACTACTAAGGGGATATTTAGCTCTCACATTTTCCATAGAGTCACATATCCGACAATAGGGCCCACGAATCTTATGCCCACCCGAGACCGACCTCTGGATTACACATGTTGAATGATCGAGAGAAACTTCTTCGAGCTAACTGCCGATATCTCATCCTTCTTATCTTGCTATTAAACGAGGTTGTTCTCCACAACGACGATACGCTTGTTGACTGTCACATGAATAAGTCAACGCATATTCTTGTTTGCAACTTGCAAGTATAATAGCTAATAAAATATGTTTAACTTTTGAAGTCTGTATATTCTCTAACTTTTGAAGGTTCTTTATATGCTTCTTTCCTGATGCATGTCTGTGCCGGAGAGTAGAAGAGTCGCATTGCCGGTGCCGGAGAGATGTTGCCGCAAGGTGGACCGTTTTTATTTGAGAGTAGAAGAGTTGCATTGCCGGTGCCGGAGAGATGTTGCCGCAAGGTGGACCTTTTTGTTTGAGAGTAGAAGAGTCTCATACCGGTGCCGGAGAGATACGATGTTGGTGGGTTTGAGGCGTTTCCTAGTTGTCGCTATTTCTAAAATATTATGTCAGTGGGAAATGTTTTAAAAATCAGATGCAACTTTACGACACGCTTACCTTAATTACATCTTCCATGGAGTCACAGATCCGACAATAGGGCCAACGGATCATATGCCCACCAAGAGCACGACACATGAATCGAACAGTTTCTCTGTCGCTAATTTCTCTACTCGCCGTGAAATCGAACGGTTTCTTCATAGATTTCGTCCGGTTCTAAAGCCGGTTGAGGATTACGAGTGTTCTAGACTCGTTCAAGTCATGCTTGTTTGTGCAATTTACAGAAATAAGGATGCATGATGTGTGCTAAACAGACTATAAAAACAACCTAAATTAGACTCTCTAATCTAGACACTATAAGTTTTAAATTTATAGACTAGGACTCTCTAAAACCTAAACCACACAACCGGCAAGTGTACCGGTCAATGTAGTATAGCCTAAGCAAGTCCGAGTATCGAACCCTGAGACTCTATGTATTACGTAAGCTAGACTCTAATAGACACTGACAGACGCGACTTAAACTTGTTTAATTGTTTTGAGGGGGGGTTACTGAAAAACTAGGAAATCTATATTAACCTAATTAATTAACTAGACTTAGACTAAGATACGAACAAAAACTAGGGTTGTATTCAGATGAGATTAACGACTACCTAGACTCGAATCCAGTTTGAATGGGAATGGACTTCTAATGGTATTATTGTTGTATGGAGCCGGGATCGTAAAATACTAAACCTTAAGGTATTTCAATGCTAAGACTTCCTGACCCTTCTCAGGAAGAAACCTAGGAAACCCTACAAGGCTGTTGTGATTACCGACTGTTAGACTTCCTCTCAGTCCTCTAACGATTCTAAAAGTGCCCTAATACGACTATCTACCTCTCAGCGCGATAATCTAAGGCAATTCTAGGTTCTGACTTGGTTTACTAGACACAAATGCAATTAGGGAAATAAGATTGACTTCTCTCAAAACCTATCTTAGATATATACTGCACTGCGACCTAATAACTAACTCGAGCCTCTCAGCGACAAGTTAAGCAGAACACTTGACTTTATGAAATTACCGAATATTACTTCTAAGGTTACTTACGCGTTTTCACCCTAAAGGATTAATGATCTATTACGTGATATAGACAGTCACCTAAATCAAAAACCCTAATATAACCCTATTATGTGATAAAGACCGTCACCAAGGATCATATGAAGCAACAAGCAATAATAAAATAAATGTCAAGCATGCATGTGCACCAAATCAGAAATTCTAGAACACTTTACTTTCAGAAATCAATCCATAAACGAACAATAAATAACCATTAAAAATCCAAACTTTAATCAAACTATCATCTTGTCTAGGTAGTTATAAAAGTTTAGCCAAGCATCTTAAATTGTGAAAACAAATCAAAGTTATCGAACAAAGAATTCATCATAACAAGTATCAACCAAGTAATCGACAAACAAGGGATTGGAAAACCCGATTGATCTTCGATTCTTCACTCTCAACTCGTACCGATGATTCCTAGCCTTCAAAATCTCCGATTGCTCGCAAAAAGTGCCCTCTGAATACTCCAATCACTCTCTAATTCGTAACTCCCTTTTGATTAAGTTTCTTGGCTTTTTATACCAAACCCTAGCTGCCAATCAATCAGACGTAACTTTCCTACCAGTCGCGTAGCGCGACTGGTCTTACCCCCTCGCTCGCGCTACGCGAGAACATCAAAAGTCAGCGATTCTTGTTTCTTGTTGTAGCGTAGCGCCACTGGTCTTATTCTCACGCTCGCGCTACGCGAGTGCCCATTTTTAACAGAATGTTTCGTGTAAAATTCAGCTTTAAGTCTCCAAAACTTCCCAAGAATTATTCTAACTCTTTTTAGCTCATTCCAATGCACATGATTTCAGCGCCAAGCTCGTTTCCACTCAATTTCCAACCAATTATCATATCAAGACCTGGAACACCGAACTTTTATCAATAGCACGTAATTCTAAATAAAACTAAACTAAAAAATAACGAAAGAACGTACAAACTATACACGATATAAGTATGTATTTTGCAATACATCAAACATCCCCACACTTACACTTTTTTCGTCCCCGAAAAAGAATTGTGCAACGGAATCAGAGATAAATCATCACTTGGATTAAAAATTATTTATATCTTATTAAAACCAAAGCTTGCGTTAGCTGCGATTGCAAATATACTGATCCTTTTAAACCCGAATCTAATCCTAAACCCTTATCATGTGAATTTAATTTAAGTGCGGTCAATCCACCTAGGGTCTCACACTAGAATCTACGGTCCATCTACTCCCACCTCAAGCTTATAGGACTAAAAGAACGATCACTGGATCAATTCCTAACCGTTTTATATCAAAACCAAGAGAGTAAACAATCAATTTTTTTTTCTTTTCCATTTTTTTCTTCTTTTTTCTTGCTTGCTTTTTCTCTTTTTTTTCATTTTTTTTTTCATTCGTGAGACTAGACGATGCTTTCCCTAACCCAGCGGTATTCCGACTGTAGAGTCGCTATCCCCAATCACAGATTACATAGGTTTCGGTACTTTTATTCGGCAAGTCGATTTCACACATCCCAGAGGCATTCCGGCTGTAGAGTCGCTATCCCCAACTCGGATTACGTAGGCCTGTGTTACTTTCATTTAGTTTCTAGCTCACTTTTTTATTCTGTATTTTTTTCGCATGATCACAAACTCTAACGGTTTTAACTTACAACGGTGCCCCTTATACTATTATCGGCAGTTTTGATTTCCCATATTTCCCAGGCGAAAACCCACTAGCAGACCGACAATTTAAGGTATATTAACTCAAAGGAACTTAAAACCAAACCCGGGCCTATCCACATATCCCTAACTAGACGCAAGCTCGATTTGTTATAATCTCATATTATTATTATTCAAACCAAGCAAAAACTCACCTTTTCTATCATTTTCCGTTTTATTTGCAAACTTCTTTTTTTTATTCGAAAGACATTTTCTGATTTTTCAAATTTTTTTTGGATTTTTCAAATTTTTTATTTTTTTGTGTTTTTCATATTTAAGACTCGACTATTTACAAGTATCCCATCCCCACCCTTAGAGATTGCATTGTCCCTAATGCAAGAACGAAAATACGACTCAATACTAACTAAAAAAAAAACAACTGCAAACGAAATAAAAGAAATATACGACAACAACAACAAAAAGGGAAACGACTTAGCTGGTTAGGACAAAAGTCAGTGCCAGCCGTACGAGTCTTGAATCCCATGAACGATCGTATAGCATTGCATTCGCGATCGTTGCCTAATCTGCTTGGGTTTATCAAAATGGCAAGCTCAGAATCACCCGAATGGCAATTAGGTACGAGTGGTAGAATCCAAACCTGCACAATCAAAGCAAAACAAAACCCAACGCAGTACCGACTCTAAAAACGACTCAAAACTACTAATTTAGACTCATGGTACAAAATAAAAGACTCAGAAATACAAACTCTACAAATTGATATCAACTTCTCACAAACTTACGGAGGATCATGGAAGCGCAGCTCACCCTCCAACATCGCCCTCACCTTACGGGATGTAGCACTATCATTCCTAACAATGCCCGCATCGCTCACAACTCTCTCATACTCTCTCGACTCATCATCGGGCGGTTTGAATCTAAACGTATCATCTTTATACCTCTCCCCACACTGAGCCTTGCTCAGTGTCTCAATCCTAGATTCTAAACTCACCACTCTCTCCTCTAATTCTTCCAATTTCCTACCCGGTGGATCCCCACACTTGAATCCTGTCACCTTTTCTAAACTCGCATCCCTCACATCCTTCTCCTCATCTCTCTCGTCATTCTCACACTCTCCTACTAACGAAATCGCCTCCACTTTATCACTTGACCCTCTCGAATTCATAACGTTAAACACTACCGCTTCCTCGCCCGCTCTAAGTGTGATAGTGCCTAAAGAGACATCTATTAGGGCTTTAGCAGTGTTTAAGAATGGGCGGCCTAAAATTAGCGGTACATTTTCATCGGCTTCCATGTCGAGAACGACAAAGTCTACGGGGAAGACGAATTTATCCACTTTAACTAAGAGGTTTTCTATTATTCCACGTGGATACTTCACTGATCTATCGGCTAAAGACAAAGTCATACGTGTAGGTGAAAGCTCTCCTAGACCTAGCCTCTCATACAAGGAATATGGCATTAGGTTTATACTTGCTCCTAAATCGGCTAGGGCCCTACACTCGGTATCACTCCCAAACAAACACGGGATGGTGAAAAGGCCCGGATCCGTCAACTTTTCCGGGACCTTGTTCAAGACTACAGCTGAACATCCTCCACTAAGGGGAATGTTAGAAACCTCTCCTAACCTATCCTTACGTTTTAGAAGGTCTTTTAAAAATTTAGCATATTTAGGCATTGATTGAAGAGCTTCTATGAAAGGAAGGTTAATCCTAAGCTGCTTAAAGATCTCTAGAAACTTCCCGTACTCCTTAGAATATGTTTGGTTTTTAAGACGTGAAGGAAACGGAGCATACGCATGGTTTACTAAAGGCGAGGGCCTAACAACTATGGGAGTTTTCTCAGCCTTCTCCTCAACTTGAGACTCACCGGGCTGTGCGGTACTTGCTGGGCGCAGCCTCGATTGCACCTTGCCGGGAGCCTCTATTTCGATCACTTCATCAATAATATCACCATCCTCATCGACCACTCTCTCCTCGACTCTCGGACTACCTACGGTCTTGCCACTACGGGTGGTAATGGCTTTAACAGAGGCATTAGGGTTCTTTAAGGTGTTTCCCGCAAATTGACCGGGTAACCTCTCTTCCAACTTCCTAGACATATCCCCCACTACTCGCTGAAGGTCCTGAAACGAGGCTTGGTGGTTCTTAAGCAAGAGGTCATGTTCACTAAGTTTCTTTTGGGTGTTTTGATCCCTAGCAATGAGTTGACTCATCATGGACTCCATTCTTTCCATGCTACCCCCTAGATCGAAACTTGGACTTCACGACTTGTTTGACCTTGGTTATTCGACCCCCCATTCTGAACCTGTTCATTTGAACTCCCACTAAAAAGTGAACCTAGACCCCTATTTGAATTTTGAGCTATTTGAAAACCAGGAGGTCCACTTGAGCGAAAATTGCTATTATTATTAAAGTTATTATTATTATTTCGCCAACCCGAGCCAAGATTATTACCCCCAAAACCACTAGACTGACCTCTACCAAATCCTCCTCCTAGGTAATCTACCTGCTCCTCACCAGCTAATAAAGGACACGCACTCGTATCGTGCCCACCTCGACAAAACTCACACTTATCAACCTTAGCTCTAATCTCCTTAAGCTCTCGAGTGATGTTTTCCAAAACAGAGGCTAAACTAGGGTCCATGGTGACATGGTTCACCCCTCGGGCGGGTGCACTAGTAGTGGTATTTGAATTACCACTTTGATACCTCTGATCAGAACGTGACTGGGACTGAGACTGAGCAAATGCCTCAAAACGCTCTAAACACTCAGCAACTGTAAGTATACCCATCATATGCCCCCCTGCATTGGTATCGAACCTATCTCTAGTCTCTTGGGTAAGACCGTTATAAAATTTCTCACACAAAGCCCAATCGGAAAGACCATGCTGGGAGCAACGAGCACAAAGGTTTTGGAAACGCTCCCAAGCAAGGTAGTAGGGCTCGTCGGGCCCCATGCGGAAAGAATGGATTTCGTCCCTAAGACGAGAGGCTTTTGCGGGCGGGAAATACTTATTCAAAAAGGCTTGACGAAGCCCCGCCCAAGTGGTAAAAGTACCGGTTGGTTGTGAGTCCAACCAAGTAGCCGCACGGCCATTGGGTGCACCGCTAAGGCTAAAGGTAGCTAGCATCCTAGAGAAACGGTTGATGTGGGCCGGGGCGTCCTCATCGTCCCGGCCATGGAATTGGATACTATTGGTGATAGCCTGCATGGCATAAGACGGAATCTGCCATGAATTTTCGTTCACTATGGGTGGGACGGTGATGGGTGAAGCTAGGCCGGTGAAATTCTGAGTGGCCTGCTGATGGACGGTTTGCCTAGGGTTAGCCATGTGTTCTAAGTTTTCTAGATTACTAGAGGTACTAGAAGTAGGGCTACCTGGTGGTGAATCCTTAGGTGAATGGTTAAGCGAAGGTGGTGGTGTAGGCGGTGGGGTGGGTAACGGGGTGAAATCGAAATCTGGAAAAACAGGCGAAGATGAAGAACTAACCTCTGGGCCTTCGCCCAGTTGAGATGATGACTGCTTGACTGGTGGTGGTGGTCCGTGCGAGCGCAAATGTGGCATCCACTACTAGCAAAAACCTGAACACAAGAAAAGCAAACACTAGTTACCGAGACACAAGAGAAGACAAAGACTCAACAAAACAAAGAAAACACGTAGCACGTATATATCAATTAGGTCTATCAAAGCCAATAAACGCAATTGCCAAGAGTCCCCGGCAACGGCGCCAAAAACTTGATGTGTGCTAAACAGACTATAAAAACAACCTAAATTAGACTCTCTAATCTAGACACTATAAGTTTTAAATTTATAGACTAGGACTCTCTAAAACCTAAACCACACAACCGGCAAGTGTACCGGTCAATGTAGTATAGCCTAAGCAAGTCCGAGTATCGAACCCTGAGACTCTATGTATTACGTAAGCTAGACTCTAATAGACACTGACAGACGTGACTTAAACTTGTTTAATTGTTTTGAGGGGGGGTTACTGAAAAACTAGGAAATCTATATTAACCTAATTAATTAACTAGACTTAGACTAAGATACGAACAAAAACTAGGGTTGTATTCAGATGAGATTAACGACTACCTAGACTCGAATCCAGTTTGAATGGGAATGGACTTCTAATGGTATTATTGTTGTATGGAGCCGGGATCGTAAAATACTAAACCTTAAGGTATTTCAATGCTAAGACTTCCCGACCCTTCTCAGGAAGAAACCTAGGAAACCCTACAAGGCTGTTGTGATTACCGACTGTTAGACTTCCTCTCAGTCCTCTAACGATTCTAAAAGTGCCCTAATACGACTATCTACCTCTCAGCGCGATAATCTAAGGCAATTCTAGGTTCTGACTTGGTTTACTAGACACAAATGCAATTAGGGAAATAAGATTGACTTCTCTCAAAACCTATCTTAGATATATACTGCACTGCGACCTAATGTAACACCCCGAAAATTCATGTCCTATAATATAGTGACACGTGTCATAAGTTTGAACACTGTGACACCTGTGTCACTGCAACCATCAAACAAATGCCAAACCAATGAAATATGGTATTTCAGACTTTGGACTTGTATAAATATATGTATCTTTTGCACATATCAACTCTTGTTCGATTTCAAACTCTAAATCGCTTTCTGGAAGGTTATACGCGCAATGATGCGTAAATATAACCAGTTTAATGCAAAGAACACTCAGGGATAGTGAAATAGGCTTAACATACCTTAAATAACCTTTACATAACTTAGATATAAGTTTTGGAAGGCTTGGGGTGGTGAAATCAAAGTTTAATCGCTTACAGGGACTAAAGTTGACAAACTGCGAAAGTATGCCAATTTGAACTGTAACAGACATTCCGGAACATGACCATAAGTTAAACATACCCTAAATATCCTTTACATAGCTTAGAAATAGGCTTTGAGGGGTTCGGTGTGCTAAAATAAACTTTAGGGTCATTCAGGGACTAAAAGTGTCAAAAAGTGCACAAGTTTGCATTTTCGGGCATAACTCACGTTCTGAATACATCCGGACATCCAAAAATTTATGTAAGCACTAAAACATTTTATTTTAGTGTTCGCCATAAGAAAAATCCATTCGTCGCGTCATTTGGATCGTTTTTCGCGCTTGTGCGCATTCCGTCGTAATTAACCGAACAACGCAAGCGTACGGTTAAGCGAACCGACATCCGAGATATTTTTGAGCACATTTTAAGTTCCCTATACTTTAACTTCATTTTAGAGCTTTGAAATGGGGTTAACGGGCCTTAAACGTGTCGAAAATGGCCTAAATACAGTTCAGGGACTAAAACTGTAATTCTGCCAAACTTAGGCCTAGCGGTGCGCTACACTTTTAGTGTAGCGGTGCGCTAGGGGTCTGCTGACCAGGTTCAGTGTTCTAATCCAGCTGTTTGCAGCTGTTATCCTCTCCCTAATCCCTTTCCACCTGTTGAAAGCTCATGGTGAGTGGCCAATTTACACACCACAACTTTCCGACACTTGTACGGGTAAGATCAAGGCACGTTATTCGATAAACGATCCTAACGGTGGTGCATATCCTATAAATACCCACCATAATCAACTTCAAAAACCCACAAATCTGATCATTGTGCTCTAAGTTGGAACCTTCGTTTCATACCTGAGCTATTTTGATCGAGATTAGCTTTCGGGGACCCTCCGTAAGTATTCTTTCGTTCTATTATCGCTTTTCGAGTCCGAAAGTCAAACTTTGTTTGACTTTCTGAGTTGACCAGTCTATGGTCAACACGAAGTTCGTTTGAACTTCATAACGTGAGCGTGATCACGATGGTTATAGTCCCAAGTGACTATACCTACTGATTACCACGTTATCTAGGCTCAGTGACGAGCCGTAGTTTCGGCCAGAATACGTATTCTTGCGTATTTTGTAACCAAACTACTTATGGGTATCAAAACCGTTGGTTTTGATACCAAACTTGTTTTCTAACTTAGTCAAGCATGTTTCAACATGCTTAGCTCGTCACTTTTAGTTTAGTGCTTATATAGGGTCGTAAAGGTAAGCGATCTAAACAATCGCTTATACTTTCGAACCCGACCCGTTTGGTCGATCATTAGGATCCGACCAAACACATTAAGTGACCTTATGGTCACATCGTTCGAGTAGTTGTATGACAGGTAGTATATATGCCTTAGGTAAATGACCAAAATACCCCTACGGGGCTTAAATTGAGATTAAACTCGTTTTGGGCATAATGGAAGGTATCCTACTGATACCACAACATATTTAAAGCATATTAACTTAGGAAACCTGTTCGCAACCCATTCGGTTACCCGTTACGCGCTATTCGCGTTCGGATCGGTTTATATAACTAGTTTATATAAATTAGCCGAAACGGGTCAAACCTTATCGGTTTTGTCTCAAATTTCAGAGTGTGTATTAAATACCCATATTAAGCAAGTCTCCGAACTTGTCGGGTCTAAATCACATTCTATCCGGTCTTCGCTTAATCGTGCGTACGAACCGTATCTTCGAAACTAGCCGGTCTAAGCTTAAGCTTAATTAAAGACCCGTTAGGATTCTAATAGATTATTATAAACCTTCGTTCCAGATTAGGAGTACCGGTAAAAGCTACGTGCGTTTGCTTATTGTGATTATACTTTGCATCAGGTAAATACTTTTAACTTATTTTCCCTATACGGGCTTGGGTTACGGTACATAGCGTACCGCTTGATCGGGCATCAAATCTTCCACGCTTAGTGGTTAATTGAATAATTTGATCGGCTCGTTTAAACAGATGTGTTTACTTTACAGCCTTTGGGGGGTTAATGACCATGTCCCGGATATCCTCGGCATTATCTTACGAGATTGCCACGACCTGAGCACGGGGTGTAGGCGTACTCCCGTGTATAACTCACTTGCAGTGGTGTGTCTATTGATCTTTAACCCGGATACGTCCGGGCTACTGAACGCATAAGTAACACGTAATTCGTTCACAAGATTATCATATTAAATAATTCTCCCAAGTTAAATAAAATGTTTATGCCATGTGCATCCAAACCAATTTTCAATCATTTTACAAAATGAGTCAGTTGAATGTATTTACCAGTGTAAACTGACGTATTTTCCCAAAAAGATTAAATGCAGGTACTAAGCGTAATTGGCTGGGATTTCTCCTTAGCATCATTAGAAGTCTCGCAAGCTTAAGATGCCTGAAGTCTGTTGAACCACTGTTTACATTTTATTTCCGATCCTCCTGTGGATAAACACCGGATAATTGTGACTTTGTTTACAATAAATAAATTCGGTTGTATCTTATTTTAAATTTGCTTCCGCTGTGCATTATTATATTGTGTTGTTTGACCATTACGTTGCCAACCATGACGTCACGATACTCCCCCACCGGGCCCACCGGTGACACGTGGAAATCGGGGTGTGACAGGTTGGTATCAGAGCCAACATTGAGTGAATTAAACACTAGCCCTTAGTGTTTAATCTCAATGACACAATTGCACATTTCAAAACTTCTGAGTCTAGACTTAACTTAGGAATATTCTCAATCCTAATCTAGAAATTTTTGCTTCCAAATTTTTATTGGATACGTCGCCAAGCGAAGAAGCCGTAATAGGAATTCTCCACGTCTGGAGCCTTGGGATGCTGAGTTTCGTACCGCGACCAGGATAAAACGTGCAACCACGGAGAAAGCATTCAGGAAATGAATGAAGAAGCAACTCCTTTTGCAAAAGATCGTTTCCTTAATAGTCCTTCTAAGGACATATTTATTTTTCAGTCCTTTCGAGGACGACATTATTCTTTTGAAGACCCATTTAGGGCAACCCTATACTTGTTTAAAATTTTTAAAGGAACGATTATGTTTAAAACGTCATTCCTATGTTATAAGATCTACCATTATAATAAAATGGCAAAACCTAAAAGGGACAAGACCTAGCCACGTGTCATTTTAAGACCGGGCCAAGATGGTAGTTCCATAATTAGATTAAGATCCATATTAAAACCTCAATTTTAAAAATTGTTCTGCGTTAATTACTAATTAAGAGTCTTAAGAGTGAAACCTAGCTTGAGTGTCCTTTTAAAGACCTGGCCAAGATGGTAAGACCTGTTTAAAAGATTCAAATCCCTGTTAACATCTGTGAACATGTTAACACTCCTGGCAGATGTGACTCATTAAAATCACACACGTCAATTATAAAAGGATTCTTTAGAAGATTCCTAACCCAGTTTAATGATCTCTGAATCCTGGGTTTACATCACCAATTAAGATGATCATATTTTAACCATACGTGGTTATATAGTGCCTACGGGCTATAGTTAATGTCCTCTGCGACTAAAGACAGTAATAATCTATGACCCTGTCTAATAAAGGTAATAAAATACATTAAAACCTTAAAAGCCTTGATCCTCCAAAATCATAGCTTATAATTTATAAACGTCCTGATAACTAGGCCAGTTTTACCAGTATGCCTTCATGCTTTGATTCTCTGAAATCATGGCTATATATTCATCAAAATTTGACAATTCGCCATATACTTAAACCAATTATTACTACTTGGTTTGTAGCCTTCAAAGCTTCACCATGGCTGACCCCTCTGAAGCTCGCAATCATCCGATTAATCAGGAGGATGAAGCAAGACTGAAATTAATAAGCACCGGGTTACAGGCTATGATCGAAATAGCCGTAAGCAACGCTGCGGACCGTGTGTTGAAGGATCTTAAGCGAAAGTGCGATGATACCCCAAATAAAGGTTACAAGAAGGGTAAGACCGGTTCAAGCTATAACCAGTCCAAGCCAAAGGAGGCAAAACCCGAATGCAACAACTGCAGGAAACAACATTCTGGAAAATGCACAATCGACCCACGTGCTAAATTATGTGGAATTTGCAAAACCAAGGGTCACAAGACCTTGGATTACAAGAAGATGGAAGATGCGACCTGCCATGGCTGTGGCGAAAAGGGGCACATAAAGAACCGCTGCCCAAAGAAGGCGATCAAAGGAAAAGGCACCTTAAATGCGAAAGCTAAGCCTTGCGGAATTTGTAATAAGGAGGGGGCAACAAAGTCTGGGTTTGGAAAGAATAGTCAGCGGACAGAGGAAAAGCCAAGGTGCTCGACTTGCCAAAAGCGCCACTTTGGAAAATGCAGAATGGAGTCCAATTCTAAATCAGGACCACCTGCATGTGGGATATGCAAGTCTAGGGAGCACAAGGCTGTTGATTGCGGGAAGATCAAAGATGCTACATGCTACAACTGCAACGAGAAGGGGCACATAAAGACCAACTGCCCTAAGTACGCGAGGAAGCCCGAGTAGGCCAAGAGAACAGACGCATGAGCTTCTAGGATGAACGCCCAAGAGATGGTGCAGTATAATAGTCGTATAGCATGTACCTTTCCTTATCAAACAGTTTATGAAGAAACTTATTTAATACTGGCAAATATTTATATGAATAATAAATATTGAGAACTGTTGTCTCCGCTATCCTTGTTTCGTTAATAGGAGGATCCGATTTAGTAATAGGAAAGGATTGGTCGTCTTGTGACCAAACCCATAGTGTGGGTGATAAGAAGCAATTAATTATCAAAAATTCCTCATAGGACAACCCTCATAATTAAATGTATCCGTATGATTAATTAATGTTAATCAAAATATAAATTATACCTTAAAAAGAAAAATGGTGGAACCGGCCGTCCCCGGAATCGAACCTGGGTCTAGGCCGCACCCTTTCGCGCGCCTAACCAACCGAGCTAGGTGTCTAGTTTGTGAAAATTCCCATTCTAATTAAATATAAGCACTTGTGCAGTAAACTTCCTTATCATTATTCAATGATAATCTCTACTAAGTGTCCTATTTTTAATACAGGCAATAATAAATCTTCATGAGCCATAAATTAGCAAATTTTTTTTTTATCGTCCACAAGGTATAGCTACCAAGGAAACCGTAGTAACCGATTCTTCTAGTATCGGCAAGGAATCCATCCGAAAAATCTAAAAGTACTCTTTCTTTGCATAGAGTACGACAACGTATATTATTTTAATTATTTTCTCATTGTTTTCTATCGCCTGCGAATGCCAAACTATGTCTGATAAAAGTGTCATATGAGGATTGGCGTATCCTAGTGTGTCCCATAGATTATTTCCATGTCTGATCAGCATGGAGGTTTAATACATGGAACCCCTGAGATATCCCAATGGTCATATTGTACTAATGTCGACTAGTAGTGTTCAAAGGAAATATCCAGAATAGAATTATCCAAATAAATATTCCTTGGTAACGGAATATGTGGGCTCATAACATATATGTCATTTTTGACACAAGCAAAGATGGATGAACTGGAGCTTGAGATATGGAAAATCTCTGTAACCTCCTTGTATCTTGGTTATCTTCTTCTAAGTTTACCCTGTTTACCTCTTTAGAGGCAAGTAGAGTTAAGATTAACATCCCGCTGTGGGCTGGAGTATTGTGAAAACTCCATGTTAATCATAGAAAAAAAAGAAAAAAAAAAAAAAAAAAAAAAAAAAAAATCGAAACCCTGATTAAGTAAGTTTTAAGATATAGGCTCATATAGCCTGACTCAGTATTCTGAGGGTTGGAATTTATTAAATAAGAAAGACGGTTCATTTTGCTTATGCATTGATAACCGCAACTCTAATTAGGCAACAATTAAGAATCGCCATCAACTACCCAGGATAGCTGAGTTATTCAACTAGCTATAAGGATTAGCTACTTCTTAAAAATAGTTTTAAGCAACTGTTGGAATAACCATTCCACCGTAAGATAATCTTTTCTATAATAAGTTGAAATATAAGCATCAAGGCCGCCCCTTGAAGACCCTGTATGGGTGGAATATTACACGCCTATAGATAGGACAATAGATTGATAAGTCCAATTATCAAGATCTGAAAGTTGCCTGGGGGACAACAAATAAGTTCATACAAATCCATAATCGATTGTAGGTTGCCGGTATACGGCAGGAAAACCAAGGAGTTATGAAAATAGCAAACCTCCTAAATTCTTGTTAAGGAATAGGGTGCAACAAGGGATATCAACCAGGAAGAGTGTGCCAAATTGTTAAATTTTCAGGCTAGTTAAACTCTGAACATATATAACCATTCGAAGGAAATCGAATGTATCAAGATCTAGTAGCCTTTAAGCTAAAACCCATTCAAAGAGCTTGGAAGAGCTCGCAATACCTTGCACATCAGTAACTGAAGGATGTGTTTCGCCAATAAGCCAAAAAGCACTATCACATAATGATATACAGATTTATAATATGATGAGCAACCTGTGTCGATGGAGGATCGACAGGATTAGAAACTCCAAAAAGATACATGTACCTATTATAAAGGTCAATAGGAGTGCCTTAGAGGCTCAAAAGTACTAGGGAAGTTTAAGCCCAAGTTAAGGCAGAAAAATACTACCTTTAATTCAGTAAATCTCGGGTCGAGATTTATTTTAAGGGGGTGAGGATGTAACACCCCGAAAATTCATGTCCTATAATATAGTGACACGTGTCATAAGTTTGAACACTGTGACACCTGTGTCACTGCAACCATCAAACAAATGCCAAACCAATGAAATATGGTATTTCAGACTTTGGACTTGTATAAATATATGTATCTTTTGCACATATCAACTCTTGTTCGATTTCAAACTCTAAATCGCTTTCTGGAAGGTTATACGCGCAATGATGCGTAAATATAACCAGTTTAATGCAACGAACACTCAGGGATAGTGAAATAGGCTTAACATACCTTAAATAACCTTTACATAACTTAGATATAAGTTTTGGAAGGCTTGGGGTGGTGAAATCAAAGTTTAATCGCTTACAGGGACTAAAGTTGACAAACTGCGAAAGTATGCCAATTTGAACTGTAACAGACATTCCGGAACATGACCATAAGTTAAACATACCCTAAATATCCTTTACATAGCTTAGAAATAGGCTTTGAGGGGTTCGGTGTGCTAAAATAAACTTTAGGGTCATTCAGGGACTAAAAGTGTCAAAAAGTGCACAAGTTTGCATTTTCGGGCATAACTCACGTTCTGAATACATCCGGACATCCAAAAATTTATGTAAGCACTAAAACATTTTATTTTAGTGTTCGCCATAAGAAAAATCCATTCGTCGCGTCATTTGGATCGTTTTTCGCGCTTGTGCGCATTCCGTCGTAATTAACCGAACAACGCAAGCGTACGGTTAAGCGAACCGACATCCGAGATATTTTTGAGCACATTTTAAGTTCCCTATACTTTAACTTCATTTTAGAGCTTTGAAATGGGGTTAACGGGCCTTAAACGTGTCGAAAATGGCCTAAATACAGTTCAGGGACTAAAACTGTAATTCTGCCAAACTTAGGCCTAGCGGTGCGCTACACTTTTAGTGTAGCGGTGCGCTAGGGGTCTGCTGACCAGGTTCAGTGTTCTAATCCAGCTGTTTGCAGCTGTTATCCTCTCCCTAATCCCTTTCCACCTGTTGAAAGCTCATGGTGAGTGGCCAATTTACACACCACAACTTTCCGACACTTGTACGGGTAAGATCAAGGCACGTTATTCGATAAACGATCCTAACGGTGGTGCATATCCTATAAATACCCACCATAATCAACTTCAAAAACCCACAAATCTGATCATTGTGCTCTAAGTTGGAACCTTCGTTTCATACCTGAGCTATTTTGATCGAGATTAGCTTTCGGGGACCCTCCGTAAGTATTCTTTCGTTCTATTATCGCTTTTCGAGTCCGAAAGTCAAACTTTGTTTGACTTTCTGAGTTGACCAGTCTATGGTCAACACGAAGTTCGTTTGAACTTCATAACGTGAGCGTGATCACGATGGTTATAGTCCCAAGTGACTATACCTACTGATTACCACGTTATCTAGGCTCAGTGACGAGCCGTAGTTTCGGCCAGAATACGTATTCTTGCGTATTTTGTAACCAAACTACTTATGGGTATCAAAACCGTTGGTTTTGATACCAAACTTGTTTTCTAACTTAGTCAAGCATGTTTCAACATGCTTAGCTCGTCACTTTTAGTTTAGTGCTTATATAGGGTCGTAAAGGTAAGCGATCTAAACAATCGCTTATACTTTCGAACCCGACCCGTTTGGTCGATCATTAGGATCCGACCAAACACATTAAGTGACCTTATGGTCACATCGTTCGAGTAGTTGTATGACAGGTAGTATATATGCCTTAGGTAAATGACCAAAATACCCCTACGGGGCTTAAATTGAGATTAAACTCGTTTTGGGCATAATGGAAGGTATCCTACTGATACCACAACATATTTAAAGCATATTAACTTAGGAAACCTGTTCGCAACCCATTCGGTTACCCGTTACGCGCTATTCGCGTTCGGATCGGTTTATATAACTAGTTTATATAAATTAGCCGAAACGGGTCAAACCTTATCGGTTTTGTCTCAAATTTCAGAGTGTGTATTAAATACCCATATTAAGCAAGTCTCCGAACTTGTCGGGTCTAAATCACATTCTATCCGGTCTTCGCTTAATCGTGCGTACGAACCGTATCTTCGAAACTAGCCGGTCTAAGCTTAAGCTTAATTAAAGACCCGTTAGGATTCTAATAGATTATTATAAACCTTCGTTCCAGATTAGGAGTACCGGTAAAAGCTACGTGCGTTTGCTTATTGTGATTATACTTTGCATCAGGTAAATACTTTTAACTTATTTTCCCTATACGGGCTTGGGTTACGGTACATAGCGTACCGCTTGATCGGGCATCAAATCTTCCACGCTTAGTGGTTAATTGAATAATTTGATCGGCTCGTTTAAACAGATGTGTTTACTTTACAGCCTTTGGGGGGTTAATGACCATGTCCCGGATATCCTCGGCATTATCTTACGAGATTGCCACGACCTGAGCACGGGGTGTAGGCGTACTCCCGTGTATAACTCACTTGCAGTGGTGTGTCTATTGATCTTTAACCCGGATACGTCCGGGCTACTGAACGCATAAGTAACACGTAATTCGTTCACAAGATTATCATATTAAATAATTCTCCCAAGTTAAATAAAATGTTTATGCCATGTGCATCCAAACCAATTTTCAATCATTTTACAAAATGAGTCAGTTGAATGTATTTACCAGTGTAAACTGACGTATTTTCCCAAAAAGATTAAATGCAGGTACTAAGCGTAATTGGCTGGGATTTCTCCTTAGCATCATTAGAAGTCTCGCAAGCTTAAGATGCCTGAAGTCTGTTGAACCACTGTTTACATTTTATTTCCGATCCTCCTGTGGATAAACACCGGATAATTGTGACTTTGTTTACAATAAATAAATTCGGTTGTATCTTATTTTAAATTTGCTTCCGCTGTGCATTATTATATTGTGTTGTTTGACCATTACGTTGCCAACCATGACGTCACGATACTCCCCCACCGGGCCCACCGGTGACACGTGGAAATCGGGGTGTGACACCTAATAACTAACTCGAGCCTCTCAGCGACAAGTTAAGCAGAACACTTGACTTTATGAAATTACCGAATATTACTTCTAAGGTTACTTACGCGTTTTCACCCTAAAGGATTAATGATCTATTACGTGATATAGACAATCACCTAAATCAAAAACCCTAATATAACCCTATTATGTGATAAAGACCGTCACCAACGATCATATGAAGCAACAAGCAATAATAAAATAAATGTCAAGCATGCATGTGCACCAAATCAGAAATTCTAGAACACTTTACTTTCATAAATCAATCCATAAACGAACAATAAATAACCATTAAAAATCCAAACTTTAATCAAACTATCATCTTGTCTAGGTAGTTATAAAAGTTTATCCAAGCATCTTAAATTGTGAAAACAAATCAAAGTTATCGAACAAAGAATTCATCATAACAAGTATCAACCAAGTAATCGACAAACAAGGGATTCGAAAACCCGATTGATCTTCGATTCTTCACTCTCAACTCGTACCGATGATTCCTAGCCTTCAAAATCTCCGATTGCTCGCAAAAAGTGCCCTCTGAATACTCCAATCACTCTCTAATTCGTAACTCCCTTTTGATTAAGTTTCTTGGCTTTTTATACCAAACCCTAGCTGCCAATCAATCAGACGTAACTTTCCTACCAGTCGCGTAGCGCGACTGGTCTTACCCCCTCGCTCGCGCTACGCGAGAACATCAAAAGTCAGCGATTCTTGTTTCTTGTTGTAGCGTAGCGCCACTGGTCTTATTCTCACGTTCGCGCTACGCGAGTGCCCATTTTTAACAGAATGTTTCGTGTAAAATTCAGCTTTAAGTCTCCAAAACTTCCCAAGAATTATTCTAACTCTTTTTAGCTCATTCCAATGCACATGATTTCAGCGCCAAGCTCGTTTCCACTCAATTTCCAACCAATTATCATATCAAGACCTGGAACACCGAACTTTTATCAATAGCACGTAATTCTAAATAAAACTAAACTAAAAAATAACGAAAGAACGTACAAACTATACACGATATAAGTATGTATTTTGCAATACATCAATGCATTCCATGGTAAACGATGCAGCTGATGAAACCGGAGCTGTTATCTCAGTTCAGTACTTCCGAGACGATTCACGTGAGTCCTATGAAGCAAGTGTATCTATTCAATTGAGAGGAATCATTGCATTACATCCCCGTTGAAAATAAGTGGTTGTAATGATGGGAGCCTTGATTTGAAAAGCATAATGTGAAACAGACGAATATGTGGTTTCAACGAATTGTTGGACTTCTTGTTCCAAATGCAGGTGAGAAATTCATTGTTTGTGTGATTTACGGAAACAAGGATGCATTCCACGGTAAATGATTCAACTGATGAAACCAGAGCTATTATCTCAGTTGTTCAGTACTTCCGAGACGATTCAACTGATGAAATCGGAGCTGTTATCTCGGTTGTTCAGTACTTCCGAGATGATTCAATTTAGAGGAATCATTGCATTACATCCCCGTTGAAAGATGATAACCCAACAGTGGAGGATCTCATTCTACAGCTTCGATAAATTCAGGGGTATTCTTAAATAATGTTTCCTAGATGTTTGAAGACTAACAAATGTCCAAAGTGATGCTTCTCCGTCCGCCTGACAGAAAGCTACCTTGCAAAATTAAAAAATTAAATCGACACCTTCAATTGAGAAATTCATATTTTAATACGCATCGTATAGGCCTATACGATGCGTATTAATCGATGAAATTACTGAAATACCACTGTTTTTTATAAATTCAGGGGTATTTTTGAGAAAATTCAAAGTTTAATACGCATCGTATAGGCCTATACGATGCGTATTAAGCCGATATACGATACAACATAGGCCTATATGATCCTGCATGGCATAATTTGAAATTTAGTTTTATCGCGTTTTCCTCGGTTCGACGCGTATACGTGTCGTTTTTTTTACGAACTTTCGCATATTTATCATTTTATGACGTATGCCTTTACCATACGTCGTTTCGGTGACGTTCGGTTGCGTGCGATTATCGTATTCTATGATTGCGTATAATTTTGTTTGAAATCCAGTTGTATTGTATAGTGCCGTGTTATATGTATATGCGTGTGGAAATATCACTAGTCGCGTATTTTGACGTATTTTTGCCTACTTTGACATATTCTAACATATTGTTAAGTATTTTATAGTATTTTGACGTATTTGAGCGTATTCTAACGTATTTTAGCTTATTTTAACCTATTTTTAGGTTATTTTTACGTATTTCGGCGTATTTCAACGTATTTCGACGTATTTTAGCGTATTTTATCGTAATATGACGTGTTTTAACATATTTTTGCGTATTTTAGCATATTTTTGCGTATTTAAGGGTATTTAGCGTATTTTAGAGTTTTTTTCGTATTTTTTCGTATTTTAGCGTATGTTGACATATTTTAGCGTACTTTTGGAGCAGCTTAGCTTATTTTCGCATATTTTAGTGTATTTTGACATATTTTATCGTATTTCCCATATTTTAGCGTATTCTAAAAATCACTCTAAACTTCTCTCTCTTGAAGATCATCGGATCTGCATCTAGAAGGATAACGCAAACAAGTTCTCCACAGTTTGTTATTCAGATCTCTATTCGGTCATCTTTCCAAACTACAACATACGATAAGTTTAAAAGTTTATATTGTGTCATTAGACCAGGGAAGGATTGGAGGTGATTTCTACTTTTAATAAGCTGTCAAAGTTGTCAAATTCGTTGCGTGCATTCATATTGTTGAGAAAACAACAGATAATGAACGAATAGTTAGACTTCTTTTTTTCCAAATGCAGTTGTAGGTGTAACAACCCGACTTTTTGGAAGTCAAAGTCAAAGGAAGAAAAGATTGCTAATTCGATCTATCATTCCTTGCTTAATTATTACTTGTACTTCTCGACTCGTTAATCGATATTTGAATTTATGTCAACTTAGTTGTATTATGTGGAGTTACAATGCAATAATCGCAGTTAATCGCTAATCTATTTGACGCTATCACATCACTATCGCATCGCACCTCGAATTACAGGTTATGGTATAACAGCCCTCCTAAAGTATTTACCGACACCCCTAATATATTTATAAACATTCCTATATGTCTTAAAACACACCCTTTATACGAAAACCGGTCCCTAATACCTTTAGTTTTATTAAATAAAAATAAAAACAAAATTAGAAGGTCGCTCGCGGGCCGCGATAGGTTAACCACCAGGCCACTCCCGGTGGTGCCATGTGTCAAGACGCGTGTGGAAGCTATGGGTCGAATCAGCCAAGCTAGGGCCTACCCTAGCCGGCCTCACGGGCCGCGAAGCCCTTAGCGGACTTCTTCGCGGGGTGCGACAAACCCGAAATCAGGCCCTATAAATTGAGACGATTGGCCTTCAATTTACGTTGTTCAAATTCGAATTCTCTCTCTTTTCTGAAGAATAGGCATTATAATCGGGTATAATACCCCCTAATTAACGAAGTTCTGCTCCGTTGTAAGTATTATAACCCCCAGTTACGTATTAGATACGTTGTCCGATTGGTCTAGTGCTCCGTAACGGCTGTCGAGGTTCTGCCCGACGTTGTCGTTGGAGTTCTGTCTCGGGGAGGGTATAACTAATGTAAATATTGGGTTATTATACTAACGCGTGTGCATTGTTTAAATTAATATATTAACCAGGAAAATCACAAGAAAAGTCTAAAGTAGCAATGTGAGTAATCTTCCTTTTTGCAAAATCTTTTTTTTTTCAAAACCTTAAATATTTTACAAATGTGATTAGCAGTGATTGAGTCTTTGTAATTATTCAATTACTGCCGGTATGTTGGGGTTTTGTATACAAAATGTGGAACATGTTACCATTGGACAATGAGATAGCCAATGAGTAATATGACCCACCAGTCATGGATTGACAGTACTGAATGAGTAATTATGTAGATGTAAACATTGTAATCGATCTCCATACTGTGAAATGATAAAATGTGTTTTGATTAAACTGGGATTCACTCACCAGTATCTTCCACTGACAAATGTTTTTAAAACGCGTTTCAGGTAACAAAATATGAAAGCCAATTAGAAGTCAGCTGGAGAGCACTGAAGGCTTGGAAAAATGTGGCTATAAAAGTTACCTAATTAAAGACGATGTTTTAAATTCAATAAAATAGGGTTCATCCCTATAAACATGTTTGTAATGAAAACATGGGTTTTATCCCATTATGTTGATTAATATAAAATGTGGTGTTTACTCTGATAAAATATTTCCTAACTACAGTCCTGATGAAATTTCCGCTGCCAAATAATGATAAACACCGATACCACCATCTCTGAGTAGGCCGCGGCCGCCCGCCTCCCGAGGCAGGGGTCGGGGGTTGCGACATATGGATATTGTTTTACGTGTGTGTGCCTTTACGTGTTACTTGTGCATGTTTATATTTGTTGAGGTGATTATTCGCAAACGCAATCGCAACTCTATCACAACGCAATCACATCGCAGACTCGAATAACAAGTTTTACTTTTATGGTAGTTAGTAGTTATGTTATTGGTGTAACTAATGTGTAATACTATCGCATTGCTTACTCGCAACCCATCGCAACGCTCAACGCACGAAACGAAAAGTCGGAAACTAACTCGCAGGAGTCCTCCGATCAAAGGACCATCCGTCCGGATGACCATCCGATCGGATGGCCATCCGTTCGGAAAGCCCTCTAATCCATCACCCTGCACCGCCTTTTCACCTCTCTAGCCAATAAATAACACCTCTCACATCAACAATCATTGATGTGACAGCTCCTGTCACGGCCCCCGACCCTGTTGACCTGTTTCAGAAGCCGCGGGACAGAAATACTGCGGTATTTAATTGATTAAGTTTAACAGCGGAAGTTTTCATCAGGATCGTTTAAAGCTAATATTTTCCCCGATTATTTTATTTCACAATTTGGGATAAAACCCCGATAATTTACAATAGTATGATTTTACTATAAAATTGTTATGTTACAAAACTTATTTCTTTATTTTTATAATGAGCCACTATTTTAAGCTTGAAATGCTCCCCAGCACTTTTTCCTGAATTACAACAGATCACCTGAAACATGTTTGAAAAAGGTTTTGTCAGCGGGAAATACTGAGTGAATCATTCTATTTACTAAAATGACACATTTGTTATAATTTACAGTATTAAGGAAGATTACAATGTTTCTGATATCAAACCAATTACCCACAGTATTTTGTCACTCGACCCATTGGCCCATTCGTCCAATGGTGTCTGTGACTATGGTCATATCATCCCTTGGCTGCCCCAATGGTGAAGATTATCAAGTAATGTATACAAAACCCCACATACCGGCTGTAATATGGTGATTACATAAACTTAATCCCTGTAATTATAACTTTGAAATAAATAGGGTTTTGTAAAGTAATTTGATAAAAAGAGTGAATGACTCACATTGCTAATTTAATACGGACAGAGTCTAGTCTATGATTTAGCCTTGTTAACCTAATTTAAATAACAATGCACACAAAACTGGGTTAGTAATCAATCCAGCAATTACGATAACTCACGAGATCAAATCTTCACAATGAATGACAAAATGCAATACTTCATCCATCGAATTAACGATGATCCGTTGAATTAACAACGAACGACAAAGTATAATACTTTATCTATCGAATTAACGATGATCCGTCAAATTAATGACGAATAATAAAGTATAACCCTAATGTGGGCGGCACTTAAACATTCATTGGATATATTGATCGTCGGATAAATGAATCGTAGCAGCGATTGTGCTAATACCCTGTTTTGCAGCGTTGATTTGTGAACTGTGATATTAATTTGAACGTAACTCAGTGAATATTTCGAATTTTTACGTCGTTTTTGTGCCCAGATTCCAGTCCCAAACCCCACTATTTATAGGTAAAATTTTACCCTCAGGCGGCCCGCGTAAGAATACGCTTAACCTGAGGCGGGCCGCGTGAGACCTATTTTTAGCTATAGGGTTGCCACGTTTGGCACTAGCTTTGCTGAGTTGATAATTTTCGTAAATTCGATTTCTACAGCTCACAATTTGGATAATCGTCCATAGGGTTTAACCCCCCCTGATTTTTAGGGGCCCTAATCCTGATTCTGAAAATTATGAAAATTTTAGGGTTTGTTCAGAATCACTTGGGTGTCTTAATTTGGGTTTCCTTTTGGACTAATTAATTTAATAATTATGACTTTTGATTAGAGTTGTTACAGCTCCCTCTCCTACCAGCCGCTCTTGCCCTATTTTCTCTCGATTCCTCACGATTCTTATAAGTTTCTACCTCAAATATTGTACTTCTAACATCTACGCACACTTCTTCATCATTTTCACCATCAAATCTCGTCATTTCACTATGGAATTTGCTGATTTGGGATGTTCAAAGGTGATGTCATCATGAAGTTCTTATGAACCTTGAAGTGTGACATCATTTACCAAGAACAACTCAGATATACAAGATTTCAGCATGTTTAAACACTGATTTCACCCAAATCTAAACATTTTCAAATCGGTATAAACTTCTTTCAACCCTTTTACACTCTTTTACTCAAAACCGATAAGATCAGAGCTCATTCAGGCCTTTTACTCATTATATAGTGAAGGGTTGGACTGAGAATGGATTCCTATCGGAGGGACAACCGATTAACGGGTTGAACATGAATAACCGTCAAGAACAGTTAACTGACCGGACGGGGTGATTCCCATCCGACCGGATGACTTGGACTTGATGGGGTTTCCGTTGTATGACACGTAATCATACCGTCTCGGTTCAAACGAGAAACTTTCTAAAACTTAGCAAGATTTTACAAGACGAGCAGGTTACCAAACGGACTGCTGTCCGATCGGATTGCCATCTGATCGAACGACAATCCGACCGGATGACTTGTGACGTCCAATACTTGTAATTATTTTCCAAAACTTAGACCTTTCCACAAAATTTCAAAAGAAGTCAGTTTCAAGCGAATTGCCATCCGATCGGACGGCCATCCGTCCGGATGACCTGATTGGTAGAAACACTTCTTGTTTTATAAAATGCTACAACGAAAACTTCAAAGTTCCATAATACACTAACACATCCATCCCAAACGAATGACAGTCCGACTGAATGGCCATCCGACCGGATGACCTTTCGTCATTCTGATCACTCGCATCGTTTTACGCACAGTTCAACACTTATACTATCATACTGTGTTCAGGCTAACCCCTCAGCTCTCCCTTCAATCCAAGAGCGTGTTTATTTACTAAACACAATCTGTGAGTATGCTCGATCCCTTTTTGCTTTAAGCACTTTTGGGTGTTACATACGTTACTTATATCAAACCACATCGATCACACAACGCAAACACTTTTATACGCTAACTGCTCTCGCATGTTATACGTGTTACTCGATGAATGCTTGTATGTTATGTATACACAGTGATTGTTGCCTGACACCTTAGCAACGACAGTACTATAGTTTGGACTCAGCACCTGTCATGGACGGGGGTTGCTAAGGGTATTTCTTCACATGTCACGGTGGTGATATGTGTTGCGCACTCTGCAACTCACAGTCACGTCTGTGCATATTTTATTTTCAATAACTTGCTAGCTTCACATTATTGCGTGTTACATGCTGGTTATGCGTAAACCGCTTTCGCTACTATTATACTATTAAACTTGTATGCTCACCTTTACACTATGTGTATTGACTTTTATTTTAACGTATGTAACAGGTGTTTAGGATGTTTGCTCTATTTGCTGGAATCAAAGCTAGGAAGGAGTCTAGAAACAAATAATTAATATTTTGAGTTGTCGGAACTATGATTTGTCTTTGAGATAACTATGTCTGTAATAACTTCTTTATTTGATAAGTTATGGTATGGGACATAATGTTAATTATCCGGTAATTTAGTTGTTATGGATTTCTCCTGGACAATCTGTTTTGCTCAGTGTCGCGCCCCGATGTTTCCGCCATCGGTTGGGGTGTGACAGTAGGATCCGTACTTAAAGGTGTCTCTAAAATATGCAACTTTACGGCACGCTTACCTTAATCACATCTTCCATGAAGTCACAGATCCGACAATAGGGCCCACAGATCTTATGCCAACTCGCGGTACAATTAGGAATTGCAAACCGCAACCGTTTTTTACTATGAGAACGGTGGCTATGGGAAATTCAAACTACAATCATTTGTGATTATGGGAATGGTGGCTATGGGAAACACAAGTTTTCTTTTTGAGCTTGATGGGTGTCCATTATCTCAACGTTTTTCCTTATATTACTGATCTGGAATTGGAGAACCGTTGTGTTAACACAAATGCAATACTTACAATTAACCAACATACATCAAAGCTTCATGCAACCGAGACCGCCTTGTTAATTTTAATGAAGCAACAAAGATTGAATGTGCCAAACCGCAACCGTTTTTTACTATGGGAACGGTGGCTATGGTAAATACAAACCGCAATCGTTTGTGACTATGGGAAACACAAGTTTTCCTTTTGAGCTTGATGGATGTCCGTTATCTCAACGCTTCTCCTTACATTACTGATCTGGAATTGGAGAACCGTTGTGTATTTGATTACTGATTATTGAAAAGATTTGTTGAAATCAAAGAAAAGAGTAAAAAAGTTGAAATGAGGCGTGTTAACACAAATGCAATACTTACAATTAACCAACATACATTGATTGTGGATTTAACTTGCAACATACATGAAAGCTTCATGCAACCGAGACCGCCTTGTTAATTTTAATGAAGCAATGAAGATTGAATGTGCTAAACCGCAACTATTTTTTACTATGGGAATTTACAAACCGCAATCATTTGTGACTATGGGAAACACAACTTTTCTTTTTGAGCTTGATGGATGTTCGTTATCTCAATGCTTCTCCTTACATTACTGATCTGGAATTGGAGAACTGTTGTGTATTTGTTTACTGATTATTGAAAAGATTTGTCTACAGTAGCGCTTTTATCATGTGTCATATGGTAACAAGAGTATGTTGTTCCCAGATCAATTCCAATTGCATTTTTTTCAACTCTCCTGGCCATTTTCAAACAAGTGGTTGTAATTATTGGTTGTGTGCATTCATGTTGTTGAGACAACAACTGATAATGAACGAATTGTTGGACTTCTTGTTCCAAATGCAGCTGATGAAACCAGAGCTGTTATATCGGTTGTTCAGTACTCGTGATAAATACAATGTTCATCTTCGTTATCCTTTGCTTCCTGTAATTCAAGCAGGCACAGATGCTAAGCGTACTATTATTACATCCGAGACGATTCAAGTGAGTCATATGAAGCAAGTGTCTGTCTATTCAATTGAGAGGAATCATTGCATTACATCCCTATTGAAAAACAAAATCGATAAATTCAGGGAAAACGGGGTTGAAAGATGATAACCCAATAGTGAAAGATCTCATTCTACAGCTTCGCTAAATTCAGGGGTATTCTCAAATAATGTTTCCTAGATGTTTGAAGACCAATAAATGTCCAAAGTGCTACTTCTTCGTTCGCGTGACAGAAAGCTACTGTGTGACAGAAAGCTACCTTGCAAAATTAAAAAATTAAATCGACACCTTCAATTGAGTATTACTTTTTGATAAGGGGACATTGTCATCCTTTGAATGACCTAGAAGTTTAAACCAACCTTAATACGCATCGTATAGGCCTATACGATGCATATTGAAAGTGTCGATTTAATTTCCCAAGGTGTGCCAATAATACGACCTACACTTTTAATATATTATTAGCAATAGAAAACTAGTTCTTTTTTATATTTACATAATTAAATTATACATGATAGCTTCTTTATAGCATTTTATATATTTCTTTAAGAAGCTAACCCCGCCCTTTTTTTCTCTAAAGCTCGCCAAGGCTTGGCAAAGGCCAAAGGGTGCCTTCAGCGTCCTCTTTTGGTTACGTGTAATGGTGTTTAACTAAATGGGTTGCTGAGGTGGAGGCATTGGCGCCTCCACTATAGGTAGTCTAACTAATTAAGTATATAACAAAAACTATAAAGAATCATAAACAACAATGTAGACAAGAGTTAGGAATCACCAAAACGCAACAAAAGATATTCTAAGCGACAAAAGATTACAAATAAAGTGATTGAAAGAGATTCACGCAAACTATCCAATTCGTATGAAACTTATGAATCGTTAACATACAACAAAAGAATTAAAGGTTACTAATAGAAAAATTAAGGGAACTCTCACTAAAGTAGGTTAGCGCTTCAAGTGGACCGACAAGTCGACAACCGAGCCATAACTGCCTCACTGTCTCACTACCTCACTCACTGGACTAGAGAACCCAACGAATAAGTATGAGAAAACATGTACATGATTATCATGTGTAAGGGGGTAGGGGCGCCCATCACTCATCACTCACTCACAACTTCCAATAAAGTTTCGTCATGTCATCAAGCATTATTCCATCACTAGTGATGGATTTTAGTGGAAATGTTTATCACTTACCACCACACCCAACAATTTCCCTCACAACCAACAATTTTCCCTCACCACCCGACACTTCTTCACGCGTGAAAAATTCAACGCGTTTTCATTTTGACGCGTTATAAACCTTGGCGGCGACAGTGTTTTTTTTTTCATTCCACGCGTGTTCAGTCCCCATCATGGGGCGACCCTAGTGGCCTAAGTAGGTAAATAGGAATGAGGAAATTTTCGTTTAAAATGATTTGACCTAGGCGGAGCATGAATCGACCCAGTAATGATCCATTCAAATGGATCGACCTATTGGATCCACTAAAATCAAATATGGACCTAGACCCCATCCATTGACATAACTAGCTGGATCTACGAATAGGACGTATCATGTTTCTCAAACAAACACATTCTTTAATTATTTCATGGATTACCATTATCTAGAGGCAAGATGGGATTGAACCAATGTAGACATGTTACCAACAAATTTACAATATGGATTAACCACCTACAATGGCGGATCTTGCCCGTTGAATGTGTCAGGGCCGAAAGACACGGGCATTAAAAAAAGCCCGGGCAAGTCCGGGCCAAACATAGTATATATAAAAAATTTCGATCAAAATGCGGAAAATTAGCACTACGGCTGAAAAACTTGCCCAGACCGTGGCCCTGCCAGTGGCCTTCTAAGAACCGCCCCTGCCTACGCATCCACCGAATGCACTTCATTCTAAGTCACACATTGTGGATTCACAAACACCATTTTTACCTTAAAACATTTTTCGATGATTTTACACACACGTATACACTCATAAGTGATCTACGTTATGTATGTATAACGTTTCACAAAGTAACCCATCACAACTACTTAAAAATGAATATCGTCAAATACTTGTAATAAATAAAGGTTGAATTCATTCTGAACTGAAAAAACGATTGCAATTTTATGTGAAACTTGGTGCAATACCAACTTGAAGGACCCAAATGGTTAATCTTGAAAGTATAAGGGTGGTTCGGTTTTGATCTCATGGGGTGGCTTGGAGGAGATCAAGGATAATAATAATAATTATTAATATCTTTATTATTAAGTTAGTTTCTTTGTTTATCTTTTATGTTTTTACGAATCTATACTATATAATAAAAGAAACCATTTTAGGGACATTTGTCATCATATTAGGCCATGTTTTATAATAAGTATTATTTTAGTTTAATCTTTTCTAATTAATTATAGATAATTCTCCTACTAAATATTATTTAGTTTATTTTTTATGGATAATTATTATTTAGTTTAATCTCCTCATTTATAATATTATTTATTTAACTAATAGAGTAAATTACGATTTTGGCCCCTGTGGTTATAGCACTTTTACTCTTTTAGCCCAAAAATAATTTTTAACATCTGAGCCCCCAACGTCCTTTTTTCTAATCTTTTTGGCCCTAACGTCTTTTTTCTAACCCTTTTAGCCCCTAACATTTAATGGATGGGGTTAGTGTTAGGGGTTAAAAGAGTTTGAAAAAAAGACGTTGGGGGCTCAGATGTTAAGAAAATTACGGATAAAGTTCCATAAATTATCTTATTATTTATTTATATTAATTACTAGGTTAGAAATTATATATTAATAATTAAAACAAATATCGAGTATTTTCATAACGAAGGAGGAGGGAACGATATTCTTCTTTATATTAATTACTATATTAGAAATTATATCTTAATAATTGAAACAAATATCGAGCATTTTCATAACGAGGGGGAGGGAACGATTTTCTTGCTTAACAAATAATTTATTTATTTATTTAATATATTTAAAATACAAGAAAAATAATAACTACATTTATCATACTAATAAATTTATCCAAAAACAACCATCTTTTTTAAGATGCAACTCAAGTCTATATGTTTAAATTTTAAAGTTATATAACTTAATAATTTCTGATAATTTATACTTATCTAATTAATTTATATATTATTTTGTAGCTATAAGTTTATCTAATTGGCTAATTGCTATATGCCTAATCTAAACATTTCAACAATATTTTTAGAATTATTAAATTAAGACCACTGTTATTTAAATAAAACTTGGGTTCATGTCGTGAGAAAGTCGATGATACAGTTTGTCTTCTAATCGATGGTTCAAATGTTTTTATATTTATAAACATGACAAACATCACAAGTTTTGATCATACATAAAACAAAATTTTGTTCAGATATCAGAAAAGTGTCTTAAAATATCGTTTTATAATTGTTAAATTTTCGTTATTAACTATTTAATATTTTATTTTCTCAACCCGTGTAATACACGGGGTTATAACCTAGTATAAGGATAAAACAAAGTTGAAGGTTACTAGTTAAATGGTTTGTTAGAGTTATCTAATTTGGTCAGAGTTAGAATTCGTATGAGAGTCAAATTAGTCAAAGTATAGGATTTCTAGCATTAGACCCCCTGTAGTGGGGCTCCATATACCGTCCAAAGCAAAGATAGCGCCCGCATAACCCCCCGCACACCAAAACGAGGGGCGCCATGTTTCAGAAATTTGGGGGCAGCGCTATAATTATTACGGGGTTATGGGGGGGGGGGGGGGTATGGAGATGCTTTTCAAAATTGGACCAATCACAAAAAAGCATGTGTTTTTATAATTAATTAATAAAAACGAAAATTAATAATTAGGTAATGATGGGTAGGGGCTTTATGACTACGGGCATAAATGCATAACGCCCCATAACGCCCACCCACACACGTGGCACGACACGTGTCGCATAACGCCCACAAAGGGGCGTTATGACTACACATGGCCTTATAAATATGGAGTCTTTGTAATTTACTTTGGGTGTACCTATCTACACACCATTCTATCTATTTACACATCAAAAAATGTGTTTTTTTTGTCCTTATATGCACACCCTGCAGTGTCGAAGTGCGGCCAAAACGCGGCGTTTTGGTCCGGTTAACCAGACAAAGACTGACGGGTGTCTGACGGGTCTGTTGACCGGACCAAAACGCCGAGCGTTGGCCGCGTTTTGGTCCTATCAACCAGACAAAAGACTGACACCCGGTCTGGTTGATAGGACCAAAACGCGGCCAAAGCTCGGCGTTTTGGTCCGGCCAACAGACCCGTTAGACACCCGTCAGTCTTTGTCTGGTTAACCGGACCAAAACGCCGTGTTTTGGCCACAGTTCGACACTGTAAGGTGTGCATATAAGGACAAAAACACCTTTTAAAGGTGACTATCTACACACTAGATAGTTTGGCCCTTAACTTTATGCATTGAGTTAATAGAAAATAATTTGTTTCAGAAAGTTGTTCTGCTATATTCCTTTCTTTTTATTCTTGAAGTTCGATTTGTTTTGATACTTATCAAAATTATTGAGCAAGAGTTTTACTTTGAGTTGTGTGTTCTTGATTCACTTGTGTAAACGACCTCAGGTTTAACAAGTGGTATCAGAGCCTGACGATCTAGGCTCGGTTCCGTTATAGTTTACCCATTTGTTTCCGGTTCGTAGTGTTACCGATCGAATGTGTCCAGGTTCCGATCACAGTAAGTTTCCGATCACGGGCGTACAGATTCCGATCGCAGGAAGTAACTGATCGAAGGGAAGTTCTTAGAAAACCGATCACAGAGAAGAGTTAGTCAAGAAACCGAAACAATGATAGAGTTACAGGTCGTAGGAGGAATCAAGAAACTGAATCAAAGCAACTACAAACAATGGTCGACGTGCATCAAATCATATCTTCAAGGTCAAGATCATTGGCAGGTAACGAACGGTACCGAGACGAGACAACCCACAAACGATATCAACAGTGCTATCGGGAAGTGGCAGGTAAAAGCGGGCCGGGCGATGTTCATCATCAAGACAACGGTTGATGATGATGTTCTTGATCACATTCAAGATCTGGAATTCCCAAAGCAAGCGTGGGATACACTTGAAACCTTATTTACAAAGAAAAACGATGCTCGGTTGCAACTAGTCGAAGGCGAACTAATGACGGCGTCCCAAGGTGATCTTCCTATTTCACAATATTTTCGAAAAATTAAAAATTTATGTCGTGAAATTGGAGAACTTGATCCACAATCTCGGGTTAGCGATGCTCGTATGAAGCGGATACTCATCCACGGTTTAAGGCCGGAGTATCGTAGTTTTGTTACCGCTATCCAAGGGTGGGCGACCCAACCGAGTTCGAAAATATTCTTGCTGGGCAAGAAGCCTTAGCAAAACAGTTAGCTGAGGTGTCACTTAAAACCGAGACTGAAACCGCCTTATATGCTGGGAGAAAGGAGAAGAATCGGTTTAGTAAAAACCAGAACCGTAATGACACGAAAGGCAAGGATAAATACAGGGATAAAAGTGACCGATCGAAGAGGAAAGAATGGAACAGAAAGGGCCGAGACAACCAAAGAGAAACTTCTAAAGAAGAAAATACGGTTAATCAAAGCATGGTTGTGACCTAACAAGACGAGAGAGAAACCGCGTTGGTTGAATTGCACGAAGAGAAAGTTTGGTCTTATATCATGGTTTGTCAAGACGAAGGAGTTGAGTTCGAGTGGGAGCGTGCATCAAGTTTGGATGGAAGAATTGCTTTGAATACTATGATTTTTGGTTATGAAGTTGAGAAAGCAAAAGTTGTTTCCCATTTAAAACCGGGTAATGCAGTTCTAAATAATGCTTTGATAGGTAATCTCGAAACTAGTAAAGTTGTAACCAGGAAAAAGAAACATGCAAATATTGTGATAAAAGCGAGTCCAAGAATTAAGTTCAAAGAAGTGCGAGCGTTACGGGAAGTGAAAGGTCTTGGTGGAACAATCGAAGTTGGTATTGAGAGGGAGTGTGAAACTTGGTGCAATACCAACTTGAAGGACCCGAATGGTTAATCTTGAAAGTATAAGGGTGGTTCGGTTTTGGTCTCATGGGGTGGCTTGGAGGAGATCAAGGATAATAATAATAATTATTAATATCTTTATTATTAAGTTAGTTTCTTTGTTTATCTTTTATGTTTTTACGAATATAAGGATAAAACAAAGTTGAAGGTTACTAGTTAAATGGTTTGTTAGAGTTATCTAATTTGGTCAGAGTTAGAATTCGTATGAGAGTCAAATTAGTCAAAGTATAGGATTTCTAGTATTATAAATATGGAGTATTTGTAATTTACTTTATGCATTGAGTTAATAGAAAATAATTTGTTTCAGAAAGTTGTTCTGCTATATTCCTTTCTTTTTATTCTTGAAGTTCGATTTGTTTTGCTACTTATCAAAATTATTGAGCAAGAGTTTTACTTTGAGTTGTGTGTTCTTGATTCACTTGTGTAAACGATCTCAGGTTTAACATTTTCTTTTACGATAAGGTGCAATTTTTTTTTGAACGGCCAACAAATTTTATTAAAATAGTTACAAGCTTGCCAAGTAGAAGCTGGTCAAGCACTTATAGCACATCAAAAACCAAACAGATATTACATCAACCAAGTATTATAAAGTAAACTATATCACCAATGTATAGATATTACAAGTTCTCCATTGTTCCCATATCATTGTGTACTCCTTATAGCGGTATTTAACCCAAAGAAAACTGAGCGGCTTAACCTCTTCGATTATCTTCAACATGACAGGCGATTTACCATTAAAAATCACTCATTCCTTAGCTTCCAAAGAAACCAGAATTTTGTTATTGAAATTAACTTTCACCTAAATTTTGTTATTATATTTAAGTTTTGAGATGAAGCGGTAGAGTGATATTGATGGAGGGTTCACGTGGGAAGTTGATGGTGATAGGTGGGGGACAGACTGATTTTACGTAGGAGATTCAGTTTGTCTCGTTGTTGTAGGCTTACTAGTTACCACCTACGCCTACACGGCTACACTTTTTTTTTTTTAAACAACAACATAATCAATCCCAAACAAACTAAACGCAGTATCTCACTACTAACCCGAGTTCACCATCAATTTTGGAAAAACCCGGTAATCCACCTGCCTGTAGTCATGACAGTGAAATTACCGGTAAAACTCGTTTGGCTCAAGGATCGAACCCAAGTTTCCCTGGGTCTCCTATCATTGCCCACCAATGCCTCACTCTATACCAAGTGAGAGTTAAACGTACATCTTCCAAAAGAAATTCAAGACTTCCATCATTTGATCTACAGATCATTTATTAATTGTTTTCTCTTCTTTAGTTCCTCACTCATAAGAGCACCTAAAAACTTGGTCTTAGCTCGGTTTTGAGAGAGTGCGGTTTTGAGGTAGCGTTTTTGTGAAAGAGATGGGTCGAACGAGAGGGCCATCAGCCATGTTGCCATGTTGGTTCATTTTTCCGAGCTCTAAACTCTTCTTTTGGCTCAAATAAAGCTCGGCTAGCTTATTTATTTCTTAATTTTTTTTAAAAAATTGTATTTGATCCACATGTGGATGTATATAACAACAGAAAATAATATTTATTACACAATGGATAGATATAACCGTGTTGAGTTTTTTTTTTTTTTCCCTATAAAAGTTGGATTTTCTAAATAGCTTACTTAACTTGAGCGAGGCAAACAAGCGAGTGCAGCTCGACTTGAAATTTAAATGAGGCAGCTAGTTTTGGCTCGTTTATTAACAAGTTGATTTCGAGCGAGCTTCTAGTCAATGGTGGAGCTAGAATTCTTTTTCTATGTGGTCAGTGATTTTTGGTCCTCAGATTTCTAACAAATCGCGTCATAATGTTTGGCTTGGGTCTCATCACATAATAAAAAGTATACCACAATGAAAGTACATCTTCAATCACAACTTTAACAAAGAACTTTTTTTTATTATAACAAGTGCAAGAATCATTCATATAATCATCACTACGCAAGATTATCTAATTGGAAGTTGTCTATCGGTGGGCGAGTCGTTCTCATCAAGTCCGTTCTCGAAAGTTTACCAAATTACTACTTTTCCTTTTCCTTGTATAAGGCTCCGTTGAAAGTTATAAACGATCTGGAAGCCAAGATAAGGAAATTTCTGTGGGGAGGTAATGAGTCGACAAACAATATGCATTGGGTCGCTTGGGATAGAGTGGCGACGCCTAAGGAATATGGGGGTCTCGGCCTTAGTAAACTCAAAGACATAAATATCGCTCTTTTATCTAAGTGGGGATGGAGAATCAAATCGGACAAGGATAAACTGTGGGCTGAAGTTATTATCGCGATACACCATAAGAGACTCTGCTCGGACTCGTTTCCGTCCAGGAAATCTATGGGAGGAGTTTGGTGCGAAATAGTGAAAGCTATTTCAAAATCTTTTGTTAAAAACTCTCCCATTAGATTTTTTTTTCAAACAAAAGGTTGGTAATGGAAAAGGAACGATGTTCTGGATTGACAACTGGGTTGGAGACGACCCTCTAAAAGACAAATTCCCGGGGCTGTTTATTCTGGATTTGGAGAAACGCTGCACTGTGGCTGATCGTTTAAATGTTGATTTTCAAGTGGGCCGCGTTTTAATTGGAACTGGTCTAGGAATTTGATGGATGGGGCTGAAGTAAATGATCTGGTGGGCTTATGTACCTTGCTGTTGAACACTACTCTTAACAGTAATGAAGATAATTGGGAATGGATTGGAAATGAGAGTAAAGTCTTCAGCGTTGGAGATGTTAAGAAGTTACTAATTACTGACGGTGGTAGAAGTGATCGGTATGTTTTAGAAGGTTGTAAGTGGATCCCGGGTAAAGTGAACATTTTCATGTGGAGAGCGGAGATGGGTAGGATTGCGACGATTGATGCGTTAAAACAACGGAACATCGACATTGATGATTCATTGTGCTCCATATGCAGAGACGTTGAGGAATCGGTAGACCATATTTTCTCTCGGTGCTATGTTGTGTCGGTCATTTGGGATCATATAAGCAAGTGGATTAAAGTCTCGAACCTGTTTTTCTTTTCATTCAGAGATATATTAGATATTCACAATCATGTAGGTTTAAAGGGTAAGGAAAAGGAAGCGTTGAAAGGTATCGTGAGGTCCAGCTGTTGGAGTTTATGGAGAGTTAGGAATGAAGCCCGTTTTAATAATAAGGAGATTAAAATCGGAGAAATCCTTTGTGAAATAAAGGCGATGGGCTTTTTATGGTTTAGATATAGATCCAAAGGAATAAATGTATCTCGGCAAGATTAGTGTAAATTTGTAATTATGTAATGCTGCTTGTTGTTTTGGTGGCCTCGGTTTGAGGTCGGCCGGTTTTTTAATGAAATTTACCTTTTAAAAGAAATCTAATTACGCAAATCCGTCTTCACACATAATTAATTAACATTTGTCATTGCAACCGATATAATTAATTAACATATAATAAACTCCCTTTTCTATTTGCGTTAGGTTAATGAATAGGGGGAATTGGGAATCTGAGAGAATTGGATCTTTATTCTTGGGGGGAATATAGAATTTGGGCCTCTTTCTAAATGTTAACAGCTTTGGGCTTTTTTTCTAAATGAATAATGGGGTTATTAAAATTGGAAATAAGACCAATGTGTTAATTGGTTAAAGTTTTATATAAATTTTTATTTAGTAAAAAAAAGTCAATATATATTTGTTTTTTTATTTAACCAATGGGGCAATGGGCCAAAAAAAATTCATCAAACCAATTGGAGCCGAGCGGAATTGATAGAAGCCGATTCGAGATGGCTAATCTCCCAAGAGACCCGTAGAGTGGGTTAGGCTCCAAAGAACAAGATAAGAGAAACACAAGAATTTGCTAACTTTTCTTCTTCATATTCAATGCAAAATGGATTACAATTTATAAGGAAGTATTAGTGCTATGAAGTATTCCTAAATTAATGCAAGTAGTGGAGAAATGCAATGAGTGGTCCTAGTTATATGCATGCATCGAAATGAAAACAATAAAACTAATTTGAAAGAGTCTTGCTCTTCAACCAACTAGAAGACGTGCTCCACTTTCAGCCTTTTTGACCGGGTCGGGTTTGCGGGTTAGGGTCAGCTAGGTTCTGGATCGTATCATTACTCCCACCCTAAAAAACGTCCGTGTCCTCAAGGACGGAACACGTGTCCACGGTGGCCGCCATTCATGTCTTCCGGTAGCATTCGGCTCCGTTGTAGCGTAAAGGCTCGATAGGTGCCATGGAGGTCGCCAATCTCGTCGTACGGTGGTATTTAGTTCTATGTTGTTCAATGGAGAGAGTCGGGTTTTGTGGGTGCCATGTTGGGTAGGTGAATGTGCAGTTTTGGGGGTTGGTTTAGTGTGTCGATGGGTTCCGTTTGAGGTTTGTTTTGGTGTTGATTTCGCGCTTGGTTTGGGCGATGTTTGTGGTGCCGGCGAGGTGGTAGAATAGGATCTTTTGGGTGCGGTTTTCGGGGTTGCTTGTTGGTGTTGACGGCTGCGTTTTTTGGATGCGGTTGAGGATATTTGATGTAAGAAAGGCTTCGGAGCAAATGGCTTGGTTGGCGATCGAGGAGGTGGTAATGGTGGACGAGCGGCGAGTGGAGGTGGTGGAGGTAGACCGAGGCTAGCGCAAAACTCGACGAGGCGTTGTTGGTTTTTCTCGATATTAGCCCACATTTCGTCGAGCAACAATGTGATTTTTGAGGTCATGATGGAGGTGAATTCGGGAATGAAAGCACCAATTGATAGAAGCCGATTCGAGATGGCTAATCTCCCAAGAGACCCGTAGAGTGGGTTAGGCTCCAAAGAACAAGATAAGAGAAACACAAGAATTTGCTAACTTTTCTTCTTCATATTCAATGCAAAATGGATTACAATTTATAAGGAAGTATTAGTGCTATGAAGTATTCCTAAATTAATGCAAGTAGTGGAGAAATGCAATGAGTGGTCCTAGTTACATGCATGCATCGAAATGAAAACAATAAAACTAATTTGAAAGAGTCTTGCTCTTCAACCAACTAGAAGACGTGCTCCACTTTCAGCCTTTTTGACCGGGTCGGGTTTGCGGGTTAGGGTCAGCTAGGTTCTGGATCGTATCAGGAATTTTCGTGTTTACAATCTACGCAAAACGCAAAATGATTGGGTTGGTTGACCTTATACCTCTCTACTTGCAAAGGTTTTTTTGGAACGACTAATTTCTTTTAATTACTGCCTTTTCTGGGATTTGAATTCCTAATCTCCACCTCTCAAACCTAGGTGTTTAATTCTTTTGTCAATTGACCACAACTCCATTGATAAAAAAAACTAAGGGTGGAAGGGATGCTCCTCACGTGATGGAGACTGGTAACATCTCCACCTCACCCAATTAGCTAATGTCATTTCAACTCTGCTCTTCACTCTCCATTTTTCACTCAAACACAAGGGGTGTTCCCCATGTAGAGAGTCCATTTTTTTTACAAATTATGCATTAAGGGGGTGTTTGGGATTCCTTATTATAAGTTCTTTTTGACTTCTCTAAAAAGTTAATAAGTCATAAATTGTGACTTATTAACTTCTTCCCCCACAACACAAACAATCCCAAATAGATTATAAGTTCTTTTTAACTTTTCAAAAAGTTATAAGTTGATGAAAATAAGGAATCCCAAACACTCCTTAAAAATAATTAAAACATATTTTAAGCAAACTAAAAATAAGAGTAAATTGCCATTTTAATCCCTGAGTTTTGTCTAAATTTGCCACTTTGATCCAAATAGTTTTTTTTGTGACTTTTACATTTTGTTGCCATTTTGATCATTTTGTCTAACTCCATCCAAAAACCCAGTTTGTACTTAATCACTAATGTTTTCAGTTGCCATTTTGATCCAATTCCAAAAAATCAAAAAAATTCCAAAAAATTAAAAAAAATCTAAAAATCAAAAAAATTCTAAAAAATTCAAAAAAATCTAAAAATCAAAAAAATTATAAAAAATCATAAAAATTCTAAAAAATCCAAAAATCATTAAATGTTTCAGCACGAACCGTTTCGACCCGTACCGTTTCGAACCGAACCGTTTCGACCCGTACCGTATCGAACCGAACCGTTTCGACGCGAACCGTTTCGAGCCGAACCGTTTCGATACGGTACGGTTCGAAACGGTTCGCGTCGAAACTGTTCGGCTCGAAACGGTTCGGGTTCGATACGGTACGGGCTCGAAACGGTTCGCGTCGAAACGGTTCGGTTCGATACGGTACGGTTCGAAACGGTTCGCGTCAAAACGGTTCGGTTCGAAACGGTTCGCGTCGAAACGGTACGGTTCGAAACGGTACGGGTCGAAACGCTTCGCGTCGAAACGGTTCGGGTTCGATACGGTACAGGCTCGAAACGGTTCGCGTCGAAACGGTTCGGTTCGATACGGTACGGTTCGAAACGGTTCGCGTCAAAACGGTTCGGTTCGAAACGGTTCGCGTCGAAACGGTACGGGTCGAAACGCTTCGCGTCGAAACGGTTCGGGTTCGAAACGGTACGGGTAGAAACGGTTCGGGTTCGAAACGGTACGGGTCGAAACGGTTCGGTTCGATACGGTACGGGTCGAAACGGTACGGGTCGATACGGTACGGGTTCGAAACGGTTCGCGTCGAAACGGTACGGGTCGAAACGGTTCGCGTCGAAACGGTTCGCGTCGAAACGGTTCGCGTCGAAACGGTACGGGTCGAAACGGTTCGTGCCGAAACATTTAATGATTTTTGGATTTTTTAGAATTTTTATGATTTTTTTTTATTTTTAGATTTTTTTGAATTTTTTAGAATTTTTATGATTTTTTAGAATTTTTTTTATTTTTAGATTTTTTTGGAATTTTTTGGAGTTTTTTTGATTTTTTTGAATTGGATCAAAATGGCAACCGAAAACATTTTTTAAGGAAATCCCCAAAATAACCCTGTTACAATCTGGGTTTTTGGATGGAGTTAGACAAAATGATCAAAATGGCAACAAAATGTAAAAGTCAGGGACCCAGAGGCACAAAAAAAAACTATTTGGATCAAAGTGTCAAATTTGGACAAAACTCAGGGACTAAAATGGTAATTTACTCTAAAAATAAATTCATATATGATAAAATAACAACTGAATGAACGGTTGTTATATATTATTATTAATTAATACTACTTTTAATATGTTCGGTATTGGTACAAAAAGGTAAAAACCGGTATCAGCCTGGTATAGAAAACGCCAATAGTCGGTACCGAATTGATATTGAAAATCTTTTAGTTTGGGAATTTCGGTACTGCTACCCGGTACTATTGGCTCATCCTCGGTCACGGGTGCCGTAGATTTTCTTCAACTTTTAATTTTTTTTAAAGGTAGGGATGAGCTCGGTGCTAACCGATACCAAATTGATACTGTTACCAAAAATACCGGTTACGGTACCGGTATATGAAAGTAAAAATCGGTACCAGGAACACCAAAAGTCGGTACCGAATTGGTACTTAACATCTTTCGGTTCGGGAAATTCGGTACCATTTGCTTATATTTGACCACGGATTTCATACGAACAACATCATTACCATACAACTTATTTATTGATTTTCTTTCGGTTATCGTTTAGTGTTTTTTCTACATTTTCTTTTTATCTTGTCAACGGTTACGTGCACAACGCGCTCGTAGTGATTTCAAAACACATGTAAACACAGACTAAATAATAAAAGAAGTTCGCCGCAACACGGCGACGGTGATAAACCTAGTAAAAAAATAAAATTCAAAACAACCTCCGGAGTACGACCGAATCTCGACCGTTTTAAAGCCTACTACGATAGCGTCCCGGGCGGTGATATAAGTCACGAAGACCGGGTGGCGGTGGCCAACATCCAGTTCCGGGGCAAGGAGCGGAAGCCGTTTGACAAGCTCGCCATGTTCGAAATCTACCTAACGCTTTAGGCTTTTTTTTTATTTTGTAATCCTTTTTTCTTGTAGAATTTTGTAATTTTTAGGAACTTTTAATAATAATTTTAGGTTTTTTTGAATTCTGTGTGTATTTTTTAATTTTAGGTTTTTATTTTTTATTTTTATAAAACTGGCCAACCCACGCGGGCTAGTCACGCCCCGTCATACCGACCCAACACGTCACTTACCAGCGGGGTGCTCGAAGTCCACGTGTCAACCCATGCCCCAAACCCCCGCCCCACCATACCCCACGGTCGAAAACACCAATGTCTTTCGCGCAACACGCGTAATTTACAAACACTAGTTTAATTAAAAAAACACTACATAAAATTGAAAGTTAAAAATATTCACAAACCTAATTTCAATTCCACAAATCCTAAATTATTTCTCTATTCTTCACAGATTCTCTCTTTCTTCAAGGGTTTGATTCTTTTCAGTTATTTATTCACAAACGCCTCAACTAATTTAAGATTTCATCGAGTGGTTTACTCAATTGGAACACAATGGGTGCATCAGGAAAATGGATGAAGGCTTTGATATTGAAGAAATCGGATTGATCGGGTAATTGTTAACTGTTTGAAGATGGGTTTAATGTTCGAAAAGGACGCGGTGAATACTCACCGATTTCTTCCACTCACCGAACCAAAGGGAGGGCCGGCGGCGGTGTGCTCGCGCAGGAACTCCACTCACCGCACGGCCTCCCAGCGAGCGTCCCTTCCACCCTAAACAAAGTTAATTTCATAACATGGTTTGAGATATAAACTTGTAAATATGTATCATTCAAAAACATTTGACAAACACCCACTAGTCTCTCTTTCGTTGTCTTGGCTTTCCCCTTGTCTAATAAAAAGTTTCACCTCAACGCTTACGCTATACACACTTACAGAGCTAAGTGAGTTGTAAAAGGGTTATATACGTAAATTATAATAACTAGTGTTGTATCACCACCGCGCGTTGCGGCGGGAAAATCACGGATCAACGACTTCACGAATCTAGTAGCGGGAATTCACGGATCAACATAGGAAAAAAACGGATCGGGAAAAACACGGATGAACGACTTCACGTATATAGTAGTTAATTTGTTTACGCATAATTTGTTTACGCAAGCGAGTGGTGTACGTGGGAAAAAAAAATCTATTATCAACCATGGTGGCCAGGACCACATACACAAGCATTGTAACAAAGTCGTAATAGTTAAATCAATTTCTTAGCGATGCATGGAGCACGCCATGAACCTGTTGTACCTGACATATGTTAAGCAGCTACAGTAATTGTTTTAATTCACAAGTGTATCTTAGATTATTTGTTAAGAAATTCACAAATGTATCTTAAAAGAGGAAAATATTTCCATTGTTGTCATTAGTTTGAGGTCTTTGTATAATGACCATCAGCCGTTGTATTGGTTCTCTTCCACAGTTGTTGTCTATGACACCATAAAATGCAAGCTAAAAGATAAAAAATAGAATAAAAATAAACATAAAAAAACTGAAACATCTGCATCCTTATCCTCAACTCAATTTGACACTTCATCTATTATCAAATATAAAGGATCTGTAGTTCCAAATCCAGCTGTTAAAAAAGTGTTATTAAGAAACAAAAATAGGGACATTTGGAATGACAATCCATCGCTAGTTTTCTCTGGAATAGGTTTCAAAGAGAAACAACCATACGAACACAATATGAACATTAATGTGCATACCTGCTACTCAACGATGGACCTACGAAACGACATGGAAAAACATAAACTTGCGAATGTAAAAGAAATCGAATTAATCTTAAAAAAAAAATTAGGGTTACCTGCGAATGTAAAAGAAATCGAATAAATCTTCAAAAAAAAATTAGGGTTCTTGATGTATGTACCTGCAAATCTCCTTTTTCTCATTCGAACACGACATGAAGCAAAAGCTTAAACCTGCGAATGTAAAAGAAATCTAATAATTTATTAATTAAAAAAATTAGGGTTCTTGATGTATGTACCTCCAAATCTCCTTTTTGCCTCATACGACCATGAAATGAATCAAAAGCGTAAACCTGCGAATGTAAAAGAAGTCGAATAAATCTTCAAAACAAATTAGGGTTCTTGATGTATGTACCTTCAAAGAAGGTTGCTTTTCCGACCCAAATATTGAAATCGATAAACATTTGCTCTGAAGTTCATATTTCTCATGGTATCAATTTGTCAAAACAATTCAATAGGGTTTTTCATTACCTGAGTATGCGTTGATTGGAGCACCGTAGTACCACCATAGACAGTGATGATGATTGATGCCGATCAATGAACACCGTCATCATCAGCGGCCACGGGATCTTGATCCCTCATGCGAGTTCTCTGTGTTTCCATCTCCTGTGTGGTGGTTTTTTTAAAAGATTTAGAAGGGGCGGTGGTTTTTAGTGGTTTTTTTTTAGTGGGTTTTTTAGTGGGGGTTTTTTTTAATATCGATGGTTGTTAGTGGTTTTGTTAGTGGGTATTTTAAGTGGGTTTTTTAGTGGTTTTTTTTTTTTTGTGGGTTTATTAGTGGGGTTTTTTTTAATATCGGTGGTTGTTAGTGGTTTTGTTAGTGGGTTTTTTTGTGGGTTTTTTAATGGGTTTTTTTTATATGTGATGGCAATATCGTAATGAAATTAACTTTTCATCCAGTTTTAATTTTATAACTTAACCACCAAACTACACTTGGATAGTGTGATTCACCAGGGTTATTTTTGGCTTCCCATGCAAATGGGTCGATGTTTGTGCCACCAAAATTTGGAGCCTAAATCATTGAAACCATATCCAATGTTAAAGATATATAATATATGTTCTTTAACCTTTGTTTTTTTTAGGATTTTCACCAATATAAATCAAATACAAGAAACTTGCAAGTTAAATGAATGAGTTTGAATACCTCAAAAACACCATGAAGCTGGTGGGTGGAGTAGTTGTATAGGAAAAAGAGGTATACCAGGTGTGATCTGTCTAATAGATTCCCATAAACCTGAATTACAGTTTAACAAAAAGTTTAGGCAAATTAATAACAGAATTACACTTGTATCTTACAGGATAAAAAGATTTCGATTGGAATACGCAAAATTCATAAATCATATATCTTTAAAGAACTACACACACGCACTGGTTTATAAATAAATCCATCTAGTTTTTTGTGAGTAACAAAGTTGCTGTTGTTCAATAAAACTTAGAATATAAAAATAATGTTCAGAAAATTTACTTAAAAAATGTCAACTAATTTGTAAAATCTTCCCAATAACAGAATATTCCAATTTGTGGAAGAATTCAAGAGCACAATTCAACATTAACCTAAAAAGATGCTAACCATTATATTATTCTCATCGTTCTTACCAAATTTTATAACCATAAAGAGATATTTCTATATACCATCATCAGATGTATTACTGGATATGTTCTAAAAAAAAATCTATATACAACTCCAAAAAGATCCCAAATTCTCAACCCTAAATCTAGGAAAAAATCAAAATCAATAAAAACATGAAGTATAAAACACCCATGAAAAAAATGATACAAATTTGAGCAAATCAAAGAACCAAACAAACCAACCGTGTAGTCGACGAAAATCGGTATTGCCGCCTTTGTTCCGACACAGTCTTGCCGCGCGTTACCATGTGGAGCTTCTATCCTTCCAGATATTTCTTTTCTTTGTGACCAGAAGCGGTGCCATCTCCTTTCTCTTTGTGCCGCCTTTGAACCGCCACAACCTGGCCGCCACCGCCGTGCTGTGCCTCTCTCCGTACCGCTGCTTTCTTCCTCTCTCCATCTCTCTAAATCGGTTTTTGTAAAAGTGGGAGTGGTGGAGGATAAGATGTCCAACTACTTTGTAAGTTGGATTTTTTTAAGTGAAAGTGGTGGAGTACAAGCTGTACATCATTAAATTTTCTTATTATAAGATATATATTACTTTTACTGTGTATTATGGCAAAATCATAATTAATTCAACTATTCATTCAGTTTGTAAATTATCGGTATATAATATAATTATAAAAACTTAATGATAACATTTAAAACATTAATAATGTACTGTAATTATTATGAGTTCAAAAAGTTACATATAAAGCTACTTAAGTTTTTTATGAGCTAAGACTCGGGTTAAATCAGGGACGAAGCTTTATTGGGGCTGGGGGTGCCTTGGCCCTCATCGCTATTTCGCTTGTGGTGTTAATTTTACCAAAAAAAAAAATCCGATTTTTTAGTGTAAATTATTGGATTTTTAAGAGTCCAGACGTCCAGTCCCCACCGATTTCGATTTTGAGAGTCCGACCTCCGCCGGATTTTCATTCAAGATTCGCCACGTGGTTATGTTCAGGGGCGGATCTTAGTGGACTAGTGGCAGGGCCACGACCCTGACAAGTTTTTCGGCCATGGTGCTAATTTTCCGCATTTCGATCGAAATTTTGTATATATACTATGTTCGGCCCTGGCAAGTTTTTCGGCCGTAGTGCTAATTTTAGTGTCCGTGTCTTTCGGCCCTGGCAGGTTCAACGGGCAAGATCCGCCACTGGTTATGTTGAGATGAGCTCGTTACTTTACAATCTAATTTACACATATTACGCCCAACTCAACATATAAGTATTTAAGGAACCCATATCAGCTTAGATAAAGTCCCAACCTTACAATTAAATTTACACCCTTTATGTGCAACTCCGTAAATAAGTTAGCAACCCTACCCATATGACATTAATATTTAGTAATTTAATTAGAAATTAACAAGATCTACACAAATCACTTTCATGCATGCACAACAAGTTTCACATATAGACATATTTCACCAAAAGCATTAAAATTTCTAGGTTATTATCTATTTTATTTGTCCATCAAGTTTTTTTTTTCTTATATGAAGTTACAAATCTGGTTGTTGTTACTTTCTTTTGAAATTTTTATCATTTGACTAAATTATTTTGGATATCACATTTTGAGTTTTGGCCGTTTGATGTTTAATTAGCTTCATAGACTTTTTATTATATGAAAAAAATAAATTAGTTTGAACATGTTCTAGGCTATTTTAAGCTTACTATATATTTTTTATTAACTCGAATCGAATGAACTGAAATTCGAAACTAATTCGAATGCAACTTCAAAATTTTAACTCTATATAACTCAATTCGATTAACTCGAGGAATCCAAAATTCGAGTCAGCAAAAACCCCTAAAGTCATTTTTGGTTCCAGGTGCTATATTGTGTTTTGATTAGTCCCGAATATGATCAATTAGACCTATTTAAAGGTGTATGAAATGTCAAAGGTATTTTAGAAGCAATAGTATATGCATTTTTGTAAGTTTTACTCTTCTTTATAGAATAAAAGGTCAACTAGTCAAAGTATTGAGTCAAGATACCTAAACTCAAACCTAAGACTCTAATTGAGGTTAAGCAAATTCTAATAGTTCTATAAATGATGATTATCATTTAGTTAGTGAGAAGATGTTAGTTAGAGTAGTCAACATGTTGATTTGTAGAACATTAAGCTCAAATTCCAATATGCTCCCTAAAATTCACTCTAAAAATTCACATATTGTCTGTGGGACTCGAACTCGCTCAACTTTGGTAAAGATAAATACATAATGCTATTAGGCCAAGTGGCCATGGGCAAATACCCGGAGATCAGTACTTAGGATTTTGTAGGTGAAGTGTTAATAAACTTGCATCATGATCCTTAAAATTTGAGGGTAGACTTATTGGAGACAACCATACAAAACACCTTTCAGGACCTTCATCTAGCTTCTTATGCCACACAAACTTCTCAATCATTCAGTTTCAATCCAACAATGAAACAATATTGGACATGTATATAGTAACCAGATAATCCTGTCCCAAAATATTGTATATTTTATGTCTTTAAGGCTACTTATTATTCGGTAAAACTATCTTGGAGCCAAAGCAACAAAATTAGGTAAACAACTCTTAAAAACGCATCAACATAATTTATATTTCCTACGTACATCATCATCATCATCATACTCAGTATATCCCACCAATAGCAAAGCTAAGGTAGGGTCTGAGGAGGGTGAGATGTAGACAGTCTTACCTCTACCCCGTAGGAATAGAGAGGCTGCTTCCAATGAGACCCCCGGCTCGATTGTGGTTTTGCATCAAGCCTTGGACATAAGGCACATAACACTCAGCAATTGAGACAAACGCCGATTAGTGCATGCACCCCTTTGTCTTTTGGCTATCAACGCCACCACATGATGCATGATTAACCGTCCCCCTCTTTTAACGTTATTTTCACGAAATTAGTAAAATAACGTTAAAATTAGTGCACTTTCACTTTTGCCCCCCGAGCGCCCACGCATATATACATTATATGAGCATACCGCAAGCGGGGCATATTCCTACGTACAACTAGTGGATATTTTATTGATCCACATATTACACAAATGTCCCTGAAGGGGTATGGTCTCAGATCTCGCGTCAACACGACCGCGAATGACCATTACCCTCATCAAAAACCTCCAACAGCAATAAACTCACCTGTGTCCGCGTGGGCACACGCGAACACAGCGGTCCAATTTGTCCAGTGATGAGAAGACTTACCTTAAGGATGGAAACTAATGTTACGCATAGCAATGCGGCCCCGCACCGCATCCTATGAACATTTTCGTCACGACAAGGGATCTGGACAACAGTAACAGTCACTCAGCAGGCAATGCGGCATAACACCGCATCCCGCGTAAATCATGGATGGAACAACCAACGCGGGAACATCAATGACCGCAAGCAGCGATGCGGCTTGGCACCGCATCCTGCCTACAAGGCAAGTGGGTCTGACACCACAGTGCAAGTGGCACTGGGAACAGTCGCCTACCGGCCCACGTGTATACAACAGTCTGACACCACAGCAGGACGTGGCATCACCGCAGTAACCGACAGGTCTGACACACCTGCAAATAGCTGTGCGATGTCAGGCTAGCTACTCAACTACCCTCCTCCACTCCTCGGCTATAAATACTGACCCCAAACCAGGTTTGAGGTATCACTTCTCAACTCTCTCAATACTACTACTATCACACTTTGCTTCCCAAGCAAACTACTGATTCTCACACCGGAGAGTGGTAACAAGGAGCACCCCCACCTCATCCTCCTTGTTGCGAGTCACGGTTTGTTTCCTTGTGCAGGAAACCCACCACCAGACGATCCAGCCGGCGATCCTCGGAAAGAAGGGATTAACCCTATTGACGAGACCAGTGAGTTAACCTACCCGGTTAACCATTGTTTCATCATTGGCGCCCACCGCTACTCTTAGCACTTTTTCCAACCATCCCTCTCTCTCCAAAGAACATGTCTGATCGTCAAAACAACACCACCGGGGATAACCTAAACCCCACAAACCAAGGGCCTGCGGGAACCATTCCCCTAGCCCCAAATGCCGAACACATTGGCACATCAACGCAAGGGGGCGCATCCCTTACGTTTGGGCACGATTTATCACAGTACGCTCCTGTGATACCTGCAGGCATGAACCTTCATGCCTGGTACGACCAACAAGCAGCTATGCTGGCTGCAACATATAACAGAGCTTGCGCAGAAGCGCAGGTATCTGTGGGACCCACCCCAGTACCACACACCCCTGCAGGTCGTACTTTACAGTACGAAGGCAAGGCCCCATCACATCCGGCCTCCAGAAGCAGGCATGAAGATCGCGGTTCCTCTTACTGCGATGTCCGCACACTTGATGAGGACGACTCCACATATGGGTCCCGCCACAGGAGCCATATACAGAGTCGCCTAGGCCCACACGGCGAAACTAGGCGACAGTCTACAGCCCACCACGGCCTAGGCATTCACAGCCGATTGGGACCCCAGTCCCACCGTGAAGGGCAAGGCTATACCGACCCGGACGATGGTACATACCGCGCGGAATCCCATGCCACCAGCAGCAGACCGGGAGGACGCAACTACGTTCCTCCCACTCATCCCCGCACTACGTACCTCCGCGCTACAAAGCAGCACCGCGGACAACCCTACAGGCCGAAATCGGCGGCCGAAAACTCCAAGTTTGTCCCAGAAATCGCCCACGCCGATGTCACCACCACAAAATTCCCATTAAACATTGGGAAGTACAACGGTTCGACCGACCCAGATGATCACAACAACATCTTCGTCGGTGCCGGGTGCAACGGTAGGTGGGATGAACCCACCTGGTGCCATTTTTTCCCACAGACCCTAACAGGTCTGGCCAGGGCCTGGTTCGATTCTCTACCACCAGGGTCACTAACCTCATTCGAGGACTTGCAAGAAAAGTTCCTCGCACACTTCAGCCAACAACGACGCCATGAACGTGATTCCATGGACGTCATGAACATTTGGCGCAGGGATAACGAATCGCTTGAAGCATTCGTTGTCCGTTACAATAAAGAATGCCTAGAGATAGGCGATGTTGCCAACCAAATGGCGCGTAACCATTTCATTGTTGTCGTTAAAGACGAGCAGATGGTTATGAATATCTCTGGCAAAGATGGTTTGCCTAAGAAGTGGGAAGATGTCATGGCTGCGGTCATGACATACGCCCAGACTCAGCGGTCCCTAAGACCGCACATGTCAAAGGCACAACCCCAGGCGGAAGGCCAGTCTTCCCGCCAAGAGCCGAAGCGCAGCAATAAGCGCAACCGGGACACATGGAATCGTGGCAGCGATTCCAGACCATATGTCCCACGAAGCAACCAGCCTGACGCAAGGGCTACAATCAACGCCCAGCGTGAAAATCGGGCGTCAAAAAAGGAGTCTCGGGACCGCAGCTGGACCGAGATTAACCAGTCGCCAAGCGACGTTCTTCTCACGGACGCACAATTCCTGCGACCGGCCCAACCGATGAAGTCCAAAAAGAACCAGGATCTCGCACTCTACTGCGAGTATCATAAGGACAACGGCCACACAACAAACAGCTGCATCAGTCTCTGACTGGAGATTGAGCGAGCCCTAAAAGAGGGAAAACTGCAACACCTGTTGACAGGCGCACAAAAAGCTACCAAGCGCATCACTCCCCATAACGAGGGCACCTCCACGGGAAAGAGGACCATGTATGTAGCCTCTACCCACATGATCAACGGAGGAAAAGGAAGGCCGCGCAAGGCGGGAAGAAGACCGGAGAATGACTGGAAAGACGAGCAAGTCGTCTTTCGAAAAGTCCGAGACGGCCCGCGCGATAGACGCGCCGTGGTTATCACAGGCCACCTGGCTCACTACTGTACCGAGCGATTGTTCATCGACCCGGGCAGTACATCCGATATTATATACGAGCAATGCTTCAACCAGTTCGATCAAGAAGACAAAGATCGACTGCAACCAGCGGATTACCCGTTGGCCGGGTTTGCAGGGGAAACCGTGTTCCCCCTGGGCCAGATTACTTTTCCTGTGCGCCTCACCAACGAGAGGCACACAAGAACGAAGGAGGTAAACTTCATGGTTTTACCGCACACCTCCAAATACGACGTACTTCTCTGGAGAGAATCCCATGGTGATTTTAACATGATCACATCCGTCCCTCACTCTGCTATCGGTTTCCCAACCGAGACGGGGGTCGCGATAATATACGCCAGAAGGGAAGTTTTGTCTACGGACGACCTGCGTCCAACCAAGGTAGCAAGGCCCACCCCCAACACGCAACCAGAAAAATGGGTGCTTAACGCAAGGCACCCAGAGCAAACGGTCACGTTGGGCCATGCCTTGACACCTACCATCAGAGCGCGCCTGAAGCAATTACTCTTCAGGAACCAAGACATTTTTTGCGTGGACACCCGCAGACATGACAGGGGTACCGCGCGACATAGCGCAACACTTCTTGAATACCATGCCAGGTATCAAGCCAGTGATCCAAGGCCAACGCCACCTTGGATCAGCAAAAAACGCGGCGATGGAAGAGCAGGGGCAGGAGCTGCTCTCCGCAGGAATCCTGCGGGAAGTCAAATACCAGACTTGGTTATCCAACCCAGTCATGGTAGAAAAACCAAGCGGGGGCTGGCGCATGTGTGTCGATTACAAAGACCTCAATAAGGCCTGCCCCAAGGATTGTTACTGTAACAACCCGCACTTTTGCGCGTTGTTACTACTCGTTATACTCGTTACGCCTAGCACCAGAGATCCGGATCATAATGTAACTATATCGTATATATCGCTATTCGAAGGATAATCGCATATTTTCAAGCTACAATATCATTATACTACACTACTTTCACACTAACACTCACGGAGGCACTGAGTGAGGACCTATTCTACCCTCCTCAGTGGCCGTGATGTGTCGAACGTAAACAAACAACGCTAACAAGGACTCTCGGGTGAGTGCTGTAGCTCCAGTCGTCATGACGATGATGACAATACGAGGTAAACGGTACCCCGTCAGTCTTTGTGGCACTACACGAAATAACGTTCACGATGACATCAAGAAAGGACCAACCCTACCCTCATTGATGGCCGTGCAACGTCGATATTAATCGCATACTCGAATCGGAAACCGATCGTTAATTATCGAAACTTTGGATTATGGATACGTAAATACGACCTCTAGTGATATATATATATTATAATATAATAATAACAATATAATAATAATATAAATTAATTACGAAAGGAACGCACTTCGAAAACTATCAAAACGATCAAAATCGGGAAAATTCCAAGCGTCAGGATGTCTATCCGGACGGATGGACCATCCGGACGGATGGACATGCGCACGGATGGCCATCCGCACGCATGGGCCATCCGCACGGATGGGCCATCCGCACGGATGGGCTATCCGGGCCTGATCTCTCTTCTTCTCCTCTTTCGCCTATAAATAGCCTGTCACACCACTATTCAAGTGATGTGACAGCTCCTGTTCAACCACACGCGCACCAAGACCCTTTTCTCTCGATTTCCTCGCGGTTCCGGTAAGATTTCAACATAAAACTTGTACTTCTACAATCTACACTCGAATCTACATCATTCTATCTTTCAAAACTCTAATTCTAACCGTGAAATCTACGGATTTGAGGCGTTGTGAGGTGATGTCACCAAGAGTTCTTATGAACTTCAAGTTGGGGTCTCATTTCACTATAAACGACTCAGAACCAGGTGATTTCCACAAGTTTTAATGACAAATCACACCTAAATCTGTGCGATTTCGAGTTAACCATGAAGAACCACCATGAACGGCCAGATCTGATGGAACGGGGTGATTCCCGGCCGTTAGAATGAGTCGGAATTGACGGAACTTCAAGTGTTAGTGCGAAATCACACTACCCTAGTAAAAACGAACGTATTTTCCTTCCGATAAACACTCGAAACAGTGCTCAGAGTGCGAAACAGACGTGCCCGTCCGCACAGACAGCATGTCAGTCCGCACGGACAACATGTCAGTCCGCACGGACGACATGTCAGCCCGCACGGATGACACAAGCCCGTACGGATGACATATCAGTCCGCACGGATGACATGTCAGTCCGCACGGATGACATGTCACCCGCACGCACGAGTCATCCGCACGGATGATATGTCATCCGCGCGCACACCAATCCGCACGCACAAGCAAGCCCATCCGCACGCACAAGCAAGTCTGTCCGCACGGATCACTGTTATCCGCACGGATAACATGCCATCCGGACGGATGACTTGCCATCCGTACGGATGAGGCCCAACTCAATCAAACGAATAACTTTTCAAGTAAATCTTGCTTAACCGTACATCGTTTACTCTATTGCTTCAAGGATCATTACAGATAACTCGTAACCAACTCAATCAAGTTGTAATCTCGCTAAATACGCACTGTGAGTATACTTGACCCCCTTTTTAATCGAATTTTGGGTGTAACATACGTTTCTATCAAATCAAACTTATCAAGCGAAATATTCAACCAATCGAATTATCACTTGCGAATAACTGTTATGCATAGATATACGTGATGCTAGTTGCATATGTGCTAGGGCTTATACTCGCGACGTCCCACCAAGACTAGTATAGTACTATTGCGCCCGACGGGGTCTAGTTATGCCATCGTACATTCGAGCATCGAGGACTTAGTTGGTAGTATCAGTTTTGTGAGTATATATGTCGTGTATTACGTTTATGCATATGGAAATTCGCTACACTTTTATCTATTATGCTATGCTATTCAAACCTGTATACTCGCCAATACTTTTGTATTGACAAACCTTTTAACGTATGTTGCAGGTTAGATCGCAGACTATATCAAATCAAGCTAGGAAGTCTAGAAACTCAACTAAAATCTAGAATGTCGGATTTGTATTGTTCGAGAGGACAAGAAATCTATGATAACTTATGTGATTGTATTGTTTGTTAGTATGGGATAACGAATGTATTAAATATTATCGCAATATAGTTGTTATGGATTCTCTTGAGCAATCTGATTCGCCTAGTGCCGCGCCCCGATGATTCCGCCATCGGTTGGGGTGTGACAGATTGGTATCAGAGCCATAACTATAGGGAATTAGGTCAGACTCGACCTAGTCCGGGTCGACGTCTTAGAAATTGACCTAGTCTATAGTCTAAGTACCAACAGGCCGACTCGTACGAACCCAGTGGGGTTTGTATTGGGCTTACTTGATACTCTCGATCGAAATCGCTAAAAGCTACAACTTTGTGTGAACGCCGCATACTACAACTTCACACGAAGAAGCCTTTCCTAAGGCTAAAATGCTACTTAGCCTTTCCTAAGGCCGACACAATACACACGTTTTCGAAAATACTCGCATGACGAAACCGAGCGATCCAGTCGAGATCAGGTGTGAAAACCAAGAACTCTCGATAGGATTACTCACTCAGCGCATTTTTCTAGCACGAGAACCTTTCATCGAGTTAGGAGTGACATCCACATCTCGACAAAAGTCTCCATTTCTAAATCTAGTGGAACTCACGAATTCATTCAAAGAGCATAACCACAATTAGGAACCAAGCTGTTAAGTCAGGGGTGAAACCCGTACCTTAATAAGTCGTTCTACTCTCTATAGACTGGTTTTCAAAAGCTCTCACCAAGGACTCGACTATTGCAATAACTCGAGCCACGCGATGACTAGGAAGACGAATGCCATGAGCTGCATCCCAGTGGAAGCATGGAGTCTTCTAGGTCAACGCGCGAGCACGAACTTGTTGAATATAGTTGGGTTACCTTGGGTAGTCAACGCCTAAACACCCAAGGCACTCTATTATACGACCCGCCAACTTTACAATGATTGGAACTTATTTACATTTTGAACTTTACGCTTTATCGAATTCTCAATGTAACGATTTTCACTCCTCACTTTATAAACGCACGATTCGCACAGCCATCGCAATCTAAAACGAAACTCGAATGTTCGCAACAAAACTAATGCATAATCTATCGCATTCGCTCTCGTTTCTCACTTCAACACGACCTCGCTTATCCTAAATCGACCCGTATGTGTATGATTACAAATTACCTCTATATAAATACATATATATATACGTATAAACAAACAAGTCATTGTGTGAGAACTTAGGAATTTCGTGTTTCCTACGTGGCTCCTATGTGGTTCTTATTACTATACTATCGCACCAAGTTTTGAACGCGCTCAACCGCAACGCAAAACTCGAAATTCATTATGATCGAATCTCACTCCAAGTCTCTTCCTGTCTAGATGACTTCCAACAACTCTACCTCGAGACGAGTAGCTAAGAGGAAAGCCAAACGAAGCGCCGAGGAGAGGATTGCTTCACTTATAGTCAAGGAAGTGAGTAAGCTTAGTCCTCAAATTGCCGCTCGAGTGCACTCTCGCAGCCACCCTCGAGCTTCGGAAGACGTTAAGACAGGAGAGCCGCAATCTACTTTTCTCTACAAGCACTTCAAAGCCTGTGACCCGATGGGATTCACGGGTGAAGAAGGTGCGACTCAACTACTCCAGTGGTTCGATTCTATCGAAGTTACCCTTCGTCAAAGCGGGTGTCCCGATAGTCTCCGTACTACTTGCGCCACCGGAGTATTTCAATCACGAGCACTCGACTGGTGGACCGCCGAACGTAACAAACGTGGGATCTCTGAAGCTTACGCCCTCTCTTGGGATGAGCTGAAGGAACTCATGAAGAAAGAATATTGTCCTCCACACGAAATTCAGAAGCTAGAAAACGAGTTTTGGGAAATCAAGCAAGCAAAAGGTGACAATGCTGGCTACACCGCAAGGTTCAAGCAGCTTAGCGTAATTTGCCCAGATCAAGTCAACACTCCAGGAAAGGCCATCGCGAAGTACATTCGTGGCTTACCAGAGTGTGTGGGTGATTTTGTCGAAGCTGCAAGACCTGCTACCATCGAAGAAACATACCGCTTAGCCGCAGAAATCAACAACAAACGACTCATGGAAGGATTATTCTCAAAGAATCCTGTCAAGCAAGCTCGTCAAGCAATCGCCAGTAATCCTTCAGACGAACATGTTGACGAATCCTCTGATGAATCAACTGACGAATCTTCTGACAAACCTGTTAGCGATTCTTCTAACGAACCAGCTAACGATTCTTCTGACGGATCCGCTAACGATTCTTCGGACGGATCTGCTGCCGATTCTTCTGACAAATCTGCCGATGGATCTTCCGACAAATCAACCAAAGACTCTACAAGCGAGTCCTCAGACGAATCCTCCAAAGACGACACTTCTTCGCAAAACACCGACAAACCCAGCCGCAAGCGAAAGACTTCAAGCCCGAGCTCATCAACTACCGAACTGCTACAACCGATACCCCTTCAAGCAGTTCCGGTGTTTCCAAAACGAGCTTACACTGGAGCTCATCCACAGTGTTACTCGTGTACCTATCATCATCCAGTTGGGGCTGACTGTCGCTATTGCAATAACTGCAACCGTTACGGTCACTTCACCCACAACTGTCGTATCGAACCGTGAACTTGAGTACAACAACAACAGCTCCAGCAAAAGTTTTCCAGCATCAGACATCTAGCAAGCGTAGGATGAAGTTGTAATGATACGATTTTCGACGTTAATCTCTATGTTTTGAACCTAATCTCTTACTCGATATTGCCTCTATGCGTAACGTTAACTCTCGTCTCCATTTTCTCTCTCACTCTTTAATCGCCGCACTTAGGTTAGATTCACGCATACTATATACTATATCACGGAATACTGTGTTTTACCCTCACTACACTTCTAGAACGAGGTACGATAAACGTGCAAGGAACGATTAATCACGGGTGCACACGGGATTATTTGGGTCAGTGCACGGTGATCGTAGTGAATTCTAAAAGTGCCATAGCGTTTGACAAAAGGTGACACCAAAACACGGGATGAAAGTAGTAGGGGTCGGGCGAGGAATGTTTTACCATACTACCGAAGTTCCGTGAAGAAAGTGCCACGTGGAATTGAACGTTATTAGACCTATTATACTATTGTGATTATTTTCAACACACTACACTCAATCGCAAGGCGTAACAAACCGTATCATCGCAAGACTTGTCGTAAGTCTGCAAACGCAATGCAATCGCCTCATCGATGGACTCTAGGGAGTCTACCTCGCAGGCAGATTGCATCGACGCAAGACTGGTCGTAAGTCTGTTGCAACGAATCTCGATCAAGCAAGTAAACGCTCACGATATTGTTGAGTGAGGACCTATTCTACCCTCCTCGATAGCCGTGATGCGTCAAAACAAATCGTTAAGCTTATTTGAGACAAGAATCGAACTCGACTAATCGAAATCGCTTACCCTGTGTATCTCGCAACCTCTATCGCTTATCACGTGAGCCTATATCAATTGCTGTGTATCAATCTATCGCTATCGCCTACCGTTATCTGTGAAATTTGTGCTAAGTTGGAACGCATGACCTCGCCTCACGAGAAGAAGCTCATATGGTTAAAACAGGGTGTTTTAGCTATATCAGCGGCCGTTCGTGGAAACAGGCCATGTAGGGTCTGATGTTAGTTAAATTCTGTGGTGTAAATCAATCAAATCGAACCGCGTAAATCGAACCGTATATTTTCATCGCATGCACGCAACAACCGCCGCTTATCGTAATTCAAATTATCATCACCACCATTGCTAGTGTTGTGTTCATATCATTCGTTTAACCATCTAATCGCTTATCGCATATCGTCTAGTCTACCGTTTATCACTCGTGTGGTGTTCATTACAGTCTATGTGGTATTAGTACACATGACACCTTTTCACGAGGCAGAACTAACCTGGTTAAGCATGGTGTTTCACCAGGTTAGCACACCCTCGTGGAAACGTGCCATGTGGGTTTAATGTGTAATCTAATCGAAAACGCGCTATTCGCTTCTCCCTTATCAACTCGCTGGATTAATCTATTTGATCCTATCTTATGCTCGGTCCGACTTCCTATCGATTGGGCCGAGTAAACGCATTTCTATCCGAGTCATATCGGCACACCTGACACTGCCTCACGAAACGGAAGTAATATGGGCAAAACATGGTGGATACGCCGCTGGTAATTCCTATATATAAGTGTTTTAAACATATTAACGAACTTCCGTCGGAAGGTGCCAGGTGGGGCTTGATGCCAAATTACTCTTTTCAAAAGGTTAAAACTGATTTTTATAAAACTTTCATTAAAACCCTGGGACAAGTGAAATTTTCTCACGACGTGGAGCTAACATCGAATCAGTTTAACTCCATGTCCAAGGAAAGCTTCGTAAGCCCAGTTCTTCCTTAAAACGTCAAAATAGAAATCCTTCTTTGGACATTGGTTCGACATCGAGTTCAGCTTGAATCCATGCCATAGGAGAGTTTTCGTAACCCTTGTTTTCATCTCCGAGTTCCTTAAAATATTTTAAACTTCCTTGCAACATCGGTTAACATCGACACTGTTGGCCGCGCGTTAAAAGGAAAATTTTCAAAGATTTCCACCCTAAATCCCTTTTTAATGTCTAAACGAACGCTTCTTGTAACGTTGGTTAACGATCGACTCAGTTAACCCTACGTCATAAGAAACTCTTCGAATTACAATCGCATCGAACTAACGAATTCTACACAAGACAAGGTACTTTGAAATGTCAACTCGTGTGATTTATACTTTCGTCTTTACGTCGCCTTCTTACTATCGCAGTCGACCTCTCTTATTCGAAACGTTCTCGCTGTCAACTTACGGTCAAATCACTCGTTGTATCGCTACTTATACAGGAACAACTCTCAGAAGTCTACCTATTGGATTAATTTCGGGACGAAATTTCCTAAAGTTGGGGAGACTGTAACAACCCGCACTTTTGCGCGTTGTTACTACTCGTTATACTCGTTACGCCTAGCACCAGAGATCCGGATCATAATGTAACTATATCGTATATATCGCTATTCGAAGGATAATCGCATATTTTCAAGCTACAATATCATTATACTACACTACTTTCACACTAACACTCACGGAGGCACTGAGTGAGGACCTATTCTACCCTCCTCAGTGGCCGTGATGTGTCGAACGTAAACAAACAACGCTAACAAGGACTCTCGGGTGAGTGCTGTAGCTCCAGTCGTCATGACGATGATGACAATACGAGTAAACGGTACCCCGTCAGTCTTTGTGGCACTACACGAAATAACGTTCACGATGACATCAAGAAAGGACCAACCCTACCCTCATTGATGGCCGTGCAACGTCGATATTAATCGCATACTCGAATCGGAAACCGATCGTTAATTATCGAAACTTTGGATTATGGATACGTAAATACGACCTCTAGTGATATATATATATTATAATATAATAATAACAATATAATAATAACAATATAATAATAATATAAATTAATTACGAAAGGAACGCACTTCGAAAACTATCAAAACGATCAAAATCGGGAAAATTCCAAGCGTCAGGATGTCTATCCGGACGGATGGGCCATCCGCACGGATGTGCTATCCGGGCCTGATCTCTCTTCTTCTCCTCTTTCGCCTATAAATAGCCTGTCACACCACTATTCAAGTGATGTGACAGCTCCTGTTCAACCACACGCGCACCAAGACCCTTTTCTCTCGATTTCCTCGCGGTTCCGGTAAGATTTCAACATAAAACTTGTACTTCTACAATCTACACTCGAATCTACATCATTCTATCTTTCAAAACTCTAATTCTAACCGTGAAATCTACGGATTTGAGGCGTTGTGAGGTGATGTCACCAAGAGTTCTTATGAACTTCAAGTTGGGGTCTCATTTCACTATAAACGACTCAGAACCAGGTGATTTCCACAAGTTTTAATGACAAATCACACCTAAATCTGTGCGATTTCGAGTTAACCATGAAGAACCACCATGAACGGCCAGATCTGATGGAACGGGGTGATTCCCGGCCGTTAGAATGAGTCGGAATTGACGGAACTTCAAGTGTTAGTGCGAAATCACACTACCCTAGTAAAAACGAACGTATTTTCCTTCCGATAAACACTCGAAACAGTGCTCAGAGTGCGAAACAGACGTGCCCGTCCGCACAGACAGCATGTCAGTCCGCACGGACAACATGTCAGTCCGCACGGACGACATGTCAGCCCGCACGGATGACACAAGCCCGTACGGATGACATATCAGTCCGCACGGATGACATGTCAGTCCGCACGGATGACATGTCAGTCCGCACGCACATGTCACCCGCACGGATGACATGTCACCCGCACGCACGAGTCATCCGCACGGATGATATGTCATCCGCGCGCACACCAATCCGCACGCACAAGCAAGCCCATCCGCACGCACAAGCAAGTCTGTCCGCACGGATCACTGTTATCCGCACGGATAACATGCCATCCGGACGGATGACTTGCCATCCGTACGGATGAGGCCCAACTCAATCAAACGAATAACTTTTCAAGTAAATCTTGCTTAACCGTACATCGTTTACTCTATTGCTTCAAGGATCATTACAGATAACTCGTAACCAACTCAATCAAGTTGTAATCTCGCTAAATACGCACTATGAGTATACTTGACCCCCTTTTTAATCGAATTTTGGGTGTAACATACGTTTCTATCAAATCAAACTTATCAAGCGAAATATTCAACCAATCGAATTATCACTTGCGAATAACTGTTATGCATAGATATACGTGTTGCTAGTTGCATATGTGCTAGGGCTTATACTCGCGACGTCCCACCAAGACTAGTATAGTACTATTGCGCCCGACGGGGTCTAGTTATGCCATCGTACATTCGAGCATCGAGGACTTAGTTGGTAGTATCAGTTTTGTGAGTATATATGTCGTGTATTACGTTTATGCATATGGAAATTCGCTACACTTTTATCTATTATGCTATGCTATTCAAACCTGTATACTCGCCAATACTTTTGTATTGACAAACCTTTTAACGTATGTTGCAGGTTAGATCGCAGACTATATCAAATCAAGCTAGGAAGTCTAGAAACTCAACTAAAATCTAGATTGTCGGATTTGTATTGTTCGAGAGGACAAGAAATCTATGATAACTTATGTGATTGTATTGTTTGTTAGTATGGGATAACGAATGTATTAAATATTATCGCAATATAGTTGTTATGGATTCTCTTGAGCAATCTGATTCGCCTAGTGCCGCGCCCCGATGATTCCGCCATCGGTTGGGGTGTGACAGTTACGCACTTCCGGAGATCGACGAGAAGGTCGATAACCTCGCACCATATCGATGGAAGTGCTTCCTCGATTGTTACAAAGGCTACCACCAAGTACAGATGACAATCGAAGATGAAGACAAAACGGCATTCCGCACTCCTACCGGGAATTACTGTTACACCAAAATGCCGTTCGGGTTGCGCAACGCTGGCGCAACCTATCAAAAGTTGATGAACGACACTTTTCGCGGTCAAATCAGCAAAAGTGTCGAAATTTATATGGACGACCTGGTCGTCATGAGCATGGAGGAAGACACCATGCTCAACGATATCGAAAGAACATTCCAGACTCTGCGAAGCGTCAACATGAAGCTTAATCCAGGGAAATGCTCGTTTGGAATGGAAGAAGGCAAATTCCTCGGATTCATCGTAACCAAGGATGGATTCAAGGTAAACCCGGAAAAAGTTCAGGCGATCGAACGCATGCCATCGCCCTCAACGATGAAAGAAATGCAACGACTAGCCGGCAGGCTAGCCGCACTAAACAGATTCTTAGCCAACCACGCAGCTAAGTCATACCCTTTCATCAAGACCCTGCGGAGCTGCCTAAAAAGGAACAATTCCAATGGACCGCAGAAGCCGAAAAAGCTTTCCGGGAGATGAAAGAGTGTTTGATCCAGCTCCCAACTTTAACCGCACCACGAAAAGCTGAGCCACTTATTCTATACCTGTCTGCCGCGGACAACGCGGTAGGCGCGGTACTCATAGTGGAGCGGGAAGGAGTTCAAACACCCATCTACTACATCAGCAAAATGCTCAACGACCCAGAGACAAGGTATTCCATCATGGAGAAGTTAGTACTAGCACTAGTGCACGCGTCGAGACGCTTACGACGCTACTTCGCGAACCACGTCATCACAGTACTAACCAACTACAGGATCGGCCCGATCCTATCCAAACCCGACATCTCTGGGAGGTTAGCAAAATGGGCAATTGAGTTGGGCGCACTTTCACTGAATTATAAGTCGCGCCCCGCAATCAAAGGCCAAGTCTTGGCTGATTTCGCTGCTGAAGTACCAGCAAACCGCATTCAAGAATGCGAAGAAGAACAAAACCCGACATCACCACCATCCTCCACAGAAACCTGGGCACTGTATACAGATGGTGCATCCAACGAAGATGGTGCTGGTGCAGGTCTGCGACTCGTCAGCCCCGATGGCCAAGAGCTAACCTATGCAATCCGCCTCGATTTCAAAAGCACGAATAACGAAGCGGAGTACGAGGCTCTATTGGCAGGGCTACGGTTGTCAGTCAAACTCGACGTCCAACATTTGGAAGCACACGTCGACTCACTATTGGTTGCAGGGCAGATGCGCGGCGATTATGCCGCAAGAGAGGATATCATGATCCTCTACCTCGAACAAGCCTTGCAACTAAAATCAAAGTTCACCTCCTTCAATATTCACCATATCAACAGGAGTAATAATAAACCCGCGGATGCACTATCAAAACTCGCATCCACCAGCTTCCAACACCTGGCAAAAGAGGTACGCATCGAGATTCTGCAAAATCCTTCAGTACCCCTGCGCCAAGTCAATGTCATCCAGTACGGTACATCCTCCTGTATGACACCGATAATTGCTTACTTACAATCACGTGTTACTCCCGAAAGCAAGGCAGAGGCACGCAAGCTACAATACAAAGCGTGTCATTACCAAATGGGAGACGGTATCTTATACCGTAAATCATACATGGGGCCACTCCTACGATGCGTCAACCCCGAAGATGCCATATACCTTATCAAAGAAATTCACGAGGGAATATGTGGCATACATGCTGGCCCACGCATGGTCGTGGCCAAAATCATGAACGCCGGGTACTATTGGCCCGGCATGCACCTGGACGCAGTCAAAGTCTTACGCAAGTGTTTCAATTGTCAGCGACATGCTCCCAAGACCTTGCGTCCCAAGAACAACCTGATCCCCGTCACAACCGCATGGCCATTCCAAAAATGCGCAATCGATGTAGTGGGACCATTTCCAGATGCACCCGGTGAAGTAAAATTTATCATAGTGGCTGTTGACTACTTTACAAAATGGGTAGAGGCAAAGCCACTTACACCAACCACCGCTATGATAACAAGGAAATTCGTGTGGGAACATATCATCTGCCGTTTCGGTCTACCAATGTGCATCGTCACCGATAACGGTACCAACTTCGCCGCAGATGACTTTCAGAAATGGCTAAAAGAGCTAAACATTGAACACATATTCTCCTTAGTGGCGCATCCGCAAGGGAACGGCCAAGTCGAAAGTATCAATAAAATCTTAGTGGAAGGCATCAAAGCACGGTTGGGAACAGCCAGACGCGGCTGGGTTGATGAACTCCCAAGTATTTTATGGGCTCACAGGACAAGCCCAAAAACAAGCAACGGTGAGACACCCTTCAGCCTGGTCTATGGCACTGAAGCGATGATCCCCGCGGAAGTAGGCCTCCCCTCACCTAGAATGTTGGCTATCAACAAGATAGACAACAATGAGGAACGCAGGGTTGACTTAGACCTCTTGGAAGAAAGGCGCGAAAACGCTGCCATCAACGAGGCGAAATACAAAACAAAACTTGAAAAGTACTACAATGCACGCGTTCGCATTTGTACTTTCAACCCGGGAGACTACGTCCTTCGCGACAATGAGGCATCTAACGCGGAACGCCCAGGGAAACTTGCCCCCAAGTGGGAAGGACCCTACCTCATCCAAGAGGTCCTGGGCAAAGGCGCGTATAAACTTCAAACATTGGAAGGCGAAACTATCGCACGCACATGGAATGCACAACAGCTTCGACGCTGTTATATGTAAGCCATGTTTTGTTTTTACATTCACCATGTAACCTATCAGGCCACGGGCCATTCGCAAATAAATAAATAGACGATTCAATGCAATATTGTTTATTTATTTCTATTATAAATGCGTGTTCCACTCTGAGGTATACACAAAAACATATTAGCAAAATCTTCATTCGTGATACCCACACAGAGTGGTAAACACACGCAACTATTATAATAGGCCAGCAATGGCAACACTGTTTGTCCAACCAAAGATAATTCTTCATACTTGCATATCACCTAGATATGCAAAAGGCAATTACAGGTTTAGTGTTACTCACAGTAACATTAAACTCTTACAAATTCAAACATGTAAGTAGTAAAAACACTTGTACAAATTGAACAAAACAATTCTTTATATTCAAAAAATTCCTACACCTGCGCGGTGCACAGAGAATTTACATAAAGTTTTTTAAACAATTATAAAAAAAACAAAATAATAAGGGCACGCAGGCCAGCCTAATCTTTCTTTGTGCCGCTGGAACCCTCACCGTCCTTGCTTGCCACAGAAGGTTTTTCCTCATCTTCTTCATCAGCGTATAACACTCGCAAGCGGTCCACATAGTCCTCCGCTTCTAGACACTTTTCAAGATCCTCGAGACCGGAAAGAGTTGTTTCATTATACGCCTCAACCGCAGCATCAAGAAGCGCTTCAGTATCCACGCCGTGGAACCCGGATCGCTCATCAGTATGTCCGCCCTGAGCTGCAACATTCAAATGACCAATACAGCGGTTATAGCCAGCTTTAAAACCAGCATCCCGGGCACGCTCCTTGATCTCGTTAACACCTGATACAGTCTCAGGTGCGTCAAGGATGGCAGTAACAATCTGCGATACAAGAGTACAAAGGTCATCAAAGGCAAATATATAACAAAAATAACAAAAGCAACGAATGCTTACATGCCCGATCCCGTGCATACGCATCCATTCATGGTCAGCCTTGAGCAACTTAAGTGACGAATCAAGACTATCTCTAGCCTCCTCGGCCTCTCTTGCCCGCGCTTCAACCTCATCAACGCGGGCAGAAACCTCCTCAATAGTGGCCCCCCGGGTCCGCACTTCAGCCTGGTAACAAAACAAAAAACAAGTATACAAAAATAAACACTTGTGAAATGTACAAATTCAAAAGCAAGAAACTTATACCTGGAGGCCCAAGATAGTTTTGGTTAAATTGGTGCGGTCAACATTTGCCCCTTCAAGAGCCTTTGCAGTGCGGGCCTCCGCCTCCTTGGCCTCTTCAAGAGCCTTGGCGAGGCGAGCTTCCGCCTCCTTGGCCTCTTGGGCAGCCGCAACCGCTGCTGTTTTCTCTTTAGCCAGCGCAGCATTTGCTGCCTTAGCATTGACAAGCTCCTGGCGAACACGAAAGAGAGTTTCATTCTGTTTGGCCCAAGAGTCTTTCCAAGCCTTGCGCTCATTAGATAGTGTCTCGCGCTCATTAGAAAGAGATTCTTTCCAACTCTGGCGCTCAGTGGAAAGCAGTTTGGCAAGGGTACGAACCTGTTTAAGCTCAGCAGTTGCAGCCCACTCTTCAGTCTGCTTACGCTTTTCAAACGCAGCCCTATCCCTTTCAAGCTGCTCGGCACCCTCACGTGCAGCCTTCACCAACTCCTCAGCCTCTGCACGCAAGCGCACATTTTCCTCCTCCCGGCGCCCCAACACCTTATAGTTTTCCATAATGGCATTGGCCATTACGGAACTCCCAACAAGCATGGAGGAGAGTTGGTTAATCTGGGCTTCAGTTGGTAAGGCACGGGCCCGGTTGACTTCAAATGGGGTGCCCAGACCACCCAAAATCTCCCTACACGCGGATGGATCAGCAGAAATGTCATCCCCTTGCATCACAGACCATGGAGGGCGGTGGTAAGCCATGGCCCGATCTTCCGTATAGGTGCGGTAATAATACTCCAATTCAGACTCTTCAGGCTGAATGGGAGTCTCTACGAAACCCGCACCTCCGGAACCGGAACCAGAAGCCTTCTCAGCGGCAGGAGACTTTGGCTTTTCAGTATAAGCAAATTTCAAGTTCAGATCATCCGCATCCTCTGGGGTAATGACATTGTCATGCGAATCCACCGTGTCAAGGATCTGGGCCGCAGACCCCTTCCTAGTATCCTCCTCCCGCACAGAGGGCTCAGGCGTAACAACCTTATGAACCCCCACACCCGCAGCATGGTGATGTGGGGGAGGAGGAGGGGCATCAAAGATGGAGAACCCTTCATCTTGGGGTTCTGCAATCAAAGCAAAAACACTTTAAACGACAAGTACAAATACAAATTATTTGACCAAAGTAATACATCACGTACCAGGAACAACCGCAGGCTTCCTTTGTCCCACAAAAGCCCTGCGCCTGGTCTGAATCTTCGGCTTCTTCCCCTCACCGGCATCAACAGCTTTCCCCGTTTTCCTCTTCTTCTCATCAGCAGCCTTTGAACCCGCAGTGGTTCCACCTGTGGCCGCACCAGCACCTGGAACACCCAAGCCCTCAAGGGTGTCAGATACCACCACGTAATCGGTATATCTGCGGAAATGAGAACGAGAGATACCTGCTGCATGCGGAACCAAAGGCGGAACAACAGGAGCCTCATTTTTCTTCTTGACGCGACCCCGCACGGGTTTATCAACTTGTTTATTCTCTGCATGCTTTTTGGGGGCACCCTTTGACTCAAATTTACCAAGGGCCCCAAGAGTACCTGCATGAAGAATATCAGCAACATGAAACTTATAAGGCAAGAAAAGAAGGCTATGAATTATACCTTTGCCCTGCGGCAGGGTTGCATTCAGTGCCTCGCGTGTAGGAACGCGGAAGTTATGAAGAATGGTCAAATTAAACCCTGCACCTTCAGCAGTCTGAACAATATCAACCTTGCCAGTAAAGGTTGGATCAAATATCTTCCACAGCTCAACAACTTCTTCTAATAATACACGTTCAAATTAATAAGCAAACAGGGGAATAATAAAACCGCGTAAGGGTAAGAACACTTACCACCAGTTTTCTCCCGCACAACGGGCCTTGCATGCTTATCGACCCTAGTCAATAACATCCGCAGCATCCACAACTCGGTATTCTTCAACAGCCTATGCTCTATAGTCTTCAACCGTGGGAACCACTCCGCATTCTCCGCATTAGGAATGACAATGTCCTCCGCAGGGATAGGCTCATTAACATTCCGCAAAGTCATGTTGAGAACAACCGCGGCAGCTTTAACATAGAAGAACTTGCTCTTCCACTTTGTAATACCCTTGGGAGGGGTCATCAACTTGATACTTCCGTACCGTTCTCGGAAAGAGAAGAAACCTGTGTTCACCGTCAACTGATAAAATCCCCGGAAATTGTCAACGGTAACCGGCAAACCAAGGGCACGAAAAGTTGATTCAAAGTGTCTAATACGAATAAACCCAAAAGGACTCATTTGGGAGATATGGACCTTGTAATACTCCAACAAATCAGCAACAAAAACGGTCAATGGTAAACGAAGATTACCATCGATGAAAGAATCGGCCCACAGGGTCACGTGACCGGCTGGAGCACAAGCACCGGTGTCACCGTCTTGGGGATGAACAGCCCCAAACTCGGAGGGCATTTGTGTACTGATCATCAGTTGGTCGAACGACGCTTTCGACCACTTCAAAGGTGGCAAGCCACCACCAGGAACACTACCACCATCATCTTCTTCTTCCCCGGCCACCGGAGAAGAGGTTTCAGGGTTTTCACCCTCCACATTATGTGGGTTAGATGGTTCAACCATCAGAAATATGAAGAAGAGAAGTATCGAGTTACACAAAAACTCAGAAAACTCAGAAAGTTGCCGGAAAGAAGACAGATTCACCGGAGAAGACGAAGAGAGCACACCCCTTTTCACCGGAGAAATTTTTCAAATTTTGAACAAAGTGAGGGGAACCCAAACGGTTTCCCCTTATATACTCATCGCAATTAATGCGATGGAGTAACCGACTTACAAAGTTCAAAAAGGGCCACTTACGTTTCGCCACGTGTTCAGCGACTTTTCAGCTGACGGTTACCACGCGCGCGTGGCCGCCCATGCGCCTGACAGAATTGACCTTTACACTACTTGCTACAGTGCAATTATGACCTCGGTCAATGCAAACGTCCTTTCAGAGAACATCACATGTCAGAATTCTACCAACTTTCAACAACCCACACGTGCCATCAGCCATGTAGACAACACAAAAGCGACAAACATTATCCAAACTTAAGCGGCATGTGGTTTCTCTGGTTTACCGCACCATAACCCATACCGCATGTCGTTTTTTACATACCCCTCAAAAAAGGCAAAATAAATATCTTTAAATTATATAAGGGGGTATAAGCAATAACCGCAGATACCCACGCGCACACGTGGAATATGCGGAGAGGACACACACCAACCCGCACAGGTGTGTCAGATACTCAGAACCAGCATGGTTCTTTGGACTGCGAAAACCGTTTCTCAGGATGCGATAAACCGCACTCCATATAAGCTTCTCCAAGCTTCAAAACCCTCATTTCCGGTTCACAACCACGGAGGGAACGTAAACAGCTTCTCCTTAAGGAAAAGGACAAGTATGCTGAGTAACCGCATATCAGCAACCCTGTCTCCTAAACCTTCAAGAGCTACGTCCAGGCTACAAGACTTCTAGAAGCGAGTTCTTTGCTGCAAACCGCAACCACTCGAGAGTAGTTACTACGAACCGTAACTATGCGAACGGTAGCTACGGAAGAGCCACAACTAACGCACCATGCGGAGGAGCAAAGCTACTTCAAGGAAAACTGCTTGTCAACTAAGCATTAAGGAAAGTGGTTACAAAACGAATGCGGAAGACTTTCAACCAACTTCCCAAATATCCAAGGTGATCTCCTCCGGCAACACCACTTATAGAAAAGCTACTTTCCACAAAAGCGTGAAGGAAAGTAACTCCAGAACAGTGGTAACAAGTCTGCTTATGACTAGTTACCCACCTATGGACCGCATAGAAGAAACAATGGTGGGCACAACCCTGCCTATGACCATGTTTATCTGCCCATAGTCCAGATTCACATTGTTCGACCAAACACGGCCAACAATGGCGCAACTACCCCACGTTCCTCAAACGAACATGGCCAACAAGGTACGGCAACGAGGTAACCGCAAAGAACGTGCGGTTACTAGAGAGCTAAGCCTCAGAGGACGTGCGGTTACTTGAGAGATAAACCGCAGAGGACGTGCGGTTACTAGAAAACTCAACTGGAGAACATGAATACCCCACAAAACAGGGTTCATCATTGCATGTCCAGTTGCTAAACATAGAGCTTGAGCAAAGTACTTACAACTTTGCACTAGCTGACGCAGAGGTTACAACTAGACTGACGAAGACGCACATCTTCAGTCACGATCTCAAAGGTTGGTTCGAACCATGCTAACACCTTCAGTCACCGTCTCAAAGGTTGGTTCGAAACATCAACAGGTGGCTGATGACATCAAGAAAAGGTAGACTAAGAGTCAAGTCCTTGGCTGAGAATTCCGCATCAGACGGAACTTGCTCACCGGACACCCTTCTCAAAGGAAGGAACAATCCACTAGAAAGGCCTACAACTTACTTAAAGAAGGTGCCATCTGCATGGCCCATACTTAACCTTCTAGACAACATAGTCCAGTATCCCTCCCACATGCAACTTGCATACGGAAGGAACACTAGACTGGGGGGACTTGAAGGGGTATGGTCCCAGATCTCGCGTCAACACGACCGCGAATGACCATTACCCTCATAAAAAACCTCCAACAGCAATAAACTCACCTGTGTCCGCGTGGGCACATGCGAACACAGCGGTCCAATCTGTCCAGTGATGAGAAGACTTACCTTAAGGATGGAAACTAATGTTACGCATAGCAATGCGGCCCCGCACCGCATCCTATGAACATTTTCGTCACGACAAGGGATCTGGACAACAGTAACAGTCACTCAGCAGGCAATGCGGCATAACACCGCATCCCGCGTAAATCATGGATGGAACAACCAACGCGGGAACATCAATGACCGCAAGCAGCGATGCGGCTTGGCACCGCATCCTGCCTACAAGGCAAGTGGGTCTGACACCACAGTGCAAGTGGCACTGGGAACAGTCGCCTACCGGCCCACGTGTATACAACAGTCTGACACCACTGCAGGACGTGGCATCACCGCAGTAACCGACAGGTCTGACACACCAGCAAATAGTTGTGCGATGTTAGGCTAGCTACTCAACTACCCTCCTCCACTCCTCGGCTATAAATACTGACCCCAAACCAGGTTTGAGGTATCACTTCTCAACTCTCTCAATACTACTACTATCACACTTTGCTTCCCAAGCAAACTACTGATTCTCACGCCGGAGAGTGGTAACAAGGAGCACCCCCACCTCATCCTCCTTGTTGCGAGTCACGGTTTGTTTCCTTGTGCAGGAAACCCACCACCAGACGATCCAGCCGGCGATCCTCGGAAAGAAGGGATTAACCCTCTTGACGAGACCAGTGAGTTAACCTACCCGGTTAACCATTGTTTCATCAGTCCCTAAAAGCATCTCCATTGGGGTGCTCCACAGACGCCAACCACATCGTCTACTACAACACCAGTGTCTCCCTCTATTTCCAATCCTTCTCATATTCCCGTTCGTGGGCGTGCGTCTCCACAAACAAATCATCCTCTCTCTCTTTCTCTCTCTCTCTCTCTCTCTCCGCACGTAGACTTGTCGGCCATGTCAAAAGCACGAGGTCCACTGACGCCTAATTAGTGGCGGAGGTATAGTATAAGGAGTGGTATCACGGGCTATGGCTCAACCCCGTATTTATAGTGTCATTTTTTCGGTTTTATATAAAGGATATCCTTGAACAAATACAGAGATACCCCTAAAAAATAGGATACTTTAATTTATTAAAATTCCTAACTTTTATAAGCCTACACCTTTTACAAGACTAAACTTGTATAATAATTAAGCCCAAATAATAGAGTTAACCCAAATTAAGTATAATATAATTGAAAGGAGTAAAATGCACGGATAGTCCCTATGGTTTTGCAAAATAACACCTATAGTCCCCAACTTTTGGAAATTACACCGGTGCTCCCTGTGGTTTGACAGTTTGTTACTCAGATAGTCCCTGGAGTGGATGTCCGTTAGTTTTCTCCGTTAAGTGTATGTGAAATGACAAAATTACCCTTCATCTTCTTTAATCTATAAAAATAAAAGCACCCTGATACTCCTTTTACCCCTTATTCCCGACAGTCTGTCACAAAACAAAAATTATTTTGCTTCTTACCACACACAAAACCCTACTGTCAAAGATTAGCCGCCACTCTCTCTCTTTTTACACAAACCGTGCTGATGGTGAACGGTTGCCGGAGATTAGCAGGTCGACCGGAGTGTGGTTTTGAAGATGATGATGATGAAGGTGACGGTGATCGGAGAATGAAGGTAGTGACCAGAGGAGGTGATCGGAGATCAATGAAGATGACGTTTCGGAAATTCCTGTGTCAGATGTTGTTTCGAATGAGTTGTTTCGGATGAACGTGTTTTCGAATTGCAATTCAGAAACTGTATTCGAAATGTTGTGATGATGACCTTTTTCGAATATGAAGAGAGAGGTGATCGAAGTTGCTGGTTTCGTCGGAAGTGACAAATAGTGTGATGCTTGAACGACGATGATGACTGGAGGTGAACATTGGGGCGCACGTTGCAGCAGTTGATCAGAAGTTATGAGGATGTTGGTGGTCTGTGCGATGTAATGATGATGGTGAACCGGAGATGCAGTATGATTCGAAATGGTTGCAGTGAAGTTGCAGGTATGATTCGAAATGGATTCGAAATGGTTAAAATATAAAGATCAGATCCATGGTGGGGGAAACAGAGAGAAAGGGTGGGGTTGGGGTGGGGTTGTTTTGTTTTTATAGATTAAAGAAGATGAAGGGTAATTTTGTCATTTCACATATACTTAACGGAGAAAACTAACGGACATCCACTCCAGGGACTATCCGAGTAACAAACTGTCAAACCACAGGGAGCACCGGTGTAATTTACAAAAGTTGGGGACTATAGGTGTTATTTTGCAAAACCACAGGGACTATCCGTGATTTTACTCTAATTGAAAGAGACCCAATTGACAAACATAGCCCAAGGCCTAAAACAATAAAATATCCTTTTGTTTTGTGTATGGGCGGTAACGTAAGAAACAAAACGTCATAGAATTGCGGTCATCCCAGACTCCCATCGTCCCTGTTGCTACTCCGTTGACCGGTAAAAACAAGCTTGGGATACCCCTAAATTAATGGGCTAGCTCCGCCACTACACCGAATCATCTGTCGAATACGCTCTAAATAAGGTTTTACAATTTCGATAGAAACTATATTTTACAAGACTAGATCAAAACTTTCCCAACCAAGATTATGTCAAACCTTAATACTTTTTAGAACTTTGAAAAAAGAAAAAAGAGTTAAATGCCATTTCAGTCCCTGAAGTTTTGGTCATTTTACTAGCTTAGTCCAAATGTTTTATTTTTCACCTATGGGTGTAAAAAGGTTTCGCCGTTGCCATTTTAGTCCACTAGGTTAACTTCATCCATCATTTCTGTTAACGAGAAGGGCAATTCGGTAATTTTTTATAGCCGAACTGTCCTAGTTAACAGAATTACATATAAAATGACCGAATTGCTCTTCTCGTTAACATAAAAAATGGTTGAAGTTAACATAGTTGACTAAAATGGCAATAGTGAAAGCATTTTTTTGACCCACAGACCAAAAAATGAAACCTTTGAACTAAACTGGGAAAGTGACTCAAACCACATGGACTAAAATGACATTTAACTCAAGAAAAAAAAAAAAGAAAAAAAAAACATTCATACACTTTGATTTTAGAGTCAACCATGTTAATTGTGTAAATTAGGTTGTACACTTATCTGTCAGCCTGCTCGATCTACTCATATTCGGGTAACCAATCAATCACGTGGTTCAGCTTTTCCTTCCTCAATCATTTGAAATAACGATGACCAAACCCACAATCCACTTAACGATCAACAACCCATGAGTTGTTGAATCTTTGTTAATGGGCAGCAACTTTCTTTACAATCATCAGCAATGAAAGGCGGGTTTTCTGGCCCTGGTGATTACATCTACTTCAAGTCTCAGGTTCCTCTACACAAGATCCCTGTGAGTTCTTTTCATTATCAACTCTTTTGATATCATCAACTTGCTATATAGTTGGATATTGATTGATAAACCCTGACTGAGCATCAGGTGTTCGACGTTTTGTCTCACCGAAACTGTTTTTTGCTGTGGGTATTTTGTTGACTTTTTAGTTGGATATATCAATCATAGACAATTAAACTTATAGAATAAATATAAAATGTTGGTGTTAATGTTTATATCAAAATGGGTTCCACATTGTCAATCTTATGTCTGAGGAATACTAGGTTAGGTTTCTTTCAAAAGGCTCAAACAACAGCTCTTTTTTTTGTGGTATGGATAAGATAGTATGAACAAATTAGCCACTCAGTTACAGTGACTTTGAGTTTAGATATAGAGTTAGTATTTTGTCTTTTAAGGGGAAGAAGGAATTTTGAAACTTTAGGTTGTCCGATTTAGGATTATGATGGTGGATTAAGCTGTGATGAAGTTATGAGAAACATTAATAGTATGGGCGTTAACAATATACTTCCCTTAGTGAAACAATAACCATATTCTTTAACTATTCAAGTACCATAAAAGGAATGCACTAAAGGCAAGTGTCATTCCCATTTTTGTAAAACTTATGGTTTTGACATTTGTTTTTCAGATCGGCACAAAGCAATGGAGATATTATGATTTCGGTCCTAAAGTAGTGCCGCCACTGATATGTATTCCTGGCACTGCTGGCACCGCTGATGTGTATTACAAACAGATCATGGCACTGTCAATGAAGGTGAGGCCCCCGTGATTATGTTTCCATTTAGAGTTATTTAACATAAAATAAATTTTAAGGATACATGATGATTCGAAACAAATCTGTACCACCACTTTTTTCTTTGTCAGGGTTATCGAGTAATTTCTATTGATATTCCTCATGTATGGAACAACTATGAGTGGGTTCAAGCATTTGAGAAGTTTTTGGATTTTATAGATGTCCACCGTGTAAGATTTCCCGTCACTATATATGTTAAACATGTAGATTAACAACACGAGTATACTATTGGCTTTATTGCTGCTACTATTGATATTATTTTCATACTGTTTTAGCATGCATATTATTTTAGAAGTTTTTTTTGGTAACAGGTACATCTTTATGGCACATCCCTAGGGGGATTTTTAGCGCTTCTTTTTGCGCAGCATAGACCACGGCGCGTAAAGTCATTGGTACTCTCGAATACATTTTTGGAAACCAAATATTTTGCAGCTGCCATGCCTTGGGCTCCTGTGTACGTACAGCGTATACTATAATTTATTAAACTCAAACTATTAGCATGTTTCTATCTATGAATGGGTTGGTTTGGATTACGGTTTATCTCTAACGAGTCAAATGGGCTAAGCTAAAATATTTAACTAAAATAGTATGGGTCAAAGTTTCTGACACTACATGAACCTAACACAAATTCGCAGGTTTGGGTTTAGTCTAAACGGGTCGGGTCAGTTTCAGATTGAACCCGTTTAGCTAAATGGTTCGGGTCAACCCAGTCGGGTTGGTGGGTTGATCCGTTAAACCCATCTTTATTATATTATATTTTTTTACAATATGTTTTATGCCATAAATTAAATTGGGTGTGTATTTTATGTCATAGTTATAACTTAAAAAGAGAAATTGACATAAGATTTTATAATTTAAATGTAATTGTATTATATACATTTGTGTTTTTGTCGTATTTTTTTTAATATATCAATTTGCGGAAAAAATTTAAAAAAATAAAAAAATTCTGGTTGAACGGGTCGTGTTCTAGTCAACCCGCGAATATTCGGGTCGTGTTCGGTTCATATCTATGCCATGGTTTTCGGGTTAGTGTAAAATTTTCGGGTTCGGGTCGGGTTGAACCCGCGAACACTACCCATTTAGCACCCCTAGGTCAAACATGGTCAAAAGTCATCAAAAGTGTATCCAAATACACAAAAATCTATGTTATTAGTGTACAAATATTGTATTTGTAATCATGTTTAACGAACATAATTAATTATACAAGTAAAGAAAATGAATGATAGAAATTTTGTGGGTTCAGCCCAACTTGACCTGGCACGTTTGATCCGTTCACGCTCACTTGACTTTCCGGTTGTGCTACCTCTATAACAAATGTTTAATTTAAAGCTTAAAGAAATACCAACTAGTTTTCATCTTGTTGCAGTGTTAGTTGGACCCCTTCTTTTCTGCTGAAACGATACGTATTAACAGGAATCATGAGCGGTCCACATGAACCGTTTATTGCTGATTCTGTGGACTTTGTTGTTGCACAGGTGATCATTTTAATTTACAATCTTTTAAATCTTATAGCGTAACCTGTTATATACATAAGTTGAAAAGTTGCAAAACATGCAGGTTGAGACCCTCTCAAGGGAGGATTTGGCTTCAAGGTTGACGTTAACAAACGATGATGCATCGATTGGACCGCTTATGCTTTCAGATTCTTTGATCACTATAATCGATGTATGCTTCCATAACTTATAGCAGTATTCATTTATCGGTACAGTACAAAGATCTTGATTGTATAATTGTATTTACTTGCACATATCTAAAAAATTAATCAACATTTTCCAACAAAAACAAGTTATCATTTACAAATGCACTATGTTTTTTTTTGTTCGTAAAGACAAACGACAAATGCGCAATCCCACAACAACTGAAAGATGAAGTAAGCGAAAGGTTTCCTGGCGCACGAAGAGCCGACATCAAAAGTGGTGGTGATTTTCCGTTTCTTTCACGCCCAGATGAAATTAATCTTCATCTCAAGGTAAACACATGTTATTATTATTATTTGTACCAATGGGATGTCGTAATATAACAAAAAGTCTCTAAAAAGTTGTGATAAACATGACGACAGTTGCACCTGAGACGGGTTGGTGTAGAAGCTCGAGAAGACCTGGTTCCCGGAACTCCAAAGGCTAGCGATGATGATGGTGGCAGTGGTGGCGGCTCGGGTGAACCAAAAGATGATAGAGAAGATACCGACGATGCTCCAAATGGGGACAGATCAAAGTCGAACCGCGGTGCCCCTTCTAGCAATGACAGTCAGCCGCCACTTGTTCCTGAAAGTGTTGATTCCCCCAATCCAGACGATCAGCCGCTTGACGGCACCACCACGAAAGGTGGCAGCCCTCTTGAAGGATTTTCTGAGATCATGGTCACAAGTTTATTGCATTTGTTGGTGAATTTTTTTGTTATTTATTATCAGCAGCTTCCTGTTGGTTTGTTAACTTTGTACATCACCAATAAGCATCATCCCATGATTCTCATGTAAATGATAACTTGTTTTTGTTTGTAAAATGTTGATTAATTTTTTAGATATGTGCAAGTAAATTGGATATTTTGTTGGGCTGGCCAATATTGTTTTTTTGTTTTTGTTTTTCTGTTAATAGATAATGGAGGTTTGACCAAGATAACTAAACTTTTGACCCGTTTTCGCCTTAATTTTGTTTACTTCAACCTATCCCATTATTGAAAAATATAACCTAGATGTACCTGTAAATGGCTCAATATTGCCACATTATATATATATCAAACCATAACGCATGTTTGCGCCAGTCAATTTTTGTGAGTTTTTAGATTTACCACGGAGCTTTTTGTTTTTGTTCTTTTACCACTCCTGCCTCTTAGAATGTATTTGAAAAAGCCTAGACAAAGAGAGAGAGAGAGAGAGAGGTCATTTAGGTTTACCCAACCTTCAATCGTGATCGGAACACCGCCTACAATCAGACGACAACAGTCATCGGAATAACAGCAGCTGAGAGGGAACAACGTTTCCAATCAGATAAGGAACAGTATTAGTTGCCCATGGCGATTGGCGGCGGTACGACTTCCGGCGCTAGCACCACTTCTACCACAGAATGGAAGATGAGGAGCCTAATGGCGGTGGTAATTTGGTCAAACAGGTGGCGGTGGTGTGCCTTTTGGAAGAACAGACATGTCTCCGATGAACTGGAATGGTTAAAGTCAGAGGGTGAACTTGGGGTTTCATGGAAGCATTGATGATTGTGTTCTGACACTCGGGCTCTAGCGGTGGCTAGGGTTCTTCTGTAACATTATACGGTGGTGGCAGTGTTATTTGGGTTATAGAAGCAGCAACGATGGTGTTGCAGGTGGTTTGGAATCCAATCGGTGGCGACAATGACTTAATGTGATTAATTTCATTTGTTCAATCAAGTTGATTGACTTTTGTTTCATCATTTGTGTAGGTGACAACCTGTTGTGAAGTTTCCACTGAACTAGCAAAATTTGAAGGTAAATGTACATACCTGATTCCTTTCTAAATGATACACAATTGATGGTTACATGTAGGTTTTTATCCGTTATAAGTGTTGAGCATTAATTTCAGATCTTATTTGTATCGGTTGAGGTGAACTTGCTTTCCCTTTCCGTTTAATCGCTTATATATTTCATTCTGTTTGTTAAACAGTTATTCATACAACAATCAAAGGTGTAGTTTGTTTTTGTGTGGATTGTTTGCCTGGTGCAATAATATGAATGAATATATAATACCTGATGCAGACTCTCTTCAACTTGGAGTCTTTTGGAATACATTTTTCAAGAATTTGCATTTGAATTAATGTAATTAATAAAAGAAATAGTGCTAATGGTATTCAATGGAAAGTTTTGTGTGAATACTGAACTATTTTAGTTTATAATGTGTGAATATCAACTTAATCGTCTATTGTGATTATCAAGTTAGAAATTTAGTACTATGCGATTCTGGGTATACTAAATTGTAATAGGTTTTTTCATCATATTACCAGCAGCTGCAAGAAAAAAAGTAACTCCCCAATGACTTCCATGAGGCAAGCTGTAATATGTACTTCAACATTATGGCCAATAAAGAATAGGCATGAACTTCAACGTAATTTTTTTGTAAAAATCCAAAAGATGTTCCTTTAAGACTATGCGGTATGGGGCGGGGTTGGGTACAAACGCCCAAGTCACCACCCCGGGTGGGCGTGGGTTTCGGCGTGGCCCGTTTGGCATGTGATTCAGCCCGGGCGTTGGGCGGGGCTACCCACATGACATGACGGAACCTCATTGGCCAAGAGCACTAGCCATGGCGGAACCTCATTATGATGTGGCTTGGCCATGCCACCCCAGCCACGCCCCACCATACCCCACGGTCTAAATACAAGTTTTAGCCCTGTTAACAAAACTAGATAATCTTTACCATACAAACATCAAAACCTTCCCCTTTTGCTACAGCAAAGAAACTCCCAAGACTTTAAATTTAATTATTCTTTGGCCTCTTATGACATGTTGCAGGTAATAACTATGTTCGGTGGCTCATGATATCTTTTTTTGTTTACTAATTGTATGTTTCAAGACATGTTACAGTAAGAGTTTTGAATCACTTTTGGTATGTTAGTGCTAATTATAGGTTGTTATATACTCAACTGACCATTTTAAATTACTGTATCATGATTTGTATTAGCAAATTAGACAACACTAGGGACATTTCTCAGATGCGAATCCCGCCGCGAAGCGCGGGGAGTATTACTAGTTGTATACTATTAATAAACCTACTAAATGAACAGTGAAACTAATTGTATACTATTAATAATTGTATACTATTAATAAACCAACTAAATGAACATTAACTATTTGTTTTACAGGCTTTTTTTATGTGTTCTTTAGTGATTTTTTATATGTATCATTTGGTTTTTTATATATCTTATATAACTTACGTTTGTTTTTAATCCATGTAAATCACGTTTTGGTATTTTTTTGGTCATATCAAGATTTCTTTCTTTATGGGTTGTTGTAACGAGTGTAGGTAACGTAACAAAACAAACCAATACCGATCAAATTCCCGCTGTATTGGTATATTTTTGGTCATATCATGATTTTTTTTAGTTTTTTTCTCTATTGGTTGCTATAACAAGTGTCAGTACCGAAGTTAAACGAACTAATACCCAGCTGCGGCTCAACGTGAGGATTTCCGGCGCAACGCGCGGATTTAATAGCACTAGTTTAATACATTTTCGGATTAGGGTCTTTGAAAATCAATCAATTTCAGTTAACGGATAGGTACTTGCTCCCCCAACTCATACATGCTACAACAATCGCAAACAATGATCGTAGACCGCATAGGTCCGGTCATAGCATGCTTAACTGCAGAGCCGGCCCTGAAGTAGGGCGGGGAGGACAACCGAACAGGGCCCGTGATTTCGTTGGGCACGTAATTTAAAAAAAATCCGATATTATATATGTAAAAAAAAATTAATAGGGTATAACCAAAAAAATATTAACATAGGCCCACTAAAAAAATCATGTTGTTTAAACTATTTAGCCCATTAGGTTAGTGAGCCCAATACCCAAATATTTTCTAAAAACTAATAAAAAAACAAGAATTCTGGGCGGCAACTCCTTTATCTGGGACTGGGAACAGAAACGTCGCACAGGAACAACCGAACAAGAATACAGGAACAGAAACGTCGCACTGAAGGCCTTCGATTCGATCATCATTCATCATCATACAGGAACAACCGAACAAGAATACAGGAACAGAAACGTCACTGGGTCTGAATGTCTGAGTCGGATCAGTTCACAGGTAAACAACTAAAAATCAATTGTCGAATTCAGTTTACTTATGATTTAGGATTGATTTACCGTTTACGATTTCAGTTATTATGTCGAATTCAGTTAACTTATGTCGAAATCACTTAACTTATGATTTAGGATTGATTTTCGATTTCAGTTATTATGTCGAATTCAGTTAACTTATGTCGAAATCACTTAACTTATGATTTAGGATTGATTTTCGATTTCAGTTATTATGTCGAATTCATTTATTCAGTTAACTTATGTCGATTTCAGTTAACTTATGTCGATTTCAGTTAAGTTATGTCGAATTTAGTTCATTTACGTTGTCGAACATTATTTAGGCGTTAACTTAATTTGATACAAACTTTGTCGATTAATGATTATTTAGGCGTTAATGGCTCTTGAACAAGCATCCGGATGACAAAAACGTCAAAAGAGGAAACAACAAGATGAATCGGTGAAGTCACAAAAGGGTGCTATTAGCTTATTAGTTTTCACGGTATGTCATTCATTCGAATACTATATTTTGTATTCTGTTAATTGCATTGTTTATCGAATGCTATATTTTTGTCAACGGTTCAAAGTTGTATGAAAAACTAGTTAAAATTTTTTATTTAGTTAAGACCTAAGGGCACATTTTTTTGAGCTCGAACAGAGGGTACATGAATTCTTAGGACCGGCCCTGTTTAACTGAACCGAAGACGGTTATGTTAGGTCAGTTTTGTCGGTTATCAACTAATCAGATGTATGTTATAACTTACAAGACAAAGGAAAAAAAAACAAAACAAAATATAATATAATATAAGACAACACAAATGCCCAAATTTAGCAATAAACAATTGTATACCATAAACAGTCTTACAACCCAACAGAGTAACAGTCAAAGGGGTCTTTATTCGTCATTCATGTTAGCAATAATCATGTAGTTATAATATAAGCTCATATGATAATCCATATTCGTGCTGCACGAATATATCACCTTGAAGCGCGACTGCAACTTGCCCTACAAGAACCCATTGACCTAGACTCTCCTTATCTTTGATGATTGACCATGTTCCGCACCATCCGATCTCCTTCTCACACCCACATGTGAGCCAGAGGAACTTCCATGGTTCCTTAATTCCTCCGTTGATGGCAGTGCCCTTCTTGGCCCACCAAACCCTAAAACAACAATTAGAGGATATAATTGTTTGTGGTTCGGTCTAAATTCACCTACGTCCACGGGGTAACTAGGGTTTAGCAAACTTGTTCTCTAAGTTAAACCCAAGTAGGGCCCGCAAGGCCTACGAACCCAACAATAATAAATAATAATACAGAGAGGCTGTTCTTGTACAAAGTGTTTTTTCGTGCCAAGTGAAATTGGAGCGACACTTGTATTTAGGTGGAGAGATATATGCGTCTATAATTACAAGTGCTGCTTCGTTGTAATGGCTTACGCACTACTGTAATCGAATTTTTATGCACCATTTGTAATGCTTTTTACACACCGTTGTAATGGTTTGGGGGTACCTTTGTAATCGGACCATTTAGACGCACCTTTATAACTAGTTTAGACACACCATTATAATCAACGGTGTATCAACGCTTTAAAAAAAAGTCTCTTTTTGAATAATAGCAACACTATACTAAAGTAAATTAAAAATTTCTTGATTTTATTATAGAGGTTCTAAAAAAGTAACGTTAGTTTTTTTAAATTTTCAACCTTTTTTACTTCCCTATTAATTACAATCTTGTCACCGCCACAATCTCAACCATTAAATGATTAAAATAGTGTGATGAACAACGGTCCAAAATCAAAAAAGTAAAGTTCGCACGGAAACATCCCTTTTTAGTTTTTAGATAAAAATACCAACTCATACCTTCACGAGTACTAGATCCAGCAGTCCAGCCAGGAAGATGTTTCCTAGCTTTTCCATTCCAAACCTCTTCAAAGCCATCAAGTTCATCTGAAACACACCCAAAAAACACGCACATTAACACTCACCGTTGCATATCCTTCTAAATACATTGTAACAGTATCGTATAAAAATACCTTCATTGATGTTGTGCAACACTTGCATTGTATCCACCAGACCATCTGACTTCAGATTCCTCGAAACTGTATGCCCCTACCATCATCACCAACAGTTTCGTTCATCCAATGAGATGCACATAATAGACTTATTTAGCCCGCAAAGCACGCACAATCAAAATTACCTTGTCATGGATTCCCTTTAAAAGCCTATGAGTTGCCTGGCCTGTAACCGAATCTGCTTCTTTATATTCCTCAAATCTTAACTGAAACACACAAGATAGTATGCAACTAAAGTCAAAAACAATATCAGAAGGAGATTTTTTTTTTAAATAAGTATGTATTTAACTATTTATTACTCACTCCATCACTGCCTGCCCTTTTGGTCATTGAGGAAGTATAATATGCTCCGTTAGAACCTCCATATGTAACGGTAGAGCTTTGATAGGTGAAGCTATGAGCTTGCGGATTTGAGTGTGTACTATTCATCATATTCAACTCATTCCCGAATTGTGTCTGTATCGGTTCTCGACTTTCAACGTGTGCTATCACCAATAAAGACAAATTTTAAACACATGGAAAAAATTTCTGGCTGTACTCATACAAGCAATAGAGTGAAATGCCAAAATCGTCCCCTGCAGTGGCGCGGGATATGAGGGGCCGGGGGGGGGGGGGGGGGGGGGGGCGCCCGACCCCCCGAACTTTTTGCGAAGTAGTGTTACGTATCTATTTTTCGTATAGAAATTTTTAGGTTTATATGTATTCACCCCCCCGGTTTAAAAAAAAATTAGGTATATATTTTTTTGGACCCCCCGGTTTAATTTTTTTTTTGGTATATACGTTTTCGACCCCTCCTGTTTTATAAAAAAATATTTATATAGCCCATTAGGCATTAGTTAAACCTGTTGCTGACTTGCTGGCTGCTGCTAACCGGTCCAAAAAACCCAAAAAAAACAATTATAACTTAGCCCATTAATTAAAAGCCCAAAGAAAACCCATTATAACTTGAATAGCCCATGCCCCATTAGTTAAACACTTAAAGTTAAAGCTGTTGCTGCTGCTAACCGGTCACAAAAAAAAAAAAAAAACAAACTGCTTTTGCTTGCTAGTTGCTGCTAACTGGAGAGTGGAGACGAGGACTCGAGGAGAACAGAAGAAAAAAACGCAGGTGCGGCTGTGGGCTGTCTTCTTCGTTCGACTAATCGACTTCGAGGAGACGAGGTATGTGTGTTTTTTTTTATCTTTAGGTTTAAATTAGGGCTTAATTTATGTGATTTAGGTTTAAATTAGGGATGAAATTGGACCGATTTTTTGCCATAAACTTGTTGAAATTAGGGATTTAGGGGTGAAATTAGGCTGTAACCATGCTAGATATTAGAAAAAGAAAATGCCTTGTTGATGGTTAATTAGGCTGTAACAGACTAACAGGCTGTAACTTGTTGAAATAAATTAGGGATTTAACTTGTGTTGTTGACATGTTTCTTGTTAGATTACGCTATGGGGAAAAACAAAATCATAACTTCTTTTTTTAAAAGAAAGAATGAAGAACAAGTTGATGGAAACAATGAGATTAAACGGCAAAAAGCTTCAACAAGCGAACCGGTTAATGAAGCGAATATTGAACCGGTTAATGAAGCGAATAATGAACCGGTTAATGAAGCGAATAATGAACCGGTTAACGAAGCGAATCAAAACATTCCTCAAAATCCGATTAACATTAATGAAGTGGATGTTAGTAGTCTAGAAAGAGATCCCACTAAGCGACTTGAAATGTGGAAATATCCGGTTAATATAAGGGAGCAAGTAAGACTAGCTTATATGTCATTAGGAGTGTATCAAATAAAGCTTGAATGGTATAAGCCGAGAGGTCCAAAGAACAATCTTCGTAGATTTAGATATGCTTGGTTTGACATGTTCCCTAATTGGTTAGAGTATTCTCCAAAGAACAATCTTTGCAAAACTCTTGTGCAATGTCAGAAAAATAACACGTACAAATTGGTTGAAAAAGTGTGTCGGCTAATCTTGACGCTTCCAGTTTCGACTGCAACAACGGAAAGAGGATTTTCAGCGATGAAAATATTTAAGACTCGACTTCGCAATAAGATGTCAGATCAATATCTAGCAAACAGTATGGTGATTTACATAGAAAAGGAGATTGCTGAGAGCTTTGATTCGGAGTCCATAATTGACGAATTCAAAAATCTTAAAGGAAGACGAGCAGAACTATAATTCTTCATCCAGGAGAACCGGCCACCGGGTACCCACCTTCCTCTTCTTTTTAATGTTTTCGTGTCTTTGTTCAATTGTTTGTTAAACAATGTTTACGTTTTAATGTTTGAGAACGTATTTTATTTGATATTAATATTTGACCCGATCCGACCCGAATCGAATCACCGACATCCGACCCAAACATAGAATTTTTTTTAGGTCCGGTACCTTCCACCCCCCCGAACATTTTTTTCAAGCTTCGCCACTGGTCCCCTGAGGTTTGGACTGATTTGCTTGTTACATCCAAAGTAACTTCTTTTTTTCTTTTTATCTAGACACCTGATGTTTTGATTTGGTTGTCATTTCCATCCAAATCACAAACCCAGTTAACATGTATCGTTAACTCATGGACGATTTTGCCAATTTACCAATTTATTTTTTTGTTAAATAGGTAAGGATACATTTCAACTGGTTTTGTGATTTGGATGGAAATAGCAACAAAATCAAAACGTCGGGTGTTCAGATACAAATAAAGAAAGTTATTTCAGATGTAACAAGCATATCAGCCAAAACCAAAGGGACGATTTTGGCATTTTACTCTAGGCAATAAGTAAAAACACATTTTACCTTCAAAGTCATCATCCGGATGCACAATGTAAGGTTGTGTCTCCGACCTAACATGCTCTCTGGAATTCTTGTTCTTACCGTCATCAGCATCGGGTTGCTCTTTCTCATCATCGGAGTTCAGTTCTTCGATAATTGGTCCCCTTGAACTGTTTGGCAACATGGGTCTGGTTTCGGGAATTCTAGGTGCTTGTTCAACCATGAACGGGTTTGCTCTTGGACCAAAGAAGCTTGATCCAAATGGATTTAAGTCCATGAATGGACTCCCCAACAGGCCAGACGAGAATATTCCACCAAATGGGCGCGTGAAGAAAGGGTCATCGAATGGGTCCCTTCCTCCAAAAAGATCAGGTATACCACCGAAACTACCAAACGGGTCACCGAAACCGAAGAAAGGATTACCTCTTCCTCTCCCACCTTGCATCTTATTCTTCAAACTATCTCCCCTGAAAAATCCGAACAAATTCAAATAACATTTTAAGAAAAAATCCAATAAATTTAGTAGACTGTGGATCGAATACAGAACAGACCCAGTCAATTATGTAAGAAAAGTAAATGGCACAAATATGCAAGAGAACGCTGCATTATGATTACCAATCCAATATCGTAAAAAAATACACTTAAAGGCATCTAATTTCCAGATTCAAAGCTCACAAAAAGATACTCAATGGGCATATCTCACATTTTTGTTGTCTGGCCTTAAGTACCCTTTATCTCACATCTTTCTTTTGGGTTTATTTCCTCTGTAGAAGGGTAAACTGGAATAAGCTGTATAGCGGGTAAAAGATTTTAATCTTGTAACAAGACTCAAATGCTATGGTATTTCCTAACCATGGCAATATATCCTCACATAACTATGGTGCGTTAAGATCTATTCTCTTGTACAAGTGGAAATCAAAGATTGAATGCAAGCTTACTTGGACAAAATTCGGTGCATTTTTCAGGCTAATTACGACAAAATTCGGCCAAAAATCGTCTGAACAGGTCTCAAACAACTATACCAACCCTAAACAAGCCTGGAATCAACCTAAACTAGCCCTAAAGAAGCCTAAAACATGTCTAAAACCCCTAAAAATTGTATTTGTGTTCTACATGCCTCGCCTAAAAACGCCTTGCATTGAGACCCAAGGCTCACCCTTTGCGTCTTGACTGCGTATTGGGCCTTCGACAACTATGGCTTGTATACTTTGGTATTTTCTGCTTGTACATTCAGATATCAAAAATCGATTCTAACTTGCACTACACTAGTAACTAGAATCTTCCTACAAACACCATCTAAACCAATAGATACAAGTGCCCTTTCAATTCCAACATGTATAGAACTTACCACCACATGTTAACAAACATGATCAAAACATAATCAACATGTATACAAGTGCCCTTTTATTCATTAGCTACATAACAAGTTACCAAAACTTAACCTAACAAGATCTGCAGTTTACCAAATTAAACAAGCAGATTGATTATTATTATTTATTAACAACAAACAAGTTGTTCAAATTGATCAGCATGACGTCATAAGCACCAAAATTTCACACGTAAGAGCGGTAATAATCATATAAACCGAATGGAAAGCTCGATTATCGGATCTGAAACTGATTATTGAAAGTAAAAATGCGTTATACATACAACAGACTTAGAAACATAGAAGAAAAAGTGGTGTGTATTGAAATTTGAAAACCCTAGATAGAGAGAGATACCTGTGGTGGAGATCGAAGGAATTTGAGTGAGGAATACGAGAATTGCGAGAAAATGGTAGCCTTTTTGGGGTTTGGATGAAAGTACGTTCGAGAGATGATGAACGGTAACAGAGGTTTCTAGAATTCTATGACGGGTTACCTAAACTTTAGCTTTTAATACGTATTAATTAATTATTATTTAATACTAATTTAAATTATAAGACTTTTTGTAAAGAGTTAATTAGATACTTAGTTCCTTTGGTTTGTATAAAGTAACATGTTTAGGTATTAATAGTTTAAAATCATCTGCTAGGGTATTAAATTTTCATTTTGTAACGTTTGGAGGTATTAATTTCTAAGGTATTAACATAGTTAGTCCATGTAGTTTGGACAAAATAACATACTTACGTACTAATAGTTTAAAATCACCTTCTAGGTTATTAAATTTTCATTTTATAACGTTTGGAGGTATTAACTTCTAGGGTATTAACATAGTTAGTCACTGTAGTTTGGACAAAATAACATACTTAGGTACTAATAGTTTAAAATCACCTTCTAGGTTATTAAATTTTCATTTTGTAACGTTTGGAGGTATTAACTTCTAGGGTATTAACATAGTTAGTCCATTTGGTTTGGACAAAATAACATACTTAGGTACTAATAGTTTAACAAACAATTAACGTTAATACCTCCAACGTTACAAAATGAAAAGTTAATACCCTATAAGGTGATTTTAAAGTATTAGTACCTAAGTATGTTATTTTGTGCAAACCATCGGGACTAACTATGTAATTAACTCTTTTACAAAATAGAGAAATTGGCTGCCAAGTCAGATTGAGCTTGAGCTCGAAGTTAAATGAGCCAGCTCAGCTTGATTCATCGAGTTGAAGCATCAAGCTCGAGCTCGTCTCGTTAAATTAGCCAAATCGAACCGGCTCGTTGTTGATACATATCGTGTGGATACGGCTCGACTCGGCTACGAAGTGAAGGCCGTAGTCAAGACATCCTCCTGTCTTGACTCGATATGCGATTTACTTTGTAACGTTCGATGTTCATGTGTAACACCCCAAAAATGGGTTTGGTAATTTAAACCCGGTTAATATAAAGGAACGGGTAAAAATACCGTTAGGGGTAAAAGTGAACCCGTAAATGAATATTAACTAGGAATAATTAACCTAGTTGAATATTAGTATCGTTGGTATTAAACGAAGGGTTGTAGCCTTATTTAAATAAAACGAAACATGAGGGACCAAAGTAAACAACTTGAAAGTTGTTTTATTAAAAGAAAACAACACACACACAAACACACGCATCGTGTGTGTGTGTGTGTGTTCATCATCGAGCAGGGAAGGCTCCCATGGAGCCAAACCCCTAAACTTCATCAAATTCTCCAAATTGAAAGGCTAAACGAAGCCCAAATTCACAACCGAACATGAATTAACGATCACCTTCACAAGGGGATCATAAGGTATGTCTTAAAACTTAGATTTGATGATCTTGTTTGAAGTGGGTTATGATCAATCCATGAAATTGTATGAAATTAAGCATGTAGATGTGTTAGAAACACCAAATAGAACTTGTGTTATGAATAATTTCAAGTAATTTGGTGATTTAGAATGAAACCCATTGCATGAGTGTGAAGATGATGATCATGATGAACTTGTAGATGTTATAATGTGATCTTGTGATGTATAAGGTGTTATATGGTAGACTGAGATAGATAAACTTGATGTGGAAATTATGATTATGAGATTTTGCTTGAATGTGATGGTTCATAAGATGAAATAGGGAACAACATGCTTAAAGCACTTGTACATTATGCTTAGAAAGTGATATGCGCACCAAGTGTTTGATGAAATGCTTAGGAGAAAATGATAAGTTGGATTGTATGCTAATAATGAATAAATGTTTGTAGAATGTGTTGATGATGTATTAGACAATAGATTTGTATAAGGAATGTGTTTTGAATGGATTACAAGTGGGAAATTAGTTGATAAGATGATATGGCAAGAAACCTTCATTAAAAGGTATGTATGCTCATGTATGCTAATCATGTTATGATGAATGTGATGACATGTACGGATAGGAGTTATGTCAACATGGACACAAGCATGGAAGGAAACGGGCCAAGGATAAACATGGAAGCTATGCTTGAACTCGGACGCACGAGGTAAGTGAACTCCAAACTTACCCTTTTGTTTGGTAATGTATTTATGATATATGGTAATTATTGAATGTAATGTAAGAAGATATGAATCGTTGTTATTACTAAATTAAGTTTTAGTGGAAATGAGTCGGAAGTGGTTAAGAAAGAGATTCGATTAAGTTTGGGTAAGAAATGGAACTTACATAATGAATTATGCATAAAGATGAATTAAGGAGTTATACATGTAGGATGTAAATTGTAAGTACGGGTATGAATAGAAAGTGAATACATGCTTGAGAAGGGTATTTAATTATATGCTTGAATGAATAAGACGAGTTATGTGTATTTGAGGACATGTTCATATGAAAGGAAGCTAATGATACTAACCGTTTTTCTATTGAGAATTAATGTGAAGCATAGGCATGTTAACAATGGAAGTAAAGGTTGACTCCGCAATCCGATGCGAGTGATCGAATGGATGGATGAAGGGGCTAGTATAAGAGAAAGCATGATATGTGGACGCTTTATTATGCATGTGTTAATATTTTGTATTATGTCACCGGTTACTAATGATGAGATTGAATGTGGTGACTGCAGGTTGTACAGGTTTATGGATGTTTCATCAAGAATTGTACGCGGTTGAAGATCGAGTCAAGACATGGATTGTACGTGGGTGTGTATGTGGTCACTTAATTCGATATATGTATGTTAGTTTTTAATTAAATTATAAAAAGGGATTAATGTATTTAAGTGAAAGAAAGAATATCATTAAAGAAATTTTAGGTATGTATTTTCCGCTGCGAATCTTGGGTTAGAATGTGTTAGGGCGTTACATCATGCAACTGCGTGTGTGCAGTATGCATGATAGATTATAGTTTATGTTTGTTTGTTGTTTGTTTGTTCTAAAGCCCAACAACATGCACAAGTCCATGAAGCCCAACATGTTGAAGTCCCATCTGAAGACAGAAGCCCATGAAGGAGCCAAGGCCCATATGAGACGAAATCATGTGATTTCGTCCATGCCCCTATGTGCCGAAATCACCCTTGTGGTGAAAACCAATTTGGCGAAATCCCTATAGGTGACGAAATCACCTGATTTCGTCCAGATCTTGGATTTCGTTGATGTGATTTCGTGGGCCTCTGGATTTCGTCATGTTGTTAGTATATATACACAGACAACAGACATCACACAGTTAGACAAGTCTGAATAGATTTGAGAGCGAACACTGTAAACACACACACACACTGAGAGTTTATAAGGATATCTTGTAAACATTGCTTTGTAACGGTTTCATACGCATTAATACAATGGAGTGTTAATCGTTGAATCTTTGTGTTTGTGTTCGTAACTTGGTTTAACTTGCCCGTTTGGATTCCGCACTCTCGGGTTTGTCGGAAAACAGGGAATAGAGGTTACTCGATCATCCGGGTGGACCTACAATTGGTATCAGTGCATTGGCTCGATTCATTGTTTAAACCAAGTCGATTTTCTTGTGTTTTGATAGATTTTAAAAGGGTTTTTCAGTTTACATTCTTGTTTCAAAAATTATATTTCTGGAAAAGATTTTCTTCAAAACCTTGAAAATCTTTGTATTTTGCTATTAGTTTGTATAAAACCACTGTTAAAACACATGCTTACATGTTAGTATTTGGTTTTTACTAAACTTTTGTGCAAAAATCGTTTTCGGAAAATTTGTCCGGTGAAAACTTGGCCAGAATATTCAAGTTGTTCTTGTCTATCTTCATAGTGTTCTTGGTTGTTTCAAACTGTTCTTGAATTGTATATGGTTTTGATCTAAATTGTGGTTTGATATAAAGTGTTATTGTGTTTATCAATATTAAATTGCAAGTGTATTGACTATTGTGTAAATGTGTAATGATTTGTTTTTGAGAAAAGTGAGCTTCGAAATCAGAAAAGCATGGTGGGTATGAGTGTTTGACTAAATGATCAACAACTTTCAGTAGATAAGATAAGATTTGAGTGTTTTGATAAATATCTTGTTGTCTGATCCCTTATAGTCAACAAAATCTGCTGCCACGAAATCAGCAAATTGCTGGACGAAATCCCAGCTCAACGAAAACACCCATTTCATCAAACATCTGGGCGAAATCACCATTGTCTTGTCTTGGCCGAAATCAGATTGTAATCACATTTGGACGAAATCAGAGTATAAATATCTTGCAAGTTGTTTCTCAATTGTCAACGAAATCACTAGTTGTCTGGGATCCATCCACGAAATCACCTGGTCTTCAAAATCAAGCTGGAACAACTTCTGGTCGAAAACACTTGCTGGGAGAAAACACATATTGTCAAGGAAATCCATTTCAGCGAAATCACATCAGATTGTCTTGGCCGAAATCCCTTATCAGCGAAAACACTTATGTTGGACGAAATCCAAGTCTGATTTCGTCAAACATCATTCAACGAAATCACCTGATTATGAAATCACTTGTGTTGAACCAACGAAATCACTTGTGCTTGTCTTGTTTGGACGAAAACCCTTATTGATTTCGTGATCATTCTTCAGACGAAAACACCTTATTTTCGTCATTCATACTTGTGATATTTCTAACAGTAGACTTTTATTTCATTGTTAACTGATTGATTTGAGTGATTTGTTCAGGTATTCGTCAATAAACATTCAAAATGAATCCGGCTTGGTCGGGTACTCCGTAAAATGCAGAGAACAAATATAGAAGCACTGGATTATCGCCATCATGGGCCGAACCTCTCACACCACCTCGAATTACGGCAGGGCAGTGGGCATCGGTTACTAACCAAAATCGAACTGAACTGAAAATGACAACCGACTTGTATGGAAATCCAATACAATCAGTTCCTCAACCGGAAAGAACAACAGACTTGTATGGAAATCCACTAACACCAGTTCCCCAACAGCAAAGCTATCGGTCTACTGTAACACCATCATTTCTAGATACAAACTGCAATGGTCAGACAGGAATTGCGTTTTATGCCGAAATTGTCAAAGATGCCAGCAATGGTGAATCATCGCGAAACGATGACAGTTCTGAACATGACAGTAGTTCAGTTGAAGACGTTTCAACTTCAGTTGAAGATGTTACAACTTCAAGTTCAAGTTCAAGCGAGGATGGATCTGAATGTGAATCATCAAGGGAAGTTGTTGATTCTGATGCATATAGGTCAACATCTGAGAGTGATTCTAGTCAGGTATGTGTCGATGAACCAACTGTCGTTAATTGTGATAATTGTGCTAGCTTAAGTGTTAAATGTGCTGATTTGGATGCTAATATGTCTGAGTTGCAAAGCAAACATGATGCTTTAAATGCTAAATTGTTTGACTTGCAAAACAAACATGTTTCTTTAGATGCTAAGTGGTGTGATTTGCAAAGCAAACATGAGGCTTTGCAAAACAACTATGATGTGACATTTATCCACAACCAAAAGTTGATCGTGGATCTTTCGAAATGCAAAGAGGCCAACATGTTTTATGAAAACCATGAAAAAGAGTTTAAAGCGGTGATTGAAAATTTAAGAAAAGATAAAACCGAACTGACAAAAATGGTTTCAAGAAAACAAACAGACATAAACTGTTATATTAATCGTCTTGAGATCATCCAAAAAGAGTTGGCCTGTACAAAGTGTGAAAGTGAGGAGATCCGGCTTAAGCTAGACAGTTATTCTAACTCTAGATACGTGCTGGATCACATCATTGGCACACAAAAAGAGAAAAAGGATGTCACGTGCATTGGATATAAGAAATGTCCACCACCTGTTAGACACAATTATGATGCACTGCCTGATGAGGAGTATAGAACTCATTATGAAGAATCTGTTCCTTTAGACATTGAGGAATTTGCAACGGGACTTGGATACAAACCGGAAGTATCATCAGATTCGGATGTGTCAGCAGATACATTTGTAACTGCTGAACAAAATCAGGATCCTCCAATCATTGTTGAGGATACTGATTCTTCAGATGATGAATCTAATGATACTGACTCAGCACAGTCAGATGCGGTAATCAAAGAAGAGGACATACCTCTCGAGAATCATATTCTATGTGATCCTCCCGCAAAACCTGCTACGACTGTTCTGATCGAGTCCACGTCTACTTCCTCACAAGAGTTTGAGAGTGTGAGTTTGCTGTACACTCTTGTTGGTGATGATAAAATCTACTCTGACAAAGATTTTCCTATTAAGAATGTTAATCAATCTTTAATTAGTAAAATTTTTGAGGATTCAACAAGTAAGTTTTTGGGAAAGACAGGATCACACGTTGTGGTAACACAGTGTCCTCCTATCCCAAAGGCTGAAGTTCGAAAACAATGTGGCAATCAGAAATTACCAACAGTGAAAAAGCAGCAAAATCACACCAAACCAAAGGGTAAATCACCGACCCAAGATCGTAAGGAACCGAATCAAAAGAAGAACAAGAAGATAAACTTTGTGAAATCCCGAGGGACGGATAAAATTGAAACTTTTGAAAACAAATCCAACACGGATTTTGTTAAACAAAGTAAAATTTTGAAAAGAAACAATCAAAACAATTACACACAACATACAAACGGTTGTGATGTAGGACCAAGTACCTCAAGATCACGAAGTTCATCGTCAAGTTCTTACAGTTATGATACTCCGAGGTTTGTTGAGCGGAGATCATGCTTTGAATGCTGTGAGTATGGACACATTGTTAAGAATTGTCCATATCTCACCAAGGGAAAGTCAAAGGTTGATGCCCCCCATGGTAACAGTTACCATAAAAGATCTGTTTCACCAAAACAGGACCCTCGTCTTGTTAAACAACGGGAAATGAAACAGAAAAAGAAACAACGAAAAGAAGTTGAAAATGTTTTAAAACCGGAGGTTGTCCAAACAAAATCTGTTAAATCAAATGTTAAACATGAAAAACAAAAACAGATTTGGAAACCAAAATCGGAAACTGTTTCAGGGGGAGCTACATCAATTCCGAATCATCGGGAAATGGATGTTACAATTCTCGATGATGACGGAAGACCCAAGTCTGTGAAGGCTTGGGTCCCCCTCTCCAACTAATCTCTGAATGAGTGTGCAGGATGTTCCAGGAGGAACTATTGATAGTCTTAGGATTGTTGATAGTGGAGTGTCCATGCACAAGATCGGCGACACCAGACTCCGAAACATCATTATATCTAGGAGTTGTTGCCTTTGATGGAGAGAAATGAGAAAAGAAAAGGGAAAGAAGACAAAAATGTCTGATGCAAGAATGATGATGAAAGAATTTGACCACTTCGACAAAATGAAGATCATTCCAAAGTTTGGTTGTTAGAGGTTTTTGATCTTGTTGCTGTGAAGAGATTTTTCAGTAGCTACACAATCGACTTTGAAATCCACACCGGGTGGATATCCAGTTTGGGAGAGCGCTTAGATTCCTTGCAATGCACGAAGCAGTTGCAGGATACGGTTTTGAATTTCTAATCTCTCCTATACTTGTCGATATTTAAGCTGCTTTATGATTTAGTAACATCTCGTATAAGCACTCTTTGACCTGACACGTTGAACTCGAATATCACTTCACATGTGATTGTTTCACTATGAAACTCGTCAATGTTGTCATGGTCCACACCGATTACCGACGTGCCAACTGATTTTTCCAAAATTCGACAAATCAATTCTGATTAAAATTAATTTTGGTAAAGGACATTGAGGTAAAGCAAGAGTAATCCGCATCGGAAAATCGTTTTTGTAAATATCTTTGTGTTTTTTAAATTATTATAAGTTTGTTGATTTTAGGGGGAGTAATTCCAAAATTTGAAAATTCAAAAACATCGAAAAATTTCAAAATCCCAAAAACATAGAAAAACAAAAATGAGTTTCCTGGCGAGCAAAAGAGAAAATGATAGTACATCAGTGGTCTGTTGAAACCTTTTTAAACTGAAATGCAAAATGAAAAATGTTAAGCAGCTCTATATAAGATGTATCGGTAGGCTCACAATCATCTTAAAGTGTGCAGGGTGATATAAACTTAAATCGACTGAAGACCAGGTGGGAACCACTTATTGGCATATGGTCTTAGTACCGAAATTTCGTTTGAGAGATTGCCGAGGTTCTGAGATATGTGGTCTTTATGCTGTTTATCATCTGGGTATCATGGTTGTTTCTTTTACCGAAACAAACGGAGACGAAGTCTAGATCTTCCATGATATCATACATACGTGTACATACTGCATACGACCTCAATAAGTGATCAACAATCACATGTCCACAAAACAAGTGATAATATATCACATTTATCCGGGAGTCAAGTTCGTATCTTTGCTGTACGAAAGTACTGACCTGTTCACGGACTTGCTCCTGTGCCCTCATGCATCTGAAAATCAAGTTCCTCATCAATAAGTGATTCTATCACATAGGGCTTGTTTTCATCAAAATAAGTGAGTTTCTCACATTTTCATATACGGCAAAATAGATGATAAATGGTATACTCACCAGTAAGATGAACTCTCGTGCATACCTTGATATGAGAATGTGTCGTGATGTGGATGAACACCGGTCGGTAAGTATAAATCATACCTTAACGTATCCCCTCGCCATGATTACATCTGATAAGTTGAGCTTATGTGGATAACAATACCGATAATCGTTATAGGATGTTTATCTAATTGTTAACAAAAAGAACAACAAGAGTGTTTTAGCATGACCGTACACTGATATGATTCTCTTACCCTCGAAACTCGCAAAAAGAATGTTTGTATATATTTACTTTTATTAGTTTCTGTAACTCTGTATATATTTATTTACTGCTTTCAGTCTTTAAGTTTGAAATATTCAAAATACCAAAAAGATTTTAGATGTGTTTTAATATAAACTTTATAAAAGTCAAAAAGATTTTATTTCTGTTTTAGTTTTGATTAACCGATGTTGGAACTCAATTCTTCGTTTCCTGAAATCTGAACGAAAACAAAAACGACTGAATCTTCATAAACGGTCAGAGTTTGCAAGTTTTGAAAGTTAATAATCAAAATTGAAAAATCTATTAACTTTTCAAACAAATTTGTCGGACGGTAGTTGAATGAGAATTGGTCTCATATGTGTCATTTGTTTATGTTAACTATATTCCAAGCAGTTGTTCTCATTACGTGTTTAGCTTTCTTGCATGTGCAGATGCTAAAGGCGAAGAGAACGTGTTCGATGACAAGCTTCGGAATGAAGACACGACGTGAAGGCACTCAAATGATAAAGATAATCGAGTTGCCGCTGATCTCTCATCAATACCACAAGGATCTAAAGCATTAAAGATCAAAAGATTCATGAGCATAATCAAAGGGGGAGTTTATTGATACACTTCCTAAATAAAAGCGGGAGTTTGTTAATACACTTTCTACTGACAACACGTGAAGTCTTTGGAGATCCTACGACAAGAATGAATGAACCATCAAGAGATGGAGAACGAGATTACGAACCTCGCGAGCAACATCCAAGGGGGAGTTTGTTGATACATATCGTGTGGATACGGTTCGACTCGGTTCGACTCGGCTACGAAGTGAAGGCCGTAGTCAAGACATCCTCCTGTCTTGACTCGGTATGTGATTTACTTTGTAACGTTCGATGTTCATGCAACTGCGTGTGTGCAGTATGCATGATAGATTATAGTTTATGTTTGTTTGTTGTTTGTTTGTTCTAAAGCCCAACAACATGCACAAGTCCATGAAGCCCAACATGTTGAAGTCCCATCTGAAGACAGAAGCCCATGAAGGAGCCAAGGCCCATATGAGACGAAATCATGTGATTTCGTCCATGTCCCCATGTGCCGAAATCACCCTTGTGGTGAAAACCAATTTGGCGAAATCCCTATAGGTGACGATATCACCTGATTTCGTCCAGATCTTGGATTTCGTTGATGTGATTTCGTGGGCCTCTGGATTTCGTCATGTTGTTAGTATATATACACAGACAACAGACATCAAACAGTTAGACAAGTCTGAATAGATTTGAGAGCGAACACTGTAAACACACACACACACTGAGAGTTTATAAGGATATCTTGTAAACATTGCTTTGTAACGGTTTCATACGCATTAATACAATGGAGTGTTAATCGTTGAATCTTTGTGTTTGTGTTCGTAACTTGGTTTAACTTGCCCGTTTGGATTCCGCACTCTCGGGTTTGTCGAAAAACAGGGAATAGAGGTTACTCGATCCTCCGGGTGGACCTACACTCGTTAATTCTTTTTATAAGTAAATTTTTTGTTTATTTTTTTGTATTGTTTTACTAATTAAACTTAAAATGTTAACACTTCAAATCTCTCCCACATATACATATATTTTTATTTTAATTCATTTAAAATAATAATTAGTCTGTGTAAATTAAAATAATTCAAGCTGGCTCGCGCGCTCACAAGCTGAGTTAGGCCTAGCTCGGGCTCGACTTGTTTGTTTACAAATCGAGCCGACTCTTTTACGACTAAGCTTTTTGAACACTCCAAAAAGTTTTCACTTTTTATATAGCATCTAATACAAATATTATTGACGTAAGTTAGAATCTGATTTTATTGTACCGGTTAGATGTTCGATTACTCATTATCTATCACGTGTTAGGTATACTTGTGTTTGTATTGGATATATCCAATTGAAGTCTTAGTTGGTAAGATTATCAATTGGGTTTTCTAGTTAGATTTCTAATCATTCAAACTTTTTAAACAAAATCCAAGTTTTAATAACTGCAACAAATTTGAAATACGAAAACATAATTTGAAAAGATACAAACTATAAATAATACGAGCAATGTTTATTTCAATATTTAGCATCATCAAAAATCGTCATTCTATGCTAAAAAACTCATTGCGTATGATTGTAAAAAAATAAAGAATTAGTCATTTAAAAACCATCACTAAATTAACATAACTACAACAAATCTCAAAATTGTAATATATACACACATCTGTCGTACTCATTCTTGTTCCACAAGATAATTCATTTTTTAACAAGTTATTATAGTATACACATGGTTGCAAAGTCACTAGGCGCTTACTAGTCGGTATACCTAGGAGTTAAGAGTGCTCGGACTAGGCGGGGAGTACTCGGGGGTACTCGGACATGTTAAATTATAAAGAAATTAGTTTTCGGAAATTAAATATATGTCAAATAACATAAATTTACTAATATTTATAACAAAATACGTGAAAATAATACTTTAATATGGTAGGCATAGAAATTCTGTTTTATTTTTTTTTAAAGTCAAACTCGGCCTGAGGTGACCTACCAGATCCGATTTTGGCCAAAGTTGACCACGTTTGATCTATTCCGAGTAATTAGACGAAGTTGAAAAAAGTCGTCTCGATAACCTAGCTTGTAGCGATTGCTCGGGAAGTACTCGGCCTTGGAGACATTGTTTTACAACCATGAGTATACATTAAAAATGGTACACATGAAAATTTTCAAAATATAATCGAATGAAATTAGCGCTTATTTTATTTTTCAAGATGATTAAGTTTTTTTTATCAACTTTGAGTCTTTGAAGAGGGAGCCGAGGCAAGAGGTGAAAGTGCACGTATGACGTATTTGAGGGCACTTTGGGGTTGTTTGTTTTTTCAGAGAAGAGCTTCCTGGCCTTTTATGTTTGCGTCGCGCAGATCACGCGCAGACATTTGGGTTTGCAGACTGTTTGTTTTTTCAAAGACGTTTCATTAAAAAACCTCTGCGCGTCCTCTTTTTGGTGCAGATGTGGGTTCTCTTCTTCTAACCTCTGTCCTAATATCAAAACAAGCTTCTTTCTCCTCAGCCCCAAACCCTATCACCTCTCCACCCCTTCTCCTCACCAGCCACCACCCTCCCACCCTCCCACTGTCGCAACCCTCCCACCGTCACACCCCTCCCACCGTCACAATAAAACATAACTGAATATTAACATCAGTTTTGCAGCAAATAATAACGCAATATTGCAGCAAATGCCTACAATATTGTTCGAAACCAATTCTTGCAGTGATAAATAATAAAAAAAGATGATATTTTTAATCACCCGATGACGAGAAAATGCAAAGGGGTCGAGAGATTACCGACGAAAAATTAAGGGTTTGGTAGCAGGGGAAAATGTGTGTGAATTTTCGAATTAATAGTGAGAGATATTAAAAGTGGAAATGAAAACAGAAATTTATGAAGTCAGAGTGAGGGATCAGGTTGAATCAATAGGATAATGACAGAATGGTTGTACCATATCCATTATTGATTGTACAGTGTTCTTGAGCTTAGTGTTAGAAAATAAAGTATATTTGGAAAATATTGGGATCAGTCAAACATCATCTCCCATTTTACAGCTCACGATCCGGATGTCCAGCCTTTATTATTCCCTTTGATTATTCTTGTATCCAAATTTAATTTGTATCTTGGCCTATAAGATGAAGAGGCAGGCGAGTATTGTAAGCATTCAGAAATAAAAAAAACAATCAATTTCCTTCTTTTCGATTCACACAAAACCACATGGTATCAGAGCAGGTTCTCTGGTTCTAGGACCGTGCTCATCATATACCCTTCCTTCTTCAGAAACCCATCGCTGCCATGTGCGGAGACGGTAACGTGGGCTCAATCTACTCTGATTTATCAATACAATTAGCCAATCTACTCAAGAATGGCCTCAATCTTCAAGCCCAAAACACCAAACTATCCAATAACCTGCAAATCAATCTCAAACGCAATAGCAAAAACTATACCTTATGGACTCGAATGAGTCGAGTTGCTATAGGCGGAAAGTCAAGAAACGTGTTAAAACACCTAACCTTAGATCCATCAGATGAATCATCAGGGGTGGCAGCCGGACTTATCGCCACCAACACACAAAACCCTAACGGCTCAGGCCCCGAATGGTGGAACAATGGTCACAAGAAAGGAAGAGCCGCCGTCGCCACGGGCAGCAAGAAAGAAGCTACCGGCGTGACGGACGGCACCGAAGGAGGTTTTACAGGTATTTTGGCGGCTGGCCGGGGTGAAAAAGAAGAAGAAGAAGCTGTAATGACAGGCTCCTCAAACCCTTCCAGACTTATCCCCTCATTTTTTTCACCTCTGGCCCCTGTGAAAACAGAAAAAAACCACACAAACCCTAAAAGGGATGGAATTGCTAATATGGCCCTTAACAACCGTGAAAAACAAGTTAAGCCTTGGATCTTTGATTGTGGTGCAACTGATACGATGACGTATGAGTTATCTGATTTTATCTCTTCGACTAAAACTGAAAAATCATACATTCAAACAGCGAACGGGGAAAAGATGGACATAAAGACAGGGGGAACCATTGAAATTTCACCAACGTTAAAACTTTCAAATTGTCTTTATGTTCCAGCTTTATCACATAAGCTTCTCTCAATAAGCCATGTGACGAAGGAACTTAACTGTACTGTTCTAATGCACCCAACCTTTTGTATCTTACAGGATATCAGGACGGGAGTGATCATTGGGCGTGGCACTGAGTGACAAGGGTTATACTATGTGGATGAGGTGACACAATCGGGTACTGTGATGCTTGCTCATGGATCTTCAGACCGCGAAGCCTGGTTTTGGCACCGAAGGTTAGGACACCCATCCACAGGATATTTTCACATTTTATTTCCTAAATTGCCTCTTCCCAATAATGTTTCAAACTGTGAGACTTGTAAGTTTGCTAAGAGTCATAGAAAAACGTACAAACCAACCAACACAAGGGTGGATGTACCTTTTTCGTTGATTCACTCCGATGTTTGGGGACCCGCCCCAGTTATTGGTGGACAAAATTACCGTTTTTTTCTTCTCTTTGTGGATGATTGTACTCGAATGGCTTGGGTCTATTTTTTAAAACACAAATATGAAGTTATTGACAAGTTTACCATTTTTTATAACATGATTGAAACCCAATTCCAAAAGAAAATCCAAACCCTTCGATCAGACAATGGTGGTGAATTTGTCAATGCTCGTATGAAACAGTTCCTTGAAACAAAAGGAATAATCCACCAAACCTCGTGTGCACATACCCCAGAACAAAATGGAGCCGTAGAACGTAAAAATAGAATCATTCTAGAAATTACTCGGGCACTCCTAATTGAATCACAAGTTCCGAAGAGTTTCTGGCCCGAAGCCGTTGCCACCGCGACCTACCTAATCAACCACCTTCCAACCAAAATCCTTAAACTAAAAACACCATTAGAGACCCTATCCAAGCTCACAAAAGTCCCTCTAGCCCTCACTCTTCCACCACGAGTTTTTGGCTGCTCTGCCTTTGTTCACATACCAAAAACTGACAGGACCAAAATTGACCCATGCGCCGAGAAATGTGTGTTCGTTGGTTACGGGATAAATAAAAAAGGATACAGGTGTTATAATCCTAAAACAAAGCATATGCACACAACTATGGATTGTGATTTCCTCGAAACACAGTATTACTATTCACCACAACACAGTGGTCAGGGGGAAAAGGCGTATTCAGACACACTGAGTTGGTTGCAACCTGTTCCTTTTCAAGAAAAAGAAATCACTCACAGTACCCTAGATGAGTCATTCTCATCTCCTAGTGCACCCGAAGACCCAGTCACCAGTGCCCCTGTCTTCATGAACAATCCTCCCAACCTGATATCAGAGGTAAGTAACTCTACTAATACTTCTAATGAAACTATTAATGTTTCTAATGCTTCTGATGCTGTTGATGAGCCTGTATTGTATGGCAATGAAACTATTAATGTTTCTAATGCTTCTGATGTTGTTGATGAGCCTGTACTGTCTAGCAATGAGGTAACCGAAGATGGTCAGACAGAAGCTCTTGAGATCTACGAAGAAGCCACAGAAGAATGCACGGAAAGGTATGTATTACCTCCCAGGACAAACAGAGGGGTTCCTCCAAAAAGATATACTCCCGAGAAAGAAGCTCGGAGTTCAAGATATCCTATGGCGAATATTGCCAAAGGAAATCTATCACAAGAAGCCAAAGCATTCATTACCTCCCTATATTCTGAAGAAGTTCCAACCACTGTTGAGCAAGCACTCAAATCAAAGAACTGGAAGGAAGCCATGAAAACGGAAATGGATGCCCTCATGAAAAATTCCACATGGGAAAAATGTATCATTTCAAAAGGCAAGAAACCCGTTGGATGTCGGTGGGTGTTCACTATAAAATACAACCCATATGGAACCATTGAAAGGTGTAAAGCCCGGTTGGTAGCCAAAGGGTATACGCAAACATACGGAATTGATTATTCCGAAACCTTCTCCCCAGTTGCCAAAATCAACTCAATCAGGGTACTCTTCTCTATAGCCGCGAACAAACAATGGCCACTCCACCAGTTTGACGTTAAAAACGCCTTCCTACATGGAGAGCTTGGAGAGGAAGTATATATGGAAGCACCACCTGGATTCACCGAAGGTTTTAAACCGGGAGAAGTTTGTCGTCTGAAGAAATCCCTGTATGGTTTAAAACAATCCCCTAGAGCTTGGTTTGGGAGATTCACCATAGCTATGAAGAAATATGGATACAAACAGAGCAATTCAGATCATACTTTGTTCCTTAAACAAAGAGGCAAACTTATTACCTGCCTAATTATCTATGTTGATGATATGATTGTGACAGGGAATGATGAGGAAGAGATAAAAAGATTAAAGGTGAATTTGTTTTCAGAATTCAAAATGAAGGATTTGGGAAGACTCAAATACTTTCTTGGGATTGAAGTGCTAAGATCGAATCAAGGGATCTTCATTTGCCAGAAAAAAATATGTTCTGGACCTGTTAGCAGAGACAGGGATGATTGACTGCAAACCTTCAGACACTCCTATGATCATGAATCAGAAACTCTTTATGGAAGAAGGAGCACAGTTAACTGACAAAGGTAGATACCAACGGATCGTAGGCAAATTGATATATTTGTCACACACTAGGCCAGACATAGCCAATGCAGTGGGAGTTGTAAGTCAATTCATGCATCAACCCCAAGAACCTCATATGGAAGCAGTAATGAGAATCATTAGGTATCTTAAGGGAACAACGAGCCACGGTGTTTTATTCAGACCAAATGGTCATTTGGACACTCAAGTCTATACCGATGCAGATTGGGCGGGAGATAAAAGCGACCGAAGGTCAACCTCAGGATACTTTACCCTAGTTGGGGGAAACCTTGTCACCTGGAGAAGCAAGAAACAGAAGGTAGTGGCTCTTTCTAGTGCAGAGGCAGAATTCAGAGGAATAGCACGAGGCTTAACTGAACTTTTGTGGGTTAAAAAGCTTCTTACTGAAATCGGTTTCCCTCCAAGTAAACCTAACCAATTCTATGTGACAACAAAGCTGCCATTCAAATCTCGGAGAATCCGGTACAACACGACCGAACAAAACACATAGAGGTGGATCAGAATTTCATTAAAGAAAAAATAGAAACAGGGGTCATTGAATTGCCATTCGTTCGATCTGAAGATCAGTTAGCTGATATCTTAACAAAAGCCGTTAATGGAAGAATTTTTGAAAAATGTTTGGGCAAGTTAAACGTTGGAGATCCCACTGTTCAACTTGAGGGGGAATGTTAGAAAATAAAGTATATTTGGAAAATATTGGGATCAGTCAAACATCATCTCCCATTTTACAGCTCACAATTACAGCTCACGATCCGGATGTCCAGCCTTTGTTTATTCCCTTTGATTATTCTTGTATCCAAATTTAATTTGTATCTTGGCCTATAAGATGAAGAGGCAGGCGAGTATTGTAAGCATTCAGAAATAAAAAAAACAATCAATTTCCTTCTTTTCGATTCAAGCAAAACCACACTTAGGTCTTTTAGAGGTTTGCCTAGGCATTTATTCATTATTGATTGTTAGTTTGCTGAAATTTGGTGCTAGTTTGCTGAATTTTGGTGTTAGTTTGCTGAATTTTTTATTGTTATTCTTGCCTATTATTTCAGTAGCTTGCAGAAGTTAAAAAACAAACAGTCTTCTTCTAGCAGACTGCAAAGGTTTGGTCCATCTTTTCAGCTACAGATGTCTGCAGATGTGGTCCGCAGACTGCAGACGTTTTATCTCTGAAAAAACAAACAACACCTGTATAATTTAAATGGTATTCTCGCCCCTTCAACATGTACACCAAAACTAACACAAATAAAAGCTTTATGTATGTACAATTTTATAATAAAGTATAATCTATAATTTTTTTATATCTTCGTATACAAGCTTTATGTACAACCATAAAAAGCATAGCCTCCTTTGTTTTTATCTTAAAACTAGTACTTAGCATCCTCGCGTTGCGACGGCAGGGGCGTAAAACCGTACCATATAGTATCAATGTCACACCATCATGAGCGACCACCAACACTGAATTTGCCGTGTGTTAATACGAAGCAATTATACATAAAAGTAAATATAGAAAATAATGATAACTAAGTCCATCTAGGACCCGCACGTTATGAAGAATTTGTCAAACGGGAAAAATAGACGACATAAAAACGTTGAACCACACACGCACGTTGCGTCGTGTTAACTCGCAAAACTTAGAACGAAACGTTGAACCACACACGCACGTTGCGTTCGTGTTAACTCGCAAAACTTAGAACGAAACGTTGAACCACACACACACACTTTACGTTGTGTTAACTCGCAAAATTTAGAACGAAAAATTTGCGAAAGATGAAAAGTATAGGGGACCAAAGTTGAAAGTAAAAAAGTTGTAAGGTTAAACTGTAAAAGATGAAAAGTTTTGGGTTAAAAGTAAAAATTCAAATAGTTTGGGTTAAAAGTAATTTATCAAATACTTTAAGACTAAAAGTAAAAAAAATAAAATATTTTTGAAAAACTCCTGAAGCATAAGATACAACCCTTTTATGCACATATAACTTACAAATTTAGAGTATTGAAATGAAATGAAATGTACATCTATACAAGTTATATCAGAGGTATTCTAAATGCATAAAAAGTATTATGGACAATTATACAAGATCTAGATATAACCATAAAAAAACATGGTGGTTTTTTTTTTGTCTATGTACATGGAGGTGAGAAATAAACGTCGTGACCATTCATATTCAATTATTCATGCATAAGCTATCGTCAAAATTTGATTCATCTTCATCTTGCAATTTGGGAGAAACCAAACCAATCAAATTCATCTTCATCATGTAGTACTCTTCGATCTTCATCTATAGTTTTCATCCCAAAAAAGCCAAAATCAAGTCATCATCTTCACTAAGCATCATCATCCATAAGTGTCCTAACCAGGGGCGGACCCACACTTAGTGGGTCGGGGTCCACGGACCCCAATCTTTTTTAAAAAAGTATAAGAAACGATATATAAATTTTTTGAAGGACCCCATAAAAATATTTTATAGGACCCCATTGTATAAAACTCAATTTGGTGCAGTGGCAAAACCCTTCCATCCCAAACCCAGGGTCTCAGGTTCGAGACTCCTTGCCATATTTTTTTTTATCAATTTTCACATTCAAGACTTCCTGCCATTTGTTTTTATTAATTTTCCCACTACCAAACATTTTTTTTTGTAAACATGTTTTAGTTATGTCATGCCAAGTGTCCTTTGTAGCTTCTGTGTATAAATCACTAAGTAAACGTGAAGGGATTATGCTAAGCATGGGTAGTTTTGGTAACTCTATATGTGTCAATGGGTTTATAAATTCTTAGCTGTAAATTGAAGATAATGTATGCTTTCATATTAATTATTGCAAATGCTATTTTTTTGTCAATAAATCCAATGTCTACAACAATATTGACGGTACTCCAAATCTTCTGAATTCGTTAACAAAAATAAACACCATCAACAACAAAGTCGTGAAAAATAAATTTGAAAAATCCAACGTATTTGAATCATTAAGGCACTTCTGATAGTATATGGGTTTAAGAACTACTTGGTCACCCCGCCCCGATCTGAAAATTCTAACTTTTTGTTATGAAAAATTTGAACACTGAAAAAAGAGGACCCCATTGAAAAAAAATCCTGGGTCCGCCACTGGTCCTAACCGATGCTAACTGTGAAGAGGGAGGGATGATCCTAAGGCAAATTTGACCAGCCAAGCCAACGACTTTTAAAAACCATGATGAGAATTGGATAAAAACATAAACCTATTGCTTTAGTTTTGATAGATAAGACGATTATGTAACCACATAATCTATACTTTCACGTTATGTCTTGGGAAAACTACGTACAAGTATTAAGTATTTACGTGATTATCCACAAAAATGATTATGTATTAAACAAGTCAGATCCGCTTAAATTTTCAATTTATGAGACTAAATGAAAATTTTACAAAAATATATAAAAAAAAGAAGATAAAACCATAAAATTCCAATAAAATAAAAAAAAAAAGATAAAAAAAGAGTAAATTGCCATTTTGGTCCCTGAGGTTTTGGTCACATTTGCCACTTTAGTCCAAATTTGAAACCTTTTGCATTTGAATCCCTGTGGTTTCACTTTTATTGCCATTTTGGTCCAAAAATGAAATCATGTCATATTTCTCAAATTAAATCCAGGTATTTTGTCCTTTTCCTTAAGGGCAAAATGGTCATTTCATTTTTATTTTATATAAAGCTTTTACTAAAACAATAATCTTTTGTGGGTCCCACCACACCCCCACTTCTTTTTCTACCTTCTTTCTCTCTGTATCTCTCCTGCATAACAACCAGGGGCGGTTCTTAGTAGGCTAGTGGCAGGGCCACGGTCCGGGCAAGTTTTTCGGCCGTAGTGCTAATTTTCCGCATTTCGATCGAAAATTTTTATATATACTATCTTTGGCCCGGGCTTGCTCGAGTTTTTTTTAGTGCCAGTGTCTTTCGGCCCTGACACGTTCAATGGGCAAGATCCTCCACTGATAACAACCACCATCCATCACCACCTCCACCACCATCAATCTCCATCACCGACATTTAAATTTATGGATAAAGAAACTGAAAATCCGATCTTAACTGAGATCACTTACATCTGTTTACAAATTAATTTGCTCAAGGAAATACATAAACTAGGAGCAAGAAGGATCGTTGTCTTCAACCACTTCTGTATCACGTCTTCAACCACCGCCAGTCGTCTCCAGCCGTCGTTTCTGAACCACAACATCACAACCATCATTCACTGCAGCACCATGTAAGTTTAGAGAGTGAGAGAGAGAGAGCGGTTACGAAGTTTACGAGTTCTTAGATCTGGATCTGTAGATCGGATGAGTGTTCGATTTGAATTTTGATCAGTTTTGATGTTGAGTTTTTGAGTCCTTCAGATCTGGATCTCATATAATCAATGATACATTTTGTTTACTTTTGATGTTGAAGATGATGAGTGTTCGATTTGAATTTTGATCGGTTCTAATGTTGTGTTTTGAGTCGGTTATTTGTTTTGTTACTTCAGATCTGAATTTCGTATAATCAATTATACATTTTGTTTACGTTTAATCGATCGTGATGTTGAAGATGATGAGTGTTTGATAGAGAGAGAAGAGAGACAGAGGGGTGTTTAGAGAGAGAGTGCAGAGTTTGAGATGGGAGAAAAAGAAAAATATATTATATAAATTTTTTATATAATGACTATTTTGCCCCTAAGGAAAAAGACAAAATAGCAGGATTTTATAAAACAAATATGACTTGATTTCACTTTTGAACCAAAATGACAATAAAACTGAAACCATAAGGACCTGTATACACAAAATTTGAGTTTTGGATTAAAGTGGTAAAAATGACAAAACCTAATGGACCAAAATGACAGGTTACTCTAAAAAAATTCGAATAAACACAATTATTCTGTCGTGTAACGAACCCACCCTATGACCGTTATTGAAAACGGAGAACGTTAACGAAATTTCTGGTAAAAATTCGGGTCACCCACCGGGTCACACATTTCCACCCCTTTAATTCACCTTCATTCTCTCTATTCTTCCACCATTAATCCACTGTATGATCCATTCCATTCGATCGATTCAAGTAGTTTGCCTTTTCAATCGAATATGTCGATGTCGGATTCGGATTCACCGTTTCAAGGAGATAGAAAATTCAAACAAATCGGTCACGATCGTGAGTTTTTTTCTGCAATCTCACTCATATATATTGTTGTATATCTAATTATCTATATATGCGTGTATTGTAGCTTAATTGTGGTTGTGATTACGTTAATTTAGTGAAATGTGATAGTGTTTGATAGTTGTTTGAGATCGATAATGACGACGTTTATAGAGTTGTAGGTTTTAGTATAATTTCGATTTGATGTTCGAGAAGACGATTTTAACCTAAGAATTGCTTATGCTAATACTAGCTCCATGTGAAATAACTGTTTATGATTTTATGTGTGAATCGATTTGGGTTAGATTTAAGTATTCCTAAAACGTATTGGATCGAGTGCCAATAGACAGTCAAACCAAATAACATATGATCAATTTGGATTGAATAACTCTCGGTCTTATTAATCAGAAAAATATAACTCAAAAACTGATTAGAACTCTCAAACCATAACTCGGTTTTCTCTTATATAGTTAACACTAATATCCTAGCCAAGACATTATTATAATGTAATGGCAAATTGGATTTTAATAATCCGAACCGGCTCTTTTTGGTCGATAATAATCTCAACTCAGTTAATTACCCACAATAATCCGAACTCTTCCATTTTGTTTGTAAAATAGTCCGCCGTTAAAAACACATAACGGAGTTAAGTTTTTTTTTTTCCAAATTACAAACCGATGTTTTCCGGCTTTTGATTAGAACGAGGATACGAGTCTATTGATGTAAAACTTACCTTGAAATAGTGCTCTAAATGACGAAAACGGTGCTTCGATTCAGGTGTTTGAACTTCTAATTAACAAAAATCAAGTTGTTTAGAGCACTATTTCGAGGTAGGTTTTACATCAATCGACTCGTATCCTCGTTCTGATCAAAAGCCCGAAAATATCGGTTTGTAATTTGGAAAAAACTTAACCCTTTTATGTTTTTTTTAACGGCGGACTATTTTACAAACAAAATGCAAGAGTTCAGATTATTGTGGGTAATTAACTGAGTTGGGATTATTATCGGCCAAAAAGAGCCAGTTCAGATTATTAAAATCCAATTTGACTAATGTAATTAGGAAACTTAACAAATGTAACCAACTTGTCAAATCTGGTCCCTCAAGTTCACCAACTTGTGACTTGGTCTCTAGTCTCACCCTTTCCCATCTTCGACTTGTGATGAGTCGGGAATTACCGCCAACATCGGATTCATTTTGTCATTAGATTGGAGGAAGTGATAATCAATGCATGAAAGCAAGTGATATTCATTGCATGAACCTTTATAAGAGCAACGGTGCTCGTTTGATCTAGCGAATTGATAACCGTGGAAGAGAGTTGAAGAAACATGCCTTAGAATTATAGTTAAGGTGATCTTGGATTCTTAGTAAAATATTATTGAAGTAAATCTGTAATAGTATAAACCTGGTCATTTATTTTGGTACCTTTTTATAATTAATGAGCTCAATTGAAGTTTTATTAGTGCTGAAAACGAGAACCATGAGGTTTAGATGCATCTCCTTAACATAATAGTTTGCTGTCCATCACAACAAATGGATGAAATAATTTGGCCGTTATCTATATGCAGAGATGGTATTGAGTTACTGGTTATTCACTAAAGTACCGATAATATCTTATCGAATTTAATTATTATTTTTCCTAAATTGTGCAGGATTATTGTATGAAATGATCAGAACAGCAAAAAGACCAGACTCAAAATCAAACTGGAAGGTGTATATCACAACTTGTAGTTATAGTAACATCCAATTGTCATTGTTTTTAACCATGGAAATAGTAATATATATTATGACATTTTTTGTTTTACTCACATCGAATTGGTTTTCTTGATTATTTTCCTATTTGTTAGTGCCTGACACATGGTTTTTCAGGTACTCATAATGGACAAAGTTACGGTTAGAGTCATGTCACACTCATGCAAGATGGCTGAATTAACCGAAGAAGGAATTTCATGTAAGATGCAAAGCCATTATTGCATTATATCTTAACTGTCAATTTATTAGGACTTAATGATGAATGGCAATGATATTGGCACATGCCTCATTGTGTTCGGTATAATTGAGTAACATGTTCGTTTTTCCTGCAGTGGTGGAAGACATAAACAAGCGAAGACAGCCACTGCCAAATTTGGATGCAGTATATTACATCCAGCCAACAAAAGAGAAGTAAGTACTATTATTATTAATTTATTATTATAATGATTTTGTTATCAACAATTTAAATTCAATTATATTTAGTTCCTTTTTTCATGCGTATGTTGAAATGCAGTATTGCCATGCTGTTAGCCGACATGGCTGGAAAATCGCCTTTATATAAAGAGTATGTAAAAGAGTGATTATTTTTTTGTTTTGTTTTGCAGTTGGTGTATGAGCGTGTATCGTTTACTTTAGAATATTCTAATTAAAGTTGTTTTAGGGTTCCTTACTACTAGCTTTCTTCTCCTTTCAGTGCCTACATCTTCTTCAGTTCATCTGTTTCGAAAGAATTAATTGCTGACATAAAAAAGGAGCCATCAATAAAACCCCGCTTGCGTGCGATGAAAGAGGTTAAAATTTTTACCTTTAAAACATTTTTTTTTGTATTTTAAATAAAATTTTCATCATATTAATTTTTTACGGGAATTTACAGATGAACTTGGAGTACTTTGCCATTGATAGCCAGGTATATAATGTTAATTTTATAAACCGGTCTCATGCAAGTATTTATTTAAAACTGGTTTTTTTGACTAGTCAAAGTTATTCCATACAGTGTTTTATCACTGATCATGGGAAGGCCTTGGAAGAACTTTACGGGGACGAAGAAATTAGCCGAAATGTAGATGAATGTTTGACAGCAATGGCTAACCGTATTGCGACAGTTTTTGCTTCAATGCTGGTATGTTATCTGTTTTATTTACTTACTTTATTAAATTTGTGGCTTATACGTCTTTATTCTTCAGGAGTTCCCATTTGTACGTTACCGAGCTGCCAAATCACTCGATCCTACTACAATGACAACATTATGTGATTTAATCCCTACAAAACTTGCTGCTAGTGTTTGGAATTCCCTTATGAAATATAAAACTCTCCCCAACTTTCCACAGATTGAAACATGCGACTTGCTCATCTTAGATAGATCAATAGACCAGGTTGGTTTTTTTGCTGAATACGTTAGTATTATTTTAGAGTAAAATGTCACTTTCGTCCCTGCGGTTTTGAAATCTTTCCATTTTCATCCGGCTCGTTAACTCCATCCATTTTTCTCTGTTAAGTCAGGGGTGATAGGAGTATTACCCCGAATCACCTATTCAAATCAAACGGTAAAATAAAAGATAGTTCTACGGCTCGTTTTGATACAGATTCACCACCAAACGAAACGGTAGGGCTGCGACGTCTAACCGAAGATACAGATACACCACTACGGTTAGAGAATTGTGTCTAAGTTCACCACCCAACGCGCCACGGTTGAGCTAGCATAGACCATTAATTAACCCACACACATGAGATAATTAATACAAAGATTTTCATTCTAAAACTCACTGATCTTTTATTCAAAACACTTGTTCGATACATATAGCAAAGAAAAAATAACTCTTACTAACTACCTCCTAACTTTAGGGAAAGTGAAAGCTAAAGTACTAATACATATGCAGAAAGTACAACTAGATAAAGCATAATAAATTAACTAATTAAAACATGGGAGCAAATAAAATAAAACATTCTACATTATGGTGGACGTGGGGGTATGTAGGAATTTCCATGAACCCATTTCAACCACCAATACGGGTATTCAGTCCAACCCGATTGATCCGTGTTGTTGACCCGTATGTTGAACCTGCCCCAAATGACTTTCTCTGACCCGATTGTATGCAATTTCAAATTGTGTCGTTTTACCGGGTGGCAATTGCTATCAAGGGGTATTTCCGTCATTTTTGTTAACTTAAAGGGCAAATCAGTCTTTTTCAGGGGTATTTGGTCTTTTTACATAAAGTGAAAAAGACCGAATCACCCTTTATGTTAACAATAAAGACGGAAATACCCTTGACTTAACGGAGAAAATGGATGGAGTTAATGAGCCGGATGAAAATGGCAAGATTTTAAACCTTTTGGATCCAGATGCGGAAAAACAAAACTTTTGGATGAAAGTTGCAAAACTGGCCAAACCTCATGGATGAAAATGGCATTTTACTCTTTATTTTATTTCTTTTTTTTTTCCATCTTTAAATTGTCCTCTAACTTTTCCCTTCTAGATTGCGCCTATTATTCATGAATGGACTTATGATGCCATGTGCCGTGATTTACTAGAAATGGACGGGAATAAATATGTTCATGAGGTTAGTCTACATTTGTCCTTAAGATAGAGGTGGCAATTTAGATGGGTCGGGTCGGGTTCGGATGACCTGATAACAAAGTTATTACAACATTATTCAGAATCTCGGAATAAAACGAGTTAAGATGTGGTATGCATTAAAAATACTCTTCGAGGGACTTTCAAACTATTCGACCCATTTGAGGGTAAAAATAACACAAATCGACCTGTTCATAGGTAATGGGTCGAAACTGCCACCTCTAAGGAGTAATGTTTGACTAAGTCTGGCCTTCTTTTGCTATTATATGTCAAGTAATTATACTGCTTAGGTTCCGAGCAAAACAGGTGGTTTTGAAAAGAAAGAGGTCCTTCTTGAGGAACATGATCCAGTTTGGTTAGAGCTCCGCCATTCCCACATAGCCGATGTACGTCTAGTCACCATTATACTCCAATTATTAGAAAAAAAAAATAACATGATTTTTTTAATCGATGATCGTCACTTGTCAGGCTAGTGAACGGTTACATGACAAAATGACAAACTTTGTGTCAAAAAATAAAGCTGCACAGATGCATCAAGGTTCAAGGTCAGTTTCAGATCCCTATTATTGAAACCGAACATTATATAAGTTATAAAGCTGTCTTTATTTTTATATTTTTACATATGTAAACAGTTTATAAACCTAGGCTTGTAAACGAACCGAATGTTCATGAATTGTTCGTGAACTTGTTCGGCGGGAAGTTCGTTTATTTAATAAATGAACAAACATGAACAAATTCTTTTTGTTCATTTAATTAGACGAACAAACATGAACACACCTTTTGTTCGTTCATTTATATTCGTGAACGTCCGTTTATGTTCTTTTGTTACATTCGTTTAAATTTTATTAAATACATAAGTAGTTATATTTATATAATAATAAACATAAAACGGGCTTTCTAACTTCTTATACAAATATAACTAATTAGTAATCGGGCTTTCTAGTAACAAAACTGGGGTTTCCATTGAAATTTATCATATTTAGTCACTGGTTTAAATAAAAAGCTACTTCATATTCGTTTGTGATCGTTTATAATTGGTCAATTATGTTCACTTGTCTTCATTTATTTTTGTTGTTTTATGTTTGTTAGTTATGTTTGTTTATGTTCTTTTACGTTGGTGAACTGTTCGATTAGGTTTAAATGAACGAACATAAGCGAACACGAACATGCCTATCTTCTTAATGCACAAACATGAACAAAAAAATGTGTTCGACTATATGTTCGTGTTCGTTTTTGGTTAAAGTTAAATGTACCAACATGAACATGCCTTTATTCGTGTTCGTTCAATTCGTTTACAGGCCTATATAAACCTATTTGTTATTCTTCGTTAATTTTTCTTTTGTGCCATGTAGAGATGGTGGTCAGATAACTACTCGTGAAATGCAAAAGATGGTTCAAGCCTTGCCACAATATAATGAACAGATGGACCGACTATCCCTCCATGTCGCTGTACGTCTTTAAAAAAATCATATTACTTGAACAACGTCATTCTTTTTAGAAAGATTATAATGTTTTATGCGTAGATAACAAAGAAATGCCTGTTTTGATTGTAATGTTTTATGCGTAGATAACAAAGAAATGCCTGTTTTGATTGAAATAGATTGCGGGGAAGATTAATAATATTATTCGGGAGACGGGACTTAAAGATTTAGGTCAACTAGAGCAGGACCTTGTGTTTGGAGATGCAGGAACCAAGGATGTCATTAACTTCCTTAAAGAACAAACGGTGAGAACGCTTTGAACGTGCTTGTGTCAGTGTGTGTATCTGTGTCTAGGCCTGCGAATGAACCAAACGAACACAAACAAATGCATATTCGTGTTCATTCATTTAACTTTAACCGAACACCAACACAAACATATACTCGAACGCATCTTTTTGTTCATGTTCGTTTATTAAGAAAATGGGCATGTTCGTGTTCGTTTAAAACCTAAACAAACAGTTCACGAACGTAAAACAAACAAACTTAAACTAACATAATTTAGCAAACAATAACCAAAACAATTGAACATAATTGAACACAAATGGCTAAACATAAACGAACATAAAGTAATTTTTTTATATAAATTAGTGATTAATTACCATAAATTTCATTGAAAAACCCATTTTTTTACTAGAAAGCCAATTACCAACTAGTTATATTTTTGTATTAGTTAGAAAGTTCCTTTTATGATTAATATTTATATACATACAACTAATGTATTTAAATTGAAACGAAAATAAACAAATGTTAATAAACGAACATAAATGAATGCAAAAGAACGAACATAGACGGACGTTCACAAACATAAATGAATGAACAAAACGTGTGTTCATTTTTGTTCGTTTAATTAAATGAACAAAAAATTGTGTTCATGTTCCTTCGTTTATTAAATAAACGAATTTCCCGCTGAACAAGTTTATGAACGTTAGGTTCGTTTACAGGCCTATCTGTGTCGTTATGGCTCCGTATTCTTATATGTTTAGGTTGCATATTCATGCAGGATGTAACAGATGAATACAAGGTGAGATTATTAATGATCTATGCAGCAACTCATCCTGAGAAATTTGAGAGTGACGAACTTACGAAGCTAATGGAGGTAACGGTTTTCTTCATCATTTGACTTGTAGACTATAATTTATATAAATTATTTGACATTTCTTAGTCTTTTTAGTTAGCGAACCTATCTCCTGATGACATGAATGCTGTTTACAATATGAGATACCTTGAGGCAGCACCAGAAACAATTAAATTTGGTAACAAGGTATATACACCATTCAATGTAGACGTTGCAAAATTTGACGGCCAGGGTTTGTTGACTGTAACAACTAATTCTATGGTTTGTTGACTTTTGTTTTTCAATATGAGTTCAGAAGCATGGTCTTAGAAAAGATCGTCCTTGTGAAGAAGCTTGGCAGTTAATGCGTTTTTATCCCATGATCGAGGTACAGTTAAAAGACTAATCTTTAACTAAAAACATGTTGAAAAATTTAGTAAGTTAATATTTTTCAGGAACTGATTGAAAAACTTAGCAAAAATGAACTACCAGTAAATGAATACCCATGTATGAACGACCCAAGTCCAACTTTTCACGGGGCTTCACATAATGTGTCGGCACGCGTTCTTGATACTCCTTCTGCTCACTCGATGAGATCCAGGCGATCATCGTTCGCTAGACCCCGCTATTCTGATGATGGCTCTTCAAGGTATGTGTGCCATTATTTAATTTTAATTTAACTTAACTGTTTTATTGTTACTAAGGAGATGTACATTTTGTGCAGTGAGTCAATTCTTAGGCGCACGATTAGCGAGTATCATAAGATGGGCAAACGTATTTTTGTTTTTATTGTCGGCGGAGCAACTAGATCAGAGGTAAGAATAGCTATACTTGTTTTGCTGGAAAAACAAATTTACTTTCTTTTTACATTTTTCGTTTCTTTTAGCTGCGGGTTTGTCACAAGTTAACAACAAGTTTGAGGAGAGAAATCATTCTAGGTTCATCTAGTCTTGACAATCCTGCTCAGTTTGTTGAGGTAGTGTGTGATTATTTATTTATCTATTTATTTATTAGATGGAATAAAATAATACTGACACTTTTTTTTATTTTTATTTTTTGCAGAAACTGAAGTCGCTGACTCCAACTGTAGACGAAAACGAGAACAAGAATGAGAACGATACTGAAGTTGCAGAAACTGAAGTCGTTGAATGATCAATAAATCTTTTTTTTTTTCCAACACAATTCATTATTTCTTCTAATTAAGTTATAGATCATTCATGTAAAACTCTTGCATTTAGAAAAATAAAACCATTTTAAAAGAAAATTGTAAAGTTGAAATTAATAAAGATTAAATGTTTTTGGTGTTATGATTGTTAATTTGTTATGCTAGAAATTTTAAATAAACAAAACAGAAACAAGTTACTAAACTGTATATTACAGAATTACTGTTGACTTGGGTGTCAGGTTAAATATTAGAACCAAGTTGGTTACTTGGTATGCAAGTTTTGAATACTCAAAACTTGTTTGGCTTTACCATCAAGCAACATTTCGCCTTTTCGTTTCTTGAGACCTCCTACTAACCTCTGCACATACGCAATATGTCCATCAACATCAAATTTCCTCTTGCAGCCCGCGTAATTCATGTATCGTATCTTCCCAAACACGGGTCTCTCTTTCCATCCCTAAAACAAAATTAAGAATTCACGAAGGTGGAAATGATAAACCGATGAATTCTGGACCTTTTTTTATATAAATAAATAAGCAGAAAGATGTAAAGTATACAGACCTGGTCATGTACACCACAAATTGACCACATACAACCAACATATCCATTTGGATCTCTCCCATCAATATGATACTGTGAACAAATTAAAGTCATTTACATGATAGTCGAAAAGAAGTTTGTCACGACGATTTATCAAAATTCAAAGGTACCTTGTCATTTAAATAGATGGCTATTTCAAGAGCTTCTTGTGGGCTACTCGTCCATTCGAGGATCTTTTTAGCCCAATACATTCTGTTATCATGTTAATACCAATTAGAAACAAAACTTAAATAAAATTCATAGTAAGTTAATGCATCAACATTTTTATGAAGTAAATTGTTCATACTTTCTTCATCCTTTTAGTAGTTTTTACATTTTAGCCTCCTACACCCCTTAATTTTGACGGATAATGACCCAGATGCGCATAAGGAGACGCCTCAAGCACTTTTTTAAAAATCCGTTTGATTGGTTTTACTTATCGCCTCACGCCGCATGCAAGCTTTTTAAACCAAGCACTTAGGCAACCAAAAACATATTTGAGAACTACTTGTGGGTAAAACACACAATATTGATCGGTATGAGAGGCCACCAATCACGCCAGATCCACAATATGAAAACACTAAAACATCATCCACATTCCCTAATGAACCGTAGAAAAAAACTACTTACCGCATAAAACCATGCATCTTTCCATAATGAACCATCTCTAGCTGAGAAGCATTCCAAAGCTAAAAGTAAGAACAACTATCCATAAGTACACAAACTTGCCAAAAGAAAATATAAAAGACCGGTCAAAGATTGATCAAGAATATGTAATAGTTTACAGTATCTGCCGTTTGTGCCTTCTCCAACTGCTCCTTCCTGCATGTGATGCATCATACGTTAGTGATCAATCATTCAAACCTTAAAAGAAAGGTTCAAAAAGCAATGTACGCACGTGTATAAATGTTCACGTTTGTCTAAAGCATGTTCCATAAGCGTAACACGAGCCCAGTCCCATGCACCCTGCAACGAGTCATATTGAGGCTGGTAATAGCAGAAGTTATCCGATAGTTCCCTACGCACGATCAGTTCCTCCAAGAATGCATCAACTGGCTTCTTCTCACACACACAAAAAAAAAATATGGATTTGATATTAGAAAAGAAATCCAGATAAATAATACTAGCAAAATACAGTTTCATTCACCACATACCTGTGTATTAAATTTGCGCAGTTTACGCGCTTCTAGAGCACAACGTTGGGCTGAAATCTGCCCAAAATGCAAATATGGTGACAGACCGGAAAGCCCATGGGGCTTCAATGGGTTATTCCGATCCGTAGAGTAGTTTTTCAATCTAGTGGTTAAGAAACCGTTCTTAACTCCCATTAATGCTTCTCTTGCGGCAACTTCTCCTGGTTCACACCACTCAATCTCCGGAACTTCAGCTCCTTTCCTATTCATATACAACGATTATCAAACGTAAAAATGTTTAATATGTGCATATAAAATCAAACCATATCAGAACAAAATGCTACCTTGTTACATTTTCGATAAGTGTCTCCCAATCTATGGTTCGATTTGTGGCAGCCCAGTTGTTAATTGGAGGCTTTAACGTTGGAAACTCAATCAGATAGTCAAGAAGCAGGTTATTGATCTTTCGTCTGATCGTTCTAGCACCATATTCTAACTTATTCGATGCCACCCATACGGGTACTATGTTGTGTGCGTCAACTTCATGAATCGATACAGAGTCAGGCACCCTTTTCATTATTTCTTCTTTCCAACTGCGAACTTGCCTTAGAGGCGAAAAATCTGTAACCAAAAGGGAAGCCCCACATTCTTGTAGAAAATTGGGAATGGTATCAATGGCTTCTCCCTGTATCAATGGTATCAAATTCTAAGAAACAATATCTAATTGGGGTTTTTTAATTGTTTAACTATTAGTACTAGTCTGAATTCTGAAACAGAAACTCATGAACGTATATGAAATTCGTGAGTTTGGGTTTAGCACAAACAGTTTCTTGTCGAACCTGTTTAGCTAAACCACGTGGTCAACTGGTCATGACAACTCCATAGGTTCGTCATTCGTGTGTGTCAGGGGCGGAACCAGAGGGGGGTCAAGAGGGATCCTCCGGTCACCGAAACTTTTTGAATTTTAATTTATAAATTTTGAGTTTTTAAGAACAAACTTAGAGATGGACCTCCTAACTAGAACCAGTATAGAATATAAGCTTACGATGACCCCCTAACTAAATCGTTCTGGTTCCGCCGCTGGTGTGGGGTGACCCGTTTAAGCCATTTGTTTTTTATTATATTTTTTTAAAATGTGCCTTATGTCATAACTTAAACTGGTTGGATATTTTATACCCAGATCTAAAACTTAAAATAGAATTTGACTAAGGTTTTATAATTTAAATGTAATTATTTACATACAATAATATTATTTATTGTAAAAAATGTAAATAATAATAGTCTACGCAGAAAAACAAATTATAGAAAAATCTGTTAAACGGGTCGTCTTCATCTCAACCCGCAAATATTCATGCCATTTTCGGGTTCGGGTTCAGGTTATGTTGTGTTGTGTTGGGTTTTTGTCAACTATTCGGATTCATCTCGGGTTGGACCCGCCAACCCACAACCACAAACACAACCCGTTTAATGTACAAAACCCAAAAAAAAGAATTAGTTACTTGCCTGAAACAAGAAGAAAGGTATATGAAGTGTTTCTTCGATGTCGCGATGAAACTGCTGCAACCCCCTAAGCATAAACCCCAACTGACGAGCTTTAGCACCGAGAAACTGATCGAACAAATTAAACGCAACCGCAACGGGTACATTGAGCCTGTTGGCTTGATCAACGGCGTGGATCAAGGCCCAGTTGTCTCTCAAGCGCTGATCTCTGAACATCCAGTACACAACAGGACCAACTTTAGGTTGATGTATTCCCTCTTTCAGAACCCTGACCCTGCCCAATTGGACGGTGGTAGATTCGATCAAAGATGAAGTGGCCATCGGAAGAGATCACGGTTGGAAAGTGAAAGAGTATGAGTAATGGCGGTTGAGTTGGAAGAAGGAAATGGAGGGAAAATGGGGATGGAGGTTGTGGTTTGAAAGTGTACACGTCATCTACTTTGATTGGTCGGAATGTTGTACACGTTGTTGCTAACTACTTTCGATAGGAAGTTGAGTTGCTACTTGTTCGGTTTGACGGCGCCCATGTCGGAGAGAGGGAGATTCGTTCACCGTGTCGGGTTGGTTAACATTTTCACAGGTTTAGGTTTGAGGTTCACAATTTCATTGAGTTATTTATTTTGGAAACTTTTTATTCAAGTAAAAAATAGTAACCCTGAATCCAAAGGGGTCAGGTTATTCTACAAATGCTCCTAATTGTAAGAAAGATTTATAGAGTAACAAGTGTCTAATAACCTAAAATTAAACCCACTATATCACCACCCAAAACCTAAACCCCCACCCCATCCACCACCACCCAAAAACCTAAACCCCCCACCCTCCCCAAAACCCCCCAAAAAACCTAACCCCCCCCCCCCCCCCCCCCCCCAAAAAAAAAAAAAACTTAAAAAAATTCTAAAAAAACTAAACACCCACCACCACCCAAAAATCTAAACCCCCACCGCCTCGGCAAAATTTTTTTGGTGGGTGATTGGGGGGGGGGGGGGGTTAGGTTTTTGGTGGTGGTGGATGTTTATTTTATTTTATGTTTTTTGTATAGTAGGTTTTTTTAGAAGCCTTTGTACCCTTCTTACAATTAGGATCCTTTGTATTTGATCCTAACCCCTTGTTTAAGTATTTTAAACGTTTTAAAACTTAAACGGGTAGTAGTCGAGCTATAAACGTGTTGGGTTATGATAATAGGCTACCCGGTTAATATGTTTGATCAAACAAGTTAAAGGGTCGACTTGTTTAATTAAGTGAGGGTGTTTATTAAACGGAATATGAATTACTACCCAAAAACCTCTCTTTTTGTGTTTGTGTGGTTGTCTTTTTGTATCATGTCGAAAATCGTTACCCAAGTAATTTATAACGGACTTTTAGCCTTTTCTATGATAAAAAGGAAAAATAAGTAAAACTCAACTAAAATAATATAGAAAAAATTACATCGTTGGTCCTTGTGGTTTCTGTCAAATTTCAACGTCGGGTACTAATAATTTTTTGTTGCAAAATCAGGTATTAATGTTCTAATTTGTTACAATGTTAAGTACTAATACCAAGTCTTGTCACAATGTTAATTACTAAGAGCAAACCTTGTTAACTTTTTTTGTGAAGTCTTACTAAAATGACAAAAATGTCTTTTAATATCTAGAGAGTCTGTTTTTTAATTAATTATATTTGACTAAAATGAAATAAAGTTTTATTTATATTTATATATTTATATTTTTCTGTTTTATTTATAGTTTTTATAAAAGTAAATGGATTTGAAGTTTATTAGTTATAAACTTTGAGTTTATATATAATAATATGCTAGTAAAATAATTTTTTAACTTAATCTAAATAATATTATATATAAACTCAAAGTTTATAAATAATAAACTTCAAATCCATATAATTTTATAAAAATATAAATAAAATATAAAAAATATAAATATAAATATGAATAAAACTTTAAATTATTTTAATCAAATATAATTAATTAAAAATAGACTCTCTATTTATTAAAGGGCATCTTAGTCATTTTATTAAGACTTAACAAAAAAAATTAATAAGGTTTGGCTTTAGTACTCAACATTGTGACAAATTAGAAAGTTAATACCTGATTTTGCAACAAAAAACTATTAGTACCCTATATTGAAATTGGCAGAAACCACGAGGACCAATGATGTAATTTTTTTCAATAATATATGGATAATTGTGTGGATGAATATACAATGCCATTGTCATGAAAGGAGTTTTGTCCTTGGTAAGATTAGAATATGGGGTGTGGAAGAGGGTATTCCTCAAAGGATAACCCGTAATGTAGGCGTCCACATCAGCGGGTGTGGGAATGAGTCTAAAGGGGATGAACCTAGGGTGTGCGAATGGGCCTCAATGTATGTATGTATGTATGTATGTATGTATGTATGTATGTATGCATGCGTGTTGGGGGGTCGTCGAGATCGGCTTCAGGAGACCGTTGGAGACGGTGACATGCCTGGGGTGGGGAGGTGATCCGTCGCCGGAGGTCAACGTTCAGGGGACACCCCCCATACTTACCAGCCTTATAGACCCTTTATATCTTGTGTATAGATTAGTTTTTGTTCATGTGATGTGAGACTTTTCATTATTTTTTTATTATATGTAAAAGGTTGGGTTTGTTTTTTTTGATTTCTTTAGTAGTAATTTTTCTTATATTCTCTTTTCTATCATTTCCCCCCTCATCGTCAGTATCGGAATAGAAGGTTTTTATACAATTCTTAATGGTTTATATTTTTTTTTCCTTATTCATCAATATCAATATGTGATGATATACCTAAACAAAGGGAAAAAAATTGCATATTTGTTTTTGTCATTGGTTTATATATTCTTTTTCTTTATTCATCAATATGTGATGATATACCTAAACAAAGGGAAAAAGTATGTATGTTTGTTTTTGTCAAGGAAAAAGTTTAATGAGTTGACTTAAGTTAGTTATAGTCATTAGGGCATAAGAATGATGCTAATTACCAGGATTATAAAACCAAAGACTTGATAACTCATAGATGTATGTCAATGGTACAAACTGTTCGTCGTGTGAATACTGATTTACCTTTTTCATTGTAGATTAGTAAAAGAATATTCAGTAATTAATATGCAAATCACATTAATTCGAATATTAACTGTTCTTAAGTCGAGCTAAGCTATTAGCCAAGATTTCCCCTTTTCCTTTCTTGACGTCTCTTACTAACTTCTTCACATGCGCAATGTATCCATCAACGTCGAATTTCCTACTGCAACCTGCATAGGTCATGCTTCTTATTTTCCCATAAACCGGTCTCTCTTGAAACCCCTACAACAAAATAAAGAATGTACGAAGAAGAAAAATGATATAAAATCGATAAATTCTAGATTATATTTAAATAATTAAGTATACACATGTAACAAAATACGAACATTGTCGTGTACACCACAAATGGACCACATTATGCCAGCGTATCCGTTCGGATCTCTCCCATCAATATGATACTGCGAACAAATTCATTTACTAAATAGTCAAATTTCGGTAGTGGTGGTAAATGGGCGGGATAATACATGTTTGGATTAAAATGATATTTGTTTGGTACTTGAAGAAACAGGTTGGGTCGGATTGGATGACTTGAAAAACATTTGACGTCCGTTTTGAATAACAAATGTATTAATATGATTACAAAAACTACATCAAACAATATTGATGCATTTTCGTCCATTTTGAATAACCCGTGTGACCCATATTAGCTATTTTTATTCTATCCATTTAACCTGTTAAGGTTAAAACATAACCAAATCGACATGGTTATAAGAAAATGGGTCGAAATTGCCACATCAAGATTTCTGCAAAGACCCTTAAAAAGAATTGATGATTCATCAAGTACCTTGTCATTTAGATAGACCGCTATTTCAACAGCTTCTTGCGGGCTACTCGTCCATTCGAGGATCTTTTTAGCCCAATACATACTGTCATCAAGTTATACCATTTAGAGACAACACATTGTTCTAATTTATAAAAAAAACCATTGCTGCTTACCGCATATAACCGTGCATCTTTCCATGATGAACCATCTCTAACTGAGAAGCATTCCAAAGCTGAAAGTAAGACCAACATTACATTTTAAGTACAGACACTTGCTATGAAACATAAAAACTGGTCAAACATAACGGTTTAATGAACAATGTTTCTAAGATAGATCAAAGTAGTTTACAGGATCTGTAGTTTGTGACTTCTCCAGATGCTCCAGCCTGCATGCATCATATGTAAGTAATCAAACAAACCTAAAAAAATAAATAAATAACAATACTAATGTACTCACGTGTATATGCGTTCACGTTTGTCGAAAGCATGGTCCATCAATGTTGCACGACCCCAGTCACACGCACCCAGAAACGAATCATAATGAGGCTCGTAGTAGCAGAAGTTATCAGCTAATTCCCTCCACACAATCAGTTCATCTAGAAACTTATCGACTCCCTTCATTTCACAAAAAAAAAAAAAAAAGATCATAAAACTGATACTAGAAAAGAATCCCAAATAACAGTAGCAAAATAAGGTTTATGTTTATATTTCTGACACCACACAGTTCTAACCTGTTGATAATCTTTGCGAAATTTACGGGCCTCCAGGGCACAACGCTGGGCCGATATCTGCCCAAAATGCAAATATGGAGAAAGCCCAGAAGTCGCATTGTGCTTGGTTGGGATATTCCGATCTGCAGCGTAGTTCATCAATCTAGTTCTTGAGAAGTCCTTTAATTTTTCTAATGCAACACTTTCTCCTGATTTACACCACTCAACCTCAGGAACTTCATCTCCTTCCCTATTCATATCGGGCCAAATAAGTTTCAACCCGATCGCAAAAGTCAATCAAAGTCAAACAAAATCTTACCTTGTAACATGTTCAATAAGTTTATCCCAATCAATAGATCTGTTACTGTCACCCCAGATATTTGTTCGAGGCTTTATCGTTGGAAATTCGATCAAATATTCAGGAAGGTGGTTGTTGATCTTTGGTCTAATGGTTCTAGCATAATCTTCTAACTTATCTGATGTCATCCACAAGGGTACTATGTTGTGTGCATCCACTTCATGAATCGATACAGAATCCGACACCCTCTTGGTTATTTCTTCTTTCCACCCGCGAACTTGCCTCAAAGGCGAAAAATCGGTTACCAAAAGTGAAGCTCCACATTCTTTAACAAAACTTGGAATGGTGTCAACTGCCTCTCCCTGGATCAAACATATATTCTTAAATCAGGTTCTAAAAAACATTGAGTAACACATCATTACAAACTTTTAGTTTATGTGGTTAATCACATGAAGTCTCAACTCAAATCAATATGAATTTTTGAAAAAAAATAATAATAGGGGCATGAATCATGACACGACACGATAAATTCACAAGTTTGGGTTTAGTATGAACGACTTGGATATCAGTTTCTGGTTGAACCAACGGACATGTCTAGCTAAATGGGCCATGTTCGTATCAGTCTGGTGGGTTCGCGGGTTGACGTTTTGAACCTATTTATTTTTAATTTAAATTTGTTTGGACTTTTATACAAAAATTTAAAGCTTAAGAAAGAGAAACATATATATTATTTTATAACTCAAATGTATTATTTTTATATACATTTGTATTTTTTTTAAATTGTAAACTTTAAGTATTAATATGTGAAAAATGAAAACTAAAAAAAATATTGGGTTGAACGGGATGTGTTCGTGTCAACCCGCGAATACTCATCTTGTGTTCAGTTCATATGTCTAATACAATTTTCAGGTTCGTGTGACGTGTCTTGTTTGGGTTGAACCTGCCACCCAAACTCGTCAACGCACGAACACGACCCGTTTAACACCCCTGATAAACCAGTAATCCCACGGCCAATAGTAATAATCAAGTTAATTCAAAAATAAACCAATGCATTAGTCACCTGAAACAAGAAAAAAGGTATATGAAACGTCTCTTCAATCTCATGATTCAGCTGCTGCAACCCCCTAAGCATAAACCCCAACTGACGAGCTTTCGCACCAAGAAACTGATCGAACAAATTAAACGCAACCGCAACAGGCACATTGAGCCTGTTAGCTTGATCAACGGCATGAATCAAAGCCCAGTTGTCTCTCAACCGTTGATCTCTGAACATCCAGTACACAACAGGACCAACTTTAGGCGACAAAGACGACGGTTGACGTATTCCCTCTTTCAAAACCCGAATTCGGCCTAATTGAACAGCCATTGTTGAAGACATGCAGTTGCTATAGGGTTAGAGGTATAAGAAGAAAGTGGAGGGAAAATGTGGTTTGAAAGTGTACACGTGAATAATATTAGTTGGTTGGTGCAAATGTTATACACGTCATGTGTAATATGTATTAATTTTTGACGTGAAAGGGGACTACCTCCGACGTTAACTTTACCGCCATAACATCTCCACGTAGCCGCTTCTCCGGTGTCGTCTTCAACCATTAAAGAACAACAAAGAGTTGATGTGGGTAAAAGAAATTTTGTATGTATAACTAGACTTTGACTTTGATGCAATGACTTTTTATTAGAGAAAATTACAAAACTAGCCATACACACTCTTTCAAAACTGGTCACTCATGTTTCTTTGGAGTGACTTTACAAACAGGGACGTGTCTTTCAAGCATGGGATACGTTTTGAAGGTCTTTCGTGAGATGAAGCGTCCGACGCCTAGGACGCATCTTTCAAGCACGAGATGCATCTCCAAAGGTCTTTCTCATGCGTCTGAGACTTCTCTCATGCATCTTTCACGCCACATTTCCAATTTTTATTTGACTTCTCTCCGGACCCTCTATGGTTCCGCCGATGGACTTCTCTCATGCATCTTTCATGCCACGTGTCCATTTTTATAGGGTTTCAGGGATGCATCTTTGAAGGTCTTTCCCATGCGTCTTTCACGCCACGTGTACATTTTTTATTGGGTTTCAGTGACATAGCTCCAAAGACGCATCACCAGAGCCGTTCCTACGTTTTCGAAGGCCCTAAGCAAACTACAAAGTGGAGGCCCAATTTCGTTATTGACTAACATTAGAGGTGCAAAAATCGGGTTTTTTCTAATACCCAATTTTGGGAACCAAACCGTGTTTCGGTATGATCAGGCATTAGAAAACCGGGTTTTTTAGATACCTAGACATTAATACCCTATTTTCTATTTTTTACACAATGTAAATCCATTTTATTTTTTTAATTTGCTTTGTATTTGATAAAAATACTTGAAATAATTACAGTATCACAACTTTATTTAATTAATATATCTCAGTCTTTCGTTTAATGTCACTGAAGAATGCACCAAAAGGAAAAAAATGTATTGCTTATGAGTCTTTCATTTAATGTCACCAGACGGATGAGCCAAAAGGAAAAAAAAATATTTTGCTTATGAGATTCGAGCTAGGGTCTTTACAAGACTAGGGCAGGACTAACACTACTACATTTGTATAGAATCAAAACAATTATATATTATATATCATTTTTATATTAAATGGAGACCCTAAAAGTTTGGAGGCCCTAGGTCCGAGCCTAGGTTTTGATTAGCATTGGGCCGGCCCTGCGCATCACATGCTTAAAAGGTTGCTCCAACACGCATGATGTGGCTAGTTTTGAAAGAGGGTGTGGTCGATTACTAGTTTTGTAATTTTCCCTTTTTATTATAAAATATTTTTAAAATTATAAAATAGTGGGATTTCCCCGCGATACATAAGTTTACATCAAATACCATGATTTGAAAACATAAGTTTAGCGTTTACATCGCTAGACAGCATAAAACATTGTCTTAAAAGTTTACAACTTTATTTAAAGTTAAACACAAGCGACATCCACGAGCATAAGCGAGACCGCGCGCACATCCATCCTAGTTACCTGAAATACATGTGAGTTTTGGAAAAACGTCAACATAATGTTGGTGTGAATTCATGCAGTTTTGTATTTCACGTTTGTATACTTTGTATGAAAACATAGTTTGTGTATAAATCAAGTTTTCATATATAATTCAAGTTTCATGTGTACACCACGTACTCATGTATAATTCAAATTCTTCTTGAGTACCCCACGTACTCAAGTATCATTCCCATTTTCTTGAGTACCCCACGTACTTCAAGTATAATTCAAGCTTTTCTTGAGTACCCCACGTACTCAAGTATTCATCAAGTTTTAGTGTGGTATGAATTTTATGTAAATAAAGTATTCCTGTAAGTATCAGGATTGTTAATGGGTTGCAAAGCCATTAACATGTGACACGACATAGGAAGTCACCAAACCTAAGGCATTTAATTGGTATATTCTGAGACACAAAAGCACTACTCGATTCTCGCCCTCACCGAGAGTGTGGCTGCCAGGCACCCGTTAGATCTAACCTTTTGTTCTGCGGTCTAGGTATATTGTTGATTAATGGTGCTTATGTACCCTATTCGTGACACTATTTCTCATAACGCATCCTACTTGGTTCCCGTCCTCACCAAGCGCGTTTCTTGTTATCAATTCTCATAACGCATCCTACTTGGTTCTCGTCCTCACCAAGCGCGTTTCTTATTATCATTTCTCATAACGCATCCTACTTGGTTCTCGTCCTCACCAAGCGCGTTTCTTATTATCATTTCTCATAACGCATCCTACTTGGTTCTCGTCCTCACCAAGCGCGTTTCTTATTATCATTTCTCATAACGCATCCTACTTGGTTCTCGTCCTCACCAAGTGCGTTTCTTATTATCTTATATTTCGTCACACTTGGTTCTCGTTCTCACCTAGTGTACTTCTTGTATTCTTATATTTCATCACACTTGATTCTCGTTCTCACCAAGTGTGCTTCTTATATTTATATCATACCAATTATAAATATTGTACATTTGTACATGTATTTCACCCCCGAAGTTATAAAAACTGAAAACAGTTAAAGAAAAGGGGGAGCATGAACTCACAACTTTGCGTTCCTAGCGTCGTAAACTTCACCGGATTTGCTTAATTAACGTCGTGACCTATACGCGTTTTCTTAACGTTAGTCACTAGACTTGCGTCGCACAAGTACAGTCACTCTCTTTTGTGTATATATTCTTGTGTTAAAAATATTTTATATTTTTAACTAAATGTCTTACTTATATTATTTTCTCAAAAATAAATATAAGCTTTTTGTATTTTGCACTTTGCACCCGAATTATGTATTTGGTATGTTGTATGTGTATTTTTGTTTATACTCCTCACGAGTATTTAGTGTATTTTTAAGTCTTAATACACTAGCACGTATAACACATACTATATACACTTAGCACAAAAGTTGGTGATAAAATAATATATATTTTTCTCTCAAAAATATACATACTTATCCATTTTTATTCTTGAAGAAATCCTCATTTCTTATCACCAAAAATTAGGGAAACCTTGGTAATACTTTTAAATACATTTTTAGGGAATAAGTTTCTCAAAAACTTATATTTTTCTAAGTGTCAAAATTTATAAAAATTTTGACAGAGTTTCCCCTAAAAATGGACGTTTCCCATGTTTTCAAAACATGTGTTTATTTTCTTTTAAATTGTCAACAATCATCAACAACAATTATCAACAATAATCATCAACAATAATCACTAATTCCTCCATTTCATGAACTTGAATATTTACAAAAATGTGTAGTAACTTACTAGCACATTTAGTAAGTCTTGTTATCTTTAAAAATAAGTTTAATTTCTTAAAAACTTTATTTTTAAAGAATATGAAGTTTCACAACTTCTAGTCAAGGTTTACAAAAATATTTCTTTGTAGAACTCCCTTGTTACACAAGTGTCTACACACTTGTTTATTTACTAAAATGCTTTTAATTTATATAAGGTCCGGGTTTTAACAAAGCTAGCATTTTCCGCTTGGTTCTTCTGAAAAACCACTTGTAGATCTTTAGATCTACATGTTTAGAGTCTTATTTTACAAGGAAAATTATGTTTACACAAGTTCCAAGTTCATGGTGGATGATTTCATCATCTTTTATATTTCTAACACTTAACATACTACTAGTTCATGTTCTTGAACATGACCTAGCATGTCTAGATGATGATCCATCCAACTTTTACTAACCAATAACATCAAATAGTCACAACTAGACAAGATCCACATGATTTACACACATATTTACTCTTTATCCACCCTTAATCTCTTATGTTCAAGACTTTTAGTTTTGATCTTGTGTGTTCTTGAGTTTTAACCGTTAAATCACTTATTAACCACTTTAAACAAGAACAAGATGGTGTTTTAGAACACTTACTACTAGCTCAAGGCTAGGGAAGTTCAAGAGTGCAAATGAGGTGGATAAAAGCAAATGGTGAAGGTCCTTCAAGTTCCGTGAGCACCGAGCCTCGTTAGCGACCTTCTTACACCTCCTAGTCACCTTAGAATGCTTGGAGGATGAATGAAAAAGATGGAGGTGTGTGTGTGTGATGAAGCCGTAGCCAAAGAAGGAGGGAGGAGAGAGTTCTTGGTTGAGTGATGAATGAAATGTAGACTTATGGTTATCTTATAAATCCATGCTAGGTGTTTACCCCTTGGTCACTATGTCCATTAGGCACCAACAAGATCAAATTTTTAATTGAGATAAAATCTTATGGTGGGGGCCATGTCTAGAGCCGGTTATGGGGGGGGGGGGGGGTTAGTTTAGTTTGTTTTCAAGTGGAAGTTACAAGCTCTAGTTACATGTTAAGTGTTAGATTTAGTGTTAAGTGTGTTATGAAATATATAGTGTGTGTTAGGGTGTACGGGGACCCTAACTAGCTCAGAAAAATAAAAACAATGCTTCTAGCATTATTTTGGTGTTCCGGGTAATATCCGGTTGTTCGGTTAGATACCGATTCGTTAAAGTGCTAAATCACACTTTTTAGTGTCTTTTAAGTACCTTTTTGTATCCTTTCAGTTCCCAACACTTGGGGAAGTATTCTGGATAATAAAACGTAATTTCTGCATAATATTCATATGTTTAAATGCTGATTTATTGCTGAATTATATAAATTCTGCACTTAAAGTGCGTTTCGGGTGCTTTTTAGTGCTTATTTTTGCTTCCGGAGAGTATATATATTAAACCCTTGTATGTACTCTTGGGTTTTAATGTACTTTTGTCGTCGGACCTACACCTAGGCCTCAATTCTAATGTCTGACTGCTTTCTGCAGTTCAGTTGACACAGTGTGTCTTACCGGTGAGTTTACTATTATTTCTGACGCAACGCTCTCGTTTATGCATAAAGCAATATTTTGTAGTATACAACGTGCATGAATTCACTTGTTTAGTATGTAATCAGACATTGCTGACGATTAAGCACATAATTGCAGTCAATAAATAATAATTAAAGTGTACGAAAATTACCGGTTTGTGCCAGTTGTCACAGTCTCCCCCTGTTAAAAGAATTTCGTCCCGAAATTCAGGCTGAACTAACTCTCGCTGGAGTCTTCTTGAATAGGTGGGGATACTTTTCCTTGAACTGGTCTTCACGTTCCCATGTGTACTCGGGTCCGTGCTTAGAGCTCCAACGTACTTTGACAAGTTTTACGCTGCTCCTCCTGGTCTTGTTGACTTTCCAGTCGGTAACCTCAACGGGTTGTTCTGTAAATCGGAGGGCGTCATCAATATGCACTTCATCCATCGGGATGATCACGTTTTCTTGTGTTGGACTCTTCTTCAGGTTGGATACATGAAACGTATCATGTACTCCATTAAGTTCTTCCGGTAACTCCAATTTGTATGCCACGGTACCAATTCTTTTCAATATTCTGAATGGTCCGATGTATCATGGATTTAGCTTTCCACGCTTTCCAAATCTGACTACGCCCTTCCAAGGTGAGACTTTTAACAACACTTTGTCTCCCACCTTGAATTCTACTGATTTTCTTTTCGGATCAGCGTAGCTCTTTTGTCGATCTCGAGCTGCCTTAATGCGCTCTCGGATCTGCGCAATCTTGTCGGTTGTCTCTTGTACAAGTTCAGGACCAACCATACGTTTATCTCCAGCATCTGCCCAACATAAGGGCGATCGGCATTTGCGGCCATACAGAGCTTCGAACGGCGCGGCATTTATGCTTGTATGATAACTGTTATTGTAGGAGAACTCAATTAACGGTAGATGAGTATCCCAGCTGCCGCCTAGATCCATGACACATGCGCGAAGCATATCTTCCAATGTTTGTATAGTCCGTTCGCTCTGGCCGTCTGTTTGTGGATGGAATGCCGTGCTTAGATCTAACTGAGATCCAAAGGCTTCCTGAAATGATTGCCAAATTCTTGAGACAAAGCGTCCATCTCTGTCTGAAATGATTGAGATTGGCACTCCATGACGTGCCACAATTTCTCTTAAGTATATTTCAGCAAGCTTTCCAGTGCTGTCTTTTTCTCAGATCGGTAGGAAATGCGCAGATTTCGTTAATCGATCAACTATTACCCATATCATATCATGCCCTCTCGGGGTCCTGGGTAATTTCGTTATGAAGTCCATCGAGATCTATTCCCACTTCCACACGGGAATCTCTGGTTGTTGTAGTAGGCCAGACGGTTTCTGATATTCTGCCTTAACCTTGCCACAGGTTAGGCATTTTCCAACATAAACAGCAACATCGCTTTTAAGTCTCGGCCACCAGTAGTACTCCTTTAAGTCTTGATACATTTTGTCTGATCCTGGATGGATCGAATATCTCGATTTGTGGGCTTCATTAAGGATGACTTCTCGTATGCCACCATAGAGTGGAACCCAAATACGCTTCTTGAAGTATAAGGCTCCCTCTTCGTTTGGCACCATGTATTTCAGCATACCCCGTAGGTATTCAGCTTTACGGTTCTCTTCTTTAAGAGCTTCTTGTTGTGCATCGCGAATGCGTGCAGTGAGGTCCGTTCGAATGGTCATTTCTAACGCTCGAACCCTTAGGGTCTTAACCCTTTCCTTTCGGCTTAGTGCGTCTGCTACAACGTTTACCTTTCCAGGATGGTACTTGATCTCACAGTCGTAATCATTCAGCAGCTCGACCCAACGTCGTTGGCGCATATTCAATTCCTTCTGATCAAATATGTGTTGTAAGCTTTTGTGATCTGTGAAGATTGTACATCGAGTACCATATAAATAATGTCGCCAGATCTTCAAGGCGAATACCACTGCGCCCAGCTCCAGGTCGTGAGTGGTATAGTTTCTTTCATGAACTTTCAATTGTCTGGAAGCGTAAGCGATGACTTTTTGGCGCTGCATAAGCACGCAACCCAAGCCTTGTCGTGAGGCATCGCAGTATACCACGAAGTCTTCAGTGCCTTCGGGTAATGATAGTATCGGTGCATCGCAGAGCTTGTTCTTAAGTAGCTGGAAGGCTTTTTCCTGTTTGTGACCCCAGTCGTATTTCTTGTCTTTCTGTGTAAGGGTCGTTAGCGGTTGAGCAATCTTTGAGAAATTCTCAATGAATCGCCGATAGTAGCCCGCTAAGCCCAAAAATTGTCGAACTTCAGTTGGGGTCTTGGGAGCTTCCCAGTTCTTTATTGCTTCTATCTTGGATGGGTCTACATGAATGCCCTTCTCATTCACAACGTGACCAAGAAATTGTACTTCGCGAATCCAGAATTCGCACTTCGAGAACTTTGCATACAGTTTCTCTGTCTTCAGTAGTTCCAAGATGGTTCTGAGATGTTGCTCGTGCTCTTCTTTCGTTCGCGAGTAAATCAGGATATCATCGATAAATACAATCACGAATTTATCGAGATATGGTTTGCATACGCGGTTCATCAGATCCATAAAGACCGCTGGTGCATTCGTCAGACCAAACGACATCACAAGAAATTCGTAGTGCCCATATCGCGTTCTGAATGCAGTCTTTGGTACGCTTTCCTCTTGGATTCTCAGCTGATGATATCCAGATCGAAGGTCGATCTTGGAATAGTAGCTTGATCCTTGCAGTTGATCAAATAAGTCATCAATCCTTGGTAGCGGGTACCGATTCTTGATAGTGAGCTTGTTTAGTTCCCTGTAATCGATACACATCCGCAGTGTTCCATCCTTCTTCTTTACGAATAATACTGGAGTTCCCCAGGGCGAGAAGCTTGGCCTTATAAATCCTTTATCCAACAACTCCTGGAGTTGTGTAGATAATTCTTGCATTTCGGATGGCGCAAGTCGATAGGGTGCCTTGGCTACAGGAGCGGCTCCTGGAACCAAGTCTATACGGAATTCGACTTGTCGTTGCGGAGGTAGTCCTGGCAGATCTTCGGGAAAAACATCAAGGAATTCCTTCACCACAGGAATGTGTTCGAGTTTCGGCTCCTCAGCCTTCTTGTCTATAACGTGTGCTAGGAAAGCGACGCATCCTTTCCTTAAGCACTTCTGTGCCTTCATACAACTGATGACTCGAAGAGGTGCGTCTCGTTTTTCTCCATGCACGATGAGAGTTTCATCATTCGTCAGAGGGGTGCGAATGATTTTCTCATGACAAATAACCTCAGCTTTGTTCTTGGACAACCAGTCCATTCCGACTACTACATCGAAGCTACCCAGTTGAATAGGTAAGAGGTCGATGTTAAATCTTCGTTCACCAAGTTCCAACGAGCAGCCTCTAACGACTTCGCCCGATTCAACAAGTTTGCCATTGGCTAGTTCTATGGAATAAGGAATTTCTAATCTACTAGATTCTATTCCGAGTATGCGTTTAAATTCCACAGACATGAAGCTATAATCGGCACCAGTGTCAAATAATATGGATGCAAAGTGATTGTTAATGAGAAACGTACCGGTGACCACGTTAGGGTCCTCGCGTGCGTTCTTTGCTCCAATCACAAATTCTCGAGCCTGAGCATTGTTTCCCTCTGGGCAGTCCTTCATGAAATGATCATTGCTTCCACATTTGAAGCATCCTTGGTTCCGCCCTTTCCCGTTACCATTCTTGTTACCAGCACCGTTTCCATTTCGGTTCTTTCCTTTTCCCCAACAGTCTTCTGTTTGATGACCCGATTTACCCCATTTGTCGCACCTTGGGATGCGACAAGCTCCATCATGATGATACTTACATTTTTGGCATCTAGGCATGGAGCCTTGGTATGCTTTGGTTGCATGGGTTTTCGCCTCCTGGGACGGGTTAGCGTCACGCTTCTTGTTGTTGAAACCCTTGTTGTTACGAGTTGCTTGGTTCAAGTTTGCATGTTTTCTTTTTTTGTCGCCGGACGACTCAGCATGTGTCTCGGTCTTCTCTGTTGGGTTCAGTGATAACTTCTTCATACGAACACAATCTTCAGTCAGGCTGACAGCCAGAGTTACAGCCTCAGTGATTGTTTGTGGTTTGGCCGACGTCACCATGCCACGAAACTCTGGGGCCAGTCCCCAAATGTAGCGTTCAACGCGCTTGAATTCGGGAGTCACCATGTAGGGAAGCACTCTTGACAGATCATGGAACCTTCGAGTATAACCATTAATGTCAGCACCTACCATGGTCAAGTGCCAGAACTCCGTTTCCAGCCTTTGGAGTTCAGCGCGAGAGCAATACTTCTCTCTCATTCTTTCCTTCAGTTCCTCCCAAGTTAAGCCATAAGCAGCATCATCACCCAAGGTTTGGGCTTGCAGGTTCCACCAAGTCAGAGCTTCATCGACGAACAATCCGGTAGCAAAAGTGACTTGCTGATCCGCGGTACACTTGCTCATGCGGATAGTAGCTTCAGTCTTCTCTGTCCAGCGTACAAAGGCTACTGCACCTCCTGTGCCGTCATAGTTCATCGGCTTGCAGTCGAGGAACTGCTTGAAAGTGCAGCCTTGAGCTGCGCTGCCTCCAGATGAATCTCCGTTCCCATTACATCTAGCGTTGCTTGGTCCTCCACTGTCTTGAGTACGGTTCGCCTCGTATTGGGCGATAGCAGCGGAGATCCTTTCTCCCAGTAGAGCGTTCAGCTCTTCAGCAGTTCTTGGAAGTGGGGGAGGAGGAGGTTGGTCACGAGCGTTCACAGCTCTTCTGGGTGCCATGTTCTGAAGAACACAACCCAATAGGTTTAGGCATTTGTTTGATATCGTCATACAAGACAGTAGTAGTATATATACTCACAGGTATATACCACATAAGTGACATCAAACAATTATTACTCAAGCAGAGTACTTAGTAGGCTTGCACTGAGGGAATCTATACGTGACAAGACTTGTTGTGATTTTTGTGCACTGAATTTCATAATTATGTATGCATCCATAATTACGTAACTCCTTGCACAGTCCGCACAGTTCGTTTCATCCTCGTATTTCTTCCTTCAGATGGGCCATCGTTTTCAGATAAAGTCACGTATACTGGTGACATTCTACTTCTAGTATATGCTAATTATCACATATAATTGCAAGTAATTTCTAGTCGACGACAAGTGCTACTCAAGTGCACTCTAAGTCTCGTAGTGTCTTTTCTAGACTCATGTAGACAGTTTCAGGCAGTGGATGTCGCGGGACGTTTTATGCAATGAAAACTCTTTGAAAATTGTTTTCATGAAAGGATCCTAGAGATTGTAGACTAGACTCGAGAAGGAATCCTGGTTCACTACAATCGCAGCTCTGATACCAATCTGTCACACCCCTTTCTGCGGCGGAAGCACGAGGTGTGATCATGAAAGGTTCTCATTGCATACGAAGAGTAAACATGCTACATGCTCGTAAAATAACATCAAATACCATGATTTGAAAACATAAGTTTAGCGTTTACATCGCTAGACAGCATAAAACATTGTCTTAAAAGTTTACAACTTTATTTAAAGTTAAACACAAGCGACATCCACGAGCATAAGCGAGACCGCGCGCACATCCATCCTAGTTACCTGAAATACATGTGAGTTTTGGAAAAACGTCAACATAATGTTGGTGTGAATTCATGCAGTTTTGTATTTCACGTTTGTATACTTTGTATGAAAACATAGTTTGTGTATAAATCAAGTTTTCATATATAATTCAAGTTTCATGTGTACACCACGTACTCATGTATAATTCAAATTCTTCTTGAGTACCCCACGTACTCAAGTATCATTCCCATTTTCTTGAGTACCCCACGTACTTCAAGTATAATTCAAGCTTTTCTTGAGTACCCCACGTACTCAAGTATTCATCAAGTTTTAGTGTGGTATGAATTTTATGTAAATAAAGTATTCCTGTAAGTATCAGGATTGTTAATGGGTTGCAAAGCCATTAACATGTGACACGACATAGGAAGTCACCAAACCTAAGGCATTTAATTGGTATATTCTGAGACACAAAAGCACTACTCGATTCTCGCCCTCACCGAGAGTGTGGCTGCCAGGCACCCGTTAGATCTAACCTTTTGTTCTGCGGTCTAGGTATATTGTTGATTAATGGTGCTTATGTACCCTATTCGTGACACAATTTCTCATAACGCATCCTACTTGGTTCCCGTCCTCACCAAGCGCGTTTCTTGTTATCAATTCTCATAACGCATCCTACTTGGTTCTCGTCCTCACCAAGCGCGTTTCTTATTATCATTTCTCATAACGCATCCTACTTGGTTCTCGTCCTCACCAAGCGCGTTTCTTATTATCATTTCTCATAACGCATCCTACTTGGTTCTCGTCCTCACCAAGCGCGTTTCTTATTATCATTTCTCATAACGCATCCTACTTGGTTCTCGTCCTCACCAAGTGCGTTTCTTATTATCTTATATTTCGTCACACTTGGTTCTCGTTCTCACCTAGTGTACTTCTTGTATTCTTATATTTCATCACACTTGATTCTCGTTCTCATCAAGTGTGCTTCTTATATTTATATCATACCAATTATAAATATTGTACATTTGTACATGTATTTCACCCCCGAAGTTATAAAAACTGAAAACAGTTAAAGAAAAGGGGGAGCATGAACTCACAACTTTGCGTTCCTAGCGTCGTAAACTTCACCGGATTTGCTTAATTAACGTCGTGACCTATACGCGTTTTCTTAACGTTAGTCACTAGACTTGCGTCGCACAAGTACAGTCACTCTCTTTTGTGTATATATTCTTGTGTTAAAAATATTTTATATTTTTAACTAAATGTCTTACTTATATTATTTTCTCAAAAATAAATATAAGCTTTTTGTATTTTGCACTTTGCACCCGAATTATGTATTTGGTATGTTGTATGTGTATTTTTGTTTATACTCCTCACGAGTATTTAGTGTATTTTTAAGTCTTAATACACTAGCACGTATAACACATACTATATACACTTAGCACAAAAGTTGGTGATAAAATAATATATATTTTTCTCTCAAAAATATACATACTTATCCATTTTTATTCTTGAAGAAATCCTCATTTCTTATCACCAAAAATTAGGGAAACCTTGGTAATACTTTTAAATACATTTTTAGGGAATAAGTTTCTCAAAAACTTATATTTTTCTAAGTGTCAAAATTTATAAAAATTTTGACAGAGTTTCCCCTAAAAATGGACGTTTCCCATGTTTTCAAAACATGTGTTTATTTTCTTTTAAATTGTCAACAATCATCAACAACAATTATCAACAATAATCATCAACAATAATCACTAATTCCTCCATTTCATGAACTTGAATATTTACAAAAATGTGTAGTAACTTACTAGCACATTTAGTAAGTCTTGTTATCTTTAAAAATAAGTTTAATTTCTTAAAAACTTTATTTTTAAAGAATATGAAGTTTCACAACTTCTAGTCAAGGTTTACAAAAATATTTCTTTGTAGAACTCCCTTGTTACACAAGTGTCTACACACTTGTTTATTTACTAAAATGCTTTTAATTTATATAAGGTCCGGGTTTTAACAAAGCTAGCATTTTCCGCTTGGTTCTTCTGAAAAACCACTTGTAGATCTTTAGATCTACATGTTTAGAGTCTTATTTTACAAGGAAAATTATGTTTACACAAGTTCCAAGTTCATGGTGGATGATTTCATCATCTTTTATATTTCTAACACTTAACATACTACTAGTTCATGTTCTTGAACATGACCTAGCATGTCTAGATGATGATCCATCCAACTTTTACTAACCAATAACATCAAATAGTCACAACTAGACAAGATCCACATGATTTACACACATATTTACTCTTTATCCACCCTTAATCTCTTATGTTCAAGACTTTTAGTTTTGATCTTGTGTGTTCTTGAGTTTTAACCGTTAAATCACTTATTAACCACTTTAAACAAGAACAAGATGGTGTTTTAGAACACTTACTACTAGCTCAAGGCTAGGGAAGTTCAAGAGTGCAAATGAGGTGGATAAAAGCAAATGGTGAAGGTCCTTCAAGTTCCGTGAGCACCGAGCCTCGTTAGCGACCTTCTTACACCTCCTAGTCACCTTAGAATGCTTGGAGGATGAATGAAAAAGATGGAGGTGTGTGTGTGTGATGAAGCCGTAGCCAAAGAAGGAGGGAGGAGAGAGTTCTTGGTTGAGTGATGAATGAAATGTAGACTTATGGTTATCTTATAAATCCATGCTAGGTGTTTACCCCTTGGTCACTATGTCCATTAGGCACCAACAAGATCAAATTTTTAATTGAGATAAAATCTTATGGTGGGGGCCATGTCTAGAGCCGGTTATGGGGGGGGGGGGGTTAGTTTAGTTTGTTTTCAAGTGGAAGTTACAAGCTCTAGTTACATGTTAAGTGTTAGATTTAGTGTTAAGTGTGTTATGAAATATATAGTGTGTGTTAGGGTGTACGGGGACCCTAACTAGCTCAGAAAAATAAAAACAATGCTTCTAGCATTATTTTGGTGTTCCGGGTAATATCCGGTTGTTCGGTTAGATACCGATTCGTTAAAGTGCTAAATCACACTTTTTAGTGTCTTTTAAGTACCTTTTTGTATCCTTTCAGTTCCCAACACTTGGGGAAGTATTCTGGATAATAAAACGTAATTTATGCATAATATTCATATGTTTAAATGCTGATTTATTGCTGAATTATATAAATTCTGCACTTAAAGTGCGTTTCGGGTGCTTTTTAGTGCTTATTTTTGCTTCCGGAGAGTATATATATTAAACCCTTGTATGTACTCTTGGGTTTTAATGTACTTTTGTCGTCGGACCTACACCTAGGCCTCAATTCTAATGTCTGACTGCTTTCTGCAGTTCAGTTGACACAGTGTGTCTTACCGGTGAGTTTACTATTATTTCTGACGCAACGCTCTCGTTTATGCATAAAGCAATATTTTGTAGTATACAACGTGCATGAATTCACTTGTTTAGTATGTAATCAGACATTGCTGACGATTAAGCACATAATTGCAGTCAATAAATAATAATTAAAGTGTACGAAAATTACCGGTTTGTGCCAGTTGTCACAGTCTCCCCCTGTTAAAAGAATTTCGTCCCGAAATTCAGGCTGAACTAACTCTCGCTGGAGTCTTCTTGAATAGGTGGGGATACTTTTCCTTGAACTGGTCTTCACGTTCCCATGTGTACTCGGGTCCGTGCTTAGAGCTCCAACGTACTTTGACAAGTTTTACGCTGCTCCTCCTGGTCTTGTTGACTTTCCAGTCGGTAACCTCAACGGGTTGTTCTGTAAATCGGAGGGCGTCATCAATATGCACTTCATCCATCGGGATGATCACGTTTTCTTGTGTTGGACTCTTCTTCAGGTTGGATACATGAAACGTATCATGTACTCCATTAAGTTCTTCCGGTAACTCCAATTTGTATGCCACGGTACCAATTCTTTTCAATATTCTGAATGGTCCGATGTATCGTGGATTTAGCTTTCCACGCTTTCCAAATCTGACTACGCCCTTCCAAGGTGAGACTTTTAACAACACTTTGTCTCCCACCTTGAATTCTACTGATTTTCTTTTCGGATCAGCGTAGCTCTTTTGTCGATCTCGAGCTGCCTTAATGCGCTCTCGGATCTGCGCAATCTTGTCGGTTGTCTCTTGTACAAGTTCAGGACCAACCATACGTTTATCTCCAGCATCTGCCCAACATAAGGGCGATCGGCATTTGCGGCCATACAGAGCTTCGAACGGCGCGGCATTTATGCTTGTATGATAACTGTTATTGTAGGAGAACTCAATTAACGGTAGATGAGTATCCCAGCTGCCGCCTAGATCCATGACACATGCGCGAAGCATATCTTCCAATGTTTGTATAGTCCGTTCGCTCTGGCCGTCTGTTTGTGGATGGAATGCCGTGCTTAGATCTAACTGAGATCCAAAGGCTTCCTGAAATGATTGCCAAATTCTTGAGACAAAGCGTCCATCTCTGTCTGAAATGATTGAGATTGGCACTCCATGACGTGCCACAATTTCTCTTAAGTATATTTCAGCAAGCTTTCCAGTGCTGTCTTTTTCTCAGATCGGTAGGAAATGCGCAGATTTCGTTAATCGATCAACTATTACCCATATCATATCATGCCCTCTCGGGGTCCTGGGTAATTTCGTTATGAAGTCCATCGAGATCTATTCCCACTTCCACACGGGAATCTCTGGTTGTTGTAGTAGGCCAGACGGTTTCTGATATTCTACCTTAACCTTGCCACAGGTTAGGCATTTTCCAACATAAACAGCAACATCGCTTTTAAGTCTCGGCCACCAGTAGTACTCCTTTAAGTCTTGATACATTTTGTCTGATCCTGGATGGATCGAATATCTCGATTTGTGGGCTTCATTAAGGATGACTTCTCGTATGCCACCATAGAGTGGAACCCAAATACGCTTCTTGAAGTATAAGGCTCCCTCTTCGTTTGGCACCATGTATTTCAGCATACCCCGTAGGTATTCAGCTTTACGGTTCTCTTCTTTAAGAGCTTCTTGTTGTGCATCGCGAATGCGTGCAGTGAGGTCCGTTCGAATGGTCATTTCTAACGCTCGAACCCTTAGGGTCTTAACCCTTTCCTTTCGGCTTAGTGCGTCTGCTACAACGTTTACCTTTCCAGGATGGTACTTGATCTCACAGTCGTAATCATTCAGCAGCTCGACCCAACGTCGTTGGCGCATATTCAATTCCTTCTGATCAAATATGTGTTGTAAGCTTTTGTGATCTGTGAAGATTGTACATCGAGTACCATATAAATAATGTCGCCAGATCTTCAAGGCGAATACCACTGCGCCCAGCTCCAGGTCGTGAGTGGTATAGTTTCTTTCATGAACTTTCAATTGTCTGGAAGCGTAAGCGATGACTTTTTGGCGCTGCATAAGCACGCAACCCAAGCCTTGTCGTGAGGCGTCGCAGTATACCACGAAGTCTTCAGTGCCTTCGGGTAATGATAGTATCGGTGCATCGCAGAGCTTGTTCTTAAGTAGCTGGAAGGCTTTTTCCTGTTTGTGACCCCAGTCGTATTTCTTGTCTTTCTGTGTAAGGGTCGTTAGCGGTTGAGCAATCTTTGAGAAATTCTCAATGAATCGCCGATAGTAGCCCGCTAAGCCCAAAAATTGTCGAACTTCAGTTGGGGTCTTGGGAGCTTCCCAGTTCTTTATTGCTTCTATCTTGGATGGGTCTACATGAATGCCCTTCTCATTCACAACGTGACCAAGAAATTGTACTTCGCGAATCCAGAATTCGCACTTCGAGAACTTTGCATACAGTTTCTCTGTCTTCAGTAGTTCCAAGATGGTTCTGAGATGTTGCTCGTGCTCTTCTTTCGTTCGCGAGTAAATCAGGATATCATCGATAAATACAATCACGAATTTATCGAGATATGGTTTGCATACGCGGTTCATCAGATCCATAAAGACCGCTGGTGCATTCGTCAGACCAAACGACATCACAAGAAATTCGTAGTGCCCATATCGCGTTCTGAATGCAGTCTTTGGTACGCTTTCCTCTTGGATTCTCAGCTGATGATATCCAGATCGAAGGTCGATCTTGGAATAGTAGCTTGATCCTTGCAGTTGATCAAATAAGTCATCAATCCTTGGTAGCGGGTACCGATTCTTGATAGTGAGCTTGTTTAGTTCCCTGTAATCGATACACATCCGCAGTGTTCCATCCTTCTTCTTTACGAATAATACTGGAGTTCCCCAGGGCGAGAAGCTTGGCCTTATAAATCCTTTATCCAACAACTCCTGGAGTTGTGTAGATAATTCTTGCATTTCGGATGGCGCAAGTCGATAGGGTGCCTTGGCTACAGGAGCGGCTCCTGGAACCAAGTCTATACGGAATTCGACTTGTCGTTGCGGAGGTAGTCCTGGCAGATCTGCGGCGGAAGCACGAGGTGTGATCATGAAAGGTTCTCATTGCATACGAAGAGTAAACATGCTACATGCTCGTAAAATAACATCAAATACCATGATTTGAAAACATAAGTTTAGCGTTTACATCGCTAGACAGCATAAAACATTGTCTTAAAAGTTTACAACTTTATTTAAAGTTAAACACAAGCGACATCCACGAGCATAAGCGAGACCGCGCGCACATCCATCCTAGTTACCTGAAATACATGTGAGTTTTGGAAAAACGTCAACATAATGTTGGTGTGAATTCATGCAGTTTTGTATTTCATGTTTGTATACTTTGTATGAAAACATAGTTTGTGTATAAATCAAGTTTTCATATATAATTCAAGTTTCATGTGTACACCACGTACTCATGTATAATTCAAATTCTTCTTGAGTACCCCACGTACTCAAGTATCATTCCCATTTTCTTGAGTACCCCACGTACTTCAAGTATAATTCAAGCTTTTCTTGAGTACCCCACGTACTCAAGTATTCATCAAGTTTTAGTGTGGTATGAATTTTATGTAAATAAAGTATTCCTGTAAGTATCAGGATTGTTAATGGGTTGCAAAGCCATTAACATGTGACACGACATAGGAAGTCACCAAACCTAAGGCATTTAATTGGTATATTCTGAGACACAAAAGCACTACTCGATTCTCGCCCTCACCGAGAGTGTGGCTGCCAGGCACCCGTTAGATCTAACCTTTTGTTCTGCGGTCTAGGTATATTGTTGATTAATGGTGCTTATGTACCCTATTCGTGACACTATTTCTCATAACGCATCCTACTTGGTTCTCGTCCTCACCAAGCGCGTTTCTTGTTATCAATTCTCATAACGCATCCTACTTGGTTCTCGTCCTCACCAAGCGCGTTTCTTATTATCATTTCTCATAACGCATCCTACTTGGTTCTCGTCCTCACCAAGCGCGTTTCTTATTATCATTTCTCATAACGCATCCTACTTGGTTCTCGTCCTCACCAAGCGCGTTTCTTATTATCATTTCTCATAACGCATCCTACTTGGTTCTCGTCCTCACCAAGTGCTTTTCTTATTATCTTATATTTCGTCACACTTGGTTCTCGTTCTCACCTAGTGTACTTCTTGTATTCTTATATTTCATCACACTTGATTCTCGTTCTCACCAAGTGTGCTTCTTATATTTATATCATACCAATTATAAATATTGTACATTTGTACATGTATTTCACCCCCGAAGTTATAAAAACTGAAAACAGTTAAAGAAAAGGGGGAGCATGAACTCACAACTTTGCGTTCCTAGCGTCGTAAACTTCACCGGATTTGCTTAATTAACGTCGTGACCTATACGCGTTTTCTTAACGTTAGTCACTAGACTTGCGTCGCACAAGTACAGTCACTCTCTTTTGTGTATATATTCTTGTGTTAAAAATATTTTATATTTTTAACTAAATGTCTTACTTATATTATTTTCTCAAAAATAAATATAAGCTTTTTGTATTTTGCACTTTGCACCCGAATTATGTATTTGGTATGTTGTATGTGTATTTTTGTTTATACTCCTCACGAGTATTTAGTGTATTTTTAAGTCTTAATACACTAGCACGTATAACACATACTATATACACTTAGCACAAAAGTTGGTGATAAAATAATATATATTTTTCTCTCAAAAATATACATACTTATCCATTTTTATTCTTGAAGAAATCCTCATTTCTTATCACCAAAAATTAGGGAAGCCTTGGTAATATTTAAATACATTTTTAGGGAATAAGTTTCTCAAAAACTTATATTTTTCTAAGTGTCAAAATTTATAAAAATTTTGACAGAGTTTCCCCTAAAAATGGACGTTTCCCATGTTTTCAAAACATGTGTTTATTTTCTTTTAAATTGTCAACAATCATCAACAACAATTATCAACAATAATCATCAACAATAATCACTAATTCCTCCATTTCATGAACTTGAATATTTACAAAAATGTGTAGTAACTTACTAGCACATTTAGTAAGTCTTGTTATCTTTAAAAATAAGTTTAATTTCTTAAAAACTTTATTTTTAAAGAATATGAAGTTTCACAACTTCTAGTCAAGGTTTACAAAAATATTTCTTTGTAGAACTCCCTTGTTACACAAGTGTCTACACACTTGTTTATTTACTAAAATGCTTTTAATTTATATAAGGTCCGGGTTTTAACAAAGCTAGCATTTTCCGCTTGGTTCTTCTGAAAAACCACTTGTAGATCTTTAGATCTACATGTTTAGAGTCTTATTTTACAAGGAAAATTATGTTTACACAAGTTCCAAGTTCATGGTGGATGATTTCATCATCTTTTATATTTCTAACACTTAACATACTACTAGTTCATGTTCTTGAACATGACCTAGCATGTCTAGATGATGACCCATCCAACTTTTACTAACCAATAACATCAAATAGTCACAACTAGACAAGATCCACATGATTTACACACATATTTACTCTTTATCCACCCTTAATCTCTTATGTTCAAGACTTTTAGTTTTGATCTTGTGTGTTCTTGAGTTTTAACCGTTAAATCACTTATTAACCACTTTAAACAAGAACAAGATGGTGTTTTAGAACACTTACTACTAGCTCAAGGCTAGGGAAGTTCAAGAGTGCAAATGAGGTGGATAAAAGCAAATGGTGAAGGTCCTTCAAGTTCCGTGAGCACCGAGCCTCGTTAGCGACCTTCTTACACCTCCTAGTCACCTTAGAATGCTTGGAGGATGAATGAAAAAGATGGAGGTGTGTGTGTGTGATGAAGCCGTAGCCAAAGAAGGAGGGAGGAGAGAGTTCTTGGTTGAGTGATGAATGAAATGTAGACTTATGGTTATCTTATAAATCCATGCTAGGTGTTTACCCCTTGGTCACTATGTCCATTAGGCACCAACAAGATCAAATTTTTAATTGAGATAAAATCTTATGGTGGGGGCCATGTCTAGAGCCGGTTATGGGGGGGGGGGGGGGGGTTAGTTTAGTTTGTTTTCAAGTGGAAGTTACAAGCTCTAGTTACATGTTAAGTGTTAGATTTAGTGTTAAGTGTGTTATGAAATATATAGTGTGTGTTAGGGTGTACGGGGACCCTAACTAGCTCAGAAAAATAAAAACAATGCTTCTAGCATTATTTTGGTGTTCCGGGTAATATCCGGTTGTTCGGTTAGATACCGATTCGTTAAAGTGCTAAATCACACTTTTTAGTGTCTTTTAAGTACCTTTTTGTATCCTTTCAGTTCCCAACACTTGGGGAAGTATTCTGGATAATAAAACGTAATTTCTGCATAATATTCATATGTTTAAATGCTGATTTATTGCTGAATTATATAAATTCTGCACTTAAAGTGCGTTTCGGGTGCTTTTTAGTGCTTATTTTTGCTTCCGGAGAGTATATATATTAAACCCTTGTATGTACTCTTGGGTTTTAATGTACTTTTGTCGTCGGACCTACACCTAGGCCTCAATTCTAATGTCTGACTGCTTTCTGCAGTTCAGTTGACACAGTGTGTCTTACCGGTGAGTTTACTATTATTTCTGACGCAACGCTCTCGTTTATGCATAAAGCAATATTTTGTAGTATACAACGTGCATGAATTCACTTGTTTAGTATGTAATCAGACATTGCTGACAATTAAGCACATAATTGCAGTCAATAAATAATAATTAAAGTGTACGGAAATTACCGGTTTGTGCCAGTTGTCACATGTATATACCTTAAAAGATATCGACATGCATTTTACATTGATAAAAACCATAAAAACAAATAGCAGTACAAGCTTCGACATTCAATGTCGGTGCCAATGCTGTTAAGCTGGAATCGTTTCGGTTCGTCACAATACGGTACAACATTAAAAGATATTGACACGCTTTTTACATTGGTAAAACCATAAAAACAAATACCGGTATTTTTGTATATTAAATACTAAAAACGTCGTATCTTTAAAAAAACCCGTGTATAGTCGGGTTGAAAAATCTACCAAATAATAAAAAAATTATATCCTAAATAAATGTAATTTTGTATATTAAATACTAAAAACGTCATATCTTTAAAAAAAACTCGTGTATAGTCGGGTTGAAAAATCTACCAAAAAATAAAAAAAAATTATATCCTTAAAAACCTCGCGTTTTACTCGAATTGAATAAACATAATTTTGTATACCAAATAGTAAAAAAAGTTATGTTTTTAAATAATTAGGATAACATTTAATATTAATTTATTATTTATATATTTAATATAAGATAAGTAGATAAGAGAGGCATTTGTTTTAAAAATATATTAAATTAACAATTTAGATTTGAGGATAATATTTTATTAAAGTATGAAAAGATTTAATATTAATTTATTATTTATTTATTTAGATAAATATAAATTTGAGGATACCTTCAATGAATGACACGTGTCCAAAAGTTAGTTTCTTTTATTACAGTAGTTAGATTAGATTAGATTAGATTATATTAAAAGTTATAAGCAAAACACAAAATATAATAAAAGTATTTATACAATACAAGGTCATAACAATAGTATATAATATAATAATTAGAAAATTATGTTCCACTGTTAATCGTGAGTTACAATTGAAAACGAGGATAAAAAATTATTTCGAGAAATCTTTTACAAGACTTTTATGAGTAAATGAAATTATACCTTTTGTTCCTTGGTTTATAAATAAATACACTGAAAGTATTATATCCGTAATTAAGAAAGAATATAATGTAAATGGGAAAATTCTAAAAGTTACATTCCCACCAAAACAACCTTTTCCAATGGATAAAGAGGTAAGGGATTTTTTATTGGCACATCTATCATTCAATACGGATCGTATTCAGTGGCGGATCTAGAAAATCTTCGTAGATGTAACGTTTTATGAAAACGGTAACGAAATCGAAAAAACGTCAAATTTTTCCAAAATTTACACTACCGCCAGCGCCAAGCGGTAGCGGAGGCTACCCCTTCCCTTAAGGTAGGTCCACCCCTGATCGTATTGGCCTATACGGTCTGTATTGTATAAAGTAAAAGACATGGCAGACTGACAGGTGCAGAGGTTGTCTGACGGCTGGCGTAATACGTATCGTATAGGCCTATACGATGCGTATTAATGCCCTGAATTTTTTAGGTTTGATTTTTTGGTGTGTTGTGTTTGATTTTTGGTGTTTTAGGTTTGTTATTGGTTGTTTTTGTTTTAATTAGTTTTAAAATCTTTATTATTTTTTTATCGTTAAGTATCGTATTATGGCGTATCATGGTGTATCGTATCACATTTTTAACTTAATATCGTATTACAACACAAACCTCATCTGGTGTTTCCATGATAATTGGTTTATAGGGAACCCTAAAGTATGGAGTCAATCAGACATGAAAAGTTGAGCGTTTCGAGTTTATGGATCTAACTCACGAGGTTTTGATCGGTTGTACTTGTTGATCACAACTTTTAGAATGTGAATTTTGACAAAACTAGATTATTATTATGTAAGGGATTTTCTATAGGCACGACTTTTCTTGTTCATATTCATCTTCACTATCAGCCGCAACCCCGAGCTAAAACAAATCATTGTCGACTTCATCCTCATGTACTTTGACCAAAGTATCATACTCGTGTTCAAGAGCGTTGTCTGACAAGAAAAATATATATACAACCTCTTGCATGAGCGGGTTCCCTCCAATATTCAAGTGAAGAAGACCACTGATCAAGGATGCATCCGTAACAAGTTTCGTGATATAGTTTGATGTGAGCAAACAATACGACAAATCAAGCTTGTTGTTGAACGAACGTTGACTCGAGGTCAACGCATGGCTTTTTTTTGTTCAGATTCATCTTCACTATCAGCCGCAACCCGAGCTCAAACAAATCATTGTCGACTTCATCCTCATGTGCTTTGACTTTGACCAAAGTATCATACTTCGCCGTCTTGATTCACAATATTCAATACGGTTTTCATTTCATCAATCTTTTCAAATTCATGGTTTTTCTACAGCAAACAAAAAGCCATTTTCAACTTCCGTTTCAAGCACTTGATCATCTCAAATTTAGGGAAAATGGGGTTGAAAGATGATAACCCAACAATAGAGTTTGAACAAGTGGCCAAAACATTGACAGAACGCGAAGATCAAGTTTAAGGTGTTTTAGGTTTTAATTTTGTTGAAGAAAGTCAAATTTCTTGTTTAGCTTTATGCCATTTAAATTTATCCGACGCTAAGGCTGTCAAATATCGTATCATAGCGTATCGTGGGTTTGTTATTGGTGTTTATTATTGGTTATTTTTGTTTTGTTGAGTTTTAAAATCTTTATTATTTTTATATCGTTAAGTATCGTATTATAGCGTATCGTGGCGTATCGTATCACATTTTTAACTTAATATCGTATTATAGCGTATCGTGGCGTATCCAGTTATTAAGTTTGGCGTTTTGTATGATTGTCGTTTTAGATAAAGATGATAAAATACAACTAATTAACTTTTGTAAGGCAAAAGAATGGTTATGGCGTTTTGAAACATATATCACTTTTTGTGCATAACATTTGATTTTGAAGGTACATAACAAACCATAGAAGATCGCACACACACATAAACGCCAAAGAAAAAGAATACTTTTCAATAAATAAAATAGGTGAGGATAAACTCAACAAGATAAAGATGTAAGGCGTCCCATCATTAAGTTTGGCGTTTCTCTGTTAAAGCTGTAAGGCGTCCATTCAGTTACTGTTTGTCACACCCTCAAAATACCACATGCGGAAACCACCGCGAGGCGTGTGACGTACCAGGATCTAGCCACTAATCACATTGAACTAACAGTGGAATAATAAACACATGATCTGATTCAATATAAAAAGTACATTTCAAAACATTTAATTCAAACCTATATTCGTTCAGCGGAAGCAAAAATCATCGTTTAACTAATTCAACATCACTTTATCTAGAAAACATAAGCAAACGTTAAATGTTTTCTCAAGTGACACTACCCATGACGACATCGGCTTCCCAGACTGCAAGTTTCATTTCGACGTATCTAACGACCTGCAAGCATGCAGAAAAAGTGTATCAGCATAAAGCTGGTGAGTTCACAGTTTTGTTTAATGAAAATCACGTAAGTTTTTAGTTTAAAGACATGTTACGAATAATAAACTCTGTACTAATTGACTGTTCGTTTTTGGTTCCCTCATCAATGTCTATCATCATTGATCAAAGTGTTTAAGGTCATTAGTTCACGCCCGTTCTCCCAGGTACGGTGTGAGGTTTGTCAAGCCTAATAGCGCTATCAACAATACCCCGCTGCCTCCTAGGCAACTAGCTCGGTATGTAAGTAAGGACTTTCGTGATAGAGTTCGAGTTTATTAACTAACATCGAAATTAAACAAAAACAGTTAAAAGTATTCCTCCTAGGAATATTAGTTTGTTTGTCCCCCCGGGATGCATGCTTGTGAAAGAGTAGTGAACTCACCTTAGTTTGCTCGGTTTGATAATGTACTTATAGTGTTAATTAACTGTTAGGTCCGTTACACGCGACCTAAAGTACAATAGATATAAGTATGCGTATGTAGGGTAATACCCTAATGTCCAAACAACAGATGTTTATGCGGTCTGATTAACAAGTTAACATGTAATAACACACATAGCGAAGTCTCTAGTTGGTGACGTATTCTGAACATTAATACTATTCACATATAATCCATATCTAGGGTGACCACATAGAAAATATCCAAAAGTCGTGAACCAGGGCTGTTATTGAAAGAATAACCAAGCGGCCTACTTATAATATATATATATATATATATATATATACATGTTTTTGTTCCATTAATAATTGTTTTTAAAAATTCAATGAACAAGTTCTTAAAATAAAATCAAAAGTTCGGACCCACTAGCAGATTGTGAATCTCGGCCCAATCCTATGTATACAAGTTCTGATCTATATAATTCAAAAGCCTGGATGTCCACATATTAACTCTGGGCAAATAATTATGAATATATCAAGCTTTCTTATTATGTTTGGACCTTTTATAATTCAAACAAACTCGGATCATCATTTATTCCAACAAGTTTGGACATATAACTAATATGTGCGGACGCTTACAAGGATCCTAAATACGGACACTTTAAAGTTAACATATGCGAATTTAGAAGAATCCTTATGTGTGGACATATGATCATGAGGTTAAGTGCGGATCATTTACAAGTCCGTAAGTGCGGACCTCTATACTCCCTAAGTGCGGACCAAGTTAAGTTTGGATCATGTGATTTTCAAACAACTTCGGATCACTTACATCAACATATGTTCGGACCCCCTTTGGATTATAATAAGTTCGGACAATATGAATCACTTAAGTGCGGATACTTTGAATCAACTTATATACAGACCATGTTTGAAATAAAACAAAATCGGACACTTTCAAATATATAAGTCCGGACACTTAGTTTCACATGTGCGGACCTATGTAAAACAACAAGTGCGGACAATTTAAAATAATTAAGTGCGGACATTATTGACTCAACAAATGCGGACACTTAGATGATTATAAATGTGGACATTGTTTAATTTAACAAATACGGACCTTGTGACTTCACAAGGTCTGACAGTTTTCTTCCCTAATCAGTAATACAGAGAACAATTTTCAATAAAGAACCTATGACAAAAACACCTTTTTGTAGTAATCAATCACATCATGAATCAAGATGATAGTTTATCATTCATACCACATCAAATAGCATTCAAAACGACTAATAGCAACCATACGATTTAATCAATCTAGCAATTATCACACATTCATCAGTCATGAAACAAAAGACAGGCTGTTTGGATATCTAGGGTTTATTTGAATCAAAGAATCATAATCACAAGTGTAATATAAACCTTACCTTAAATTGATTTAGGGTTGGTTCTTGAAAGATTGATGGATAGAAGTGCAAATGATTGTGTAGAACTTGTGTGATGCCCAAATGATTGGAGAGGAAGATTCAACAAGTGAAATGATGGGGAGTGGCTAGGGTTTGTGTTATATTATTTTATAACTTTCCCTAAATGTCATGATACACCCTTGATTATTACTTTTCGCATAAAAACACATACCATCTTGTAATTCACACTTAAAGCACATAATTCACGTATTTTCCAAGCAACACATAATTTTCTTATAAACCATCCATTTATAATTATTATTCGCGTTAGCTGCCAATGTTCGAGAGTTATCATGTATGTGTTCTGGTAATTCCCCAAATTACTAACGTAGACTCATTTAACTAACCCTAGTTAAATACAGTGCTATGAATGTATGCTTAAATTAACCGTGGTTAGGTTAAAGTAGTAACATGAAGTTGCGGGTTGTCACATCATCCCCAACTTGAAAGAAATTTCGTCCCGAAATTTGATAAGCAGTCTCCGAGAAATGAAACGGTGAGTTAAGAAGACTGTGGATTTTCCTCGGGTACCACACTATTTGTTCAGCTTTATCTGTTAAGGCTGTAAGGCGTCCCATCATTAAGTTTGGCATTTTGTATGAATCTCGTTTTAGATAAAGACGACAAAATACAACTAATTAACTTTTGTAAGACATCCTTTGTTCTATTTTCTTGCACCCCTAATTTATACAATTCAGTAATTTTTGGAGTTTTTGAATTAATATGTGATTAAAGGAAATTATTATAGTTTTGGTGTTTGGCGTTTTATAACTAATTAGATAAATTATGTATTTTATTAGCAGAAAAGTAGATAACAAACCATAGAAAATGACACAAAAAAAAAAAAAAAAAAAAAACTAAAACTCCTCATCCAAATCTTCACTGTCATAAGTCTCTTCTTCTTAAAGATTTTTTCCTCGGAACCTTTGAATTCCTTAGATAGATGCCGACACCTACACGGCTGGAGGCCCGGCTCTAGACGAAGCTGATCATTCAGCAAAATCTTATTGAGTTTAATCATCTGTGGTTTTTGAACTTGTTGGTGTTATAAATTGAATGGTATTCAGTAAAATATGGCGTTTGTTTTTTGGTGTGATCTATGGTTGTTGTTTGTTGAAGTGGTTGTGTGGATGGTTGGAGACATAGATCGACGCCATATGTGTGGATGAATTTTATAATAAATGTTAGTAATAAAGTTTCCGTCATTTCAGATACTGTTTGTTTAGCTTTTATATGTTAAAGTTGTAAGGAGTCCCATCATTAAGTGTGGTTTTTATGAATGATGTTTTAGATAAAGAAGGCAAAATATAATTAATTAACTTTTATAAGGCAAAAATAATGTTATGGCGTTTTAGAAAAAGAAGGCAAAATACAACTAATTAACTTTTGGTGTTTGGCGTTCGTGGCATTTTGGCGTTTTATATCTAATTAGAGCAATAAAGTATTTTATTATTGGAAAAGTACATAGCAAAGCACAGAAAATAATACAAAAAAAAAAAAAAAAAAAAATTAAAACTCCTCGTCAGAAGGGATTTCGTCTGAGAAGTATCTATCGCTCCCCTCGTCTTCTTCTTCGGATTCTTCATCCAATTTCTCATCCAAATCTTCACTTTCATCGGTCTCTTCTTCTTGAAGATTTTGAAACCTCCATGTGAACATGTCATGCAACAACGTCAACTTTATTTTCATGTCTGTGTTCAAACATATTGCGTTGTTTAACTCCTCTAGGAACCCAAGACTCTGTTTGGTCATGATGTTTTTAAGTGTGTAGTCTTCCTGCTCCCCGTTGTCACATATAACAGTCACCATGTCAGTGTTTTCATCAAAACGCCATGATCGGATGACTGGGTCCACATTTGGATTTGCATTGTTCGATCAAAATTTTCTGGTTAATCTTCATATAACCGTTTGTGTTTTCCAACAGAGGTTATCAAGAGGAACACCAAGTGCTAGGATCCCCCTCTGTACTTCTTCTTCCAAGTTCATTATGGCTTTGATGGTTTTCACAAATACTCTTCTTCCGTTGTCAAAGAGGATTATGAATCTATTGATCCTAGTTTTGAATCTTCATGAAATGATGTTTGTCATTTTTCCTCTGTCGGAGTTTTTTTTTTAATTTGGCGTTTTGGTTAAAGATGGTGTTTCTTAGTATGATCAATGGAAAGGATGGTAACGTCGTTTATATAATGATGTTTTTGGCGCGTAATTTAGAAGATAATTTTTATAATAAATGTTAGTAATAAAGTTTCAGTTACTGTTTTTCACCTCTATCTGTTAAAGATGCAACACGTTTCATCATTAAGTTTGGTGCTTTGTATGAATGGCGTTTTAGATATATATGGCGTTTCATCTGAAAGGGACTGATGTGTATGGCTTGTAGGTTAAGGCGGGAATTTTAATGGCGTTTTGCTCATGAGTTTGGCGTTTTGTATTAGAGCAGTAAAAATACCCCTTTTCCCTTAATGAAGCGCATCCACGTAATAAAGTTGATGTTATTTACGAAAACGCCACCGCACCTGTCACACCCCAACCGATGACGGAAACATCGGGGCATGGCACTGAGCGAAACAGATTGTTCAAGAGAAATTCCATAACAACAATATTACCAGATAGTTAATATTATGTCCCATACCATAACCTATCAAGCAAATTAAGTTGTTACAGACCACGATATCTCAAAAACAAGTAACATGTTTCGACAACTCAGATTTAAATAAATTGTTCGTTTGTTTCTAGACTCTTCCTAACTTGATTCCACATAGCAAGCATCCCAGCAGGTAGCATCCTAAACACCTGTCACATACGTTAAAATAGAGGTCAATACACATAGTGTAAAGGGCAGCATATAAGTTTGATAATAGCATAATAGAGTTTGAAATCGTTTACGCATAACCAACATGTACAACGTATAGTGTGAAGCATGTAAGTTATCGACAAAGATCCTATCAATACCAATGACTGCGAGTAGCGAGTGCGCATCACATGTTCACCACTGCGAACACGTGAAGTATTGTTCTTAACAACCCCTAAGTAAACAAGTGCTGAGTCCAAACTATAGTACTATCGTTGCTAAGGCAGGTAGACAGCAATCAATGTGTAAACATAACAAACAGGCATTCATCGAGTCAGGTATAACATGCATTAGAGGTCAGCGTATAAATAGTGTTTGCGTTGTGTGTTCGATGTGATTTAGAATAAGTAACGTATGTAACACCCAAAAGTGCATAAAGCAAAAAGGGATCGAGTATACTCACAGATTGTGTTTAACAAGTAAACAGTCTCTGGGATTGAAGGGAGCACTGGAGAGATTAGCCTGAACAGTTAATGGTAGCATAAACGATGAGCGGCGCGTAAAACGATGCAAAAGTACCAAGTATCGGTTGCTAACCCGATCGGATGGCCATTCGATTGGATTGACATATTGTTTGGTAAGGATGTGTTTGTGTATAATGGTTTGACCTTTGAAGTTTTCGTTGTAGGATTTTGAAAATAGAGAAGTAGCTCTTCCCTTCAGGTCGATCGATCGATCGAACGGTCGTTCGATCCGATTGGCGAGGCTTCTCAGTTGAAAACAAGTTCACAGCAGGACGGTCACTCGATCGGATGACTATCCGATCGGGTGGCAATCCGTATGCATTGAACATGTTAAAAATTGATTAAGTACCAAAGTCCCAAACGTCACACGATCGGATGGTCGTTCGACCGGATGGTAATCCGATCGGACGGCAATCCGTTCGACGTCCAGAACTTGAAATTTTTAAATAAAAAGTTTAATTGTGGAACCAAGTGCAACCCGATCGGATGGCTGGTCGATCGGATGGCAATCTCCGATCGGATGGCAATCCGATCGGACGGCAATCCGTCCCAACGACCTGATCGTCTTGACACTTGATTTTGTTGAAGTTTTGCAGTTTTGAACGAGACGTTATGATATCTGCTTAAACAACAGGAACCCCATCTCGACCCGAGTGATCCGATCGAACATGAACCACCCTAGTCCAACTGGTTCGCGGTTCGAGACGGTTGTTCATGTTCAAACCCGAAATCAGTTATCTCTCGGATAGAATTCAGATCTTGAACTAACCCATCACTAAGAAAGAGTAGAAGATCAGAACGAGCTCCGATTCTATCGGTTTTGAGTGCATTGAGTGTAAAAGAGTTGAAAGAAAGTTGGAAAACCTTCTTTCAATCCTTTTAACCATGAACCTGTGTAGATCTATGCGAAAACATTGATTAATCTTGTGGAAATCCTTCAGATCTAAGTTGTTCTTGGTGGAATGAAGCCAAACTTTGAAGTTCATAAGAACTCCATGATGACATCACCCTAGAACACCTCTATTCCGGTGATTTCACGGTTAAAAGTTAAGATTCAAAGATGAAAATGATGAAGAAGTGTGTGTGTAGATCATAGAAGTACAAGATTTAGGTTGGAAACTTACAAGAATCGAGAGAAATCGAGAGAAATGGAGCTTGAGTGCGGTCGGTTCGAGAGAGGATCTGTCACATCACAAATGATGTGACAGGTGGGTATTTATAGGGTTTCCCAAAAAGGAAAGTGGTGAAGTGTGGGTCGATCGGGTGGCAATCCGATCGGGTGGCAGCCCGATCGGATGAAAATCCGGTCGGGTGGCAATCCGATCGGATGGCCACTCGATCGGTTGGCCACTCGATTTTCACACCCCAACCGATGGCGGAAACATCGGGATGAGACGAACAAATTGCTCAAAACATCATAACACTATGTGACAATATTTAATAAAATTCAAATTTCATTGCAAGAACTAAATTGTCATACAACATGTAAAATGGAAATACAACATTGTTCAAATTCAAATCAACAAAAGATAAATAGATTTAAGGTGTGTATCTAGTCCACCCTAAACTTGTTTCATCATTCATCCATACTTCAATAATCAACCTGCAACATGTATTAAAATAGAGTTTCAATGCAAAAGCATGAGCGAGTATACAAGTTTGTTTACATAGCATAATAGAATAAAAACTCAAATCCAACATGATCCATAATATGTGATTACTAGTATGCAATTTTGGCGTACAATATGATCAAACCCTAGAACACAACGCATAAAAATAGCCTAATCTCAATCGTTCAGCGGGGTGGTAACTTAACAATACCCAATAGAATAGCAGGCGGGTCGTTAATCCTATAGCGCTATAATTGTTAAGGTGGGCGAACAAAGTCAATGAGCATATAACGTTCCAAATCGTTCATAGAGCATACAAGAATAGCAAGTAAGTCACATTAGTTTCATGCTTCGTTCAAAGATTGAGTATGTTTAGTTCAAAAGTTGTCTGCATAGTTATACATGTTGCATCCCAAAGTGTAAAGGGGAAAAGGGATCGAGTATACTCACATTGGTTGCGTAAGAGAATTTCTTGAAATAACGCACGAGTAAAGGTTGGAGAAATCCAAGAGAACGAAAGGGAAACGATTACCCTATATTTCGAAATATATAACGAACTCGTTATTATTTATTTGGTTAAAAATAAGAATCCTAATACTTAGGGTTTACCAATATATTAATTATTAAAATTATGTCATTTCTTTAACGTTTTATGTAAAAAGAAAAACAAGTATAACTTATTATTAATATTTAATGTTATAAGAGAACTAAAATAAGATATTAGTTGTTTATGTTGTTAATAAAATTTAGTGTTTAAAAAAAGGCAACTGATAAGTTTTGAATTTCTATTTCATATATAATACTTGCTCAACAGTATCTCCTTCTTTAAAACAAAGCAACAGAAAGCAAGCGAGCATGTATGTGTATATTTGTATATATCTTTCTTTCTTTTAGAACTAACAGTTTAGTGTAAAAGATTGTTAACATCAAAAATTAATGTTATTGCAAGGTAATTAAACAAACGAAAGGGATTCAAAACGAACAGAAAGTATACCGAACCGATGAGCGAGCACGGTTCCGTCGTGATTTCCGGTGGGTTCTCGGTTGAATTTCTGGCGCCGTTCTTCTCTTCCCGACTACGCGCGGTGTCGTCTTTCTTGTTAGTATAAACCAGGCAAGAAACAGATCATGTAGCCAAAGTGAGAATCCATTGTGTTTAACTTTTACTTTGAAATTGATAGAAATGAGAGAACGACGAACGAAAAGAAAACAAAAGAATAGATGGAACGTATACCGTAAACGAGGCGTGCCGCAGTCCGGCTGTTCTCCGATGTCTTCGCGATCTCCGGCGGCGTCCGTATACCTCCAGTGGATTGTTTCTTGTTCGCTTATTCAGAAGGCGTGTTCGGGAGCAGGAATGCGAGATAAAGTGCGGTTGAGAGGTGGGTGGCGTTTGACGGAAAAGGAGCCGGCGATGGTAGTCGGGAATAGCTTCTGAATAACCAGGTTCTTATAGTGTTCTAAGTCTTTGTTAGACATGGAAATGAGTTGTGATTGTGTGCTATATTGAGTCTTGGAAATAAGGAAGAAGACATCGGTAACTGTTTGTTTTGGGCGGCAAAGATTAAAAAAAAAAAAAAAAAAAAAAAAAAAAAAAGAAGAAAGACAGCTGTTTGTGTATTTAACCAATGTATTTAATAAGTAGGTTCGAAACCCGCAGCTACAAGTTGTTTGTTTTTAATTTTTTTTTGTTTTGGTGTTGACAAGAATTACCAACTAACCCCTTTGATTAATACTAACTTGACTAACTTGGCTAAAATTATCCTAACTTGGTTAACTAACATTGAATCCTTACTCCAACTAGATTATTTTTTTATAAAACGAACAAAGATTTTAATTGTAAATTTAATTAGCTTAATTATTTAAACAAATAAATATATAAATAACCATATTTATAACGAATTAAATTAGGATAAAAATCTTTGGACTATTATTCATTTCGCGAAAAATTTTCGTTGGTTCAAGGTTAGGATTCGAATTTCAAAACAGGTCGGATTTCGGGAACCCATTTTGACGAATGTTACATCGATCCTGGTGTTCGGCGCGATGAGTTTTGTCGTTTCGGTTCGCGTGTTGAGCTTTGCGATGCGATTCGAGCGAGCGATGCGATAGTATTACCCATTAGTTACACAAATGGCATAACTACTATATCTAACATACAATCACTATAAGTAACTTGCGTTTAGCGTTTGCGATTAGATTGCGATGCGATAGATTTGCGATTGCGATTAACACCTCAACATAAACATAACATGCACAAGGAACACATAAATAGCACACACACGCAAAACAATATCCATAACACATAACTCGAGTTGCGATTGCGATAGCGTTTAGCGATAAGTTGATTAGCGGATAACATGCGATTAATTTGAGATTAAATCTCGATTATTTATAGATACTCCACATAATACAACTAAAGCAATTAAATAAAATAATTCGATTACAAGTCAAAGAAGTCAAAATAGTAGTTGGGCAAGGAGTGACAGATTGCAATTAGCAATCTTTTCTTCCTTTGACTTCAATCTTGACTTTGACTTTGACTTTCGAAACACGGGGTGTTACAGCGCCAATCTAATCCATACATTGTTTTGATCCAACGGATGAGGGACATTTTCAAACTTACAGGCGTTTTCCCTTAATCCTGCCTCTCTCTCTCTCTCTCTCTCTCTATATATATATATATATATATATATATATAGGACAAAGATCCGTTAGGAACCACCCTTTATTGTGAGAACCGCGAGAACCAATGTGAACACAACAAAAAATGCCTAAAAATAGCTAAAAAACACAAAAAAAAAAAATTTTGGCTACTAAAAGTAGCGATTTTAACATAAAAAATATTAAAAAAAAATTAGATTTTTTTTAGTTTTTTTAGGTTTTTTGGGGGTTTAGTTTTTAGCATTTTAGCTTGGGGGTGGGGGGGTTAGGTTTTTTAGCTATTTTAGGTTGTGTTCATATTGGTTCTTGCAATAAAGGTGGTTCTCGCATGAACCTTACCCTGTATATATATATATAGGGGATGGTTCAAATGAAAACCACTTTTATTGTGAAAACTCGAAAACTAACTAAAAAAAACCTAAAAAACACACAAATTTTTTTTTTCAATTTTTTTTATAAAAATCGCTGGTTTTTTTGGCTTTTTTAATTAGTTTTCGAGTTTTCACAATAACTAGTGGTTTTCATTTGAACCTTCCCCTATATATATATATATATAGGGTAGGGATCCTAAGAGAAGTCCACCCTATTTGAGAAACTTGAGAAACAATCTGGGCCACACATTTCCCCTAAGCAAAAAATGCAAAAAAAGGTGAAAAAAATGCAAAAAAAAATTTTTTTTGAAAAATCGCAGCCTTTTCTTTAAGGATTAAATTTTTTATTTTTTTTTGTTTAATTTTTTTTTTTTTTTTTTTTTGGGACTTATACACATGTGTATATTGTTAATCTTTTAACTATACCTATATGTATATTGTCAATTATACATTGTTGGGATTGAACCCTACCAGAGGAACAGATAATGTAAAGCCAAAACCAGGTCACAACAGAGGATTCACAATAAGCAGCAGTTTACACTTTGCTCTCCCCTTGAAAGTGATTTATAACAACTGATGGTCTCTATCCGCTGTTCATATTCAACTGCTGCTGTCCTTTCAACTGCTGATGAAAACCCTGAAGTATCCAACACTGCTGGTCCTATCTACTGATGATAAAGCACTGCCCAGTCAAGGACTGATCAACCTTGAGGAAAGCACTGACATAAAGAGAAAGCAGTTGTTTAGTGAATTATCTGTTTTATGTATAGTCAGTGGTTAGGTTAGCAGTGTTTGTGTAAGGACAGTAGATACAGGTTGTTAGGCTGTTAGACGTCGCTTTCATGGTGACGTCAGCTGAGATACCTCAGTGGTTTGGATTGCCTATAAATGTAACAGTGCCCTGTACTGTTACATTGGATTGACTGAGTGAGTTCTTCTCCTCATGTCTAATCCTTTCATCTTGTGTGCAACCAACCTTGGGGCATCAGGCTGAGGGGGAGTTTAGTTTGTAAGCATATCTGTAATCTTTTGCTTTGATTTGTAAATCTTTTGACTCCCTTGAAGGCAATTTCTTCAATAGCACCAATGTTAACCACTAGTGAGCCTATTTTGACCACTAGTAACATCAAAGGCTTATCAAGTGCTGAAGAAAGAAGTCCCCAGTACCAAGAACAAGGGGCATCAATGGGTGATTTTTGGGACTCTGTTCCTAAGACACACATTGATATAACCACTGCTGGTGGGGATTCAGATGATCCTACTAAAGTAGGTGATGATTCAAGATATCAGGAATTGACGGGCAGAGTTGTCAAACTTGAAGAATCAGTTGCTGAAATAAAGGAGATGGTGCAAGAGATTTTAAAAGCTCAGAAAGCACAAGCCACTGCTGTTCCTGCTCAAGCACCTGCACAACATGCATTTGCTGAAAATGATCTTTGGAATACTTTTCAACCCATGCTTGAAGCACAGCAACTTATGGCTGACAAAAAGCATGCTATTCAAGTACAAATGCTGACCAACATGGTTGAATCAAGATTTAAAGACACTCAAGCAGATATCAAGGCTATAAAGGCTAGCATTCAAAGTGCCTCTGGCAAAGTTCCTTCTTCCATACCATTTCTTGTAAACCCCCCTTCAGATAATGCCAAAAAGGGGGAGAATAACAAGCTGTTGGGAAAAATGAATAGGATGGGAATAGAACATGGCCTTCATGTTGAGTCTGAAAAAGAAAAAGAAAAAGAAAAGCAGGTCTCAAAACCTGTTAGCCAAACAACTGATACAGCAGTAGTTACAAAAACTGCTGTCAGTAGCCAAACAGCTGCCATGTCATCAACACACACCACTCTACCACACACCACTACAACTACTGCTCCACCATCATCATCTACAATCATACCATCACCACTGCCTCCTGTCATAAAACAGAAGACAACAGATGTTACAACATCTGTTGTAATGACAACAGTGATTCAAACACCAGTTGTTTCAACCACTGTCAGTCAATCACTGTCACAAACCACTGCTATCCAATCTACCACCACTGATCCACCCAAAACATTATCTGCTCCTTCTTCATTAAAAAGGAGAAGGAATCTCATATCAGATGATGATTCACCACCACCATCACCACCATCAAAAACTACCTCACCACTTCCATCCCCTGCTCAAAAGCAGAAGACAACTGCTGACATATCAGCAGTTGTAATGACAGCAGATGTTGAGACACCAGTTGTCTCAACAGCTGTTAGTCAGTCATCCACCACTGCTCTCACCTCTCCTACTTCACAGCCAAAGCTCTTCAACAGAAAAAGAAAGCCAATACCTGCCGATGAGGGTACACATGATCCTAATGCTGCACAACATCCACTGGAACTTGAAGCTATCAAAAATGAGATGAGGCAATTCTATACAGAAGAAGATCCTTCAAAAAGGAGATTCTCCTCACTCATAGGCTACATGCCACCAGAGGATATGGATGATTACCTCAAACTCAAGGCAAGGCAGGCTAAAGCAAGAGCTAAATTTGAAAGTGAACGTGAACGTCTAAGCGAAGAAGGCATTGCTAAAAGATTGGATTTCTTCCTTGAAAAGGTAAAGCAGATGGAAGAATTCGCACAGGAACTAATCAAAGAAAAGGCTGAACAACGCAAAGAGCTAAGAAAACAATATCTTGCCTACATTATGAAAGAAAAATTCTATTCTGCTGAAGAAAAACAGTTTGAAGAATGGCCAATAATCGCTCTAAAGCATGAGGCTGAGAGGATTGACAGAATTAAGAATGATCCTACAAAGAAGAAAAATGCTCCAAACTGGAACAAATTCAAAAAGCTCATTGCTGACTTCACTGCTGAGTATAAAAGAAAGAAAAAGGAGCTGGTGGATGCAAAAATGGATACTGCTGAAGCCATATCAAAATGGTCAAAACAGCAGACTGATGAAGCCTACGAAAGGCTGAAGAAAAGAAAGATAACTGTTTCAGGCACTTCTAAGAAGCAAGAACAAATGATGAAGCTTGAACAGAAGATGGGAAACCTCGACACACTGTTCCGGTCTACTTTTGTAACAAATCAAGAAGAGGGAGAACAGCTGACTGAAGAAGAGGTAATAGAAAAGGAAGCAGAGTACTTTAAAGATACCATCACGAAAATGGGTCTAAAAGAAGAAACTTCAACAAAGCTTCAAAGCCTTTTTAAGGCATTAAACAAACCTGCGTCTCCAAACACTGCTAAAGACAAGACAGAAGCTGAAAGACAAGAACTTATTGAACAAGAAACTGCAGAAGATATAGCTGCAGCAGACAAAGTCATTGAAGAAGCTTTCAAAAGAATGTCTGAAAGTCTGCAGGTGTTTTCAAGGCCATCATCCCTCAACTCATCTTCAAATAAATCTCTCCCAAGAAATCCATTGGGTTCGAAAGTACTAAAGTGGATGTCTGACCAAAAGACCCATGTATTGACTATTGTCAGATCCAATGGAAATATGAAGTACATATCAAGGAAAGAAGCACTAGGCCTTAGTGTTCAAGATTTGCAGGATCTCCTTGAACTTTCATTGTGTAGGGATGAGGATGACCAGAGTGCAAAGGAATTTGAAGCTGAATTCAAAGAACAAGCTAAGGCACTCTTGATGAGTAATAAAGGTCATGAATAATGAAGGGTTTTGGCATTATCTGTTCCAGGGGGAGATTGTTGGGATTGAACCCTACCAGAGGAACAGATAATGTAAAGCCAAAACCAGGTCACAACAGAGGATTCACAATAAGCAGCAGTTTACACTTTGCTCTCCCCTTGAAAGTGATTTATAACAACTGATGGTCTCTATCCGCTGTTCATATTCATCTGCTGCTGTCCTTTCAACTGCTGATGAAAACCCTGAAGTATCCAACACTGCTGGTCCTATCTACTGATGATAAAGCACTGCCCAGTCAAGGACTGATCAACCTTGAGGAAAGCACTGACATAAAGAGAAAGCAGCTGTTTAGTGAATTATCTGTTTTATGTATAGTCAGTGGTTAGGTTAGCAGTGTTTGTGTAAGGACAGTAGATACAGGTTGTTAGGCTGTTAGACGTCGCTTTCATGGTGACGTCAGCTGAGATACCTCAGTTGTTTGGATTGCCTATAAATGTAACAGTGCCCTGTACTGTTACATTGGATTGACTGAGCGAGTTCTTCTCCTCATGTCTAATCCTTTCATCTTGTGTGCAACCAACCTTGGGGCATCAGGCTGAGGGGGAGTTTAGTTTGTAAGCATATCTGTAATCTTTTGCTTTGATTTGTAAATCTTTTGACTCTATGAGAAGCAATTGTTTATCAAACTATTTTCTCCATTTGATTGTGTTTACAAAGTTTGTTTTCATTTCCGCTGCACTTTACATGTTTTCATGTTTACAAATCATTCTAAACATACAAACAAACACAATCATGAGAGCCTCCGATCCTAACATACATATATGTATATACATGTTTAAAATTGAAAAAATATGTGTTATAAATCCTAAACTACCATAAACACTAAAGCTAAACCTTAATGCTAAACCCTAAACCATAAACCATAAACCATAAACCCTAAAGCTAAACCCTAATTCTAAACCCTAATGCTAAACCCTAAAGCTAAACCCTAATTCTAAATCCTAAAGCTAAACCCTAATGCTAAACCCTAAAGCTAAAACTAAACCCTTAATGCTAAACCATAATGCAAACCCTAAAGATAAAGCTAAACCCAAAAGTTAAAGCTAAACCCTAATGCTAAACCCAAAAGCTAAACCCTAATGCTAAACCCTAAATACTATTACTAAACCCTAATTGTCACACCCTCAAATCACCACTTAGGGAGTGTCCCTGTTAGGCGTGTGACCACTAGTAATGAGCCACTAATTACATTGAATCCGTAAGTTTAAAATAAAGTTTCATCATTTAGTAGTAATAAAATCCAAACATAAGTAATTCAAAAACCATCAAGTTCAGCGGAAGCGTTAACGTAACATAATGTAAATACTTTCTAAACAACCATAGTAAATAAATGTTTGATAAATAACCCATCAATGCAACCATGACCACTCACGCCCTCCAGCCAGCAAGTTCCTGATCCCAAGTACCTAACGACCTGCGAGCATGTAACAAGTGTATCAGACAAAGCTGGCGAGTTCACAGTTTTAGAAAACGTTTGTTACCAGTTGTATGTAAAACAGTTCACTAACAATGCAAGTAATATTGTTAATATCTCAATTCCGAACAAGACGGCTCCTGATGTACATGACTGCCCTTTTCCCACGTACTCTTATCCAGTACTGGGCCCGACTGGGTCATTAGTTCACATCCGTCCTATCTAGGAGCGGTGTGAGGGTGCCAAACCTAAGTAGCGCTACCAACTAATACCCGTTACCCTCCAGGTAACAACATAAGGGACTTACAAGAATGATAGGTGAGAATATTAACCAATATACCCGTTTTTACCCAAAAGACTTATCCCTCCACGGGATACCCACTGACTGTCCCCAACCACTGGGACGCATGCTCGAATGTAGTGAACTCACCTTGGTTTGCTCGGTATGATTAGTTACTTGTTCACAAACAAATCAGTCAAAGCCTATAATATGCATGTGCACGAAATCTGTTTACAATCACTTGGTTCACATATAAATTGTATTCATAGTGTGCATTCAAGCAACAGTTTCCGATTAACACATAAACAGTTATTCAGTTCACACTTGTATTCACATCCTATGCATATCATACTACAACAGCTGAGTATCACACACAACAGTTAACTGGGTTACTCCACCGATTCGTTTATCAACAGTTAGCACCCTATTCAACTACCACGTCAGATCCAACCATATGCTCATATCATGCGATGCCTACATGTGTTCACAACAATCATTATTTAATCACACACAAACAAGGTTCTAGTCTATCATCATAATAACCATCTCTCTTATTGTCACATGACCGATTACATGCATAAAAATATTGAACTGACATCATTGAATCATTACCCCATGCAGACCCTATCCCCATGGTCATTAAGGTATCTAACTATCTATCACATGAACAGCCCCCATCTCATGTTTAAACATTAATCGGTTCATCATTACAACTATAACCATGTTATCATATGAATTCTTTGATCACCGATTCATGATTATGGTCAATACTTTCGGTCCAATCACATGGTACCACTCACACATCCTAATCCATTTACAAGATCCATCTTATCAAAACAAACACAATGGCCAACACTGTTAAAGCATTTAAGTTATAATAGGACGATTTGTTTAGTAGGCTGACAATCTATTGGGCCACTAAACTATATGTTGATTAATGAATCCCACTAAATCATGTGATGGCCTGCCAAAATGTTGAACTTCACAACCGAACCTTGGGCTTGCCAATTTATTCATGTGACACATTTGATAACACCAATTTTCGATTTTTAATGGCCGACAATAGTTATTCTATTTAAAAGGTTATTCGGCTTTCCAATTAGTGGATCTGACAATGAATTCACGTGATCTCTTATTACTTCACATTAGTTCTAATTCATGCTAAATCAAATCATGTTACATCATGCCGACTACCTATACCAATACTAACAATATCGTCCACAATTTATTATCATATGAAATCAATCAAACCCTATCACTAAACAGTTACAATATCATGCGATCCATGTTATCAAAGAATGAGATCAAGTAACATAAATTGTACACTAACCGAGAACTCGACTAGATTAAGATTTTGACTGAATAGGGTGTTGCGCCAATGAGGAGAGGGAAAGTCTCGAGGTCTGCCGTCACAAAGCAAAAGAGGAGTAGGGTTTGGTTTGTTATATTGTGATAATGAGAGGCATAGGGAGGTTACATGCATTCCAAATATAGTGTCAACACCTCACAAGTGGGCCGATAATAAGGCTTCATTGGGCTACTCACACTTGGGCCGAATTGATCAACATATACAAAGAACGAGTTGGGTTCGGGTGTTCCATTTGGGCCGTACAATGTGCAGCTGTAAAGTATGACCATATGGCCCAAAACATGCGCGGCCCAAACAAATGCCAATACGTTATGTAACCTAGTTATCAAACGTTCTTTGTTTAACGGAGTTATAACCGAATAGAACGTTTTAACACATAAGAGAGAGATAACGAGAAGTTAAGATCGCAAGATAAAACGTTACTGGCCTCGGAAGTTCGGGTTGTCACACTAATGCTAAACCCTAAATCATAAAGCTAAACCCTAAACCCTAATGCTAAACCCTAAATACTAATGCTAAACCCTAAATAACACTTATTTTTCAATTTTAAACATGTATATATATATATGTATAATTGACAATATACATATATGTATAGTTAGAAGATTAACAATATACACATGTGTATAATTCCCAAAAAAAAAAAAATTAAATCCTTAAAGAAAAACTGCAATTTTTTCAAAAAAAAAAAAAAAAAATTGCATTTTTTTACTTTTTTTTTTTTGCATTTTTTTGCTTAGTGAAAATGTGTGGTCCAGAATGCTTCTCAAGTTTCTCAAATAGCCTACTACTTCTTACATGATCCTTATCCTATATCTATATATATATATATATATGTATATGCATGGCCGGCCCTGGGGGTGGGCGAGGAGGACCACCGGCCAGGGCCCGATATTTCCAGGGGCACGTTTTTTTATGAAAAACACGATATGTATATGTAAAATATTTTTTGTTAATATGGTACACTCATACAAACACCAAGATAGACCCCTTACAAAACTATTCTTATGGTTTAAATTAGTTATTAACCCTTTTGGCATTAGGTTTAGACCTTTAGTGAGCCCAATACCCAATTTCGTTAAGGCCTAAGGGCACATTTTTTCGAGCTCGAACAGGGTACACGAATTCTCAGGGTCGGCCCTGTGTATATGTATATAAATGGAGCGTCGAGGCATGCTAGGAGAGGACAGCCAGAGCTCGCCGGCCCGGGGATGACCCCACACCGCACAGTCTGACACTACCCATTACCCAACACACGCCCCTCCCAATATCTAATATTATCACACAAAGTCACAAACTAACTAAAAATGTTAAGTATGTAAGCATAAGACACTGTCTTGTTACTTGTTAGGCCCAGAATAAATGGGCTGTGAAAGAAACCGGTTCAAATTGGACCTAATTTTATTTAAATTTTTTCACTCTCAGAAGTTCATTTTTCATTTCAGCATCCTCCTGTTTTTAAAAAACCATTATTTTTCTTTTAACAATCCTCTGAATTGAATTTATTTTGTATACTTTTAGCTAAACTCCACCTTTCTTCATTAATAATTCATAATTTTTTAGTTGGGTGATAACTCTTCTCCATCTATAGTGGACTTTCCGTAAGAACAAAATAAAAACCTCGTAGACATTTCAATCGTGTTGGATTTAGATTGACGGGTTGGTGGTTGAAGTAATTTTTTTTAACGGCAAGGCGTCACAATTTTTTTGGGTGCGAGAAACCCCCCCGGCATGGGGGAGGCCCGTCGCCCCTCTCCGGCCAGACGTGAGTGTCTTAACCGTGCCCCAGTTGGTATCAGAGAGTGACCGGCGTCCAAGGAAAAACCCCACAGGTGCCTCGCCATCATAGGGCTTGACGGGTTGAGAGCCGCCACAGAGGGGAATGAACCGTCTCAGCCCTCAAGTGGGGATCGAACCCGGGCACCATGGGTAAAACCCAGATGCATCAACCAGTTGGACTGGCATCATTTTAAATAGTTAATACCTAGTCACTTGATAAAAACTAATATAATCGATTACTCCACTCAAATGAGTCTTTTTGTGATTTTTATCGTTTGTTTATTAATTATGTTTCCTAATCTCTCGTACTAACAAACTTTTTTTTGAACGGCAATTTTTTTTTTAATTTCTATCGTCTGTGAGACTTGAACTTAAAACCTCTCTCTCTCTCTCTCTCGTGGTGTTTAAAGGCTTTTGCCTTTGCCAATGGATCACCACCCCATTAACATCGTATGAACAAACTTTATTTTAAAAACTCATGGCCGTATTTGAGAATCATTAAAAAATTTCAAGGATCTTGAGTGTGTATAAAAAATTGGCCCTTAAAAAGTATAAACCGATTGTCACTCTTTTCTTGGTTATTGACACTTGCCAATTTTATTTAATTGACTATAAAAGTGTAAACAGAATATTAAACATTAAATTTTAACAAATGTTAAATAACCATCTCTAAAATCTATTGGAAACATTTTCTTAAAGACTCGCAATCTTAAACGGATTATCATGTTAAGCTCTTTATTAAATGAGTCGTCTTCAGGTTAACATACTTGTCAAAGATGCTTATGGTTGAATTGATTAATAAACATGTTATATTAGCCAACCAATAATCCTATTATTTTAATCTCATGTCGGGAATTATCATCCCTAGTTAGAGGAGATGAGTCGTAAAGGTTTATCTCAGTTAGATGAACCGTGCAGATTTGGTGTAATAATTTTTTTGGGGAATTGTTTAAATAGGTCATTGTATATATTAATTTTTTTATTTGGGTTATAACGGTTTGTTTTATTTAGATGTATCAAAATCTAACTCTTACCAAATCACCGGTTGTTCAAGCAGTTTAGCCATGTTAGTGTCAAGATATTAAAACAAATTCACATAATGTTAAAATAGCTGTATTTTTGGCTTAACTCATGTGTAAATGTGCATACATATACGAATAATCTATTAGGCCATGCGTAGTCATAACGCCCCTTTGTGGGCGTTATGCGACACGTGGCGCGCCACGTGTGCGGGTGGGCGTTATGGGGCGTTATGCATTTAAGCCCGTAGTCATAAAGCCCCCGCCTAATCATTACTCAATTATTAATTTCTAATTTTTTATAATTATTTTCTAAGTTTATAAAATTAAAATTCAAAAAACCAGCCCAAACCAGCCCAAAATAATTATCTAATCAGCCCAAAGCCCATAAATTAAAAAACTAGCCCAAAGCCCCATAAATTAAAAACCCTAAAATTCTTTTCTTCCTTGTCTTCCTTCTTCTTCTTCGACATATACCTGCAACAACAAAAAAAAAAAACAGAGCATGAAATATATGAGGGGGAAAACCAGAAAATAAAAAAAAAATTTCAAACAAACCACACATCACGCCGCTACCCACATCACGCCGGATCTTCTTTTTTGGCCCATAATGCCGCGCGTTTCGGTGTTCACCGGCGCTATGGGGCATACTGCCCTCACATGCCGCCCCATAACGTATGCTCTTAGTACTAGAAAAAGTGGTTTGAGTGGCATTATTTTGAGACCAATTCTATCTTTTCTTATTTTAGTGGGGGCCTCATAAAGTACAATCATGGATCCAATATTCACCTAATTTGAAAACTAAACCATTTTGAAAAGAAGAAATGACTTTATACAGATAATCAAAGAGATTTTCTTTAAAGAAGTCAGAAAAATAACACAAGAAATATTGTAGTCAGTCGACCAATTGTGTTCGTTATTTCTTACCAACCGTTATAGCTGTATATATCGTAATTGTATCGTGTTTATATTTAAAAGTAGGGGTGTTCAAAAAAATCCGTATCCAAAAGACCGAAACCGAATTCGAAATATCCGAAAATCTGTATCCGAAATATCTGAAATTTTGGATATCCAAAACCGGATAATCTGAATTTTCGGATTCGGATATGAATTTCAAAAATTTCGGATAATCCGATTATCCGATATCCGAAAACTAATTTTTTTTAATAATATATATAGTATATGAACATTAAATATAGTTTGAAATTTTGTAAAAAATAGCATAAAAATAGCAAATAATCTGATTCGGATGTGGATTTATGAATGTTTTTTTAATTTTCAATGTTGGAAATTTAGAAAATCAAATAAAAGTTTAGTTTTAGCCTATGCACGAAACATATTTTTTGTATTTTTTTTATAAAACGGATATCCGAATCCGTATCCGAAATTTCAGATATCCGGATCCGAAAACCGGATATATGAAATTTTGGATACGGATTCGAATATCAATATTCACTATCCGAAAATTTCAGATATCCAAAAACCGGATAATCCGATCTTGAACATCCCTATTTAAAAGTCATGGCCGGGAATAGTACACTTCTCTATTGGTTGTTGCCTTTTTTTCAAAAATTATTTTGTGTTACTTTTAAACTTTGAATTTCGCTAATATACATCTTTTAGCCCCTTTATTTCTAAAAAACTTTCTTTTTGTTGGCTAAGTTGTGTAAATGCATGTTTAGCCTTTTTGCTTTAACTTTAGTAGTATGTATGTTTATTCCCTCTACTAAAGGTCATGGCTAGGAATAGTGTCAGTCAGCCAGCTGCCTGGCACTTCTTCATTGCCCGTGGCCTTTTTTTTGTTTTAAATATTTTGTATATTACTTTTAAACATTCAACTTCGCTAATATACGTCTTTAGCCCTTCTATTTTTAAAAATCTTTCTTTTTATTGGTTAACTTTTTTGTAAATGGGTGTTTAGTCCCTCTACTTTAACTTTGGTAGTATATATGTTTTGTCCCTCTACTTTTATTTCTTTTTGTATTTCATCTTTTAGCATTTCCCCTTACTACCGTAACGAACCAACCTGGGGGAATAGTGACTGTTTTCTATTAGTGGACAAACGTTGCTACTCATGGACTTTATTAAAGTTACTCTACAATTTTTAAACTTAGTTAAAAAGATATTTGACGACCGTATTTTTATGTAAGTCTCGATATAATTTTTATTAAGATTGTGTTATTAGTGGTATGTACAAGTTTCTGAAACACATACGTACATGTTATAAAAATGAGAAATATTTGGCTTACCGCCTCGCAACGTGGGCGGGGCATAAACCTAGTAATATATTAAATATATTGTTCAAGGTGTTATCTTAATTGTTAAACTTTTATCGTAAAATCGAGAATTTTATCAGCTATAATTTAACTATAATATTCATGCAGACGATGTTTAAGGAAGTTAATGCACTGTTGATTATAGCGTTTCGTATAGTTTAATTAAACCGGTGTGTGAAAATTGGTTACAACGGTGCGTTTAAACCAAATATAACAATGTATCTATTGTACAAGTCACAACAATATTTTCAAGTTGCTCGGCCGTCAAGTGTAACACATGAATGGACTGTGTGATCATAATTATGTGTTTAAACCATTATAACGATGAGTCTAAAATTCATCTTTTGTATTAGACATACATACACTCACTATAAGATACACGTGTTGTGTCTGGGATATTTTGAAAAATAAAAATAAAATAAAAACTTATTACAGCAAACGATATATCTATATATGTACACACATACATATACGAGTTAAAAAACTCATTTAGGTAAAGAAACAGGAGAGTGGAAAGAATCATTCACCGGAAATTATGGTTTGGTAAAGAGAGACCACTTTCTTGGGTTCAAGTTTGATGCATTTTTAAGCTACAAAAATTTAATAACCATGTGTCAAAAAAGAAAGAAAAAGATTATAAAATATAAAAAGAAAACATGCAGAATATAATAAACTTACCTATAATTATTTTCATATCTAATAAAATAAAAGGCCACACTGTTAACATGAAAGGATAATCTCATTTGTTCTCTATGATATATCAAATAATTATGAAAAAAAATATTCTCTATATGATTATGATTATAACATCATCATCGATTTACAGAAACTTTTATCTATAATAATTAATAATGTTACGCTTTTAAAATACAAATAATGAGATTTCTTGCTACGCGGCAGAAATTCGATTGATTCCATTTCGGTTTATTACATTTGGTCGTTTCATTTCACTAATATAAAAAAACTTTATATACAGATATAACAATCAGCAATGTTACACCTTTAAAATATAAGTAACGGGGTTTCCCGTTATGCTCCAGGAATTCGGCCGATTTTATGTTTGGTCGTTATGTTCGATTGTTTCGTTTCCGCATACAACCTCGGTTCCGCACTACGTGACGAGAATTTGGTTGATTTCGTTTCATTTTGTTACAGTAACGACATTCGTTATAGCAACCAAAAGAGAAAATCCCCAAATAAATAATATGTTATATTTGACCCGGCTGTAACTAATAAAATTTGTTTTGAAAACGTATATAAAAATAAGTGTTTGATAAGGTAGATCCAGAACTTTATAAAGCATTATATTTTAAAGGTTATAAGAGGAAAATATCTTCAACTTAATTATATTATATTGATATAATCAAATTATTTATTTAAAAAATAAACCATAGGTGTAAATGTCTAATTGAGGGATAAGGTTCAAATAAATAGTCTTCTAAAAATAGGAAGTTGTAGGAAGAGTATCATACAGATTCCGATTGAACCCAATCAAGCTGCATTGGAACAATCTCTTGGAACTCTATAATATGAGATTTTAGGTTTTCGCTTTTAGATTTTTAGCTTATAGATTTTAGAAATTTTGTTTAGATCATTGTGTCTATTTATTTAGCACTGTGTATTTTCTTTGTTTACATCATTGTGTCTTTTTTCCTCGATTATATTTCTCGACATTTGTTTATAATTTGTGATCAATTATGTTATATTTTGTGATCCGTTGTATTTTCGTACCCTTTTTAAATTTAAGAGACTTTGTAAAATAATTTTATCCTAATTGATAGGGCACTATTCTGTCGGATGCAAAATGTTACAAACTAAATAAATAAATAAATATCTAAAAATGAATTGTATTTCCCAGTATAATTTTTTATATTGAATCATTGTAAACAACATTAATACAGCTTTTTTTCTTATTATTTGTGAATATATTTTTGTGCATAATCCATTCGAAAAATTACACGTTTTGTCCTTTATCTTAACACCATTTTGCAGGCGGTGTCATTTTCAACGAATTTTGATAGGTTTTGTCCTTTATAGAGAATTTTGTTGCATGTTTTGTCCTTTAACCCTAACCCAGTTAGATTTTTTGTTAAATCTCATCACGTGCTAGTCACACGAGGGTAGTTCAATCTTTTTACCTATAAAGGACAATTTTGTAAATACTCACAAATGTATATATACACACCATAAAACTTCCCCATCACCAACAACCCACTGCAACCACCAATCTGCCACCACAACCCACCTGATGTCACACCCCAACCGATGGCGTAATCATCGGGGCGTGGCACTGAGCGAAACAGATTGTTCAAGAGAATCCATAACAACTATTAAATGACAATATTTTTAAGGTTTAACATCCCATACTATTAAACAAATATTTCAAAACAGTCATTACAGAGTCTCAAAAACAAATTCCATTCCGACAACTCAGATTTTATTTGGTGAGTTTCTAGACTTCCTAACTTGTTTACAGCATAACATCCAATCAACCTGTCACATACGTTAAAATAAAAGCCAATACATAAAGTAAAGGAGAGTACACAAGTATGCATAGATAATAGTATGAAAAGTGTTTACGCATAACCAGCATGTAACACGTAATGGGCGAAGCATGTAACTACCAACAATGATACAACCTAACCACGTGACTGTGATGTAGAGTATGCGCAACACATGTTCACCGAAGTGAACACGTGAAGTAAAGTAATATGATCCCTAGCAACTCCTGTCACACAGGTGCTGAGTCCAAATTATAGTACTAACGTTGCTAGAGGCGGTCTAGTGTAACACTGTGTAAGCATAGTAACAAGCATTTAACAAATCATGTATAGCATGGGGGAGCGGTTAGCGTTTATAAAGTGTTTGCGTTGTGTGTTGTGTTTTGGTAAAGAACGTATGTAACACCCAAAAGTGCGTTAAATGAAAATGGGTTCGAGTATACTCATAGTGTGTGTTTAGCAAGTAAACACAATCTGGATTGGATTGAAGGCCGGATCAGCCTGCGTACGGGAACAGAAACATAAGTCTTCCGTGTGCTGACACGGTCGAAATCGAGTGTCGAGTGGGGTAAAAAGCGAGTGAAGTGTCCGACAGACTATCCGAACGGATGGGTCCAGTCCATCCGGATGGATGGGCTCCATCCGGACGGATGATCATCTGGGCGGATGTCTGCGGTTGTTTGCGAACCGTTAAAATTTTGAAGTTTGATTAAAAACGTTTCAACAGTCGTGGAAACAAGAATTAAACCTCGGAAATCATCAGGGTCAGGTCATCCGGACGGATGGACATTGTCCATTAGGACGGATGGGTTGAGCTGATGGTTTTTTTTTTTGTAAAAATTTTTTTAAGCAACGATTTTGGTTAACAGAAACGGACATATTTGACGGATTCAAACAACGGGAAAACACCAAGCCCGGTTCATTCGGACGGATGGGCATTGCCCATTCGGACGTCTGTTCTGTTCTTGATGAAGATTCGTGTTTGACCCGTTAATTGGTCCATCTCTTTAGTGGAAATAAGTTTTCGAGCCGGCTTTCGACTATGGAAAGAGTCGAGAGTCTGACAGAGTCCTGATTCCTCCAATATTGTGTAAAAACTGAAAAGGAGTTCAGAAATAACTTGTAAAATGTCGAAATCTTTCATATCCCATCTCGAGTGATTGATGCTCCACATTAGTTTGTCTAAGCAAACTGAGTGGAAGCTGTGACACCCCAGGAAAACCAGTAAACCACGCAACTTAACTAGCTTCCTCAGTAACCACGTGCTAAATTTAGGGACAAAATTTTCTTAACAGGGGGAGAATGTGACAACCCTCATAATTACATGTATCCGTACGATTAATTAATGTTAATTAAAGTACTTGATGACTATGCTGAATTACTTAACTGCTTTCTGATTACTGCGTCATACTTACATGTGCTTGTTAACATACTAGTCTTGTGTAGTAAATTGACTAAATGGTCCTGAATGCTTTCCTAAGTGCCGGGGATTAAAAGTGTTACAAAAAGATATATAAAAGACACTTTACGGAATAATTAAACACTTTAACGAAACGGTATCCAACCGAATAACCGGACATTACCCGGAACACAAAATTTTTGTCAAATACATTGTTTAATTTTTTTCTTGGCTTGTCATGATCCCCGTACACCATAACACCCCCTAAATATCAACTAACTAATATATGTAAGTATATACTTGGATTTTAACTTATGTTTACCTATTACCATCAAAAATTTACATCTAACCCCCCCCCATACCCGATTTCGGTCACCCAAGGGACCACCTCCACCATATCAACACCATCTTCATCCATTTCTAAGCTTCATGCAAGACTAGAAGGTGATTCAAGGAAGCTTGCAACTTGTAGATCATCAAGGAGCTTCATTGCTTGCTTTTCACCATCATTTTCTTCATCTCTTTCACTAGAAATCATCCCTAGCCTTTGTGCTAGTAGTAAGTTCTTGTTAAACCCTTGTTCATCTTGTTTTTATGGTTAAAAGTTGTAGTAAGATAAGTATGTTTAAAATACTAAAGAACAAGAACTAAAAACATAAACATGAAGCTTTACATAAAGTTTACATAAGGATGAAAAATGAAGATGAAATGTTGTTAGTAGAATGTTGTTGTGAATATGTTGATTGTATGATGATTCTTGGTTGTGTGATGTTAATCACCATATGGATCTTGTTAAATGATGTTCAGAAATATGATTTAACAAGACTAGATGGTGATTATATGATACATAAAATAATCATCTTCTAGTTTAAACATGAACTTGAAAGAAAATAATTTTCTTGAAATATAATTAAACAAGTAGGTTGATGATCATGTAGATCTGAGTTCTACAAAAGACTTTTTTAAATAAACCAAGTTTAAGAATCGATTTTTGGAAAATCATGACTTGTACATACACTTATAACATTTTTGGAAATGAAGTAAGTGTAGAAACCTTTTATTTACAAGAAGAGTTCAAAAGATTAATTTTTGTAAAAATTAATTACAAGTTGTAAACACTTAACTCTTTCAAGAAAATGATTTTTAAAGAAACGAATACACTTTGGAAGGTAACTAAGTCCACTAAACGCTTTACCAAGTTACTACACGTTTTCGGGATATATCAAGTTCATGATTAATATGTAACGCATGTAGTTTTTGCTCTCGGTGATGTAAAGTTGTTTAAAGGATAATTGTTGATGATTATTGTGATTATTCGGAAAAGAAAATGATATGCTTATTAGCATGGACGCCTCCATTTACAAAGGAAACTATGGCGAATTTTTCTAAAAATTCCAACACATATAAAATATTTTCTAACAAGTGTTACAAGTGTATTTTAAACTATGACCTTCTGCAAAAGTCAATGTGTGACACTTGTATTGTGTGCTATGTGATAGAAGTAGTGAGTAGATAAACCGTACGTAGGATACGTGTTATGCATGCATGAAAAACTGATTGTTATCTGTACCTTATTAGGACATGCTTGATTTCTGATTATTAGAGTAACTAATCTAACCGAGCAAACCAAGGTGACTTCACACACTTTCTATGGCATGGGATTCCCGGTGGTTGGGAATGGGTTAATGAATTAAAACGGAACCTACATATCCTCCTTGGGTAGGATATGTACCGCCATCCTCCATAGGTAGGATGCCAATATAAATCCTGCGTATTCTCCTTGGGTAGAATACGTACGTTCATCCTCCTTGGGTAGGACAACAACCTTAAAACTTACTAGACAAAACTCTATCATGAAGTCCCTCATTTTTATATCGACTTAATCGCCGGGCCAATGGCGAGCGGGTCATTAGTTAATAGCGCTATTAGGGTTGACAAGCCTCACACCGTGCCGTTCGGACGGGCATGTACTAATGGATCTGGGCAAACTGTCAATGATGATAGACATTGATGTAGGGCACAACTATTGTTCGTCAGTTGTAGATATAGTAACGATCTAGTGGTTCACATGGGGAAGCCCCCATGGGTCATGGTTTGGGAAAGAAGGAATTGGTTAATCATATTTTCAACTATGGGGTAACCCCCACGGCAAGTAAGCCAACTAAACAAAAACCATGTTTTTGAAACAACTTAAAACGAACACCCAACTGTGAACTCGCTCAACTTTGTTGTTGACTCGTTGTTACATGCCTTGCAGGTCGTTAGATGCTTATGGAGCTTGCACGAGGAGGAGGTCGTTGTGGGATATGGACTGTTATGTTTCGTGCTTAACATTTGAACTTTATGTACTTATTGAACTTATGTTTTGGTTCTACGTCTTATGCTTCCACTGTTAACTTAAAGTTGGTTACTTTCTTTTGGTCACCAATTGTATTGTGGTTGGTTTTATTTACTTAATTACGTTGTTCAATAGGATTGGTGGCTCGATCCTGGTCATGTCACGCCTCCAAGAGGTGATACTCCGCAGGGTGGATTTTGAGGGTGTGACAGATTGGTATCAGAGCCATTGGTTATAGTGAACTTGGTTTTAAAAAGGGAAAAGCTTTTTGACAAAACCAGACTATAACCTGTACAATGCTTAACGATCCACAACGACGCTTCGCTCCACGTGCAAGACTCAACATTCTAGGTGATATGTATTATGTTATATTACCTACCTGTTAGTTACATAGTACATTGTTCATAGTATGCTTAGATAAATGTAGCAACTATTGTTGAAACATATGTGTGCTTACTCTATTCTGTCATCGCACTTTCGCGACACCTTGCTCACTCATGTTTCTTTTGATATGAAAGATCATGAGTGGACGACTGAACCTAACTCAAGCCCAGCTGACGACTCTAATCAACGAACGAGTGGCTGAGGCACTCGCAGCTGTCCCATGCAGGAGGTCAACATGCTTAGCCTCCCGTATGTATGTTCAAAACGTTCATGGATTGCCGACCTAGTACTTCTCCACTGGTTCGAGAATATTGAGTCTGTTTTTGAGATGTGTGAATGCCCTGAAGATCGTAGGGTGAAATTTGCTACTGGAACACTCGAAGGTGCTGCCGTTAACCTGGTGGAAAGCACAGGTTTAACTGCTAGGGTTGGCGGTTGCTAATGCCACCCCATGGAATGAATTCAAAGATTTGATCAAGGAAGAGTACTGTAGTCGTGACGACTTCCACAAGCTAGAGGTGGAATTTTTCAATCTGAAAATGACGGGGTCTGAAATTGAGGCATATACGAAGAGGTCAAACGAGCTGGCCATCTTGTGTCCTACTATGGTAGATCCTCCTATCAAGCGTATCGAGCTGTACCTTAAGGGTTTAGTGCCAGAAATTCAGAGCCACGTGACCTCAGCAAATCTTGGCACCATTCAGCAAATCATCCGTTTGGCTCATCGTCTCACTGATCAGGCAGTTGAGCAGAACAAGCCACCCAAGCATATTAGCGCTACTACTACTTCTGATGCTCCCAGTGATAACAAGCGTAAGTGGGATGGAGCCTCCAGTAAGGGTTCGACTTCAGCTCAGTCTCAGTCTCAGCAGCGAAGGACTGACGACTACAAGAGCCCTGGTCAGCAATCTTCGGGTAGTCAGGGGCAGGGTGGATACAAGGGAAACCACCCCAAGTGCAACCGATGCAACAAACATCATAGTGGGCAGTGTAACAAGGGTCGTTGTCTGAGGTGTAACAAGTTTGGTCATGAAGCAAAGGATTGCAGGAGCTCGCTTCCTGCGAATCAGAATCGTCAACAGCTGCCACAAGCTCCACATAATCAGTAGCAGCAACAGCAGGGTAACAAGGGATGCTATCAGTGTGGTGCTGAAGGTCACTTCAAGAGAAACTGTCCCCAGTTGAACCAGAAACAGAACAACAACAACAATCAGGGGAACGGAAACAATAATGGGGGAAACAATGATGGCAATGGAGCCAGGGGACGTGTTTTCGTGCTGGGTCAGGGTGATGCAAGGAACGATCCCAACGTGGTGATGGGTAAGTTTCTTCTGGATGATTTCTTTGTTACTGTTTTATTTGATTCGGGTGCCGATGCTAGTTATGTGTCCATAAAAGTTAGTCAAATGCTTAAGCGCACTCAAACACTTTTGAACACCAAACACACAGTAGAGCTAGCAAACGGTAAAAGTCTCGAGGCCACACACATAGTTAAGGGTTGTAACCTCGTCTTAGCTGGTCAGACCTTCTCTATCGATCTCATTCCTATCGTTCTGGGTAGTTTCGACGTTGTTATTGGGATGGATTGGTTATCTCATCAGCAAGCGGAAATTCTTTGCAACGAGAAGATTGTCCGCATCCCTCGTTCTGGTGAAGAACCCCTCGTGATTCATGGCGACAAGAGTGGTGCTGTCGTAGGCATTATCTCTTTCCTTAAGGCCCAGAAGTGTTTGCGAAAGGGCTACACTGCCATTCTAGCGCTTGTTACTGACGCATTAATGGAAGAGAAGAGAATTGAAGACATTCCTATTGTGTGCGATTTTCCTGAGGTATATCCTGAGGAATTGCCTGGTCTTCAGCCTCATCGACAAGTCGAGTTTCAAATCGAACTAGCTCCTAGAGCAGCACCAATAGCTCGTGCACCTTATCGACTAGCTCCTTCAGAACTAGAAGAATTGTCCACCCAATTGCATGAGATCTTGGACAAGGTTTTTATTCGCCCTAGCTCTTCGCCTTGGGGATCTCCAGTGTTATTTGTGAAGAAGAAAGACGGTACCTTCAGAATGTGTATTGACTACCGCGAACTCAACAAGGTGACCGTGAAGAATCGTTATCCTCTCCCACGTATTGATGACCTATTCGACCAGCTGCAAGGGTTGAGCTTCTACTCTAAGATTGACTTAAGATCGGGCTATCATCAACTGAGAGTCCGAGATGAGGATATCTCTAAAACAGCATTCAGGACTCGTTATGCGCATTATGAGTTTCTGGTTATGCCTTTCGGATTAACGAATGCACCTGCGGTCTTCATGGATCTCATGAACCGAGTGTGTAAACCTTACCTGGATAAGTTCGTTATCGTTTTCATCGACGATATCCTGATCTATTCGAAGAGTCAGGAAGAACACGAGCAACACCTGAGACTTATTTTGGAACTTCTTCGAACAGAGCAGTTGTATGCCAAATTTTCGAAATGTGACTTCTGGCTTCGCGAAGTCCACTTTCTAGGCCACGTGGTAAACAAGGATGGGATTCATGTGGATCCATCCAAGGTTGACTCGATCAAGAACTGGCCTGCACCCCGTACACCAACAGAGATCCGCCAATTCTTGGGTTTGGCGGGCTACTACAGACGATTCATCAAGGATTTCTCAAGGATTGCGCAACCTCTCACTTCACTGACTCAGAAGGGTATCACCTATCATTGGGGTGATGCACAGGAATCCGCATTTCAGCACTTGAAAGATAGACTTTGTAGCGCGCCTATCCTCTCATTGCCTGAAGGCACAGAAGATTTTGTGGTTTATTGTGACGCTTCCATCCAAGGACTTGGTTGCGTGTTGATGCAACGTGACAAGGTCATTGCCTATGCATCGCGCTAACTTAAAGTTCATGAAAGGAACTACACTACGCACGACTTGGAGCTGGGAGCAGTTGTTTTCGCACTTAAGATATGGAGACAATACCTGTACGGTACCAAGTGCACCATTTACACCGATCACAGGAGTCTCGAGCATATCTTCAAGCAAAAAGAGTTAAACATGCGACAATGTCGATGGGTCGAGCTCTTGAATGATTACGAATGTGCAATCAAGTACCATCCGGGCAAAGCCAATGTTGTGGCCGACGCTCTCAGTCGAAAGGATACTATACCTAAACGTGTGCGAGCGTTACAACTTACCATCCAATCTAGTCTTCCTACTCAGATACGAGATGCTCAGGTCGATGCATTGAAAGCAGGAAATATCAGGGCTGAGTCCTTACAAGGATCGAAGAAGCGGTTAGAACAAAAGGAAGACGGCGCCTACTATGTAACGGGGCGCATCTGGGTCCCACTCTACGGAAACTTACGCGAGCTTGTGATGGATGAAGCGCACAAGTCTCGTTATTCAGTACATCCTGGTTCGGATAAGATGTACCACGACTTAAAGACTACATACTGGTGGCCTAGCATGAAAGCCAACATTGCAACATACGTCAGTAAATGTTTGACTTGTGCAAGAGTCAAGATTGAATATCAGAAACCATCAGGCCTATTCCAACAACCAGAGATCCCGACATGGAAATGGGAGCAAATTTCCATGGATTTCGTTACCGGCCTGCCCAGATCTCAACGCGGAAATGACACTATTTGGGTGATAGTGGATCGATTGACTAAGTCTGCACACTTCTTGGCTATCAAGGAAACCGACAAGTTTTCTACCCTAGCAGACATCTACCTAAAGGAAGTAGTATCAAGGCATGGAGTGCCAACCTCCATCATTTCTGATCGTAACTCACGTTTTACATCTGAATTGTGGCAAGCTATGCACAAGTCCTTTGGTTCTCGATTAGACATGAGCACGACATATCATCCACAGACGGATGGGCAATCTGAACGCACCATCCAAACCCTTGAAGACATGCTTAGGTCATGTGTAATCGACTTTGGTAATGGCTGGGAAAAACACCTCCCGTTAGTGGAGTTTTCGTATAACAACAGCTACCACATCAGTATCCAGGCCGCTCCATTCGAGGCATTGTATGGACGTAAATGCCAATCACCTCTTTGTTGGGCAGAAGTTGGTGACAGCCAAATCACAGGCCCAGAACTTGTGGAAGACACGACTGAGAAGATTGCTCAGATACGACAACGAATGGCGGCAGCTCGTGACCGTCAGAAAAGCTATGCAGATAAGCGACGAAAACCACTCGAGTTCCAGGTTGGGGATCGAGTGCTACTTAAAGTCTCACCTTGGAAAGGTGTAGTTAGTTTTGGCAAACGAGGCAAACTCAATCCGCGTTATGTCGGACCGTTCGAAATCATTGAGAAAATTTGCCAAGTCGCTTACATCTTGAACCTACCTGAAGAACTCAGCGGAGTTCACAACGTATTCCACGTGTCAAATCTGAAAAAGTGTCTATCAGATGAGACCCTCATAGTTCCTCTCAAGGAACTCACTATCGACGATTAGCTGTGATTCGTCGAGGAACCAGTAGAGATTACTGGCCGAGACGTTAAGATTCTCAAGCGTACTAGAATACCTCTTGTTCGAGTTCGTTGGAACTCCCGTCGTGGCCCAGAGTATACCTATGAACTAGAAGACCAAATGAAACACAAGTATCCGCAGTTGTTTGAGAAAAGTGCAACCACTACTGAAGCTGAAGCTACTGCGGAATTTCGGGACGAAATTCCAAACCAACGGGGGGAAGATGTGACACCCCAGGAAAACCAGTAAACCACGCAACTTAACTAGCTTCCTCAATAACCACGTGCTAAATTTCGGGACGGAATTTTCTTAACAGGGGGAGAATGTGACAACCCTCATAATTACATGTATCCGTACGATTAATTAATGTTAATTAAAGTACTTGATGACTGTGCTGAATTACTTAACTGCTTTCTCATTACTGCGTCATACTTACATGTGCTTGTTAACATACTAGTCTTGTGCAGTAAATTGACTAAATGGTCCTGATTGCTTTCCTAAGTGCCGAGGATTAAAAGTGTTACAAAAAGATATATTAAAGACACTTTACGGAATAATTAAACACTTTAACACAACGGTATCCAACCGAATAACCGGACATTACCTGGAACACAAAATTTTTGTCAAATACATTGTTTAATTTTTTTCTTGGCTTGTCATGATCCCCGTACACCATAACACCCCCTAAATATCAACTAACTAATATATGTAAGTATATACTTGGATTTTAACTTATGTTTACCTATTACCATAAAAAATTTACATCTAACCCCCCCATACCCGATTTCGGTCACACAAGGGACCCACCCCCATGCCTCCTAGATTACACCTTAATATTATATTGGATTGTCTGCTTGTTGTGTTGAACAAGATATTAGACAAAGGATTGTAAGTATGGCCTCCTAGATATGAAATCATTCCTTCCCTCTACATATCTTTCACTAGATCACACACTCCCTCACTCGTCTCTCTCTCCTCCCTCTCGACTCACCACAACCGCCACCACCTCCACCATATCAACACCATCTTTATCCATTTCTAAGCTTCATTCAAGACTAGAAGGTGATTCAAGGAAGCTTGCAACTTGTAGATCATCAAGGAGCTTCATTGCTTGCTTTTCACCATCATTTTCTTCATCTCTTTCACTAGAAATCATCCCTCGCCTTTGTGCTAGTAGTAAGTTCTTGTTAAACCCTTGTTCATCTTGTTTTTATGGTTAAAAGTTGTAGTAAGATAAGTATGTTTAAAATACTACAGAACAAGAACTAAAAACATAAACATGAAGCTTTACATAAAGTTTACATAAGGATGAAACATGAAGATGAAATGTTGTTAGTAGAATGTTGTAGTGAATATGTTGATTGTATGATGATTCTTGGTTGTGTGATGTTAATCACCATATGGATCTTGTTAAATGATGTTCAGAAATATGATTTAACAAGACTAGAAGGTGATTATATGATACATAAAATAATCATCTTCTAGTTTAAACATGAACTTGAAAGAAAATAATTTTCTTGAAATATAATTAAACAAGTAGGTTGATGATCATGTAGATCCGAGTTCTACAAAAGACTTTTCTAAATAAACCAAGTTTAAGAATCGATTTTTGGAAAATCATGACTTGTACATACACTTATACCATTTTTGGAAATGAAATAAGTGTAGAAATCATTTATTTACAAGAAGAGTTCAAAAGATTAATTTTTGTAAAAATTAATTACAAGTTGTAAACACTTAACTCTTCCAAGAAAATGATTTTTAAAGAAACGAATACACTTTGGAAGGTAACTAAGTCCACTAGACGCTTTACCAAGTTACTACGCGTTTTCGGGATATATCAAGTTCATGATTAATATGTAACGCATGTAGTTTTTGCTCTCGGTGATGTAAAGTTGTTTAAAGGATAATTGTTGATGATTATTGTGATTATTCGGAAAAGAAAATGATATGATTGTTAGCATGGACGCCTCCATTTACAAAGGAAACTATGGCGAATTTTTCTAAAAATTCCAACACATATAAAATATTTTCTAACAAGTGTTACAAGTGTATTTTAAACTATGACCTTCCGCAAAAGTCAATGTGTGACACTTGTATTGTGTGCTATGTGATAGAAGTAGTGAGTAGATAAACCGTACGTAGGATATGTGTTATGCATGCATGAAAAACTGATTGTTATCTGTACCTTATTAGGACGTGCTTGATTTCTGATTATTAGAGTAACTAATCTAACCGAGCAAACCAAGGTGAGTTCACACACTTTCTAAGGCATGGGATTCCCGGTGGTTGGGAATGGGTTAATGAATTAAAACGGAACTTACATATCCTCCTTGGGTAGGATATGTACCGCCATCCTCCATAGGTAGGATGCCAATATAAATCCTGCGTATTCTCCTTGGGTAGAATATGTACGTTCATCCTCCTTGGGTAGGACAACAACCTTAAAACTTACTAGACAAAACTCTATCATGAAGTCCCTCATTTTTATATCGACTTAATCGCCGGGCCAATGGCGAGCGGGTCATTAGTTAATAGCGCTATTAGGGATGACAAGCCTCACACCGTGCCATTCGGACGGGCGTGTACTAATGGATCTGGGCAAACTGTCAATGATGATAGACATTGACGTAGGGCATAAATATTGTTCGTCAGTTGTCGATATGGTAACGGTCTAGTGGTTCACATGGGGAAGCCCCCACGGGTCATGGTTTGGGAAAGAAGGAATTGGTTAATCATATTTTCAACTATGGGGTAACCCCCACGGCAACTAAGCCAACTAAACGAAAACCATGTTTTTGAAACAACTTAAAACGAACACCCAACTGTGAACTCGCTCAACTTTGTTGTTGACTCATTGTTACATGCCTTGCAGGTCGTTAGATGCTTATGGAGCTTGCACGAGGAGGAGGTCGTTGTGGGATATGGACTGTTATGTTCCGTGCTTAACATTTGAACTTTATGTACTTATTGAACTTATGTTTTGGTTCTATGTCTTATGCTTCCGCTATTAACTTAAAGTTGGTTACTTTCTTTTGGTCACCAATTGTATAGTGGTTGGTTTTATTTACTTAATTACGTTGTTCAATATGATTGGTGGCTCGATCCTGGTCATATCACGCCTCCAAGCGGTGATACTCCGCATGGTGGATTTTGGGGGTGTGACAGAAGCCATCTTCGGAGTGTTTGGAATCAAGGGTTTTTGAGAAAAAGTTAAAGTGTGTGTGTGTATGAGTGTGATTATGATGAAAAAGATGGAGTAGAAGTGAATAGAGATGGAGATTGACGAAGATTTGAGAGAAAATGCTTACAAAAGGCCTTGAATCGCGACTGAGAGCTTGGGAGCGGATGAGAGTGTCAAAGTGTTGAAATGGAGACATAAGGCTAGAATTTATAGTGGAGGTGAAGTGTTAAGGCGGTGCGTTGCATTTTATCGAGTTGTGAGAGAGCGTATAAGCGTTGCGCTGATAATCACATAACATTCTAAGTAATCACACAGACACACATAATAAGGAGTAATCCCTTATAAACCACTCAAATTTCACTCCCCTCACCGATGTGGGATGAAGGAAACAGACCAACTTGTATGTTATCCTTTAATATTTCCAACAATTCCCCACCAAGTTGGAATGTTTGCTTTCACTTAGACTGATGATGTCACTAGGTGTCACGAAGATTAAACCCAGCTTATGTTGTTAAACAAGAAGAGACAGATTTGATGGTGTCCTATGGAATTAAACCATTAACCTGGTAGCCCCCTTCGGTTTACCCCCACACATCACCAGCTGACTTTGCATTCTTACTGAGCGCGAATATGGTCGTGCGCTATAAATCCTTTTCATGACCCTTTAGAAGATAAACCACTAATCTTCACTCGAGGCGGCACCACCCCTAGATCATATAGGCGAAGTTTTACATCATCCACGTTGCTTGGATGCCTCCAAAACTTTGTTAAGAGCATAAGCTCACCCTTGTTCTCGGCAACGACGTACTATCATACCTCACATGGATCTATCAAATTTGATAGTACCTTCTATCGTTAAGTGACTTCGTTTTTACCCATTAAACTTGAGAAATAGGAGCACTAAGTGCAAGTTGGGTTTCCATCACTAACGATTCTATTGTGGTTTTAGACCCATGTCTCTCGCGGTATTCACAACCAAATCTCTCGTAAGAGGTTTAGTAAACGGATCTGCCAAGTTCTTACTCATCTTGACAAAGACAACCTTGTTGGTACCTCTTTCAAGCAGTTGTCTCACATAATTGTGCCGAAGACCTATGTGTCTTGACCTCTCATTATACACTGCGTTGTATACTTTAGACAGTGTGGCCTCACTATCACAATACATAGGAATGGACGGCATTGGAACATCCCACAGACGGATGTCAGTAAGTAGATCTCTAATCCACTCCGCTTCCTTACCAGCCGCAGCTAGTGCTATGAACTCAACTTCCATAGTTGAGTGGGCAATACACGTTTGTTTCTTGCTCGCCCAAGAAATTGCTCCTCCTGCTAGAGTGTAAATCCACCCACTTGTAGATTTTGAATCACTGGTGTGATAAATCCAGCTTGCATCAAAATAACCCTCGAGTATTCTGGAAGAAGACGTGTATGTCAGTTCTAAGTTACTGGTCCTTTTCAGGTATCCAAGTACTCTACCCACTGCCTTCCAGTGTTCTGTCCCTGGATTGACAGTATACTGACTCAGTTTGCTTACAACAAAAGCAATGTCAGGACGCGTGCAATGCGTTGCATACATCATACTTCCAATAGCACTCTCATACTCCAGTTGAGCCACTGCTCTTCCAGAGTTCACTTTAAGTTTCACACTTGGATCAAACGGGGTATTAAACTCTTTAATATTTAAGTGTTGAAACTTAGTCGGAATTTTCTCTATGTAATGAGATTGACTTAGAGAAATCTGACTTCCAGTTCTTTTCACCTTGATCCCAAGAATGGTATCAACTTCTCCTAGATCTTTCATCTTAAAGTTTGAGGACAAATATTTCTTAGTTTCAGAAATACCTTCAAGGTGAGTGCCAATGATCAACATATCATCAACATAGAGACAAATCACGACTGTATAACTGGGTTCGCATTTAGTATAAATACATCTGTCAGCACTATTGTGTCGAAACCCGAAAGCAGTCACAGTGGTATCAAATCTCTCATGCCACTGTTTAGGAGCTTGCTTTAAACCATATAGAGATTTAATAAGTCTACACACTTTGTTCTCTTGTCTGGACATCACAAACCCTTCTGGTTGCTCCAAATAAATCTCCTCATTTAGATACCCATTTAGAAATGCAGTCTTTACATCCATTTGATGGATGTACAGCCCTTTCAACGCAGACACCGCTATTAGGTTTCTAATAGAACTAATTCTAGCCACATGTGCATAGGTATTAAAGTCGTCGATCCCTTCTCTCTGCCTATACCCTTTAGCAACTAATCTTGCTTTATAGGCAGAGATGGATCCATCTGGATGATACTTCCTTTTGAAAATCCATTTGGATCCAATAGGTTTCTTTCCCTTGGGTAGATCAGCTAACTCCCAAGTTCCATTTCCCATAATGGAATCCATTTCATCATTGATTGCCTCCTTTCACAAAGGAGCATCTCTTGATGACATTGCTTCGCTAAAAGTTTTAGGATCATCATCCAAATTTACAGCGAAAATGACCTCTCTCGTCACTTTCTTTTGAGTTCCCTCAACCAGGTAAGAAAAGAAATCATCTCCATAACTTTTCTCTTTTCTAACTCTAGTACTTTTTCTTGGTTCTTCAACTATCGGTGAAGGTTGGACTCTTTTTCCAGAAGTACTAGAAGCTGTGGTGTAATTTGAGTTTTCATCATCTCTAGAAAACTTGTTCTCAAAGAATTCCACATCTCTGGATTCTACAACTGTACCTGATTCGTCATCCAATAATCGGTAAGACTTACTATGCGAAGCATATCCAATGAATACACTCTTGAAAGCTCGTTCTCCCAGTTTGAGTGTCTTTGGATCAGGTACGCGATAGTAGGCAAGATACCCCCAAACCCTCAAATGCTCTAGGTTTGGTTTTCTTCCTTTCCATAACTCATATGGGCTCGTAGTTATCACTCTACTAGTGATCCTATTATGAACATAACAAGCGGTTAACACAGCTTCCCCCCACATATTACGAGGTAGACCCGATTGATTTAACATACAGTTAGCCATCTCTACCAAGGTTCTGTTCTTTCTCTCAGCCAAACCATTTTGTTGAGGAGTATACGGTGCAGTTCTCTCATGTATGATGCCTTCCTCTTCGCAGAATGCATCAAACTTTCGGTTAAAGTATTATCCGCCTCTGTCCGAGCGAAGAATTTTAATGCGTTTCTCCTTTCGTTTTTCAACCTCAACCTTATATATTTAAATGCCTCAAAAGCTTCGTCTTTTGAATGCAACAAATAAACATATAAGTATCGGCTCGAGTTATCGCAGAAAGTGATAAAATATCTCTTACCCCCACGAGTAAGAACTCCATTTAGTTCACAAATATCTGAATGAATTAGTTCTAGTAGTGATGTATTGCGTTTATGGACACTTGGAAAAGGTTTCTTTGTGAATTTTGATTTCACACAAGTTTCGCATTTTTCAAAGTCTTTATCTTTTAATTTTAATAAACCTTTAGTTTGCATTTTTTCAATGTTTTTAATATTTGTATGAGCTAAACGTTTATGCCATAAAGAAATTGAACAAGCGATATAATCAGAAGACATAATTTCATTCAATTCAAAACCAATTGCATTACATTCACCAAAACTAGAACTATCACTACCACCACTATCACTATCACTTTCATTCCCAAACCCATCAATCACACAAACGCCCCCTTCATCCGAGTCTACTTCTTCATCAATCCCATCTTCAGCTAAGTCAAGACGATACATTCCACCCGTGTTCTTTGCTTGACCCACATAGATGTCATTTAGAGAAAACTTCACATAGAGATTCTTGAGAACCAACTTGTAACCATTCCGATCGAACTTATCAGCAGAAACAAGACCCTTGGTGATACCAGGAACATGCAACACGTCCTGAAGGGTAACCACTTGACCATCTTTAAAGTTTAGTCACACCGTGCCTTTACCACGAACTTCAACACGATGTCCATCAGCACATACCACCACTGTTCCTTGAGGAATAGGACCATAAGTAAGAAACGAGCCACGATTCCCACAAACATGAACAGTGGCTCCAGAATCCAAAAACCATCCTTTACATGCCACAATGCGTGTATATTGAGAAAGCATGTTCACCTCTCCAAGACCCACATTGGCCACTAGATTGGTGACTTTCTCAACATCAATAGCACTTGTAGAACCAACCGTAGATCCAGATTTCCTTTGAGAGCACTCTCGTGCATAATGCCCGGTTTCTCCACAAACATGACATTTACCAGACCTCTTTGGTTGATGGTTGTTAGTGTGTTGTGACTTCTTGAATTCCTTTTTCTTTGGTGCAATAAACTTCTTATTCTTTGATGATGTCCCTTTTCCCTTTTGACCAGATCCTCCAGCAACATGATTCACACTCGATCCGACTTTACTTCTTTTGTCCATGTTGTGCGTTTCCTCCTCAATTCGGAGGTGCTTCAACAGTTCGTCCAAAGAGTAGTCCTCAGACTTGTGCATCATTCTCTTTGAGAAATCTTTCCAATTAGGAGGCAGTTTTGCAATAATGACCCCTACTTGAAATATTTCTGGCAGCGGAATTGAAAGTGCGGTCAATTTGTTAACAAGAACTTGGAGTTTATGCACTTGCTCCAGGATTGACTTGTCATCGACCATTTGAAAGTCTAAGTACTTGGAAATAAGGTATTTGTTAGTACCTTCTTCATGAGCCTTGTACTTATATTCCAAAGCTTTCCACAATTTTCTAGCACTTTTTACCGGCGCGTATAAGTCATAGAGACGATCCGAAAGAGAATTTTTTATGTGGCCCAGGCAAAGATCTTCAGCTTCCTTACGGACAAGTCTTTGCTTTGCCAAATCTTGATTCGGGACCTCTCCTGGCTCAAGAGGAGGGTCTTCAGGGATTTCAGGCAAGTCAGGATCAAGGATATAGTAGAGTTTCAGCACAACTAGCATGAACTTAACCATGTCCGCCCAACGGGTATAGTTCTGACCATCAAATCTATCCAACTTGACAAACTCTTGATTCATGAATCTCAGATTGGCTGTTGGTAGTTCAGAGTCCATTAGTATTGGCGATTAAACACAAAAATAAAATCCTTTAAGATTGTTGAAAATTAAATCAATCAAACAGTAAATTAATATAAACTTTATTAATTACCGAGTTATCAGCCAAACCAGTTTGTTCCAACTTGAGCAAACTGATTAAAGAAAGGTAGAAGGAGACTGTCCCGTTATCGGACGAATTTAAAGAACACGCAAAAATTAAAACCAACCTGGCGATTAGAAAGGCAATCTTAGAACTGCACGTATGATTCCTGTCCTTAAAGGATTTTACGCGCTCGTATTGCTGTGAGCTGCAGCGTAAACTCCCAGGATTTAATGCAGAACTGATCCGGTATTCCAACAGCAATGGAAACCAGAAAAACGCAGAAGCTGGAGAAGAAAACTGGATCACACAAACAGAAGAAGGAAGCTGCGAAAATCAGAGATTTGAATGGGTAGCAGGAGACCTTTGTTTATAGGTTGTGATCACACCAAAGAATGAGAAAAACGGGGAATGGGATAAACCTCCAGAACCATCTTCTGTTGCTGGAGATAACCTATACGAATTCGAATTGGTAAAGATAACCCCCACTCTTTCGAATTCGTCTCTATCTCAACCTTATCTCATTCGATCCACTGATCAGTTGAACCTGAACCAGACCCTAGCTAAAAATAAAAGCTCCTCAGCTCCTAGCGAAGTGCAAAGTGCGCCTCAAACGCGCCCATTCGCGCCTCAAACGCGCCCATTCGCGAGCTCGTGGCTCGGCTCGGCGCGCGTGTGGGCTTTACCCACTTCTCAACCCATCTAACACTTTGGTGACCCATAAGGAGTAATCCCTTATAAACCACTCAAATTTCACTCCCCTCACCGATGTGGGATGAAGGAAACATACCAACTTGAATGTTATCCTTTAATATTTCCTACAATCCCCCACCAAGTTGGAATGTTTCCTTTAACTTAGACTGATGATGTCACTAGGTGTCACGAAGATTAAACCCAGTTTATGTTGATAAACAAGAAGAGACAGATTTGATGGTGTCCTATGGAATTAAACCATTAACCTGATAACCCCCTTCGGTTTACCCCCACACATCACCAGCTGACTTTGCGTTCTCACTGAGCGCGAATATGGCCGTGCGCTATAAATCCTTTTCATGACCCTTTAGAAGATAAACCACTAATCTTCACTCGAGGCGGCACCACCCCTAGATCATATAGGCCAAGTTTTACATCATCCATGTTGCTTGGATGCCTCCAAAACTTTGTTAAGAGCATAAGCTCACCCTTGTTCTCGGCAACGATGTACTATCATACCTCACATGGATCTATCAAATTTGATAGTACCTTCTATCGTTAAGTGACTTCGTTTTTTACCCATTAAACTTGAGAAATAGGAGCACTAAGTTCAAGTTGGGTTTCCATCACTAAGTGCAAAGTGCGCCTCAAACGAACCCATTCGCGAGCTCGTCGCTTGGCGAGCACTAAGTTCAAGTTGGGTTTCCATCACTAAGTGCAAAGTGAGCCTCAAACGCGCCCATTCGCGAGCTCGTGGCTCGGCTCGGCGCGCGTGCGGGCTTTACCCACTTCTCAACCCATCTAACACTTTGGTGACCCATAAGGAGTAATCCCTTATAAACCACTCAAATTTCACTCCCCTCACCGATGTGGGATGAAGGAAATATACTAACTTGTATGTTATCCTTTAATATTTCCAACACTTACTCCCTCCTTTTCATGCGCCCAACCGTTCAAACATGTTGCCTCAATCGCTAAACTCCAAACCCGACCTAGAACCCAGCCATATAACCGATCGTGATTCCGTTTAGAATGTGATTAAATGACTATTCTCGCTTCCAAACGACATATGAAGATGGAGATAATAGTGCATTACTCCCTAAACGTTTGAAATTCCACCTTAACTAAGAAATTAATGATGAAACTATATCACCACTAAAAGCATTTCAAGAACATAAAGGGTTTATTCTATTCGGTGAAATTAAGTTATTAAACTAGTACCATACGAATCTTTATATCCTTTGTTGAAAAATACTTTATAATAAATTATGAGATAAAACCAAGTTATATCCTTTTTTGAAAAATACTTTATAATAAAAGATAAAACCAAGTTTTGGAAAAATGATTGGTATTCAAGTAGTGTATGTCAGTATGTGGCTTTATAATTAGGGTCCTAATATTAAAACATGGGAAAACTTATTTACACATGGTGTATACGGGCCGTATACACCATGTGTAAATAAGTTTGCCTGGTCGTATACAATGTATACGAACGTGTATACGGGCCGCATACTGTTATACGGCCCGTATGGAATGAAAATTTGATTTTTCAAGTATTTTACAGTCGTGAGGTGCTCAAACTTTCAAAAAGTAGAAAAAAATAAAACATTAACAAGTAACAAAGATTGAAGAACAAGAAAACGTGTCGTATGACTGTAATAAAACGGAAGCTATCAACGCGGGATTACGGGCATGGTGTTATTCTTTATTTAATATTAATACAATAAAAGGAAGGGTGAGGCATTTGATGAGAGTTGTAAGAAGTCTGAATAAAACGGAAGCTATCAACGTGGGATTACGGACATGCGTTTAATTCCCAACATATTTGTTTTGTCACGTACATTTCGTAAGAAACTTTTCGTGCACTGAACCTTCACCTCCAATCATTTCCTGGTCAAATCACACACTATAAAGTTTAAACTTATCGTGTGTTGTAGTTTGGAAAGATGACCGAATAGAGATCTGAATAACAAATTGTGGAGAACTTGTTTGCGTTATCCACCAACAATCCGTTCATTATCTGTTGTTGTCTAAAACAATATCAATTAACGTTCAGTTGTGTACACAAATTCATCACCGGTTTCTACTGCACAAGCACATACACAGGGAGAATGTTCTCGAAATTGAAGGAAAAGAAAAAATGGTTGCTGATGTTTTTCACTATCAGGATTTTGTTGGTTTGTTTGAGAACCAGATTCCAATGTCCTACTACTTCAATCCTTCCTACATTATTGAAAATTACTATAACACCCGTCATTCTCTTGCACATGTATACATTGATTGTGGATTTTCTGGAGCCGTCGGGAAAACTTTTCCTCAGGGGAGGGTGAGTAGTATGAGTCTGAGTCCATTGTGGTTCGTGAATGTTGGAAGAACCCGACACGTCTTCTGCTGCCTCTTCGGTTGGTAAAAGATATAGGATGGCTTCTAATACAGGCTCTTTGTCAGTTGTGGTTGATTTATAGGAGGAGGTTATGAAACGAATATATGTTTATGCAAACATCCTTATTTTGTCACGTACATGCGTTTAATTCCCAACATCCTTATTGTATCAGACTCTCTCCCCTCCTGATGCAATTTTCACAGTGGTACCAATGTCCTACTACTACAATCCTTCCAACGCCTGATTCCGATACACCCCTTGATGTTGAAACCGGTTTTACCTCATGAAAAGGAAAGAAAGAATTTTTTTACCATTTTTTACCATATGTATACGGGCCGTATACCGTTTATACGGCCGTATACTCTCGGTAAAAAACAAATTTACCGATCGTATACAATGTATACGATGATTGTATACGGGCCGTATATTCTGATACGGCTCGTATACTATGGGTAAAAATGGTAAAAAAATGGTTTATTCTCTTTAATCTATTAGAACGATCCTTGTCTTGAGAACCTGATTCTGGTTTAAACAATGGAATTTGTGGATCAACAAAAATAACTGAAAATAACTCGCCATTCTCTTGCACATGTATACGTTGCAAGGTATAGAATGTTTGAAGTATTCTTGGTTCAATACAAACTCTTCTGAAAGACAAGAATACAACGTTCATGTATCACAAGATAATGGTTTCTCGACAAATGAAGTATTATCTGACATCATCTGTTCATCATTGTTCTTGAAGATGAAGATGAAGAAACGAGAGTTTGTTTTGAGAAATTAACAAGGTAAACCTGAATTTTCAGATTTTTAGACACTTACTTGAACATGAGTCTGAGTCCATTGTGGTTCGTGAATGCTTCGATTTCAACAAATCTTTCAAGGTCTTAAGTGATGGACAACTGCTTAAAAGATGTAGAAGAGTTTGTGTAGAGATCTTTACGTACAAATTTGCATCATCCTTACGGTTACAAATGAAGCGTTGGGATTCAAGGGTTTATGACTAAAAGAATTGTGGATTTCGGTTGGGTCAGATCTCGGAAGTACTGAACAACAGAAATAACAATATACGGCCCTCACAAAGTTGTCATTTTTAAATGTGAGATTAGCCAAACGAGGATGAAAGATACTCAAACCATCTGATCCCGTTGTTGCAAACTCCTTTAATGTGAGATTCTTCAAGTTTGCACATTTTGAGAAAATACCAATGTGTTTGTCAGCTTCGTCAATACACAAAGTGACAGAATTTGTGGATTTCGGTTGGGTCAGAAACTTAACAAGATAAGCAACTAAAAAGTTAACATTCTGATTCAGATTCAGAAAGCAAATGTTTAGTAGTGTTTGAGAAACTAACAAGGTAAACCTTAATTTTCAAAATTTTAGACACTTACTTGAACCGTTAGTAATGCTAGATGTCATTTTGGCTGAACCACAACCTATTACAACACTATATGAACATGCGTTTTGAAAATAGGCTTTGTTCTTCGTTTATTGGATCGTTCTAATAGATTAAAGAGGTTTTTACCATTTTTTACCATATGTATACGAGTCGTATACGGTTTATACGGCCGTATACCATTGGTAAAAAATATTTTTACCGATCGTATACAATGTATACGATGGTTGTATACGGGCCGTATATTATTATACGACTCATATACTATGGGTAAAAAAATGGTAAAAAAGGGATTATTCTCTTTAATCTATTAGAACGATCCTTGTCTTGAGAACCTGATTCTGATTTAAACAATGGAATTTTTGGATCATACTACTAGCAGAAGAACCCGACACATCTTCTGTGATGATTCTTCATAGCCATATTCCCACTCACAAGTTGTTGATACATATCGTCCGTTCAAGTTGAGCTTCCTGATACATATCGTTCGTAAGAAACTGTTCGTGCACTAAACCTTCAGTTGTGTACCCTTCAATCTTGTTGAGTATTTTTCTAACTTTATGCTTGCATCCACCACAGTGAATATTAACTTTGAGTGAAAGAGTTTGGAAACCGGACGGAATCTATGAAGAAACTGTTGGAATTTGTGGATTTCGGTTGGTTCAGAAACTTAACAAGAGAAGTAACTAAAAAAATACAATTGATTTCTCTTCCGGTTACCAGGCCTATCATCTCCGTCTACGTTTGGTTTCCTCAACGAAGAACCATCAGCCATTATCAGCCCTTTTTTCCTTTGGTTTCTGGTTGATTTTGAGGGTGAGGGTTTTGAATTGATTCCTGCAAAATCAATGCCTGCTTGTTTTATTATCACGACGCTTATGGCCAGATTCTTTCCTTCAATCTTGGCAAAATCAATGCCTGCTTGTTTTATTATCACGAAAGTACTGAACAACCGAGATAACAGCTCCGGTATTTATCACCAACTCATCTTTGGTAGTGTTTGTTTGAGAACCTGATTCAGATACACAACGGTCTCTTTGCTTCGTCCACTAGAACTATTTGTGTATGCATTCTTTTGGTAGTTAACAACGCTAATTAGAAAAAAATCTGTAAAAATTAATCATATCGATTGCTATAACAGGATGGATGTGACACACATAGATAGATAAAATGTCACAGTTGTCAAGACTGTTTGTCGGGTTTCCAATGCTCACACAGGGTGATAAACAACGCTGATACACGTAACATCTAGTTATATTCAGATTTAAACAATGCCCGCCTCAACTGAGATCTGAATAACAAACTGGGGAGAACTTGTTTGTGTCAGGTTCTTCTGCTAGTTACTCGGAATCGATAAATAACTAACACGAAGATCTCTGCGATCGCTAAGGTTTTCATCAACGGACTGATCGGTAACGTTACTCTACCTGTGCTCCGATTTAAGCGGCATGTTCCGATCAACGTTTATCGACATTGTTAAAGGTGATGAAGAGTTTAGAAACCCTAGAATGATTGTGTTTTTACGGGAATAAAACGTGATACTTGAAAAAACGCCAATATATACGGCCCGTATATAGTTATACGGCCCGTATACATGTGGTAACATCAAAAACCCACAAAAATAACTCAATTGAGCCGTATACGTTTTACAAATCGTATACACATGTATACGACCCGTATAACTGTATACGGGCCGTATATAATAAAACAAAAAAAAACATTCCCTGCGCATTTTCCTATTAAAAAACATTCTATACGAGCCGTATAATTGTATACGGCCCGTATACAATAGGGGATGTGAAAATAAGATATAGGGTATGTGGGAATAAGGGGGGCCAATAATTATTAAAGTGGAATTATGATATAACACTTATCCATCATCATGTATCCTTTTGTGAATGATTCATTTGTGACGATCAACTATACGCTTTTTGGAAAACAAAATTATTATTTTATTTGACTCTTCAATCACTTCAGTTTTGAAATGTAGTTTTCAAACCAAAGACTATGATTAATATTTATGAATATTTTATCATAAAAGATGGACACTAAATTCCGTATGAATAAATTACACAAATTTTACTGGGTTTATTTTTTTTTAACTGCCAAATTTATTAGAAAACGCTAGCCAAAGGCTAGACAAAGAACAAGAAATGCAAGGAGATAACAGATATTGAAAGTTGCACCAAATGTCCCGTTCAAAGGACGGGAGATTACTTCTGTTTTTAACCCATAAGAACCCCAGTGACTTAATTTCCTGAAGCAATTTAACCGGGTATGCTGGCTGCATCATTTGAAAAGATCACATCATTCCTTTTCTTCCAAATAATCCAACAAGAAAGGATGATGATATATCAGTGATTCAAATTTACCGTTAAAAAAAAGGATGATGATTAGTAGCTGAGACTTGAGAAGTAATGTGAATCTTGAGGATATAAATGCCATAAGACCGAAGAAGTATAGCAAGTCGGGTTTATATGTGATGAAAATAAAAAGAAATGTAATATTATTGTATTTTTTTTTGAGTAAATTGCCATTTTAGTCCCTCAGGTTTGGTCCAAATTGTCATTTTAGTCCAAATAGTTTTTTTTTCTCCTCTGGGTCCCTGACTTTTCCATTTTCTTGCCATTTTGATCACATTGCCTAACTCACTCTAAAATTCGGGTTATAACCAGGGGTATTTTTGGCATCACTGTTGTGTAGTGATAACCAGGGGTAGTTTACAACATAATTTATAAACATCATAATAATTTAATGCCTAAAATACCCCTGATTATAACCTGCTTTTTAGACTAAGTTAGGCAGTATGATCAAAATGGCAAGAAAAATGAAAAGTTAGGGACCCAGAGGAGAAAAAAAAACTAGAGTAAACTACCATTTTGGTCCCTGTGGTTTGGGCACCTTTGCCATTTTAGTCCAAATCTCAAAGTTTTTAAATCTGGGTCCCTGTGGTTTCACTTTTATTGCCATTTTAGTCCAAAATTCAAAAACTCTCTTTTTTGACTGTTGCAACCTGCCTATTTTGTCTTTTGGTGCAGGGGTATTTTTGTCTAACTGATTTTCATTTAACATATTCTTAAATAATAAAACTAAATAATCCCTTATTTAAAGCTCCGAGCATTCTATTCAACTACAGAGCATTCTATTCAACTACAGAGGAGATATCTAGTTTATTTGCAAAGCAGCAGGAACAATTAAAGGCGATGCAGAGAACACTAGAAGACGAAGAGAATTATGAAAACATATCAGAATGTTAATCCCAATACTGATAACACAAACCAGATAGATTCTCACCACCAAAATAAAGAAGCAATCGGGTCTCAATGCAACGGTGGCATGAAGGCGGCAGATTCAACCACTTCCACCAAGAAGAGACGTGCAAATCAAGCTGAGACATCAAGTGATGAAGCTAGTGTAACCGAGAAGCATGAATGCGATGTCCAAAACCAAGAAACTTGTGAAGAAACACAAGAAGCAGAGTTTCCCAATTTTGACCCTAGTGGTAAGGGTGCTTTTGGATCTGATATCGACGGTGGCACTGCGGCTGCAATCGAAACCGAACAAGAAAGGGTTAATAATACCAATGGCGGTGAGAATCTTAACCAACCTAAGGACCCGATTGAAGAAGATACACAAGCAGGAGACACTATTAGAACGACTGACCTTTTGGCTTCGGAAGTTGCCGGGAGTTGGGCTTGTGATACCGCTCCATCATGTCATGGAGAGAATGATTCTCCGGGAAGTGGGGGTGGCACTCGCGGGCTTGTGATACCGCTCCATCATGTGCCGTTTCTTAGAGAGACAGAGAAAGATAAGAGGGATGGGGGAAGGGATACGGTTTGGTGGTGTGTGGTAGGGTTTTTGAGGTAAAGAGAAAGAAGAGGGGTGGGATCTGTTTTATGTTTTGAGAAGATGGAGTGTTTGGAGAAGATTAGGGTTTGGTGTTGGGGAAGATGAATATCTGCTCTTTTATATGGGGAAGGTGATAAGGGATTATTTAGTTTTATTATTTAAGAATATGTTAAATGAAAATCAGTTGGACAAAAATACCCCTTCACAAAAAGACAAAATAGGCAGGTTGCAACAGTAAAAAAAGGGAGTTTTTGAATTTTGGACTAAAATGACAATAAAAGTGAAACCACAGGGATCCAGATTTAAAAAGTTTGAGATTTGGACTAAAATGACAAAAGTGTCCAAACCACATAGACCAAAATGGCAGTTTACTCAAAAAACTATTTGGACTAAAATGACCGTTTAGAAAAAAACTCAGAAACTAAAATGACAATTTACTCTTTTTTTTAATAAAAAATCATGTTTCTTTACTTGAAAGGCTCAAATTTTAAATCTTCTTTTACTAATAACTATATACTACTTTTATTTAATTAGATTACTTATTTAATACAACTGGTGGTCAAAATGATAGATTATTTTTGGATGATGGATTTTGCTTTTCTTCTCCAAAACAATGAATTAGATATTGATGTTTTGAATGCAGTATTGGTTGTGTGTTTATAAAAACAAAAAAAAAATATGTTTGTATTTGTTAATATATTTTTAAAAGTCAAATTTAAGACTACAAAATATAGAGAGAGAAAATTACACTTTGTATCCTTTATGTATTATCAGAATTATGAAACATGTCCTTTAAAAAAATAATTACAGATTATGTCAAAAATCTTGAATTTTCTAATAGGTTATGTCCTTTAAATCAAACCCAGTTAGTAAAGTCAGTTAACTTCAATTAGAGAGGGGACATAATGGTCCATTCACATGTCTTTGACTCAAAAACAACTTTATAACTCCATTTGACCAAAAAAGTCAAAACAAATAAATCAATTGCAATTTCACCTGCATAACATGTTCTCAAATACATTTCAGATTTAATTCAAACACAATAAGTTAAAACATATAAATCAGTTACACATTTCAACTGCATAATCTATCCTATCATATACACTTTAGATCCACTTCAAACAAAACAAGGAAATCGTTAATTTTCGTTAAATGTAATGGTAGAACTGATGGCAAAATCTTCGTCCAGCTCTCCTCAGGAACACCGACCTCTCCAACCCCTGAGATCGAGTCTTATGCCGACTATCAATTGCAAGATGTTTCTAGCGGTTTTAAGGCCGATTGTTCCTGTGACGATTTCTTCGGTTAGAAACCCTAGCCTCCAGCCAATTTAGGGGTGTTCATCGGGTTATCATTTTGGGTTCCAGGTCAGGTTGTTCGGGTTTTTCTCTGGGAAAAATTGACCCAATAACCGACCATTTTAAAGTTCGGGTTAGTCGGGTTTGGGTTAGTTCGCGTCAGGTTATTCGGTTTTCGGGATTAGATGTAAAATGATTTTTTTTTTTTTTTACAAAATATCATCAAAATTCATATTGCTATTTTAAAAATATCATCAAAGTTAAAAGATTAGTTGACAATATGCTATTATAATATTTAAAAGTTCCAAAACTTAATATTACATCTATTAAAGACCTAAATCTAAACACTTCTATAAGAAAAAACCAATAAATGTTCGGGTTTTGTGTTTCAGGTTTTTGGTCGGGAAAAGGTGACCCGATAACCAAACCATTTAAAGTTCGGGTTGGTCGGGTTCGGGTTTTTCGGGTACTCGCTAATTCGAGTGGCTTTGAATTCGGCTCGGGTTTCGGGTTTTAGATAAAAATGAACATCCCTACCAGCCATAGACTAATGTGTCGGACCTCCACCACCAGGAAAATTTTCCGGCGACGACTTTGGTGGATCAGATGTGTCATCAATGAAGTCGAGCATGTCGTGGCCTTCAATGAGGCAAAACAACTGTGTTTCCATAGTGGATAGTTGTTGTGGCTGGAGAGCTTGACAGGGATGAAATTGGTGAGGTTGACGGCGTACAAATACAAGTATACTTCTACAGTGGAGGTGGTTTGGGACGGTGATTGTGAGTAGGACGCCATTGTTGGTTTTAAAGGTTTTACAGGTGAATGGTGGTGCGTGATGGGAGTGGGTGATGGTGACAAGGGCGGTGGCGATTGTTGGAGGCGGTAGATCGGCATGGGTAAATAATGACAGATGGTGCATGACGGTGGCGTGGTGGTCGGTTTGTTTGGGGCAGAAAGATGAAGAGAGAGAGAGAGAGACCTTAGAGAGTGAGGGGAATGAGGTAGTGAGAAAGAGTTTATAAATGGGTATATGATGAAATGGGGTATGAAATACCCATTATGGCTCTTCTTTAATTGAAGTTAACTGAGAAAATTAATTGGTTTTGGTTTAAAGGACAAAACCTGTTAGAAAACCCAATATTTTGAACACAATATGTAATTATTTTTTAGAAGGGAAAGTTTCATAATTCTGGTAATACATAAAGAGCACAAAGTGTAATTTAATCTCCCTCTCTCTCTCTCTCTATATATATATATATATATATATATATATATAAAGGTTATTGTACAAGAGAAAAGAATTGTACGAAGTGTAGGAGACAAGTTTGTCCCTTGATTTACAAGATCCGTGGTTGAGATTAAGTGGCCCAAAATAGAGAATTCACATAACTAAAAACAAGGGAAACAAGTGGGGAAAATGGTAAAATAGGAAAATCCAATATTGTTGACTCATAAACCCACTTCCCTTTGATTTTCAAACGGCTATAACTTTTTCGTACGATAATATTTTCTTATGAAAATTACACCGTATTAACGAGCATTTTATTCTCTTTAATTCGAGCAGTATATTGCTATATTTTTTTAAAAAATTTTGCCGGATTTTGAATACCCATTACGTGATTACGTGATTTTAAATACCCAGTAAGTGACTACGTGATTTTTAGAGTATTTTATGTGAAACCCAGTAAGTGATTGCGTAATTACGTAACAATAGTTGACTATGTATTATTACGTGACTACATGATTTTAAATACTCATTTCGTGATTACGTGCTTTCATTATAGTATTTATGTGAAACCCTAATGAGTGATTACGTAAAAACAAAACACGTAATACATAATATTTCATATGGAATACCTAATATTAGCCAAACCAACCTATAATAACAACATAATATCGTATATTAGAGATTTAACCACGTAATAATGCATAAACAATTAAGTTCTTATTATTGAATGTGTAATCATGTAATAAGCATAATTGTATTAACATTAATTATAACAAATCATATTGAATGTGTAATCAAGTAAAGGGTATTTAAAAATCACGTAATGGGTATTGGGTATTCAAAATCACGTAATGGGTATTTAAAGTCCTGTAAATTATTTTTAAGAACACTATAGCAATAGGCTGCTCGAATTAAAGAGAATGAAATGCTCGTTAATACGATGTAATTTAAAAAAAATATTAACGTGTGAAAAAGTTATAACCGTTTGAAAATCAAGAAAGAAACTAGTTGACAGGATAAAAGACCATCATACTCTTCCCTCCTTAAATTGAGCAAAACAAATGTGTGGTCATGATTCTCTCCTACACTTCATACAAAATTCCTCTCTTGTACATGATCTCTTATCTATATATAATATTGAACAACAAAAAAGAGAAGTTTTATAACTCTGGTAATACATCATGACACCAGCAGAACCACCCGATCATATCCATATCCACTAGGATATAATACCTATACACCAATTCAGAAGGAAACCCAATAAATCTGGGAAAACCCCCCATTGTGGGAATCGAACTCATGACCTAAGGGTCTCTAAGCCTTATCTTACCTCCAAGATACCACTAGGCTATAATGCCATGAGCATATATATATATATATATATATATATGTGTGTGTGTGTGTGTGTGTGTGTATAGGGTCAGGATTTAGAGAAAACGGTGGAAAGTGTGAGAACGGAGAGAACGGTTATGGATCGTCAGATCAAAATAATCTATAGACTAGATGAAGCGGTGGCGTTTTCGTAAATAACAATACTTTTATTAGTGTGGCGCGCTTCATTAAGGGTAAAAGGGTCTTTTGACTTCTCTACACAAAACGTCAAACTCATGAATAAAACGCCATTAAAATCCCGCCTTAACCCACATAGCACACTTCATCCTAATCTAAACGCCATTAAATATAAAACACCTAACTTTGTTTTTACTTGATAAAGCTGAACAAACAGTACTGAAACGATGAAACTTAATTACTAGCATTACTATAATAAAAATCGCGCCTAAAATACACGCCAAAAACTTCCTATATAAACAACCTCTCAGACCTACTAATAACCACACTAGAACCCCAAACGCCATATTTTCCTCTATACCATTCATCTTAGAAACGCCAAAAAACCCAAATATGAAAGATTCCAATCCATGTTTCTTTGAGATATACTCTTTTCTCAGTAAACATTCGCTCGATGTAATGGGCAAAATCGTCAATATAAACGCCAAAACATACAAAAACACAAAATTTCAAAAACGTCATTTCATGGAGATTCAGTTTTGTTCTCAATAAAGTTTAACTGAACGGGATGGAGAACATTGTTAGACATCTTTCTTGACTGAGGATTAACAATGTAATCCATCTCGTTTAGCAAAACATTATTGAGTTTAGCATGACCAAAATTAGAGGTTTATGGTAGTTTTATTTAGTGGCGTTGTTTTTTTTGGCGTTTAATTTGGTTGTCCGATCTTATATTGTTGGAACGATACGTGCCGTCAAACGAAATCACATCGCCAAACATGTGGTAATTACGTTTGGCTTGATCATCACACCAAAAAAGTCCCTTCAAACTATTGTCTTCGTCTGTGAAGTAATCATACGAGAAATTAGACTGGGAATGTTTTTTTTCATCCAAATGTCTCACAACCATATCGGCATCGTATTCCCCTATAAACAAGTTAATTTTCCTCTTGTAGTTCTTAAATTTAACTTTACTTGCACCCACGTCTTCAAAACCGCCAAAACAAGTCTTTATAACATTAAACGCCTTGACTGGACCCAAATTCAACTTAGACATGTTGTGTATAACATGCTTCTGGAGCTGAGTGAGGTGTCGTTCAGTTGGAAGAAAATGCTTATCAGGGCGTTCAACAAGATCATGGTTGTGCTCCTCGACAAACTTATATAGCTTCCATGATCCAGCCTCAAAAATTACACCTAACAGTGCACCACAATCCATCCTCTTTGAAAAGTTGGATCACACTAATCGCTCCTTTTGATTGGGGTCCAACGTATCAACCTTCTTGTCATTATATAACCCAACTCTCGTACATAAGTAATACTTAATATGTAACACACCTTTGGAGTTTGTCTTTGTAGTCCCTTTCCTGACTGAAAACCCACACTCCTTGGCATACTTAACATAAATTGAATAACAATCATCGAGGCTTGTGAATACCATGTCCATTGTGGGCTTTATTTCTTCACTAACTTCAGGAATGATAAATGGTAATCCAGTTTTGGGGGAAAACCTTTGACTCGAGGAAGCAACTTCTCCTGAGAAAACACAGTGAGGAACAGAAAAATCAGAAAAACGCCATTAAAAATAGAAAATGTCTCGTAGTAACATTATAGATTAAAACGCCATTAATTGAATAATAAACAAGACATAATAAACACATAATTTGAAAACGCCATGATGAAAACACCAAAATACGCACACCATAACTTTATTGATTAACAAAAATACTAATGCGACTTGATAATGAAAACCCATGAGATGAATAATTAAAAACACTTAACAACATAAATAATTAACAAAAATATAACATCATAATGAAAACGCCATAGTTAACAAAATTGATATTTACACAAATTAACAAATAGTAATAACTGATGTTTACAAATACAACTAAATAATATTCAAAACTAATCAAAGAGATGTAAAACGCCAATGATCGTAAAAACAGAAGAAATATACTAGATCCTAAACGACAATTAAAATTAATATTGAAAACTCCAATTATCAGTTCTTACTAATTATTTAACTATCAATTAAAACGCGATTAAATTGGATAAATGAACAACGCCATTGAAATCATACAACACATTATGAAATATTAATTTGAAAAAAAAACAATGAAACAAGCATAAAAGAACAAAACGTCATATCTATTGCATGATTTACTGGAACAAAAATAGGAAACGTCATCGAAGTTTACTTTGTCGAACAGAATCTACGTTAGACGCCATAGATCTGAGAAAGCTAGCAAGAAATCTTTGGAGTTTTAATTTGAAAGAGATTTATAACGCGAATAAGGAGGGAACGTATAAAAGGACAATCGTACCCCTGCATATCAATTAGCGCCCCCTGCCACGTGTTGGGCCAGGATCCATTCTCACACTTTTCACCGTTCTCTCCTGATCCCGTTCCTATATATATATATAGAAAGGGGTTCGGGAGAAAACGCTCAAAAGTGTGAGAACGCATCCTGGCCCAACACGTGTCACGCCGCTTAAAGAATGGCGGATGGGCTTTTTTGTCCTTTCATATTTCTTTTTTTAAACGCGTGTCACTTCATCTTTCCATTTTTTGGCGTTTAATAAATACGCGACGTTTTTATTGTTTTTAGATCAGGATCATAGTAAATATTTTGGCGTTTTAAGTATTGTTTTGGTGTTTTTATTGTTTTTAGATCAGGATGCAGGCCTTTAATGTAAAAAACATCAGTAATTTTCTTGATTTTATTATATCAAGTGTTTTGTCATGTAGGATACAGGCCTATAATGTGACAGGCAATTATGGCGTTTTGAAAAGATAAATAAATTTCAATTTTCCATGTAGTGGCTTTTAGTATAAATAAATGTTTGATAATAATGATACCGTCTCTTCATTTTACTGTTTTAGCAAATACTGTTTCTTTCAATTTTCATCTGTCAATTAGTGTTGATTTTTCCAGTAATACTTTGTTTGCGTTTTTTGGCGTTTTATATAGCAACATCGTGCTTTGCTAGCATTCGTTCTCACAGTTTTTCACACTATCAGGCGTTTTGGTGTTTGTAGTTTTTGGCGTTTTATACTTAATTTTTTTAAATTAGTAGAGAATTAGATAATAAACAACAGATAATTAGATAACAAACAATAGAAAATGAAAAAAAAATTAAAAATCATAATCTAATTTCTCATCAAAATCTTCACTGTCATCACCCTCTTCTACTTTAACTTTTTTGGCGTTTTGAACCTGTTTTTGAATACCTTATGTAGATCTTTATTTTCCTACATAACGCCCGTCTTTAGAAGATGCTTATTTTTTGTGGCATTCTTTATGGTGGGTGGATATATACTTGTTTGATGACATGTTGAAGACCAACGCCTGCTCTAATGTATTGATCCCTTCATACCATCAATATATACATCAAGAACAAAGAGACATGATGTCATATTAGTGTCATCAGTCTCTTTTTCTTGAATATTTGTCCATCTCATTCAGCAAAAGATTATAGATATACCCAACTCAGAGAAAAATCCATTCAGTGAAACTTCATTCAGATCAATACTCAATGTAGAAGAATCGACGTTCTTCATCTGTGGCTTTTTTAACTATTTTTTTAGCGTTTTTAAAGTGAATGGTTTCTAGGAAATATGGCGTTTGTTTTTGGTTTTGTGATCAGTTGATTGTGCAGAGACGTCTCTCTTATAGGATGTTTTTGGCGTGTAGTTTAGGCGGGATTTTATTTTATAATAAATGATATTAATAAAGTAGCCGTCTTTTTAGTTACTCTGTATTTTTACTGTTTTTTGTTCAGCTTTTTATGAATTTTTAGGGTCATAGACTTTCCATCTCCCAAGTTTGGCGTTTTAGAATGGCTTTAAGTAGTTTTTGGCGTTTTTTTTTTCATTTTTAGCTTTTATTAATACTTCTGCAAACTACTTTCATTATAGTTTAGGAGTTTTTGGCGTTTTTACTGCATTATGGCGTTTCACATGCATTATGACTGTTTGGCGTTTTATTAATATAATGTATTTTTTTATTCTAAGTTGAAAAATACATAACAAACAACAAAATAAGAAAAATAAAAAAAATAAAAATAGAAACATTTCATCTTCCAAATCTTCACTGTCATCAGTCTCTTTCTTCTTTGAATCATGTTCGCTGGTGGTTTGGCTTAGCCATGTTTGTGTTTTTGTGGCCGTTTGGAAAGACAAAATGACATAAGTTTTTTATTTGATTATGTATCTTCAAACAACTCATCAGTGTCATTCGTCTTTTCATGCCATTATAATATTCATCAATAACAAAACACAAAAAATGACATAAGTTTGACACCAGCATCTTTTTGTTTATGATTTGTCCATCTCATGCAGCAAAATGTTATTTGAGTCACAGCACCTCAGGGAAGAATACATTATCCGAAACTTTGGCGTAGAACAATATTTGAAAATACAAGAAATGATATTTGCCATTTTTGGCGTTTTACTAAGCAAATAGTGTATCAGAAAGAATCGTCGATTTTTTGAATCTTTTGATGTTTGAGTGTTTTGGCGTTTTCTAAGATGAATGGTATATAGTAGAAAATATGGCGTTTTTGAGTAGTTATGTTTGATGTTTTGGGGATTTTGGCGTTTTCTAAGATGAATGGTATATAGTAGAAAATATGGCGTTTTTGAGTAGTTATGTTTGATGTTTTGGGGATTTTGGCGTTTTCTAAGATGAATGGTATATAATAGAAAATATGGCGTTCTGGGGGGGTGTGTTTTTATGTCTGGGATGTTTTTGTTTATATAGGGATGTGTTTTGGTCCGTAATGACGTTTTATTCATTAGTATGGCGTTTTGGTATAGAAGTGTAAAGACCTTTTACCCTTAATGAGGCGTGTCCACGTAATAAAATTGATGTTATTTACGAAAACGTCACCGCGCCAATCTAGTCTATAGTTTGTTTTGATCGGACGATCCATAAGCGTTCTCACCGTTCTCACACTTTCTACCTTTTTCTCTAAATCCCGACCCTATATATATATATATATATATATATATAATTGTGAAATTAATACATCTCACTTAGTGGTTTTAGTTTGACACTTTTAGTTAAAAACTACAAATATAATATTAAAGTTCATTTCTATAAATATAGGAAACAAATAAAAAAACCGAACTATATTGCATTACTTATTACTTAAACTAATAAAAAGTGAAGCTTCATTAGTACAATTCAGAGATAAACTTTTATGTACACAATTATAAAAAAACTTAATTTATAGGATTTAAAAAAAATAAGAAGAAAAAAAATAATACACGTAATGCTAACAAATGTAATGAAAACAATTTAGGATTTGATTAATTTTTTTTTGAACAACATACGGTTAGAATGTCGCTAAACGGGTTAGTAGTTAGTATCACCAAGTTAGTATTAAAATTCCTTTTTGCCTGGATTTGAACCCAGGACCTCCAAGAGAAACAAAACTTCTCACCTCCCCCTTGACCATTAGGCCAAGAGATTATTAGTTGTGTTGTCTAGTGGTAAATTGGCTTGCCCTCCCTACTAAAGACGCAGGTTCGATTCCCGCTTGGCCATTTTCAAGGGACATCTGGGTTAAGGGACGAATCGGGGCTTTAATCCCGGGTTCAAACCTGACGGGGCGAGGGTTTACAGATTTCATCCGGTTCCCATGTATCGGGGAGCATGATCTCATGGCGGTCGAGGATTCGACCTTGGACATAGCTCCGTGTTAAAAATAATAGTGTTCATAACACAAACATGTCAAGTTGGGCTTATTATTCTACATTGCTGAATTTGTTGATTGGGCTGGTCTTGTTGGTGTTTGTATTTATTGGGCTCGTTACATTTGGACAGTTGGGCTTGGTTGTTACTGAACTGGTAATATCCGGGCTTATAGTTATTGGACTTTGTTTGTTATAAATGATTATGTACCATTCTTGAGTTCAGTTTAATTGTTCAGGGTTATATATGAAACATTTCAGGGGGTTCAATTGTTTATGCATATACTTATGAGCTGAAGTGTAACTTCAGAAGTTTCATCCTAGAAATCTGTTCAGTGTGCAGCTAGGGTTCCAGAACCTTCATTTTTGGTTACGCATCAACACATATCTTCTCTGTGTATAGTTTTCCCATTATCTCGCAATTCTCTCAATATACACCGATCATACACACAGTTCTCTTAATCATACACACAATTCTCTCAATCTATTAAAGATGTTCATTCCATTCAAGTTCTGATCTGATGGAGATCAGTTGTGGGACTTATTCAGCTGTTGGTCCGATTGTGTTTTCAACACCGTAGAAGGGTTGAAGATCTTGTTGGTTTATGCATTTTTGTATTGTTGAAGATCTTGTGGATCTTCATATTTTTGGTATTTCTGTATCCTTTGTTAACCAGTCTAGTATGGTCTGGTTATTGTTGATCCTGTGTTGGATCTTGTTATTTGACAATTCTTTCTATGATCAACAGATATTTTATCTGTTGATCTTGTATTTTGTATATGTTGTTGTAAGATCTAGGGTTTGGGGGGTGTTTTTTTGGTTTGGGTTAAATAATAAAGTTTTACGTCACGTTTTGTCGCTTCTCTTGTGTTTTATGATGTTATTCGTGATTTATATCGATCATTCATACCGTTTTTGACATGGTATCAGAGCTTTATAGCTCCGATCTTAGTGTTCTTCCGCTGATATTGGGTTTCAAGGCTCTGTTATGTGTATTCTTGGTGTTTTTTCGGTTCAGATTTCGGTTGTTTTAAGTTCTGATTTGGAGGTGCGGGTCTGTCCAGTTGGGTTCGGTATTGTCGGTTAGGGTTTCATAAAATCCTCTGCTTCTCCGACTGCTCCGACTGAATAATGGGATGCTAAACTGAATTGAAGAAGCCCTGAAACCCTAAGTGGTTGCTAGTTTCGGTCGTCTATATTCAAACTAACTAAAGGGTGCAAGAAGGTGTAGCCGTGGTCTACTCTTTTCTGAAATTTTTCACTGTAAGTTTTTTATGAACCCTTTGGCTACCGGAGTAATTTGTAAGTACTTTTTCTCCAATTTTTTACATTTCTTGGTACACGAATTTCTTTTTGTTAGGCATCTTTGACTGAGCTAGATGGATCGGTATTGTTTTAAGTGTGATTTAATTGTACTGTGTATGGTTATGTGTTAGTGCTCTATTCTGGATCTAGTTATGTGAAATCTAAAAGGTTTGTGATTGTATTTAATTTTTTTTGGGTATATTTATGCTGAATATGTGTTGAGTTTGTATTGTTCTCATATTGGATTCTGTGAAGTTTTGAGTGTATATCTAACTAAGTTTGGGTAAACTAATCGGTGCGTGCTCGTTGGTCGATTTTTGGGTCCGTTTATTGTCCTCAATTTCTTGTTTGTGGTAATCGTAAAAACAAGGACTTATTGTTGATATACTAAAAAAAACTGAATAAAGTCTATATGTTAGTTTTTTACTCTATGAGTAGTTTAATCAGATATTTTCCAAAAATCTTAGTTGCCCTTTTATCTTTTTTGACCAAAGCTTTGAGTGTCATCTAGGGTTTTCATGTTTTGTTACAATGAAAACCTAAGTTGTCATGCTTATTATTACAGATCATGTTGTTGGTTGTATTCTGGTCAACTGTTTCTCTCTTAAGCCACAGATCTAGGATTTGTTCACTTTCTTGTTAATTGAATTTGTAATCTGTTAGATCTGAGTTGTGGTTTATCATATTATCATAATGATTATTTGATCTTGAGAGTTGGTACAGATTTAGAGACGATTGATTTTAAGTTTGTAAAGTTGGTTCAGAAATAAAACTCTTTTTTGTAGTCTTGGATATCATATTTTGACCTAGTTTTGTTTAAATTTATTGAAAGGTGTGTGATGAACTTGGTTTTTTCACGATTAACAATACTTTTTTGTAGTCTTGGATATCATATAAAGCAGTGCTACTTTGTTTGGGTCCTGGTCTATATGAATTAGTGAAGCTCTGAAACCCTAAGTGAAGGTTTCAGGTTACTTGTTCGTCCTTGTTTATATTCAAGCCCTAAGTGAAGACTGCTAGAAGCTGTAAACTGTAAGTGTTTCTACGACCCTTATGGCTGTCAGAATAATCTGTAAGAATCCATTTCCCTATTTTTTCTGAAATTTATGTCATGAACAAGAAATTATTATGTTGGGCATTTTCTAACTAGGCTAGTTAGACCAGTTTGTCTATCGATGAGAGACATACAATCATTTTCTGTTGCATGTAGTTATGTGTTCTTGACCGTTATGTGAATTTGTTGCGTGTCTTCTTTGTTCATTATGTCTTGCATTTGTGGTTCCCCTGTGCAATCTGTGTAAATTGTTTGGATTAGTGTAATGGTAGTATGTCATGGTTGATTCTAGATCTGTTGTTTTTTTTTTACTAAAGTGTTGATTAAACTGTCAAGGTTGTTGATCATATTGATAAACGGAAAGATTGACCTTGTGTTTATTAAATAAAAGAGTTGATTATGTTTTTTTATAACATTGGGTGTTGAAATTAGGTCTCTTGAGCTTTCGTTATGTTTTCAAAAATTTCCCGGGCCCTGGTTTACTTTCGTTGATGTTTTTTTGTTCTTCCGTTGTTTTTTAAAGGTGTCTACGGTTTCTTATGGCAAACTAGCTATAAATCTATTTAACAATCAGGGTTTCGAAATTTTGGGAATTCTATGTCATTCATATTGTTATTGTTGTTCAAGATTGGGATTAATGTGTAAATGTTTCGATCGGGTTCCGTTGTGTGTTCTTGTGTTTGTATCTGTTTTTTGGTTACCTCGTTAGTGTCTGTTCTGGTTTTGATCTTTTGTTTGAAGTGTGTGCAAGACAGATCTGGAGAGATCTGTTCAATTCAGGTGAGACACAAACTATAAGTAGGACTTGTTGAAGTTTGGAAAGAGATTGCGTGTCTTTCTTTTTTTGAAGACCTGTGTTAGTCTCTGAACCCTAGAAGGTTCAGAGCAAACTAACTGAGTGTGCTCGATCATGGCTTGATCAGATTGTGTAGTTCTTGAAAACTACAAATTTGATCTCTCAAGAAGTTAAACGCACCCTTTGTAAGATCTTCCAAGTTTCGTCTTGTTTTTTGTTGATTGGATTAGTTGAAGTCGGGGTAGTGAGGACCGGCACCAACTTGATTGTTCATTTGATCCGTGTTCTTATTGCTTCCAGTGTTTGTTGTTGTTATTATTAGTTATTAGGTTGTGGCTCCTGAGTAAAGGCATGTCCAGGCACCATAGAGTAATGAACCTGGAATCTTGTCCTTGACTCAGCTTTGCCTTAGGGTTGTTTGCTTCTTATTGTCTGTTGCTTTCTGAGAGTAGTTGTCTGGTGGATAACTTTTAGTTTTCTTGGTTTATTAAAGCTCAAGTCTATATGTCTTGGTGATACAATCTTGTATGTTCATTGTATGATTCTGTATTTTCAATCATGATTAATTGGTTGTTTCTCATGTAATATCCTATTTTTGTGGTTATATGGTCTTGTGCTTTCGTTGAGTTTAGACCTGAAAATGTGGTTGATTTGTGTGGTGTGAACCTTTATCTTGGATCATGTGATTTAATTCTGTTTTTTTTGGACTGTCGAAATGTCTCCTGGGTGTTGTCCATATGTCATATTGTCCTTTGTTGTATGGTTAGTCAAACCATGTGGTTTGAGGGTTCTATAAACAGTTGTTTTGCCATGATTTTTCATGATGCCTATGTCTGTCTAGTTATGAGATCTATATGTTGAGATTTCTTTGTCTTGAATGTTGTTAAAATGTCTTTGATTTACAGTCGCTATTTCTGCTTGTCTGCAGTCTTGTTTGTATGGTTAGTTAAGCTGAGTGGTTCATGTTTAACCGGTGGTTTAGTCAAGACTATTTTGTTAATGTCACAGCCTTGTATGTTTTCTCTTGAGGAGAAATGTTGTTCTGGTTACAAATTGTGTAATTTTGTGTTTAATCAGGATTTGTTTGGCTGTGTCTTATAGTCTTGGTTCTTGAATGTATGTGATGTTAGCCTTGTATTTTTTTTCTCTTTTGTAAGAGATATGTGTCTGGTTGTGTATTTTGCCAGAACCGTGTAGGCTATGTCACAACCCGATATTTCCACGTATTACTGGTGGGCCCGGCGGGGAGTATCGTGACGTAGTTGATATCATCATAGTCAAATAACACAATTTAAATGCACATCGGAAGCAAAAGATGAATCACATTACAAACCGAATAGATAGTAATATCAAAGTATTACAACGGACTGTAAAGGATCCACAGGCGGATCAAAAGATAAAAGATCATTGTTCAACAGACTTTAACATCTAGAGCTTGCAAGACTTGTTTAATGATGCCAGGAGTAGCCAGCCTATTTCGTCTAGTACCTGCACTTAGCCTTTTTGGAAAATACGTCAGTTTACACTGGTAAATACAATTAACTGACTCATTTTGAAAAGAGTTTAAGAAAACTAGTTTGAATGCACACGGCACAAAATATCTTTTATAACTTGGGACAATTATTTAAAAATAATCTTGTATACAGTTTTACTTATTTGTCGTCCGTCAGGGCCGGTTAGAAGAGCCGGACAAGATTAACTAACACGCCACAGGTATAATGCCCACAAAGTTGATTCCTTTAAGTGGATTACCAGTTTTTACATAATGCAACTGTCAGGTGTATGCCTACACCCCGTGCTTAGGTCGTGGCCATTTCTTTGAATGATGCCAAGGATATCCGGGACATGGTCATTTAACCCTCAAATGCCATACACCAAATAATACAGATTAAAACGAGTTATGTAAATACATTAATCACAATCCGATTTAAATAACTACATACCCGACCAAGCAGTATTATTATAATACCGTATCCCAAGCCCGTATAGGGAAAATAAGTTAAAAGTATTTACCTGAGTAAGTATAATTCACAAGCAGTAAGTATAATTCACAAACAGTGAGTGCAAGTAGCTTTTACCGGGCTCCTAATCTGGAACGAAGGTTTTAATAACTTATTAGATTCCTAACGGGTCTTAATTAAGTCTAAACTTAGACCGGTTAGTTTTTAAAGGAAGATACGGTCCAAAACGCAAGATTAAGCGATGACCGGATTAGAGTGTGGTTTAGACCCGACAAGTTTGTATACTTGTATAATATGGGTAAACTAAACACATTCTAGATTTTGAGATAAAAATGATAAGGTTTGACCCGTTTCGGCTACTTTATGCAAACTAGTTACATAAACCGCGCCGAACGCGAAAAACGCGTAACAGGTAACCAAAAGAGTCCTATACAGGTTTCCTAAGTTAATATGCCTTACACATGTTGTGATATCAGTAGGATACCTTCCATTATGCCCAAAATGATTTAAACTCAAGTTATGTCCCGTAGGGGTATTTTGGTCATTTTAAAGCTTATAAAAGAGTTTAAAACTCATTTTATACGCCAAAAGGGCAAAACCGACAATTACCGAATCAAAGCTATAACCCTATGTTATGCTCAGCCTAAAAATAAATAAAAATCTTCAAAAATCCCAAAATATTATTTTACATCAGTAGGTAAAAAGTTTGGTTTCAAAAATTGGGTTTAGATAGGCTTTAAGCTAATTATGCCGTTTAATTAATAAAAAGCTTTCTAATTACGCTATTGAGCATAACTCCTAATCTAGACCTCAAAATGGTGTGAAAATTTAGGGACATGTTTATATATCAGTAATAAAAGTTTATATTCTTTCACATTTTCAAAAATATCATTTTAAGGTCAAGAGCGCATAAGGGTCAACATTTAGGCATATAACGGAAACATGCATATGAATCGGATAACTAATGAACCAAGTTGTATAACCACATAGGGTTATACTAACATGTAACCTGATCCTAATAAAGCTCTAAGGCATTTCTAAATCATGCTACATTGGGTCAGAACTGAAAGTCAAAGCAAAAGTCTAATAATGCGACTTTCGGTTCCGAACTGAGCCTAAACTGAAAATTGTCGGGTTGGACATGTTTAGACATGTTCTTACATTAATTACCAAGTTATATGAGTGATAAAACAGGTTTCATGGCTTCCACATTGTTAATTATGTGATTATTTGAAAATTAGCTTTCTGTTGACTTTCTAGTATTAGGTTTAACCCGACATTTGACCAAGCTAGAGTGATAATCAGTAGGTGCCCTCTTAGGGGTTTATTACCTACATAATTACCAACTTTTAACTACTTTTAATTTAACTAATGACTGGACCATTAGTGATTAATTACGAAGTCAAACCTTAATTACGATAAGTTTGACTTATGGTTATTAAGCTAATTAAAACTGAAACTAGGAAGTTAAGGACACTTACAAAGGTCCTAAGCACGATTATGGATCCTAAGGAAACTTGTTGAAGACCAGAGAAGCTCCAGAGATCAGCTTGGAATGATTTTGAAATGGTAAGTTCATGTGTTGCAACACCAACTCTTTATATAGTAGTCCAATTTGTACAAGATCATCACACACAAGTCTACAAAAATTCCCTGATCATTCCATGTGTCCCTATGCATGCAAAACTACTGGCGAAACTCTTGTATTTCAAAAACCAGGCCTTTAAGGCTGTGTAACTGGTTATAACAGGCAACTGCCAATTTCTACTGCCAGCGACCGGCTTACGGACCGTAAGCCTAACCCCTTGCGGTCCGTATCCACCTCTTACGGACCGTAAATCCATAATCATGCGGTCCACAACCGACCCAAATCTGAGATTCCCAGTTACGAACCTTGCGGACCATAAGCTCTAAGCCTTGCGGTCCGTATCCGCTTTCTTATATTATCTCTGTCCAGCTCCGCCACCTTACGGACCGTAAGGTGGTCCCTTTGCGGTCCGTAACCGTTCATTAGAAGATAAAAACTTGCAAACTTTTAAGCTTTGACCATGCATCCTTTACAATTTCGAATCTTATGCCTTTATCAGCAGGAGGGGACCATGGAATCAGACCTTGCATGTCCTTGAGAGTGTTGTCATGCACTTACATGTTTTGGACTTTATTGATGAAGGTCTTCAATTTAGGATTTGTCGTAAAACTCATAGGATCTATGTAAACTTGAATTATGTACCACCAAGGATAACCATATTTGAATATAGATGTTTATAAAACATTAAGGTTTGGGATTTATAAATAGGTTACTCAGAGGTATTAATTAACATGTTGACCCTTTTTAATCCTACCATACATCTTTCAATTGATCCGGGTTTATAACACGTTACCTTCCATGACACGTGTCTTTATTTTATTGGGCATGATTTTATGGGGGTGTTACATCCTCACCCCCTTAAAAGAAATCTCGACCTCGAGATTTACTGAAATAAATGAGGGTACTTTTCTTTCATTGTGGACTCTACCTCCCACGTATACTCGGGACCTCTACGGGCATCCCATTTAACCTTCACAATCGGTACATGCTTCTTTCGAAGCTTCTTTACCTGTCGATCTTCGATCGACAAAGGTTTCTCAACAAACTTCAGGCTCTCCTCTATGTGCACATCCGTATGCGGTATGACTAGTGATTCATCAGCTAGACATTTCTTCAGAGTACAGATGTGGAATACATTATGAATACCACTGAGCTCTTCAGGAAAGTTCAACTTATAAGCCACTGTTCCGACACATTCGATGATCTCGAATGGTCCTATATATCTCGGGCTTAACTTACCTTTCTTACCAAATCGCATCACCCCTTTCCAGAGCGATACCTTTAGTAACACTTTGTCACCTACCACGAATTTTAGAGGTTTACGCCTTTTGTCTGCGTAGCTTTTCTGCCTATCCCTGACAGCTTTGAGACGATCTCGTATCTGTACGATCTTATCTGTCGTCTCCAGGACTATATCAGGTCCTGTTAGTTGGACATCTCCATCTTCTGCCCAACAAACGGGTGTTCTACACTTTCTTCCATATAAAGCTTCAAAAGGTGCAGCTTGAATATTGGAATCATAACTATTATTGTATGAAAATTCGATCAATGGAAGATGATCATCCCAACTTCCACCTAGATCAATGACACAAGTCCTTAACATATCTTCCAGTGTTTGAATTGTTCGCTCGCTTTGACCATCCGTTTGCGGATGATATGCAGTGCTGAAGTTTAGTCGGGTGCCTAGGGATTGCTGGAAGCTTTTCCAGAAATGCGATGTATACCTTGTATCCCTATCAGAGATAATAGACATTGGCACCCCGTGAAGAGATACAATCTCATCTACGTACAGCTACGCTAACTTATCTGAGTTGTGTGTTTCCTTAATAGGTAGGAAGCGTGTAGGATCGTTTGCACGACCAAAACGAGTCGTTTAGAAGAGTTCTTGTCAATACGAGAGGCAGAAACTAATGTATCGACTTAAAAACAACTTGATATACACTCTAATTGTCTTTTTGATTGATATAACAATGTTTTACAGCGAGTAGACACTTCAGCAGCACTTCGGCTCTGGAATCAGAAACTTACAAACGAAATCACAAGACACGTATTTATAGGCTTCATCATTTCACACGAAACAAATTCATACGAAATAGACATTTCGTACGAAAAGACTTCACCATTTCGTGCGAAATAGCTCTATACCCATATTTCTCATATTTCGTGCCCTGATCTTTCTAATCTAGTATAAGACTTGATACAAGACGAAGTCGACAGACATATGCACCAACAGACTCCCCCTTGGATGTCGACGAGTCTTCAGTACAAATCTTCAAAAAATCGAGTCTTCAATCTTTATCAGTCTTTGTGCTTTCTCTAAACTATCTAACAGTGTAAAGCATCCTCAATCTCTAACTCTTCTTCTCTCTCTCTCTTTTTCAGAATCTCATCTGACTTTATCTTCTCTTGATCAGATCTCTTGATTCCTTAAGTTCTTTATACTCCCCCTTTCAATCAACTAGGATCGCAGTTTGCATATCCTTTCAGGTATCGGAACCTGGCTAACCTGCACATCCTCTACCTCAAAATAAATTTCACAAATTTAAAAAATTTGACAAATTTATATACCATTTGTAGAAATCGTTCAAAATGGTTTAACATTTAAATTTTTTTATGACCTCTTGTAAGAACAACTTTTCTTATTTCAAAACAAACTTTCCCAACCCACTATTGTTCATCACGTTTAGCACTCGGAATTTTGAAAATCAGCTCTCCAACATCAATTGTCGAAAATCTTTTTAAATTTTCAAAATTTATGCAAAAACACACTTAAAATCTTTTTGGATTTTTTATTAAAGAAAAACAATAAAGAAATATTTACATACAATATTTTGTGAGTTTGTGTAAGAGGATCATATTAGTTTATGAGACAAATCACCAACACCGTTAAGCTTTAAACATTTTAGGTTCTAAACGATTCACTTAGATTGTCAGTATACTGATCCATTTAAATTTTCACACAAAGTTCAACTGTTCTGAGATACAAGATTAGTATTTTAAGCACTTAAACATATTCGCGTGTACCACCTCAGAATATACTCCCGTATCCAGAATCCTATATTCAGTCTTACAGGTGAATGTACACTAGTGATATCTATAAAGGGGTTAAATGCGAGACCATGAGAGCTCAGGCTATTGCTTCCACAAAATCAGAGAGATGATGGTTCGCTTTTCGGTGGGTTCCCTTTAGAGAATCTTTTATTTTTAACAGCAAATGATTAACATTTTTCAATGTTTAATCATTTTTATGCTGAGGACGAGCTTTAAGATTAAAGCAATGCAAAGTATTATACTAGGACTAGGCTATTGCTCCCGCAAAATCAGAAGTCCAGGTATAATACCCCAGATATCACCACGCACAAAGACCTGGTATGTCAGAAATAGAAAGCCCTTCAAATGAGATTTCGGGGGTTACCCATATATCCGAGAGATGTTCCCCACGAGATAAGTAAGTTTGATATTTAGGTTTATATCTCGAACACAATCTACTGAGTGTGCGAAAACCTACTGGCATATCATCAGTGAGACCGTTTATCACATTTGACCTTCCAATTCTTTAGCATGCTGTGATTGTCCACTGATGTACTATCATTTTCTCTTTTTCACAACAAAACTCGTTTTGAATTTTATCATGTTTTTTACTTTTTTCAAAATTTTCTAATGTTTTTGGATTTTCTGAAAATTTCTTACTCCCCCTAAAATTCAAAACCAATAAAAGAAATTTTGAAAACAAACTGTACAAATAAAGTGACAACTGTTGTGAATTGCTTCAAATCGCCATCCACTTGGCATAAACAATCAGAACTCCCCCTGACAACAAACTATTTTCCCATTGTGATCTCAAAACTCTTAAGTTTGTTTTAATCAAATGTTTTTTTTTTCGGAAAATTAGTTTTGTTGAAACCAGTTGTATGATCGGGGTTTTATTCATCATTTTGTATTTTCAAACACTTGAATGAAAATTAAATCAAGTTCAACTTAATGACCTTGATTCACCACTTGTAGGTACTTAACAACAATACCACTTGTAAAAAAATAACAATTTTCAAGAATGATACTACCACTTGTAAGTCGAAATTTCACAGATGTGAATTTCTCAAGAAAGATGCCGATTCCTGCTCCACGATTACCAACTTGGAAGCTCCGGCAAGTCAGATTTTTACATATGAAAAACAGACACCCAAGACTGACTATCTTTGGGTGTAACCTGTTCAGACTCACTTGGGGTTTGAACATTCCTTTTTTCTTCATAAAAATCTTTTACCCCTTTTACCTTCCCATCGACCATTTTCCCAAAAATATGTTTAACTTTTCCATTGAAAGCCTTTTCGATATCAAATTCTTTTTTTTTTTCAGAATAGAATTGATTCGAAATCTCCACCTTTCCAACTTTTCGTTTAAATTGTCAGCCCGCAATGGTGGAAAGTTAACATCATCCATTGGTGGTACTGATGTTTCTAATTTTAGCTCAACTTGTGGCTCCTCTGACTTTGACGAGTCAGATTCATCGCCAGATTTCACATCAGATTTCTTAACAACCCACATTTGATTGTCAAGATTCACCCTTCTTTTGTAAAATCTTTTCGAACATTCACCAACTTCATATGTTGAGTTTTTAAAACTTTGAATTTTCAGTTGGTGGTTCAGTTTTATCAACAACTTTTTCTTTGAGTTAAGAAACAACTTCCTGTTTTGTGTTGGTAGCCATTGGACAATTCCAGGCAATGTGACCAACTTCTTGATATCGGTAACAAGTTCTTGTCTCCTTTCTCTGATAAACTCCATTCTTCTCAAACTTTTGTTTTTCTGCAAAGAACTCTTTGTTTGATTGCTTCCAGAATGAGCTCTTTTCTTCTTCCTCCGAACTTGCTCCTGAAACAAATACAGTTTTTGGTTTATAAGTTTTCTCATTTTTATGATTTTTTGGTGGAATAAAACCAAGACCTTTCTTTTTGAAATTACCATTATGATTTGGTTTCTTTCGATAACCTGAACCAGAACTGTAACCCTTTTTCTTGTTTAAACGTTGTTGAACTCTTTAGGTGTAAAGTTTAGATTTTTCAGAAAGATTTTCATCTTTTATTTCAGAAATATTAATTTCTGTTAGTTTAAAAACCTTTTTTATCATTTCTGGTTTAACACATCTTATTGGAAATTCCTCATCAGAATATAATTTGTCTGAATCAATCAAAGTATATGCCACTTTGATTGATTCGTCATTCAAATTAGATTTTGATAACAAGAATTCTTTATTGTAATGTCGTTTCACCGACGATTTTGGACTGTTAACTGATGAACTCGAACTCTTGGTAACTCATCAATTGTTTCAGACTTCAATGATCAGTGTCAGACGATGTGAACGTGACGTCAATGTTTTCTGGTAACTCATCAATTGTTTCAGACTTCAATTTTATATTGACTTGCTCCTCATTTGGTTTTCTGGGAGAATAACCTTCCCAGATCGGAGGCGGACACTTGTTATAATTTGCACTTTGTTTCTTACTAGTATCCTTCTCTTCGGTCTTCTTATCTTGAAATACTTCAAAACCTGCAACAGTTGGATAAATTTTGTCAATCACATAATCAGAACTTGAATAACTTTGCAGCAATCGTCTGATTCTTTCATTTTCTATTTTTTCAGTCTCCAACTCTTGCTTCAACTTTGCACATTCTTCAATATAGTGATTGATAGCCCTCTGCTTAGCCATCATCACGGCATTCATCATGGTTAAAGCATCTTCTCTTTCTGAATTTGTCTTCTGCAGACTATTCACCGTTCTGTTCAACACATCATATGATTCTTTCACGTAATTGAAATCGAACAATAATTTTTCTTTCAACTTGTCGAGCTCACTCAACTTTTCATCTTTTTCTTCACAATGTTTGCAAGGTTCCAAACACTTTAGACACGGTTTGATGACCTCAACAATCTTTTCAATTTCGACTATCTTTTCAATTTCAACCATTTTTTCAACTTCAACCACTTTCTCAACTTCTTTAACTTCTTCACTTTGCTCAGAATTATTTTCCTGAGCAACATTTTCGCTTTTCACCTTTCTCTGATTCTTTGCTGCTCGCTTTTCCTTTAGCTTCTCCATTCTATCTGCAAAATAAAATTTAAAACTTTCAGGAGATAATTGAGATTTTCCAATGTTTATTTGAATTTCTTCTTCATCATCACTGCTATCAGTTGACGATTGATCAAACACTTGGGTCTTTTCATCTTTTTCTGAAGACACAAACTCTCCATCTTGGCTTTTCTCACTGTTATCAAACACACTCATCCATTCTTTCATTAAGTCTGGTTTTGAACTATTTGTGCAATAAATGCTACTAGCTTTGAATCGGGAGGAATGTATTTATCCCAGCTAAAACCTTCTGCTACTTTTTCATCATCTTGATCAATTATACCAAAATAAGCTTTCTTTGTTGACTCTTCGATCACCTTCTTAGCATGTGCAGTTTGTGATTCTTGTTGTTGATATGGTTGTTGAGCAACTTGTTGATATATAGCTTTCCGATAGTAATCATTATTTCCGAACGGATTATGTGCTCCACCTGCTTCTCGATTGGTACATTCCCTCTTGAAATGTCCTTTTTCCCTGCATCGAAAACAAGTAACTTTTATCAAAACCTAAAGTAGAAACATCAGCATCACGAAAATCATCTCTTCCTATAATCATCTTGAACTTCTCAGCTCTCCTCAAAACACTCACTAAACACCACTTAATATCCATAAGCTCCATTTCTTCAGCATCAATCTGATCGTAATCCTCTTTTGTCAACATAGGATTTCCGATCCTTCCTGCAACCAACCCCTCATATGATTCTAACACAATAGCTAGTAATGCCATATGACCTTTAGCCACTTCCTCAGAGAAATTTTGACCATTCTGAAGATGCAACGCGATATTGCAGTGTAATACATGACCATTACTGTTGTTTGAGCTTTGGAACTGATGACTTGAGGTTGGAACATTTGGACTAACACTCGAGTATGAAGAAAAACTACTGTTGCTGTTTTGACTTTAATTAACAGATCTAGATGAATTTTCTGCACTGAAAGCGGTTTGGACCTTCGGACTTGCTTCAACATCCTGAACACTTCCTTTGTAATATATCTTGATGTCTTGTTGACCTCTTGGATTATTCATTCTAGCAATCTTTTGTTGCTCAAGATCTTGTCCTTCAATTTTTTCAATGAACTGGGAAATTGTCAATTTGTCATATTCTCCAGTACTCTTTAAGATCATCAAATATATACCCCATTCTTTCTGAGGTAAAGCATCGGCTAATTTGTCAACCCATTCTTCTTGATCTTTGTTGATATCCAACAGAGACATTGATCGTACTAAATGACAATATCTTTCAATTAGCTTCTTTGAAGATTCACCCGGCAAACTCGTAAACAAGTCAAATTCTTTCTTTAACAATGATTTCTTACTCCTGATCATCTTCTCACTTCCTTCAAACTTAATTCGAAGTGCTTCCCAAATCGAACGTGAAGTATTATCATGTTGAAGTAATATCAAAATGTCTTCTTTCACAGCTTGCTGGAGTAGACTAATCATCATCTTTTCTGCTTTGTACATGTCTCGTTCTTTGTCCGAAAACTCAGAGATAGTTTTAATAACACCCACAACTGTACGAGGTTTAACATACTTTTTTTCAATACATTCCCAAGACCTCAAATGATTAGCTTGAACCCAATTTTCAAATCTATCTTTCCAACCATAATATTCCTCAATGCCCATTAACTTTGGCGGTTTCTGCAATGTTCCTGTTTCATTTTCCATGTTCATACTCTGAGTAATACTAACAGGAGTACTAGGGGCAGTAGCAAATGCGTTATAAAATTCCACTTCCATGTTTTGGTAACAAGTTTCACAAAATCAGCTTTTCAAATGAAAAAGCACAATTCAAACGAAATGGAACTCTTCACACGGAATGGAGCTCTTCAAACGAAATGGGATCTTTGATGCGAAATGAGTGTTTTCGTACGAAATAGATGATTTCGTATGAAATGACTAACTTTCAAACGAAATGGCAATCTGGTGCGAAATGAAATCTGATTTCGTGCGAAAAAGAGGAACTTTCATGTGAAATGACACACTCAAATGAAATAGAAACCCATTTCGTGCGAAATGAAGAATCTGATGCACAGTTTCAAGCAAAATGGATCACAAAAGTGATTTCGTGCGAAATGGATCACAAATGTGATTTCGTGCAAAATGAAGAATCTGATGCACAGTTTCAAGCAAAATGGATCACAAAAGTGATTTCGTGCGAAATGGAGAGTTTATTCCGTGTGAAATGATGTTGATGTCATACTTTCGATCAGATTTTTGTCCAATAGATCAATTTTTAGGTTGATTTTAAGTCTAATTCTTTCAAGGATTAGTAAAAACAGTGTTTCGCTTATAATGTGTGAAAATCAGTCCATTTTAACCGAAAAATCTAGTTTAATTTTGAAAAGAAGGTGTAGAAGTCAGAAATTTGATGAAATCAAGCTGAATTCGGTAAGAACTCTTCCTCCTGAGCTCTGATACCACTTGTAGGATCGTTTTCACGACCAAAACGAGTCGTTCAGAAGAGTTCTTGTCAATACGAGAGGCGGAAACTAATGTATCGACTTAAAAACAACTTGATATACACTCTAATTGTCCTTTTGATTGATATAACAACGTTTTACAGCGAGTAGACACTTCAGCAGCACTTCGGCTCTGGAATTGGAAAGTTACAAACGAAATCACAAGACATGTATTTATAGGCTTCATCATTTCGCATGAAACAAATTCATACAAAATAGACATTTCGTACGAAAAGACTTCACCATTTCGTGCGAAATAGCTCTATACCCATATTTCTCGTATTTCGTGCCCTGATCTTTCTAATCTAGTATAAGACTCGATATAAGACGAAGTCGACAGACATATGCACCAACCAAGTGGGCTGACTTAGTCAGTCTATCCACTATCACCCAAATAGTATCATTTCCTCATTTAGTCTTTGGCAACTTGGTGATAAAATCCATGGTCACCATTTCCCACTTCCAGGTGGGAAGTTCAGGCTGTTGTAGCAAACCTGACGGCTTTTGGTGCTCAGCTTTAACTTGTGCGCACGTCAAACATTTGGCTACATAGGTAGCTACAGACTTCTTCAAGCCTATCCACCAGTAATTTGCCTTCAAATCCTGGTACATCTTGTCACTTCCAGGATGAACGGAATACTTAGAACTGTGGGCTTCTTAGAGGATAACATCCCGTAGTCCTCCATAGATTGGAACCCATATTCGTTCATTTAATCTTATGATTCCATCCTTACCGTATGATAACTGTTCTGCAGTGACTCCCAGTTTTTCATTTGGATAGTTGGCTTCTAACATGGCTTCCTTCTGCGCGGTTAACAGTCTATCACTCAAACTATTCTTTAATTCAATGCTCTTGGCATTTATTCTTATGGGCTTAACCCTTTCCTTTCTGCTCAATGCGTTGGCGACCACATTTGCCTTGCCTGGATGGTACCGGATTTCACAATCATAATAATTCAATGTCTCCATCCATCGACGCTGTCTCATGTTCAGATCCTTCTGATTGAACAAGTGTTGAAGGCTCTTGTGATCAGAATAGATCACACACTTGGTACCATACAAATAATGCCTCCATAGCTTTAATGCAAATACAACGGCACCCAACTCCAAGTCGTGGGTGGTGTAATTCTTTTCATGCACTTTTAGTTGTCAGGAAGCATAGGCAATAACCTTGCCTTTCTACATGAGCACACACCCCATACCAGTGTGTGATGCATCGCAGTATAGTACAAATTCTTCTATTCCATCAGGCAATGTCAACACGGGAGCATTGCTCAGTTTCTGCTTAAGTATATCAAACGATTCTTGTTGCTTAGGACCCCAATCAAACTTAACATTCTTTCTAGTTAACAAAGTTAGGGGTGCTGCAATCCTTGAGAAATTCTCAATAAAATGTCTGTAATATCCTGCCAGTCCCAAAAAGCTACGAATCTCTGTGGGCGTCTTCGGCTCTTGCCAATTCATGACAGCTTCAACCTTAGCGGGATCCACCTGGATACCATGCTCATTAACCACGTGTCCAAGAAACTGGACTTCACGAAGCCAAAATTCACACTTTGAAAACTTGGCATAGAGTTTCTCTTGTTGAAGTAGTGAAAGAATACAACGAAGGTGTTTCTCATGGTCAGCTTGACTCTTTGAGTAAATAAGTATGTCATCGATGAAAACGATAACAAATTTATCCAAGTAGGGCTTGCATACGTGATTCATGAGATCCATGAACGCTGCTGGTGCATTAGTGAGCCCAAAAGGCATCACCAAGAACTCGTAGTGACCATAACGAGTTCTAAATGCAGTCTTGTGTACATCTTCATCTTTAACCTTCAGTTGATGGTAGCCTGACCTTAAGTCAATCTTAGAGAAGTAACTTGCCCCTTGTAATTGATCGAACAGATCGTCGATCCTAGGCAATGGATATCTATTCTTGATAGTGACTTTGTTAAGCTTGCGATAATCGATGCATAGACGCATCGATCCATCCTTCTTCTTTACAAACAGGATTGGTGCTCCCCAAGGAGACGAACTAGGTCTAATAAATCCTTTTTCCAACAAATCATCCAACTGAGTTCTCAACTCCTTCATCTCAGTTGGGGCTAACCGGTAAGGTGCTCTTGCAACAGGTGCTGCTCCAGGTATAATGTCGATTCTGAACTCCACTTGCCTATCTAGCGGTAAACCAGGTAGTTCTTCAAGGAATACTTCTGGATATTCAGAAATGACATGGATGTCTTCAACCTTGGGTTTCTGTTCATCAATAGTTACCTGTGCCATATAAATGACACAACCCTTCTTCAAACACCTCGATGCCTTGAGCATAGATACTTGCTCAGGCAACCCATACTGGGTATCTCCTTGTATGGTAAGTGGCTCACCATACGAAGTCTTGATCACTACTTGTTTCTTGTCACAAACAATCTGGGCTTGGTTATGCGATAACCAATCCATGCCTATTACTATGTCGAAACCAGCTAATTTTAAAGGAAGTAGGGATAACGGAAAGGAGTGGTTCCTAATGGATATAAAGCATCCATCTAACACAGTTGAGGCAGTTTCTATGGTACCATCGGCCAACTCTACCTCATATTTCACACTTAGGGTTTTAACAGGTAAATTCAACAACTTACAAAACTTATCATCTAAAATGACTTATCCGCACCCGAATCAAATAATACCCTTGCATAAACGTCATTTATACGGAAGGTACCTGTTATGACATTATCATCCTGAACGGCTTCCCGTGCATCCATTCGAAAGACCCTTGCATTGGTCTTCTTGACTTCTTCAGGCTTTTTGGCATATTTAGGCCAGTTGGACTTGATGTGCCCCTTCTCGTTACAGTTATAGCACGTTGCATCCTTTATCTTCTTGCACTCTATCGTCTTGTGCTCCTTGGATTTTCATAACCCACATGCAAATGGTTTTGACTGTGACTTGGATTGGAACCTGCATTTTCCAAAGTGACGTTTCTGGCAGGTTTTGCACTTTGGCTTTTCATCTGCTTGCTGACTACCCTTGCCAGACCCAAACTTCTTCTTGTGGTCTGTGTTTCCCTTATGCTTCTTCTCAGACCGTCGTGAGTTATCATCCTCACGTTTTCTCTTACTTTCATCCGAGTTCTTAAGCGATCTCAGCCTGACCGCATCCAAAGTAAGGGATAAAGATAGATCAGTTACTGACCTAAAAGTAGCAGGTCGGGATGCCTTTACACTGGCCATGATATCTGGGGCTAAACCCCCAATGAAACGAGCTATTCGCTTGGGTTTCGGTGTTACCAAATACGGAACCAGTCGAGACATGGTATTAATGCTAGTAAGGTAAGTCTGACAATCTAGGTTTTTCATCCCCAGAGATAAGAAGTCTGACTCAATCTTTTCAACCTCATGCTGAGGGCAATAATTCTCTTTGATGAGTGCAACAAACCGATCCCAAGACAGATTGTACAATGGAATCTTCCCAGTAGCCTGGATTAGAGACCTCCACCAGGCTAGTGCTTCTCCTTTAAACGACTGAGATACATACTTCACAACATCCCTATCAGCGCAACCACTGATGTCTACCACGGTATCCATCTCTTCTAACCACGTCATGCAGTCTATAGCTCCTTTTTCCCCAGTGAAATCTCGGGGTTTACAGGATACGAAATACTTATAGGAACAACCCCTAATACGTGGTTCTTGATCGAGTACAATCTTCTTCGACAGAACACTATGCTGATTTGATGAGTGCCGGTCATCATCCTTCTTTGACGGTGGCTTACTATGAGCCTTAGAGTGAGTCTTAGGTTTAGAATGGGGTACGGATGAGGCCTTGCTTCGAGTACCACTTGACTCATTTAATTGCCTATCTATGGCCTTGGTAACAGCATTATCAATTAGTGCTTGAATTTCCGCACCGGTCACATTGATCCTGGTAGTGTCATGATTTTCTCGAGGGCGACTGTTGACTTCCTCGGACTCTGCCATGAATCTTGCTTACTACATAAGATGATGACAATGACTTATTTAGGAGTCTATAACAGTATTATCATTTCTATTGATTTATTAACCATGGTGTTAATAACCATATTGGTTAATTTGTTAAATATATTTATTAAGGATCTTTATCATAATAATCCCTAATTATAATTAAATAATAGCACAAAGGCCAAGTCATAGGGACATGTTTAATTTATAAGCCAAGATTTTATAGAATCGAGGCAATAAGGCTTGAATCAAAGTTCATTACCTTTTCTTGACAGAGAGTCGTAGACTACCACTCTCTTTAGTCTCAAAGGACATTAATTATGGCCCGTAGGCACTCATCACTAATAGATGATCAAATAAATAAGAAGGGGTTTGGAATAATCCAAATTTAAGAATGACTTATGCGATTTATCGAATCACATTTTGTCAAGAGTGTTAACATGTTTTCTGATGTTAACAAGGATTTAAATCTTTTGAATAGGTTTTACCAACTTGGACATGTCTGAATGACATATAGGCTAGGTTTTACCTTTAAGATTCATTTTAATATTTAACGCAGAACAATCCTAAATTGAGATGTTAATAAGGATCTGAATTTAATTGAGGAATTACCATCTTGGCCCTGTCTTAAAATGACACATGGGCTAGGTCTTGTCCTTTTTTAGATTTTGTCATTTTATTATAATGGCAGATCTTATAAAAGGAATCACATATTTTAGATTTATTTATTTATTTCATACATATTACATTTATGCATATAATGACAAATAAATTTAAATGATAACATGCCACTAAAAATTTAAAAAGAGTACATGTTGCCCTAAACGGGACTTAACAGAAATACTTGCCCACGCAGGGGCTAAACAGAAAAGACATGCCCACACAGGGGCTAACAGGAAATACAAGTCCTCGCAGGGACTGATTACAGAAACAGATGTCCACGCAGGGACTTGATTAAACATTAAAGAAATACAAATAAACAAATAAAGGATTTAATGATCCTTTTTGCTCTTCCCCTTGATTAAGCTTGCCAAACCCTTGAAAAATCCATGGTTGTTCCTACGCTCTTCTTGGAACTCCCACTCAACCTGGCTCAACCTTTCGAGAACCTCCTGTTGTCGCTCTGGTGGTATCAATTGCGGTTGCGGCGGCTGCTGATGTTGCATAGGTTAAGGAGGTGGCGGGTATTGGTACCCATAGGGTGGATACCCAGTCTGATATGGGACTCCAAAGGGCCCCTCGGGATGATAAGCGTTGTAGTCCCATGCTGCCTGGTATGGGTCAACATTGGCATAGTTGTAGTTGATATGGGCCGGCTGTTGAAATGGGTTGTACGCCGCTGAACCGACATATGTAAAAATTGGGTTGTTAAAGCCCACTGGTGGCGGTGCGACTGGCGCAGACGCCACTTCAGAAACAGGGTTCGAAGGCCCACCCATCTGTGGGTCTTCGTATAGTGGTGGATAAAGACTGCTACCAGATGGTTGAGGAGTGCTGATTCGGATTCCCCCTCGCACGGACATCCGGGCTGTTGATCTCCTACGCCTCGGTGGCTCCGGAGGCTGTTGCTGCACTGGTGGCGGCGGCGGTGGAGTGACTGCTACAAAACGGGAATCCTTGGAGGGATCCTGCTGTGGCTGCTGCTGCTTATGCGAAGACGAGTGATAAGAAGGAGTAAACACCTAGTCAAATTGGGTAAACATCGTCTCGTAGCTGTCGGGACCACTACAAGGTGATCCAAGAAAGGGTGACCCATCCGAAATCTCGATGGGGTGAGTAGGCGTTCCGGTTGGCGGTTGGGCAGGCTCCGGATCCTCGTCCATATCCATGGAGAAGTGGTCTTCTGGTCACAACGGGTTATAACCCATTGGTTCTTCAATCAGGTTTGCCGGGTTGAACCGGCTCTGAAAGTAGGGTGTTGGGTCGTTGAATGGTAAGTTGGGGTTTTGTAGGGGTATATAGGAATGGTGTGAGTTATGGGGCTCGTTCTCAGACTGAGGCCCAAAAGAGTTAAGATAAGAATGTGAGGAGCTCAGCGAGACTGAACGCCTCGCGGGTTCTATATGGGTCCTCCAGTTTTCTTGAGGACTTCTGCTTAACGAGTCAGATGGAGTTCGCCGGTGCGATGGCCTGGCCTCGTGATCGTTTAGGGTGATGAGGGGCCCCTTGCCTCTACCTCTTCCACGAAATCTAGGTGGAATCTTGTTGAACCTGTCAAAACAAATAAAAGAACAACAAAGAAATATAAAGGACAAAAAATAAAATAAAACAAATTCTTTGTCTAGTCAAATTAGTCCTAAGTTCTTTGTCTAGACTCGGAAGTCGATGAATGTGCAAACTGTGTCATTGAGATTAAACACAAAAGGCTAGTGTTTAATTCACTCAATGTTGGCTCTGATACCAACCTGTCACACCCCGATATTTCCACGTATTACCGGTGGGCCCGATGGGGAGTATCGTGACGTAGTTGATATCATCATAGTCAAACAACACAATTTAAACGCACAGCGGAAGCAAAAGATGAATCACATTACAAACCGAATAGATAGTAATATCAAAGTATTACAACGGACTGTAAAGGATCCACATGCGGATCAAAAGATAAAAGATCATTGTTCAACAGACTTTAACATCTAGAGCTTGCAAGACTTGTTTAATGATGTCAGGAGTAGCCAGCCTATTTCGTCTAGTACCTGCACTTAGCCTTTTTGGAAAATACGTCAGTTTACACTGGTAAATACAATTAACTGACTCATTTTGAAAAGAGTTTAAGAAAATTAGTTTGAATTCACACGGCACAAAATATCTTTTATAACTTGGGACAATTATTTAAAAATAATCTTGTATACAGTTTTACTTATTTGTCGTCCGTCAGGGCCGGTTAGAAGAGCCGAACAAGATTAACTGACACGCCACAGGTATAATGCCCACAAGGTTGATTCCTTTAAGTGGATTACCAGTTTTTACATAATGCAACTGTCAGGTGTATGCCTACACCCCGTGCTTAGGTCGTGGCCATTTCTTCGAATGATGCCAAGGATATCCGGGACATGGTCATTTAACCCCCAAAGGCCATACACCAAATAATACAGATTAAAACGAGTTATGTAAATACATTAATCACAATCCGATTTAAATGACTACATACCCGACCAAGCGGTATTATTATAATACCGTATCCCAAGCCTGTATAGGGAAAATAAGTTAAAAGTATTTACCTGAGTATGTATAATTCACAAACAGATAGTGCAAGTAGCTTTTACCGGGCTCCTAATCTGGAACGAAGGTTTTAATAACCTATTAGATTCCTAACGGGTCTTAATTAAGTCTAAACTTAGACCGGTTAGTTTTTAAAGGAAGATACGGTCCAAAACGCAAGATTAAGCGATGACCGGATTAGAGTGTGGTTTAGACCCGACAAGTTTGTATACTTGTATAATATGGGTAAACTAAACACATTCTAGATTTTGAGATAAAAATGAGAAGGTTTGACCCGTTTCGGCTAATTTATGCAAACTAGTTACATAAACCGCGCCGAATCAGAAAAATGCGTAACGGGTAACCAAAAGAGTCATATACAGGTTTCCTAAGTTAATATGCCTTAAACATGTTGTGATATCAGTAGGATATCTTCCATTATGCCCAAAATGAATTTAAACTCAAGTTATGTCCCGTAGGGGTATTTTGGTCATTTTAAAGCTTATAAAAGAGTTTAAATATAAATCTGAGTTTTAGGTCTGATATAACCAGTAAGAATATTTATTTTTATAAGTCATAACAGTAGGGTATTGCAATTATGTGAAATTTACTATTTATAACCAAACTATGCACCGTAGGGGCATTTTGGTAATTTCACATAGGCTTTAAAGGTCAAAACAGGGAATCTGAGTTTAAAACTGTTCTTTACAGTTAAAATATATAAATTTACTTAAAACATTAGTAGGTTTTAAGTCTTATATGGGAAAAATGGTTTTAATACACACTATGCGTTTTAAACGCGTAAAAAGACGATTTTAAGCGATTCCCGGGTTTTATAAGAAAATCTGATATTTTTATCATTCCAGAAGACTCAAAATATTTTATTTATTATATAAAATAAGTAGAAAAATGTTTGGTATCAAAATATTATGTAAAACTCATTTTATAGGCCAAAAGGGCAAAACCGACAATACCGAATCAAAGCTATAACCCTATGTTATGCTCAGCCTAAAAATAAATAAAAATCTTCAAAAATCCCAAAATATTATTTTACATTAGTAGGTAAAAAGTTTGGTTTCAAAAATTGGGTTTAGATAGGCTTTATGCTAATTATGTCGTTTAATTAATAAAAAGCTTTCTAATTACGCTATTGAGCATAACTCCTAATCTAGACCTCAAACTGATGTGAAAATTTAGGGACATGTTTATATATCAGTAATAAAAGTTTTTATTCTTTCACATTTTCAAAAATATTATTTTAAGGTCAAGAGGGCATAACTGTCAACATTTAGGCATATAACGGAAACATGCATATGAATCGGATAACTAATGAACCAAGTTTTATAACCACAGAGGGTTATACTAACATGTAACCTGGTCCTAATAAAGCTCTAAGGCATTTCTAAATCATGCTACATTGGGTCAGAACTGAAAGTCAAAGCAAAAGTCTAATATTGTGACTTTCGGTTCCGAACCGAGCCTAAACTGAAAATTGTCAGGTTGAACATGTTTAGACATGTTCTTACATTAATTACCACGTTATATTAGTGATAAAACAGGTTTCATGACTTCCACATTGTTAATTATGTGATTATTTGAAAATTAGCTTTCTGTTGACTTTCTAGTATTTGGTTTGACCTAACATTTGACCAAGCTAGAGTGATAATCAGTAGGTGCCCTCTTAGGGGTTTATTACCTACATAATTACCAACTTATAACTACTTTTAATTTAACTAATGACTGGACCATTAGTGATTAATTACAAAGTCAACCCTTAATTACGATAAGTTTGACTTATGGTTATTAAGCTAATTAAAACTGAAACTAGGAAGTTAAGGACACTTAAAAAGGTCCTAAGCACGATTATGTATCCTAAGGAAACTTGTTGAAGACCAGAGAAGCTCCAGAGATTAGCTTGGAATGATTTTGAAATGGTAAGTTCATGTGTTGCAACACCAACTCTTTATATAGTAGTCCAATTTGTACAAGATCATCACACACAAGTCTACAAAAGTTCCCTGATCATTCCATGTGTCCCTATGCATGCAAAACTACTGGCCAAACTCCTGTATTTCAAAAACCAGGCCTTTAAGGCGATGTAACCGGTTATAACAGGCAACTGCCAATTTCTGCTGCCAGCGACCGGCTTACGGACCGTAAGCCTAACCCCTTGCGGTCCGTATCCACCTCTTACGGACCGTAAATCCATAATCATGCGGTCCGCAACCGACCTAAATCTGAGATTCCCAGTTACGAACCTTGCGGACCGTAAGCTATAAGCCTTGCGGTCCGTATCCGCTTTCTTATATTATCTCTGTCCAGCTCTGCCACCTTACGGACCGTAAGGTGGTCCCTTTGCGGTCCGTAACCGTTCATCAGAAGACAAAAACTTGCAAACTTTTAAGCTTTGACCATGCATCCTTTATAATTTCGAATCTTGTGCCTTTATCAGCAGGAGGGGACCATGGAATCAGACCTTGCATGTCCTTGAGAGTGTTGTCATGCACTTACATGTTTTGGACTTTATTGATGAAGGTCTTCAATTTAGGATTTGTCGTAAAACTCATAGGATCTATGTAAACTTGAATTATGTACCACCAAGGATAACCAGATTTGAATATAGATGTTTATAAAACTTTAAGGTTTGGGATTTATAAATAGGTCACTCAGAGGTATTAATTAACAAGTTGACCCTTTTTAATCCTACCATACATCTTTCAATTGATCTGGGTTTATAACACGTTACCTTCCATGACACGTGTCTTTATTTTATTGGGCACGATTTTACGAGGTGTTATAGGCTATCATCGTCTTCTGGTGTTCTATGTCATAACAGTTTATCTATTTTATTGACTGTCTGTTATAGAGGGTTCTTTGATTTGTTGTTGGTATTTGTGTTTTCCTTTAAAGGATCTCTTGTCTTGTATTGTATTTTGTCTGGGTTCTTATATGCCTGAGTTAGAATTTGGTTATAGAAATTATATTTTTGGTTTGTTTCTCCATGATGTTGTGTATATTGCTTTATACTGTGTTGGTAAATATTTGGTGCTATTTGCAATTTACCTGTTAAAGCTAGAAAAAGGGACTTATCTGTTTGTATATGTCACGGAAAAACGCCACTGAAGATCAGTTGGTAGACATGTTTGCAAAGGTTTGAATTGTGTTCAGCATGAACTATTGTGTTTAAGTCAAGTCTATGTGACATGTTTGATGTTTGAATCAAGGGGGATGTTAAAAATAATAGTGTTCATAACACAAACATGTCAACTTAGGCTTATTATTCTACATTGCTGAATTTGTTGATTGGGCTGGTCTTGTTGGTGTTCGTATTTATTGGGCTCGTTACATTTGGACAGTTGGGCTTGGTTGTTACTAAACTAGTAATATCCGGGCTTATAGTTATTGGACTTTGTTTGTTATAACTGATTATGTTCCATTCTTAAGTTCAGTTTAATTGTTCAAGGTTATATATGAAACATTTCAGGGGGTTCAATTTTTTATGCGTATACTTATGGGCTGAAGTGTAACTTCAGAAGTTTCATCCTATAAATCTGTTCAGTGTGCAGCTAGGGTTCCATAACCTTCATTTATGGTTACGCATCAACACATATCTTCTCTGTGTATAGTTTTCCCATTATCCCCCAATTCTCTCAATATACACCGATCATACACACACTTCTCTTAATCATACACACAGTTCTCTCAATCTATTAAAGATGTTCATTCCATTCAAGTTCTGATCTGATGGAGATCAGTTGTGGGACTTATTCAGCTGTTGGTCCAATTGTGTTTTCAACACCGTAGAAGGGTTGAAGATCTTGTTGGTTTATGCATTTTTGTATTGTTGAAGATCTTGTGGATCTTCATATTTTTGGTATTTCTGTATCCTTTGTTAACCTGTCTAGTATGGTCTGGTTATTGTTGAACCTGTGCTAGATCTTGTTATTTGACAATTCTTTCTATGATCAACAGATATTTTATCTGTTGATCTTGTATTTTGTATATGTTGTTTTAGATCTTACATAAGTAAGATCTAGGGTTTAGGGGGTGTTTTTTTTTTGGTTTGGTTAAATAATAAAGTTTTACGTCACGTTTTGTCGCTTCTCTTGTGTTTTATGATGTTATTCGTGATTTATAGCGATCATTCATACTGTTTTTGACACTTCGAACAGGGTGGGTTTATACATGAGATTCTTTGTTGTTAAAAAAAACGATTTGATTAAATGAAAAAGAAAAGAAAATTATCAAGTGTTAGTGTTTGTACGTGTTCTATTTCCTCGGTTACCAAAATTAGAGCATATGCCTCTCAATGAGGTGTTACAATGCTAACTAAGTATTACTACAATAGTAAACTAATATAGCTGTTGGGGTTGTGGACGCCGCTATGCATGCCATGGTAAACACAAGTAAGGTTGCAATGCCAAGGTCATTTGATTAACGCTACAATTCAATAACTATAGAGGTAAGTAAGCCTTTCCTTGCATTGAGATCAAGCAAACCTTGATTGACATTGGTTACGCTGGGGGCTTTCCAAACTAGAACCTTAGTAAAGAAAATGGTTCGTACCTACATGGTGTCTTATTATAGCAATAATTTTAATACGTATAACCCGCACAACCAGCTATAAGGATCAAGTTTTAAAGAATTCAAATTCATTTGGTTGAAGTGTTAAAAGTTCAATTTTTAAAGATACATCTTAGAGGACTTAGCAAAATTGGCTGATGAAATTAAGTTGGTATGCAAAACTTTATCTATCATAGGTTTCTAATCTCAATTTGACATAAAAAACTTGGAACACCCTAGGAAGACCCTACTTTGTCACCATCAACAATGGCAAAGGAGGGGCTTTCGGCACTAAGACACATGCAAACGTAATTTGTGATGAAGGTGCTACCATGAGCTAAGAAAACCACTTCCACTGGACTAGAGGTGATGAAACTTAATTACATGTAAAATTGCTATATACGAGACTCCTAATGAAGCAATTGAGTTTGAGTTTGCATAGGGAAATAATCTTGAAACTATGACTAGACTATACAAATTGTCCAACAATTTTGTTGCTCTCCAGTCAGAGGCATATGGAATCAAAGATTATGTCACCCGGCCTACTGTAAATATTGGTAAAGTGATGGAGATGCTAGAAAAAGCCTTCTCGACTCAAGCCCGCCAGTCAACGTCAACTTTGGCACCAACTCATCGATAGGAATCTTGATCGCTGCATTTTAAGTTAGATTCACCGTTTTGTAATGCATTTTATTGCATTATTGTAAACATGTGCACTAAATTTCATAGCATCTATGCATCAAACTACATTAACTACATTTTAACATTATGTGCCTTTGTAATTAATGATTTATCAATCCCATTAAAACATCACTTTAATAATATATTAAGACTGAAATCAAATTAAAAAGCATAAATTATGGTGTACCAACTCCATCATCAAAGTATACATGGTAATGCACTAATTATATATATATTGTTTTTGAAGGATGATGAATAGTAGTTTTAAATTTAAAGTAATATATAGTTTTTTTAATTTTTTATTATTTTAATATTATAATACCGTATTATTATATTTACTTTTAGAGTAGACTGCAGTTTTACCCCCTGGGGTTAGAGCCTTTGCTCTCTGACTCCCCGACTAATGGAAAACTCTACAATATTACCCCCTGCTGTCAAATAACTTAACAGTCAACATAAGTTTTTCTAAAGTAAAAGGGTATAATCGTCATTTCCACTTTAATAATATGTCTTCCTCAACACCACACTCTCCTCCCTTTCTTCTCCTGCGACACCAACAGCTTCTTCTCCGGCGATCCAACAACGACCTTTCTCCTCTCCGATCAAATGCCGGTACTGTGTTGGCTTATCAGATACCTGATCCGGCACATCTCAGTTATAATTGTCATTCTTAGTTAAATCAGGTTTCCATATTTAAATCGTCATTCTTAGTTAAATCAGGGTTCCATATGTATGTCCTTCTTAGTTAATCAGGGTTCCAGATATCATGTATGAACCTCATTTAGGGTCGGATTTGTATGATGTAAATGGAGGGTTCGATTAGGGTCGGATTTGTTTGATGTTATAAACAGGGTATTAACAAAATAGTCGGATTACTATGTTAATTTTGTGGTGTTTAGTGTTTTTTTTTTTACAGTTGACCTGACGATAAGTCTATCAAGCTCATCGATGGTGGTCCAGTTGGTGGTCTCCTTGTTTGGTCGCCTTGTCATCAACTTCCATTATCCACCGGAGAGTTGAGCTGACGTTAAGTTAGTAGTTATGTAGTATTAGTAATGTGTATTTTATAGGTTAAGTTAAGTATGATGTTACTAGTACTTTGAAGTAGGATAACTTAAAGTAGATGTTAATTTTGTATGTTTGATGTTACAGTCTTAATCTTAATTAGGATGTTAATCTATAGCATTTCAGTCTTAATTTATAGCATTTGTTAATTATGATGGCCAAAATGATCCAATTTGCAGCATGTTTAATCCATTTGTAGCATGTATACCATTTTGTTCAATCTTAAGCAGGCATGTTTTGGTCATTTTGCAGCAGGCTTGTTTTGATCACATTTGTGATAAGGTCAAAAATGACCATTTTGCAGCAGCATGTATCATTTGCAGCAAGCCTGTTTTGGTCAATTTGCAGCATGTATCATTTGCAGCAGGCCTGTAAGGTGTTTTTAGATGATCACAGTTGAATGAACATTTTGCAGCAGGCCTATTTTGATCACACTTGCATCAAGTTTGACTTAGATGATCACATTTGTTCCTTGTGTTTTGATTTATGTGATAAGGTCAAAAATGACCATTTATATCAATTGTAGCATGTTAGTCTTGGCATCATTTGCAGCAGCATGGTCCTTTTGGTCATTGGCATCATGTTAGAGTTGTTTATAAGGTCAAAATGACCATTTTGGTTATGTGCAGCAGGTTAGATGATCACAATTATGAAAATGAAGATTGATGTGCAGCAGGTTTGTGAATCACAATTATAAAAAAAGAGTTTGATTTTAGGCGGGAATGGTTTTGTTTTCTGCAGGGGGCAAGGAAGCAATGAAATATTTAACACGGGGGGTAATACTATTTCTTACAACAAAGCATAGAAGGTAATAAGAAATGGTAATATAGTCATTTAACACCGAGGGGTAATACGTTTGCTTACAACAAAGCATAGAGGGTAATATGAAAGGGTAATATAGTCATTTAACATACCATTTAAAAGAACTGTGAAGTTATTTGACAGCAGGGGGTAATATTGCAGAGTTTTCCATTAGTCGGGGGATCAGAGAGCAAAATTTTCCTAGTAGGGGGTCAGAGTGCCAATTGGCTCTAACCCCAGGGGTAAAATTGCAGTTTACTCTTACTTTTAACATATTTTATTTTTTTATTTTTTTAAACCATTTTACCTTTTGTCATTTACTTTTTATTTTTTTATATTTTTTTTTTGTTTTTATAAATGATTATACCTTTATCAATTAATTGAATATTTCTTTAATAACTTTTGTTCTTTAATTAACAAAAAACTTAAGTACGGAGTTGTGTTTATCTGGTCCCCCCCCTCGGAGACTCCAATATAAATATTGTTAAAAATGAAGTTGTATTCCTACTAGAGTATCTATTTGGTATCATTTCACTGTATGAAGATAAACTAAATTGATTCTATTGTTTGCCTTTCGAAACAACATGCTTCATTTTCAAATAATGTTTGTTTTACATTATTATTTGTCATGTTTCGCCGCAATGCGTGACGTTAAAAAAAACCTAGTATAAATTAAGCCTCAATAAACATCATTTTACATTTAAAAATAATATAAACAAGATTCATATCGATTTAATCTATATATATAATAAACAAAACCATTGGGGGACACTTGTCACCCTATGGTTTAAGCCAAATAAGCAGCCATGTGGCAGTACATGTGGCATAGGTCATAGTTGAGGATTGAATGTATTTTATTTGGTAAGTTTAATCTCTCTCTCTCTCTCATCAATCATTCCACAACCGTTTACCCCTAAAAAAGCCCTAAACGGCGATTTGGTTATCGATTCTTGATTCAAGCTTCTTCGTCGGCGATAGTTCTTATCAGTGTTTCAATCGTTCCTCTTCTACATTTTTTTATCAATCTGAAGACCTTCATCAGTGATAATCGTCGGTAAGCATTCCGATAATCTCTTATTTTCCGATTGATTTAAATAATAAGTTTGGTTTCGTTATTTTTTGATTCAGGCACTTAATGTTAGTTAAAGATTCATGTTTGATCTGTCTGTTTGGTGTTGTTTGTTAGGCAAAAGTTTTCGGTTTGGTTTGATTGTATGATTTTGCTTCCATCTTTTGATGAATACAACCCCTGTTTGCATATATTCTTTAAAATAGACCGCGATTGAAAATCTTTTTGTAAACTGTTTTGGTAATTTTGTATTATTGATTGATGATGATTATATTTAGTGTTTTAATTGACGATATTAGGGTTAAATATTAATTTAGTGATTAAATTTTAGTTAAATATTAAATTTATGTTGTCTGTTTGGGATTTTTTTTTTGCACAAAAAATCGTTTGGTTTGATTTTATGTTTTTTTATCCAACTTTTGATTAACACAGCCCCTGTTTGAAGTTATTGTTGAGAATTAAACCTCGATTTATGTTGTTTTTTGTTTACAGTTGGAATCTTATTTGAAAAGTATATTCATATGGATTGTTATCTTTTAATAATTAAATTTTATTTTGTCATTTACCGTACATCGTTTGTAGGCGAGATGGTGTAGGATTTGCTGCCCGGGTGTGGAAGAGCGACAAAAAGTCGTTGGTTAGAATAGTCATTATAAGCATTCATAAATTCACCCATATTATAATTGCCATTAACGAGTTTGCATTATCATTTTACAGAAACTTCCTGCTGGTTATGGTGACTGGATTAAGAAGTTTGGTTATCCAGAGAAGAATGCAATCATCAGGACCCTCGATGGGAGGACCTTTCAAGTCAAAGTGTTCAACCTTGCAGGCGACTATTTCTTTTACAATGGCTGGTTTGATGTCGTCACGTCATTGAAATTACCGGACGATTCGTGGGTTGTTTGTCAGTATGAAGAAGCTTTATCTTCGTTCCGGCTATTCCACTTTTATCAAGACATTTCTCTAGCGGCATCTAACTACTTCTACTACAAACCTAAAAATGATTTTAAAGACCGAGACGACTGCATGGTACTTGAACATATACATTTTTAAATATTTTTATCCTTGCATTCATACATTTTTTTGTATTTCGTTTATACCATCGATCCTGATATTGTTTGCTTCTTTGTGTAGTATGTGAACAAGTTGTTTGTTCATCACTCGATGCTGAATACCTGTCCTTCAGATCCGGTTTTGGTTCGTTCTGCTGGAAATCGTAAATGGGTTGTTCGGATGGAAATTATAAACCATGAGATTTATATTACCACATGTTAGAGTCGAATCAAGGAGGAGATGTCGATAACGGATGATCATTTGTTGGTTTTTGAAATGCTTGATAAGCATACGTTTGATTTGAGTGTTTTTAGTTGTAAGCCTGCCCATCTAACTTACCCACCTGAACTTTGTGTTATCAAAAAAGAACCAAGTGATGAGTTAATTGAAGTGTCTGATGATGAGGTGCCTAATGCGGTTGCTGCACCTGGAGTTGAACAAAGTGTTGATGACGAAGTACCGGTTACTTTTGTTGTTGACAATCATTATGTAAGTTTTTATTATTTAATTCTTCATACCATTAATGTATGTTTAGTGAATCCAGTTGAAATCATTAGTTGTAGGAAAACCAGTTTTAATTGTATGTATTATTAACATTTATATTCTGATTTGTAGCGTCTTAAGAAGAAGTGGGCACAAAGTCATGGATTGGATCGAAAGATGGATTTGACCATCAAGGACTGCGCTGGTCGAACTTTGGATGTAGCTATTGGTAAGGAGTTCTCGCAAGGCTGTCCGCGATTCAATGTTACCGGTATGAGAGAGTTTGTTAGAGACAAATGGTTGGTATATGGTTCTTCGTTTCAGATGGTATTTGTTAAAAGTAAAGGTATGTTGCTTTATAACTGAGTTGGTGAAGGTACATGGTATGTTTTGGTAGTATTTTTTTGGTGTGGTCGGTAGAATACATTTAAAGGTATGTTTTTTGGTGTGGTCGTTACGTTGAACATATGTGATGGTAGATGTTGCTGATCCTTTTTTTGGGCCGTTTATATGTGTGGCCGAAGCACTTAGTTTTTGAACATATTTGATGATAGATTACTAGACGTTGATGTTACTGTTTTTGCTACGTGATTGTGCTTAATATTTTATGTTTTTGTGAAATAATTAGTGCTTCAAAATTGTATGTATCTTACTTTAAGAATCAAGTAAAGTATTCCTCATATTAAACACCATTTAAGTAATTTGTTTGGTTAGTGCCAGCTGTATTATTTCATTAAATTTTATAATAAACCGTCACTTTTTAAAAAAATTATGTAAAAATAAAAGTTAATATTATTTTGTTTCCTTTTTTAAATTGTATAATCGATAATTTATATTTTTTTAAGAAAAACCTTCCATTTGAGATTTGTAGTTTTTTTAGGTATTGAATAAAAATGTTGCCTAATCTTTTTGAGATTTGTAGTTTTTTTAGAAATGTCAATCCATTTCTAAAAATACTAATTTGTTAATTCGGTAACAATTTTTTATATTACTCAACTGATTTTTCTACTTGAAAAAAATAACTAAACGAAATTTGTATATATATTCACTTAATTTATTCATTTTATTCACTTACAAATCATTTTCTAACTTCATTCATCTATTAATCAATGGATGAAAACAGTGTTACTTTCTTAAACAATCTTGATTGGAGATCCAAGCTATTTACCATCAAGGTCAATGTGTTAAGACTTTGGATTCGTGTGAATCCAAAGAGAGAAGGAGAAACCCTTGGTATTGAGATGGTGGTCATGGATGAGCAGGTATGTTTGAATGTCATTTGCTTTCTAAAATGTAGGTTAATTTTTATATTGTTGTTTATAGTAACTACTTTTAATTTGTGTTTTTGATTAGGGGACCCGGATGCTGGCTACTGTTTGGAGCAAGTTTATGAAAAAACATGAAATTTTGCTTAATGAACATGAGTGTTATTACATATATAAATCTCAACTTTCTGTCATTAAGTCAAATTTGAAACACTTTGAGAAGGAACATGCTATTAGCTTAAACTTTGATACATCGGTTAAAAAGTGTGAGAATTTTTATGGAAGTGTATATGGTATTCGGTTAGTATCGTTTGAGTCCATAAAAGCTGGTGAAGTCGATGTCAAGTATCGACTTGGTTTGTACTTCATAATATATAACAACTACATCATAAATTAAAAAATATATAAATATAGATTACATATGTTTTAATTTTTGTTTTTTATGCTGATTACATTTGTTTTTAATTAATTTTTTTTTCAGATTTATTGGGTATGTAGATGAGTGGTCTGAACCAGAAGTGACCAAAATGAAGATGGGAAAAGATAGCAAATACATGAACATGCAATTGCTGGATGAAGAGTCTGTTTATTAAATTCTAATTTAATTTCATTACAATTTTAGTATGATATATGTTTTTTACATGATATCCTTATATGTGTTTAATTTATATTTATGTAGGGGAATCAAGTTAAAGTGCACTTTATGGGATGAGCATTGCGATCAGATGTTTGGTTACATTCAGGGCCATAAAGAAGAAGTTGATGTTGTTCTGCTTGTGCAGTTTGGTAGTTTCAACAAGTATAAAGGTATTTACTGTTTATAAACTTTGTGGATTTTATATAAATATTTATAAGATTTACGAAATTGAATATCTTAATCTCTTATCTGAATTTTTTTACACAGGGAAGATAATGCTATCTAATGCTTTCCAAATAACCAGGTTGTTTATCAATGCTGACATAGAGGAGATTCGGTCATTTAGAACAAAGTAAACAGTTTATAAAATAAATAGGAACTACGTATTGATGTTTTATAACATTTTTTTGTTTATATTATTTTAACCAGGTTTGTTGAGAAGATATGTAAAACATCGTCTAATGGTCAGAAATCTATTGGTTCATCTGGAAACATCAGTCTTGCGGACGACTTTTTATTCACGCATCCTTTTTCCAATTTCCTTGATATTACGCCGTTGGATAAGGTGTGTGTCTACTTTTTATAAGTATAAATAAATACATTAAACAAAAATTTGTTTATAATATTTATATTTATAAATCTATTTTCTTACATTTAATTTCAGCCATATGAGCTCATAGTTCATGGTATGATCATGAGTGTGGATGATAAAGATGATTGGTACTACGTTGGTTGTGATGAGTGCAATCGGAAGGTGGAGACAACATTTGTCATTGAGGAAGCTGAAGACGGTGCTGAGGAACCAAAGTGATTCATGGTTGAAGTATTTTTAACAAAAACAATTTATCTTTTTTTCGAATATTGCTGCTTTGGTTTGGTTTGTGTGTTTGATTGGTTTGGATTGATTTGTGATGGTTGGATGGTTTGTTTTTTTTTAAATATATGGTTGGTTGTTTTTTTTATTTGAAACATATGGTTTGTTGGTTTTAATTGTTGGTTTGGAATATTCCGTATTACCTATACTCTTTTAACCTTTATCTTTATCTTTGTTTTATTATTTTGCATCTATAAAATGTTTCCTAAAACATTTGTTTTTTTTTTTTTTGTAATTAGACATTTTTAAACTCTTAATATTTTTTTAATATTTAACTTGCAAATAAAGACTTCAATATTCTAATTCTCTAATTTAATTTAATTTCTAAAATATTTATATAGATTTTAAAAGTATATTTTTTTGAATCCCATTAATTTATAAAATATAATTTTATTTTTTTGAAAACCCCTCAACTCTTTTAAGATTTAGTAAACACTTAAATTGGTATGATTTTCTTTCCTTTTTAAAGTTTTATAACCGAAAACTTATATTTTTTAACAAAAAAATCGGGGACCTTTTCAAAAAATGATCTAATAATACGAATAATATCAACTTGTGCCTAATTGAACAAACCAAAAAAACCGAATTCAAATTCAAATATTGTAATTCTATTTTAAATGTTAATGTAGATTCGCTTTATGTAAATTGTTTCCATTTTTATGTAATAAATGATGTTTGACCTTACTAAATCTTCTAAAAATAACAATATACAAAATATTAATAAAAAAAACTATATGTGAACCGAAAATATTATATTTAAATTCCATAAAATGATTTAGTTTAAATAACATACTATATTAAACTCATATCACAATTGAATGTTGTTTTTATTAATTTTATTTTTTTAAATCTCCAAATAATGGACGAAAAATTATGAAACAATAAATTATATATTTTGAGATCTTTATTGTTTTACATTATTTTATACCTACATAATATTTAAAAAGTATACATATTATGATATTAAGTTAATAATATTTTTTAAATCTCATAATAATGTAAAACATTCTACACATGATCGATTCTATAATTAAATATCTTGATTGTTATATATAACATCATCATCCTTCTTACAAATCATTCATTCAATAACATCTTAGAAATTCATATTAAGGTATTACTCTTATAATGTTCATCATATCAAATATTTTTAGATAAACACGGATATCACAACTCCTTTTCATAATGTACTGTTTTTGTTAAAAAGATTATTTTTGATGTGTTTTTATAATGTTTTAGGTATTATTGATACAATGGTTGAGCTTCCTTTTCACTTGATACTTTTTCACATTTTAATCAAGATCGATACGAAATCAATACATCGTTTCAAGTCAGTATCTAAACAATGGTGTGATGGCTTCTCATCTTCTGAATTTGTTTTCAAACGTGGTTGTTATGTTGAAGATTATCTGGTAGTATTTGTTGTGTTATAGTATTTACATTAAAAGACAATTAATTTTGTTAACAAGTTTTGATGCTACTAATGTCATTTGATGATCATCTTTTTTCAGGAAATGCTACAAGACCAAGGTGTGTTCATTACTTCGTCTGTTTTGATGGAATTATGGCCGCGTGAACTCATTCAAATTTATAAGTTTGATCATCAACATTTACCTCAAGAAAATTCAAACGTTTTGGAGGAGATGGTGATGTTTGAAAATGGCGAACATAGTGTTTATCAAGTTTATGATTATGACAATTAGTAGCTTTTGTTCACGTCAAATAATATGGTTTTTGCCTATTGGTTAATCGTACTTTATATATAGATTCTATCATAAGTTTATTGTTTGCCGTACTTATCTATTTCAAATCATCGCTACATTGTTCTTACTTATAATCAAAAGTAAAGTATTCATCATATTAAACATCATTTAAGTAAATTGTTTGATTAGTGCCAACTGTATTATTTCATTAAATTTTATAATAAACCGTCATTTTTTTTTAAATTTACGTAAAATTAAAAGTTAATATGATTTTGTTTCCTTTTTTAAATTATATAACTGATAATAAATATTTTTTTAAGAAAAAACGTTCCATTTAAATCAATTTATGCTAACCCAATAAGTTATAAGTTGCTCCAAAATAAGCTAACCCAAACACCCCCATAACCTTCAAATCTTTTTATTTTTTATTCTTTGTACACTGACTTTCAATTGATGAATAGGCTCGATTGATGAACAAACCCTAATCTTTAACCTTCGTATTTTCTCACATCCCAGATCCATATCTAATTCATCTTCTCCATGTTAAAACTCGCAAACCCTAGATCTCTCTCTACTGACGCAGCGATTGAAGGTTAGAACTATTTTCACTTCTGCTCATACATAGATCGGTTTGAAGAGGAAATCCAATCTTCTACTCACATAATTTGCAAATATCGGTAAGTTTATGTTTCTTATCTTTTGTTTATTTTCCTATCTGTAATATGTAACTCAAATCATTCATCTCTTTAACGATTGGTTTTGAATGTTTTGAATGACTGAGATCTTGAATTAGGGCTGAAATTGTGTTTTTAGTGCCTTTTTGCCGTGATTCGTTTTGTTAAGTTATGGTATATGTTCTGTTTTCTCATTCATTTGTTCATATATCATCAATCTATTTTGATCTGATTCCGTCTTTTTATCTATGTGTTTGTTATCGATAATTTTATTTTTGATATTTTTAACACATTTTCTTTAAAAGTTTGCTTTGTGGATGCTCATGGTATGTTTGATATTAATGGATTTATTGTGAAAACCCTTTTAATCTACTGATTTGTAGGGGGATCGCATGGTTCGTTTCATGGCACCCTTATAGTGATACCATCATGTGTTTAGGGATTGCATGTCAAGCCAAAAGTTAATGGATTTTATTCATGAGCAATTGATATCGGTAAGTTTGAGATAACTCATGTTGCCCTTTAAATTACATCAGGTTAAAGGTGACGTTGTTTGATGACAGTGTGATTCATCTTAAATTTGATGATTGTCATATATGTTGTGTTGCAATGATGTTCGAGTGTTAGTTAAGGAAAACAAATATCGGTTAAATTGTTTGTAGATTGGTATGAACTGGCATAAATTTACCTAAACTTGAGAGCATGGTTTATGTCATCAATTTCAATTTCTGACTGCTCTAAATGCCAAATTTTTTTGTTTTGAGGTTTTTCCCTTCTATAAATGCCAACTTTATATGGCCGATTCTGAAAAAAAATATCTGAAATGTCGACTTAATGTTGTGTGTTGCATATTTACTCTGTCAGAAATGTTGTTGACTTTTACGAAACATATATGTTTCGTATTTGGCCGACCAATAAAAATGTTCAGGGAAATTTTCAAATTGTTTACTACTTAATATAAATTTAGTTTTTTTCTGTTATGTTGATTTCTGATGACTACAAAGTAATTGGGATATGACTCGATTGCTATTTGTGGTACAATTTGAATGAATTTAATGTTTTATCTAATTAGAAGTGTTCACTTTTATATAATTTAATTACCTTTTTGTAGTAATTTGCTTAATTTTAGAAATTACAGTTCTAATTCGGGGATTTTGATTACATGTAGTGTTTTCACAATCTATACTATCTATTAAAGGAGATTAGAGGATGACCTCGATTTGCCTACGTGTCACGTTCTTAGCTATTAAGGAAGAGATGAAGACACAAAGGATGTGTCAAAGACAGTTTAGATGATACATGTTGAAGGTAATAAGAAGAAACCATTTGTTGAAGAAGCAACCAGTGAGGGTGTTTTGCTGAAAACATGGAGGGGTCGGTGACGTTGTCGAGGAGTGTCAGGAAATGCTAAGTGATAGCATGGAAATGCTAAGTGATAGCATTTCCTGAAACTCCTCGACAATGTCACCGACCCCTCTTAAAAATTCCTTCAAAACTCTTTCACTGGTTGCTTCTACAACAAAGGGTTTCTTTTTATTACCTGAACCTGTATCATCTCAACTGTGTTGATTGACCCTGTATGTGTTGTTACATCAAGATTCAATTAGGTTTTTTTTTTATTTTGAAAATTGATCGATTCAGTTTTGATCACCACAGATGCTTTTGTCATCTGAGGCTATGATGGCTATATCTGCCGTGTTGTTGCAACATGCCCTAATCGTTGCTGGCTGCCGTTCGCGGCTGTTCTAGGTAGCGTTGGGTGTAATCGATGTTTGGTTGATGATAATTAGATCGATGTCACCTAAGGGATATTCAGTCAATGATGTTGAGATGCTTCTCACCTGAGACTAAAACTATGATGAAGCAAACGTCTGCCCGAATAAGTGAGGTCTGACATTTTCAAATCATTTGAATTACTTTAGCAAATCATTTAGTGTTGACTATGAAGATGAATAAAAAAGTGAATTCAAAGTGCATTTTTCTTGTCCTTTCAACATGAGGCTATGATGATTTTGTAGATCAGAGTAAAAATTGAAAGAAGATAGCATTATGGTATGGCAAGGTCGTAGGATGGCAGTTGTTCATGCAACCTCTCTTGCAGCCATGGTGTTGTCATCTTTATGCACAATCTGAGCCTGACAGTCTGACAATATAAATGTTTTGCCTGAACCTGTATCATCTGAAATGTGTTGACTGACCCTGTATGTGTTGTTACATTAAGATTCAATTAGGATTTTTTTTTTATTTTGAAAATTGATCGGTTCAGTTTTGATCACCTTAGATGCTTTATTTTATACCTTGACTAATTCACATGATTTGCTAAATTTTGAAGCCTTACAAGAAGATTAAAGAAGGTATATTCTTTTTGGCATCTTTTTTATGTTTTTATGTTTGGATTATTCTGTTAAAAATTGTTTGTACTAAACGGGCCAAGATTGACTGTTTGATGCTTAATGGATACAACTGGTCATCCTGGTCGGGTTAGTTATATATCACGCTGGATCTTTCGGGTTGATGGTTGATGAGGACAACTGGTCATTTGGGTCGGATCGGGTATATGATTGGATCATTCAAGTTGATGCTTGATGTGTACAAGTGGTCACCTGGGTCGGGCCGGGTCGGGTTGGTTATATTACGCTGCAACTTTCGGGTTTGATTTATTGTTCTTCTGAATTGATTACTTGCTGTTGAATATCAAATTTTTTCGTTTTATTATTTCTTTTAACTTTCAGGATTAATTCAGTTGTGTAGCCATCTTAATCGACATCAAGGTTTCAGCTGCGACTTTTGGGAAATGATATGTAAGTCCTTGGAACATTTAATTTTTTTTTATTCATTTACCTTTCATTTCATAGATTTCTTAGAATTATAAATTCAATTCTTTTATATGACTATATTCATTATGTCTGACATTTATTTTGTTCATATTAGGTACAAAGAAGAAGTCGAATGATCTCAAATTGTCAAGATGTTCAAGCAACTAGCAAGTGTTTGGATGATATTCATGCTCTTAACCACTTTCTATAACAATTATTACTTAATATGATTTGTGTATTGATTCTCTAAAATTACTTGATTCAAATTTGTGATGAATGATTAGTCCCTTTTAGTACTTGATTTGAAAATATATTTAAGATAAAATTTCTATAATTAGTTGTTATACATGAATAAATGACTTTATCTTTTTTTTATATAATGTTCTTTATTTTCAACCATATAATACATTCACATTTTATAACATTTGGTTCATATTTTAATAATTTCTTTTTTACTCGACCGGTGTATATTGATCAACAGAATTTTTTATGCAACAGTACAAGACTGCGTATTAATAAACTTTACAGACGTGTTATAGAATATGAGATTATATATGGATTTTAATATGGTTTTGCTTGAAGCCCGCGTATTACACGGGCATTAACCTAGTTTCCTTAATAAACACACTAAGATATTAACAGTATTTGAGGCTTGAAATTTGAATAAAACTATATATTTATTTAATTTATTGCAAGATAAATATGTATAAAAAAACATAAGATGAATTAGACAAAAGGAAAAAAACACATTTACAAGTGTAGTAAATGTTCAATAATTCTTTTGTCTAATTTATCTTCTCTCCTCATAAGATCAAATTGCAGTTGTGAACATAGATCACCGACAGCACACTTAGAACAAGTTTTTCTCTCATGGACCATCGCCGGATTCCTATTCCGGAGAACATTCAACGTCGTATTACAAAGATTTTCGTCACTAATCTACCGGAGGGATGCAGTGGGTCAGATTTAGCGAGTCAAATTCGGGTGTTTGGGCAGATTTTTGACTTGTATATTGCAATAAAAAGAGATAGAGGAGGTAACCGTTTTGGTTTCGTGTCCATGTTGGATGTGAAAGATAAGGGAGAATTACTCAAGAACTTACGAAGTATTCGTATGGGTGAAAGTAAATTATGGTTCAATATTGCTCGGTTTGTTTTAGAAGATGGTGAAATAAATATCGCTGGAGATAAGCCGGTTCCTACAAAGAATGATAATGTGAACGCGAAACAAGGTGTAGGACAATCGGGTACAAAGTTTGAAACAGGTGAAAGGACGTTTAAAGACATGCTTCTGGGGAAATCGGGTACAAAGTTTGAAACAGGTGAAAGGACGTTTAAAGACATGCTTGTGGGGAAATCCATTACTATTGACAGCCATGTCAATGCATTTTCTAAGTTGCATCGAAAAGCTTTAGTCGTGAGAATGATTGATCTTGAAGCGTTGAAAAACATCTATGTGATTCTGAATTATATTTGCCCTGGTTTAGGGAGGGTGCAGTATCTTGGAGGCCTTGACGTGTTGGTTTCTTTTGAAGATACGGAGGTGGCTGCGACTGTTCACGAAGCTGCAATACGAGTGAAGAACAGGTTCTCTTCGATCAGCTTATGGGAGGGCCAATCTTTGGGTTTTGAGAGATTGGCTTGGTTGAAGGTGCAAGGTATTCCCTTGCACTTGTTAACCAATGAGGTTATAGATGTCGTTGGTGGGATGTTCGGTAAAGTCGTTCATAAGGCAAATAGATCGGAAATGGACTCTGATTTGTCTTTCGAATATGTCGGAGTCTTGGTAGGTGATGGCAAGAGGGTTTCAGAGGAAATTGTTTTAAATTGGAAGAACAGAAAGTTCCGTGTTTGGGTATTGGAGGAACTAGGTGATTGGATTCCCGATTTCTATGAAGCAAGGCATGACCAGGAGAGTGACGATTATGTATATGATGATGATGTAGCTGATACACCGGTTGATGTAGAGATGCCGGAAGTTCAACCTGTCAAGACGGCCGGTGTTGGGGATGACGTCTCTAGTGATGTCGACTCTCTAAATTTGGAAAGGAATGATTGTCATCATAATGGCTTTAATGATTGCGAATCAAGCCCCATAATTGAGAGGAATTTGAATGTTGAAGTTAGGAATGAAAGCTTTGTCCCAGCTGTCAGTTATGACTTTGACCAATTAATTGCAAATGATAATGCAGGTCCATCAGCTTCGAAGGTTGTTAAAAGAAAAAAATTTAAAAAGAGTGAAGTGGGCCGGCCCAGTACTTGTTATACCAACAGTAACGAAAGCTCTAAAGTTGTCAAAAGGCCAAAAAAAGATAATGACTTGTTTGGGCTTAATAAATTGTTGGGTATTATTAACGATGATGACCCAAGTTCGGTGAATGAAGATAATTCGGACGAAGAGATTCAAGATAGTTCAGACGAAGAAAATTCGGTGAATGAAGAACATAATTCAATTGATCTTAACAGTAACCCAATTGATGCGGACAAAGTTGATCAAGTTAATATTGAAGGAATTCGTTCGGATAATATTGAAGAAATTCATTCGGTTGATAACTGTGTAACACATATTCAAACAGAAGAGATTGAAGCTACTAAATCATTGGGTGAGAAGTTTGGCGTCAACCTATTCGAACAAGACAACATGATGCGGGAGTCGATAGTTCAGGAGGGATTACAAATAGGTAACAAATGAATTGTTTGTCTGTAAACATTCGGGGGTTGGGTTCTAGTGGGAAGGCGTGTTGGATAAAAAGGTTAAAGTCTGATTTTGGGGTGTCGTTTATTGGTTTACAAGAGACAATGTCGAATAATGTTTCTGTTGGTATGGTGTCGATGTCGAATTATTGGGGAGGTTTGGGTTTTGATTATGAGAATGTTAATTCTAATGGGAACTCGGGAGGTTTACTTAGTATTTGGGATCCAAAGTTTTTGTCGAAAGATTTGGTTGTGAAAGATGATAACTTTCTTCTTGTCTCGGGTATACTATCGGATGGGAAGATTCGGCTTAATGTGATTAATGTTTATGCTCCGCAAAACAATGTCGGAAAAAGGGATCTATGGGCAAAAATTATTCAGGTGGTTCAGGCGGGTCAAGGTTGGTGGATTATTTTTGGGGATTTTAATGCAGCTAGAGAGCCGGGTGAAAGGAAAAATTCTTTCTTCGATCCGGTTTGTGCTAGAGATTTTAATGATTTTGTGGACGAAGCAGGTCTTCGCGAATACGATTTGAAAGGTATGAAATTTACGTATTTGGCAAATCGACGTGGAGAATGAAAGTTGAGTAGAATTGACAGAATGTTCGTTTGTGATAATGTTTTTAATAAATGGCCAAATGCGTGTGTTAGAGCCCTTAATAGAGAATTTTCAGATCATGCGCCTTTGTTTCTTTCGTTGAATGTTACAAATTTTGGGCCGAAGCCTTTTCGTTGGTTTGATTCGTGGTTAGATAGACCGGGATGTGAAGATGTGGTGAATTCTGTTTTAATTGGTTGGTGTAATGATGGTCCGGCAAATTTGAACTTGACTAGGAAACTGAAAACACTTCGGGATACGCTCAAAATGTGGATTAAAGAGTGTAGGCTCAAATATTCTGAAGACGAGAAGCGATTAAAAAAAGAAAAGGAAGAAATGGAGTGTTTAATGGAACAAAAAGATTTAGAAGAGTCGGAATTATGGGTCTGGTCTGAATGCAATAAGAGTCTTCAAGAGATAGAGCTTTATAGATCTCGTGATTTGAAACAAAAATCACGGGTGAAATGGGCTTCTCTTGGAGATGAAAATACTAGCTTTTTTCACAGTGTCGTTAAAGGTAGAAAAGCGAGAAATACGATCCCGGGTCTTGAGGTTAAAGGCGAATGGATCTCCAAACCGTCTCTTGTCAAGCGGGAAGTGTTGCGCTTTTTTAGAAACCATTTTAAAGAGGATGTTGTTGTTCGGCCGCCTATTGTGTGCACAGGTTTGAGACGGATTAATGAACAAGACGGTATATCTTTGACTTCTATGTTTTCCAAGCAAGGGATTAAAGATGCAGTTTTTTATTGTGGTTCAAACAAGGCGCCAGGTCCCGACGGTTTTAATTTCTGTTTTGTTAAACGGTTTTGGAACTTGTTGGAGGAGGATTTCTATCGTATTATGGTGGAATTTCATGAGACAGGTATTATTAACTCGGTTTGTGGTTCGGCGTTCATTACTTTGATCCCTAAGGTTAGATCTCCTCTGGGACTCAAAGACTATAGACCTATTACTCTCATTGGTTTGATTAGCAAAGTTATTTCCAAGATTCTTGCTAACCGCCTTAAGAAGGTGTTGGGGAAGTTGATTTCGGAGTCTCAATCAGCTTTCTTGTCCGATCATTTTATTCTTGATGGGCCTCTCGTGGTTAATGAGGTTATGGAATGGTTGAAAAGAAGGAAGAAAAAGGCATTTCTATTGAAGATAGATTTTGAGAATGCCTATGACAATGTCAATTGGCATTTCTTGTTATCTATTTTATATCAAATGGGTTTTCCATCGATTTGGTGCACTTGGATTAAAGGTATTCTTGAGTCGACTCGAGCTTCGGTTCTTGTTAATGGGTCACCAACATTCCAATTTAATAGTGAAAAGGGTCTTCGACAAGGTGATCCCATCTCCCCATTCTTGTTCTTGATTGTTATGGAATGTCTTTCTTGGATGTTGGAGAAAGCGAAAGCTCTTGGAGAGCTTAAAGGTATTAATTTTTCGGCTGACGATACGGATATTAATCACCTTTTCTTTGCGGATGATGCTCTTATTATGGGTGAATGGTCCCGTGAGAATCTTCAAAGTAGGGCTCGTATTCTTAGAGTTTTTTATTTATGTTCCGGTTTACGCAACAACCTTCATAAATCTAATTTATTCGGGGTTGGTACTGAAGATGTTGAGGTGGATAGTATGATGGAGGTTTTGGGTTGTAAACGAGGTGTGTTTCCTTTCGTTTACTTGGGTATTAAAGTGGGAGCCAACATGTCTAGAATTGCCAATTGGAATTCGGTTGTGGAAGTCATAAAGAATCGGCTTGTTTCTTGGAAAGCCAAGACTTTATCCATTGGTGGTCGATTGATTCTTTTAAAACCGGTCCTTGAGAATTTACCTATATATTATCTTTCTCTCTATAAAGCTCCTAAGTTGGTCACCGAGAGTATTGAGGCGATTATGAGGCGGTTTTTATGGGCGGGTTGTAGTGAGGAAAAAAAGGTTAGTTGGGTCGCTTGGGATGTCATAACTACTCCTAAGAAGGCGGGTGGTTTAGGAGTAACTAAGTTGCAAGATGTTAATGACACGCTTCTCCTTAAATGGGCGTGGCGTTATAAAAAAGGTGGTAATTGTTTATGGAAGAAAGTGGTGATGGGATGTCATGGGTCGAGTAGGAAATGGACATTGTTACCATGTACTTCTTCGGCAAGCGGTTGTTGGAAACAAATTGTGAAAATAGGGGAGAAAAAGATTTGGAATGGTAACACTCTTAATAGTTATTTCGTTGGTGTTATGGGTGACGGGTCGACAATTAATTTTTGGGTTGATTCTTGGCTTCGAGATGAACCGCTTCGAATAACATATCCGCATTTATTTAGGATTGAACAAAAGAAATGGGTCACTGTTTATTCCAGGTTGCGAGTTGTTGATGGCATCAAAACGTTGTATTGGGATTGGCGTACAACTCCATCTACCCCCGAAGAAATAAACGAATTATTCAGCCTCATGTCCGATATCTATGATTATGATTGGAAGGGGGTACTGATGATTGGAGTTGGAAGGCCGATGACAGTGGCGTTTTTTCGGTGAACAAAGCAAAGAAGCTGATTACAAACTTCTATCGGCCGAACAATAATGTCCAAATGAAATGGAAGGGGTGGGTGCCATTGAAGTGTAAGATCATGGTTTGGAGAGCGTTGCTTAATCGTCTTCCGACAAGGGTGGAGCTGATCAAACGTGGGATAGCTTTACCGAGTGATTCGTGTATTCTTTGTGACTCGGAATTGGAGACGACAATTCATTTATTTACTGGCTACTTCTTTTCTGCTGAGATCTGGTCCCGTATTGAGTTCTGGTGCCGTTTGTCGCCAATATATGCTTTCAACGTGTCCGGTTTAATAAAGACAGTTAATTTACAAACTACAAAGCAATCGAGATATATTTTGAGAGGTATTTTCTTTACTACCATGTGGGCGTTGTGGAATGAACGAAACGATAGAATCTTCAAAGGCAAAAGTCGTCGAGCTATTGAAGTAGTGGAAACCATTAAAACGACATCGTATTTTTGGTTTCGGAATAGAACTAGATTGAAAGGTATAGATTGGAATGTATGGTGTAAATATCCTTTGGTTTTGATGTAACGTCGTTTTTTGGCCCGGGGGTCCTTGTTTTGAGGACCGTTTTGTGGCTCTTTTTGAATGAAATTTACCTTTCAAAAAAAAAAAAAAATCTTCTCTCCTCCCTTTTTTATATTTAACTTGCAATTTTTTAGAACGGCGACTTTCAATTTATGCAACTAAGGTCGCATCTCTCATAATGGGAGACCCACCACCCTACTCAGATTTATTTTACATTATTATTTTGCTCGGTTTCGTCGCAACGTGCGATATAAAAAAACTAGTTTAATATTAACATGCATACGCACACCAATTTATTCACATCGCACACCAATTTATTCACATATTCATACACGTACGAAAGGTTAGCACTTTATTCACTCGTGAATTATATTTTATTAACGTATGGTTACTAAATTTCGTCCTTCTCATATTTTTTTCTATAAATGTTCACACGTTTTTACGTGGTTCTAAAATGAACTCGTCCATATATATAGTTAGTTATATACCACTTATATAAATATCTCTAGCATTCAGTTTCCTGTTTCTTTACCCAAAAAAAAAAAAATCTCTAGCATCAAATCTATTAACACCTTGTAATTTTTAGCCAACAATCATCATTATATTTACAACCATATTATAAACCTCAATACACATTTAGAGAGAATTATGACCAAACAATAATTTTATAGGTTTTTATAATGCTTGCTGAGAGTCACCATCTCCAAGGCCAATGAGCTAGTAATGGAGTGGTAAGGGAGAGACCTGGTGTTTCAAGCGACACAGGTTCAATTCATGCCCTCAGCATTTAGTTTCTGCAGCACCTGGTGATGATGTGAGGCTAGGCGAGTAGGCGGCGATCACTAGTTCGATCCTTGAACTGAGCGAGTTTTACCCCACCGCACTGTCGTGCCTTCGAGTGAGTGTTCACGGGCTTCGGCCCTAGGTGAGGGTTTTCCCTGGTTCGGAAGGCGAGTGTATCCCGATGTGAATTTCGCCAGTAGCCCATTTGGAGGATTCGTTTTCCGTTAAAAAAAATGTATATACTCCAACAATTGCGTGGAATGCTTTGTGGCCATTGTCAAAATATAGACAAATGCAAACTTTGTCACCAAAATTAAGGTGCCATTTAGGAAATGAGTATTCTGATTTTCATGATTTATTTCAAGATTGCCTCTTTTCTATTCATACAACAATGAGCTTACAATTATATTCCCAACATAACCTCCAAAGTAATCAACAAACCCAAAAAAAAAAAAAAGTTACCCTTTTCTATACTATAACAATTATAGGTGCAAAAATCTTCTAATGGATCAAGGAAACAACAATCAAAAGAAAGAAAAAAGATTGCATCTTTATAAGGAAGATGCATCAAACAAAACATCATTAAGTACATCATCATCACCATTCCCGACTGCAAAGAACGAATCTTTATCTTCGTCGTTAGAGAAACCCCGTCTCATGAGCTTCGAATGAGCAGCAATGAAGATCAACTTTTGCGCCCTTTCAATCGCGTTTCTTGATTGATTTCCTTTTGAGAATGACCAATTCCATTTGAACCCACAAGAAGTGGCATGAAGAAAGATCAACCTCACTGCCACTTTCCTCAAAAGTTTGAATTCGGTTAAATAAGTTTCCCAAACCAGCCTGCTACTTTGTGGGTTAGCGATTCTCATTTTGCCCGTAACGGGGTCCCGTTGTTTCAACTGAACTGCTTGCGCGTAAACTGGGTCAAGCCCTTCGGTTCTCCACTTCATAAGCTCCATTAAAGCAATGTGAGCTTCTTCTCTTGACACAAGCCTTGTCATAAGCTTGTCGACGTCCTTTTCTTGCTCCGAAGTTAAGTATTTGAAAGGCGGCAAGTACTTCCCACCCGTCTCTCTGATCAAATAAAGCGGATCAAGTATGAACGCAGCAGACCAAGCCGGATGATAGTTTCTCTTAAATCTTTTATCGAAAACCTTATCTACACGATCTTCATTAACTTGAAACTCGACACACCAGTTCTTGATCTTCAATCTCAACTCCTCCCAAAGTGGCAAACACTGCCCGATTCGCGGCCTCTCTTTCTCAATCTCTTCAGCCATCCCTTTGATCAACTTAACCAACGAATGAACCGCCTCTAGTTCTTTCCAAAACCGAGGATTCCTCAACATTTCATCGATCTCCCTCGCAACTTGATCCTCCGACGAAACTATCTTGCACCATTCATCAAGCAAAACCAACTGCAATGCTCGGGCTGAGCTTAACACATCTTCCACCAAATTAAACACCGGTTCGAACGCAAACATAAATCTATTCCCACCACAAATGGGTACGCGCAACAACCCCACCCGACCATATTCTTGCATCTGATACTTAACCAAAGACTTCTTCACACGAGACTTACTGTTAATAAAGTTTGCAACTTTAAAACAATTATCACTCACATTACCAAACAATGGAAGTTGTTTACTAAAATCTTTAATCAAACCATAAACCCCTTGAAACTGACATGTTAGATTGATCATCCAACAATGTTGGTTTTCAAGATTCCTTAAAGCAGTTGATTTAAACCTATCAGAAACAATCCCAACACACTGCTGCAAATTACTCCCACATATCTCCCTAATTGTCTCCAACAAAACATCCTCAGCATTCTTCGAAAACACATACCCACTCGTAAACACAGCCCGTCTAAACACCCCGGTCCCATTCGGCAAATTCACCAATAAATTCACCAAATTATCGAACCCACCCGAACCATGATCATGATAATGATGATTATTATCCCTACCCGACTTCCACCCATCCGACGCGATTTGAAAGAACATCGCGTCACGAATCCTCGCTTCGGACTCGATTCTCGCCTGTTTATACTTCGAATTCAGCCGTTCTCCGGCTAAATCCATTCGGTCCACCGATGGCAGGCCGATTTTATTCAAGAAACTATTAAACTTTGGGTCCTCTAAACTTGAAAATGGGACAGATCCACAGTGTTCATACACCCAATCTGCCAATAACTCAAGTGATGAATCAATTTGTAACTTTGTTAAAGTTTGATAAGGTAATGATTTAGGGGTTTTGAGTTTTTTCACACTATCTTCCAACATTGCTAGTGCACCCAAATCCTCTTTTCCCCCTGATAACATCACGTGTGGTTGTTCCACCTGCACGTGCCGCCGGTGATTCACCTCCGGCAATGCCGGTTGGACGGAATCCCTCGCCGGAAAAGGCGCCGGTCCGATCATGGCCATCGGCGGGACAGAGTACGTTGGCGACGGAGTATCGGAGTTTGTATTCCCACTTCCGTTGCCGGAAAACTCGCCGGTTTTATCATTCCGGCGAGCTCTCTTACCGGAATTGCTCTGTTTCCGGTGGTTTTGTTGCCCTTTTGGTGACGAAGACGACGCCGGAGAACGAACGGTGACAACTCCGGCCGGTGAGATGGACGTAATCGGTGTCGGACTCTCGCCGGAGTTATAATTCCGGCAAGTTCCACGTTTTAGATGCTCCGACGCCGTTCTGGAAGGGTTAGAAGCGGAGAAAACGGCGTCGCATAGGGCACACCGGAGTTTGACCGCTTTAGGTTGACCTGAATCCGGATTTTGAACCAAAAGAGGCTCCAGATGAGCCCAATACCAGGCCCCTTTACCCTTAATAGCTTTTGTTCGGATCATCATCAACCCTTCGTATCTTTTATGCACTTTTTTTATGGTCAACTCATCCGTTGACTCCGGTGGTGGGTGTACGGTGGATGTGGAAGTCTCCGCCGCCATCATGGCAGTAAAAAGATTTGATTTTTGTTAACGATTTGTTGTTTCTTGATGTGGGTATGGATAAAGATTGAAGCTTTTGGTTGCCATGGTTGTTTTTTGATGTGGGTGTGCCGGAATTGGGGGAACTAGTGGTGGTTGATGGTGGCAGAGTGGTGGCTCCGGTGTCTAACAGCAAAAAGATTTGATTTTTTGTTGAAAATTACTTATTTCTTGATGTGGGTATGAATAAAAATTGAAGCTTTTTGTTGCCATGGTGGGTTTATGATGCGGGTGTGACGGAATTGGAAGGATTACTGGTGGCTGACGGTGGTGGCTCCGGTGATCTAACAGCCAGAAGATATTATTTTTGTTAAAAATCTGTTGTTTCTTGATGTGGGTATGGATAAAGATTGAACCTTTTGGTTGGCATGGTGGTTTTGTGATGGAATAGGGTGGTGGAGTGGTGGTCGGAGTGAGGGTAGTGAGAGTTGGTGTGTGAGTGGGTGTGTCAAATAGAAGTCGTTTTTGGTGTTAGTTTTTAGGACACATTTTTAATGAAGAAATTGATACTGTTGGGTGTGGGGTATCAAAAAGATTAAATTATTTGTTTACTATTATTTTATTGGTTAAAGATGGTTTTATGAAAGATGGTTTATTGGATAATCATAAATAATAATGGAGAATAAAGTAATGATCTATAGTTTTGTAATTTATGGTTTCAGCCTTTAAGGGGCTTTAATTAGTGAGTTATTTTGCTAGTAAAATATGTTTAATAAGGCTTAAGCCTTTAAGGGGCTTTAGTTAGTGAGTTATTTTGCTAGTAAAATATGTTTAATAAAAATTTAATATATTTTCTTTCATGTTTATTTGTCCACCTAGCAAAATCCATCAGCTTATGTATAATTATTTTTCTTGTTTTAAAATATTTTTAAACATTTTAGATGACATTGGCGGTTGTTAAGCTTGACGTAGACTACCAACAGGCCCTAGAGTATTTAAGTGTCTCTCTTCCAGATTTTGACATTGGCGGTTTCTCTAATATGGACACCGCCCCCCCCCCCCCCCCCCCCCCAAAGCCACAAAAAACTTTGGCGAATGCTCTATTTGAGAAAATCGCTCGGAATCTGGAAGAAACACTTGATCTGTCTCCCCGCCAGAAGGCGGTGATTGAGTGCTTGAAAGGCCCCCATGCGCAAGACTCTTTGACTGTTATCTCGATCAAGGGGCTGGGGCAATGCATGTCGGCTGTTGAGTACAGGGCTATCCTCAAATACCGGCTGATGATCCCTATGTATCCAGAAGACGAAACCTGCCCCATCTGCCGTAAAGCCTGCATGGATAAATACGGGGAGCATGCTGTTCATTGCAAGGAGCTCGCTGGTTTTAAATACCGGCATGACTGGGTGAGGGATGTTTTGGGGGACATCTTGAGGAGAGCGGGGATTTCTGCCAAGAAGGAGGCCCTTGTGAATTTCCTTACAGGCCCCATGGAAGGGAGATCTACATTGAGACCAGCGGACCTGTTCGTCTTTGGCTGGGCGGGAGGGAAACATGCTTGTGTAGATCTCACAGGAGTCTCCCCCTTAGCTGGTTTAAGGGAAAACGGGTTTGTAGCAGGACAAGCGGTAAAGAAAGCAGAATCTAAAAAGGTGGATAAACACGCTAAAGCATGTGCTGATAACCAACATGCATTTGTCCCCTTCGCCTTCGACACCTTTGGATCCCTAGCTCCAGAAGCTATCCGTTTACTGATTAGGGTCCAACAGGTTGTCCACAGCAGTGGCTCATCAACGGGGGGCAGGGGTTTGTCTTTAATAGGCTAGGGTTTGCTATCCAGAAAGGGGTAGCGGCGCAGCTTGTTGCTCGCTTACCTGCGATATTGATGTAAAATGCATTTTGAGATGCTTATAAAATTTTTACTGCTTTTATGATGATAAAAATAAACAAAGTACGAGTATTTTCAATTTAAGTGTGAAAGTTAATATGCTTTATTGAAGTTTTTTATTGGACGTTTAAAATTGATAAAGTGTAAATCACTTGTGAATTTAGTTTACCTTAGATGTCAAGTAAGGTTAAGTTATACAAAAATTTACAGGATGACATTCGTTTACATGTGAATTGGTTTTAATTCACCACTAGATTTACATGTGAATTAATCTTATCTTTAATTTTGTGTTATTGTTAAGGCTAAAGTGTTATCGACTCATGCCTCTGGTGAGGTGGCAAGTTCGGTGTAGCAGGGCGTTAGACGCCGTCCTTTGAGACATTAGTGAAGAAAATGGAGGTGTAGGTGTGAGCTGCGCCACGTCTGTGAAGAACAAGGCAAAGTGGGCCCCTGTTGTCCAACCAATTAGATTCCATCTTTCATTTTCTTTTTTAATTTTAATTTATTTTACTAATATATTATTTTAAGGAGTGATGGCTAGTGAAAACTTGTTAAAGAATTACACACTAGAGGTGAAGAAAAGTGGGTGAGAGTTTATGGATACGTGACACCGATATGATAAACACTTTATGATGTAACAATTGAAGTTTGTGAAACGCTAATACATTATCTAAACTTTATTAGATGTCTGCTTTTGTTTGAATTTCATTAGATATTTGCTTATGTTTAAACTTTTTTAATATTTTCTATATTTTAAATTATATGTTGTTTAAAGATGTCCAAATTGTGAATATAGAGTAGAATGAAATGGTAAAAGCTGTTACGCCATAATATTCCGCTCCTGCTTTGGTCAACAGATAACCTGTTCTCAAGGCTATGCACGCTACGAGGAATAGCATCTCTCCTCCATCTTGGGTGAATATATTGTATTGGAATCTTATGTACGTTATGATGTCCAAATCCGCAAAACACATGACGGCATAGATATCCGTTTCGAGTGAATCCCATACATTAACAGATAGATCTTGTTTGTTAAACATGACCTGGAATATAAGGTTAAAAATATGGTCAGTATCTATAAAATAACAAATATATTATAAGTGTACATATGCGACGTGCGTCATTAGTTGCTAACCTTGAACTCATTTATAACTTCTGACGTGTGATCTTGGTGAGCAATTACGAAACAGTTTACCCCGCCCGACAGTGATCGTTCCGCAATCTAGCTATTCTCTTTACCCTTGATAATTTCCTTTTGGACGTTCAAGAATATTTTTCTAGTGTAAAAACGTTCGCATGACGTTTGAGTGGCATATTTGTTTTGAATTCTGGATTAGTGGTGTTTGTTTTATGAGAGAGTTCACGTTGGTCATTTCGTAACCCATCAATGGACGTATCATAGCACAACATAAACTGGACCAACGTATTTTGTGAACTGGAGTTTGATTTGAACAAATGGTTAGCGCTTTCACACCTAGATGTGGTCTTCATTAAGATACACATGGGTATTACACGAAAATATCCTGGGATCCACAGTTCACGAATGGAATACATTTTAGTCAACCTTGAATGGTCTTCTAAACCGTACTCAGCAATAAGTAAATGCCATCTCTTCTCAAATGTTTCTGGTTTGATGTAAACATTCCATACAAGTTTATGGATTTTTGCTTGATTTCTGCGTTGCTCTGGTCGCTACCCACCCTTGATCTACAGAATAAAGAAAATCAAAAAAATTCAATCAGACTATTATGTGAAATGTTTCGGTATACACATGTGTACATTAGAATTACATCCAAGTGTACACATGTGTACATTTAGGTAAAATGCCATAAATCGATATTTTCAACTCTATTACAATGTAATGACGTTATAATATATACATGTTTGTAACAAATACCTTTGCTGGCAACTTTTGAATAATGTGCCACATACATAGTCTATGAATGGACTTATCAAATACATTGGCGGCGGCTTGTTTCATAGCACAATCTTGATCAGTTAATACCAAAAGTGGTTGTTTTCCGTTGTGTGCGTCAAGAAACTTTTGTAGAAGCCATGTGTATGAATCAATTGTCTCATTATGTAGCAACCCAGCTCCAAATATCGTGCACTTTTTATGATGGTCAACTCCAGTGAAAGGGACAAAAATCATATTGTACCGGTTCGGAAAAAAAAGGTTTTGATAGCTGATAACTAAAACTATAACAAAATTATAAATTAAGTTTTTGTAACTTACATATTTGTGTGATATGTTGCATCGAACACCAAAACATCACCGAACGCTTCGTAGTTTGATTTAGAAACGCCATCACACCAAAATATTAGTTGTAGTTCCATATCATCAATATGGGTATCAAATGTGTAATTTACTTTGTTTTCGCTACGTGCTTTGAATTTGTTAATTATCATTTGCGCGTCTCTATCACCAATAAAATCTCGAATGTCGCGCCCGCAATTTTTGTAGTCCACAACCGTCCCGTGAACATTATGGTGGCCACCTTTCATTGCAACGTGTACCTTGTGGGATTTGGCAGGGCCTAGATTAGCATTGCGACACTTTGCTATGAACTCTTGAGTAGAAAAGTCGAGCTTTCTTTACTTTAGTAATAAATCAAGATTCTCGGGTGAGGTAAACCCATGGTTGTGTTGTTCAACAAAGTCATATATTTCATACTCCGATGAATTTTTTATACGAACAAACTTGACACATGCCTTACAATCTGTAACTTTGACGTTGGAACAGCGTGATGGTGAAGTTGAGTCAACAACATCAGGGTTACTATCTTTATGTTTAGGTTTGTTTGCTTTCGCTCTAGAGCATAAAACATATCGCCGAATCGTAATTATCCCGTCGTCGATTTTTTTTGAAGTACCCAAACGGGTTCCAAATCCTGCTAGTTGTGCGTACTCCTCATACATTGTGATTGCTTGTTCAATTGTACTAAATCTAGCTTTCACAAACGGTTTGAATCCCCCCGGGGGGGGGGGGGGGGACAATTGGTGTCCAGTACCTAGTCCCATTGGGAGTTTCATACACGTTACTCGCAACCGACTCTGCACAATTTTATTACAAAAAGTACGTTAAATAAATATTATATACATATAGACAAGGGGATCGAAGTAAAAAACATGAACTATGCTATGTGAATAAGTAGAACGGGTAAGCTGTTCATTGACGAAAATTATGGCGGATCATTAGTTGTAAGATTGCAAAAAGGACAACAATGCTGAGGGTCTTCAAAGGTTCATTAACAAAAATTATGCTATTTACATGCAACTACCGTGCATTATACACATGTGTACTATCATGTTGATATATACAGATCAAGCAGTACATATGCGTATCTTGTGTATCAGTGTATGTAGACATACGTATTACAGCAAACATGTTTGTTTAAACTTACATTATGTGTAACTCGGACCAAAATATTATACACAAAAAATAGGACTCAAAACTCAAGTTTACATATTGCAATAACGACAACAGATGCTAACAGTCTTGACATGTTCATTACAAAAAAAATTATGGAAATCAATGGTCATACGATACACACCTGGACAATCCATTGTTGTAACGAAAACATTATCGTCAACGTTTTCGTCGGAATTGTGATTATTGATTTTGTTGAGTTAATCGTGGTCACATATCGCCAGGGGCGGACTTACGATGAAGGGTCCGGGTTCCCAGGAACCCATTCGGTTTTGAATTATTAGTAGAAATGTACATAGAGAATATAAAGGAACCCATAAATATATTATGAGGTGAACCCATAAGAAAAAAATTGGACTGGTCCACTGGTTAGCACCTCCTTTTCCAACCTCTCTGTCGCGAGTTCTAGTCCTGAAACAAGCATTTTTCATGTTTGCATTTTTTTTAAAAACCTAAATTAATGTATTAGGCCTTTTGACTATTTATATTCATTTTCAATTCGTTGGTTCCCTTTCCCTTGTCCATCGTAGAAACAAAAGCAGAACCACACCATTACCCCAAAATCATCAGCCCCTTCGTCATCGTGACCTCCACTGTCGTCCAACTCCGGCAGTCACCGCCCACCTTCCCTTGAATATCTCTCACTCTCAGGTGTTTTTTCTATAACTTTTTCACTCAATTTGCTAAAATTGTTGTTTAATTTGTTGATTATTGTGTGTAAATTGTTGAAAGTTGCTATATGATTATGAGATATGGTATTTAGTAGTATTAGGTATTATAAATTTGAACTTAGTCTTACTTTGTAGATTTTTGTTATTACTTGCAAAACTATTTTGATTATTGGAATTATTAACTTCAATAGATCATGACTGAGAAGTTTTGTTATTTGCTTGGAATGTCTTATTAGTTTTTTTTTTTTTTTGGTTTGAGATCACAAGCTTTGGTATGAATATGTATATTGGTGAAAGAGTGAAAGGCTTAAAATGGATCTTGTGGGCACAATAGATGATGAGGCTTTTTTATGACTATCAAAAGTTGTTGCAGAGTTCCTTGGTACTTAAGGAATGACATTCAAAAATAAATATTTAACTAAGGTCATACCTAGACCCATCAAATGAAAATGTTAATAGACAGAGATTTGACATGGCAATCAGATGGAAATTAATTTAATTTCGTTTAGTGGAACAAAACCGCTTAAGAATCTCTTAGCTAATAAACAATAGAAATGCTTCAGTTAGATGCTTTTGTAGTTGTAACCGGCTCAAATAGATGATTAGCTATTCATCTTTTTGTGCTTTCTTTTCATCTATAAAAGTTCAGAGCGTCATTTTGTTTTGTGTCTGGTTCAGAATAATGTTTTGTGTTTAGATTTTTCGAAACCAAAACTAAAATAACCATTAGATATAAGGTTCTGACACAGACCCATCTTGACTCGAATTCGTTACGTAAAAGTTTATCACAAATTAATTTAGTAATAAAGTTAGAGATATGTGTTTTTTAGAGACGAAGATAGTTCATGGGATGAAAAATGCTCTAAAGCATCATACGAAAAAAGTGACTTTAGTGATAAAGCCCGACCCGACCCACCCGGACGGAAATTCTAACGTCAAGTTGATGGATAGAGCACCTAAGAAGTGAACCCAGTTAAAAAAAAATCCTGGATCCGCCACTGCATATCGCCCACTTTAACACCAATGTTATTCTTCGACTCGGTAAGGGATTGAGATTGTCGGAGTTGGGATCTTATACATACCTAGGGCTATAACCATTTTAACGAGAGAGAAAGAGATGGAGTGGGATTCGAGGTTTATACGACTAGGGGCTAAGGTCGGGTTGGCTGATGCCAGCGAGGAGCTAAAGCGGACGGACTAAGTCGTCATGTGTGTCATATAGATCCTGGAGTTGGAAGCGTATGCGGTTGCTTTAGGACCGTGAAGTGAGAGAGTGTTTTAGAGTTTTTTTATTTTATTTCTTGTAGAGAAATTATTTCATTGTTTACGATTATCTTTGTGTGTATGTCAACAAGGTTTACTAAAACAAACAATTCAATTCACCTTATAGACTTATTCATCAAAATTTATGCTTCAGTTATATTTAACCTAGTTGCTTTGCTTGAACAAATTTAGCAAAAATATATATAAACGTTTAAAAAACATCCTTAATCCTTTATTATCTAAATGCACTTGAATGTTATATAACTACCATTGAACACATATTTTATTTACATAGTTAGTTAATGTTAACTTAAAACAGAAGTATAAATAATATAGTTTAAGTAATTATTAAACTCTAATTAATTTGTTAATTCAACTTCTTTTAAGCTGTTGGGCCCAAAACATTGTCAAACTACATTAGTCATTACTTGATGAGGCTGCACAATGGAATGGGCTGGCTGGGACTAGAACATTAGAGGAGAAGATCACCACATTCATCAAATTAGTCATGCCCTGTAGTTTGCTCACACAACTTAACGTAGCTCATACTTTCAATATGTTAGCCAAAACAAAACAAAACAAAACGTAAATTTGATAGAATTGGGCATTTACCTCCTATGTGGTACCTAGAATAATAAAATTTGGATCTACCTACCTCCTATGTGGTACTTAAAATACAAGATTTGTGCTAACTTTTTTAGTTTTTATTTTTCTAATTTTCATGGGTAATAGAGATAGGGTAAAAATCATATATAAACGAGTATGTGAGAAGTGAATGAAGAACTTTTTTTTTCCAACTACTTAAGTATGATTTTTAGTTGAAAGAAGTAAAATAAAAATTAAAAAATATATATAATTCTTGTAGTTACTCTAGTAGAGTAATTATGTGCAATTACTATCGAGCGATTAGAGTAATTATATAATTGGTTTTTTTTTTAGATTTTAAGACTAAATACATGTTTGAATAGATGGGAAAAACATTAAAAAAATATTTCCATCACTTCTCGCATAGTATATTAAGACCATTTGTACAATAACCGTAGTATATTAAGACCATTTGTACAATAACCCTACCCAATAAAGTTATATAATATTTATGGTAAGAAATGTATTTGAGAATCTCAAGTCTCAACTAGTAAGTTTTAACAAACTAAGGAGTATATCCAATACGTCGATACTCGACGTGTAATTTTCTCTAACAGATACTTGTTAGGTATGATACTGGGTATGGGACAGGTTATAGAATCGGAATCAAGATTACCAACATCCGTTCCATTGTAATAATGGAAGCGGATTTTGATGTTCACATGAAGAATGATGAAAGCGACTTAATTTCGATTAATGGTATAACCGTTTTTGTGTTGGTTATACACTTATACCTCAGCACTATGTAAACTTGTTATATGTTCATATGATGGTAAACTAGTAAAGACACTAGTATATGTTATGTGTCTGATGAATCAGTTGCTACATTTGAGATTTAGTTCAAGTTACAAGTACATAGTCCATAAGGATGTGTCTAATGGTATGTATTTTTGTTTGTAACAATAATAATAATTTTTTTTCTTTCAACACATCTAATGGCATATTAGGCTTGGTCATCTATCTAATCAAGTTTTAAAAGTTCTTCAAAGTGAATTCATGCTTAAAAAAAACATGTGACTCTTTGTCTTTTAAGATATATTATAGAGATCATATTTTGAACAATCACAACCCTTTGGTTTGAGAGCTTCTAATGATGTGTTGGAAAGGGTGTCAGGACAAACATTGCACTTGTTTGAAGGGGTGTCTTGAGGCCTATAAATATCCCTCTCAATTTTTGATATAGAAAATCTCATAGAATACTTGCAACAAATATACTTGTATAGAATCAAACTCTTAGTGTACTTGTCACATCTATGTGTGTTCATCATCCTACACTTTGTTTTAAATGCGTGAGGCGTCATTTTTCCAAGATCCTACTTACCATGTTTCATTGCATATCAGGAGGCAATTCACCAACATTCCAAAGCACATAAGTCATAAAGATGGATACCAACCGCAAACGCCAAAAATTGTTTGAATATGCCATGTATGAAAGAATTAAACACGTTTTTCCAACCACCATCTTTAGATTCTAGTTTCAAAGTCCCTTTTTTCTTATAAACAAACAATAAAGCACCATATTTAACATGACTAGACAAGTTTAGCAAAAAGTGGCATCTTGCTTCAAGTAAAAGGAAGAGAAACAAACTAAACATCACTATAGACAGGTCATGTAATTGATAAAGATTAAAAAAACATCATAACCGTGAATCTGAGACATATAAACATAGTTTGGTTACATTACAAGGGCTACAAAAAAAAAGGATTAAGGTGCACAAGTGATTGTAAAATAGCACAATAAACAAGGGGCATTTTGTATTCATGGCTAGTCAGATTTAATACCTTGTCCAGAAGCATCTGATCCATCATTAGGTTTTCCATCACTTTTCAAGCCATCTCTCAACTGAAGCAAACCAAAAGGGTATTATTGTCATTGTACAATAAACCAATTTATTTATCTTAAATTGTGACTATGCATTAAACCAAGATTTTTTTCATAAAAAAAAAAAACTGCTTATTACCTGTCGCAGGACTTTCTTCTGGTAACGGTAACCCTGGTGAGACAATAAACACGACATCAGTAAATAATAGAGCGAAAATTAAAAGTATAAAATATAATGGAGAAAGTTTATAATACCTTGTCTGTTCCATATATGTAGTCACAATAAGTGAAGACAGATGCAAAATTACTCTGGCTTTGTCCTCCAACATAATGATGATAATCATGGTAATCAGCTCCACCATAGAAAGGAATGAACTTTGTTAATGTCCAGGGGAGATCATACCTGCATTATTATGGAAAACAGTATTTCAAGTTAAAAATTTCTTTTGTTGTACTCAAGAAATAATTATCCTATGTTCTTTTATGTAACATCTTCAATCTTGAATAAAGATAAGAGTTACTTCATTTTTAGTATGTATATAGGGAATGGTTAAAATGAGAACTCCTCCGAATTGTGAAAACCGTGTGAACTTTTTGAAAAAAAAAAACTTTTTTCCGCCAAAGAATTTAAAATTATATAACTTTCTCAAAAATAGATAAAAAAAATTATCGTATACGGAAATTTACATCAGTGTATCAACAATTTACATAAGTGTAACCCGCGCAAAATGTTTTTCAAAAAAATTATTTACACTAGTGTAAGCGATTAAAAAACCTGGCGTAAATGAATGCTAGGCAAATTTTTTTTACACAGATTTATTAGTTAGATATATTGGCGGATATTATATTTATCCGTTATATATTATATTTATTGATTGTATTTTATATATAGATGTAATTCTCAGTGATTCAAGAGATCTACATCTATATATAAAATACAATTAATAAATATACATTATATATCGGACGTATATAATATCCGCTAATAAGATATTCATCTACGTTTGTGGAAAAATGGTTAAAAAATTGCAAGGGAAGTAGGATTTCCTTCGGAGTTCTCAAGTTCTCGCAACTCGGAGGAGTTCTCATCTGAACCTAATCCTATATGTATATAAACAATTAAAAAAATCATATTTAGCTATCCACACATCTATTTCTTGAAAAAATATAATAAAATCTTTATGTAAATAGAACATTCATGATATATTTTGCATAGGTGGGGTTAAGGAATGACTGAGAAAAAAGTACTTTGATCATTTTCCATCAGGGCAAAAGTCAATTCTTTATTTAACATGACACTATTTCCAATCAGGCCTAAGTTAAATCCATTATTAATCATCATTTCACTAAATAATCCAAATTTCAAAAGCTAACAAACCACACACATCAAAAAGTAATGCAAAAAGTTAAGATATACACAAAAGCACGCTTACTTACCCACTGTGAGTCTCAATAGCCTCAATCTGCCTCAAAGCAATCCACAGCCAGAATGTAATCATATGGCCCGGAACCATGGCGGGCCCCAGAAAAGACGGTATCCCAAGAATTAAAACCTCGGCCCAGTGAGCGTATGGTGCTGCATATCCTATAGGTGTTGTGTATTCATGGTGAACCTTGTGTATATTTTCATACCCCCATTTTCCGTGCAGAAATCGATGAATCCAGTAATTTGTGAAGTCCTCGACGAGAAAATAAACGAACAATTGCGAAACGATCTCCGTTAGAGACGGTAAGGGCAAGCTTGTTCTAATGCCAATCATCTATACTTGAGATTAAATAAATTGGTCAATATTCAAAATCCTTAAAGTTAAAGTAAAATATTCCCAATCATCTGCATCAGGAAAAAAGATAAACAGTAGTGCATACTTCACTTTTTCTTTGCCTTTAATCTATTACTCTAGTTAAACTTGATCTTATAGGGGTATAACAGTCTACACATCTATCATATGTCTTAGTCATTTGATAATGAGATTTGATTTACTTTCATGAAATTCACAAATCAGTTGCACCAAGAACAGGATATAACATTTTCAATGAGATAAGTCTAGGCCTGTAAACGAACTGAATGAACATGAATACGGACAATTAAACGAACGGATCTTCTTGTTTATGTCAATTCGTTAACATTCTAAACGAACAGTTCATAAATATAAACGAACACAAATAAAAAAATATAAATGAACTTTTGTACTAAAAAATATAAAATATAAACAACAATAAATGAACTTTTGTACTAAAAAAACAAATACAGTATATATGAACTTTTGTACTAAAAATAAATGAACAATAGGGGTAACTTTGTAGAATATAAATACACGACCAAAACGTGTGTTCGTGTTCGTCGGTCTGACTAAACGAACAATTTTTTTGTTCATGTTAGTTCATTTATTAAAGAGTAAATTGCCAAAATCATCCCTGAGGTTTGGGTATATTTGTCATTTTCATCCAAAAACAACTTTTTTGGTACAATATAGTCCTTCACTTTTTGGGATTTTTAGTCATTTTCATCCAAATGTCTAATTTGCTTTATTTTTTCTATCAAACATTTGGATGAAAATGGTAAAAAAATCACAAATCTCAGGGAGGATTTTGGCAAAAAAATGTTAGACGTTTGGATGAAAATAGCAAAAAATCCAAATAGTGAAGGACTATACGGTACAGAAAAGTTGTTTTGGATGAAAATGACAAACATGACCAAACCTCAGAGACGATTTTGGCAATTTACTCTTTATTAAATAATGGTTCACGCCAAACGGTACACAAACAATTCACTGAAACCAAAATTCTTATTCAATCAAAATTCTGTCAGAACATCATAAACATCATATTCAACTAATAAACATCATATTTATAACCCAAAATTCTTGTTCAAGCCAATCAAAACATCATATTCAACTTATAAACCAAAATTCTTAAAACAATCAATCACACAAACATCCAACTATCACTAACTTAACCTAATTAACTAAAAACTGAACCTAAATTTCAGATTAAAAACCAATAAATCAATCCAAAACAACTACAATTAGTTCAAAACATAAACATAATAACCAACTCAAATCCAAAACAACTTACTTGAATGGAAGGATAGGAAACAAGCTGCAGAGGTCCAACAACAAGAACAAACGTCCGCATTACATCAAAGTAGCAATTAATATTATCAACAAACGAGTATTTAACTTTGGGTTGAATCTTGTACGCAGTTACGTATTTAGGGAAGAAGAGTTCAATGAAGACGTAGAAGAGGGGAACGAGAGTGAAGACGAGGAAGAGGAAGAGAATGTTGTGGCAGTAGAGGAAGTAGTCGGATTTGGTGGCGGAGTAGTGGAACCAGAGGGATTCTGCGGCGGTGAGTGGGCGGCCGATGGCGGTTTCGGCGGCGTGTACGGTGGTGTATGGCAGCATTTTGGGGATCGGTGGAATGATTTGGGAGAGATGGTACAAATGGAAGTGATGGTGGTGATTCGTGAATCACGGAATCGTCAGATGTCTTTTTCACTATTTATTATTAGTATTCTTTTTTAGTTATTAAAATTCGATTTAATTCGGATTCTTTAAAAACATGTAAAAAACTTTCATAATGAAACATAAATTTTAAAGCAGCCATAAAGCACGATATCACATTAAAAAGTTCCAAATAAAGTACCACAAGTCTAAAATTCAAAACGAGAAGTCGGAAATAACCACTCCACATTACAAGTTAATATTTTTACGCTTAAAAATCTATTGATAGATTTGTTACTTAGGTTTTAGTTATGGGCCATGTAGTGGGTTTGGTAATGGGTAATTTTAATACTTGGAAAAAATTTGAAAATAATTTATAGTATAGCCTAATGAAAGTTATATATGTATTATATATAAAAATAATAAATAAAAATGTATCATTTTTATTCGAATTTCGAATCGAATCGAATTTGAAATTATAAATTCGTATTCGATTTACTTGACTCGAATTGAATCGAATTCGAATTCTTGTAATCGAAACGAATTCTTGATAATCGAATCGAATTTAAACGAATTTCGAATTTTTCGAATTCGAAACGAATTCTACACACCCCTACCCCACACCCCACTCGCGCGTTGCGATGAGGGGGTGTAAAACTATGTTGCCAACATTGCAGGAAGAGCGTAAAACCATGCTAAGTAGCAACCGAACGACGACCAAAACCGAGAAAAAGCTTAAAATAAAAACACACATTTCTACTAAGTGGCTCACGTGCCGTAAAATGTAGGCGAAGATGAATCTACACCGACACGTAGACCAAATGTGACCACCAAACATTGTTGAAAGTAGCAAAACAATAAAAAACCAAAATTTTATTAAAAAAAAAAAACTTAAATTTTACTATGTAAAAACACAAAAGGCAAAATCATAAAAAAGATAAAAAGTTCACTATTCATCGTAATGTTATGAATTAATATATATATAGATAAATTATTCGAATTTCGAATCGAATCGAATTTGAAATTATAAATTCGTATTCGATTTACTTGACTCGAATTGAATCGAATTCGAATTCTTATAATCGAAACGAATTCTTGATAATCGAATCGAATTTAAACGAATTTCGAATTTTTCGAATTCGAAACGAATTCTACACACCCCTACCCCACACCCCACTCGCGCGTTGCGATGAGGGGGTGTAAAACTATGTTGCCAACATTACAGGAAGAGCGTAAAACCATGCTAAGTAGCAACCGAACGACGACCAAAACCGAGAAAAAGCTTAAAATAAAAACACACATTTCTACTAAGTGGCTCACGTGCCGTAAAATGTAGGCGAAGATGAATCTACACCGACACGTAGACCAAATGTGACCACCAAACACTGTTGAAAGTAGCAAAACAATAAAAAACCAAAATTTTATTAAAAAAAAAACTTAAATTTTACCATGTAAAAACACAAAAGGCAAAATCATAAAAAAGATAAAAAGTTCACTATTCATCGTAATGTTATGAATTAATATATATATAGATAAATTAGGCTCCCACTAATTCCAAAGATTTTTTTGACGTGTTGTATATGGGTAGTATAATATTGTAGGGGATGATTCAAATGAAAATCACTTTTATTGCAAAAACTTGAAAATTAACTAAAAAAGCCTAAAAACACAGGAAATTTTTTTTTTCAATTTTTTTATAAAAATCGCTAGTTTTTTATATAAAAAAAAAAATTTTCAAAAAAAAAAAACTGTAGTGCACATGTGTAATAATTTATATGTGTAGTACACATTCACATGTGTAATATTACACATGTGCACTATAAATATTTTTTTTTGAAAAAAAAAAGTTTTTTTATATAATTTAAATAGCTAAAATTGGTATGCAAAAAAAATTAGTATGTTTTTTAGGCTTTTTTAGTTAGTTTTCGAGTTTTAGCGATAACTAGTGGTTTTCATTTGAACCTTCCCCTAATATTGTATGGGTCGTATATATATATATATATATGTATGTATACGACCAATATAATGTTATATGAGTTTGTAATATATCGGATTATTTTACGAGTTTATAATATGTTGGAATATGTTACGAGTTTGTATTATGTCGGCGATTAGGATCAACTAACAACAAAACATGTGCATAAGACAACAATGTTCAAACAATACTAAATAAAGATAAACATAAGATAAATATTTACAAATGACATTCACAGTGTTTTAAAGCAAAATACAATAAGCCGATACGGGCTACGGCAGCGGCGGTGCTGCATGTGCTCGTGGAGGTAGGGCGCGCCAGCATGCATAGCAATAATCACCTCCACGATTCACTGTATATCGGCCCGAATGGTAGATACGTTGACTCGTACGGCAACTACCTCCACCTCGACCCGAGCCAATCTCTCATCTAACCCTGGTGGTGGCACCACCCATGGTTTCACGCTCTGACGCTCGTACGAGTGATCAACCGGTACATCATCTACATCCAACTGTGATTTGTCTCCGTAAAACTAAACATCGCCAAAAACTCTAAGTAATCTCCCTATGGGCCTGCTAATGCCCGACCTCAAATAAATGGCCCAATTGGAGATAGTTGGCATAAAGTCGCAGGCCTGACCATCGATCCAACATCAGTAAAATATGTAATATCATTGGTCCGGGGCACATCCAAAACCATCTTTCTAAGCTAACCTAAAAATTTGTGTGAAGCGGTCCCACGAGGGATGTCACAAACAAACGGCCCCGTCTCCTAAAAATTGTAGTATACCTCCTCCTCCTAAGCCCCCTGCCCCGTCCCCGTCCCCGCCCTCGCCCTCGACCCACTCCAGTCCCCTGGGCATGTCAAGCTCTACGTGCTCCAGCAGCTGATGACTCTACCATATCGCCTATAAACAATAACTATCACAAGTCGGTAAGTATTATACGATTATACGTCTCTGCAGGTATTATATGTCTCGTATACGATCCATTCAAGTATTATACATCTCGTATACGGACCGTTCAAGTACTATACGTCTCGTATACGGGTCGTTCAAGTATTATATATCTCGTATACGGATCGCTCAAGTATTATATGTCTCGTATACTCGTAATCGAAACAAAATAAAAAAGAATATTCAAGTGTATACGGGCTGTATACACTTAAAGATCAGTTTTTTTCAAAATCTTTCAAATAATCAAGGGTCGTTACACTATTCTATGCTACACGATACGCTAACTAGCAAGTTACGAATCCCAAATTCTATTCTATAAGAACGGCAAAGAAAACGCCACGAATGGCCAAAGAATGGTCCAAGAACGATCCAAGACTTGCCAAGAGAAAACCGAGAGAATTTTGTTGAAAATTGAAGTCGTATGGTGGATATGTGGTCGTATATGATAATATACGACCAAATAACAAGTATACGAGTCGTATAATGATATACGGGTTGTGTATATATATATATATATTATAAACTTTTTATTTGCTCGTATATAATGTATATGAGAATTGTTTTAATGTTATACATGGGTCGTATACGTTTGATATTTTTTTAATACAACTATACGATTATATTTAAAGGTTTTTTATAGGATAGTAACAAATAACTCGATTAAAAGTTAGAATTACACAGTCACGGAAACCCTAAATCCACGTTTGCATGACATTAATTTTTTTCATTCAAGAAATCATTATAATGACAATTACATTAATTCACACACACTCAAATTCACAGAAACCCTAAATCCACGTAGTTTGTCGTCTTATACTCATAGATGATATGCTTATATCGTATTATACGTTCCTTATACATGTTTTCCCAACTCACTGCATCTGTATTCCTTGTTGGTTACCGCTAATAAGGTGACTGGCTAGGTATTAGAGAATCCCCTTGTAACTTGAATTGAATAAAATGGTTCTTGTTAACATGAACGATCGAAACGGTTTGATGAGGGATACTCGCTTCGGCGGTTTTAAACAAGGGAAAAAAACGTAGAACAACCAACGTCGCTTATTAAGTAACATATGATATTTCATCAGCTAGCTATCATGAGTCCCGTGAATGGCATTAGCAGCCACTTATCACTGGATGCAAATTCTATACCATGCCAATCTAAAGAGTTTTGAACTGCTTGAAACTCAACATCATTTATCGAATTCCATAATTCATAGTATCAGTTGCACTCACCGATAAGCTTCGTCCGTATTAACGGCCACTCCAGTTCATGACGCGACAAACCGATGACTTTAGCTTGAAAACTACAATTCCCACCGCCCTAGACATCCTGTATATGACTTAGGTATGGATGGAAGCAAGGTGGGATGAAGCTTTTGTAATGGTTGAAGAGGTTATGTTGTAGTGCTGGCAATAAAGGTAACAAATTGTGTCTTGTATTGATTTTGAGACTTTTTCTTTCCCTTTCCTTTGTGTGGAGCCCTTCGCAATCTCGTCGATGAACGTGGGTGCCCGTCGAGGAATATTCTCTGGCTCGACAAACGAGCCATGCCTCACAGGTGTGTGGTTTGACTCTTGTGTTGTAATAACCCCTGAATAACCATATGCGTCTTGCATTGAAATGAAACCGTGTCTAGAAGGCTCCACAAATGAATCGGCCAACTTTTGTTGTTGAGCCTTTAAAGTTGGATGGCCACGTGGGTTTTTCTACATGGTTAGAACTTTTACATTTGTTTGTTGGGGATTAACCAACTCTTTCATCTATTGAAACATGTTTTTCTTTACTGCTCTCGGCTTCCCCATTATATCTTGTTAAGTATCGCTAGTTCATTGTCGACGTCAATATCTCCCTCCTGGCAATCTTTGTTCAAAGATTTCGTATCTAGCTTTCGCCAAAAGGGGTCTATAGACTCCAGCTGAATCCTTTAACCTAAATTAAATTAAAGCATCAAACAGAAGAAAACATTAAAATCATGGTGTAACGAAATGGTGTAAGATGACACGTGATTGGTCAAAGGATATATTACGTTTCTGTATATATCGTAATAAGCGACATGCGCATGGCAACGCACAACTTGTAAATAAACGACAGTCGCATGTACCATTAGCATCTTGTAATTTCTCTGTGGCTTTGATTTCATTAAGTAACTGATTCAGACATGCATGTGCAACCTTCTTTCGTAGATAATCAAAGATTGGTTTGTCATGGTCATCTGTTGTACGGCTCCTGCTTTCTTCAATACTGCCTCTTATCTCTTTTACCTAGTGTTCTAGGACCTGATCGATAAGCGATACAACTTTGTCCAGCATGTTGTTTGATTCGTCGAGGTATTTCTTCAAAAGCGCATGTTGACTCTCCACCCTATTGGTTGTTTGTTGACCAAAGTTCAGATGCTGGTCGGTCCAAAAAGAAACAAAGCATTCTCTATATGGTTCTAGCCAGTTAGAAAGCAGATAATCCATAATTTCTGAAAACAAAGTTAATTACAGTTAGTATTATTATTATTATTCAAATAAGTATGATTAATAAGAGGATTAGTAGGAAGCTTACCGTTACGTTTTTTCTTGAGTCGTAGATCAGTCGGTTTCACCCTACATTAGGGCTCGACCCATTTTCCAAAAGAACATTTGATTCCGATCTCTGAACAAAATATTTTCAAATTAAAACTTAAATAAAAACAATAACGGTACTAACAGGATCATAATGGATCAAATAAATTTGGAAATTAAAAAACGGAAAAATTGACCTAGCTTGACTGCAGTGTTAACTAATGACAACCTTAAGCATGATCATGCTTGCTTTTATGCATGACCATGCATAACTAATTCAGTTTAACCTTTGAGCCATAAGCACGTGTGTACACTAACTGTTGCAAGATAGTACTTAAAGATTGTTCAGAAATATATGGCACGTACGCCTGTGCATGCCTGCAGCTTTCCCATGCTCAATGATCAGAACACAATTTAAATTTATGCAAACTATTTAACACATTCACACACAGTGCATAACTAATACACAACTACCCACTTACGCGTGCACAAGTAGGTTCCGCAGACTGCTTGTGCATGTATGTGCACACCTTGCGGCATGCCCGTGATTTGTAGAAACAAACAGAAAAAAGCTTGTCAACTATTCTACTAATTCTAACTTGTACACTGTTAACTAATTTCAAGGTCACGGCAGATTCAGAATGAAGCAAAAGCACTACCGTGCTCAACCCAAAATAGACCTATCAAAAAATAGGCGGTTGTAGGGATTGACCGGATGTTTCATTGAATTGACTTGACTGGGGAAGTACTAGTTTCTTTACCCGTACACTTGCATATTTCATATCGCTACAAGCATTAGTACATCGGGGATAATGCACATTTCAAGTGTGGGTGGGAAATGAAAAATTAGAACACTTGCTTTGTAATCTCATCAAGTTCGACATTTTTATCACCAATTTTCAAAAATTAGAAACAACTCTAACCTTTTCAGTTCAACAAAAATAATTAACTCAGATAATGGAAATCATGGCAGGTAAAAAAACGGGTATTATGTATAGGTTTCTCGCTTTACCCTATTCCATCCATTTTCATGTAAGTACTTTTAGCCTATCAAGCATTATATCTTACACACTTATTCACATGCTCATTCGTTTGAAATAGAAAGTTATTTCATCTGTTGCATAACATAGTTAGAACTTTTATGATTTATGCATTTCAACGACCATGAGCAAGGTAATCGTGTGGAAATGATTGAGACACGTAGGACTATCACCCATTTTTCATTTTATTCACCATTTCTTGTTTTACCCACCAAATTATCCCCTTATATAGCCTCTTGAGCCTTGACCCTTCATCTCTATCACACCATCACCATCCACCATCGCTCGCCTCATAGTAAATACCAATGAATGACCAACTTTAAGTTAGTTTGGGAAATTGTTAGTTTTGGAACATTAAAAGCTTGGCTAACCACTCGAAGAATCTTAACTTATCTTACAAAAGTCGAGAGAGAGATCAAAGTTCTCATCAAGAAGCACCATTTATGTTACGCATTTTGTAAAAACGTTTTTGACGCCATCGCATCAAAGAAGACTACATAAGAAAATGTGGCGAAGAAAAGTAAAAACTTTGACAAGAGTAGATGTACAACTGATCCTATTGGATGCTTTTAGAAAAAAAAAACACTATCCGAACAATTCAAGAAAAAGGGTAGTGAGTATGTTGCTTGTGGAGGAGAATTAGGAAAAAGATGCAAAATGGACTTGATGATCTAACCTAACTAAAACAAAGTTACTAGCATTTTTTTTCAACTATTTCATCAGACCATCACCTAGTGTCCTACGATAGCTTTACCTTATCTCACTCCACTTAACCCATTTTACCATCTTCCACCCAATTTCACCATCCTTACCCAAAATACCAACCCCCAAAGTCCTATTGATTCATGCATTGTTACCAAGTTAGTTGGTGTAGATTTGATTTGCATATAAACCTATGACTCATGCATGATCCGGATTGAGCTTAAGTGTTCCACTTCAAAACTCACCCCCAAATATAGCCGAGAGTTGAGTGAACACTGCGAGGATTGTGAGGCTATGCATGATCAAAGTTTTAGTAGGCATGTTATGATCTGACCATTGTCCCAAAAAATTTAAAAAGTTGAAACTCATAAGAGGTAGACAAGTCCCAACTCACTTGGATGGTCTCCAATTTTAAACTTGATTGCGAGTTTGCGTGAGGATAAACAAAGGTTCAAATGTGAGCTATTTGATATACCATAATTTATGCATGTTTTCTATGCATTATCACCTCCATTTTTATGTACTTTTAAGGCTTTTTATGAGGAAACATTGCCTAAATCATTCCTTATTGATAATTGTAGGTTTTTGGGCTCCCAAAACAAAAGAAATGAAAACGACGAAAATAACAATATGCACCCTAAGCGTGGTTGTACACACTATTAGCACGCCCATACAACCTCAACCCGCTTCAAAGAAGAAGAAAAAAAGACAAGAATTTAATAGGCTCGTGCATACCCATGTGCACGACCGTGCTTAACCTTACCACAGAAGAGACAAAACAGAAAAAGACAAAAAAGACACAAGTACGAAAGTTTAACACAATTGGAGATCATGTCTGGACACCTGATAAAACCCCCTAAACCCGGGGGTCTCGTTCGTTGGATTTACTCTTTGGAAAATAGTTTAAAATTGAAGACTTCATTCAAATTAAACATATGCAACGGAATATTTTGAAGTCTTTACAAACCATTAAATTTGAAAAATTGTTTAAAATACTAAAATCATAACATGGGATGCATGTATTCAATGGGGATCCTTGCCACAAGGCAGCCAACCTTCACTTCTTCGAACCAATTGATGTGCATACTAAAAGTTAGCTACACTGAGTGAGATCTAGTTTTATCAGAAATTTGTAATATTAACACGTATCATTTAGTAACATTCTACATAGCTAAGCACATATAACTACATGTTCTATGATCGCTATATATAACACATTTATAAGTAACTACCATGTCAGTACTATGCACACACACCATACACTAAGTAGTTGATCAACCATCGGCAATGCAACGAATGCAAAACCATCATTCTATTGGCCCCAAAAGTAACCGCCTAGTCAAAACGGCCCTGTAACCGTCCATCCTATACCACATGTATACACTTTACATTTAGTTATCTTAACTTTCCATCACCCTAAAATTTTACATTTTGCTTGTTAGCAAAAGCGTTTCATCATTTATCATGTTTAAGGAAAACATAGCTTTAACCTTGAGGCGTTAAAACCGTGAGAAGTCCATTAAAAAATTAAATCTTTTTTGCCAAAATATTATAAAATTATGTAACTTTTTCAAAAAATAAATCGTATGCGAGAATTTACATTAGTGTAAAACAAAATTACATAAAAATTTGACTTTATATGCTTTTTTTAAAAAATACACTAGTCTAAATGATCAATAAATGCATGTTCGACATTTTTTACAGATATCTTAATTAGATATTCATCTATGTTAAGTTTGTTTAATATTTGGTTAAAAAATGCATGGGAAATAGGATTTCCATTGAAGTTTTCAAGTTCTCACAACTGGGGGGAGTTCCTTGTTGAACTATATATACACACACATAGAGAGGAAAATATAACGCAATATCAATCAAAACATACCACAATTCCAAGTAATATAACACAATGCCGAGGAAAAATATACAATAAATCGCTAAAAAAAGACACAATGACAAAAAATAATATGTTTCTATCCTACTAATTAAGTCAAATATATCGTATTATTGTTTTATCATTTGTGATTTGTTTTTATGAGTAAAAATTATGGTTTCACATGTGAATGGTTTGATTTGGCCCGATTTGATGAATGTATTTGAGTATTTTATTTTTTACTTAAGATTGACTGCTTCACAAAAAAATAGTATGCTTTCAGCATGCGAATCTTTTTTTTTTTGCCGACATAAAGAGCAGGAAAAAAGTTATGAAGTCATTGTTAACAGTGATAGTCTAAGTTTAAATGTAAATTAACCTTACTTAAATTTATACCTAGTTACAATCAAAAGTGTTAATTTACAACAAAGATTATGGATGCAAATGTAAGTTACGATCAACTAATTTTTTATAAGCCAGGTAAAAACAATTCACCAAAAGAATATGAAGTGATGGCACTATTTAAACTTTAATGAAAGTTTATAGCCACAGTAAAGTAGTCGACTACAAAAAGTGATGCCATGATAAGGTGAAATGCATCAATTCAAATGAGAAATTGACACTCAAGAGTCACGACCATGAATTGTTTAAGTCACTCTATGAGGGGAGTGGGGGTGGTCACTAGTGATGAAATTCCATCACTCACAAACATCCAATCATGTTCCGCCATGTCAGCAACCACTATTCTATCACTCACAAGCATTCTTTAGTGGCGGTGGTCATCACTAGTGATGGGATTCCAATGTACAAGTATTAATACACAATGTACAACTCATACACATACCTCAATAATTCTTCAACGCGTGATATAAACAACGCGTTAATCCTATCACTCGTTACCAAAGTGGTGGCGGCGGTGTTCCATATAAAATAATGAGTGATGGGGTGGCCATCACGGACCACCCCCACTCCCCTAAGTAGTAACAACTTCAAGATTTCTTTGACTCGTATAATTATTTGAAAATGTTCAATGAATCACGCTCATTCGATTATCGAATACGCAAATATCACATGAAAACAAGTATTGCATACTATATAACACCAAGAAAATAGTATATTGGTGGTGTCACATGATACCGGTCTTTACTATTTGGTCCAGCTTTGCACCTCATCAAGTTGAATTCCTTATGGTGTTGTTTGTCGTGTATGGAGGCTAGCTAGGCGAAGGCGTTTATCTATGGGGTGTTATAGATGGGATTGATGGTGGTCCTCTATACTATATTTTTGGTTGGTGGGATGTCAAGCTGTTGGTGTGGTGTTTGGTTTTGATATATCTTTTCAAAGTGTCTTGAGTAGGGTCTTTTAATGATGTTTGTTTTTTGTTATCGTGACGATGTTTTCTAGTTGTGTTTACTTTGCTTCTTGTTTTGGTGTGTTGTTTTTGTTTGTAGGTTTATGTTCGTGGGCTCAAGGTTATCTTTGCCTTTTCAAACTTCATTGTGTTTAATGTTCAAGAACATAGATTTATATTTATGCTAGTGTACATGTTCAATAAATGTTTTTTAAACCGTCCTTCACTTAGTCTTAAAAAAACTAGGAGGAACTCGCGTGTTGCAGCGGGACTACACGGTGTTTGGCTGTTGCGTTTGGCCAATCGCCTCGTTGGTGTTGTACATTATCAAAACATGCTAATAATCTAATACTAATAAAAGAGCCAATTTAATGTCACATGACATTCTTTCCATCAATATTGTCACCTAAATGCCATGTGGCAATTTCTTATCCTAACATAACCGTAATAAATAATAATAAATAAATTAATATAAGAACCATTATCCACCTTAATAAATAATTCTACATAAACTTCGTCTCCATCAAAAGAAATTGATATACCATGATGCCTGGGTTAATAAATTATACTACATCATATAGAAATAAAAATATAAGACTTACTTTATCTCTTGAATTTACATATTAGAGGTCAAGCTTATCTTCGATTCTATGACATACGATTAAGGGTTATTATATATTTTTTAATATGATTGTATTTAATATGAATATCCTTTATCAAAAGCCTTTTGATCGTTAGTTTATTTTTATCTATAACAAAACTATTATTATGATTATTATTAATATCTCCAATTTAATTATTTTTGCATTATTATAATAACTTATTTGTTAATATAACACCTCATTAAGATTAACCACATATATTTCTAAAACCAAATGATTCAAACTATTAATTATTGATAAAAATGGTAAAGTTACAACCAAAACATCAAATCTAATTTAACTTTTAATATAGGTTATTGTCACGTGTGACTCTGTCCTTCAACCTTACAATATTTTAAAATATTTTTTTAATCCTTATTATTACTAATATAATAAATTTAATTCAAATATGTTAATAACCACATTAGGATGCACTATTTAATTAATATTATTAGATAAATACAATGTACTTTATTAAATATTATCGTAAAATAAAAATACAATAATCAGATCTTTTTTACTAAACCATCCTTACTTTAATAAAAATTGGAAAAACACAATAATTAGATTATACTATTATTACACTTTTTAAACTATGTGATCTGAATTATATAGAAGTATTATTTATATTTTTTTTTGATATTTTATACACGGGTTTGTAACACTTATAAATTAAAATATTATTCAATCTAAGTTTTTTTTTATATTTAATCCGTGTGATACATGGGTTTATATGCTAGTGTGTAATATATGAATGCCGGGTGTACAATTTGAGTAGGTAATAGGTGTACACATTGTAGTAGAGTAAAACATTAAGTTTGTAATAAATATCATATAATGTAATGTGAAAGTAACCAAAATTATGAAACAATAGTAAGAGGGTTATGGGTTCAAGCTTAGGGGTGTAAACGAGCCGGGCCGAGCCTGAGCTCGACCAGGCTCGAGCTCGGCTCGTTAGGTTTACATGAAGCTCGAGCTCGGCTCGGTTCGAGCCTACTTCTTTAAGCTCGAGCTCGGCTCGCGAGTAAAACCCAAAGCTCGAGCTAGGATCGACTCGGCTCGAACTATTTTGAGAACAACCTTAATCAAGCTAAAAGCTCGGCTCGAGCTCACTTCAACATCACTTAAACAAGCCAAAGCTCGGCTCTAGCTCGGCTCATCAATGTTATAATCATTATTAATATATTATATATAAAAAAAATTAAAATTTTGTATGGGCTCGTTTAGGCTCGCGAGCCTAAACAAGCTTTGTATTTCAGGCTCGAGCTCGGGCACGATAACAAAACGAGCTCTATTTCAGGCTCGAGCTCGGGCTCGTTAAGGCTCGGCTCGTTCGAGCTATTAGCCGAGCCGATCACGGGTAGCTCTCGAGCCTTTGGGCTTGTTTACACCCCTCAAGCAATTGAAATGTGTATATATGAGTTTTATTTTCGTTTAGGAATAGTACATTTCATCATGATAGATCTTCTTTATAGTAGTGTGCATAATATGGTGAACATAAGCGCGAAATAAACCAAAATTCGATATCATGAAATAAGCATATAATTGTAGATACGAAGAAAGATCAGAAAACCATAACAAATTTCAGTATAGGTCATTGATAACAAAGCGGGCACATGCCTAATAACTAAGCAGAATTTCATTTTCTATCGGTACAAAAACGTTTAAGGTTTCTTGAGAGAAACGGTCGCTTCCTCCAAAGTTATAAGTCGCTCTACTATCCTTTTGTAGTTGCATCCTTTAGCATGCAGTACTTTCCGCGACCTCGGTATTTGCACTTCGTCTACCCTTTGTAGTTGGTGCAAATCTTCTAGTCCGAATTTCTTAAGCTCATCATATTCTTTTAGGGTGATTTCAGGTTTGGCATTGACGAATTCAATCCCTAAGTCTGTGCTCTACGCGTTCATCTTCCATGTCTTGAACATCGAAGAATTCAATCACTAAACCCGTACCTTAATAGGGAAATAGAAATAATCGCAATAATATTAAACTTGAATTAAACGTGTGGGAAACGTATAATATTATGGTATTCAAGAATTCAATTTTCATTACACTCGGTTCGATTTGTGGTTTGCTTATTTTTTATGTTTCTGAGGCTTGATCTTGTTGTAAATATTCACAAGATAGTTCATTTTTAAAGATCTGTTTTAAGTTAATCTTAATTTGGTTTGAAAAAAAGTGATGCCAATTAAATCATTAATATTAAAAATACAAACAATCTGTTTGAAAATGATTATTATACATACTAATTAATTACATTTATAAAACCATTTTATGCACATTTGATTTAATAAGCATATACATTATTATTATTATTATTATTATTATTGTTATTATTATTATTATTATTATTATTATTAATTTCATTAAACAATGTGCAAGACAAAAGATATATTTCATTTTATTAGTAAGTAATTAATTATGATTTTTAAATAAAATAAAAGAGAGAACGTGAAACTAAATAACATGTTAGAAAATTATGAAACATTGCTATAAATTATAATAAAAGAATGAAGCTTATTGAAAACTACATACTTAGACAAAAACTAAATAATCTGGAAATGAAAGGCATTTAACATATGTGAGTTGGCTCTTCTTCTTCCTTATAAACCCTAAAAAAACTAGTCGATTATTACAACTCAAACCCAAAAATGGATTGACATTTGGATGTTAACAGAAGGTTGTATTAATAGAAGGCTCAATCTATCCGGACACCCTCTGCGTCTATTTGGACACTTTTTGTGCCCTAGACGTCTCGTATAGGGCTATACGAGGCGTCTAGACACTGAATTCAAGGGGGTCTTCAGAGATGTCAGGCACAAAGTTTAAGAAACCCTAGACGCCTCGTACAGGCCTATACGAGGCGTCTAGGCGTTGGGTTTTTTTAGGTTGAAAGGAGTGTTTTGATGGGTTTTGGTGTGGTTTTTTTGATAGTTTTTTAAGGAGTGTTGTTTTAGTGAATTTTTTTTTGTTTTAAAAAAAGTTTTGTTTTTTGTTTTTTTGTTTTTTACACTATAAAAAATCAACTATTTTAAAAATCGGTTCTTTAAATAGATTCTATCGATTAAATATTTTAATGTTTTTAACATTTTACTTTTTTAAATGTTATTATTCCGATTAAAATTTTATCTCGTATTGTTTCCGTATTATATTCAAATGATATATTGTTTCCGTATTATATCAATTTAAGACAACAATCATTAAGTAACCGAATAACTGAAAACAAACATAAATATGACATGTATAAGATAACTTTTGTACATCTATAACAAAAATATATAAGATAAGTTTGTACATCCATAACAAAAATAAAAACAACAACAGGTCTATGCATCAGAATCCGAATCCGAATCTGGATCGGGCTGCTGCGGCTGCTGCTGCTGATGTGGTGCTCGAGCTGGTGGGAGCGGTATCGCGGGTAGCCCCTCTCTCTCTCGTCTATCCTGCGCCTCCTGGACCAACCAACCTACCAAATCGTTGAGCCTGTCAAGCTCGGCTCGTACCTCCGGATGTAGCGCAGCTCCTGGGGTATGACCTGGAATAACGTGACGTGGAAACTGAGGCGCCCCGGGAGGTGGTGGTGGCTGTGGCATCGCTGCACCGTCTAAATCCACCGGAGGGTCCCGCACGGGCACTGCATCAGCAGGATCTGCCGGAGGATAGGCGAGCTCGAACTGCTCTGGTAGGGGCTCCTCTCTCCGTATGCCCCTGTTGCGGTTTTTTAAACCGAGGGCCAACGGGGAACCTCCTGATCAGTAACATCCCCCACAGCGATGGAAAACCTATCCGTGTCGGCATGACTGGCGGCGTTCGCAAATGTGGGTCCTCCTCCGGTACGATGCCCAATGAAAGGGCAATGACGGTCACGTACGCGCCGCCATACAAAAATCCGCGCTCCTGCCGGTGATGGGTGGAGGCGTAGTACTGGGCTAGACCGTGTGCTAGTGCGCACGGCCTCCTGTACAACAAACAATAAAAGAAAAAAAGATCTGTAGTCGTACACCACTCTCGGCTGTAGTTGCGCGCTGCAATAGAAGTAGCGAGCATATGGTGCATATACCTGCAGATAGTGTTAGCGAAATACAGAAACTGAGATTAATAAACAATACACATAATCACAATAATTGCTGTAATAAACGTACGTATCTGTACAATGGGTCGTTAATAAACGTCACCCTCCCCTTCGACTTGTCGTGCTCCCAAGTATTTGGCCCCGCAATCACCTGCCAAAACCCTAAAAGAGTGGGTCTATCAACCACCACTAGCCCCGCTGTGTAAACGTCAGTCTCGATCTCCTCCTGCATGTATAAACCACAATGCACCGCAAACTGTGCTAGCGTCATCGAACGCAAAACGCCAGCGAGCCTGAAAGAAACCTCAGGCGGAGGGGGAGCATCTGGGTGCGGAAGCGGCACTAGGATCCCAGGAGGGTGAAATGTGAATGATGAAAGGAACTCGACCAGCAGCTCCCTGTAGCTCGGCGTGTACGCCAACTAAAAAAGACGATGCCACGACGAATCGACATGTATAAACCGACGCACTCTAGCCGTCTCACTAATCTCATCTATCGCATCCCAGTCGATCGCTGCATGCGATCCAATGTGCATCCTCCTAAGCTTCTGGCAATGACGGGCGGCAGGGGTGCCGTCGGGAAACTCTAGATATGGGTGACCCTGCAGCGTATCCGGAGGCGCTAGCCGTCTCCGTCGTGGACCCCGCTGACCCCCCGGCGATGCCCCATTAAGCTCTATCTGAATGTCATCGCCCAGAATCGGATCGTCCTCCATAACCAATCTGCAAATAAATACCGTATACGTATAAAAACAATAATAAATAAATAATAATAATAATAACGATAATAATAATAATAATAAAATAATAATAATAAAAATAAAAATAATAATAATAATAACAATAATAATAATAACAATAATAATAATAATAATAATAATAATTAATAAATAATAATAATAACAATAATAAATAATAATAATAATAATTAATAAATAATAATAATATAAATAATAACAATATTAATAATAATAATAATAATTAATAAATAATAATAATATTAATAATAATAATATAAAAATAAATAAAGTTAATAATAATAATAATAATATTAATAATAATAATAATATTAATATTAATAATAATAATAATAATAATAATAATAATAATAATAATAAATAATAACAATAATAATAAATGATAATAATAATAACATTAATAATAATAATAATAAGAAAAATATTAATAATAACAATAATAATAATAATAAAAACAATAATAATAACAATAATAATAACATTAATAACAATAATAATAAGATTAATAACAAAAAAAAAATCAGTGCCTCGTATCTGCCTCGTATAGAGGTATATGGGGCATCCTGTTCTACGGCCTTCATCTTCAACCTCACATTCAAACCCCCAACCCCAACAAAAACCTAATTTCAGGGCAAACCTACGGTCTAAAGGCAAAAAACGAGGCAAAAATACAAAACTACGGGTTGAAATACGTACCAGGGATGCTTCAAATCTTCGAAAATACGGTCCACATACGTATCCGGGGCGTATACAGGTGTGTGTTCCGTATATGTGTGTGTTTTTTTGTTTGGGGGTGATAAACAGAGTCGTCTAGATCCCCCCTGTTATACGAGGAATAGACGCCTCGTATAGAGCTAGACGACCCGTCTATGCTTTTTATTAAATTACCATTTTACCCCTGTAAAGCCCACAGTATAGGCCTTAATCAGGGGTAAAATGGTAATTAAACAATCCAAAAAGATATTTCTGGAATGGTTAATTACCATTTTACCCCTGACTAAGGCCTATACTGGGGGCCTTACAGGGGTAAAATGGTAATTTAATAAACATTTTTTAATAATTAAAAAAGAAAAAGCCAAACAGTTGCCGCCCACCATGTACGTGTCGTATAGACCTATACGTGTCGTCTAGGCTTTCAAATTACCTTTATGCCCCTGGTTAAGGCCTATACTGGGGTCTTTTCAGGGGTTTATTGGTAATTAAATAAAAGATTTTCAAAATTCAAAATTTAAAAAAATAAATGTTGCCGCCCATAAAGACGACCCGTCCAGGTCTATACGAGGCGTCCTTTTTTGATAAATTCAAATTTTGAAATTCAAATTTTTAAAATTCAAATTTTCAAAATCCCGCTCTAACAGACGACCAATCCAGCTCTATACGAGGCGTCTAGATTTGTTGAAATGACCTTTTAGCCCCTGATTTAAGCCTAGAATGAGGGCATATCAGGGGCAAAATGGTCTTTTGACCACTCATATACGACCAGTCTATGTCTATACAAGGCGTATATTTTTAATTTTTTTATAAAAATGTTATTAAACTGTTTTAATCAATTCTAATTATAAAAAAATGATAGAAATTATAAAAAAAATTATAGAAGTTGTAGAAAATTATAGGAATTAATACAAAAAATATTATAGAAATTAATACAAAAAATCTTATTAATTACAATAAGATTAATTATCGATACAAAAAATACTATTAATTACAAAAATCATTCTTCCGTATCACTGTCGATGTAATTAAGACTGGGGTTTGATCTTGGTGGAGGATTCATTATCGATGTATACCATTCTAGACGTGGCAAGTACATATCTTCTCATTGTTCCGTATGGGGTCTTCGGTGGTTCAACCATAGCCCGTGTGCTGGTGGCATTGGATAATCCCCTTCCAGCTTAACATGTATGAAGTGGTTCTTGTTAACATGTGTAAGCGTTATGAATAATGGTTGTTGATTAGCCGGAGGACTTAGTATCAGGACGAAAGTGGAACTCGCACTCATGGTTGTCGTTAACAGGTGCACCCTGATACCGTACGTTTGTGCTATAAGAAGTCCTGCTAAGGGGAAGTCCATCCAGTGATCCGGGGGACAACCGGACACTTAATCCCAAATTAGGCCCTGACGATGCGTGTAAAAATAACCTTCAGCCCATGCTTCAAATATTGGGAACCAGATCGATTTGTTCTGATCCATTTCTTGGACAAGGTCCCTTAGAATGAGCCCCCATGAACTCTGATCCATACCTAAGCCCACAGCCACAGACCGAAACCCACAATGACCGTCCGGCATCACATCTCGTATGCACGAGATGTGCGGATGAAACACTGGCGGAATGGCAGACTTAAACTGTTTGATGATTCCCACGTTCTCGTCCCCACTGATTAAAGGAAAACCGTGATCATCTCGTGTCTCTTTCTTCTTAGAACTCTTTGAACAGCTTAGGCTCGCTTTGGGTTTTTGGGACCTTATAACCGATTGTTGAGAGGCCTGTGACGGAACGTACGAGCTGTGGCGAGGGTTATCATACTTACTTTGTCGTGAACCTTCAAAGCACGTGTTTGCATCACCGAAGGAGCTTCTCCTCAATTCTTCATCTATACTAGAGGCCTCGTCCAACCTTTGTTGTACCTGCTTTGTTGTTGGTCGGCCACGAGTATTTTGTTGGACAACTGGTGGTTTCTTGGTAGATTTCGTTGGAGTCAACACCGTTTTAATCTTTGACATCAGGCTTTTTTTCTAAACTGGGGGGTGCGACTCTAATTGTTGTCTAACAATATTTAGCTCTTCGACCACGTCAACGTCATCGTCTATCAATTTACAACTTTGGAAGTTAAGCTTCCGCCAGAAGACGTCTATGTCTTCGAGTTGAATCGGACGCTCTGCACGGTTAAAAACAACATTGTTTAAGTCACATGATTAACGGAAATATATCACACAAGTGTTGTACGTTTAACAATTATTACCTTCACGCATGTACTTTTCTATTCTACAAGCACAGGGCAACCCACAATTGCACATTTGGCAACCACATGATGAATGAAAGAGCTCCAAGACATCTAGCTTCCTAATTGCCTCTCCACTCAACAAGTCAAGGGCTGTATGGGATACTTTTCCATGTAGGTGTTGAAACAGCGGGTGTTTGTGGTGGTTCATTCTTTTTTCGATGCAGTCTCGAAAACTCTTCCTTATTTCACCGAACCGTGTCTCAACTATATCCCAGACACAACCAACTACACGGTCCAGTGTGCTCCTATCTAGGACGTATCTCTTTAAGTTGGCGTGTTGGCTCTCAACTCTGTTTGTGGTACGATTACTAAAATTGCGCCTCTTATCAGTCCACGCAAAGACGAACATCTCCTTATAGTCTTTTAGCCAGTTATCGTACACGTAATTGAAGACTCCTAAAAAGTAAAAATAATTTAATAAAATTTGCATAGGTGAGTCGTATGTTATTAGAAAAACTTACTAGAACGTTTGCACTCCACAAGTCGCTTTCGCATGTTGCGCAAGTGGTACTCGTAGATGGGTATGGATGGAGACTCAATCAATGTCCCTTAGAATGACAAAAATTTATCCCAGTCTTCTTCTGTGAAGGCAGCCTTGCAGTGCTTCATAACATTCTGTTGTATGTGCCACCTGCAAAGAAGCCTGGAGGCGTTTGGAAATACTTTAGCACACGCGCCCATAAGGGCTAGGTCTCTATCCGTTAAAATCACACGTGGCTCCATACATTCATCCAACATTGACTTAACCCTCTCAAGCACCCACACAAAGTTATCACCCCGTTCTTTACTAACAACGACATGCGCGATACAAAACGATTTGTTGGTAGGCGTCATACCAACAATCTGGATAAATGGCATATTATATATGTTTGTCTTGTACGTCGCATCGATCAGCATGACGTGGGGGAATGCACGCCACATGTCTCTCGAGTACCGATGAAGAAAGAAGATCTCTGTTACGATCTCTGTTCCGGGTTCCTCCCGTGTCTCGTAAATAAAGTCGTTGTTTATCAGCACATTTTCTAGTGACTGCATGGGAGTCAATCCTTGTCTTTGTTCGGCTCTAATCTTCGCCACAACATTTTGAACGTCTTTCTGAACATGAAACCTGTCGGGGTCCTGCTTCCTTATCGTTTGAAATATTTTGCGCGGCTCCATGTTTTGAGCTGTCAGCTGCTCGATCAGTTTCATTTCGCTTGGAGTAAACCTTCGCACAAATGCGTGGGCCGACAGGTCCTCACAAAGTTCGTGGTTATGTTCAATTTTTCCGTCTTTTATCTCCCAGGTTTAATACGGGTGGTTTCGCACAGCCAGCAGGTAAAACAGGCAACCGGTTTTTTTGCTTCCGGCTTTTCTAAGTGTTGCTGTAGTCTGGTGCTCACCACCACAATCACATTCAAGCCATACCCTCCTGGTTCTTCCCCCGATTTTCTTTGATCGACGGGTGACAATAACGAAACCATCCGCGTTTGCTATTTCTTATATCCGTTTCTTTAGTTCATCTTAAGAGTTGAAAACCTGTAACATCGACAATAACAATAATAATAATAATAATAATAATAATAAATAATAATAATAAAATAATAATAATAAAATAGTAATTGATACCTGCTTTTTTAAGTACGGATTGTCTGGGATGGGAGGTTCCTCACCACCATATCTACCATATCCACCATAACCACCATATCCACCATATCCTCCAACGTCCGGATTGTTTTGATGAACGTAAGGAGTGCCCGGGGAAATGAATTTCTGATGACTACCGTATCCACCGTCTCCTCCGTATCCACCGTCTCCTCCGTATCCACCGTCTCCTCCGTATCCACCGTCTCCTCCGTATCCACCGTTTTCTCCGTATCCACCGTCTCCTCCGTAAGAGTATTCACACCCGTATCTATAATCCGGATACCCTTGTTGCGTCAGATAACTTGGTTGACCAGCATGGTATGAGTCATCTACAGGGGCTGTTTCATCAACAGGAGGATGCGTGTTCAAATCTAGAAACGGTCTGTTTTGTTTTCCTTGTATACTAGACACAACCTCCTCTTGCTCATTAGAATCGGGAACGCCAGACTCCTCCAAAATAGACGACCGTATCATCATTAGTAAATAATAAACTAACACAACAAGTAATTAAAACATTTAAGCTAATAACTGTTACCGGAACGCTTTCGGGCACCCAATTGTCGCTAGAATACTGCCCGAAGACATAGTTGCCGTCCCAGTATGATGACATTTCAACACTTCGGGATGATAAGAACACAAATGCAAACAACAAGTGCTCGTAGAAGAAACAGAATGAAATGAATGTTGAATTCTCGGTGGACCAAGAATGCACTGTAGGTAGCACTTTATATGAAATATAGACGCCTCGTATAGCTCTAGACGCCCCATATTGCTTTAAGTCACACGTCAGACACATAGTCAAATCAGTCTCTAAGATGCCTCGTATAGGCCTATATGACGCGTCTTAGTACCCTCGTATTGGTCCCTCGTACATGCCTAGACTCCCCGTCTGATGTGACTGATGTGACGTTGTACGAGGTTCAGAAGTTGGTGGGGAAAAGGAACCCTAGACGCCTCGTATAGGCCTATACGAGGCGTCTATTAGGGTGTGGAAATAGGCAAAAATGTGTGTGAATATGTAGACCCTAATAGAATTAAGGTAGCCATTCAACTAAAGATAATTATCTATCAATTTGAAATAAATCGGCATTTTCAAATAACTCCTTGTTGTTATGAATTAATATTTATGCATTGTGTGACTATCCATTTATGTTTATCATTATATCATGACTTTTCATGTACTTAACTTCCATCTCTTCATGTACTTAACTCCCATCTTGTAAGCCTATAAATAGAGGCATATATGATCCATATTTGATATTAATAAGAAATCTAAATTCCATTCTTTCATTCTTCTCTACATATTGCTAGTAGGTCGTTGTTTCACAACACGTTATCAGCACGAATTGTTTTTGGAGTTGATAATATTGTCATAAAAAAAAAGCTGGTGTGGAAATTCAACTGTGGGCTGCAACCAGGTGCGACATACCAAAATTTTGGAAAGATATAGTTTTCCTGATCTACGGCTGTTGTTTCACAGAATTCAAGCGATTGATTTCTTAATTCCTTAATTAGTCAATCAGGTATTAACTAAATCATCTCTTCAAATATTTCTTATGTTCAAATTTCATGAAAACGACTTTGGAGAGTATTGTAAAGCCCCAATGAACGGGTTTGCTAATTGGGAAACTAAACAAAGAAGATGACGGTGAGGGTTTTCGTTTGGTTTCAAAAGCATAACAGAAAAGAAACAGACACAAATTTTAATAATCCACCATTTCATATCTATCACTAATTTGTCTCAATTATTTTTCTAAAAAACCCTATTTTAAAGTTTCAAGTTCTATGAAAATGAACGTCGGTACATGAAAGCAAATTTTATGTTTTAGTAAAGAGTATTTATAATCGATACTCATGTCCATTTTTTTTTAGCTTGTAGTCTTTTCAAAATGAAAATGAAATGCATACAGTATGCTTTTATTAATATAAATGTTTCATTAATATGAAAATAAATATGAATGGATGTGAATTATATAAACTAATATATATTTAAGATACAATATATACCTATTAAAAAGAGTGACATTTAACAGTTTGTTTTATTGCAAGATTATCATTAGTGTAATTTTGTTAATGACTTAACTACTAAATGCATATAAGTCATTTTATATGATAATATATGTTATATTAATATTTGCAACTCTACAGTCATCAATGCAATCTTGTATATTATCACTATTCTAATAGTATATAGTCCTTGCTTGCTATTAGATTGGATAACTATATATAGAATTTAAATAGATGAAATGTTTGTATGATAGTGAATGTTGACATCATCAAAATGGTATGAATATAATTTGATCCTTATATGTGTTGAATTACTAGAATAAGTTCATCGTATCAAACTGACATATGTAGTATTATTATTGGTTTCCCAAATCAGAAGAAATTGTAGCTTCATGATGATGCCAACGAGATTTGAAACTACCATTTTTCATTAATAACTCAAATAAGTAAATATATAGATAAGAGATACGGCCTACAATTTTGACTAAGTTGAATATGTGGAAAGATTAATAATGCAACATATAACATATTTTTACTTATCTTATAATACAAACTGATTTGTTATTATTTTTAAGTCACTAGAATACATAATTAATTGTTTTGTACAACTAGAATAATTATTCTTGAATATGTAATGTTAAATATTATATGTGAAATTCTATTTACTTGCAAACACCCATCATATATTATTAAAATATCATGAGAACTTGATGAGTATGTTTGTTTAAGTCTAAATTTATAGTAATTACTTATCAATACATCGTGGTAAGCTTGTAATGTTAAAGATATGTTTGTGATTGCTGATTGGTTATATATCATAATTAGCTAATACAATTTTTTTTATAAAGTGATGAAACATCTTATTTCATAAGTTTGTATCATAACTCGTCTTATTTGATAACACGTTTGTAAAGTCATGCATTGTATGATGTAACTTTATGTATACACTGTGTTCTTAATGCTATCAGTTTTGAAGGAAACGTCAAAATGACCAAGGTTATGGTTTATGATCACAAATTGTGGTCAGATTCATTTATTTATAACATGACACTCGAAGTGTCAAACTTCCTAAAGCTTATTATAAATTTATGGAAGCTTATAAGATTTTGGACCCATATATCTTAATGATTTGGTCATATAACTTTTTAATTGATGTAATGTGATGAGAAGATTATTGATATAGGTTAAACAAAAAAAATAATTCATTGTCAAACCTCAATTATGCTTTTTAAGCGGTAAGAATATCAAAGAACATAAAAGGTTTGGAATGACCACCATTATGAAAGTGGTTCTAATCCATCCTGTGTGGCGAATATGATGATATAATGATCAGTGAAAGAGTCGAGATCATGTACAAAAGAAAGGATATTGTAACGATGTCACCATGAAAGTTGTGTGGTTATAATCAATTCCCTGGTGTGAATGTCATGATATAATAATCAATGTAAAGTTCATGATCATGGTAACTGGGGAAATTTTTATGATGCTCATATTAACAATGAGATCAACCGTGTTAATAATGTGATGATTATACAATGATCATTGTAATGGTCATGGTCATGATAAGTGAGGAAAATTGTAATGTGATCATATTAATAATGGGATTGACCATTAGAAGTGCAACGATGATCATGTTAATAAAATATCAAACTATCAGAAATTATAAGATAGCCAAGCTAATAATGAGAACGAATATCGGTATTGTAATGATAGTCAAGATGAGATCGACCATAAAAAATGGTAAACTAAGGAGTGATTACAGAACACGATGGTTTGAACTTTGAAGTTATAATACATTCTTTCATATCTTATGTTTTGTATTACATACGTGCAAGTAATACATATGCGATCATAATTCAAAAATTTATGGATCATAATTATATAATTAGTTGGCATGATCGGTTAGACCACACCGAGTCAATGATGATGTGAAACATAATGAAGAACTAGAAGATTCTTCAAGCTGATAATTAGCATCACTACTAGAAAACTAAGCAATTGACACCAAAATTTGCTACCAAAATAATACGGTAGCAAATTAGCTACCCATTTCCCACATAAATCTAAAGTCAGCATATTTTTATGTATTTACTACGATATCGTAGCTAGATGGTCACAAATTTTGTGACCGTCTCAAATTCGTGAGAAATATAAAACTACATGATAAAAATACTAAATTGCCACCGTTCTTAGTGGTAGCAACAACAAATTTTAAGTTTTTATCGAGGGCGGCCTAATTGAGCGCAGGCCAAATTTTTGAAAAAAAAGAACTTTTTAGCGTTTCCACTTGTCATTAGGGTTTTGAGTCCAAGTGATTAGAACAACTCCCACTATTGTTCGCTCATCCCAGTTCGTCCGTAGATAGAATATTCCCTGGCTCCACCAACAGTGCCAACGATTTCCCAGCAAGGTATGTTTATGATTATGCGCTTTTTTTTTGTTGGTGAGGGTTTTGATTAGTGATTTTTTTTTCTTTTGTATCGTTTGCGTATCATGAATTTTGGGGGTTTTAGTTGTGTGCTACTGTATCTTGAATAATGATGGGGATTTGAATATTTATTAGTTGAATTGGTGATTCATATGGGTTGGCTTCCATTCGTCTTGTTATTCCTATGAGTCTATGACTCAGTTTAACATTATACCTTAAAGTTTCTCCAATTTCCAGTATTTGACATTTTTTTATATTTCACATTGTTAGGCATATGGGCACCTTCGTATCTATTTCTGTTTCACTATTTGAATTTGAGACCAATTGCGTTAATTAGGATTTTACGTAACTGAAATCCATTAATGCAAAAAGTATGATTCAGTTCATCTGTTACTGAGTAGAATGATTTTTAAATATTGTTTTAGCTTATATGAGATTACGATGATACAGTTTTGTTACATGTGGAGTTTGAGTACAGAGCTTTAGTTGTTTTTTAATGATTAATAGTTTAGATTAGGGTTTAATACATTAATCCGCTAGTTCACATTTGTTTCTAGCAATAAGATTTTGAGATATCTTTCATTGGTGTTATAGATGTGATGTAGCTAACTGGAGTTAGTTAGGAACTTGTTGTGTAGGATTTGATTTTTTTTTTTTTTTTTTTTTTGTTATGTCTTATGATTATACATTATAGACCGGGAATCGTTTTTGTAGATTCTTGAAGGTGAATGTAGTTATTAGTGAGCTTTTGAGAATCCTTACTGGTAATAGCCTGTTTGATACTAAGACCATGCGTAGTGGTTGGGGTGAATAATGCCCCACCCTTGGGCGTGGAATATACAACGCCAAACAGCCAAAATTAAAAAAAAACGCCCCGGGGGGCGACTTCGGGCGTGTTTGGGCATGCTTCATCACAAAAACGCCCAGTTTCATAACGAGTACGCATGGTCTAAAGTTTGAAAGTGTAGTCTTTCTGCAAAGTAAGGAGGATGTAATTATTCTTGGGTTGTTAACGGGTTAGGGGGTGTTTGGCTGGAGATGGAAGGAACTAGGATTTTAGTTTCTATATTTATGAACTGATGAGTGTTTATGGATTTCACTGAGCCCTGAGAACTAATTAAAATGTGATGTATCTCTCTTTTTAGTAGACCTATATCATGTGTAGCTTTATAAAGATCGCTATTGCTAGTACACAAAACTAAATACTTCATCATAAATTTGGTGGTTTGCTCTTTTTAACGGTTGCATTAAGTGTTAAGAATTACATTAACAATATTCACTGGCAAGTTTTATGAGGATGATATAACATAGACGTGACAATTTTAATTCATGTATTTGGGCATTAGGTTAATTTGGGTTAATTTTTATCTTAAACGGGTCAACCAAACCTAACCCACCCCTTGTGACCCATACTTTATAATAACACTAGCCCTAAAGAAGCCTAAAACATGTCTAAAATCCCTAAAAAATGTATTTTATATACTAAACGACTTGCCTAAAAAAGCGCTCGCTTTTTAAGCGCCTTGCATTAAGGCCCAAGGCTCACCCTTTGCGCCTTTCACAACTATGGGTTATGTGTGTTTGAAGCATAGAACACACACACATATATATATATATTTTAATTTTTTTAATAAGTTACATTTTTCATCCTTGATACTATATTTTTTTTGGTTAAATTAACTCTGAATGTCTTTGCTTCTAATTTTATCGTACTATATTTTTATCGCATAAACAATTTAAAGTCTTTTACAAAAGAAGTGTGCCTTCGCATTAGCTCCAGGAACACTATTGCTTCACGCTTTTTGAATCTAAGCATGAGTCTAGAACATGCAAATAATGTATTGAAGATTATGCATCAATATATATTCTCTCTGCAGGTATGTTCCTTCTTTCATACCCCCCTCCTATGGCAACCAAGGGTAAAGAACATGAGAGGCAGGTTAGTGAACTGTTGAGATATTTCTATGCTGTTACCTTGTTGGTCATTTTATAATTGTGGGTTTGACTTTTTATATCCATTTTTAACAAAATTCTGCTACTGACAGAAAGATGAAGAGAGGCCAAAGGAGAAAGCCAAAGGGAAGGCTAGGAATATAGACTTTTTTATGGAGGAATTAAAACACGAACAGGAAATGAGAGAAAAATGAATGCAGGAACATGAACAATGGCAAGACGGCCGTAGTGCTACTGCAAATGTAAGATATGATCTTATTAATGCATATTTTAGGTCGTTGATAGTCATGGAGTTTTTATTAAAGTACATGGCAAGTCAAACTTTCCAATGTGCCCGATATAAATGTTTGTCCCAAAAAGTTATAAATGTCCCGGTCATAGTCACAGGATTCGCTACACCCCCGTGTTTGGCAAATCAGATCGCACGTACCGGAATCGGGTAGAAAAGCGGCCTGAACGCCATGGGTTTGCAATCCAGATCGGGGAAATCAGGGCATATCTGATTTTCAACAAATATTTGAACAGGATGTTTATTGACCCGTTACCCGATCCCTGAAACAAATAAAGACAATATAGTTTAAGACTGATTAAAAACAATCAAATCGACCCATTTGGCGGCTTTTTTTTAAATATAATCGGATTAACCGGGTAATGGGAATCTCCCTAAAGTTAATTGATTACCAATCCAAATACCATATTTGTGTTCACTTCTTGACATTATTTGGGGTCGGGTTATTTGGATTTGGGTTCCTTGTAATCAGGTTTGGGTTAAAATTTCACCCCTAGTCATACATTTAGATATGAATCAATAGGAGTTATAGTTATTAGGATAGTAACTAAAAATTTAAATGCTTGTATCTATTACTTCGTACATTGTTGTAAACTTCTAATACTTCTCACGAATACTTGACTTCTTTCGTCTGGTTGTGTGAATTTGTACGTTTTCTTTGATTCTGACTTCTTGATTTTGTTCATTGTTTGTTTTGTAGATTGAAAAGTCAAACTTGGTTATCAAGGAGCTCGTTAAGGAAAAGGACGAATAAAAAGAAAGGTTAAATGGAGTTATTGCGGACTTGTTGGCTGAAAAAGAAAAAGATAAGGTGGACAAAGATGTCATGCTCAATAGGATGTCACAAATTGAAGCTATGTTAACCGTTATGGTTCAAAGATAGGCTACACTTGGTTTTGAATGTTTTGATGTTTATCATATTACGATAATTTCGGTAATTTGATGTTTTAGTTGGCATTTTTATTAGAATGTTTTATAATTTTATATATTTTTGGGATTTTGTAATTTTATTCGATTATTTTTTATAAATTTGTAATATTATAGAAATGCATTATGATGAAAAAAGCGTGGAAAATGGAAAATCTGGAAATAGAGAAACCGCTATGGTAGCAAATTTTTAATGAAATGGTAGCAAATAGGTCATTAAATGGTAGCAAATTTTCAATGAAAACGGTGGCTAAATGGTGACAACATCGGTTGGTAAAAATAACCGTCACAACTTGGTAGCAAACAAGGTCATCGAGTAGCAAACATGGAGCGGTCACAAATAATTTTGACCATTTTTGTGGTGGCAAAAAGCTGGTAGCAAAGTATAAGAGTGGTGGCTATTTGGTGGCAATAGGGCAATTGACACGGGTGTTTTTGCCACCGCATTTTCGGTTACAAAATGGTGGCAATAGGGCAATTGCTACCGTTTTGCTACCGAATATGCGATGTCAAAAGCCATATTTTCTAGTAGTGCATGTAATGTTTGCTCTCAAGGGAAATTTATATTTTCCAAATAAATGAGGGTGTGTATCCCTGAATATTCTAGAAGTGATTAAACGGTATGCATATCTCAACATGATACCATTTATTGTTTTAAATCGATGCATCGTCTAAATGGTTATCAAATCCACACAGTGGCGTCTCTGAGAATTCATGTACCCTATTCGAGGTCAAAAAAATGTGCCCTTATATCTTAACGATAAACAAGGCATTTACGAAAATGACAAAATCGTATTATTCGATAAACAATGTGTAACATCCGCCAAAAACGGATCTCCGATACCCATCCGTTTTGAAACCCGGATCCTAAACGAACTTTTTTTTATTTATATTAGATATCGCGTATTTAGAAATTACTATACTAGTTTTTTCGGGTTTCAAATATTAATTTTATAAATGAAACTTGTTAGTCCCGTTAATAATTACAAAAGAAATTACTAACCTAGTTATAAATTTTGGATTAAACTAATTTCCTAATTGAAGGGACTGATTTGGTAATTCTTTAGAACTTTTAAGTGCAGGGACCAGCTGTGTAATTATTGGAAACTATTAAATGAAGCTCAATAAAAAAGAAGTGAACCAAGGGACTCGAACCCGGGTCTCACCGGGCCCAAAGAACTAACCAAAACACGCGCGCCACTGCACCAAAGATCATTTTATGTGTATTGTTTGATTCGATTTCTATTTATTAACATATATATATATATATATATATATATATATATATATATATATATATATATATATATATATATATATATATATATATATCAGTTTAAAAAAAACATGTGCCCCTCGAAATCACGGGCCTTGTGCGGAAGTCCTCCCCGCACACCCTCATAGCCGCCCCTGAATCCACAACCTGAAGCTTGTGTGATTGTGGCTTAGCTAATGTGATAACAAGCACATTAATCCATATTGGTATATTTATTGATAATAGTGAATTTGATTCCCAAGTTATTAACGATCATTGGAATAAGTGTTATTGTTGAGATGATCACTAAACGTCTACTATTGGTTACAAAGCCAATAATCATGAGAGGAGCAAAAGTTCATTTTGTTATATATAATTTTATATATAGTAGCATCAATTCACATCAAGCCAATAAGTTATAGTTCTCCCCATACAGTTGGTTTTTGGTCAGGAACCAAAGATGTCTCATCAAAGATTTTGGTTGTGCGACATATATTGAAACTCATCCACCACACCACACAAAGATGGGACTTCTAAAAAGTTTGAGAATATGTTGGGTATAAATAATCGTCTATGATTAAATACTTAAAGCCATTAGTGAGAAATTCGTTTATGGCTCATTGGTTTTCACTTTAGTGAATGAATGTTCCCAACATTAGGGGAAGATAATAAGCAGTTGGAAAGTGAAAAGTAAAATGAATTATCATGTCATCTTGATCCTCATACTATAAACTATGAAGTAGAAGTTTAAAGTATAATTCATTTACCAATATTAAAGAACAAATTACCAGACAAGTTCACTGACCTAAATAGAGTGATTAAGTAAGTCACATAATCAACTGCTTATGCTCCAGTTATATTTGTATCCTAAGAGGACAACCACATATTTTCGTAATGAGTCTATTGCATGCCTAAAGCGTGGTAGACTAGTTGATTCCAATAATAAAATTCCTCGAAAATTGGAGCAAGTAATTAAGATGGTCAAGTCGAGGTTATAGTAATAATATCTCCTGAAGAGACAATAGACATGATGGTTCAAGAAGAACCTCAGGTACCTGAAAACAAAGAGATCTCGATAAGTTATATCATGTCTAAGATATGTATGGAATCTAAATAAATCGACGTCGTTATACTTTTGTATATAATGTAGCGCTTAAAATGATTAAATGATGAGGATCAAGGTTTAAGATCTGCCTATGAATGAATATTAAGAAATTATTGGCCAAAATAGAAAGACGCAAATAAGGCAGAGTTTAGTTCTCTAATGAAATGGAAAGTTTCTGGACCAACAGTCCATACAACTGAAGTTGTAAAATATGTTGGATACAAAAGTGTCTTTTACGCAAATCATGTGAAAATCAAATTAAGTGATATAAGTCAAAATTGGTGGCACAAGAATTTTCACAAAGACCTATGATTGATTATGAGATTTATGAGAAAACGTATTCTCCAGTGGTGGATGCATTGACTTTCCAATGTCTTATTAGTCTGGTAATATATAAAAGAGAATTGACACGCGTCTTAGGAAAGTTATGTATCAATTGATACTAAGTCATAAGTTCTCGAGAATATTATGATTATTATATAAATTCAGAACTGAATACATATACATGTTGTATATGTTATTGAATTGAATATAATTGGAACTCTCCATGAGTATCCTAAAGCATTTGAGTGCTTAAGAGGTTATAATAGAAACACCTTATGGATGTAATTATTGTGCACGAATACTCCAATAAACATACATAGAAAATGTGTACCTGGTTATTATGGCATCTCAATGTACACAGTGTACAAACATGGTACAATATGGATTTTGGAAACAAAAGCAAGTGTTCATGATATTTTTGCATATGATATAGATATCTATGTGTTAAGAGGACAAGTTTATATAGCAAAACTTCTAAGAGTGAAAGCACATGCATATTTGGATAAGATGGAAAGAATTCCCTCATGGATTGATAATGCTAGAAGCATTAATAATGTCAAAACATTAAGAACATACTATATCAAGTTCATAGAATATGTATGGACTAAAATTGTTAGATCGAGTGTTATACAACTCGAGATATTTGCATAAAAAGAGATATAAGTTTGATTAAATTAGTCATGTTTTATCGACGTTCTACTTTTAAAAGTTCACTATAATCGCAGTTTACAGTGATGATGTTTAGGCATCATCGAGAGAAATTGTCGAGCTTTTAGAGGCAGAATTTTTGAATGGCCTTGACACGGTCTAATTATTACTCGAACTGCAATTTGAGTATATATGTAATTATATTTTACTAATCCCTCAAGTACATCTAGAAGATGATGTTTGGATATTTTAGTATAGACATAGTTGAACCTTAAAGTATGTTAAAGGTTGTTAAGTCATTTGTTATAAGAAATACCTATTATCGTCTCCTACCAAAGTAGAGATACTCATTCTAGAAGTACCATCATTAAATGCATAAATGCATTAATATGTTTTGCTAGATATGTATGGTTATAATATCTTTCACTTGAGCTTATTGTCATGATATAACATTTGTCAAGCGAAGAGACATTGGAATGAGTTCAGAGAAATATTTCAGGTATAAACGATATTTGATTATATTTTACTAACCCATCAAAACAAGTTTGGTTAGTCTTGTAGATGCAGGAATGTAACGAAACACAGTCGTGGACATATGATAATTGAGAGTTCAGGATCGGATCGTAAACGATCACTAGATCTGCGGTGGATTCGATTTATCGTGCGGAATCCGTTAAATCGAACCGTAATCGTGCGCGAAGACGTAATTAAACAACGTTTTATTACGTAACAACTACAACCGAACAGAGTTTTGACTCGATCTCTACAAAGAACAATCAAAATCTGATAAACATGACGTAATCCAGCAGCAGTTCAGTACGGTATACAAGGGACTGTTATGTGATTTCGCTCAAGAGACACTATATATAGTTGACATGATTTCGCTTATAAGGACATGACATATAAACGAAATCACATACTTGCCATATAAGCGAAATCACATTGACTCATGAGCGAAATCACTAGCTTGACACAAGAGCAAAATCAGATCTTATACAAACTTCACGTGCACATGCAAACTAGTTTCTCATCTTGTGTAGTCATGATGCAGTTGATGATGTCATAATATGATGTCATCATTCAATATTATGACATTATGCTTGAACTGATCCGCAATGAACCCGAGACTCGATATAAGACGTAGTCGACAGACGTAGTGCACCAACAAACTCCCCCTCGGATGTTGACGGAGTCTTCAGTGTCGAGTCTTTGATTGTCAACCTACAATCTTTATCAGTCTTCGATCTTCCTCTGAAGTATTTATCATTGCAAGAATCCTCAATCTCTATCTTTATCTTCAACAAACTCCTCTCTCTCAAATGTTGAATATCATGATGTCTTTATCAGTCTTTGTGCTTCACTCTTTCAATCAGCATCAACAGACTACCCCTTGTTCGAACAGAATCCCGGTGGATCTGTCTTCAGCTTCAGCTCCCCCTTTCGGTAGTCTCTTCAGGCTCCCCCTTTCGTCAAGCTTCCGTGCTTTTAGGATCGACGCCTGGCTTTCCGTAGCAACAGAATCAGAAACCTACACATCTCAACCTCTCGTAAGACAAAATAATTTTGACTCTAAAAGAATTCACTCAAAATTCTCAAACATATAACACACAATATTGTGATTCAAATTAATGAATCATCTAAACATTTGAGAATTATCTTCCAATTTCTCATTATCTTAACCAAACCAATTGTTCATCTTATTTAGCCTTTGAGATTTTGAATAACAGCTTTTCAACATCAGTTGTCGAAAATCTTTTTGGATTTTTCAAAAAATTAGGCTAAAACACACTAAAATCCTTTTGGATTTTGTAATAAGAGAAATGTAACGCAGAAATGAAATATGTACAAACATATTCTTGTGCAAGATTTTGGGGGTTACCCATATATCCGAGAGATGTTACCCACGATATAAGCAAGTTTGAAATTTAGATTTATATCTCGTCACAATCTACTAAATGTGCAAAAACCTACTGACACATCATCAGTGAGACCGTTTATCACATTTGACATTTCATATCCTTAGCATGCTGTGATAGTTCACTGACTTACTATCATTTCCTCTTTTTCACAACAAAACTCATTTTCATTTTTCAATGTTTTTGTCATTTTCAAATTTTCAATTTTTTTTTAATTTTTTCTCCCCCTAAAATCAAAATATGTTTCAATTTTGATTTTCAAGGAAAATTTGAAAACAAACTGACAACCGATATCGAATTACTTCAATTCGCCATCCACTTGGCTTAACAATCAGAACTCCCCCTGACAACAAACTATTTTCCCATTTAGATTTCAAAACACTTAAGTTTGTTTTAATCAAAATGTTTTTTCCGGAAAATTAGTTTTGTTGAAATAACAAACCACTTGTTGGTTAGGGGATTACTTCATCACTTTGTTCTCCTTTAACCATTTAGAAAGATTTAACAGTTCAAGATTCTATCAACACAAACACTTGTAGGAAATCAAGTACAACTTAATGTCCCTGATTTACCACATGTAAGGCGAAAAATCACCAGAGTGAAATTTCTCAAGAAATGTGCCGATTCATGTTCCACGCTTACCAACTTGGGAACTCCGGCAAGTCAGGTTTTTCTATTTGGAAAGATTCACCCAAGCCTGACCAGCCTTGGGTTTGACAGTTTTTACCTCAACAAATGGCTCTTCTGGTTTTGATGAACCAGAATCATTGCCTGCACATGGCTTGTCTGACTTTGACCTGTCAGATTCATTGCCTGATGGTGGCTTGTCTGACTTTGAGACGTCAGATTCATCGCCAACCATTTTCTTCTTCTTCTTTTCTTCTTTCGTCCTCAGATTTGCATCTGAAGAATTCAATTTACTTGGCTTTGCAGTCGAGTGAGTTGATTCATCAGAACTTTTATTCAATCTGTCTGGTAAACCCGAAGACAAAATCTTCTCCAGATACTCTCTCGCCTTCTTCCTCTTCTTCCTCAGTCTGTCTTTCTGCCCCTGAGAAAGCTTCACTTTCTTTTCTTGAACTTTAGGTTCTTGAACCTTCTGTTCTTTGGGCTTGACGTTGACTGGTTTCTTTGCCATTCTTTGAAAATTAACCCTCAATCTTTCATTTGATCTCCTTGGGCAATCTCTGGCAATATGACCTCTGATTTGACAATCATAGCATCTTCTTGTCTCATAACTCCAATTCTGGCAGTTAACAGCAATGTGTCCTCTCACACCACAGGTGTAGCACACTCTGTTATCATACCATTCACCACTTTCACACCATATGCTTAGATCATAACATTGTCTGGCTTTGTGGTAATCATCACTCTTCTTGAAAACTGGTTTTGGCTTTGAAGCACTGTGGTCAAACCTGCACCACTTATTACCAACATTTTGTGAGTTTTCATTTTTAAATTTTTGTGATTTTTGATAATGATTGGATGACTTATCTGATGAACTTTTATTTTCAATTTTAGAATTTTTCAAATTTTTATCTTTTTGTTTCTGTTCTACACTCTTCTTAACAGGTTTTTGCTTTGAGCATTCACCTATTTCAGTAGATTGCAAAACAGTATTTTTAAATTTTTCTTGTAAATCTAAAAATATTTTTCTTTTCTTTTTCATCATCAGATATTTCATCACAATCTTCAATTTTGACTTTGTCAAAATTTGTAACATTGTCACTTATTGGAACAGAATTGATCGGTTTTGGACAAACATGTGAAGTAGAATTCACAAAACCTTTCAATTTATTCTCAAACTCTTTGATTTTAATCCGAGCTTTTTCAGCTTCTTTTTCAAGCTGAATGATTTTAGCAAGATGAGAATTGATTTCAATTTGTTTTTCAAGATTATCTTTACCAAAAATATCTCTCTCATCTTCTAAAATCTTTATTTGACTTTGAAAATTTTTTTCAATCTTTAATTTTTCATTTTCAACAACATTTTCTTTTTCTTTAAAATTTTTGTTTTCTAATGACAAACTCTCAACATTATCCAAAAGTTTGTCATTTTCAGATTTTAGTTTTTCGCAGTACAAGCGCAAATCCAAAATCTGTTCATCATCAGCTTTCTTCTCGTCTTTTAAAGCTTTGTTTTCCAATGTCAAATTCTCCACATCTTTCAAGAAATTGACATTTTCTGCTTCGGATTTTTCGCATTTTAAGCACACAACTTCACTTTTTGAAGTTTCATCCTTCTTTGATTCTTCATTCTTTGTCATTCCTTCTCTAATCCTGTTGATTAATTCAAGAAATTCAGCCAAACTCATATTTTCTGAGTTTCTTTCTATTTCATCTATTAACTCTTTCTTTTTCTTTTTCTCTTCTTCATCTCCCCACCATTTCTTTTGCCAATAATCATCTTCTTCTTTGTACTGCTGGATTATGGCCTCGATATCAAGCGTTTTGTCATCAATCGCAATATTTCCATATTCATCAAGATAACACTCTCTGTTTGGATCCCATCTATTTGCTCTCCTTGCTTCCAGAAAGATACGAGATATTCTAATTATTTTATTTTCAGCAATCATTTTTCTGTATCGATATTTCTGCTCTTCAGTTCGATCGTCTTTCCACGAAATAGGATCGGAATTTGCCATCTTGTACGTTCCTGCAAGCAAACAAACAAACAATTTAAAAATGAAATGAATATGTGAAAGTATATGACGTGACACAAAAGACAAAACTGTTGTTTGATCGAATAACTAATCAACACTCTGCAAATTTGAAATTTTGAAAAATAATGACACAAGAGCGAAATCAGTCAGATTGACTGATAAGCGAAATCAAGTGTAGATGACAGATAAGCGAAATCAAACAATGTCACTATGAGCGAAATAACAGATTGTCCCTATGAGCGAAATCACTTATGTCCAAATAAGCGAAATCACCTTGTCTGAATAAGCGAAATCATGTTATGTCAAATAAGCGAAATCAGTTGCCTATTGTCCATAAAAGCGAAATCAGGTTTTAACCATTTTTCATCATGTTTTAATCCGTATTTCAACCTGAAACTTTCTAGGGTTTGTTATTAGTAGATTTTACACGTTATATCCGGAATTCAAACAATTTTAACCGTAGGAACTATCTCAAATCGAAAAAGTATGCAAGAAAGTGAGTAGAAGTAAGAAAATTCAATCGAATCAGCTGTAGTAGTATGAACTCCTCATCCTGAAGCTCTGATACCACTTGTTGGACCGTTCTATGACCTGAACACGTCAGTTAAGGCAGTTCATCATCACGTATAAAGGCGGAATCAGAATACGTAACGTAACAACAGCTTTCCTATTCAATTCCTTTACTTTTATTGCTTTCTGAGATCGATTTGACAGAGTTTGGTTACAAATGCAATGACCTGATTTCGCTCCAATGTCCCATATGAAGTCACACATGTGAGGTATTTATACTAGAACTGATTTCGCTTATATGGCATGACCATATGAGCGGAATCACTTGTAACTGATTTCGCTTATATGTCATGACCATAAAAGCGAAATCACCATGTGACTGAAAAGCGAAATCACCATGTCCCTTAAAGCGAAATCACCTATAAACTATGTTCACATAAGCGAAATTAACATTATAAACCCTAATCTTGACTTTCAAGTTCCAATCTTGATATGTCTTGACTTAAGACTTGACGTAGATGAAGTCAACAGACATTCTTGTGCATCAACAATAATTTTTGGAAGGAGGCACCTAAAGCCTCGTTAGAAGATTATACAACATTGCTCAACATAAAGGATTGCACATTAAGGGATCAAGCGACAAATTATTCGCTACAAAAGCTTTATTTGACTTTCAAGTAAGACTGATACACGTCACTTAAAGGATACATGTTAAAATGAGGGGGAGACTTATTCAAGTTGCACTCTTTTTTCCTTGACTAAGTTTTGTCCCATTGGGTTTTCTTAGTAAGGTTTTTAATGAGGCAACATACCTGATCCAGAAGTATTAGGGGGAGACAATACGCGCTGCACTCTTTTTCCCTTAGCTGAGGTTTTGTCCCACTGGGTTTTCCTAGCAAGGTTTTTAACGAGGCAGCATCACCAAGCGTATTAAAGAATGGTATATCATCATGTGGATAGTTTTGTCAAGTGGATAGTCAAGGGGGAGTGTTATGAATTAATATTTATGCATTGTGTGACTATCCATTTATGTTTATCATTATATCATGACTTTTCATGTACTTAACTCCCATCTCTTCATGTACTTAACTCCCATCTTGTAAGCCTATAAATAGAGGCATATATGATCCATATTTGATATTAATAAGAAATCTAAATTCCATTCTTTCATTCTTCTCTACATATTGCTAGTAGGTCGTTGTTTCACAACACTTGTAGATTTCTATAGCATCACTTTGAATTTCAAGAAGAAATAATGCTACCAATTTAATTTCAAAGTGGTTAATATCTCCCTAAAGTATTTATATTATTAATTAATAGAAGCCTATTTTAGTTAAATTTAAAATTTTAATTTACCTTAACTTTTTGTACTACAAATATATACGTATCTCAAGCATGTCATATAGTGTTTTATATTTAACGCTAAAGATAATTAACTTTGTTAAATATTTCATTAATTTTTGTTATTAGTATTATTATTTTTACTTAAGGTCATATGTAATAAGATTGAGATGAAAACATCAGAGTGAGATGAAAACAAGATTGCAAGAGACTTCATAACGACTATTTGTGACAAGTATTTAATAATCAAAATTTCATTTCATTTCTAAATCGAAAATACAAAGTTTGGAAGCAAAGTACAACATCATGTAACAAGGAAACAAAGTACAATACATAAACAAAATTTAAGGTGCGTTTCTAGTCGCCCTACTAGATTTCTTTCAACGTATCATCATCAAATTACTGCAATACATATTAAATTACATGTCAACATATAAAGTATTGGCGAGCCTACAAGTTTGAATTAATATCATAAGTATAAAAAACGGTTTTAAACGAATCCACATAGCATAATCGTAAACTAAGACATATCATTACATTACTAGCATGCATCTCATATTTGTCAACCCAAAGTTTCCCACTAGCTTAATCTTATCGTCACAACAACAAGACCGTTTTTGTATGACATAACATGACTTCCAGAATATGGGTGGTGTGTTACTCTTATAGCACTATACATGTTAAGGGAGACTTGTACGAAGTTAATGACAAAGTATTGAGCAAGTAAAGATTCTAGCATGTATGAATTTCTAAGCCACACGTATTAAGCATGTTTAATGGTTTGTTTGTCTATGTCGAGCATGTTTGTATGTGATTGTGTGAGTTTAATAAATCATAAGCATTGCACCCAAAAGTGTCAAAAAAAAAGGGGTCATGTACACTCACGGTTTGCAAAGCTTTCCAAAGTAAACGTGAGTTGATGAGTCGTTGAGGGAGGAGCACCAAAGTTACCCAACATTGGGGAAACGAAGGCGTGTGAGTATATGGAGTTCGTAGAGAGTTTGGATTTGGAATTAATATGAAAAGTATATGTGCAAGAAAGTATATCTTGTTTAGATACTCGTTAGGACGGTAAGTTTTCATGGGTGCTAAATTGCCCATTAGAATCACAAACGAAGAGTCTAGAAACGAAGATAATCTACCCTAAGTCCTTGACATCTAACCATAACCCGGTCAGTATCAATAATTCGGTTATTAGGTATATATTATATATTATATAGTATAAGTTATAATTTCGTCCATCAAGTATTATCATGTAAGTTAAGCATGGAGGTAGGATGATTTCCATCCATTAAACCTGTTTATATGATTCACCAAGCACAACTCATCAACTTAGTTGATGAGTTCGATTGATCATGAATATAAGATTAAATTAAACTAACTAACTAAAACAACCAAGTGAGCAAACTAGACGCGTACATCTCGAGCACGGAAAGTGTTCCAGGACATGATGTAGCCTTGTCACTTTGTGGAAGTTGTTTTGTACCAAAATATACAGGTGAGGTAGTAGAACAAATTTGGAGAGCCAAGGCTTCCATAGTTCACACATTACTAATCCACAAGTCTTCCAACATTGAAGGTTGGAAGCTTAGATGGTTTCAAAACATAGAACACTTTGGGCATAATTTTAAAGACGTTTTAGCCTTATTTCTTGGTGAAAATAAACTACACACAAACCCAGAACTATAATCTTAGTTGGGAGCATGGTAGGTACAAGATTTCACCAAGTTTTCATCAAAATATACAAGAAATAAGAACATATATCAAAGAAGAATTTAAACACTACTTTGGACCTCAAATATGGTGAGGTTCCACCTTAGTTTGCCATGGCAAACTTGTGGAAACCTTCCTAGAGGTTATCTAAGTAGTTTGAAAGAAGAAAGAAGAAGAAGTGTGAAGAAAAGTGAGGGAAAACTCACTTAGAACACCTGAATGTTTTTGCCTTGCTTTGAGATATATAAGAGGATTATATAACTTGAGAGAAGATTTGGTGTGTGGAAAGTGTTTAGAAGGTGGTGGAGGCTTGTATTATAAGTGGGGATTAGGGTTTGTGAGTTAATTAAGGTGGAAGGTGATTGGAGGAGATAGGAGGTGGAAAAGCTTTTGGTTTTGCTCACTTATAGTCCCTGCACTTTGTAACTAGGTTATTTTATGCCGTTTTATTTTATTTTAACTTGTTGTTACGTATCGAAAGTGTATTTTAAGTCTCAGTTTTGCGTATAAACACGTATTTAAAGATTGATTGCGCATATAACAAAAAATGGAAGGTAATACGTATATGTATAAAATGAATTTCCATTATGATCAAAGCCTTGGATTACAAGATTGGAAATGAACCACGAATATGACACAATTATAAGTTTCTAAAAATAGAAATGCGAATACCACTTTCTAAATATGGAAAGTATATAAATGTGGCGCGTTACAGTCTCCCCCACTTTAGGAAATTTCGTCCAAAAATTTATTGATGAGGAAGACTTGATGAATAGATGGTATTTTGGTGATTTGATGCGACTGATAATCGGTTAAAATGTTTGGACAAGGTTGAAAATTTGAAGTTTAGTGTCTATGCGGCGTTTATGTATAAGTGTATAAAAAATGAGCGGTTCAAAAGTTTTGGTTAAATTGGTAGTTTATGGTTTATTGGGCGTACGTAGATAATTTTGAGTGATAAATGATAGGTTTGTAAAAGCAATTCGTTTGACTAATCGGATTGGGGCATCAACCGTAAGTAAGTGTAAAAGTAAGTAAAATGTGTATGTGTGTATACAGGTGATGCGAAGTTGACCGAGTTTGGACAACTCGGTGAAAGGAGTGTTTTAGAAAATGCGACCTAAGGAGTGAAAAAGTTTTAGTATGAATAAAGATGTAATCTGATGTAATGTGGCGGCCCGCACCGTAGTTTATAAGAAAATTCTTATCGGTTCAGAGGCGTATTAGTAAAATCACGAGTCGTAGGAAAATGTTTATTGGTGAGAAAATAGAATGCCAAATATTCATGGTTTTCAAAAGGTTTTAGTAGTAAATGGGCCGACTAGTTGGTGTTTGAGTGTAATAAAGGATGAAATAAAATTTCCAAAATATCTTTGGTTGAATCGAGTTTGTGAGGATATTTGCTAAAATGGATTGAGCGTTTAGGCCGAAATACTATAGATATGATTTAGACGGAATGTTGAGTGAATAGTTGGGGGTGATTCTGGCATAGGAGTGAATGGGAGATTTAATAGCTATACACAGGAGGTAAAAATAGCAAAAGTATCAGATGACATGTGAACGTAAGCGTTGAAGGATGTTAATGATAGTTGTAGCCGTTGTGGCTAACGATTTTGGGTATGGTATTTTGTTATAGACAAACTGAGTATTAAGCATTTCAAAGTGAGATTGGGTATAACCAAGGAAAGGCTTGCGAGGCACCATAGTTTGTTTGTTAAATGATAGTATTTAATAAGGTCTGCGTAACACCGAATTTCACATGGCACGTTTTACGAAAGTTTGTTAACATGGTATGAACACTTATATATAGGAAGTACCAGCGGGGTATCTGTGACACCCCCAAAATACCACATGCGGAAACCCCCGCGAGGCGTGTGATGTACCAGGATCTAGCCACTAATCACATTGAACCAACAGTAATATAATAAATTGAAATTCCCATTCAATGAAAATAGTGCAATTCAAAACATATGTTTAAATCAGTTTTTGTTCAGCGGAAGCATAAATATTGTTCAAGCAATTTAACACCATAGTGTTTAAAAACAATTCAACTTTAAATGTCTTCTCAAGTGTCACGACCCTTGGCCACTCCAGCATCCCAAACTGCAAGTTTCATATCACGTATCTATCGACCTACAAGCATGCAGAAAAAAGTGTATCAACATAAAGCTGGTGAGTTCACAGTTTTGTTTATCTGTATAGTTGGTAAATGTTTAGTTTAAAGACATGTTGATAATAACTTGATACCTCAGTGACGTTAGTTTGTTTGCCCTTCCCCAAGGCCTATCAACATTGGTCATGTGGTTAAGGCCATTAGTTCACGCACGTCCTATCCAGGTACGGTGTGAGGTTGTCAAGCCTAATAGCGCTATCAACTAATACCCCGTTGCCCTCCAAGCAACTAGTTCTATAGTAAGTTGGGACTTAAGTGATAGAGTTGAGTGTATTATCCAACATCGAAGTTAAACTACAGTTGTAACGTATCACCCCCAGAGATATATGTTTGTAAAGTATCCCCTACAGGGATGTAAGTTTAGTGACTTGTCCCTACTGGACGCATGCTTCTAAAAGAGTAGTGAAGTCACCTTAGATTTTCTCGGTAAATTAAGTTACTTTGTTCAAAGTTGGTCAACCAAATCCTATTTGGCTTACCAATAACAGTTAGGTTCGTGTGCAAGGTAGTCCACGTATTTAACAAATTGTATGCAATAAAAGTCATCACATAACATATAGTACACATTCGGGCCACATACATGCTCATAACATAAGCATACAATTCAAGTAATAACTTAACAGTTCAGTTCAATCATTCATAAGAGTGTGCGGTCCAACAAGTTATCGGCCCACCCAAGAGTGTGCAGCCCAGTTTCGACTGCGCGGTTCAGGCATCATGTATAAGGGCATGTAAGCCCATCAGTGTAGTGTGTGGCCCACCAGGGAACAGCCCACACCAAGTGTGCGGCATTCGCCGAGTGTGCGACCCCAAACTGTGTGGCCCAATAACACTGTCCGGCCCAAAGAAATGTGCGACTCAATCAGTTTATTGGCCCACTATACGAGTGTGCGACCACATAAACAGTGTGCGACATGCATTATTTATGTGTACCTCTTGCATTAAACGGATGCACATAGCTCTACTGTACAGACTAAGGGTGTGCGGGTTGCACTGTGCGGCTAATGTGCTTCAAGGGGTTGTACGACGTGCATAAAAATGTGTGGTTTCAATCTTCAGTTACACATGCCTTGAATCACAATCAAACAATTATCTATTCATGACTCACAAGATCAAAACAAACTTCCATAATTTCATATGAGCCCTAATCATCATCTTAGCAATTAACATCATCATCAATCATTCAAATCGAATCAAACAACACAATTGTATCAACATATGCCCATCATACCAACACATCCATGAACATTATGCTTCACAAACCCATCGAATCCAAATCATCAAGCAAACACTAGTTCATCGATCCTACATATGAATGACTCCTATATAGTGTGAACGGTTTATTATCATGTTTAACTCATCGAAACTCTTGATATTAAGCAACACTAATTGTTTACCAACACTATTAGTCAACCAGTTTTCATCTCAGTTTACAACCAAGACTTAAATTCATGTTTTGATCTTACATATACACATACAAATCAACATGTAAACACAAAACCAAACACGACCAAGAATGATGAACATACTTACCGATTACTAGAACGAGTGAGATGATGTTTCGTAGAGAATAGAGCTTCGACAAAGGTGGGTTGCCGTCGATCCGAGAGAGAGAAGAAGAGGGAGCTAGGGTTTTGTTATTTTCTTGATTTTACTAGATTATTGAAACCACCCATAACCTCTTGTGTGTATGCGCCTCAATGGTGGACCGAGAACACATAAGCGAAGGAGAGGGGATGTTTGGCTCGTACAGGAGTGTGTGACTCGAAAGTAATGTGCAACTAGATGTTTTTAAAGATAGTTTCACACAGCAACCATAGACCCACATACGTTCACCAATAACCAAGCACGTATACTCGGCCATGTTTGACAGGTTTAACATACATATATTCATAATTACAACGACTAATGGCAGATGAAACGTAACGATACAAACTAAAGGTCATGGAATTAGGTAATGCTACGCTTGAAAGTTCGAGTTGTCACATCATCCCCAACTTGAAAGAAATTTCGTCCCGAAATTTGATAAGCAGTCTCCACTAAGAGAAGTGGTAGGTCAAGATGGCTGTGAATTTTCCTCGGGTACCACATCATCCCCAACTTGAAAGGGAATTTCGTCCCAAAATTCATCAGTTGCATCATGATTTGATTATGCAGTTTTGAACAAGTGAGGATACTTGAGCTTCATCTGATCCTCGCGTTCCCACGTGAACTCCGGTCCACTTCTTGAGTTCCAACGAACTCTTACGATTGGGATTCGACTGTGTTTACGGACCTTAACTTCCCGGTCCATGATTTCGATGGGTTCCTTGATGAATTGCAGCTTGTCATCAATTTTCAGCTCTTGTAAAGGAACCACAAGTGTTTCATCGGACAAACACTTCTTCAGATTAGAGACGTGAAAAACGTCGTGAACATTACCGAGTTCATCGGGAAACTTAATTTTGTAGGCCACTTTGTCGATCCTTTCTAGAATTTTGAATGGTCCCACGTAACGCGGATTGAGCTTGCCTCGTTTCCCAAAGCGAACCACACCCTTCCAGGGTGAAACTTTCAACATAACACGATCACCCACTGCGAACTCCAAGGGTTTCTGCGCTTATCGGCGTAACTTTTTTGATGATCACGTGCTGCCGCCATACAATTTCTGATTTGAACAATCTTCTCAGAAATTTCGAGTACGAGTTCTGGACCAGTGATTTGGCTGTCACCCACCTCAGCCCAACAAATAGGAGATCAACATTTCCGTCCGTACAATGCCTCGAACAGAGCTGCCTGAATGCTAGAATGGTAACTGTTGTTGTAGGAAAAATCTACCAAAGGTAAATGTCTTTCCCAACCTATAACAAAATCGATCACACATGCCCGTAGCATGTCTTCGAGTATCTGTATGGTTTGTTCACTCTAGTCATCCGTCTGAGGGTGATAAGCAGTGCTCATGTCCAGACGTGAGCCGAATGATTTGGGCATCGCCTGCCACAAATCAGATATAAAGCGCGGATCACAATCAGAAATGATGGAGGTTGGCACCTCGTGCCTAGAAACTACTTCCTTCAAGTATATACTAGCAAGCTGCGAAAACTTGTTAGTTTCCTTAATCGCAAGGAAGTGTGCAGATCTTGTCAGACGGTCAACAATCACCCAAATGGTATCGTTTCCATTTTGAGTTCTTGGTAAACCAGTTATGAAATCTATGGTGATTTGTTCCCATTTCCACATGGGTATTTCTGGTTGCTGAAGCAAACCAGACGGTTTTTGGTATTCTACCTTGACTTTCACACAAATCAAGCACTTGCTCACATACGTCGCTATGTTGGGTTTCACGCTCGACCACCAATATAAGATTTTCAGATCCTGATACATCTTATCAGAACCCGGATGAACAGAGTATCGAGACTTGGGTGCTTCATCCATCACAAGCTCTCTAAGGTTACCATGTGAAGGGGCCCATATTCGCTCCATGAAATAGCGAATACCGTAAGATTTTGTTACGAGTTGTTTCTCCATGCCCCACATGGATTCGGCTTTAAGATTCCCTTCCTTCAACTTTTCAGTTTGGATAGAACGAATCTGGTCAGGAAGGTTGGAATGGATAGTGAGTTGTAAGGCACGAACACGTTTAGGTTTAGTTTCCTTCCTACTGAGGGCATCAGCCACAACGTTGGGCTTGCCTGGGTGATACTTAATGGCACAATCATAATCATTCAAGAGTTCGACCCAGCGAAGCTGTCGCATGTTTAACTATTTCTGATCGAAAATGTACTGAAGGCTCTTGTGGTTGGTATAAATAGTGCATTTAGTACCATATAAGTAATGCCTCCAGATTTCAAGCGCAAAAACCACGGCTCCCAACTCCAAGTCGTGAGTCATGTAATTCTTCTCATGAACCTTCAACTGTCGAGAAGCATAGGCTATCACTTTCTCGCGTTGCATCAGCACGCAACCGAGACCCTGGATAGAAGCATCACAGTACACCACGAAATCATCCGTACCATCGGGTAAAGACAATATTGGTGCACTACAAAGTTTTTGTTTTAAAAGTTGAAAGGCGCTTTCCTGTTTTGCTCCCCATGAATACGTGACACCTTTCTGAGTTAAAGCGGTAAGAGGTTGAGCGATTTTCAAGAATCCCTCGATGAATCTGCGATAGTATCATGTGAGGCTAAGAAATTGCCACACCTCCGTAGGAGTCTTTGGTGCCGTCCAATTCTTGATGAAATCGATTTTAGCTGGATATACGTGTATTCTCGATTCGTTGACTACGTGACCAAGAAAGTGTACTTCTCGAATCCAGAAATCACACTTACAGAATTTTTCATAAAGCTACTCCTTCCTCAGAAGTTCCAAGATAAGACGCAAGTGCCGCTCGTGGTCATCTTAGAATAGATTAGGATGTCATCAATAAACATAATAACAAATTCGTCAAGATACGGTTTGCACACACGGCTCATGAGATCCATGAATACCGCTGGTGTGTTGGTTAACCAGAATGGCATGACCAAAAACTCGTAATGGTCGTACCGCGTTCGGAAAGCTGTTTTAGGAACATCTTCCTCTCGGACTCTCATCTGATGATAGCCCGATCTCAAGTCGATTTTTGAATAGAAGCTTGACCCATGCAGCTGCTCAAACAAATCATCAATGCGAGTTAAAGGATAACGGTTCTTGACCGTCACCTTGTTGAGTTCGCGATAGTCGATACACATGCGGAAACACCCATCTTTCTTCTTCATGAATATGACTGGGGCTCCCCATGGCGAAGAACTTGGTCAGATAAAACCTCTATCCAATAGTTCCTGGAGTTGATTTGATAGTTCTTATAATTCTCCCGGTGCAAGTCAATAAGGAGCTCGAGCAATTGGAGCTGCTCCTGGCATGAGTTCAATCTGAAATTCCACCTGACGGCGTGGAGGTAGTCCTGGAAGTTCTTCGGGAAATACTTCAGAAAAGTCACGAATGACTGGAAGGTCTTCGATCTTCTTTTCCTCAGACTGCGTGTCAGTAACAAGCGCTAGAAGAGTAGGATAACCCTTCCGTAAGCACTTTTGGGCTTTCAAAGCTGAAATGATGCCGACAGTCGCACCACTTCGATGACCCTGAACAGACAGTGAATCTCCACTAGGGAGCGGAATACATATGATTTTCTCCTTACAGAGAATTTCTGCTCGGTGTTTGGACAACCAGTCCATACCGAAAACTATGTCGAAACTACCAAGAGTGATGGGGAGAAGGTCAATGTTGAACACATGACCTAAGAGATTGAGTTTGCACCCAACGTGAACGTGAGATGCTTTGATTGACTTACCATCAGCAAATTCTACAACATGTTTGGTTTCGAGGGGCAACGGAGTTTATCCTAACAGTCTACTGAATCTCAAGGACACATAAATCCAATCGGCACCAGAGTCGAATAAAACAGAGGCGAAAAGATTATTTACAAAAAATGTACCGGTCACGACGTGCCATCATTCTTGGCATCACCGAAATCAATGGTAAACGCTCTCCCACAAGCACCGTTTCTACCATTATTGCCATTGTTGTTATTGTTCCCAGCGTTGTTGTTGGCATTCTGATTTAGTTGTGGGCAATCCTTCTTGAAATGGCCCTCGTTTCCACACTGGTAACATCCCCTTCGATTACCCTAGTTCTGCTGTGGTTGCTGCCTCTATTGTTGTTGTTTTAGGAATGGAGCTCTACAGTCTTTTGCCATGTGGCCCACCTTGTCACACCTTTGACAAGTTCAAGAGCACTAACCGTAGTGGTGATAATTGCACTTGCTGCACTTTGGCTGCTTACCCGCATAAGAGCCTTGGTTCTGATTGTTGTTCTGGTTTTGGTTGGCAGAGGAAGATTGGTTGAAGTTACGATTGTTGTTGTTATCAGCCCTCTTCTGTTGTTGACTCGGGTTGGACGCCTTGTCCAAATCGTTCCACTTACGCTTGTTATCAATGGCAGGAGTAGTGGTAGTACTGCGTGCTGGTAGTGAGCCACGCTCGACTTCCTGGTCGGTAATCTTGTGAGCTAGTCGTATGATCCGTGGTAAGTTTTCTAGGTTTGCCGCGGTAACCATTCCCTTGATTTGAGGCGCTAACCCGTTGATGTACAACTCGATCCTCCTGTGTGGTGGGCGTGATAAGATTGGGCACATGTTCGCAAGTTCATGAGATCGTTTCGTATAAGCCTTGATCTATGATCCCACCATTTTCAGATTGTAATATTCTTTCTCCAGCTTCTGAATTTCACCGCGAGGACAATACTCCTCCCGAATCAGCTCTTTGAAATCATCCCAAGTAGTATTATTCGCCATCTTGATACCCAGCATCTGAACTTGGGCATTCCACCAGGTCAAGGCACCGTCCTCCAAAGTGCCCGAAACATACTTCACTATGTCCCCGGCTGGACACTTACACATCGCAAAAACTAACTCAGCCTTTTCGAACCAACGGAGTAGTCCCACTACTCCTTCGTTTCCACTGAATGTTTGAGGCTTGCAATCCATGAACGTCTTGAAAGTACAGACGGGTGGATTGTTCTGATTCTGGTTCCCAGGTTGACCTGGGGATGAAAAGAAGTACAACGCACGAATGAGAGCCGAATATACGATTAAGGAATAAGAATCGTCTGGTATGTATCGTACCAGCCTGCTGAGCTGCTAAGGCTTCAGCCACACGTGTGTTGATTAGATCCCTCAACTGTGTCTGAGTCATGACGATATTTCCATGTCCACCGCCGCGACCACCACCGCATCCACTAGTACGTCCACCACGTCCATTCATGATTCTGCATCTATGAGAAGAGTGGAAAGAATAAGGATCTCGATTGAGTAAAGGTCAATCATTGTTGTGACTCCCATAAATTATTGAATCTCCCATCATGTCGGATAATGGGTCAGAACCCCTTTCACACTTGCTAAGCCTCACTGGGACTCATATGCACCCCACATTATTATTACGTGTGCACCCGTAATGATAATATGATTTGCATGCTCATCTCAGTTCCTCCTAACTTGTGTAAAAAAGCTCCTCAAATTCGAGTGTCAAAACGGATGTTGTCCAATTGGTAAAATCACAAAAATCTAAGGATCATGTCATACTAACGGTGCATCATAAAGTAAGCAACTAATTCATTTAATCGTGCTGTAGTGCTGAGTATGCAACCGTATGCAATGTTATACAAAAGTGTATGCTAGACGTGTATTGTATATAATAACTAAAGGGCTAACCTTGCAATCTGGAGCTGAGTGTCATGGTCGATTTCAGAACTGTTCGGTTATAGTCTGGTTTTATGAAAACGTTTTAAAACCTAGTTCACTATAACCAGTGGCTCTGATACCAAACTGTCACACCCCCAAAATACCACATGCGGAAACCCTCGCGAGGCGTGTGACGTACCAGGATCTAGCCACTAATCACATTGAACCAACAGTAACATAATAAATTGAAATTCCCATTCAATGTAAATAGTACAATTCAAAACATATGTTTAAACCAGTTTTCGTTCAGCGGAAGCATAAATATTGTTCAAGCAATTTAACACCATAGTGTTTAAAAACAATTCAACTTTAAATGTCTTCTCAAGTGTCACGACCCATGACCACTTCAGCATCCCTAACTGCAAGTTCCATATCACGTATCTATCGACATGCAAACATGCAGAAAAAAGTGTATCAGCATAAAGCTGGCGAGTTTACAGTTTTGTTTATCCGTACAATTGGTAAATGTTTAGTTTAAAGACACGTTGATAATAACTCGATACCGCAGTGGCGTCAGTTTGTTTGCCCTTCCCCAATGCCTATCAACATTGGTCATGTGGTTAAAGTCATTAGTTCACGCCCGTCCTATCCAGGTACGATGTGAGGTTGTCAAGCCTAATAGCGCTATCAACTAATACCCTGTGGCCCTCCAAGCAACTAGTTCGGTAGTAAGATGGGACTTAAGTGATAGAGTTGAGTGTATTATCCAACATCGAAGTTAAACTACAGTTGTAACGTATCCCCTCCAGAGATATATGTTTGTAAAGTATCCCCTACAGGGATGTAAGTTTATTGACTTGTCCCCACTGGACACATGCTTGTAAAAGAGTAGTGAACTCACCTTAGATTTGCTCGGTAAATTAAGTTACTTTGTTCAAAGTTGGTAAACCAAATCCTATTAGGATTACCAATAATAGTTAGGATCGTGTGCAAGGTAGTCCACGTATTTAACAAATTGTATGCAATGAAAGTCATCACATAACATAAAGTACACATTCGGGCCACATACATGCTCATAACATAAGCATACAATTCAAGTAATAACTTAACAGTTCAGTTCAATCATTCATAAGAGTGTGCGGTCCAACAAGTTATCGGCCCACCCAAGAGTGTGCGGCCCATTTTCGAGTGTGCGGTTCAGGCATCATGTATAAGGGCATATAAGCCCATCAGCGTAGTGTGCGGCCCACCAGGGAACAACGCACACCAAGTATGCGACATTCCCCGAGTGTGTGACCCCAAACTGTGTGGCCCAATAACACTGTCTGGCCCATAGAAGTGTGCGACCCAATCAGTTTATTGACCCACTATACGAGTGTGCGACCACATCAATAGTGTGCGACATGCATTATTTATGTGTACCTCTTACATTAAACGAATGCACATAGCTCTAGTGTACGGACTAAGGGTGTGCGGGTTGCACTGTGCGGCTAATGTGCTTCATGGGGTTATACAACATGCATAAAAAATGTGCGGTTTCAATGTTCAGTTACACATGCCATGAATCACGATCAAACAGTTATCTATTCATGGCTCACAAGATCAAAACAAACTTCCATAATTTCATATGAACCCTAATCATCATCTTAGCAATTAACATCATCATCAATCATTCAAATCGAATCAAACAAGACAATTGTATCAACATATGCCCATCATACCAACACATCCGTGAACATTATGCTTCACAAACCCATCGAATCCAAATCATCAAGCAAACACCAGTTCATCGATTCTACACATGAATGACTCCCATATAGTGTGAATGGTTTATTATCATGTTCAACTCATTAAAACTCTTGATATTAAGAAACACTAATTGTTTACCAACACTATTAATCAACCAGTTTTCATGTCTGTTTACAACCAAGACTCCAATTCATGTTTTAATCTTACACATACACATACAAATCAACATGTAAACACATAACCAAACACGGCCAAGAATGATGAACATACTTACCGATTACTAGAACGAGAGAGCTGATGTTTCGTAGAGAAGAGAGCTTCGACAAAGGTGGGTTATCGTCGATCCGAGAGAGAGAATGAGTGGGTGCTAGGGTTTTTTTATTTTCTTGATTTTACTAGATTATGGAAACCACCCATAACCTTTTGTGTGTATGCTCCCCAATAGTGAGCCGGGCCTAGTTTGGGCTAGAGAGGATTGGACCGAGGACACATAAGCAAAGGAGATGGAATGTTTGGCCCGTACAAGAGTGTGCGACTCAAAAGTAATGTGCCACTAGACGTTTTTAAAGATAGTTTCTCACAACAACCATAGACTCACATACGTTCACCAATAACCAACCACGTATACTCGGCTAAGTTTAACAGGTTTAACATACATATATTCATAATTACGACAATTAAAGGCAGATGAAACGTAACGATACAAACTAAAGGTCATGGAATTAGGTAATGCTAACCTTGAAAGTTCGGGTTGTCACAGTATCCACTATGTTCTAACCATGTTACTTCCGTTTCGCTATTCGGTGTCAAGTTACGTTCCGTGCTACGAGACACAGTAGAAGCTACTATGGTTTTCATACGCCTACCGTTATAATCTTGTGTGCACCCATGATTATCCTGGTCATTGCATGATCCGCATAGTTTGTACTAGTAGTGTATGGGTCAAAGGTAAATCTTAGTATTACAAGTGAGGATACATGTATGATAGCGTATGAAGAATTAAGATGTATATATGATTGTTTTCAAGTATGCGTGTGTCTAATATAGGCAAAACCACTTGGGTTATGCCCATGTATAGATTTAAGTATGACTACGACGTAGTGAGAATGTATGAATTTAAGTATGACTGACGACAAACAAGTGTAGTATTAGCACATAATCTCGAGTGTATATAAATCGAAGTATAAAAGGAGTAAAGCTTATATAAGACCAACATATAGTATTGTGTGTATAAACTGAAGTATAGATCATGATATGTGTAAGGCTGTCATGAAATTTTGATTGCGTAAGTTTAAGTGTGAATAACGATACGCGTATGACTCGTATGAAGTATGTGTCGTATAAGTTGTAATGTAAATATCAATATGCAAGTGTATGTCTAATACGAAACATAGACTTATAGAAAGTCATGGTCACAAAGAGTTTGAGAACTGCGAGGTTAACCTATGAGTGAAATAGTTCTTTTTAGAATGAATAATCGATTTTTCCGAACTATGGAGAATCTAGCTTGTAAATGTTGGGAAAGTATTGGGAGAAGGTAGCGTCTTAAGACGAAAGATGTAATTCATAAAGGAGATAACACATTCGTTAGAATTTTGGATTCGCATACGTCTTAAGTTGTCTAGTCTTATGAATTTTCCTGCCCACGTGTTTAGATTTAGGATTGCGTATTAGCGATTTTGAGAAGAGGGTTAGGCAATGAGCTGGTTTTGTTGAATGTATTTTACACCATAATGTGAAAAGTCGTGTTTGAAAATTTTGTGGAAAACTTGGTTTTGAAAAGAATCTCTAGTAAAAAATAGACTTATAGATAGTCAAGCTTCGTTGGTATCGACATGTATTTGTAGGGTTACCATGTCTAAAGTATGTATGAGGAGTTAGGTTGACCGGTACGATGGTTGTGGTAGGTCGGTTTAGTGGTAGTTCGATGGTAGTGTGTCGGGTTCCGACTAAATGTTTGTAGGTACGACGCTTGGTGCACGACGGCATGGTGTACGATTGAGTTACAAGTTATGGGTATCGAGTGGTTTCCTAGGTACGGTTCTTACCGGGTTTATTGGTTTATGAGTATAGTCGAGGTCTGTAAGGGGTCTGGGGTATTTTACCCTCGTTCTAAAGCGTTAGAAGAATTTTACCGGTAGGAGAGCTAGTTCTAAGTTGGGATCCCTTGTTGTAAGTCAAAGCCTCGAGGATGTGTAGGTCGACTATTTGCATTCATGGGTTAGGTTGACTAATGGTTGAGTATGTTTTACCCACTAAGCGAAGTTAACGTGAAAAACGAAGCGACATCTATAAGAATTATACGCATATGAAAAAAAGTTTTTGGTTCCCTATTGGGAATAAAGTTTCTTTAGTATGGTAGGATAATGTGAGTGTTTATTGGTGATTGGATCAAATATGAAATTTGTGGGAAAGAATTCACTAGACCGATTATGTAGGTAGGTAGCATATTATAAGATTTAGAAAATCATGTAAGAAAATATTTAAGGTGTGAATTGGATTTGATAGAACATTTGAGATTTGAGATTGTAGGGTTAAAATACGTCTGACACAACAATGAATGGTTCAAGTATAAGACTTAATCGAGTGGTTGTCATGGAGTTGGTCAAGTTGCTACTTAATCTCCCGGTTAGGATGTGGACATCACTCCTAACTCAAGGGTGAGATTTCTACAAGGAAAGAGAATTGGTAACGATCACCGAGGTAAGCAAATCACTCGAAACGCGTTGCTGAATGTTTTTTTTATTTTTTTTTTAAGAAAATGAGGAGCGGAGCTAATCATCAAGGTAAGGGAATCACTCCCATCTTGTTGATAATACTTCCATTTTTGAGAATATGGGTAGTTTCTTCCTTGTGGGTGACGTATTGAGATCGTACACATAAATAGTGTGGTAAAATATACGACAGGATAGGTGGATATGTATATAACCATCGTGAAAATAATTTGAATTTGAAGGAAGGAAGGTTGTATTATGACATGCATAAAATTTGATACTAGTATAGGAGAGGTTTAATTGAAACTTGGATTGTTCCAGAACGGAGACTAAACCAAAGTGACCGGAAATTCTTTTGAGTTTGGGAAGCATGCTTTGGCCTAATAGGTAGAATACTCTCGCCGCGATTTCGGTTAATGATATTCACCCTTCTGGTTACTAGATGTCCTTAGTCAATCAAAAGTTCGAGACTTTGGTGAGATTGAAAATCGAGGAGTGGGACTATTTATCTAGATGCGGGTATCACCCCTAACTTGATAATGTCGTTCCCTAAATATGGTTGGTACTTACCAAACGAGATAAGGACTAAATCCGACTCATTGGTAAGGGTCCACTAGAATAAGTGTAGTGAAATTTTCATCAAAATGAGGATGCCATTCCTAACTTGATGTATAATTTTGTGAAAATTGAGAATGCGGATTGAGAGTCCATCACCAAAGTGAGGGTTTCACGACTATTTTGGTGAAGTCGTCTCGTTTGTATAATACGAGTGTTTTCGTGCCTTCTTGTTTGAGTAATAAGTGTCTTTAGGAAAAGTCATATGTGTATATTTTAAGGCAAAATAAGGATAAAGAAGAAGCATATAGGAATCATTTCGTATAATTAACATGAATAATCACGAATGGTCAAAGTTCGGGATTCCTAACCATAGACTAGGTCAAAGCATGGCCATTTTTCCAAATTCCTTAATGTTATGGCTCTAATACCAATCTGTTACACCCCAACCGATGGCGGAAACATCAGAATGAGAGGAAAACGAGATTGCAAGAGACTCCATAATGACTATTTGTGACAAGTATTTAATAATCAAAATTTCATTTCATTTATGAATCAGAAATACAAAGTTTGGAAGCAAAGTACAACATCATGTAACAAGTAAACAAAGTATAATACATAAAAAAAAAATTAAGGTGCGTTTCAAGTCGTCCTACTAGATTTCTTTCAACGTATCATCATCAAGTTCCTCCAATACATATTAAAGTACATGTCAACACATAAGGTATTGGCGAGTATACATGTTTGTATTACTATAAGTATAAAAAAACGATTTAAACGAATCCATATGGCATAACCATAAACTAAGACATATCATTACATTACTAGCATGCATCTCATATCTAACAAACCCAAAGTTTTCCACTAGCTTAATCTTGTCGTTGCAACTACAAGATCATTTTTTGTATGACTTAACATGTCCTCAAGAATATGGGCGGTGTGTTGCTCCTATAGCGCTATACATGTTAAGGAAGGCCTATGAAGTTAATGACAAAGTATCGAGAAAGTAAAGATTCTAGCATGTATGCATTTCTAAACAACACATATTAAGCATGTATAATGGATTGTTTGTTTATGTCGAGCATGTTTGTATGTGATTGTGTAAGTTTAATAAATCATAAGTACTGCACCTAAAAGTGTCGAAAAATAAAAAAAAAAGGGTCATGTACACTCACGGTTTGCAAAGCTTTCCAAAGTAAACGTGAGTTGAGGAGTCGTCGAGGGTGGAACACCAAGGTTACCCTACATTGGGGAAACGAAGGTGTGTCAGTATATGGCGTTTGTAGAGAGTTTGGATTCGGAATTAATATGAAAAGTGTATGTGCAAGAAAATATATCTTGTCTAGATACTCGTTTGGACACTAAGTTTTCATGTGTTTTCATGGGTCCTAACTTGCCCATTAGAATAACAAACGAGGAGTCTATAAATGAAGATAATCTAACCTAAGTCCTTGACATCTAACCATAATCCGGTTAGTATCAAGAATTCGGTTATTAGGTATATATTATATATTATATAGTATAAGTTATAATTTTGTCCAACAAGTATTATCATGTAGGTCAAGCATGGAGGTAGGATGATTTCCATCCATGAAAACTCTTTGTATGATTCACCAAAGCACAAACTCATCAACTTACTTGATGAGTTTGGTTGGTCATGAATATAAGATTAAATTAAACTAACTAACTAAAACAATCAAGTGAGCAAACTAGATGCGTACATCTTAAGCATGGAAGGGGTTCGAGGACGTGATGTAGCCTTGTCACTTTGTGGAAGTTGTTTTGTACCAAAACATACAGGTGAGGTAGTGGAACAAGTTTGGAGAGCCAAGGCTCCCATAGTTCACACATTACTCATCCACAAGTCTTCCAACATTGAAGGTTGGAAGCTTAGATGGTTTCAACACTTAGAACATTTTGGGAAGAATTTTAAAGAGGGTTTTAGCCTTATTTCTTGGTGAAAATCAACGACACACAAACCCAGAACTATAAGCTTAGTTAGGAGCATGGTAGGTACAAGATTTCACCAAGTTTACATCAAAATATACAAGAAATAAGAACATACATCAAAGAAGAATTTAAACACTACTTTGGACCTCAAATATAGTGAGGTTCCACCTTAGTTTGCCATGGCAAACTTGTGGAAACCGTCCTAGAGGTTATCCAAATAGTTTGAAAGAAGAAGAAATGTGAAGAAAAGTAAATGAAAACTCACTTAGAACAATTGAATGTTTTTGCCTTGCTTTGAGATATTTGAAAGGATTAGAGAACTTGAGAGAAGATTAGGTATGTGGAAAGTGTTTAAAAGGTGGTGGATGTTTGTATTTATAAGTGGGGATCAGGGTTTGGGAGTTAATTAAGGTGGAAAGTGATTGGAGGAGAAAGGAGGTGGAAAAACTTTTGGTTTTGCTCACTTATAGTCCCTGCACTTTGTAACTAGGTTATTTTATGTCGTTTTCTTGTATTTTAACTTGTTTTTAGGTATTCAAAGTGTATTTTAAGTCTCGGTTTTGCGTATAAACACGCACGTAAAGATTGATTATGTATATAACACAAATATAAAAGGCAACACGTATATGTATAAAATGAATTTCCATTATGATTAAAGCCTTAGATTACAAGATTAGAAATGAACCACGAATACGACATGATTACAAGTTTCTAAAAATAGAAATGTGAATACAACTTTTTAAATATGGAAAGTACAAAAATGCAGACGTTACACAACACCGCCCCCTGTGGCATGAATAGAGAGAGACATTTCTATTATAATGCTCAATGAAGAGAAAACAAAACGGGAAGTAATGATTGAAATGGAATTAAGGGGCATTAACCATCACACAGTTTTAAAGGGGTGTTATGATTTTGATATGGCGAAAAAATGGCCCTTAGAGGGCATCAACTATTACAGATGGTCTAACATTCACATTTTATACTACAAATATGTATGTATCTCAAGCATGTCATAAAGTGTGTTAGGCCATCCGTAACACCTAATGCCCCTTAAGGGCATTTTCTGCCACCTCATCATGATAACACTCATTCAGAAAATGTATAATGGTTCATGCCCTTAATGCCTTTTCAATCATTACTTTCCTTTTTTTCTCCTCATTTGGCATTATACTAGAAATGTCCCTCCCTTTTAATGCTTCTATAACGCCTAGGTGGCGGTGTTAGAGGCGTTATCAAACCCCTTGGCACCCCTATAATACTCATTACTCGTGATCTTATAGTTATCACTAAAATTTATTAACATTACTTAGATAAATATTTAATAAAGTTCGCTTCATTTAATGTGTTGTATTAAGTTTGTCTTAATTTATATATACTTTTCTTGTATTTTAACGGTTTATGTGTTTTGAACGATGTCCTGTGTATGTACAAATTTATTATGTAATTAAATTTGTAGTTTTAGTTTATTTGTATTTCTGATTGTCTATTTTAACTGTTTAGATTGGTATGATTGGTTACGTACAATCTATAATACGATATTAAGTTAAAAATGTGATATGATACGACATGATACGCTATAATACGACACTTAATGATATAAAAATAATAAAGATGTGAGTCGATACGACACGATACGCTATAATACGATATTAAGTTAAAAATGTGATACGATACGACACGATACGCTATAATACGATACTTAACGATATAAAAATAATAAAGATGTTATACGATACGGCACGATACACTATAATGCGATATTAAGTTAAAATGTGATACGATACAACACGATACGCTATAATACGATACTTAACGATATAAAAATAATAAAGATGTTATACGATACGACATGATACGCTATAATACGATATTAAGTTAAAAATGTGATACGATACAACACGATACGCTATAATACAATACTTAACGATATAAAATTATTAAAGATGTGATACGACACGATACGATATGCCAAAAAGTAAACTTCAAAAATAAAAAAATAATATGATACGCCACGATACGCTATAATACGATACTTAACGATAAAAAATATTAAAAATTTTAAAACGCACTAAAACAAAAATAACCAATAATAAACACCAATAACAAACCCAAAACACCAAAAACCAAACACAACATACCAAAAAATAAACTTCAAAAATTCAGTGCCTTAATACGCATCGTATAGGCCTGACGATGCGTATTATGCCAGCCGCCAGACAACACCTGCACTTGTCAGTCTGCCATGTCTTTTACTTTTTCAATACGCATCGTATAGGTCTATACGATGTGTATTGAAAAAGCAAAGTGTACGGATAGATAATCAGGTGTGCCAATAGAATTTTCCTTTCTAATTCATGAGAATATTCTTTAATTATCTCCATCGTCTTAGCAGTTGGGATAAAGACATTATTAACTCCTTTTTGATAATAGCCTTTATATCCACCAAGATTACAAGCCTTTCGGATCCACCAAAATGTAGTACAAAGAACCACATCGATCACCTTTTTTCAATCTTTAGAACTTGGTTGGCTGCTTGCCAATTCCAATAGCTCATGGCAAGAAACGAAAGCATTGGGGATGTACAATTTAAACCACACAAACACATTCCATCATATTCTTCTAGTCGCGTGACATTAAACCAAGAAATTCTCATGCAACTCATGTTCAATGCCGCACATCCTGTGCACCAGCTATTAGCGACAACACCCCTTAAATCTCAACTCGAACCAACCCTTATCAACACCAAACCATAAGAATGATAAAAACATGGTGCTCACGCACTCTTGCTTAAAGCGAGTTCACTTTCTGGGAGAGTTTATAAAGCATCCAGGAAACCCATGAGAATTGATGTGTGTTTTGATTATTATTATTATTATTATTATTATTATTATTATTATTATTATTATTATTATTATTATTATAATACTAGCGCACACGGGTGGTTTCTTATAAAACCATGCATAACACATATTAATAGAAAGTATAGGTAGATATCTAGATATTGTACCAAAACGTGTTTTCTATTATAGCTAAAAGACAACTATAAAAATAGATCATCGGTTAATATATCAGTTACATATGATTATTTCCATTCTCTTATTCAAAAAAGATAGTATCCACCCATTGACAATGTAGACTGTTATAAACATAAGTACATATAAAAGATGTCTAACAAACTTAATAAAATTCGAATACAACTTAAGTTTTAACAAACATTAATTAAGAACATACGATCACCTGCCTAAACAACTTTCATCAAACCTCAATCAAGAATTTGTTACGCAGCAACATGTCCTTTGCTACATGTTGTGATCTGGTTAAATTTGTTACTGGAGACAATGTCACAGCTGCTGATCCAACAATCTCCCTATACAACAGATGATACCAAAACTCTTCTTTATTACTGATTTTTATTTCTCATCAACATCTCCCTGATTTGTCCTTTGAATTGTAGTTCAAAGTCCAGGGAGAACGTGTCTTCTTCATCATCCCTTTCAAGTTGAAGGTCCAATAAATCTTGGAGATCGTATGCATTCAGATTATATGCACTATCCATTTTAATCTCTTCAACACTACCGTCTGATCTGATCAAAGTCAATACTTGGGTTTTTGAGCATGACTTCCACTTTACTATTTTTGGATCAGTTGGTTTTCTTGAGAAAAGAATTATTGAAGATGAGTTTGGTGATTGTGGTCTGCTAAATAAATTTGCAATGGATTCAGATAAAGCAGATGATGAGAGAAGGTTTTTCGGAGTATGGATCTATAGAGACAGAGCAGCAGTTGTAGGATAGACCGAGTTTTGAAGAACATTTGGATCTTCAGCTCTAAGTTCTTGCAGCTTTTTGTAGGTCTCAACTATCTTCGGTTTAGACCATCTGGTAATGGATCTAGCTGGACCATAACCAGCAGCCACAAGCTCTGCTCCCATTCTTCTAAACTTCAATGCCTCATCTGAATCCACTGTTTCACTTTCTTCCAATTAGGTGGAGTTGGCCTTACCAGAGGATCATTGCACATTTTTGTGATTCTGTCGATCTCTTCTCTAAGAGCGTCTGCTGACCAGTTTTTGAATTGATCTTTGGTTGCATTATATGGTTTGTACTTCATAATATGTCCAACATAATCATCCCTCAGTTGCATCTGAAGTTCAGGAATTACTGGCCTCTCAGACATGGATTTACTCAGGTGCCTAGCATAGTCTTCAATTTTTACGACTTTACTAAGCTTAAATGATAAGAACCTCTGGTATTCCCTGTCATCCATCCCTATGCTATTCTATCTTGCTATAACCTCAACCTGTGATACTTTTAATTTCAGATACTCATCTAAGTTTTGAGGCTTCTTATAGCCATAAAGAGATGGGAAGGATCTTTTAGATGGATCCTCTATTGTGAAAAATGATTAAATTTCACCTTTAACAATGACTAACTCCAGAGGATATTGAGCTTCCAGAGGAATGACTGATGGTAGTGTAGCAATTGGAAGAGATGAAATAGGTTCTCTGGATGGAAATGATGAGCATGGACTGTTTTGGATGGAGGCAGATGATACAGGATTGCTGATTTAATCTCCTCATCATCTTCTAACACAATATGTCTTTTTCTCTTATGTGTGGACATGATTTCTGGCGAAGGAGAACATTTTGGTAGTGAAGATGAATGTATGGGAAATCTTTGTGACGTTGGAGGTGGTTGGATTGTGGTTGGTGTAGTGAAAATGACCATGGCAGATGTTTGAAAAACTTCTACTCAAATAACTGGTGTCTCAGCAGCTGTTTGGTTAACATTTGCTGATACTTTTATTATCTCAGCATCTATTGACAGAATGGGTGATGATGGTGTTGAAGCTATTTTCTCCTTCTTTTTTGGTGGTTTTTTTGGAGAAGGTTTGGATTTAGGTTCAGCAGAGGATACAATTTCTGTAGGATTAGCTTTTGAATCTGGTGGTAACTTTTTCAATGAATCTTTCTCCCCCTTTTTAGCAACAACATCATCATCATCATCTTTCTCAAAGATTGATGTAGGGGTGGAGCAAGTAAGTTTCAATAGATGTTCCTTAATGTTCATAACGTCTGCTTGTGTGTCTTTATACCTAGCATCAACCAAATTTCTGATAAATTTCAAACTGAAATTGTAGTCACTTTCAGCCAAATTCCTCTGAGCTTGAAGGATGGGTTACATAGAATTCCAAAGCTCATTGGCAAATTCCTGTGTGGTAGGTTGACTTTTAAAAAGCTCTGTCATCTGCTTAATCAATTCTTTCATTTCAGCAACAGCTGTTTCAATGGTAGATACTCTAACCATCAAATCCTTATAACTTAATTAATCACCTACTTTAATAGGATCATCTGAATTCCCACTAGTAGTGGTTGTATTTGTTTTGATAATAGGAGAAGACTCCATATCATCAAAAACAGATGCCCTTTTTTCTTGGTTCTAGGGACTTCCCACTGAAGCAGAGATTACAGTTGTAACCTCATCAGTGGTTGCCTTCAAGGGAGTCTTAATGATGTAACCACTGTCCAACTGATCACCAATGGGTTCAACAGTTGTAGTGGTTGCTCCACTTGAACTACCACTAAGAGTTTCGTAAAACTCAACGGAGATAACCTCCTCAACTGTTTGTAGGATAGCAGATTAAACTGGTTCAGACACAGTCATTTGTTGGGCTCTACTCTCAGTAATGTGTGGATGAGATGAACTATTTTGTTTCTGAATATCAATTGCTTCAAACATAGGTAAATTGTTGAGGGAACTTGAGAAGAGGGTTGTGGTGTAGAAAGCGGGATTGCCCTGGGAGAAGGGCTTTTAAACATACTTTCATATGAAAGGTCTACTTTATTTTGTGGTGTCCATGTGCTTACAACATGATCCTTTTGTAAGGATACATGAGGAGTTTGGATGGGTTGAGATCTTTCCAACAACTGTGAGGAAGTAGCAGCAGTGGTTTCAAGTGACATTTGTGTTATCACTGGATTAACCTCTGGGATCTCATCTTCAAGAGGAACCTTTTTATTTTATTTGGTTTTGGTGGGCTTTTTTGGATGTGGCAGGTTTCTTTTTGCATTTTGCTGGTGTGTGTTTCACAACACCGGTTGTGGTCTCATGATCACCAGGAGTAGTTGGCTCAACAACAGAGGTTTGAGCAACACATGTGGAAGCATCTAAAACACGCTCATCCCCCTTTGTTTCTGTTTTTTAAACTTTTGACTCTTTATCCATAAGTCTGGTAAAAGTTTTACTTGTAAGGCTATTTATTTGAAAAGCTACACCTTGTTCAAAATCTGTTTGTGACACTTGTTTTCGTAGGTAGTAGCTTAGAAGTCTTGGATACAACAGAAAAGCATTATTACGAACACCTTTTTTTCAATTTTTTCACATTTTTCACATTAGTCAACAAATCTAAAAACAGTGCTTGTGATAAATTGTAATCAGATTTTGTTAAAATAGCATAACCCAAATACTGAATGTTTAAAGGTATCTCATTAAATGCGGTTGTCTTGGCTGAGAGACAAGTTAAAAGAGTATGAAACAAAAATTTCATTGGCGGAGGGAAGTTTGGTTTGTACATAGTAACTTCCTTTAATTGTGCATAATACCCTCTTTCAATGAACTCTGTATGAAGTTCAGGTTTTTCAAAGATGGTCTTACCTCCCAAGTCGTCCAAATCGAATGTAGTGGAAATTGTAGATGGAGAAATTCGTACCACACTTTTCCCGACCTTAGATGTGATGGCAACTGGATTATTATCTTTAGACTCTATTTCAGCATTAAACCAAAATTGTCTGAGTGTTTCCATATGAACCGGAGCATCAATAGTAAGGATTGATTTGTATTTTGATGATGTTAAAAGGTCAATTATTGAGTGAAAGCTGGTATTTTTGCTGGTTTTCTCAAAGATGGGGAGGTAGTTGTGAGGGTTTTTGATGTTCAGAGGCATGATCGGAGAAGAAGGTGATTTGAGGATGAAACAGGGTTTAAGTTGGAGGGTTTTTAATATATTGGAAACTGCTTTTGAGAATTTTGAGTTCGAGACGGCAGTGGTAGAAGCTCGATTTAGGGATGAAACAGGTTTTATATAGAGAGAAAAAGTGAAGGCTGACGTGGCAGTAGTTACAAATATCTGATGGCTAAGATCTGTCCACGTCAGAACCTCTCTTGTGACAATCAATGACAGTTGTTTGGAAACCTCTGTTGGCCGACTACATAAATTGGGAACAGTGTGAGTCAAATAGTCATTAGATAAACAGAAGTTATGAGAACAGATGATAACTTTCAGCAGTGTTTTTATTTTTAGCTAACATCTGTCCACGTCAGAAGCTCTCTTGTGACAACCATTGACAGTTGTTTGGAAACCTCTGTTGGCCGACTACAGAAGTTGGGAACAGTGTGAGTCAAACAGTCGTTAGATAAACAGAAGTTATGAGAATAGATGATAACTTTCAGCAGTGGTTTTATTTTTAGCTAACATCTGTCCACGTCAGAACCTCTCTTGTGATAATGGATGACAGTCAGCAGTGTAGTAAATCAACAGTCATTAAGATAAACAGAAGTTATGATAATAGACGATACCTTTCAGCGGTGGATGTATTTTAGGCGAGCAGAGGTTTCAACAACAGTTGTAACTCAACAGTCGTTAGTCTAACATAGGCTATTAGCCTAACCACTGTTAGTATCAAAACCTCTGTTGAGCATTTTAAGATTGAATATCATATGTTGTTCGTTAACATCTGTTAGCCCATAGCAGACCTTTGCATCTTCAGACATTTATTCATCAGCAGATGCTCTCTTTTGTCAGACTTTAGTTGCAACAGACCTTTAATCCTTTTAAACCTCTGTTGACTAACAAACATCTGTTCAGACACAATTCAACATCAGCATAATCTAAATCAAACCCAGAGACAATTACACATCAACATCAATATCAGTCTGCAATCCTTAGATGTTATTCAAAATTATATAATAATACTTAGGAATGACTGAAATAATTAAAACGAAGATGCGACAACAAAGATTAATAGTATTAAAATTTGTTCATTTATTCAGCAGTGGTAAATCAACAATCGTTAGGATACACAATTGTTTCATAAGAATGTTCAAATATATGATAACAGTAGCATGCTTATACAAAGGTCTACAATTACAATTTCGCATACTGTGCAACATCTAATCTAATGGACTAACAAACTCCCAACATCTGCTATTAACCTAACCACTGTTACTATAAAAACCTTTTGTTGGCTCAACATAATTTGAATATCATCTGTTGTTCTTTAACATCTGGTCTCCCATACAGACTTTTCCTTCTTCAATCTTTCATCATCAGTAGATGTTCTCTTTTAACATACTTTAAATACAACAGACCTTTTACAACTCCAAATATTGACTCTCTGTAATTTGCAAGAGCAAATTCTTCAAAAACCTGCTATTAATGATCAAATTTTATACCTTGTTTTATCTTTGCACTCATCTATTCACCATTAAACCAACCCTTGATCCTATTAAACCTCTTTGGTTTTACCAAACATCTGTTCACACACAATTCAACATCAACATAATCTAAATCAAACTCAAACACTAAATAAGTAAAAGTAAAATGCAACAACATAGATTCATAAGATTAAAATCTATTCATTTATTCATGAAATTAAAAGACCAATAATTACATAACAAACTGAACAACTAAACTTTCAAATCTAACAATAACAGTAAGAATTAAGAAATTTTAGCTTCAACTCCATCGATTGTTGAACCTCTCGATGTATGTCCTTCAGCATCGCCATGAACTCCACGTCTCTTTCACCGCACTCTATATTACTGACAACACAAAGCTCACGAACGGAAGTTGAAGGCAACCACATCAGATTTCTAGAAACCTGCTCTCTCGTGAACAGACCAACTTGCAGTCCATCAAAACATCTCTTTAGCTCTCAAAGAGTAGCCCTATCCTCATACACCTGTTCCTCAATTTGCCTGATAAACGCTGCTTTAAATCATCTGATTTTGAAGAAGTGTATGACGCCATTTCAATAAACTATATTACTCAACTTTCCTGTAAGTGTAATAACTTCGTAGGAAAACGTGATGAAAAACAGGTGAAGTGGCAATGAGTTTATATACTAAAATATCTAACAGTGAAAGAAATCACACTTAAACTCATTTGTACATTTAATAATCTAATCAATCAAAATGTGTAGATTTAATATAAACATATTAATGTATATTTCAAAACAGCAGTCTTTTAATGCAAAAACTTTGTCAAACCCCAAATGTTATGGGAAAACTATAAAATTAAATATCAAGAAACCCAAGAGACAAATTTTAGAACTCCAAAGAAAAAAAAACAGATTATCATTATTACAATTAACCTCTTCATTTACCATATAGGCGCGTTTTTAAACTCTATAAAAGACCGATGATTACTTTTGATTCAAAACATCAACAAATTGTCTTACAAATCACTGTCTGTCAAAAATTGTTTCAAATCAGAAAATCGAACTAAAATCTACATGGCAAACTTCAGCTTCTACTACTGGTTAGACACCAGGGATGTTAAAACACAATTCTCGATGTGGTCACTCAAAGAAAAAAGAACAGACGAAGAACTAAACAGGAAAGTCAACATAATTAATGACACTAATTACAACAAAACCTGGAACAACATAGCATTGCTCGATGAAGTCCTCCACTCTCCTCCATCATATTTCCAGAAGAATGTATAAGAGTTTCTGACACAACTACTAAACCAATATCAGAAAATCTGCAACATGCTAACTGATCTGAAAAAATAAAAGAGAGCATGAAATCTCATGGAGAAAGGCCAGAGTCTACGAAATCTTAGCAAGTGTTAACTCTAGTGTGTAATAGCTTATGAATATTTTAGTAAATTTTTATTTTTCTTTGTATGTTTATTTAATTTAATAATCTTAATATGCATCTTTCCATATTCTAAAATGTCAATGTCAATAAAAACTATCAACATTTTCAACACTTGTTTCTTCATAATCAAATTAAACTACAGATAACCAAAATAAGAAACAAACCTAAAATGCAAAGGTCTACTGTCAACGAAGGTAGCACATATAACTTTTTACGATATTGCACCAACCTACACTTTGTATAAAAGAAGAAAATCTCACTGACATAAGAAAAGCTCAGTTTTGATTTAACGATGTGTGAACAATGCAACTCTCCCATAAAAAAGGTAGCACATGCAACTTTTCACGATGTTGCAACAATGATACTACAACATCGATTTTAAAAGGTTGATGTGTCATACCCCGAAATATCAGAGCTGGCATGACTGGACCGGTATCTTCATTGCACAACGGAAGTATTTGAGCTAAGACTTCTAAACAGTGAACGCCTGCTAAGTACTCGAATTCCCATGGGTTCTCCTATTCCAACCGTTCCGTAGTTTTGAAATTGCAACCTGAGAAAGAACATGGGAAAAATCAACATAAAGTTGAGAGAGTTCATAGATTGTTTTGTATCAAATGTGTCTTAAAATATTTGAAAGCTTGCATTTGAAAAATTGGTTTGTGAGATCATAGTATTCCAAAACGTTTGAAATGTCATATCTGTATATCGGTAATGAAATCCTTGTGCATTGCATGAGAGAGAATGGGCAGAGCCCAAAAGAGTCTTTGTAAGCAGAACCAACACGTCCTCTTACTTATACATAAGTGAAAAACGTTACCAAGTTCGTAAATCCATGTGTTATGAGTTTGCGTCAAATGAATCTTAAAAACATTTGAACATTTGAGTATCAAAAGCTGGTATGTAAGCGTCTATGAACCTAATGATCATTAATGTGTAGTTAAGACATTAGTATGTGTGCCAACATAGGAAGCACTCAACCCGGTAGATGATTTAAGTGCCGATTCACTTCGACAGGGACACAAAAGCACTCTAAGTGGCCGCACAAGGACCGTGAGTGGGGCTCGCCCGTTCCCGATAGATCTACCCCCTGTTCCGTGGTCCTTAAAAGGATTAATGGTGCCTAAGTTAGCGCCTATTCGCACGTGATCCAAGAATTCATTCCATAGCTTAATCATACCCTTGTTAATATGTATTTCAAAACAAAAGGGGGACATAAACCAATTGGGTTGTCTCGTTGTTTGTACGCACACCAACCCAATCCCGTTGTAGTAACTAGGACACTCTCGTCACTAGTCATGAAAATCATGCAAGTTTTGTAAAACCGGTATGTTTGTATAAATTGTTCGTAAACCATTCGTGTTTCCTTGAAATCCCTTCGCAACATGGTCTAGAAATATGAGTTTTCGTTCATCGAAAAGTTATTTACTTTTGCAAAAACTTGCATGTCTTTCCACCCCCGAAAACATTTATAAAAATGTAAAACAGTAAAAAGTGGGGGTTATGAACTCACCTTGATATTCCTGTGCAAAGCTAGCTTAGTGTGATTCCGTAGTGTCGTTCCAAGAACGTGAAGTAGCTAGCGTGCATCTATAGTATTCCTAACAGGGAATAACTTATCAGTTTCTAGTTTAACGACCTAGTTAAACTACGTGTCCGAGCTCTACCGAGTCGTTAACTAAATGACCCTAAGGTAGCGTTATCCTGACTTAGAATAACCAATCAATGGTTATTTGATCCTGTTTATAATCAGGATAAAACTAAGTCACGAAATCGACTTAGTTTTCTAGTGATTTTGGATATATATATTTATATCTATAAATATAAAATATATTTACATAGTTGTGTTAGTTGTCGCGAATAGAAATACGTATACGGATAAGGGAGCGTCTTGTTGTGTCGTATATGATACGGTAATATACCGTTGTAGTTTTCGTAGGATGGAAGTAGATAAATATATATATATATTCGAAAACTTGACGTTTGAAACGAATATAAACAATTATATTCACTTTACAAGAATTCAGATTCTAAGTGTTTGAAAGAAATATAAATAATTATATTTATAACATATGACTCCCGAATATTAAACGTTTGAAATAAATATAAAATTATATTTAGTTCGTAAGAGAGTTTAGGGTCGATGCTTGAAATAAATATAACTAATTATAGTTATTTTATAAAAGTGTTCTAGTTTTCAATGTGTTTTGAATTAAATATAGATAATTATAGTTATTTTTACACAAGTTATTGGTTTTTGTTAACTAGTAACTCGCGTTGTAAAGCATCGCCAAAATAAGTATACTTTTATACTTATTTTATAAAAATTAACTGAACCTCGATAAACGTTGTTTTTGGAATAAAATCACGTGTCGTGTTTCATACTATTATAACGTCGTCAACAATAAATATACATATATTTATGTTATACATTACTTGGATTCTCGTTAGACATCGTTATTTAAATATAACACGTTTCGCGTATCAGGTTTTTAACAAAAATCGGACAGAGTTTCCTCTGTTTTTAGAATAACCCGACAACTAAAGTTGTTATTTGTCAAAATTCAACGATAATTCAATCAATATAATCAACTATATATAAGTTCGTCGAAAAGTCATAATATAACTAATTTCCAATCGAAGCGGGTCGAGCTCAGTTTCGTGTTAAACTAGAAATCTAAAATCTATAAATATTTCTTGTTGTTTAAAAGTTACCGGATCTAAGTTGGCCATTTTTTACTTCTGTTGACCGGAGTTGACTTGTTTTGACCACTGACTTTCGTTGACCAATCTTGACCTGCGCTGACCCGAACCGAACCCGTATCCATTGAACCGTAACCCGCCTGAATCTGACCTGGAACACCGGATCTGACCATTGACCTTCGTTGACCAGCATTGACCAGTCAACCGGTTGTGTTGACTGGTTCGACTTCGTTGACCGAGTTCGAATGCGAATCGTTCATGAACTAAACCCGAATCAAAACTAAACATCACCTAAAAGAGAATAATGAATTAAACAAAATATATACAAAACTCAGCGGATCTGCTCCACCACTTCCGCCGTCAACACCAATATCATCATCCATCATCATAAATCATCGTCAATATCATCTTCGGGACTCCGGCGGTCTCCGTCACCGTCGGGTGTCTCCGCTGCCACCATCATTGTCATCAGTCATCAACTGCCAAACCTCAATCTTAAAGAAAATAATAGAAACGGGGAGAGGGTTTTACCGGTGAACATGTCGGAAGGAATTTAAAGTCGCCGCCACCCCATCACCGCCGTCGCAGCTCCGCTTGTTCCCTATTTACCGGTGAAATCATCTTCAACAACATCACCGGCGACGGCGCCGGTAATCTTCGCCGGAGGAGTGGTTGTGTTGTGTGTGCTTGACCGGAGAAACTGTTGCAAAGGTCATTGGTCGGGACACCGGACCTGAATTAGAGAGAGAGAGAGCCGAGTGTGGGTGTGTCAGAGTCGAACCAGAGAGAGGAAGGGTGTGAGTTTCAGACGAAGAGAACGAAGGGGGGTGCGGTTGTCTCGTCGGGTGTGGTTGGAACAAGAACGGCCGGCAATGGCCGGCACCTCTGGCTCCGTCGCCGGAGCTGGTGTCGCGAGAGGGGAGCAGAGAAAAATGTTGTAGTTGTGTGCATGGTTTAGAGATAGGGTGACAAGGAAGATCATGAGGATAAGGGGAGCTTTTATACTTAGGGTTTTATGTAGTGGGTTGGCCTTAAAAGCCCATCAACGTGTATCTTTTGTTTCGAGCGGCCCAATCGTGTCTACGAGACCCTTTTTCAAGTCCCGATCATCGTAAAAGGTCATATAACATTATTACATGGTCAAAACATAATAAATGATGTCGGAAATAAGTGTTTAATGCGTTCGTTCGTCGGCCGCGTTAAATCGCGTAAATTGCGTAGTTCGTCGCTTTTAAATCCGTTTTTCGATCCGGTTTCAACTACGAACATTAAAATTCGAAAGTGAAGCTAAATATATCAATATATTTCACTTTTTAAGTTCATATGCGCGTCTAATGCTTCCATTTTGTCGTTGATTGTCGGTGCGTTCCTGCAATCGCGTTTTTTGTTCACGTATGCGCTATGTAACGTTCGAAAGCGTGTTATTTTCGCAAACCATATTAATATGTTTATATTATATGTATAAACTTCGTATTTGTCAGCGTTGTCAGTATTTTGTATGGTGTTAGTTCGTTATCGTTTATCGTTACGCAGTTTCTCCGCGGATTATCATTCGCGTACTTTAAAGTCGAGTAGGCGTTCCAAGGCATTACAAAAGGATAATTGGGTTAATTCTTGCCTTATATACTATTAATTATCGCCTTAAACGTTCGCTAATCACGAAATTAGAAGCCGTTAATTACCGGTTGTCACATTGATGTGTTCAAAATTTAACATATAAATTTCATCAAATGAGGCATAAAACTAACCCTTTTTAGTACTAATGTTGGAAAAAGTGTGCTTTTGTCTTCCTCTTTGTATTTTCAGGATTAAATGAGCTCAAATTAACAAAAGAAGCAAAAAGGCAGCTAAATCTAGCATAAATACAAGAAAATGAACAAACGTGGCATGCCCGACCCCCTTCAACAGCATCTCCCAAAGCAAAAACAAGAAGAAAGCTGAGCATGGGGCTGTGCCCAGCTCAGCACGGGGCGTGCCCAGCTCAGCACGGGCCGTGTCCAGCTCAGCACGGGGCAGTGCTCAGGATGGACAGCCCTGGCACTAAAGACAAACCTGTAGAAGCTTCTATTGCCCACCACGGGGCCGTGCCCAGCGGACACGGGGGCATGGCGAAAGTACAGCAGGCGCATTAATTGTAATTGCGAATTACAATTAATGATGAGAGAGAATGTCAGACGGACACGGGGGCGTGCCCAGCGGACACGGGGGCGTGTGGAGCTAATAAAGACAAACTGTATTAATGAAGAAAGAGAAAAGGGTGGACACGGGGCCGTGTCCAGCGGACACGGGGCCGTGTCCAGGCTTCTGTACAGGCTATAAATAGGAGTGCTTGGCTCAAGCTCAAACCATCCCTTGGCACACCACCTCTCTCACACTTCATCCACCACCCACCACCATCATCCACCACCATCATCCATTGTCCATCGTAGAGTGTGTGAGTCGTCTCGGGATCCAAGATTGATCGTAAGAGTTCTTGACAATCAAGGCCATGTTTGCCTTGGTGAAGACAAAGTGTCTAGTATAATACTTTTTATTTCTAATCTTTTGCACTTTTTATTTGGTTTTGTATTAATGACTTTAATAACTAGTTACTTATGTTGAAGGTGATCTTTCCTTATCGTTTGTCTGTGGTGTCTTGGCATTATTTTACTGTCTATATAAAATAAAAGATTTTCACCATTCATATCTCCACGGTCTATATGGAGGTATGTTGGCTACCTGGTCGGGGGTTAAGGGAACGGTTTGGTAAAGGTCTTGCCATTGTTCTGCGTTTAGAGGTCCTGCAATGGACCTGGGTCAAATTTAGTAGGACCTCCTTCAATACTTCACGGTATTGGATGGCGGGGGTCCAAACTCTTTGATCCCCTCATAAGTTAACTACTATTAATACTATAACCCGGCTATTTAGGACTGTATCCCTGCTGACTTAGACTACTTAGTCGAGGGTAACGTCACCGCCAAAAGCGGGGCCTACCATAATACTGCATTAATAACTTAATTCATTATCTTCCAATAATCCACCCTTTTAGGATTGTATCCTTGCTGACTCAAACTACTGGGGTGAGGGTAACGTCACCTTCAAAAGAGGGGCCTACTACAATAACTAAGATAATCTCTTAATTATGTGCAAAAGTGCGGAAATAATCAAAGGTTATACTAGATACGAGTCGGAACCAAGTGATTCATCTTGTCTATCTGTTTTTATTTTTATTTTTATTTTCAGCATTTTAGTTAGTTTTTATTTTTCTTAGTTTAAAACCTTTTTCTAAACTTTTTATTTTGATTAGACGTTGAGGATAAACCGGTACTAAAAGCTCTTGTGTCCTTGGACGACCTCGGTATCTTACCAACGCTATACTACGCTCACGATGGGTGCACTTGCCCATATGTGTGTTTAGTGTTAGTAAAATATCGTGTTTTATAAATTTAAAACTTGGCTAAAAATAAGTGTTAAAAGGGCTTAAAATATACACCTAATATATATAACACTTTAACGCACATCAAGTTTTTGGCGCCGTTGCCGGGGACACAAGGATTTTAGGAAAGCTTAAAATCGACGGCCTAATCAGTTTTTCAAAACCTTTTCAAAACGGGCCCACATTTTTCTGCATTTTAGTTTAGTTTTGCATTTACAGTAGGTTGAACACGGGCCGTGCTCGCTGAACACGGGGCCGTGCTGCATATTTTTCATAAAACACCCAGTAACAGAAGCTTGAACACGGGTCGTGCTCACTGAACACGCCCCGTGCTCAACGAAATCAGTAAATTTAATTAAAACGCCCAGATACAGATTTTGAACACGGGGCCGTGTCCAGCCTCTGTTTCCGTTTTTCTTTTTTGTTTTCTGATCTCGAGACTCAGTTGTGGTCTGCTGAGTGATTCTTATGGATCAATACTCAGGAGGTTACAACTACACCTATGAGGAGGATGATTATAGGGGTAATTATTGCACTAATTGTCGTAACGCACGATCGGTTCAAAATAATCGCTCATATCAACCATCCAATTCATACACCTACTATGAGGAGCCCAGGTACGAGCCATCAACTTCATACACATCCTATGAAGACCAAAGGTATGAACCTCCTCCCTCATACTCATATTTTGATAAACCAAGGTATGAGCCTTCATACTCATACTTTGAGGAACCAAGATATGAGCCACCACCTTCGTATGCCTACTATGAGGAACCTTGGCATGAACAACCCACCTCATATGAGTATTATGAAGAACAAAATTACGAACCTTATCCATCATATGCTTACAATGAAGAACAATGGTGCGAACCATCTACTTCATATGGGTATTATGAGGAACAAAGGGTCGAACAACCGGATTCAAGCTTAGAAAATACCGATTCTTTTTCTATAACCGAAGTAACCGATAGGATATTAGAACACATAAGAGTTATCGATCGCTGTATAAGAGAATCTCGCGCAAGGGAAGAGGAGTCCCGCGCAAGAGAAGAATTAAAAAATGAAGAGATAACTGAAAGTGTAAAAATGGAAGAACAAATAAGTGAAAAACCGACACATGAGTTAAACAACGATAAAGGTGAGTCCGACAACGTTAAAATTCAAGAAGAGTCTAATTTTGAAGAAATTAATCTCTTGTCACCTTCTTTTGAAAATCATTGTCTAGTACCCACTCATGCTAAGTTTTTAAAAGAGTTAAACACTAACACTAAAATTGACGAAACAGTAAGTGTTAAGTTAACTGATGATCAAACCTTACTAATAAAAGAAGACCCATTTGAAATTAACATTACACCGGTTCCATGTTTCTTTAAAAATTCGTTTATTAGTAATGTCACAATCGATAAAGATCTTTGTGTTAACATAATGCCTAACTACATTTTCGAAAAATTAAGTATTAGTGATTTTTCTCCACTTCAAATACCCATTTTTCTATCCAATCGGAAAGTAATAAAATCAACCGGTATAGTTGAGGATGTCTTGGTTCAAACAAATCAGCTGGTAATCCCGACCGACTTTGTCATCCTCGATGACGCTCCTCTAGTGTTGGGACGACCATTTGTAAAAACTCACGAAGCTTTGAAAAACCGGAAGTTCAACAATCTACCTCTTCAATTAGGGGCATTTAAAAAGAGTGCCGATCTTGAGCGATCAATGAAATATCCATTCGGCAATGACGACCCCCTAATTGAAGATGAGCCAGAACCACCTGATAAAGTGGGTCTAGCCAAGTACCCTTATAAACGTGGCGCACCACGGAGGCATTCCGCGGAACTATCCTTAGTTTTAGATTAGTTTAACTTTTATATTTTCTAGTTTAGTTTTAATTTTCAGGAATAAAACACACTCGGGATGGTGAAGGATACTAAGGGGAGCTTGAACCAACAACCCATGCACAAAAACAGAGCCTCCCTACGATTTTTCTTCATTACAGCAAGTTCAGCACGGGGCCGTGCTCACCCCAACACGCCCCGTGCCCAAGGTTCTGTAGAAAATGCCCAGATCAGGTGCCTGGACACGGGGCCGTGCTCACTGGACACGCCCCCGTGCCCAGCCTTCTGTTTACTTTTGGTACTGGCAGTCTGGACACTGGGCCGTGCTCAGCAAACACCACCCCGTGTTCAGCTACCCAGTACCATAAAATCTTGTTTTTAACCCACTTTTACACATTCAATCAACCTAAAAACTTATTTTTGGGACACATTGAGGACAATGTGTAATTTAAGTGTGTGTGGGGGGGGGGGGGGGATGCTAAAACCTTGAATCTTGCAAGTCCTAAATACAAGCCTTACACAAAATCTATTGGAACCGCTAATCACCCCAAATTTTTTCAAAAAAAAATTCATTTTTTTACTTGTCTAGGTTTAATTCGGGAATTTCAAGTTCTAAAAAGGTTATATTTTACAAATTTACAACCGATAGCGTCGTGAGAAAAAAGAACCAACATAAGAAAATTATGAAAAGGCATGGCAAACTTACTTAAAATTTGATTATATATACTTGATCACATAAAAACCCATTCCCACAAAAGTGAGTTTTGAGCCTTTATTGAGCATACAAATATATATCTTTAAACTAAATGCTCATTTTTCGTTTCTTGTGTGAATAGCCGCTTGGTTCTTACGACTCTAGAACTTGCCACGACGATACATTCCCGGTCCTTACCAACTTAAACCCGAGTAAGTAAATGATGGAGGCATTAGGACTAACCCTTTTTATTTCTACACCATTATTTTTTTTTACCACCTACCCAAAATCCCCCTAGTTAGCCCCTTTGAGCCTAAACCTTTTCATTTCATAACCCAAACCAAACACCCTTTTACCCACCAAAACCTTTTTTTCATTTTTAACCCTTTGTTTTAGTAACTAGCTCGGTTTTTCGTATGACTCTTCAAAAAAAAAAAAAAATTATTGATGATGAAGCAGAAGAAAATAAACAAACAAGTTCATCAAAAATAACTTTGTTTGAAAAATATCTTCATCAAAAAAAAAAAAATAGAAAGTCTTACGAAAACCGATGCTTTTTACGCTTTTTCGCCCTTTCTACTAACCACTAACCACCAACCCAACCACCTACCTTTAACCCAAGCCTAACCCTTTACCCACAAAGTCCTCTTGATATTTACAAAGGTATATAAGTTAAAAAGGAGGAGGATTGATTGCTTGGCAAGCCTATGGTAGGAGTAAGTTCCATGCCGCTCTCGAGTGATCCACAAAAAATACATTTTCGGCCGAGTGTTGAGTGATCCCCGTGAGGTATGTGAACTTGTATATAAATAGAATTTTACAAAGGCATGTTATGCCCTAATAAGTAATTTATCTTATGAAAAGTTTTAAATAAATCATGACGAATAGGATTGTAAATAAATAAAAATAAAATTAAATAAAGAATCTTGGAAATCCCGACACTCTACGACAAGCCCAAAAACCTTCTTCTCTACCCATTCCATTTGGGAGTGTAATAGCCACATATTAAAGAGTTTTGCTTGAGGACAAGCAAAGATTCAAGTGTGGGGGTATTTGATGTGTTCAAAATGTAACATATAAATTTCATCAAATGAGGCATAAAACTAACCCTTTTTAGTATTAATGTTGGAAAAAGTGTGCTTTTGTCTTCCTTTTTGTATTTTCAGGATTAAATGAGCTCAAATTAACAAAAGAAGCAAAAAGGCAGCTAAATCTAGCATAAATACAAGAAAAGGAACAAACGTGGCATGCCCGACCCCCTTCAACAGCATCTCCCAAAGAAAAAACAAGAAGAAAGCTGAGCATGGGGCTGTGCCCAGCTGAGCACGGGGCGTGCCCAGCTCAGCACGGGCCGTGTCCAGCTCAGCACGGGGCAGTGCTCAGGATGGACAGCCCTGGCACTAAAGACAAACCTGTAGAAGCTTCTATTGCCCACCACGGGGCCGTGCCCAGCGGACACGGGGGCGTGTCGAAAGTACAGCAGGCGCATTAATTGTAATTGCGAATTACAATTAATGAAGAGAGAGAGTGTTAGACGGACACGGGGGCGTGCCCAGCGGACACGGGGGCGTGTGGAGCTAATAAAGACAAACTGTATTAATGAAGAAAGAAAAAAGGGTGGACACGGGGCCGTGTCCAGGCTTCTGTACAGGCTATAAATAGGAGTGCTTGGCTCAAGCTCAAACCATCCCTTGGCACACCACCTCTCTCACACTTCATCCACCACCATCACAACACCATCATCCACCACCATCATCCATTGTCCATCGTAGAGTGTGTGAGTCGTCTCGGGATCCAAGATTGATCGTAAGAGTTCTTGACAATCAAGGCCATGTTTGCCTAAGTCTCTTACATCACTTGGTGAAGACAAAGTGTCTAGTATAATACTTTTTATTTCTAATCTTTTGCACTTTTTATTTGGTTTTGTATTAATGACTTTAATAACTAGTTACTTATGTTGAAGGTGATCTTTCCTTATCGTTTGTCCGTGGTGTCTTGGCATTATTTTACTGTCTATATAAAATAAAAGATTTTCACCATTCATATCTCCACGGTCTATATGGAGGTATGTTGGCTACCTGGTCGGGGGTTAAGGGAACGGTTTGGTAAAGGTCTTGCCATTGTTCAGCGTTTAGAGGTCCTGCAATGGACCTGGGTCAAATTTAGTAGGACCTCCTTCAATACTTCACGGTATTGGATGGCGGGGGTCCAAACTCTTTGATCCCCTCATAAGTTAACTACTATTAATACTATAACCCGGCTATTTAGGACTGTATCCCTGCTGACTCAGACTACTTAGTCAAGGGTAACGTCACCGCCAAAAGCGGGGCCTACCATAATACTGCATTAATAACTTAATTCATTATCTTCCAATAATCCACCCTTTTAGGATTGTATCCTTGCTGACTCAAACTACTGGGGTGAGGGTAACGTCACCTTCAAAAGAGGGGCCTACTACAATAACTAAGATAATCTCTTAATTATGTGCAAAAGTGCGGAAATAATCAAAGGTTATACTAGATATGAGTCGGAACCAAGTGATTCATCTTGTCTATCTGTTTTTATTTTTATTTTTATTTTCAGCATTTTAGTTAGTTTTTATTTTTCTTAGTTTAAAACCTTTTTCTAAACTTTTTATTTTGATTAGACGTTGAGGATAAACCGGTACTAAAAGCTCTTGTGTCCTTGGACGACCTCGGTATCTTACCAACGCTATACTACGCTCACGATGGGTGCACTTGCCCATATGTGTGTTTAGTGTTAGTAAAATATCGTGTTTTATAAATTTAAAACTTGGCTAAAAATAAGTGTTAAAAGGGCTTAAAATATACACCTAATATATATAACACTTTAACGCACATCACACATGATGTGTGAAGGGAAGCTTCATTGAAACGACGATGTTGGAACATTGATACTGGAACGATAATATGTAAAGAGAAGTTCAAACACATGAAATTGGAACGATGATATGGAAAAAGAATCAACAAATGTTCGAACAAAGAAGTGTAATCGGAGATTAGCCGGCTGTATCATGAGAGCTATGCATTTGAAAGAGAGAGATACGCTCGCAGATATGAGCGAGAGAGATAGAGTTGAAATTTGAATGTGGAGCCAGATTCATATATCTTATTTATAGGGTTCGAATATATGATTTGAATTTTGAATTTTGAATTTTGAATTTTGAATTTTGAATTTTGAATTTTGAATCTGGAGCCAGAATTTTGAATCTGGCCAGAGGTTTACTTTGTTTATGATGAGCAGAGGTTTGAATGTAAAGTGAAGAGCAGATGTTTTAATTGTGAATGAAGTATAGATGTTATTGGCAGATGTTTGAGTGAATTCTAAATGATTTTATATATTAGGCTTTATGATGCAGTAATGACATAAGAAAATCATTATTGGACAGCCTCTCTGGCTGCCACATCAGCTTTTCTTATGTAATTAGGATTTCTCCTTTTATAGAAAGTATAGATTATTAAATGTGCATTGATGTGTAACCCATGGTTGCCTTAAAAAATATAACATAGAAAAAAAATGAAGTGAGTTATCGGTTTTAATTAAATGATTACATTATACACACACTAATTGCTTATTTGAAACCCTCCATTACGTATAATAATAAATATTTTCTTCAAAATCTACGTGGTTTTAAACAATTTTTACTTCCAATTAAACCAAGAGAACATTTCATTTATATAAATTCTATTTAATATACTTGTATTTCATTTTCATTTTCATTCTCTTGTATATAAATTTCACTTTCAAAGTGGTATCAAGTTCCATGGGTTCGGAATTGTTGAACAAATCGTAGAGGACTTGTAATGTCTAATTTTTCTAATTTGTGGAAATTACAATAAATTTAATCAGTTAAGTTAGACTCTTCACATGTCATTAATATTATACATTTTAATTTGTGGAAATTACAATAAATTTAATCAATTACGTTAGACTCTTCACATGCCACCTTAACATTATAGGTTACATAGGTGCCAAAATCACTAAAATACACCTAAAGTGTCTTAAATTTTTGGACAATGGGCAAGTTTACCCCCTCTAAAATAGCTTGGCTCTCTTATACATGTTACTTGAAGATGTGTACACAATGTAAAATTACCAAAAGGGTAGAAATCCTAGTTATCTTAATAAGGTAGTATATATATATAGGGAGATGATCATGAGAAAACTAAATCTAAATGAGAAAACTAGAAAACTAAAAAAAACCTAAAAAAAGCCAAAAAACATACCAATTTTTTTATAAAAAAATCGCTACTTTTTACATATAAAAAAATTTTCAAAAAAAAAAAAAAAAAATAATTTTTTTTTGTTATATTGCACATGTGCATTATATCCACATTATATGTGTACTACACATGTGCACTATATCCGTAATAGTGCACATGTGTAATACAACAAAAAGGGTTTTTATTTTTATTTTTTTGAAATTTTTTTTCCATGTATAAAAACTAGCAATTTTTATAAAAAAATGTAAAAAAAAAAAAATTTTTGGTATGTTTTTTAGGCTTTTTTAGTTAGTTTTTTAGTTTTCTCATTTAAACTAGTTTTCTCATGATCCATCCTCTATATATATATATATATAGGGGAATGTTATAGAGAAAACCCACTTGAGTTGTGTAAACTCAAGAAACCTTTGTAGAAAAACCCATGTAAACTCAAGAAACCTTTCTAAAAAAATAGGAAATGTAATATACATATATTTGAATATTTTTAAAAAAAGAAACACAAAAAAAACTGAGTAGTTTTTTAAAAAAAAAATGTTACAAATTTCAGGTTACATAATATATATGTCCAAAAAAATGTAACATGCAAATTTTCAACATTTTTTTAAAAAATAACTAGTAAGCGTTTTTTTTTCATTTTTTTCATAAATAGGTCCGTGTACATTTATATTACATTCCCTATTTAAAAATAAAAATAAAAATGTTACATAGGGTTTATTTGGGTTTTCTCAACTCACATGGGTTTTCGATTTATCTTTCCCCTATATATATATATATATATATATATATATATATGAATGGCTAAACTTGCAAATCATAGAGAATAAACCCCTAACATCTCCTGTCCTAAGCTCTATCTAACTCACCAACACCATTTACTATTTTTTTCCATTTAAAAAACATTATACAATAATATATAGATATGCATAAACAAATTATTTAATTCAGTGGCTTCTGTAGTCGAGACTTAAACCCAAAACCTCTAAACCTAAGTATTCCTAAAGGCTCTGTTTCTATCAATAAAACTCCATTACCTATAATTACCTAAAACTACAAATAACATGAGGGGGAATAGTGCCAAGCAGCAGCTGCCTGGCACCTTCTATTTAATTTTTAAACCTTCAGCTTTGATAATATACGTGTTTAGCCCTTTTGTTTTTAAAAAACTTTGCTTTTTATTGGTTAGCTTTGTTTATATGCGTGTTCAGTTACTTTGCTTTAAATTTAGTAGTGTACATATTTAGTCCCTCTACTTTTATTATGTTTAGTAATTGATCGTTGCTTTTTGTATTTTTCTTTTAAACCTTCAACTTCGCTAATATAGATGTTTAGCCCCTCTGTTTTTAGAAAAACAATTGTTTTTGTTGGTTAACTTTGTTTAAATGTGTGTTTAAACTACATGGGGGGGAATAGTGTCAGACAGCTGCCTAGTACTTCAACATTGGTCCCGCCAAATTACGATTTTGCCCCATTTAAATTTATAGTTTTGCCATTGGTTTTGCTTTTTTTTTTCCTTGTATCCAAATTACGATTTTGCTATCGGTTCAAATTTATAGTTTTGCCATCGTTTTTTCCTGTCAAATTACGATTTTGCTATCGGTTCAAATTTATAGTTTTGCCATCGTTTTTTCCTGTCAAATTACGATTTTGCCTACAGTGTAAAATTGCGGTCATGCCATCGTTTTTTTTACAAAAGTATGGTAGTTTTTGTTTTAATTGGTTGACTAGGTGTAATTTACACGCTCATTTGTCCTGAAAAATTACAATTTTGTCCACAGTTTAAATTATAGTCTTTCAATTTTTTTAGTTTTTTTGAAAAAGTATGGTAATGTTTTGTTTTAATTAGTTGACTCGATATAATTTTTTAAGATCGTGTTATGAGTAGTATGTACAAATAATCGAAACATATGCGTACGTCTCATGAGAGAGAAATATTGGGCTTAGTGCCCCGCAACGCAAGCGGGGAAAAACTTGTTGATACACATTCATGATATGTATCGTTAATCTATTATTATTCTTGGTATTGTTCCTCATTTATTTCCCTAAAACACAAATAATAAGGGGGTGTTTAGCTTAGCTTTTTGAAACAATTTATTGACTTCTTAGCTTTTTGAAAAACCAATAAGTCAAAATAATGTTTGGATAAGTGAAAAGAACTTTTTGAAACAATTTTTTGTATGGAAAAACCATTTTGAAAAGCTAGGAAACATTGCCTTTTTGAAACTCCTTTTAACTTTTCATAAAATATTACATTTTCCCAACTTAGGCTAAAGGGTGTTGAGGTTATGGTTAGGACATGATTGGCCAATTAGGAACATGGTTTGCATGGAATAAACCATGACAATCATGGTTCTCATTTCCATTTTTCAAATAATCATTTCTTTTTTCTTTAGATAAAGATAAATTAAAATAAATAAGAGGATAGTGGTTTTGGTCATGATCACATCCTTAGAGTAGTGGTTTTGGATTATGGATTAGAGGTAGGTGACATGACACTGATATGGTGGGTCATAACAACACTCTATACCCTTATAAGTTCATTCAAACACTTTTTTAAAAACTTTTTTAAGTTAACAAGTGCTTTGTCAAAAAATTCCTTTTTAGTTAAATAAGCAATCCCAAAAGAGAAATGGATCGAATACCGTACCCACATTCAAACAACTTGCCATGTGCGACTCTTTTCTCCTTTTTTAATTTATTTTCTAGTAATGATGAATTTAATGTATCGGAAATGATATGTACTTTAAAAATTCTTTTTATTAATCGTTTGAGTAAAATGCACGGATAGTCCCTGTGGTTTTGCAAAGTTTCAGCTATAGTCCCCAGATTTTGGAAATTACACTCATAGTCCCTGTGGTTTGACAGTTTGTTACGCTGATAGTCCCTGGAGTGGATGTGGGTTAGTTTTCTCAGTTAAGTTGGTGTGAAATGACTATAATACCCTTAATATAAAATAAAATAAACAAATCAAGTATTTAAATATATAAAACATATATGTATGTATATACACACACCCTGATCAATATGTATCTCTCTTTCTACTCTCTCTCTCTCTCTCACTAAAAACCACCACCACCGTCTCTCACTAAACTCAGATCTATACAAACGCACACCCAACCAGACTCCTCATTTCTGCTCCTTCTTCAAGATTAGAGAAACCCTAAACATCTTCACCACCATAACCAATAACCCCTTCATCTCTCCCCTGGTTCTTTCACCTCTGGCGACGAACCGGAGCAACGCCGGTTGTTATCCTGGCCACACACGACCCAACCACCTCCTTCATCGCTGATACCCCCCCCCATCTGCTCGATTGAACGACGGCGGCAGACGAAGAGCGAACGACGGCGGTGGCTCTGGTTCCGGCGAGGCCCCCTGGTGCGAAGAAAGAGGAGAGAGAGTACTGTAGAGAGAGAGAGAGAGAGAGAGAAGGATGACAGCGGCGCCGCCGCTGTCGGCGGCGGTAGTAGACACCGGCTCAGTTCAGTTGCTGATAATCGGTTCAAGTTAGAATCGGCCAATTTCTAGGGTTTCCGTGGTTACCCTAAAAGTCATACTGATTGCATATCAGTTATCACACCACACTATTCAAACCCACCAACCACCAAATCTTCAAAAATTTCAATGGAGCTTTAACAATGGTAATTGCTAATTCGTTTGGGTTTTTAGGGTTACCATTTTGCTAACCAGTATGGTCAGACTTAGAATGGCATATCGTATCGATTGTCTTTGCATTCAATCAGGTGCTGTTGTTGATTACTTCCTAAAGGTTGAACAACTAGGGTTTTTAGCAAATAACTGATATTATTATTATTATATTTTTTTTTTTGGTTTTTAGGATTAAACATGGAAGACTATCCCCTAATACAGAGAAGAAGAGGTTATGGATGTGGATAGGGGTGGTTGATTTGGGGATGGGTGGTTGATGGTGGAGGCGGGTATGGGTTTAGGAGGCGGAGGTGTGGTGGTGGAAGGGGATGGCGATGGTGGGGAGTGGTGATGGCGGCAGGGGAGGTGACAGTGGTGGTGGTTTTTAGTGAGAGAGTAGAGAGAGAGATACAGTTCAGTAAGTGTGTGTATATACATACATATATGTTTTATATATTTAAATACTTGATTTGTTTATTTTATTTTATTTTATATTAAGGGTATTATAGTCATTTCACACCAACTTAACTGAGAAAACTAACCCACATCCACTCCAGGGACTATCAGCGTAACAAACTGTCAAACCACAGGGACTATGAGTGTAATTTCCAAAATCTGGGGACTATAGCTGAAACTTTGCAAAACCACAAGGACTATCCGTGCATTTTACTCTAATCGTTTTAATGAAATATAAAACTTCTATTTTTTCCATTTTTTTACATAATTTATTTATGACACAAATTTTATCTAAAGACATGATTTTACTTTGTTTACTTCAGATTTGGTTAGGGATGAGTATATGAGACTTGGTATTGAGACCAATTTTTTTTGTATTGATTCGGTATTCACTTTTTGACGTTTTCGATACCGATATTTTCGATTCAGTACCAGTTCGGTATGGTACCGGTGTCTTATTGAATTTCACACACAAATACCAATACCATACCAAACATTTTTAGCATCAATATTTGACGAATTTTGATACCAATACCAATTTCATCTCTAGATTTGGTGGTATCTTTAGAAAACATTCTTTCACACCACTTTTTTCTCATTAACTTTTCTCAATAACTTGGGAGGTGAATATAGTTAGTAATATGTATTCATTTTTTTTAACAGGATACGGTTAGGATATCACTAACTGTCACACCCTGATATTTTCACGTATTACCGGTGGGCCCGGTGGGGAGTACCGTGACGTAGTTGATATCATCATAGTCAAACAACACAAACTTAAATGCACAGCGGAAGCCAAAGATAGATTTATTTCAACTGAATAAATTGTAATATTAAGTATCACAAAATAGTTGAAATAGATCCACAGGCGGATCAAATAAAAAGGAAAACTGTTCAACAGACTTTGACACCTAGAGCTTGCGAGACTTGATTATTGATGCCTGGAGTAGCCAGCCTATTACGTATAGTACCTGCACTTAGCCTTTTTGGAAAATACGTCAGTTTACACTAGTAAATACAACTTAACTGACTCATTTTGAAAAGAGTTTGAAAATTAGTTTGAATGCCCTTAGGCAAAAATATCTTTTATAACTTGGGACAATTATTTAAAAATAATCTTGTATACAGCTTTACTTATTTGTCGTCCATCAGGGCCGGTCTAGATTAACTGACACGCCACAGGTATAATACCCACAAGGATGATTCCTTTAAGTGGGCTACCAGTTTTTACATATGCAGCTGTCAGGTGTACACCTACACCCCGTGCTTAGGTCGTGGCCATTTCTTTGAATGATGCCAAGGATATCCAGGACATGGTCATTTAACCCCCAAAGGCCATACACCAAATAATACATATTAAACGGGTCATGCAAATACATTAATCACAATCCGATTTAAATGACTACACGCACCCGACCAAGCGGTACTTTTATAGTACCGTATCCCAAGCCCGTATAGGGAAAATAAGTTAAGAGTATTTACCTGAGCAAAGTATAAATCAAATACAGCAAGTGCACGTAGCTTTTACTGGGCTCCTAATCTGGAATGAAGGTTTTTAATAACCTATTAGAATCCTAACGGGTCTTTAATTAAGCTTAGACTTAGACCGGTTAGTTTTCAAAAGGAAGACACGGTTCAAACGCATGATAAAGCGAAGACCGGTTTAGAATGTGGTTTTGACCCGACAAGCTTGGAAACTTGTTTAATATGGGTAAACTAAACACATTCTGGATTTTGAGATGAAAACGATATGGTTTGACCTGTTTCGGCTAATATATGCAAACTGGTTACATAAGCCGATCCGAACGCGAAAAGTGCGTAACGGGTAACCAAATGAGTCATACACAAGTTTCCTAAGTTAATATGCCTTAAATATGTTGTGACATCAGTAAGATATCTTCTATTATGCCCAAAACGGATTTAAACTCAAATTACGCCCCGTAGGGGTCTTTTGGTCATTTTAAAGGTTATAAAAGAGTTTAATTATAAATCTGAGTTTCGGGTCTGATGTAATCAGTAAAAAATACTTAATTTACTAAGTTATATCAGTAGGGTATAACCTATATGTGAAATTTATCATTTCTAACCATACTATGCACCGAAGGGGCATTTTGGTAATTTCACCTAAGGTTTAAAGGTCAAATCTGGAAATCTGAGTTTAAAACTTTTGCTTACTGCTAAAGTATAAAAATTATTTAAAACATCAGTAGGTATCAAGTCTTATATATCTAAAATGGTTTTAATACATACTATGCGCTTAAAACGCGTAAAAATGTTTAAAAAGGTGATTTTGAGCTATTTCCGGGTTCTTAAAGGAAAGCTGATATTTTTATTATTCCAGAAGGCTTAAAATATTCTATTTATCATATTAGATCAGTAGAAAAAGGTTTAGTATCAAAAGGTTTGGTAAAACTCATTTTATAGCTTAAAAGGGTAAAACCGACAACTACCGAATTAAGTTTAGAACTCTAGGTTATGTTCAGCCTAAAAATAAATAAAAATCTCCAAAAATCCCAAAATATTATTTTATATCAGTGGGTAAAAAGTTTGGTATCAAAAATAGGGTTTAGATAGGCTATACGCTAATTACACTGTTTAATTACTAAAAAGCTTTCTAATTACGCTAATGAGCATAACTCTTAATCTAGACCTCAAACTGATGTCAAATTTTAGGTACAAGTTTATAAATCAGTAACTAAGGTTTCTACTCTTTTACATTTTCAAAATTCATGTTTTAAGGTCATATGGGCATAATAGTCAACATTTAGGCATTTAACGGAAATATGCATATGAATCAGATAACTAATGAATCAAGTCGTATAATCACAGAGGGTTATACTTATATGAAACCTGGTCCTAAATAAGCTCTAAGGCATTTCTAAACTATGCTCTAATGGGTCAGAACTGAAAGTCAAAGAAGAAGTCAAAGTATGCGACTTTCGGTTCCAATCCGAGCTTAAACTGAAAATTGTCAAGTTGAACATGTTTAGACATGTTCTTACATTAATTACCAAGTTATATTAATGATAAAACAGGTTTCATAGCTTCTACATTGCTAATTATGCATTAATTTGAAAATAAGCTTTCTGTTGACTTTTTAAGATCAAGTTTGACTCGACAATTGACCTAGTTAGAGTGGGAGTCAGAGGGTGCCCTTTTAAGGGTTTATTGCCCACATAATTACCAACTCATAGGTACTTTCAATTTGAAATTTGACTGGACAAATTAAGATTAATGACGAAGTCAAATCTTAATTACGACGGTTTGACTTTACGCTAATTAACTAATCAAAACTGAATTAAGGAAGGTTAAGGACACTTACAAGAGTCCTAAGCATGACTAGGGATCCTAAGAAAGCTTGTTGCTGATGAGGGGAGCTCCAGAAATGAAGTTGTGAACTTTGTAAATGAATGAGTTCAATGTTGCAACATTGGAGTTCTTTATATACCCATTTTGATGCAACAAGATCATGACAAGGAAGTCTATGGGATGATTCCTGATCATCCCAAGTGTCCCTAGGGTAGTAAAACCATTAAACATGCCCATAGAATCGAAAACAACCTTCATAAGTCGGTGTAACTTGCTGGAACAGACAGCTGTGAAGTTTTTCTAATGCTGGGCACCTTAGGCGGCCCGCGTAAGGTTCTGGGCAACCCTTACGCGCCCCGTGTGATGTCCAGACTCAGATTACAAGTTTCCCAACTTTGCACTTTAGGTCCCTGGTCCTTGTAAACATGTTTTTAACTTTATTTCTTGCATTTTTGGCCCTCTAACTTAACTTTTAAGGGCTCCAAGGTATAAACAAACATTGTTAAGTCCCCAGTTAACTTTATGACCACCCGTAAGGCCATAGAATTCGACGTTGACGCTTTTAACCCCTCGTATACGAATTTTATCATAACTTTCTCATACGATAACGAAACTTTGTGAAATTTTTATCACTTATTCTCGTGAGTATAATTAATCATCACAAAGCTTCGGGTTTGCTAAAAGGTCACTCAGAGGTATACTTTAAACATGTTGACACATTTAACCCCTGTAGTTTGTAATTCCTCACTTTCTTTCACAATTAGCTTCGTATGATCCATGATTTATTCGTTTTAAGGGTATAAACATCATGTAGGGTTATTGAAAGATATATTTATTCATTGTTGACACTTTGAACCCTTTTATTCACATAGATTTCTTGTTTGTCAACCTTAGTCCCTCTAAATCAATCCTTTACACGTTTTAAGTCCATGACACGTGTTGATATATTATTGGGCATGAATTTTCGAGGTGTTACACTAACCGGGTTAGTAGTTAGTATCATTAAGTTAGTATTAAAACCCCTTTGCCTGGACTTGAACCCAAAACCTCTAAGAGAAGCAAGGCTTCTCACCTCCCTCTTGACCACTAGGCCAAGAGATCATTGTGTCGGAAAGAAGGAAATAGATAGTATAGGGCTAGTGTGTAATATGGTGGTCTATATAAACACCATCTTTGTGTAACCCTAATTTTTTGTACAATACAATTTTTCAATACAATTCAAACCCAAATCAAAGATGATTCTCTATACCAGACAACATGGTATCAGAGCAGAGTTTCTAATTCCTGCACACTCTGTTCATCATCTACAATTATCCTAGCCAATTCAATCTCAAACCAGAAAAATCAAAATCAAACTTTGGAAATCTTTCAACAACTCAGCCATAATCATTCCCATCTTTCTTTGCAGAACTCCATAGTTCAAGTTCATAGCCGTCATCAAAAGCAGCCAAACACAAATTATTCAAATAATCGATCCAGATCTAGAACTCAAAACAATACTTGCAATCAAAGCAAACGCTATTACTCACAAACAAACTGACCTTTTTCGATTTGGTCGCTGTCGCAACCAGCCGCATCTACTCACATTTGTTCGCTGTCTAATACGACGCATCTGGAAGCCTTTTTTGATAAATACGCCGGTCCAACCGGTAGCGAACTTGTTATTGTTGGGCGACTTAAATCTTGAACGCGAGTTCAAGTTGCCTGGCGTATTTGATAAATACGCCGGTAAGATAACGTTTCTTAGGCGTCGTTATTCTGGCGGATTTAAGTGGTCCAGCATATTTGTTCCGGCGTAATTGATAAATCTTGAACGCGAGTTCAAGTATCCAGCATATTTATTAAATACGTTGGTCTGTTGTAACGACAGCGTATTAAAAAAACAAAAAAATGGAAATCAATCATGGAAAAATAGTTCTTGGATATTCGATTCTGGTGCCACCGACACCATGACTTTTGAACCGTTGGACATACGCTCAATGTCCAATCCTCAAAAAACTCAAATCCATACCGCAAACAACGGAACGATGCAAGTGAAAGGAGGAGGAACAATTGAAATTTCACCAACTATGAAATTATCAAATTTTCTTTATGTTCCATCATTATCACACAAACTGCTCTCAATTAGCCATATTACCAAAGAGCTGAATTGCACGGTACTAATGCACCTTACTTTTTGCTTTCTATAGGATATCAGGACGGGTGTGATTATTGGACGTGGTTTGAGCGCCAAGGATTATACCACGTGGATGAAGTGGCTCAACAGGGTACTGTGATGTTGGTACATGGAACTGAAAACCGGGAAGCCTGGCTATGGCATAGATGTTTGCGACACCCATCCAGTGGTTATTTGCACCTTTTGTTTCCAAAACTCTTCCATTCAAATGGAAAAATAGATTGTGAAACCTGTTTTCGTGCTAAAAGCCATCGACAACCATTTAAACCTAGCAATACGAAAGTTGCTTCACCCTTTTCACTAATCCATTCTGATGTGTGGGGTCCTGCTCCTGTGATGGGGGGCAGGGTCTTCGGTACTTTATACTATTCGTGGATGATTGCACTCGCATGACATGGGTATATTTTTTAAAAAACAAAGCCGAAGTTTACGAGAAATTTATCACGTTTTATGCTATGATTCAAACTCAAATCCAAATCCTCCGATCCGACGAGGGGGGGGGGGGGAATTTGTCAATACATCCATGAAACAATTCTTTAAAACCAAAGAATTAATTCATCAAACATCTTATTCTCATACCCCCGAACAAAACGGTGTTTCAGAACGGAAAAACCATATTATTCTTGAAATAACTCGAGCTCTTTTAATTGAATCTCAGGTACCAAAATCTTTCTGGCCGGAGGCAGTTGCAACCTCCATGTATCTCCTAAATCGGCTTCCCACAAAAGCTCTTAAATTTAAGACTCCCTTAGATTGTCTGTCTAAGTCTGTCAGTATTCCCCCTCCTCTTACACTTGAACCTCGAATCTTCGGGTGTACAACATTTTTCCACATACCCAAAACTAATCGAAACAAGCTTAGCCCATGTGCTGAGAAATGTGTATTTGTCGGCAATGGGATCGATCAAATAGGTTACCGGTGTTATAATCCAAAAACTCATCAAATGTTCACCACAATGAATGTTGACTTTCTTGAAACGAAATACTTTTATGACACCCAACTCAGTGGTCAGGGGGAGAATGAAGGTATAGACACTCTTAGTTGGCTAACCCAACTTCCCTCATATGAAGTTCCCTCATCTGAAGAAGTAACAACAGAAAACCATCACAGTACTTCGAGTCCTTCAAACACAGCCACACAATCTGCGGAGCACAGTACCACTGAAGAAAGTCCATCCAACATGATACCAGAGGTAAGAAATACTGAGAACCCTCAATGTCCTGCGTTTTATAACCATGAGACAACAGGGGAACACATAGAGCCGACAACAACGAAACCTACAAGACATGTTGAACCAGATGTGCAATAGGTTGAACCAGGTTTGGAAGAGGTTGAACCAGTCGTCGAACCAGTTGTTGAACATGTGGAACCAGTTGCAGCAGAGACAACTTGAAGATACCCTCTCCCTCCTAGAGCTAACAGAGGGATCCCTCCAAAACAGTATTCCCCAGAGAGGGAAACCAAAAATTCAAGGTATCCTGTAGCTAATATGGTTAATGGGAACTTATCTAACAGTGCGAAAGCATTTGTCACCTCACTGTACTCCGAACAAATACCTAGTTCTATAAAGGAAGCGCAAGGTAAGAAGAACTGGGAAGAAGCAATGGAAACGGAGATGCACGCTCTTATGAAAAATAATATGTGGGAAAAGTGCATTCTCCCAAAAGGAAAGAAAACAATTTGTTGCCGGTGGGTGTGTTCAATTAAATATAAACCAGATGGTTCTATTGGAAGATACAAAGCTCGGCTTGTAGCCAAAGGGTACACTCAGACATATGGGATCGATTACTCTGAGACATTTTCTCTGGTTGCAAAAATGGACACCATCAGAGTCCTCTTCTCTGTGGCAGCCAATAAGGATTGGCCTATTCATCAGTTTGATGTTACAAACGCATTTCTCTATGGAGATCTAATGGAAGAAGTCTACATGGAAGCACCTCCAGGTTTTTCAGGGGGTTTTAAAGATGGGGAAGTTTTTCGGTTGAAACAATCTCTATACGGACTAAAACAGTCTCCTCGGGCATGGTTTGGAAAGTTCACCTTGGCCATGAAAGAATACGAGTATTACCAAAGTAACACTGATTATACTCTGTTCCTCAAGAGAAGAAACGACCTCGTAACTTGCTTGGTCATATATGTAGACGACATAATTATTACCAGAAATGATGTAGAAGAAATAGCACGGCTGAAAAAGAATTTGTTTTCAAAGTTTGAAATGAAAGACCTTGGGAATCTCAAGTATTTCCTCGGAATAGAAGTTCTCAGGTCTAAACGGGAGATTTTCATCTGCCAAAAGAAGTATGTCCTTGATCTCCTGGCGGAAACTGGTTTGATTGATTGTAAACCAGCAGATACGCCAATGGTGGTGAACCACAATCTTCACATGGAACTTAATGGAGAGCTTGCAGACAAAGAAAGGTATCAACGGCTCGTATGCAAGTTAATTTATCTCGCTCACACTCGCCCTGATATAACTTATGTTGTTGGAGTGGTAAGTCAATTTATGCACCAACCACAAGTTGCCCACATGGAAGCTGCTCAGAGAATTCTAAGGTATCTAAAGGGAACCGCAGGCCATGGAGTGTTGTTCAAAGCAAATGGACATTTAAATGTTGAGCTCTACACTGACGCCGACTAGGCATGAGATAAGGGAAACCGAAGGTCAACATCAGGGTACTTCTCCTTGGTCGGTGGAAACCTTGTTACCTGGAGAAGTAAGAAACAGAAGGTAGTTGCTCTGTCGAGTGTAGAAGCAGAGTTCAGAGGCATAGCTCGAGGGTTAAGCGAAGTTATTTGGATCAGGAAGCTTCAAGAAGACATTAGTTTCTCCTAAAGGGCGGCACCCAGTAAAATTATGTGCGACAATACAACTGCAATACAAATCTCAGAAAACCCAGTTCAGCATGATCGAACAAAACACGTGGAGGTATATCGACATTTCATCAAGGAAAAACTGGAGAAAAGGATCATAGAGCTCCCGTATATATCATCAAAAGATCAACTCGCAGATATTCTCACAAAAGCAGTCAACGGAAACGCTTTTAGTAGCTGTTTGAGCAAGTTAAGTATTGGAGACCCCACTACTCAACTTGATGGGGAGTGCCGGAAAGAAGGAAATAGATAGTATAGGGGCTAGTGTGTAATATGGTGGTCTATATAAACACCATCTTTGTATAACCCTAATTTTTTATACAATACAATTTTTCAATACAACTCAAACCTAAATTAGAGATTATTCTCTATATTGGACAACACATTTTTATGTATGCATTCTTCACTGTCATCATTTTTATTTGGTCAACATATATTTTTTTTTAATTATTTGAAGTTCTAATTTTTTTTCTCGTGCATCAATATCGATTATAGCACTTTATAGAGTACGAGAAAGAAATTGACAAAAAAGACATGTTAGCAAATTGTGACATTTATAACACATAAAGCTATAAGAAAAATATTTAATCTGAATTTATTATACAAAAGAAAAAAAAGCTATCTATCTATCTATCTATCTATATCTATATCTATATCTATATCTATATCTACCTACCTACCTACCTACCTACCTATCTATCTATCTAGGATCAAGATCAGAAGAAAACCACTCTAAGTTGTAAGAACTTAGAGAACTCGGTCTTCCCGTGCGAGTTTTGCCTCCATTTTTTCACAACCCTAGATTAAAATATTACAAAACACTACCGTAAAAAAAAATAAAAAACAAGATTTCGAAGTGGTTTTTTCGCCCCCTTACAAGCTGTAAAAAGGTGATGACATAAGAATGACATCACTTTTTACAGCAGTTACACCTGCCGTAAATTAAAAAAAATACTAAAAGTTGATTTTTTATGATTTTTGGTATTTTTTTGAAAAACCTTTCGTAAGGCCGAGTTCTCTAAGGTTTCACAACTCGTATAAGTTTTTATTTTACCCTAACCATATTTAACATTGTTTAAGGGTATTTTTTTTATAATTTATTATGATTCCATGTGTTTTAAGAGTAGTTGTATCATTTTTTCATATGTAACTTTATAATTACATATACATAAATTGGTTCATTTACACATATGTAAATTAGTTATTACACATAAATAATTTGGTTTTTCATATATGTGGTCATAAAAATACATATAATATATCCTTAAATAATGTTAAATATAAAATATATAAATAACATAATTGTTTATTAGCCGTTCTGAAAGTTCTGTAATATTTAGAGTTCTGAATGGAACCCAATCCGATATATATAATAAAAAATGTCAAATGCAAAAATTTGCGTCGGATGTAAAAAAAATTTACATCGTTATAAAGAAAATTTACATCGGACGTATCTACCGACTCGACAATTTTTTTTACATATGTGTTAATAACATTTTTATCTGCATTATGCAAAAAATGATAGTCCAACTCGCGCGGAAAGTAGGAATTCTCATGGTTCTCACAACTCATGGTGAATCTTAATTGTATTCTTCTCCTTTCACTATTTTCGCGTTTGACATGCTGCTTTTTTTGCGTGCAAGATAATTTTTGGCGTTATGTAGAATTATTAATTATATGGCGTTTTACTGTTTTTCTCAGATTTCTTTTCGTTGAATTAATTGTTTTTGTGTCACATAGTTAATTTTTTGGCGTTATGACTTTTTCCATGTTATTTTTGGCGTTTTGTATCTTTTTGTTAATAATTGATTACCATAGATTAATATTTTATAAAACTACAATAAGACGAAAATCAAAATAAACTAACAGTCTTCCGTAGGTGGGATTACATCAGAGATGTACCCATCGCTTTGTTCTTCACTTTCTTCAGATTCTTCATCATCAAATTTCATTTTTGCGTATAACGCCATTAGCTCGTCTCTTCTTTGCTGCAACCTATTCTTGAATATGACTGCATCCTTGGATTTTGGATCGTTTGAAAGTGTTAAATCACAGAGTTGTTCAATGATAGATAGCAACCCTGTCTTCAACATTTCTTCCATTGGCCTTGAATATTGCACCCCGTTTTTATAAGTCACTTCAAGTGTTCCTTCTTCCTCATGAAATACCCAACTGCTAAGTTTTGGTATATGAGTATCTTCAATATCATCATCATCTTCTGCCGGAAATTTTCTCTTCAGTCTTTTTATTACAGTTCTCATTCTTTCACAATCGTTGTCTATTGGAACTCCAAGGGCCAGGATATCCTTATGAACATTTTCATTCATTCTAAGCATTGCTTTGATTGTCCTTACCTTTACCCTTCTCCTATCAGAGAACTTTATGATGAATCGTTTCTCTTTCCTTTCAAACCTCCATGCAATAACCTTAGCCATTTTTTATTTTTTTGGCGTTTTGGATAATATGTGGCGTTTTAGTCAATTTTTTTGGCGTGTTTGAGCTTGGGTTCTCATGGTCTTCTTTTATATTGACTTTTTTATTTCTCGCGTATAACAGGTAATTATGGCGTTTTGAAAAAGATAAATAAATATAATAAATGTTAGTAATTATGTTTTCCGTCGTTTCATTTTACTATTTTTTTGCAGTTTACCGTGTTTTGTTTTCAGACTCAACTATTTTTATGGTGTAACACGTCAAATCTTTGACGGCTGTAATTATGGCGTTTTGTTTTCCAATGGTGGTTAGATAACTATTGGACTTCTTTTTGTTTTTATATTCTTTGCATATTGTTTCACGCTTTTTTTTATAATATTAGTTGTTCAAATTAATTTTATTATAGTTTGGTAGTCTTTTAAGGGCGTTTTATGGCATTATGGCGTTTTACACGCATTTGCTCATTTTGGCGTTTTATTATATTTTTCATTATAGCATTAATATTGTTTTTGTTGTTTATTAACTGAAATTACAAAACAAACAAAAGATAAAGAAAATTAAAAAAAAAAAAACAAAGTAGAAGAAATGTTCAGTGTCATCAGTCTCTTTCTTCTTTTAAAACTACAAGAAATGTGACAAATAAATGGCGTTTTGGGTTTGGCGTTGTTTATTTTCTTTGTTCATGTGTTGAAGTGTTTTTTGTGGATGTTGGAGACATAGATCGACCCCGTGTGGGTGGATGCTATCTGCCTGTCGTCTTCATTATAATCATCGAGGCCAAAGTAGCATTTACACTAGTATAGGTCTCTTCTTATCATCCAAACATTCTTCAGGAACAAAGATGACAGTATGACATATGGGTGTCATCAGTACCTCTTTTTTCAATTTTGTCCATCTCATTCAGCAAAATATTTCTACACTCACGTAACAAATCATTCAATGAAGCTTCATGCAGAACATTACTGAGGATCAAAGAAAAGATGTTTGCCGTCGTTGTATTTTTTGACGTTTTTCATTGAGTTGTAAATTTTTTTAGCAACCACTATGTGTTTTTTTGGTGTGATAAACGGAAGGTGGTGAGGCGTTTCTATTTATAGAATTTTTTTGGCGCGTAGTTTTGGCGGGATGTTATTTTTGTAACAAAAAATGAAATTAACATTTATCCTGATGTAAGCTTTGGCGTTATATATAATGGCGTTTCATATTTTTTGGCGTTTTTGAAGTTAGAGAGCTTGTTGGATTGAACCCTACAAAGGAACAGTTGATTAAAGCCAAAACTGGATCAGATCAGTGGATTCAGAATAAGCAGTTGTTTGCATCAGTCTTTCCCCTTGGAAGTGGCCCTAACATCTGATGACCTCCATCCACTGTTCGTCTACAACAAATGCTGATCTTCAACAACTGTTAAAGACTACTAAAGACCGTTGAAGGCTAAGCACTGATGCTCAATCTACTGTCGTGGTTCAAGTACTACTGAAGACACAAGCACTGCTGGGAGTATAACAGTGGAATGAGAAGTAGTAGTTTAATTTACTTCTTTGTATTGTATTGTATTGTAATCAGGGGTTAGATAACAGTGTTTGTATAGAACAGTAGTTAGAGGTTGTTAGGAGGTTAGATGTTACTTTCATGGTGATGTCAGCAAAGATGCTTCAGTGGTTTGTTCTGTACTATAAATAGAACAGTATCCTGTACTGTTCTATTAGCTCTTTCTTCACTAGTCATTCTGTACGAACAAACCATCTGTGAGCTCAGGCTGAGGGGGAGATTGTATTGCATGCATGCAAGTGTAATTGAATTATTGTAATAAATGTAATCATCCGATTTCATGTCAAACATGTGTGTTGAAAGCAATTCTTCCATTTGATTGTGTATTGAAAGTTTGTTTCCATTTTAATTCCGCTGCACTTATACTCATTCATATTCATAATTATCAAACAAAAACACAATCATAAGAAACTCAGATCCTAACAATTGGTATCAGACCTTGGACAGTCAAACTTGATCTAACAATCATTTTGACGTAAAAGTTCATCTCAAAATTGTTGATACTTTTGAATTGTTCGTTTTGTTGAAAAACAGAGTAAGGTTTAATCACGAGCAAAGTTGATTAATCAGTACCTGTAAAACAACCAGGATGACGTCACAATCACATGATGTTAATAATAGCATAGGCTCACTCTTCAAACCACCCATGTTGAAGAGATCCGAATACAACATCTGGCAGAGAAGGATGGGTCACATCCTTGCTCAACAGAATACCAGATGTTGGAAGTCGGTTATCTTTGGACCACATGTTCCAATGGTGCCTAGTGCTGAGGATCTAAAGGTCTTTGTTCCTAAGAAAGTTGAGAACTATACTGACCAGGATTTTCATAAAATTAAACTAGATGCCAAGGCATTCAGCATCGTTGCATCCGCACTACCAAATGAAATTTATGCTGGACTGTTACACTGTAACAGTGCCAAGGAATTGTGGGATGCACTGAAGGAACAGTTTGGGGGAACTAAAGAAGTAATTGAAAATAATAGGGAAATTTTGAATCAACAGTATGAAACCTTTTGTCACATTAAGGGTGAATCACTAACACAACAGTTTGAGCGATTCAGTTATCTCATTAGTGAGCTAAGACTTGTTAATGTTGAATTTGCTAATTCAACACAAAATAGTAGGTTTCTTAGGTCACTACCTGAAAAATGGGATACAGTTGCTTTTGTGACCAGAAATTCAGTTGGGTTCAAAGATCTAACCCTGACTCAACTTCATGGTAGACTCTTGACCTATGAAAGGGAGTTAAACCAGAAAAAGAAGTTGCAAGAGTCTGGGAAAGTTGCAGATGATTATTCATTTGGCAACACATCTCTTTTGGGTCAGGAAGAGTCTGGCAGTAGTAAGGATCAGAGTTATGATCACTTTATTGACATAACTGTTGGTGGAAACTTCAACTCTGATCCTCACTCATCCAGTTATGCTTTCACAGCAAATAGAGAAAGCCAGAACTCTGACAATCTATGCTTTGAACTCAATGATCTTCAGCATTTTGATCCAACTGACTTAGAGGAAATGGACATATTACATCAACTTGCACTGCTGAGTGTTATAACAACAAATTTTACAAAAGGACATGGAGAAAATTCCCAGGGTTGCATGGGGATCTAAAAGTAGGGTTGGAAAAGTCAAAAATCAAATGCTACAAGTGCAACAGGTTAGGTCACTTTGCTAGGGAATGTAGGAGTCAAACAAATGGACCAATTATCACTCACCCTAGTCCAAGACCACAAAATAACCAAAGCACTGTGCAGTATTCCCATTATACCCCAGCTACCCATGTAAACATTGCTCACTATGCAAACCCTGGAACCCCTGTTCCTGTGTAGTATGTCCAAACCACTGTTCCTCAAATTCAGTATGTCCAAGCCCCTGTCCCTCAGGTTCAGGTGCAACCTGTTGCACCTCAACAAGTTGCACCAACAGTGGTTCAACCAGATCAGCAAAGCTTTTTCACACAAGGCTTTGTTGACTGGAGCAACTTACCTGATGAGCTAGGAGATGAAAATTTTGCTCTATTTGCTAATGATGCTGTGTCTAGTGATGAATTCTGTTTTGTAGCATTAGAGTCAATACCAGAAGGGCTGGAAGCTAAAGAAGGACAGTCAAGTGCTGAAACAGTGGATGAAATTGCTGAAGCAGTGGTTACTGCTGTTGCTGGTGAAATACTGTTGGGAGAAAATTCAGAACCCCTGTTAGAACCACTGTCAGACCCCTGGTCTGAAGAAGAAGAGAAGAAACATGGTGAAAAGGAAGAGAAGGAGGCTGATGAAAAAGAGCATGTTTGTGATTGTGTCATGATGGCTGCAGCTAAGGTATCATCTCAGGTTCTTAAAAACCTTTGTTCAGACAAATGCATCATAGCATTTGCTAACATCAAAGAGGTGAATGAAAACCTTAGGGATAGAGTGTTAAATGATGAAGTTCAATTTGAAAAGTTGTTAAAAGAATTAAAAATCAAATTGGCTGAAAAAGACAATGAAATCTGCAGTCTCAAACAAGAGCATAACATAACCAAGGACCAACTCTGAACCATGATAGAAAAATATCATGTTTGTAAAAAGGAGTTGGAATCCACCCAAATCACTTGTGAAAAATGGGTGGAATCTTGCAAAGGTTATGAAGTTATGCTTGAAAAACAGATCAAAAGCAATGTAAAAATTGGTGTAGGTTTTAGAAAACATGATCAAATTGAAAACACTGCTGCAAATGAATCTGTTCAAACCTCTGTTGAGATCATACCGACAAACAAGGATGGCCAAGAAGTTAAAATAACTGATAAACTTGGTAACAAAATCACTCTAGAAAGATCTTTGGGGTCCTCAACTTTTGAGGAGATTGAGAAATACCAATTCAAACCCACATGGTCTGATGAGTGTGACATCCTTGAAAACTTTAAACCAATGGACTTCACAACTATAGATGGTGTAAAAGCTCCTAAGGCCAATGTAATTCCTCTTAAGGACATCCCAGCAGTGGTTCAAAACTCTGTTGCAAAGGAGTCTCAAAAGAGGAAGAAAAGAGAAAAGATCAAAAACTTGTTCTGTGACTTTTGTGAAAAGAAAAATCACTTGACCAAAGATTTTTTTCACTTAAAAGCTTATGACATTAACAAAACAAGTACCACTGTGCCTTCCAAGAGCTACACCATCTGTGGAAAATCAAATCATTCCACTCAAGAGTGTGTGTATTTAAAGTCCTTTGAGGTCAAAAAGGAAGAGTACACATCAAAACACTCATGAGTTCATCAAAATCATCTGTCAAGAAACAACCACTGTTCGTACCAGTCCAAACAGCTGTTACAAAATAGCTGAACCAAACCTCTGCCAAAAGAGAGGTTCAGGTGACTGATGCACCCCCTGCAAACCAATACCGAAGAGGTAAAGGTCAACCACCATACCCAAGGGTCCCACATGTTTATGAGGTTTACAAAAAGCCTTCTAAACCAAGAGTGAACAGGCATCCCTTTGGGTACCAGCAGATGATAGGGTAGGACCCCCAATAGTGGTTAGAGAAAAACAGTTCCAAAACTATCCAAACACCTGAGCTAACCACTGTCCATCCACCTAAACTTAACACAAACATTGTTGAGACCCCATCCAAAGCCTTATTGGCTTTGGAGACCCTCCTGAACTAATTATTTACTGGGAGCTTTTGCATGCTTAGGAGTCTGAAAAGAGGAAGAAAATAGAAAAGATCAAAAACTTGTTCTGTGACTTTTGTGAAAAGAAAAATCACTCGACCAAAGATTTTTTTCACTTAAAAGCTTATAACATTAACAAAACAAGTACTACTGTGCCTTCCAAGAGCTGCAGCATCTGTGGAAAATCAAATCATTCCACTCAAGAGTGTGTGTATTTAAAGTCCTTTGAGGTCAAAAAGGAAGAGTACACATCAAAACACTCATGAGTTCGTCAAAATCATCTGTCAAGAAACAACCACTGTTCGTACCAGTCCAAACAGCTGTTACAAAATAGTTGAACCAAACCTCTGCCAAAAGAGAGGTTCAGGTGACTGATGCACCCCCTGCAAACCAATACCGAAGAGGTAAAGGTCAACCACCATAGCCTGGTATGAAACTCTTTCCACCTTTCTTCTCTCTATTGGTTTCACAAGAGGTAAAATAGACAAAACACTATTTTTAAAATGGCAAGGGAAAGACTTGATGATTGTCCAGATTTATGTGGATTACATCATTTTTGGAAGCACATGTTCTAAAATGTGTGAAGAGTTTAGACAACTCATGACAGCTGAGTTTGAGATGAGTGCAATGGGTGAACTACAGTGTTTCCTTGGTCTCCAAGTGAAACAACTGCAAAATGGAACATTCATTCATCAAAGCAAATATGCTAAAGAACTTTTAACCAAATTTGAGATGAATGATTGTAAACCATGTAGTACACCCATGGCAACCACCAAGCTAGTCATGACTGATGAAAAGGATGATTTGGTGGATCAAACACTATATATAAGCATGATTGGGTCTTTATTGTACCTAACTACATCTAGGCCAGACATCATGTTTGCAACATGTGTTTGTGCAAGATCCCAATCAGCCCCTAGAAAGTATAACCTAATAGTTGTGAAAAGGATACTCAGATACATAAAAAGTGCTCCCACACTTGGTATCTGGTACCCTGCTAATGGGAATATTAAGCTTTCAGGTTTCACAGATAGTGACTTTGCTGGATGCAATACAACAAGGAAGTCCACATCAGGAGGGTGCCAATTTCTAGGTGACTGCTTAGTATCTTGGCAAAGCAAAAAGCAAGCAGCTGTCTCAACATCTACTGCTGAAGCAGAATACATAGCTGCTGCAAGCTGTATAGCCCAACTGTTATGGCTTCAAAATCAATTGCTGGATTTTAGTATCACTCCCTTAAAGACACCTCTTATGTTGGATAGTTAGGCAGCAGAAAATATCATTAAAAATCCAGTTTCACATTCAACCACCAAGCACATTGACATCAGACATCACTTTGTGAGGTATTGCTATAAAAAAAGGTTTGATTTCTCTGCATCATGGTCATACCAAGGATCAGCTGGCAGATGTGCTAACAAAAGCATTAGACACATATACCTTTGAAAGCTTGATCTCTATGATTGGTATGCTTAACATGGAATAACAGGCAAAATCCTGTTGTTTTGTGAATAAAAAGCATTAAAATGTTTTCAGAAAATCAAAATTTCATCCTTAAAATAGCTAAAAATGAAAATTTTCATTAATCCTTAAAAGTCTATCATAACCACTGTTTTTGGTTCAAACATCTGTTCTGTTAATACTATCCACTGCTGAAAGTCAACCTCTGTTTCTTCATTTCCTTGTTAATCACTGTTGTCAAACCTTAGTGTTTTTAAAACCACTGATATGCTATCTACTGATAGTGAAAGTCAGCCACTGTTTTCATTTTAACCGTTGCAAACCACTGATATTGCTCCATCAGTGGTTTACTAAACAACTGTCATCCATTACTCATCATAGGTTGGCACGTGGACAGTACATAGCGGTCAGATCTTTTGTAACAGCTGCCACGTCAGCATTCACTTTTTCCACCTATAAAACCCTGATTAAAACCCCAAACAGGGTTTTCACTGTCGAATCGAATTCAAAATTCCTTTCTCAAAGCAGTTACCATCAATCTCTCTCATTATCACTCATTTTCTTCATCCGTTCTTCCCCACTTTCAAATCACCATGGCTCTTCCATTCAAAACCCCACATAACTATCTTTGTACCCTTGCAAAAACAAGTCAAACGAAGATTTTCACTTTGTCATTGACGCACTTTCGTCTTCAAAGTACAAAACCTTGTTGACCTGCAATGAAGCCATTTTCATGGACACCCAACAGGAGTTTTGGAAAAATGCTAAAATCGAAACTAAGGACAAAAAGCCCTTAGCCATCAGTTCTTTAATAAAGGGTGTTCCAGTTACAATTACACCTCAAACCATCTCCGAGGTGTTTGAAATCAACGATCTTCAAGGTAAAAGCTCATTCTCAAAGTCTGAGTATCAAACTGATTTTCTTGAGAGAGGGTATGAAGAGGAAATGAAAAAGGACACTTTACAAAAAGGCAGTTTTCCTCTTGCCATGAGGTTTTTATTCCATACCCTCCTCATGTGTGTGTCAAATAAAACAACCGCTTTTAATGAAATACCGTTGAAAATTCAATATCTGGGTTATGCTATCATGTCTGAAGAAAACTTTAACTACTCTCAGGAAATTTTCAATGATATGGTGAAAAATGTTAATAACAATCATTTTTGTTGTTTCCCATATTTCTAAGTTTTTACTTAAAAAAGAAACTTTCAAAGGATAATGAATATGTTCTTATCCAGGGAAACCCTATTCAAATAAACAACCTATCATCTGAAACATTTACAAGGATTTCAAAACCCTCTTCAAAAACACAAATAGAGATTCCTGAGCAAAGTTTAGCAGCAACCACTGCTCCTCAAGTATCTGCTGTTGAGCCCACTGCTCAAGGTGATCACAGCAGCACAACCACTGCTGTGAAACCCACAACTAAAACCACCAAAAGACCCAAAAAGAAAAATATCCAAAAGCCCCCCCAAACCCACTAAAAAGGTAACTCTGGAAGATGAGACCCCAGTGATTATACCAGTGACAACACCAAAGTCACCAATAACCACTACTGCTACTTCCTCACAGAAGTTGGAAGAAAGATCTCAACCTGAGCCTAAAACTCCTCCTGCATCTTCTCAAAAAGATCAGGTTGTAAGAACAGGTACACCACATTATGATGCTCTGGAATCACTTGATTCCATCATCCACAGCCCACCTCCCGGGGCAAATTCCCTTTCTACCCCTACTCTCACTGCACAAATTCCACCCACAATAAAACCCCTATTGGATGCACTTGATTTAGCCCAGACACAAATCAGTTCTTCTCAATCACCTATCAATGAGAATATGCCACAACAAGTGACTGAGTCTGTTGCCTTAATCTTTGCTAACCCACCAACAGCTGAGGAGGTTACACTGCAGGAATTACAAGTAATTCCTGTCAGTAGTTAAGTCGAGCAGCTACTATAAGTGTTGAACCCACTGGTTTACACTTGGACAGTAGTTTCATAAGTCAGACTCCCTTGAAGGCAATTTCTTCTTTGGGAACCATCCTATCCACTGGTGTATATCCTGTATTCACTGGTGAGCTTAGAATGGTAACCTCTGCTGAAGAAAGAAGTCCCCAGTACCAAGAAAAAGGGGCATCAATGGATGATTTTTGGGAAACTTTCCCTAAGTCAACCACTGATACAACCACCTCTGGTGGGAAATCAGATGATCCCATTAACTTGGGTGATGGTTTAAAATACAGAGAATTGACGGAGAGGGTTGATAAACTTGATAACTCTGTTGTAGAAATCAAAAATATGCTGCAACAGTTGTTACAAGCTCAAAAAGCTACACCAATTGCTGCAACCTCTGCTTCATCTGCAACAGCTACTACATCTCCTGCTGAACTCTGGAATTTCTTTCAACCTATGCTTCATTAACAAAGACAATATGCTGATCAACAACATGAGGTTCAAATTCAAAAGATCAGAAACATGATGGAAGCTAGGTTCATGGATACACAAGCAGACATCAAGGAAATTAAGGCCCATCTGTTGCAAACCACTGGCACTGCTCCTCCTTCCATCATTTTTGTTGACATTCCACCTAATGATGCCAAAAAGGGGGAGAAAAAGAAGAAGGGATATGAAGATGGTCTATACATCAAACCAGATCCAAGGTCTAAGCTGATTGTGGAAATCCCTAAGCCAGATGGTTCTAAAAAGGTTGATGAAACTCAAAATGCCCTTGCTGCAGCAAAAGCAGGCATAAAAGAGACTTTGGAGATAAAAGGGCTAAAAGGTTTGAGCATGAGAAGAAAGTTTTAATGGAGATGGAAGAATAGGGTACTTCTGAGCCCAAGGATGAGCAGGAAAATCCTAAGCTAAAAAGAAGACAACCTACTAGAAAAGGAAGGCAACCCAAAATCATACCTCCCAAATCCACAAAACACACTCCTCTTGTAACAACCCACACTTTCGTGCGTTGTTACTACTCGATATACTCGTTACGCCTAGCACCAGAGATTCGGATCGTAATATAACTATATTGCATACATCGCTATATCATAGTATATTCGAATAATTACGCATATTCTATCACTATTACAACGCTATTTTCACAAATACTAACACTCACGATGACATTGAGTGAGGACCTACTCTACCCTCCTCGATAGCCGTGAGGTATCGAACGTAAACAATTAACGCCAACAAAGACTTTCGGGTGAGTACCATGCCTCCAGTCGTCGTGACGATGATGACCATACGAGGGAGTGGTACCCTGACAGTCATTGTGGCACAACGTATACTCTAACGCTCACGGTGACGTCGGGAGAGGACCTATTCTACCCTCTGCGATGGCCGTGATGCGTCTTGACGCAACACATACTCGAAACGAACACTTGGGAATATGAATATGTTGGTGCACTGAATGTCTGCTGACTACGTCTTATCGAGTCTTTAGGTCTAGATGGTTAGAATTAGTGTTTACATGTAAAAGTGCCTGTTAGCTTGAAAGTGCTTGTTAGCTTGAAAGTGCTTGTTAGCTTGAAAGTGCTTATTAGCTTGAAAGTGCTTGCTAGCTTGAAAGTGCTTGTTAGCTTGAAACTGATGTGTCATTTCAAGCTACCAGGCTACAACTATAAATAGGGGTGGAGTGTGTCATTTGAAGCTATCAGAGGTCATAGCTTGTGAGACGAGGTGCTGCCAAAATCTTGTTAGAAAACGATTGTAAAGTCTCGAAAATCATTAATAGAGAAGAAGTTAAAAGGATATATGCTGTTGTGACTCAGTTTACTTTGATTCCGCCTTTGTAAACTGAGATGAACTACTTTTACTGACGTTTAGGGTCACGCAAACGGTCCAACAAGTGGTATCAGAGCTCATGACGAGGAGTTCATACCATAGCAGCTTGATTTTACCGGATTTTCTCATTTCTACTTACTTCTTCTCATTCTTTTTTTGATTCGGACATAATTCACGGATGAAATGGCCTGAAATTAACACATATCAAGCGAAATACATAGTTAACTAATCCTTGAAAGTTTCGGACTAAAACACGGCTTAAAACTGATCAAATTCGTCTGATAGCTTGAAAATTTTCGTGAAATGATGACATCATAGCCTGATAGCTTGAGCCTGATAGCTTGAAATAGCCTGATAGCTTGAACCTGATAGCTTGAAATAGCCTGATAGCTTGAGCCTGATAGCTTGAAATAGCCTGATAGCTTGAGCTTGATAGCTTGAACGAGCCTGATAGCTTGAACGAGCCTGATAGCTTGAACGAGCCTGATAGCTTGAACGAGCCTGATAGCTTGAACAAGCCTGATAGCTTGAACGAGTCTGATAGCTTGAACTAGCCTGATAGCTTGAACGAGCCTGATAGCTTGAACTTGCATTATCAGTTTCGCTTGAAAGTTGCTGATTCTACTTGAAGCTATTTCGCTTCAAGTGATCTTGTTTGAACTTGTTATTTTTCAAATTCAAGAATATTTCTAAGTATTTGTTGAATATCTCAGGTAATTGAAGATGTCAAGCAACGGTGAAGAGTTCTACAACACATTCTACAACGCGTTCACTTCCGAATCGTCAGATAGAAGATCCGAGATGAGAGAATATTCGAAGGAGATTTCGGAGAACTTGAAGTTTGAAAACATGTATGGAAGTCAACAAAAGCCACTAAAGCTAATGTAAGTTGAAGATTATCACTGGTGGAAAAACAGATTTGAGGGTTGGGTAAAAGCTTTCGCTCCTGAAAGCTGGTTAAAACTGACAGATGGATACAATGAACCGGTAAAAGAGGGAGGAGAGTTAATTGATGCAAAAGATTTTACAGAAAAAGATATAAAAAATGTTGTGGCTGAATATAAAATGATTACATTCATCAAACAGTCAGTGAGAGAGGATATTATCTCGTTACTTGAACAAGAGAAAACTTCAAAGAGTTTGTGGGAAGCGTTAGAGAGAAAATGTGTAGGTAGTAATGAAATTGTCAAAAATAAAAAGAAATTGTTGCGTAAAGAGTTTGATTTATTCAACTGTATGAAAAATGAGTCTGTTTGTAAAATGATTGAGAGATTCGGACATCTGAAAATGGAGCTGATCAGACACAAAATCTTACCTTCTGAAGAGGAGTTGGTGGATAAATTGTTTGATTCATTGCCAAATAATCAAGAGTGGCAATACTTCGCTCTAATGTTGAAAAATACAATCAAGCCTGAAGATTTAAAAGTGGATTTGCTGATTGAAAGGCTTGAAAGTCATGAGTTGGAGATAAAGAGATCTAAAGTCAACAATCCAGCTTATCAGCAGAATGTAGAGCTTTACTACCGAGGGAATGCACCACAGGCTGGATCTCCAAGAACAGCATTTTCTGCAGAAAGTTCAAGTTCAGTGAACAATGAAAGTCTTCACAGTGGTTTTCACAGTGGATCTTCTTCAACAACTTCTGATCATTCTGCTTCAAAGAATTTATTCCAGTGTAATATCGCAGTGGATCTGAAGAATGGGCAGAATTTCAGCGAAGAATCGGCAAAACAACAGATGGTTTTCTTGGCATCTGTACTTGAATCGTATGAAAGCCTCGTTGCAGGGAAGATTGGCAACACCAACTTGACGAAAGAAGATTATGATCAATTAGACCCCGAGGAGATGGAACTAATGGATATAAGATGGTGCATGGCCAGTGCGGTTCGTCGGGCACAGCGGTTCATGGAGATCACGGGGAGAAAGTCAATTGGTGGATCATCTACCAAATTGGGATTTGATAAATCCAAGGTGACATGTTTCAAATGTAAACAAAAAGGTCACTTTAAGCGCGAGTGCAGAAATGCGTATGCTGCTGATGATTCTGCAAATCCATTCAATGAAGATTACTACAGGAAGGCGATTTACCATCAGAACAAGTCTGAGCCACCAAGATTAAAGCAACCAGAAGAAAGATCAAGGGCTCTTGCAGTTATATATGATGATGAAGGTTACGATTGGAGTCAAGTTTTCCCTGAAGAAGATGCAGTTGGTTATGCATTTGTTGCAAATGATAATCATGATACTTGGTAGAGAAGAGACAGTGCGAGATGGGAGATTGGCAAATTGTATGAACCATTTAAGGAAGCACAAAGAGCCAAGAGATGGAATGAAGAACTAGAGTGTTACATGGATCCACAGGGTAATCCAGTAGTTGATCCATCAAAAGTGGATTTTGATGCTGTAACCAATGTGTTTCCAAGTGAGGGCACTTTCAACACAAGAAGGCTTTCTGATAAAAGTTATTTGCCAAATTTGATGAACAAGTTAAAAGAAGTTTTTGAAGCAAGTTTACCGAAGGTGGTAGAACTGAAGAAAAGAAAAGAAGAAGAATTGAAGAAGATGATTGAAGAAGTGAAGACTGTTGCAAAGCTTGCTGGAGAGGAAAAGAGAGCTGAAGAAACACAGAAGAATGAAGAAGCTCAGAAAGAAGAAAAGGAGGAAGATCAGAAAGTTGAGTCAGAAGAACCGGTGCTGAATGAGACTAAGGTTAGAAAATCTTATGATCTATCGAATGTTGAATTGGTTGATGAAAAAGAAAACAAGTGCAGGAATTGCATAGAAATGTGCAAAGCCTGTACTGAAAAAGATGACATCATAAAAACAAAAGACAATGATATAGTTAAACTTGAAAATGTTTTCACAATAAAATGTAAAGAAATGATTGAAAAAGAAGAAATTTTGAAACTAAAAGTTGAAAAATTGACACAGAAATGTCAAGGTCTTGAAAAGGATAATGATGTTTATAGACAATTGTGTTCTACAAAATGTGTTGATTGTGTTGAAAAAGAATCTAAATTTCAAGATTTACAAAAACAGTATGATTCTTTAAAGTGGTCGAGTCAGAGAGTCCAAGAAGCTTATGATACTTTGAAGAGCCAAGTCAAAAGTTTTGATCAAAGACTGTCAGAAACTTTAGTCACTAAAGAAATGTATGAAAGAAAGTTTAAAGAAAAGCAAATTGAATTAAACAAATGTGTTGATGAAATTGCAAATCTTAAACAAGTCTTGGCTGAAAAAGAAAAGGTTGTTACCAAACTTCAAAGTTATCATAACTCTTCGTACATTCTCGAACGCATTTTCAACATCACACCAGATGACAAAGATACTGAAAATTGCAAAAAGGGTATTGGTTCAGAATTTCATCAGGTACCACCACCATTGAGAAACAATTATACTTTTTATGATGAGGAAAAGGTGGCAAAGGGTTTGAACATAGCTGACCAGTTACCTGATAGTATCGATGTGACTTACTCCAAATCTGATGATGCTAATGATTCAGAGGTGGTAAGTAAGGTTGTTGAAAGTGTTTTGAAAGATGAGTCTACAAAAGGTAAGTCTGAATCACAGGATGAAGATGAAGGAAATCTTTATGATGGTTATCTGAAAAACACAAAATCCGAGAAAAATTTGAATGATGATTCAAAAGGATTGGTTTATACCATGATTGGATCGGACAAATTATTCTTAGATGTTGTATTCCCGATTCAGAATGTGATTTCAGAAAAGGTCAATCAAGTTTTCAAAATGGTTGAGATTGAGAAGTCTGAGATTCCAAAGTTTGTTGGTAAAGGTCATAAATCTTTTTATAACAAACCTGGTTTTAAGAAGAAAAACATGAAAGCTGGTTTGGGTTATAAAAAGAAACGGAATTGGAATCAAAGTAAAAAACCAAATTTGCAACAAAAGATGAATTTTGTTCAAGGGAAAAGCTTGAAAGAAGAGGAAAAACTCAAATTTGGACAACAGTCTAATGAGGAGTTTGATGCTATGAAAAAGAAACAACAACAGGCCAAGGATGTTTCAAAGAAAGTGTGTTTTAAATGTGATCAAATTGGACATGTTGCACAAAAGTGTCCAAAGCCAAAGCTTGTTGATGTTGAAAAACAGAAATCTGAGGATGTGAAACCAAGGTCAACCAGATTTGATTCGAAACAAACTTGGAGGTACAATACAAACAAGTTTGCTTCAAATCAAAATTGGAAATCAAACCTGAACAGGTTCGATTCAAGACAGACCTGGGATTCTCACACACCCAGATTCAGAACAACACAGAGTTGGAGAACATCTGTTGATATGACAAAACCTCAAGAGTTTTGGAAACCTAAAAATGTTGTTCAAGATCAAAAGGTTCAAAAAGAGACAATTTTTTACAAAAGAGGTACTCCGAAAGGTCAAATGTGGAGTGCTAAGAAACAAGTAACGATGGTAAAAGATGAAAAAGTTGAAGTCAAAATTGAAAACGTTTTAAATGACAAAGAGTTTCCAAAATTAAATGAACATTATTGTGTTGAAATGCCTAAGGTCCAACAGACCTGGGCTAAATTGTTCAAATGATTGATAAAGTTTGAATGTGCAGGTGCTCAACGAAGCTGAAGACTGTGAGAATGGTAGTTGGAGCAACCTGGCACAGGAAGAGGTTGCAGAACCCTGGTTTGGTTGAACAGGGAGTTTAGTTTGAGTGTTGTTTGTACATAAATAAACAATATTTTCAAAATCCTAAAAATTGAAAAATTTAAAACCAAAAATATGTTTTTAGTTTGTTAAAATTTGAAAAACCAAAAATATGTTTGTTTTTAATTTTGTTTGAATAAATGTTGATTGAATACGCCGAAACCCTCACGGCTGAACAAACATGATTACTTTCATCAGATTGAAAAACGGTTTTCAAACTGTAAAATATCAATGTGTTGTAAATCATGGGGGTATGTTATATTTTCTGCAAATCAGTGCATGTGAAGCAGAAAATGGATGGCGAGACAAAGCTATCAGTATTGGTTGTCAAATTTTCTTTAAATGGTTTTGCATTTTAGGGGGAGAAAAATTGTCATTAGAAAATCCAAAAACATTAGAAAATTTGAAAAAGTCAAAAACATGATAAAAAAATTGAGTTTTTGCGTAAAAAGAGGAAATGATAGTACATCAGTAGACAGTTACAGTACGCTAAAGAATTGGAAAGTCAAAATGTGTTAAACGATCTCACCGTGGATGTGTCGGTAGATTTTTATACATTTAGTAAACTTTTTCGGGATATAAACCTAAATTCAAACACTTGCTTATTTCGTGGGGAACACTACTTGGATATATAGGTAACCCCTGAAATCTCGTTTGAAAGGTTCCTTGTTCTGATATACTAGGTCTTTATACTCAGTGATATCTGGGGTATTATTCCGGGACTTCTGCTGAACGGTAGTTCTGACCTAGTCCTCGAATAATACTTTCTGCAAATGCTTGAAACACAGCATCACCCTCAGCATCAATGATAAGACAATAAAATTGCTTAGCTATGCTGTTGTAAAAAAGATCCTCTAAAGGGGACACACCTACAAGTTGAGTCATGATCTCTCTGCTGAACGATGGTTCTGACCTGAGCTCTCATGATTCTTCATAATTTATTAACCCCTTACAGATATCATTTGTGTTATAATTACCTGTAAGACTGAATATTGGGATCTGGATACGGGAGTATATTCAAGAGGTGGGACACATGAATGGGTTCAAGTTCTTACAATACCTAATTCGTATCCTGAATCAGTTGAACTTTGTGTGAAAATTTAAGTGGATCAGTATATCGACAATCTAAGTGAATTGTTTAATTCTTACTGTGTAACTAAGCTCAACGGTACTTGTGACTTGTCAGAAACTGATATGATCCTCTAACGCATACTCAAACAAAAATATTGTCTGTAAATTTGTTTGTACATATTACTTTACTGCTTTATGTTTTCAGAAAATACAAAAAGATTTTGATTTCTGCTTTATTTTCGACAACTGATGTCTGAGTACTGAGTTTCAAAATCTAAGTAAGCTGATCGTGTTTCTGAAAATAAAACAAGTTCATTAATTTGAAACTTGAAGTTTTAAAATCAAAAATCAAAAACAGTTTGTGATATCTCCAAGGTCATTAATTTGGACTTGGATGATTAACTGTGGGGGATTTGGATGCTTATATTGTTATAGAGCTAGTTTCCGATACGATTCGATGAAACTGCCAATTTTATGAGAAGTGATTTTGAGGAGATTGAAATGTCAGATTACGATATCTGAAAGATTAAAATGTTGTTACTTATAATTGTATGAGTGATTGTAGGAAAAGTCCAGACTACGATCCCAAGAGCTGATTCTACGGGGGAGTCTGAAGACAAGCTGAAAGTTATGAGGAGTTTGTAGCTGGAAAGCTAGGTGTCGATCCCTAAAAGCACGAAAGCTTGACGAAAGGGGGAGCCTGTTGATGATGAAGCTGTTGATGATAGAGCCAGTGATGAGATCCTGGTGTAAGAGTCAAAGTGTAAAGCTGATCAAGAGATTGATGGATGCTTACAATGTTACAATCTGAATGAGAAGTCAAAATGACAAAGACTAAAGACTCAAGGCCAAAGACTTCGTCAACATCCAAGGGGGAGTCTGTTGGTGCACTGAATGTCTGCTGACTACGTCTTATCGAGTGTTTAGGTCTAGATGGTTAGAATTAGTGTTTACATGTAAAAGTGCCTGTTAGCTTGAAAGTGCTTGTTAGCTTGAAAGTGCTTGTTAGCTTGAAAGTGCTTGCTAGCTTGAAAGTGCTTGTTAGCTTGAAACTGATGTGTCATTTCAAGCTACCAGGCTACAACTATAAATAGGGGTGGAGTGTGTCATTTGAAGCTATCAGAGGTCATAGCTTGTGAGACGAGGTGCTGCCAAAATCTTGTTAAAAAAACGATTGTAAAGTCTCGGAAATCATTAATAGAGAAGAAGTTAAAAGGATATATGCTGTTGTGACTCAGTTTACTTTGATTCCGCCTTTGTAAACTGAGATGAACTACTTTTACTGACGTTTAGGGTCACGCAAACGGTCCAACAGAATACGTATATACGACCCTTTGGTGATTAGTTATAATATATAATAATATAAATATATGGAAATGTGGCCCAAACTATCGCAACGCACCAAAAACGAGGATCGAGAGGCCTCCGGACGGACAGGCCAGCCGAACGGCTTGGCCAACCGATGGGATGGGCCAACCGAATGGACAGGCCGGCCGAACGGCTGGGCCGACCGATCGGACAGGCCGTCCGATCCGGATGGGCCGGCCGATCGAACGGGCCGTCCGATCCAGGCCAACCTGCCCTCCTTTCCTTCCTCCTTACCTATAAATACCCCTCATTCACCTCAAACACACTTGTTGTCACTGTTGCTACTCGACCAGAAGTTCCAACCCCTTTTATCTCTCGATTTCTCGTGATTCTTGTAAGTTTTAACTCAAATCTTGTACTTCCTTGATCCATAACCAATTCTACACCTTTCTACCTGTTAAATCTCCACTTCTAACCGTGGAATCTCTGGATTTTGGGCATTCTAGGGTGATGTCATCCCATGCAAGAACGACTCAGATCTGAGTGATTTCCATACGTTTTTACATAAATCAAGTCTAAATCAATGTTTTCTAATCAAGAAGTTGTGTGATTCCTAAGGATTTGAGGTGTCTTGAAGATGATGTCATCTTAAACTTCAAAGTGTGACCTCATTCTTACCCTAAACAGCTCGGATCCAAGTAATTTCACCTGTTTTATAATAAATCTCACCAAAAATCTAAGTTACCTAGCCAAAGTGTGTGTGATTTCGGGTTAAACATGGGAAAAGCCATCAAGAACGGCCAGATCTGATGGAACGGGGTGGTTCCCGGCTGTTAGAACGGGTCAGACTTGATGGAATTTCAGTTGTTTAGCATGAAGGAACACCGTCTCGATTAAAACCATCGAAAAATCTCCAAATCTTTGTCGAAAACAGCTGGACGGGCCAGCCGATCGGACAGCCCAGTCTATCGGACAGGCTAGTCGATCGGCCAGCCCAGTCGATCGGACAGGCTAGTCGATCGGACAGCCCAGTCGATCGGACAGGCTAGTCGATCAGACAGCCCAGTCGATCGGACAGGCTAACCGATCGGCCAGCCCAGTCGATTGGACAGCCCATCCGATCGGACAGCCCATCCGATCGGACAGCCCATCCGATCGGGCCAGCCCTCAATCTAATTTTCATTCGCTTTCGCGTATTCTGTTATTATTTAACGCGCCACCAAACACTCAGGTGATCAGTCTATAACCAGGGTATTCTCGGACATAATCCCGTCAATCCAAACCAAATACGCACAGTGAGTATACTTGAACCCCCTTTTTATCGCATTTTGGGTGTAACATATGTTCCTAACAAATCGAACTTATCAAACAAATTATTCAATCAATCGAATTATTACTTGCGAATAACTGTTATGCATAGATATACGTGATGCTAGTCGCATATATGCTAGGGCGTATACTCGCGACGTCCCACCAAGACTAGTATAGTACTATTGCGCCCGACGGGGTCTAGTTGCCATCGCATATTCGAGCATCGAGGACTTAGTTGGTAGTATCAGCTTTGTGAGTACATATATGTCGTGTGTTACGTTTATGCATGTGGAAATTCGCTACACTTTTTATCTATTACGCTATACATATCAAACCTGTATACTCGCCAATACTTTTGTATTGACAAATATTTTAACGTATGTTGCAGGTTAGATCGCAGGCTATATCCAATCAAGCTAGGAAGTCTAGAAACTCAACTAAAATCTAGGTTGTCGGATTATATTGTTCGAGAGGACAAGAAATCTGTGATAACTTATGTGGTTGTATTGTTTGTTAGTATGTGATAACGAATGTATTAAATATTATCACAATATAGTTGTTATGGATTCTCTTGAGCAATCTGATTCGCCTAGTGCCGCGCCCCGATGATTCCGCCATCGGTTGGGGTGTGACACCTCTACTTCCCAAAAGCTCCTCTCATCAAACCTCCAAACCAACAGATGTTAAGACACCTGTTGTATCAACAGTTGTTGGTACTTCAGTTGTTTCAACAGATGTTACCCCAACAACTGCCACCACTACCACCATTCACACTCAATCAACTGCCACACCAAAAACAACCTCACCACAACAAACACCACCTGCCAAAAAGCAGAAGACAACAGGTGACACATCAACTGTTGTAGTGACAACAGTGGTTGAAACACCAGTTGTTTCAACAGGTGTTAGTCAGATACCTACCACCTCAATCACCACCAAACAATCCACAAATCCACCACCAAACTCTCCTAAACTCAAAAGGAGAAGGGTAACCAATATTGTGCTGGAAGATGACACCTCCCCAACTCTAACATCCACACAACCACTGTCCCTTGTCACTATCCCAAACCCTGTTCCATTATCATCAGCTCAAGTTCTGAATACAAACACTGCTATTGTTCCAGTGGGATTACAATACCCATTGGATCTTCCAGCAGTCAAAGAGGAGATAAAGTCTTTTTACTCTGAAAATGACCCTGCAAAAAGGAAAATTCCTTCCATACAAGGTTATCCTTTCCCAAGAAACATTGAAGAGTATCTCAAGATAAAAGCTCAACAAGCAGAAGATATATCAAAAAGAGATACAGAGGGAAAGTCTGATAAAGAGATTCATAGAAATCTGCAATACCTGCTCACCAAGGTCAGAACTTTAGAACAGTTCTCAAAAGACCTTTGTCAAAGACTATCTGAAAGAGATGATGAAAGCATGAGGAAAGACTATCTTGAATATATCATGGCTTACAAAAGTACATGGCAGAAAAGCACCAGTACAAGGAATGGACCATCAGTGAGTTAGAAAAAGAACAGGCATAATTCAAGATATGATCAAAAACAAGGTAAAGCAGACTCCTCCAATCTGAGCCAAATATAAGAAAAATGTATCAGAAAGAACCTTGCAGCTGAAGAGAATGAAAGAAGAGCTAATAACAACAGATTATGGGTCAAGGAACCAAGTGACAAGGTGGTTAGAGGATAAAGTGTTGGCTACTTATAAAAAGTTGGAAGAGTTGAGAAAAAGGTATCCCACTGTTCCTCAAAAGTCTGATTACCCTGAAGTAGTGGTTCCAGTCAAGCCACAAAAGTTACCCATCAGGAAACCCACTGTTCCACCTGCTGCCATCCTTTATCAAAGAAGGAAACAAAAGCAGATGGATACAGCACCAATATCAAAAGAAGACCAAGTTTCAGAAGAGTATATCATGAAGATGGTTCTTCAGACACTTATGGCAGAAACACAAGGATCAACTTAATCTCAAGACCCTGCCAAAGTTGTCATCACCAGGCCACAATCTCCAAACTCATCATCAATAAACACTCTCCCAAGAAACCCAAAGGATTCAAAAATACTAAAGTGGAAGTCTGATCAAAAGACCCACGTATTGACTTTGCTCAAATCCAATGGTGAAGTGAAGCACATATCAAGGGAACAAGCACTTGGCCTGGGTGTTCAAGATCTACAGGATCTCCTTGAGCTTACACTATGCAGGGATGAGAATGATACAGATTCCTTGGACTTTGAATTACAATTCAAAGGACAAGTTAGGAAACTATTGATGAGGAAATAAAAATCCATAATAATGAAGGGTTTTGGCATCATCTGTTCCAGGGGAAGATTGTTGGGATTGAACCCTACAAAGGAACAGTTGATTAAAGCCAAAACTGGATCAGATCAGTGGATTTAGAATAAGCAGTTATTTGCATCAGTCTTTCCCCTTGGAAGTGGCCCTAACATCTGATGACCTCCATCCACTGTTCGTCTACAACAACTGCTGATCTTCAACAACTGTTAAAGACTACTAAAGACTGTTGAAGGCTAAGCACTAATGCTCAATCTACTGTCATGGTTCAAGTACTGCTGAAGACACAAGCACTGCTGGGAGATAACAGTGGAATGGGAAGCAGTAGTTTAATTTACTTCTTTGTATTGTATTGTAATCAGTGGTTAGATAACAGTGTTTGTATAGAACAATAGTTAGAGGTTGTTAGGAGGTTAGATGTCACTTTCATGGTGATGTCAGCAAAGATGCTTTAGTGGTTTGTTCTGTACTATAAATAGAACAGTATCCTGTACTGTTCTATTAGCTCTTTCTTCACAAGTCATTCTGTACGAACAAACCATCTGTGAGCTCAGGCTAAGGGGGAGATTGTATTGCATGCATGCAAGTGTAATTGAATTATTGTAATAAATATAATCATTCGATTTCATGTCAAACATGTGTGTTGAAAGCAATTCTTCCATTTGATTGTGTATTGAAAGTTTGTTTCCATTTTAATTCCGCTGCACTTATACTCATTCATATTCATAATTATCAAACAAAAACACAATCATAAGAAACTCAGATCCTAACAGAGCTTAAATAAAAACCCAGAAAAAACTACCCAGTGATAAAATTGGCGTTTTGTATGTATTTGGCGTTTTATTTTTCAATGGCGTTTTATGTGAGAAATGGTTTTCTACTTTTTACCCTTAATGAAGCGCGTCTACGTAATAAAATTGTTGTTATTTACTAAAATACCACCGTGCCAATCTAGTCCATAGATTGTTTTGATCGGACGATCAATAAGCGTTCTCACCGTTCTCACACTTTCTACCGTTTTCTCTAAATCCTGACCCTATATATATATATATATATATATAATGTAAATATCTGAAGAAAACCCATTTATCTAGAAAACTTGGGAAACCTGGATTGTGTGGACATGATTGATCCACATCATATATTAAAAGCACATGTTCAAAGGGCAATTTGGTCATTTGTTCAAGCTATCACTTCACCCCTTCCCCATCCCATCAACTCACCTTTATTACCCATCAACCCATCACCTTTTTAATAAAAAATATATATTACATTTCTTTCATTCTTTTCTTCCTCCTTCATCCTCCATTCTTTTCTTCCTCCCAAACCCTCACTGTTTCTTCCTTCATTCCTTTCTTCAATCTTTCATGGCCGACCCACATGACTTCGTGTCTGATCTTCAGGCTTACTCTCCTAGCCGTGTATTCTGAAACAACTTCATCGGCGATGAATCCCCGGCGGTTTGATCTTCAGGCTTATCTTTTCTTCCTGTCTGATCTTCAGGCTTATCTTTTCATCCATTAGATCCTGCATATCCTTTTCATCCATTCGAACCTGCATATCCTTTTCATCCATTCGAACCTGCACATGACTTCGTGTCTGACCTTCAGGCTTATCTTTTCATCCATTCGAACCTGCATATCCTCTTCTCTCTCTCATTCCTTTCTTCGTCAGACACAACTCAAACCCGCATATCCTCTTCTCCGTCGAAGCCATGAGATCTGAAGATTGAAGATCGAAGTCACCAGTTCTGAAGAATCCATTTCTCAAAGCCACCATCGAAGCCACGAGATCTGAAGATCGAAGCCACCAGATCTGAAGATCGAAGATCGAAGCCACCATGTGTTCATGTACTCATCCCTTTCTTTTGAATCCACCAGATCAAAAGATCAAAGCCACCATCGAAGCTCTCAAAGAAAAGTAGTAAGGTGTTGCTCTCATCACATCTTTATTTCTGTTTTTAGAGAGAGAAAGCTAATTTTTTTAGAGAGAAACTACAATCTTCATCTTGTTCATCTTGATATCAAGAACACACGCACAAGTGTGTGAGAGAGAAACAAGTTTAAAGATCTTACTTTTGTTATTTATGTATTTTGTTTAGATTTATACTTTTTATGATGTTTGATAGATTTAAAATCAAGGCTAAGTTTGTTTATTTCAATTTTTTAAAATCAAGACCAGGAAGAAATTTGTGTGTGTCTAATTTCTCTCTTCAAAGTATATTGATATTTCTTTTACGAAGACTATTGTTGAATTTTTAAACTGTTTGTTCATCGATTTGGAGTTGATGATTGTTTTTAGTTGGATTTTATTTAGGGGATATACTTTTTATGATCTCATTTATATTACAAATAAAAAGCCATGTTTTTTTGTTGGCATAATTAGCTACGTATGTTACATTTCTGCCAGTTGCATTCTAAACTATTTGTCCTATATCTTGTAACATGTGTTACACTTTGAGGTAATATATCATGTTGCAGGGTGTTACACATATACACTTAACGTAATAGTGATTTTAAATGCAAAAATATTTTTTAGATGTACTTCACTTGGATAACACATTTTCATTACCCCTAGAAACTTCATAATTTATTCAGAATATCTCATTTATTTTACAAATAAAAAAAGTTACTTATATGTAGTAACAACGTTACACATGTTACTTATAGTTACCCCCAACCCCTTTTTTGGACACAAAGGGGGCTGCACATATGTAACACATATATAGCCACGTTACACATCTTACATATAGTTGTTATATGTGTTATAGCAAAACTTTACACATGTACACATGTTACATAGAAGATTAATAAGTTTACTACAAGAGATTAATAGTGATGTACTTGCTTTGTTCATAGGTGAATAGATGTTTTGTGCTCAAGATGAAGATGGTTATTGTTTTGGTCAAAAATTACCGAAGCAATTAAGTGATCAAATTAGTTTTGTAAGGTAGTGTGCTCGTAATGCTTGTGGAAAATATGTTGGTTTGTTAGTTTGCAAAAACAGTTTCAGGATATAGCTTAGGATACCAAGCTATATCAACAATCAAACAATGAGCAAAAATGTAGAGGTTGACATGGGATATATGAGGAAAGCCCTTGATCAATCTAGATCTCCGACATAAAACCTCGGGAGCTGACAATCGTCGGCTGCCTTATTCTTCTTATTACTTCAATATTCAGGATACAGTGCAGGATATGGCTCAGATCGATGCTAAGTGGTACGGTGCTTACAAGTGTTGAGTGTTAGTGCGTAATAGAAAGAAAAAGAAGTGTGAGTTCGAGAGCAGAGAGTGTAAAGTGTGTGTTCCTATCGATCTGGCCTTCTATTTATAGTTACAAATATTGAATTAACTTTCCTATAAACTAGGGATACTCCAGAATATTCCCTTTTGAACGTTGGAGACCTCTTCTTCCGGCTTCAACGTCCTTCTTCCATCTGATTGGAGCGAGTCTTTAGGAGAATAAGTCCACATGAACGTTATAAGCTTGCAGCCATAACCTGCACGTGAATAATTAGTAACTGCCAGGATCAGGATGTTACCAATATCTTGATCCGGTATCCTGGTTATAATCAGAAATAATAATGTCAGGATATAATTCCAGGATATGGGTTCAGAAAACCACCCATAACAATTGTCCCCAAAATATATCTGTTAGAATTCCTAAATTTAAACGGATATATTTTAAACTCTTCACATCGACCAAGGCAATTAAGACGAAAAGACGGTTGATGTGACAATGTGCAACTCGCCAAGCGATTTTTACTCATTGCCTATCTATCTTGTGTGACAACTGTGTTCTGTAATCATCGTATAATGTAAAACAATGTTGATTATCAATAAAACAATGTGCTTTGGTGTTATTATATGTGTTATTGTGTTTAATGATTTTACATTTTGATTCGATTCCGATTTCAAGCTTTAAATCACTTTCTGGAAGGTTATACGCAAACTGGTGCATAAACGCAATCAGTTTAACGCGACGTACACTCCGGAACTGTGAGGTAAGCCAAACATACACTAAATATCCTTTACATAACTTAGAAATAAGTTTCGAAGGATTTGGTGGTTTCGAAGGATTTGGTATGGCAAAAACGTGTTTATTTGAACTAAAGAACTAATTACGACAAAACTGCGAAACGAACGTTGTTGACCGCCCGGATAATATTTAGATCCCAAAAATATTCTGTTATGATTAAAATTTTATTTTAATCAGGTTCGTCTTGAAAAATAAATTAAAACGCTTAAAAACGTTATTTTACAGGTGAAAAATATATTCACCTGTAAGACTGAATATTGGGATCTGGATACGGGAGTATATTCTGAGGTGGGACACATATGAAAGTTAAGCCTTAAAACATTAAATCCGTATCCTGAACAGATTGAACTTTGTGTGAAAATTTAAAGTGGACCAGTATATCGGCAATCAATGCAAACGGTTTAATATTGAAAATGTAATCAAGCTTAACGGTACTTGTATCTAGTCGGCAGTTGATATGATCTCCTAACACGCTCACAAAAATATTGTGTGTACATATTTCTGCTTATCTGTTTCTATAAACCAAAAAGATTTTATTTTCTTCATTATTTTCGACAACGGACGTTAGGGAACTGATGATCAAAGTCTTGTGCAGATCATATCTGTTTTCATGAGGTTTGGGTAAGCAGGAGATTCTGGAAAGTGACTGGTACATGTTTGATAGTTTGAAAAAATGTTTGAAAGTTCAAAAAGTTTAACAGTTCATTAATTTGAATTGTTTTCAGTTTCAAAAAGTCAGCATACTTCATAATCTGGTCAACCAAGGTCATTAAGTTGGACTTGGTAGGCTAAACAGTTGACCAAGGTCATTAACTTGGACTTGGTTAACTGGGTGTGTCGGTAAACAATCTGAAAAAGTTAAAAAGTTATAAATTTTGAAAAATTGAAACTGATTTCGCTCATAAACACATTGTTCACATTTAAATGGCTGATTCCGCTCTTAGTTACTTCATAGGTGATTCCGCTTGTAATGCTTCAAAGGTCATTTCGAGCGAAATCAGACTGGCTTTAAATAGCTGTCTGATTCCGCTCCTAATTACTTTTCTGATTTCACCCCTAAGTTTCTGTCTCCGGCGATAAGAGCGAAATCCCCAAATCATCAATTTTCAAGACGAATTGCTGCCCGATTTGCGTTTTATTGTTGTTATTAGTTGGTTTGCTCAACTATTAACATGGGAAAGGTAAGAAATCAGTCGTATTTGACACAGATCCATCTGATTTTTGTTTGTCGGCACTGTTCATGTTTCAAAACTTAGATTTAGGGTTTGATTGTTGTGTAAAATGAACATAGATCTTGTTAGTGGTGTAGGAATATTGTGTAGATCATGCGTGTGAGTTTTGATTGAACCAGGTCTAGGGTTTGTTCATGATTGGACAGTAGCAGATTGTTTGAACTTAGATCTAGGATGCTTGTGATGGTTTTAAAGTATAAAAATTACACCCACATGCTCGGAATCCCCTGATAAACAAACCCACATGATCAATTTCATCATCTGATTTAGTTAGAAGGGTTGGGTATTGTTTCCGCTCCAAATGGCATATGATCTAATTTCGCTCCTAACTGTATTGATATCTGATTCTGCCTCTGAGTGATATATCTGATTTCGCTCAATATGACACTTTGTCATTTGGAGCGAAATCAGAAACTTGTTGATTCTGCACAGAATGTTATCATATCATGAGATTTTACTTGAAAGTTGTTTGATGCTGAGATTTTTCTAATTGTTGATTCAGTTTGTGTTATTTTGTTGTACAGGGTTCGAATGTCATTTTTGATCCACTTCACAACAGCTGTTGTGATTTTGATGTGCAAAAGAATTCAGAGTTGGCAAAATTCAGCAGTATACTGGAGTTCATGAGTCGAGTACCTATTCAGAAAGCTCTTACGGATTAACGTCCAGTATACAAGTCACACATTAAACGATTCTGGGAGCATGCAAAATACGATGAAACAAACAAAGTGATAAACTCAGTTGTGAAGCTACAAAATGAAAAGAAAACAATTGTTGTTACTGAAGCGCTGGTTCGTGAAGTTTTGAATTTTCCTGATGACGAAAACTCGCCAACAAGGTTTCCGAAAAGAATGGTAAAGGGGTGTATGCTCAGGATGGGATATGTTGGTGCTCTAAATGTTGGAAATTACTTGAAATCAAAATTTCAGAAACCTTACAAGTTTATTATTCATTGTGTATTAATGTCACTTAGTCATTGCAAAGGAGGGTACGATACCATGCGTGATTATCAGATGAACATGGTCACTGCATTGGTTTTGAATAAGAAATATAACTTCTCGCGTATTGTTTTTCACTACATGGTCGAGAATATCACAACAAAGAGTAAGACTTGGATGTATCCAAGATTTGTGCAGATGCTGATCGATCATGTATATCCAAAGATTGAACGTGATTTGAAGAATGATTTGTTAGTTCAGTCACACATGAGCAATGATTCTCTCAAGCAGCTTGCAAGATATCATGCAAACCATCCTGAACCAAATAAAGTAGTTGAATTTTTTGGATTCATAAAGGATGCAAATTATATTGATCCAGATCCAGTAAATCACCAAAACTGGAGGAACGAAGAAGAGATGAAAGAGGTTGCATATGCTGATGAGCTAAAAGTTCTTGTTGATTTCAAAAATACACGTAATGACTGGTATGTCAAAGAACCAAGGAAGAGAAGCAAAAAGGTTACTCCTAAAGCACAGGAGGGTGAAGGATCATCATCGCAGCCAAAGAAGAAACAAAAGAAAGTGGCAAAAACGTTATTGATTGATGAGCCTGAGGTTGAAGAGCCAGTTGTAACTGCAGAAGAAAATCAGGATGTTGATATTGATGATGTGATGATAAACATTGATGATTTAGAGTCAGATCAAGCAGCTAACATAGAATTTGAGAAAGAGAAAGTAATTGATGATGTAGAAGGTGATGACGTTGATAAGAGTTCTACAAGTTCTTCAAGTTCTTCTGAAGATGAGATAGATGAAACAGAACGTTTGAAAAGAATTCAAGAAGAGACTGCTAAAGAGAAATTGTTGAGGAAGAGAAAGAGAAAGAGGCAAGAAAAGGAGGATGCTCCATATGTCCCATCACCACAACATGTTTCTGGATCTCAATCGCCTCCTTCGGGTAGTAGAAAGAAAGCAGGAGCAAAGAAAAAGATTGTGTCTCCGAAGATAAAGAAAGTTACTCCAAAGATCACAAAGCCAAAGATTGTTCTGAAGAAGAAATCGTCCAAAGAACCAAGTAAATCATTAACACCACCACCTGAACCTACACCACATCAATCGCCAATACAATCACCACCACATCAAACACCTCCAAGACAACAAACACCTCCATGACAACCAACACCACCAAGACAACCTTCACCATTCCATCTCACACCACCTCATTCATCACAACAACAAACATTGCTTACATCTCAAGAAATCTTCAAAACACCTCCACTCACTCAAATTCAACTAACTCCTGGTTCTTCTGGTCACAAGGGTCTTCTTACTCCTCCAGATAATCTTGAAGATATTGGAGATTTTGGTTTTATGAATGATGAACAGGTGAAAAGGTTAGAGAAGAAAATGGATGATGTTTTGAATGAAAGCAAAATAGTTGCAGCTGAAAGTAAGAGAGTAGCTGATCATGAAAAGATTCTTGAAATGCGTGTAAAAAGATTAGAATCTGACAACAAGGCATTACTGAAGAAAGTAGAAGCTGATGAAACAGAGATTGATATAATGAAAGTTCAGATTTCTGAATTATTGGAAGAAAAGAAACGCAGAGATGATCAGCTCAAGTATTATGAGTTAAAGAACAAAGAGCTTGAAGCTGTGAAAGCACAAAAAGAGCATGAGATGTATATGTTTAATAAAGTATTGGAAAGTATACTTGGAAAGCCAGTGGAGCAGAAATTTGATGAATTAAAGATTGAAGAGATCAGAGCTCAGAAACAAGCTGCTATTGATGCTGAAATGAAAAAGAAAGGTAAAGAGCCTGAAGGTTCTTCAGAAGAAAGGGCAATTGTGTTATCAACTGCTCCTGAACCAGTTTATGAGAAGCCTGTTCCTCTTTCTAGTGTTCCTGTTGTTTTTTATGATGAAGTGTTATTAGAATATGCTCTTCATGTTGATAATGAAGATGAAGATGATAATGATGATGCAGAGGATGATGATGAAGAGGATGATGATGATGAAAAGGTATTCTCTGCAAGTAGTTCAAGTGATGATGACAATGATGATGATCAAGGCACTTTAGGTGTTAAAGTTTCTGAAGCATCAAAAGAATCAACAGTTGATGATCTAATGAATGACTCTGTGAATGAAGAACCAGAGAATGCAACTGGAGAGGGGGAGCATGTAGAAGATCAGAATGTTGATGTAGTTGAAAAGATGATTCTTCATATTGAACCTGATGTTGAAGAGGGGGAGATCAGACATACTTACACATTAGATGAAGTTTTAAAGATGTTCAATGTGAAAGAAGATAATTGCAAATTTGATTTTGAAGAAGAGTTGAATGCGTTTGACGTGAATCAAAAGGTTGAATATCAGTATAAGTATGTGGAAGATGCAGATCTCTATGATCATGTTGAAGTAGAAGACTGCACAGATGAAGAAAATGTTAATGTTGATACTTCAGAATTTCCAACTCTGACGGAGTTATTTACTGAAGAGAACAGAGACGAGTTGAAACGAAAAGTTGAAGAGAGTCTCAAAGACAAAAACTTTGGTGGTACTACAAAGGATTCTCAGGAAGAAGAACATAAAAAGTGGTTCAGACAAAGCAATGAAAGAAATTTTAAGAGGCCATTAAAGTTCTACAAGAGAGACAGAGATGTGTCTCTGGGTGATATTATTAGCTGGGGATTCTTACCGCAGGTCAATGCCTATGCAATTCGGAGAGAGTATGGGGTTCAGTACTTTGAACGCTTATGTGATGTTATGTCATTACCCTGGTGGGATGTTGATGAGTTAGCTCAAGTCAGAACATTAGCCTATCCAGTGAGAAAGAACGATATTCGAATGTGGGGCTGTATAAAGTTTGAAGCATTGAAGAATTTCAGGCACTGGCAACCACATTACCCAAAGAAAGTTAGAAGAGTGAATCCTGAAACTGGAAATGAAGAAACTATTCTGAATATAAAGAAGCCACGAACTATGAAGAACATTCCAGTACCGAAGATGGAACAAGAGTTTTACAAAGGTTTTATGGGATGGGTGTACAGTTGTTTGACGACTGAGGCTATCATCACATATCGTGCTGGAAATGAGATCAGAAATATCTTTGTATATGATCCTCTGTGGCTGATGAATTGCTCTACAAAGGATATTGAATGTCTATTCATTAACAAGATCTGGTTTAAGCCTGAAGATAGAGAACAAGCCATGCAGTTTCAACGTGTAGTATCTGTTTGTTTTCAGAAAGGTATAAATTCTGAAAATAAATGGAATTCCAAATGGCGAAAGATTGAGGAAGAGGAAAGATTGAAAGCTGAGAAAGCTCGGAAGGAGCAAGAAGAGAAAGATAAGATCATGAGGTACATGTTAAATCAAAGAATGGCTGCTGAGGAAAAGAAGAGAGTCGACGAGAATGAGAAGCTTAGGAAAGCGTTACTGAAGAAGCCTAAGCCTCGTGAAGAGAAGTTCAAGTCCCTGTGAAGAGTTCGGAAGACCAAGACTGAAGACTCCGGCTGTATCCAAGGGGGAGTTTGTTGATGTACGAATGTCTAAAGCCTGCGTCTTAGTCTTAGTCAAGCTTGTATAGGGTCTAGGGGTCAGAAATGTCAAATATGTATTATGTAGGGGTCAAAATGTAAATGTTATGTTGTTAAGAGCTGATTCCGCTCCTAATGACATTATGTCATTTGGAGCGAAATCAGATGCTTCTGATTCCGGCCAAAATGACATGATGTCATTAGGAGCGGAATTAGAACCCCTATATATAGCGGTGTTAGTTTCTCATTATGTACTGAATGTCCAAGTTGTAGCCGAACTGATGCCGAATTTTTCTGATAACAATTAATGAGAAACAGTGTTTAAAGTGATATTCTGTCTATTTCTACTCCATTCTCTTTGATTCAAACTGTTTGTGTGATTCCGCCGCATAAACAGTGGTATTTTGACTCTGATTGACTCACTAGATCATCAATATCGATCCTACAATATTTTCGCGAGATTATTTTTATAGAATAGTAAAAATAATTTAGAACGCCATAAACTGGGATTTAAACGCTAGATAAAATACCCGGTATCCAGTAAATACCTGTTTTATCTATTTTACCAACCAAAATTACACTTAACCCCCCCCCCCCATCTCAATTCATGGTCACCATTATGTGGCCCCACCAAAATATTTGCAATATCTCTAAATATCATATTTGATCCTTGTGTGGACAAGTGTAGTTGCATGCCAATTCCATATCTTCTATATCTTCTTTAAATCTTTCATAAGATCACGAAGCAATCTACACTCAATCTTCCACTCTCTCTCTCCTTCCCCAAACCGTAAACACCCCATCACTCCCACTTTCATCTTTTTCAACTTTGTTCTTCATAATCAAGCTCCATTTCAAGCATATTTCAAGTTGGTGTGAAGATACAAAGGAGTTTCCAAGGTGTTTTCAAGTGATTTCAAGCTCCCTATCATTAAAATCTCATCCAACATCTTACTTGAATCTTGAAGGTATAAAATTTATGTTTAAATCATACACTTGATTCTTGGTTGTTCTTGATGATTAGAGTTTCACTTGAATCTTGGAATTTTCACAAACTTCAAATCTAAAAAGAAATGGGTCTTGATACAAATAAAAATGGTGATATATATATATATGTGTGTGTGTGTGTGTGTGTGTGTATGAGCTTTGAGTTTGATTTCTTGATAAATGCTTGTTTAAGTTGTTGCTTATTCTTGAATAATAGTTAAAATGCAAGTGTTTAATGTTCTATGCATAATATGATAAATGTTCAAATACATCAGCAAATAAACATGAATAAGTTGCATATTTGATGCATCTAAACTCATATGAAATGTTGGTGATATGATAGTATGCTTTAGACACTTGTACATGAGGATACATGTTGATTTAAAGCTCAAGAAATGATAAAAAGTGATTGTATGACAAAAATGTTTTAGAACAGATTATAAACACTAAAAATAACATTATTTGATATATTATAATGGCATGAAACTTTGACATAGGGTTGATAGCTTTGCATGTTGTACATATAGCTTAAAAAGTGGTAAAATATGTGAAATTTGCATGATTTATGTGCTTTATGTGAGACCTGCACTATCATGAGCATAACCACTATTTTATTAAGTAAATAACATGGGTTATGTTAAAATATCAAGTCGTTTCGATTTGGGATGGTTAGGGTAACGTTTGATGCAAAACTCTGCGGTAAAATGGTTAAAAATCGGCTTTTCGGAGGATTTTTATAAAACTGTTTTAGATCAGTAAGTAAACTGATATTTTTGATATAAAAATAAGTATTTTAACTTATATTAAGTTTACTTGGTGTTTGGTTAGTCATACGTCACTTCCGACGCCCAAAAATGTTACCGAATCGCAAAAATAAGTGTTTTTCGACATACACTATAATGGGTAAATTTTAGGTGTTACAATATGCTATGTGTTTTACAATATGTGTATGATGATGTGTTAGTGTTGACAAGATTATGTGTATTACGCTAACCCATATATATAAATACACCAATATAATAAAAAATAATAACTTTTCGAGAAATCTCAAAGTTATGTGAAAATTCTAAGTATCGGAGAAACTTATGTATTTTGAGGGTTTTTGATTATTAAATCATTCTTATTTAATTTAGGACGAGTAAACAATTTGAGGGATTGTGTTAACTTATAAAAACGCACCCAAAGGTGAGTACATAGATCCCCACTTTTACTGTTTTCGATTGTTTTGGGGTGATTCATATGTATCAAAACGATTTCGATATTTTAAACGATGGTTTCAAAACGATTAAGATGGTTTACACTAAACTAATAACAATTTCAATAATGTGAACGAAATTGTTGGTTGTAGTTACATAACGAATGACATTCATTAATTTTGGCCGAACCGACCAGTATTAGGTTATGGTACCATAGGATCCGACAAATCCCGTTATCAGACTGGACCCATGGTTATGTGTGGGTTAGGTGGGTAACGACTGAATCTGTGATTGTTAACTTACCCTTTGGTGGCTTGTTAATACAAGTTGAACGATGGACGAGTTACGAAGGTTTGAATGTTATTAGCGAGACGACAAAAAGTTAGTTTTCACAATTAAAACAAGAACGATTTTGAACGATTGAATGATTATGAACGATTTAAACAAATGAACGATGATCTATAACGAGAACGAGTTAAACGATGTCACACAACGATGTTTACGAAACTATATAAACCATACGAGTTTTATTATGAGAACAATTTATGATTTGGTTTACATAAACAAATGTTATGGGTTAAGATTCATGATATCGAGGTTTATAAATTATAACCAATATGTTTTGACTTGGTTATTCATTTTACAATACAAACATTTTACAAAACAAGGTTTCTAATATCGATTAACGAAGTTGTACGAGATATTTCAACATGTAAACTAGCCATGAATCTGACACTCACACAAAAACTATGTGCTCGCCAGCATTTCTTTGCTGACTTTGTTTTTACATATGTTTCAGGTGATGTTGCTTGATGTTGATTGCTAGGATGCATGAGTCACCTAGGATCTGGACTAGGCCTTAGTGACATAATAACAATGATAGTCGATATATAACCTGTTTGTTTCATGTTAAAACAATGTAAATTACTTAATGAATAAATAAAACGAAACTCTTTTGTATCCATGCTTGTGAAACGATAATTCTGTTACAACATTCCCTGACGTTTCCACCACGATTTGTTGTTTTACGTGGTCGGGGTGTGACAGAAGAGTTGGTATCAGAGCCAATGGTTATAGGAAATTAGGTTATTAGTAATGTTTTGACCTAGACTATAACTTTCTAGGACCCCAACGCATGTTGATTTGCATTTAGATTTTTTTTTAAAAACAAAACCGTCACCTACCTTTAGGTGATAACCACAACAAGGACACAAAATCTGAATCTGCTTCGAAAATTAATCATTTGTTCTAGGATGATTGATTACAAGGTTTTGAACCCTCTGTTGTAAGGTTTTGAACCCTTCCAGTTTGACTCATTTTTGGCTTAGTGCCTTCTGAGTTTTCAAAATCTCGTCAAAGTTTGGGTCTAAGTAATGTGAACACGTGCAAACTGGAAGAGTGAATGCCTGTACCCTGAGTTTTCTGTCTAAGGCTAGAGTGTTCATACAAATCCACATAATCGGACCAGTCACTCTTACCTGGGAACTCTTGGGGTGAGTGTTCACTTATAGGCGAGCATGTCTTCGCGATACATTATTTTGATTCATTACTTTGATTAGTCATTGCGTGTCGTTTGTTTGTTCGAGGTAACGAACAAATGATCGCCTTCCTTATGTTTCGTCGATATTTTCAATACCTCTTTTGTTTTTCCTAATTATCGACCTCACTCGTTTCTCATATTTCCTTGTTAGACAATGCCTCCTCGACGTGATGCACAATCTTTTACTGCTGAAGAAGTCGCAGCCCTTGTCTCTCAGCAAATGGCTGCTGTGCTTCCAGGCGTTGTGACCCAAATCCTCGAGCTATACAACAACAATAATAATAACAATGCACAATGTAATTTCAAGAATTTCAATTCTGCTAAGCCGCTAAAGTTTTCTGGGTCACAAGGAGCAACTGCGCTCCTTCAATGGTTCGAAAGTATCGAGAGCACATTCAGACATGTGCAATGTCTGGATGGGCATAAGGTTGAATTTGCATCAAGTGTGTTTGAGAAGCGTGCTCTTACATGGTGGAACGGAGTGATGCGCGATAGGGGTGCCAAAGTGGCATTGGCACAAACATGGGAAGAGCTTCGAGCTCTCATGATGAAAGAGTTTTGTCCCCGTCACGAAATTCGAGCTTTGGAATAAGAGTTTGACGATCTAAAACAAGATGGGGGAGAACACCGTGCGTATACGGATCGATTTGAGGAACTAAGTCTTTTGTGTCCTACTATGGTTACCCCGTTTGAGAAAGCGATAGAGAGGTATATCGATGGTTTAACCGATTCCATACAGGATATTGTGACTGGCGTTAATCCTACTACTGTTTGTCACGCGATTGAGTTATCTGCTACCCTGACTGAGTCGCAAGTCAGGAAGGGTAAACTTACCTGCAAGGGTGATAAGAAGAAGTCGACCGAATCTGTCAAAGACAAGGGTAAGGGTAAGAAAGGTGAGTCGTCGAAGAAGTCGAGAAAGCGAAAGGGTGCTCAGAACTTTGCAGTTACTGCTCAGAACCCACCAGCTCAACCGCCTGCGAAGAAAGCGTATGCTAGTACCTCACCTCTTTGTGCTCGCTGCAACGGTCATCATGTTGCACAACACGCTTGTAAGCACTGCACAACGTGTGGTAAGTTTGGGCATCTGGCCAACATCTGTCATTTGGGCCAGAATCAGATTGTTCAGAATCAAGCTCCAGTTCAGGGGAATGCTGCCAGATTCCCACCGAGTTCATGTTTCAATTGTGGAGAGATTGGTCACTTCCGCAACAACTGTCCGAGGTTGGTGAATGCAAACACGAATGCTAATGCGAACCCGAATGCTAATGTCAATGCAAATGTGAATCCCGCTCGTGGGCGAGCATACAATCTGAATGCTAACAAAGCGAGGGCTGACAACGATGTGGTTAATGGTACGTTTCTTGTTAACAATCGACCTGCATCTATTCTTTTTTATTCTGGTGCCGATAGAAGTTTTGTTTCATTATCTTTTGAACATTTTCTTGCGATACCTAGAACTAACCTGAGGAAACCCTTATCTGTCGAAGTTGCTACTGGTAAACCTCTTGTTCTCGAATCTGTTATTCGTGATTGTCAGTTAAACCTTGATAACCATCTTTTTCCCATTGACCTCACGCCGATGCAACTTGGGAGTTTCGATATTATTGTGGGGATGGATTGGTTAACCAAACATCATGCTGAGGTGGTTTGTTTAGATAAGATTGTTCGTATTCTTCTTCCGTCTGGCGATGTTCTGGAATTCGTGGCGAGAAGCCATCCGGAGGTTTGAAGCTTATGTCGTGTACAAAGGCCCAAAGTTATTTGCGAAAAGGATATGTTGCTTTCCTGGAACATGTCACCGAGGAGAAAGACAAGAGCAAGAGTATTCAGGATATTCCGATTGTTCGGGATTATCCAGAGGTGTTTCCCGATGAACTGCCTGGTTTGCCTCCAGTTCGCCAAGTCGAGTTTCATATTGACCTTGTACCCAATGCCAACCCGATTGCGAAAGCACCTTATCGTCTTGCACTGTAGGAGATGCAAGAGTTATCGAAACAGCTTCAAGAGTTGTCTGATAAAGGATTCATCCGTCCGAGCTTTTCGCCTTGGGGAGCTCCTGTCCTCTTTGTGAAAAAAGAAAGATGGATCTTTTCGAATGTGTATCGACTATCGTGAGCTTAATAAGCTTACCATCAAGAATCGATATCCCCTACCTAGAATTGATGATCTCTTCGACCAGCTGCAAGGTGCTTCATGCTTTTCCAAGATCGATCTGCGATCTGGGTATCATCAACTTCGTGTTCTCGAAGAAGATATTCCCAAAACTTCTTTCCGTACAAGATATGGGCATTACGAGTTCATTGTCATGCCTTTTGGTTTGACGAATGCCCCAGCTATCTTCAAGGAGTTAATGAACAAGGTTTGTAAACCTTATTTAGATAAGTTCATCATTGTGTTCATCGACGACATTCTCATTTATTCGAAGTCTCGAGCCGATCACGAGCAACACCTTCGTTTGACCTTGGAACTCCTAAAGGAGGAACAACTTTTTGCTAAATTCTCCAAGTGTGAATTCTGGCTTAAAGAAGTTCAATTTTTGGGACATATAGTCAACGAGCAGGGTATCCATGTGGATCCTTGCAAAATAGCAGCTATTAAGGATTGGAATACACCGACGACACCTACAGAGATTCGATCATTTCTTGGTCTTGCTGGTTATTATCGTTGATTCATTTCTAATTTCTCAAAGATCGCGGTTCCACTCACTTCTTTGACTCAGAAAAATAAGCCTTTTGAGTGGGGACCTAAGCAAGAAGAAGCATTCCAAACGCTGAAACGAAAGCTCTGTGATGCTCCTGTTTTATCTCAACCTGAGGGAAACGATGATTTTGTTGTCTATTGTGACGCGTCGAATCTAGGACTTGGTTGCGTTCTTATGCAACGAGGTAAAGTCATAGCTTATGCGTCTAGACAGCTGAAAATTCACGAGAAGAACTATACGACTCATGATCTTGAATTAGGAGCTGTGGTTTTCGCACTTAAAATCTGGAGACACTACCTCTATGGAACGGAGTGTGTGGTTTTCACAGACCACAAAAGTCTCCAGCGTATTCTCAATCAGAAGGAGCTGAACATGACGCAACGACTTTGGGTTGAACTCTTAAATGATTATGATTGCGAGATCCGCTACCATCCTGGTAAGGCGAATGTCGTAGCCGATGCGCTTAGTCGAAAGGAACGAGTCAAGCTTCATTCTGTTCGAACTCTATCTGATATTCAATCTCGTGTCTTTTAAGCTCAACGATCTTGTGTGATCAAATACTTATTGAAATATGAGCTACCGCTTCAACTCGAACTTAAACTCGAAACGAAGGACGATGGGTTGCTATATTTCAAGGATCGTTTGTGGATTCTGAAACAAGACGATCTTCGCACCTTGGTAATGGACGAATCTCACAAGTCTCGATATTCTATCCATCCTGGTGCTGATAAAATGTACAAGGATCTTCGTACTCAGTTCTGGTGGCCTGGTATGAAGAAGGATGTTGCCTTGTATGTATCGAAATGCCTAACTTGTCTCAAAGTTAAGGCTGAACATCAACGACCTTCTGGTTTACTTGTACAACCAGAGATACCGGTTTGGAAGTGGGAGAACATTGCAATGGATCTCATCACTAAGTTACCGCGTACATCTAAAGGTCACGATGCTACTTGGGTTGTTATCGACCGATTAACGAAATCAGCTCATTTTATTCCGATTCGCGAGGATCTATCTGCTGATAAACTTACAAAGATTTATGTTGATGAGATTGTATCACGGCATGGTGTTCCTTTGGATATCATTTCCGATCGTGATGCTCGGTTTTCATCTCATTTTTGGAAAACCATGCAATCTGCTTTGGGAACCCAACTGAATCTAAGCACTGCTTATTATCCCCAAACAGATGGTCAATCTGAGAGAACGATTCAAACTTTGGAGGATATGCTTAGAGCATGCGTGATAGACTTTGGTGGTAATTGGGATTTTCATCTTCCACTGATCGAGTTCTCTTACAACAACAGTTATCATGCTAGTATCAATATGGCACCATTCGAAGCTCTCTACGGTCGAAAATGTCGTTCACCTGTCTGTTGGAATTAGATCGGTGAAGCTCAGCTTACTGGACCTGAGCTCATTCTGGAAACAACAGACAAAATCAAGAAAATCCGCGATAATCTTGTGACAGCTCGAGGCCGTCAAAAGAGTTATGCGGATATGCGACACAAGCCCTTAGAATTTCAAATCGGAGACCGTGCCCTACTCAAGGTGTCACCTTGGAAGGGAGTGGTGAGATTTAGGAAGAAAGGAAAACTTGCACCCCGATATGTTGGACCATTTAAGATTGTTGAAAGAATTGGAAAGGTTGCCTATCGACTAGAGCTACCTCCAGTGCTTGGAAATATTCATCCAACTTTTCACGTGTCCAATTTGCGAAAGTGTTTAGCTGATGCTGATCTTCACATTCCTCTCGACGAGATTCAAATCGACGAAACAATGCACTTTGTCGAGAAACCTGTGGAGATAGTGGACCGTACGTTCAAACAGTTGAAGAACAAATGGATTCGATTGGTCAAAGTTCGCTGGGAATCCAAACGTGGCCCTGAGTTTACTTGGGAACGTGAGGAGCAGATGAAGATGAAATATCCGCATTTGTTTTCACAAGTTTCCTCTAAGTAAAAAATTTCGGGACGAAATTTCCTAAAGTAGGGGAGACTGTGACAACTGTGTTCTGTAATCATCGTATAATGTAAAACAATGTTGATTATCAATAAAACAATGTACTTTGGTGTTATTATATGTGTTATTGTGTTTAATGATTTTACAATTTGATTCGATTCCGATTTCAAGCTTTAAATCACTTTCTGGAAGGTTATAAGCAAACTTATGCATAAACGCAATCAGTTTAACACGACGTACACTCTGGAACTCTGACGTAAGCCAAACATACCCTAAATATCCTTTACATAACTTAGAAATAAGTTTCGAATGATTTGGTATGGCAAAAACGTGTTTATTTGAACTAAAGAACTAATTACGACAAAACTGCGAAACGAACGTTGGTGACCGCCCGGATAATATTTAGATCCCAAAAATATTCTGTTATGATTAAAATTTTATTTTAATCAGGTTCGTGTTGAAAAATAAATTAAAACGCTTAAAAACGTTATTTTTCAAGTTTAAAACGCGTACCGCGTGTTACTACACAACACAATGCTTATACTGCAAAACGCAGACAACACAGCCAGTCTCGGCAACTGAAATTTATTTCAGTAATATTTTGGCAAGATTATTTTTATAGAATAATAAAAATAATTTAGAACGCCATAAACCGGGATTTAAACGCTAGATAAAATACCCGGTATCCAGTAAATACCTGTTTTATCTATTTTACCAACCAAAATTACACTTAACCCCCCCCCCTTCTCAATTCACGGTCACCATTATGTGGCCCCACCAAAATATTTGCAAGATCCCTAAATATCATATTTGATCCTTGTGTGGACAAGTGTAGTTGCATGCCAATTCCATATCTTCTTTAAATCTTTCATAAGATCACAAAGCAATCTACACTCAATCTTCCACTCTCTCTCTCCTTCCCCAAACCGTAAACACCCCATCACTCCCACTTTCATCTTTTGCAACTTTGTTCTTCATAATCAAGCTCCATTTCAAGCATATTTCAAGTTGGTGTGAAGATACAAAGGAGTTTCCAAAGTGTTTTCAAGGGATTTCAAGCTCCCTATCATCAAAATCTCATCCAACAACTTACTTGAATCTTGAAGGTATAACATTTATGTTTAAATCATACACTTGATTCTTGGTTGTTCTTGATGATTGGAGTTTCTCTTGAATCTTGGAATTTTCACAAACTTGAAATCTAAAAAGAAATGGGTCTTGATACAAATAAAAATGGTGATATATATATGTGTGTGTATGACCGTATACATATATATATATGTGTGTATGAGCTTTGAGTTTGATTTCTTGATAAATGCTTGTTTAAGTTGTTGCTTGTTCTTGAATAATAGTTAAAATGCAAGTGTTTAATGATCTATGCATAATATGATAAATGTTCAAATACATCAGCAAATAAACATGAATAAGTTGCATATTTGATGCATCTAAACTCATATGAAATGTTGGTGATATGATAGTATGCTTTAGACACTTGTACATGAGTATACATGTTGATTTAAAGCTCAAGAAATGATAAAAAGTGATTGTATGACAAAAATGTTTTAGAACAGATTATAAACACTAAAAATAACGTTGTTTGATATAGTATAATGGCATGAAACTTTGACATAGGTTTGATAGCTTTGCATGTTGTACATATAGCTTAAAAAGTGGTAAAATATGTGAAATTTGCATTATTTATGTGCTTTATGTGAGACCTACACTATCATGAGTATAACCACTATTTTATTCAGTAAATAACATGGGTTATGTTAAAATATCAAGTTGTTTCGATTTGGGATGGTTAGGGTAACGTTTGATGCAAAACTATGCGATAAAACGGTTAAAAATCGGCTTTTCGGAGGATTTTTATAAAACTGTTTTAGATCAGTAAGTAAACTGATATTTTTGATATAAAAATAAGTATTTTAACTTATATTAAGTTTACTTGGTGTTTGGTTAGTCATACATTACTTCCGACGCCTAAAAATGTTACCGAATCGCTAAAATAAGTGTTTTTCGACATACGCTATAATGGGTAAATTTTAGGTGTTACAATGTGCTATGTGTTTTACAATATGTGTATGATGATGTGTTAGTGTTGACAAGATTATGTGTATTACGCTAACCCATATATATAAATACACCAATATAATCAAAAATAATAACTTTTCGAGAAATCTCAAAGTTATGTGAAAATTCTAAGTATCGGAGAAACTTATGTATTTTGTGGGTTTTTTATTATTAAATCATTCTTATTTAATTTAGGACGAATAAACAATTTGAGGGATTGTGTTAACTTATAAAAACGCACCCAAAGGTGAGTACATAGACCCCCTCTTTTACTGTTTTCGATTGTTTTGGGGTGATTCATATGTATCAAAACGATTTCGATATTTTAAACGATGGTTTCAAAACGATTAAGATGGTTTACACTAAACTAATAACGATTTCAATAATGTGAACGAACTTGTTGGTTGTAGTTACATAACGAATGACATTCAATAATTTTGGCCGAACCGACCGGTATTAGGTTATGGTACCATAGGATCCGATAAATCCCGTTATCAGACTGGACCCATGGTTATGTGTGGGTTAGGTGGGTAACGACTGAATATGTGATTGTTAACTTACCCTTTGGTGGTTTGTTAATACGAGTTTAACGATGGACGAGTTACGAAGGTTTGAATGTTATTAGCGAGACGACCAAAAGTTAGTTTTCACAATTAAAACAAGAACGATTTTGAACGATTGAACGATTATGAACGATTTAAACAAATGAACGATGATCTATAACGAGAACGAGTTAAACGATGTCACACAATGATGTTTACGAAACTATAAAAACCATACGAGTTTTATTACGAGAACGATTTATGATTTGGTTTACATAAACAAATATTTTGGGTTAAGATTCATGGCATCGAGGTTTATAAATTATAACCAATCTGTTTTGACTTGGTTATTCATTTTACAATACAAACATTTTACAAAACAAGGTTTCTAATATCGATTAACGAAGTTGTACGAGATATTTCAACATGTAAACGAGCCATGAATCTGACACTCACACAAAAACTATGTGCTCGCCAGCATTTCTTTGCTGACTTTGTTTTTACATATGTTTCAGGTGATGTTGCTTGATATTGATTGCTAGGATGCATGAGTCACCTAGGATCTGGACTAGGCCTTAGTGACATAATAATAATGATAGTCGATATATAACCTGTTTGTTTCATGCTAAAACAATGTAAATTACTTAATGAATAAATAAATCGAAACTCTTTTGTATCCATGGTTGTGAAACGATAATTCTGTTACAACACTCCCCGATGTTTCCGCCATGATTTGTTGTTTTACGTGGTCGGGGTGTGACATCTTGCCCCTATATCTTCTCACTTTCTTTTTTAAAATCAACCAACTTCCTCAGAATTCTCAGGTACAATCTCTTCTCCTTTCTCTCGAAACTCTTTGTGTTTAACTTTCTTGATGGCTACAAGAACTCGATCCCATTCCGGCGAATCGACTTCGCCGTTTACCAACCAAAACCTGCTTAAACACCCCGAGAAGGAGGTATGTTCTTTTGATAACGCCGACATCACCGCACTGAGGGCCTCCGGTGCTTTTCCCGACGGAGCGGTGATCCGTCCGTTTGACCGGACCCTCCGGTCTGACGTGTCATCCAAGGAGTGGATCTGCTTTTCGGCGTACCCTTTTTCTCTTGGTCTCCGATATCCTTTTCCCGATTTCATCATGCAATTTTTCCGTATCACCGGCCTTAGCTTCGCTCAAACAATGCCCATGGTCTGGAGAGTGCTAATCGTACTTAAACATATCAAAACCTTTCACGTTCCTAACCTCTGCATCAAAGATATCCCCATAGCCTACTGTCTCCATTCACACGACAACAGCCGTTTCTTACTTTTTCGACTTCCAGCAATCCCCTCATCCTCAAAGTAACAAGGAACGAGGATGGATGGCAACATAAATTTTTCTTTGTTAGACGTGACTCCATTGTCGTTGGTGATAGCCTTCCGGTGAAATGGTTGACCACCGGTAGGGTTTAGGGTTTTGGATTATCCCCAAATGTATTCTGATGTTGTATCCTGAACTGATATCCTTAAGTCTTTCTTGCAGCAAATTTCAAAGAACTAGCTCCTCCTACCATAGAATCCGAAGAAAGAATCAAGAAAATATACAAGTTACCTGATAATGATAGAAGCTTCTCGTCTTATCAGCCAAGTTTAAGCCAATACTCTTCTTCGAGCACATCCGGTAAGGATCGCACATTTTTCTGCATATATTCAGTTATAAACTTAAACTAGGAGTTAGAATTTTCCCTTTTGCGCAGAGCCGATCAAGATGCCTCAAGTTTTTGATCTCGAAGAACTCGACAACTATTTCGCCCCCGTCCAGGTGAGGAAGGAAACCAGCAAGCCATCCACTACGTCCAAACCGGCGACCAGCTCCAAGGCAACAGCCGCGCCCAAGCCCTCTCATGCCACAAAGCCACGTGCTTACAGCTCTCGTAAGAGAAAAGAGACGGACTCCCCTGCTTCTTCTGAGACTTGTCCTTATGAGAACTACGGGTTCCTTGAATCCAGTGGGTTCATGACCAAATTCCTTAACCAGGTGCGTATCCTTATCCTGTATCCTGCACACATATGATGCTTATATATGTTAACTAGATAGTAAAGACTGATACCTGTATCCTTGGATTGTAGGGTCTTGAACGCCTGACGAGTCTCTATGAGGAAAGTTGCGGGTTGAACAAGATGCTAGAATCTAAGTTGAAGAAGGCAGAAATCACCATTGCTGACCAGGGAGTGATAGCCACCTCACAACACTATGAAGACAAATTTAAAGCTGTGACTCAAGAAGCCCAGATTGCCATCAATAAGTCCAATCAGGATGCTCAGGCCAAGCTGGATGCCGCCCAACTTCAATACGAGCAGGATATGAACTCCTACTGAGAGGGTCTCAAAGGGCCGTTGTAATTTCCCTCCTTCAAGCCAGGCTAAAGATGGCTTATGAAGCCCGCGCCATGGGCTTTGAATGCCCTTCCTGGAACGTCAATGCTTAGGAGGTGAAGTTGAAGGACTTTGGTGGTAACCCTGTAGAATATCCTGCTAAGCCCGTGGTTGAAGACCCTTCCAAGCCGGCTGAGACGGTGGTTAATTAATGCCAGTGGTGATGCTGAGGCTGATCCTGGAGCGGGTGCTGGTGGCAAAGCGATGGTTGAAGGAGGTGGTGCTGCTTGAAGGCAGAGAAGTGGGCGATGATGGATGTTGATGCCTAGGCCGGATCCCACTTTTTAAACTTGATGGTTTGTAGTCGTTAAACAATTTACCTTTCCGTATGTTGAACAATTTTATTTTCCTACACTTAGAAAATATGATGGCCAAAGGTGGAGGGATCCTGAGTTTCAGGACGAAGCCCTTGGTCATCAATTATGCTTTTTTGAACAATCAACAGATGGAGGTGGATGGATCATGTGTTTTCAGGACGAAGCCTTTAACTGTTTAGGTAAATATGTTTAAAAACTAGTTGTACTTTTGGTGGATGGGTCTCATTTTGAGATGAAGCCAATAGTACAACCTTTTGCAATGTTAATAATAAACTAACCTTTCTAGCCTTATCCATTGTTACTTATATTTTCCTTTGAAAATTATATTGTATGTGTTTGGCTCAAATTTTCATAAATTGTTTTTTCCTCTATTTCCAATACCATACTTCAAACATTCTGACCAAATATCGTCGTCAGGATACTGCTATTGTGCTTAGTACCTTAGTCAGAAATGTTTCATTAAAACTTTGTCAAACACAGCTCTAAAAACTCATGTTGTTTAGATAAGGCTTTTAAAAAATGAAAAAAGAGAGACCATACCAGAGACACTTAGAGAATAGATTCCAACTTCCAACCTTTGAACCCTATCCTGTGTTTTCAGGACGAAGCCTTCAACTGTTTAGGTAAATATGTTTGAAAACTAGTTGTACTTTTGGTGGATGGGTCTCATTTTGAGATGAAGCCAATAAAGAAAACCTTTTGCAATGTTAATAATAAACTAACCTTTCTAGCCTTATCCACTGTTATTTATATTTTCCTTTGCAAATTATATTGTATGTGTTTGGCTCAAATTTTCATAAATTGTTTTTTCCTTTATTTCCAATACCATACTTCAAACATTCTGACCAAATATCCTGGTCAGGATACTACTATTGTGCTTAGTACCTCAATGAGAAATGTTTCATTAAAACTTTGTCAAACACAACTCTAAAAACTCAGGTTGTTTAGATAAGGCTTTTAAAAAATGAAAAAGAGAGACCATACCAGAGACACTTAGAGAATAGATTCCAACTTCCAACCTTTGAACCCTTTGCAATATTTCCATCATGGATGTCCCCTGTCTGGAACACTTAGGAAATTGACTTCAATTTCATCGTTCGAACCATTTACAATGTATCAAGATGGATGTCCCCTGTGTATTAGTGCACAACATACTTGAGTACTTAGCAACTTCTTGATTTAGACAAGAATGTGTGTAAACACGATCATAATTGATGTCACATTTGTAAGCAACTTTAGTATTACTGGGGTAAACCCTATGTATCCTGGATATAGATCCTTAACACTCTGGGGATAAACCCTAAGTATCCTGGGGATAAACCTATATTTTCATGCGCTACAGGCGGGAGTGTATAAACTCCAAGACTTAGAAAGGTGAAAAACTTTAAACCTTAGAGAGTATGAAAATACCCTTTCGTGAGAGAGGGTGATCAATCCTCAAATACCTTAAGGATCCAGGATATAGCCAATAATAACGAAATTGTCAGCCACTATTACATGAACTTGTCCCGCTATCATGAAGTATTCCTAAATAACTTGCGCTCCAGGCGGGGTGTTTAAACCCAATTCGAGAGAAAGGTGAATACCTTTAAACCTTTGAAGGGATAAGGATCCCTTAAACGTGAGAGATGGAGCCAATCCTCTTTTCGATTTATCTTGATTATATATCCTGGAGTAACATCCTAAATCATATTCTGCAAAACACTGTTAAACTAAGGTGGGTGTTAGCTTGGCTAACACCCCTCCGATGCTTAAGTCAGTATTGGGTTTCAAAGAATAACAAATTAAATAAACATATTAAAAAGAGATAGAATCCACACCATCCTGAGTTCGAAATTAAATTCTAAACTCACTTGAAATATGCTTTAATATGTATAGCATTCCAGGATCTTGGCAACATATCCCCCTCCATATTCTGGAGTCGGTATGCTCCTTTCCCAGATTCCGATTCAATTTCATAGGGTCCTCCCCATTTTGGAGCTAACTTTCCATCGGTCGGGTTGGTTGTATTCTGGAAAGCTTTCCTCAACTCCCAATCTCCAACTTGAAATCTTATAGTCCTCAAATTCTTGTTATATGATTTGGATATCCTCTGTTGATATGCTGCCATCCTTAGCTTTGCTGCATCCCTTGTTTCATCAATAGTATCCAACTCTTGACATAAAGCTTCAGGATTTATCTCAGGATCCTGGAGGGTTGATCTGGCTGTGGGTATCACCATCTCCGTCGGGATCACTGCTTCTGCCCCAAATACCAAAGAAAATGGGGTTTGACCAGTAGCATTTTTCACAGTTGTCCTATCAGCCCATAGGACAAACGGTAATTCTTCTGCCCATCTTCCTTTTTTAGCACCTAACCTCTTCTTTAAGTTGTTGACAATTATCTTGTTTGAGGATTCTGCTTGTCCGTTTGCTTGAGGATGTACTGGAGTTGATGTGATCATCTTGATTCCCCAACTTTTGCAAAAATCAATACTTCTTTTGCTGATGAACTGAGAGCCATTATCATAGATTATCTCAGCTGGTACCCCAAATCTTGTCAGGATATTCCTCTTTATGAAGGATACCACTTCTTGATCTTTGACTTGGAAAAAAGCTTCAGCCTCAACCCACTTGTATAAGTAATCTGTCATCGCCAGCATAAAGACTTTTCCTCCTAGAGCTTTTGGGAGTTTTCCTACTATATCCATTCCCCATTTCATGAATGGCCAAGGGGATACAATAGGATATAATGGTTCAGCAGGCTGATGTAGTATATTGATGTGCTTTTGGCATGCATCACATTTTCGGGCATATTCTGCAGCATCCTTCCTCATAGTCGGCCAATAGTATCCTGTTCTTAATACCTTTGAGAATAACGATCTGCCCCCAGTATGGTTACCATAATCTCCATCATGTATATCCTGAAGTACTTCCTTGGTTTCAGGATCCTCCAAGCATCTAAGGTATGGACCTGCAAGAGACTTCTTATACAAAACATTATTTATAATTGTGAATGAGATACCTTCATCCTGAAAGCCTTAGGATTCTCATCCTTTGGGATGTGTCCTTCTTTGAGATATTTCATAATTGGGGCCGTCCAGGATTCAGGATCCTTTTCAGGATACTTATCACCAGGATCCCGGACACTTGCTACTTCCTTATCCTGAGACTTGAAGAGTTCCATCGCAGGATACAGAATATGTAGTATTGGTATTTGAGTTCCTTCCGGTATCCTAACTGCAGATCCCAAATTTTCCAGAGCATCTGCCTCAGCATTATCCTCTCTTGGTACCTGTTCAAGTGTAAAAACTTCGAAATATCCTACTAATTTTTTTGACAATTTCAAGATATTCAATTAACCTTTCACCTTTAACTGCATAGGATCCATTGAAATGGTAAGTGATCAACAAGGAATCAACATACACTTGCAAACATTTAATACTCATGTTCCTAGCCAATTATAATCCTGCAATCAGAGCTTCATATTCTGCTTCATTATTGGTAGCAGGAAATTCACATCTAATAGCCTGGGGTAATATGCCCCCTGTGGATATTTTAGTAGTATACCTAATCCTACACCTCTTACATTAGATGCACCATTAGTATACAATGTCCAGGATTCTGAATTTACACCTAATTGTTGTACTTCTAGGTCTACTTCATTTTGAATGTCACTATTGAAATCAGCCACAAAGTCTGTTAGAGCCTGAGACTTTATAGCATTTCTAGGTTCATATACTAGATCATATGCACTTAACTTTACGGACCATTTAGCCATCCTACCCGACATCTCAGGTTTCCTAAGCACATTTTTTAACAGGATAATTAGTTTTAACATGAATCCTATGTGTCTCAAAATAATGTCTAAGTTTACTTGATGCCATAACTAGGGCCAACGTCAATTTCTCTAAATGTGAATATCTAGTTTCACCATCTAACAAACTTTTACTAACATAATAAACAGGATACCACTGACCTTCATGATCCTTTACCAGAACGACACTTACTACACTCCCTGATACTGCAAGATACAGGGATAAAGGTTCACCATCCTCGGGCTTCATCAACAGAGGTGCACTTGAAAGATATTGTTTCAATCCTTGTAGGGCTGCTTCATGTTTTTCTCCCCATTCGAATTTCTTATTCTTTTTCAGTATATCGTAGAATTCCTTGCACTTCTCTGAAGATCTTGATATAAACCTGTTCAATGCCGCTACTCGTCCTATTAATCTTTGGACATATTTCATGTTGGACGGTGATTTGATATCCAGGATAGCTTTAATCTGTTCCGGGCTTGCTTCTATTCCCCTCTTAGTCACCATATATCCTAGAAATTTTCCTGCCCCCGCTTCGAAATGACACTTAGCAGGATTTAGCTTCATGTTATATTCGTCCAGGATATTGAATGCACATTCAAGATCCTGAAGATGACCCTCCGCCTTCTTGGACTTTACCAACATGTCATTAATATACACCTCCATGGTGTCCCCCAGTTTTTCTTTAAACATCATATTCATCAATCTGTTATATGTGGCACCTGCATTTTTCAAACCGAAAGGCATGGCAGTATAACAATAAATACCTGTTGGTGTCATGAAAGTTGTATCTTCTTGATCAGATGGCTCCATTTGGATTTGTTGGAATCCTGAGGATGCGTCCATAAAAGTCAGCATTTCATGACCGGCGGTTGCATCTACCATCGAATCTATATGAGGCAAGGGAAATGGGTCTTTGGGACATGCTTTGTTAAGGTCTGTGTAATCTACACAAACTCTCCATTTCCCATTCTTTTTTTTGAACCACGACCACGTTTGCTAGCCACTTGGGGAATTTGACTTCCCTAATCATTTTAGACTTCAACAATCTTTCAACCTCTTCATGTATAATTGCATTTCTTTTTGGAGCAAATTTACTCCTCTTTTGCTGGACGGGCTTGAAAGACCTGTCAATCCCAAGCTTGTGAGTTATACTATCTTTAGAAATACCTGTCAAGTCCTCATGTTTCCATGCGAACATGGACATCCTGCATTTTAGAAAATTAGTTAGCTGTCTCTAAATTCCATGCGAGGGATATTAGCTCCTACGAGCACCGAGATATCTGGATTATCCTGGTCCAGGATAATTTTCTTAACATTTTGCTCTAAGGCTTCCACGATATCCTGGGCTCGTATCTTTAATTGCTATCCTGGTTTGGACTTTGTTGAAGACTTCATTGAGGAGGAATAACACTCTTTTGCCTCATGTTGATCACTTTCCACTTTAACTACCCCCCAAAGAGTAGGGATCTTGGTGCACTGACGATAAGTTGATGGGGCAGCCTTCATATCATGAATCCACGGCCTGCCCAATATAATATTGTAACAGGACAGTGAATCCATTACACAGAATCGTTGCATTGAATTCACTCCTTCAACATATACAGGCAGCTTTATTTCTTCCATAATATTCTTTGCCCCTCCACTGAATCCAACAAGTATAGTGGATTTTGAAGTGATTTCCATCTGGGGGATGTTCATTCTCTTCAGCGTTTCCAGCTGGATAATGTTGACCGAGCTACCAGATTCCACCAGTATCCTGCGCACAAAATGATTAGCAATATATAAAGTGATTACCAAACTATCGTGATGAGGATCCTGGACGCTATCCCAGTCATCACTATCAAACGTTATCACTTTGTCAGTTGTAAGAGTTGTCATCCTAGTCGGCTTGACCCCCCCGTTCTGCCTTAGCCTACTTGGCATGTCTCTTTTCTGTAGAATAAGAGGTTCCACATATATCGGATCCTCCTGATATGAAGTTAATGATCTTGGCGTCTGGAGGAGGTGATGTTGCTCGTTCAGGATCCTTCTCAGTATCCTAACTCTTATTCTTTTTTCTGCCCAGAAGGTCTTTCAGGTATCCCTTGCTTAGCAGATAGCTTATTTCCTTCCTCAGGGCTATACGATCTTCCATCACATGTCCAAAATTATCCTTCCAATCGGCCTTTTACTGGTTCTTCCTTAACCACCTCGCTTAATCTCCCAAACCCTGCATAGCATACATTAGTTCGGGTATATTAGTAGAAAAACAATATTCTGACAATTCAGGATACTCTTCAGTATCCTCATCTTCAATAGCATTCACTTTCTTGCTGTCATTCCTGCCATACGGCTTAGAGCGGTATGGCTTGTATGAGGATTCTGACTTCCTGTTTGTTGACTCGTATATCGAGGATGAATTCATCCTCTCTTGCATTTTCTTATCGTCTTCAAGCCTGATGTATCTCAGAGCCCTGTTTCGAGCTTCATCCAGGTTCCTGCAAGGATTCATCATGAGATCCTGGTAAAATTGAGAATCCTTTTGAATCCCATCTTGAATACCTGTACAGCCGTGGCAACATCAAGGTGTGGAATATCCAAGGATTCCCTGCTAAACTTGTCTACATAATCCCTTAGGGATTCTTGAGGATCCTGAGTTATCCTGTAGAGATCACTGGTTAGTTTCTCGAAACTTCTACTGAAAGAAAACTGACTATTAAACAAGTTAACCAAATGAGCAAATGATGTAATTGAATGAGGTGGAACGTTTAAGAGCCATTTTAAGGCTGATCCTGTTAGAGTGGAGCCGAAGCCCTTGTAGAGGCATGCTTCCTTGAGATCTGGAGGAATAGGGTTAATTTCCATCCTCTCCCTATACTGAGCAATATGCTCCTCGGGATCCGTGGTTCCGTCATAAAGCTTCATATTGGGAGTCTGATATCTTTTTGGAATTTCAGCATCAAATATAGGATATGCAAACCGGGATATCCTGCGACTGTCCTGGGATACTTCCGGAATAGGCTGCACAACCCCAGGCACACTGGATATCATATCCTTCAATTTCTGCAGCTCCCTAGAAAGTGCTTAGGTCACACCTTTATCCTACAAAGATCCAAGACTGTTAGTTGCAAGAGTATTAATATTATTAGATACATTACCAGTTTGAGGATTCTGGCCATATCCCGGAGTATATCCTGGTCCTCTGACACTTAATATCCTGACTGTTGAGGGTATTTCAGGAGTATTGCCCTGGGAATGACTGGGCAGAACATTTCCATGACTATCCACAGTATACACCACTGAACTAAAGTTCAGGGTTCTGGGCTGCAAGGGAATGACAGTATCCTCAGTAGGTCTCTTGGAGTTAGACTTCAAGAGTTGTATCTCTTTTATCAGCATCTGGTTAGTTTCCTACTGTTGCTTCATCTGATCCTGTATACTACCAAACAAAGTTAGAATTTCATCATTAGAAGCCATAACAGGAGTTCTCCCTGGAACACCAGATCTGTGGACATTTTGAGCAGGAACAGTGTCTCGGGATATGTGAGTCTCAACCCTCCTTGGAGGAGCCTGAGCCTGTGAAGGAGCTTGCATCTATGGAGGTGGTGGAAGCACCGAACCGGTTGTGGTAGAGTTTGTAGCAGGAATGGATGAAAGCTTGTTTTGGTCAAAAATCAGACGAGGATAATGCAACCAAACTCTCTATTACGGGGTATGATGCTTGAATTGGTAAACAACAATGAGGATCACTATGAAATGAATTGCACAGGGGACACAAAGATTTATACGAGGAAAAAGCCCTTGATCAATGAATGATCTCCGGCATAAAAAACCTCGGGTGATGGAAACTACCGATCACCAACTCAAATTAAACAATAATCCCTTTACAACTTCGGATGATAGCGAGCTAAGTACAAGGATCACTATAGTGTATCGTGTAGAAATGTATGAAAAGTGCTAAGTGTTTTGCCGAGAGCTGGTGAGTGCAGTTGCACGAGTGTGTGTAGCCAAAAAATAGCCAAGTGTTTTCTAATTAGCTCGCTACCCCTTTTAAATTTAGTAAAATATCTAAATAACTAACTATCCGCAATTCATGCCTTCTCCCCACGATCTCCATAACGTTCACCATGGTCAAGCACGTGCGGAATAAACATGGAATATTCTCCAGGAACGTTACCAAGACTAAGTCCAAGCTGGTACTCCTGCAAAACAATACCGAAATCATAGCAGACAATCATTAGTATAAGGATCCTTAGGATGATCCATGATCCTGATCCTGAAGCACTTCTGAGGATCACTAACTGACACAGAAGTAAGGATCACCAAGCAGGATAATAATTGAGGATCAGGGGTTATTAAGAAATCCTCCCCTAACAATTTCCCCCAAAATATAAGGAGTAATATTGTAAATAAACGAGTTGTATTTTGTTGATCTTATCCGCAACAAACTAACGGATAAATAGCCGTTACGATCGAACTAGCCGTTGCAAACCTGACGTCACTGAAGTGACTATCCTGCAAATCATCATTATAAATAGGAGTTAGAGATAGGATCAATTTGCATTTAAATCCAAGAGAAAATCCCTTTAAATTCTCATCCGAAGATCAATCAGGTATCTCTTTTCCCATTTTTCCTTCTCTTACTCTGTTTTTCTTTCTTTACCAATCATCACGTTAAGAATGATGCTCCGATCCTCCCCCGCCAAGGATCACCAGAAGAATAGCCCCTTGAAGAGTCAAGGGATCATCAAAGATTCAGCGAATGAGAGGTGTTGCTTTACTGACCCACAAGTAGATAGGATCCGGCACTGCTTTCCGGCGAACACCTTTTTCAAACCCTTCGATCCCACTGTTCTGAGTGACTATATTTCTGAGACATGGGTAGCTTTTCCTGTTACCCCATTCACCATAGGATACACCTATCCTTTTCCAGCCTTTACCCAATCCTTTTTCTCCCTTACCGGCATCTCCTACATCCAGGCTATGCCGATGATCTGGAGGGTGTTATATACCCTTGAAAGGATCATTGAGCAGGAAGGGATTGATTTAGGAATGTCGGAACTGGCAGAGATGTATGATCTTACGACTTTTGGATCCCACCGATATCTGTTTAAGCGAAAACCCGGTGAAGAACACCCCATTTTTAAAGCCACCAAGAACGATACAAACTAGAAACGACGTTCTTTCTTTGTCAGAAGGGATTCTATTCCAAACGGAAAGGATCTACCAAGGAAGTGGTCCACCCATGGTAGGATAGAGGATCCTGAGAAGGATCACCAGATAATCTTGCTCTTGTAATAGGATTACTAACCCCCTTTTGTTTTATGTTATGCAGCTGTCACTGTTTCACACCTCATACCGTCTCCTGCTACCAAGGAAAGGCTTGCTACCTTTAGAAGACTCGCTCCTGAAACAAGATCATTCAAGACAATCACCTAGGATTCTCAAGAGGTATCCTCAGGCTCAGTCACCATGTCAAGTAAGTATCCTGTTTTTTGTATAGTTAAAGATTTAAATAAATAGTTAAATAGAAATAGGATAAGGATACTTATCTGTTTTGAATGTGTAGGTGCCGGAAAAGCTTCCAAGTCTGCCTCCCAGTTCAACATTGCTGACCTTGAAACTGTTCGATCCAGAAAGAAAAAGGCCACTGCCAGCCCTAGTGTCTCCATCCCCAAGGCACCCACTAAAGAAAGGGGTGGCAAGAAGAGGAAAAACTCTGAGATAGAGGATCTACAAGGCCTGCCACTGATCCGCCACCAGTTCCTTGAATACTTCAATGACGTGAGGATCACCAATTCTGCCTAGGTATCCTACTTATTTGAGGATCACCTGATCTTGAACTGCTTTGTCTTTTTTACAGAAATTTGCTGAGATTGAAGACTACGTGGGGAGCGTTGAGGAGCTGGATAAGAAGATTGCTGACCTCCAACAAGTTGCAGTGCTCAAGGATCTTAAGATTGCTGATCTCGAAAAAGCCCTTCAAGACGCCAAGACTCAGACAGCTAAAATCTTGATCGACATTGACTACGAGAAGCATGATCTCATAGAAGGTGCAAAGGTCCCCGCTGCCATCACAATGTACAAGACAAAACTGAAGATGGCCCAGGAAGCTCAAGATCCTGACTTCGACAGAAGCAACTGGGATGTTGAGGGCTGGAAGGCGAGGTTAGCTGATCTGGAAGATGATGAGGAGGCTGAGGAGGTTCTGGCGATCGAGGCTGGAGGCAGTGTGAAGGATCAGGTGAAGGATACCGAAGCTGGAGGGGATGAAGATGCAGCGAAGGTGTAGGCTGCATGATTAGGCAATGATGGACATTTCTAGACGTAGCCGGAGCCCAATTTTTTAAATTCGGTAGTAGTTTGTTTTGTGGTTGTGCTGTTTTAAAACAATGATGGTCTGTATTTGAACAATAGTTTTAGGATTAAGGATCTAGGATCCTTTGGATAATAGGTAGGATTACAAATGGTGGAGGGATCCTCTGTTTGGGGGATGAAGCCATTGTGATCCTGCCGCCTTTGATTTCCTGCACTTGCTATAACCGCATTAACAATGGACACCCGTTGCCAACCCATGTGGACGGGCCACGTTTTGCTGGTAGAAACGTGGGTTGGCAATTTTGACAACCTTCGACGGTTAAACCTTTGTTAATAAAATAACTTTAATCTTTTTTGGCTTATCTTGTGTTATTATCCTTGTTTGTCCTTTAAATTTTCAATTGTTTTTATGTACACTTGTCTGAATAAGAAAAGTTGAACAAATTAGATAAAAAAATATTTAGGATATGATCCAGGATCAAATATCCTATAGTTGAAAAATTCCAAAAAGTAGTATATTTTAAGGATCATGAGTTCAGTTGTCAAAGTATAAGGGTTATTCAAATAATCAATGAATAAAATCAAAATAGTTAAGGATCATACCTGGGGATCCAAGTTAGGATCCTAACCCTTAATACTATAACCAGGATAACCATAGGACAAACCTTAGTAAGAAGTAAGGATCAAGGATCCTTGGTTGTTTAACTTCGAAGACCTGAAATAGAACATAACTTGGGACTAAGCCATTATAAGATAAAAGTTAGCAACTGGGGACAAGCCCAAAGGATAACTGGGGACAAGCCCAAGGATAACTGGGGACAAGCCCAAGGATCGTGTGTGAACTGGAGTATGGCCCTAACTGGCGACTATCCAAACTTAGTGGCATGAAAATGCCAAAACCTTAGCTAACGTGAAAATGTTAGAAACCTTAAGAACGGATGTATGGTACGTCTACCATTATACGTAGGATCCTAGGTATAGCCAGTACAATGGAATTATCAGCCCCTAAAACTAGTACTGGTCCCACTGCCATGAACTATACCAGGATCATCATGCGCTACTGGCGGAACTGGGGTCAAGCCCAAATAACTGGGGTCAAACCCAAGTAACTGGTTGCTTTTGTGGATAACCATCCTTTTGCTAAGAGTACCTGAACCTTCAAAACTCAAAATCACGTGAAAGGGGGATAAAGGATGCAGGATCCTTATCCTTATGTGAGAAAGTAAGGAAATGAAATAGTTTAAGATTAGAATGTTACCAAAATGAGGATCATCTGTGCTTTAAGGATCCTTTAAGGATATTTATCATGTGAGGATCATGGATCCTTATCACATGAAGTATTTCTTCAAATGGACAGTATTCCAGGCTCTAGGTAGCAAATCACCTTCCATTGTTAGCAATCGATATGCCCCATTTCCTGCCTCAGCTTCAATCAAGTAAGGTCCTTCCCATTTTGGTGCCAACTTTCCATCAGCAGGATTGGTGGTATTCTGAAATGCTTTCCTTAGTACCATATCACCAACTTGGAATTTCCTGATCCTGACATTTTTGTTGTAGGCTCCAGCCATTCTTTGCTGATAACTGGCCATCCTTATCCTTGCCAAATCTCTGATTTCTTCTATAGTATCCAGGTCTTGAACCAAGTTCTCATCATTTTCCTCAGGATCACGAATACTTGTTCTAGCAGTTGGAACCACCATTTCTGTAGGGATCACTGATTCTGCCCCAAATACCAAAGAGAATGGAGTTTGGCCTGTAGCATTCTTAGGAGTTGTCCTATCAGCCCAAAGCACATAAGGTAGTTCTTCTGCGCATTTCCCTTTCTTGGATCCAAGCTTCTTCTTCAAATTGTTGATGATGATCTTATTGGAGGATTCTGCCTGACCATTAGCTTGTGGGTGGACTGGTGTTGATGTTATCATCTTAATCCCCCAGCTGTCACAAAAGTTAGTAGTTCTGCCCCCAATGAATTGGGAACCATTATCACATATAATTTCAGAAGGAATACTGAATCTAGTTATAATATTTCTTTTAATGAAGGATATAACTTCCTTTTCTCTGACTTGGGCAAAAGCTTCAGCCTCTATCCACTTGGAGAAGTAATCAGTCATAGCAAGCATGAACACTTTTCCACCAGGTGCCTTAGGGAGCTTACCAACTATATCCATACCCCATCTCATAAATGGCCAAGAGGAGGATATAGGATGCAAAAATTCAGCTGGTTGATGAAGGATATTGCTGTGTCTCTGACAAGGATCACATTTCTTAGCATACTCCACAGCATCTCTCTTCATGGTTGGCCAATAGTATCCTGTCCTCAGGATCCTTGAGAATAATGCCCTGCCCCCAGTGTGGTTTCCACAATCTCCTTCATGGAAGTCTTTTAAAACTTCTTGGATTTCAGGATCCTCAATGCATCTTAAATATGGTCCTGCAAGAGATCGTTTATACAACATATTATTTAAAATTGTGAATTAAGATACCTTAATTTTGAAAGCCCTAGGGTTTTCTCCTGTAGGAATCTCTCCATGTTGTAAGTATCTCATAATTGGGAGGATCCATGATCCTGAATGAGTTTGAGTATCCTCACTAGGGATAATTGTAGAATCCTCTCCTATTTCCATAGCCACATGATCCTCGATGGCAGGAGCCAGGATATGGATAATGGGGATACTTATATCCTTCGGGATCTTTAAAGATGATCCTATATTAGCCAATGCATCAGCTTCTGCATTTTCTTCCCTTGGTACCTGTGTCAAACTAAAGGAAACAAAAGAGAGTGCCAATTCTTTGACTATCTCCAAATATTTGGTTAGCTTTTCACCTTTAACAGCATAGGATCCATTAAAGTGATTAGTGATTAACAAAGAATCTACATGTACCTCAAGATACCTGATCCTCATATGCTTAGCAATTTGCAAACCAGCTATCAAGGCTTCATATTCAGCCTCATTGTTAGTAGTTTGGAACTCACAAGCTATAGAGTGGGGTATTATGTCCCCCTGTGGCGATTTTAGTAGTATTCCAAGCCCTGTTCCTTTGACATTTGAGGATCCATCAGTATAGAGTATCCAAGGATCCTTGGTCTCCTCTAGCTGCTGGACTTCTAATTCAGCTTCCTTTTGCAAATCACTACTAAAATCTGCCACAAAGTCAGCTAATGCCTGGGATTTAATGGCTGTCCTGGGCTCATATCTTATATCATATGCACTAAGCTTCACTGCCCACTTAGCCATCCTTCCTGACATTTCAGGTTTCCTGAGGACATTCTTAATTGGAAAATTAGTTTTGACAATAATGGCATGAGTTTCAAAATAATGTCTCAATTTAGTAGATGCCATAATTATTGCAAGGATAAGTTTTTCTAAGTGTGAATACCTGGATTCAGCATCAAGTAAACTCTTACTTACATAATAGACAGGATGTTGTGTACCTTCGTGATCCTTAACAAGGACGACACTTACTGCTTTTGAGGATACCGCAAGATATAAGGATAACACATCTCCTTTTTCCGGTTTCATCAAGGCCGGGGCCGAGGATAGGTAATCCTTAAGAGCTCTTAAGGCACTTTCATGCTTCTCAGTCCACTCGAATTTCTTGTTCTTCCTTAGGATATCATAGAATTCCTTGCACTTTTCTGAGGATTTGGATATGAATCTGTTTAAAGCTGCAATCCTGCCTGTTAACCTCTGAACATCCTTAGCATTGGCAGGGGACTTGATGTTCACTATAGCTTTGATTTGTTCTGGACTGGCTTCAATGCCTCTCTTTGTCACCATATATCCTAAGAATTTACCTGCTTTAACAAAAAAGTGACATTTTGAAGGATTAAGTTTCATGTTATATTTGTCAAGGATATTGAATGCTTCCTCCAAGTCCCTTAGGTGATCCTCAGCCTTTTTTGATTTTACCACCATATCGTCTATGTAAACCTCCATAGTTTGTCCAATCTGATCCTTGAACATCATATTCACTAGCCTTTGATAAGTTGCACCTGCATTTCTTAGTCCAAATGGCATAGCAATATAACAGTATATACCAGTTGGAGTCATAAAGGCTGTATCCTCTTGATCGGATGGTTCCATCTGAATTTGTTGAAATCCAGATGAAGCATCCATAAAAGTTAACAGTTCATGACCCGTAGTTGCATCCACCATGGAGTCAATGTGGGGTAATGGGAAAGGATCCTTGGGACATGCCTTATTTAAATCAGTGAAATCGACACATACCCTCCACTTTCCGTTTTTCTTTTGAACAACAACCACATTGGCCAACCATCTTGGATACTTGACCTCTCTAATCATACCTGCTCGGAGTAATTTCTCTACCTCCTCCTGGATAATGGCATTTCTTTCTGGTGCAAATTTCCTCCTCTTTTGATGGATTGGTTTGAAGGACCTATCAATGCCAAGTTTGTGAGTGATTATATCTTTAGATATACCTGTCATGTCTTCGTGTTTCCATGCAAAGGTAGTCTTTCTCCTTTTGAGGAAGGATATGAGGTCTTCTTTTATTTCGCCAAGGATCCCTGATCCTATATAAACTTTAGATTCAGGATCATCAGGATCCATAAGGATTTCTACTACATCCTGTTCTCTTGCCTCCAAGACATCCCTTGGAGGATGCTTTAATTGCTATTGCTCCCTTGACTTTGAGGCTGGTTTCATTGATGAGGTGTAGCAGTTCTCAGCTTCTTGCTGATCACTATCAATCTTCACTATTCCCCAAGGACTAGGAAGCTTCACACATTGATGATAAGTGGATAGGACTGCCTTCATGTCATGTATCCAAGGCCTGCCAAGGATAACATTACAACAAGATAAACAGTCAATAACACAATTTTTTTGGTAAGAATGTAGGCCTTCGATATAGATTGGGAGTTTAATGTCCCCCAGAGTATTCTTAGTCTCGCCACTGAATCCCACGAGCACAGAGGATCTTGGTATGATATCGGATTCAGGAATATTCATCTTCTTGAGGACATCAAGCTGGATAATGTTCACAGAGCTTCCTCCGTCTACAAGGATCCTGCGAACAAAATGGTTTGAAATAAAAAGAGTGATAACCAAACCATCGTGATGAGGATCCTGAATGTCAACACGATCATCCTCATCAAAAGTTATAACTTTTCCTTCAGAGACACTAGATGTTCGAATGGGTCTATCTCCATTATCCATCTTGGTTTCCTTTGCATGTCTTTTAGCTGCAGAGAAGGATGTTCCACAAATGTCTGATCCTCCAGAAATAAAGTTTATAACTTGTGCATCTGCTGGAGGGGCTGGAGCTTTCTCTGGGATCCTTTCAGGATCCTGAGTGCTTGACTTCTTTCTCCCCAATAATTCTTTCAAGTGTCCCTTGCTCAACAAGTATCCAATTTCTTTTCTCAGTGCGATGCATTCTTCTGTGAGATGCCCAAAATCTTCATGATATGCGCACCACTTTGACTTATCTTTAGTTGCAGCTGGTCTGTCATTTTTCCTGGGCCACCTAGCTTTATCACCTAAATTCTGCATCGCAAGGATTAGTTCATTGTTATCAACAGAAAAGCAATATTCAGAAATTGGAGGATAATCCTCATCATCCTCTTCTTGTTCAACAGCATGCACATTCAGGTTATCAGATTTGTTATATGATCTGAACTTGTTGTTCTTGAATGAGGATCCTTGCTTCTCTTGCTTCGAGGATCCTACTAACCTCTCCTGGATCCTTTTGTCATCCTCTAGCCGGATGAACCTAAGGGCCCGGGTTCTTACCTCATCTAGATTCCTGCATGGTGTCATAACAAGATCATCATAAAATAATGAATCCCTAAGCAATCCCATTTTAAAGGCTTCAACAGCCGTAGCTATATCCAGGTTAGGGATATCTAAGGATTCTTTACTAAATTTAGTGATATAATCCCTTAATGATTCATTATGACCTTGGGTTATCCTATACAGATCACTAGTTAAACGCTCAAATTTTCTACTACAAGAAAACTGGTTATTAAATAGGTTAACCAGATTAGCAAACGAGGTAATAGAGTAAGGGGGAAGACTTAGCAGCCATTTAAGAGCCGATCCAGTAAGAGTGGATCCAAATCCCTTGCACAGACATGCTTCCTTTAACCTTTCTGGGATGGGATTGATCTCCATCCTTTCCCTGTACTGTGCTATGTGTTCTTCAGGATCTGTTGAACCGTCATACAACTTCATAGTAGGCACGTGGAACCTCTTGGGTATCTCAGCATCACAGATTGGTCGTGCAAAACGAGATATCTTGTGGCTCCCATCTGCAATCTCCGGGATAGGCTTGACTACTCCTGGGACACTTGATATCATATCCTTTAACTTTTGCAATTCTCTAGCCATGGCATGATTGATACCTGTATCCTGCATAAGGCCATGGTTAGTGGTATAAGAATTATTGAAAGTGTTACCTCCCATTGGATTCAAATTAGGAAGAGCGGATGTGAATCCATATTGTTGGGGCTCTGGAATGACCGATGGACCAGTAGAAGCAATGGTCTGCATTGGAATAAAATCTCCCTGATGGATATCGGAACTCCCTGATTGCAAACTCCTTAAGGATCCCGGAATCTGGAAGGATCCATGAAACTGAGAGGATCCTTGGACCTGGGAGGATCCTGGGACGTAGGAAGATCCTTGAACCTGGGAGGATCCTTGAAACTGAGAGGATCCTTGAACCTGGGAGGATCCTGGAACATAGGAGGATCCTTGAACCTGGGAGGATCCTTGAAACGGCCAGAATCCTTGAATCTGCTGCGCTCCTAAGTATCCTCCTGAGCTTACGAAGGATCCTATATGCTGAGGATGGGATCCTGCTGGTTGGAAGTATGACCCTGAATCCTGAGTCATTGCTAATGATCCGTAATGCACTCCTTTTGGCCCTCCCACATATTGAACGTCTGGAACCGCTGAAGGCTGAGAAGTTATAACCGGAGTATCGAAATTCAAAGATCTGGGCATCAGTGGGGAATGATCCTCTGCCGATCTCTTCTGTTTCTTGATGTCTCCAATTTCTCTAAGAATCCTTTCATTGGTCTTATCCTGCTGCTGTATATGCTCCTTGGCCCCACGGTGGGCGCCAAACTGTTTTGGATGTAACGAACCGAAATGATCACAAAAATGAGAATTTCTTAGGAATGAAGCACCAATGGCCCCACGGTGGGCGCCAAACTGTTTTGGTCAAAAATCAGACGAGGATAATGCAACCAAACTCTCTATTACGGGGTATGATGCTTGAATTGGTAAACAACAATGAGGATCACTATGAAATGAATTGCACAGGGGACACAAAGATTTATACGAGGAAAAAGCCCTTGATCAATGAATGATCTCCGGCATAAAAAACCTCGGGTGATGGAAACTACCGATCACCAACTCAAATTAAACAATAATCCCTTTACAACTTCGGATGATAGCGAGCTAAGTACAAGGATCACTATAGTGTATCGTGTAGAAATGTATGAAAAGTGCTAAGTGTTTTGCCGAGAGCTGGTGAGTGCAGTTGCACGAGTGTGTGTAGCCAAAAAATAGCCAAGTGTTGTCTAATTAGCTCGCTACCCCTTTTAAATTTAGTAAAATATCTAAGTAACTAACTATCCGCAATTCATGCCTTCTCCCCACGATCTCCATAATGTTCACCATGGTCAAGCACGTGCGGAATAAACGTGGAATATTCTCCAGGAACGTTACCAAGACTAAGTCCAAGCTGGTACTCCTGCAAAACAATACCGAAATCATAGCAGATAATCATTAGTATAAGGATCCTTAGGATGATCCATGATCCTGATCCTGAAGTACTTCTGAGGATCACTAACTGACACAGAAGTAAGGATCACCAAGCAGGATAATAATTGAGGATCACGGGTTATTAAGAAATCCTCCCCTAACAGAGCTCATGTTTGATTTTGAGGCCATTGAAAATAGTTGTGCAAAAAGTTTTGAAAATAGAAAACCAAGTAGTGATTTTAAGAAAGCGTTTAGTAGAAATAGCACCACTTACCCCACGGTGGGTGCCAAATTGTTTTGGTCTAAAATTACCGAAGCAATTAAGTGATCAAATTAGTTTTGTAAGGTAGTGTGCTAGCAATGCTTGTGGAAATTTTGTTGGTTTGTTAGTTTGCAAAAACAGTTTCAGGATATAGCTCAGGATACCAAGCTATATCAACAATCAAACAATGAGCAAAAATGTAGAGGTTGACACGGGATATACGAGGAAAGCCCTTGATCAATCTAGATCTCCGGCATAAAACCTCGGGAGCTGACAATCGTTGGCTGCCTTGTTCTTCTTATTACTTCAATATTCAGGATACAGTGCAGGATATGACTTAAATTGATGCTAAGTGGTACAGCGATTACAAGTGTTGAGTGTTAGTGCGTAATAGAAAGAAAAAGAAGTGTGAGTTCGAGAGTAGAGAGTGTCAAGTATGTGTTCCTATCGACCTGGCCTTCTATTTATAGTTACAAATATTGAATTAACTTTCCTATAAACTAGGGATACTCTGTAATATTCCCTTTTGAACGTTGGAGACCTCTTCTTCCAGCTTTAACTCCTTTTTCCAACTGATTGGAGCGAGTCTTCATGAGAATAAGTCCACATGAACGTTATAAGCTTGCAGCCATAACCTGCACGTGAATAATTAGTAACTGCCAGGATCAGGATGTTACCAATATCCTGATCCAGTATCCTGGTCATAATCAGAAATAATAAAGTCAGGATATAATTCTAGGATACGGGTTCAGAAAACCACCCATAACAGTTATCAAGAAGCGAAGCATAGTTAGATTTTTGTTAACTTATGATAGTTTTTGGATAATTTTATATATTTAAGTTCATATAAAACACTTATGTTAAGTTTAAGTTTGTTTGTAATGTTTTTTTATAATATATACAATTTATTTGTCCCTTTATTTTGTTACATATGTCACATCTTCTGCCAGCTACATATGTTAAATTTTTTACAGATACATATTTTACTTTTTTTTACAACTGCATATGCAACAACCCATTGTTAAATATGTAACGACCAGCTAGGTGTCATCTTTGTTTTCAATGTTACAAACCTGAAAAAAAGGAATGATGTGACCAACATTTTGGGTTAATCTAGCTTATAATTACTGTATATCCAGGTTACACATGTTACATGGACTCATTGCATATTCATACCAGAGGATAGCACATGTATATCCAGGTTACACATGTTACATAGAGTCGTTGCATATTCTATACCAGAGGATAGCACATGTATATCCAGGTTACACATGTTACATGTATGTGTAACTCATGTAACATACCTATACATATATGGAGTTCATGTCTTACATAAGTGGTAACATATGTATACTCATGATATACACGTTACACCCTTATGTTAGAGACTTTGGCCTACAACCTGAGTATACACGTGTTAATGTGTTTTAACCTCTAACGGTCTACTTTTCTACAGATGATCAACAACAGCCCCAAGCCACGAAATACTGGACACCTATTGTTGACAAGTAATTCCATCGTATACACCTATTGTTGACAAGCAGTTCCATCCTCTTCTTGCCATGTATAAAACTTTCGGTGATCAAATAGGTTTTTCAGTCAAAAAGTCACAAAACAAAAGTGTGATCTTTTACATGTCTGGACTGTGTAATAGAATCAGTTATTTTGAAGTGTTTGCACCCTTATAAATTTCCCTTTTCCATCTGTTTATGTGGTATATTAGGAAGCATCAGTTTTACTATATTTTTTCATTGTATTATATTAGGAAGCTACACGTAACACAAGTTACATTTGAAGTGTTTGCACCTTTATAAATTTTCCTTTTCCATCTGTTTATGTGTTATATTAGAAAGTTAAACGTAACACAAGTTACATTTGACACTCATAACACAAGTTACATTTATTAAACGGTGGGATTATGGCATAAGTTAGATATCCTGATCTTCTTACACCTTCATGTTTTTGTACTCCATATATGACGTAATATTGTTGGATTGTACGACACTTTATACTCCTAATACATGCAACACTGCTTGGAACATCTGTTACATGGTAATATATTGGGATCTTTGTTCCACATTCATTTTACAAAGGTTTAAACATATCAAAACCCACAACATATTGGTTTAACATATGTCACAACATATTTCCACATTTTTAACTAGTACATTTGCAGTATATGCTACAAGGGTTCCCCTTTGCTACAATTTTTTTTACTATGTATAAATTGTCACAGTTAGCCTTACCGTTCCCACCATTTATATAGATCAATTGAGTGATGAGTATGGCGACTTATCATTACCTCCACATACCAATCAAGGTCAAAACATTTCCATGTATGGGCTCATATGCTCATGAAGGTTTTGATTGGATACTATCTTTTTATCAATTTCCATGTTTTGCATGTGTTACTCCCAAATGGATAACACATGTACAACCAAGTTACATATGTTACATTGTGTAGTTACGTGATCTACACCAGAGGCCAACACTTATATAGCCAGGTTACACATGTTATCTTTTATTTGTAACATATTTTTAGATAACAGAGGATGTTACATGTGTTACACATGTTACATAGAGTAGTTGCATGTTCTACACCATAGTCTAGCACTTGTATAGCCACGTTACACATGTTACCACATGTTACCTTTATTTAGAGAAAACAAGATTTAGCATGTGTTACACATGTTACATAAAGTAGTTGCAAAGGGATGTAGCATTGTAACACATGTTACCTGGAAAACTAGGTAACACATGTAACAAACTAAAAAGATATCAAATTAAGTTGCACAAGCAAAATGACATATTCTAAACGTTCGAATAATACAAAATATGGAATACAATGCTAAAATGGATACAACATATCAATTTCACCTGCCTTTTTCACCTAGACAATTAATACATTCAATTCCATTCATCATTGTTTTCTTATCCTTTTTTTACTTGCCACATTGACCCAAAAAATAATATCCCACAAAACAACTGATTAGCCACTGATTGAAATCATATCCCACAAAAATAACCGATTAGCCCCTAATCGAAGGTGGTTTCAGCAATCACAACATCCGATTGGCCGCTGCAACATTTAACGACGGTGGTTGTTGGAAGAAGACGATTTGTTTAAAGTACACTAGGTAGTTTCACTTACTGATTGACGGCTACAAGGTTTAACGATAGCGGTTTCACTTACCGCCAGCAAGGAAGAAGACGGTTATGTTAGTGGTTGTTGGCGGTGTTGCCGAATCCGGTTTCACTTAACGATGACAAGGAAGAAGACGGTTGTGTTAGTGGTTGTTGGTTGTTGGAAGAAGTCGGTTGCTGGTACGAGATATTTCCGGATCTAAAGATTTGTCACCATAGCTTCAGATCTGAAAATCAGTCACCACGATGTGAAACTGGAAAAATGATGAGAGAAGTGGCTGGACGCCCTACCTTATTTGTCTCTCTTTATACAGTCCATGTCTCCCTTTTATTTTGTTATACTAGTCTCACATATTAACTTGTTAGATACGTAACCATTACTAGTGTAACTACGAATAAAAAAAATCTCATCATAATAAAAACGAATTTATTTAATCTGAAAGTTAAAATTAATTTGAATGAAAAAAAAAATTGGAGATAAAGTAAGAGAGAGAATGTTGATGAGAGAAAAGGATAGCGAGAGAATGTTTGTGAGAGAAAAGGTGGAGAGAGAATGTTAGTGAGAGAAAAAGCTGGAGAGAGAGTGTTAGTGAAATAAAAGATGGAAAGACAATCTTATTAAATATTATTTCTTATGTACTTGTGTGCAATATGTCTTGACCAAAATACCCCTCCAACCACTTAAATGGTATTAGATTTAAATCAAAATAGTATCTAATGATCTCAACCATTGGATCATGTTGATCAATGGTTATAACTAGTGTTTCTTACCACAAATAAGTTTTCTATGTATCCTTACCCTATATATATATATATAGGGTAAGGATACATAGAAAACTTATATATATATAGGGTCAGGATCTAGAGAAAACGGTGGAAAGTGTGAGAACGCTTATGAATCGTCCGATCAAAACAATCTATGGACTAGATTGGCGCGGTGGTGTTTTCGTAAATAACATCAATTTTATTACGTGGATGCGCTTCATTAAGGGTAAAAAAGTCTTTTGACTTCTCCACACAAAACGCCGTCTCATGAAATAAAACGCCAAACAAATATCACACACAATTCTAACTTAATTAAAAACACCATTAGATATAAAACGCCAAACTTAGGGCATGTTTGGGTAAGCTTTTTGAAGCAACTTATTGACTTATTGGCTTTTTGAAAAGTCATAAGCTCTAAAATGATGTTTGGCAAAGAGGGTGTATGTGAGGGGAAAAAGCCAATAAGTCAATAAGTCACAAAATCCTGACTTTTCCAAAAAGCCAACAAGTCAATAAGTTGTTTCTAAAAGCTTACCCAAACATGCCCTTAATTATAATAAAATCCCGCCTAAAAAAACGGCCAAAAAAATCCTATATATACAACATCTCAGACCATCAATTAAAAACACACACAAAACCCCAAACGCCATATTTAATGTATACCACTAGTCTTAGAAACGCCAAAAAAACCCAAACATCAAATATCTTCTAAACCAAAACGTTTATTTGAAATTCAGTTTGGTTGTCTGTAAGGTTTCAGTCAATGTAATGGACAAAAATCCTTAAGTGAGTATATTGTCCATTTCATTAAGTAAAATCTTATTGACTTTATCCTCAACTTCCATCCAATTTATAACGCCAAAACATACAAAAACATTATTGAGGTTTGTTGTCAATAAAGTTTAGCTGTATGGGGTGGACAACATTGTCAGTTATCTTTCTTAACCTAGGATTAACAATGTTGTCCATCTCATACAGCAAAACATTATTGATTTTAGCATGATCAAATTTTGAGGTTTAAGGTGCTTTTATTTAGTGGCGTTCTTTTTATCTGTAAAATGCCAAAATTAAAAAATCAAACATCGTTCATTGGAAAATTCAAGATTTTTGGTTGAAAGGTGTAAACTCAATAACATTTTGCTGCATGAGATGGACAAATCTTCAAGAAAAAGATGCTGATGTCAGACTTTGTGCTTCCAAACGGCGACAAAAAAAACTACTTGAAAAAAAAATAAAAAATGAATTATACGAAAGTCGAACCAGCCAGTTAAGAGGATTCAAAAAAGAAGAAAGAGACTGGTGACAGTGAAGATTTGAAAGATCAATTGTTTATATATATATTTTTTTTAATTTTCTTTTTTAGTTGATTGTTATATAATAAAAACGTCATATATAATAAAAATGTCAGACAGCCAAATGCGTGTTAAAACGCTATCACGCCGTAAAACGCCCCAAAAACTCCCAAACTATAATAAAATTACTTTGGAAAAGTATTATAAAAAACCCAAAATATAAAAAAATAAAAACCAAACTTGAAAATGTAACTAGAAACAGTAACTACAAATAGTAAAAATGAAGACACGGAAAATTTATTATATTAGAATCTAAAACGCCAAACTTGAAAGACGGGACGTGTTACAGACTTCAGAGAAAAAAGCTTAAAAAAAACAATAACTACAAACAGTAACTGAAACGACGAATAGTTTATTATAATAATGCACCGCTAACCTACGCCGCCAAAAGAAATCCTATAAAATAATAACTCTAAGCAACTTCCATTTAATCAAACCAAAAACACAAACGCCAAATACTACTAAATATCACTCACTGTAAAACGCCAAAAAATTAAAAAAAATCCAAGATGGCTAATATGCTTTCTTGGATATTCAGTATTGTTCTTCGGGAAGTTTCACTGAATGGATTGTTAGCTGAGAGGAGTAACTCAGTAAGATTTTGCTGCATGAGATGGACAAATCTTCAAGAAAAAGATACTGATGACAATCGAATGTCATTTTGTGTTCTTTGTTCTTTAATAAGGCTTGGATGAGGAGAAGAGATCAATGACACTGAAGAGTGGGATGATTATAAAGATGAAGATCAAGATGAAGATGAAGAAAAAGCGAAAAACCCACCCACACGTCATAGATCTATGTCCCCAAACATCCACAAAAAGCCACTTCAACAGACGAGCATGCAAAATAATCAAGCCGATGGGTTTGTTAAGTTTTACATAAAACGCCATATATTTGGTGACAGTTCTTGTACTATTAAAGAAGAGAGAGACTGATGACAGTGAAATTTTGAATAGAGATCCGATTAGGATTTTTAATTTATTTTCTTCGCTTCTATTTTTTTCCTTGTGGTTGTAATATAATTTTACAATTGTAAAACGGTGTTAGGATCGAAGGCTCTCATGATTGTGTTTGTTTGTATAATTTTAATCAAACCAGTAAAGATGAATAGAGTTTAAGTGCAGCGGAAATGAACAACAAATTTTGTAAACACAATCATAAAAGGGAAATAGATTTGATAAACACATGAATTGCATCTGTCAAAATATTACAAAGTAAATCAAAAGATTACAATGCATGCTTACAAACTAAACTCCCCCTCAGCCTGATACTCCATGGTTGGTTGCACAAGATGAAAGGATTGAATTGAGGAGAAGAACTCACTCAAAACGATCAAATGTAACAGTACAGAGTACTGATCCATTTATAGGCAAACCAAAACCACTGAGGCATCTCAGCTGACGTCACCATGAAAGCGACGTCTAACAGCCTAACAACCTGTAACAACTGTTTCTATACAAACACTGCTAATCTTAACCACTGATTCTACATAAGACAAGTAATACACTAAACTACTGCTATCTTCTTCCATCAGTGCTTTCCTCAAAGTTGATCTGTCCTTGAGTGGGCAGTGCTTTGTCATCAGTAGATAGAACCAGCAGTGTTTACTTCTTCAGAGCTTTGTCAGCAGTTTAAAGGGTAGCAGCAATTGTATACAGACAGTGGATAGAGAACCATAAGTTGTTATAATCACTTTCAAGGGGAAAGCCTAATGTAAACAGCTGCTTATTGTGAATCCACTGTTGTGATCCGGTTTTGGCTTTAATTATCTGTTCCTCTGGTAGGGTTCAATCCCAACAATCTCCCCCTAGAAAAGATAATGCCAAAACCCTTCATTATTCTGGATCTTTATTTTCTCATCAGAAGTTCCTTAGCTTGTCTTTTAAATTCTGCTTCAAAGTCCTTGGAACTTGAGTCATCCTCATCCCTGCACAGTGTAAGTTCAAGGAGATCTTGTAGATCTTCAACACCAAGGCTTAGTGCTTATTTCCTTGATATGTACTTCACTTCTCCATTGGATCTGAACAGGGTCAATACATGGGTCTTTTGATCAGACTTCCACTTTAGTATTTTTGAACCCAATGGGTTTCTTGGGAGAGATTTATTTACAGATGAGTTTGAAGATTTTGGCCTTGTAAATATTTGTGAACTTTCAGCAGACATTTGTTTGAAGGCCATTTTGATGACATCATTTGCTGCAGCTATATCTTCTGCAGTCTCCTTTTCAATCTGCTCTTGTCTCTTCTTTTGATCTAGCTCAATGGCTGTTATGTCTGCTGAAGTGTTTGGTGATGCAGGTTTGGTTAATACCTTTTTGACAAGGTTTTGAAGTTTCACTGAGCTATCTTCTTTTAGATCCATTTTGTTGATGGCTTATGTAAAGTACTCAGCTTCCTTTTCTTTTTCTTCTTCACTGATCAACAGTTTTCCTTTTTCTTGGTTTATCACGAGGATAGGGGTATCTGCTGATGTGATCAGTGGTTTAGGAGCACTAATCTGCTGTTCTGGCTTTTTGTAGTCAGGCTTCTTTGGAGTGTCAGAATCTGTCATCCTCCTTTTCTTCAGCCTTTCATAAGCCTCATCGGTATACTGTTTTGTCCATTTTGCTATGGCTTTAGCAGTATCCACCTTTGCATACACTAGCTCTTGCTTCTTTCTTTTGTACTCAGATGTAAGATCAGCAATGAGCTTTTTGTATTTGCTCCAGTTTGGAGCTATCCTCTTTTTGCTTGAATCATTTTTTATTCTTTCAATTATGTTTGCCTCATGCTTTAATGCAACTATTGGCCATTCTTCGAATTGTTTTTCTTCAGCTGGATAAAATTTTTCTTTCATGATGTATGCAAGATATTCTTTTCTCATTTCTTTTCGTAGATCTGTTTTGGGTGGTAAACTTGACATTTCTTTGCTCAGATCTCTTGCATAATCTTCCATCTGTTTGACTTTAGTGAGCAAGAATTCCATTCAAGTTTAGCTCTTATCTTAGCTTGCCTTGCTTTGAGCTCGAGATATTCATCCATATTTTCTAGGACTATGAAGCCTATGAGAGAAGGAAATCTTCTTTTTGAAGGATCATCCTCAGTGTAGAATTGTCTCATCTCATTTTTTACAGCTTCAGGTTCCAGTGGATATTTTGCAGCCATAGGATCATATTTGTCATCACCTGCCTGAGTTGTTTTTCTTTTTCTGGTGTAAAGCTTTATGGGTGATTTGTTGATTGTATTGAAGATGGTTTGAAGTGAAGTGAGGGTAGTGGTGGATGGTGACTGACTAACAGTTGTTGAATCAACTAATGTTTCAACTGCTGTTGTCATTACAACAGATGTTGTAACATCTGATGTATTCTGCTTTTTCACAGGAGGTGGTGATGGTGATGTGACATTGATGAGAGCAGTGGTGGATGACTGGCAAACAGCTGTTGAAACAACTGGTGTTTCAACCTTTGTTGTCATTACAACTACTGATGTGTCAGTAGATGTCTTCTGCTTTTGAGCAGGTGGTAATTTGGTGGGTGGTGATGTAGTTTTAGGTTTTGATGATAGGACAGTGGTTGTAGTGTGTGTTGTAGTGGTGTGTGTTGAAGAAATGGCAGTTGTTTGGCTATCTTTTTCCGGTTCAATATAAACACCATCCTCAATTCCCTTCTTCTTCAACTGCTTGATTTTCTCCCCCTTTTTGGCATTATCTGGAAGGGGGTTATCCATGAAGAGGATAGTGGGAGGAACTTTTCTAGTGTTGCTTTGGATATGAGCCTTGATAGCTTTGATGTCTGCTTGAGTATCTTTAAATCTTGATTCCACCATGTTTGTCAGCATTTGTACATGTATTGCATGCTGCTGATCAGCCATTTGTTTTTGTTTTTCAAGCAAGGGTTGAAATACATTCCATAGCTCATTTGCAGCAGGTGCAGGTTGTGCAGGTGCTTGAGCTAGAACAGCAGTGGATTGTGCTTTTTGAGCTTTTAACAGCTGTTACACCATGTCTTTTATTTCAGCAACTGATGTTTCAAGTTTTTCAACTCTGTCCGTCAATTTCTGATATTTTAAATCACCACCCAAGTTAATGGGATCATCTGATTCCCCACCAGCAGTGGTTGTACCAATGTGTGACTTAGGAACTGAGTCCCAAAAATCACCCATTGATGCCCCTTGTTCTTGGTTCTGGGGTCTTCTCTCTTCAACACTTGATAACCTTTTGAGGGTACCAGTTGTTAAAACAAACTCACTGGTGGTTACCAGAGGTGCTATAGAAGAAATTGCCTTCAAGGGAGTCTTACTAATGAAACAACTGTCCAAATGTAGATCTGTTGATCCATCACTTGTAGTTGCTGCTCCACTTGAACTATCACCAAGAGTTACTTGTAACTCAAGGGGTGTAACATCCTCAGTTGTTGCTGGGATAGCAGGGGTAGTAGCATCAGAACCAGTCACTTGTGGGAGTGTACTCTCAGTGATAGGTGATAGAGAGGAACTGGTTTGTGTCTGAGCTATAGCAACTGCATGCAACAAGGGTATTATGGATTGTGGTAATGTGATTGGTGAGGGTATGGGTGTTGAAAGAGACATGTCCTTGGTATCAGGACTGAGGAAGATGGATCCAATTGAATCCAGAGCTTCATAATGTGGGGTCCCTGTGCTTACAACCTGATCCTTTTGTGAGGATGCAGGAGGAGTTTGAGGCAATTGTGGAGATCTTTCTTCCATCTGCTATGAGGAAGTAGCAGCAGTGGTTTGTGGTGACATTTGTGTTGTCACTGGCATTAGCTCTGGGATCTCATCTTCCAGAGTTGCCTTTTTAGAGGGTTTGGTGGGCTTTTTGGATGATTTCTTTTTGGCCTTTTTGGTGATGGCAGGTGTGGGTTTCAAAGCAGTGGTTGTGCTGCTATGATCACCTGGAGCAGTGGGCTCAGTAGCAGATGTCTGAGGAGCAGTGGTAGCTGCTAAAATCTGCTCAGGAACCTCTGCTTTTGTTTTTGTAGGTGCTATCATTCTAGAAAATGTTTCAGTTGTCAAACCATTTATTTGAAAATAAGCACCTTGTTGGAGTAAATTTTCATTTTCTTTTCCAAATTTTTCTTTGAAATAGTAGCTTAGAAACCTTGGAAAGAGTAAAAATGATTTGCTATCAACATTCTTTATCAAATCATTAAAGATCTCCTGGGAATAGTTATAATTTTCATTATGTAAAATGGCATAACCCAGACATTGGATCTTTAATGGTATTTCGTTAAAAGCAGTTGTTTTATTTGAAACACACATCAAAAGTGTGTGGAATAAAAACCTAGGTGCAGAAGGAAAGAAACCTTTTTGTAAGGTATCCTTTTTTGGTTGTTCTGCATACCCTCTTTTCAAGAAATCAGTTTTCAACTCGGTTTTAGAAAAAGAAGTTTTACCTTTCTGATCATCGAGTTTAAAGACTTCTGAGATTGATTGTGGAGTAATTTGAATTGCTTTACCCTGTATAGAGGAATTGATGGCTATGACGATGTCTCCTTGTTTTTCAAAGGTAGCATTTTTCCAAAACTCTCTTTGGGTTTGTTGGTAAATGGGAGCATCTGCTGTTAGCAAAGTTTTGTACTTTGATGCAGATATGGCGTCGATGATGGAATCAAAGGTGTGGTTGTTGGTGGGTTTTGTGAGTAGACCCAAGTAGTTGTGAGGTTATTTGTACGGGATTTCAATGGGTTCTTCGGCCGTTTGAGCGACCTCTTTGGAAGATGATGATGATTTTGACTTTGATTTTGATTTCGTCATTTTTTATGAAAAAAGACGAAGAATGCTTTGAAAAGGAAGGTTGGAAACTGCTTTGAGAAGAGAATTTTTGGAATTCAATTCGACAGTGTAAAAACCCTGTTTGGGGTTTTGATCAGGGTTTTATTTAGGGAAAAGAAAAATGGATGCTGATGTGGCAGCGGTTACAAAGATCTGAAGGCTAAAAACTGACCACGTGCCAACCTCTGATGAAATAGATGAATAGTGAAAGACAGTTGTTTTGAGAGCCACTGATGAAGTAAGCATCAGTGGTTAGAACGGTAATAAAGTGATAACAGTGGATAATTTTCACTATCAGTAGATAGCACATCAGTGGATATAACACTGATTTTGAACAACAGTGCTTATCAAGAGAATGAGAGAACAGAGATTGACTTTCAGCAGTGGACAGTGTTTAGGAAACAGATGTTTAAGCAAAGCAGTGGTTAAGGGTAATGGTAAGGATTTGAAAAGCAAGTATACAGCAACTGTTGGTGCCCCAAATGGATAGATTCCTGACAGTGGTTTAGTATCCCAGTGTTTTAAAAACTGTTAGCAATCAATCTTTGATAAGTGTTAAAACCAAACTTGAACTTGACCTGACCTTGACCTTGACACATACACCATTTCCTTTTGATCCATTTTCGAGGATAATATCGCCAAAATAAAGGTTCTATATCCTGTCAGGAGAATGAAACTTTTACTATCAAAAACCAGTAAAAGTACAAAATATATTATTCTTAAAGAAAAAATAAAGAATAATTTATCCTGCTTTATTTGAGAAAATCCTTTTCCAGAAAAATAATTAAAGGATTTTCTGAAAACTGCATCAAAAGGATCTGATATAATTTTCCAATAAAGCTCCTAATCATATCATTCTTAAGTTTATGAAAATGGTCAGTGGTTTGACAACAGTGTTATGGAATTGTAAATACATTTTGACCACTGTTTGGTGCCATTTTCTTGTCAGTTGATTGCAAAAATGAGGACACATGAACACATAAGTTTTTTGAAAACCCTGTTCTAGATTTTGTTACCATGTGATGATTCTGATAGCTTGTCCAGTCCTTTTTTAAGTTTAGTCACTGGAGATACTACTGTTACCTGAACTTTCCTGACCCAATGAATGCACACAGTTGCTTGATGACCATTTTTACCCCAATTTTTGACTCTTAAGTGTTTTATATTTATACTCTTTTCTTTTGACTTCAAAAGTTTTGAGATAAACACAATTATGAGTTTTTGTGATTTTCCTTCTTCCCCTTTTACCCTTCCCATTCATAAGTAATGAATTACTTACTGGGAGGTCTTTATTGAATAAATACGTAATCCACAATCATTTTGCAGTAATGTTTTTGAGAGATCTGGTCATATTTTGTACATGCATATGTCAAATCTCACATTACATATGAATTGGACTATTTCAACACCTGATTTTCTTAATGTGTTTATAACAGAGTTGATTTGGTACTTTTCAACAGGATTCCCAACCTGTTTTTCAACACATAAGATCTGCATGTCTAAAGTTTTAATTTCCCTCTTTTTATGTAGACAAAAACACTAATGTTTTTATGAACATAGGTTTTGTCGACATGAGGTACACACTTTAGCAACAAACATGATGGAAACAACACGAACTTTAAAACAACAATTGAAATCAATTTTCGTAAATAATTATACCACAGTTATCAGATATATTTTCATATCTGAAAACTATAGGTGATTTATGCATGACGTCACTTGTTGTATGAAATTTGTGTGTCCTATGACATCTTGGTTGTTTTACAGAGTTTTTGAATAGCCATTTTAAACGTGATTACTCGTTACTTTGTTTTTCAACTAAATACAATCAACCTTAGTATCAATGAATTTTGAGCTGAACTGTTATGTCAAATTGACTGTTAGATCGAATTTGACTGTCCAAGCTTTGATACCAATTGTTAGGATCGGAGGCTCTCATGATTGTGTTTGTTTGTATAATTTAATCAAATCAGTAAAGATGAACAGAGTTTAAGTGCAGCGGAAATGAACAACAAACTTTGTAAACACAATCATAAAAGGGAAATAGATTTGATAAACACATGAATTGCATCAGTCGAAAGATTACAAAGTAAATCAAAAGATTACAATGCATGCTTACAAACTAAACTCCCCCTCAGCCTGATACTCCATGGTTGGTTGCACAAGATGAGAGGATTGAATTGAGGAGAAGAACTCACTTAAAACGATCAAATGTAACAGTATAGAGTACTGCTCCATTTATAGGCAAACCAAAACCACTGAGGCATCTCAGCTGACGTCACCATGAAAGCGACGTCTAACAGCCTAACAACCTGTAACAACTGTTTCTATACAAACACTGCTAATCTTAACCACTGATTCTACATAAGACAAGTAATACACTAAACTACTGCTATCTTCTTCCATCAGTGTTTTCCTCAAAGTTGATCAGTCCTTGAGTGGGCAGTGCTTTGTCATAAGTAGATAGAACCAGCAGTGTTTACTTCTTCAGAGCTTTTTCAGCAGTTTAAAGGGTAGCAGCAATTGTATACAGACAGTGGATAGAGAACCATAAGTTGTTATAATCACTTTCAAGGGGAAAGCCTAATGTAAACAACTGTTTATTGTGAATCCACTGTTGTGATCCGGTTTTGGCTTTAATTATCTGTTCCTCTGGTAGGGTTCAATCCCAACAAACGGCAAGATACCACAAACGCCAAAATGTATATAAAAAATAATAGAACAATGGGCCATCTTGTTTAAAATGTCTTGAAAAAACGCCATTCAGATAGATTTCCTAACCCCCCTTGTGGTTCCAATGGCATACGATTTGAAAAATGCCATAAACACCAAAATACTAATACAATGAAACCATTAAACGCCATTAATTATTGAATTTGGTTAACGCCAAAAATCTTAAACCCCAAAAATAAAACAATATTGTGAAAAGCGGAACTGGAAAAGCAGAAGATAAAAGGACAAAAAAGCCCCTCCGCCCTTCTCTATGCCGCGTGACATGTGTTGGGCCAAGATGCGTTCTCACCGTTCTCACACTTTTGATCGTTTTCTCCTGATCCCGTTTCTATATATATATATATATATATATATATATATATATATATATTTCATTTGTCTGATTTTGTATAATTTCCATTAAATGATTTTGTCTGATTTAATGGAAATTATACAAAATCAGACAAATGAAATATATATATATATATATATATATATATATATATATACACTTGATGAGTATGACAAAATATATATATTATAAACAAACCTTAAAAATATATTATTTTTAAGAAATATAATTCCAGAAAGTATTAAAAATCAAAGAATTGATTTTTAGAAAATAATGAAAATACATAAGTATACTTTCCTAAGTAAACTTACACAAAAATAATATTGAAAATATTATTTAACAAATTACTTATATTAGTTTTGGAAAATAATATAAGTATCATATGTTTGGACAAGTTAAAAATATATTATTTTGAACATATATCGTTTTAAAATATTACATATATAAATATATATTTTGGGAATAAATTATATATATTCATAAGTGAACGATACAATTTAGGCAAACAATATTGCGATGAACGGGCAAGACCTGACCATCATGGGCACGACCCACACATATGACGGACATATACGATTAAAACAAAACAAATACCTAACTTAAGATGGTAACTTGTACTTAGTAAGTTACAAGTTTAGGTGATTAACGTGCGTAGAATGTTTATAGGTTACGATATCTACGAGACAAACACCGGTGGAGTTTCGACGCTAAAGACGCAATTCTGTGAGTTCTTGTCCCCATTTTTAAACATTTTCTTGTTTTCTAAACTTTGGGGAAAATACATGTATTATGGTATGTTGAAACAAAACTAAGGAATGATACATAGATCATGTTACGAATAGGGTGAAACTTAAGCAACATTAATCAACGTATACATTTAGACCGGGGAGTGAAAGGTTAGATCTAATGGGTTTCAGGCAACCTCACTCTTGGCCTCGTTTTACCAAACAGTGCTTTTGGGTCTCAGTCGACAAACGAAAGAAAATGCCTAGGTTTAGATGCTTCCTATGTCATGACACATGTTAATGTCCTCACGAAACATTAGTGATCTCGATTTCCTTACGTTTACAGAATACATTTTTCAAGTACATTTTACAATGACATACCATGATTCTTACAACTACTACTCATATGTTTTACATAAACTGCATGAATTCACACCAGCTTTTGTTGATGATTTTCAAAACTTACATGTATTTCAGGAAACTAAGTGGATGCATGCGACCTCTTTTGTTTAAGAAGTTAGTTTATGTCAAGATGTCCTGTGTCTACGCTCCATTGCCACATTTTGATGGATTTGTTTGCTATATTCGGCCTCCTTGCGGTGATATAAGGAACAAAACCTTGATCTTTGATGTGAAATAATGTTGTAAACTTTTCAAACAATTATCTTTTGTTGTGATGTAAACTTTAAACTTAACTTGTATTTTGAATGTTAAACTTGAATGGCAAATTTGGAGTTGTATTATATCATGTAGTATGTTTACTATTCGTATGCAATGAGAACCTTTCACGATCACACCTCTTGCTTCCGCCTTTGAAAGGGGTGTGACATAGACATGAGCACTGCTTGTCATCGCAGGCCGATGGTCAAACTGAATGTACCATCCAAACTATTGAAGACATGCTGAGAGCATGTGTCGTCGACTTTGGCAATGGCTGGGAACGACACTTACCCCTGGTAGAGTTTTCTTATAACAACAGCTACCACACTAGCATTTAGGCTGCTTCGTTTGAGGCATTGTACGGACGGAAATGTCGGTCACCTTTGTGTTGAGCCGAAGTTAGCGATAGCCAAATCACTGGCCCGGAAATTTCGGGACGAAAATGCAAACCAACAGGGGGATGATGTGACACCCCATGAAAACGTTTAACTACACTAGCTTATTTAGTGGCTGCACACTAAATTTTGGGACGAAATTTCTTTCAACTTGGGATAATGTGACAATTCGGGTTTATTCCCTTCACATTCCACCTTACGTTGTAACCTTGTGAGAAAATATGAACGTGGTTAGTTTTGGTTAACTAGTCCTGATGCGAAAATGCTTAAATATATTTGATTAGTTATATATATATATATATATATATATATATATAATGGAATGTTATTTGATTTATTTAAATATAAAATGGAATGTTATGAAAATAAGAAATAATAATATTCAACCAGCCGCACATTGGACTGGCCGCACACCCTTCATGGTTATATGAGGTTGTCATGTAATGTAGTGGCCACACATTTCACCCATTTGGACCTTATTAACTGCACACCTTTGTTTCAGGCCCAAGTTCCAACCCACAACAAACCCTAAAGGAGCCACACACTTTGTGGGGGCGCACATTTGAAAGTGTGCAGTATCTTTATGCGGGTATAAATGCCCATGTGCAGCCAACCCTATATCATTTCCCAATCATTGTGATGGCTGCAACTTTTCAGGAAATATTCCTCTTTTTCACCAACATTCTCCTCTTTTTAGAAACCCTAAAACGCTCCAATATCCTTCCTTTTCTTTGGAAGTTGACGGGAACATCATCATCTTGAAGGCAACCGGTGTCCATCGCTTTGGAAGCTTCGTTTCTCTGTTTTTAGTACACACTCTTGTGCCCTACATCATCCGGTTAGTGTATTACCATTATTTGAACGATTATACATGACAGAAGTTTATGCTTGATTGGTGATTTTGGTGTTCTGATTTATATCTCAACGAGATTGTTATATGGATAATTGTTCTTGTGAAGCTAAAAGTTGTTCATAAAAGGATTACATCAAATCTAAGGTTCATATGTGTAATAGATACCGAAAAGTTGATTGTGTTGATAAAACAGTGGTTGGTATATTCACTCATGACGTATGTTAGGATGTTCTTGTGTGCTCTTGCTAGTTATTGATAAAGGAGGGTCTAGTTCTATAGAAAATTCTTTAGATTGTTAGTGTGTTGATGATTTGTGACAAATGATTTCGGATGAATTTATGTGATATCTTAAACTTGATTTATATGGTAAGGCAAAGCTTGAATCTGTTTGAGCATAAGGAATCGTAGATCGTTCACATGATTACCTGATGATTGTGAATGAATAAAACCTGTTTGGACATGTTGAATATGATATTAGGGTCATAGGAACTCATGTAACAATTATGTTTTGATTTACAAGATTTTTATGAATGTAATTGATGTCGCACACCTCTGGAATGTACACCTTGGACTGCGGGTTGTACAAACTTATATAGCATGTCGCACACTGGTGTCGCGCATTTCCAAGTTTGCAATCCCTGCTACATAATGTACAAGCATATAAGTGCAAGGTCGCACATTCCTGGAAACAATATATTCCTGTTGTACAATCCTCAAATGCACATGGCACAACTGAGTATTGCATGGTCGCACACCTCTGAGACCGCACAATCTTGTGTACAAGCATCCGATGCACATGGTACAACTACCTATCGCATGACCGCACACCTGATAATGTACCGCACACTCATAACCAGACCGCAGATTAATGGATGTTGGGCCACACACAAGTGTTGGGCCGCACACTAGAGTATATGGTATTACATGTTAATTGTTCACTTAGTTGAGCTGATGTTGATAAATTACGTGTGGTCTACTTGCCTGCTTCCATAATACGTAACGTAAAAGCTTGTGTGTTACTTGTTAGACACGTGTAAGAATACGTGTATTACTTGCATGTCAACCTAACTAATAATGGTAACAATAATAGGACATGGTTGACCAACTTTAAAAACAAGTAAATACTTACCGAGCAAAACAAAGGTGAGTTCACACACTTTACTAAAAGCACGTATTCTAGGTGGTTGGGAACGGAACAGACAACACTTTCCCTGGATTGGGATTGCCTAGTATTCCTGGTTTGGAATACTGTTAAATACTATTTATATTTCATAACTTAGCTTACTAAACGAAACTCTATCACGGAAGTCCCCACTTACTATACCGATTAATCGCCTGGCTTGGCAAACGGGATATTAGTTGATAGCGCTATTTAGGTTTCACTAACCTCACACCATGCCTTCAAAGGACGGGCGTGAACTAATAGGCCTTGGCAACCGTCAATGATGATAGGCATTGACAAACATGGCAACAATGACTCAAGAAGTCGCAAGTGTTCGGTATTACAGAGTTTAGTAGCTTACAGATGGGGTAGCTCCACACGACATGATATAAATGAGTAATTTAACAATATACGTTTTTGGAAACTAAAACTGGAAAACTGTGAACTCGCCAACTTTATGTTGACACCCTACTGCATGCTTTGCAGGTACCTAGGAACAGCTCGGGAGCTTGCAGCGGAGGAGTGTAGTGGTCGCGTTGAACCTCTGTTGGGTTCTTAATAATATTTACGAACTTTTAAACTATTGTTTGAATTATTAAAATTAAGCTTCCGTTGTTGACTTTAAACATTTTTTTGGACTTTAAAATTTGGACTTTAGTCACTAATCGTATTGGTAGTGATGTGTTACTTTTATTATATTTATTGTTCAATATGACTGGTGGCATGATCCTGGTCGGTCACACGCCTCGCGGTAGTACTCCGCACGTGGAAATTAAGGGTGTGACAAAAGTAGACTAACTAACTAAAACAACCAAGTGAGCAAACTGACGGGTGGTCCGTAGGACAACCCTTAAGTGCCTTAAAAAGATTAAAATCTCATGCTTTACACGGTTAATTGTTTGGACTTGGTAACTACTAGTTGTTTGGATTTGCAGGTATTAAAGTGCATAAGGAGTGGCTTTTGTGAAGCTTGGAGGGAAGTTGCAAGATGGACGAAACAAGTTGGAGAAATATACATTCGATAAAGGAAACAAGAAAGGCTACCTCAGTCAGCGCTGTAGCCTACGGCCTCTGCCGTAGGTTACGACCCTCCATTCTTACCAAATGCCACGCCGTAGCCCAGTTCCTGCCTGCCGTAAGGAAATGCTTGGCGCCGTAACCTACGGTGATCACCGTAGGCTACGGCGATATGTTGACCAGCCAGAATTCGCTGACCGCCGTAAGCTACGGCGGGTGGCGTAGCTTACGGCGCATTATGCACTTAAAATGTAACTTATGCATTAATTGTCTTTTTGATGATGTTTTATGAAGACTTATCATTGGTATTTCGGTTATCAACATCTAGAGACCAAAATTGGTTGTTGTTGGAGCTTGAAGACACTTGTTAAACATTGGTTTTATGGTTTGGATTGTTATGAACATTAAGACTTTTGTGATGATGATTGTCCAAGCCATGTGCGGCTAAACTTATGGTGGTCATCTTTAGTTGAAGGTTTGTTTGAGACGGTTGTGCTTTGATTTCATATTTCTAGAATGATAAACTTAATTTATGTTTTGTTTATTATGGTGTGTTCTTATTTGCTTGTAAATTATTGATTCTTATGTTATTCTATTTTGCAACCATACGTTGTTGGTGCCGTTGGCAATCGAGATATCATGGGTAGAATTAGGATTGGGTAAGGGTTAATTGGTCATCGGGTAACAACCTCACGTTCTAGGAATCTGAGTACTTAGTTCCCTTTTATCACAACAAGTAATTACACATGAACTATGTCTATGTAGTTCTTTCTAGTGAATGATAGCACAAACGTTGAAGCAAACTGGAAACTAAAGATGGTCATTTGTCTCTAAATTGTTTACAAACCAAAACTCTCATTTTGCAATTAGAATAGTAATCTTAGTTTTTAAAACTCAAATCAATCAATCCAACTCTTGAATTTATTTTATTGCAATTAGTTTAATTTTAGTTAACTTAGAGAAACTTTTAAATGGCACATATTCCACAAACTCCCTGTGTTCGATACCCACTTGTCACTAACTATTTAGTAGTAATTGGATTAAATTTGATTGTGACTACGACATCAGGTCAAATTTTGGCACCGTTTCCTGGGAGTAGCGCGCAACGTGTGTTATTTTTTATCTTTTTAAGTTTGTTATTTTTCTGGTTTATGCTAGGTGTGTTAGTGTGAAGGTATTTACATGTGCATGCGTACTAGGAGCTCTCACAAGCTATCACCATTGGCATTTGATCCAAAGATTGAACGAACTTTAAGAGGAAACATAATTTTGCTAAGAGAAAACAAAATCAGTGGTTCACCAACAACACCTACTATACCAATTACACCACTTAGATACATGGATCCACCACCACCACCCACTACGGGTGAGCTTACACCACCTTTCATACCATCATCAACACAACCTTCACCAAATACCACCATGCCTAACACCACTACCAATCCTACTCCACCACATGATGTTACACCAACCAATACTACACTACCTTTTACTACCCAAGTCGAACCTACACTTACCTTTAGCCCTTCTACTATAATTCCACCATTTTCCCATTTCTTTCCAGCCTCGGGTCAATCGTCTTCAACCTATTCAATACCACCAAATTCAACCGTAGTTCATGCTACTTCTACATATCGACCACCGAACCAACCGGGTTATCAATATTCATCTTTTCCATTTGGGCAATCTTCGGGTATAGGAGGAGATGGATACGATGAGGGGTATGAAGAAGAGTATGGGGGATATGACGAAGATGGATTTTACTATGAGGGTGATAGAGGTAATTTGGGACCTCAAGGATGAGTGGGTCAACAAAGTCAACCATTGCAACGAATTCAAGATGTGGGTAGGCTATCGGTTGGGGTACAACATGTTCGGCCGCAAGGGGTACAATTGCAACGTCCTACACCGTTACAACAAATTCGCCCCCAAAATGCACAACATCAATTTCAAAGGCCAATTCAACAACAACCGATCCAACATCAATTCCAACCACCATTTGCACCTCAAGGGGCTATGCAAAGACCAATGGGTCCTATACGTCCAAGAGTTTGTTTGGGTGTACCAAGAAGATATCTTCGAGAGAATGCAAGAGGTATAGAGGCACATTTTAGGCCGGTAATTACTCATAATCCTTCACCAGTAGTTATTCCTCACAATGATCAAGGGAGGACATTTGAAGTGAGAACCAATTCATTACAAAGTTTGCCAAAGTATAAGGGTCTAGCAACGGAGGAGCCTTATTTTCATTTGGAGGCTTATGATTCAATTTGCAACACTCTTGGGAGTCTAGGATTTTCGTCCGATGATGTCAAATTGGTACTATTACAATTTTCTTTAGAATACAAAGCTAAAAAGTGGTTCTACACCCTACCTTCGACATCTATCTACACATGGGCAGAGATGCAACAAATATTTTTGGATGAATTTTATACCGCTCAAAATACAAATGATGCTAGAAAAGGGTTGAGAAGTTTTCAACAACAATCTGGTGAGATGTTTCATGAAGCATTCGAATGGTTTAACATGATGATCAAGAATTACCCTCATCATGGGATAGAGCTATGGGAATTGATGAATGCTTTTCATGATGGGTTATGTGCTGAAGATGCTCACGATTTAATGTCGATCACAAATGGTACTTTTGGTACAAACTACGAGCATGACGATTGGGAATTTTTGGAACAAATGGCGGTCACATCAAAGAGAAAAGGTCAAGCATCAAGGAGAGCACGACCGGCCATTACCCGAACTCAAGTGCACGCGGTAGACGATGGTAATGTTCAAACTTCTAATCAAATTTATGATTTTGTGCAATTTGTAATGAAATAGGGCATGCGGCTGAAAATTGCCAAGGAGTGGAAGGGCAATATGAGGAGGTGAATGCTTTGCAAGGGCAAGGAAGGGGTGGTAGAAATTACAACATGAAATCTAACACTTACCACCCCGGTTTGAGAAACCACCCAAACTTTCGATACGGGAATCCCTCAAATCAAGCCAACCCGAATTTTCAAGGAAATCAAGGTAACTTTGGTTCGCGCCAACCTTTCAATAATCAAAGTGGATATCGAGGTGGGAACAATCAAGGGTACCAAAGGCAATATCAAACGGGTCAAGAGCAAGGGGGTCTTCGGGTGGAAATGAGATGATGGAGATGTTAAAGACAATGCAAGCGGAGATGCAAAAGAGATATCAAATGGATGATGCGCGCATGCAAAAGGATGAGGCTCGTGATAAAGCAATTCAAACTTTGACCACCCAAATGGGTCAACTCGCAACTGAAGTGGCGGACTTGAAAAAAGGTAAAGGTCAATTACCAAGCGACACTAAGGTAAACCCGTCACATAATTCTTCTAGAGGTAATAATGTTAAAATTCATCATGTAAGTGTTTTGAGAAGTGGGAAAGAGTACAAAACCAATCCTTCACCAGATTTGGTTGATGGGGTGGTCGAAGATATAACGGGTCAAGAGAGTGAGGAAGAAAATGAAACACCTATAATTTCTTCTAAAAAACCCAATTTTGAAAAACCCGTTAATAATGAAGAAATAAAAAATAACAATGAGGAAGGGGGATCTAGTCAAGTACCATTTCCCTCGGCTTTATTAGATCCGGGTAAAAAGAACTTTATTAGATCCGGGTAAAAAGAACTTTATTTCAAAACGGGGTCCTCAAAAGGAAGAAATGTGGGAAGTTTTCAAGCAAGTTAAAATTAATCTTCCTTTACTTGAAGCAATCAAACAAGTACCCACGTACGCAAAAATTTTAAAAGAATTGTGTACTCAAAAGAGGCAACAAAAAGTGCCTAAATTGATTGATTTGACTGAGCGGGTGAGTGCGGTTTTGAAAGGATATCTTCCTCCTAAGCTACAAGATCCGGGAACGCCTCTTATTAATATTCAAGTTGGGAATTTTCAAACTGCAAGGGCGTTACTAGATCTTGGGGCCGGAGTAAGTATTTTACCGGGGGGGGGGGGGTATATGACCAATATGATTTTGGTCCATTGAAAAGGGTTGAGACAACGGTGGTATTAGCCGATTTATCTCATAAACTTCCTCGAGGTATAGTGCGGGATGTTATAGTAAAAGTTGACGAATTTTATTATCCCGTTGATTTTCTTGTGTTAGATTACTCATCCGCGGACCCAATTCAACAGCAAAATGTTATTTTGGGTCGGCCATTTTTTAACACCGCACATGCCGTAATTGATTATCGATATGGTACGGTCGACATGACATTCGGTAATAGAAAAATGAGGTTAAATGTTTTAACTAACGGTGCTAATTCTTTTAGTGGTGATGAGTGTTTTCTAGCAGATTTAATCGATGGATACGACCCACAGGAATACGAAGGAGAGATTTTGGAATCGTGTGTTTGTGATGTTTCTTTGCAGGTTCACGTATGTGCGTTGGAAGTAGAAGAAAAGGAGCAAGAGGCTCTAGCGGTGAAGGAAGGAAGACCGCCATGGACCCACCAAACGGAGAATTTACCGGTGGGAATTGATTCGGGTACAAAGCCTTCTCTAGAGTGTCCACCAAATGTGGAGTTGAAGGAGCTACCAAAGCACTTGAAATATGCATTTTTGGGGGAGAATGACACCCTACCGGTGATCATTGCTTCCAATTTGGCGGTAGCTCAAGATGGATTTTACTATGAGGGTGATAGAGGCAATTGGATGGACGATAGCCGAATTGAAAGGTATTAGTCAATCCATTGTCATGCATAAAATCATCACAAGTGAAGATGCAAAGCCAACCCGTGAAACGCAAAGAAGGTTGAACCCGAATTTGAGAGAGGTGGTAAAGAAAGAGGTCATAAAGTGGTTGGATGCGGGGATTATCTATCCCATTTCAGACAGTGCATAGGTAAGTCCGACTCAGGTAGTGCCTAAAAAGGCCGGCATCCAGGTAATAAAAGATGAACAAGGTGAGAAAATTGCCACCCGACCGGTCACCGGGTGGCGAGTTTGCATTGACTATAGAAAATTAAACGCCGCTACCTCTAAGGACCATTTTCTATTACCCTTCATTGACCAAATAATTGAAAAACTTTCGGGGTCAAAAATATTATTGTTTTTTGGATGGGTATTCAGGTTATAACCAAATTGCTATTCACCTGGACGACCAACACAAAACCACGTTTACATGTCCATATGGTACATTTGCTTTTCGGAGAATGCCATTAGGACTATGTAACGCTCCGGCCACATTCCAAAGATGTATGATGAGTATATTTTCGGACATGGTCGGGGAGTCTCTTGAAGTGTTTATGGATGATTTTTCCGTCTTTGGACCAAGTTTTGACTCTTGTCTTGATGAATTAGAAAAAGTGTTGAAAAGGTGTGTTGAGACAAACTTGGTGCTAAGTTGGGAAAAAAGTCACTTTATGGTTCAAGAGGGTATTGTGTTGGGTCATGTGATTTCGGACCGGGGAATGGAGGTAGATAAAGCAAAAATTCGGGTAATTTCATCTCTACCCCCACTAACGAATGTTAAGGGGGTGAGATCATTTTTGGGACATGCGGGATTTTATAGAAGGTTTATTAAAGGTTTTAGTGTAATTACAAAACCTTTATGTAATTTGTTATTGAAAGATGTCCATTTTGATTTTACTGACGAATGTTTGCAAGCGTTTAATGTTTTGAAGGAACAGTTGGTGAAAGCTCCTATCTTGCAACCACCGGATTGGTCGAAGCCGTTTGAAATTATGTGTGATGCTAGCGACACGACCATTGGAGCGGTTTTGGGTCAAATAGTTGATAAGAAGCCGGTGGTGATCTATTATGCAAGTAAAACTTTGTCCGAGGCGCAACTGAATTACACCACAACCGAAAAAGAATTATTAGCGGTGGTGTATGCCTTGGACAAGTTTAGATCCTATATTTGGGGGAGCAAGGTGATTGTGTATTCAGATCATAGCGCGGTCCGATATTTGATGGAAAAGAAGGATGCAAAGCTGCGGTTGATTCGATGGGTGCTTTTATTGCAAGAGTTCAATTTGGAAATTCGGGACAAAAAGGGCTGTGAAAATGTTGTTGCGGATCACTTGTCCCAAATTTCGTTAGAAGGTGTTGATGACCCGAGCGAGATTAATGAACGGTTTCCCGATGAGCAATTGTTGGCCGTCTCTACTTTTGTTGCACCTTGGTATGCCCACTATGTGAACTATTTGGCCAAGGGTGCAATTCCAAATCATTGGACGAAGAAGCGAAGACAACAATTTTTTAGCCAAGTCAAACAATACATTTGGGATGAACCGGATTTATTTAAAGTTGGACCCGATCAAGTGATAAGAAGGTGTGTTCCCAAAACCGAAGTGTTAGAGATTTTGACCCATGCTCATTCGTCGGCATGTGGAGGGCATTTTAGTGGGAACAAAATGGGTTATCGGGTGTTGTCATGTGGGTTTTATTGGCCCACAATTTTTAAGGATTCTTGCGAGTTTGCTCGAAATTGCATAAATTGTCAAAAAGTGGGAAACATATCACAGCGGGATGAAATGCCTTTACAACCAATTTTGGTGGTTGAGGTGTTTAATGTTTGGGGAATAGACTTAATGGGTCCTTTCCCCAATTCAAACGGATTATTGTATATCTTGGTTGCGGTGGATTACGTTTCGAAATGGATTGAAGCTATCGCTACAAGAACCAATGACCATTCCGTTGTGTGCAAGTTCGTGCAATCAAACATCTTCGCTCGTTTCGGTGTACCAAGGGTGATAATTAGTGATGGTGGTTCACACTTTAAAAATTTTAATTTTGGGAAATTGTTGAAGAGATACAATGTGAACCACCGAGTTGCTACACCGTACCATCCGCAAACAAGTGGACAAGTTGAAGTGTCCAACCGTCAAATTAAAGAAATTCTCATGAAGACGGTGCGAATGGATAGGAAGGATTGGTCAAGTAAACTTGACGATGCGTTGTGGGCATATCGGACGGCCTACAAAACTCCAATTGGTACCACCCCTTACCGGATGGTGTATGGTAAGGGATGTCATCTACCAATGGAGTTGGCACATCGAGCACATTGGGCAATAAAAACGGTTAATGCGGATTATGACGAAGCGGGTCGAGTGAGAAAGCTTCAACTAAGCGAAATTGAAGAGATTCGAGACGAAGCATACGAATGTGCATCCGCATATAAAGACAAACTTAAGAAAGTTCATGATGCAAAGTTAAGAAATAAGAACTTTGAAGTGGGTCAAAAAGTGTGGTTGTACAATTCGAGGTTGAAAATGTTTGCGGGTAAACTCAAGAGCAAATGGATGGGTCCTTATGTCATCCGAAGAGTGGGGAGATTTGGAGATGTCGATATTCAAGATGAGCAAACTAATAAGCAACAAACGGTGAACGGGCATCGGCTTAAACCATACTTGGAAGGCAATGGCATCAACAATCTTGAGCTCGACAAAGTGAGTTACATTCTACGCCCATTGGATGACGAGGAAGCATGAGAGGCCCAGGTTTGATATTTGTACATAGGTAGCTTAGTCTGTTTGTTTTGTTTTTGAATAACGTACAGCGTCCGTTTAAAACTTGTGTTCGAAACAAGTGTGGGGAAATTCTTACGAATTGCCCGAACATAGTGCTGAGGACAACACGGGTTTTTAACGGGGGGTAGGGTATAATTTTCATGTTTTCAAAAATTTATAAAAAGTCATAAAAATTATAAAATTTAGAAAAGCTAATATATATATATATATATATAACTAAAACAAGTTTTTGCACCGAAAATCAAAAGAGCCCCATAAGCCCAGTAGCCGCCGTAAGCTACGGTGGGCAGCGTAGCTTACGGCGGCTTGTGAATAAATAAAAGCTTACGCCACACCTCAACTGTCTTACGGAGATGAAAAAAAGACCCAGATGTCACTGTAACCTACGGCAAGCGCCGTAGGCTAGGGCGTGGAGTTTAGCTGTTGACGAGTTCGGGGTTTTTGTCGGCAGCTTTTAATAAAAAAAACGAAATAAATATTAATAAAACTCATTAAAACGTGTGTAACTCCCATCCTCATAATTGTTCCATCATTCCCTAACCACATAATCATACCATCGATCCCTATCCACCAATTTTCACTCTCTTCTTCTTCATCTCTTTCACTCAAGAACCCTAGTCTCCATCACCCTCAAACCTCCATATCTTCCTCAAATCTTGACCGAATCCAGTGATTCTTGAGTCCATCTTGGGTAAAATTTCACAAGGAATTCAGATTTATACTTATATTTTGAAGATTCTTTTGTTTGGTGGTCTGATTTGAGCATAAGGGGGCCGAAAATTTGGGGGTTTTTTGTGGGTTTTTGCTTAAAAGTGAAGTGTTTGTTATTTTCATCCTCTACAAGGTCAAGGTATGCAATTTCCTTTCATTCTTTGAAGTACATTGTGGTTTGTAAGTTTCCATCCTTGTTTTTGCTTACACACTTGCTTGTAGAAGATAGATGATAGGATTTTGTTGAACTATTGAATGTTTGGGTATAAATGTAGATGATGTCTAGTCAAAGTTTTTGGAAAAACTCTAATTTGTAGAGACATCATACCGAATTTTTGTTTGAAAGGATAAATCTTTGGTGTTTATACATCTATACCCATAATACAAAGCAAGTGTGGGGAAGATTGTGAAGTTGAACTTATATGATTTTTTTGTGTGATTTGTTGTAACACCCCAAAATGCGTAAAAGAGATTAATTCGTGTTATGTAATTAGAGAGATATTAAAGCACATTAGTATGGGTACCGTTTCAGATGAAGTTATACAATATTATTTTATAATTCGTTGTGAATTATTTATGAGGGAAAATAACTTGCTGGATATCAGCATATTGTAACGGAATGTATTTTAGTAATATATGTCGATAGATATGATGGGTTCGGTTCAAGGAAATACGACTACCTCATATTGTTACTCGCCCGAACTTGACGGGCCATTGTCATAAAAATCAAACATGAAGGGGGAACCATGTAAATATCCAAAGTTCAATATATAAAGCCCCTTTATGGCTCATTTTGGCAGATTTTCTCTCTCAAGTTAGAGAGAGAAATAAGAGAGAGATAGAACTAGAGAAAGATGGGTGGCCGGCGGTGGCGTTTAGCGGCGATTCGCGGTGGCCGGTGGTGGTCAGAGATGTGGGTTTCAACCCGGAACCAGTTATCGATGCTACGAACGTAATGGTAAGCTCCAATTTACCTAAATCCTTGCTTAAAGTTGTTAAAATTGTAGAAATCAGATCTGTCCAGAATGTTATTCAACAACCCAGTTACAAAGAACCGAACGATCCGCGAAATCTAACCGTTGAAATGTCTTGATTTTTATATATATGATTTAAAAAATTTAGATCATGATTTTGAACGGTGGAAATGAGAAATAGAGCTGTTTAAGAGTGACTTTGAAACCCATTCTCAAAGCAGTTCGTATTCCCGTTTTAGTTAGATACAGTTTAGTATAATTGATTTTCCCGAAGATCCGACCGTTGGATTGAGCTGAAATTTTAACTGTAGCTTTCTAACATACGGATCTTTAATACCTCCTAAGGAAATTCCAATCAGAGGTGGGAACTAATGTTTTGAAACTGAACAGTTTATAACAAATTTCTTGTACGAAAATTAGGAAGTTGATGGTGTTGTATGAATGGTCTAATGGTATTGCATGTGCAATCTATGACAAGATAAATGTTCATGATGCTTGATGTTGTGAACTAGGAAGGTAGAAATGAATTACTTGTACATTGTGCTTTAGATATGGTTCACACGCCAAGTATTTGATAAAATGTCTAGTAGATGATTATAAGTGAATTTGCATGTAACCACTTGATGAACATGAATGGACTGTAAAATACGATGTAATTTGTGATTTTCATATGAATTGGTTGAATACGTGCATTAAAAGCTTGTACTAGGAGCTTAGTACGTGGTATGTCAGCCATGTGTTTAAATGTATGCTTGATGTAATTCAATAAGTGAAATTTTGTTAGTTATGGGATATTCGTACTTACTAGCAAGCAACCATGTTAGAACATGTTGAAATGACACCGTGGAAATGAAATGAGTGTAATTTAGAATGTGGCTTGATTTAACCGAAAAGTAAGTGCATATAGGATATGAATGTCAAATGAATGTAATTTGGAATGTTTGTATATGCTAATAATGTGGTAACCATAATGACATGAAAGTATAGGATCATGTCAAGGTGGGTGGAAGCATGGAAGGCTAACAAAAAGGATGCGAGGAAGCAAGTACGAAACAGACGCTTAAGGTAAGTGATTCTAAGACTCACTTTGAAGTATGTATTTATGTAATTGTTGTACCTATTTGTTTAAAGTGGGATCATGGTAGTGTAAGAGGAAAACAAAATCTTGGTTAGATGTTATATGTTTAATTTGAAGCAAATCGTGGCAGGCCTGATCGAGCGGGACTCGAAACATGTCAATTTTGGCTGCAAACACAAAACAACAGCATTTGGCCATAAGCTATGGCAGTTGGCCGTAACTTACGATGTGTGGATTCTGCTTCGGCAGAAAGTCCCAGTCGTAAGCTACGGCAGGTAAGCCGTAACGTACGGAAGGATTGATATGGGCAATAGGAGGATGTCGTAAGCTACGGCATGTGGACCGTAGCTTATGACGGGTTCAGGCCACAACCCAAAAACCTTGTTATTGGTCTCTTGCACATTCCAAACCTCGTGGAAACGTTCTGAGGCCCTGTTAAAGTCCCGAAATGCGATGTAAAGTTTTCTAAACTGGAAAAGTTAAATCACGTCATGTCAGAATATTTGAATTATGAGTATGAGTAAAAATTAAGAAGTAATGTAACAGAAGGTGGATTTGGATGTTGGGGTTTGGGTAAGGATGGAACTAGTACGCATGTACGAATGAGAGACGAATAATGAATGTGGACATGTTTGTGTGAATTATATGTAAGTGTCTAATTAAGACTTGTGTGAACAAATGTGTTAGAATTTATTATAGGTGTGAAAAGGACAAAACTTGTGCATAGGCATGTTATAGATAGATAGTTGTGTGCATGTAAAAGTATGATATTTGAATACGAATAAGTGAATGTGATTTGTATGTATATATGCAGATATAGAACTGTAGCATGTGTAAGTAGTGTGAAATTGTATGTAAGTACATATGATTGGAACACGTATGAACGTACATAGATATATGAAAGTGTATATGCGTGTTGTAATCTAATGATTGTAGACCACTGGTATACGTTTATGTGAAGATGTGGGTATTCAAGATGTTCGAGATTATGTATTCCTAACCATGTTATTATTAAGAATGAAATGAAGTGCAGGTATGGGAACGTCGGACTCTCGAGGAATTGATGTCGGACTCGAGTGAATAAAATTGAGAGGATGTTTCAAAGGAATACCTTATGTAGTTAGAATGTGATATGGCCTTTTATGTATATGTATTAAATTATATATGATCTCACCATTTACTAATGCGTCAGTTATTCATATGGTGACCGTAGGTTACACGAACAACATTATCATCATGAAGAACAAGCGGAAAAAGACCGAGATCAAGAGCATGGATTGTACGGGAGGGTAGTCACATAGATTGTATTTGCATGTTATTCTTGATACGGTAATTTAGAATGAATAATGTCTTTCTTTAAAAAGAGTCGTTTTAAATGCTTTTCAAGAATGTCAGAGTATTGAAGTGAAAGAAATTTTATGGTTCGTATTTTCCGCTGCGTATTTATGATCAAAATGTGTTAGGTCTTACAAGTTGGTATCAGAGCCCTGGTTTGAGTGAAATTAAGTATAAGGAGGTAAGTACTTGAACTCAAACCCGTGTGCTCTTGTGACAAAGGACCCGTACAATCCAAAACTCGATCCAGATCCAAAGGTAGAATTGAATGTAAGCATGTATATATGTGTGTTCACATAAAGAAACTAATTGTCTTGTATATGCAAGGTAAGCTTAAGCCATTGAGGAGGATGATCCGAGGATGCAGTCTAGGATGAATACCGAAGCATGTAATTAGACAAATGGACCCCAGGTACACAATATTAAAATATATGGGTACCGGTGTTATAAAAAAAATCTCCTGAGGGAGGGTAAATGTTAAACGAAACACAATGATATTGTCTTGGTAAGATTTAAAGATGTTGCACGAACTGAAAACCACTTCTCCGGACATATGGTGATGATTACATGAAGGCACGGAACTGGTATGTGAATTGCGCGCCTGGCCAGTACGCAAGAAGCATATGACATTCGTGAGACCATGATAATCATCACAGGTATGTCTGGTAGAATCGGGAAGTAGGTTGACGTGTGGGTGAAAGGAGTTGTAAGACTCTCAAGAAAATGGGGGTAATCGGTATGAATGATAAGAATGAAAATGTTTGAATCCGTAAGTAAGAATGGATTATAAGAATGAAAATGTTTGAATTCGTAAGTAAGTACGGATCAAACAAGTAAGAATTAATGATAAGAATGTAAATGTTTGAATCCGTAAGTAAGTACGGATCAAACAAGTAAGAATGAATGATAAGAATGAAATGTTTGAATATGTAAGTAAGCACGGACTAAACAAGTAAATATTCTTTAAAGCGGATAATATTCAAGTAATGTTTCAAATTTGCATATATATATATATATATATATATATATATATATATATTCTAATATGTTTGTATGCAAGAATGGTTAAAATGACAAATGACTCATGCGGGTCAAATGGTGATTGCCATTTGAACCTGATATTCAATGTTTTGTTTTGTGAATTTTATGCTTATAGGTAATCATAATGTATGGGAATGCATTGCCACAAATTAGAAATGAATGACCATCGCAAGGTATGGATAACGAGTCAATGGTTTTGACTCGCGTCAGGTATGCATAAAAGGTTATGCTTTCGGTAGGAGCTTATGGCTCGACTAGAGAGGGATGTGTCAGATTTGGGTAATAAATTAACCCAAGTGAAATGCATTTAGCATTTTGGGTAGACGATCATTCGAGCCAAGAACATGTCCATTATGCGGAAATGGACTAAATTGATTTATGTCACTTAACGGGCCGATTTGGTCTAATGTCTTACCGGAGGGTAAAAATTGGAATATAAAGGTTTTCCTAGAATAAACCACCATAAAGGATGTTGTGTTGAAAGATATAATGAAAATTTAAAAAAAAAGTAGGAGGCATGAGCTAGAATGGAAACGCCTCCGAACGGGTCGGTTGGGTAATTGATAAAACATAGATAAGAATGCATTTACAATTGGATATCCGAAAAGTCAAACGAAGTTAAGTTAATAATTATTAAGCAAGCAATAGTAAAATAGCATGAAGTATTTGATTCATTATGTAAGTATAACCGATGACAACTATTATAGTAGCAAGAAACCTTAGTTTAAAGAAATAAGCTTTGAATAAGTTACGTGTGAAGTATGTTAGTAATCGACCCATGAGAGTCAAAATGAATGATGGGCTAGGATTCGGACGAATGACTTATGTAGTTTACAAGTAAATAAAACTTTCACAAGAAAAACTAAGATAATGTCTTGTAAGTATGCTTGATTTGGAAGGAAGTACCAACGTGTACTTCAATGCACATACGTTAAGTAAGAAGTGGCATTCGACTTTAAAAAGTTAAACTACAAAAGTGCGTAACATAATTAACTAACTGAAAGATTTGTATGTAAAAACGGAATGTGTGAAATGGTATAGCATGTATGTAGGGAAATTATGAAAGGGTTATAGGTGAATAACCATAGAAAAGTATGACTATTTAAGTGAAATGTTCTAACCATTACTTGTAAATAAGAATGGTAGAATGCTTGAACTAAGGAAGCTAGTAGAATTGGTGAAAGGATGCTCAAGAGCGGAAACTAATCATCATGGATGTATGGAATCGGTCCAGTTATGTACTTGTGAAGATATGGGCCGAACTATTTTGCGGCTCATTGCATTGTGCCAAATAACGCGGTTAGTAAATTGCTTAATTTGCGAGTGGTTAGGATAGAAAGTTATAGATTGAATAGTACTTTCATAAGAACTAACGGTAGCACAAGTATAACATGGTATAGAAGGTTTGACTTTTGAAGGTCAACAAAAGAATGAAATTTAGGTCTAGACTAATGTCATTAAGCAATGCGTATATGTGAGTATAGTAAGTAATACATAAAAACAAACGGATGGACAAGTTAAGAGGACATGAATGAAATGAATCGGAATTTAACCTAAGGGTGTACATAGTACCATGTAACGGTAGCAAATGTAGAATGATGTTTAACTCTGGAGTTAAGCACGAATGTGTGAGTATGAAATAGTAATTTTGTTGCGATAACGAAACAAGAATTAAATGTTATATGATATATGTATGAACATATCCGGGCTTCTTATGTAATTATGAAAGTAATTAGAATAAAATGGCGATAGTAGAATGTTTTAATGAGATCATAATGAGTTTTAGAGTGAGTAACCGAAGAGTAGAATGTCATGTATGACTCATGAATGAAAATAGGAATACTTTAATAGTTATGATTAACAAAGGTATGGAAGAATTTGCTTGAATTAAGAAGGTAGGGACATACGTACGATTACGTGTGTTCATGAGTGCATTATTGCTATAATATGCATTTTGAATAAATTAAAGGAATGAACTAGTAGTGATGATAATCACTAGGAACTAACCTTATGTAAGAATCCGAAATCTAAGGGATTGTATTCTAGGGGTGTGCCCTAAATGTGCCGGTTGATAGGTTAATAAGAACCGGAAGGTGAAGGTAGATATTGTCTAGTGAGTGGGAATGAACATGGTTTCGAGGACGAAACCTCCTTTAAGGGGGGATAGACTTGTAACACCCCAAAATGCGTATAAGAGATTAATTCGTGTTATTTAATTAGAGAGATATTAAAGCACATTAGTATGGGTACCGTTTCAGATGAAGTTATACAATATTATTTATAATTCGTTGTGAATTATTTATGAGGGAAAATAACTTGCTGGATATCAGCATATTGTAACGGGATGTATTTTAGTAATATATGTCGATAGATATGATGGGTTCGGTTCAAGGAAATACGGCTACCTCATATTGTGACTCGCCCGAACTTGACGGGCCATTGTCGTAAAAATCAAACATGAAGGGGGTACTATGTAAATATCCAAAGTTCAATATATAAAGCCCCTTTATGGCTCATTTTGGCAGATTTTCTCTCTCAAGTTAGAGAGAGAAATAAGAGAGAGATAAAACTAGAGAAAGATGGGTGGCCGGCGGTGGCGTTTAGCGGCGATTCGCGGTGGCCGGTGGTGGTCGGAGATGTGAGTTTCAACCTGGAACCAATTATCAATGCTACGAACGTAATGGTAAGCTCCGATTTACCTAAATCCTTGCTTAAAGTTGTTAAAATTGTAGAAACCAGATCTGTCCAGAATGTTATTCAATAACACAGTTACAAAGAACCGAACGATCCGCGAAATCTGACCGTTGAAATGTCTTGATTTTTATATATAAGGTTTAAAACATTTAGATGATGATTTTGAACGGTGGAAATGAGAAATAGAGCTGTTTAAGAGTGACTTTGAAACCCATTCTCAAAGCAGTTCGTATTCCCGTTTTAGTTAGAATACAGCTTAGTATAAATGATTTTCCTGAAGATCCGACCGTTGGATTGAGCTGAAATTTTGACTGTAGCTTTCTAACATACGGATATTTAATATCTCCAAAGGAAATTCCAATCAGAGGTCGGGAACTAATGTTTTGAAACTGAACAGTTTATATCAAATTTCTTGTACGAAAATTAGGAAGTTGATGGTGTTGTATGAATGGTCTAATGGTATTGCATGTGCAATCTATGACAAGATAAATGTTCATGATGCTTGATGTTGTGAACTAGGAAGGTAGACATGAATTACTTGTACATTGTGCTTTAGATATGGTTCCCACGCCAAGTGTTTGTTAAAATGTCTAGTAGATGATGGTAAGTGAATTTGCATGTAACCACTTGATGAACATGAGTGGAATGTAAAATACGATGTAATTTGTGATTTTCATATGAATTGGTTGAATACGTGCATTAAAAGCTTGTACTAGGAGCTTAGTACGTGGTATGTCCGCCATGTGTTTAAATGTACGCTTGATCTAATTCAATAAGTGAAATTTTGTTAGTTATGGGATATTCGAACTTACTAGCAAGCAACCATGTTAGAACATGTTGAAATGACACCATGGAAATGAAATGAGTGTAATTTAGAATGTGGCTTGATTTAACCAAAAAGTAAGTGGATATAGGATATGAATGTCAAATGAATGTAATTTAGAATGTTTATATATGCTAATAATGTGGTAACCATAATGACATGAAAGTATAGGATCATGTCAAGGTGGGTGGAAGCATGGAAGGCTAACAAAAAGGATGCGAGGAAGCAAGTACGAAACAGACGCTTAAGGTAAGTGATTCTAAGACTCACTTCAAAGTATGTATTTATGTAATTGTTGTACCTATTTGTTTAAAGTGGGATCATGGTAGTGTAAGAGGAAAACAGAATCTTGGTTTGATGTTATATGTTTAATTTGAAGCAAATCGTGGCAGGCCTGATCGAGCGGGACTCGAAACATGTCAATTTTGGCTGCAAACACAAAACAACAGCATTTGGCCATAAGCTATGGCAGTTGGCCGTAACTTACGGTGTGTGGATTCTGCTTCGGCAGAAAGTCCCAGTCGTAAGCTACGGCAGGTAAGCCGTAACTTACGGCAAGATTGATATGGGCAATAGGAGGATGTCGTAAGCTACGGCATGTGGATCGTAGCTTATGACGGGTTCAGGCCACAACCCAAAAACCTTGTTATTGGTCTCTTGCACATTCCAAACCTCGTGGAAACGTTCTGAGGCACTGTTAAAGTCCCGAAATGCGATGTAAAGTTTTCTAAACTGGAAAAGTTAAATCACGTCATGTCAGAATATTCGAATTATGAGTATGAGTAAAAATTAAGAAGTAATGTAACAGAAGGTGGATTTGGATGTTGGGGTTTGGGTAAGGATAGAACTAGTACGCATGTACGAATGAGAGACGAATAATGAATGTGGACATGTTTGTGTGAATTATATGTAAGTGTCTAATTAAGACTTGTGTGAACAAATGTGTTAGAATGAAATGAGTGCAGGTATGGGAACGTCGGACTCTTGAGGAATTGATGTCGGACTCGAGTGAATAAAATTGAGAGGATGTTTCAATGGAATACCTTATGTAGTTAGAATGTGATATGGTCTTTTAAGTATATGTATTAAATTATATATGATCTCACCATTTACTAATGCGTCGGTTATTCATATGGTGACCGTAGGCTACACGGACAACATTATCATCATGAAGAACAAGCAGATAAAGACCGAGATCAAGAGCATGGATTGTACGGGAGGGTAGTCACATAGATTGTATTTGCATGTTTTTCTTGATACGGTAATTTAGAATGAATAATGTCTTTCTTTAAAAAGAGTCGTTTTAAATGCTTTTCAAGAATGTCAGAGTATTGACGTGAAAGAAATTTTATGATTCGTATTTTCCGCTGCGTATTTATGATCAAAACGTGTTAGGGTCTTACATTTGTGAATGTGTGTAGGATATGGTGAGAACTCTAGTCAACCGCAAGGGGAAGCACAACCGAAAAAGAGGAGATTGGTTCGGGTTAGTGACCCGGACTATGGAGAGCCGACTTGTTTCCTGAACAAATGAATAGTTTGCAACAACATAAAGAAGCTTTCATTTGTGAAAAAGAGATTCGGGAAGTTGATTTCGGGCCTTTTGGGGTAACAGATAAGTTCAAGGCTTTAGGTTGGGAGGCGGCGCTTAAATGTTATGACAATGAGATCAAGACGATGTATGATGAACAAATTCAAGAGTGGATGGCCACACTTGAATGCCCTCCGTTCAAAGCCGCAAGTAAGATGAAACTCATTGGAACGTGTAACGGGGTGAAGGTCGAGATGTCATACGACTCCTTACGCCGCATTGCAAAGTTTGATAGCAAATCGTCGAATCAATATATTTATCCAAACCTTAAAGATCTTTACCATGAGCCTGAAAAACACCCCCAATGGCAACACATGCTCGACTATCTTTTCCTCCCGGGTACTACACATGGGAAGTTGTTGAGGAGGAATTTAAGGATTGAGGCGAAATTGATGCTAGTGTTTTGCACGCACAACGTGATTCCACGGCAGGGTGATAAGATGGAGGTGAGATTTCAGGAGGTGCTGGTTTTGTATATGTTGATGCACGGGTCACCCATGGTTCCCTTTCGGTTCTTAGTGTTGAACAATATCTGGCTCAGCCGAAATAGTGGTGAGCGAAAGATTGTTCCCCATTGCCGACTGATTACGGCGTTGTTGAAGAAGTATGGGGCGATTGGAGCCGAGGACAAAGGCTCATATAAAAGGTTAAAGCCATTCGATATTAAACATTTAGGACCGGGATGGGACTACAAATAGTCGGAAAGGTACCACAAGTTGAAAACCGATGGGAGAAGGTGGAGAGCGTTGAAGGTGGATGGTCGTCCACGAAGACCGGGTGATGCCGATGAGCCTGAGACGACTGATGAGGAGGTTAGTGGAGATGATGATTACAGTGAGGACACATTCACGGTTGATGTTGAAATGGGAGGCGCTGGCCCAAGTGGTGTTCGTGGAGCTGGAGTACAGTCGGGGTATGTTGGTAGTGCATTTGACTATGCACAGCAGCCCTATGATCCTTATTGGGCTCACACGGCGAATATGGGGCTGATTATTGAGCAGAGGCGACCGCGTACTTTTGGTGATTGGAATGAACCCAATCAAATGTTTTTTTATCAGCAGACTTATATAGGGGCTAGCATGGAGAGAGCTCTTAAACAGAGCTATGACAGAAATGAGCAATGGAATCGAGCTCATATGTATGCCCTCCATGAAGAGATGAACAATCGCTACCTAGATGACGGCCAGAGACGTTTACATGATCAGTGGCATGCGGGCTAACCACTTGTAGCGGACCCACCAGTTGTGGATTATACCACATTGCCGCCATATGATGGTAGTGTGTCGTATCCCACCCCACCATTGCACCATTCTCAATGGGTGGATCCACACACCACGGGTCATCAGCAGGCGAGTCAAGAGGGTGATCAAGGCAGCAGCAGCAGTAGCGGAGCATTTGGGTTTGGAGAATGGAATGACATGATGACTTCCATTTTCGGTCCTCCGCAGCCAAAGTACTACTAACCAAGTCGTATCTCCCTCTTTTGTATATTTGTGTATATTTTCATGTCTTATGTTTATGGTTGGGAGGTCGGGCGGTGTCTATGTGTTTTATGTGATTTATGGGATGTGCTAATGGTGGTGTGTTTTTAATTTTCATAAAAAAAAATACAAAAAGAAATTTGGGGTTTGAGAGTATTAGCGAAAGCTAATGTTTTTGGTTAAAAGCGATCTTCCCTTCAAAACCATACATTGGGACAATGTATCCCAAGTGTGGGGATGGGGGGAAATTTTTGAGAATTTTAAAACTTTGTGAAACCAAGCGAAAAATGGTCGAAATTTGAACATTTGATATTGTTCCACTTGACACACTGACACCCCTTTCTAGTCATTTCTTGGTGAGTGTTTGAGCCACACATGATTATTAAAGTTGCTTTCTTTGTTTTGAGTTGCGGTGTGTGTATTGTGTTAATAGAACTTGTGTACGAATTCTTGTTGAAGCCTAGGATTAGCATGCTTGTGGAAATGATAGGGACTTTTAGGTAGCCTCGTCTGGAGGTGTGAGAGTGTGGGAATTTGGGGGGTTGGACCTCATACGTTACATATATGAGCTTGGTATTGTCAGGGGAGGGGGTTTGGTCTTTAGAAAGCCATGTTTGAGCCTTATACCATTCGGTTGTGACCCAAACCTACTTCCTACGAAACTTTACCTATTGAGACGACCCGGTTTAGGAGTTTAGTTTGTGATTGTTGATGTTCTTGTATATATTGTTGAGTTTTATCTTTAAAAAAAAGAGAGAAAAAAAAAAGAGAAATATATGAGAAAAATACAAAAAGAAGTGTTTAGTTGCAATAGTAGTTGAGAATGTTGAAGAAGTTGTGTATATAGTTGATGTTTGCTTTGTTTAGTGGTAGAAATAAAAATCGGGTCAAATCAATTAGCTACTTGCATATATATTCCACCATTTTCCTACCCTTACACATAGCCCCGTTACAACCCGTAAGTCCTTTTGATTCATAAGCATGCTAGGTATTTGATAGGAGGAGACTTGATTTTTACACAAGCTTATTGTCGCACAATCGCACACTTGCATTGAGTGTTTTAGCATAGTGTTGCTAATGTTCTTTGTCGCCGAGAGTTATTGCGAGGGGTGTGTCTTGTGGTATGATAAAAGGTTAGTAGAAGGACGGTACATTTTAGCTTGGTTTGCATGATTGATCGCTTGTGGTTATGAAATGGTTTTTGAATGGGTTGCTTGGGACAAGCAACGGGTTAGTGTGGGGATGTGACGGGTGGTCTGTAGGACAACCCTTAAGTGCCTTAAAAAGATTAAAATCTCATGCTTTACACGGTTAATTGTTTGGACTTGGTAACTACTAGTTGTTTGGATTTGTAGGTATTAAAGTGCATAAGGAGTGGCTTTTGTGAAGCTTGGATAGAAGTTGCAAGATGGACGAAACAAGTTGGAGAAATATACATTCGATAAAGGAAACAAGAAAGGCCACCTCAGTCAGCGCCGTAGCCTACGACCTCTGTCGTAGGTTACGGCCCTCCATTCTTGCCAAATGCCACGCCGTAGCCCAGTTCCTGCCTGCCGTAAGGAAATGCTTGCGCCGTAACCTACGGTGATCACCGTAGGCTACGGCGATATGTTGACCAGCCAGAATTCGTTGACCGCCGTAAGCTACGGCGGGTGGCTTAGCTTACGGCGCCGTATGCACTCAAAACGTAACTTATGCATTAATTGTCTTTTTGTTGATGTTTTATGAAGACTTATCATTGGTATTTCGGTTATCAACATCTAGAGACGAAAATTGGTTGTTGTTGGAGCTTGAAGACACTTGTTAAACATTGGTTTTATGGTTTGGATTGTTATGAACATTAAGACTTTTGTAATGATGATTGTCCAAGCCATGTGCGGCTAAACTTATGGTGGTCATCTTTAGTTGAAGGTTTGTTTGAGACGGTTGTGCTTTGATTTCATATTTCTAGAATGATAAACTTAATTTATGTTTTGTTTATTATGGTGTGTTCTTATTTGCTTGTAAATTGTTGATTCTTATGTTATTCTATTTTGAAACCATACGTTCTTGGTGTCGTTGGCAATCGAGATCTCATGGGTAGAATTAGGATTGGGTAAGGGTTAATTGGTCATCGAGTAACAACCTCACGTTCTAGGAATCTGAGTACTTAGTTCCCTTTTATCACAACAAGTAATTACACATGAACTATGTCTATGTAGTTCTTTCTAGTGAATGATAGCACAAACGTTGAAGCAAACCGGAAACTAAAGATGGTCATTTGTCTCTAAATTGTTTACAAACCAAAACTCTCATTTTGCAATTAGAATAGTAATCTTAGTTTTTAAAACTCAAATCAATCAATCCAACTCTTGAATTTATTTTATTGCAATTAGTTTAATTTTAGTTAACTTAGAGAAACTTTTAAATAGCACATATTCCACAAACTCCCTGTGTTCGATACCCACTTGCCACTAACTATTTAGTAGTAATTGGATTAAATTTGATTGTGACCATGACATCACGTCACAAACTAGATGTGTACATCTCGATCATGGAAAGTATTCGAGGATGTGATGTAGCCTTGTCACTTTGTGGAAATTGTTTTGTACCAAAACATACAAGTGAGGTAGTGGAACAAGTTTCGAGAGCCAAAGCTTCCATGGTTCACATATTACACACACACAAGTCTTCCAACAATGAAGGTTGGAAGCTTGGATGGTTTCAACACTTAGAACATATTGTGCAGAATTTTAAAGAATGTTTGAGCCTTATTTCTTGGTGGAAATAAACCACAACTCAAACCCACAATTATGAACTTAGTTGGGAGCTTGGTGGGTATAAGATTTCACCAAGTTTTCATCAAAATATACAAGAAATAAGAACATGTATCAAAACAGAATTTAAACACTACTTTGGACCTCAAATGTTGTGAGGTTCCACCTTAATTTGGCATGGCAAACTTGTGGAAACCTTCATAGAGGTTATCCAAGTAGTTTGAAAGAAGAAAGAAGAATAAATGTCAAGAAAAGTGAGTGAAAACTTACTTAGAACACTTGATTGTTTTTGCCTTGCTTTCAGATATTTGAGAGGATTAGAGAACTTGAGAGAAGATTAGGTGTGTGAATAGTGATTAGAAGGTGATGGATGCTTGTATTTATAAGTGGAGATTAAAGTTTGGGAGTTAATGAAGGTGGAAGGTGATTGGAAGAGAAAAGAGGTGGAAAATGCTGAAATATGATTGGCTAAAGAATGGTGGAAGGTGGTTGGAGGAGAAAGGAGGTGGAAAATTGTGAAATCTGATTGACTAAAAAAAAGAGGTGAGAGGTGATTGGAGGAGGAAGGAGGAGGTGGAAAAGCTTTTGGTTTTGCTCAGTTTTAGTCCCTGCATTTTGTAACTAGGTTATTTTATGTCGTTTTCTTGTATTTTAACTTGTTTTTTGGTATCCAAAGTGTATTCTAAGTATCAATTTTGCGTATAAACACGTATTTAAAGATTGACTGCGTATATAACACAAATATGAAAGGTAACACATATATGTATAAAATGAATTTCCATTATGATCAAAGCCTCGGATTACAAGATTGGAAATGAACCACGAATACGACACAATTACAAGTTTGTAAAAATAGAAAGGAAAATTGGTTTTTAATAAACCAACCTTTGCCCCTTTGGTAAATAATAATCCTATCTACGTAATTGGTATACAATAATCCTACCTATCAACATGTTGGTACTCAATGAACTTTTGTTAATTTTTTTTAACTGAAGTTAGTTTTTAAGTTTTATTTATTACACAAACAGTCCCTGCAGTTGTAATTTACTAGTTTTAACTATTTTATAAAATTTAATTACATGGCCCTTGACGTTTTTTGTTTTACAAAATAGTTAAAACTAGTAAATTATAACTACAGGGACTGTTTGTGTAATAAATAAAACTTAAAAACTAACTTCAGTTAAAAAAAATTAACGGAAGTTCATTGAGTACCAACATGTTGATAGATAGGATTATTGTATACCAATTACGTAGGTATGATTATTATTTACCAATGTGGCAAAGGTTGGTTTATTAAAAACCAATTTTCCAAATAGAAATGCCAATACAACTTTCTAAACATGGAAGTACAGAAATGCAGAGCATTACAATGTTTGTCATGAAGACTACGGTTGAAGAAGATGTGCTTGTACACATTGAAGTTACAACAACTCCCAAGAAGGCTTGGGATGACCTTTTGGTATTGTTTTCCAAAACTAATAACACAACGTTACAACTTCTCGAGCTTAATTTGGTTATGTTTGGGTAAACTTAGGTGCTGTTTGTTTTTTCTGCGAGAAAAGGTCTGCAGTCTGCGGACCACATCTGCAGGCATCTGCAGAAGAAGAGGTGGACCAAAGGTCTGCAGTCTGCAAGGAGAAGATGGTTTGTTTTTTTAATATATAACATCTTCACACACACAGAAACACACACTTTACACACACACACCTCTGTTCTCTCTCTGCATCATCACCGCCACAACCATCTACCACCACCCACCCACCCCCGTCGCAACCACCACCCCCGTCACAACCACCCACCCCCAGATCTTTCTCCTCCCTCGATCTCTCTCTCTGCCTTCATCATCACCACCATCAAGCACCACCGCAAACCCACCACCACCGCCGTCACCACTACACCACCGCTACCACCGCCACCACCGTCACCACTACATCTCCGATTTGGGGTTCGATTTGGGGTTTTTTGATAAGAGAGAGAGAGATCGAGGGAGGAGAGAGATCCAGAGAGAGAGAGATCCAGAGAGAGAGTTCGAGGAGAGAGAGAGACGGCGGTGTAGGCGGTGGTTGTGGTTCCTGTGATGATGATGACGGCGATTTTGATAGTGGAGGTGATTGGGGGTGTCGGGTGGAGGAGAGAGAGGGTGTCGGAGCTGGAGGTGGGGCTGGAGGTGGTGACGGAGCAGGGGTGGGAGGTGGTGGCGGAGTGGGTCTGGTGGCAGAAGAGGTCTGGAGGGAGAAGAGGAGAAGGTGAGAAGAGGTGTGAAGACCTTTGAAGACAAGCTTGAATGTCTGTTTGAAGCAGACCTGAAGAGGTATGGTCCCAATTCCTTGCCCACATGGCAAGGACCACACCACCTTTCCATCTTATGTGGCGCTGACATCAACGAAGTCATCCAGAAGTTTCTAGAAGCTTCTGGAAAATATCCAGGTGGCACCAAAGATGCTCCATCCCGACATAAAGGACAACACGTGTCACCAGTCACCAGGTAGGCCTGTAACAAATCTAAGAGTAGCCCGACAACACCAGTACGACGTCTCCAAGACGAGCAAATGTAAGCGCGCCACGTGTACCACTACACTGACCACAGCAGAGGAGACCAAGAGGATATTCCCCTTGGTCGGACAGCTGGCGTGCAACCACAGCTGGCATCGCTGCTCTTCCCTCTCTCACCCTCCGGCTATAAATAGGACCCTTCATCGTCCAGGTTGAATCACCTTGCTCCATATATTCTCACACTTAACACACACTGTTTATCCTTCCTTGGAACAGTATTTATTCTCACGCCGGAGCCTGGTTAAGAGGGAAACCCCCATATTCCCCTCTTAACGAGACTAACGGTGTTGCTGTTTTGCAGGAGCCGAGCCATTTCCAACGAGTAAGAAAAGAGATTGAACCCACCATTGAAGTAACCCCACAGATTAACCATAGTGTCAGCCTGTGTTTCATTATTGGCGCCATCCGCTTTTAGCAAAAACCACTCTCATCTCTTTTTCTTTTCGAAAAACACTCGTCAAAATGGCTGAACAAAACCCTTCTCACCCGGCAGATGGAGATATTTCTTCTTTTGAACTCATTTCGGACAACATACACGTCCAAAGAGATCAAAGGAACGAAATTATCCAAGAAAGGCCGATGAACAACGAGTTTCCTAGTATCTTCGGAAGTACATCCAGGGTTGTCACTCAAAACACAATTGGTGCTACTTTCCAAACTCCACCTAGGATCATCATTCAGACCACAAACGGAGCTACCTTCCAGCCTCCGTCAGAGGTAGTCCAACAAACACCTCCACCAGTGCAAACACAGAGCCATGGAGCTGGCCCCTCAGCTCCATCGGACCAAGCACAACTGAACTTCTCTGCACTACTAGGACTACCCGAAGGAAAAACTCTGGCTTCCTGGTATGCCGAACAAGTGGCGTCTATAAACCTTGTTTACACACAACTCAGTGCGCAGCAAGCTCTGCTCCAGGCACAAGCCAATCAGTCAGCATTTGTCACTCCACCGCAAAGGCCTTTGAGCGCACCCATGCCTCAACAGACCAATGCATTCAATTTACGCCCTGAGCCAGTACCACCACCACATGTTAGAAGGCCAAGCGCGCATGACACGCGCGATACGTACGGCAAGACAGAAAGCAATTATGTGCAGTATTCTCACCAACCAAAGAAGCCAATACAAAGTCGTTTAGGTCCGCGCAACATAAACGACGAATTCGAAGATGACGATGAGACATACAAAGAAAGCACAGTGTTCAGCAGGCTGCCACCAGAGCACGAAGCATACAAACCTCGCAAGCGCGCAGGTTACGATCCAAAAGCAGAACATGATTACACTTTGAGCTATCGTCCAGACGACATGGCTGAGAATTCAAAATTCATTCGAGAAATCGCAACGGCTGCCATTGACAAAACAAAATTGCCACACAACGTGGGCAAATACAACGGGTTGACAGACCCAGACGATCACCTTCAACTTTTTAACGGTGCTGGAGCAACAGGTGGATGGAATTTACCAACCTGGTGTCATCTTTTCGCTCAAACCTTCATAGGCGCAGCGCGCGTCTGGTTTGACAGCCTGCCAGCAGGGAAAATCAAATCATGGGTTGATTTCCGAGAGAAGTTCCTTGCACACTTCTCGCAGCAACGACGACACACCAGGGATCCAGCTGATTGTTTAAACATATGGCGCAGAGACCATGAGAGCGTGGAAGATTTCATTACAAGATATAACAAAGAATGTTTGGAGATCGGCGACGTAGGCGAGAAAATGATGCGCGCACACTTCATGAGGGCAGTTAAGTGCGATGATCTAATCAAGCGTGTAAAGGGAAGTGACGGAGGACCCAAAGACTGGGAGACCTTCATTGAAGCAGCCAAAACCATCGCGCAGTCTGACAGACAGTTGACCGGTGATGACCACCGTCAGCGCAGCTACAACCATAACGACCGGCATAGCAAGAAAGGCAGAAGCCAACCATGGAAAGCATCCGGTCACAGAGAAAGAAGCCCGGTAAGAGTGGATGCGCGCCACACGATCAATCAAATAGCCCACCGGAAAGAGGTGAAATGAGAAAACAGGGAGAAACAGTGGACACCCCTCACGAAAACTCCTTCAGAAGTCTTGGCAACCGAGAACCACCAGTTCAAACCACCGCTACAAATGCGCAACAAAAGGGGCCAAGACCCGAATCTTTTCTGCGAGTTTCACAAAGACACTAGGCACTTAACCGACGATTGTTTCAGTTTAAAGCAAGAAATCGAAAGGTCCTTAAGAGATGGAAAACTCACCCATTTGATAAAAGGCGGAAAGCGCGATTACCGTCAAATACAAAGAAGAGACGAAGGACCAGATAACAAGAAACTCCGGAAGTTAGAAACCCACATGGTTCAAGTGGGGTCCACGAAGGCCAAGAAAAAACTACAACAAGAGCGCGCAAGATGATTTATGGCGCGAGAAACAAGTTGTTTTTCCGGTTGTAAGAGGAGGCCCAAGAGAAAGGCGACCCATAGTTATCTCGGGCGTAATCGGGCATTACCAAACCGATTACATTTTCATCGATCCAGGGAGCACTGCGGATATCATATATGAACAATGTTTTAACCAATTCGATCAAGAGGATAAGGCGCGCTTAGAACTGGTTGATTACCCACTCACTGGTTTCTGCAATGAAGCCGTCTTTCCCCTTGGGCAAATATCGTTCCCAGTGTTACTCTCGGACGGAAGGAATTCAAGGACAGAAGAGGTTACATTCATGGTGCTACCCGCGCACTCGAGACACGACATACTCTTGGGAAGAGAATCCCAAGGAGACTTCAACATGATCTGCTCAGGTCCACATTCAGCTGTGGGATTCCCAACAGAGACGGGGGTGGCAATAATATACGCAAGCAAGGAAGTATTAGCAACAGATGAGCTCCGACCCGCAAAAGCAAGTAAACCAGCACCACGCGCGGAGGCAGAAAAATGGGTATTAAACAGCGCATACCCGGAACAGACAGTTACCTTAGGACCTGCAATGTCCGACCTGACGTGCGCGGCGCTAAAAAAACTGTTGTTCCAAAACATGGACGTGTTTGCCTGGACACCAGCAGACATGGTGGGCGTTCCACGGCACATAGCTGAACATCGATTAAACGTCTCAGAAGATGCAAAGCCGGTGGTGCATGCCAAGCGCCACTTGGGAGACATAAAGCACGACGCCATGAAAGAGCAGGTGATAGAGCTGTTAAATGCGAGAATCATCAGAGAGGTCAGATATCAAACATGGGTAGCAAGCCCAGTGATGGTCCAAAAGAACAACGGTAGCTGGAGAATGTGCGTAGATTACAAGGATCTGAATAAGGCATGTCCACGCGACTGTTATGCCTTACCAAACATTGATGAAAAGATTGATTCGCTCGCCACATTCCGATGGAAATGTTTCCTCGATTGCTACAAAGGGTACCACCAGGTACAGATGGACGTACAAGACGAAGACAAAACCGCGTTCCGCACACCGACAGGGTTATATTGCTACACCAAGATGCCGTTCGGTTTAAAGAATGCAGGTGCGACTTATCAGAGGCTCATGAATGAAACTTTCCACGATGCTATCGGCAAGTACATCAAAGTATATATGGATGATCTAGTCATCATGAGCAAAGAAGAGAGTACGATGTTGCTGAACATCCAAAAAACATTCGACACCTTGCGTGGAGTAAGTATCAAGCTAAACCCAGCGAAATGCTCTTTCGGCATGGAAGAGGGGAAATTCCTGGTTTTCATCGTCACGAAAGATGGTTTCAAAGTGAATCTGGATAAAATACAAGCACTCGAACGCATGCCTTCACCTTCAACGATCAAGGAGATGCAAAAATTGGCAGGGCGGTTGGCAGCACTTAACCGTTTCCTGGCCAACCACGCCGCTAAATCATTCCCATTTATCAAAACTCTCCGGAACTGCATGAAGAAAAGCCAATTCCAGTGGACTCCGGAAGCCGAAAGCGCATTCCGCGAGATGAAAGACTGCCTCATCAAGTTGCCAACACTAACCGCACCAGTCAAAGGAGAACCCCTGGTACTATACTTGTCAGCTTCCGACAGAGCAGTAGGAGCAGTGTTACTTGTTGATCGGCAAGGTGTCCAAACACTAGTCTACTATGTGTCACGAACTCTGACTGACCCAGAAACCCGGTATGCAATCATGGAGAAACTGGTACTCGCACTGATCCATGCATCAAGATGGTTGCGCAGGTACTTCACCAACCACGTCATTCACGTGCTAACAAACTACAATATTGGCAACATCCTCGCAAGGCCAGAGATTTCAGGGAGACTAGCAAAGTGGGCGATAGAGCTCGGGGGTCATAATGTGGTCTTCAGGCCAAGGCCAACGATCAAGGGCCAAGTACTTGCAGACTTCATGACAGAAGTACCGGACGACAAGGATCGAGAATGCAAGGCGATGGAAAAGGCTGAAAGACAACAAGTGGAAGAACCATGGCTGCTATATACAGACGACGTGTCTAACGAAGACGGCGCAGGCGCAGGACTCCGGCTGGTAAGTCCTGACAAACATGAATTCACCTACGCCATACGCCTAGATTTCAAGAGCACGAATAACGAAGCTGAGTACGAAGCTTTCCTTGCTGGCCTAAGATTAGAGATCAAAATGGGAGTGAGACACATTGAAGCGCATGTGGACTCCATGTTAGTGGCTGGACAAATCAACGGGCAATATGAAGCCAAGGGAGATACAATGGCGCTCTACCTGAGTCAAGCAAAGACGCTGCTACAAACCTTCTATTCCTACAAGGTGCACCACATTAATAGAAGCGAGAATAAACCAGCAGACGCGCTGAGTAAACTCGCCTCTACAAGTTTCCAACACCTAGCAAAGGATGTGCGCATAGAGGTTTTAAGCAACCCGTCAGTACCACTGAGAGAAGTAAGCGTTATTCAACTAGGAACAACGTCTTGGATGACTCCGATAATCGCGTACCTTCAATCTGGAATACTCCCGGAGAACAAAGCGGAGGCGAGGAAAATCCAGTACAAGTCGGAACATTATCAGATGGCTGACGGGATCTTATACCGAAAATCATACCTCGGGCCCTTGTTAAGATGCGTTGATCCAGAAGACGCAAATTATTTGATCAGAGAAGTGCACGAGGGAATTTGTGGTATACATGCCGGACCAAGAATGGTGGTGGCAAAAGTCATGAATGCGGGGTATTACTGGCCCGGGATGCATTTGGATGCGGTTAAAGAGTTGAGGAAATGCAGTGGGTGCCAAAGACATGCCCCCAAAACGATGCGCCCCAAGAATGAACTGGTACCAGTCACAACGGCGTGGCCCTTTCAACAATGGGGAATAGACATGGTCGGACCTTTCCCCGAAGCCCCAGGAGCTGTCAAATTCATAATAGTCGCAGTCGACTATTTCACCAAATGGGTAGAAGCAAAGGCCCTCGCATCGACCACAGGCACCGTCGTCAAAAAATTCATCTGGGAACAAATCATATGCCGTTTCGGTTTACCACTCAAGATCATCACGGATAACGGAACCAACTTCGCCGAAGACAATCTTCAACAGTGGTTCAAAGAATTACACATCGAGCACACCTTCTCCTCGGTCGCGCACCCGCAGGGGAATGGTCAAGTTGAAGCCGTCAACAAGAGTATTGTCGATGGAATCAAGGCAAGGTTGGGAGAAAAAAGAAGAGGTTGGGTAGACGAAATGCCCAGCATCTTGTGGGCCCACAGGACGATGCCCAAAACAAGCAACGGAGAAACACCGTTTAGCTTGGTTTATGGGTCAGAGGCAGTAATACCAGCGGAGATAGGACTGACGTCACCCCGAATGCTCTCAATGAACATGATCAACAAAGAGGTTCCACGAACTTGGAACGCTCAACAGCTGAGAAAGTGTTACCTGTAAAAAGCTTATGTAACTGCAACGGCTGAATCGCCAACACATTTATAGTAATACAAGAAGTGTTTGGCTATTTTTTCCATCATGCAAATTTCCTGTCACAACTGCATATATTACTTTGGGCATACACGAAAACATCAATGGCTCGACCATTAGGAAACGTTGTAGACCTCCAAGGCCTGTCACAAACAAGTGCACAAACGGGTCAGATACACAACTAAAGCCTAACAAACGCCAAACAAACACTTCGTGCCCACATAAACACGAAAGCATCGAACACAGGACAAACGAACATTGTAAGAACCCCCAAGGCTGAGCACAGCTGGGTCCACACAATAACCTGTAATTCGATCACTTCGTATTCACGAACCAACCTGCGCATGTAAACGACAGAATAAAACGTTGTAATAAACACAACACAACCTGTCAGCGCCATCATTCATTCGTGATACCTGAATCAAAGTAATTATACATGCACATATTATGACGATAACAAAATTCGCATAAAAACAAACAACTATTAGCATAACAAATGTCAAAGCATAGCCAAATATCCACAGGCATAACAAGAAAGTTAAAATTGTTCATGCAATTGTCAAGTACAAGACCAACCAAGGTCATATGCGGCGCGCAGGCCGGAGTCCCTCATTCGGGATGACTGGTCCCAGCACCTCCAGCCGCACCACCTTCATCGCCAAGAGCTTTTTGCAACAACACGACACCGTCAGATCTTCGAGCCAATTTTTCGCAGCCTTAACCACAGCAAACTCCAAAGACGAAAACTCTTGTCTTTTCGTGGCATAAGCAGCGCTACAATCCTCCTTCCATAACTCGAAGTGATGCTCTTTTTCCTTACTAAGGGCCGCAGCCCTACCCTCGTTATACCCATCCTTCCGCCCGCTACTGTAACCAGCTTGCCCCAACTCAAACATATAATTGGCAAGCTCGTGGGAGTTCACGATGCGATCAGCAATCTACGAGAAACGCACAAATAAGAGAAACAGTTCACAAAAATCATAAAATGAAGTAAAGGAAGTTACCAGAGGCACCGCGCGCCCGAGCAACCACTTGCAATCAGCTGACGCTTCCTCGGCAAGGACTTCAGAGGCTTTGTACTCAACAGTTTTCTCTTGAAGAAGACGTTCAGTAGTTTCATACTGCCTCGCAAGATCCTCTAACTTAGCTATACGATCAATGTACTCTTTCTCCTTCTTCTCAAACGCGACGCGCGCCTTTTGAGCTTCCTCAGCAAGCTCTGTCTTCTCACCAGACAAAGGCACAATGGCGTCACGTTGAGATTTAAGCTCCACATTAGTACGCTCGCACGCAGCTTCCCAGTTTTTCTGCTTATCAGCATTCGCTTGTTTCTCTTGGGCGAGTTTCTCCCCTGCATCGGATAACCTCCACACCAACCCTTTCTTCTCAGTATTAAATTTTTCTCTCTCTTCCGCAAACAGCCTCTTATCATGCTCAAACTCAAGAGTGTCTTCCCCCATCAGTTTCCACTCACGGACAATCTCCTGTGAAGTGGACCAGAAGGTAACCCCGGCTTGAACATGCTCATCCAAAAGTTCTAACCGGCGGCGCCTCTTCTGGAACATCCTTTCAGCTGGGGGAGAGACAGAGAGAAAAACTCATGACTTACAAGATCGTTCATCCGGGAGCCCTGAGTTAAGTGCCAGCGAGGCGCATGGGGCAGATCATCGCACGCTGGATTATGGGTGTCCCAAGAACCACCCCGAGCATACTCACCATCAGGACTCCGGACTACCCCGGAGGTTGCACCACCATCATCACCCGGTGGGCGTTTAGTATATATCGTTTGACGCGGAGTGGTCTCACTTGTCTCCACCTCGACCTCAACATTCTTACCTCGATCAACACCACCAGTTCCAACCGCAGCGTCACCACCTGTATTACCACCACCTTCTCCAACCTGCTCAACATTCACATCTTCTTTCTTCTTCCCACCAGGAGTCTCATGAGGAGGAGACAACCCAAATGTCCTCGACGGCGGAGATTCCGGAGGAGTAATTTTCGAAATATCAATCTTGTGTCCAGTCTTGGCTGGTTTGGCACCTGCTCCAAAACGAGCAGCACATTCAGAGAAAAGGAGGACAAGCAAGCAAAAAATATAAGACAAGTTGGAAGAAGATAAAACGAATACCAGAAGCTTCAAAAATCTTCTGCAACAAATCCCCAGGTCTCTCAGCAAAAATACCCATGTCAATCTCCGATTCAGAAGGGGCGGGGGGATCCTCTTTTTGAAATTTAATCTTCTTCGAGGCAAGCATAGCAGCAGCCTGCTCGTCAAGCTTTCGTTTTTTATCCTCGAAGGCCCTTTTCTGCATCATCTCTGTTAGAGTTGCGCGGTCCTCAGGGTCCGACTTAGGACGTTTCTCTCCAACTCCTAAACCGGACAACGTATCAGAAACGACAACATAATCAAGGACACGACAAGTATGAGGTCGCTTACGAGGAGGCTCAGTGGCAGTTTCTTCAGCTTTTTTCCATTTCCCTTCCGGCTTGTCAGCTTTCGCTTTTCTCCTCGTCTCCAACGGGTCAGCAGTTTCGACTGGAATCTCCAAATCATCACCAACAGGCTCGTTCACCGGCTCATGCACAACCCCCTGCGCCGGACCTGCACGCGCGGAACGAGAGGTTAGGTCTTCAAAAGATCTGCCAGACCCATCACTCGAGAGAACGATAACTTCTTCTCGAATGGAATCAAATGCATCATCAGCATTCTCACTATCTTCACCTAAGACAGTGTTAACATAAGTAGTAAAACTCTCATTGCTTGGATGCAGAAAACAGCCACGAATCTGATCCAACCAAGGCCGTTTCTCAGGTTTTTGTATCGCCTCAACCATGGCACCCGGTGCTTTAGGATCCAAAACGTTCAACAAAGTGAAACCCACTGCAAAAAACGCGAAGATAAAGAACAATGCAAAAATAATACAATGAACACATACAAAAGAGAGAAAAAAGGATATGGAGCAAAACGTACGCTTGCCATCATAGCCATAAACCGGGACTCCCAACGGATGTTTAGGGATCTACTTCATGCTCATACCGGCACCCACCAACGCCATCTCCTCAAGCTGGATAATCGGAGTGGCTTTACGAGTCAACTTCTTATACCAATCCTAGTCAGCAAAATTTGCAACCACATCAACCTTGGGGATACCCTCATCCACCGACCTGTAATGCATATCCACAGGAACAACACCCCGGCGAATATAAAAAAACTTTTGTTTCCAGTCATGGAGACTCTTCAATGACACAGAGAAAACTGGAGAAACGCCGGTACGAGCACTAAAGGAGTAAAAACCGCTTGTATATGAAACGGTATAGAAGACGTTGAACATCTCAAACGTCGGATCCAGACGGTTAGCCATACAAACGAACTCAAAGTGAGTAATACGAGGGAGCCCGATGGCATTGATCTGAGAAATATGAAGACCATAACCCCCCAACACATCAGCAGTAAACCGAGTCATTGGAAGCCTGAAGTTGCCTTCCCGGAAGAAAGCAGCATACAAAGTCATATGACCGGGAGGAGCATCCATGGCGGTGGAACCAGGGGTAGGGTACTGAGCACCCCACTCAGGAAGAAAACCCATCTCTCTTACCAAGTTATGGAATTCCTCCTCTTTCCACCCTATTACTGCCTGATCCGGGCCGGGTGGAATTTTACCTTTGTTCCTTTTCTTCCTCGAAGAAGGATTTGCAGAAGACATTGCAAGAAAACAAACAATAATGCAGATGAACTTAAGAGAAGAAGAAAGAAAATAAAGGAAGAAGAGAGAAATCCGGAATTCAAATTTTGAAAAGTGGTGAAGAAAGAGGAAATCACCGGATACTTATACCCATCGCATTTAATGCGATGGGTAGTGGGCCGTCAGAATACAAAAAGACAACCAACGGGGAGGAAACACGTCAGAGGAGAGAGAAGACGCCACCTCTTTTTCCGGAAACGTGTGCAACAGACGCCTGCCATCATGACATAAAGTAACTGACATGACTGAAAAGGCGCCTGTTCACCTGACACCAGACAGTCACATCAGCCACTCCTTCCCAAGACAACAAAACTTCCTCCTGAAGACAAGTTTATAAAGTGCCAAAAAGCCATGCGCGGCACGCCATGCGTCCATTTGGCTCAACTTTTATAAAGTGCCAAAACCCATGCGCGGTACGCCATGCGTCCATTTGGCTCAAGCTTATAAAGTGCCAAAACCCATGCTCGGTACGCCATGCGTCCATTTGGCTCAAGTTTATAAAGTGCCAAAACCCATGCGCGGCACGCCATGCGTCCATTTGGCTCAACTTTTATAAAGTGCCAAAACCCATGCACGGTACGCCATGCGTCCATTTGACTCAAGTTTTATAAAGTGCCAAAACCCATGCGCCGTACACCATGCGTCCGTTTGGCTCAAGTCTTATAAAACAGTCAAAACCCATGCGCGGTACACCATGCGTCCGTTTGGCTCAACTATACAGACATGCCAAAACTCATGCACGGCACGCCACGCGTCCATTCGGCTCAATTATACAAGTTGCCAAACATCATGCGCCACGCACCCATCAGGGGCACATCCCTTAGAGATCCCATAAAAACCTCACACCATAACAAACACTACATTCACAAGTCCAGAATCCCTCCTAGACGATCAACTCAACTAGAAAGCACACTGGACTGGGGGGACTTAAAGAGGTATGGTCCCAATTCCTTGCCCACATGGCAAGGACCACACCACCTTTCCATCTTATGTGGCGCTGACATCAACGAAGTCATCCAGAAGTTTCTAGAAGCTTCTGGAAAATATCCAGGTGGCACCAAAGATGCTCCATCCGACATAAAGGACAACACGTGTCACCAGTCACCAGGTAGGCCTGTAACAAATCTAAGAGCAGCCCGACAACACCAGTACGACGTCTCCAAGACGAGCAAATGTAAGCGCGCCACGTGTACCACTACACTGACCACAGCAGAGGAGACCAAGAGGATATTCCCCTTGGTCGGACAGCTGGCGTGCAACCACAGCTGGCATCGCTGCTCTTCCCTCTCTCACCCTCCGGCTATAAATAGGACCCTTCATCGTTCAGGTTGAATCACCTTGCTCCATATATTCTCACACTTAACACACACTGTTTATCCTTCCTCGGAACAGTATTTATTCTCACGCCGGAGCCTGGTTAAGAGGGAAACCCCCATATTCCCCTCTTAACGAGACTAACGGTGTTGCTGTTTTGCAGGAGCCGAGCCATTTCCAACGAGTAAGAAAAGAGATTGAACCCACCATTGAAGTAACCCCACAGATTAACCATAGTGTCAGCCTGTGTTTCATCAAGACCTCTCGCAGACCTTTTTTAATGAAAGGTCTGCGAGAAAACAAACAAGCTGCAGACCACAAAGGTCTGTGCGCGTCTGCGCGGCGCAGACAAAAGACATCAGGAGGACTTTCTAGGAAAAAACAAACAGCACCTTAGTTACTATTGATGATTAGCTTTTCTTAGTAGTAACTTTGTTATTACCAACACCAGTTACTGTTGACTGCACAGATACTATTTATGAAACTTTGTCCCCTAAACCAATGTTGTTAGCCAAAGTCATAAGTAAGATTAGTCTCAAATGAGTGTGTAATCTCTACCGCCTAATTCAAAGCGAAACTCATTAGAATTTCCAGTTTGTCTTAAGTAAATCAATTAGACAATTACCTAAAATGATTTAATAACATTAAAATCATCACTGGTTTCTTATAACCAGCCAACACTTTTTGGATTTAGCTCGGCAAAGAATTATCTAGCAACATTGGTTGTGATTCTCAGTTTTAAATATACAAAATCCTATTGTAGGGTGTTAGCTGGTGGTAGATCTTTTGAATCTTTGCATGTTGATTTAGATAAGTAAAATCATGAGGATCGAGGGAAGAGTATCAACAATGTTAATGGATAGCCGTTGATAAGGATTACAGGGGTGATAAACAGGTCGTATTCGCTGGTTGGCGGGTTTAACCCGACTCTAATCCGAACACGACCCTAAATCCGAAAATTGTGTCATGCATATGGACCCGAACACAACCAGAATATTTGTGGGTTAACCTGAACACGACCATTTCAACTTGATTTTTGTTATTTTTTCAGCAAATTAATATATTAAAATTAAAATTTACTAAAAAAACACAAATATATGTAATACATATATTTAAATTATAAAATTGTATGTCAGTTTCTCTTTTTAAGATATAGTTATGATATAAAATACACACCAATTTAATTAATGATATAAAACATATTGTAAAAAAAATATAGTATATGTTATGAATATATTTATTATTAATGTGGTTATCAACACCAAAAATAGATTAGCTTTCTCTCCAAGTTTTGTACATCTATATATACCACTATTGTAATCAGATCTATCAATGAAATATCAGTCTTTTTCTCCCTACATCTCTTTCTCTTATTGTTTGCTATTAGGCTAGTAGGTCATTGTTTCACAACACGTTATCAGCACGAGTTCTCTCGTTGATTTCGTTTTAGAGAAATCGTTTCACTTTCCCTAGGCACAAATAGAAGAGGTACTTGGCGTTCTATTCCGTTGACGAAATCATCGCAGATCTGCGTCACCCTGGTCATCTCGGATTTCTAACGAAGCAACGTTACCCATCAAAAACTGGGTGGTTCATATTGTTCAAGGTATTATTCTAATCATTTACTACATAATATGGAATTTGGTTTTTATGTGAATAATTTACAATGGCTAGTTCTCTAGATTGCTACAATATCATTATATACACATACTTTGCACAATGTAGTATACGAGAAATATTGTATGATACTTTAGTTTTTAAACTCTTAAAATTTAAATTAAATGAATGTAATCGTAGAGAATCAATTTTTTTTTTTTCTCACATAATTGTAGGAAATCAAATACTTAACTCTTTGAAGAAAAAATCTACTATAATTTTTAAGCAAAAAAAAAAAAAAAAAGGTAACTATATCAAGTGACATAGTGGAATAAATTTAAATATCTGTAACTCTAAAAGCACATATATACACGGTCCCATTATCATTGATATTGTGTAACTTGACTATCATAACATATAAATTATATATAAGTATCATGACCACAATACATAACATGTATAACTGTCTTCACATATACATATCTCAATGATTCTTTATTAAAGTTGAAACCTTGTTACCATGGTCATAAAGATTATTGATAGTTATATATATTAAGAATCTATTATGTTCTAAGCGTGCATATATATGAATATACATATATATGAATATATAAAACTATACATATATTTAGTTGCTTTAATTAAATATATACATAAAATCATGCCATGATAGTTTTCCTCTATTATATATGAATATTTATTACTTTGTTTATACAAAGATTATGCATATTCATTATGAGTTGCTTATAATATATATGATACTTTAAAATTGTTCATATATAAGAATAATTTAAATATAATCTTATGGTAATAAGTTCCGATAGTGAAACACCACAATATGCTATCATGATGAATTGATAAGCGTATTTATTATCCATTGATTACTCGAATACTCATCAGGACTTATTGATAGATTATTCATATTTTTGATATCAGTTGTGATTAGTCATATAAGAAATATAATATAATCACTGGAAACCATATTCTGTTAATGCTATAGTAATTTGTTTCATTTGTCATATAGAATTCCATTAAATATATGAGTCACATGCAGTACGTTTCATAATATTGAAATGTGCAAGCTAAACCATATTAATATTGTCATTTTTAGCAAGTTAATAATATATATATTCTTATTAATATATGGACAAATTCAGTGTTACTTGTTCATTATAGTACTTGCGTCCTTTTGATTCAAAAGTTATAAGAGTTTGGTTTAACCAAAAGTTTAGATATTATTTTTCTTTTGTTCAATGTAAAGTTGAAACTTTAGGCCAACTATTTGATTTGTCTCAACATTATAAGTGACGGATATATGTATGTGAGATATACTTGCGACTGATTTTACGTAAATTATATATATTTGGATATTATTAATGAATAGAATATTTTATCTCATAAAGTCTTAATATAACTTGTTTTATTCAGTGACGTCTTATAGTGTCATAAATTATTTTCCTTTGTGTTATGTTTATTATATAGATAGTATTTAATGGAACAATTAAACCAAAGTTGTGGTTTACTATCAATCTCATGTAAGAGCATAGATACGCTTCGACATGACACACGAAGTGTCATACTCCTTGATGCTCATTCAAGTTATAAAGGTTGTAAGATGTTAGACCAATAAATCTTACATGACGTGGACGTTGGAATACTTCTAAGTGATGTTAGTGAAAAGAAGTTTATTTGTAAAGAGAACTTGTAAGAGTTTTTCCATTTGTCATGCCTTGAGATATGCTCCTAAAGTAGCAATATCGTTAAAACCATGAAAGGCTTGATACGATTTTATATCTCTATGGCTGGTTGCGAAAATAATGAAAAACCATTAAACTGGTTTAGTTTTACTCCGATCCATGAAAGGAATATATATTGACCATTGTGATCGTTGACATAATTGAGAAAATTGTAATGATTGTCATATTAAAAAAAGATTAACCATCAGAAATGCAAATTATGTAAATAATGAGATTGAACACCACAAGTAGCAAAATAAAGAGAGTGATTATAACATTATGGTTTGAACTTTAAAGTTATAATATATTCTTTTATATCTTACGTTTTGTATTACATACGTGTAAGTAATACATATACGATCATAGACCAAACATTTATGGGTTATGGTTATTTAATTAATTGGCATGACCGGTCAGACCATACCGTGTCAATGATGTGAATTTTATTGAAGAACTGAAAGATTCTTCAAATTGATAATTAGCATGCAATGTTTGCTCTTAAGGGAAGTTAATTATTTATCAACTAAAATAGGGTATGAATCCCTAAATAAAGTTTAGAAATGATAAAAGGATATGAATATCCTTTCATTATACCATTTAGTGTTTTAAATCGATGCATCGTCTAAATGGTTATCATGTTTGCAACTTAAAGTTTGCATGATTTGTCTTAGCTATGAAGATAGCAAGCATGTTATTCCACGTTGGCATATTTGTTTTGGTAAATTTAATTCCCAAGTGATAGATGATTATTGGAATAAGTGTTGAACTTTCTATAAATTTATACACGAATTGCTTTTGTTGAAGACGGTAACCAAACGTCTACTATTGATTGCAAAGCCAATAATCATGAGAGCAAAAGTTTAAATATACGATAACATTAATTCACATCAAGCCAGCGTGTTGTAGTAGTTTCTCCCCATTATAGTTGGTTTTTGGTCAGGAACCAAAGATGTCCCTTCTAAGATTTTTGTTGTGCGGTATATATTGAAATTTGATCCACCATTATGCACAAAGATGGGACCTTAAAAGGTGGTTGGGAATATATGATAACGAATAGAGCCTTTCACGAGATATTTATTTATGGCACAATTAATTGATATCCATCTCAATGGATTAATATTCCCAACATCAGGGGGAGATAATAAGCAGTTGGAACAAAAATGAGTTTGTATGAATTACCATTGATCCTCAAAACTAAAGATTATGAACTAGAAGTTCAAAGAATAACTCATTTACAAAGATTAACGAATCTAGTACCAGACGCATTCACTGACCTTAAAAAGGTGACTATGTCACATATACCAACTGCTAATGCTCCAATTAAGATGAGTGTCCCAGAAGGACAATCACCACATGTTTGTAATGAGTCTATTGCACGTCTGAAGCGTGGTAGACCAGTCGATTCCAATAATAAAATTCCTCGAAAGTTGGAGCAACTAATTAATATGGTCAAGTCGAGGTTATATTAAAATGGTCTCCTGAAGAGACAATAGACATGATGGTTCAAGAAGAACCTCAGGTACCTGAAAATAATGAGATCTCGATAAGTTGTATCATGTCTAAGATATGTATGGAATCGAAATAAAAATCGACGTCGTTATACTTTCGTATATAATATAGCGCTTGAAATGATAAAATAACGAGGATCAAGATTTGAGATTTGCCTATGAACATAAACATAGAAATGATTGGCTAAAATGGAAAGACGAAAATAAGGAAAAGTTGAATTCTCTAATGACATGGAAAGTATCTGGACCAACAGTCCATACAACTGAAGTTGTAAAATATGTTGGATATAAACGGGTCTTTTATGCGAATTATGTGAAAATCAAATTGAGCGATATAAGGAAAAATTGGTGACACAAGAATTTTCGCAAAGACCTATGATTGATTATGTGGAGACGTATTCTCCAGTGGTGGATGCATTGACTTTCCAATATTTTATTAGTCTGGTAATATAAAGAGAGAATTGATATGCGTCTTATGAATGTTATGTATCACTTGATACTGAAAGTTTACATGAAAGTCCCGAAGGATCAAATTATGTAAGTCAAGTAAAGTAAGTTCTCGAGAACAATGTGATCATTTATACATATTCGGATTTGGATAAGTTATGATTATTTTACATGTTGGAACTCATGATGAGTTTCTAAAGCAATTGAGTGCTTAAAAGGTTAATTGAAACATCTTAACGATGTAATACTTGTGCACCAAGAAACATACATAGAAAACTTGTACCGGGTGATTGTGATATCTCGATAAATAGTGTACACACATGGTATAATATAGATTTTGGAGATAAAAGCAATTGTTCATGACATTTTTGCATACGATATAGATATCTATGTGTTAAATGAGCAAATTTTATGTAGCAAAACTTCTAAAGAGTGAAAGCACATGCATATTTGGATAAGATGGAACAAATTCCCTCTTGGATTGATAATATCATTGATGTCAAAACCTCAAGAACATACTATATGAAGTTGATAAAATATGTATGGACTAAAATAGTCGAGTCGAGTGTTGTACAACTCGAGATATTCACATATAGAGGGATATAACTTTGATTAAATTAGTCATGTTTTATCAACATTCTACTTTTAAAAGTTCAATATAATCGCAGTTTACAGTGGATGTCTACACATCATCGAGAGAAACTGTAGAGCTTTTAGAGGGAGAATTTTTGAATGACCTTGGCGCGGTCTAATTATTACTCGAACTGCAGTTCGAGTATATATGTAATTATATTTTATCAATCCCTCAAGTACATCTAGAAGATGATGTTGGGAATAGTTGAACCTTAAAGTATGTTAAAGGTTGTTAAGTCATTTGTTATAAGAAATGCTTATTATCATCTCCTATCAAAGTCGAGATTATTATTCTAGAAGTACCATCGTTAAATGCATAAGTGCATTAAAATGTTTTGCTAGCTATGTATGGTTATAATATCTTTCACTTGAGCTTATTGTCATGATATAACCTTTGTCAAGCGAAGAGACATTGGAATGAGTTCAACGAAATATTTCAGGTATAAACGATATTTGATTATATTTTACTAACCCATCAAAACAAGTTTGGTTAGTCTTGTAGATGCAGGAATGTAACTAAACACAGTCCTGGACATATGATATTTTTTGGAAGGAGGCACCTAAAGTCTTGTTAGAAGATTATACAACATTGATCAACATAAAGAATTGCACATTAAGGGAGCGAGCGACAAATTATTGACTACAAAAGCTTTGATCAACTTTCAAGGAAAATGGACACACGTCACTTAAAGGATACATGTTAAAATGAGGGGGAGACTTATTTAAGTTGCACTCTTTTTCCCTTGACTAAGTTTTGTCCCATTGGGTTTTCTTAGTAAGGTTTTTAATGAGGCAACATACCTGATCTAGAAGTATCAGGGGGAACTAATGCGCATTACATGCTGCACTCTTTTTCCCTTAGCTATGGTTTTGTCCCACTGGGTTTTCCTAGCAAGGTTTTTAACGAGGTAGCATCAAGCGTATTATGTTGATAACCAAGGGGGAGTGTTATGAATATATTTATTATTAATGTGGTTATCAACACCAAAAATAGATTAGCTTTCTCTCCAAGTTTTGTACATCTATATATACCACTATTGTAATCAGATCTATCAATGAAATATCAGTCTTTTTCTCCCTACATCTCTTTCTCTTATTGTTTGCTATTAGGCTAGTAGGTCATTGTTTCACAACAGTATAATATAAATGTGTTAAACGTGTCAACCCACTAACCCAACCGGTCACCCTGAACCTGACTCGTTTAGCTTAACAGGTCAACGGGTTGACCCGACCCATTTAGACTAAACTCAAACTCACGAATTTCGTATTAGATTTGTGTCGTATTTTCAGGTCGTGTCAGTATCTCACAACCCTAACGAGGATTGCAAAGGCCAAGAAATCAACTCAAATATCAAAGGAAAATGAAGTCCAAAGGGCCATATATATGGAAGATGCAAAATAGGTGAGTCCATATATGCACTTCAAAATTTACAAATATTCCACTAGTGCTATAAATTAATTAACAAACAACTAACTAGATATGTATTAGAATGTATGCTTTTTTTATACTTGTATTACTTTGTAACAAATTGCATCATTATCATATGTAATATTCAATAACTATTTACATACATGATTTAGTGGTCTTGTGTTTGTTTCTCACAAAGTGATGTGAATTCAAAATTTTACAAGTACAAGGTAACCTGTTACTTAGTAGTAAAAAAATTATTGTTAAAAGAAAGTAGTATATATTTATGTATAACATTTTTAAACAACAATTGTGTTAACAAATTTCCATTTATGGAAAACAATCTATATCAATGCAAAAGGCATCTCCAAAAGACACCAGATTAAATAAATAAATAAACGGGTAACTTTGTAGAATAGTAAACAAGTTTTAAAAGTATTTCCAATTAGATCACTCAAGTTTCAAAAGTGTTTCAATCAGGTTACTCAACATTCATTTTTCACTAAAATTAAAGGTTTTTCATCCATTTCATAAGTAACCATGCTGATGTTGATTTTTGTTTCTTTTTTCCCTTTTATTTTATGCTAACTTCGAATGATGACGTGGATTGTAACTTGTTTTTTTAATTTTTAATGTAATTAAAGTGTTTTTGTTTTTAATAAATATAATTTCATATATTAAAATAATCAGACCCCAACATCTTATGCTTCATTTTTTTCTTGATACATAGAAAAAAGGACATGACTCGATTTGAATGTTAAGTTATCTAATTGAGACAAAAACGATACAAGTGACCTGATCAGAACACTTTTTAAACTTGGTTACTGTGACATTTTCCCATAGAGATAAATATAAATAAATAAATAAACAAAATCGTGGGTTGATTTCTATAATTGAGGCCCAAGGTAAACGCACCCGTACAAGCCCAATAGGGAAAAAATAAAAATATTTTAGTAATAACCCAAAACGGGTTTGCTGCTGGGCCGCTTGCTGTGCTGCTTGATGCGCGACTTATCACAACAGAATTACACAAATCTTAAACCTAGCCCTCATGTATATCAAGATTTTATTTTTAAACTAATAATGGGCTGATTTAGATATTTTTATTAGCAAATTTGATTCATTTGGGTGATTCAAATTGCATAGGCTAAAATGAGTCACTCATATAAAATTGACTAAGGGGCTGTTTGGCAACATCTGAATGGTTACATGTTGAATTAGTAAGAGGTCTGAACCATTAAGTGCTGAACCAGTAAAAGGTCTGAACCATTAAGAGCCTGTATAATATTTAACCATTCAGAGGCAAATTTCTGACCAGTTCAGATTAGAGGTATTAACCATTCAGACTTTGTATAAATATTAACCATTCAGAGGCAAATGTCTGAACCATTCAGACATCTGCTCGTGAAACAAACAGTCTGAACCATTAAGTGTTGAACCAGTAAAAGGCCTGAAACATTAAGAGCTTCATTAAAAGGTAAACAAACATGCCTTAACTTAAAAGTTTGAGAAAATATATTTCAATTCCACTTTTTATATCGTCCAAACAAATATGTTGCACATTAGATTCAGATTCCAATTTGTATGAATTCTACCAACAAACGAGCATATTCCAAAGAAATATTCCTTGAATACCTGCAAATTCCAACTGAACAAAAGCCACCTTAAGAATGCCATGACTCACTTAAAAGGTAAATAATATACTATAAATATAAAAATAAAGGTCTATATATTTAATCTTTAGCATATAATTTAATAATTTGTCTTAATCACAATCACAGAAGCTATATTATTAATGATACATCATATTAATTTTACCATAAAGTTTTAAAATAACAGCATAGAATTTGATTGCCTTTAATTGAAATGTTGCATATTTTTCTTCTTTTTTCTTTATAATAATTATTATTATTGTTGTACAAATTCACAATAAAGTGGCAATTTAAGGAGAATTTATGGAAGCCAGAATTGACAAAAGAAAGAAAGAACGCGGAAGTTTCTTTGGGTGTCCAAATCCATGTTACGGTGGCAAATGGCAACCAAAAGTTGGAAGGCATGGTCGGTCCTTTAGTTTTGCTAAATAATTCTATTTAGAAGAAAAAAAAAAGGTATTTAAAGTAGGTTTTTAGTTGATTAATTCAAAGAAAACATGATCAAGGTTTGTAACTATAGCTTCTTATTACAAGTTAATTGTTTGAGTGAGAAAAAAAACTTTTGGAATAATTATGCTATTTAAAAAGGTAGAGGTTAGATAACACGGTGTGGGCGTTTAAAAGGGCATTTATACTTGACAACGTCGTGTACATCGGCTCGTCCCGGCGTTTAGGCCGGTGTTGGTCCTTCAGTGGGGAAAACTCCACAGGTGTGGAGATGAAATTCACGTTGACGTGGCACGTTATAATTCGGCGTTGGTTTTAGCCGTTTGGCCCCAACGTAAGTTTTTAAGCTTTTAAAAACTTTACTTTCTAAAAATTAAATGTTCCCTGTATAAACCACACACTTCTTCCATTTTTTTACAAACTCTCAAGTTTCCCTCAAAATTCAACTTCGTCTTCTACCAATTTTCACTTCAAAAAAACGAAAATGGCTAAAATTCCATGGACCGAAGAAGATATCACTTTATGCGAGTCGTGGGTTGAAGCCTTGAGCCACTACACCCTACGTAATCACTCGAGCGGTGTGTTCTGTGGGAGAATTCTCCAACACATTTGCGTCCATAGGGGTGAGACCACCCGAACCGTTGACGCACTTTCGTCTCGTTTCAGGGTTTTCCGTATGGATTGCGAAAGATTCGATACGGTGTACACCGTGGTGGAAAACGCGGGTGGTGACCTTGGTGAGGACGACATGATATAAGTCGTCCTAATCAACTTCAGGCACGACCACAACCGTGAATTCCGTCATGTTTTGGTGTGGCGGATTATTAGGTTTTTATGTAGTAATGTTTAATTTTTAGGTTTAAGTTAACCTATGTAATGTTTTTTTATTTTGTGTTTTTGTAATTATGTAATGTTTTTTATGTTTATATTATGCAATGTTTAAGTATGCTAGCTCGGCTCAACTTAGCTCGGATTATTTTAATTATAATATATTTTATTTTTATTTACATTATAATATATCACAAAAAATTATTTTTATTTATATGAATTTTGAAGTGTACTTTGATATTAATAACATATTTGAAGGTTTATTATGATGCTAATGAACTTATATTGTATTTCGTTGAATTTTATAACTTATTTTCTGTTGTTGAACTTGATTTTGGCTTGTAATGTATTAGGTTGAGTTTATTTTGGATATGTTTGATGTGTGTAAAACGCAACATATAAATTACATCAAATGAGACATAAAACTAACCCTTTTTAGTACTAATGTTGGAAAAGTGTGTTTTTGTCTTCATTTTTTATTTTCAGGATTAAATGAGTGTAAATGAACAAAAGAAGCAAAAATGCAACCAAATCTAACATAATTATAAGAAAAGGAATAAATGTGGCTTGCCCGACCTCTCGACAGCATCTTCCCAAGCAAAAACAAGTAAACAGAAGACTGACCACGGCCCCGTGCCCAGCGGACACGGGGGCGTGGCCAGGTGTCTGCAGAAAAGACAAAGCGTAGAAGCTTCTATTTCCCAACACGGGGGCGTGCCCAGCTCAACACGGTTGTGGTCAACGCTAAGATTCGCAGAATCCAAGCAAATCTTGATAGTACGGATACGCTTCTGCACACGAGGCCGTGCCCAGGGGACACGGGGCGTGTGGAGCTAATGCAGACAAATTGCAATTAATGAAGAAAGAGAAAGTGGATGGACACGGGGCCGTGTCCGGGCTTCTGTGCAGGCTATAAATAGAGGTGCTTGGTTCACTTCAAGGGCATCCCTTGGCAAACCCCCTCTCTCCCACTTCACCCACACTCCACAACCATCACAACCCACATCCACCACCATCATCCATCATCCATCTTAGAGTGTGTGTAGTAGTCTCGGGATCCAAGATTGATAGTAAGAGTTCTTGACAATCAAAGGCCATGTTTGCCTAATTCTCTTACATCACTTGGTGAAGACAAGCATTTAGTGTAATACTTTTGTTTTTTAATCTTTTCGCACATTTTATTTGGTTTTGTATTAATGACTTTAATAACTAGTTTCTTATGTTGAAGGTGAAACTTCCTTATCATTTGTCCGTGATGTCTTGGCGTTATTTTACTGTCTATATAAAATAAAAGATTTACATCATTCATATCTCCACGGTATATGGAGATATGTTGGCTACCTGGTCGGGGGTTAAGGGAATGGTTTGGTAAGGTTCTAGCCTTGTTCAGTGTATAGATCCTGCAAGGACCTGGGTCAAGCTTACTAGGACCTCCTTCAAAACCCACTGGTATTGGATGGCGGGGGTGCGAATGGCTTGATCCACTCATATGTAAACTACTATTAATACATTAAACCGGCTACTTGGGATTGTATCCCTGCTGACTCAAACCACTTAGCCAAGGGTAACGTCACCTTTAAAAGTGGGGCCTACCACATTACGCATTAATAACTTAATTAATTATCTTCAAATATTCCAACCCTTTAGGATTGTATCCTTGCTGACTCAAACTACTGGGTTGAGGGTAACGTCACCTTCAAAAGATGGGGCCTACTACTATAACTAAGATAATCTCTTAAAAAGTGCAAAAGTGCGGAAATCATCGAAGGTTACACTAAAGGCGAGTCGGATCCAAGTGATTCATCTTGTCTATCTGTTTTTTTTATTTTATTTTTCAGCATTTTTTGTTTTTATTTTCATGTTTAAAACTTTTTCTAGAATTTTGATTTTATTAGACGTTGAGGATAAACCAGTACTAAAAGCTCTTGTGTCCTTGGACGACCTCGGTATCTTACCAACGCTATACTACACTCACGATGGGTGCACTTGCCCATATGTGTGTTTAGTGTTAGTAAAATATCGTGTTTTATAAATTTAAAACTTGACTAAAGTGTTATAAAGGGTTTAAAATATAATTAAAAATATATTCACACCGACACACATCAATGTTCTTTTAAACTATTAAAAAATATTTTAGACTACTGAATATTGAGAGTTATGTATTAATACTTATTTTCAAAATCGAGCCAAACCATGCCGAGTCGAGCCAGCTCGGTTTAAAACCAGTTCGAGCCCGAGCTTCGACTTCTAGCTCGATTTCAAATCCGAGCCGAGCCAGCTCAGTTTATAACTGAGCCGAGCCCGAGCTTACCCTAGCTCGGCTCGATTCGACTTGTGAATATCCCTAAATATAACACACCACGTTTTAACAAATTTAATAATAAATGAATAACCATAAATATGTTTGCTTTATAAAATTTAATTTTATGACATCATAAACTGATTAACATTGATATGATTAAAGATGAGTTTTTTTCCTAAATACCTATACTAGTATTTATATAGTATTCGTACCAATTTTAGGTATTCGATACATGTATTGGTACCCAGTTTTATTGATTTTGGTATTCGTTACTTTCGGTATCGATACAGATACGGGTAAAAAAGGGTATTGGTACCGAATTTCATATAGAACTTAATTTTTTTTTTCATATTATGTTTTATTTCGTATTATGGTATTTATGGTACCTGTATTGATTTTATCTATTTGGTACCCATATCGTATTGACACCTGTACCAATTTTTGTTATTTGGTAGTTTATTGTATTTGTACTCGTGTCAATTTTACCTATTTAGTACCGGTACGAGTGCTCAAAAAATAAAATTAAAACAAAGTGGTACCAATGCGGGTACCGTACTGAATTACCCGTACCCATCCCTAGATGTGATATTCGGTACGTTATTTGTTACTCATTTTTGTTCAAATTCGATTCCGGTCTTTTTGGTACTGGTACTGGTACGGGTACATGTAATGTACCACTCCCATCCCTAGATGTGATAGTTTAAAGCGATACATATAAACTTGAATTCGTTTATTAACAAGACTCAACGATTTCAATCGATGCATATAGCCGTTTGATGTTTATATTGAATGAGAAAGAGGAGTGTATAAGGGGGGAGGGGCGGTCCGTTATGGACTCCCCATAACGAGTGATAGTATCACTAACACCGCCGCCACCATTTTGGTAACGAGTGATAGGAATAACTCGTTGTTTATATAACCCCTTGAATAATTATTGAGGAATGTGTATGACTTGTACATTGTGTATTAATACTTGTACATTGGAATCCCATCACTAGTGATGACCACCCCCACTACATTTCTATCACTAGTGATAGAATATTGGGTGATGACATGGCATGATTTGATTGGATATTGAGAGTGATAGAATTCTATCACTAGTGACCACCCCCCTCCCCTAACGGTAATATATTTGAGAACTAACACCAACTTTTATGTGTTTTTGACAAAATTAACATCTTCAAGTTCTAACTTAGAAATAGTGCATGTTTGAAACCTTTGATTGTCAATTGTAATATATTTGAGAACTAACGCTAACTTTCATTAAATATTATATTTAAATATTTTAAAAATGTAAGTTTAACCCTTTCAACAAACCACATTAACCACTTTGTGTAATTTATTCAAACTAATAAAAAAGAGAAAAAAAAGCCTAACCGTCGACACCACTCATGTCATACCTCAACCGATGACGGAAACATCAGAGTGAGACAAAAACGAGATTGCAAAAGACTTTATAATGACTATTTGCGATAAGTATTAAATAATCAAAATTTCATTTCATACTAAGGGAAAATACATCGTTTGAAAACAAATACAACAACTTGAACATGAACAAAATACAATAACAAGTACGAAATTTAAAAGTGGGTTTCTAATCATCCTACTAAATTCCATTCATCATCATCAATTTCCTTACGTATTAAAGTACATGTCAACACATAAAGTATTGGCGAACATACAAGTTTGAGTATTCTCATAAGTATAAATGTTTTAAAAAAATCCACATGACGTAATCGTAATCTAAGACTTAACATAACAATACTAGCATGCAACTTATAATTGCCAACCCAAAGTTTCTCGCTAGCGTAATCTTGTCGTAGCAACGACAAGACCGTTTTGTTTAACTTAACATGACCTCAAGAATACGAGCAGTGTGTTACTCCTATAGCGCTATACATGTTAAGGGAAGCTTGTACGAAGTTAATGATAAGTATAAAGCAAATAAGTTTCTAGCATGTATTAATTCTAGTATCACGTATCAAGCATGTATATTGGATTGTTTGTTGGTAAGCATGTTTGTAAGTGTATGTGTGCGTTTTAATAAGGAATAAGTATTGCACCCAAAAGTGACGAAAAGTAAAAGGGTCATGTACACTCACGGTTTTGCTAAGCTTTCCGATTAAACGCGAGTTTACGAGTTGATGAGAGTGGAGCACCAAAGTTACTGTACATTGGGAAAACAAAGGTCTATGAGTATTCGGAGTTTGGGGAGAGTTTGGATTCGGAATTAAGTTTAAAAAGTATATGTACACTAAAATATATCTTGTCTAAATACCCGTTTGGATACTAAGTTTGTATGTGTTTTCATGGGTGATGCGTGCGAAGTGTCGTATATATTAGGTATATATTTTAAGCCCTTTTAACACTTATTTTTAGCCAAGTTTTAAATTTATAAAACACGATATTTTACTAACACTAAACACACATATGGGCAAGTGCACCCATCGTGAGCGTAGTATAGCGTTGGTAAGATACCGAGGTCGTCCAAGGACACAAGAGCTTTTAGTACCGGTTTATCCTCAACGTCTAATCAAAATAAAAAGTTTAGAAAAAGGTTTTAAAACTAAGAAAAATAAAAACTAACTAAAATGCTGAAAATAAAAATAAAAGTAAAAACAGATAGACAAGATGAATCACTTGGTTCCGACTCGTATCTAGTATAACCTTTGATTATTTCCGCACTTTTGCACATAATTAAGAGATTATCTTAGATATTGTAGTAGGCCCCTCTTTTGAAGGTGACGTTACCCTCACCCCAGTAGTTTGAGTCAGCAAGGATACAATCCTAAAAGGGTGGATTATTGGAAGATAATGAATTAAGTTATTAATGCAGTATTATGGTAGGCCCCGCTTTTGGCGGTGACGTTACCCTCGACTAAGTAGTCTGAGTCAGCAGGGATACAGTCCTAAATAGCCGGGTTATAGTATTAATAGTAGTTAACTTATGAGGGGATCAAAGAGTTTGGACCCCCGCCATCCAATACCGTGAAGCATTGAAGGAGGTCCTACTAAATTTGACCCAGGTCCATTGCAGGACCTCTAAACGCTGAACAATGGCAAGACCTTTACCAAACCGTTCCCTTAACCCCCGACCAGGTAGCCAACATACCTCCATATAGACCGTGGAGATATGAATGGTGAAAATCCTTTATTTTATATAGACAGTAAAATAATGCCAAGACACCACGGACAAACGATAAGGAAAGATCACCTTCAACATAAGTAACTAGTTATTAAAGTCATTAATACAAAACCAAATAAAAAGTGCAAAAGATTAGAAATAAAAAGTATTATACTAGACACTTTGTCTTCACCAAGTGATGTAAGAGACTTAGGCAAACATGGCCTTGATTGTCAAGAACTCTTACGATCAATCTTGGATCCCGAGACGACTCACACACTCTACGATGGACAATGGATGATGGTGGTGGATGATGGTGTTGTGATGGTGGTGGGTGGTGGATGAAGTGTGAGAGAGGTGGTGTGCCAAGGGATGAGTTGAAATGAAACCAAGCACTCCTATTTATAGGCTGAACAGAGGGCTGGGCACGGCCCCGTGTCCGCTGGGCACGGCCCCGTGCCTGTCTGACACTCTCTCTCCTCATTAATTGTAATTCGCAATTACAATTAATGCGCCTGCTGTACTTTCGCCACGCCCCCGTGTTCACTGGGCACGGCCCCGTGGTGGGCAATAGAAGCTTCTATAGGTTTGTCTTTTCTGCTGCTTCTTGGGCACGGCCCCGTGCTGGCTGAGCACGGGGCGTGTTCAGTCTTCTGCCTTCTCTATTTTGCTTGGGAAGATGCCGTTGAGGGGTCGGGCAGTCCACTTATGTTCCTTTCCTTGTATTTATGTTGGATTTAGCTGTCTTTTTGCTTCTTTTGTGTTTTTGAGCTCATTTAATCCTGAAAATACAAAAGGAAGACAAAAACACTCTTTTTCCAATATTAGTACTTAAAAAGGGTTAGTTTTATGCCTCATTTGATGTAATTTATATGTTGCATCTTACACACATCAAATACCCCCACACTTGAACTTTTGCTTGTCCTCAAGCAAAACTCTTTAATATGTGGCTTACACTCCCAAATGGAATGGGTAGAAGAGAAGGTTTTTGGCTTGTCGTAGAGTGTTGGGAATCCAAGATCCTTTTGGGTTTTATTTTTATCTATTTACAATCCTATTCGTAATGATTTATTTAGAACGTTTCATAGGAGAAATTACTTATTTGGGCATAACATGCCTTTTTAAAATTCCATTTATATACAAGTTCACATACCTCACGGGAGAAATCACTCACACACGGCCGAAGGTGTATTTTTAGTGAATCACTCGAGAGCGGCATGGAACTTATTCCTACCATAATCTTGCCAAGCAATCAATCCTCCTCCTTTTTAACTTTTATACCTTTGTAAATATCAAGAGGACTTTGTGGGTTAAGGGTTAGGCTTGGGTTAAAGGTATGTGGTTGGGATAGTGGTTAGTGGTTAGTAGAAAAAGGGCTAAAAGTGTAACAAGTGTCGGTTTTCGTAAGACTTTCTATTTTTGTAACTTTTTATTTTGATGAAGTTTTTATTCAAACAAAGTTATTTTTGAAGAACTTGTTTGTTTATTTTCTTTTTGCTTCATCATCAACACATTTTTTTTTTTGAATGATCCTACGAAAAACCGAACTTGTTACTAAAACAAAGGGTTAAAAATAAAAAAGGTTTTGGTGGGAAAAAGGGTTTTTTTGTGATGAAATGAAAAGGTTTAGGCTCAAAGGGGTTAACTAGGGGGATTTTTTGGTAGGTGGTAAAAGAAAAAGAAAAATAATGGTGTAGAAATAAAAAGGATTAGTCCTAATGCCTCCATCATTTACTTACTCGGGTTTAAGTTGATAAGGACCGGGAATGTATCGTCATGGCAAGTTCTAGAGTTGTAAGAACCAAGCGGCTATTCACACAAGAAACGAAAAATGAGCATTTAGTCTAATGATATGTAATTGTATGCTCAATAAAGGCTCAAATCTCACTTTTGTGGGAATGAGTTTTTATGTAATCAAGTATATATAATCAAATTTTAACTAAGTTTGCCATGCCTTTTCATAATTTTCTTATGTTGGTTCTTTTTATCACTACGCTATCGGTTGTAAATTCGTGAAAATATAACCTTTTTGAGAACTTGAATTTCCCGAGTTAAACCTAGACAAGTAAGAAAAATGAAATTTTTGAAAAAATTTGGGGTGATTAGCGGTTCCAATAGAGTTTTGTGTAAGGCTTGTATTTAGGACTTGCAAAATTCAAGGTTTTAGCATCCCCCCCCCCCCCCCCACACTTAAATTACACATTGTCCTCAATGTGTCCCAAAAATAAATTTTTAGGTTGATTAGATGTGTAAAATGGTGTCAAAAGCAAAGATTTATGTTACTGGTAGTCTGGACACGGCCCCGTGTCCACTGGACACGACCCCGTGGCGAACTGCCAGTAACGAAAACTTACAGAAGGTGAACACGGGGGCGTGTTGATTAGGCACGGCCCCGTGTCTGACAAAAATCTGCAGGACAGTAACCAAACAGCAGGTCTGGGAGGTGAGCACGGGGGCGTGTTGGCTGGACACGTCCCCGTGTGGACAGTCTGAATGCCCGAAAAACAGGTTTCTTCCCCCGGTTTTTCCATCCTGGCCCTATAAGTGCTGAGGCTTAGCACCCCAAGCCTTGGTTTGTACCTGTTTCATCACTTAATACCACACCAAGCAACACAAACATCCTACATTACCATAGTTAATTGTTCCAAGCATAAAGTAAAAGAAAAATAAAACGGAAAATAAAAGTGATCAAGGAAAGTAAATTGTTCAACATTTGGCACGCAGGCCACCAATTGTTCGATAGATAAAGGGACTTAAACTTGTGGAGTCATCAATCAACCGCTTCCTCCTCTGCTCCTCTCGCCTACTCCATAGCATCGTCATCATCATCATCCCCTCCATGGCGTGCAATGTGGTCTCGTATGTATCCAACATCGTCTTGGATCTCGGATAGGTTTCTCTCAATAGCTCCGACCCGGTGGTAGGTGTTGCTCGCCATGTTATAGGTGTTCCTAGTACACATAAGGTTTTCCTGCAACAAATCATGCAAACTTTGAAAGTTAGGAAAACCGCCTCCCGAGGAGGATGATTGGCCCGGATCACCGTGGGGTTGGTATTGGTACTGATGATGTTGCGGAGCGGGGAGGACAAGCGCTTCTTGCGGGTTCCATGCATGACCTTGCATCCTTTGAAAGGTTACCGTCCCATCTTCTGCTTCATAAATTAGGTTCATTGAGCGGCATATGTGAATATCCACCGTACCCGACCATGGGCTCCTCTCAAATGACCTAGGTATGTGGGCGAAGTGCTTGAAGAGACGGTACACCCATCCCCCGAAGAAAATAGGAGTTGGTGCACTAGCAAGGCGGTTGTGATGCATGTTTCGGAGCATGAGGAACGGAACATCGAGCGGCCTGCGGTTGTGAATGCAGTGGAGGACAAGCAAATCTCTTAACCCAACGACGCTACTACTGTCATGCCTTTGGCTAAGAGAGTAGCCGAGGAGCCTATGAATGTATCTGTATAGCGGATCCCTCAGCTTTGTACTCTTAGTGCTGCTTGGATTGTAGAACCCTTCTCCAATCTGAGCCCACATGGCTTGGCGTTCGTTGTCACCTGTCTCTCTCATTCCCCCAGTATTTTCTTCGTTTCCCGCATCCTCTTCCGCATACAACCCGATAATCGACCCGAATTGTGCCATAGAGATCGAATACCTCGTTCCGCCACACCGGAATGACACCCCGTCATTATCGAACGGGTCGCACCTTGAAGTGAATGCAAAGGTGCTGTAGAATTCCAAGGTGCATTCATGGACGGAACGGAGTCGAGTTGTTAGTGCGACTCTGAGTGGTCCCGTGACAATGTTGTTGAAACGGTCAATTTGATTCACCATGGTTAGCAAGTCCGTGCAAGCTTGCCTCGGGTATTCCTCGGGCCTTGTTTGAAGAAGCTCGTATCGAGCTCTTGCATCTAGCTCATTGGCGTTAAATCTTGTGAACTTCTTGGCCATCTGCAAGAATACACCAAAAGTTAGCACGAAACAGAAATATTTTCGAACAAAACTGCAAACAGCAGCCTGGACACGACCCCGTGTTCAGCGGACACGGCCCCGTGTCCAGAGGTCTGTTACTCAAAAATCCCATTTTTCGACCCGGTTTCGAAAACTTGAAATTTTTTTTGTCCAATACGTGTGGTTTCCCCCGAAAATGAAACCCTAAGTGCCATTTTTCCCAAAATATCCCGTTTACCCTATCAATTTTATCTTTTTCGGTTCAAGAACAAAGGTTTGGGGTTTTTTTAAGAAATCGGGTGAATCTATGAACAATACAAGTGTATTTACTTCCCTTAACACTAATCTAACTAAATGCAAACAGATCTAAACAAAAAATTTAGGTTTGATCCGGATGAACTTCAAGAACCCTAGATTTTTCCCCAAATTTTTGGTGTTTTAACTACATGCAAGTAACTAATCTAACTACTAAGAGTGATAGAATCATACCTTGACGTTGTTAGATCGATAGGAGACGTCGAAATTTTGCGAAAAATCGCCTGGAACCAGAGCTTTTGTGGGGAAACGGGGCGTGTGAAATGAAGAAACTGTTTTGAAAAAAGGGGTTTTATCCCGTCTGCAGCGCGAACACGGCCCCGTGTCCAGCGGACACGGCCTCGTGTCGAGCAAGTTTTTTTTTTTTTTCGAATAGTACGCGTGTGAGTGCCCCTTTTTCCCATAAGCTATGGTTAGAAAACTTACCGCTTTATTTTGTCGTCTCAATCGTTTGTAACTTACCAGGCATGATGTTTTTATTCTTCCACCGTTTGAAGCGAGATCTCTTCTTCCTCATCCTCAATGAATCCTTGATAGAGTTTCAGCTGTTGGCCATTGACCTTAAATGGTGGCCCATTTCGAGATTTAATTTCTACTGCACCGTGTGGAAAAATATGGGTGATGGAAAAAGGTCCTGACCACCTAGACTTTAATTTACCAGGAAACAATCAAAGTCGTGAATTAAACAAAAGAACTAGATCCCCTACCCGAAATTCATTAGGTTTAATATGTTTGTCATGCAAATTTTTCATTCTTTCCTTATAAATTTCAGAGTTTGAGTATGCATAATTCCTAAGCTCGTCTAATTCATTTAATTGACAAAATCGATTTTTACCAGCAAATTCTAAATCCAAGTTTACATTTTTGATTGCCCAGTAGGCTTTGTGTGCAATTTCTACTGGCAAATGACAACTTTTTCCATAGACTAGCTTATACGGGGTTGTACCTATTGTTGTTTTATAAGCAGTTCTAAAAGCCCATAAAGCATCATCTAATTTATCAGCCCATTCCTTTTTATTTAACCCTACGGTTTTTTCGAGTATTCGTTTTAAACCTCTATTAGTCACTTCGGCTTGTCCGTTTGTTTGAGGGTGATATGCTGTTGAAACCCGGTGATAGACCCCATATCTTGTTAAAAAAAATTCAAGTTGATGGTTGCAAAAATGGGTACCTCTATCACTTATTAAAGCTTTAGGTGTGCCAAAACGAGAGAATAATTTTTTCAGAAATCTTACCACGACTCTTCCATCATTTGTTGGAAGTGCTTCGGCCTCGGCCCATTTAGACAAGTAATCTACTGCCACAAGTATATATTTGTTTCCTTTCGATGGTGGGAAAGGTCCCATAAAGTCGAGTCCCCACACATCAAAAATTTCACAAACAAGAATGCCATTTTGTGGCATTTCGTTTTTGGAAGAAATATTACCTGTTCTCTGGCAAGCATCACATGTTTTTACAAGACTTTGAGCGTCTTTGTAAATGGTTGGCCAATAAAATCCTGAATCGAATACCTTTCGTGCGGTACTAGCAGCACCATGATGTCCTCCGTATGGACCTTCATGACAATGGCGGAGAATTCTTCGTGCTTCACTACCATGTACGCATCGTCTGACGAGTTGGTCGGCACACATTTTGAAAAGATATGGATCTTCCCAAAAGTAGTGTTTCACATTGGCAAAGAATTTTTTTCTTTGATGATGTGGCCATCCTTTTGCGACTATACCGCTAGCTAGGTAGTTAGCATAGTCGGCGTACCATGGTTCTTCCTTGTATTCCACCATTTCCAGGGACTCAGTTGGAAATTTTTCGTTGATTTGCTCGTCCCTGGTTGCCTCTAAAGCTGGGTCTTCTAAGCGTGAAAGATGATCTGCTGCGGTATTTTCTGCTCCTCTTTTGTCCTTGATTTCAATGTCAAATTCTTGGAGGAGTAGAATCCACCTAATCAAATGTGGTTTTGCGTCTTGCTTTTTGAAGAGATATCGAATGGCTGCATGGTCTGTATAGACTATAGTTTTAGAAAGAACAAGATAAGAATGAAATTTATCAAAAGCAAATACCACAGCTAGTAATTCTTTTTCAGTTGTTGTGTAATTTTCTTGTGCATCATAGATTGGGTGGAAATGCTTTTCTTTTCTCTGTCCCAAGACAGCTCCAACTGCAAAGTCACTGGCATCACACATGATTTTGAAAGGAAATTTCCAATCAGGCGCTATCATGATAGGTGCATTGACTAACATTTCCTTTAGGGTTAGAAATGCTTGATTGCAATCCTTGTCAAAGATGAATGGAGCATCTTTTTCAAGTAACTTCGTTAGAGGCCTTGAGATTTTTGAAAAGTCTTTGATAAATCGTCTATAAAATCCGGCATGCCCTAGGAAACTTCTGATAGCTCGTACGGAGGATGGAGGTGGTAATCTTGAAATGGTATCTATTTTGGCTTGATCCACTTCCATTCCTTCGCTTGAGATCTTGTGACCGAGTACTATTCCCTCCGTTACCATGAAATGGCATTTTTCCCAATTAAGGGCGAGGTTAGTTTCCTCACATCGGGATAGCATTCGTTCAAGGTTATCGAGACATTGGTCATATGAATCCCCAAAGATAGAAAAGTCGTCCATAAAGACTTCCATTGTCTTTTCTATCATGTCATGGAAAATAGCTACCATGCAACGTTGGAATGTTGCTGGGGCATTACATAGACCAAACGACATGCGTCGATAAGCAAAAGTTCCATAGGGACATGTGAAAGTTGTCTTTTCTTGGTCTTCGGGCGCTATCGGGATTTGAAAGTAACCTGAAAAACCATCCAAGAAACAGTAAAATTTATGACCGGATAATCTTTCTAACATTTGATCAATGAAGGGTAAAGGAAAGTGATCCTTTCTTGTTGCTTCATTTAATCGTCTATAATCTATGCATACTCTCCATCCTGTGACGGTTCTCGTTGGTATTAGTTCATTCTTTTCGTTAGTTATTACCGTCATACCTCCTTTCTTTGGAACTACTTGGACGGGACTTACCCAAGGACTATCGGAGATAGGATAGATAAGTCCGGCATCAAGTAGCTTGATGACTTCGTTTTTAACCACTTCTTGAACATTTGGATTTACTCGACGTTGTGGTTGTATGACCGATTTGTAGTCATCATTCATCAAAATTTTGTGTGTGCACATAGAGGGACTAATTCCTTTTATGTCTACAAGTTTCCAAGCTATTGCGTTTTTGTGTTTTTTCAAAAGATTAATTAATTTTTCTTTTTCTAAGTTATCTAATTTAGACGAAATAATTACCGGTAAATTACCATCTTTGTCTAGAAAAGCATATTCCAAACCTTTTGGAAGTTCTTTGAGCTCAAGAGGTGGGTCTTTAGGAGACTCCTTATTTGGCTGCTCATTTCGATCAAGAACTTTAAAAGTTTGTTCTATGGCGACCTCTTCTTCAACAAAGTGGTCAATCTCTTCACTTGTATCGGGTGGTTCATCTTCATCTTCAATTAGGGGGTCATTATTGCCGAATGGATACTTCATTGATCGTTCGAGATCGACACTTCTTTTAAATGCCCCTAATTGAAGAGGTTGATTGTTGAACTTCCGGTGTTTCAAAGCTTCGTGAGTTTTTACAAATGGTCGTCCTAACACTAAATGAGCGTCATCGAGGATGACAAAGTCGGTTGGGATTACCATTTGATTTGTTTGAACCAAGACATCTTCAACTATACCGATTGATTTTATTACTTTCCGATTGGATAGAAAAATGGGTATTTGAAGTGGAGAAAAATCACTAATACTTAATTTTTCGAAAATGTAGTTAGGCATTATGTTAACACAAAGATCCTTATCGATTGTGACATTACTAATAAATGAATTTTGAAAGAAACGTGGAACCGGTGTAATGTTAATTTCAAATGGATCTTCTTTTATTAGTGAAGTTTGATCATTAGTTAACTTAACACTTACCGTTTCGTCAATTTTAGTGTTAGTGTTTAACTCTTTTAAAAACTTAGCATGAGTGGGTACTAAACAATGGTTTTCGAAAGAAGGTGACAAGAGATTAATTTCTTCAAAATTAGACTCTTCTTGAATTTTAACGTTGTCGGACTCACCCTTTTCGTTGTTCAACTCATGTGTCGGTTTTTCACTTATTTGTTCTTCCATTTTTATATTTTCAGTTATCTCTTCCTTTTTTAATTCTTCTCTTGCGCGGGACTCCTCTTCCCTTGCGCGAGCTTCTTTTATACATCGATCGATAACTCTAATGTGTTCTAATATCCTATCGGTCACTTCGGTTATAGAAAAAGAATCGGAGTTTTCTAAGCTTGAATCCGGTTGTTCGACCCTTTGTTCCTCATAATACTCATATGAAGTCGATGGTTCGCACCATTGTTCTTCATTGTAAGTATATGATGGATAAGGTTCGTAATTTTGTTCTCCATAATACTCGTATGAGGTGGGTTGTTCACGCCAAGGTTCCTCATAGTAAGCATACGAAGGTGGTGGCTCATATCTTGGTTCCTCAAAGTATGAGTATGAGGGTTCATACCTTGGTTCATCAAAATATGAGTATGAGGGAGGAGGTTCATACCTTTGGTCTTCATAGGATGTGTATGAAGTTGATGGCTCGTACCTGGGCTCCTCATAGTAGGTGTATGAATTGGATGGTTGATATGAGTGATTATTTTGAATCGAGCGTGCATTACGACAATTAGTGCAATAATTACCCCTATAATCATCCTCCTCATAGGTGTAGTTGTAACCTCCTTAGTATTGATCCATAAGAATCACTAAGCAGACCACAACCGAGTCTCGAGATCAGAAAACAAAAAGAAAAACGGAAACAGAGGCTGGACACGGCCCCGTGTTCAGTGAGCACGGCCCCGTGTTCAGGATCTGTATCTGGGCGTTTTAATTAAATGTACTGATTTCGTTGAGCACGGGGCGTGTTCAGTGAGCACGGCCCGTGTTCAAGCTTCTGTTACCAGGTGTTTTTATGAAAATGTGCAGCACGGCCCCGTGTTCAGTGAGCACGGCCCCGTGTACAGGTTACTGTAAATGCAAATCTAAACTAAAATGCAGAAAAATGTGCGCGCGTTTTGAAAAGGTTTTGAAAAACTGATTAGGCCGTCGATTTTAAGCTTTCTTAAAATCCTTGTGTCCCTAGCAACGGCGCCAAAAACTTGATGCGTGCGAAGTGTCGTATATATTAGGTATATATTTTAAGCCATTTTAACACTTATTTTTAGCCAAGTTTTAAATTTATAAAACACGATATTTTACTAACACTAAACACACATATGGGCAAGTGCACCCATCGTGAGCGTAGTATAGCGTTGGTAAGATACCGAGGTCGTCCAAGGACACAAGAGCTTTTAGTACCGGTTTATCCTCAACGTCTAATCAAAATAAAAAGTTTAGAAAAAGGTTTTAAAACTAAGAAAAATAAAAACTAACTAAAATGCTGAAAATAAAAATAAAAGTAAAAACAGATAGACAAGATGAATCACTTGGTTCCGACTCGTATCTAGTATAACCTTTGATTATTTCCGCACTTTTGCACATAATTAAGAGATTATCTTAGTTATTGTAGTAGGCCCCTCTTTTGAAGGTGACGTTACCCTCACCTCAGTAGTTTGAGTCAGCAAGGATACAATCCTAAAAGGGTGGATTATTGGAAGATAATGAATTAAGTTATTAATGCAGTATTATGGTAGGCCCCGCTTTTGGCGGTGACGTTACCCTCGACTAAGTAGTCTGAGTCAGCAGGGATACAGTCCTAAATAGCCGGGTTATAGTATTAATAGTAGTTAACTTATGAGGGGATCAAAGAGTTTGGACCCCCGCCATTCAATACCGTGAAGCATTGAAGGAGGTCCTACTAAATTTGACCCAGGTCCATTGCAGGACCTCTAAACGCTGAACAATGGCAAGACCTTTACCAAACCGTTCCCTTAACCCCCGACCAGGTAGCCAACATACCTCCATATAGACCGTGGAGATATGAATGGTGAAAATCCTTTATTTTATATAGACAGTAAAATAATGCCAAGACACCACGGACAAACGATAAGGAAAGATCACCTTCAACATAAGTAACTAGTTATTAAAGTCATTAATACAAAACCAAATAAAAAGTGCAAAAGATTAGAAATAAAAAGTATTATACTAGACACTTTGTCTTCACCAAGTGATGTAAGAGACTTAGGCAAACATGGCCTTGATTGTCAAGAACTCTTACGATCAATCTTGGATCCCGAGATGACTCACACACTCTACGATGGACAATGGATGATGGTGGTGGATGATGGTGTTGTGATGGTGGTGGGTGGTGGATGAAGTGTGAGAGAGGTGGTGTGCCAAGGGATGAGTTGAAATGAAACCAAGCACTCCTATTTATAGGCTGAACAGAGGGATGGGCACGGCCCCGTGTCCGCTGGGCACGGCCCCGTGCCTGTCTGACACTCTCTCTCCTCATTAATTGTAATTCACAATTACAATTAATGCGCCTGCTGTACTTTCGCCACGCCCCCGTGTTCACTGGGCACGGCCCCGTGGTGGGCAATAGAAGCTTCTATAGGTTTGTCTTTTCTGCTGCTTCTTGGGCACGGCCCCGTGCTGGCTGAGCACGGGGCGTGTTCAGTCTTCTGCCTTCTCTATTTTGCTTGGGAAGATGCCGTTGAGGGGTCGGGCAGTCCACTTATGTTCCTTTCCTTGTATTTATGTTAGATTTAGCTGTCTTTTTGCTTCTTTTGTGTTTTTGAGCTCATTTAATCCTGAAAATACAAAAGGAAGACAAAAACACTCTTTTTCCAATATTAGTACTTAAAAAGGGTTAGTTTTATGCCTCATTTGATGTAATTTATATGTTGCATTTTACACACATCAATGGGTCTTAATTTGCCCATTAGAATCACAAACGAGGAGTTTAGAACGAAGATAATATAACATAAGTTCATGACATCTAACCATAATCCGATTAGTATCAAGAATTCGGTTAAATATATATTATATTGCATAGTCCGTCATGTATCATCGTGTATTGTCATGTAAGTCAAGCATGGAGGTAAGATTAACCTCGTTGTATGATTCACCAAAGAACAAAGTCATCAACTTAGTTGATGACCCGGTTGGTCATGAATGAAAATAAAATACAACTAACTAGTTTGTCAAGTAGCCAAGTAAGAATAACTCGGGCTTGTCTTACCCAACATGGCAAATGTTGGAGGCAAGACAGGGTTATGTTACTTGATTCTTGGAAGCTACTTGAGGCGAACACAAACAATTAAGCGAGGTAGTGAAACAAGTTTGGAGAGCCAGAGCTTCCATGGTTCACACATTACTCATACACAAGTCTTCCAACATTGAAGGTAGGAAGCTTGGATGGTTTCAACACTTGGAACATTTTGGGCTGGATTTTAAAGAGGTTTTGAGCCTTATTTCTTTGTGAAAATCAACCACACACAAACCCACAACTATAAGCTTAGTTGAGAGCAAGGTGGGTACAAGATTTCACTAAGTTTTAAGCATTATATACAAGAAACAAAAAGATAAATTAGAGTAGAATTTTATGCTACTTTGGACCACAAATATGGTGAGGTTCTACCTTAGTTTGCCATGACAAACTTGTGGAAACATTCCTAGAGATTGCCCAAGTAGTTTGAAAGAAGACTAGAAAAAGAAAGGTGAAGAAAAATGAGTGAAAACTCACTTAGAACACTTGAAAGTATTCTTCATTGCTTGGAATTCTTGAGAAGCTTAGAGAGTTTGGGAGTAGATGAGTGTATGGAAAGTGTTTAGAGATGGTGGGGGCTTATATTTATAAGTGGGGATTAGAGTTCGAGAGTTAATGAAGGTGGAAGGTGATTGGAGGAGAAAGGATGTGGAGAAGGGTGAAATATGATTGGCTTAAAAAGGGTGGAAGGTGATTGGAGGAGAAAGGAGGTGGAAAAGCTTTTGGTTTTGCTCACTTCTAGTCCATGCACTTTGTAATTACGTTATTTTATGTCGTTTTCTTGTATTTTAACGTGTTTTAGGTATCCAAAGTGTATTTTAAGTGTCGGTTTTGCATATAAACACGTATTTAAGATTGATTACTTATATAACACAAATATGAAAGGTAACATGTGTGAATATTAAATTGAATTCCATTATGATCAAAGTCTCGAGATTGAACCGAAATACGAATTACAATGTTTCTAAAAATAGAAATAGAAATAGAAATAGAAATAGAAATACACTTTCTAAATAAGGAAGGTACGGAAAATGTGAAGTGTTACAACTCATGCCGCACAAAGGGTTACAAATAAACTATGATTACTTAAAAACATAAGAAATACAATAACCATTGTTATCAGTGGCAGGACTGACCCAAAAATTTAGAGGTATGCTAAACTTTTTTTTGGATCAGTGGTATCCTTTGTATAACGAATATAGAGTTGAGGAGTATTTTTACACTTCAGAGATAGAGTTGAGGGGTATTTTTACACTACGAAGACAGGGTTAAACCGTAACCCGTGCTATCTCTGCTAACACATTAGCTCTGCCCCTTACTATTATACAAATATAACCAATTCGAATTGAACATTGGAACTCTAACAATATCATTGAACCTAAAAATTAACCAAAATACATTATCACTATCGAAGTAGACAAATCAAATAGCACCAATAACTATTACATATCTGTTTGAAAGTATACGAGCATGGTAATTGGGTAAAAATTGTTACAATGGTTGGTTCTTCCAATTATGTTGTAGAGATACGAGACTGATCAATTTCAATGCACGATGAGTTTAGTACATTATGAGGATGGTGTGACAGAGATGTGGATTGCTTCAAATTCCTCTAGGTGGGTTGAAGTGGTAGGCAAATAACAATGGGTTTCTTTTGTCGACAACAGTGAGATCTAAAACAAGCAAGAAGTAAGGTGTGTGGGGAATATTAATATGTTAAGGAACATTAGAACTCTATCTTTATGTCTTTGTATGAAATTTTATTTATATCTAATCTAATCTAATCAAAATCTAATAAAAAAACTTCAACTAATGTCACATGGCATTTTCTAATTCAAAATTTCAATTAATGTCACATGACACTTTTTTATACAAATCATTATAAACTAGTTGGGGGTACTCCGTGCTTCGCGAAAAGTTGATTGGAAACTGTTTCGCTTCTTTAACGTACCGGCACTTAGTATAACAATCGAAAAAAAACCCAAAGTTAGGGTATTTTTAAATCAAAAGACTAAAAAATAAACAAATAAATCAAAAACACATTCTTATAACTAAATATAAACCTTTCCTAATTTTCTAGATATTTTTTGAACGGCCAACAAAATTAATCCCAAACACTCTCAGGGCACCCACTGGACCAAACGGAGTACTCCGAGAGTAATCCGAGTCCACCACCAATTCCGAGGAAAATCCGGTAACCCATCCCCCTAGGCGCAACGGTGAAATTACCGGTAAAACTCGTTTGAATCAAGGATCGAACCCAAGTTTCCGTGGGTCTCCTATCATTGCCCACCATTGCCTTGTTATGCACCAAGTGGGAGTTGAACATGTATCTCCCAAGAAAAATGCAAGTCTTTCGGCGCTTGATGTAGAAATCATTGGCTTTATCTAGATTTGAATAGAAAAAATATTAGTAACTTTGAGATTTAGATAAAATAAAATGTAGTACATCATCACTTCACTTCAGTTTGGTAAATATGAGGAGATGGAGCACAAACAATACAAAAGAGGGCATAATTGTAATTAGCATCCAATTATTATCCAACAGTTTAAAACTCGTTTGACTCAAGAATCGAACCTAAGTTTCTGTGGGTCTCATATCATTGTCCACCATTGCCTTGTTATGCACCAAGTGAGAGTTGAACATGTATCTTTCAAGAGAAATACAAGTCTTTCACCACTTAATGTAGAAATCATTGACTTTATCTATATTTGAATAGAAAAAATATTAGTAACTTTGAGATTTAGATAAAATAAAATGTAGTACATCATCACTTCACTTCAGTTTTGGTAAATATGAGGAGATGGAGCACAAACAATACAAAAGAGGGCATAATTGTAATTAGCATCCAATTATTGTCAAATAGTTCTACTATTCCTAAGAACCTTCAGGTTTTGTTATATTATAGAATATTATTTAATAAATATCTAATTTTAAGTAATGATTATTATTAATAGGGTTATTAGATTTTATCACCCCCAACTATTGGTTATTGGCCGCAGTCACCCCCAACTATCATTTTAACGTACGTCACCCCCCAACTTAACACATAGTGTGTTCTGTCACCACGTCGTTAACTGATCACTAACTTTTGATATTGTTACCACACTTTTTGGGGTGTCATAGGGATTTTGGGAATGTTTTAGGGATCTTAGGACACCGCCAAAAGTATAGTAACATGATCAAATGTTAATGATCTGGTGACAGAACACACTAAGTGTTAAGTTGGGGGTGACGAGAGTCAAAGTGATAGTTGAGGGTAGCAGAGGCCAATGGCCAATAGTTAAGGGTGATAAAATCCAATAACCCTTATTAATAATATTATGCTATTAATATTAATATTAATTAAACTTCAAGATTGATAATTAAAAAATATTTAAAGTTTTTATTAAAAGAATACTTCAACTTTTCTTTTAATGACGGATATCTATAATTTTATTAAAACCTATGATTTTAATACTTTTTAAAATGAATAATTATGCTTAAGTTTTTTCATATGAACTATAATTTTCATAATCCACATATTAGATGTGGTTTCCGATTTATTCTTGTATCTTACAATAATTTATGCTTAAGGTGAATATTATGAACTAACAGTTCAATCACATATTTGTAATAGGATTTTTGTTTCTTTTTAGTGGGAAGTGTTTGAATCTTATTTATTATTCTTTTCAGGTTGTAACGGGTTCATGTTAAAACGAGTGATTTTTTACGGGTCAAAAGGATATGAGTCATGTTAGGCCAACGTTTCAACAACTTTTGTGCATTCTATATTCTATATATAGACATTTTGTAGTTTTGATGTATTGTTTATGACTAACGAAAACATATTATCAAAAGTATGACATAGGATTTATTTTTTTAATAAAACGATAGCATTCAAATACTTTTGACACATTTGGTCATTTCATTTTTTTGTTTTTTTTTTTAAATGAAACATGTTACTCAGTTGAATATTTTCGACAAAATACGACTTTAATTAACCGTTTCCATTATCATATGTAAAAAATGTAATTTCAGTTCTATGATGTATTTAGATATTTATAATGTAATTTCAGTTCTATTATATATATATGGGTAAATTACATTTTTCGTCTTTTATGTTTGTATCTTATTGCAATGGTTGCCCTTTAAGTTCAATAATTACAGTCACAATCCTTTATTTGTAAAAACCATTACACCATACGTCCTTTAGCCCTAACATGGTTAAAATTTTCAGTTAAATTTAGTCATGTGCATTGCACATGAGGGTAAATTCATCTTTTTACTATCTTAAAGACTATTTGTGCAATAAATATGCCCACTATCTCTCTCTAAACTGCTTGCTTTTTAATCTGCCACGCCAATGACGTTTTATGACATTATCGAGTCTTCTGCTTGTTACTGACCCCGACATTTTAACAAGCAGACTTCCTGCGAATACAATTTTATCATTTTTAAGTGTAATGGGAGCATAAAAAAGTTGTTTCATATAAGATTTATGTAAAAAGTGTATAAAAGATACAACCCTTAAAGGCTATAGATTCTTCACTAGTATGGAAACTCCCCAAGATAATAGCAGTCCCTGTTACTTGTTACTGCAAGAAACCTCAAGAAGTGGTGAAAGTAGCAAATAGGATTTAACATAAACAAATATGTTTCAAGATCCATATATGAATGCAAGTCAGTCAGTAAATTACTTATTATACCAACAGTATTTTGCAGCTTATCAACTCTCCATCTCAAAATCTCAGATCTTAGGATAGTAAAATCTTCTAAAAGCTTATCAAAAATCCACTTGATTTATAAAGAGATAATCAAATCTTTTAAAGTCCAAATTAAAAAAAAAGAGATAATCAAATCTTTTTAATTAAATCAAGAGTAAAACCCAATCACACTTGTCATCTAATTCCGATTCAGAAGATTCCGGTTCTAATAATGATTCCGGCAAAAAGCGACAACAACCGGAGCAAAAAAAAAACCTAACCGCCACCAAACCTCCAGATCTATCACCTCACGTTGGATCCCCAAATCTGAGATTTTGAAGGAGAGGTTCTTCGCGAGGTTGGGGTGGGGTGTAATTATTTTTGTGGGTTGGTGCCGGCGGTAGTGGTCGCAGGTGGGTTTCCAGAGATGTGGTGATGATTGTTAATGGTGATAGGTGGTGGCCTTTGGGAGGAAGAGAGATGGGTGGTGAGGCGTTTAGGTGGTGGCCGGAGTGGCGGTTGTGGCTGAAGTGGTGGCCGGATGGTGGCTGTGGAACTTTAGGTTACAGTCTTACAAGGTTAAGAGAGGAAGAGAGAGTTCAGAGAAATATGTGATAATTATATTTTTTATAAAACTATTTTTAATTAAGTTGGTAAAATGACTAAACTGCCCTTAACTGACTAAACCTAACTAAAAAATTTAACCAGGTTTGGGCTAAAGGACGTAGGGTGTAATGCGTTTTACGAATAAAGGATTGTTAATGTAATTATTGAACTTAAATGGCATCCAATACAAACATAAAGGACAAAAAATGTAATTTTCCCTATATATATACACACAGCCCGTGTAATACGTGGGTCTATAACCTAGTTATTAATTAAAATGTTAAGGAACATTAGAACTCTATCTTTATGTCTTTATATGAATTTTTATTTATATTATTAATTAAAATTAAATAGTGTTAAAATCACATATAACATACTAAAGCAAGGGTGTGGTTCTAGAGTGAACACTACTGTATTTGTAAACTGAGTGAACAAATCATGGCTATTGATTTACAATATCAAATTGTAAAATACACTAGTGTATTTTCATCATCAAATCATGATCACTGATTTACACTTTTGTATTAATAATCAAAGACTAGGATTAGTTCACACAATTTACTATCAAGAGGGTTGTTCACAAATGAACCTAACCTAATAAAACAATGATTATTCATAACATAGATACAAATTTAATTTTTAGTATATTCGTGCAAATCATTTCAACAATTGTATTTATTATAGAAATGATTATTCACAAAATACATACAATGTAGTACTATTATCTATTCAATTTATTTTAATATATATATATATATATATATATATATATATTAAGCATCACATATTGATAGATAGTTTGCAGATAAAAAAAGGGTTATTGGATTTTATCACCCGCAACTATCGGCCTTTGGCCGATGACACCCGCAACTAACACTTTGACACCCGACACCCCCAACTTTACTTTTTGTTTGCACTGGCACCACTCAGTTAAATATTCTCTAACTTGGTTAGTTATTTGTCCTACGTGGCACCATTTTGCTGAGTTGGAGATGATTACGTGGTGCTGACGTGTATCTAAACCTCATCTCCTTCTTTACAATATTTAAAAAAAAATAACAAATCCTAAATTCTAATTTCATTATTTTGAAGATCTGGGCCTATGTTCTTATCAATTTCATCATCTTCAATCATCAAAGATTATCATCAAATTTCATCTGCAAATTCAAGAAGCTAATAATAATCATCTGCAAACAAGAACAAATAAAAAAACAAAACTAAATCTAATCCTAAAATTAATTTCTAAATCATTCTACAAAATCCAACATACAGATTCTATATTATCTTTCATCCCAAATCATTTGCAAAACCCAACTTACAAATCATATATCATCTTCAAATCAAATCAAGATCTTAAAATCCACCACCACCATCGGCACCCTCTTTCCTCTTCAAAACCCACCACCGCCACCCTCTTTCCTCCTCAAAACCCACCACCACCGCCCTCATCAATCTACTTCTGTCTCGAAATTCTATCTCGAGACCACAATCCACACCTGCCGACAACCCAACTTACTGCACCACTCTCATCTGACCACCAACAACCCCACCACAGAAACCCCAACCCCACATATCCAATCACATTCAATCTTAAACTGTCCACAACACTAACAACCGTTCAATCAATCAACAATTCATCAATTAATCGATCGATCAATTTCAGTCAATATTGACCTAACAATGGCAGACGGAGACGATAACGACGCCATACTGAGCGATGTAGAAGAAGACGACAATCCTCTGGTTCCGAACGTCACCGGAACAATCAGAACTCGATCGTCAACAGATTAACAGATGACGTATGAGTGGTGGCAGTGGGTTTTTAGAGAGAGAGAGAGAGTGGGCGTCTGAGTGCTGGTAATAGATGAAGAAGGGGGTGGTTGCAGTTGGGAGGTGGTGGCGGTGGCATATGGTGGTGGTGAAGACGGTGGTGGTGGTGAAGACGGTGGCGGCGGCATATGGTGGTGGTAGGTGAAGTGAGAGAGAAGAGGTATTGAGGGAGAGAAATATCTACATTGTTTGTTATATATATATATATAACTGAGAGAGGAAGCTTATACACATATACACATAACCAGCCACGCAATCATCTCCAACTCAGCAAAATGGTGCCACGTAGGACAAATAACTAACCAAGTTAGAGAATATTTAACTGAGTGGTGCCAGTGCAAACAAAAAGTAAAGTTGGGGGTGTCGGGTGTCAAAGTGTTAGTTGCGGGTGTCATCGGCCAAAGGCCGATAGTTGCGGGTGATAAAATCCAATAACCCATAAAAAAAAAGTAAAGTACATGAATGGCCTTTGTAGTTTACCAAAATTTTGAATTTGGTCATTAGCTTTCTAAAAGTACACGAATGGTCCCGATGGTTTGCACTTTGTAAAACATTTGGTCCCCAATGTTGCCAAAAGTCACATGGATGGTCCCTATGGTTTGCACTTTGTAATGCATTTAGTCCATAACTTGGACCTTTTGAAACCTTTAGATTTGTTGGCTAGGGACTAAATATGTTACAAAGTGAAAACCGCAGGGACCACTCATGTACTTTTTGAAAGCTATGAACCAGATACAAAATTTGGGTAAACCACAAGGACCATCCGTGTACTTTAGTTCAGATAGTATTTGTCAGACAAAACATCTTAATGAGCTATTACAAGAAGATTTATACTCTCCTGGTGTTCTCAACAGTGCTTTAAAATATCTGGAATGTCAAATCATAGGTTAGTTTTGAAGGTTGATGTTCAAGTAATGTTATTAAAAGTATTGATCTGGTATGTGTAATAGTACCGGACTACAAATAGAATCGCATGGAAAATGAGTTATAGAACCAGCTATCATATCGGGAGATAATGTTGGAACTCAAACTTTAATTCCAGTTTCCATTAACTATTTTGATACCTTCAAATAAAAGGATTCATTTTACGTTCAGAGAAGACAATTTATATTATATGTATGCTTTGCGATGACTATTAAAAAAATGTCAGGTCAAAATTATCTAGAGTTGTAATGTTTTTAAAGGAACGAGTTTCACACATGAACAATTGTATGTGGTGTGTCAAAAGTTAAAAACAGAATCATATTGAAACACTAACTAAGATAAAGATGATAAAGTTACAAATAAATGAGCAAACGTTATACAAAGAAAATTTATATATTTACGAATAATCAATAGATTCTTATATTAATAGATTTTAATATTAGTTGTGATTGTAATTTTTTTAGTTAATGCGGTATGTCATTTCATTTTAAAAGACATATATATAAATATAGTAATTATATTTGTAACGCCCAGCGTCCCTAAACTTTAGACATTTGTCAGATTTAGTCCCTGAACTTTAGTTATTGGCAAGTCTAGCCCCTGAACTGTATAATGTGTGATACTTTGATATCTTGGTAAATCTATATGCTTGAATGTCTAAATATATGTTTGGAATGTCTAAATCTATGTTTGGAATGCCTAAATCTATATGCTAGAATGCCTAAATCTATATGCTTGGAATGTCTAAATCTATGTTTGGAATGCCTAAATCTATATGCTTGGAATGTCTAAATCTATTATTGAAATGCCTAAATCTATATGCTTGGAATGTCTAAATCTATATTTGGTTCCTGACTCTTGAGACTCGTGAAACTTGATTCTTGGTGAAACGAGAGACTGGAGTCTTGCCACTGGCGGAATCTATCAATCTTGGGAAACTTTTGGTGTTTATAATGTAATCTAGTTGTCCTATTACCAAATGATACGCAACACTTGATCTTACACACGAAAACAGTAACACAGGAAGGATGACCACTCGATCAGATGACCACCCGATCGGATGACCACTCGATCGAGTGGCCACTCGATCGAGTTGCCACCAGATCCATGCGAACAGCCCTTCTCACCCTCCTTCACACTATAAATAGGAGCTGTCACATCATTCCTTCACTGATGTGACAGCCCTGCTCGACTCAGACGCACGAACATCTTGTTTCTTCATTTTCTTGACGATACCGGTACGTATTGCACTAGATCCTTGTACTTTCTTGATCTACACTTCATCCTTTACGTGATTCACCTTTGAAATCACACTTTTCACCATGAAATCTCTTGGATCTAAGCTCTTGAGGATGATGTCATCATGATGGGTTGTAAGAACTGTCATATGATGTCACTCCTAACAAGATCTAGCTCAGATCTAAGGAATTTGAGGTGTTTTGCCCCAAATCTAAACTAGATCTAGGATTTCTCATAATAAAGCTTAAGTTTTCCTCATCTTTCTTTAATCTTTCACTTCGAACGGTGGAATCCGGATACAAACGGACTGTAGACTTGATTATTAGTCTGGAGTTGGTTTGGAAACAGATGATTACCGGAAAGAGACGACCATGGAACGGATTCCGACATAAACCGCTATAAACAGACGACTGACTGGACAGGGGTGATTCCCATCCGATCAGAACGGCTGTAAGATGGCGAGTTCACCATTGTCTCAGTACGTCCCGTGCCGTCATCGTTAAACTAGGAACTTAGAAGTTTTTACAAAAAGGTGAACGGAACAAGGGCCGCCCGATCGAACGGCAACCCGATCGGATAGCCACCCGATCGGATAGCCACTCGATCAGGAGACACTTGCCCTGTGACAACCCGAGTTTTCAAGGTCTTTCCTCTACACGTTATTTGTTCACAATTGTGTTTGCATAACTTGTTTGCTTTGTAACTGTACATGTTTGATTATATGCTTGAGATACTGTATTACTGTTCGATTAATGAGTGATAGAAATTTATTAACTGTTAGGAATTATAAACCCACAATCGACGAAACATGGGAGCCACACACACACACACACACCACGATGAAACCTATGGGGTTTCGCCACCACTCTCACTCGACGAAACCTAAGGGTTTCGTCATTCACCTCCCGACGAAACTTGGGAGTTTCGCCAACATGGGCTTCGGCCCCAAGTATAGCCCAATCAAATCGGCAGTTACGTTATATATTACACACGCCACAATACAAGAAACCCTAGACTCTCTTTCTCTCTTTGGCACCCGACGGCAACCATCACCTCTCTAGAAGATCTTGTGTTTCACCTCTCAACCGGTTAGTCTCGATGGTCGATTCGATTTACGTGTTACTGTGTGTGTAGATAACTATCATTATAAGTGAGATTGTTTGCTAGTTGATTTGGCTACGAGTAATGCTTGAATTGAAAATTATGCAATTAGGGTTTTGATGTTCTTGTGCAAATCGAATTGTTTAGAAACTGCATGATGGTAACTCATGGAATTGTATTCATGTTCATTAATTGGAGCCATGATTCTGTTTGATATTGTACTTGTGTTGTATGGAACTGATCATCCAATACATTCTTGATGCAATCTGAATCATATATGGTTACTGTAGGATTTAGGGATTCATGCTAGACGTTAAGTACTGTGATGTATTTGGAATGATAATAAGTAGCAGTAATGTTTATTGTATTTGGAAGATAACTGTATGATTGATGATAATGGTGAAACAGTTGATGATGATTAGGGTTTTCACCGTGTGAGTATGCCAAACTGTTACAGTAACGATGAGGTCCCACCCGACAAAACACCCTTGACGACGAAACTCTGTAGAGTTTCGTCTATGCGATGCCGACGAAACATGCAAGGTTTCGTCACCCCTCAAGCCGACGAAACATGGGAGGTTTCATTACCATGAGGTTTCGTCGCCTGGAGTTTCGCCTCCCAGAGTATGACTCAGCAGACTGTGTTTAACTTGTGTATGAAACTTGAATGCTCACTAATTGACTGTTTGTGATGTTGATCATGATTGAGGAAATATGAGTTTGCATGTGAAACACGAATGTGAACTGTGGACTGATATGAACTAGAATAACTGTTAAGTGCTATGTGATAGTGTTGCCTGAATACACATTATGATCATGACTTATACGCGAACAATGTGGATGCCAACTGATTACGAATGTATGATTACTATAGGCTTTGACTGAATATTTGTGAACAAGTAGTTAACCATGCCGAGCAAACCAAGGTGAGTTCACACTTTCTATAAGGCATGGGATTCCCGGTGATTTGGGAATGGGTTAAGAAACTAAAATGAAACCTATATACTCACCTTTAACAGAATATGAACCTCCGTCCTCGTTGAGAAGGATGACAACATTTAATCTATGTATTCTCTTTGGATAGATTACGTACCTCCGTCCTCAGTTGGAAGGACGACAACCTATAACTTACTAGACAAAACTCTATCATTAAGTCCCTCATTTTTATATCGACTTAATCGTCGGGCCAATGGCGAGCGGGTCATTAGTTAATAGCGCTATTAGGGTTGACAAGCCTCACACCGTGCTGGGAGGACGGGCGTGTACTAATGGATCTGGGCACTTAGTTAATGATGATAGACATTGACGTAGGGCACAACTTTCTCAGTCAGTTGTCGATATGGTAATGGTCTAGTGGTTACATGGGGTAGCCCCCACTGATTTTGGTTTGGGAAAACAATGAATTGGATAACTCATGGTTTTTGAATGAACTCGTGGTTTTTGCAAACAACTATAAACTGGATAACAAACTGTGAACTCGCTCAACTTTGTTGTTGACTCGTTGTTACATGCCTTGCAGGTCGTTAGATGTTAGCTGGAGCTTGTAGGGAGCGGAAGTCGTTGTGATACATAGACTGTTGAGTTCCATGTTAGACATTAAACTTTTAAACTTATGCTTTGGTTTTTGGTTTTAAACTTTATTGCTTCCGCTAATAACTTGAAATGGATTGACTTGTTTGAACACCAATTATATTGTGTGGTTGGACTTTTATTTATTTAAATTACATTGTTCAATATGATTGGTGGCTGGATCCTGGTCAGTCACGCCTCCTGCGGTGATACTCCGCTTGTGGATTTTGGGGGTGTGACAGATTGGTATCAGAGCCATTGGTTATAGTGAACTTGGTTTTAAAAAGGGGAAAGCTTTTTGACAAAACCAGACTATAACCTGTACAGTGCTCAACGATCCACAACGACGCTTCGCTCCACGTGCAAGACTCAACGCAATAGGTGATATGGTTTATATTGGTATTGCCTGTCTATTAGTTTGCATAATGCATTGTTCATGGAATGCTTAGTCAACGTAACGACTATTGTTTGAAACCTTGTGTGCTTACTCTCTTCTGTCATCCCACACTTATGCACTTTCGCGACACTTCTCTCACTTGTGCTTTCTTTGATGTGAAGATCATGAGTGGACGTCTGAATTTGACTCAAGCCCAGCTAACGGCTCTAATCAACGAACGAGTTGTTGAGGCACTCGCAGCAGCCCCTGCAGGAGGTATAACCTGCCATTCTGACCTATCTTAGGATGTTTAGATCCTACTCTCGCGAATCAACTCTTGTGCTTAACCTTGTCTTTTTCTTTCTCACGCGATAGGTCAACATGCTCAGCCACCCGTATGTACGTTCAAGACCTTTATGGACTGTCGACCTAGTACCTTCAGTGGTACAGAAGGAGCTGTAGGCCTTCTCCATTGGTTCGAGAAGATCGAGTCTGTCTTCGAAATGTGTGAATGCCTTGAGGCTCATAGGGTAAAGTTTGCTACTGGAACACTCAAAGGTGTTGCGTTGACATGGTGGAACGCGCAAGTACAAATGCTAGGGTTGGCAGCTGCTAATGCCACCCCGTGGAACGACTTCAAAGATCTGATTAAAGAGGAGTAAAGAGGAGTACTGTCATCGCGATGACATTCACAAGCTAGAAGTAGAGTTTTATAACTTGAAGATGACGGGGTCTGAAATAGAGGCGTATACGAAGAGATCGAACGAACTTGCTACACTGTGTCCAACTATGGTAGATCCTCCTATCAAGCGTATCGAGCTGTACCTCAAGGGTCTAGTGCCAGAGATTCAGAGCCACGTGACTGTGGCTAACCTTGGTACTATCCAGCAGGTCATACGACTAGCCCACCGTCTCACAGATCAGGAAGTTGAGCAAAATAAGTTGCCCAAGCGTATTAGTGCTACAGCTACTTCAGATGCTCCTAGTGACAACAAGCGTAAATGGGATGGAAATTCAAGCAAAGGTTCTACTTCTGTTCAGCTTCAGTCTCAGCAGCGGAGAACTGACGACTACAAGAACCCTAATCAGCAGTCTTCTGGGAATCAGGATCAGGGTGGATACAGGGGAAATCACCCTAAGTGCAACCGATGTAATTTGCACCACAACGGGCCGTGCAACAAGAGTCGTTGTCAGAGGTGTAATAAGCTGGGTCACACAGCCAAGGATTGCAGGAGCTCACATCCTGCGAATCAGAATCGTCAACAGCAGCCACAAGCTCCACAGAACCAGCAGCAGCAACAGCAGGGTAATAAGGGATGTTTTCAGTGTGGTGCTGAGGGTCACTTCAAGAGACAGTGTCCACACTTGAATCAGAATCAGAATAACAACAACAATCAAGGAAATAGGAACAACAATGGGGGTAACAATGATAGCAACGGTGCCAGGGGACATGTCTTCGTGATTGGTCAGGGTGATGCAAGGAACGATCCCAATGTTGTGACGGGTAAGTTCCTGCTGGACGACTTCTATGTTACTGTTTTATTGGATTCGGGTGCTGATACTAGTTACGTGTCCTTAAAAGTTAGTCAGATGCTTAAGCGTACTCCAACACTTTTGAACACCAAGCACATTGTAGAACTAGCAAATGGTAAAATTTTAGAGGCCACACACATAGTTAAGGGTTGTAATCCTGTTCTTGCTGATCAGACCTTCTCTATCGACCTCATTCCTATCGTTCTTGGTAGCTTCGACGTTGTCATTGGGATGGATTGGTTATCTCAACATCAAGCGGAAATTCTTTGCCAGGAGAAAATTGTCCGCATCCCTCGTTCTGGTGAAGAACCCCTCGTGATTCATGGAGACAAGAGTGGTGCAGTAGTAGGCATCATCTCTTTCCTTAAGGCCCAGAAGTGTTTGCGAAAGGGCCACACTGCTATTCTAGCCCTCGTTTCTGACACCTCCACGAAAGAGAAGAAGATAGAAGACATTCCTATTGTACGTGATTTTCCTGAGGTATTTCCTGAGGAATTACCTGGTCTTCCACCTCATCGTCAAGTCAAATTTCAAATCGAGCTAGCTCCTGGAGCAGCAGCAATAGCTCGTGCGCCGTATCGTTTGGCCCCATCAGAACTAGAAGAGTTATCCTCACAACTACAATAGATCTTGGACAAGGGTTTCATTCGTCCTAGCTCTTCGCCCTGGGGAGCTCCAGTCTTGTTTGTGAAGAAGAAAGACGGTACCTTACGAATGTGTATTGACTATCGCAAACTCAACAAGGTAACTGTGAAGAATCGTTATCCTCTTACGCGTATTGATGACCTATTCGACTAGTTGCAAGGGTCGAGCTTTTACTCAAAGATTGATCTGAGGTCGGGATATCATCAGCTGAGAGTCCGAGACGAGGACATCTCCAAAACAACATTCAGGACTCGTTATGGGCACTACGAGTTTTTGGTTATGCCTTTCGGACTGAAAAACGCACCTGCGGTCTTCATGGATCTCATGAACCGAGTGTGCAAACCTTACCTGGATAAGTTCGTTATTGTCTTCATCGACGACATCCTGATCTATTCTAAGAGTCAGGAGGAACACGAGCATCATCTGCGTCTTATTTTGGAACTCCTTCGAGCAGAGCAGCTTTATGCTAAGGTTTCTAAATGTGACTTTTGGCTTCGTGAAGTCCATTTCCTAGGCCACGTGGTAAACGGGGATGGGATTCATGTGGATCCATCCAAGGTTGACTCGATCAAGAACTGGCCTGCACCTCGTACACCAACTGAAATCCATCAATTCTTGGGTTTGGCGGGTTACTACAGAAGATTCATTAAGGATTTCTCAAAGATTGCGCAACCTCTCACTTCAGTAACTTAGAAGGGTGTCACCTATCATTGGGGTGATGCACAGGAGTCCGCATTTCAGCACTTAAAGGAGAGACTTTGTAGTGCACCTATTCTCTCGTTACCTGAAGGCACCGACGATTTTGTGGTTTATTGCGACGCGTCAATCCAAGGACCTGGTTGTGTGTTGATGCAACATGAGAAAGTCATTGCTTATGCATCACGCCAACTTAAGGTACACGAAAGGAACTACACTACTCACGATCTGGAGCTGGCAGCCGTTGTTTTCGCACTCAAGATATGGAGGCATTACCTGTACGGTACCAAGTGCACCATTTACATCGATCACAGGAGTCTCCAGCATATCCTCGAACAGAAGGAGTTGAACATGCGACAACGTCGATGGGTCGAACTCCTGAATGATTACGAATGCGCGATCAAGTACCATCCGGGTAAAGCCAATGTTGTGGCCGATGCCCTCAGTCGGAAGGAGACTAAACCTAAGCGTGTACATGCTTTACAGCTTACCATCCACTCTAGTCTTCCCGCTCAAATTCGTGATGCTCAGGTCGAAGCATTGAAAGTAGAGAACATCAGGGCTGAGTCCCTGCGAGGATCGAAGAAATGGTTAGAACAAAAGGAAGACGGTGCTTACTACATGACAGGGCGCATCTGGGTTCCACTTTATGGAAATCTACGTGAGCTTGTGATGGATGAAGCACACAAGTCTTGTTACTCGGTACATCCGGGTGCGGATAAGATGTACCACAATCTCAAGACTACGTATTGGTGGCCTAGTATGAAAGCCAACATAGCAACCTACGTTAGTAAATGCTTGACTTGTGTGAGAGTCAAAATCGAGTACCAGAAACCATCAGGCCTACTTCAACAACCAGAAATACCGACATGGAAATGGGAGCAAATCTCCATGGATTTCGTTATTGGCATGCCTAGATCTCAACGCGGAAATGATACTATTTGGGTGATCGTGGATCGACTGACCAGGTCTGCGCATTTTCTGGCTATCAAGGAAACGGATAAGTTTTCCACTCTAGCATACATCTACCTAAAGGAAGTAGTTTCGAGGCACGGGGTGCCAACCTCCATCATTTCTGATCATGACTCACGTTTTACATCTGAATTGTGGCAAGCGATGCACAAGTCCTTTGGCTCCCGATTAGACATGAGCACGGCATATCATCCACAGACGGATGGGCAGTCTGAGCGCACCATCCAAACCCTTGAAGACATGCTTCGGGCATGTGTAATCGACTTTGGTAATGGCTGGGAAAGACACCTCCCGTTAGTGGAGTTTTCATATAACAACAGTTACCACACCAGTATCCAGGCTGCTCCGTTCGAGGCATTGTACGGACGTAAGTGCCGATCACCTCTTTGTTGGGCAGAGATTGGCGACAGCCAGATCACTGGCCCAGAACTCGTCGTAGACACAACAGAGAAGATCGCTCAGATACGACAACGAATGGCGGCAGCTCGTGACCGTCAGAAAAGCTACGCTGATAAGCGAAGGAAACAACTTGAGTTCCAGGTTGGGGATCGAGTACTACTTAAAGTCTCACCTTGGAAAGGTATAGTTCGTTTTGGTAAACGAGGCAAACTCAACCCGTGATATGTCGGACCTTTCGAAATCACTGAGAAAATTGGAAAAGTGGCCTATAGACTGAACCTACCCGAAGAACTCAGTGGAGTTCACAACGTATTCCACGTGGCAAATCTAAAGAAGTGTCTGTCAGATGAGACGCTCATAGTCCCTCTCAAGGACCTCACTATCGACGAGCAGTTGCAATTCGTCGAAGAACCTGTAGAGATTACAGACCGAGACATTAAGGTTCTCAAGCGCACCAGAATACCCCTTATTCGAGTTCGTTGGAACTCCCGTCGTGGCCCAGAGTTCACATGGGAATGAGAAGACCAAATGAAACACAAGTATCCCCAGTTGTTCGAGAAAAGTACAACCACTACTGAGGTTGAAGCTACTGCGGAATTTCGTCCCGAAATTCCAAACCAACGGGGGGATGATGTGACACCCCAGGAAAACCAGGAAAACACGCAACCTAACTAGCTTCCTCAGTAATCACGTGCTAAATTTCAGGACGAAATTTCTTTCAAGTTGGGGATGATGTGACAACCCGAGTTTTCAAGGTCTTTCCTCTACACGTTATTTGTTCACAATTGTGTTTGCATAACTTGTTTGCTTTGTAATTGTACATGTTTGATTATATGCTTGAGATACTGTATTATTGTTCGATTAATGAGTGATAGAAATTTATTAACTGTTAGGAATTATAAACCCACAATCGACGAAACATGGGAGCCACACACACACACACCACGACGAAACCTATGGGGTTTCGCCACCACTCTCATTCGACGAAACCTAGGGGTTTCGTCATTCACCTCCCGACGAAACTTGGGAGTTTCGCCAACATGGGCTTCGGCCCAAGTATAGCCCAATCAAATCGGTAGTTACGTTATATATTACACACGCCACAATACATGAAAACCTAGACTCTCTTTTTCTCTTTGGCACCCGACGGCAACCATCACCTCTCTAGAAGATCTTGTGTTTCACCTCTCAACCGGTTAGTCTCGATGGTCGATTCGATTTACGTGTTACTGTGTGTGTAGATAACTATCATTATAAGTGAGATTGTTTGCTAGATGATTTGGCTACGAGTAATGCTTGAATTGAAAATTATCCAATTAGGGTTTTGATATTCTTGTGCAAATCGATTTGTTTAGAAACTGCATGATGGTAACTCATGGAATTGTATTCATGTTCATTAATTGGAGCCATGCTTCTGTTTGATATTGTACTTGTGTTGTATGGAACTGATCATCGAATACATTCTTGATGCAATCTGAATCATATATGGTTACTGTAGGATTTAGGGATTCATGCTAGACGTTAAGTACTGTGATGTATTTGGAATGATAATAAGTAGCAGTAATGTTTATTGTGTTTGGACGATAACTGTATGATTGATGATAATGGTGAAACAGTTGATGATGATTAGGGTTTTCACCGTGTGAGTATGCCAAACTGTTACAGTAACGATGAAGTCCTACCCGAAGCAACACCCTTGACGACGAAACTCTGTAGAGTTTCGTCACATGCGATGCCGACGAAACATGCAAGGTTTCGTCACCCCTCAAGCCGACGAAACATGGGAGGTTTCGTCACCATGAGGTTTCGTCGCCTGGAGTTTCGCCACCCAGAGTATGACTCACAGCAGACTGTGTTTAACTTGTGTATGAAACTTGAATGCTCACTAATTGACTGTTTGTGATGTTGATCATGATTGAGGAAATATGAGTTTGCATGCGAAACACGAATGTGAACTGTGGACTGATATGAACTCGAATAACTGTTAAGTGCTATTTGATAGTGTTGTCTGAATACACATTATGATCATGACTTATACGCGAACAATGTGGATGCCAACTGATTCCGAATGTATGATTACTATAGGCTTTGACTGAATATTTGTGAACAAGTAGTTAACCATACCGAGCAAACCAAGGTGAGTTCACACTTTCTATAAGGCATGGGATTCCTGGTGGTTTGGGAATGGGTTAAGAAACTAAAACGAAACCTATATATTCACCTTTAACAGAATATGAACCTCCATCCTCGTTGAGAAGGATGACAACATTTAATCTATGTATTCTCTTTGGATAGATTACGTACCTCCGTCCTCAATTGGAAGGACGACAACCTATAACTTACTAGACAAAACTCTATCATTAAGTCCCTCATTTTTATATCGACTTAATCGTCGGGCCAATGGCGAGCGGGTCATTAGTTAATAGCGCTATTAGGGTTGACAAGCCTCACACCATGCAGGGAGGACGGGCGTGTACTAATGGATCTGGGCACTTAGTCAATGATGATCGACATTGACGTAGGGCACAACTTTCTCAGTCAGTTGTCGATATGGTAACGGTCTAGTGGTTACATGGGGTAGCCCCCACTGATTATGGTTTGGGAAAACAATGAATTGGATAACTCATGGTTTTTGAATGAAGTCGTGGTTTTTGGAAACAACTATAAACTGGATAACAAATTGTGAACTCGCTCAACTTTGTTGTTGACTCGTTGTTACATGCCTTGCAAGTTGTTAGATGTTAGCTGGAGCTTGTAGGGAGCGGAAGTCGTTGTGATACATGGACTGTTGAGTTCCATGTTAAACATTAAACTTTTAAACTTATGCTTTGGTTTTTGGTTTTAAACTTTATTGCTTCCGCTAATAACTTGAAATGGATTTACTTGTTTGAACACCAATTATATTGTGTGGTTGGACTTTTATTTATTTAAATTACATTGTTCAATATGATTGGTGGCTAGATCCTGGTCAGTCACGCCTCCTGCGGTGATACTCCGCTTGTGGATTTTGGGGGCGTGACATGCCCTTTAGCCTTGAACCCTTTCAACACTTGGGACTTATTCAGAAAACTTGGAACTTGGGAATCTCAATCGGGTGGCAACCCGATCGGATAGCCATCCGATCGAGCTGCCACCCGATAGAAGTGACCAACACTAAAACTAATACTTGGATAGAGTGGCAACCCGATCGGATAGCCGTCCGATCGGACAGCCATCCTATCCCCCCTTCACCTTGTGGATGTCAAATCAAGTGGCAACCAGATCGGATGGCCATCCGATCGGGCAACCATCTGCTTCTCACACACTTGTCACTCGATCGACTGGCAGTCAGATCGGACAGCCATCCGATCCAGTGACTGTTCCAACACTTTGCGTAACCTCGTTATTCTACCCGACTCTTATCCTGTTGTAATATAATCAGGCTAATTCTAAAAGAGCTCCCTTTCATCCAATAACGGTCCATACCGTTAAGCAATCACTGTGAGTATACTCGATCCCTTTTTGCTTTAAACTTTGGGATGTAACATGTATTCTATAAACTACGATACTTGAGACTTTGCAAACTATACTCTATCCTACGTGTATGGGAAACTTGTGCATTCTAGTATTCTATTTTGTGCTCTGTGACGTTTAATCCAGGGTGTGTAGTTCCGCCTTAACAATAGTAGCGCTATAGGAGGTGCACCTCTCCCATTATTCTCGGGGGTATTGTTAGGAGGATTCTAGTTTACCTTGAGTCTTGGGTAAACACTAAAGCATCGGGATACTTGGGCTATCACTGCGTGGACTGCGACGCTAGCACGGCTGAAACTATTTGTATACTTACATCGTGGATATGAGTTGTTTTTAATCTACTATGCTATTATTCAAACTTGTATACTCGCCAATACTTTGTATTGATATTTTAATACATGTTGCAGGCTGATAGGTTGCTATGGAACACATGGAAATCAAGCTAGGAGATGCCTAGAAACGTCACTTAAATAATTTAGACTTTTTGAACAATCTTATTATGTGATGTAATTTTGATAATGCTCGTTTGACATTTGACAATCTATATCATGAAATCTACTTAATTATTATTGAAATATCTAGTGTTATGGAATCTCATGAGCAATCTGAACGCTTAGTGCTCGCACCCCGATGTTTCCGCCATCGGTTGGGGTGTGACAATATTTTTACTAACCTAGTGGCATATATAGAAAATTTGAAGTTAATAAAAGTTTTAAACACCAAATGACATTATTAAATGCTATATATAAAGTTTCCTATATTAAGTTATGGTTTTTTATCACAAGATACACATAATCGTGTTTGAACTTGAACCCGACGCGTATTGACTAATAAGGTACTTTGATACCATTATGCTAGATGTCATGTAACAATGATGTAGACTTACGTGTAATAATCATGATTTACATATTATAAATTTGGAACATAAAAGGCAAGGATAAGTAATTCAAATTGGAATTGACGCATTGAGCCATGGAAATTGGTCATCCGTGAAGAGTTTTCTAACTTATTTAATCAAAGAAAGTAATACCGATAACACAATACAACCATCGAGACAAGCATAAAGTAAATCATATCACCAACTATTCCATTTTACAAACCTTGAACATAAATCTACCAAAATAGTAATTTCAACCAAAACCACTAAACAAAGATCATAAACCATGTCAAGAACTTGTAACAACACCATCTGACCCGTTAGGGTCCTTACGTGCAAGAAAGTACTCTTGATTAACATTCGATTTACCTTTTATAAACCAATACTCATTTCTAGTTTCATGGTGTAAATATATTAACAAGTTAATAGCTTACTAATAAGTGCTTAATCAAGGGTTTTTCAACATATCTAAACTAAAGATTCATTAATCATCTAATATAACCAAATATAATAAAGAATCCAACATCAATGAAACATGTTTACCATATGATCATCAAGACTTAAACATGAAAAGTACCAAAGTTTCATACAAACAAGATTAACATACTAATGTTTGTTCATAAAACAAGTAAAGTAGTGTTTTTGCCCTAAGGCTACATAATACATAATACATCAAATCAATGCTTGAAATATAACCAAAATCATGGAAAGAACAAGGATTAAAACCATAAGCAAGCAACGATTAGATGGAATGGATGATAAATAGACTTCTTTGCAACTTGGAGGCTTGAATCCGACCTAAGCAGGCTGTTTCCGGAGCCCCAAAAATCGCCCAAAAGCTTGCAAAAATATCCAATAATTGATCAGAATACGTCTGCTCTGTTTTATACAACTTTTCAAAAGTGAACAGTTGTTCGCTTAAAGTGCACGCACGTACACTGTACAAGTGTAATCACGACGTCAACTGTAGGGTATGCGTTAAGCAAGTGGTTGATTGGGCGGCAAAGTGCACGCACGGCCGTGCACATGAGGTGCACGGTTGTGCATGTCCGAGAAAATGGATGCGTGTTTGGTCGCATAGGGTGTGCTTCCGAGGATCAGAGGGCGCACGGGGTGCAACCAAGACGCACTACCGTGCGTTACCGAGAAACTGATTGCACTCATGGCCGCACTACTAGTGCTTCCGACTAAATGAGCCTACACAGCCGTGCAGTTGGAGCGCACGACCGTTCATGACCTGTATCTTCAGCAGATTATGCTGTTTTGATCCAAAATGCCCGGAAACTCCTCGTTTTTTCCAAATTTGCCCGTGGAACATCGTTTAAGACCTGAAAACCAAAAAGTACACAATTAAGTACCTAAACATCGAATTTGTAGTCAAAAAACACATAAAACGGGAGTAACATGATGGACTAAAACATGTGCAATTTAGTGTATATCATGCGAATTAATACTCCTCGCCACCCGCGATGAGCAAGGGGTTAGTCCCCCGCCCCCCTGCGACGGGCTTTTGCCTAAGTTTGGTTTTTAGCATTTTTGTAACGCTTCGCATTTCTGTACTTTCCTTATTTAGAAAGTTGTATTCATATTTCTATTTTTAGAAACTTGTAACCGTGTCGTATTCGTGGTTCATTTCCAATCTTGTAATCCGAGGCTTTGATCATAATGGAATTCGTTTTATAGATACACGTGTTACCTTTCATATTTGTTTTATATACGCAATCAATCTTTAAATATGTGTTTATACGCAAAACCGAGACTTACAATACACTTTGGATACCTAAAAACAATTAAAATGCAAGAAAACGACATAAAATAACCTAGTTACGAAGTGCAAGGACTAAAAATGAGCAAAACCAAAAGCTTTTCCACCTCCTTCCTCCCCCAATCACATTCCACCCTTCTTTAGCCAATCAGATTTCATCCTTTTCCATCTCCTTTCTCCCCAGTCACCTTCCAACCTTCTTTAAACCCAAACCCTAATCCTCCACTATAAATATATGTCTCGCACACCTTCCTAACACCTTTACACACCCTACAAATCACTCCAAGCATTCAAAATCATCAAGAATTTCTCCATTTTAGGCAGAAAACTCTAAGTGTTCTAAGTGAGTTTTCACTCACTTTTCTTCATCTTTCTTCTTCATTTCTTCTTTCAAACTACTTGGACAAACTCTATGAAGGTTTCCACAAGTTTGCCATGGCAAACTAAGATGGAACCTCACCACATTTGAGGTCCAAAGTAGTATAAAAGTTCTGATTTGATGTATCTTTTTATTTCATGTATATTTTACTTGAAACTTAGTGGAACCTTGTACCCACCATGCTCCCAACTAAGCTCATATTTGTGGGTTTGTGTTGAGTTGATTTCCACAAGAAACAAGGCTCAAAACCTTCATAAAATCTGCCAAAAAATTCCCAAGTGACTTCAAAAGTGTTGGAACCATCCAAGCTTTCAACCTTCAATGTTGAAAGACTTGTGTTTTGGTGAATGTGTGAATCATGGAAGCCTTGGCTCTCCAAACTTGTTCCACTACCTCACTTGTTCATACTTTTAGCTTAGATTCATACACTAAGTCTCAAAATAATTTCCATTAAAGGGATAAGGCTACAAAACTTCCCCTAAACATTTTCCTTTTGGGATGCACGCATCTAGCTTGCTCACTTGGTTATTTTAAGATTTAGTAGTTTATGTAATTTTCATTTTTAGTTCATATTCATGACCAACCGAAATCATCAACAAAGTTGATGATTCCGTACTTTGGTGAACATATAATGAGGTTAAAAGGATGGAATTCATCCTACCTCACTGCTTTATACTTAATCCACACAAACGAATCTGTTATACATGCTTTATACGTTTATACTTTAGAATACATGCATGCTATAAGCCATTCTTGCACTATACTTTGTCATTAACTTCGTGCGGACCTACCTTAACATATATAGCGCTATAGGAGTAGCACACCGCCCATATTCTTGTGGTCATGTTAAGTTTATACATACAAAAACGGTCTTGTCTTGTCGTTGCGATGACAAGATTACACTAGTCGAATCTTTGGGTTGACACGTATATGATGCATGCTAGTTCATGTTATGTTATGCCTTAGTATACGTTATTGCCATGTGGATTTCGTCAAAAAACTTTTATACTTATGCTAGTAGTCAAACTTGTATGCTCACCAATGCTTTATGTGTTGACATGTTATTTTAATATATATTGCAGGATCTTAATGATGTCACGTTGAAAAGAATCTAGTAGGAAGGACTAGAAACGCACCAAAATTTAATCCATGTGTAGTAGTTTAGTCGTTATGTTACCTTGTTGTACTTCTGTTTCCAAATTATGTACTTGAACCATTAGCAATGAAATGAAAATTTAGTTTTAAATACTTGTCACAATTAGTGGTTGTGGTGTCTCTTAGAATCTCGTTTTTGTATCATTCCGATGTTTCTGCCATCGGTTGGGGTGTGACAATTTTGGCCTTGAGCTCTGGTTTGTTTGATATTTGAGTTACAAACTTGTGTTTTTGCTATTTTTCAAGCATGGTAAGGGTATCAAAGTATGATGCAAGTGTGATGTACATATAAGTGACGTTCCAAAAGTATAATGAGTCTCGGTTTCGCTTATAAACGCGTATTGGATGATTGTTTGGATAACAAACAAGTGTGGATATTAACATGATAAGTATAAAACATGAATTCCATTAAGATTAACGCATCGAATTGTGATACTGGAATTGAAATATGAATGTAAGGTTTCTAAAAATAGAATGCGAATACGAACTTTCTAAAAATAGGAATACGGAAATACGAGGCGTTACACTTATCAGCCTCCACCACCTCAATCACCGCAACAGCCACAGCCACCCCGGTCTATCTCGACACTTGTACCCCCTCTCCCCTCATACCAAACATTAGTACCACTAGTACCTCCTGTCGTACCTAACATTATTAATTTATTATTACTATTTTTATTTAAAGGTGACAATAATATTTTTTTTTAAATAAGTGTGTGTATATATATAAATGTACCAAACATCATTAATTTATTATTATTTATTTAAAGGTATAAAAGAAAATTAAAAAATTAAGTACGTATATATATGTGTATTATTTAAAGATAAAAAAGAAAAATAAAAAATAATAGAATAAGTGGGTAAATTGTCAAAATCGTCCATAAGGTTTGAGAATTGCAAAAATCGCCCTTGAGTTATCGATACATTTAACTAGGCTAGTCATTTGGATGAAAAAGGCAATAAAGTTCAAACCTCAGGGGCCTAGTTACAAAAAAAAAAATCTTAGGGGGGGACAGGGCACCCTTACAGGTACCACATCCAGGTATGAACCCGTGCTAGAACACCGTCGCCATCCTTAAGGGTAGGCTTGGCGGATTACGTTTCTGAGTAGAGGAACCTGTGCGAGGGACAGAGAGAAAGGTTTGAGGGTGGGGTCAATCTCTTGAATGATGTGTGTGTGATTGGTAGAATGGGTAAAGGAGTGGGGTCTATGGTTCAAGAGTACTTTATGGTGCAAGGGTAAGACATCGCTAGTGTAAGGGTAGTCTGTAATAAATTTGATATGACGCCGATTGATTGATCAGGATAAAAGTAATAGCCATGAGTGTCCTTTCCTCCCTTATTTTGGATATAACACATAAAAATTGCTCAAACCTCAATAACAATTTTATCATTTTTCTTTTTTATTTAGTGCTATTAAATGCTAAATTTTCAACATAGTTTTTTTTTTACCTATCAACTCTTATCTATTCTATCTACTATAATAAAAGAAACTAGCTTTTTTGCACACGTGTCATTCATTGAAGGTATCCTTAAATTTATACTTATCTTATATTAACTAAATAAATAATAAATTAATATTAAATCTTATCATACTTTAATAAAAGATTATCCTCAAATCTAAATTATTAATTTAATATATTTTTAAAACAAATACCTCTCTTTCCTACTTATCTTATACTAAATATATAAATAATAAATTAATATTAAATGTTATCCTAATTTATTAAAAATATAATTTTTTATTATTTGGTATACAAAATTATATTTATTCAACTCGTGTAAAATGCGGGGTTTTTAAAAATATATTTTTTATTATTTACTATACAAAGTTACATTTATATAACCCGTGCAATACACGAAGTTTATAAACATATAACTTTTTTTATCATTTGCTATGTAAAATTAGATTTAAGGATATCATTTTTTTTATTATTTGGTAGATTTTTCAACCCGTATACACGGTTTTTTTAAAGATACGGCGTTTTTAGTATTTTATATACAAAATTACATTTATTTAATCTGTGTAATACACATGGTTTTGAAAGATATAACTCTTTTTTAGATCTATTCAACACGTGTAATATACGGGGTTTTTAAGGATCTAATTTTTTATTATTTGGTAGATTTATTCAACTCGATTATACACGAGTTTTTTTAAAGATACGACGTTTTTAATATTTAGTATACAAATTACATTTATTAAATCTGTGTAATACACATGGTTTTTAAAGATATAACTTTTTTTATTATTTGATATATAAAATTACATTTATTTAACCCGTACAATATACGGAGTTCATAAAGATATAACTTTTTATTATTTAAATATAAAATTACATTTATTCAATCTGTATAATACACAGGGTTCTAACCTAGTACCGTATATAATTCTACTCACACATCTATATCTCAATGTACGACGTTTACTTTCAACCTTGATAATGCTATACTATGGTAGTATATAATACATTATATAAATATTAAGAAAAAAACAAGACTAAAAAATTAAGTATATAAACGCACCAAGAAACCGAAGTTGAAAACTTACCTCCACAAGCAACGGTCTCATCATTCCCAAAGCTATACATACAACCATAAATATTATTATTCATCTATATCTAATTACTCAACCCCCTTCTAATTATCGACAACTGATGTCACATAAGTCACTCCGGGGAATAATTCCGTCACACCGGAGAACAACAACCAGACCATCACAATCACAACCTTCTCACACACTCCGCCGGCGAGTGCTGATTAAGAGATGCAACTCGGAGCCTTCTTTGTTGAACCTTGATGATGTGGACGACGATCATGACGGACTCATTGTACAGCCCCGGACTTATTCTCCTGCCAAATTGAAACCGGTTAGTTGATAATGTCACATGGTTTGTTTTATAAATTGGTGATTTGGGTGAGTTTATAAACATAATTGTTATTTGGGTTTTAACTATTTTTATTTCTTTTTGGCATTTGTTTAAATTGTTGTTTGGTTTGGAATTTGAAATCCCTACTCGTGATCTGGGTGATCAAAGGTCAAAGACTTAACCGGATGATCTAGCCGTAAAAAAAAAATAAATTAGAAGTAATGGCATGCAAATGTTCTCTTGTCTATTTCATTTTGTGTCTTTGGAATTAATTTATCCTATGGGTTTTTTTTTTTTTTTTTTGAAATGGAATATGTTAAGATAATTGGAATGAAAAGAATGACTTGAAAGTAAACTTCGTTTAATGATTTGGTTCACAAGTCTTTTTAAATAAAAGTTTGAAAATGTTATGATAATTGAAATTCAAAAGGGATTATTTGTCAAATTATTTGATTTATAAAATTCTAATTCAATCAAGGTAACATTTTGAAATTCATGTTTCATTTCCAACAAATTTTATTACAGGTAAGATATATAATTTGGATTCAGTCACTCTAAATTCTAGCAAACCAAGCATGCAACTTTATATTGTATATCTATGTTGCACTGGGACGGGTACGGGTACGGGGTACGGGGACGGGTACGGGAACAGGAAACGGCAAAACTAAAAAATTCAAGAAGCGGGGACGGGACAGGTACGGGAATAAAAACATATAAAAAAATAAATATATATTAAAGATAATGTATCACAAAACCCCAAAAATCCCCAAAATAGTTATATATTGATGTAAAGTTCAAAAATTTCATATCTTCAAATTTAATTAAATATCATGGGTGCTGTAATTCACAAAATTATAATTGTTAAAACACTATATTATTTGAGCAACGTATATCATGATAATCTATACTATATAATAAAAGAAACCACTTTTGGGACACTTGTCATCATATTAGGGCATCTCTTATAGATAATTATTATTTTAATTTAATTTTTTTAATTAATTATAGATAATCCTTTATTAAATATTATTTAGTTTAATATCTTATGAATAGTTATTATTTAGTTTAATCTTCTTCTCATTTATAATATTATTTAAAGAAAATTATGATTTTGGCCCCTGTAGTTATATCACTTTTACCCTTTTAGCCCAAAAAAGAATTTTTTTATATCTGAGCCCTCAACGTCTTCTTTTTTAACTCTTTTGGCCCCTAACACTAACATCATCCATTAAATGTTAGGGGCCAAAAGGGTTAAAAAAAGACGTTATGGGCCAAAAAGATTAGAAAAAAAGTCGTTGGGGGCTTAGATGTTAAAAAATTCATTTTTGGGCTAAAAGGGTAAAAGTGATATAACCACGAGGGCCAAAATCGTAATTTTATTATTTGATATATAAAATTAGATTTATTCAATTCGTACAATACACGAGGTTTTTTAAGGATATATATATTTTTTATTATTTAGTACAGAAAATTACATTTATTCAAACCGTGTAATACGCATATTTTTAAAGATGTAATTTTTTTATTATTTGGTATATAAAATTACATTTATTCAACCCGTGTAATAAATGGGGTTTTTTAAAGATGTATTATTTTATTATTTGGTAAACAATATTACATTTATTCAACCTGTACAATATTGTTCTTATAGATATAACTTTTTATTATTTAATATATAAAATTATATTTATTCAACTCGTGCAATAAAGAAGGTTTTTAAAGATATATTGCTTTATTATTTATTATATAAAATTTATTTATTCAACCCGTGTAATACACGGGGTTATAACCTAGTTATTAATAATACATTGCATTTATATCGTGCATCCTAATTTGTATCACTATTAGATGTATATTATGGGTTTTGTAATTAATTAATAATATTATATCATAACTTTATCACAAACCCGATCTGTAATACAAGAATTCAATTTAACCCGGATTCATCCCCAAGCCCATATGACATCATCTGAATAAGAAGAAAAGGCCGGCCCACATTTATTTATAATTAAAACCCTACTTCTAACATGAAACGTCCCTGACTCTCTCAGAACTGTCGTCACTGTTTTTCCCGAGCCGATTTCATCCGCCATTAACCTCCTTGATGCTGCACTAGCTCTTTCACCGAGATATGAAGCAGCTATGGAGTTAAAAGCTTCGTCTCTTCTTCACCTAAGAAGGTATAAAGAAGTTGCAGATATGCTTCAGGATTACATCCCCAGCGTCAAGATATCATCCGACTACTCATCATCCTCATCGTCTTCGTCTTCCTCAAGCTGCGTTGCCGTATCCTTATTCCAGGGGTATTTTAAGATAGGAAGCTTGCTGGAAACGTATCCAGGCCGTCCCCATAATCCGTCCCCATCTGCAACGCGTATCCAGGCCGTCCCCAGCCTGCCGGAAACGTTTCCACGGCGTCCCCGTGCCGTTTCCGTCCCCATGCAGTCCCCGGGACGGGAGACGGCACCTACTAGCCGTTTCCGTGCTTCCGAGTTGTATATCAGTACTCTTTTTTCACTCTTATATTGCAATTTTATTTTTAAAGAATTCTTTACATGTTGCACAAAAGCAAACGAAAGATACGGAAAAGAGTTCAGTTACAATTGACAAAAGGTGACAAAAGGAACAGCTTTTTATACACATTTTATGGGATCTTCACTATTTAATACAACATTTTAGTAATTTTTTTTAGAGTAAATTGTAAAAATCGTCTCGAAGGTTTGGGTATTTTTGTCATTTTTACCCAAAACAATTTTTTTTACCATATAGTCCTTCACTTTTGGGATTTTTTGTCATTTTTATCCAAATGTCTAATTTGCTTTATTTTTTCTATAAAACATTTGGATAAAAATGGCAAAAAAATCCCAAATCTCAGGGACAATTTTGCAGAAAAGTTAGACGTTTGGATGAAAATGGCAAAAAATCCTAAAAGTGAAAAACTATATGATACAAAAAAGTTGTTTTGGATGAAAATGACAGACATGCCCAAACCTCATGGACGATTTTTACAATTTACTTTTTTTTAAGAGTAAACCTCAATTTTCGTCCCTATGGTTTGCTGATTTTAACACTTTCAGTCCAATAGTTTATGAATTACATTTATCATCCATAGTTTGCTGATTTTAACAGTTTCAGTCCATTAGTTTCCTGATTTTAACAGTTTCAGTCCACACCAGTGTTAGTGGTGTGGACTGAAACTGTTAAAATCAGGAAACTAATGGACTGAAACTGTTAAAATCAGCAAACTAATGGATGATAAATGCAATGTTTAAACTATTGGACTGGAAGTGTTAAAATTAGCAAACCACAGGGACGAAAATTGAAGTTTACTCTTTTTTTAATAACAAACTCACATTCATCCAAAGATACATGTTTCATGTGAGAAGGATAAAGCACACTACCAAAGGCTACACTGCCAAAGAGCCTTTGGTAACATTAACTAATAATGTAAGATTATTGCTAACTTGAATACAATTATTGTATTGAAACGATATTTATTAGAGTTGAATTATCAAAAAAGAAATGCAACCGAAAAATTAAATATAGAATTCATATAATAATAAGTAATAAAGTTAACTTCGACATGAAATTAAAATATTAAACTATAAGTTTAAAGATCTGATTAGGGCCATTAGGCTAAGTATTAAATTTATCATATATTTTTAAATCTTGATTTATTTTCATGGGATTTGAAAAATATGTAAAATCCAATAACTAAAATCACCATGTGATGGGATGTTATTACAAATAGGATAAATTGATTATAGAGTAAATTATTACATGACGAGTTTATGTTGCTTGTTCATCTTTTATCTTTCGTTTCGAGGTTACATAAGTTACGTTACTGATATCGTCTCTACTGTGTTAGACGACCATCATGTATTTCAGACCTTGGATATATGTCCGTTACTAAATTCTATTAAGTTTTGAAAATGACTTGTTACCTTTTAAATAACTTGTTACCTTTTTCGCAAAAAAAAAAAAAAAAAAAAAAAAAAAAAAAAAAAAAAAAAACCTGAATTAAAACAAAAAGATTTTTTATATAACATACTTATTAACTTACAAAATTAGTTTATGGAATCTGCGTAAGTTATGATGAGCTTTTTTTTTTAAAGGTAAACTTCATTCAACCAACACCACCACCACAAGTTATGATGAGCTAATAAACAACATTAAATCAGTCCACTAAATTATTAAAAAGACTTGTGAACCAAATTATTAACTGCTATTTTCGTCCTTATAGTTTGTCCAATTATGCTACTTCAGGCCAAATTTCAAATTTGTTACCATTTTCGTCCCTAAGATTCTTGAAATATGCCAGTTTTGTCCAAAAAACTAAGGTTGAATCGAATAATTGGACAAACCATAAGGACGAAAATGGCAGCTGACTCATATTTTTTTGGACGGAATTGGCATGTTTCAAGGATATCAGAGACGAAAATGGTACAAATTTAAAATTTGACCTGAACTTGCATATTTAGAAAACCTACATGGACGAAAATGACAATTAACTAAATAAAACTAGCTGTTTGTTCACTCATTCACTCGGTTATCGGTATTGATGATATCAATTTAACACTTATTGGGCTTCAAATTTATGTGGGCTATAAGATTTTGGGCAAAAGAAAAAAAAATAGTCCATCTAAAAATCTAACTAGTTCCAAATTTCTAATAAATAAATTTAATCTAGCGCCACTATGAAACATCAACATTCGACATTCACATTCCAGGGTTGTTCATCATCGACACTTTAACCTAGTCAGTCGCTATTCATGTTCGACATTCGGCATTCCAAAGTTGTTCATCGTCATGGCCGTCTTAGAGAGTGTGCAGGATGTGCCATCGAAAAGGCCCAATTTTTTTTCTTTAATTATATTTATATATAAAATATTTACGGTCCCAAAAACATTAACATTGTTGTAGCTCTAATAGTTCTACGCATGTTAATACACGGGTCTTTGTTTCGAGACATCGCATGACAACATTTTGTGTACTTTGATTTTGATTTCATTCAGGGGCGAAGTATAGTGGGTGCCCGGGGGTGCACCCGCCCACCCCAATGTTTCAGTTAGAAGTGTATAAGTTTCGATTTTTCGTCCGAAAATTTTAAAATTATATAGGATCGCCCCCCGATTATTTTTCCTAAATTGTATATCCTAAATATTTATAAACTTTGTATATAAATGATGGGTAGTTTGTTAAATATACACTTTGTTTTATTTGGAACTATTATTGTTTGACCCGACTTGAATCGAATAGCCAACCTGACACGACCCGAAACATAACAATAGGAAACTTTTTTGGGTCTCAAAGCTTTACGCCCTCTCGAAACTTTTGGTCAAGCTCCGCCACTGATTTCATTTATTCAAGTTTGGGCCCTAAAGCCCAAACTTAAAAAAGAAGAAAAAAGTGGTAAAAATATCAAGTTTATTGCTCAAGACATATTCATTTGTAAGTGTCTTTTTTTTATTTGATTTGTTTTTTTTTTTACCTTTAATTGTTTTATTAGAGTTAATTTTTTTGTTTATATCATATTTTATAGTTTGTTTATGTTAATTCTTATTATTTGTTATTGAGGTTATCACGTAATTACCTGAAAGTACAACGCTCCATTTTTTCTATTTGCACATGTTTAACACCAAACTCTTTATACTTATTTTCTCTGGAAAGCGGACCCGTAGGTTGACAAAACTTTACCTTGGGTCATTTTTAAGATACATCAAACCCAACTTGTTTTTGAACTCGAATTTAATCTTGAAGTTAAGTTCGACTCATGAACAATTTACAACTATTAACTTCGTGCAAAAACGTATGTAGCGAAGGGAAAAAGCTGCGGTGACAGTTTCATAAATACTGTAATTACGTTGCAACAAATTTGAAATAGTGTAATAATTATTACTCTTCATTTTACAAGTAGCGTAATTATTTTACACTAGTTCAAAACTGTGCCACATAATTGCTCTACTTAGTTGCACACTGCATGCTAAGGTGTACTTGTACTTGTACCTGATTTCGCCCCTATGTATGTACGTTATAAACTCACTTAATCTCGAAAGTCTAATCAAACTCCATGCATGAAAGTCAAACTTGTATTTTTAAATAAACTCCACTTACATTTGAGTTCGTCTTGCTTGCTAGCACGCCCTTAGCGCCCGCCCCTCACGGTTTTTAAAACCCGTCATGATGGTGAAGGTATCAAGCCCCTTATAGGTTTCAGCAAGTGTTTCTCAATCAACGACTAGATACGTTCACACTTTATTCTCTCCAACCAACCTTCACCACCTTTTGTTAGTAATTTACACTTTTAAATTAATATTTAACAAAAAACACTGTTTTACCATTGATCATTTTGTTGGTTCAGGCCCCACAAATCACACAACACTCACTCACGAAATGTTTGTGAAATATGCTGAAGAAAGAAAACCAAATACTTGCAAAAAGAAAAGCTTCTGTATTGTATTCGATAATAAAGAAAATGGTACAAATGAAAGCCAAGCAACTCTATCCTATTTATAATAAACTAAACAAATTAAAACACATGCTAAATTATGAGAACAACCCACCTAATGTGTATGCTCCATGATTCTCCAAAATACCCGGTCAACAACTTGACTAATTCACAAACAAAACTTGCAGCAAAACCTCAACAATTTACGTAACAAAATGCTGGTTTTTTGACCCTTTTACCCCTGGATCAATCCTGCCCTTAATCCGTTAAACTACGACTCGATAACGCACCGACCCGTGACCCGTAAACAAACCCGAATAATCCAACACATTTAAACAAATTAAAAAATAAATATAAAGTTGTTAATAACTGAGTTGTACTTGAGATAATTTGTTTGTGTTGTTGGAATACAAGCTAGCCATTAATCTTTGGTTTGAGTACACAATTCATAACTAATTTATAGATCGATCAACAAATGTAGGGGTACGATAAAGATGGAAAGGTGGTGGTGAATGTAACAGTTGAGGAGAGCCCTGGACCCGTCCGTACAATGTTAAAACTCGGTTCAAGTGTACAAGAAACAATGGATATCATCAAAAAACAATACAATTCAGAAGGCAGGAGTCCACAACTAGATCAACATTCTCTTTCAACCTTTGAGTTGCACCAATCGTATTTCAGTCTTCATTGTAAGTATCTTGCTTATTTATCTTTGTATACAAAAGTATAATAAAGAAACTGCGAGAACAGTATAAACACACGTAAAACAAACTGTCTAAAATTCAATGGTCATATGTAATATCTTTGAGATTTTAGGGTGCAAGATTGAATATAAGTCTGCATGCGCGACCCAAGGGAACATAATGGTAAGTTTTTATGTTGTGGATAGGTTTGGATAAGTCGGACATGATTGGAGACATAGGTAGCAGGAGTTTCTACATGCGAAAATGTAACAATGACAACTCCAGCTCCACCGGATCTGGGATTATTTCAACAAAGGGAAACGATTCTCCACCTCAAAATCCAATCATCGTCTTCCCAAATTTTATTTCTAATAGTTTCAAGAAGATTATGAAAATGTCCAGCAAGATTTCGAAAATATTGGGTTGTATTGATAGGTGACATCCCCCAACAATGTACTCATTGTATGTAGGCAAAAGTCTTTGCATATGTAGATTATTCGTGGATTACATGTATATGTATTATAAATGAAGCTATAGAACTCCAATTAAGTTTGGGGTTTGGAAGAAAATCTGATAATAAACATGGTTAAAACTTAAAAGAATCGAAGTTGAATTGTCAATTTATCAATTATCAAGTTAATCGTCTCGATGAACAAGAAGATGAACCTAGACTTCAACAGAAGTTTTCTTCTATAACCGATGAACCAGAAGTCTAGAATAAATGGTTCTAGCGAGGGATAGAAAAAACGGAAGGGGAATTGGGTCGTTGGGTTGAGTGTGGGCTCACACACATGTATTATGTATCACGCCTCGGATACTAAGCGGGTTGGGTAGAAAACGAAGAAGAATATGCTACATGTACTTTTTTGGTTTAGTGGGCAAGTAGCATTTATGTCCATATATGCACACCATATACAACACACTTACGTTGTATCACCATATATAACTTTGAGTAAATTGCACGAAACGTCTTTTATGTTTTCTCAGAGGTTCCATTCTGTGAAGGAATGACCTGGCCCGGTCATTCCGGGTCGAGTATTCACCATTAAATGAGTGGCAATAAATAAATATAGAGGATATCTCTATGCAAGTATACATATGAAATAATCTCCGACAAAGTAGGAGATGTCGCCTAACCGACTTCCCGACTTAAGGGGAAACCCTAAATTCACCCATAAGTATAAATAGAGATGCCATCATGAAGGTAAGACACATTGTTCTCTCTCATTACATTCTCTTTTACTCCCACAAACGAATTCATATTCTTACACCGGATGGTGGTTACAGGAATAACCTCATTCATGTAACGAGTCATAACGGTATTCTGTTTTGTAGATTGGAGATCAGATCACTCTTCATCGGATCAACCAGTTGAGGAACGTATTTCAGGTAACGTTCTTACATTGGCGCCATCCGTGGGACCTGCAAATACTAAAGAATCTATTACCACGATGAGTGCTCCGAACGCAAGTGTTGCAATTTCTAGCACCGTTTTGACTTCCACTGGTGAAGGAGGTATAACATCGGAGAATGTTACAACTACGATTTCGGCTCCAGCAGTTACTACGTCTTTGGCACTTAAGTTTGACGCTGAGTTGCCCCCAGGATATGAAAGAGGACATACAGGCACCACGTCCTCCGGAATGGGATTCCCTTTTCCCAGGTCCGGGAACTACACCGTCTTCCGCTAGCAGCGGCAACAACAACTACTCCGACCACCTCAACACAGGGGGGCGTCGCTAAACACCAGTTCACCGGTGTTTACGCCTGCCTCAGGATCAAGAAACTACTACTACCGACCAGTCCAACCAATTTACACGAATGCAGGGGGAACAGCGGCACAGTACTTCTCACCAGAAGACAACTTTCAGTTCCCTCCATTATACTCAGTGACGCTCATGATGTCCACACCACCTCACCAACCGGTGGTAACGCCAAGGGCCCCATTTACTCCCGGAAATCAAGCTTACATTCCGCCTTATTAGTACATGCCACCATACCGGTACTCACCTCCCCAGATGTATGGAACTCCACATGAGGGGAACGAGATGGCTCAGTGGGGATTTCAATACCCACAACCCATGTTTTGGCACGGGGGCCATAGCCCATACGCCATGCCTAGTCAAAATACAACAGCACCCACACCCAGCGTGTCACACCCTTAAATCCACACGGAATACTACCGCGAGACACGTGACTGACTAGGATCTTAACCATTAATCATGTTGAACGGATTACTTACGTTATAACGTTTTCCAATAAAATTTAGTCTATATATTTAAATGTCCGAAAAACACAGTTTAATTTAGCAGCGGAAAGAAAACCCATCATAGTTTAAAACCACAAGTTCTTTAATTAAGCATTAACATGAAACTTACATACCACGCACTCCTGCCGATTGCAATGTCCGTCCAAAGCTGTAACGAGCAACCTGCAAAGCATGCAATAGGGTGTCAACATAAAGTTGGCGAGTTCACGAGTTTACCGTTTTCCAATTTTTATTTCCAAAAACTTTTGTTGTTTAAGTAGTTAAGTTACTCATTTATATCATGCCATGGGGAGCTACCCCATATGTAAGCTACTAAATTGTAGATACCGAAACGGGTGACGTTGAGTTGTTGTGCCCCGTTTGTCAATGTCTATCATCATTGACCAAGTTGCAAGGCCTGCTAGTTCACGCCTGATCCCCTCGGTCACGGTGTGAGGTTTGTCAAACCTAATAGCGCTATCAACTAATATCTCGTTCACCCCCGGCGATTAATCAATATTGTTAGTAGGGACTTTCCATGATAGAGTTTCGTTTAGTACGCTCGTTGTATCTAATATAAATAGTAATTAACCATTCAGCGTATTCCAAACCAGGAATAGTAAGCATTCCCAAACTAGGGAAAATGTTGTTTGTACCGTGCAGCGTATTCCAAACTAGGAATAGTAAGCATTCCCAAACCAGGGAAAGTGTTGTTTGTACCATTTCCCAACCACTGGGAACGCATGCTTTAAGTAAAAAGGTGTGAACTCACCTTTGCTTTGCTTGGCAGATAATTTACTTGTGTTATGTTGGTCAACCATACCCAACTATGGTTACCAATATTTGTTAGGTTTGTTATGTAAGCATTTCACGTATCTGTACACGTATTTAGCACATAGCATACAATTCGTAACGTCACATATAAGCATATGGACCATGTATAAATTTATAACTTAGTAATATAATACAATCCAATTCAAGTGTGCAGCCCCAAACAGAATAACATACAGTTCGGATCATGAGTGTGCGGCCCAGTTAGTTGACGGCCCAATCTGAGTGTGCGACCCACCAGGAAATATAGCCCAATATTCCTTAGTGTGCAGCCCACTTATCAGGTGTGCGGTCCACACTGGAGTGTGCAACCTCCTGATAAGTGTGCGATCACTACATAGTGTGCGGTTATTAATGTATACAATGTGGGCAGTGTGCAGTCCGGTCATCGGGTGTGCAGCCCACTAAAGTGTGTGGCCCAACACCGGGTACGGCCCAAAGGGACTGTGCGGCACACATGAGGGTGTGCGGCACACACTGGAGTGTGCGGCCTCCTCATGTATGCGGTCATGCATTCCTAAGTTGTACATTATGCAACCTAAGTGGTATAGTGGTGAGTGTGCGACTTGATTGAATCAATCAGTAGTTCATCACACAATTAACCACAAATTTTACCAACAATTCAACAATCATCTGAGCAAGTCTAAACGAACAGTTTGTTACCAAACAGATACACACACATCAACCATTCTTTCTATACAATTCCTATACGGTTTGTAATCATATCTTCAAACGATTATCTAAGTAGCAAACAGTTTGTATCCCATATTTCAAAAGCACATATACAACTTCACTCAAAAACCTCAATTATTAACAAGGATAGGCAATCATTTACAACCATAACTCCAACTTAGCATCTACCCAGCCAAAAGAACATCTCCACCATAATTTATCTAAAAATCCAAGTCTAAATAATGGACAATCATATGGTCAAATTGCACATGAGCAGTTTGTCATAAAATAAAAAATTCTTTTATTTCTTAAACTAGAATTCACAAACAAGGCAAGGCACCGTCCACACAAAATCATCAAATACACCAAACAGTTAGTAAGTGTATCAATATACCCGAAAATATCAAAACTCAATTTTAACAAGGAAATGGAGACGTTTATAACTAAACATTTTAAATCTAGCATTTTCACCATCAACTGAACATCTTATCTTAACCATGACCTCCAATTTCGTTTATAACTATACATATAGTGTTCAACTAAAATCACAAGGATGTAAGGCAATCAAAAGGAGCAACAACAGCCATCTACATTCCTTAATTACCTAAGTAGTTTCAAGAATAATGATCATATCAACAACTTTTACCACAATTTACCACAATTTGCACATACACAACACTTTGTTATTTCACAAACCTTCTAAGCACATTCTGACCAAAACAGTTAACATCACATACCTAAAATTTCGAAACCACAAAGTTACATACCTGCTGACCGAATCCCTTGTCGTCGTTGCTCTCGTCGGTTCCGCCGTCGTCTTGACCGAGTCTCCACCACTGCCAGACCCGCTGCCAAGCCAACCACCACAGTGCCGCCGCCTGTGGTGGTGCTGTTTGTCACACCCCAAAAATGTCGCAGTGGATATATAAAACGTAGTGGTGACGGAAGTTGGTGCCCATAAATATCTTGCTGAATGATGCATTGTAAATGTTGGATATTCAACTTAATTAAAATGTATTTTTAAAACATAATGGTTAGAAAGCACACCACAACCATAACGTAGTTAAGTTGTCTTGATCCTTATGGATCATATTACATAGCTCCCAAAGTTTTAAAAGTTGTCCAAAACATTTATTAAATAAAACATGCATCAACAACCACAAGATACGTCATAAATCCCGAAGCCGAACTCAGGTACCTGAAAAACATGTTAAAATCAAGTGTCAACACAAAGGAGGGTGAGTTCACATATCCAAATTATAAACAATTTGATCCAAGGAAAACTTTCTAATTATGTGTTTATTATCAAAACATCCATATAATAATTTATGAAAGTTAATTTATTTCCTTAATAAAATCCGAGGGTCAGCCTTCGCAAGCGTTTCCCAAAAACCTTCGACCAAAAGCATCTTCCCAAGTTTACATATTAAATTTATAGCATCACATGTTCGGATTCGTAAATTTGCAAGACATTACGAACTATATATTAACAATGAAGATATAATCAAAGTTAGACTATAACAGAATATCAATTCGTCGCTTGACTTGACACGGAGCTACCGGTCATGAAGGGGTGGTCAACCCGATAGGTCTACCAACAATTCCACGCGTGCAATACATAAATAATTAAACAACAATATTTGCGCATGCGCCCATAACGGGCCATCTATAATGCTTGCCTCATGAACAATATATATATCCTACTAATACTGATAAATTTATTATATCGTGTTGTACGAATTCCCCGAAGTCCCCACCGATACATAAGCCAATATCCGATACGTATTCTCTTGAGATCAAGCAAATTCGTCCCAACGTTAGATTTAAGCGTTTTTAAATCTACACGGTCGTTTTCTCGCAAACACCGTAATAATCCCCATTTCTCCCTGAAACATATTTATTCTTCAAAAAACCGTTTCTACCCGAAACATATTTATATCATCAAAACCATATATTTTCCACGAAAATATACATTTAATATAACAAAAGGTATGTTTTATTCAAAAACATCTTTAATCCTTTTAGGCGTCTTCTTCCCCCAAAACATATACAAAACAGTAAAAAGAGGGGGTTTAGTGACACTCACCTTTGGGTGTGTATTATAATAGCGCAATCCCACAAATTGATTCTACACATCCTAATATACGTAGGAACGATTTATCAATCAATATTTCACAAAATTCCTAAGTTTCTCCAAATCTTAGAATTTTCACTTAACTTTGAGATTTTCTCGAAAAGTCATTATTTTTTATTATGTTGGCATATTAATATATATATGTGTGTGTGTGTTCATATATATATATATATATATATATATATATATAGGGTAGGGTTCTAGAGTGAACACTAGGTTGAGAGTGAACTGTGTGAACTAATCTGGGCCATTGGATTACATCATCTAAAGATTTTTAAACAATGGAAAGATTGTAATTATAATGTTGTAACCTCCCTTTAAATTAATTGACAGAATGGTATTTGTGTCTTTTTAAATTGCATTTATTAAACATTATAATCAAAATCCCTAAAATCTCGCTAGTTTCCGTATATACAAGATGCACAGTTGTTAGTGTATACACATGTGTACAGTCTCGCTAGTATTAGTTTATACAAAATACACATATTTTAGTTTATACACATGTGTACAATCTCGCTAACTATCAGTTTATACAAGATACACAACTGTTAGTTTATACACATGTGTACAGTCACGCTAACTATCAGGTTATATAAGATACCCAGCTGTTAGTTTATACACATGTGTACAGTCTTTTATACATCTGTGTATTATATTCAAAAATGGTTGCATATGCGTATATTAACAACATATAATATATTATGATGCGTACGATTAGATTCATATAAAAATTATGAAACTAATGAAAATGAAACATATCATATGTATGCAAAAATAAACAACTTCATCACATATTCATAAAAAGTGTTAATGCCCAAAAATAATTACAATTTCAATTTCAGAGAATATTTTCAATATTTATTGAAAATTATAAAAAGTTAAAAATAATATATTATGATATCTATATATATGGATAATAAAAGAAAAACAATATTAAAGTTAAAATTAAAACAAAATCTATGGATAAAGAAATGATAGAGAAATAATTAAAAATGAGAGAGAGGGAGAGAGAGAAAGTTAAGAGAGGAGAAAATTAAGGAATTTTAATTAAGCATACTTGGCTAATGTTAATCTTACCCTTTTAATCTAAAAAATGATCAAGGGTCAAGATTAGTTCACACAGTTCACTCTCAATAAGTTGTTCACTTTTGAACCTAATCATATATATATATATATATATATATATATATATTTATATATTAAGATTTTGTAACTTGAACGATTTTATTGGTGACCCTTATTATGTTATATCTGTTAACACTCCCGTTTATAAGCAAAATATCTATGATTTGCGCGTCGTAATATATATACATAAACGTGCACATATACTTAATATCGTAACATGCGAAATCTCGTTAACTTATACACTTTATCATTTTTAAAGCATTTATACATGAAATAACTTATCAAGTTAACCTATGTATCAATTTTCATGCTCAACAAATAAGTTACCCATTTAACGTGACTTTACCGATTTTGCCGCTTTAAACACACAAGTGTACATGCATAGTCTAAATTCCCGCTATCATGTCAACACTTAACATATTATCATACACATATTCTAAATCACATAACACATTGTAACACATAAGGTTCACCCATGAACAACCCATTCTAGTGTACATTGAAAAACGCGTATTTTAGTGATTCGGTAACGTTTTCGGGCGTCGAAAGTCACGTATGACTAACCAAACACCAAGTAAACTTAATATAAGTTAAAATACTTATATTTATATCAAAAATATCAATTTACTTACTGATTTAAAACGGTTTTGTAAAAATCCTCCGAAAAGCCGATTTTTAACCGTTTTACCGCATAGTTTTGCATCAAACGTTACCATAACCATCCCAAATCATAACGACTTGATATTTTAACATAATCCATATTATTTACTGATTAAAATGATGGTTATACTCATGATAGTGCAGGTCTTACATAACACACACAAAACACATCATTTCACCTATTTTACAACTTTCTAAGCCCCATGTATAACATGTAAAGCTAGTAAACCTTATGACAAAGATTCAAGCCATTTTAGCACACCAAATAACATATATATCTATAATACTATATTAAGAGAACTGGGTTTTCTACCCTTTTCGTAATTTTTCCTAGGTACAAATCTTGTAGCACCATGTACAAATGAAAAAAGCCATTTTAGAGGGGGAAAACTTGGACATTCTCCAAAGTTTTAAGACACTTTGAGGGCAATCTAGACATTTCATCCATGGAATCCATGCCCACTTATGTCCTCCTATAATACTATATTAAGAGAACTGGGTTTTCTACCCTTTTCGTAATTTTGCCTAGGTACAAATCTTGTAGCACCATGTACAAATGAAACAAGCCATTTTAGAGGGGGGAAAACTTGGACATTCTCCAAAGTTTTAAGACACTTTGAGGGCAATCTAGACATTTCATCCATGGAAACCATGCCCACTTATGTTTTCCATTAATTAAATTAAATTAAGGAATTAAATAAAAAATTTATAATAATTAAAGAAATTAATTGATTAAATTAAATGTTAGACATGCATCATTTGGGATTTTCATGATTTAATAGTATGTATAAATATAATAAATAGATTTATATGGACTATAAATAGGTTTTCTACCCTTATAGTAATTTTACATTGTGTACATATTTTGAAGCAACATGTACAAGGGAGCCAAACTATTTTAGAGAGAGTAAACTTGCACATTGTCCAAAAAATTTAAGAAACTTTAGGGGAATTTTAGGGATTTTGACACCTTTTTAAATAAAAATAATTCAAAAAGTTATGTGTACTAATAAGTAATGATAATCAGGGCCATCATTTATTGAATTGATGAGGAAATTAACTATTAGTATTTGAAGGGTTTAGCCTTGTACTAATCTATATACAAACCAAAATCCGTAACTGATATTGAAGTTAAAACCCTTAAGTAAATGCTAAAAACACTCATGTGTATATAATATATATTCCGCTAGGAACATGTGTTGTATGTTCAATTTTTTTGCGAGCAATGTTTTATTTTGTTCATACTGAGAGATATAAGTACATGCACATTGTTTTTCTGATCTATTGCAAAGAGAACATGAATTAAGTTTATTTGTCTACGCTTTTTCTCAACAGATTTTTTTCGAAAGTGGTTAGTAGTTTGTAGTTTTAATATTTTTTCCACAAGATATTTACTGTAATTCAAATGCTATTGAGTGTTTCGTTTATAGTTTTTATATCTTAATATTTATCTACTATCCTTTTATTTTTTTCATTAGGTGGAATGAAGGTAAAGGCTGATCGAGATAAGTCGTCTCCATAAGCAGCTATGCTTGCTGCACAAGATGTTTCAACAAGATGCAAGGTTTTTACTTGTTTCTTTTAGTGCCTTGCTATATGGTAATCATAGCAGTTTGTTTTTGCTTGATACATTACAACTAAAAAATTTCTGTTGTAACAACTAGAGCTCGGAATCAATGCCCTCCACATAAAACTATGGGCAACTGGAGGTAACAAGACAAAGACACCCGGTCCAGGTGCACAGTTTGCCCTCATAGCTCTTGCCCGTTCTGGCATGAAGATTGGTCACATTGGTATGCTTATATTCTTTATTTTTTTATATAAGTATTTTTGTATTTGTGATTTTTGCTCTTTGAAGAACTTTTACTTATGTTTAAGGAGTAGCTGATAAGTAAGTTGTATGTTTTGATGATGACAAAGGACGTGACAGTAATTCCAACAGATAGCACTCGTCAAAAGAGTGGGAGAAGAGGAAGGAGGCTGTGATATGTTTTTTGTCTACAATATGTTTTCAAAGTATCTGCAATTTGGATTATGGTTGTCTTCAACTTTTGTAGGTTATTTTTATGTTCTGGTTGACATTTGGGGGTGACATTCATTTTTGTTGAACTGCTTTATATTTCTGTTTAATGATATTCTAATATTTACTTCATATATGGGTTTTTATGCTTTATTTTTGCTTAATCAGAAGTATTCTATATGTAGTTGAGGTCAATATCAATTCGATGGATGTCAGTGTGCTTGAGATCTGAACCTTATTTATCGAATCAATTTGAGAGTTTTAGAGTGTGTTAAAGAGTTGAAACATTTTAAGGATCTTGTCAAATATGTCTGTTCATTCTTTATCTTAGTAGACTTCAGTTGATGTAGTAGAGATTTAGAATTTTACAATGAAAAGGATGTGTAAAAGTTCAAATTCTTTTATCTTCCTTTGATGTCGTTGTTGAGATACACAATAGAAAATATACGAAACTTACATAAATTCATGTATTGAATATCAGTTTTGGTTTGTAATAGACATAATTTGAATCTGATATTAGTCGGGACACCGGCTGAAACGCGCGGGCCTTCCCACTAGTAACTATATAAAGCAAATGTGATGGACATGAATGTAATTTTACATCACATACAACTTTAAAAGCAATATGTACAAATAAAAACAACACATTTGAGAGGGATATAATAGTAAATAGCATTAATTTTTAAGACATTAGAGGGATATAATGGTAAATTAATCATGTTCCTATAGTTAAAATCTAGATTTCATTTCCATCTTTACCCTTTTGACCCTTTCTCTACCCACAAAATTGTTACTGCTATTTATTTCTTTAGGTAATTGTCTTTTAATTATTTCTTTCTTTAATTCTCTGTTAATACTACATCATGAATTTCACTAGATGAACCGATCGATTACCTTATCAAGATTAAATGTAATTTACTCCCCAAATTTTAAGATGGCAACCCAATGTTCATGCCGTTTTCCCTATTTTTCATCATTTTCTTCCAAATTTAACCCCAAATTCATGTCTGTAGCCTACACGATTCTTGCAAAAACAACTATTTATCCCAACAGTCTGTTCCATCTCCACCCCTAATCTCATCTCATGAATGCGAATTTTAATATCTGAGTCAATATTGCAGTTCAAGTGTCATGCGTTTATGTTGGTTCTTCAACTCATATTCGTGTAATCAATCTGTTTTCATTCAGATTCAATGTAACAATCAAGTCTAGAAAGGTTTTTAGTTTATGTTATATGTTATATATTGAATTAGGGTTTCATTAGCATTTCAGAAGCAGTGCAGAGGAGAAGAGATGAAGCCGAACAAATATACACCTTCCGCCATCACCACCGATCCACCGCCTCCATCGTCTTCTACAATCGTTTCATCCGGTGAGCGGTTTCACTACCTCCTCTGTCGTATAACAAATTTTAGTATCAACTTACATTTTATATAATCGAGTCAACTTTTGCCACTCATTGTAGCCTTGTGTACTACATGAGTGAAATGCATGGAAGGAATGAGGTATTGATGCTAACGGAATTCGGGCTAAAGCCCATATGTTGAGCCTCATACTGAGATACGTCATCACATGGTTGTTGTGGGTGAAATTCTGAGCCCATATCCTGACAATATATCTTGAATTTATGTTAGTTGATTATGATCAGGATATCGGACCAGGATATTGGTAACATCCAGAGGCAGTATCCTGGTAGTTACTAATAGTTTGCTTGCAGGTTATGGCTGCAAGATCATAACATTCACGAGGACCTTTTCTCCTGAAGACTCGCTCAATCTAGTTGGAAAATAGACATTAAAGCCGGAAGAACAGGTCTCCAACGTTCAAGAGGGAATATTCCGAAGTATCCCTAGTTTATAGGAGAAGTTGTTTGTTATTGTAACTATATAAACGATAAGCCATATCATACACTAACACTCATCACTTACAATCATTGTAACACTTAGTAGCGATCTGAGCATTATCCTGCACTGTATCCTGGTTATTCAAGCAATAAGAAGAACAAGGCAGCCGACGATTGTCAGCTCCCGAGGTTTTACTCTGGAGATCTAGATTAATCAAGGGCTTTCCTCGTATATCCTGTGTCCACTTTTTACTTTTACAGCTCATTGTTTGATTATTGGTATAACTTTATATCCTGAGGCTATATCCTGAAACTGTTTTCTTAAACGATCAACATAGCATATTTTTGCAAACGTTACTAGCATACTACCTCACAAACTAATTTGATCACTTAATTGCTTTGGTAATTTTTTACCAAAACAATTTGGCGCCCACCGTGGGGCAAGTGGTGCTATTTCTACTAAAAGCTTTGTTAAAATCATTACTTGGTTTCTTGTTTTCAAAACGTTTTACACAACTATTTTCAATGGCTTCAAAATCAAACATGAGCTCTTCCTCCATGCCTGCTACAACCTCTGCTACAACTGGTTCGGTGCTTCCACCACCTCCACAACTTCAAGCTTCTTCACAAGTTAAAGCTCCTCCATGGAGGGTTGAAAGTCAAACATCCCGAGACACTCCCCCTGCTCAGAATGTCTACAGATTTGGTGTTCCAGGGAGAACTCCTATTATGGCTTCTAACGATGAAATTTTAACTTTGTTTGGTAGTGTACAGGATCAGATAAAGCAGCAGCAGGAAACTAACCAGATAATAATGAGGGAGATACAGCTCTTGAAGTCTAACTCCAAGAGACCTGCTGAGGATACTGTTACCCCCTTTCAGCCCAGAGCGCTGAACTTTAGTTCAGTAGTTATAATGAGGATAATCAGGACAATATCCTACCGAGCCGTTCCCAGAGCAATGCTCCTGAGATACCCTCAACCGCCAGGATTTCGACTGTGAGGGGCCCAGGATATGCTCCAGGATATGGCCAGAATCATCAAGCTGATAACTTATCTAATAATGCTAATACTCTTGCTACTAACAATCTTGGATTTTCGCAGGATACAGGTGTAACGTCGGCACTCTCCAGAGAGCTTCAGAAGCTAAAGGATTTGATATCGAGTGTACCTGGGGTGGTGCTACCCAGTCCGGAAGTATCACAGGACAGTCACAAGATATCCCGGTTTGCATATCCTATCTGTGATGCTGAAATCCCAAAAAGATTCCAAACTCCCAATATAAAGCTTTATGACGGGACGACGGATCCTGAAGAGCATATTGCCCAGTATAGGGAGAGGATGGAGATTAACCCTATTCCACCGGATCTTAAAGAAGCATGCCTCTGCAAGGGCTTCGGCTCTACTCTAACAAGATCAGCCTTGAAGTGGCTCTTAAACGTTCCACCTCATTAAATTACATCATTTGCTCATTTGGGTAATTTATTTAACAGTCAGTTTTCTTGCAGTAGAAGCTTTGAAAAACTAACAAGGGACCTCAAGAATCCCTAAGGGATTACGTGAACAAGTTCAACAGGGAATCCTTGGATATCCCACACCTTGATGTACTACAACTGTACAAGCATTCAAGATAGGATTGCAAAAGGATTCCCAATTTTATCCGGATCTTGTGATGAATCCTTGCAGGAACTTGGACGAAGTTCGGAACAGGGCTTTGAGATATATCAGGCTTGAAGATGACAAGAAAATTCAAGAGAGGATGAATGCATCCTCAACATACGAATCAACAAATAGGAAATCAGAATCCTCGTATAAACCATACCGCTCTAGGCAATATGGTAAAAACGACAGCAAGAAAGTGAACATTGTCGAGGATGAAGATGGCGAAAAGAATCTCCTGAGTTGTCAGAATATTGTTTTTCTGTTAATATTCCTGAACTAATGTATTCCATACGGGGTTTAGGAGATAAAGCAAGATGGCCAAGGAAGAATCAACAAAAGGCTGATCGGAAGGATAAGTCCAAATGGTGTGCCTTCCATGAAGACTTTGGGCATGTAACAGAAGATTGGATAGCCCTGAGGAAGGAGATAAGCTACTTACTGAGCAAAGGCTACTTGAAAGATCTTCTTGGCAGAAAGAAGAATAAGGGTCAGGATACTGACAAGGATCCTGAACGAGCAGCATCACCTCCACCAAACGCCAAGATAATCAATTTAATATCTGGAGGATCCGATATACGCGTAACCTCTTATTCTGTAGCTAAGAGGCATGCCAAAGAGGCTAAGGCAGAAAGAGGGGACAAACCAATGAGGATGACAACACTTACAAGTGACAAAGTGATAATGTTCGACAATGACGATCGGGATAGCATTCAGGATCCTCATCATGATGGTCTGGTAATCACTTTATATATTGCTAATCATTATGTACGCAGGATACTGGTGGACAATGGCAGCTCGGTTAACATCATCTAACTAGAGACCCTGAAGAGGATGAACATCCCAGAAATGGAGATTACCTCGAAATCCACTGTGCTTGTAGGGTTCAGTGGAGAAGCAAAGAACACTGTTGGAGAGATAAAGTTGCCTGTATACATTGAAGGAGTGAATTCAATGCAACGGTTTTGTGTCATAGATTCATTATCCTACTATAATATTATATTAGGCAGGCCATGGATTCATGATATGAAAGTTGTACCTTCCACCTATCATCAGTGTATCAAGATTCCTACTCCTTGGGGGTAGTTAAAGTGGAAAGTGACCAAGAGGAGGCGAAGGAATGCTACTCCTCTTCGATGAAGACGTCAACAAAATCCAGGGCAGGATAGCAATTAAAGATACAAGCCCAGGATATCGTGGAAGCTTCAGAGCAGGATGTTAAGAAAGTCATCCTGGATCAGGATAATCCAGATATCTCGGTGCTTGTGGGGGCCAATATCCCTCAGGATATTGAGAATCAGCTTACTAACTTTTTGAAATGCAGGATGTCCACATTCGCATGGAAACACGAAGTCATGACAGGTATATCAAAAGATATCATAACTCGCAAACTTGGAATTGACAAGTCTTTCGGGCTCGTTCAACAAAAGAGAAGGAAATTTGCTCCTGAAAGGAATGCAATTATACAAGAGGAGGTTGAAAGATTATTGAAGTCCAATATGATTAGGGAAGTCAAGTTCTCTAAGCGGCTAGCAAATGTGGTGGTGGTTCAGAAGAAAAATAGGAAATGGAGAGTTTGTGTGGAATACACAGACCGCAATAAAGCATGTCCTAAAGACCCATTCCCATTGCCTGATATAGATTTGATGGTAGATGCAACTGCCAGTCATGAAATGCTGACCTTTATGGATGCATCCTCCGGATTTCAGCAAAACTAATTCCTGATTCATATAAGGTTAGGGTTTTTATTAACGTTTAGAAAGAAACAAAATGAATGAGATTTATTAATTTCTCTATTTCCAATGTTTTCAAGGGTGTTTATTGGATTTTTGGAGACAAGTTGACGTATGTAACTGTTGATGAATGGTGATAAGAAGAGGAGAAGAGAGGTTGAGTGAGAGTGGTGGCAATGTACCGAAGAAAAAGGTGAAACGTCTGATAATAAATCATTCCGATTTATAAACGTTTGCTTGATTGCTTCCATCTTCATTTTGCACTTACAATTTGCTTTGTAATTTAGGGTTTTTGAAATTGATTTACTATACAGAGGAGAAAAAAAACGGATAATAAGAAGATGAAGGCCTTACAAAAACTGATGTACATTTCATATAAGGTTAGGGTTTTTAAATTTTGATTAATGTTTAGAAAGAAACAAAATGAATGAGATTTATTAATTTCTCTATTTCCAATGTTTTCAAGGGTGTTTATTGGATTTTTGGAGACAAATTGACGTATGCAACCATTGATGAATAGTGATAAGAAGGGGAGAAGAGAGGTTGGGTGAGAGTGGTGGTGATGTACCGAAGAAAAGGGTGAAACGTCTGATAATAAATCATTCTGATTTATAAACATTTCCTTAATTGCTTCCATCTTCATTTTGCACTTACAATTTGCTTTGTAATTTAGGGTTTCTGAAATTGATTTACCGTACAGAGGAGAAGAAAACGGATAATGAGAAGATGAAGGCCTTACAAAACTGATGTACATTTCATATAAGGCTAGGGTTTTGATTAATGTTTAGAAAGAAACAAAATGAATGAGATTTATTAATTTCTCTATTTCCAATGTTTTCAGGGGTGTTTATTGGATTTTTGGATACAAATTGACGTATGTAACTGTTGATGAATGGTGATAAGAAGAGGAAAGAGAGGTTGAGTGAGAGTGGTGGCGATGTACCGAAGAAAAAGGTGAAACGTCTGTTTGTTGTGAAACATGTATTTGGCAAAGTTTTGTGTTTAGTTCTGAAACCTCTGTTTGTTGTGAACAGATCTTAGAAAATAAAATTAGTGGATGATACATCTGTTGACTTTGGTCAACAGATGTTTGAAAAAACTATTGGGTTAAAACAGTGTTTTGTGGAGAAAACAGTGGTTGATACATCTGTTGACTTTGGTTTCAACCACTGCTTTCTCCATAAAACACTGTTTTAACCCAACAGTGGTTTCAAACATCTGTTTTCATCCATCTGTTGACCAAAGTCAACAGATGTATCAACCACTGTTTTATTTTCTAACATCTGTTCACAACAAATAGAGGTTTGGTGGTTTGAAACCACTGTTGGGTTAAAATAGTGGTTTGACTTTGGTCAAACCAACTTTTGAACCACTAAAAGAGTGGTTTACTCTATTAAACAGAGTTTTTCTTTTTGGTCATTTTTTAACAAATCTTGTAATGATTACATTTTGGAATTCTTAAAAACAACATATTAATGTTTTTATTGATAAAATTGGAAATTTTTGTTTCGGATATTGTTTAGATTTTTACTATTGTAGAGGGTTTATCCACCGTTTGTAGTTTTAAATTGCTAACAGATGCATAAGGTCCCTGTACAAAAAAAAAATATAAGTTTTGTGGAAAGTCCAAAGCCATTTTGGCTAATTGACGTATATAAACTAAATTATGCAAAAACAACAGCTAATTAACTACGTCTGTATGATGGGGATTTAACGAGATTGACTACAGGGAGTGCAGATCAAACTCTATCGCTCGATCCTATAAATACCAGTTTGATTCTATATGGAACGATATAGGGTAGTGTAAAGAGTTAAGTAGATATGTTAAAAACACTTCTGATAAGGAACTTCTTACATGAGCAGTAGTGAGTCTTGAAAATAAGTATTTATTAAATGGTCTTTGATGGTTAATTTTTTAATGAGGAACTTGTGCACATGAAAAATGGAATTGAACATGTTGTTGGGGAAGATTCGTTCACATATAAGATTCGTCGAGCGGGATGGCATGTAAATTCAGCAGCGTAGAAAGGAGATGCGTAATATTTCGTGGTTGTTGCCATAACAGGGGTTCCTTTCTTCTGTCGTTTCGTCTGGGAAGGTATGTCAAGTCTTTTTTTTACATTATTGCTTTCTCTGAATTGAATTCTCGAATTGTTATTTTTTGCTTCAATTTTGGTTGTAGTGATAGGATTAGAGCTTCTAGCTTTGTTAATCGCTTTTGATTCAGTATTTTAGAGATGCTGAGTTGTAGTATGCTAATTCGTGTGGTGTGCTAATTATGTAGTGGGCAGGACATGTGAAGTATGTGCCAAGTGGACCTGCCAGTAACGTTGTTAACAAAGGACATGTCAGAGCTCGCTCCAATGGCAGATCTTGATCTGCTCTTGGAGCTCGTAGGGTTTCAGCTCGAAGTAAAACTCAAGGTTAGTATGGATGGCAATATATAATTGATTTAAAAAGTTTAATATATGGAAATTATAAAACTCAAGGTTAGAAACTGGAGCTCGAAGTAAATGATACGAATTCGAGCATCATGTTAAAGTCTGTTTTAGGGGTTTTTTAGGAACACGTGGTTTAAGGAGTATTTTGAATACCTAAGGTACACGAGCTTGTGGTTTAAAGGTTTTAACAGTCGGAGTGGCCGTATTAGATGTTTGACGGCCAGTCCGGTCGTTTTGGAGGTTCATTAGTCAAACTGTTTTTTAAGTACGAATGACAGTATATAATTAATTTAAAAAGTTAAATATATCCAGCTTAATTTACACCAAAAACAAAGAAATAATATACACACAATCTATTAAGTGTGGTCATATGGTTTGCTGTTTGCTCTTTTATTAAGTCTTTTTTCGGTTTTATACGACGTGGTCATATTATTTGGTTATTTTGTTTTCGTATGGTTGGTTGTTTGCTGTTTTGGGTAGGTCCATCGGGCCACAGTAGGTAAAGAAGTCAAAGAAAACAGAAGCACTGTTCTAACCGATAGGATTCACATAATTCTGGGCACAAAGCCCATAACTACAATTCCTACAAGGGTGTACATTTGGGAAGACCAGTTAGAGTAAATGACCTGACTCAGCTGAGTAAATGACCTGACTCAGCTGAGTAAATTCAGTGATACACCTGGTGATGCTTCGTTGGACGATTTGTTTCGGCCAATAGATAACAAACATCTGGACGATAGATCGGCTGAAGCTTCAACATCTGTTTCATCATCAGACGCGAATCAAGGTAACACATTTGTTACACGGCCGTTTAATTATGCAGGTCAAACTGAACATAACCCGTTTAATAAACAGATTGAATATTGAATACAACATCCCAAAACTGATTATTTTCAAGTCGGGTCGGAAATTGCCACATCTGTAGTATAGAGTTTTTGACATGATAAGCTGGTTCTTGGTGGTTTTTGAACAGGTAATGGCAAATGCAGACACACCTAATGATGCTTTAACAGCTATAAACAATGGTGCACAAGGGATTGGACTTTGTAGGACTGAGCATATGGTAATCTTTTCTGTCACACCCTGACTTTTGCGGAAGCGTGTGCGTGTGACTTGATCACTTTCATTGTATTCAATTATATTAAACAACTATATGATTAAAATGATGTTCATCCATTCATAAGTTTTAAAAATATTACAACCATGAGTTGTCCAAGTTAAGTTACAAATCATCCAAATAGTAATAAGTTCCATAAAAGGACTTTTTAACAAAAGCTAATAAACCAAGGCTTTGCTTCATATATCTTATCTAGCATAAGATATACAAATCAAACCCTTCAATAGTGGATGACATCTATCCTTGTAATGCACTTCTTGGAAACATTTCCATCGCCGAAGATCCATCTAGTTTCCTGAAATACATGTAATTTGAAAACATCAACAAAAGTTGAGCCAGTTCATGTGTTTTGTATGAGTTTCAATAAACTTGTAAACATTTAAGAGATTCCTTTGAAAACAGGTATGCAAAGCATCTATGAACAGATCATTAATATTTTGCAAGGACATTAATATATGTGATGACATAGGAAGTACTCATCCCGAATGGACGATCTTTAGTGGCGAATCACCTCGACTGTGTCAAATCACCTCGACTGGGACACAACAGCACTCTAAGTGGTCACGCATGGACCGTGAGTGGGGCTCGGCCGTACCCATTAGATCTAACCTTGTCCCGTGGTTCTTAAATGAATTATTGGCACTTCAGATTCAACCTATGCTCACATGATCTAATAGTTCATTACTTAGCTAAATCATACCCAAGCTGACATGTATTTCACCCCGATAGTTACAAAAAAAAAACAGTTAAGTAGAAAAGGGGGACATGAACTCACAAGTTTGCGTCTGTGATCCTTTGTACCCAAAGTAAGTGTCTTTAAGCCGTACTACCACCTACACACGTGCTAAGTTTTATTAGACGTTTAGGTCGTGTAACGACTCTTAGTCTTATTTATTAAGACTTATTTTGGAATTCTGGTATACTTGAGTTACACGTTTGGTGTACATTATATAATTCCAAATTATATAATTATTAGTTAAAATAAGGATATTTTAACTTAAATTATTTCCATCCAATTATTTGGAATATTATTAAAAATAATTTATTTTTAACTTGATTTGTCATGTGTTTCTCACATATATATTTTCCAAGTATAGGTATACTTGTATTTGCGTATTTTGCCAAGTATTGATAGTGTATTCCGGTATGTATTTATGCGTATTGGAATACGTATTTTTCTTGTATTTATTAAGTATTTTATACTTAATTCATGTATAATTTCCGGAATATTATTTTTATACAACTAAAAATCACCAACTTTATATTCTTAAAATATACATATTTTAAGAGAATTTTTTTATAGAAAAATATCTATAATTTTTACTTGGCAAAAATAAGTAAACTTTCATATATATCTCAAAAATAATATATTTTTAAGATTAAACTTAGAAAAATATATATTTTTAGTTTTCACCAAAACAATATATTTTTGTGTTGTTTTTGAAAATATATACTTCAAAAATAATATATTTTCTACTTTGACAAAATATGATATATTATGTAATAGTTGTAAAAATTTCATATTTTGTCGTTTCTTCGGTTTCAAAAATACCATTTTTCATATTTGTCAAGTTACGAATTTATTTCCAGAATATATATATATGTATATATATATATATATTGTCCAAATGTCCTTTGTCCGATTTGTCCAATTTTTTGGTATAAGATATATATTTATTTTCTTGTGATTTTGGTAATATTTCTTATTAAATTTTTTGGTATTTTGGTGTGATATATTATGTTCAAGGCTCCTAATTTTGATATAACTAATACAAGCAATATACAAGTAGCACATAATTTGTGACTTCTAAATATATATTTTCCTAAATATATAATTAGTCATTTTTATTATCAAAAGTCAACCTCCAATATTCATGATTTTTATAACAAAATTTATGGCAAATTTTTATATTAAAACCATGACCAAAAATTACTTGTAAACACTTGTTTAAATTTTTTTTCTAAGTGTTTAAATTTTACAAAAATTTTGCCATAGTTTCCCTTGAAAATATAGGTTTCCATGCTTAATAGCATATCATTTTCTTTTAAAATTCATCATCAATCATCAACCATTTTCATACAACTTACCATAAGCCATTACTTACACTTTTACAAGATGATATGAACTTGAAGTTTAACAAATCCTTGTAGTAATTTAACATGTTGTTTAATATGTTTTAAGAACACTAAATCCATGGTTTTTATTTTATAAAACTCATTCTTATAAAATTTCATCCTTTACAACTTGTAAGATGATTTTACAAAAACTAATTTTCTTGTATTGTTCATGACTTTCACATATCAAGTGTTCCATCTAACACTTAAAACAAGTTTTCTTTCTTTCAAAAATCAAACCCATGTTAATTATTGAAGTAAATTTAGTTTCTTGAAAAGCTTATTTTTTAAATCTTACATTTTCAAGACTTGCATCTTGTAGGAATAACCATCCTACACATAATCAAGTCCATCTTCAAGTTCATAGTTCACATAAAGGATGATCATCATAAATTCCTCAAGATCCATCCTCATACTTGCTAGATCATGTGTTAAATCATCATCTAGCAAGCTTCATATGGTGATCTACACCATACACACAAGTAATCAACAAACACGTTCACTACATACACTTAAACAACTTTGATCTTCATGTTTTTAAGCTTTATGTTCATGTTCATGTTTATGTTTTGGTGAGATTATTTAGAGTACCAAGTTACTTCATACTCTAACTACTAAAATTAAGAGTAGAAACATGATCAAAGAAGCTTACTACTAGCTCTAAGGCTAGGGAAGAATCAAGATGGAAGATGATGAGAAATGAAGTGGTTAATAGCTCTCCAAAGTGGTCCTTCAAGTTCCTTTGCTTCCAACCTTCTTAAGTGTGCTTGAATCACCTTAGATTATGCTCGGATTACTTGGAAATGGCTTGAAGATGAAGGGGTTGTGAGGGGTGTTTGGGGCCGTGAGCTTGAGGGAGGAGAAGGGAAGTGTAGGTGAGTTGAAGGTGATGAAATGATTAAGTGCTATGAACTTGTGGTTTATAAAAATGATCTCCAACATCTTTTTACATGAAGGTTATTATGTCTTGAATCAACTTAGCATATCAAATATAATATTCAAAGAAAATCAATATGTGGGGCCCACTTTGTAACCGGTTAGGGGGGTATCTAGTTTAGTTCCAAGTGTTAGTTACATGACTAGTTAGGATTTAAGTGCCTTAGTTAGGGGTTTAATGTGTTTAGGTGTTTTAGGATGTAACATGATGTTTAGTGATCATAACTAGCTTTGTAACATTAAAACAATGCTTCTAGTTAAATTTTGGTGTTTCGGGTAGTGCCCGGTTGTTCGTTTGGTTACCGGTTTGTTAAGGTGCTAAATTGTGCAGTTTAGTATGCTTTAGGCTACCTTTTATGACATTTTTCATTCTCGACACTTATCAAGTGATTCTGGACAATTAAACCTCAATTCTGCATTTATTATATTTAGGTGTTTAAATGCTGAATTTTGTTGTTTTCTGCAGAATTCTGCAGTTTAAGTGTGTTTCGGGCACTTTTTGGCACTTAAATCGTCACTCGGAAGGCAGTTTTATAACCCCTACTTTCCTACATAGAATCCTAGTGTAAATCTTGGTTCCGGGGCTCACTCTGTGTTCTAACAACATGTCTGTCTAAGTACTGAACTCCCGTCAGTACTTCTAGTTTATCTGATTATTGTGCTAGTCTCGTCTCGTGCACTAATTGAACTATTCCGGGTTGCATTTAGTAATCACAAGTAATATGCAACCTGTAATGTATTTTTATGTCTTTGAAAGTAAACATGAAATCATTCATATCATTAATTCAATCATGCACAGTCATAAAGTACACATTACTGTTCATATTGTACGAAAATGCATGGAAAAGTGCCAGTTGTCACATTTTCAGTGTTCTCATCTCTAATATAAACATATTCACATAAATTATAATCGCTAACACATATTCGATTCGGGTTATTTGATATTTTTACAGTTTTTCGCTTCCGATGAGAGGATGAAAGATGTTAGGAAAAATGAAAGAAAAGCAGATTTAGACCTCTTATTGCCTTACCAAAGATCCGATTTCGAGGGCATTTTCCGAGCAATGGATGGTAATTTTTAGCACTCTAACCACCAAATGCACATCATTTCATAATCTCCAAGATATAAAAATCATATTTGTTGAATATTTTAGGACTTTCGGTGACGATCCGCCTTTTAGACCCTCCCCTTCATGAATTTCTACCCGAAGGTGATCTAGATCACATAGTGAGTGAACTTACAGTGGATACAAGCATGACCGAGGATGAAATTTATTCGAGGATCGAAAAACTATCCGAAGTGAACCACTAAATGATGGATACGCAGGTTGGGATATGCGGGGAGCATGGTGGGGAGCCTTCTTCTGTTGCATTTTTTGACGAAAATGGACTGGATTACGTGGCCTCTTCTCCATTTAGATACGTATGTACACATATATGCATGTTTATTTGCAAGTGTTACAAATTGTCCAGTTTGGTTTAAAGAGTGACAAATAGTTTTAAGTGTTGATTTAACAGCTCATATCACATGAAAATAGATATGACAAGTTTGAGCCAAAAAGCACTTTTGATTATAAATTTGTAGGTGGAATAGGACATTCTAAACTTGATATGAAACTCATATCATATCACATGAAACTACAGGTTGATGTTTCTGCAAACCACTTTTGATTATAAAATTTGTAGGTGGAACAGGACATTCTAAATTTCGTTGAAGGTTTAAGAGTGACTGGAATCAAGCCATGTGAAAAGCTAGCACTTTTTGCTAACAATTATTGTCGGTGGCTTATTGCTGATCAAGGTGGATTGCATTCCGATAATAATCGATCCTTAATAGTAAACTTAATATCTGCAGTGCTTTTTTATTAGGGTAAATTACTTTTTGAGTCCCTGTGTTTTATGAGTTTTAACTAGTTGAGTCCAAAACAAAAAAGTTTAACGACCTGAGTCCCTATAAGCATTTTCTTTAACCATTTGAGTCCAAATTTCTAACACTGTTAAAATTATTGTGTTAACTTTTGTTAAATGACCAAATTACCCTTTTTAATTAAAAAACCATTTTATTATTAAATATATATACATGTTCTACACCATCTTCATCCCACCTCCAGAACTCTCTCTCTCTCTCTACATAAACCATCTTCATCCCACCACCACACCTCCACCATCAACACCACCGTCGCCACTGCACCTCCACCGTCACCACCACCACTACACCGTCACCACCACCGCTGCACCTCCACAACACCCACCACCGTTGCACCTCCACCGTCACCACCACCGCTACACCGTCTCCACCACAACACCCACCACCGTTGTATATCCACCGTCACCACCACCACTACATCGTCACCACCACAACTCCCCCACACTTCCGTCATCTTCAATCCCCATTTCAATGGCTTCCTTTTAACCTAATTTCATCCCCTTTTCATCACCCACAACTTCAATCTCTGTTGCAGATCGAAAATCAACCAACATGGATCAAGAAATCATCGCCGTAGCTACTCCGGCACCCGCTCGCACCTGGGTTCCAGTTTCAGAGCTCATCGCCTCCATACGCAGCGAAGAATGGGTCACTCAAACATATACATATGTACAAAATATATACGATTTGTTTGATATTTGGCGTAAGTTTATAAGTTGTGTAGTTTTTTCTGGTATTATTTCTATGAGTTTGATTAAGGTTTGAAACATTGATATGTGTTTGATTTTGCTGCTAACAATCTGTATTGTTATGTGCCAATAGATGTTATAAATGAATCCATCTGTTACCTTTAGTTTTTATATGATTTGACCTTGAGTTTTGACTTGGGATTTTGCTGTTTTTGGAGATGAATTCTTGTTGGCGATTTTCAATTAAACGATGATTTTAAGATTTTGTTGGCGATGTTGAATGTTGATTCCTGTAACGACTCTCATCAAAAGTCATAATTATTAAATTAATTTGACCAATAGGAAACTCTAATTGAGACACCCAAGTGATTCTGAACAAACCCTAAAATTTTCAGAATAATCAGATTCAGGATCAGGGCCCCTAAAATTCAGGGGGGTAAACCCTAGTTAACGATTATCTAAATTACGTGCTGTCCAAGTTGAATTAATGAAATTCGTCGACTCAGCTGAGCTAGTCCCACACGTGGCTACTCTATAACCAACTTTTGAACCCTTACGCATCGTATCAAAGTATGGCCTACGATGCGCAGGCTATTTAAAAGCCATACGATGCGTAGAGGAATATGGCATACGGTGCGTATGCTTAGCATACGATGCGTATGGGGTGTTAGGCCTACGATGCGTATGGGTGACCAAATTTCACCTATAAATAGCAGACATTGGCACTTGCTTTCTGAACATCTTACGTCGAAAGAATTCTCGATTATACACCGAGTTTTCTGCTGTACACTTCAATTAACACCCACAGGTCTCTAATTGGAGCTGCAATCAGGGTATTAGCACAATCGCTGCTACGATTCATTGTCCGATTGATTCAAATATCCAATGAATGTTTAAGTGCCGCCCACATTAGGGTTATACTTTATCGTTCGTCATTAATTTGACGGATTGTCGTTAATTCGATAGGTAAAGTATTATACTTTATCGTTCGTTGTTAATTCAACGGATCATCGTTAATTCGATGGGTAAAGTATTATACCTTGTCGTTCATTGCTAATTCAATGGATCATCGTTAATTCGATGGACAAAGTATTGCATTTTGACATTCATTGTGAGAATTTGATCTCGTGAGTTATCGTAAATGCTGGATTGATTACTAATTCCAAATTGTGTGCTTGTTATTGAAATTAGGATAAAAGGCTAATCAGTAGGCTAGGCTCTGCCCGTATAAATCTACAATGTGAGTCATTCTTCTTTTCTCACAGTTTGTGAGTCATTCTCTCTTTTTATCAAATTGCTTTATACAACTATTCTCACCGTTTGTGAGTTATTTTTATTAAATATTTTACAATACTCCAAATTATTTCAAGGTTATAATTACAGGGACTAAGTCGTGGATATCTTGAATTACTGGTTAGTGGGGTATTGTGCACATTACTAATTGTCTCCCAGTTAGGTTCATTGACCTACTCGGGATAATCACTGTTAGGTTCATTGACCTACAGGGATAACCGTCACTATTTAGGTTCATTGATCTACATAGTGGTATGACCATCGTCACCATTGTGACTTGTCACCATTGTGACAGAATGCCAGATAAAAATAAGATAGAAGCCATTGTAATCGCTCTTATGCTGTAATTGATAACTATGCATCATTATGCAAAATAGAATGATTCACTCAGTATTTCTCGCTGACAAAACCTTTTTCAAACATGTTTCAGGTGATCTGTTGTAAATCAGGAAAAGTGCTGTGGAGCATTTCAAGCTTAAGATAGTGGCTCAGTATAAAATAAAGAAATAAATTTTGTAATATCACACTTTTATAGTAAAAACATACTATTGTAAATTATCGGGGTTTTATTCCGAATTGTGAAATAAAATAATCAGGGAAAAATTTTAGCTTTAAACGATCCTGTTTCCGCTGTTAAACTCAATTAAAATAAATACCGCAGTATTTTCTGCCGCGGCTCCTGAAACGGGTCAAACCGGGTCATGGGCCGTGACAGAAAAAGGTGGTATCAGAGCCACTGGGTTAAGCTAATTAAGTATTTAGAAATACTTAATTTTTTCCTGATTACTATTATATGATTATGTGTTTTATTAACTGACTATTTGTTAATTTTAATATGAGCATATTTTTATATATATATTATAATATTTGTTGCTCTATCATCGTTAATTGAAAAACATTATATATAAATTTATTTGATTAATATATGGAATTACCTAATATAGTATTACTATATTGTGGTAAAGAAATTATATTTTTATAGTATACTCTTATTTAAAATTATTGTTTAGTTATTTATTATTTATTATTAATAATAATATATTAATAGTAGTAGTAGTATTAAGATTATTTTTAAATACTAGGGTTATTATCAAAGGCAGATATTGGAGAACCTAGCCTTAGTTAGGCATGGACTGATCACCTATGCTTAAACAAGGCAGCACTAACCAATATCCACCATGATAATGACTAGTTAATATATATAAATTAAGTCATCATACTTAGTTAGTATATAGATTTTTATATGTTAACTACTGTAATAGTAAATATAAATCTTTAAATATTCTGATTTAAAGTTTAGTATTTTTATTATCTACAGTCTAGAAAAAAAATTTATAAATAAATTACAAATAAAACCTAGTATGTTTTAATTTTCAGTTGTTTTGGTAATATGAAATACTATTTAAAAAGTTGTTAGTATGATTTAGTAATTATGTGTATATTGTTAAACAGTATGAGTGATCTGTCAGAAGCCCTTCAGAATTTAAATCTTTATCCAGTAAGAACAGAGGTTTCCAGAGATTTTAATAGGTATATACCAGACATAGAAGAACCTATAGAATTTAATGCTTTACCTTTCGAGAAACCTAAACCTAAGAAAATGGAAATTGGGGAAAGCTCTAGGCAAATTGAAGAGTTACCATCTCAAGAAGAACTAGATTTTACAATGGCAACTGATGATACTATTGAGCCTGTTAATGAAAATAATTTTATAAACTTAGAACCATCTATTCCAAATTCTTCAAATTACTGGAATATAGACGAATGGTTGGATAATGAAATACTGTTACAAAACCATCCCTATAGGCTTTTTCCTAAGTACAATCCAGAACCTTTACCAAATTTACCAATAAGTAACAAGAATAGGACTGAACTTCATCATTTTTACAAAATGGATGCTGGGAATAGAATCCAAGAGACTTTGGGACAGATTTCCTGGAAATACGATGAAAAGAAACGCCGCTACTAGAACATCATCTGACAAAGGATAGGGGATTATGAAACTGTGATTGTATAATAGTAATAGTAAAATCAGTATGTGTAAAATAAATAATAAAACGGGTGTATATAGAAACATGATATAAGGAAATATTAGAAAAGTTACAATTTTGTTTGTATATTCGATTATGTGATTATATGCAACTAAATTGTGACATTGGATTATTTCCTTTATACTAATTATGTATCTATAAAATAGATATCAGATGGAAAACGCTAATAATGAACCAGTTAATGAGGGTAATCAATCTGAGCAACAATCAGGGAATCAATATGTGACTAGGCAAGATATAGAAAATATCATTGCTCAAGAGATAGCCAACACTATTCCAGGAATAGTTACTCAAGGGATAGCCAATGCTATTCCAGCAATCATTGCTGCTGTTAAAAATCCAATCGAACCACAACAAGTTGTTCCTAGTAAACGCATTTCTGAAGATAATTTCAGTAATAGCATAAATGGAGGTAATAATCATGTTAACCATGATAATGAACCACGGCAAGCTCCGCTCCCTAAGAAAAGGAAAGTTGCAACGCCTGGTTGCACTTACAAAGAATTTCTTGCTTGTAAACCCACTGAGTTTGCAGGCAATGAAGGAGCGACTGCGGCACTGCGTTGGTTAGAGAAAACCGAGGTAGTAATTGCCATAAGTAAATGTGCTCAGGATGATCAGGTCATGTACGCATCAAACCTTTTCAAAGAAGTAGCGCTAGAATGGTGGAATACGATGTTACAAGCAAAAGGAAGAAGGATGGCATATGCTATGAACTGGGAAGAATTTAAGAGTCTTGTAGAAAGAAAATTCTGTCCTGAGTACGAAAAAGATCAAATGGCAAATAAGTTTCTAACCCACCGGATGGTAGATGTAGATTGTCGAGGGTATACTACGACATTCTTCGAATATGCTAGAGTAGTACCAACCCTGGCTTCGCCAGAACCGGTACTTATTTCTCGTTATATTTGGGGATTAATTTCCGAGATCCGTAATATTGTCAAAGCTGCGAAACCTCGCACGATTGATGATGCAGTAGAATTAGCCAATACTATGACTGACGAGCTAGTACGGACAAGAGAAGAAAACAAAAGGAAGGAAGTAGCCCAAAAGATTACCCAAGAATTCAGTTCGGGTAACCATAACCATTTCAAGAAAGGAGGGAATGGGCAATATTCTACTAGTCCATTTTGCAATTTTTGCAAAAGGAAGCATTTTGGAAGATGCAAAGGATATTGCAATTTTTGCAAGATTCCAGGGCATCAAGAGGAAGACTGCAGGAGGAAGAAATTTTCAGTTTGCTACAACTGTAGAGAAACTGGACATCTTAGGCCAGATTGTCCAAAACTGAATAAATCATTTGACAATCAAGCCAAACCAGCAGAAGGAGCAAAAAGGAATGCGAGAGCCTTTCAGCTGACTACTCATGAAGCCGAAATGATTTCAGATGTGATAGCCGGTATGTTCTTAGCTTACAACGTTTACATAAAAGTATTATTTGACTCTGGTGCAAACCAAAGTTTTATAAATACTTTACTCTGCCAAATTCTTAACTTACCGTTAACCAGCATTAGATAAATTTCTATATTAGAAACGGCAGATGGGAATTCAGTTAAAATAAATAAGGTTATGTAGAACATAGAAATAAGTTATAAGTTTTCTGCAATCCTATTACATATGAAATTAGTTGAATTCGATGTTGTGATCATTATCTGTGATCAGAATTTCTTAGAAATTCAATCAACCATCAGAGAAGTAATTAGAATTACTGGAGATAAACCAGGTAAGTTTATGAAGTTCATATCAGTAATGGAAATTGCTAATTATGAACGAAGGCAAAGGAATAGTATATATGATTTAATAATCATTAATACTAAAGATACAGAATTTAAGGAAATTTCTGTATAACCAGATATATATTCCAGAAAATTTACCTGGATTACCACCAGATATGAAGATAGAATTTAGGATTTATCAAATTTCAGGAATTTTTACCGATAAAACCAGGAAACCTTATCGGTTAGTATAATATTGGTTGTTAAGAAAAAGAAAAGCTTTACGCCAAATTTTCGAAGAATAAATTTTGGCTGAAGTGCAATTTTAGGTCATATGATGAATCATGAAGGTATTCACTTAGATCTTGCTTAGATAGCAGTAATTACCAAATGGAAGATTGGTAAACCGCAATGAAAATTAGGAATTTTGTAGGTTTAGTAATATAGACAGTTTATTAAGAAATTTTCAAAATAGCTATACCATTAAATTAGTTAACCTCTAAAACGGTTAAGTTTGATTAGAGAAGAAGAAGTTTTTAGGATATTAAAACATAAATCCTAGCCTTACCAGAAGGAACAGAAGATTTTGAAGTATACGGTAATGCTTCAAAGCTAGGGTTTGGATATTCCTTAATGCAACGCAAAAAGGTAATTGCATATGCCTCAAGCCAATTGAAAAAGTCTGAAGAGAACTATACCACTCATAAGTTAGAATTAGGAACCATAATATAAATGGAGTTCGAGTTGGAGACAAAATACTATTAAAAGTATCTCCTTGGAAAGGAGTGGTTAGATTTGGTAAGAAAGGAAATCTAAGACCCAATTTATGTAGGATCATTTCCAGTAATTCAACATATTGGACCAGTTACTTACAACTACCAGGAAGGTTAGTTGAAACACATGATATATTTTATATATCCAATCTCAAGAAATGTCTATCAGACGAATCTTTGGTAATACCTCTCTAAGATATAAAGGTAAACAAATAGTGTTAAGTAAAGTAGGATTCAAAGACAGGATCCTAATATACTTGGGAACTGGAATTAAAAAAGGAAGAAAAGTATTCTCAATTATTCCAGTAAATCTCGAGGACGAGATTTTTATTAAGTTGGGGAGAATGTAACGACTCTCATCAAAAGTCATAATTATTAAATTAATTTGACCAATAGGAAACTCTAATTGAGACACCCAAGTGATTCTGAACAAACCCTAAAATTTTCAGAATAATCAGATTCAGGATCAGGGCCCCTAAAATTCAGGGGGGTAAACCCTAGTTAACGATTATCTAAATTACGTGCTGTCCAAGTTGAATTAATGAAATTCGTCGACTCAGCTGAGCTAGTCCCACACGTGGCTACTCTATAACCAACTTTTGAACCCTTACGCATCGTATCAAAGTATGGCCTACGATGCGCAGGCTATTTAAAAGCCATACGATGCGTAGAGGAATATGGCATACGGTGCGTATGCTTAGCATACGATGCGTATGGGGTGTTAGGCCTACGATGCGTATGGGTGACCAAATTTCACCTATAAATAGCAGACATTGGCACTTGCTTTCTGAACATCTTACGTCGAAAGAATTCTCGATTATACACCGAGTTTTCTGCTGTACACTTCAATTAACACCCACAGGTCTCTAATTGGAGCTGCAATCAGGGTATTAGCACAATCGCTGCTACGATTCATTGTCCGATTGATTCAAATATCCAATGAATGTTTAAGTGCCGCCCACATTAGGGTTATACTTTATCGTTCGTCATTAATTTGACGGATTGTCGTTAATTCGATAGGTAAAGTATTATACTTTATCGTTCGTTGTTAATTCAACGGATCATCGTTAATTCGATGGGTAAAGTATTATACCTTGTCGTTCATTGCTAATTCAATGGATCATCGTTAATTCGATGGACAAAGTATTGCATTTTGACATTCATTGTGAGAATTTGATCTCGTGAGTTATCGTAAATGCTGGATTGATTACTAATTCCAAATTGTGTGCTTGTTATTGAAATTAGGATAAAAGGCTAATCAGTAGGCTAGGCTCTGCCCGTATAAATCTACAATGTGAGTCATTCTTCTTTTCTCACAGTTTGTGAGTCATTCTCTCTTTTTATCAAATTGCTTTATACAACTATTCTCACCGTTTGTGAGTTATTTTTATTAAATATTTTACAATACTCCAAATTATTTCAAGGTTATAATTACAGGGACTAAGTCGTGGATATCTTGAATTACTGGTTAGTGGGGTATTGTGCACATTACTAATTGTCTCCCAGTTAGGTTCATTGACCTACTCGGGATAATCACTGTTAGGTTCATTGACCTACAGGGATAACCGTCACTATTTAGGTTCATTGATCTACATAGTGGTATGACCATCGTCACCATTGTGACTTGTCACCATTGTGACAGAATGCCAGATAAAAATAAGATAGAAGCCATTGTAATCGCTCTTATGCTGTAATTGATAACTATGCATCATTATGCAAAATAGAATGATTCACTCAGTATTTCTCGCTGACAAAACCTTTTTCAAACATGTTTCAGGTGATCTGTTGTAAATCAGGAAAAGTGCTGTGGAGCATTTCAAGCTTAAGATAGTGGCTCAGTATAAAATAAAGAAATAAATTTTGTAATATCACACTTTTATAGTAAAAACATACTATTGTAAATTATCGGGGTTTTATTCCGAATTGTGAAATAAAATAATCAGGGAAAAATTTTAGCTTTAAACGATCCTGTTTCCGCTGTTAAACTCAATTAAAATAAATACCGCAGTATTTTCTGCCGCGGCTCCTGAAACGGGTCAAACCGGGTCATGGGCCGTGACAATTCCAAATGGGTTTTCTTGTTTTGACTTTTGAGACACTGTTTATGGTTTATGTATGACAGACTGCAAGTCTTTACTGTTTTTAGTACTTGATTATGAACTTCAAATCTAAACATGTTTTGGCATCTGATGATCTCAATCTTTATGCTGTGGTGGTGCGGTGGTGGTAGCGGTGGTGAAGTGTCTGTGCAGGTGTGGGTATAACAATATATATATATAATATATGCATTAAAGACTTGTTCCTTATACTCTTATGCATATAAGACTTGTACTTTTGTGTAAATGACCAAATTACCCTTGTAGTTAACAAACTTGGTGGATGGAGTTAGAAATTTGGACTTTAATGGTTAAAGAAAATGTTTATAGGGACTCAGGTCGTTAAACTTTTTGGTTTTGGACTCAACTAGTTAAAACCCATAAAACACAAGGACTCAAAAAGTAATTTACCCTTTTTATTATAACTGATCCATATTTAATGCTTTTCTATTATAACTGTTCCATATTTAATGCATGATTATTTAAATAGTTGTTCTCGCTTTTAACGATGAAATGTAGTGACCACTTTTGATTATTTGTATAGGTTGATTATTTCTTTAGTTGTAAATCAGAGTTCAAATGCATCAATACACAAGATTTGTGAGAATAACTCATGACTAATTTAATATTAATCAAATGAAAAACTAAACTAAAAATTACAATATCTATACACCTATCTCTACTTTCTATTAAAATGTGATATGTATGAATTTCTAAAACCACCCGTATTTACACGCGTGTCTTACTACTAGTAATAATTATAATAAGAGTAAATTGCCCGGATAATCCCTGTGGTTTGTATTTTTTTCACATTTAGTCCCTAACTTTTCAAAATAGCATGTTTGGTCCCTGTGATTTGCTCACTAGTTACTCGGGTAGGCCCTATACTGGATGAGTGTTAGTTTGTTCAGTTAAATTGATTTGAAATGACCAAATTCTTTCTTATTAAAACATTAGAAACCCTCAAATAAATCATTTAAATATGATGCAGGCCCCACCGTTATATTTAAAATTAAAAAAAATCCCATCACCTACCCATGTTCTTCTCTGGTGATCTTTAACACCGGCCACCACCATCCGGCCATCGCACATTGACGACGACCACACTGATAAGATCACAAAAAACATGAGCTTAAAATGAAATATGTCAAAAGCTTCAAAACGCGAGAAAGTGTATTTTGTAGTGCATAGGCTAAGAAGTTCTTGCCATTCTCATTACCATCAGTCCTTGAAGGCAAGGAACCGACTCGTTTTGAGAAAACAAGAAACACAACAATTAGACAACGTATGAGACAGAACACACCTTGGTTCTAGGAAGACAGGTTCCCTGCGACGTTGATGTTCCATGTAGTCACCGGAAAACGGGTTGATGGCGACAACTGGCAGTTGGTTTCAGGGTTGCCGGAGGTCGGGGTTGGGTGACAACTAATGGAGATGAAGGTTATGGTGAGTAGTTGGTGGTTTCGTGACCACTGAATGTCACCGGAATGCACCTGTTCGTTGGAATAAAGGGTATGCATTGTGAAAATTGTTATTGGGTTTTTCGGGTTCACGTCGGAAGCTTCGTAGCGCTCAATATGGGTTGGAGGTCGTCGACAAGGTGGAGGGATGTGGTCGCCCAGGGCCGGCTTTGGGCCTGTGCGGGAGGTGCCACCGCACAAGGCCCAAAATATCTAAGGGCCCAAAATTGTTTAAAATATATTTAGTTTATATACTTAATTAGTGTAGAAAAGCATACACAAATTCATCCTGTGGTTGAATGGTTGCGGCAACTCTCTACTTAACCTGTCATGCCGGGTTCGAATCCCACGGTCATCATTTTCTGCTTTTTGGGCCTCAAAAGGAGCTGATTATAAACAAGCGGAAAGTCCCATAAGTTACATTCAAATTTTGGCCTTGTTTTTAGTTTTAATTTTAATAATTCTTCACATTAAAAAGAGTTGATTATAAACAAGGGAAAGGCCTATGTAGTCACATTAAAATTTTGGCCTTGTTTATTAGTTTTAATTTTAATTCTTCACACTTAAATTTGAGCCTCAATAAATTTGTAAGTTCTTTCAAATTTTTTCTTCTCATTTAACCATTTACATAATAAATTTTATATGTTTTCTTATTTAAATTTGTACGTTTTTTATTTCTCATTTAACCATCTACAATATAAATTTAGAAGAACTCGATATCTAGTTCGGTTTATTTTATTTGTATGAAAATGTTCATGTTGCCAAATTAGTTTGGATATGTCTATACATATTACAGTTCTTTCTCCTCAAAGGATTCAAGTGTTAGTTATTTTTGCTTGTCCAGAGGATGTTGAAACTAATGTTAGGTGTATTAATATATTTGTAACATAAAACTAGGATTTATTGTTTTTAATTGATGCTAGCATTCACTCTATGAACATGGATAATTATGATGCATTGAAATATTGAGAAGAATCGGCATTGTTTATAAATGCTTGATTGGGAACTTTACATTCAAAAATGGTAAAAAAAGCCTCACGATTCGCTTAAGTAATTAGTAAGTTTGTTCATATTGCTACACTACTTTTGTTTTGTTTATTTACAACAATTATCATCGTATTGTGGTTTTTATATATATGATTTATGAGTTTATATTATAGGAAGTGGGCCTAATTTTTTTGTCTCACACGAGGCCCAAAAGTTTTAACTATTCTCGGAGACGGCCCTGTGGTTGCGGGCAAGGTGTAGTGGCCGGAAAACGTGATGGTGATTGTCGGGTTAAAGATCACCGGAGAAATATGGGTGGGGTGGGAATTTTTTTTTATTTTAAATATATATTGGTGGGGCCTACTTTATATATTAAATGATTTATTATTATTTGAATTTTTTTAATGTTTTAATAAGAAAGGATAATTTGGTCATTTCAAATCAATTTAACTGAACAAACTAACACCCATCCAGTATAGGGACTGCCCCGAGTAACAAGTGAGCAAACCACAGGGACCAAACATGCTATTTTGAAAAACTGACCAAACATGCTATTTTGAAAAGTTGGGACTAAATGTGAAAAAACGACAAACCAGAGAGACTGACCAAACATGCTATTTTGAAAAGTTGGGACTAAATGTGAAAAAACGACAAACCAGAGAGACTGACCAAACATGCTATTTTGAAAAGTTGGGACTAAATGTGAAAAAACGACAAACCAGAGAGACTATCCGAACAATTAACTCTAATAATAATTCCCACATCCGTTTATTAATTAATATTTTTTTCATCTACTTTTAAGTGGAAACTCAAAAGACAATAATAGTGAAAACTCAATAAACTCAAAAGACAATATACTATAACAATATTCATGAACTGTAATGCAAGATAAACTAACAGGGTGTTTGTCAACTTAGGGTTTTGGTGTGATTCTCCCTCCCTGATCAACCATAATCACCCACCCACCCACAAACCTACAACAAGATCATAATTATGGGGGAGATACTCACATGGCTGCTCTTCTTCTTCATACTCATAGCCCTCGTTGTCATCGTCGTTTATCAGGTTCACTTTACCCCTTTTTAATTCTAATCTGCAATTCATTTGACTTTGACTGTCACAAACTATTAATCTGATTATTGATTTTACTGATTGTTAATCAATTGCCCCCTTTGATTTCGTCAATTTTGCCAATTTTTGAAATTAGGGTTTTTAGGGTTATATTTAGGGATTGAAATATATGTAATTTGTGATTTTGTTTACCATTGATTTAACTAGAAAAATAGGGTAAATTCTGACCAATTAAATTCTTGCTCTTATGAAAATTAAAAAAAAAGAAAGAAAAATGAATAACTCTATACTTTGCATGAATATGTGGCGCGTTCGAAACAGAACCTTGTTAACACTTGTACATAGTGCTGTAAATCAGATATGGTTACGAGATAGAGGCGGTTATAAGGATACATGAGTGACTTTTTGTAACATGCTTAAAGCAACAGGTACACGTGGTTATGCGGTTCACTGCTTAGAATTGGTTTTGTATTGAATATATGTAGTCAAAAGCGGCCTAGGCGTAGAAGCGCAGCACAGTGTAGGGAAAGCGTTGCACTTGGAAAGCGCAGTTTCAGGCGATTAGACGCATTTTATGGCCAAGTACCAGCCAAAAATTGTCTGAACTTCTTTGAACATGTCTAAAACCCCCTAAACAAGCCTAAAATACGTCTAAAACCCCTAAAAATGGTATTTTTATACTATGTGTTTCGCTTATTTTGTCCCTTGAGACTAGGTTCCGGGTGAGGTTAATGCGCCTTGACAACATAGTATTGGATGCTATGCAGTTAATGCGGTAAAATATCGGATATCGGTCAAGGACCGATATTTGAAATATAGGTTATCTCGGTGAGATATCGGTAATTTTAATATAATGCAGAATTTATGTATATAACAATTTAACACCAATAATTCAGTGATATATCGGTTATATCGGTCAAATATCGGTGATATATCGGTCAAATATCGGTCAATATCGCCGATAATATCGGTAGCAATATTTTGACCGATATTTGACACCGATTTTTTACTAAGGGACCGATATGACCGGTATAACCGATATTAACTGCATAGATTGGATGGCCCTCTATATGATTGTACATATTTATGAAAACTAAAATCAAAAGGTACTTTTTTTTTGTCAAAAGCTTCTCTTTTTGCAACATGCCATTGCCAACATGTAGTATTCTACTGTTCATCTACATTCTTGCAAACACGATGGTATGTTGGTGATGAACAGCCAAGTATAGTTGTTTCGGAAGTCAATAACTCAAAAATTAACCATTAGTAAGGCTCGTATGAATAAAGTTGCATATTGCTATTTGCTAGTAATTGTAAGGTTGAACATGAACCGTCATTGATCTCTTAATTGGCTTGTGTTTTGCATTCTTAATTTACTAATCTTCAGAGTTTAGAACAATTGTAACTTTTAGTATCTTTACCTTGCAGCTTATGTGCTTAGCGGATCTAGAGTTTGATTACATTAACCCTTATGATTCTGCATCCCGGATAAACTTTGTGATACTACCAGAATTCATTACACATGGCGTTTTATGCTTGATATATCTTCTGACCTGGCATTGGGCTATGTTTCTTCTTGCATTGCCATACCTTTACTACAATGCGCGATTGTAAGTCTTATTCGCCGTTCAGTTAATATAATATAATTTATCAATTTGTATAATGATGAATCGATAATATCTAAACTTGTGTAATTAGGTACACTCGGAAACAACACCTCGTGGATGTGACTGAGATTTTTAACCAGCTCAATTGGGAAAAGAAGCAACGGCTTTTCAAACTCGGATATCTCATATTTCTTCTCTTCATCACCTTATTTTGGTAATTCACGATTCATGCGGTTTTAACTTTTACTAAATTTCCCATTTCAACGGTTCTGATCAAGGCATGTGTTGATCGTATCTTTATCTTCCTTTTTTTGTCATTGCAGGATGATTTATAATGCACTGGAAGACGATGAGATGTAGGTTTTGAAGTTGAATTAGATGCGTTAAAGGTTGAAGAAGGTGCCCTCTCATACTTAACTTAGATTGTGACAATAGGTTCTTTGCGATAAAATTATTTATTATTGTTGTATCATTATCATCATTTATTTTTGTCTATTTCAAGAAAATTATTTATTTTTGTTTTGTTTTTTGCTATAAAATTATTTTATTTCAAGAAATGCATAACAATTGGTGTTTTGCAGATTAACAATAGGATTCATTTGTCATGTTTTTTGTTGATATATATTGGGTAATTTTTGTCCTTTTCTTTAATTTCTGATTTTGGGATGTTTTATATTGAAATTTTGGGGCACACTTGATTATGATTCTTTTCATTCTATTGATGAAAATTGAAAGTATCAAGATTCATGATCGCTGGTTCCAATAGGTGTTTTTTTAGAATGGTTGCATGGGCGTTTAGGTTCTGAAAGTCGAGGGGCAACGCAAGATTTCACATTTGCGACAAACAAAATAAGTTTATATACAAGCAAAAGTTGCATATCTCTTACCCAGTAAAGCATTCATAATCTGTTGATTAATTTGGTTATTTGTATCAATAGTTTATGGGTATTTTTTTTGTGTCCAGATTCGTGTTTTGTAGCTTTTGATTCATTTAGAAAATAGATATGAAATAAATAATATAATTCTTTTTACAAAGAACCTTGGGATGAGATGGCATATGGTAAAATAGTACAGACTACTATTGGAGTTTACTCCATAAGTTAATCTGCAAAGTGAGCCAACTGAGAACCTGACCACAAGTAGTACCACCAGCTCCGGTTCTGAGCCTCTTGAACTCGGTCACATGCGCACATATGCAGTAATTTTTGTTTATCAGATTTTGAACTCTTTCTTGATTTTTCATGCTAACTAGAATTACAACCCGCCGCAATGCGGCGGGGATTCTTTAGTTATATCTAAGTTGATTCAGGACTCGCACGTTATGTTGAACCTGTGAAACGGGAAAAAAAATAGACGGTGTAAAAACGTTCACCCACACACGCACGTTGCGTCGTGTTAACTCGCAAAATTTAGAACGAAACGTAAAAACGTTAAACCAAAGACACACGTTGTGATGTGTTAAGTCACAAAATTTAGAACGAAGCATAAAACGAAAAATGAAAACTTTAAAAGACCAAAGTTGAAAGTAAAAAAAGTTGTGAAGATAGATTGCAAAAGATAAAAAGTTTTGGGTTAAAAATACAAAACAAATAGTTTAGGTTAACAGTAATTTATGAAATACTTTTTGGTGAAAAGTAAAAAAAATCAATTTTTTTTGAAAAACCCCCAAAGCCAAAGTTACAACAACCATATGCATAACCATTTTTTCTTTGAAAAACCCCAGGGGCATAAAACTATGCCAAATAACATCAATGCCACATTACCGTAGCGACCACCAACACTGAAGTTGCGGTGTGTTTATGTGAAGAAATTAGACGGAAATGCTAAACATGGAAATTAATAACTAAGTCGATCTAGGATTCGTACGTTATGTCGAACTTGTCAAACGGGGAAATAATAGACGATGTAAAAACGTTGAACCACACATACACGTTGCGTCGTGTTAACTCGCAAAGTTTAGAACGAAACGTAAAAACGTTACACCACGCACGCACGTTGCGATGTGCTAACCCACAAAATTTAGAACGAAGCATAAAGCGGAAAATTTGCGGAAAATGAAAACTATAAAGGACTAAAGTTGAAAGTAAAAAAAGTTGTGAGGATAGATAGTAAAAGATAAAAAGTTTTGGGTTAAAAGTAAAGAAAACAAATAGTTTTGGGTTAAAAGTAATTGAGCAAATACCTTTGGGTGAAAAGTAAATATATCAATTTTTTTTTGAAAAACTCCCAAAGCATTGGGTACAAGACTTATATGCACAAAATGGTTGCTAATTTATAGTGTTCTAATGCCATCTTGATTTGTTGTGGTAGATCCACTGGCGGACCCAGAAAATATTTTCAAGGGGTGCGAACAAGAAATTTAACCAAATTTTCACGTGGTGCGATTGGGATTTTACCTATAAAATACACTATTTTTTTAAGGGGTGCGCTCGCTCACACAGGACTTTACCTAGGTCCACCCCTGGATCCACACGCAATTATTTAGTTAATTTGTCTAATTGAAGATGTGGCATTCAAATCCCATCCCCATTCTTCAATTTGGGGAAAAGTAGCAAAAAAAAACATAGAAAACACCTATGCATCGTAGCCCCATTTCCATCCCTACCCCCCATATTTTTATTGGAAACCGATCAAGTCCCCCAAATTTGGTTCTAACTTTTGATCCCCTGTATCCTTTTTATTAATTTTGTTATCGATGGGTGTGAGTGGAAGAAAAAGAAAAATAATAGAAAGAAAATAAAAAAAGTATTATTTAATTGAATATAGATAAATATGGGCAATGGGATGTAAGATGTTTTTAAAAAGTAATATACAAATTAATATATCATTTATCTTTTTTCTAGTATAACAATCTTTTGAATAATGTCCTTGTCTTCCACACTTATAACAAATAACAATATCTTGTTTACCTTGTTTTTTCTTTTGAAAATCATTCTTATTTTTATAATATTTTTGTTTGTTTTTAATATATGGTTTTCTTTTATAGTTCTTTTTAATAAATTGTTTAGGAATTTTCTTTTTAGTTTTAGAATGAGTTTTAAATGGTTCAAATCCATATTGTTGACAAAAACTTCCTAATTCTTTATGGCCTTGAATTCCATCCTTTTTAATCTTTTCTTTTAATCTTAAATCGTTGCATATTTTTAATCCTTTTGATTTATATAATTTATTATTTGACCATAGGCTAAATCTCTATATAGGGTAGGGTTCTAGAGTGAACAACCTCCCAAGAGTGAACTGTGTGAACAGATCATAGCCCTTGATTATCTTTTTTGTTGAAAAGGATAGGATGGTAATTATGCATTAAGTTATTATTAATTATTAATTTTAATTAATCCATGGAAGTTACACTTTCCTATTATTTTGTGATTACTTAAAATATCTTTAAAATCTAAACAAGATAGTATATCATAATCACCATTAAAAAAAGCCAGATTTTTTTTCAATACACTTCCTTCATCGATAAAAACCCAGATTTCAATTACGTACACATATTCATGAATCCCGAAGTACACCTGTGTATTTAAATTTAATACACCTATGTACAGACATATATACATTTGTGTATAATCCATTTTTTAGATTAGTAAACTCATAGTACTTCACCATAAACCATAACATGTCCCAAAAACAAATTCAAAAACATATTATAAGGTATACCAACCAACTAAACATCCAGTTTACATAAAAAAATAACCCAACCAAACAAACAAATAACCACATATCGGAAAAACAAAAACATAGTCTTTACTACTATTGTTTGCAAGGAACGTTTTAAACACTAAGCCTACTCGCCACGTTGTATGCTACCGATCCAGCCATTACTTCCATTGCGGAGCGTGTTAGCATGGGAGCACAAAATCTTCAGAGCATACTTTTTTCACAGCAACCTATCCGGTATTATTCCTTCAAATTGACCACATTTCGAATGATTCACTGATTCCTTCAAATTACCAACTGTAAAACACAAAATACATTTACATATGTCAATGAACGTCTTAGATAAATAAAAAGACCAACACTGTATACACAGGTGTATACACAATTTATACCTACAATAAATTTGCATACTCATATGTACACCAAATGTAAGGTGTACACCCAATTTACATAAGCAACAAACACAAGTTTTTGAAATATCACAAAACTACTACTTTACACAGGTGTATACCCAAATTACATAAACAGAGCACACAGTTTACATAAACAGAGTACACATATGTACAGACATATATCAAGTTGTAGTCACCTTCGAGATAAGGAAAAAAAATTAATTAATCAGCCATAAGAAGTTAGGAACGAAGGTGTGTTTTTAATCTTATATGCATATAATTTTCGTATACCCCTTTGAATTCCCCCATGGCAGCCGAACTCCTTTCTTTTGGTTCAGCCCAATAGGATGTAATCCAAAGCCCACCACTTTATAAAATTGGTTAGTCAAAGGTTGATTATAATTCTACTCCAATAAATCAATTTGATGATCCACTACTAAAACCTCAACCATAAGTAAGACCTCTAATAATAATACATCTGAAGATTGATCCATGAGTCGTTAGCATTTCTTTATCTACATACATGAATAGAAGAAATCCTATAGCTGGTATTCTTGACTATCTAAAGTAGCAATAATCAATATTTCAACACCAGAATAAACAGATTTGCCTCTTATCATAAAGATCTAATAATCAGATTTAGATATAATCTGTTAAAAATTGATGCATTTTATTACTTTTATAAAACAAGAAAATTAACACATTTATCTTACCTCAGAAAGAGAGTATCCACGGTACATCGGAGATGGAGGTTGACGGCGGTCGGTCGATGGTGGTCAATCGGAGATGAAGGTTTGTAATCAATCAGCAGTAACTAATAATCAATCCGTGGTCGGTCGACGGCGGTGAATCGGAGATGGAGGCTGTAATCATAGGTGGGTATGGTTGTCGATCGGAGGTAGTAGATGGTGGTTGCCGTGGTGATAGCCGGCAATGAGTGATGGTGATCGTGTCTCGGTGATGGAGTGGTAATCAGAGGAGAGTAAGGGGTTGTTGTTTGTATCGATAATGGGAGAGAGAAATCGAGCAGGAGAGAAATATTAGTGGATTTGAATTTGATGAGATTTTAATTTAATGGAAACAATTTAGGTTTCCTATTTGAATTCTTTTGATTGTGTAATTACACATATACCATTTTTGTATTTAATTAAATAGAAAAAATTAACCAAATAATTACCATCATGCCACTCATTTAAATCTCAAGATCATAAAAATCAATGGTCTAGATCAGTTCACACAGTTCACAAACAAGGATGTTGTTCACTCATGATCCCTATCATATATATATATATATAGGCTAATTATAAGAAGAAAACTCACTCCAGTTGACTAAACCCTGAAAACCCATTAGATGGACACCAAAGTGCCACGTCTCAGCTCTTGAAAAGGATGTTGAGGGCATATAAGTAATTTCCTTGCCTAACATACTTTTTGTTAGGATCCATGTTAACCACCACACTCCTCATTAAATGCATGCTCCAGAGTTAGGTACTTTGTTACTCTTTTTTTTCACTGTTAACCACCACCACCTATTTTTTTTATATAATAATCACATCAGTGAATTGATACTTTGTCACTTTTTTTTCCTATTGTGTAATTTGATTTATGTCACTTCAAAGTGTATGTCATATTTGCTAAATCTTTTTGGTAATGAACGGTTGTTAAAGACCCTTAATAATATTTGCATCCATTTTATAGGAACATTTTATACAAAACCACATCAGTGTTTTGATGTAACAACTGATTGATGTACATTTTTTCACTTGGCGTATGTAAGACCAATTACAAAAATCATTTTTTTCATACGTTACACAAACCGAGTCATATGTTACAAAAATCATTTTTTCATATTTTATCCTACATAGAAACACATTAATGCTACAACATAGACATTTTTTTTGTTTCATTTCACATTTGTACATATAAATAAAAAACAAATCCCAAAAGTTTTTTTTATATAACCAGGTAATAAGATATCTAATCACAGCACCATACATAAAACAAAACATTTCCGCAATGTTACAAAAGAAATCCGTAAACACAAGCTATACAAATTAATGTAATAATAATTTGAGATTAAATACTTATTAGTTTCCCTTTAACACTTTTTTTCCAATTTTGTGGTAGATCCCTTTTTTCCCTGCATTTCAATTAAAAAAACATCAACATTCCCCACAATACGAAACGTTTTTGAAAACAAAAAAGATATTCAAGCAACCATCAACAAAAGCACATGATCAAACACACATAGAGAAAAAATGTACAAAAATCTCAGTGAAAAAAAAAATGTAACACAGATACAGCAAAAATGTACAAAAATCTGAGGCAAAAATAAAATGTAACATGGTAAAAACAAAACCAAAAAATCCATAACATATAAAATGTAACATAAAAAATGTAACAACACACTTATTTTTACAATAATCTAAAAAAGTGTAACAATGCACTTTATTTTATGTAAATACAGCAAAAATGTACAAAAATCTGAGGCGAAAATAAAATGTAACATGGTAAAAACAAAACCAAAAAATCCATAACATATAAAATGTAACATAAAAAATGTAACAACACACTTATTTTTACAATAATCTAAAAAAGTGTAACAATGCACTTTATTTTTATGTAAACGTACATTATTTATGTGACACGGAAAAAATATAACATGCATTTTTTTTTGAACAAATTTTACACAAAAAATTGATAAATCAATAAATTAAAAACATTCATCTTCTTGAACAAAAAAAAAACATATCCAGAAAAAAGTTGGAGCATCTGGATGATGATCTTTTGAACTGGATCATCTTTTGGATTCAGATCACTTTTAGATCTGGATGAAGATCTTTAAGAACTGGAAATGAAATAGAAGATAAAGATATAAAGAGAGAGAGAGAGAGAGAAAAGTCATAAATAACACATTTTTACACATTTCATACCTTAAAATACCTGATTCAACTAAAAACACTTACAAAAAATGTGTAATTTTAGATAAAAAAAACATAAAGAGAATTTAAAAAAAGTAACAAGATTCATATCTGATTCATCGTCATCTTCGTATCTTATTCATCATCATCATCATCATCTTCATATTCATATTCATGTGCGATTTTCTTCAAGCTGCCAGATCTATTTAACATCTGGATCTTAACTCACACACCGGATCTGGTAACCACCGCTGCAATGGTTCCAGCCCTAATTTTGGTAACATCATTTGTTTTCCAAACCAATACACACAAACCCCCGAACATCACTTTTTTTTTTTGCAATATTAGACAAACAACCACCTGCATCTCAATAATGGAGAAGTATACAATAAAACCCTACATTTTTGTTTCAAAATGTAAACAACCAAAAAAACACATATTTCTACAGAAAAACAAAGGTGTTACCTTTTTCTAAGAACACCGACGCATTTGAAACTCCGATGGTGGTGGAAATCTCCGGTGAAGTTGGTGTGGAGGAAGATAATTTGCAGATTTTTTTGGCGGTGGAAACCTCCGGTGAAGGTGGTCTGGATGGGATGAAGAGAGAGAAGGATTGTTAAAGAATTGTGGAAATGTCAACTGTTTTGGCGGTGCAAAATCTCCGGCGAAGTTTGGTGTGAAGGGGATGAAGAGAGAGATGTCACACCCCGAAATTATCAGAGCTGGCGTGACTGGACTGGTATCTTCATTGCACAGCGGAAGCAAGTAAAGCTAAGACTTTCTAGAAAATGAACGCCCGCTAAGTACTCGACTCCAGATGGTTCTCCTATTCCAACCGTGCCTTGTCTTAGAACTGTAACCTGAGAAAGAAACATGCGAAAAAGTCAACATAAAGTTGAGCGAGTTCATAGTTTGTTTGTAAAAGATTTGAAATAAATCTTTTGAGTTGTAAAAGGTTTGAAATAAATCTTTTGAGTTGTGAAAGATTTGAAATAAATCTTTGGAATGACCGGTTTTTGAAATAGTATTGGGAAAATGAATTTAAAAATCATTTTCTTGCCAAGTTATATGGAAACGTTGTGTTTGTAACACGTTATGTTCATAAAACCATGTATTTGTAAAGTCTTGTATTTGTAATGTTCGCATAACCGTCAATGCCCACCCTGACTTGACTCCATACCCGCATAATTCTTTGAATTTGTATAAAACATGGTAGTTAATTTGTATGAACAAGAAGTTTCCGTAAGTATAAAATCCCTGGTATGTAGCAAATAAGGAAAAAGAGATCACCAATGGTTTGCAAGGCCATTGATATGTGTGAAGTGCAAGTAGGAAGACTCAAACCTAGCAGATTTATGCGTTGGGTACAAAGTCACCCCGAGGTCCGTTCTGTTTGGGCCTGGGGCTGGGCTCGCTACACCCAGATAGATCTACCGCTCCTGCCCCTCGGTCCTACAATGAGGATTAATGGCCTCAAGTTTCCGCCTACCCACTCACATGATCTAAGTAGTAACCCTCCTTACGCTAAACATACCATGTGTAAAAATGTCTGTAAAAATTGTAACATGTATTTTACCCCAGCCTCTAAGGCTGAATCCCCAGCCACTAAGGCTGATCCTCCCCAGCCACTAAGGCTGGCCTCCCCAGCCACTAAGGCTGGCTCCTCATTCTCTATATATCATTACCAAACGATCCATCCCTAGTCATGAAAATCATTCATTTCGATAATACACCTTTGTTTTGTAAAAACCGGTATGTTTAGTATAAACCTTTCGTAAATCATTTGAGTTCCTTGAAATCCCTTCGTAATATGATTTAGAAATACTAGTGTTGCGTTTGTTAAAAACTTTGTTTGTTTTTGCAAAACGTGCATGTCTTTCCACCCCGAAAACATTTACAAAACTGTAAAACAGTAAAAAGTGGGGTTATGAACTCACCTGAATATTCTTGTGCAAAGCGAGCTAATTACGACTTCGTGATGTCGTTTCCAAGATGAGACTCGCTAGCGTGCATTCTACAATATTCCTAACACGGAATATCTAATAAGTTTCTAAATAAACGTAGTAACTAACTACGTGTCACCGAGCTCTACCGAATCGTTGACCGAACGATTTGACGGTAAATTGTCAACTTAAAAGAAGCGAAGAAGTTATACTTGTGTAGTTCGTTCATTCGTCGGTATTTAAGAAGTCTTGAAAAGACTTAGTTCTCGAGAGGTTTAAAATGTATGAATATTTATATAAGTATATAAATACATTGTTATAATCGCGTTAGTTGTCTCAAGAATTTGTACGTGTATGTAAAGTATATTTACATGAAAGTATATATATATCAAATTCGTACGAAAATTATATAATAAACTCGTATTATATATTGTTTTCGTTTGACCTTTGTCAAGATTTTCGTATGTGCCGCTCCGGCGTATAAAATAAATATGAAAAATTCTATTTATTTTATAAAAGAATCGTCGAGTTGTCATGTTTGAAAATAAATATACAACTATATTTATTTTTATAAAAGAGCTCGTGTCGTGCGATATTTGAAATAAATATAAACTGTATTTATTTTTATAAAAGCATTCGTATGGTTTAATACCTGAAATAAATATACAAACTATATTTATTTTGTAAAAACGAATTCATGTTGTTTGGCATTTGAAATATATGTGTAAACTATATTTATTTGTCGTTGAAATCATATTCGTATCGTTGTTTTCGAAAGTAGTAAAGTGTAGTCGAAAGCAAAATTTACCTTTGTGTATGTATTCGTTTGACAGTTTCGTTTTTATAATAGGACTCGTTTTATTTTACGGATTTTCTCGAAAAACGGGCAGAGTTTCCTCTGTTTTTGGACGGCCCCCGACAACACCAGTTGTCGTTATTATATCAAAATTCAACAATTTTCAACAACAATCCAATCATATACTCAATATATAATTTTATAAGACGACAAAGTATAAACTAAATGTTATTTTAAATCGGTTCGAGCTCGTTTGTCACGTAAGTAATAATATTAGAAAAATAACAAAATAAACGTGACGTTAATTTTTACCAAGTCTTCGCGTCGGGGCGTTGACCGAGTCGACTCGCTGAGTTGACCGGTTGACTTTGTCGACCGGGTTTGACCCGAAACCGATACGCGGCCCGTACCACACCGCATCCTGCACCCGAAATCAAACTGCCTGACCCGTTGTTGACTGGTCGCTGTTGACTGAGTTGACTCGGCTTGACCGAGTCAACCGAGTTGAACCATACATTGACCCGGACACCGAACCCGAAATCCAAACCTGAACAGAAACATATAGAACCGAGTGGACTGAGTCGAAACAAACACCTGACCAGGAAAGTATCTGATGTTGAGCGTGAATCCAACTCGACTATTCCCCAAATCTGACCCGAACGGAACCCACATACCTGAACCCGTCACCGGAGCTGCCTCTTCTGCCGCCGTGTACAGCGGTACGGCCGCAACGCCGCCGCCGTCTCTCTTTCTCTCCGGCTCTTCTCTCTCTCTAGCCACCGACCACCGCCGGATCAAAACGTGGACCGCCGGTCAGAGACATAGACCGTCGGTCAGAGACATAGACCGCCGATCTCTCTCTCTCTTCGTCTTTTTGCGCAGCACCGTCACTCGCCACCACCTCGGTCACTCTCTCTCTCCTCCGTTCGTACCTGTTGCAGTCGCTCACCACCACCATCCGGTGGTGGCTGTCGTCAATCGAAAATCGAAGGGGGGGGGGGGGGGGGGGTGTAGTCTGATGTATGTGTGTGAGAGGGAAGGAGGTGCTTGATTTTGATGTAGTTGTGCAGAAGAAATCGAGAGAGGGGAAATGAGATGGTGAACAATGTTGTGTTTTCATGTGTGAGTGTGATCGAGAGAGGAGAGGAAAAGTGATGCTCTGAAGTTTGTTTGTGTATGTGTTCCCTGTGTATAAATAGAGTAAGGAAAGGATAAAAGGTTTTATTTTCTTTCATGTATACACTTTACATTCAGGTCATATCTTTCATCCTTAGAATTAAAATCTTTTATGTATTGCATTTAGGTTAGACATTTTAACCTTTGATTCAAAATCTCTTGAAGAGATTTGTAGAGATTATGTAAATCTCTGTGAAGATTTTGCATAGATTTTCAAGATTTAATTTATTGTATGCAGGTTTAGGCTTGTGGGTTTTTGGGCTTGGGCCCGGGGCCTACAAGCCCATCTCATGTGTAAGTGGCCCGTAATTCCTACGAGACCCGCTATCGCAACCCAAACTCCATAAGCATAAATATATTCTTAGAAAATCCGTGTTTGTCGGTGTCGTCAGTATTTTGTACGGCATCAGTTCGTTGTCATTTGATGTTCCGCAGATTCCACGCGAATCTTCATACGCGTATTGCAAAGTCGGATAGACGTTCCTAGGCACTCCAAAGGCCTAATTAAGTTAATTTGCTCTGTAAACACTAATTATTATTGCGTTAATCATATGCTAATCACGTAATTAGGTGCTGTAAATTACGGGTTGTCACAAGAGAGAGAGAGATAGAGAGATTTGTGAACTACATTTGGGGCATTTGTTTTTTGAATTTTTGTTTTGAATCAATACTTAATATAGCTAGGAGGCATAGGTTTGAAGTGTAATAATGAATACTAGTCTTCTGATCATACTCAACATCAACATGCAATGCAGAGATAAATTGTAACATTTCTCCCCATTTTACCCTTTAGGTGTACTATCATCTATATATTATACCAAAAAGTAATTGAGATCAGGACATCACACCAAAAAATCATCCTAGCCATCCATCAAGTATCATCAATGGTGGTTATTGGGTTTCTAGGGTTTAGTCAACTCAACCGGGTTTTCGATTTATCCTTCCCCTATATATATATATAGGTAAAGTGTACTGTACAAATGCCCTTATCGTACATTACGTACGCTACAATCTCAGCCGTCAGATCATCTTCCCGCATTTTAAAATCGCATGTTTTTTTATAACAATTTCGCATGTGATAATTTTTGATGAATTCGCATGTTTTTTTGTACCAATTTCGCATGTGATAATTTTGATGAAATAGCATGTTTTTTTATAACAAATTCGCATGTGATAATTTTTGATGAATTCGCATGTTGTTTTTTGTACCAATTTCGCATGTGGTAATTTTGATGAAATCGCATGTTAAAAAACCAACATGCGAAGTTGTTACAAAAAAACAACATGCGAATTCAATGTGGGAAGATGATCGGACGGCTGAGATTGTAGCGTACGTAATGTACGATAAGGGCATTTGTACGTTAACCTAACCCTCTCTCTCTCTCTATATATATATATATATATATATATATATATATATTGTAAGTATATGGAGAAAACCAATTTTATTGAGAAAACTAAGGAAACCCCAATACTTGGCCCATATTGAGCCACATCACCCACTTTAAGCATGTGCAAATTGGTCTTCAAAGGGCATTTTAGACTTTTTACTTTTTCATCCCATCAAACGTCACCAACCCACCTTTTACCTTTGAGACAAAAGTATACACCTTTTTGCAACATTTGCCAATGCATCTTCATCCCCACATTTCTATCATCTTCTTCAAATTCAAACCTTCCATATATTTCTTTTTATCTTTGTTTATCCATGGAGTTTATGACAAGAATTTCATACGACACATAAGTAGACTTTTAGTATTAATTCTTGTTGAATACGTCTCCATGTTGTGTTGTACGAAACAACTAGATCTGGATCTTGTACTCATCCATTTCTATTGAAGCCACCATATCTGAAGATCAAAGTCACCATCGAAGCTCTCAAAGAAAAGCAAGTAAGGTGTTGCTCTCATTACATCTTTGTTTATGTTTTTAGAGAGAGAAAGCTAATGTTTTTTAGAGAGAAACAACAATATTCATCTTGTTTATTTCGGATGTGTTCATGCTTATTGAAAGCTGATTTCGGGTGTGTTCATGCTTCATCTCACGTCGTCATCTTCATCTCGGGTGTGCTGATGCTTGTTGAAAGCTGATTTCTAGAGTGAGAAACAACAATCTTCATCATATTCATCAAGAACACCAAGAACACATAGAGAGAAGCAAGTTTGAAGATCTTCATCGTGTTCATCACACGGTTTCTAGATTCGGTAAGTGTTTTTAGAGAGAGAAAGTTGCTATTTTAGAGAGAGAAACAACAATCTCTTGAGTATTTTATTTTGAAAAATCATTTCACACTTGATGTTTTAGTTAAAATGGTTGTTTATAGGTTTTTGTGTAATGGATGTTTTAGAGATGAACATGATTCTTTTGTTAAAATGATTCTAAAAATGGGTAAATGTTTATGTAATTTGCAGGTTTTTATTTTTGTGTTAAAATCATTTTTGTGGTAAAAAGTTGTGTTTGGTTTGGTTGCTTGCTTGTTTGAGGCTTTTGATCTGAATAGTAACTGTTTTTTTGTTGGGTTGGTAGCTTGTTTGGGCTTTTGATCTGAATAGTAACTGTTATTGTGTGTTATACTAGGAGGTAACACATGTTACAATAAAATTTTACCCGTGTATAACACGTAACACATGTTACATACCTGTACTTACATTTGTGTTAATAAGTTTAACTTTAGGGGATTAACACTGATGTACTTGTTTTGTTCATAGGTGAATGGATGTTTATGTTCAAGATAAAGATGGTTATCAAGACGCAAAGCATAGCTAGATTTTTGTAACCTTTATGATAGTTTTTGGATCATTTTTATATGTTTAAGTTTTTATAAAGATTTTTGTTACCTTTAAGTATGATTGTAATGTGTGCAATTACTAACAACCCATGATGACAAGTGACTTTTGTTTTGATTAACATTTGTAACTGGTGTTGGACGTAACATGTGTAACCTATGTGAGAGGTAACTAACTAATAGCAAAGAATGACCTGATAAAATGTTGGTCATATCATTCCTTTGGTACACATGTGTTACATACATTAAAAGGCAACGTTACATATGTAACAATGGTTTTTATATATGTAACATGTTTAATGAAAAATAATAAACTACTATTAAACGCATGAGCTATTGAATATCATTAATTAGAAAGTCAAAACATCTAACACATTACAATCATCTTAAACATTACAATCTAAAAAAATTACAATCTTAAAGAATACTTGTTTTGATTAACATTTGTAACTGGTGTTGGACGTAACATGTGTAACCTATGTGAGAGGTAACTAACTAATAGCAAAGAATGACCTGATAAAATGTTGGTCATATCATTCCTTTGGTACACATGTGTTACATACGTTAAAAAGGCAACGTTACATATGTAACAATGGTTTTTATATATGTAACATGTTTAATGAAAAATAATAAACTACTATTAAACGCATGAGCTATTGAATATCATTAATTAGAAAGTCAAAACATCTAACACATTACAATCATCTTAAACATTACAATCTAATACTTGTTTACCAATTGACGTGACATTTTGGATGATGTAATGCTGTTACATATGTAATTTAACTAAGTTTTAATTGGCACCTAAGGTTACACATATGTAACACATGTTTTTTTTTAACATGTGTTACACTAGAGGGTAACACATGTATAGTCATGTTATACATGTTACATACAGTGTTTACACGTGTTACAACATCAAGGATACACATGTTTCATATAGTTTTTACAACCAAAAATGGCCTTCACGACAACATCCTTCTTCATCCATAATGCAACATGTGTAACAACGTCCAAAACTGTTGCTTCGTTTCTAGTATATAACGTGTGTGACATGGCGATCGTCAGAAAACACATAAAAGCCACATGTAACTTGTAACATGATATAGAACCAAGTATTGGTTTACTATGGATACGATGTAACACATGTTACAAACAACATGTAACATGTGTAACAATGCTAAAAAGTGTTGCATTTATTGTATAACGTGTGTGGCATGACGTATATCATGTAAAAAGTGACTGTTATGCATATTTACGGGTTGATATTTTATAAAAGTTTGTTTCCCTATCCCACTATTGAGATTTTATATGCACCCGAAGTCCTATTTTTCCCAACCTCGCCATTAGATTTTATAAAAGTTAGTATCCCCAGTGATATTACATACATAAAAGGAAGTTGATTTTAGATCAATACATAACCGACATGTGTATTGTCCAAATTGCTAGTAATGTATGCAACTACTGAGAATGTGGGGCTGGTGTAACAAAATAAAGGGACAAATAGATTATATATATTAAAAAAACAATTACAATTAAACTTAAATGTAACAAAAGTGTTTTATACAAATTCAAATATATAAAAATGATCCAAAAAACTATCATAAGGTAACACAAATCTACCTATGCTTCGCTTCTTGATAACCAGCTTCATCTTGAATACAAACATCCCTATACCTATGAACAAAACAATTACATCATTGTTAATCTTGTATAGTTAAATTTATCAACGCAAACGTAACAACATTTATGTAACATGTGTTACGAGTTATACATGGACACAAAGGGGGCTGCACATATGTACCACATGTTTGGAACTTGTGTTACATTAGAGTGGTAACACATGTATAACATGTGTTACGTGTTACACATGTGTAAAATTTTTGTTGTAACACATGTAACAACCATATGTGACATGTGTAACATGGCTATACATGTGTTACCCCCTAGTATAACACACACAAACAGTTACCCCATAACATGCGTAATATGATGTAGTAAAATAAACACATGGATACGCTGAATGTTACACATATTCCGAATAAATTATGAAGTTTCTAAAGGTAACACATGTTATAACATATACGATAAAAAACCCCAAACAAGCAACATATAGGGGCTTACACATATGTAGCACATATGTGTAACTTGTGTTACACTATAGTGGTAACACATGTATAACATGTGTTACGTGTTATACATGTGTAAACTTTTTGTTGTAACACATATAACAACTATATGTGACATGTTAACATGGCTATACATGTGTTACCCCCTAGTATAACACATAAAAACAGTTACTATTCAGATCAAAAGCCCCAAACAAACAACCAAACCAACAAAAAACAGTTACTGTTTAGATCAAAAGCCTCAAACAAGCAACCAAACCAAACACAACTTTTTATTTGTAAAATAAACGAGATCATCAACGATTAGATTATGAACTTTTCAAAAGTAACAAATATATATCAACAATAACATTCATTATCACAATTCTAAAAAAAATTTAATCCCTTTAAAACAAAAAAACCCAACAAACTATCAAATCTATTTTACCAATACACACACAAAATCATTCAACTTTTACCAAACAAATAACATTAAGACATGGAACCAGTCCATGTCATACGTGTGTGTGTTCTTGGTGTTCTAACAACCTTCTCTCTCTAAAAACCCATGTAACCAAACGATTTCTGACCTTCTTCTCTCACACACACACACTTGTGTGTGTGTTCTTGGTGTTCTAACAACTTTCTCTCTCTAAAAACCCAAGAACCAAATGATTTCTGACCTGTTTCTCTCTCACACACTTGTGTGTGTTCTTGGTCTTGGTGTTCTAATAACTTTCTCTCTCTAGAAACACATGCAACCGAATGATTCAGGCCTGCTTCTCTCTCACATGCTTGTGTGTGTGTTCTTGGTGTTCTTCATGAACACGAAGGAGAATCTTGTTTCTCTTTCTCTCACACACTTGTGTGTATGCTTTTGGTGTTTCTCTTTCTTTAACAATAACGATTCAGGCTTGCTTCTCTCACACACACTTGTGTGTGTGTTCTTGGTGATTGAAACATGAAGAAAGAGAGAGGATGAGAGAATGGATGATGATGATGGTTTGATGGTGAATGTACAGAAGATATTTTGAATTCTCAAAGAAGAAGAAAGAAGAAAGAGAGACAATGATGATGCTTTGATGGTGATGGTGACAACTATATAGAAGAGAGAGAATGAGATATGGTCTTTTTGACACAAATACCCTCATGGCCCACTCATCAACATATGTTATGTATTAAATTAAAATCAATAAACCATCAAATTTCCCTAACCCTTAGATGATCAAGATCAATGGTCACAATTGGGTTTCCTTAGTTTTCTCACTAAAAAATGGTTTCCTATATATCCTTGCCCTATATATATATATAGGAGAAGGATCCGTTAGGAACCACCCTTTATTGCGAGAACCGCGAGAACCAGTGTGAACACAAACAGTAATACCTAAAAAAATCTAAAAACCACCCAAAAAAAAAAAAATTTTGTACCATTTTTTTTTGTAAAAATCGCTATATTTTGTTTACAATAAAAAAATTAAAAAAAAAATAAGTAAATAATTTTCAGTCACAGTTATCCATGCACATGTGCATTTGTATCATTTCTTTGACAAATTCCGTAATTTATTACAAATATTAGACAATTGCACTTTCATTTACACTACTTTTTACGTTAACAATATTAGAAATGCACATGTGCATCTATATGTATCAACATGAAATAAGGTGTGTTGGTACACTACTTTCTCTTTCATCTATCATTCCATCCATAATACACAAACAGGCACATGTGCATTTTTTGTCATTTCTTTGACAAATTCCGTAATTCATTACAACTATTAGACAATTGCACTTTCATTTACACTACCATGTGAAATACAATACTTTTTACATTACCAATATTAGAAATGCACATGTGCATCTATATGTATCAACATGAAATAAGGTGTTTTGGTACACTACTTTGAATACACTTTCCCTTTCATCTATCATACCATCCATAATACACTACCATTACTTCCTACCATCCATAGTACAATAGCATTACCTCCTACCATCCATAATACAATACCATTACCAATATTTTCACTTTATTACATGTATGTAAACACCATTTATACCATCCAATCAACATATTACATCATAAATTGATAATTATAACCAAACCATCAACCACTAGATATAACTAACCAAAAAACATGTATATGGGCCTACTTCTCTATTCAAAATCACAAACTTTTTGTACCAAAACACGTTATATCATGGTTATACCTAATGATGCACATGTGCATTTTGAATATTGGTAATGTAAAAAGTAGTGTATTACGAATGGTATTGTAAATTAAAGTGCAATTGTCTATTCCTGATAACGTATTACCGAATTTGTCGAAGTAATGATACATATGCACATGTGCATGGATAACTGTTACTCGAAAAAAAAAATATTTATGGTAACGAAATATAGCGATTTTTTAAGAAAAATATTAAAAAAAAATTTGAGTGCTTTTTTTATTTTTTTTAGATTTTATTTTGTGTTCACATTGGTTCTCGCGGTTCTCGCAATAAGGGTGGTTCTCGCATGAACCTTACCCTATACATATATATATAGAATTGCACTAAAATAAGAACCACCTCGAGTTGTAAGAACCGTGAGAACTTTTTGATCCGGGGCGAGGTGGACCAAATTTTTTTTTTCATAAACGTAGATGCGTGCATTATAAACACATTTGTAAAAAAAATTCAAAAAAAAAAAAAATGTCGCGTGTGTAGTTTTGAGCACCACAAGTTTGCGTTTACGGGTACCGTAAATTTTCCGGTTAGATTTACGGTACCCGTAAACACAAACTTGTGGTGCTCAAAACTACACACACAACAATTTTTTTTTGAATTTTTTTTACAAATGTGTTTATAATACATGCAACTACGTTTATGCAAAAAAATTTTGGTCCACCTCACCCCGTACGGTGTAGTTCTCATGGTTCTTACAACTCGATGTGGTTCTCATTTTAGCGGTCCCCTATATATATATATATATATATATATATGCTTTTCAACTAAATTATATGGTGGTGGTGAGGGATGGGATGATATCTCATTACCTAGAATTTAACTGAAAATTATCATTTCCTAAATTTATCTCTCATTTATTAAAACTTCTCACATCTCATTTTTTTAACGGTAAGGAACGACGTGCCAACCACCGTGACACTAGGCGTTGTGGCCAAGGTCGACTACTCGCCCCTTAGCTCTCCCCAGATGTGCGGAAACCCGACCTCCACCCGCCCGAAGGCACGACAGTGGAATAATCGGAAAAAACCTCACCTCCCATCCAAGTGGAACCGGCGCCACCCGTATTCGCTCTTCACCTGGATGCCGCATAAATTAATGAGGAAAGTGGGAATCGAATCTGAGTCACAGGAACACAAATTTTTTCTCCAACCACTCTACCACTACCTCATTGGCACCTCTCACATCTCATCCCTCTAGGGGTGTTAAACGGGTCGGGTTCGTGGGTTGGCGGGTCCAACCCGACCCGAACCCGAAAATTTTATACGAACCCGAACCCGAAAATCTTGTCATACATATGAACCGGAACACGACCCGAATATTAGCGGGTTGACCCGAACACGACCCGTTAACCCGAATTTTCAAATTTTTAATTTTTTTAACGTTTTAATATATTAGAATTAAAAATTTACTTAAAAAAACACAAATGCATATAACACAATTGTGTTTTAATTATAAAACTTGAGTAAATTACAAGTTTTGTCCTTTATGTTTACATCAAATTTCAGCCGCTGTCCTTTAGCGCAAAAGTTGACAGGCGGTGTCCTTTACCTTTCAAAATCTTGCATGTTTTGTCCTTTAGGCCAAACTCAGTTAGATTTTTTGGTTAAATCTAGTCATGTGCAAGGCACATGAGGGTACTATTGTAATTTCACCACCGCCCCTACCTGCCACCACCATTATCATCTTCGAGGAGACACCACCACATCTTCGGTTAAATCCACAACCACCACCACCACCATAAAACTTACCTTCAGAACCCCACTTCCTAACCCAGATCGTTACTTGTGGGGTTTGATTACAATCCCACTTTAGGGGTTCACAATCCCAGCAATTAACAAAATCCACTTTGTTATACCTTTTTATTTACCCATATTCAAATTGAGATCATATTTTGAATTTATTTAGTCAAATGTGGCTCATGCCTCTGTTCAAATTGAGATCCTATTTTCAGATATCCACATTATAGATTAGAAAATTCTTTATCCAAATACACGAAATTGTACCGAAATAACTAAGAACATGAACACATTATAATATATAATTTTATACTAACGTTGACCAATTTGTGCACTTCTACAAATCAACCATCACTTTAATTGTAAGGTGAGCATTAAGGTCCATATAGACTGTGTGGCGATGAAGTTAACTTTGTGCATTTATTTTTTCCAAGCACGGGTTCTCGGCGGAGCTTTTTGGGTCTGAAATCCCCTTTCTCTGGTTCCAGATCTGAAACCGTAAATTGACATTGGGGTTGGGGCATAGCTTAACCATCTGTAAATATTTGCAGCGATGGAGCTATTTAGGCAAGGCGGCGACGGGCAATCCAGAAATCAGGCGATTGAGAGAGATAGATAGGAAGTTTAGAGAGAGAGAGAGAGTGTTAAGGTTTTGATTTGGTTTCAAATTTGATGTATAATTTTCCGATTTACAACGATTTGGGTTGATTTGGTTGTTGTTTTACGTGGGGGTGGAGGCGGTGGAGGCTAAGGTGGGTGGTGGTGGGAGGTGGTGATGGTGGGTTCAGATCAGAGAGTTAGAGATACAAAAGAGAGAAAGAAATAGTTTATGTTTATTTTTATTTTTCATTTTCACATAATAGCCCCTTGAATGGTGAAATTACAACAGTACCCTCATGTGCCTTGCACATGACTAGATTTAACCAAAAAATCTAACTGAGTTTGGCCTAAAGGACAAAACGTGCAAGATTTTGAAAGGCAAAGGACACCGCCTGTCAACTTTTACGCTAAAGGACAGCGGCTGAAATTTGATGTAAACATAAAGGACAAAACTTGTAATTTACTCATAAAACTTTATGTCAATCTCTCTTGCTAAGTTATAATTATGCATAAAATCACACTCAAATTAATTTAAGACATAAAACATATTGTGAAAAAATAAAATATAATATAAATGGGTTAAACGGGTTAACCCGTCAACCCGACCGGGTTGACCCGAACCCAACTCGTTTAGCTAAACAGGTTCGCGGGTTCAACCTGTCACACCCAGATAAATCGATTATATCAGAGCTGGCGTGACTGGACTGGTATCTTCATTGCACAGCGGAAGTATTTGAGCTAAGACTTCTAAACAGTGAATGCCCGCTAAGTACTCGAATCCCCATGGGTTCTTCTATTCCAACCGTTCCATAGTTTGAAATTGTGACCTGAGAAAGAACATGCGGGAAAAATCATCATAAAGTTGAGCGGGTTCATAGTTTGTTTTGAAAATATTTAAACAAATCTTTTGATAACCGGTTTAAGTAATGTTGAGATAATGTAATAAAAACCATTTTCTTTGGCATGTCATTTGAAATCCTTGTGTTTGTAAAAAATTGTTTAACGTCAATGTCCGCGTACACCAAAGACAACATGCCCGCATGAGCCTATAACCCACCCCGTGCTAGCAAGTGCCTCGCCAAACCGCTTACTCAAGGAGGTAGACTAGCAGGCAGTTATAGTTTTAGATGAGTAGCGAGGACTTCACTGTACAGTTTTAAGTGACCCTATGGCCCTTAGTTGAGTAGTGGACAATCCAGTCCTTGAGTTCTTCGTGCCTCGCACGAGCAAGTGTGAGCCTAGCCCACGAGAGTCCTTGTGCCTAGCCCGTTTGTGTCTGTAAGCAGGACTAACCAGTCCCCTTATTTGTATGTAGGACAACCCAGTCCCTGAGTCTGTAAGCAAAACCAACCAGTCCTCTTACTTGTATGTAGGACAAACCAGTCCCGTTGTAACTAGGATCTTCCCGTCACTAGTCGTGAAACTCATGCACGTTTCGAAAATACGCGTGTGTTTTGTAAAATCGTTTTGTTTAGTATGAATCTTTCGTAAACCATTTGAGTTCATTGAAATCCATTCGTAACATTGTTTAGAAATCCGAGTTTTTTTTATTCATTGAAATGTTGTTTACTTTTGTGAAACTTACATGTCTTTCCACCCCCGAAAACGTTTATAAAAATGTAAAACGGTAAAAAGTGGGGGTTATGAACTCACCTGATCGGCAAAACAAATACTCCAAATATCAAACAGAGATAATCCAAGCCCGAAGCTTGAAATAACCAACCTCCTCGTGTCCTACTACAAGTAAAGGACACCTTAAAGTCTAATGGAAATAACTCTAGCATGCAAGTTGGTCATGTATAATGTTCACACAATAGCTAGACTCGAAATAAATCCTCATTTCGAAATACTTTGATATATATTTTTGAGAAGATATTTTTGGCTTCTCAAAAATATATATTTATTGAAAAATATCTATAAATATAAATGATATAATTATAATAACTCGACTTTGTATTCTCGTATAAACTCGTGTTCGGGTCTATAAATAAATAGTTATCTTAACCCGAGTTTAACTCGTCTCGATCGGTAATACATATATATTAAATTATATATTTATTTTAGTGACATACAACACGTATTTAGGTAAGAAAAAAAATATATATTATATTTCTATATATTAGTTTCCCATAAGTATTACTATACTTGTAGGAAAGGAAAAACTCGTTTCTCAAACAAGTTTATATATGTCATTTATATGTAGAGTTAATTGCTCGGATGGTTCCTGTGGTTTCACGTTTAGTCCTCACCTTTCGAAAATAGCAGGTATGCTCCCTATGGTTTGTCATTTTATTACTCGGATAATCCCATGAGTAGATGCCAGTTAGTTTGAAAATAACATGTATGCTCCTTATGGTTTGCATATTATTACTCGGATAGTCCCCTGAGTAAATGTCAGGGGACCATCCTAGTAACAAAATGACAAACCATAGGGAGCATACCTGCTATTTCCGAAGGGTGGGGACTAAACGTGAAACCACGGGGACCATCCGGGCAATTAACTCTTTATATATATATATATATATATATATATATATATGGTATGAATACTTCTAAACATTCCATAAATTGGAAGTTTTGTTTTCTCGAATGACTATATACATAACTCATATGTATATATTGTATAAATACTCATGAAAATACCCTTAAAATTATAACTATATAATTTGGGGTTTTCTAGTCGTAATAACTTTGTAAATATTTAAAAAAAAATAACTACGCATAGTCATAAAAAGATATCTAGAGTTCATAACTTTCAGTTTCACCAATTATCTATAATTTAGATAATTTAGTAAATCATATGTATATCTATCTTGTAACGTTCAAAATAACATATATTTGAAATCAAACTCCCAAATACATATTCTAACCCATGTAAAGACTATATTTGTGAAAATACATACTTATGTTGAAGACATATAATTGGTAGTTTGTCTTAAAATGTCACAAACAAGGCTCACTTAAAAAAAACATGAGGTTTCACCAAAAATCATTTTGGTCCAATAATAATCCAAGAATAACTCCTTTATTATTATTTTTTTAACATATATTATCTAAAAATGCATATTTATAAAGTACTTACATAAAGCATACTATATGCTTACTTGTGCTTATATATTTCAAAACGTACATGTTCTTGGATTTTATAGATTAACCATCTTAGATATGTTAGTTCAAACAAATCTTCCAAGTAACTATGATAAACTCTTGTAAAGGCCTCCGAAAATTACCAAATTCTGTAGGAAAAGAAGCTTACCTATGTGATAGTTTCTCTAGTTTCATGAGTTTTAGTTAAACCTAAGTCCCCCGTAATGGGGCGTTTTTTTAAAAAAATTTCAAAAAAAACGCCTGAAAACGCCTAAACCTGTACATACCGCGTTATGGGGCGTTTTTTTTGAAAAAAATTTGCTCCGGCGTTTTAATAAACACGCTGAATTGATCTTGGGTTGCGAATTCGACCGTTGTCAAACGGTCAAAACTTTATTTATTTATTTTTTTTTAATTCAAAATTTTACCCACTATATATATATCAACCCTTTTTCTTCAATTTTTTATACAAAATCCTCCTACTTTCTCTCCCACTTTCTTCTATTTTTTATAAAAAAACACCCACTTTCTCCTATTTTTTATACAATCATGCATCCATACCGACCCCCTTTTGGTGGCCCCGCAAGACCCACGAACCCGAACACAACGCAACCGCAAAACCCGTATAACCTTCAAGACATGGACCCAAGCTTTTTACCGTACGCGGCTTACTTGACTGGCGCCACTCCGTTTGTACCTCCCACCTACGGCTATGGTCAAGCCGGCGGGTCGCAACCGTCACAACCCGAACCCGAACCCGATGTCGATGTCGTGCCGGAGACGCAACCCGAACTGGTGCAAGACAAATCGAAACGCGGCAGAAGGTCGCATAAGAAGAAGGAAAAGGACGAACCTCGACGTACAAAAAAAACCATTAAATGGACGAAGGACGAGGAATACACGTTGACTCGGGCGTGGCTTGACATTTCGGAGGACGAAGATACCGGTAACTTATATTTTTATTTTTTATTCTGTTTTTTTTCTGTTTTTTTATTTTCTGTTTTTTTTTTTAATTTCTGTAAATTTTTTTTAATTTCAACTTATATTTGTAGCAAACTTTCAAACGGGCCCCGTTTTTTGGGATAGGGTTCGTGCACTCTTTTTTAGCACGTGGGGTCAAGGCGAACATCGGGACAAAGATTCAATTTCTAGCAAATGGACCGACATCAACAACAAGTGTCACGCGTTCCAAGAAGTTTACCAACGTAACTACGATAATCGCCCGAGCGGTGAATGTGACGTCGGGGTTTTAACAAAGACTTTGGAGGAGTTCGATAGGACGAAATGCCCTTTCACGTACTATAAGTGTTGGGAGCTACTACGAAAAAGTCCAAAGTGGCCGCTAGTTAATCCAATGACGTCAAGTAGTAGACGTCGGGCTAAAAGGTCAAAAACATCATCCTCCGCTGACCCGTCAACTCCGACATCGGATGCCCGCAATGTTGATTTAAATGAGGCGGTGGACGTTGACGAGGGAATTCAAGAAGAGTTGGTCCGACCCACCGGTAGAAGAAAGGGAACCGGGAAAAAAACGGTCGAGTCGTCTTCCGATCTCGAGTTAAAGGATGATTTCGAGGAGATGAACCGTCGTCTCCAAGACATTAGCGACCTCGGCCACAAACGTTGGGAGATTATGAAAGACCGAGTGGTCGAAACCAAAAAGTTCAACGACTTGCAAGAGGCGAGACAAATGGAAAAGGACATTGAGTTTTTGTCCAAACCGATCGACCACCTCCAAGGCGACGCGTTGATCTTGGCTCAAATGCGTCGCCAAAAAATACGAGAAAAATATGGACTTTAGATCATCTATTTTTTTTTAAAAAATTTTTTTCTGTTTTTTTTCGGTTTTTTTTGGTATTTTTTTTTCAAGTATTGTAATTTTTATTTTAAATTAATGAAGACTTTATGTTTTAAATTAAAAAAAAAATTTGTCAAATGATTGAATGGGCGTTATTGGAATAATGCCCCACTACGCCTCTTTTGCTATAATGCCCCATGTGTGACTAGGCTGCCACGTGTCGTATAATGCCCCATGTTGGGGGCATTATTCTTGTTTACCACTACGGGTGGTCTAACTACCTGGGTGAACATATGTACAAAATATATAGAGAGACTAGTTTAAGATTCCGCGAGTTTCGCGGGTGGCTTAATACAAACATATAATATCTACTGGCACTGAAGCCCATGTAAATCATCATTTTTGTTCTAGGACTTTCCAAAGTTAGGCTTCACATCTAAGGGTCTCCAGATAGATTCTACCTCCTGGATCAAATTTAAAGCACCAAAAAAAACTTTGGAATGAAAATGTAACATATAGCATTGATGAAGCATGTCGGACCTAAATCACAATATACCACTATATTTTGCGCTTGAATATATGAAAACTCATGGTGTATCAACTTAAAATTAGATTTATATAAGCTAAAATATACATATAAGTTGCCTAATATGCAGTAAGTTGCCATCCCATTTCAATTAAAGGAGACATTTGTAAGCATCATTTAGCTGAATTTGTAATACACTTATAATAATCAACAAAAACTTTGAACACAATCATTCACCTGGAAGCTAAACACAAACTGTCACGCTTTCTTGCTCACGCCCCCATTTGGGTGAGACTACGGCTTTTCATACATAGCGCGACCTTCATTGGATCTTCCAGCACAGGAAACAATTAAATATCTGATTCTGACAAAAATATATAAAATAACAATGAGTAAAATGCCAATTTCGTCCTTGAGGTTTGGCTAGTTTTGCGACTTTCATCCAAATGTTTGTTTTTCCGCATCTGGATCCAAAAGGTTTCATATCTTGCCATTTTCATCTGGCTCATTAACTTCATCCATTTTTCTCTGTTAAGTTAAGGGTACTTCCTTTTTTTGTTAACTGAAAGTGCAATTCAGTCTTTTTCACTATATGTTAAAAGACCGAATACCCCTGAAAAAACCGAATTGCCCTTTAAGTTAACAAAAAAGACGGAATTACCCCAGATTTAACGGAGAAAAAGGATGGAGTTAATGAGCCGGATGAAAATGGCAAGATTTGAAACCTTTTGGATCCAAATACGAAAAAACAAACCTCAGGGACGAAAGTCGCAAAACTGGCCAAACCTCAGAGACAAAAAATAGCATTTTACTCAATAACAATTTTGATTTGAAATTTCCCATATTAGTTGGAATGTTACCTTTTAAAATAAAATCCTTAAATATACTAAATTTACCATATTGCCATCTGCATGATAATTAAGTAGCAATAATAGCAAGTCTAAACCTGTTGAGGGAGTCTTGACAAATAGACCATTGCAACATCAGATTACTAAAAAGATCCATAAGGGTTCAAACCGCTAATGTCAATAGAGTTTCTCCATGCTTTGAGTCCCACATATAAAAAGGGTCAAAGATTCCTAAAAGTCAACAACTTTCTTCAAGAAAAGAGAAACCCATGATAGATTTTTAAATCAAGTTCACATGTATGTTAAAAAGTTTCAAAATTTATGAATTTAAAGAAGGAGAGCGTTGGGAGCCTTACACGCCGTCGTTGCTCAAGTTTTGATGTAATTAACGACCAAATCCTTCGATCGGCGGTCCGCTGCCGGCTTTCTGTATCAAATCGATTAACATGTTATTTTAAACATGTACTATATAACCAAATCCAAGGTAATATGTGGTTAGATTACCTTAAACCATAGCTTCAAAGTTTAATCCTTTTGGTCAACTAATGAGAGTTTGAGTCCTATTATAGGTGAAAACCACGTGTTAGCAAAATATAAAAATATAAATTGAAGCAAAGTTGGTTACCAGTATATTTAACTTGCTCGTGATTAGACAAAAATGAAGGATATAATAACTTAATGATAAAAGCCAACCCAGCAACCCATCCTTTTTAGGAGGATGATTTGATGTCTTTTTCAACAGATCTACTTTTAGATCCATTAATACCAAATAATTACCTTATTTAATCCTACAATAAATCAATCGTATTTACTTAAAACAACTACATAACTATCTTGCCTTTTTTGGATACACGTCAGCTATGGGTCATTATCATAAAGGGTAGCAACTCATGATGAAAGGAAGATATTTGGTTTTCCATTCACTTGAAATGCAGCCACCACGGAAGCAATGTCGGGTTTGTTGCACAATAGATTCTGCCTCACATTAAAATGCTCGAGTTGTCCTAAACAAAATTTTAAGTTTATATTCCACTTCCATTCTGTAATATAAATATTTTTATAGATATATTTATAAAAAAAAGATGTAAAATTGCTCACCTTTACCAGCCTTCAGATGCGCGCATATAGCAGGCAGTGATTCAACAGAGATCTAGTGAAATCACCTTTGACAAAAATTATGCACTTCTGACTCCACCAGCATGACCACTATGCAAGATTCAACAATGTGAGTGTTTTTTTTTGTTTGAAATGATAATAATAACTTTAGATAAGAATATTAATGAGGTGAACCTTATGTTGATGCTCACGATACTCAAGTCTTGACTAACTTCCTTTTGTGCATCTGAAAATCCAGCTAAACCCAACCCGATTCCCTTAACATCAAGGATTTGAATACCTGAACGTAAGAATCTTCCTAGACATGGCCCGAATTTGCTGTGAGGAAAGTTATTTAAACAAACAAACTTTTAAACATAGATTACACTAAAAAGGATCTCATTATAGAGCTGGCACTTTCAACCTAATTATTCAGTGGTTAACGAATATTAGAAGATAAAAACCTGCCCACAGTATTTAAACATAGATTACACTTAAAATCTAGAGACCTTGATCGCGGATATCCATATAAGAATGTCTTAAGGCTATTAAAAGTTTTCACCACTGATGTACTAAGTGAAAAAATTTCAGACATTATGGTAAGAGTGAATGGCTTTAGATAAATGGCTATTGTAGACTAAAGATGATCTTTGTTTAAACTTTAAATATGTGACATGTAATGCTTTATACAACAAAAGTTTAGAAACATGCAATTTCAAGCATCGTAAGTGTGAGTGTTTGCATTTTCAGTGGTTTTACTTCTTGGAAGTACCATCTTTTGCATTGCCATTTTGTCATGGTTGGGCATTCGGAGATTCTGGTTTCCTAAATTGACAAAAAAACGTGTTTTTCTTTCAGTTAATAAATACATTTTCTACAAGCTTGATGCATATTTATACTGTCAAGTGCTTCCAACCAATGTAATTAACTAAACTATAACTAACAGAAACACATCCAAAAACTATTTCATGTGCCTACTGTCTGCTCCGAAACTGGTATGATCCAACAAAAAATGTACATACCATAATTCTTGTCTCGTAGCTAAAAGCTAATTCACATCCACCAGTTCAACATCAAAAACCTGCCATGAATTGGGTGGTATAGCCGAACCAGCACCTCTAGCACCATACCTACATACAAAACACGAATTACTTGTATTCAAAAACTTTTATGAGGTGTATAACTGTGTATCAAAAGCAATGAACATCAAAGGATCAAATGGTTACGACCACCACCTGCTCTAGTTATGTATATTGCTCTCTTGATCGCCCGACCGTGGCCCTGCACCGAAGTTTTTTCGACAGAACGCGACCCACTGGGCAACACTATTGTTCTACGCCACCAACAAAGGTAATACATAATATACTTGTTATAAAAATTAAAAGGGGAACTGCACAAACATCATAGTTTGTTGCATAAAATGACCTGCATCACAACATTTCCTTAATAAGCCTATATACCGAATGAACTTGGAGAACCCATTCACGTCATAAAGGGTTCACCAATGAGCCAGGAAAAATTAAGGTCAGTACTTTCAACAATCACAATAGCAATCACAGACTCACCACAAACAGGGTCAAATGAAACTGCAATAATACCGGAACACCATGTAGTTGTTGCTGCTGATTAGGCTGAAGCTCAGGAATCACATATAAATATAATCTCAGCAATTAAACACCAAGATAATTTTTTTAAGAAAAAAGAGCAAGATTAGCCACAGAGAATCCACTTTTTTCATGATTTCAACTTGTCATAATTAAGCTCAAAATCCCCAACAAACACAATAAATCATCAAACTAAAAAACATCATTACACACAAAGTGTCACACCCCGATATTTCCACGTATTACCGGTACCGGTGGGCCCAGTGGGGAGTATCGTGACGTAGTTGATATCATCATAGTCAAACAACACAATATTTAAATGCATAGCGGAAGCAAAAGATAGATTCATTTCAACCGAATAAATTATAATATTTAAGTATCACAAAATAGTTGAAACAGATCCACAGGTGGATCAAAATAAAGAGGAAAACTGTTCAACAGACTTTGACACCTAAAGCTTTGCGAGACTTGATTATTGATGTCTGGAGTATCGAGCCTATTACGTGTAGCACCTGCACTTAACCTTTTTGGAAAATACGTCAGTTTACACTGGTAAATACAACTTAACTGACACATTTTGAAAAGAGTTTAAAAAATTGATTTGAATGCACTTCGGCAAAAATATCTTTTATAACTTGGGACAATTATTTAAAATAATCTTGTATACAGTTTTACTTATTTGTCGTCCATTAGGGCCGGTTTGTAGGGCCGGTCTAGATTAATTGACACGCCACAGGTATAATGCCCACAAGGATTATTCCCTTTAAGTGGATTACCAGTTTTTACATAATGCATCTGTCAGGTGTACGCCTACACCCCGTGCTTAGGTCGTGGCCATTTCTTTGAATGATGCCAAGGATATACTAGACATGGTCATTTAACCCCCAAAGGCCATACACCAAATAATACATATCAAATGGGTTATATAATACATCAATCACAATCCGATTTAAATGACTACATACCCGACCAAGCGGTATTATTATAATACCGTATCCCAAGCCCGTATAGGGAAAATAAGTTAAGAGTATTTACCTGAGCAATGTATAAGTCAAATACAGCAAGTATAGATGGCTTTTACTGGGCTCCTAATCTGGAATGAATGTTTATAATAACCTATTAGAATCATAACGGGTCTTTAATTAAGCTAAGACTTAGACCGGTTAGTTTTCAAAAGGAATACACGGTTCAAACGCATGATAAGCGAAGACCGGTTTAGAATGTGGTTTTGACCCAACAAGCTTGGACACTTGTTTAATATGGGTAACTTAAACACATTCTGGATTTTGAGTTGAAAATGACATGGTTTGACCCGTTTCGGCTAATATGAGCAAACTGGTTACATAAGCCGATCCGAACGCGAAAAGAGCGTAACGAGTAACCAAAAGAGTCATATGCAATTTTCCTACGTTAATATGCCATAATTATGTTGTGACATCAGTAAGATATCTTTTATTATGCCCAAAACGGATTTAAACTCAAATTATGCCCCGTAAGGGCATTTTGGTCATTTAAAAGGTTATAAAAGAGTTTAATTTGTAATCTGAGTTACAGGTCTGATTTATCTAGTAAATATACTTAATTTACTAAGTTATATCAATAGGGTATAACCTATATGTGAAATTTATCATTTAAAACCAAACTATGCACCTTAGGGGTATTTCGGTAATTTCACTTAGGCTTAAAAGGTCAAAACTGGAAACCTGAGTTTAAAAACTTTAGCTTACTACTAATGTATAAAAATATACTTAAAATATCAATAGGTATCATCCTTATATGTGTAAAATAGTTTTAATACCTACTATGTGTTAAAAACGCTTAAAAAGGCGATTTGGAGCCATTTCCGGGTTCTATATAGAAAGCTGGTATTTTTATTATTCCAGAAGGCTCAATATATTTTATTTATCATACAAAATCAGTAGCAAAAGGTTTGGGGTCAAAAGGATTTGTAAAACTCAATTTATAGCCTAAAAGGGTATAACCGACATTAACCGAATTAAGCTTAGAATTCTAAGTTATGCTCAGCTTAAAAATAAATAAAATTCTCAAAAAATCCCAAAATATTATTTTATATCAGTAGGTATAAATTTTGATATAAAAAATTAGGTTTAGATAGGCTATATGCTAATTACCCCATTTAATTACTAAAAAGCTTTCTAATTACGCTATTGAGCATAACTCTTAATCTAGACCTCAAACTGATGTCAAATTTTGGGTGCAAGTTTATAAATCAGTAACTAAGGTTTCTACTCTTTTACATTTTCAAAAATCACGTTTTAAGGTGACAAGGGCATAATAGTCAACATTTAAGCATATAACGGAACATTGCATATGAATCGGATGATTATTGAACCAAGGTGTATAATCTCAGAGAGCTATACATATATGAAACCTGGTCCAAAAATGGCTCTAAGGCATTTCTAAAATATGCTTAAACGGGTCAGAACTGAAGGTCAAAGCAAAAGTCAATTTTTGCGACTTTCGGTTCCGATCCGGGTCTAAACTGAAAATTGTCGGGTTGAACATGGTTAGACATGTTCTTACATTAATTACCAAGTTATATTAATGATAAAACAGGTTGCATGGGTCCTACATTGCTAATTATGTATTAATTTGAAAATAAGTATTCTGTTGACTTTTTAAAGTTATCTTTGACCCGACAATTGACCTAGTTAGAGTGGGAATCAGAGAGTACCCCTTTTAAGGGTTTATTATCCACATAAATACCTACTTATAGGTACTTTCAATTCGAGATTTGACTGAGCAAATTTTATTTAATCTCGAAGTCAAACCTTAATTACGACGGTTTGACTTTTAGCTAAATAACTAAGCTAATCTGAATTTGGAAGGGTTAAGGACACTTACAAAGGTCCTATGCACGATTAGGGAGCTTAAGAAAGCTTGTTGCTGATCAGAGGAGCTCTAGAAGTGCACTTGTGAACTTTGCAATTGAATGAGCATCAAAGCTGCAACTTGGAAGCTCCTTATATAGCAAATTTTGATCCTTTAAGATGATGCTAAGGTAGTCTACTGATGTTATGAGATCAAGACAAGTGCCCTCTATGCATGTAATACCATTGGAGAGCCTCTGGTATAAGAAAACAACCCTTTAAAGTCGGTTACAGACCTGACTGGCAGTTGCAAGTCGTTTTCTGATGTTGGCACTCTCTTGCGGGCCACGTAAACCCATAAGGGTTTCTTACGTGGGCCGCCTGGCCTCCCATAACCAGCCAAACAAGTTTCATAATATTACATTTCAGTCCCTGGTCCTTTGTAACGTGGTTTTAACTCTTGTTCTTGCATTTTTGGCCCTCTAACCTTACTTTTAAGGGCTCCATGACATGTTTAAACATTGGCAAGTCCTTGGTTAACTTTGTGATCACCCGAAAAGTCATAATTTCCAATGTTGACGCCTTTAACCCTCGTATACGAATTTGATCATAACTTTCTCATACGATAACGAAACTTTATGAATTTTTTTTCACATATTCTTGTGAGTATAATTTATCGTTACAAAGCTTCGGGTTTGCTAAAAGGTCACTCAGAGGTATACTTTAAACATGTTGACATATTTAACCCCTGTAGTTTGTAATTTCTCACTTTCTTTCATTTTTAGCTTCGTATGATCCATGATTTAATCGTTTGAAGGTATAAACATCATGTAGGGCTATTTTTGAGTATATTATCCATTGTTGACACTTTGAACCCTTTTATACACATAGATTCCTTGTTTGTCAACTTTAGTCCCTTTAACTCAATTCTTTACACGTTTAAAGTCCGTGACACGTGTTAATATAATATTGGACATGAATTTTCGAGGTGTTACATCCTCGCCCCCTTAAAAGAAATCTCGACCTCGAGATTTACTGAAACAACTGAGGGTATTTTTCTTTCATTGTGGACTCTACCTCCCACGTGTATTCGGGACCTCTGCGGGCATCCCATTTGACCTTTACAATAGGCACATGCTTCCTTCGAAGCTTCTTTACCTGTCGATCCTCAATCGACAATGGTTTTTCCACAAATTTCAAGCTCTCATCTATATGCACATCCGTATGTGGTATGACTAGCGATTCGTCAGCTAGGCATTTCTTCAGATTGCAGATGTGGAATACATTGTGAATACCACTGAGCTCTTCAGGCAAGTTCAACTTATAAGCCACTAATCCAACACATTCGATAACCTTGAATGGTCCTATATACCATGGGCTTAACTTACCTTTCTTACCAAATCGCATCACTCCCTTCCAGGGTGATACTTTAAGTAAAACTTTATCACCAACCTCGAATTTCAGAGGTTTACGCTTTAAATTTGCGTAGCTTTTCTGCCTATCTCTGGCAGCTTTCAGGCGGTCACGAATCTGAACAATCTTGTCCGTCGTTTCAAAAACCAAATCAGGTCCTGATAACTGAACTTCTCCTACTTCTGCCCAACAAATAGGCGTTCTGCATTTCCTACCATATAATGCCTCAAAAGGCGCAGCCTTAATGCTCGTATGGTAGCTATTGTTATAGGAGAACTCAATCAACGGCAGGTGGTTATCCCAACTACCACCTAAATCAATCACACATGCACGAAGCATGTCTTCCAAAGTTTGGATGGTACGCTCACTCTGCCCATCTGTCTGAGGATGGTAAGCCGTACTAAAATTTAAGCGTGTGCCCAAAGATTGTTGGAAACTTTTCCAAAAATGTGATGTATATCTGGTATCTCTGTCGGAGATAATTGACACCTGTACATCAAGTCACCATGTAGAAATGTGCTGACTTGGTCAGTCTATCTACTATTACCCATATAGTATCATTTCCTTTCTTTGTCTTTGGCAACTTGGTGATGAAATCCATTGTCACCATCTCCCACTTCCATGTGGGAAGCTCAGGCTGTTGTAGCAAACCTGACGGTTTCTGATGTTCAGCTTTGACTTGCGCACACGTCAAACATTTAGCTACATAGGCAGCTACAGACTTCTTCAAGCCTATCCACCAATAGTTTGCCTTTAGATCCTGGTACATCTTATCAGCTCCAGGATGAACATAATATTTGGAGCTGTGGGCTTCCTGGAGGATAACATCTCGAAGTCCTCCATAAACCGGAACCCAAATTCGTCCATTTAATCGTAGGATTTCGTCCTTGTCATAGGATAACTGCTCCTCAGTTACTCCTAGATTTTTGTCACGATAGTTAGCTTCCAACACAGCTTCCTTCTGTGCAGCTAATAACCTTTCGTTCAAACTATTCTTTATCTCAATGCTCTTGGCATTGATTCTTATAGGCTTCACTCTTTCCTTCCTACTTAGGGCATCAACAACCACATTTGCCTTGCCTGGATGGTATCTTATCTCACAATCATAATCATTTAAAGTTTCCATCCAACGTCGTTGCCTCATGTTTAAATCCTTCTGATTAAACAAGTGTTGAAGGCTCTTGTGATCTGAATAGATCACACATTTAGTTCCATACAAATAATGTCTCCACAATTTTAGTGCAAATACAACGGCACCCAACTCCAAGTCATGGGTGGTGTAATTCTTTTCGTGCACCTTTAACTGACGTGAAGCATAGGCAATGACCTTGCCTTTTTGCATAAGCACACAACCCATTCCGGTGTGCGATGCATCACAATATACTACAAATTCATCAATTCCATCAGGCAACATCAATACAGGAGCGTTGCTCAATTTCTGCTTTAGAATATCGAAAGATTCTTGCTGCTTAGACCCCCAGTCAAACTTGTTATTCTTGCGGGTGAGTGAAGTCAGGGGTGCTGCAATTCTTGAGAAGTTTTCAATAAATCTCCTGTAGTATCCTGCTAGCCCTAGAAAGCTGCGAATCTCAGTGGGCGTCTTCGGCTCTTGCCAGTTCATAACTGCTTCCACCTTAGCGGGATCCACTTGGATACCATGCTCACTAACCACGTGTCCAAGGAATTGGACTTCTCGAAGCCAAAATTCACACTTCGAAAATTTGGCATAGAGTTTTTCTTGTTGAAGTAGCTTAAGAATGCAACGGAGATGTTTCTCGTGGTCAGATTTGCTTTTCGAGTAAACGAGAATGTCGTCGATGAAAACGATGACAAATTTATCCAAGTAAGGCTTGCAGACGCGATTCATGAGATCCATGAATGCGGCAGGTGCATTAGTGAGCCCAAAAGGCATTACTAAGAACTCATAATGACCATAGCGTGTCCTAAACGCAGTCTTGTGTACGTCCTCATCTCTAACCTTCAATTGATGATAGCCTGATCTCAAATCGATCTTAGAGAAGTAACTTGCCCCTTGAAATTGATCGAACAGATCGTCGATCCTAGGCAAAGGATACCTATTCTTGATAGTAACCTTATTAAGCTCACGGTAATCGATGCACAGACGCATCGATCCATCCTTCTTCTTGACAAATAGGATTGGTGCTCCCCAAGGAGCTGAACTAGGTCTAATGAAACCTTTAGCTAGCAGATCATCTAATTGTGTCCTCAATTCCTTCATCTCTGTTGGTGCCAACCTATAAGGTGCTCTCGCAACAGGTGCTGCTCCAGGGATGATGTCAATTCTGAATTCTACTTGCCTATCTGGTGGTAGACCAGGTAGTTCTTCTGGGAAAACTTCAGGGTATTCAGAAATGACTGGAATATCTTCAATCCTGGGTTTCTGCTCATCAATAGTCACTTGTGCCATATAAATGAGACAACCCTTCTTCAAACATCTAGATGCCTTGAGCATAGACACCTGCTCAGGCAGTCCATACTGGTATCTCCCTGAATGGTAAGTGATTCACCAGACGGAGTCTTGATCACCACTTGCTTCTTATTGCACACTATCTGGGCTTGGTTACAAGATAACCAATCCATGCCTATAACTATATCAAAACCGGCTAACTTCAAAGGAAGTAGGGACAGAGGAAAGGAGTGGTTCCTAATGGATATAACACATCCATCTAATACGGTTGATGCGGTTTCTAAGGTACCATCAGCTAGTTCCACCTCATATTTCACACTTAGGGTTTTAACAGGTAAGTTCAGCAACTTACAAAACTTATTATCTACAAATGATTTATCAGCTCCTGAATCAAACAATACTCTTGCATAGATATCATTTATGAGGAAGGTACCTGTGATCACATTATCGTCTTGAACAGCTTCCTTTGCATCCATCCTGAAGACCCTAGCATTGGTCTTCTTGACCTCTTCCGGCTTCTTGGCATATTTAGGGCAATTGGTTTTAATGTGCCCTTTCTCATTGCAGTTGTAGTAGGTGGCATCTTTAATCTTCTTGCAATCAAGAGTCTTGTGCTCTTTAGACTTGCACAACCCACATGCAGGTGATCCCGACTTAGACTTGGACTCAAGTCTGCACTTTCCAAAGTGGCGTTTTTGGCAAGTCTTACACTTTGGCTTTTCCTCAGCTTGTTGGCTACCCTTGTTGGATCCAGACTTCTTCCTGAAGTCAGTGCTACCTTTATGCTTCTTTTCAGATCTTCGTGAGTTATCATCCTCACGCTTTCTCTTGCCTTCTTCTGAATTCCTGAGCAATCTTAGTCTGACCGCGTCCAAGGTGAGAGACAGAGATAGATCAGCTGCTGATCTGAAGGTAGCATGTCTCGATGCCTTAACACTGGCTTTAATTTCTGGGGCTAAACCCCCAATGAAGCGAGCAATCCTTTTGGGTTTCGGGGTTACGAGATACGGAACCAGCCTAGACAGGGTATTGAAAGTGGTGAGGTAAGCTTGGCAATCTAAATTCTTCATTACCAATGATAAGAAATCTGATTCAATCCTTTCAACTTCGTGCTGCGGGAAATAATTCTCCTTAATGAGAGCAACAAATTGATCCCATGACAAATTATAAAGCGGGATTTTCCCGGCAGCTTGAATGAGAGACTTCCACCATGCCAGTGCTTCTCCCTTGAACGATTGGGATACATACTTCACTACATCCCTTTCAGCACAACCGCTGATGTCAACTACCGTGTCCATCTCATCCAACCAGGTCATACAATCTATTGCTCCCTTCTCCCCAGTAAAATCCCGGGGTTTCCAGGAAACAAAGTACTTGTAGGTACAGGACTTGGTGCGTGGCTTATCATCAAACACTATCGTTTTAGATGGAACACTGTTTTGATTGGATGAATGTCGATCATCATCTTTCTTGGGCTCCTCTTTCTTAGAGGGTGGCTTGCTGTGAGCCTCAGAATGAGTCTTAGGCTTGGAATGTGGTGCGGATCGGGTCCTACTTCGAGTCCCGCTCGATTCACTAAACTGCCTATCTATTTCTTTGGTAACAGCATTGTCTACTAATGCTTGCAGCTCCGCACCAGTCACAAGTATCTTAGTATTTTCATGGTTTTCCACCGAATGACTTTTTACCTCTTCTGACTTAGCCATTTAGCTTTAATTGCTACATAAAGAAAATAAGGACAAGGTTTATTTAGAAGCCTAAACATTACTATCATTCTTGACGATTTATTAACTATGGTTTTAATAGCCATTTTAGTTAATTTGTAAAATATATAATTAGTCAGGATCTTTATCATAATCCAAAATTATAAATTAATAATAGCACAATAGGCCTAGCCACGTAGACAATTTAGATTATAAGCCTAGGTTTTATGGAATCGAGGCATTAATGTTTGAATCAAAGTTCATTACCTTTCCTTGACAGGGGGTTGTAGGCTACCACTGTCTTTAGTCTCGGAGGACGTTAATTATAGCCCGTGGGCACTTCACCCTTAAGGGATGATTATATAAATAAGGGAAATTAGAATAACCCAAATTAAGAATGACTTATGTGATTTTATCGAATCACATTTGTCAGCATGTTAACATGTTTGCAGATGTTAACAGAGAATTGAATCTTTTAAAACAGGTTTTACCATATTGGCCAGGTCTTATAATGACATACAAGCTAGGTTTTACCTTTTTAAGATTCTTATTTATTATCTAACGCAGATCAATCCTAAAATGAATAGTTAATATGGATCTGAACCTAATTGAGGAACTACCATCTTGGCCCTGTCTTAAGGTGACATGTGGCTAAGTCTGATCCTTTTTAGATTTTGCCATTTTAATTATAATGGTAGATCTTTTAGTAGGAATGTTATTACTTATTTTACATTTTTGTTCATGCATATTATATAAAAATGAAAATTTAAATCTAATCATTCCACCACAAAAATTTAAAATACGAGTCTGCCCTAAACGGGACTTCTACAAAATAACACACCCACGCAGGGGCTTAAACAACAAACATACCCACGCAGGGGTCAACAGAAAAATAGGCCCACGCACGGGCTTAACAAAAAAAACATACCCACGCAGGGGTTAAAACAGAGACATGCCCACACAGGGACAGAATACAAGAAGATATACCCACGCAGGGGTTAAAACAGAAAGACAGGCCCACGCAGGGGCTCAACTAAAACAAGGAGATACAACCAACAATTGAAGGATTCAATGGTCCTTCTTGCTCTTTCCTTTTATTAAACCTGCTAATCCCTTAAAGAAGCCTTGCCGTTCCCTGCGATCTCTATGAACCTGACGCTCAACGTGGTCCAATCTTTGGAGAATTTCTTCTCGTTCTGGCGGGGAAAACTGTGGCAGCTGCGACTGTGGTTGATGCTGTTGCGGAGGTCGGAGAGGCGGCGGTTGCTGGTACCCATAAGCTGGGTACCCAACTCCCCAAGGAGTTTCGTATGGCCCTTCGGGGTTGAGAGCGTTGTAGTTCGCTGCCACCAAATACGGGTCGACCTCAACATAATTATAGTGGGTGTGAGCCGGCAGCTCAAAGGGATTATATGTCGCTGGGCCAGTGTACGTGGGAATTGGGTTACCAAAACCCAACAGTGGTGACGCGCCATCCGCGAAGTTTACTTCCGGGTTGGGGTTTGAAGGTCCCCCCATCTGCTGGTTTTCTTAGTGTGGCGGGTAGTGGCCGCCACTCGATGGTTGCGGGGTGCTGATATGCACTCTTCTTCCTTGCACGGACATCCGTGCGTTCGTTCTCCTTCGCCTCGGTGGCTCGGGAGGCTGTTTCTGAGGTGGTGGTGGTGGTGGCGGGGTAACTGCCACAAAAGGTGAATCCCTTGAAGGATCCTGTTCCTGTTGTTGCAACGACGAATGGTAAGAGGGCATGAAATACCACTCAAACTGATTGAATCTGGCTTGGAAACTATCAGGACCACGGTAGGGTGATCCCTGAAATGATGATCCATCAGATATTTCTATGGGATGTGTGGGGGTACCGGATGGTGGTTCAGTAGGGTCGGTATCCTCATCCATATCCATGGCGTGATCTCCAGAAAAGTGATCTTCGGGTCCCAATGGGTTAACACCCACTGGTTCATCGAGGTAATTTGCCGGATTGAACCGACTTCGGAAGATTTGGGATGGGTTATCAAAGGAATGGCGTGAGTTGGACCGCTCGAGAGGGATAAATGAAGGTTGTGGGTTTTCGGGCTCGTTTTCGGAATGGGGCCCAAAAGAGTGTAGGTAAGAAGGTGACGAAGCTAACGAGATAGACCGCCTCGCTGGCTACAGGTGCGACCTCCAATTTCCCTGTGGATTGGTGCTAATAGCAACGGGTGAAGTTCGCCTTTGAGAAGGCCCTGCCTCCTTGTTGTGGCTTCCAACAGGTGCCTTTCCTTTTCCTCTACCTCTGAAAAATCTTGGCGGCATATTTAGACCTATCCACATAAACAAAGATAACAACAAATAATATAAAGACAAAAATAAAATAAAATAAATCAGGATTTGTCCTATGTTCTTTGTCTAGACTCAAAAATTTTGAGGAATGTGCAATTGTGTAACTGAGATTAAACACAAGAGGCTAGTGTTTAATTCACTCAGTGTTGGCTCTGATACCAACCTGTCACACCCCGATATTTCCACGTATTACCGGTACCGGTGGGCCCGGTGGGGAGTATCGTGACGTAGTTGATATCATCATAGTCAAACAACACAATATTTAAATGCACAGCGGAAGCAAAAGATAGATTCATTTCAACCGAATAAATTGTAATATTTAAGTATCACAAAATAGTTGAAGCAGATCCACAGGCGGATCAAAATAAAGAGGAAAACTGTTCAACAGACTTTGACACCTAGAGCTTTGCGAGACTTGATTATTGATGTCTGGAGTATCCAGCCTATTACGTGTAGCACCTGCACTTAACCTTTTTGGAAAATAAATCAGTTTACACTGGTAAATACAACTTAACTGACTCATTTTGAAAAGAGTTTAAAAAATTGATTTGAATGCACTTCGGCAAAAATATCTTTTATAACTTGGGACAATTATTTAAAATAATCTTGTATACAGTTTTACTTATTTGTCGTCCATTAGGGCCGGTTTGTAGGGCCGGTCTAGATTAATTGACACGCCACAGGTATAATGCCCACAAGGATTATTTCCTTTAAGTGGATTACCAGTTTTTACATAATGCATCTGTCAGGTGTATGCCTACACCCCGTGCTTAGGTCGTGGCCATTTCTTTGAATGATGCCAAGGATATCTGGGACATGGTCATTTAACCCCCAAAGACCATACACCAAATAATACATATCAAACGGGTTATATAATACATCAATCACAATCCGCTTTAAATGACTACATACCCGACCAAGCGGTATTATTATAATACCGTATCCCAAGCACGTATAGGGAAAATAAGTTAAGAGTATTTACCTGAGCAATGTATAAGTCAAATACAGCAAGTACAGATGGCTTTTACTGGGCTCCTAATCTGGAACGAATGTTTATAATAACCTATTAGAATCCTAACGGGTCTTTAATTAATCTAAGACTTAGACCGGTTAGTTTTCAAAAGGAATACACGGTTCAAATGCATGATAAGCGAAGACCGGTTTAGAATGTGGTTTTGACCCGACAAGCTTGGACACTTGTTTAATATGGGTAACTTAAACACATTCTGGATTTTGAGTTGAAAATGACACGGTTTGACCCGTTTCGGCTAATATGTGCAAACTGGTTACAGAAGCCGATCCGAACGCGAAAAGAGCGTAACGAGTAACCAAAAGAGTCATATGCAAGTTTCCTAAGTTAATATGCCATAATTATGTTGTGCCATCAGTAAGATATCTTTTATTATGCCCAAAACGGATTTAAACTCAAATTATGCCCCGTAAGGGCATTTTGGTCATTTAAAAGGTTATAAAAGAGTTTAATTTGCAATCTGAGTTACAGGTCTGATTTATCTAGTAAATATACTTAATTTACTAAGTTATATCAACAAGGTATAACCTATATGTGAAATTTATCATTTAAAACCAAACTATGCACCTTAGGGGTATTTCGGTAATTTCACTTAGGCTTAAAAGGTCAAAACTGGAAACCTGAGTTTAAAAACTTTAGCTTACTGCTAATGTATAAAAATATACTTAAAATATCAGTTGGTATCATCCTTATATGTGTAAAATAGTTTTAATACCTACTATGTGTTAAAAACGCTTAAAAAGGCGATTTGGAGCCATTTCCGGGTTCTATATAGAAAGCTGGTATTTTTTTATTCCAGAAGGCTCAATATATTTTATTTATCATATAAAATCAGTAGCAAAATGTTTGGGGTCAAAAGGATTTGTAAAACTCATTTTATAGCCTAAAAGGGCATAACCGACATTAACTGAATTAAGCTTAGAATTCTAAGTTATGCTCAGCTTAAAAATAAATAAAATTCTCCAAAAATCCCAAAATATTATTTTATATCAGTAGGTATAAAGTTTGATATCAAAAATTGGGTTTAGATAGCCTCTATGCTAATTACGCCATTTAATTACTAAAAAGCTTTCTAATTACACTATTGAGCATAACTCTTAATCTAGACCTCAAACTGATGTCAAATTTTGGGTGCAAGTTTATAAATTAGTAACTAAGGTTTCTACTATTTTACATTTTCAAAAATCACGTTTTAAGGTGACAAGGGCATAATAGTCAACATTTAAGCATATAACGGAACATTGCATATGAATCGGATGATTATTGAACCAAGGTGTATAATCTCAGAGAGCTATACATATATGAAACCTGGTCCAAATATGGCTCTAAGGCATTTCTAAGGTGGTATTTGTTTTTTTGGCCAGAAGCACTTCTGGCCACTTATGTCTGTGCCGCGCAGACGCGTGCAGATGTTTGAAGTCTGCAGCTTGTTTGTTTTCCGGAAGATCCGCAGACCAAAAACGTCTGCCTCACCTCTTCCCAACGCAGACATGGCCTTAAGTCTGCGGACCTCTTCTCACCTCTTCTCTTGCCCACAGACCTGCATCACCTCCACCACCACACATCTCCGCCACCATCTCCGCCACCACCTCCACCACCTCCGCCACCACCTCCACCATCTTCGCCACCACGTCTCCGCCACCACCTCCACCTTCTTCCCTGCCCCGGTGCGGCTCCCAAAACCCCCAAATCGAAACCCAAATCGAACCCAGAGAGAGAGAGAGAGAGAGATTGGAGACCGGTGGTGGTGGTTGAACGACGAAAACTACCCAATCGAACCCAGATCAGAGATCGGTGGTGGTGGTTGAACAACGAAAACCCCAAAATCGAACCAAACAAGCTGTGAGATGGCGGAGATCGGTGGTGGTGGTTGAACCCAGAAAACCCCCAAATCGAACCAAACAAGCTGGTGAGATGGCGGAGATCGGTGGTGGTGGTGGTTGAACCCAGATCGGAGATGATGCCGCTGGTGTGAAGGCGGAGGTGGTGCGGTGGTGGTGGTGCGGTGGTGGTGGTCTGCAGATTGTAGAAAGAGAGTAGAGAGAGAGAGTTGAGGCAGAGATTGTGTGGGAAAAGTGGTTTTGTAGAAGGAAAAAAAAACAAACTCTCTTCTCCTTGCAGACTGCAGACATTTGATCCACCTCTTCTCCTGCAGATGCCTGCAGATGTGGTCCGCAAACTGCAGACCTTTTCCCGCAGAAAAAACAAACAGCACCTAAAACATGCTTAAATGGGTCAGAACTGAAGGTCAAAGCAAAAGTCAATTTTTGCGACTTTCGGTTCCGATCCGGGTCTAAACTGAAAATTGTCGGGTTGAACATGGTTAGACATGTTCTTACATTAATTACCAAGTTATATTAATGATAAAACAGGTTGCATGGGTCCTACATTGCTATTTATGTATTAATTTGAAAATAAGTATTCTGTTGACTTTTTAAAGTTAACTTTGACCCGACAATTGACCTAGTTAGAGTGGGAATCAGAGAGTACCCTTTTAAGGGTTTATTATCCACATAGATACCTACTTATAGGTACTTTCAATTCGAGATTTGACTGAGCAAATTTTATTTAATCTCGAAGTCAAACCTTAATTACGACGGTTTGACTTTTAGCTAAATAACTAAGCTAATCTGAATTTGGAAGGGTTAAGGACACATACAAAGGTCCTATGCACGATTAGGGAGCTTAAGAAAGCTTGTTGCTGATCAGAGGAGCTCCAGAAGTGCACTTGTGAACTTTTCAATTGAATGAGCATCAAAGTTGCAACTTGGAAGCTCCTTATATAGCAAATTTTGATCCTTTAAGATGATGCCAAGGTAGTCTACTGATGTTATGAGATCAAGACAAGTGCCCTCTATGCATGTAATACCATTGGTGAGCCTCTGGTATAAGAAAACAACCCTTTAAAGTCGGTTACAGACCTGACTGGCAGCTGCAAGTCGTTTTCTGATGCTGGCACTCTCTCGCGGGCCGCGTAAACCCATAAGGGTTTTTTAGGCGGGCCGCCTGGCCTCCCATAACTAGCCAAACAAGTTTCATAATATTACATTTCAGTCCCTGGTCCTTTGTAACGTGGTTTTAACTCTTGTTCTTGCATTTTTGGCCCTCTAACCTTACTTTTAAGGGCTCCATGACATGTTTAAACACTGGCAAGTCCTTGGTTAACTTTGTGATCACCCGAAAAGTCATAATTTCCAATGTTGACGCCTTTAACCCTCGTATACGAATTTGATCATAACTTTCTCATACGATAACGAAACTTTATGAAATTTTTGTCACATATTCTTGTGAGTATAATTTATCGTTACAAAGCTTCGGGTTTGCTAAAACGTCACTCAGAGGTATACTTTAAACATGTTGACACATTTAACCCGGTAGTTTGTAATTTCTCACTTTCTTTCATTTTTAGCTTCGTATGATCCATGATTTAATCGTTTGAAGGTATAAACATCATGTAGGGCTATTTTTGAGTATATTATCCATTGTTGACACTTTGAACCCTTTTATACACATAGATTCCTTGTTTGTCAACTTTAGTCCCTTTAACTTAATTCTTTACACGTTTAAAGCCTGTGACACGTGTCAATATAATATTGGACATGAATTTTCGAGGTGTTACACAAAGAATCCACTTTTTTTCATGATTTCAACTTGTCATTCTAAAAATCCTCATCAAGACTTTCATCAAACATCTTACGTGCACAAACCAACCCCACAAAATTGCACAACAGAATAACGATTAGTTTTTTTTCATGTTCTTCATATTATCAACCATGTATATTCCTTAAAATACAATAACAAACGTCTAGCAAACCTAGAGAAAAACGTCTACAAATTAGCATCTAAAACCATAGACAAATGTTCAACAAATCATACATAATGGCATAACAATTATTGCACCAAAAGTCTTTAACGGCCTGTGTGTAATATGAACAAACATTATCAAAGTCGTACCTTAACATCAAGAGCCAAAATCATTGCACCAAAAAGTCTTTAACAGCCCGCCGCACCAAGAACGAAGCTCACAACTTACCTGAATGTCATACACAAAAAATCTCAATAGAACAAACTGGAACACATCATTATGAAAACCATATGAGTAACCATTAGAATTGTAAAGATTATAATTTGGAGCAGACTAAGTACAGTAAACGCAAATCCGATTGTACACATGGTTAATCAAACCAGGATAGACTCAAACGGGTTGAACTTCAGAATTTGTAAAACCCTAATCCATGAAGAAAGGAATTTAAAATCTGGATTTACACATATATCATAGATGAACGATATAAAAAAAACTTGCCTTTGAGATTAGAGATGGAAGAATGTTGTGACGCAGATTATTAAGCAGGAGGATTTCTAGGGTTAGGTTGGTTTGAATATGATTGGGATTCAGAAGAATAAGAAAAAGAAATAGGGTTTCATACGGATACCAAATAAAAAATAATTGGGTATCAAATCAAAAAAGAAGAGAGCGATGAAGATAGAATCGAAGTTTCAATCTAAAATTAGGGTTTGTGAATGCACAGCTGAAAGAAATTGGGAATAAAAGAAGCGAGTGTATTCAGATTTGCCGCTCAAAGGAAAAATTGGGGAAACAATCAATTGCCACATGGCCTAAGATTGTTTTGTTTTATTAGAAGTTATAGATTTAGAATGATGGATACTGACGTTTAGTATGCAAAAAGAAGGTAGTTAGAAAAGAAGATCTTGAGCTTAAATCTTTAAAGCCAAATCTTGGAACACTTAAAATATTAATTGAACTTGATCTCCACCTTCGAATCTTGAACATAGTAATGCCATAATTTTAATGTTCTAGGCATATTGGAACCGTGTCAGTATTTCTTTTTTTGTTTATAGTGTACCGGATAATCCACCAACGCTCTTCTTTTTTTTATCTACACTTTTATCGCTAGACGATAAGATGATACCAAACGACATCAAATGCGAAACCCATGCATTTACCTGGACATTGCTAGACTTTATCGACTCAATTAATTATATAATTAAGTCTAAATGCACGTAATTTAATAAATAAATTGTGATTAAGTCGTACGGATTAACCTGAAAATTTACCGGTTGTCACACAACCTGAAACTGACCCGAACCCATTTAGACTAAACCTAAACTCGCGAATTTCGTGTTAGGTCCGTGTCGTGTTTTCGGGTCGTGTCAGAAATTCACACCCGTATCCCTCATCAATTTCTCTATATTCTTTTTTTTATTGCCTCTTTATCTTTCAGTCATTTACAATCTTAACTACTAACTATTATGTCTTATTTTATTTTTTCTTCTAAACTTGATTTTTAGTAATCTTTTTAGGAGCTTGACTATCTAATTATTATTTTGGGTTCTCGGGATTAAAAAAAAAATATTACCAAAACCATTGAAGAAACACGGAACTAATTTTAGGGTTAATTAGTTTGGTTTATGTTTCAATCATGAGGTTTAATCTTCTTAAACTTTCCTGAGCTCCGATGTGATCCTTCCTTCCTGCAAAACAGTAGCACTGTTAGCTCGTTAAGAGGGGAATATGAGGGTTTCCCTCTTAACCAGACTCCAGCGTGAGAATAATTAACTGCTTTGAGGAAATAAGTGTGTGTTAAGAGTGAGAGTAGAGAGAATGGAATGTTTGACCTGTGCATGGAGGTCTCTATTTATAGCCGGAGAGGTGTAAAGGAAATGGGCTGATGCGCCTTGGGCCGGAAGGCGACAACAAGGAATATCCTCCTTTTCTTACTGGTGTAGACTGTTAATGGTTTCTAGAAACTCTCCGGTGCTGGCGCACCTTGATTGTAGCCACGTGTCACAGTTGTCAGCCTTGCTGTCCCTCTGCCATCAGCAGGTAAGTGGAGATCATGGGGCAGTTGTCGTCGCCCCCTGATTGGTGCCACGTAGGCGTCCTTGTGTACTCTCTGTCTCCTGCAAGTCAGAAGATCATGGAGCACGATCGAGCACAACCTGGAGGACGCTGGTTGGCTTATTCTTCTGCCATTTATACCTTTTGTTCTCTCTGAAGTGGCCTTGCGCCTTAACTCCTGCGTGACCCTTGCTGAGCACGTAACTAGCCCACGCAGGGTTGTAGGGGCTGAAGGCTCTTATTCAGAACACCAAGTGTGGAAACTGATGTTATTTCTTGTTTGGTCCTTACGCGAGGTCAGGCTTTGCTTGAGCACACCCCGCGCTTACTGAGTAAGGAATATGGTCCAGCGCGCGACCTTAATGGTCTGCACGGCTTTTTGGGACCATACCCCTTCAAGTACCCCAATCCAGTGCTGCTCCATGCGCGAAGTATATGGTTGGAGCTCTGGACTTAGAAAAAAGAAAGTCTGCTAGCTTTGAAAGTGCTTGCTAGGCTTTGATGGGCGGCGCGCATGTAAGTGTTTGTTAGTTACTACGGCGCGACCACCAGGCTTGCCTGTTGATAGTTTTTAGCTTTTGAGTCTAAGAGCGCAGGTTCATTGGATAATCATGAATGTTGCGCGGCCTTGATGGCTTCTGCATGAAGTTTGTAGTAACTATGAGCGGGAAAAACCTTGAATTTTGAATTCTGACAGGTTGGTGCAAAATGTCATTGACGGCGACGTTTGAGTTGACTGCTGACACGGCCATCATCATCATCCTGTCACTGACGGTTCGGCTCTCCATCAGGCGAGTGAGACCCACACGCGCGTGGTAACCGTCACTCTGAGAATCCCGCCATACGTGGCAGCTGCTGATTGGTTACACGCGCGGTGAATCCGGCACGTTTACCCATCGCATTAAATGCGATGAGTATAAATAGTTGACGAGAGGATAGAGGATTGTACAAATCTTTCTTTGCATTCTCTTCTCTCTCGAGTATTCAAAACTTCTTCAAATCTTCAATGATTTCACGGTAGAACTTCAAGTTTCTAAAGGTAGTCTTCAAACTTTCCCAGAAGTTTAGACGATTTTCATCTTATTTTCATTCTTTTTATAAATGGCTGAAGAAGAAACTCAACTTGAAGAAGGTCCTCTCCCTGTTCTCAAATGGGACCAGGGGTTATTCGAGCAAATAACCAGAGGTTTCCGGTTTCCACCGGAATGGGATGCCAAATATCCCAGTCAAGGTCAAACAGTCGCCGACGCACCGCCGGGGTATATTACCCTCTTTGAAGACTTTTTCCTTCAAGGGAATTTCAGGCTACCGGCGACGGAGTTTATGGCCTATATACTTCATTACTATGGTTTTCACATATCCCATATGAGTCCACCCGACATGGTGAGGGTGACACATTTCGAGTTCCTATGCCGATCTCATGGGATAGAACCCACAGTTGAGAAATTCCGGGTGTTTTACCAGTTGACCAGGAACATCGGGTTTTATTCGTTTGGCAACCGGGGCTCTTCCAAGAAGATTCTGCTAAATCCTCCTAAAAGTTTTCACGACTGGAAGATGAAGTTCTTCTTCATCAGGGAAGAGGTTATCCCGATCGCGATGATCTTCCGCGAGCCGGATTCGATCGAGAAAGAAGAACATCCTATTCCCAAGGGAGCCGACTGGTATTTGAAGCTAACTGCAACACCAAATCAGATTTTTGGTGAAAATGTCTTGGTTGCAACGCAGATGAGTGACAAGTGGCCGAAGAACAGCAACGAAGTGCCTGTTCTGAAGTTTCAAAATTGAGGTTTGTTGTTTCTTTGATTATTCCCCCCTTTGTAATTTATTTGCGCTTAAGTGTTGGATTTTATTGCAGAAGCGCATCTTTACCAAGCTGTTTTCCCCACATTTGGAGGGTTTATGGGCGTGAGCCCGCTAAAATCAGGGGAGCCTTACTGGTATGAGCAGATAAAGAGCCACTTTCTTTATCCGCCTGCTGGAGCCTTTGCCAATCCTCGCACTGCAACCGAAGGTGCGCATCTACCCAATCCCAGGCCCTTGCGTGCTGTGACTTCCTCCGGGAAAGAGATTCTTTATCTTTCCAGCGAGGAGTCAGTAGGGTCATCAAAAGGGGAGCTAAGTTCCTGGTCTAACATCTTTGCAGGTGTGTTGCGTGACCTCGGCATAGATCCTGAGGAGAAGAAGAAGAAACCGAACAAGAAAAAGAAGAAGGTGATAACCATTGTTGTTAAACCAACCAGCAAGAAGGGCGGGAGTAGCCGCGTGACTGCTGGTGCCTCTGATAAAGGTACTCTTCGATTTCGGCAGAGTAACCTGGAAGATTACATTGTTGCGAGTGACTCACTTGAGGGTTTATCCTGTATAGGTGAGAAGAAGGCCAGCGCAGCTGGCTCAAAAAGTTCTCGGAGCGTGGGATCCAGGATCCCTGAAGCTGGCGCTACCCCTTCCTCGATCGCCCTGGATGAAGAGGAAGAAGGAGAAGAGCATGAGGAAGATCCTGCTGCCAAGTTGGTGAGCCGAAAGAAAACTAGAGAGGAGGTTGCTGCTGGAGTAAAAGCAGCGTAGAAGGCTGGGGGAGCCCCAATGATAGGGAAACAGAGCAAACTGCGCTCCTTTACAAGTTCTCTCCAGGTTAGTGTTATGATGACTTCCCTATTTTCTTTAGTAAAATTTCCTAACACTTGATTTATGCAGAGGCTTTAAAGAAGACCCCTGAGAAAACTAAGGGTGTTGAGTTGAAGGACCAAAGGAGCCGGCGCCAAAGAAAACCAAATTTATAATCAAGCCTCTCAGAACTGTTGAGCCAGAGGTTGAGAAAGTGGTTGAGAAGGAGAAAGAAAAAGAAAAAGAGAAGGAGAAAGAGGCCACTGAGGCTGCCGTTGTCGCCCAGCATGATGTGGCGTGGGGTCCAGAGGTCACGCATATCATAGGGCTTGATCAGCCCTTTCATGAAAAGGAGAAGGAAGCTACTCGGGGAAAGGGGCCCGAGGTTGTTAAGCCAGTGGAACATGCACAGCCTGATGTCCCCCTCCAAACTAAGCAACTTACAACTACTGCTGGGGGGTCAGCTGCTACTGTACCCGAGCAGACGGCGCCTAAGGACGCTACTACTGCTGCGGGTGGAGCAGGTGCTGGAGGTTCTGGTAGCGCCGCAGGTGCTTTCGCAGCTGGTCAGGCTGGTGCGGGGGGCCAAAGTTTTATGCCACAAGCTCCAATAGGTCCTAAGGATACCTTAGGAGATATTTATTATAAGACATACACTGAGGTGGCTCGCGGTGATGCTCACCACCAGCCTATTTGGGGCTTAAAGCAGGACACATTCCTAGAATTTGCTCCCTGTCGTGACTGGTACTTGAACTCTTTCCCTCCTGGTGAAGTTAACTGGCAGAGAATGCGAACCCATGATTGGTTGTATCATGCTTACATTGTTGGGGAGGCCAACACTCGCGCTGCTAACCACCAGATTATGCTCGAGTGGCGCACAATGGTTAGAGAGTGGGGGGAATCGGGAGAAGTACCGTGAACGCTTGTTGAGACAGGTTAAAGATTTAGAGAAGATGAAAAGTGCCTTTGCTGAGGAGAAGGCCGCCTTCGAAGCAGAGAAAAAAACTGAAGAATGGGGCCGCGAGGTCTTAAAGAGCAAACTGCGTGCCACTGAGGAGCTCTTGTCGAAGGAGCGGGCTGAATGGAAAGAGGTATGCAAGAAAGACAATCAGCGCATGTATGCTGCTCGCTCCAAGATTACCGACCTTGAGGCTCAGATTGCCACATTAAAAAGAAAGGTTGAGGAAGCTGAAGCGGACAAAGGGCGTGTTAGGTTCAACAGTCTTAACCCTTTCCGTTTTTATGTTTTGTATTTATCAAAATATTGTTAAGTCGTTGTTTCATCCTTTGTAGGCTGAGTTGAAGGCGCAGGTTGCGAGCAAGGATAAAGACTTAACCGCCAAGGATGTAGAGATTACGGAGTTAAAGCGTTGATTGCATGAGGCTTATGTCAAGAATGAGTCCTTGGAGATAGACCTTGAAGCTGAAAGGGTGAAAGCTGTTACCGCCGAGGAGGCCAAACAGAGGGCTGACGAGGCGCGAGATATTCGCACTTCCGCCCTTAACGTAGCTCAGAACAACTACGCCGAAGCTCAAGCAATCGTGGACACGCTAGTCTCCGACTCTGAATGGATGCGCAATAGAGGAGTGGCTGCGGTGAGTTTTTCCTCTTCTACCTTAGGTTTTATTTATTGTTGTTTTGTTCTTATCCTTGCCTTCTTTGTAGATAGCTAACTCTATTCTGAATGCTTCTGAGATGGATACGGCTGTTGCTGCGCTCATAAATGCCTCACGTGCAGTTGGGCATCGCGGAGGTTATCTAGAGTGTGCTCATCATGTTGAAGAGGCCTTTGGCTAGGAGTTTGATACCAATCATTGCTCGGTGAAAGATCAGGCTGATGCTATGCTAGCCCGTGCTGAAGAAGTCTATGACCATCTTTCGCTGCCTGTTATGGAGTTGTTTCCGAAGTGTTAAAGCACGATGACTGGTGCGCGCGACTAAAGTCTATCCTTGGCCCTCCAGAATCTGTGGAGTTGTCAGATGAGGAAGAGGCAGCCGGCAGTGGTGGTGATGGTGATGGCGAAGGCGATGGCGATGGTGAAGGAGATGGTCATGAATAGATAGTGTTTGCAGGCTGGTACCTTGTAATTTCTATTTTCGATTTTAATGTAATCCTTTGCGCGGTCGCGCTTTTTGAATAGAATTTATGATGTTTGCTACTTATTTTGTTAAGTTACAATTATTGCCATGTTGTTTGAAACATTGTTTAAGTTAGCGCGAATAAATGTAAGTGTGGCTCGTGTATGAGTGTTACTGCCCGGTCTCGCGCTATGTTCGCGGAGGACCTTGGAGGCATAACCCAAGAGCTCATAATTTACTGAAGTGTTTTCGTGCTAATCAAAAGTTTAATATGCATTTGTAACGTAGAAGTCATGATGATAAAAACAAGGCATAGGCAATGCTTGCATTAAGTAGCTTAGAAACAGGTGCGAGGCCAACATATATAATTGAAATAGGAGAAGGGCGTATAGCCAACATAGATAATTAAAAAGGCGCGTGGCCAACATAAATAGATAAAAGGCGCATGGCCAAGGGTAATCACATGTAACACTTGTGCAGTTGTTGCGCATTCCACGTGCGCGGGATGATGTGTCCATCCAGGGTGCGCAACTTGTATGTAACACCTTGAAAAATCACGTCCAATAATGTATTGACACGTGTAATAAACCCTAATGAAGTCAAACATGGAATTTAAGGGATTTATTTTTCGAAAAATCGAAAACTTTGATTATAAAAGGACTGGAAGTGTTAGCATACCTAAAATAAGTTTCTAAATAACCTCTCATGATATTTATGTACACAAATGAGCCACTTGGCGATCGAGTGTTGCCATTTGCGGAATTAATTGAAAGTTTACGCAATGAAGGGTTAAAAGCGTCAACATTCTCATTCTTACCTCTGAGTAACCTTTTAACAAACCGGGAGCTTCATGATATTTAATTATACTCTCCGAAATGCCAAACATTGGCCGTCTAAAGTCTTTATGCTTATAAGTAAGGTTACGCGCAACTTTGCAAGTTAGAGGGACTAAAAGTGTCAATATGTTTAATTATACCTCTGAATGACCTTTTAGCGAACCTGAATCATCGTGATGTTTAATAATACTTTCAAGAATGCCTAATATGGATTAAATGAGGCTTAAATGCTATTAAATGATGAGATGCGCAAGTTTGCGCAATAGAGGGACCTAAAGCTTCAACTTTTGAATCTATGCCTCTCGGTGACCAGTTAAGCAAACGGGAGCATAGTAATATTTAAGTATATGCTTGGGAATGATCAATATGGGCCATGGAAGGCTTGGATATCATTAAACGACATTTCGTGCTACTTTGCGCAATTAAAGGACTAATTGCGTCAAACTACTAAAGTATGCCGATTCGTATGGTAACTGTCACACCCCAACCGATGGCGGAATCATCGGGGCGCGGCACTATGCAAATCAGATTGCCCAAGAGAATCCATAACAACTATATTGCGATAATATTTATTACATTCGTTATCCCATACTAACAAATAATACAATCACGTAAGTTATCACGGATTTCTTGTTCTCTCGAACAATACAAATACGACAACCTAGATTTTAGGCGAGTTTCTAGACTTCCTAGCTTGATTGATGTAGGTAGCGATCTAACCTGCAACATACGTTAAAACAACGTCAATACAAAAGTATTGGCGAGTATACAAGTTTTGATAGAGTATCATAAAAGTAGTAATAAGTGCTGCGAATTACCAAATACATAAACGGGATACCTCAACATACATGCATAAAGACAGATACTACAGCTAAGTCACTCGAGCTTCGACCGCGATTGCTATTCATCTTAACTAGACCCCGTCGGGTGCTATAGTACTATACTAGTTAAGGCGGGACCTCACGAGTATGAGTCCTAACGCGTATGTAACTAGCATCACGAATAAATATGCATAACAGTCATTCGCAAGTGATAAATAGTTTAATTGAGTAATTCGTTTGATAAGTTTGATTTATTAGGAACGTATGTTACACCCAAAAATGCGATTAAAAAGGGGTTCGAGTATACTCACAGTGCGTATTTAGCGAGGACACACTTGATTGGATTGATTTAGAGTGTGCCTGAGTTAGCATAAACATGGAACGGTAGAGTAAGCGATGGTGTGTTAAACGGAAATATTATCGTAATGACTGATATCCAGTCGGATGGTGCTCATCCGGTCGGATGACAGTGGTTTGGATCGGATGACATGTTGCCCGGTCGGATGGTATGTTATCCGGTTGGTTGGCATGCTATCCGGTCGGATGACATGTTATCTGATCGGATGACATGTTGTTTGGGTCGGATCGCATGTTGTCCTGTCGGATGGCATGTTGTCCGGTCGGATGACAAGCTATCCGGTCGGATGACATATTGTCCGGTCGGATGGCATGTTGCCCGGTCGGATGACAAGCTATCCAGTTGGATGACCTGTCCGGCTGGTTGATAACAGTTCGTTCCAACGTCCCAATCAACTGTTCTTGGTGGTTTTTGGAAGGAATACGTGTGGTTTTACTGAGATGGTGTGATATCGTATTAAACAAATGAAATTTCATCAGTTCCGACCCGTTCTAACGGCCGGGAACCACCCCGTTCAATCAGATCTGGCCGTTCTTGACGGTTTTTCCGTGTTTAACCCGAAATCACACAATACTTTGATTAGATACCTAGATTTTTAGGTGAGATGGTTATAAAAACATGTGGAAATCACTCAGATCTGAGTTGTTTATGGTGAAATGAGGTCACACTTTGAAGTTCATATGAACTCTTGGTGACATCATCTTAGAACACCTCAAATCAGTAGATTTCACGGTTAAAAGTTGAGTTTTAAAAGATAGAAAGGTGTAGAATCGGATGTAGATCATAGAAGTACAGGATTTAGGTTGAAATCTTACCGGAATCGCGAGAAATCGAGAGATGAAGGGGTTGGAGCGTCTGGTCGAACAGCAGCAGTCACATCAAGGGTTCTTGATGTGACTGAGGGGTATTTATAGGCAAGGAAGAGGAGAGGAGGTTGGGTGTGCAGGGTCGGATGGCTCATCCGTTCGGATGGCAATCCGTTCAGATGGCCTATCCGTTCGGATGGCCTATCCGTTCGGATGGCCTATCCGTTCGGATAGCCATTCCGGTTGGATCTTCGGTGCGGAGAATTTCACCGTTTCGGGCGTTGCGATAGTTTTGGGTACGCGTTTCCTATATTTAATTATTATATATATATTTAATCACTAGGGGCCGTATTTACGTATCCATATGTTAAAGTTGTGATACAATAATCCAGGTTTCGTTTCGAGTATGCGATTACCTTGCGACGCTTCACGGTCATCGAGGAGGGTAGAATAGGTCCTCTCTCTCGGTGTCATCGTGAACGTTAATGTGTGTTTTGAGTAATGAGTTGTACTGGGACACATCTCGGCTGTCAAGGAGGGTAGAATTGGTCCTCACTTGACTTCCTCGTGGCTGTCAGCATGTGCAATGTGATGTGATAGTGATAAAATATGCGCTAATATGCGAAAATACTGCGATTTAGCGATTTATGCGATATAGTTACATTATGATCCGAATCTCTGGTGCTAGGCGTAACGAGTATAACGAGTAGTAACAACGCACGAAAGTGCGGGTTGTTACAGTCTCCCCTGCTTTAGGAAATTTCATCCCGAAATTAATCCACCAGTAGGGTAGCGAGAGTTAATACGAATGAGAGTAACGATTAAAAGCGTCGATATAAGCGAGCGATCGATAGAGAATTACCATGCGAAAGCGTGCGGAGACCAGCGAGAGCAGAGAGAAATATGATTCGAACAACCAAAAGTGATAACACACACGAGAATGTGATCCCAAGCGTTTTAAATTTTCGAAAAAATCTATTAATTAGGAAAACTTGTTTAAGAAAATCTTCTTGCGGTGTGGCGTTAACTGTAGCGATGTTCACACCAGCACGATGAGAAGGGTCTTGTTAGGTTACCAAAAGATTTTAAAGTGATCAAAGCTCGTTTTATGAAATTTTCTCGCCACACGATGTCGACTTGAGTCGATTGTCACACCAGTGTCTCAAGAAAGTCTCGTTTTGCACAAAGGTTTTGATTAATTTTTGGAAAAAGTTTTGTAAGAAAAGGTTAGTTTTAAAATTTGTGTAACAAAGCCCTTTTATTATACCAAAAATTTAAATTTTTAAGGTCAACCCCGCATGGCACTTTCCCACGAAAGTTCTACAATATGGCTAAAACACTTATATATAGGAAGTACCAGCGGCGTATCCACCATGCTTTAACCATATGGCTTCCGTCCCGTGAAGCAGTGTCATACGTGTCGACATAGTATTCATCGATTTGCGATGACTCGATCCAAACGAGAAAAAGGCTGGACTAAGTCCTGAAAAGCGATTTGGGTAAACTGAGTGATGAAGTCGATCTCGAACTCAGTTCAACGATACAAGCGAGGGCGATAAGCGATGAGCAGTATGCGATAACGCAATCATAACACAATAAGCGAAAGCGGCGACGATAAGCGAGAAGCAATAAGCGACAAGCGAAAAGCGATGAGCGATAGCGTCAAGTGATAGCGACAACCGTCGAGTGATAAGCGACAGTCGATCCGTTGTAAGCGATGGGGATATGCGATTCAATTAGGTTTAACAACACTACAATTTTAAACTAACATTAGCCCACATGGCCTTTTTCCATGAAAGTCTGCTGATATGCTAAAACACCACCATGTCTTAGCCCTATAAGTTTCGTCTCGTGAAGCGAGGTCGTGTGTGCTAACATAACGCAGATAACACAGATAACACAAATAGCGATGGCGATAGGCGATGAAAATATTGAAGCGGTGAGATAGGCGCGAGAAGCGTTACGGCGAAAAACGACGAGTGATGTGCGATACTCGTAAAGCGATTCACGATACGCGATTCTCAGCATGCGATACACAGTAGCGGTAAGTGATAGAGCGATACATGCGTAATAAGCGATGCATAAAAAGTGACACACACACATAAGCGATAGCGATTCATACAACAAGTGATAACCAGCGGTAGAGATTGCGAGATACACACGACGGGCAATTTCGATTTTGAGCCACATAATACACGATTGTGATTTGCGAGATAGATTCATGCGATAATGCAATTGCGGGCGTGTTTGACTTACGAAAAGTCTTAGCGATTACACGCTTTGAGTTGCGATTGAGGTTGTTACGCCTTGCGATGTATAGTTTAGTGTGTCGAAAATAACCACAATAGTATAATAGGTCTACGTTCCAACTCCACATTGCACTTTCTTCACAAAACTTCGGTTGGCATAGCGAAACATCGTCATGTTTCAACCATGCGCCTCTGTTCCGTGAATAGGTGTCACACTTCATCAGACATGGTCAAGACGCTTATGGCACTTTAGAACTTACTACGATCTCCGTGCACTGACCCAAATAATCCCGTGTGCACCCGTGATTAGTCGTTCCTTGCACATTTATCGTACCTTATTCTAAGAGTGTAGTGAGGTTAAAACAAATTATATCGTGATATAGTATGTAGTTCGTGTGTGAAGCTAGTCTAAGTGCGACAACTAGAGAGTGAAAGAGAAAAGGAAAGCGAGAGTACATAGTGGCAACATCGAGTAATAGAGTAGGTTCAATACTTAGAAACTAACGTTGAAAATCGTAGCATTATAACATCATCCTATGCTTGCTAGATATTTGGTGTTGAAGATCTTTGCTGGAGCTGTTGTTGCTGTACTCAAGTTCGCGGTTCGGTGCGGTAGTTGCAGGTGAAGTGACCGTAACGGTTGCAGTTATTTCAATAGCGACAGTCAGCCCCAATTGGATGATGATAGGTACACGAGTAACACTGGGGATGAGCTCCAGTGTAGGCTCGTTTTGGAAACACCAGAACTGCTTGAAGAGGCTTCGGTTGCAGCAGTTCAGTTGTTGATGAGTTCGAGCTTGAAATCTTTCGTTTGCGGCTGGGTTTGTCGGTGTCTTCCGATGAGATGTCGTCGTTGGAGGATTCGTCTGAGGACTCACTTGTAGAAGCTTCGGCCGAGTTGTCGGAAGAACCGTCAGTAGCTTCGTCAGAAGAATCGTTGGCATATTCGTTAGAAGAATCATTGGCAGATTCGTCAGAAGAATCATCGACAGGATCGTCTGAAGAATTAATGACGATTGCTTGATAAGTTTGCTTGACAGGATTCTTGGAGAAAAATCCGTCCAAGACTCGTTTGTCGTTGATCTCGGCGGCTAAACGGTAGGTCTTTTCGATGGTAGCAGGTCTTGCAGCTTCGACAAAATCACCCACACACTCAGGCAAGCCGGGAATGTACTTAGGAATGGCTTTTTCTGAAGTGTAGTGTTGACTTGACTTGGGCAGATTACGCTAAGCTGCTTGAACCTCGCGGTGTAGCCAGCGTTGTCACTTCCGACTTGCTTGATTTCCCAAAATTCATTTTCTAGCTTCTGAACTTCGTGGGGAGGGCAGTACTCTTTCTTCATGAGCTCTTTCAGCTCATCCCAAAAGAGAGCGTAAGCTGCGGAGATCCCACGTTTGTTACGTTCGGCGGTCCACCAATCGAGTGCTCGTGATTGAAATACTCTGGTAGCGCAAGTAGTACGGAAACTATCGGGTCACCCACTTTGACGAAGGGTAACGTCGATAGAATCAAACCACTGGAGTAGTTGAGTCACACCTCCTTCACCCGTGAATTCCATCGGGTCACAGGCTTTGAAGTGTTTGTAGAGAAAAGCAGATTGCGGCGCTTCCGTCTTAGAGTCTTCCGAGGCTCGAGAGTTGCTGAGAGAGTGCACTTGAGCGGCAATTTGAGGAATGAGCTTGACCACTTCCTTGGTCACAAGTGAGGCAATCCTCTTATTGGTGCTTCGTTGGGCTCTTCTCCTAGCTGTTCGTCTCGAGGTAGAGTCGTTGGAAGGCATCTAGACAGAGAGACTTGGAGTGAGATTCGATCATAATGATTTCAAGTTGTGCGATGCAATTGAGCGCGTTCAAAACTTGATGTGATAATATAATAGTAATGCGAAATCACATAGGAGCCACATAGGAGGCACAAAACTCCTAAGTTTTCACGCAATAATTTGTTTGTTTATACGTATACATGTATTTATATAGATGTAATTTATAATCACACATGTACAGGTCGATTTAGAATACGTGAGGATGCGTTGAGGTGAGAAAGCGAGGGCGAAGGCGAGAGATTATACATTAGTTTCGTTGCGAACATTCGGTTCTCGTTTTAGATTGCGATGGCTGTGCGAGTTGTGCATTCATAAAGCAGGGAGCGAAAACTGATAAGTCGAGAAATCGGTAAAGCATAAAGTTTAAATTGTAAACACATGAGCGTAAATAGATTCTATATAGCGTAAAAGACGAGTCGTATGCTAGAAAAATAGGTAGGGTGCCTCGGGTGTTTAGGCGTTGACTACCCAAGGTAACCCAACTATGCCCAACAAGTTCGCGCACGCGCGTTGCCCTAGAAGGCTTATGCTTCCACTGGGATGCAGCTCATGGCATGCGTCTTCCTAGTCATTGCGTGGCTCGAGTCTTTGTTATGGTCGAGTCCTTGGTGAGAGCTTTTTAAAAACCGTTTAGAGAGTGGAACGATTTATTAAGGTACGGGTTTCACCCCGGACTTAACAGCTTCGTTCCCAATTGTGGTTGTGCTCATCGAATAAATCCGAGAGTTCCATTAGAGTTTCGAAATGGAGGCCTTTGTCGAGATATGGATGTCACTCCTAACTCAACGAAAGGTTCTCGTGCTAGAAAATGCGCTGAGTGAGCGATCTTATCGAGAGTTCTTGGTTTTCACACCTGGTCTCGACTGGATCACTTGGTTGTGATATGCGAGTATTTTCAAAAACATGTGTATTGTGTCAGGCTTAGGAAAGGCTAAGTAGTATTTCAGCATTAGGAAAGGCGTCTTCGTGTGAAGCTGTAGTACGCGGTGTTCACACAAAGTTGTAGTTTTTAGCAATTTCGATCGAGAGAATAAGTAAGCCCAATACAAGCCCTACTGGGATCGTACGAGTCGGCCTGTTGGTACTTAGACTATAGACTAGGTCGATTTCTAAGACGTCGACCCGGACTAGGTTGAGTCTTGTCTAATTCCCTATAGTTATGGCTCTGATACCAATCTGTAACACCCCAACCGATGGCGGAATCATCGGGGCGCGACACTAGGCGAATCAGATTGCTCAAGAGAATCCATAACAACTATATTGCGATAATATTTATTACATTCGTTATCCCATACTAACAAATAATACAATCACGTAAGTTATCACGGATTTCTTGTTCTCTCAAACAATACAAATACGACAACCTAGATTTTAGGCGAGTTTCTAGACTTCCTAGCTTGATTGATGTAGGTAGCGATCTACCCTGCAACATACGTTAAAACAACGTCAATACAAAAGTATTGGCAAGTATACAAGTTTTGATAGAGTATCATAAAAGTAGTAATAAGTGCTGCGAATTACCAAATACATAAACGGGATACCTCAACATACATGCATAAAGACAGATACTACAGCTAAGTCACTCGAGCTTCGACCGCGATTGCTATTCATCCTAACTAGACCCCGTCGGGTGCTATAGTACTATACTAGTTAAGGCGGGACCTCACGAGTATGAGTCCTAACGCGTATGTAACTAGCATCATGTATAAATATGCATAACAGTCATTCGCAAGTGATAAATAGTTTAATTGAGTAATTTGTTTGATAAGTTTGATTTATTAGGAACGTATGTTACATCCAAAAATGCGATTAAAAAGGGGTTCGAGTATACTCACAGTGCGTATTTAGCGAGGACACACTTGATTGGATTGATTTAGAGTGTGCCTGAGTTAGCATAAACATGGAACGGTAGAGTAAGCGATGGTGTGTTAAACGGAAATATTATCGTAATGACTGATATCCAGTCGGATGGTGCTCATCCGGTCGGATGACAGTGGTTAGGGTCGGATGACAGACATCCGGCCGGATGGCATGTTGCCCGGTCGGATGGTATGTTATCCGGTTGGTTGGCATGCTATCCGGTCGGATGACATGTTATCCGATCGGATAACATGTTGTTTGGGTCGGATGACATGTTGTCCGGTTGGATGGCATGTTGTCCGGTCGGATGACAAGCTATCCGGTCGGATGACATGTTGTCCGGTCGGATGACAAGCTATCCGGTCGGATGACCTGTCCGGCTGGTTGACAACAGTTCGTTCCAACTTCCCAATCAACTGTTCTTGGTGGTTTTTGGAAGGAATACGTGTGGTTTTACTGAGATGGTGTGATATCGTATTAAACAAATGAAATTTCATCAGTTCCGACCCGTTCTAACGGCCGGGAACCACCCCGTTCCATCAGATCTGGCCGTTCTTGACGGTTTTTCCATGTTTAACCCGTAATCACACAATACTTTGATTAGATACCTAGATTTTTAGGTGAGATGGCTATAAAAACATGTGGAAATCACTCAGATCTGATTTATTTATGGTGAAATGAGGTCACAATTTGAAGTTCATATGAACTCTTGGTGACATCATCTTAGTACACCTCAAATCAGTAGATTTCACGGTTAAAAGTTGAGTTTTAAAAGATAGAAAGGTGTAGAATCGGGTGAAGATCATAGAAGTACAAGATTTAGGTTGAAATCTTACTGGAATCGCGAGAAATCGAGAGATGAAGGGGTTGGAGCATCTGGTCGAACAACAGCAGTCACATCAAGGGTTCTAGATGTGACTGAGGGGTATTTATAGGCAAGGAAGAGGAGAGGAGGTTGGGTGTGCAGGGTCGGATGGCTCATCCGTTCGGATGGCAATCCGTTCGGATGGCAATCCGTTCGGATGGCCTATCCGTTCGGATGGCCTATCCGTTCGGATAGCCATTCCGGTTGGATCATTGGTGCGGAGAATTTCACCGTTTCAGGCGTTGCGATAGTTTTGGGTACGCGTTTCCTATATTTAATTATTATTATTATTATATATATTTAATCACTAGGGGCCGTATTTACGTATCCATATGTTATGTTGGTGCATCCGTCTGTCGCCTACGTCTTGTATCGAGTCATGTATAGAATAGGATTAGAGCATGAGAATCAAAAATAGTGATTTTTAGAGATGATTCCGCTCGAAATGACACCTTGTCATTTCGAGCTAAATCACATAACTTTCTGATTCCACTCGAGATGTTAAATCCTGATTCCACTCCAAAATAACATGCTAATTCCGCTCCAAATGACACCATGTCATTTGGAGCGAAATCAGAACCCTATATATAGGGTCATTTGGGAAATGCAAAAAGATTTTCGACAATTGTTATTGGAAGGCTGACGTTCAAAATTCCAAGTGCTAAATTTGATGAACAGGTTTGGGAGAGAGTGTATGAAGAAGTTTTTTCAAGTGGTTTGCAGAGAATAAATCATTTTTTGAATATTTCGTGCAAATAGTTTCTAAATTTTAAAGATTTAATCTTTGAGAAACTTATGTGTTTGGTAGAGTTTTGCAGATTTGAAGATTGACCAAAGCCAGATTCCGATATCTGAACAGATGATGATTTCCAGATTGCGATCCCAGCTTTGTGAGAGGGGGAGTCTGAGGATATCAAAAGAGAGCTTAGAGCTAAGTTGAGATTCTGGAAGAAAGAGAAAGAGATTGATTGAGGATGCTTACAATGGAGAATACTTTGGAGAGAAGCATGAAGACTGATAAAGACTGAAGGTTTGACAACCGAAGACTCGACACTGAAGACTCCGTTAACATCTGAGGGGGAGTTTGTTGGTGCATCCGTCTGTCGCCTACGTCTTGTATCGAGTCTTGTATAGAATAGGATTAGAGCATGAGAATCAAAATTGTGATTTTTAGAGATGATTCCGCTCGAAATGACACCTTGTCATTTCGAGCTAAATCACATAACTTTCTGATTCTACTCGAGATGTTAAATCCTGATTCCACTCCAAAATAACATGCTAATTCCGCTCCAAATAACACCATGTCATTTGGAGCGAAATCAGAACCCTATATATAGGGTCATTTGGGGCGAAATCAGGTAGGTGTTGTGTGTGTTGTCTTCCGGTGAGCCACGAAGTGCTGCCGAAGTGTTGTCGTGATTGTAATCAGCATTTTCATATAGAAACAACAGATTAAAGTGAATACTTGCTGAATTGAACCGAAACACTTGTTTCCGCCTCTTGTTTTGGTGAAAGACTCTTCTAACCGACTCGTTTGGATCCAAATTCGATTTTCTATTTTTCTACACCTTCTTTTCAAATTGAACATCATTTCACGGTCAGAATCGGTTCAGTTTTGCACACCTTGCTCGGAATCTTGTATTGACAAAGCCTTAGAAGTTTCAAGTCCAAAATCGAACTAAATCTTGACAAAATTGTGATTCAGCTCGAAATTGATCGATGGTATGATGACATCAGCTTGATTTCGCTCGAGATATGATATTGATTCCGCTCCAAAATCAGTTTTCCACTTGATTCCGCTCGTGAATTGATCTTGATTCCGCTCCAAATTGGTTTTAAGTTTGATTTCGCTCCTGAGTTAATTCTAATTCCGCTCCAGTTTGTTTGTTTGATTTCGCTCATAACTGATTCAGTTGATAAGTCTAATTTCGCTCCAAAGCAAGGTTCCACTTGAAAGTTAATTGGTGATTACGCTCAAACTTGGTATCTTGCTTGAACATTGTTGACTGATTCTGCTTGAATCAGTGATACTGATTGAAAGAGGAATTTTGTTTAAGTGATATATTTCACCTGAAAATACAGTCTTGATAATTTTGGAAACTTGAACTATGGACAACGATTTCTACAATGCATTCGCAACATCTTCAGTTACTCCTACTTCGATTGCTCAAAATATGAATCTTGAAAATGAAACCGGGACATCACAGAAACCGCCTAAGCTCTCGGATATTGATGATTACAATGGTTGGTCTGAACGTTTTGGAAATTGGGTCTGAACATTTTGGAAATTGGGTTGAAGTCCCATATGAAAGACCCCCAAGGAATGGTATTCAGTTAACAATCAGAGATATGAGTGCTGAGGAGAAAAAGAAGTATAGAGATGAGAAATTGATGGTGAGTCTGTTACAGCAAGCGATCAAAGAGGACATTCTGATTTTGCTTCAACATGATGGAAGTGGATATTCAATCTGGACTGAATTGGAAGCAAAGTCAATAGGAAGTGATGATATGCTTAAGAACAAGATGTCACTCATGAAGAAAGAATTTGATCTATTTCGTGGTTTGAAATCCGAAAACACCAAGCAAATTATTGAAAGATATTGTAACTTGGTGAGAAATATGACGAAGCTAGGCATTAAAAAGGATACTGATGAGCTGATTGAGAAACTTGCTGACGCGGTACCACATGATACTTGGGGAACATTCCTGATGATGTTAAGAAACAATCGGAAGGAATATAAAAAGTTAACACTGGGTGAGTTCATCAAACATCTAGAAGCTCAAGAGATGGAGCAGAGAAAGATTGCCAGGATGAAGAACTACGATGGAGAACATGACATCGGCTTGTATTTCAAGAGTGGTGTTAATGAAAAGACAAAGTTTTCTCCAAAGGTTGAAACTGCTTATAATGCAAAAGGTTCTTCTGAAAGTTCGTCTCAGGGATCAAGCAGCACAACAGGATTTTCTTCACTTCCAACATATGATCCATAGTTTTCTACAACCAAGAGTGGCAAAGTTCTTCAATGCAACATTGCCGTAAAGCTTGAAAATGATCAGAACTATACTGAGGAAGTTGCTAAAAGTCACATGTCTTTGTTGGTGACCGTGCTTGAATCCTATGGAGGATTAGTTGCAGGGAGGATCGGAAATCCTATGCTCATGAAAGAGGATTACGATCAAATTGATGGATATAAAATGGTTCATGGCTAGTGTGTTGAGACGGGCTGAAAAGTTTAAACAAAATACAGGCAGAGATGATTTTTGCGAGGCACATGTTTCGCCTTTAGGTTTTGATAAGACTAAAGTTACTTGTTTTTGTTGCAGGGAAAAGGGACATTTCAAGAGAGAGTGCACAAATCGTGAAGCGAGTGGAGCTCAAAACCCTTTCGAAAACAATGATTACTACAAAAAGGCGATTTATCATCAAGTCACACAACAGCCATATCAACAACAACAGGCACCGCATCAAGCTCAAACTGCACATGGTAGAAAAGAAATTGAAGATTCAAAGAGAGCATGTCTGGTTAATCAGGGCAAGGATGGTGGATTCAGTTGGGATAAATACATTCCAACAGACAGCAAAGTGTGTTTGGCATATCATGATGATGAAAGATTGCCTGAAGGTTTCAATTGGGATAATTTTTGCCCAGACCAAGAATACATGGCCAAAGAGATGTCCAAAGGGATGTCAAATGGTAAAGCCTTTATTGCTAATGCTTATGATGAAAAATGGGCTGCAAAATACAGAAAAGTCAGGGAAGCTGAAGAGGAAAATGGAGAAAAATTGAAGAAGAGGAAGAAGAAGAAGAAGAAGAAAGGTTAAAAGCTGAAGCTGAAGCCGAGAAAAAGAAAAGAGCTGAGTTTTTCAAAACGAAAAGAACAGTCAAAGATGTTCCAGAATTTTAAATCAAAGTTGATACTGAAGCAGTCAAAGTTCCTAAAAAGTGTTTGAATTGTGATTCTCTGATCATGCAAAATAACGAGCTGCTACACAACATAAAAAGATTGAAATAATCTTATGATACTTTGAACAGAGAGATTAACAAGTACACTGATTCGAACAGTGTACAAGTAGTTGCATTGAATACACTCAAAGGAGCTTACATGAGACAGCTTGATGATGTCAACTTCTACACAGAGAAGTGTGCTGAGCTGGAATTGAAATTGGCAACACAAAGAATTGAAACTGAAAGAGTCAACAATTTACTGAAAAGTTACTCATGTTCTACTTCTGTTGTTGATAGGATTTATCCAATCGTTAAAAGAATGAAGACGTTTGAGGAAGAGAAGACTTCGGAAGAAAAGAAGTCTGAGACAAAAGAAGATGATGAAATGAAAATTTCTGGTGAGAAACCAAGTGTTGTTTATAACAAATGTCCACCCCCGGTCGTAAATGGATATTTGTCTCGAAATCCAAATTTTGAAAGAGTCAAACAGGCAACTAATTTACAGTGGGAGTCTGTGTCGTCAGATAACTTACCAGAAAATATTGATATCACGTTCACATCGTCCGATACTGATCATGAGTCCAAGTTGATAAAAAGTGTGATCGATCAGGTGTTAGACAAAGATGACATAGAGGAGTCAAAACCAGAGTCCAAATCCGAGTCAAAGTCTGGGTCCGACAAGTCAAAGTCAACAATCAAAAAGGACAAATGGGTTTATGATAAGGAATTTTTGCTATCAAAATCTAATTTGAATGATGAACCAGTCAAAGTAGCATATACTTTGAAAGATTCTGACAAATTATATTCTGATGAGATTTTTCCAATAAGATGTGTTAAAATTGAAATGATTAAAAAGGTTTTCAAACTCACAGAAATCAACATTTCTGAAATAAAAGATATTAATCTTTCTGAAAATCCAAGACCTTACACCTCAAGAGTGCAACAAAGATTAAACAAGAAAAAGGGTTACAATTCTGGTTCTGGTATTCATAAAAAACCAAACCATAACTGTAATTTCAAAAAGAAAGGATTAGGATTTAATCAACCGAAAAATCATAAAAATGAAAAAGTTTATAAACCAAAAACTGTGTTTGTTTCAGGAAAATCTTTAGAAGATGAGAAAGAGCAAGCGTTCAGAAAGCAGACAAACAAAGAATTCCTTGCAAAGAAGCAAGAGGACATGAAGAAGAGTATTGCTCAGAAGAAGACAGAGACAAGAACCTGTTTTCAGTGTAAAACAGTTGGTCATATTGCCAGGAATTGTCCAAAGGCAATACAAACAAAACAGGGAATCTCTGATAAACTCAAAGAAAAAGTTGTTGAGAAAACTGAACTTACAACCAGAAAATTTACAGGCTTTGAAAACTCCACTTTTGAGGTTGGAGAATGTTCAAAGAATGTGATAAAACGAAAAGAAAATCTGAAAAACCAAATATAGGTTGTTAAAGGTTCAGGAAACAGTTCTGGTGATGAATCTGATTCCACAAAATCAGAGGAGCCACGTGTTGAAGAAAGAATTGAAAAATCAGTTCCAAAAGTGGATGATGTGAATTTTCCACCTTTGCGGGCTAAAAATTTTAAGAAGAAAGTTGGAAATTTTGAAATTTCAAATCAATTTTATTTTGACAAGAAGAAATTTGATGTTGATAAGGCTTTCAACAGAAATGTGAAACACATTTTTGGGAAAATGGTCGATGGTAAGGTCAAAGGAGTTAAAGAATTCTATGCTTCCAAAATGAATGTTTACAAGTCTGTTGAAAGTAAAGATGAAGAAGAGGTTGTTACACCCAAGAATGGTCAGGCTTGGGTGGATATATTTTTCAAAAAGTAAAAACCTGACTTACCGGAGCTCCCAAGTTGGTAATCGCGGAGCATGAATCGGCATCATTCATTGTGTATGAAAATTGTTTTTGTATAAGTGTGAATTGCCGGAACTCCCAAGTTGGTAAGTATGGAGTAGGTATCGGCACCTTGAGAATTCAACCAACAAATGATAATTGGTTGAAAATGCTTGATTGGATTGATTTTACAAGTGGTAAATCAGGGACATTAAGTTGTATATGATTTCCTATAAGTGTTGGTAAACAATGTAATGAGTTTTCCCCGAACCTACAAATGGTAAAATCAACAAAACTAATTTTCCGGAAAAACCATTTTGATTAAAACAAACTTAAGTGTTTTGAAATCACAATGGGAAAATAGTTTGTTGTGAGGGAGAGTTCTGATTGTTTATGCCAAGTGGATGGAGAATTGAGGCAATTCGATATCAGTTGTCACGTTACTTGTACAGTTTGGTTTCAATTTTTCTTTAGATGTATTTGTATTTTAGGGGGAGTATAATTTCTGAAAATCCAAAAACATTAGAAAATTTGAAAAAGCCAAAAACATGATAAAATGAAAAATGAGTTTTTGTTGCATAAAAGAGGAAATGATAGTACATCAGTAGAATGTCACAACATGCTAAAGAAATGGAAAGTTAAAATGTGATAAACAGTCTCACTAAAGATGTGACGGTAGGCTCAGCTAGATTAGTAGATTTGCGATAACGATACAAACTTAAATGAAAAAGCCTAGTTCTAGTGGGAAAAGTGGTCAAAAGCATAGTACTTAGTTTTGTCCTTCTTGACTGTGTGCCTACTCAGTAATCGCTGATTGTCGAAAGACATAAAACTGGTTAAGTTTGTGAACTTTCACAACTTTGCTGAAAAGTCGCTGTGTTTGTGCATTTCTTTTTGCAAAGACATAAACTTGTTTTATTTCTTTATTTTGTTTAAGCATCGGACATCCTCTGCGTATACGTGAGTATCGACCTGGATGTTGTTGCCTAAACGTTCTGCTTTATTTTCTTTGGTGTTTCGTTTAAGCTTTGGACCTCCTCTGCGTATACGGAAGTATCGACCTGGTGGTTAAAGCCTAAACAACTTCAACTTGTTTTATTTTTTCTTATTTTGTTTAAACATTGGACTTTCTCTGCGTATACGGAAGTATCGACCTGATTGTTAATGTTTAAACATTCTGCTTTGTTTTCACACAAATCACAGTTGATAAAAGTTTAAAGGCATTACTTGAGTCAGTGTATTGCATGATGAGGGGATATGCTGAGATCGTGGGGTCCATAAGAATTTAGTGCAAATTAATATACCTTAACGTATCGGTAAGCATTTCGAAAGTTTTTAGATTGAGTTTAAGTGGACAACAATATCGTCAATCAACGTGAATCGTTTAGAGCTTAAAATGAAATCAAGCTTAATGGTGTTAGTGATTTGTCTCAAAAACTGATATGATCCTCTTGCACGAACTCACAAAAATATTGTTTGTAAATATTTCTTTACTGCATTTCATTACTTTCAAAAATCCAAAAAGATTTTAAGTGTGTTTTAGCATAAACTTTTGAAAAATGCAAAAAGATTTTCGACAACTGTTATTGGAAGGCTGACGTTCAAAATTCCAAGTGCTAAATTTGATGAACAGGTTTGGGAGAGAGTGTATGAAGAAGTTTTTTCAAGTGGTTTGCAGAGAATAAATCATTTTTTGAATATTTCATGCAAATAGTTTCTAAATTTTAAAGATTTAATCTTTGAGAAACTTATGTGTTTGGTAGAGTTTTGCAGATTTGAAGATTGACCAAAGCCAGATTCCGATATCTGAAAAGATGATGATTTCCAGATTGCGGTCCCAGCTTTGTGAGAGGGGGAGTCTGAGGATATCAAAAGAGAGCTTAGAGCTAAGTTGAGATTCTGGAAGAAAGAGAAAGAGATTGATTGAGGATGCTTACAATGGAGAATACTTTGGAGAGAAGCATGAAGACTGATAAAGACTGAAGGTTTGACAACCGAAGACTCGACACTGAAGACTCCGTCAACATCTGAGGGGGAGTTTGTTGGTGCATCCGTCTGTCGCCTACGTCTTGTATCGAGTCTTGTATAGAATAGGAATAGAGCATGAGAATCAAAATTGTGATTTTTAGAGATGATTCCGCTCGAAATGACACCTTGTCATTTCGAGCTAAATCACATAACTTTCTGATTCTACTCGAGATGTTAAATCCTGATTCCACTCCAAAATAACATGCTAATTCCGCTCCAAATAACACCATGTCATTTGGAGCGAAATCAGAACCCTATATATAGGGTCATTTGGGGCGAAATCAGGTAGGTGTTGTGTGTGTTGTCTTCCGGTGAGCCACGAAGTGCTTCCGAAGTGTTGTCGTGATTGTAATCAGCATTTTCATCAATAGAAACAACAGATTAAAGTGAATGCTTGCTGAATTGAACCGAAACACTTGTTTCCGCCTCTTGTTTTGGTGAAAGACTCTTCTAACCGACTCGTTCAGATCCAAATTCGATCCTACATGTTAAAGTTGCGATACAATAATCCGGGTTTCATTTCGAGTATGCGATTACCTTGCGACGCTTCACGGTCATCGAGGAGGGTAGAATAGGTCCTCTCTCTCGGTGTCATCGTGAACGTTAATGTGTGTTTCGAGTAATGAGTTGTACTGCGACACATGTCGGCTGTCAAGGAGGGTAGAATTGGTCCTCACTTGACATCCTCGTGGCTGTCAGCATGTGCAATGTGATGTGATAGTGATAAAATATGCGATAATGCGCGAAAATACTGCGATTTAGCGATTTATGCGATATAGTTACATTATGATCCGAATCTCTGGTGCTAGGCTTAACGAGTATAACGAGTAGTAACAACGCACGAAAGTGCGGGTTGTTACAATAACGGACCTTCTGGAATATAACCGTGAGTTTAACATACCCTATTTATTCTTTATATAGCTTAGATATAGGCTTGGAGGTGTTTGATGCGCAAAAATAAACTTTTAAGTCATGCATGGACTAAAAGTGTCAAAAAGTGCACAAGTTTGCATTTTCGCGCATATCTCACATTCTGAATATACCCGGACACCCAAAAATTTAGGTAAGCATTAAAATATTTTATTTTAGTGTTCGGCATGATAAAATTCCATTCGTCGCGTAGTTTGGATCGTTTTTCGCGTCCGTTCGTGTTCCATCGTAATTAGACGAACAACGTAACCGTACGACCAAACGAACCGACATCCGACATGTTTTTTAGCATGTTTCATGTCCCTAATGTTTAGGCTTCATTGTAGAGCCTTGTAAATAGCTTAACGGGCCTTAAACGTGCCAAACGTAACCTTAAAAGCTATCAGGGACCATTTCTGTAATTATTCAAACATGATTGCTGAACCAGGAACCTCAGGCGGCCCACGTAAGCATCCTTTGAACCTTACGCGGCCCGTGTGAGCATGTCAGAGCTGCAAAAATTAGTTTACAGCCTGTTCCAGCTGTTTCCAGGTGTTGCAAGTGGTTTTTCTTCATCCTATGGGTTGTTTTGGGCACCCATAGATTGCCAAAACACTGGGTATGAAGTGTACGGTCCAGATCAAGGCTCGTTTATCAAGAAACGATCCTAACAGTTCTCAAAAACCTATAAATACCCCTCTTGGTCTTGCTCTCATTCACACCTTGATCTGAATTGTTCTAAGTTGGAGCCTTTGTGCTTCATACCTGAACATCCTAGATCAATTCCATCCTTGCTTGAACCCTTTGTAAGTGTCCTTTCGTGCTTAGTTTAATTGTTTAGCGTTTATAGCCGAAAAGTCAGGCATTTTGATAAACGCTTTGACTTTTAAACGGTTGAGCCATTGTTCGTAACGAACATGGCTACGTGACCGTAATTAGGTAGGTGTTAAACCCTCAAAAGGGCACCTCCTAATTACCACGTTTACTTAGTTAAATTGTCGGGTCAAATAAAAGTCAACCGGGTTAGTTTTAAATAAAATTCATAACTATTAATATAAAAACCATAAAATCAGTTTTCTCTCTTTAATAACTTGGTAAATATTAGTTGAACATGCCTAAGCATGATTCAACCCGAAAATTCTAAGTATAGGCTCGGTTCGGAACCGAAAGTCGCAAAAGTTGACTTTTGCTTTGACTTTCAGTTCAGACCTGATTTAGCTTAGTTTAGATATGCCTTAGGATTCCTTTAGGACCAGGTTATAGGTTAGTGTAACCCTCTGAGGTTATACAACTTGGTTCCTTAGTTATCCGATTCATTGCATGTTTTCGTTATATGCTTAAATGTTGACCATTATGCCCTTTTGACCCTAAAACGAGAATTTTGAAAATGTGAGAGGACAATAATCTTTATTACTGAATTATAAACTTGTCCCTAAAATTTGACATCAGTTTGAGGTCTAGATTAGGAGTTATGCTCATTAGCGTAAATGAAAAGCTTTTATTAATTAAACGGCATAACTAGCATATAGCCTATCTAAACCCAATTTTTGATACCAAACTTTTTACCTACTGATATAAAATAATATTTTGGGATTTTTGAAGATTTTTATTTAATTTTAGGCTGAGCATAACATAGAGTTCTAAGCTTGATTCGGTAATTGCCGTTTTGCCCTTTTGGGCTATAAAATGAGTTTTACAAATTATTTTTGATACCAAACCATTTTCTACTGATCTAATATGATAAATAAAATATTTTGAGCCTTCAGGAATAATAAAAAATATCAGCTTTCCTTTAAAAACCCGGAAATAGCTCAAAATCGCCTTTTTAAGCGTTTTTAACGCATAGTATGTAATAAAAGTTTTAAACTCAGATTTTCAGTAAATTTTTATATTTTAACAGTAAGCAAAAGTTTTAAACTCAGATTTTCAGTTTTGACCTTTTAAGCCTATGTGAAATTACCAAAATGCCCCTAAGGTGCATAGTTTGGTTATAAATGAAAATTTTCATATTTATGTAATACCCTACTTATATAACCTATTAATTTAAGTATGTTTACTGTTTATATCAGATCTGTAACTCAGAATAATATTTAACCTCTCTTATAACCTTTAAAATGACCAAAATACCCCTACGGGGCATAAATTGGTTTTAAATTCGTTTTGGGCATAATGGAAGGTATCCTACTGATATCACAACATATTAAAGGCATATTAACTTAGGAAACCTGTTCATGACTATTTTGGTTACCCGTTACGCACTTTTCGCATTCGGATCGGCTTATGTAACTAGTTTGCATAAATTAGCTGAAACGTGTCAAACCTTATCATTTTTATCACAAAATCCAGAATGTGTTTAGCTTACCCTTATTACACAAGTATACAAGCTTGTCGGGTCTAAACCACATTCTAATCCGGTTCTCGCTTAACCATGCGTTTTGAACCGTATCCTCCTTTAAAAACTAACCGATCTAAGCATAGGCTTAATTAAGACCCGTTAGGAATCTAATAGGTTATTAAAAACCTTCGTTCCAGATTTAGGAGCCCAGTAAAAGCTATCTGTACTTGCTGATTTGATATACGACTGGGATTGAATTTATATTTAGCTCAGGTAAATACTTTTAACTTATTTTTCCTATACGGGCTTGGGGTACGGTATATAAAATACCGCTTGGTCGGGCATTGAATTTTTAATTGTATGAAGATTAATTTATTAAAATGTCCCATTTAAATTGTTTTGTTTGCTTAAAGCCTTTGGGGGGTTAATGACCATGTCCCGGATATCCTTGGCATCATTTTACGAAATGGCCACGACCTTAGCACGCGGGTGTAGGCGTACACCCGCTAGTGCATATATAAATAATAAGGTATAACCGCCGGTTTTGGGAATAACCCGCCACGGGACTATATCATGTGGTGTGTCTATTAATTTTTAACCCGACGTCAATCCGGGCTACTGAACGTATAACAAACATATAATTGTTTTACAAGTTTATATATAAATAATTATCCCAAGTTAGAAAAAGTTTTGTGCCACGTGCATTCAAATCAATTTTCTAAAACATTTTCAAAATGAGTCAGTTAAATTGTATTTACCAGTGTAAACTGACGTATTTTCCCAAAAAGGCTAAGTGCAGGTACTAATCGGAATAGGCTGGCTACTCCTAGCATCAATAAAGAGTCTCGCAAGCTTAGATGTCAAAATCTGTTGAACAATTATCTTTTATTTGATCCGCCTGTGGATCCTTTACATTCTGTTTGTAATACTTTGATATTACTTTATATCGGTTTGTAATATTTTATCTTTTGCTTCCGCTGTGCATTTAAATTGTGTTGTTTGACTATGATGATATCAACTACGTTACGATACTCCCCACCGGGCCCACCGGTAATTCGTGGAAATATCAGGGTGTGACAGGTTGGTATCAGAGCCAACATTGAGTGAATTAAACACTAGCCTTTTGTGTTTTATCCCAATGACACAGTAGCACATTCCTTGACCTTCTGAGTCTAGACTTAACATAGGAATACTCTCATCTCTATTCGGAGAATTATTGCCTTCAATTCTATATATTTTAATTTGTCGCCAAGCAAAGAAGCCATAATGGAAATTCTCCCCATTTGAAGCCTAGGGAAGGCCGAGCTTCATACTGCGACTAGGATTAACATGCAACCAAGGAGAAAGCATTCAGAAATAAAATGAAGAAGAAACTCCTTTTGCTGAAGTTCGTTTCCTTAGTAAGTCCTTATAAGGGCGTACTCATCTTTATGTCCCTTAATGGACAACATCATTCCTTTCAAGTCCCGTTTAGGGCAATTCTGTACATCTTTTAAAAATCATTGGAATGTTTAATCTAAAATTTATTCATCATTACATATGAACATAAAATATGAAATAATAACGTTCCTTTTATAAGATCTACCATTATAATAAAATGGCAAAATCTAAAAAGAACAAGACCTAGCCCACGTGTCATTTTAAGAACAGGGCTAAGATGGCAGTTCCTCAATTAGATTCAGATCCTTATTAACATCTCAATTTAGGATTGTTCTGCGTTAAATATTAAAAAGAATCTTAAAGGTACAACCTAGCCTATATATCATTTCAGACAAGGCCAAGATGGTAGAATCTATTCAAAAGATTCAAATCCTTGTTAACATTCCTGGCAAATGTGATTTAATCACATAAATTATCCTTATACTGGATTCTTCCGAAATCCTTTCTTACTTGGTGAATTAAGCATCCATTAGGGATGTAATGCTTACGGGGCCGTATTCATTGTCATATAAGACAAAAGACAGTCGTAGCCTACAACTCCCTGTCAAGAAAAAGGCATGAACAACGTTCGAGCCTAAATACCTTGATTCTACAAAATCATGGTTTATAATTTAAAGTTGCCCCTGTGACTTGGCCTTTTTATGCCATAATTATATTTTAATTAAGTTTAGGATAATTATAATGAAAATCCTGAATAAAATAAATATCATTCCTTTCCTGCCAGTATATATGTTAAAAGAAATTCAGATCCTTGTTAACATCTGAAAATATGTTAACACTCCCGACAACAGTGATGCGATAAAATCACACTTGTCATCTTCATATTAGGAATTTCCAAACCCCTTATTTAGCGTAAATGATCAAGAGGAATCATGGCTAATAAACGTCAAACATGATGAACACATCAAAACACCAGTTGGGATGAATACCTTCGGGCAAAGATGTATACATGAAAAAGATAGTTTTATTTCATAACTTCTTGTCAAGACAATGAACTATGAAATTTTCCGATCCAAAGGAATCATCGATTATGTTTTAAAATTTCCCTAGTGACAAGGCATCTGTGCCATCAAAAAGTCCTTTGGAACAAGCCCTTGTGCTATATAAAATGTCGGTATGACATTGACAGTCGTGACTTATGCCCCTGTCTAATAAATATGAAGGATTATATTCCGTTTAAATGCCAAAGATGGTTTATTTAAAAACCTAGGCAAAACATAATCAAATAAATTTAATACTATCTATTGGCCTATATGGTTTAATTGCACCATGGCTATTTATTCATCAAACTCGACGATTCCCTATATAATTAAATAAATTATTACCACTTGGTTTGTAGCCTTCAAAGCTTTACCATGGCCAACTCATCTGAAGCTCACAATCATCCAGCTGATCAGAATAATGATGCAAGACTGAACTTAACGGGCGCCGAGTTACAGGCTATGTTAGATACAGCCGTAAACAAGGCCGTGGACCGAGCGTTAAAGGATCATAAGCGAAAGTGCGATAATACCCCGAATAAGGGATTCAAAAAGGGTAAGACCGGTTCAAGCTATAACCAGTCCAAGCCAAAGGAGGAAAAACCCGAATGTAAAACCTGCGGGAAGAAGCACTTCGGAAAATGTTTCTATGATCAGACCAGGGGATGTGTCATCTGTAAAGAGATGGATCATAAGACCCATGAATGCAAGGACTTGAAGGACATCCAGCAGTCAGGTGAAAAGACCAGATGCAAAACCTGTAGGAAATGCCACCTCGGGAAATGCAGATTTGAACCTCAGCCTCTATCCTGTGGAATCTGCAAGTCCAAGGAGCATAAGACCTTGGATTGCAAGAAGTTAGTAGACGCAACCTGCTATGGTTGCAATGAAAAAGGGCACATCAAGACAAATTGCCCAAATAAAACCAAGAAGCCTGGGGAGGCTAAGAAGACCAAAGCTGGAGACTCTCAAATAAATGCTCAAGAGGCCGTTCGGGATGACAATGCCACAACAGGTACTTTCCTTGTTAGTGACGTTCATGCTAGATTTTTATTTGATTCAGGTTCAGATAAGTCTTTCGTAGACAATAAATCCTGTAAATTATTCTGCCTGTTAAAACTCTGAGCATTAAGTATAAAGTAGAATTGGCCGATAGTACCTCAGAGACTGTTTCATCAATATTAGATGGGTGTTTTATATCCATTAGGAATCATTCTTTTCCGCTGTCCTTATTTCCATTAAAATAAAAGGGACTCGATATAGTGATAGGAATGATTTGGTCGTCTTAAAAATCAAGCCCATGTTGTGCATGATAAGAAGCAAGTAGTTATCAAGACTCCTTATGCTGAGCCTTTGACAATTCAAGGAGACACTGGGTATGGATTGCCTTAGCACTTGTTGAATATGGTATTTAATACCAAAGATTCGAGTATGGAAAACTCAGGAGAGACAAACAACAGTCGCGATGCTGGAGATACGACAGATGTTAATGGTGCATCCAATGTGAACCTCAATGTTAATGGAGTTAATCTCCAAAACTGTAATTAACGCAGCTATTAGAAAGGCTATGAGAAAAGTCATGAAAAGGTTCAACAAGCCAGATGCTGCTCGCTCTAAAACACATGTCGCTGCTCATGAGAATAGCTTTATTCATACTTCAAATGCAAAGAATAACCCAAACAAAATCATATGTGGCAAGGAGCCCATTCTTTTCAGGATGTACTTAAAAGTACTTCGTCTCTTGGAAGTCAAGAGACTTCAATAGTAAAAAGAGGCCATCGATTGCGGGAAATTGTTGGATGAAGCAAAAACCATTAGGTGTATCAGCAGTTATGCTGGAAAGGACACGGTGAGGTATACATCTCAGTCATTCGATGGCAATATCCTTGATTAGTGAGGACATTAATGAAGTCCACAAGAAAGATCCTCTTATACATTATGGGATGGTCCAAATTTTAAGGACCTTATTGGAAAAACCTATTATCCACATCACGAAATGGAAAAAGATGGAATAAGAATTTTATGACTCTCACCATAAAAGTTCTAGAATGTCGACAATATGTTACAAATTTTGATTCATTGGTTGAGATAGTGCCCTATTTAGTCTACCCAAATTCTAAGCTTAATGCAATAATCATTGGTGGTTAGTAACGGCAATAAGAGGGCACATTAAGGTTTCAAAGCCTGCTCATTATTAATCCATTATGAATCTACCTCAGCTACTCACGTTATATAGATTAATAAATAACCAGTCAAAGCTAAGACTGCCCTAAAATTTGTCAAAGATTTCGCAGCTAAGTTTAAAAGGATTAAGAATGGAGGCGTTTAACCCTCCTGATGAAGGATTAGAGGCAGCTCACATTAATGACACCAGATAAATCCCTTATTGTAATTTTATTACTTGGAGTTACGTTTGGTTTCAGGTGCTGCTAAGTCTCTCATAAGAACATAAGCTTAGCAAACTTTTAGAAATTTTCCCGTAAGAACCCCAGATATTAAGTGTAAGGTAAAACTTACAGGTGAAATCATAAGAGCCATTTCTTCTGTTCCTGTCAGAAACCTTCAGTCGTAGAATTTTAGAAGTATCCTCTCTCTAGAGGAAGTGCGTCAGCATATATAGTTGATATCTCCTTAATCACTATCGATTACGAATACCAGATGGTATGATAAAAGCGCCATATGAGGATTTATGTATCTTAATATGTTCCATAGATTGCTTCCATGCCTGATCAGTATGGAGGTTTAATGCATGGGACCACAAAGATATCCTGATGGTCATATGGTACTAAAGTCAACTAATGGTATTCAAAGAATATATCCAGAATGGAATGTTCAAGTAAATGTTCCCGATTAAGGAATTCATGGACTTGTAACATAAATGTGTCACTTATTTGACACAAGCAATAATGGATGAACTGGAGCCTGAGATATGGAAAATCTCTGTAACCTCCTTGTATCTTGATTATCTTCTCCCAAGATTACCCTGTTTACCCCTGAGAGGCAGGTAGAGTTAAGATTTATATCCCATTTAAGGTCGTATTATTATGAAATCTCCAAGACGGCTAGTACCATCATTGGAAGAATCGAAGCCCTGATTAACTGAGTTTTAAAATAAAGGATTCATATAGCCTAACTCAATATCCTGAGAATTCGGTATAGTTAATTAAGAAAGAAAGGTTCATTTTGCTTATGCATGATTACCGCAACCCTAATTAGGCAACAATTAAGAATTTCCATCAGCTGCCCAGGTTCGTCGATTTGTTCGACTAACGGCAAGGATTTGCTATTCCTTAAGATTAGTTTTAAGCAGTGGTTGGAATAACCATCCCACCTTAAAATAAGTTTTTCTATAATAGTTGTCATATAAGTATCAAGGTTGCTCCTTTGAAAACCTTGTATAGATGGAACGTTAAACATCTAATGTTAGACAGAAGATTAGTAAGTCCAATTATCAGGATCTGAAAGTTGCCAGCAATTGGCAGAAAATCAAGGATTAATGAAAGTAGCAACCCTCTTAAGTTCTTGTTAAGGAATAAGGTTCAACAAAAGATATCACCCTGGGAGGGTGTGCCAATTTGTTAATTATCAGACTAGTTAAACTCTGAATATATAGAATCATTCGAGGGAATCGAATGTATCAAGATCAATTAGCTTATAAGCTAAAATCTATTGGCGGAGCTTGGCGGAGCTCGCAATACATTGCACACTAATGACTTAAGGATGTGCTTGACCAATAAGTCGAGAAGCATTATCACATAATGATATGCAAATGGATGATATGATGAGAAACCTGTATCGATTGAGGATCGACAGGTTAAGAAGCTCCAAAAAGAATATATGTACATATTATAGAGGTCAGTTTGGGAGCTTGGAGAGGTTCCAGATAGGCTATAGAAGTTAAGTCCATTATGCGACAAAAAGAACTTCCAGCATTTCAGTAAATCTCGAGGTCAAGATTTCTTTTAAGGGGGTGAGGATGTAACACCTCGTAAAATCACGTCCAATAATGTATTGACACGCGTAATAAACCCTAATGAAGTCAAACATGGAATTTAAGGGATTTATTTTTTGAAAAATCGAAAACTTTGATTATAAAAGGACTGGAAGTGTTAGCATACCTAAAATAAGTTTCTAAATAACCTCTCATGATATTTATGTACACAAATGAGCCAGTTGGCGATCGAGTGTAGCCATTTGCGGAATTAATTGAAAGTTTGCGCAATGAAGGGTTAAAAGCGTCAACATGCTCATTCTTACCTCTGAGTGACCTTTTAACAAACCAGGAGCTTCATGATATTTAATTATACTCTCGGGAATGCCAAACATTGGCCGTCTAAAGTCTTTATGCTTATACGTAAGGTTACGCGCAACTTTGCAAGTTAGAGGGACTAAAAGTGTCAATATGTTTAATTATACCTCTGAATGACCTTTTAGCGAACCCGAATCATCGTGATGTTTAATAATACTTTCAAGAATGCCTAATATGGACTAGATGAGGCTTAAATGCTATTAAATGATGAGATGCGCAAGTTTGCGCAATAGAGGGACCTAAAGCATCAACTTTTGAATCTACGCCTCTCGGTGACCAGTTAAGCAAATGGGAGCATAGTAATATTTAAGTATATGCTTGGGAATGATCAATATGGGCCATAGAATGCTTGGATATCATTAAACGACATTTCGTGCTACTTTGCGCAATAAAAGGGCTAATTGCGTCAAACTACTAAAGTATGTCGATTCGTATGGTAACGGACCTTCCGGAATATAACCGTGAGTTTAACATACCCTATTTATTCTTTATATAGCTTAGATATAGGCTTGGAGGTGTTTGATGCGCAAAAATAAACTTTTAAGTCATGCAGGGACTAAAAGTGTCAAAAAGTGCACAAGTTTGCATTTTCGCGCATATCTCACATTCTGAATATACCCGGACACCCAAAAATTTATGTAAGCATTAAAATATTTTATTTTAGTGTTCGGCATGATAAAATTCCATTCGTCACGTAGTTTGGATCGTTTTTAGTGTCCGTTCGTGTTCCGTCGTAATTAGATGAACAACGTAACCGTACGACCAAACGAACCGACATCCTACATGTTTTTGAGCATGTTTCATGTCCCTAATGTTTAGGCTTCATTGTAGAGCCTTGTAAATAACTTAACGGGCCTTATACGTGCCAAACGTAACCTTAAAAGCTATCAGGGACCATTTATGTAATTATTCAAACACGATTGCTGAACCAGGAACCTCAGGCGGCCTGCGTAAGCATCCTTTGAACCTTACGCGGCCCGTGTGAGTATGTCAGAGCTGCAAAAATCAGTTTACAGCCTATTCCAGCTGTTTCCAGGTGTTGCAAGTGGTTTTTCTTCATCCTATGGGTTGTTTTGGGCGCCCATAGATTGCCAGAACAGTGGGTATGAAGTGTACGGTCCAGATCAAGGCTCGTTTATCAAGAAACGATCCTAACGGTTCTCAAAAACCTATAAATACCCCTCTTGGTCTTGCTCTCATTCACACCTTGATCTGAATTGTTCTCAGTTGGAGCCTTTGTGCTTCATACCTGAACATCCTAGATTAATTCCATCCTTACTTGGACCCTTTGTAAGTATCCTTTCGTGCTTAGTTTAATTGTTTAGCGTTTATAGCCGAAAAGTCAAGCATTTCGATAAACGCTTTGACTTTTAAATGGTTGAGCCACTGTTCGTAACGAACATGGCTACGTGACCGTAATTAGGTAGGTGTTAAACCCTCAAAAGGGCACCTCCTAATTACCACGTTTACTTAGTTAAATTGTCGGGTCAAATAAACGTCAATCAGGTTAGTTTTAAATAAAATTCATAACTATTAATATAAAAACCATAAAATTAGTTTTCTCTCTTTAATAACTTGGTAAATATTAGTTGAACATGTCTAAGCATGATTCAACCCGACAATTCTAAGTATAGGCTCGGTTCGGAACCGAAAGTCGCAAAAGTTGACTTTTGCTTTGACTTTCAGTTCAGACCCGATTTAGCTTAGTTTAGATATGCCTTAGGATTCCTTTAGGACCAGGTTATAGGTTAGTGTAACCCTCTGAGGTTATACAACTTGGTTCCTTAGTTATCCGATTCATTGCATGTTTCCGTTATATGCTTAAATGTTGACCATTATGCCTTTTTGACCCTAAAACAAGAATTTTGAAAATGTGAGAGGATAATAATCTTTATTACTGAATTATAAACTTGTCCCTAAAATTTGACATCAGTTTGAGGGCTAGATTAGGAGTTATGCTCATTAGCGTAAATGAAAAGCTTTTATTAATTAAACGGCATAATTAGCATATAGCCTATCTAAACCCAATTTTTGATACCAAACTTTTTACCTACTGATATAAAATAATATTTTGGGATTTTTGAAGATTTTTATTTAATTTTAGGCTGAGCATAACATAGAGTTCTAAGCTTGATTCGGTAATTGCCGTTTTGCCCTTTTGGGCTATAAAATGAGTTTTACAAATTATTTTTGATACCAAACCATTTTCTACTGATCTAATATGATAAATAAAATATTTTTAGCCTTCTGGAATAATAAAAAATATCAGCTTTCCTTTAAAAACCCGGAAATAGCTCAAAATCGCCTTTTTAAGCGTTTTTAACGCATAGTATGTAATAAAACTATTTTAAACATATAAGGTTTGATGCCTACTGATATTTTCAGTAAATGTTTATATTTTAACAGTAAGCAAAAGTTTTAAACTCAGATTTTCAGTTTTGACCTTTTAAGCCTATGTGAAATTACCAAAATGCCCCTAAGGTGCATAGTTTGGTTATAAATGATAAATTTCACATTTATGTAATACCCTACTTATATAACCTATTAATTTAAGTATGTTTACTATTTATATCAGATCTGTAACTCAGATTAATATTTAACCTCTCTTATAACCTTTAAAATGACCAAAATACCCCTACGGGGCATAAATTGGTTTTAAATTCGTTTTGGGCATAATGGAAGGTATCCTACTGATATCACAACATATTAAAGGCATATTAACTTAGGAAACCTGTTCATGACTATTTTGGTTACCCGTTACGCACTTTTCGCGTTCGGATCGGCTTATGTAACTAGTTTGCATAAATTAGCTGAAACGGGTCAAACCTTATCATTTTTATCTCAAAATCCAGAATGTGTTTAGCTTACCCTTATTACACAAGTATACAAGCTTGTCGGGTCTAAACCACATTCTAATCCGGTTCTCGCTTAACCATGCGTTTTGAGCCGTATCCTCCTTTAAAAACTAACCGGTCTAAGCATAGGCTTAATTAAGACCCGTTAGGAATCTAATAGGTTATTAAAAACCTTCGTTCCAGATTTAGGAGCCCAGTAAAAGCTATCTGTACTTGCTGATTTGATATACGACTGGGATTGAATTTATATTTAGCTCAGGTAAATACTTTTAACTTATTTTTCCTATACGGGCTTGGGGTACAGTATATAAAATACCGCTTGGTCAGGCATTGAATTTTTAATTGTATGAAGATTAATTTATTGAAATGTCCCGTTTAAATTGTTTTGTTTTCTTAAAGCCTTTGGGGGGTTAATGACCATGTCCCGGATATCCTTGGCATCATTTTACGAAATGGCCACGACCTTAGCACGCGGGTGTAGGCGTACACCCGCTAGTGCATATATAAATAATAAGGTATAACCGCCGGTTTTGGGAATAACCCGCCGCGGGACTATATCATGTGGTGTGTCTATTAATTTTTAACCCGGCGTTAATCCGGGCTACTGAACATATAACAGACATATAATTGTTTTACAAGTTTATATATAAATAATTATCCCAAGTTATAAAAAGTTTTGTGCCACGTGCATTCAAATCAATTTTCTAAAACATTTTCAAAATGAGTCAGTTAAATTGTATTTACCAGTGTAAACTGACGTATTTTCCCAAAAAGGCTAAGTGCAGGTACTAATCGGAATAGGCTGGCTACTCCTAGCATCAATAAAGAGTCTCGCAAGCTTAGATGTCAAAATATGTTGAACAATTATCTTTTATTTGATCCGCCTGTGGATCCTTTACATTTCGTTTGTAATACTTTGATATTACTTTATATCGGTTTGTAAAATTTTATCTTTTGCTTCCGCTGTGCATTTAAATTGTGTTGTTTGACTATGATGATATCAACTACGTCACGATACTCCCCACCGGGCCCATCGGTAATACGTGGAAATATCGGGGTGTGACATTGTATGCCCCTTTTCCTAGCACCTCATGTATTAAGTATGGGCCTTCCCACTTAGGTGCTAGTTTCCCGGGGCGTTCAACATTGGAAGCTTCATTATCTTTGAAAACATATTCACCTGGAGTGTAGGTACAAATGCGCACTCTTGCATTGTAGTACCTCTCCAATTGCGTCTTATACTTGGCCTCTTTGATTCGCGGTATTTCGCGCCTCTCTTCGAGCAGGTCAAAGTCTAGACGGCGCTCCGCCTCGTTATCGATCTTGTTGTCTGATGATAAGCGCGACGAGGGGAGGCCTATCTCAGCTGGGATAACCGCCTCTGAGCCGTAGACCAGGCTAAAAGGGGTTTCGCCAGTGCTTGTTTTTGGCATGGTTCGATGAGCCCACAGGATGCTAGGGAGCTCATCTACCCAGCCTCTTCTCTTGGTGCCCAGGCGGGCTTTTATCCCTTTGACGATAGTTTTGTTGACACTTTCTACTTGACCGTTGCCCTGAGGGTGCGCAACGGAAGAGAAAGTGTGCTCGATATTCAGCTCTTTCATCCATTCTTGAAGGTCTTCAGAAGCAAAATTGGTGCCATTATCGGTTACGATCTTGAGCGGGAGACCAAATCTGCAAATGATGTGTTCCCATATGAATTTGCGCACCGTCATTGCAGAAGTTGAAGCGAGGGCTTTGGCCTCCACCCATTTAGTGAAATAATCAACGACAACAATTATGAACTTCACTGCTCCAGGAGCTTCAGGGAAAGGTCCCACCATATCAATCCCCCACTGCTGGAAGGGCCAGGCTGTGGACACATGGATTAGATCATTCTTTGGGCGCATGATTTTTGGAGCGTATCTTTGACAGGAGTCGCATTTACGCAACTCTTTCAGAGCGTCAACGTGCATCCCTGGCCAATAGTAACCAGCGTTCATTATCTTTGCTACGACCATGCGCGGGCCCACATGAATGCCGCAGATGCCTTCATGTATCTCTCTAATCAGGTAACTTGCATCTTGAGGGTCCACACAACGTAGTAGTGGCCCCATGAAGGATCTTCTGTACAAGATTACTCCATTCATCTCTTGCAGATACTAAATGATAGGGGTCATCCATGAAGGTGACCCTATCTCAATGACATTGAATTGTCGCAACAAGACATATGGGTTTTTCAAAACTTCGATTCTTACGTCTTTGCCGAGATATTGAAAAGCCGTTGAAGCAAGCTTGCTTAGCGCGTCTGCTGGCTTGTTCTCTGATCGATTGATTGGAACAACCTTGTATGTTTTGAACTGCTGAAGCAACTCTTTCGCTTGCTCTAAGTACAAGGCCATAACTTCGCCCTTTGCATCATACAACCCGTTAATTTGACTCGCAATCAGGAGAGAGTCGATATGTGCTTGTAGGTTTTGTGCTCCAATCTTGATGGCTAGGCGCAAGCCTGCCAAAAATGCTTCATACTCTGCCTCATTGTTGGTATTTTTGAAATCCAACTTGATGGAATAGGTGAAATCATGCTTCTCTGGGCTAACAAGGCGCAATCCAGCTCCTGCGCCGTCTTCATTTGGGGCTCCATCAGTATACAGTAACCATAATTCATCTGATGTGTCTTTGATGGGAATATCAACAACTTCACAATCTTTGATCTTGTCTTATGGGACTTCAGTGATGAAGTCCGCTAATACTTGGCCCATGATAGCTGGGCGCGGCCTGTACAGGATGTTGTGGCCTCCCAGTTCAATTGCCCATTTTGCCAAGCGACCTGACGTCTCTGGTTTTTGCAAGATTGTGCCAATATGGAAGTTAGTGAGTACAGTGATTACATGCCCAGTGAAATACCTGCGCAGCCTCCTGGAGGCATGTAGCAGTGCGAGCACTAACTTTTCCATGGTTGAATATCGTGTTTCTGGATCCGTGAGCACCCTACTAACATAGTAGATTGGAGTCTGAACTCCGTCTCTTTCCACCAACAATACCGACCCAACTGCCTTGTCCGAAGAAGACAAGTACAAAATGAGTGGTTCTTTCTCAAATAGAGCGGTTAAGGTAGGGAGCTTGATCAAACATTCTTTCATTTACTGGAAGGCTGCTTCTGCTTTTGGCGTCCATTTGAACTTGCTTTTTCACGCAATTGCGCAAGGTACTGATAAAAGGGTAAGATTTTGCAGCGTGGTTTGATAAAAATCTGTTAAGCACGGCTAGGCGGCCGGCCAATCTTTGCATTTCTTTAATCGTGCGCGGTGACGGCATCCGCTCAATGGCTTGAACTTTTTCGGGGTTAACTTTGAAACCGCCGTTTATAACCACGAAGCCTAAAAATTTGCCTTCCTCCTTACCAAAAGAACATTTTGCTGGATTCAGCTTCATGTTCACGCTCCTTAGAGAATTAAACGTCTTCTCTATGTCTTTTAACATCTGGTCCTCCTTGGGACTTTTGATCACAAGATCGTCAATGTATACTTCGATATGCTTCCCGATATCTTCTGCAAATATCGTGTCCATCAGTCGCTGGTAGGTTACGCCAACATTCTTGAGCCCAAAGGGCATCTTTGTGTAATAGAAGATTCTGATGTCAGTGCAGAAAACTGTCTTATCCTCATCCTCCAGCGCCATCTGGACTTGATGATATCCCTTGTAGCAATCTAAAAAACATTTCCACTTGTGTGGCGTGAGAGAGTCTATTTTCTTGTCGATCTCAGGCAACGAATAACAATCTTTGGAACATGCCTTATTGAGATCTGTGTAATCAACACACATTCGCCATGCTCCAGTAGACTTCTCGACCATAACAGGGTTTGTAACCCAACTTTGATAGCGCACCTCCCTCAGTATACCTGCCTTTAGCAGTTCACAAACTTGCTCATTCATGGCTTTAGTCTTATCCGCTCCTAGGTTGCGCCTTCTTTGTACCTTTGGCTCGACGGAAGGATAAGTGTTCAAACAATGTTCAGTGATGTCGCGCGGGACACCGGTCATGTCGGACGGATTCCAGGCGAAGATGTCCATGTTCCTAAACAGTAGTTGCTTGAGGTGCGTCCTGATACTTGGTGAGATTGCGTGGCCCATCGTCACCGTCTGTTCTAGGTACTTGCGGTTCAAGACCCATTTTTCTGGCTCGGTTGTTGAAATTTTTGCTGCTTTGACTGGGCGCGCATCCTCTGCTGCCATCACCTCTTTATTTGCATAGATAATCGCCACCCCGTCTCAGTTGGAAAGCCAATGGCTGAATGGGGCGTGGAGGTTACCATGAATATTTCTCCATGAGTCTCTCTCCCAATTAAAATGTCATCCCTTGATTTGACTGGCATTACCATAAAGTTGACGTTTGCAGTTCTTGAATGTTTCCCGCCAGATAGCGTGACGGGGAAACTGATTTGGCCCAATGGGAAAACTGTCTCATTGCAAAATCCGGATAGAGGGTAATCCACAGGCTCGAGGAGCGCCTTATCTTTATCGACAAACTGGTTGAAGCATTGTTCGTAAATGATATCAGCTGTGCTTCCTGGATCAATGAAGACGTACTCTGTTTCATAGTGACCTATGATGCCGGTAATGACAACGGGGCGCGTTGCGCATGGACCCCCGCACACGACCGGAAAGATGACTTGATGCTCCTGCCATGTTGGTTCGAATGGGCGCTTGCCTTTGCTTCTTGCGCTGTATCTTAGTCCATCGACCATGTGAGTTTCTAGACGCCTAACCTTCTTCTGGTTTCCATCGTCATTTCGCTGAATCTGGCGCGTCTCCTTGCACACATTTTTTACCAGATGTCTTAACTTGCCGCTTTTCAGCGCTTTTTCAATTTCTTGCCTTAGACTGATACAGTCATTCGTCAGATGACCTGTATCCTTGTGAAAATCATAGTACAGGTTCGGGTCTTGCCCCTGCTTGTTTGTCAAAGGCTTTGGTGCCTTGAAGTCATGATTGTCCGTCATGAGTACCTCTTTTGGTGTTTTAATGAGCGGAGTCCAGTGCTTTTCTCGATTCTCATTCCTGACTGCCTTTCGATAACCGATGCGATCGATTGTGTCTCGTGCGTCTTCTTTAAAGCGAGGCCTTTCTTCATAACCGCTGGACTGTTTTGCTTTCCATCCTGGGTTTCTGTTTTGCATGTTGTTGTCGCGCGAGCTTCTCTTGGAAAAACGATCTTCGGTGTAAGAGTTTTTGGCTCCAGCCAATGATTCTTCAGTTTGCGCTACTATCTTTGCGGTTGCCATGAGTTTGTCCCATTCTTTGGGCATACCGTCTTTTCCTGTGATAGTCCTGATTAGACTATCACATCGAATAGCTTTGGAGCTGAAGTTTCGCCTTCTGGTAGCCCTAGTAGTGCCGAAATGTTCGGGTTTGGAGCTGGGTTTGACGGACCAGCGCCAATGCTTGTTGGGGTTCCCGTATGAGTGATGCGAGTGATGCTCGCGCGGGGTCCCCCAGTGTTCGTTGCTTCGATTTCACCTATCTCCTCGGCAGGCTGGACTTGAACGTTGGGATTGTCCTACCCCAATCCTACGTTAGAGTTTGTGCCGAAACCGAAATCAGGAATTATCCCTTGACCAGCCATGATCAAGAGGACATAAAAAAACTCAGAAAAAAGAAGATGAAGTGATTGTAAAAATCGGTGGGCCCCAATGAAGAAACACGGAACTAATTTTAGGGTTAATTAGTTTGGTTTATGTTTCAATCATGAGGGTTAATCTTCTTAAACTTTCCTGAGCTCCGATGTGATCCTTCCTTCCTATAAAACAGCAGCACCGTTAGCTCGTTAAGAGGGGAATATGGGGGTTTCCCTCTTAACCAGACTCCGGCATGAGAATAAGTAACTGCTTTGAGGAAATAAGTGTGTGTTAAGAGTGAGAGTAGAGAGAATGGAATGTTTAACCTATGCATAGAGGTCTCTATCTATAGCCGAAGAGGTGTAAGAGGAGATGGGCTGATGGGCCTTGGGCCGGAAGGCAACAACAAGGAATATCCTCGTTGTCTTACTGGTGTCGACCGTTAATGGTTTCTAGAAACTCTCCGGTGCTGGCACACCTTGATTGCAGCCACGTGTCACAGTTGTTGGCCTTGTTGTCCCTCTGCCATCAGCAGGTAAGTGGAGATCATGGGGCAGTTGTCGCCGCCCCCTGATTGGTCCCATGTAGGCGTCCTTGTGTACTCTCTGTCTCCTGCACGTCAGATGATCGTGGAGCACGATAGAGCACAGCCTAGAGGACGCTGGTTGGCTTATTCTTCTGCCACTTGTACCTTTTGTACTCTCTGAAGTGCCTTGCGCCTAAACGACTGCGCGACCCTTGCTGAGCAAGTAACTAGCCCGCGCAGTGTTGTAGGGGCTGAAGGCTCTTATTCAGAACACCAAGTGTGGAAACTGATTTTATTTCTTGTTTGGTCCTCGTGCGAGGTCAGGCTTTGCTTGAGCAGCTCGCGCGGGGTCTGAAGATTGATCAGCTTACTGAGTAAGGAGTATGGTCCAGCGCACGACCTTAATGGTCTATACGGCTTTTTGGGACCATACCCCTTCAACCATGTATGTTATCAAAATATCATGTCATGTTAAAGTTGAAGCCAAATTCAGCTTCACATAAAACACTGCATAAAACATCGACATTGCTTAAAATAAGAATTGTTTTTGAGTTAATAAAGTTGTGCATACGTTATAAAGCATTAACTTATAACAATTATTAATCAAACATGATCATGTTCAAACATCTCACAAAGTTAAAATCCATTACTTACACATGTAGCATGATTAACTAAACATCTATATTTAGTTAGTAAAATTTAAGTATCAAACAGTTGATCTTCACCATCTATTAATCAAACAAACGAAATAGAGTAAATGCACGGATAGTCCATGTGGTTTTGTAAAATGACAAACATGTCCTTAGCAATTATTCATCTCTCTCATCTATGTACAAATCTACTCTCTTCTCTCCCTCTCTCTGCCCAAGAAAAATTATCATGTTTTTCTTTGCTTCAAAATTCAAAACGCAGAATCATAAATGAAGAAACTCTCTCTCTCTCTCTCACTCACTTTATTTAAGATCCAGATTATGTGTTTGAATTGTCCTTGTTCTTGGCTGTTGTGGGTTACAAAACTTCGATCTTCGATGCTGATCTCATCTTCAGGGTTGACCGAAAGCTAACAGACAACGATCTATTCGATCTCTCTGGTAGATCTGGATCTACGATGAACAAGCGATTGTTTGTGGAGTGGTGGTTCAAGGGTGGGTGACGACGGACCATTGATGGAGTGATGAAGTGATGAAGACTGAGTCGGGTATGGTTCCTCCGGTTGGATCGTGCTCTTGTTCTTGAATATGTGGGTTTAGGTTTTGGGTTCTAGATTGATCGAAGGTAAAGGGGTTTGGGTGTTCTTGAATTTATGAGTTTAGGTTTCACTTTGTTCATGTCTTGGAAGATGAAAATAGGTGATTAAGATGTGTCCAGAGTTTATGTTGTTTGTTTTTGAAGATGATGATTTTTTTGAACTTGATGATGATAATAAATTTTTTTGAAGGTGAATTTGATAATGAATGTTCATGTTCATTTTAGGATGATGAAATTAGACCCAGATCTACAATCAAGATGTTCATGTTCTTGAAGATGTTATATATTTTATTTAATAATTAATAATTAATTATGGGGTCCAATTGATATTTTAAATGATTAATTAATTTTTTCTTATATTTTAATAAAAGCAAGGGGTAATTTTGTCATTTTACATACATTTAACAGAGAAAACTAACGGACATTCACTACAAGGACTATCCGAGTAACAAACTATCAAACCATAGGGAGCACCGATGTAATTTCCAAAAGTTGGGGACTATAGTTGTTATTTTACAAAACCACAGGAACTATCTGTGCATTTTACTCAACGAAATATATAAGCTAAGTAAATAAGAAAGAAAAGAAAAATTAGTTTAAAAGATATTAAAATATTGGATGGGGTTCTTAGGGGTTATTGGCAGTGGCGGACCCAATATTTTTTCTCATTGGGGTCCATTTTTTTGTGTTAGAATTTTTCACAACCAAACATTAAAATTTTTGGGTCGGTCATCGTAGTCAATTCGGGTCGGGTCGGGATAGGAAATAATGTAGAAGCATTTAGTTGATATGAAACCACTACATTATTAAGAACCATTTTTAAGAATAAAGTTATCAAATTGTTGTGATTAATAAGTTGCTTGAAACCAATAGCTACCTAAACAACACAACTACTTCATATAACTTCAAAATTTTGTTTAAGCTTTTTTTTAACGACACTATATGTTGAAAGTCTTGTCTTATTTGGTAATCAAATGTGAAATAATCATTCGGATGGGTGGTTGTGGTGTTTTAAAACACTAGTTTAAATTTGATGAAAAAAAAAGAGTTAATTGCCCGGATGGTCCCTGTGGTTTCACGTTTTTTCACGTTTAGTCCCCACCTTTCAGAAATAGCAGGTATGCTCCCTATGGTTTGTCATTTTGTTACTCGGATGGTCCACTGACATTTACTCAGGGGACTATCCGAGTAATAAAATGCAAACCATAGGGAGCATACATGTTATTTCAAACTAACTGACATCTACTCAGGGGACTATCCGAGTAACAAAATAACAAACCATAGGGAGCATACCTGCTATTTCCGAAAGGTGGGGACTAAACGTGAAAAAACGTGAAACCACAGGGACCATCTGAGCAATTAACTCCAAAAAAAAAAACTAAAAAACAAGAGATGTAAGACTTGAACTTGAGACCTACTTATTGGAACACAAGAAGATTTACCACCATACCATCTTTGCTTTTAATACTATGGGGTCCAACTAATTTATTTTATGGGGTCCTTGAAAAATTTAACATACCGGTTCTACTATTTTTATTAAAAAACATTGGGGTCCGTGGACTCCGACCCACATCATGTGGGTCTGCCCCTGGTTATTGGATTTTATCACCCACGACTATTGGCTATTGGCCGCTGCCACCCTCAACCATCACTTTGACGTCCGTCACCCCTAACTTAACACTTAGTGTGTTCTGTCAACGCATCATTAACTAATCACTAACTTTTGATCTTGTTACTATACTTTTGGGGTGTCCTAAGATCCCTAAAACCTTCCTAAGATCCCTATGACACCCCCAAAAGTATAATACGAAGATGAAAAGTTAGTGATCAGTTAACGCCGTAGTGACATAACACACTAAGTGTTAAGTTGGGGGTGACGGACGTCAAAGTGATAGTTGGGGGTGGCAGCGGCAAATAGCCAATAGTTAGGGGTGATAAAATCCAATAACCCGTTCTATAGTGAGCCCTCATAAATGGAGGCTCCTTTAGCGTCGCTCAAAATTTTGGGGATACGTGGTAGATAGGGATGCTGATGTAGAGTAAAAATGACAAATTTTCTTATTTTTCCTGTAATACAAGGGTGAAGGTTGAAATGGGGAAACTATCGTGAAACAATATCAATCAATATATTATCAACTAGCCTAAGATCCTGCGAGTTTCGCGGGTGGCTTAAACACAAATATATAATATCTATTGGCATTGAAGCCCATGTAGATCATCAAAAAATCCTCGCTTCAAAAGCACAATCTAGTTAATATCCATATAATTATCGATTCTCACATTCAAACCCACGATTGCATGTTTGTTACCTCGTACATATTCAATATTCCGGAGGTTTGTTAATAATTAGAATTTGAACCCTAGGGTTTTGCTATTGTCCATAAAGGACTTGAACAAACTTGCAAACATGTTATCTAAAATAGAAGTGAAGTTGATACGAAGCACGGACATTGAGATCTAAGAATCATACAAAAAATATATTGAAACTTACCTGTATCGAACATTATATGTTTACCGAAGCGGAGACTACCAGAGAATGCCACAGATCTCCCCTCGATGCCTCCGATCAGCTTCTTCAAATTGTCGGTGGCTACCGGTAGTGTTACTCAATCCAAAGCGCATTAGCATTAGAACACCACCATCCTTAGGTCATCGGAGTATCAAACTAATGATGTACATTCCTTTGACTGAAGATACCACACATTATCTTCTCCAATACAACAAAAATATTCTAGCCCTGTACCGATATAATTCCTAGCACTCTACGACCAATTTTTTGCAGCCATTTACAGCTATATTTCTCAGCTTTATATGGTTGTACAATAGTCCCTAAACAACCTTAAATACAAACTTTTATTCAGCAATTTCAAGTTAAAATATGTTACTATAGATCTATGAAGTTTTGGCACCAATTTTCACATCTTAATAGCTAATAAATTACAACATAATTTAGTCAAATTAAAATACTTCATGTGACTCTTGATCACCTGATATTCCCGACATGAGAGAGAGCTTACCTGCAAGGACTAAGTTGACCACTATTGAAGCTAATACCCTTGAGTTTGACCTTGGTTCATCTTTGCTTGTACCTTTGACCCCTAATAAGTTTATACATATTGACTATGACACAAGCCCCCTCCAACTATTCCAACTTGAACCAGAATTAATATAAAAATGAATAAAATAAATGAGCATTCTTGTTCAATTAATGATATGGTAGCAATGGGCTTCCCAAGACGACTCGATTCTGTTTCAAGTTCAATAATAGTTTTGTTGATGAGAGACTGAAGGCCTGGAATTCGTGACTTAATGACTGTTTCCAAATGCTGAAACAATGAATAATGTAGTAAAGCAGATTAGATATCTTTAAGCGAATAATGTAGTAAAGCGTTTTGAATCTTGGTTGTAAAGATGTTTACCTTAGAAAGCACTTTCCCGAGATGCTCAGAGCCCATTCTGCTAGCAAGGTGCCTATACTCGGGGGTATTAGCAAAGTATTCGCGCTCCCTCCTCCGAGCGGCAATCATGTCAACGCTTTTGTTAATATCAGCTTGAGACCGGTTCACAACACCAATCCAAGGAAACTTCAGTTTATAAGATTTCCCTTACAACATCTGTACATGTCATCTTCATTATTAAAGAAAGAAGCACAGAATTTAAAATCAAAACCAAGAAGTAGAAGCTTACATCAACTGCATCAGTCCCCTTGTCCATAATATCAATCTTCGTCAAAACTCTAAAAGTCCTCTCCCCTGCTTAGAATTTACAAAAACATCAATCATGAAACTGGTATGCATCACCATATTATTCCTACCAATTTGGTACTGGTGACGTATATATACCGAAACCGAAAAGGACCAATGCTGAAATCATCAAAAGCAGATACCAGTACCAATGCTGTAGTGATATGTGGTAATAAATCTTATCCCTATTACTTGACTTGAATATTTGGCAAACTAAACTATCCAAATATGTATGTATATAGCATGATGAATAATTGTATGAAAGTTTAAGCACAATGTACTACATTAGCAACTTCAAAGTTGATTTTGGGATCAACCTAAAAAACAGCAATGTGAAAAACCTCATATATCATAAACAACCTATATTTTTCATGTGAACACAATGAAATGCACAAGTTTCCATGAAACCTATTCGTGACAAACTTCAGCAGTTTCTAGTGTAATGAAATTCTACGATGTTGTGTTAGAACAGGGATATTCCAGTCCCAACTTATGTGTCTTTAAATTTGACGAAGAAAAAATAAAAAATTTGCAAGTAATTTCACACTTCACTTGATCTAAAGCACTCATAGTTTGCAGCACAATAACAAATTTTCCGTTAATGTTAATGCGTTGAATTTACACCTCAAACAAATGATATCATACAAACATGGTATCTAAAATAGAACCGAAGTTGATACGAAGCACGGACATTGAGATCTAAGAATCATACAAAAAATAAATTGCAACTTACATGTATATCGAACACTATATATTTACCGAAGCGGAGACTAATAGAGAATGCCACAGATCGCCCCTCGATGCCTCTGATCAGCTTCTTCAAATCGTCGGTGGCTACCGGTAGTGTTACTCAATCCAAAGTGCATTACCATTAGAACACCACCATCCCTAGGTCATCGGAGTATCAAACTAATGATGTACATTCCTTTGACTGAAGATACCAAACATTATCTTCTCCTATACAACAAAAATATTCCAGCCCCGTACCGATATAATTACCAGCCCTCTACGACCAATTAATTTGCAGCCATTTAAAGCTATATTTCTCAGCTTTATATGGTTGTACAACAGTCCCTAAACAAACTTATATAGCAGTCAGAATAACAGCATGGAATGCTTTCTTCTTCCTATAACCTTGAATCGAATAGCCAACCTGACCCGACCCGAAACGTAACGATATGAAAAAAAAATTGGGTCCCATCACTTTACATCCCCTCAAAACTTTTGGTCAAGCTCCACCACTGGCTAAAATCATGGTCTAAAAAATTAATTCGTATTGCCATGAGTGGAGGAAATATCGAAAATTAAATTTTCAAACATTATAGAAAGGGTATATGCCCAGTCAAGGTTGCCACCTTTGTAAAACAGAGGGAGTATTATCTACAAAAGCATAACTTCATATTCAAGATTTATAAAACGGCTTACCATTTTCATATTCCAGAACTTGAAGTATAAAGAAAAACTAACATCAGTTAATACACAACACAAAAAAGTTATAAAAAAGGTAAGCCTTATATCTTTCCTGCTAACAAATGTAAATGAACTCATTACATACAAAATCATACCTTATCAAAGTCCTTGACAACCTTAGCTTTAGTTGTAGATTTATCATTATATCCCATCCATCCATAACTCATGAATCTCCTAACTGTAATATGCTATAGCAAGTAAGCAATTACCAAAATTCCCATGAATAGCAATTACACAAATAATGGCTTTGTCCAACTCGTGAATGTATATGTATTTGTTATTTTTCAATATCCACTCTTCCTACACGTGTATATAGGAAAAAAATAGCATCCTCGGATCTAAGCATAAGTGGTACAATTGTTAAGGGAAAAAAATACATTTATCAGAAAGATAAACCAATTATATACAATATATTTTGTGAGCGAGAGCAACTTTGCTTTTTAGGATATATAATTTGTCCGCCGCACGATGCGCTGGTGGGACAAAGCGTTCGCTAAGTTAGTTTAAAAACAGAACAGAGCTTTGGCAGGACTAAAATTACAAAAAAAAAAAAAAAAAAAATGCAAAAGTTACTCTAAGTTTGTGTAATTTTTGGTCATATGGTAAAACAGAACAGAGCTTTGGTCATACCCCTCGCGTTGTGCCAGTGGGTTAAAGCGTTCGCTTATGCATTGTAGAAGCATCTGCATCTAAAAGTCTCTTCTTGTTGCACCTGAACAATTTAATCCTCATTAGAATACCATAAGAGGTGGTTAAATGGATTGTTTGGGTACTGGGTCACAATGGTTTGGTTTAATGGCGAATAACTTATAACATGGGTCAAAGCAAATGGGTCGGGTGGCCCTATAAACATTCTGTTTTTCCTTTTATTTAGTCTTGTATATATATAAAATGCATCGAATATCACATAATATGATGAATAAACTAAATTATTATAATACTAATATATTTATTTATTTATAAATAAAGAAGCATAAGAGGTCATAAGTAGGGTATGCATCAGCTCAGGTGACCATTCATTTTCAGAAAGTTGAGCCAACTTGAAACCGGTATCACTCTGATTGGCTGGAAACGCCTCTGCCACCGGTTCAACGCCACTCGCGCCTTTTCTAGTCGATGAAAAAAGTCTCTTTTTGTTGGACATGAACAATTAAAAGATAACAACATAGCCTAAACTAAACATGCCAATAGTTTCTAAATACTATGTGGACCCAAAATCATGCCCTTTTATGAACAGAGCATACAAAATTTTCATACTTTTATGAAATTGAGTGGACCAGGTCATCATACTTAACCGATTTCATGAAATTCCCATTTGGATTAATCAAAACATTAATAGTAATATACAAAAAGACATTTAAGCAATTCAAAAGTCCTAATTCACACAAAAACTCATGTATTTGTTGCTTCATACCTGAAGCTTTGTGACTCCATTCCCCAAAGTAATTGTATAACATCCCATCAATAAACATGAAATCACCATCTGCAATCACAAACATAGCATAATAAGACACTAAACACTAAAAGCATGGTCGCCAACCAAGTCAAACACTAAATATTATATTACCTTAAGAAGAACAAAAGATATAATGAGATTCCTAGCAGTTTTCCTCCATCTGGTAGATCGTTTCTTCATTCTAGTAAGAATAGTAGCCTCTTCTTTAGATATGTATCGCAATCTCTTCTCAAAATCATCAGTGTATAACCTAAACAATCCCTTTCAAAATCGAGAAAATATCACTCGTCTTCCCTTTTCTGGCAAAATTATCATTTGCCTCATCAACAACTTCCTCCGCATCTTTCTCCAAGTACCACCACTTGAAACATTAACTGATAATACAAAAATCATTTTAAGGGCCATAAATTGAAATTGGTTATCTATAATTGACCCTAATAATTGTTTTAGGGGTATATTGAATAGAATTCCCAACAGGAGAATGGGAAATAATGATGAACAACTTAATAAAAAAAAAATTAGACATTCTTACCGTGAGATGAACTATCTCTGTTATTGAGGCTAATAATCGCCCGTCCAAGATATCGCTACGAAGAAATCGCTGATTACAGAAATCGCCATAAAGCTTCCATGGAATGGATCCTCGAATGCGAGTATGAGCAGATCTGACAACTACAAAACAAATATGAACTATAGTATCAGAAAAAATAACAAAAATTGTTGGTTTTAAAGAAAAGGAGTGATAGAAGGTGAAAGAACACATGCAATGGACAGAAAGGAAGGTAGCGAGAATTAGGGTTTGTTTCAATTTTGAAAGTCGGTGATAGAATATTGTTAGAGAAGAAGCGTATGAAAGAAGCAAATGGAATAAAAAGAGGCGATGTTTTCCCTCCTAAACGTACTAAAGGAGGCGTAAGGAGATGCCAGGTGGCATAAGTTGTTTTGCTTTATTAGAAGTAGTAGATATAAAGAAAACATTGCCGGTAATCCATTTTTTAGATATAGTATCACTTAGGGTGAAGGGAGTGGTTACCTATTCCAAATAGGCAAACTCCTAATTCACCCACTCACACATTGCCATGTAAATTCACCTAAATAAGTTACATCATGCTCAAAAACATTGGCGGTTGTTTACCTAATGGGGTTTAGGTAAACTATTTAAAAAAAAAGGAAAAAATGTGTGATTGGTTGAGAAGTAATAGACCCCACCACACACCCATCTATCCCCCCCTTCCTTCCCTCTCACCGAATTGGTGTAGCTTCACTGAACCCCTCAACCAAAATCGGTAAAGAGGTTGTTGGCGGTGGTTTATCGCTTCGGTAAAGGTGTTTACCGATGGAGTTTACCTACGAATCCGTTCACCCTTACGTATTCAGTTTCGGTAGGTAACCACCTTCATGTCGTATTGCCAAGGTCCGTAGGTGATACGCGTTCGTTTTGTAGCAGCTTAACAAACGATACAATAAAAAAACCAACAACCAAAAGTTTTTAGAACCATGGTTGTTAATAGCGAGCGCAATGATCGCTAAAGCGCGCTACGTAGCGTATAGGTCTAGGCTCGCTATTAGCGATAGATAGTGATAATAACGGCAATTTTTTTTTGTTTTTTTTTTAATATAAATAACAATTAAATATAGCTATAAAATAGCTGAATTTTAGGTTTTTTGTTAGATATACATGTAAAATAGCATATATACCATGGTATTTTGATATAATATTCATATAAAATATTTTTCTTTTTTAAAAATCTAGTGTATCACTATTTATAAAATAGCCGCCTGCTATTCGCCATTAACAACTATGTTTAGAACAAAGTTGTTTCGCTTTTAAGCCTCCTTGAAAACACTATTAGAAAACTCTTTGTAAACATATTTTGTAGAAAAAATTATTAAAATTTCAACAGCTAAAAAGTGTACCTGATGGAATTGAAGTCAATTTTCATGTTGCTTTTTGATGTTTAGATTTTGCCAGCCGACGAACATTCTCCTAAATATGAACTTTCAAGCGACGCTAGCCGACGTTGGGCTGTCAAAGATTATTGACATGGATCTATCTCACTTTAGTGAAATGGGGCTCGGGTTCTCTTGATCTTTAAAAAGGTTCCTTTTCTTGTTTCCGAAAAGTATGTGCTTTGATTTCCACTCCCAAGTGTATTAGCGTCTGCCTGTGGATCTATCAGATGATCAATTCCTTGCACAAAAAAAACATCAGATTGCCAATTTTCAAATCAACTTTGCAAATTCAAATAACCAACCTGCACAGGTGTGAAGGCATAATTTGAAGTTAGTCTAGAGGTAGCACCACCACTACTATGTTATTTATCCTTGAGCCTAAAGGTTTCAAATCAAGCATATCAAATAGATAAATTAAAATTCCTTAAGAAAACCACATTTTTAACCAAAAAAAAAAAAAATACTTTTTGGCTACTTTGGTAGCGAGCTTGCTTTGACTAACTGATACACGCAACTTCCCGTTGCCAGCTTGATCAAGCATACTATATCCTTCTCCCAATCCATCCCCTATAATCACATAATAAAACATTATATTATATTTAAACAGAAGAAAACAAATGTTTGTATTTTATGACACAGGGTTATATAGATTTTAATAAGTGTTAAATTTTAAACAATACATAGAAACTAACATATGCAACAAAGAACCATGAACCATAAGGGAGTGCCCGGCTTGCTTATTTAAACAACTTATTAGCTTAGTGTGTTTTATAAAACCATGTAAGTACTTTTCAGTGTGTGGTACTGACGATTATCTATTTATAAAAGTTGTTTTCAATAACCAGTTTAATATTGCTTATTTCAATCTAATTATTCTAGGTAATCAAATTTGGTACCCCATCACTGTAATCCAACGTAAACAAATTAAATGTAAGCTGTTTTGCAAGCAAATAACAAACTGCAAAGGAACGGTTTCTCAAAATCAAAAGATATCTGAATACATAAACACCTTTGACCGGAAACATATAAGATGAAATCAAAGCATGCAGTTCTATAAGCAAAATGCTACTAAATATATGATCAGAACAATCAGTAGTTGTTAATATACCTCTTGTTGATGAGTCTCAATCAGCTCCAGCTGTCTCTCAAGGTTTGATTGAGTCTCAACAACTTTTACAACTTATGCCTATATAATAAGCAGTTTAGGATTAATTCAAGGCAAAAACAACAAACCAAAAACTGTCTTTAATATACATGTGAAAGAACCTAGGAGGTCTAATGATTGTTAGAAAAGTTTACCTAATCATAAGAATTAATGTGAATATGGCACCTCAACTTTGAAAAGAATATCCCAGTTCTGCAATATTCTTTTGTCCCATTTACCTGTAGTACTCAAGCTCCCTAAATACACAATCACATATACGGGTCAAGAAATTAGACTTCCAGGATCAAGCAACCAGACTTTTGATACAGAACTAATTCTGATTTTGAAACCCTATAAATCAGACTTCTAAGATCAAAAAATCAAACTTCCAAGATCAAGAACCCTAAAAATCAAACTTCAAAGATCCAAAAACTAATTTCTGCTACAGAAGTCAGAACACTAAAAATCAGACTTCCAAGATCTAGACATATATCAGAAAACAGTCGCGGATCGATAATTAAACCGTGAATATGCTCTAAAACGCCCAGAATGCATGACGTTGTCGTCTCATTCGCTGATCTTTTCCGGGAAGATTTACGTTACCTTTCATCGCTTAGACACAGACACCGATCACCACCCGAATCAGTCGCGTGCATCGCTGCCATCGTCTTGTTTGCCCCGCATTGACATCGTATTAGCACCGCGGATCAAGTTCTTGTGCACTATTAGCGTTTAATCATTCTATAAACTTGTAAACTCTTACATACCTGAATATTGAAGTATTTTATATCATGAGATATCTGCACAAAGAAAATCAATTTGAGTACTGTGTACATAGTATAAAGTTTAAAATGCATACACTCACTCAACCATGGTATACGGGTCAAGAAATTAGACTTCCAGGATCAAGTAACCAGACTTTTGATACAGAACTAATTTCGATTTTGAAACCCTATAAATCAGACTTCTAAGATAAAAAAAATCAAACTTCCAAGATCATGAACCCTAAAAATCAAATTTCAAAGATCCAAAAATAAGACTTCCAAAAACTAATTTCTGATACAGAACACTAAAAATCAGACTTCCAAGATGTACACATATATCAGAAAACAGTCGCGGATCGATAATTAAACCGTGAATATGCTCTAAAAACACCCAAAATGCATGACGTTGTCGTCTCATTCGCTGAGCTTTTCCGGGAAGATTTACGTTACCTTTCACCGCTTTGGCACAGCCATCGATCACCACCCGAATCAGTCGCGTGCACCGCTGCCATCGTCTTGTTTGTCACCACATTGACGACATATTAGCACCGCGGATCAAGTTCTTGTGCACCACCCGCGTGTAATCATTCTATAAACTTGTAAACTCTTACATACCTGAATATTGAAGTATGTTATATCATGAGATATCTGCACAAAGAAAATCAATTTGAGTATTGTGTACATAGTATAAAGTTTAAAATGCATACACTCACTCAACCAAGGTATATTAACAAAACCCTAGATATATACCTAAATACCAAGTCTACATACGATCAGCAACAACAGAGTAAAAACATTACATTTGTAAATCGGACACAATCCCACACATAAGACTCTATAAGTGTTGCAACTGTAAAATACTTCTAACAACCTTCACATCCTCACTAATTTTAATAATCTCAATTAGTGGTTCACAATAGAAATTTGATTAGCACACATATAAGCTTTAATTATCACAAATAAAGCATAGCCCATGGTAGAAAATAAATGACATATACGATTACAGCTAAGAAAGTCATCTGACTCTTATTTAGGGAGACATCACAATTCACCAATCACTCAATACCTAAACCTAACAACTCAAAAGTTAAGTCAAAATCATAAAATATAACAGCATAAAATATAAAAACCATCACGATCAACAACATAATATGTAAATTCCAAACATCCAGAACGTTGAGTTGATCATATCCTAGTTGTTTACAGTGCAAAATCCGGGCGAAATAAACAAACAGAAAGCGAATTGAAGATTCTACCTGACAAAATCGCTCGACAAATAACCTGTAATAATCGTTTTAGGATTATACTTAATGCAATTCGAAACAGGTTCATGAGAAAGATTGATGAACAACTAACCAAAATGATTAGACGACTGTAATGAAATTAGTGCTCAAACACGATTCAAGATTCAGATTTTCGACGGAATAACAGTTGTTTAAAACACTAAAATACGAACATATATGAATGATAACTACATTAAAGATCGAGAAGAGAATATACCTTTTGCTCAGTTGCTTTCGATTGAAATCTAGGGTTTGTGAATGGATCAGAGATAGATGAGAATCATGTGGAAACAACAACAACAATCGTGAATCAACCAGATTGAAACACAATCGGTGAATTTTATACCTGATTGAGACTATCTTCAGCATCTTTTTTGCATTCACCATGATTGGGACTCTGTTACTTGTAGAACAACGGCATTTGAAAGATCCATCATTCCATTAGAATAAATCAGTAATAATCCTTGAAGAACTGGTGTGAAGTCCTTTAGGGTTTACATAGGATGATGAAGGAGGAAGAAAAGAAACTCTGATGATAACGATATTAAGGTGATGAAGAGGGAAGAAAAGGAAACCCCGATTTGATAGAAAGGAAAGAGGAAAAGTAACGCTTGAATGAATGAGAAGCGTGTGAAGAAAGGGACATAAGCATCTCTCGTTTTAGCGCTCATTCTTTTCCATCAGGGAGTAAGGAGTTTTGGCGGTCAATTGTGAAAAAGAGGTATTAATCAAATGCCACATGGCAAGTGATGGGTTAAGCTAATGACAAGTGGCTAAAGATTATTTTGCTTTATTAGAAGTAGTAGATATCAATATCAATCAATACTTTATGATAAAGTAAATCATATGGGACACATGTCGCTCTATGATGTGATCTCAATTATTATTTCTCGTCTAAATAAATAGATATAGATAATATTTATTAATAAGATTCAAATAAAAAAGATATTATTTCAATCTATAAATTTTATCTTTTTATCTTTTACCATAAAAAATATTAAAATGTTAATACCTCCTTGTCTCATTATATAACTATATTAATTCATAACATAACTGAGGAACAGTTAAATAACGGTAACGTCGTTAGATGGACTTTTTGATTTTACAACTTCAGCCTGATTATTTGAAAAGAGATGAGAGGGTGAGTAGGGAAGGGCCAGAGCTGGTGGTTCCACGGCGGCGCTTCTTCGGCAACACCACCGTTCAGACGCGTGTAACGGTTCTGTTGGAAACATCTGAAGGCACTGGTTGTGGTGGTGGTTTGTACACCCGAGCGGGTGAGACGAGGTTCACAGTGTACACTACAATGAATGTCGGGTGACGTCCAGTGTAGATCTAGGGTTTCGACTGGACTGAGGAGATGAAACTGGTTTTTCGTAGACCACCCCTAACAACGGTAATGGCGGCGATGTTGTCTTCCGGCCATTTTGTTATGAGTTTTTGTTCTAGCGCAGAGTATAAAAGAGACAGTGAGGTGATGGAACGGTGGCGGATGCGGGTATGGCAGTCTTTAAGTACGTGGCGATGGCGGTATGGAGGTAGAGGGGATGATGTGCGTGTGGGTTAAGCACAGAGAGAGCTATACCATATATATAATACAAATTACCCTGTTTAGCTTCCAAAGGGTTTCTTTGATTTTTCAACAACTCATTGTTTCTTAATATTAGAACGAACTGGTTAAGAGCAAATTTCTTTTCTACTAAATTTATTATGTTTGTTAAGTATATAATTTGATATCATCATTAAATAATTAAGTGATTGGCATATTGTGTTTATAGAGAGTTCACTCAACGTTCCGCAATTTGACGCTAAAAAACCTTAAATTACTTTTCACTCTAATTTATTTAATAAAAAATTTCAATGTGTAAGATTAAGAATTTTATTTGAAAGTTGAGATTAACAGGGGTGTAGAAAAGGTTGGGTTTATCTGTTGGAACACATTTAAAGTTGAGTTTATTTTTTCTTTTTTTAAGTTGACTTTGTTTTAAAGTTGAATTATGATATATAACTTTTATACATACTTTTATATAAATGTTTAAACAAGGGTGTAGACAAGGTTAATTTATATACAGTTGTTTGAAAACTTTCTATCTATTATATATGTTCAGTAACTAATCTGAAATTTCTTTTTTCAATTGTTATACCGAGTGTCGATATTACAACAAAACAAACTAATGCTGACTGAATTTCCGCGCGAAGCGTGGAGGAGTTATACTAGTTTGTATAAATACAAAATTTTCAAGTCTTTTAGTTGTTTCCTCAGAAAAAGCCTTAACCCAAAAGGACAAAGTCTCCTTACAAGCTACAATATGAATAGCCAATTAATATACTTACGAATGGGTTGATTTGAGTATATTTCATCTATAACGGTCAAAATACAACATTGAAGCCTATATATTGAATAAAGATCGAATCGTTCAAGAAAACAATTAGGATGGAGTACCCTTGTACATGACTATTATGTGACAAGGATTTAACGATAACTTGGATAGAGTTAGTATGGTGGACCAAAACCACAATAAAATCAAAAGATGGGTATTAAAATTGCAAGACATTTGGATTTTATAAATAATAGCAATAACCACTAAACCATAAGCACCAAAACCGCAATTTACTCAAATGCAAACCTATAGCTGCAAAAGTAGGAATAATGGCCACCTGAAACAATAGTGTTACCATAAAGTAAATGTACAGAAATTTATTCACAAATACCATCAATATCTACTGGACGAGCATAAATAGAAACGATAATAAATATGAAGTTGCGATCAATAATATTTCAAATTAAAAATGACAAACATATGAACCTCAAGCTAGATAAAGTAATTGTCTTAGTTGTAAAATGATTGAAATGCCCCTAAACTTACCTAAAAAAAATTGACAGAGTTATTGTTAGGGGCGAGAATTACAAAATGTAAACCTTAGGAGTTGATATTATAAAAGATTTCATTGGATTGAAAGGGTTAAATTGATCAAACCACGAGAGTCAAAAGAGTAATTTACACTTAAAAAAAACATATAAATAGTTGATTATTTATTTTGAATTTGATTATTTTAATTTGTATAAACAATAAAGGTACCTTTTCAGTGTCAATTTCATAGCCTGTGAAAATATAACGGATATCATTGTTGGATCTTACCTCTTGAACCAACTTTTCTTTAGTTCACATGGTCTTGCTTCATCATTACTACTTAATAAAATAGTCTTAACATAAACTGTTAGGTTAAATTATAAATTATTTATTTTATTCACTGATTAATTTGCATTGATTTTGAAGGAATGAACTACTTTTTTTAATATTATCACAACATATCATAAACATCAATAATTACAAGTGACATATATAAAATAACCATTATAATATAATACTTTCCATTGAATTCTTTTTTGGTTTTTTATGGTATACAATATTTGAAAGTCCTTAATTAAATAGAGTTATAACTTATATTACATATATAAATCCATTGCCTTTTGAGTTAATTTATATTACACTACATTAATTAAATTAACAAGTTTTTTTTTGAACGGCAAATTTTGGATCACTGACGGACTATTGGAGTATCATCGTGCCACCAGCGGAACCACCCGATCATATCCATCTCCACTAGGCATAATGTCTATACACCAATTCAGGAGGAAACCCAATAAATATGGAAAAAACCCCCTTTGTGGGAATCGAACCCATGACATATTGTATAACTATAAAAAGGCTATGTTGGTAGGAAACTTTTTTTTTAACTTTTTTTTTTTTGTCTTTTCCTAGCAACCTTTGACTTTTTTTTTTCTTTTTTTTTTTCTTAATTTACGTTTTCGGCCTTTATGCTTTGTGTGTTGTTTCTTAAATAACTTCTTTTGCAATTTACATTTTCCGTCAACTTTTTAACTTTACGTTTTTACCCCTTGCATTTACGTATTTTTTCCCATCTCTTGTAATATACGTTTTCGGCCCTTATGCTTTGTTTGTTGTTTCTTAAATACCAAGTTCTTTTGTAATTTACAGTTTTCGTCAATGTTTAAACTTTACGCTTTTACCCCTTGTACAATTTTTTTCTTTCTTTTTTGTGATTTTGTTTTTTTACTTAGGGTGAGAGGGGCACTCCTCTCTTAGAGGAGTGACCTCTCTTAACTTCCCCCAATCAGCACGCGCCACGTCAACTCCCCTCTTAACTCCCCCACACCCTCAATTTGATGGCGGCACTCCTCTCTTAATCTCTCCCATCATCTTCTCTCTCTCAGCATCTTCTCTCTCTCTCCTCTCTTTTTGTGCGGTGAACACACACCGAGCAACCCTCCCCGCAAACACTCCCCGACCCCTCGGCGACGGTGTTCCCGCTCGGGGACTCGACTCCCCGCTAAGTGCCCCGGACACCCTTATAACCTTTAATTTTCAGCATTGACTCTTACAACCTCCTAACTTTCTAAATACTTTTTAATCAACTTTGACGTCTTTATTTTTATTTACATGTCGCTATAAACTTAAGTTGATTAGCATTCACACTGACAACCTTTTTACTTTGTAAATACTTTTCTAATCGAGTTTCCCACTTGATGTAAGACATGTGTCGACATACTTTTGTATCGGATAAAGGTATTATTTAGTTATTAAACATTTTTATTTTAAGTTTAACGTAAAACACATAAAATGTATTGACTGTTCTATCGATATCAATTGATTCAGATATTACGGTTAGGTATGGCAAACATCGCTAACTAGGGCTGTTCAAAAAGCTCGAAGCTCGCTCGGATTTAGCTCGGAAAAAGCTCGCTCGTTATGGCTCGGTTTAAAAGTGAGCCGAGCCGGCTCGACTCGGTTAGAAAGTGAGCCTAGCTCGGTTCGGCTCGTAACGAGCCGAGTTGGCTCGGTTTGGCTCGCTTTGTAGCTCGGCTCGGTTTAGCTCGGATTATTTTACTTATAATAAATTTTAATTTTATATACATTATAATATATCACAAAAAAAACTGATTACTATTTACATGTATATATGTTTGTAATTTGATATCTATAGCATATTTGAATGTTGATTACCATACTAATGAACTAATATTGTATTTTATTGAAATTAAAACTTATTTTGCGTTGTTGAACTTGATTTTGGTTTGTAATATATTTGGTTGAACTTATTTTGAATATATTCTTTTAAAGTATTGAATAACATTTTAGGCTATTGAATTTTAAAAGGTATATATTAATTTTTTTTTATAAAATCGAGCCAAACCAAGCCGAGCCGAGCCAGCTCGGTTTAAAACCAAGCCGAGCCCGAGCTTAGATTTTCAGCTCAGTTTCAAAAACGAGCCGAGCCGAGCCAACTCGGTTTATAATCGAGCCGAGCTCGAGCTTGGCCTGGCTCGACTCGGCTCGGCTCATGAACAGCCCTATCGCTAACACGGTGGGCAAACCCAAAAGTCAAAACATATGGGTTGGGCATTGTATCGAGTTTGGATCTGTATTAAAAAAAACCGTATAAGACACGGGTATGATATTATGTGATAACCGACCCGACTAATAAATGTTTCTTTACTCGAACCATACACAAACAATCAAATGCATTGTTGTTTTTTTGTCCTTAGCAATAGAATCAAATTACCACACTATAAATTACCAACATGTGGTTGCTTTATATTGTTACCCTATGCATAGGGTGTTTAAAAAAAAAGAAATTTGATTTTTCACTTTCAATCTAAAAGTTTTTTTTTTATCTTTTACATTTTAAGCCCTTTGAATTTTTTACTTTTAATCCAAATCTTTTCATCTTTTGCAATTTAACAGAAACGCTTTTTTTATGTTCAACTTTAGTCCCTCGTACTTTTATCTTTCGCAAGTTTTTCGTTTTACGTTTCATTCTAAATTTGCGAGTCAACACACCACAAGGTGCGTGTGTAGTGCAACGTTTTTTCGTCAATTGTCTATTTTTCTCCGTTTGACAAGTTCATCGCATCGCGAGGGTCCTAAATCGACTTAGTTATTCTTTTCTACGTTTTAAGTTACGGTCTAATTTTTCGTATTAACATTATGCAGCAGGCGTGCGTGGTTCAACAATTTTATGTCTGTTTTTCTTTCGGTGTTATTTATTCCTTTTTTATTTATTTTATTTTTACATGCTTTTCTGATGTTCGTGGTCGCTGGCAGTGGTGTCGCATTGGTGCTACTTGGCACGATTTTACGAACGTATTTAACCTATTAAGTTTTTTACTAATAATTTGTTTTGAGTAAACCCCTATACCTTTTTTACTTAAAAAACCTATTTTTGCGTGCATATTTTTATGTATGTGTCGGTATGAATTCGATTTTGCTCTACATTTCGACATAAACTTTTTTCTCAAAATGAGTTAGGTCAAATATAATACGTTTTCGTATAAAATAAACCATTTTTGCGTACATATTTTTATGTACGTTTTGATATAAATTCAAGTTGGTGTATGTTTCGACATAAACTTTTTTGGGGAACGAGTTAGATCAAATATAATATGTTTTCGTGCTTATTTTATGAATGTTTCGTAAAATTTGTTTCGCATCGAGTGGAGTCAAATCGGGGTTTCTTTTTTTTCCCTTTTTTCAAAAACTCTAATTAATCTCTTTTAATTTACGTGTCAACTTTTCCGTTCCATGTGTTACATTTTCTATGTATGAGTCGGGTCACATATAATACCATATGATTGTACGTTATAATGGTTTACTTTATGTTTTGATCCAATCGCAAAGCTTATAAAGGTTACACTGAGTTCAATGGGATACGTCGAAACACGCGTTTTCATATGCTTAACGCATCAGATAACGTTTGAACTAATCAATTTGATGTTTACGACGTACCCGCGCTGTAAGGACTTACAAAAATGTCCCACAACACTCCGTAAGTGAAAACCCGGACCCCTAAAACCCTAATCCTTGTGAAAAATCAAGAAATTCAAATTTGTCAATCTGTCGCGGGCCGCGTAAGACTTAAGGAAAGCTTACGCGGGGCGCGACAGCTTTAAAATGCTCAGGATAAGCTTTAGGCCACGTGTCAGACGCGTGGCGACCCTACCCCGTGACACGACAGCCCTAGCCGTAGCTAGGGTGGCCCTCGCGGGCCGCGTAGGATCCCCCTCGAGTTTACGCGGGCCGCGAGAGACTCAAATTGCAGCTATAAATTGGACGTTGCATGGCCTTTTGTCACACCCTGGCTTTTGCGGAAGCGTGGGTTTATTTGGTGTGACTTCTTAATACCATAGCTTAATCATAACAAAGCTATATGAAAATAAAACCATGCAGATCATCCATTGATTTAAGTTTGAAAAGTAAAATACCACAACATTGTCTTAATGCGTTGACACATGCAACGGAAATTACAACCTAATAACATAAGAACATTATTCGAAAGACACAACCACAAACTTAAGATAGACGTAGTTTAAGAACCGTGACTCGTCCAGGTAAAAGCCACAACCCCTAAACTTGGATGATCCCATAACTCTAACGCAGCGTGAAAACGTAGCATACCGTGCCAGATCCTTAGTTCCCTGAAATACACGTAAGTTGGAAAAGTCAACAAAAATGTTGAGCGAGTTCATGTGTAAGTGAGTATGTAAAACCTTTGTAAGTATAAAAATCCTGGTATGTAGCAAATAAGGAAAAAGAGATCACCATTGGGTTGCAAAGCCAATGATATGTGTGAAGTGCCGTAGGAAGACTCAAACCTAGCGGATTTTGCGTTGGGTACAAAGTCACCACCTGGTCCATTAGGCGGGCTCAGGGGTTGGGCTCGCTACACCCAGATAGATCTACCGCTACTGACCCTCGGTCCTACAATGAGGATTAATGGCCTCAAGTTGCGCCTACTCACCCACATGATATGTACGTCCTAACCCTCCTTAAGCTAACCATACCATGTAAAAAGTATTCGTAATCATAGTAACATGTATTTCACCCCCGTAGTTTAGAAAACTGAAAACTGTTAAGAGAAAAGGGGGACATGAACTCACCGAAGTGCGTCTCTAACAAGAAATCTCCTGGTCAACCTGCTGTGCGACGACCTACACGTACTAACTTCTATTAGACGGACGGCCGTGCCTTAGCTTAAGGTTTAATGTCTTTGGGAAATAGTTAGGCAACTATTTCCTAATTACACTTCGTAATTATTTTGTAAATATATTCCTTCCCAAGGATGGGGGTTTTAATACATGTGCGTTCGTATAACTTCAAAATATATTATTAAGTCTGACTTAATGTAATATATTTTACTTCATTTGTCCAAAATACTTTACTTCCAAAATATAAATATTTTTCCCAAAAATATTATATTTTATTCCATATAATTTTCTAAAATAATATCCTTGTCAAAATACACACTTATGAGTATTTTCTGATAATACGTAAGTTACGTTGTAAGGTTCGGGTGGTATACATAATACCGGTGTAACTTAAATATTTATTGTGAAGGCGTTCGTATTATTTTGGAGCCGTTAATATTCAGTGTATTCTAGTAATATTATTTTTACTCTAAAAATAATATTTATGTAGTTCACAAAATAATCATAAAAATTACACAAGTGTTACTATGAAAAATATATATTCTAAATATATATTTTAACAAGTTTTATTTATGAAAATCCCACCTCCGACACTTGGAGATTCTGTAATAAAAATTCATGGCGAACTTTGTTTGGAAAACTAAGTTAAAAATATACTCATAACACTTGTTGTAAAAATATTTCCAAGTGTTATATTTCTGGAAAAATTTCGCCAGAGTTTCCTCTGTAACTGGAGGTGGCCACGCTTACAAGCGTATCATTTTCTTTTCAAAACTCAATCAACAATTTTCTCAACATCAACAAACAATACTCCAACATCAAACTAGTCAAAAATATACGTAAATCGCAAACACATGAACTTGTGGGTTATGTAAAAGTGTGTAGTAACTTTCCGGTGTTTTTAGTAGATCTTTCTATTTTTATAAATGAAATCGGTTTCTTAAAAATCTTATTTTCTAAAGAAAGTGTAAGTTTATAACTTCTTGTCAAAAATCTCAAAATTAATTCTTTGTTAAAACCTTTTGTTACACAAGTGTCTACACACTTGTTTGTTCACAAAAAACACCTTTAGTTTAGGAAAGATCCGGTTTTAAAACATGGTTTCGTCTTACGGTTGGTTCTTCGAAAATACCACTTGTAGATCTTTAAATCTACTAGTTTAGAACTCCATTTCATACGAAAAATTGTTTTTACACAAGTTCATGTTTATGTTTGAAAGGGTTCGTCATCTAATAACTTTACGTCTTAACATAAGGCTAGTTCATGTTCCATGAACATGATCTAGCGTGGTTTGGTGACGATTCATTCCAACACTAGCAATCGACAACAATAAATAATCATAAAAAAACTAGTTTCAAAAGTTTTACACTAACATTCATTTATTAACCACCATGTTTATTATTTTTAGTAGACTTTTAGTTTTGATCTCTAGTGTTTATGATTTTTATCCGACAAATTTCTTATTAACCACTTTAGATATGAACAATAGGGTGTTTAGAGTCACTTACTACTAGCTCGTGGCTAGGGAAGAAACTAGACGAAAAACAGGCGGTTAATAGCGTTGTGGTGAGGTCCTTGCGATTCCGTATGCACCGAGCCTCCTTATGCGTGACCCTTCACACTTGTAAGTATGTATAATGCCTTGATAGAAATTGAAGGTGGTGTTGGGTGGGGCTTGGTGGTCGGCCGAGAGTAGTAAGCAAGAGGGAGAGAGATGTGACTTTTGTGAAGTGAATTATGAATGTAAATGATAATGGTGAGCTCATTGGTTTAATTTATAAACCATATTCTCTATTTACCCACTAGATAAAATGTCAAGTAGATATTAGGCAAACAATTAAATTAATCATTTTCTTGTAAGGGTGTGTCCCCCTTGGGGGAGCGAATCGGTTACAAGGGGTGGGATAAGTGGGTTGGTTTTGAACTATTAGTTAAGCTAGTTAGTTAAGTTAGGAGTTTAAGACTAGTTGTCTTGTGTGTTGTAATTTATAACGGGTGTTAGGGTACTCGGGGACCCTAACTAGCTCAGAAAAAGAGAAACCATGTCATGTCAATATTTTTAGGTTCCGGGTTAAGTCCGGTCGTTCGGTTGGATATTACTCCGTTAAAGTGCTAAATAAGTATTTAAAGTGTCGTTAATATTATTTTTAGTGACACAATTTATTCCCGACACTTTGGAAAGTGTCTAGTAATATTTTTCCATGTTTTTGCACTTTTACTAGTTAGCTTAAAAGCTGAATTTTTATATTTAAAGTGCAGAATTTTGTATTCAAAGTACGTTTTAGGCACATCCGGTCACTATAATTATCACCTAGTGACGCAGTTCTACAATCCTCACCTCCCTACACTCCCTACTAGTGCAGTAAACTATTCCCGGCTCATACTGGCCTTAGAGACAGTAACTGTCTGATGCTGGCTATGTCAGCATGTTTACTGGGTATCCCGTATAGTGTGCTCACTGTGCTTTTGTGCATCAAGGTAGTCACTGAAGTTTTGTGCATAAATAATAGAGTGACAGTATAAAAAGGTGATGCATGAGTATGTATGTATCAGAAATCAGTAAGCAGTTTAATCACAGTTGTAAGCAAGCACAGTAATTAAGCAGTAATTAAATATTAATTAATTCGTACGGATACCTGGTTTGGTGAGGGTTGTCACATTCTCCCCCCGTTAAAGAAATTTCGTCCCGAAATTTAAGCTCTGCTTCTAGATGCAGGGTTCTTGGGAAATAAATGGGGGTATTTCTCTTTCATACGATCCTCACGTTCCCACGTGAATTCAGGTCCATGCCTTGCATTCCAACGAACTTTGACGAGTTTGACACTGCTCCTGCGAGTTTTGTTAACTTTCCAATCCGTGACCTCAACAGGTTCTTCAGTGAAGTGGAACGTGTCGTCGATATGAACTTCGTCAGCAGGAATGATCACCGTTTCTTGTGTTGGACTCTTTCTCAAATTTGATACATGGAATGTATCGTGAACACCATGGAGTTCAGCAGGTAGGTCCAACTTGTAGGCTACAAGCCCAATCCTTTGCAGAATTCTGAAAGGGCCAATGTAACGCGGATTTAACTTTCCACGCTTCCCGAAGCGTGCCACACCCTTCCAGGGTGATACTTTCAATAAAACCATATCTCCAACTTGAAATTCCAAAGGTTTCCGTTTTGGATCCGCGTAGACTTTCTGTCTTTCACGAGCCGCTTCGATGCGTTTTCGAATTTGCGCAATCTTGTCCGTTGTTTCTTGGACTATTTCGGGACCAACGAGTTGTCTATCACCTGCATCAGCCCAGCATAGTGGTGATCGACACTTGCGTCCGTAAAGAGCTTCAAATGGCGCGGCTCCAATGCTGGTGTGGTAGCTGTTGTTGTACGAAAATTCGACCAATGGTAAATGATTATCCCAGCTACCACCCAAATCCATTACACATGCTCTCAGCATATCCTCCAAAGTCTGTATAGTTCTTTCACTTTACCCATCAGTTTGCGGATGAAACGCAGTGCTCAGATTCAATTGTGAGCCAAAAGCTTCTTGGAAAGATTGCCATATCCTTGACACAAACCTTCCGTCTCTATCAGAGATGATCGAGAGAGGCACTCCATGACGTGCAACGATCTCCCGCATGTATATTTCCACAAGTTTACTAGTGTTGTCTTTTTCTTTGATTGGCAAGAAGTGTACGGACTTTGTTAGGCAGTCAACTATTACCCAAATCATATCATGGCCTCTGGGCGTCCTGGGCAGTTTCGTTATGAAGTCCATTGAAATCTGTTCCCATTTCCACTTAGGAATCTCAGGTTGTTGCAGAAGTCCTGAGGGCTTCTGGTACTCAGCTTTCACCTTGGCACACGTTAAACACTTGCTAACATAAACCGCAACGTCGCCTTTCATTCTAGGCCACCAGTAGTAATCTTTAAGGTCCTGGTACATCTTATCCGCTCCTGGATGGATAGAGTACCGTGATTTGTGTGCCTCATCAAAAATAACTTTTCTCAAACCACCAAACAGAGGAACCCAAACCCTTTTCATAAAACATAACATTCCTTCCTCGTTTGGCACTAATTGCTTCTCCATCCCACGGAGATATTCTTCTTCAAGGTTTCTTTCCTTAAGAGCTTCTTTCTGCACGACACGAATGCGCAGGGAAAAATCTGTCTGGATAATCATCTCCAAAGCCCTAACCCTTATGGGCTTGATCCTTTCCTTACGACTTAGGGCATCGGCGACCACATTCGCCTTCCCATGATGGTACTTTATCTCGCAGTCGTAATCGTTCAACAATTCGAACCAACGTCTTTGTCTCATATTCAGCTCTTTCTGGTCGAATATGTGCTGCAGGCTTTTATGATCCGTAAAGATTGTACATTTCGTACCATACAAATAGTGTCTCCAGATTTTCAGCGCAAATACCACTGCGCCTAGCTCCAAATCATGCGTGGTATAGTTCTTTTCACGAACTTTCAACTGACGTGACGCGTAAGCTATGACCTTCTGGCGTTGCATCAACACGCAACCCAATCCTTGACGTGAGGCGTCACAGTATACCACGAAATCATCGGTTCCCTCTGGTAGCGCTAAGATTGGCGCATTGCAGAGCTTGTCTTTTAGTAGCTGAAATGCTTCTTCCTGTTTGATTCCCCAATCAAACTTCTTATCTTTCTGCGTGAGGAGTGTCAGTGGTTGAGCGATTTTTGAAAAATCCTCAATGAACCTTCGATAATAGCCAGCCAAGCCTAAGAATTGTCGAATCTCGGTTGGCGTCTTTGGGGTTTCCCAATTTTTGATCACTTCAATCTTTGTTGGATCCACGTGAATCCCATCTCCATTCACCACATGTCCAAGGAATTGGACTTCACGTAGCCAAAACTCGCACTTAGAGAATTTGGCATACAACTGTTCCTTTTTCAGCAACTCCAAAATAGCTCTTAAGTGTTGTTCGTGTTCAGCCTTTGTCTTTGAATAAATCAAAATATCATCGATGAATACAATCATGAACTTGTCGAGATACGGCTTGCAGACTCGGTTCATTAGGTCCATAAAAACAGCAGGCGCGTTTGTCAACCCAAACGGCATAACTAGGAACTCGTAGTGTCCATAACGAGTTCTGAAGGCTGTCTTCGGGATACTCTCCTCTTGTATCCTTAACTGATGGTAACCCGATCGCAAATCGATCTTTGAGTAAAAACTTGAACCTTGGAGCTGATCGAATAAGTCATCGATCCTTGGCAGGGGATACCTATTCTTGATAGTCAACTTGTTCAACTCCCGGTAGTCAATGCACATACGAAAACTACCGTCTTTCTTCTTAACAAACAGGACCGGAGCTCCCCAAGGTGAGAAGCTTGGTCTGATGAATCCTTTGTCTAGCAACTCTTGGAGTTGTGTCGACAGTTCTTGCATCTCTGACGGTGCAAGTCTATAAGGTGCCCTAGCTACAGGCGCGGCGCCTGGAACTAAGTCTATACGGAACTCCACTTGCCTCTGGGGTGGCAATCCTGGCAAGTCCTCAGGGAAGACTTCAGGATACTCCCTTAAGACAGGGATGTCTTTGATTTTTGGCTCAGCAGCTTTCTTATCCACGATGTGTGCCAAGAAGGCCGCACATCCCTTCTGTAAACACTTTCGCGCCTTCAGGCAGCTGATGATTCTTAAAGGCGTATCACGCTTTTCACCATGAACCACAATCGTTTCACCATCTTCGGTTGGGATGCGAATGATCTTCTCGTGGCAGACAATTTCTGCCTTGTTACTTGATAACCAATCCATTCTTACTACCACATCGAAGCTTCCCAACTTGACTGGTAGTAGATCCAAAGCAAACTCACGCTCTCCCAATTCGATTACACAACCTCTGACCACTTCATTAGCTTCTACTAACTTTCCATTTGCCAATTCAATTGAGTACGGGATATCTAGTTTACTAGCGGCTAAACCAAGCATATTCTTAAACTCTAACGACATGAAGCTATAATCGGCACCAGTATCAAATAAAACGGATGCAAAGCGTTGGTTTATAGGGAACGTACCAGTAACAACATTGGGATCCTGGCGCGCTTTCCTCGCTTCGATATTGAAAACCCTTCCCCGAGCTTGGTTCAATTCTAGGCAGTTCCTCTTATAGTGTCCAATGTGACCACAGTTAAAACAACTAAGCCTTTAACCATTTCCACCTCCATTCCCAACTTGATTGTTGTTTTGGTTACGATTCACAGCACCAGCTTGATTCGCGTTGTTGCCTCGATTTCCATTCTCTCCGTTATTTCCTTGTGCACGATTTCCATTTCCACCCCGGTTATTGTTTCTATTTCCAAAACCTCCTTGGCCTCCCCGGCCAACAGTGGCCCAGCAAGTTTCCTTCGAGTGACCAACCTTTCCACATGCTTCACATACTTTTGGCCCACACCGGCCAGAATGGTGACGCTGGCAGGTGTTACACTTAGGATGGGTACCCATATACCCCTTTCCTTTCTTCCCACCACCGGTTGTAGCTTGAACCGGTGCACTTGGTTCTCCTTTCCTGCCATCACTGCTTGTGCCTTGTTTGAAGTTAGAGAATTTTCTTTTGTTACCCCCGGACGACTCTACGTGAGTCTCCTTCTTCTTTTGTTCAACATCAGAAAACTTGTTTAGGCGGATAGCCTCCTCAGTAAGAGCCACGCTCAGATCAATTGCCTCAGTGATTGTTGCCGGCTTTGAAGAGGTCACCATACTTATGATTTGAGGAGCTAAACCCCAAATGAAGCGCTCGATTCGCTTGAATTCCGGTGTAACCATGTAAGGTACCACAAGAGATAGGTCGTGGAATCTCTGAACGTACTCAGCAATTTTCTGACCTTCCATCTTCAGATGCCAAAACTCAGTCTCCAACCTTTGAATTTCAGCGCGTGAACAATACTTTCTTCGCATGAGCTCTTTCAGCTCGTTCCATGTCATTGCGTAAGCAGCGGCTTCACCAAGAGTCTGAACTTGTAAGTTCCACCAGTACAGGGCTCCGTCCAAGAATAGCCCAGAAATGTAAGTCACTTGCTGGTCTGGAGTGCACTTGCTCATTCAAAGAACAGACTCTGTCTTCTCAGCCCATCTTACAAAAGCAACAGCACCTCCGGTGCCATCAAAGTTCACGGGCTTGCAGTCTAGGAACTGCTTGTAAGTGCACCCATGCGGTGGATTGTTGTTGCCGTTATTGTTTGAACTGCTTCCGCTGGGTCCTCCTTGTGAGGATGCGTACTGCGCTATGGCGGCAGCGATGATTTGTTGAAGTTCTGCCTCGTTGGCAGGCATGCGCGGATCGTGTTTCGGTGGCATCTTCTAAAAGATGTGTTTACGGAAGTCAGGTCATGGTAGGTAAAGTGTGCGTATATAACGATAGTAATAATACATAACATCTCATGTTAAAATAAACCAAACACATAACATCTCATGTTATAGAACATAAACAATCAATCAAACATCACATATGATGAGAATACTGCGATTGCATTGCCATAAATCGAGACCACAATGTAAAGTTTATAAGTACACAACTGTATCATACAACATCAATGACTAAGGGCTACATCACCCCGGTCCAAAATATCAAATCAGTGTCAGCAATATCCAATATACATAACAACAAAAGTCAGGATCAATATGCAGTCTCCCAAAAGCTGTGCACCCTGTGCAATCGCCGTCTTCTCAACAAAAGTCTACCCGTGTCGTACAAAATAGCCCTACGCTGGTGGCGGTGGAGGAGGGGGAAAATGAGAAAAGAGCAATCGGCGCATGTGAAGCCAATCCTCCTCCATGGCTCGATGAGAACGTAACAGATACGCTATCTGCTGCTCCTGAGTCCAAAAACGAGCAGAAGAGTCGGGAGATAACGGACGAGGAGGGTGCGATATCGCAAGGTGAGTCTAGCCCTGGCACTGGCATGGTGGTCGCTGTGCTCTCTCAAGCTCCTGCACGCGATGAGCCAGTGCCTCCTGCTGGATCATGAAGGAAACAAGGACATCCCTGGTAGAAGACCCGACATGATATGGGTGATACGGATCCGTCGGTGGCATAATGGGTGAAGTCCAGAGAAAAGGCTCGCCAGGTGGAACCAAGGGTGGCACAGTAAATAGTGAAACAGGGGGAACAGCAGAATAAAACTGTGGTATGACCGGGACAGATATCGGCACATGACCAACGGGGTGAGTCGAGGAACCCTCTCCCGGGCGTGATGGTGGTGTAAACTGACGGAACATAACAGGTAAGTCGGTGTGGTGAACACCGGTAGTATGAACGGGATGCAAAGAAACATCAGTAGGAACTGAAACAGGTGCTGTAACGGGTACCACAAAAGGCGGGTAGTCATCATCATCGTCTATCCACCCATTTCGGGTGTCAGCATATCGTGGGTCAACGTGTGTCGCAAAGGGTGCATGATCAGGCTCTACAGGCGCTGGGTCAGGAAGAGGGGCAACAACAGGGTCAGCGGGTATATCAGCAATATGAGGAGCATCAATATGAGCATCAATAGCAACATGATCATCCTCCAACAGTGGAGCAATAATGGGATGATCGTCAACAGGCAAATCAGCAATCAAAGGATCAGCAGCGGGTACATCAGCATGAATAGGGTCATGCTCGAATGCGGGGTCTGGGGCAACTACTGGCTCGGGGGCCACAACAGGCTCTGGATCATCAAACTCCATCTCGAAATCAGCGGGATCAGCGAACATGGGATCACCGGGGTCAACAGGGTCCTCCATGGGCTGATCTAGGTGGATAAACTCAATCCCCTGGTCTGGATCAAAACCAGGTGGGAAAACGGGGTCTGAATCATCATCAATGTCATGGTCGATAGCAAAACTAGGGGCAGGGGCAGGTGCAGTGGACGATTCTCTATCAGGGTCTGTATCATGCGAATAGTGCTGCGCGCCCTGCGCGTGTGATGGTGCAGATGCCACAGACTCAAAGGAGTCTGGGACAGGTGAATGGATGGGTGCCTCCTCTGCAGGAGCATCCTCGAGAAGTAAGAGATCACCAGCAGCTATGTGGGCCTCGCCCTCAAAGTCGTCCTCTAGTGGATCCTCGTCAAACAAGTCGACGTCGTCGTCAGCGACTTCGTCAAGGGGCATGTCGATAACAGGATAAGCTGCAAGAGGTATAGGAGTAGGGATCACCGCAAGCGGCAAATCCCCAGTGATAGGGCCATCAGCGGGCTCAGCAACGACATCGGGCAGCGCGAATGGTTGAAAATCGTCCTCATTCGTGCTGGTGGTGTCCGAAGTATGCACCTCGTGCTCTGATGACACCCTGTCGTCCGATACTATGGGCATGGGGTCAGTGGTGTCTGACTCTCCTGTGCCGGATGAGGGCATATCGTCTGTAACACATATGCACAAATAATCAATCATATAGTCAGATAATCATATTAGTCACCAATAAGCAATCAAATAGTTCTCCTAGTCCCACTAGCCTCCCAGCCTCTCAGACTGACTCCCTAGTCCCACTAGACAATTCTCTCAGCCTCCCAGACTGACTCCCTAGTCCCACTAAACAATTCTCTCAGCCTCCCAGACTGACTCCCTAGTCCCACTAGACAATTCTCTCAGCCTCCCAAACTGACTCCCTAGTCCCACTAGATAATTCTCTCAGCCTCTCAGACTGACTCCCTAGTCCCACTAGATAATTCTCTCAGCCTCCCAGACTGAGCCATAACTAACAAATAAAATGTGCTCAACTTTTGTTTGTAAAAACGTTTTATGACCTGGATCTGGACTTAAATGGTATGCAATGTAAAAATGTTTTCGTGAGAGCCCTAGTGATCATAGTCTAGACTTGAGAAGGAATCCTAGTTCGCTATGATCAGAGCTCTAATACCACGCTGTCACACCCTGGATTTTGCGGAAGCGTGGGTTTATTTGGTGTGACTTCTTAATACCATAGCTTAATCATAACAAAGCTATATGAAAATAAAACCATGCAGATCATCCATTGATTTAAGTTTGAAAAGTAAAATACCACAACATTGTCTTAATGCGTTGACACATGCAACGGAAATTACAACCTAATAACATAAGAACATTGTTCGAAAGACACAACCACAAACTTAAGATAGACGTAGTTTAAGAACTGTGACTCGTCCAGGTAAAAGCCACAACCCCTAAACTTGGATGATCCCATAACTCTAACGCAGCGTGAAAACGTAGCATACCGTGCCAGATCCTTAGTTCCCTGAAATACATGTAAGTTGGAAAAGTCAACAAAAATGTTGAGCGAGTTCATGTGTAAGTGAGTATGTAAAACCTTTGTAAGTATAAAAATCCCGGTATGTAGCAAATAAGGAAAAAGAGATCACCATTGGGTTGCAAAGCCAATGATATGTGTGAAGTGCCGTAGGAAGACTCAAACCTAGCGGATTTTGCGTTGGGTACAAAGTCACCACCTGGTCCATTAGGCGGGCTCAGGGGTTGGGCTCGCTACACCCAGATAGATCTACCACTACTGACCCTCGGTCCTACAATGAGGATTAATGGCTTCAAGTTGCGCCTACTCACCCACATGATCTGTACGTCCTAACCCTCCTTAAGCTAACCATACCATGTAAAAAGTATTCGTAATCATAGTAACATGCATTTCACCCCCGCAGTTTAGAAAACTGAAAACAGTTAAGAGAAAAGGGGGACATGAACTCACCGAAGTGTGTCTCTAACAAGAAATCTCCTGGTCAACCTGCTGTGCGACGACCTACACGTACTAACTTCTATTAGACGGACGACTGTGCCTTAGCTTAAGGTTTAATGTCTTTGGGAAATAGTTAGGCAACTATTTCCTAATTACACTTCGTAATTATTTTGTAAATATATTCCTTCCCAAGTATGGGGGTTTTAATACATGTGTGTTCGTATAACTTCGAAATATATTATTAAGTCTCACTTAATGTAATATATTTTACTTCATTTGTCCAAACTACTTTACTTCCAAAATATAAATATTTTCCCCAAAAATATTATATTTTATTCCATATAATTTTCTAAAATAATATCCTTGTCAAAATACACACTTATGAGTATTTTCTGAAAATACGTAATTTACATTGTAAGGTTCGGGTGGTATACATAATACCGGTGTAACTTAAATATTTATTTTGAAGGCGTTCGTATTATTTTGGAGCCGTTAATATTCAGTGTATTCTAGTAATATTATTTTTACTCTAAAAATAATATTTATGTAGTTCACAAAATAATCATAAAAATTACACAAGTGTTACTATGAAAAATATATATTCTAAATATATATTTTAACAAGTTTTATTTATGAAAATCCCACCTCCGACACTTGGAGATTTTGTAATAAAAATTCATGGCGAACTTTGTTTGGAAAACTAAGCTAAAAATATACTCATAACACTTGTTGTAAAAATATTTCCAAGTGTTATATTTCTGGAAAAATTTCGCCAGAGTTTCCTCTGTAACTGGAGGTGGCCACGCTTACAAGTGTATCATTTTCTTTTCAAAACTCAATCAACAATTTTCTCAACATCAACAAACAATACTCCAATATCAAACTAGTCAAAAATATACGTAAATCGCAAACACATGAACTTGTGGGTTATGTAAAAGTGTGTAGTAACCTTCCGGTGTTTTTAGTAGATCTTTCTATTTTTATAAATGAAATCGGTTTCTTAAAAATCTTATTTTTTAAAGAAAGTGTAAGTTTACAACTTCTTGTCAAAAATCTCAAAAATAATTCTTTGTTAAAACCTTTTGTTACACAAGTGTCTACACACTTGTTTGTTCACAAAAAACACCTTTAGTTTAGGAAAGATCCGGTTTTAAAACATGGTTTCGTCTTACAGTTGGTTCTTCGAAAATACTACTTGTAGCTCTTTAAATCTACTAGTTTAGAACTCCATTTCATACAAAAAATTGTTTTTACACAAGTTCACGTTTATGTTTGAAAGGGTTCGTCATCTAATAACTTTACGTCTTAACATAAGGCTAGTTCATGTTCCATAAACATGATCTAGCGTGGTTTGGTGACGATCCATTCCAACACTAGCAATCAACAACAATAAATAATCATAAAAAAAAAAAAACTAGTTTCAAAAGTTTTACACTAACATTCATTTATTAACCACCATGTTTATTATTTTTAGTAGACTTTTAGTTTTGATCTCTAGTGTTTATGATTTTTATCCGACAAATTTCTTATTAACCACTTTAGATATGAACAATAGGGTGTTTAGAGTCACTTACTACTAGCTCGTGGCTAGGGAAGAAACTAGACGAAAAACAGGCGGTTAATAGCGTTGTAGTGAGGTCCTTGCGGTTCCGTATGCACCGAGCCTCCTTATGCGTGACCCTTCACACTTGCAAGTATGTATAATGCCTTGATAGAAATTGAAGGTGGTGTTGGGTGGGGCTTGGTGGTCGGCCGAGAGTAGTAAGCAAGAGAGAGAGAGATGTGACTTTTGTGAAGTGAATTATGAATGTAAATGATAATGGTGAGCTCATTGGTTTAATTTATAAACCATATTCTCTATTTACCCACTAGATAAAATGTCAAGTAGATATTAGGCAAACAATTAAATTAATCATTTTCTTGTAAGGGTGTGTCCCCCTTGGGGGACCGAATCGATTACAAGGGGTGGGATAAGTGGGTTGGTTTTGAACTATTAGTTAAGCTAGTTAGTTAAGTTAGGAGTTTAAGACTAGTTGTCTTGTGTGTTGTAATTTATAACGGGTGTTAGGGTACTCGGGGACCCTAACTAGCTCAGAAAAAGAGAAACCATGTCATGTCAATATTTTTAGGTTTCGGGTTAAGTCCGGTCGTTCGGTTGGATATTACTCCGTTAAAGTGCTAAATAAGTATTTAAAGTGTCGTTAATATTATTTTTAGTGACACAATTTATTCCCGACACTTTGGAAAGTGTCTAGTAATATTTTTCCATGTTTTTGCACTTTTACTAGTTAGCTTAAAAGCTGAATTTTTATATTTAAAGTGCAGAATTTTGTATTCAAAGTACGTTTTAGGCACATCCGGTCACTATAATTATCACCTAGTGACGCAGTTCTACATTCCTCACCTCCCTACACTCTCTACTAGTGTAGTAAACTATTCCCGGCTCATACTGGCCTTAGAGACAGTAACTGTCTGATGCTGGCTATGTCAGCATGTTTACTGGGTATCCCGTATAGTGTGCTCACTGTGCTTTTGTGCATCAAGGTTGTCACTGAAGTTTTGTGTATAAATAATAGAGTGACAGTATAAAAAGGTGATGCATGAGTATGTATGTATCAGAAATCAGTAAGTAGTTTAATCACAGTTGTAAGCAAGCACAGTAATTCGTACGGATACCTGGTTTGGTGAGGGTTGTCACACCTTTCTTCTGTGTTCGAAACATAAGTTCTAAAATGTCAAAATTCTGCTTAAATCAAGTCTTTAGGTATCGAAACGCTGCTACGATTACAGGGTAATAACTCGATCACTGCTACGATACAATGTCTGATCGATTGAAACCGATCTGATGGATGTTTAAGTGCTGCCCGAACTCGGGCTATACTTTGTCATTCGTCGTAAGGGTTTTGATTTCGTGAGCTTATCGTAAATGTTGTATTAAGTTACTAACCTAGTTTCGTGTGCATTGTTATTTAACTAGGTTACCAAGCTAAATCAGTAGGCAAAACTCTGTCCTGTTAAACTCGCAATGTGAGTCATTCTCTTTTTACCAAATTATTTGCAAAACCCTAAATGTTTTCCAGTTATACGTTGCAGTGATTAAGTCTTTGCTAATCTTTAAATACTGGCAGTATGTGGGGGTTTTGTGCACATTACTACTAACGATTTATCACTTTAGGTGGGCGAGCCTAATTAGTGATATGTCCACAGTCATAGATTCGGTCAAGTGACAACTGAACCAGCTAATTATAAGATATGGGCAAATATAAAAACCCTTAATGCTGTAATTTGTAACAATGTGTCATTTTGTATCAAATGAATGACTTGCCAGTATTTCCCCGCTGATAAATTTTTTTTAAACATGTTTCAGGTGATTTACTGTGAACCAGGAAAAGTGCCGCGTAGTACTACAGCTTGAAAGGAGTGGCTCAGTAAATAAATAAACATGTTTTTGTAAACCGGGGATTTCCTAGTGAAATTCCTTTATTGTAAATTACGGGGTTTGTCGCGAAAAATGGGAATAAAATAAAAGGGGTGTTTTCAGTTAAAAGATCCTGTTAAAATTTCCACTGCCAAACTAAATACAAATACCACGGGTTTCTGTCCCGCGACATCCGAACCGGGAAACTGGGTCGGGGGCCGTGACAGAAAAAGGTGGTATCAGAGCCACTGATTTAAGCTAATTACATATTTAGAAATACTTAATTTTCCAATTTTCCATTTTGTGATTCTGTGAAAATTTAATTTACAAATAAATAAAATTTTAACTTAAAATTTTGTGTGTTTCTTCATGTGTGCCAACAGCATGAATGAACTGTCGGAGACACTCCAAAACTTTACTATCCATACCACCGATATGGATACAACCGGGACCCTATCCGGCTATCAAGCATATACTGAAGAGCCTCTAGTATTCCAGGCCCAGCCGCAGGAGAAACCAAAGCCTAAAAAGAGAAGGAGAATCTTGGACTGGAAACGCGGACGAAGGAAGAAGCCAGCTGCCCAGAAGGTGAAAAAGACTGAGGATCCGAAAGACAAAGGAAAAGGAAAGGAAGTAGGGGAAAGTTCTGGTCAAGCCCAGGAGATGCCACCATGGGAGGAGCTTGATCGAAAACTTGCAAATTGTGACCTCATCGGACCTTTCCAATTAACTTTGAATCTGTTATTCCGGACCCTATTGTCAACCCACAACCTGTTACAAGCCAGCTGGAAGAGTGGTGGACGAGCGACTGGCATTTTCAGAATTTCATGAATAACCCCAATGCTTATTTTCCCCAGTTTGATTTTGAACCTGCACCATTTCCACCTATGAGCGCAGAGAACGTTGCCGAGTTACGCCGCTACGATGAGGAACTGGTGGATGCGGTCAACCGGATTCGGGAAGTGGGGGAAAACATCACGTGGAAGTACGACGAGAGGGAGCATCGTTTCTGAGAAGCCAGTTAATTGTGGTTAAAAAGTTTTTATATAATAATATGTGAAATATATATATATATATATATATATATATAATATAATGTATAATAACTAAAATAAAACATCTGTAAATATGTGGTGTACGGATGCATACTATTATAAAAAAAATATATGAAAGTCGCAAGGTTGACAATTTTGGCTATACGTGTTGACATGATTATGTGGTGATTGCCTTGTTGTATTTAATTGTTATCCAATGTGCGACAATAATTATATATATATATATATATATCTTGTTAATTATTCAGATGAAAAACGCGGAAAATCAACCGGCAAACGAAGTTAACCAATCCAAACAAAATAATGAAGACCATTTTCTTAATAAAATATTGTTGCTCAAGGAATAGCCAACGTTATCCCGACAATTGTCGCTGCCGTTAAGAATCCTGCTGAACCTTCCCAAGCCAACAATAGTAAACGCACTCGTGACGATAATTTCAGTAACAGTGTAAATGGAGGCGGCAATAATAATAATAATAATGTGGTTCAAGCCCCATTCCTTAAGAAAATGAAAGTTGCAACACCTGGTTGCACTTACAAAGAATTTCTTGCCTATAAGCCAGTCGAATTTGCAGAAAATGAAGGGGCAACTGCCGCACTGCGTTGGTTAGAAAAGACCGAGGCGTTAATTAAGATCAGTAAATGCGCAGAGGAAGACAAGGTTATGTACGCATCCCACCTTTTCAAGGAAGAAGCGTTATAATGGTGGAACACGGTGCTACAAGCCAAAGGAAGTGACGTGGCTTATGCCATGGGAGGAATTTAAAAAATTGGTGGAAAGGAAATTTTGTCCCGCCTATGAAAAGGAACAAATGACAAATAAGTTCCTAAATCACCAGATGGTAGATGTTGACTGTCGGGGGTTTACTTCGAAATTTTTCGAGTATGCTAGAATTGTACCAACTTTGGCCTCGCCAGAACCGATGCTTATTTCTCGCTATATTTGGGGACTAATTAGCGAGATTCGTGACATAGTCAAAGCTGCGAGACCCCGCACAATTGACGATGCGGTCGAACTGGCCAACACCTTGACTGACGGACTGGTGCACACGAGAGAAGAAAATAGGAAAAAGGAATTCGCCCAAAAGATTACCCAAGGATTTCGGGTGCGTAATAATAATAGTAATTTCAAGAGAAAGGGAACCAGGCAGTCTTCCATACCGCCATTTTGCGAAAATTGCAAAAAGAAACATTTTGGAAAATGTAAGGAAAATTGCAATTTCTGCAAGTCACCGGGGCACCGAGAGGAGGAATGCAAGAAGAAATCAAAGATCTGCTACAATTGCGGAGAAGCTGGGCATTTTAGAACTGAATGCCCTAAATTGGTTAAGCCAGCTGAGGACAAGGCCAAACCGGCCGAAGGAACCATCAAGAAAAATGCCAGAGCCTTTCAGCTGACTACACAAGAAGCAGATCTAATTTTGGATGTGATAGCTGGTACGTTTCTGGTACACGATGTTTACGCAAAAGTATTATTTGACTCTGATGCAAACCAAAGTTTTATAAATACTTAATTCTGCCAAGCTCTTAAGCAACCTTTAACCAAACTTAGGCAGATTTATACGGTAGAAACGGCAGATGGACATTCTGTTAACATAGATAAAGTTTTACAAAAAGGGAAGATAGAACTCTCAGGACATAAATTTTCTGCAAACCTGCTACCTATGAATTTAGCTGGATTCGATGTCGTGCTAGGGATGGATTGGTTAGTAGCCAACCATGCTCGAATCCTCTGCGATAAGAATTCCATAGAAATTCATACACCCACAGGAGAAGTAATTTTGATTTCAGGAGATAAACCGCGTAAACCAATGAAGTTCATTTTAGAAATGAAAGTTGCTAGTTATGAACGAAAACAAGGAATAGTGTACATGATTTCGGTAATCATTAACACTAGAAGTAAGGAACTTAAGGAAATTCCAGTAGTATCAGAATACCCGGATGTCTTTCCATAAGAGCTACCTGGACTACCACCCGATAGGGAGGTAGAGTTTAGAATTCATCTAATTCCTGGAACTACACCAATAGCTAAGGCACCATATCGATTAGCACCCACAGAAATGTTAGAACTGAAAAAGCAGTTAGATGAACTACTAGGCAAAGGATTCATACAACCTAGTTCATCCCCTTGGGGAGCGCCTGTGTTGTTTGTAAAGAAGAAGGATGGTTCAATGCGAATGTGTATCGATTATAGGGAATTGAATAAGGTTACAATTAAGAATCGATACCCATTACCTAGGATTGATGATCTTTTTGATAAACTTCAAGGAGCTAGATATTTCTCTAAGATAGACTTGCGCTCCAGATACCATCAGCTGAAGGTACAGGAAGAAGACATACCTAAAACTGCTTTCAAGACTAGGTATGGTCACTACGAGGTTACAGTCATGCCATTTGGTCTAACGAATGCTCCTGCAGCATTTATGGACATGATGAATAGAATCTGTAAACCGTATTTGGATAAATTCGTGATTGTCTTCATCGATGATATACTCATTTATTCCAAAAGCCAGGATGAGCACTGTGAACACCTGCATGCACTCTTAGCTCTGTTAAGAAAGGTAAAGCTTTACGCCAAATTTTCGAAGTGTGAATTTTGGCTACAAGAAGTTCAATTTTTAGGACACATGGTGAATCACGACGGTATTCACGTAGATCCCTTCAAGATAGAAGCAATCACAAATTGGAAGGTCCCACAATCAGCTACCGAAGTTAGAAGTTTTCTAGGATTAGCTGGATATTATAGGCGTTTCATTAAAGACTTCTCTAAGATAGCTGTTCCATTAACTAAGCTAACCTGTAAAAGTGTTAAGTTTGAATGGGGACCTAAGCAAGAAGATGCCTTTAGAATCTTGAAGCAAAGATTAACAAATGCCCCAATTCTAGCCTTACCAGACGGAACCGAAGATTTTGAAGTCTTCTGCGACGCTTCTAATTTGGGATTAGGATGTGTGCTAATGCAACGCAAAAAGGTAATTGCATATGCATCAAGGCAGTTGAAGAAGCACGAGGAAAATTATACAACTCAAGACTTAGAATTAGTAGCAATAATTTTTGCCCTTAAAAGTTGGAGACATTATCTGTATGGAAGTAAGTTTACTGTCTATACAGATCATAAAAGTTTAAGATACATATTTGGGCAAAAAGAATTGAACATGAGGCAAAGAAGATGGATGGAAATTTTAAGTGACTATGACTGTGATATTCAATATCACGAAGGAAAGGCGAATGTAGTAGCAGATGCCTTGAGTCGTAAGTATAATGAAAAGCAAAGGCAAATCCGTGCTCTTAGGTTAAATCTCCAATTGGATTTAATGGAACAACTGAGGAATATTCAGGAAACAACAATCAAGGATGATACGGAAGGAATGAATGGAAGAATAAAGGAATTAGAGCAAGGGACTGATAGAATTTGGAGATTTCATAAGAGAAAGATTCGGGTACCTAGGCAAGGAGATTTAAGAAATAAGATTCTAGAAGAAGCCCATAAATCTAGGTATACGATGCATCCTGGTAATAACAAGATGTATCAAGATCTAAGGAACAATTTCTGGTGGATAGGAATGAAAAAAGACATAGCTAGATATGTATCTAAGTGTCTAACTTGTTCGCAAGTTAAGGCAGAGCACCAGAAACCTTCAGGGTTACTTCAATAATTAGAAATGCCTGTATGGAAATGGGAACTAATAACAATGGACTTTGTTACTAAGTTACCTAGAACCAGGAAAAGCAACGATGCAATTTGGGTGATTGTAGATTGATTAACCAAATCAGCTCATTTCCTGCCAATGAAGGAAACCTTTAGCATGGAAAGATTGGCTAAGTTATACGTAGATGAGGTAGTATCCTTACATGGAGTTCCACTCTCCATTGTGTCAGATAGAGATAGTCGTTTCACTTCGCATTTCTGGACAAGTTTACAAGAGGCAATGGGGACACGATTAAATCTAAGTACTGCCTATCATCCTCAAACAGACGGACAAAGTGAAAGGACGATCCAAACCCTGGAAGACATGCTCAGGACATGTGTAATAGATTTCGGTGGAAATTGGGATGACTATTTACCATTAATTGAATTCTCCTATAATAATAGTTACCATACAAGTATCAGTTGAGCGTTGCGATGCGATTCGAGAGAGCGATGCGATAGAATTACCCATTAGATTACTTTTAATCCCAACTACTATATCTAACATACAATCACTATAATCAACTTGCGTTTAGCGTTTCGATTCGATTGCGATTTCGATTAACACCTCAACATAAACATAACATGCACAAGTAACACAAAAACAGCACACACACGTAAAACCATATCCAGAACACATAATTCAAGTTGCGAATGCGATAGCGATAAGCAATAAATCGATCAAACATGGATTAGTATGCGATTAAACCTCGATCATTAATAGATACTCCACATAATACAACTAAAGCGATAACATAAAATAGGTTAACTATAAGTCAAGAAGTCAAAACAGTAGTTGAGCAAGGAGTGACAGATCGTAATTAGCAATCTTTTCTTCCTTTGACTTCAATCTTGACTTTGACTTTGACTTTCGAAACACAGGGTGTTACAACCTCCCCCACTTAAGGGAATTTCGTCCCAAAATTAGGTTGGAGCCGTAACAAACAACTGCGGGTACTTCACCTTCATGTCGCTTTCGAGTTCCCAAGTGAACTCTGCGCCTTGTTTGCCTTCCCAGCGAACTTTCACAATGGGAATGTGTGAGCGCCTGAGCTGCTTGGTTTGTCGGTCCATGATTTCGAAAGGCTTTTCCATGAAGTGTAATGTTACATTTACTTGAAGATCCTCGAGTGGTACATGTAAATCATGCTCAGCCAGGCACTTTCTGAGGTTCGAAACGTGGAAAGTCGGGTGGACGTTGTTAAGTTCCTCCGGTAGTTCGAGTCTGTAAGCCACTTTACCGATCCTTTCCATAATCTTAAAGGGTCCCACATAACGAGGCGCGAGCTTTCCTCTCTTGCCGAATCTGACCACATCCTTCCAAGGTGATACCATTAGGAGTACATGGTCGCCAACGTCAAATTCAAGGGGCTTGCATCGTCTATCGGCGTAACTTTTCTGACGACTCCGAGCTTTCAGTAGGTTTTCTCGAATTTGGAGGATTTTGTCAGTCGTTTCTTGCAATAGATCAGGACCGGTTAATTGCGAGTGTCCAATCTCGTGCCATACAATAGGCGATCGATATCTTCTTCCATACAATGCCTCAAATGGTGCCATTTGAATGCTGGAATTATAACTGTTATTGTACGAGAATTCGACTAAAGGTAAGTATGCGTCCCAATTACCACCGAAATCTATGACACACGAACGGAGCATGTCTTCAAGGGTACGAATCGTTCTTTCAGTCTGACCGTCGGTTTGGGGATGGAATGCGGTACTTAGATTAAGCGTAGTACCGAGGGCGGATTGGAACATTTCCCAAAGACGCGATGTAAACCGACCATCACAGTCAGAGATGATGTCGTTAGGCGTCCCATGTCGACAAATGATCTCATTGGTGTAGATTTGGGCTAATTTATCTCCCCTGTAGTCTTCTTGTATCGGCATAAAATGAGCAGATTTGGTTAAACGGTCAACGACAACCCAGATGCTATCGTGACCTGATGGCGTGCGTGGAAGTTTCGTTATGAAGTCCATAGCTATACTCTCCCACTTCCACATGGGGATCTCGGGTTGAACGAGTAAGCCAGAGGGTCTTTGGTGCTCAACCTTGACTTTCGAGTAAGCCAGGCACTTTGAAACATAGAGGGCGATATCTCTCTTCATGCCCGACCACCAATACTTGTAGAGCAGGTCCTGGTACATCTTATCGGCACCGGGATAAATAGAATATCAGGATTTGTGGGCCTCGTCCATCAAAATCTGTCGTAAATTGGTCCGTTTAGGGATCCAGATTCGGTCCAGATAATGGAATATTCCATTCGACTTGTTCTCTAGCTGGGCTCCATCGTTGAGAATCCATTCCTTCTTCAAAGTGTGTTCATTAAAGCAGGCATGTTGAGCTTCGCGGATGAGGGTTTCAAGATCATATTGGGCTTGAATATTACGGGTACTGTGCAAATAACTCTGTCTACTGAGAGCGTCGGCAACGACATTTGCTTTGCCAGGATGATAACGAATCTCACAGTCATAGTCGTTGAGAAGTTCCACCCACCGGCGTTGACGCATATTTAGTTCTTTCTGGTCAAAGATATGTTGTAGGTTCCACAAAGGTAGTGTCGCCAGATCTTTAACGCAAAAACAACTGCGCCTAGCTCGAGGTCGTGCGTTATATAGTTCTTCTTGTGGATCTTGAGCTGAGAGATGCGTAAGCAATAACCTTGTCGCGTTGCATGAGAACACCACCAAGGCCAAGGTTCGAGGCATCACAATAGACAATAAAGTCTTCGTTTCCGTCGGGTAAAGTGAGAACAGGAGCATTGCAAAGCATGTACTTGAGGGTTTGGAAGGTAGTCTCTTGTTCAGTTCCCCAAACAAAAGGCTTGTCTTTTTGCATGAGAGAGGTGAGTGGCACAACAATTTTAGAGAATCCTTCGATAAATCGGCGATAATAGCCTGCTAGTCCGAGAAAAGAATGTACTTCAGATGGGTTCTTGGGTGTGACCCAACTCTTGATAGCTATGATCTTCGCAGGGTCGACGTGGATACCTTGCCTATTGACAATGTAACCGAGGAATTGAACCTCCTCCAGCCAGAATTCACACTTGGAGAACTTGGCATAGAGTCAATTCCCCTGGAGTAGCTCGAGAACCAAACGTAGATGTTGCGCGTGTTCGGTTTTCGATTTGTAATAGATCAGGATATCATCGATGAACACGATGACGAAGCGGTCGAGAAAAGGTTTACACACGTGATTCATCAGATCCATAAAAACTGCGGTGTGTTGGTTAAACCAAAAGGCATAACAATGAACTCATAGTGGCCGTATCGAGTGCGAAAAGCGGTTTTGGGAATATCCTCCTCTTGTATGCGTAACTGGTGGTAGACTGAGCATAGATCGATCTTGGAAAAACACGTAGCGTCTTGTAACTGGTCAAACAAATCATCGATGCGAGGCAGAGGGTAACAATTCTTGATCATCATCTTATTCAATTCCCGATAGTCGATGTACATTTTGAACGACCCATCCTTCTTTTTGACGAAAAGGACTGGTGCGCCCCAAGGAGAGGTGCTAGGGCGAATGAAGCCTTTGTCAAGAAATTCCTGGAGCTGACTCGAAAGTTCACGCATTTCGGAAGGTGCGAGTAGATAAGGAGCTCTTGCAATAGGATTTGCTCCAGGAATGAGGTCGATGCAAAAGTCGATATCACGACTTGGTGGTAAGCCTGGAAGATCTTCAGGAAAAACGTTAGGGAATTCGCGAACAACAGGAACGTCTTTCACTTCTGTCTTTCCTTTCTTTTCCTTACCTGCTACTACAATATTAGCCAAGAAAGCTCTGTATTCCTTGCGGAGATGCTTGCTAGCTTGGATACATGACATGAGCTTGAGGTCCTTCGAGAGAGTTTCACCATACACACAAAGTTGATCACCATTAGCGAGCGAAAATCGAATCATCTTATCGAAGCACACAACTTTAGCATGGTTTTCACGAAGGAAGTCCATGCCTATTATGACATCAAAACTACCGAGCTGCATCGGAATAAGGTCGATAGGAAAGATGTGATTGTTGAGTTCGAGAGTACAATCACGAAGAACAGAGTTGACGACAACGGTTCTTTCGGTGGCAACTTCAACATCGAACGTCGAACGTCGAGGGGAGATGGGCTCGCTTACGATTAAGAAGCTTTTTGAACTCAAACGATACAAAACAGTTATCGGCTCCAGTATCAAACAAACACGAAGCATAAATACCATTCACAAGGAACGTACCATTGACCACGTTGTTGTCAGCCTGAGCCTGGCGCACATTAATGTGGAAAGTTCGAGCACGAGCAGCTTGTTGCTGTTGTTGCAGAGGCTGCTGCTACTGGGGCTGCTGCTGTGGTTGCTCTTGCTTCACAACCCGATTGGGGCACATGTTTTCGAAGTGGTTGGGGTCACCACACCCAAAGCAGACTCTAGCATTGACCGCGGGTGCCAGAGCCACTTGTTGGCCTTGAGGAGCAGGAAGTAGAGCTTGATGAGTAGTAGCTGGAGTTGGAGCTTGACGAGGACCCGTACGGCAGTTGGCGGTGAAATGGCTGTACATGTTGCAGTGTACACAAAATCTGCAGGCGATTCCCACTGGGTGGTGATAGGTACAAGTCAGGCAGGCAGGGTGAGGACCAGTATAAGCACGCTTTGCCAGCGGTGCTTGGGTTACCGATGCCACGACCTGGCGGTGTTGAGCTTGCTGCTGAGCTGGTACAGCTTGGAATGGGGCAGCAGTGGTTACAGCACAGTTCTTGTTGCTGGAGTTGCTGTTGTTCTTCCTCTTGCGACGAGAGGCCTTTGAAGACTGAGGAGTGGCGGCGGCTTCAGCGGTTGGTGCGGTGGTAGCTTGATGTAGTTTCTTGGAGGCTTTATCCCAGAAGCCAGACTTGACTCGCTTGTCGTTTATTTCAGTGGCAAGCAGGTAAGTTTCCTCGATTGTTGCTAGTTTTGAAGCTTGCACAAAATCTGCGACACAATCTGGCAGAGCTCGAATATACTTCTTGATTGCTACATCAGGAGTCTTGACTTGATCAGGACAGATTATGCTAAGCTGCTTGAAGCAAGCAGTTAAAGCAGCAATGTCACCATCCTTCTGCTTGTATTCCAGAATTCGTCCTCCAACTTTTGGCGCTCATGGGGAGGGCAGAACTCTTCCAACATGACGTTCTTCAACTCGTCCCACGTCAAACCATAAGCTGCATCATTTCCGCGTTTGTTTCTCTCAGCCGTCCACCAGTCTAAAGCACGGGACTAGAAGACGCCGGTGGCGTTCAGAGTGCGGAGATTATCAGGACAGCCACTCTGGCGCAGGGTGACCTCGATCGAATCAAACCATTGGAACAAGGCCGTAGGGCCATCTTCGCCAGTAAATTCTTTCGGTCCGCAAGCTTTGAACTGCTTGAAGCTAAAAATAGACTTTGGCGAATCTGTCCTGGACTCTTCAGAAGACTTGCTGGTATTCTCTTGCAGGTCGCTAATGATTTGAGGAATAACTTTCGCTATATGCTTAGCGACGAGAGCAGCAAGGCGTTTGTCTTTCTGGTTCTGGCGAGCAGTTCGAGAGTGAAGGGATCCAGATAACGACATTGTCTGCAACAGACATCGCCACAAGACTCAAACACAATAAAATCGAATCTCACCTAACACCTAATACTATTAAAGCTCAGGAACACAATCATGTAACACATAAACACGTAGGCACACAATCACAGATTCACAAAAACACGTAGGGCACATAGGGCACATAGAAGCAGTCGGACTACAGAAACCTATCATTCAAAGTTCGCGCGCGTTCGAGTATGGCGATTGCGATTAGCGAATACACAGCGAGCAACATAGCGTACGGTGATTTCCCAAGTAGTAGCGATTCGTTAGCGTATTGAGACAGATGCGCAGTGCGTTCTGTGTGTGTCAATTAAAGCAAAGACGAAAAGCGAATAAAATTACCAAAAATCAAACACATAAACAGATAAAACCACATAATATAAATATCCACGTAAAACGACAAATTATCAGAGTCAGCAGTTGCGAGCTCCGAATCAAAACACATAAAAATCGAGGATTGATTGTCTGCGGCTTTCATCAAAACACGTCTACCAGCCATGGTGATTCGACTATTCACAAGGACTTTTGGTACACACTTCGGCCTTCAGGACTGTGCTCTCGCCTCGAATTGGGGCGAATGGCAAGCATCCTTCCAGTTTAGTGTGACTACAAGTCGTTGGAGTCTGTCGAGACTTTGGTGAGAGTTTTGTAAAAACCACATTAGAGAGTGGAACGGGTCTTCAAGGTTCGGGTTTCACCCCTAACTTAGCGACTACATTCCTGTTTTGTGTGATGAAATCACGAGATTGACAAGGAGATATGCGTCGAAGTATGGATTTCACTCCTAATTCAATGCAAATTCTCTTGTTTTATGGTAAAAATAGCAGTTTGAACGAGTAATATGGTCGAGAGTTTGCGGTTTTCACACCTAATCTTAACCAGATCATTCGTTTGTGTGTGTAATCAACCTTAGGAAAGGCTGATCTTGCGCAAAACTGTAGCATGCGATGTTCGCGCAAGTGTGTAGTGTACAGCGAGTTCGAGCGAGAAATAGCGAGTAAGCTCGTACAAAACCCCTAAGGGTATGCACAAGTCGGTCTGTTGGTACTTAACTATAGACTAGGGCGTTTCTAAGACATCGACCCGGACTAGGTCGAGTCTTGCCTAATTCCCTAGAGTTATGGCTCTGATACCAATCTGTCACACCCCAACCGATGGCGGAATCATCGGGGCGCGGCACTGAGCGAAACAGATTGTCCATGAGAATCCATAACAACTATTAATTACCAGATATTTAAAGTGTCATGTCCCATACCATAACATATCCAAATAAAACAGTTATTACAAATAATTGTCTCATAAAAAAATACTGATCAGACAACTCAGATTTTAAATAGGATAGTTTGTTTGTTTGTTTCTAGACTCTTTCCTAGCCTCGATTTCATCACACAGCAAATAAGGCATCCTAGCATCTTAAGCACCTGCCACATACGTTAAAGTAAAAGTCAATACACATAGTGTAAAGGTGAGCATACAAGTTTGATAATAGCATATAGAATTCGAAATCGTTTACGCATAACCAGCATGTACAACGTATAATGTGAAGCATGTAAGTTATCGACAAAGATCCTATCAATACCAATGACTGCGAGTAGACTGCGAGTAGCGAGTGCGCATCACATATTCACCACTGTGAACATGTGAAGTAATTGTTCATAACTGTAACACCCCGTGTTTTCGAAAGTCAAAGTCAAGGTCAAAGTCAACGACCGATTTCGCGCGACTTGACTAGTAGTGAATTTCTTTTATATGTTTATTTTAGTTGTATTATGTGGAGAAAGTGTCAATAATTACAATAATCGACGTATGTTATTCGCGATCTAATCGACTTACGACTGTGAACTATAGGAAGTAACAATGCGATAAAGTTAACTAAATGATAATCAACCTATGTTAATCAAATCGACATCGAATCGAATCGCAACTCGAATTACGCATTTTGGTTACTAATATACTTGTGTGTGTGTCTTATGTGTTACTTGTGCATGTTTATTTATGTTATTTTATGGTAATCAATCGAAACGCAACCGAAACTCAAATCACAATCGAACTCAATCGCAATCGAAATCGAACTATGATAATTAGTGGAGAAGAGATAGTGCAAGATATGAATGGTTGGGATTAAAAGTAATTTGAATAGGAAAATCTATCGCATCGCATCGTCCACAATTACAATCGAAACCTCAAAAATCATCGCGCCGAACACCCGAACCAAGTGCCATCCGGCCGGATTGCCATCCGACCGAGTTGTTACTTGATCTGGTGCCATATGTCATCCGACCAAGATGACATCCGACCGGATAGGTCATCCGGGCGAGATGCCATCTGACCGGCCAACACTTTCCTCTTTGGGTAACTCTATAAATACCCATGTCACTCTCTAACCTTCTACTTTTGGCAACTCTCTGACCGAACAGCACGCTATCCTTACCTTTTCTTCAATTTCTCTCAATCCTGGTAAGATCTCGTCCTAAATCTTGTACTTCCTTGATCTACACGCACTCCTACACCTTTCTATCTTTTGAATCTTAACTTTTAACCGTGAAATCACTAGATTTGAGGTGTTCTAGGATGACGTCATCATGGCGTTCTTGAAGAACTTCATATTTTGGCGTCAATCCATCAAGAACAACTTGGATCCAACCGATTTCCACACAAATAAACAAAGATCTTGCAGAGATCTAAACACTTTCATGGTGGAAAAGGATTGAAAGATGGTTTCTAAGTTTCTTTCAACTCTTTTACACTCAATGCACACAAAACCGACAGAATCGGACCTTGTTCTAGTCTTCTACTCATTCGCGGTGTTGTACTAGTTCAAGATCTGGATTCTACTCACGAGACCACCGATTTCGGGTTAACCAAGTTCAACCATCTTGAACCAGTTAACTGGTCGAACTAGGGTGATTCCTGTTTGATCGGGTCACTTGAGTTAGGATGGGGTTCCGTTGGTTAGCACATTGTCAAGACGTCTCGATAAAAGCAACAAACAATCAAAACGGCCAAGTGAAAGACGAACGGAACAACCAGCATGGAGTGCTATCCGACCGGACTACCGTCCGAACGGATAAGCCATCCGAGCGACTAGGTCATCCGAACGGCTTACACCTTGGATCCCACACTTAACCAACCTTATCTGAAGACTGAGTATTGAACGAATTGCTATCCGATCGGACTACCAACCCGACCGGATTACTCTTCGGATCATGAGATACTTGGACTTTAATACTCGAACAATTTTCAACGTGTTCAATGCACTAAGGATGCCACCCTACCGGACTGTTGTCCGATCGAGTGAAAACCTGCTCTGGATTTATTCTCACTGAGTAACCTCGCCACTTGAGTCGCCGTCCGACCGGATAAATCATCCGAGCGGATTGTCGTCCGCACGGCTGATCGTCCGATCGACCGACCTGAAAGGTAAAGATACTTCAATGTTTTCAAAATGCTACAACAAAAACTTTAAAGGTCAAGCCATCATACATAAACACATCAAAGGAAGAAACAATCCACTCGAATAGTCATCCGACCGGACAACCTGTCCGACCGGATGACCATCCAAAACCGTCCGATCGGATTACCAATCCAACCGAGCTGTTGTCCGAGCCACTTACACCTTGCATCGTTTTACGCGTCACTTATCGTTATGTTATCGTTCTGATCAGGCTAACCCTACTCTCTAGCGCTCCCTTCAATCCATCATCGCTGTGAGTATTCTCGATCCCTTTTTGCTTTACGCACTTTTGGGTGTTACATACGTTACGAATATTCAAATCACAATAAACACACTACCCAATACTAATTGAACGCTAACCGTTAATGCATGTTATACGTGGCTTATGACTGCTTGTTTGTTATGTTTACACATGGAATGCTGTCTACCTGCCTTAGCAACGATAGTACTATAGTTTGGACTCAGCACCTGTTCGCAGGTGTTGTTAAGGACAATTACTTGCATGGATTACGTTGGTAATCATGTATTGCGAACTGCCTCTGGCAGTCAACCCGCAGTCATTGGTATCGATGGATCTATGTCGATAACTAACATGCCTCATTTCGCTATGTGTACGTGCTCTTTATGCGTAAACGAATTTCGAACTCTATTTGCTATTATCAAACTTGTATGCTCACCTTTACATTATATGTATTGACTTTATTTTAACGTATATGACAGGTGCTTAGGATGCACATCTGCTAGGAAATCGAGGCTAGAATAAGTCTCTAGAGGCCAACAAATAGTTGTCTGTACAAATTAAATCAAGGGTCTCTAGAAGCAGATAAACAATTGCTCTATTTGAAAATCTGAGTTGTCGGAATAGAACTTTTTTCCTAGATTTTGTCTGTAATAATTTGTTTACCTTTTGAGGCATGGTATGGGACATGTTACTTTAAATTGATTGGTAATGATAATTGTTATGGAAACTTCTGGACAATCTGTTTCGCTCAGGGCCATGCCCCGATGTTTCCGCCATCGGTTGGGGTGTGACAGATTGGTATCAGAGCCATAACTATAGGGAATTAGGCAAGACTCGACCTAGTCCAGGTTGATGTCTTAGAGACCTAGTCTGTGACACCCCAGGAAAATCTGGAAAACAACGCAACTTAACTAGCTTCCTCAGTAACCACGCGCTAAATTTCGGGACGAAATTCTCTTAACAGGGGGAGAATGTGACAACCCTCAAATTTACATGTAACCGTACAGTTTCTTAATAATAATTAATGTGCTTGACGACTGTGTGGAATTACGTAACTGCTTTCTTATATCTGTGTTATATTTACATGCGCCTGTTAACACACTAGTAACGTATAGAAAAGTCATTAAATAGTCCGTTATGATTTCCTGAGTATTGAAAAGTTACAAACGTTACAAAAATATATATGTAAGACGCTTTACGGGTTAATTAAGCAGTTTAATGGAACAACACCGAACCGAACAACCGGACTTTACCCGGGACATAAAAATATTGTCATTAACATTGTTTTTCTTTTTCTGAGCCAGTTAGGGTCCCCGAATACCCTAACACCCGTTGTAAATTACAACACACTAATATCTAGTTAACCTCCTAATTTTAACATAACTATATCCTAATCATTTAGTTCAAAATGAACCGATTACCCCTCCCCTTAACCAAGTTCGGTTCCCCATAGGGGACACCAACTTACAACCTTGATTATTTTAATCCCCCATGTCATATATCTAGTGAACACATTAACTAGTGGTTAAACATGTGATATGAATTATATATAGAACCAAGGGGATAAACACACACTTCACAAACCACTTAACAAAAATCAAACTCCTCCCTTCCTTCTCTTGAACTCACGGCTGCAACCACACACCCACATCCATCCATTTTTCAATTTCATTCAAGGCATTCTACTTGCATACAAGTGTGAAGGATCACACACAAGGAAGCCCGGTGCTTGCGGATTGCCAAGGACCTCACTACGACGCTTTTAACCACCCGTTTTTCGACTAGTTTCTTCCCTAGCCTCGAGCTAGTAGTAAGTGACTCTAAACATCTTCTTGATCTATTCTAAAGTGGTTAATAAGAGTTTCATCGGTTGAAAATCACTAACATATAAGATCACCAACTAAAAGTCTACTAAAGTGATGAACAAGGTGGTTAATGGATGAATATTAGTGTAAATCATGTAGATCTTGTGTGATTATGATTATTGGTTGATTATCTGATGTTTTGCTGATTAATATTAATATGTGATGTTGTTGTGGTCACTAAACATGATTAACGGAATCAATCGAACACAAGTTAGTAAGTTGGAAAGTGAAAACAGAATCTGTCCCGGTTTTACAGCCAACTTCAGTTGGCTGTAAACAGGTCATAAACTCAACGAAAAACATATATTTTGAATCTAAAATATGTTATTATGAAATACGGTTCTAATGGCACCGAAATCGTAATTTTGGACTTCGTTTACTATTTTTAAAGTGTCGATTTGTAACAACAACTTAAGCTGAATTTTGACAGCAATAAATGGGTGTTATACTTTCAGTCATAACCTGAGTTTTGTGATGAATCGGACCATGAAATTTGTACAGTAGATAACAACCGATGCATTTGTAATTACCCCACTGGAATTTCATAAATCGGACTCACGATGAATTTTTAATAAATTGTTCCGTGGACTATGGTCAGAAATAGATAAATCTGAGATCAGTCAGGAAAATGAATTTTTATAAAATATTGGTAATGAACTAGACCCCGATATTTTTACACAATAAAACATGGAATGTTTATGATATTCTGTAAAAATTTGGGAATTTTTGGAATATGTTAACTATTTTATTAAAATGTCCGAAAACAGCCCAGTTTCGAATATTAATGTTGAAAAGACATAAGTTGTAAATTGCATGTCTAAGTGTCGGGTAGGTTATCCGTGAATGATATAACGTGTTATGTGCTATGCGTGTTATGTGCATTATCGTACGTTCGTTTATGAGTGGGGAATGGATAGGAAACTTATATGGGCATAACCCGTCAAAGTGATGCATGTTGTGTGATAGATACGTGTAGAAACTTTGTGCTCTAATTGAAAGCCACTAAATGACTAACTGATAAATCATACTAGGACGTGATTGACCGACCCTGACTGTTAGCTACATTGAGAATCTAACTGAGCAAACCGAGGTGAGTTCACACACCTTCTACAAGGCATGGGATTCCTGGTGGTTTGGGAATGGGTTAAAAAATTAAAATTGAAATCTACATATCCTCCTTGGGTAGGATATGTACGGCCACCCTCCATAGGTAGGATGCCATTATTAAACCTACGAATTCTCCTGGTGCAGAATACGTACGTTCGTCCTCCTTGGGTAGGACAACAACCTTAAAACTAGCTAGACAAAACTCTATCATGAAGTCCCTCAATTTATATCGACTTAATCGCCGAGGCCAATGGCGAGCGGGTCATTAGTTAATAGCGCTATTAGGTTTAACAAACCTCACACCGTGCCAGTCGGACAGGCGTGTACTAATGAACTATGGCAGATTGTCAGTGATGATAGACACTGATATAGGGCACAACTTATTTGCGTAGCAGTCGATATCATACCGTCTAGTAGTTCACACGGGGAAAGCCCCCACTAATTATGGATACGGTTTGGGTAAAGAAAAAAAAGGAAATGGTTAAACATACTTTCAACTACGGGGTAACCCCCACGGCAATTAAGCCAACGAAAGTCAAACCACGTTTTTCAGAAACAACTTAAACTAAACAACCAAACGTGAACTCACTCAACTTTGTTGTTGACTAGTTGTTACATGCCTTACAGGTCGCTAAATGCTTGGAGCTTGCACGAGGAAGGAGTCGTTGTGGTGTACGGACTGTCACGTTCTGTGCTTAATGTTTAACTCCTTATGAACTTATTAAACTTGTGTTTTGAAACTTAAAACTTATGAACTATGAACTTATGTTTCGAACTCATGTTTTATGCTTCCGCTGTTATCTTAAAATCGGTTACCTTCTTTAGGTCACCAATCGTATTGTGCGTGGTCATATTTACGTAATTGAGTTGTTCAATATGATTGGTGGCTCGATCCTGGTCACGTCACGCCTCCAAGCGGTGGTACTCCGCATGGTGGATTTTGCGGGTGTGACAGATTGGTATCAGAGCCATTGGTTATAGTGAACTTGGTTTTAAAAAGGGAAAGGCTTTTTGATAAAACCAGACTATAACCTGTACTGTGCTCAACGATCCACAACGACGCTTCGTTCCACGTGCAAGACTCGACACCATAAGTGGTATGATTTATGTTATATTGTCGGTTAGATAGTTCTCACTATGCATTAGATAATGTGATAATTGCTATTTGAACCTTGTGTGCTTACTCTCTAATGTCGTCCCACACTAACGCACTTTCGCGACACTTTCCTCACTTACGTTGCTTCGTTATGAAGATCATGAGCGGACGCGAAGGACGTATCAACCACACTCAAGCCCAGTTGACGGCTTTGATCAACGAACGAGTTGCGGAGGCACTCGCAGCTAACCCTACAGGAGGTATAACCTGCCATATCAACCCACCTTAGGACGTTTAGATCCTACCTTCGCAAACCAACCCTCGAGCTTAATCTTGTCTTTTATTCTCGCGCAACAGGTCAACATGCTCAAACTCCTGTGTGCACATTCAAAACGTTCATGGACTGCCGACCTACTACTTTCAGTGGCACCGAAGGAGCAGTGGGCCTTCTACACTGGTTCGAGAAGCTTGAGTCAGTTTTCAAGATGTGCGAATGCCCCGAAGACCGTAGAGTGAAATATGCTACCGGAACACTTGAAGGAGCTGCGTTAACCTGGTGGAAGACACAGGTTCAATTACTAGGGCTGGCAGTTGCTAACGCCACCCCCTGGAATGGTTTCAAGGAGCTGATCAAAGAGGAGTACTGCAGTCGGGATGACATCCACAAACTAGAGGTTGAATTTTTCAACCTAAAAATGACGGGGTCTGAGATTGAGGCGTATACGAAAAGGTCAAATGAGCTGGCCATCTTGTGCCCTACCATGGTGGACCCTCCCATCAAACGAATTGAGTTGTACCTCAAAGGCCTTGTACCAGAGATCCAAAGTCACGTGACTTCAGCCAACCTGGGTACCATACAGCAAATCATCAAGTTGGCCCATCGACTCACTGACCAGGCGGTGGAGCAAAACAGACTGCCCAAACGAATCAGTGCCACAGCTACTTCTGATGCACCTACCGACAACAAGCGAAAATGGGATGGGAACTCCAGTAAGGGTTCTACTTCGGTTCAGTCTCAGCAGCGAAAGACTGATGACTACCAGAGTCCTGGTCAGCAATCTTCCGGTAATCAAGGACAGGGTGGGTACCAAGGGAACCACCCCAAATGCAACCGGTGCAACAAGCATCACAGCGGGCAGTGCAACAAAGGTCGCTGTCAGAGATGTCAAAAGCTGGGTCATGAAGCTAAGGATTGTAGGAGCCCGCGTCCTGTGAAATAGAATTGCCAACAGCAACAAGCTCCACAGAACCACCAGCAACAACAACAACAGGGCAATAAGGGATGCTTTCAGTGTGGCGCTGAAGGCCACTTTAAGAGAAACTGCCCCCAACTGAACCGGAATCACAACAACAACAACCAAGGAAACGGGAACCACAATGGGAACAACAATGGAGGCAACAATGGAGGCGGCAATGGGGGAAACAACAATGGTAATGGAGCAAGGGGTCGTGTGTTCGTGATTGGTCAGGGAGAAGCAAGAAACGATCCCAACGTTGTGATGGGTAAGTTTCTTCTGGATGACTTCTTTGTTACTGTTTTATTCGATTCGGGTGCCGATACTAGTTATGTGTCCTTAAAAGTTAGCCAAATGCTTAAGCGCACTCCAACACTTCTGAACACCAAACACACGGTAGAACTAGCTAACGGTAAAAGTCTTGAAGCCACCCACGTAGTAAAAGGTTGTAACCTCGTCTTAGCTGGTCAGACTTTCTCTATCGATCTTATTCCTATCACACTGGGTAGTTTCGACGTCGTTATTGGGATGGATTGGCTGTCTCATCATCAAGCGGAGATTGGTTGCAAGGAGAAAATCGTCCGCATTCCTCGTTCTGGTGAAGAACCTCTCATGATTCGTGGCGACAAGAGTGGTGCTGTCGAAGGCATCATCTCTTTCCTTAAGGCCCAGAAGTGTTTGCAAAAGGGCCACACTGCCATTCTAGCGCTCGTTACTGACACATCAACAGACGAGAAGAGAATTGAAGACATCCCTATTGTGCGCAATTTTCCTGAGGTATTTCCTGAGGAATTGCCTGGTCTTCCGCCTCATCGTCAAGTTGAGTTTCAAATCGAGCTAGCTCCTGGAGCAGCGCCCGTAGCTCGAGCACCATATCGTCTAGCTCCATCAGAACTTGAAGAACTATCCACGCAATTACAGGAACTCTTGGAAAAGGGTTTTATACGTCCTAGCTCTTCGCCCTGGGGAGCTCCAGTCTTGTTCGTAAAGAAGAAAGATGGTACTTTCAGAATGTGTATTGACTATCGCGAACTTAACAAGGTGACTGTGAAGAATCGTTATCTTCTTCCACATATTGACGACTTGTTCGACCAGTTGCAAGGGTCGAGCTATTACTCCAAGATTGATTTGAGATCGGGATACCATCAGCTGAGGGTCCGAGATGAGGACGTCTCCAAAACAGCATTCAGAACTCGTTACGGCCATTACGAGTTTCTGCTTATGCCATTCGGGCTGACGAATGCACCAGCGGTCTTCATGGATCTCATGAACCGAGTATGCAAACCTTACCTGGATAAGTTCGTTATTGTGTTCATCGACGATATCCTGATCTATTCTAAGAGTCAGGAGGAACACGAGCAGCATCTACGACTTATGCTGGAACTTCTTCGAAAAGAGCAGTTGTATGCCAAGTTTTCGAAATGTGACTTCTGGCTTCGCGAAGTCCACTTCCTAGGCCATGTGGTAAACAAGGATGGAATTCATGTGGATCCATCTAAGGTTGAATCGATCAAGAACTGGCCTGCACCCCGAACACCAACAGAAATCCGCCAATTCTTGGGTTTGGCAGGATATTACAGAAGGTTTATCAAGGATTTCTCCAAGATTGCGCAACCTCTCACTTCACTAACTCAGAAGGGTGTCATCTATCGTTGGGGTAATGCACAGGAGTCCGCATTTCAGCACTTGAAGGATAGACTTTGTAGCGCGCCTATCCTCTCATTGCCTGAAGGCACAAATGATTTTGTGGTTTACTGCGACGCTTCCATCCAAGGACTTGGTTGCGTATTGATGCAACGTGACAAGGTCATTGCCTACGCATCGCGCCAACTTAAAGTTCACGAAAGGAACTATACTACACACGACTTGGAACTGGGAGCAGTTGTTTTCGCACTTAAGATATGGAGACATTACCTGTACGATACCAAGTGCACCATTTACACCGATCACAGGAGTCTCGAGCATATCTTCAAGCAAAAGGAGTTAAACATGCGTCAACGCCGATGGGTTGAGCTCTTGAACGATTATGAATGCGCAATCAAGTATCATCCGGGCAAGGCCAATGTTGTGGCCGACGCCCTCAGCCGAAAGGATACTATACCTAGGCGTGTATGTGCTCTACAGCTTACCATCCAATCCAGCCTTCCCGCTCAAATTCGTGATGCTCAAGTTGAAGCATTGAAAGCAGAGAACATTAGGGCTGAATCCTTACGAGGATCAAGGCAGCGGCTAGAACAAAAGGAAGACGGCGCTTACTATGTAACAGGGCGTATCTGGGTTCCACTTTATGGAAACATACGCGAGCTTGTGATGGACGAAGCGCACAAGTCTCGATATTCGGTACATCTTGGTTCGGATAAAATGTACCACGACCTCAAGACTACGTATTGGTAGCCTGGCATGAAAGCTCACATAGCAACCTACGTCAGTAAGTGCTTGACTTGTGCGAGAGTCAAGACTGAATATCAGAAACCATCAGGCCTGCTTCAACAACCGGAGATCCCGAAATGGAAATGGGAGCAAATTTCCATGAATTTCGTTACCGGCCTGCCCAGATCTCAACGCGGAAACGATACCATTTGGGTGATCGTAGATCGACTGACCAAGTCTGCACATTTTCTGGCTATCAAAGAAACGGATAAGTTTTCTACTCTTGCAGACATTTATCTAAAGGAAGTAGTGTCAAGGCACGAAGTGCCAACCTCTATTATATCTGATCGTGACGCGCGTTTTACTTCTGAACTGTGGCAAGCAATGCACAAGTCCTTTGGCTCACGTTTAGATATGAGCACCACTTACCACCCACAGACGGATGGGCAATCTGAACGCACCATCCAAACCTTGGAAGACATGCTTAGGGCATGCGTAATCAACTTCGGCAATGGCTGGGAAAAACACCTCCTGTTAGTGGAGTTTTCATATAACAACAGCTACCACACCAGCATCCAAGCCGCTCCATTCGAGGCATTGTACGGACGCAAATGCCGATCACCTCTCTATTGGGCAGAAGTTGGTGACAGCCAAATCACTGGCCCAGAACTTGTGATAGATACCACCGAGAGAATTGCTCAGATACGACAGCGAATGGCGGCAGCTCGTGACCGTCAGAAAAGCTATGCTGATAAGGGAAGAAAACCACTCGAGCTCCAGGTTGGGGATCGAGTGCTACTCAAAGTCTCACCTTGGAAAGGTGTAGTCCGCTTTGGCAAACGAGGCAAACTCAATCCGCGTTATGTCGGACCATTCGAGGTCACCGAGAAAATTGGCAAAGTCGCCTACAGGTTGAATTTACCTGAAGAACTCAGCGGAGTTCACAATGTTTTCCATGTGTCGAATCTGAAGAAGTGTCTGTCAGATGAGACCCTCATAGTTCCCTTAAAGGAGCTCACAATCGACGACCAGCAACGATTCGTCGAGGAACCGGTGGAGATTACGGATCGAGATGTTAAGATCCTCAAGAGTACCAGGATACCTCTCGCCCGAGTTCGTTGGAATTCCCGTCGTGGCCCAGAGTATACCTGGGAACGAGAAGACCAAATGAAACTCAAGTATCCCCAGCTGTTTAAGAAAAATGCAACCACTACTGAGGCTGAAGCTACTGCAGAATTTCGGGACGAAATTCCAAATCAACGGGGGGATGATGTGACACCACAGGAAAATCTGGAAAACAACGCAACTTAACTAGCTTCCTCAGTAACCACGCGCTAAATTTCGGGACGAAATTCTCTTAAAAGGGGGAGAATGTGACAACCCTCAAATTTACATGTAACCGTACAGTTTATTAATAATAATTAATGTGCTTGACGACTGTGTGGAATTACGTAACTGCTTTCTGATATCTGTGTTATATTTACATGCGCCTGTTAACACACTAGTAACGTACAAAAAAGTCATTAAATAGTCCGTTATGATTTCCTGAGTATTGAAAAGTTAAAAACGTTACAAAAATATATATGTAAGACGCTTTACGGATTAATTAAGCAGTTTAACGGAACAACACCGAACCGAACAACCGGACTTTACCCGGGACATAAAAATATTGTCATTAACATTGTTTTTCTTTTTCTGAGCCAGTTAGGGTCCCCGAATACCCTAACACCCGTTGTAAATTACAACACACTAATATCTAGTTAACCTCCTAATTTTAACATAACTATATCCTAATCATTTAGTTCAAAATGAACCGATTACCCCTCCCCTTAACCAAGTTCGGTTCCCCATAGGGGACACCAACTTACAACCTTGATTATTTTAATCCCCCATGTCATATATCTAGTGAACACATTAACTAGTGGTTAAACATGTGATTTGAATTATATATAGAACCAAGGGGATAAACACACACTTCACAAACCACTTAACAAAAATCAAACTCCTCCCTTCCTTCTCTTGAACTCACGGCTGCAACCACACACCCACATCCATCCATTTTTCAATTTCATTCAAGGCATTCTACTTGCATACAAGTGTGAAGGATCACGCACGAGGAAGCCCGGTGCTTGCGGATTGCCAAGGACCTCACTGCGACGCTTTTAACCACCCGTTTTTCGACTAGTTTCTTCCCTAGCCTCGAGCTAGTAGTAAGTGACTCTAAACATCTTCTTGATCTATTCTAAAGTGGTTAATAAGAGTTTCCTCGGTTGAAAATCACTAACATATAAGATCACCAACTAAAAGTCTACTACAGTGATGAACAAGGTGGTTAATGGATGAATATTAGTGTAAATCATGTAGATCTTGTGTGATTATGATTATTGGTTGATTATCTGATGTTTTGCTGATTAATATTAATATGTGATGTTGTTGTGGTCACTAAACATGATTAACGGAATCAATCGAACACAAGTTAGTAAGTTAGAAAGTGAAAACAGAATCTGTCCCGGTTTTACAGCCAACTTCAGTTGGCTGTAAACAGGTCATAAACTCAACGAAAAACCGATATTTTGAATCTAAAATATGTTATTATGAAATACGGTTCTAATGGCACCGGAATCGTAATTTTTGGACTTCGTTTACTATTTTTAAAGTGTCGATTTGTAACAACAGCTTAAGCTGAATTTTGACAGCAATAAATGGGTGTTAAACTTTCAGTCATAACCTGAGTTTTGTGATGAATCGGACCATGAAATTTGTAGAGTAGATGAAAACCGATGTATTTGTAATTACCCCACTGGAATTTCGTAAATCGGACTCACGATGAATTTTAATAAATTGTTCCGTGGACTGTGGTCAGAAATAGATAAATCTGAGATCAGTCCGGAAAATGAATTTTTATAAAATATTGGTAATGAACTAGACCCCGATATTTTTACACAATAAAATATGGAATGTTTGTGATATTCTGTAAAAAATTGGGAATTTTTGGAACAAGTTAAATATTTTATTAAAATGTCCGAATACAGCCCAGTTTCGAATATTAATGCTGAAAAGACATAAGTTGTAAATTGCATGTCTAAGTGTCGGGTAGGTTATCCATGAATGATATAACGTGTTATGTGCTATGCGTGTTATGTGCATTATCGTACGTTCGTTTATGAGTGGGGAATGGATGGGAAACTTATATGGACATAAACCGTCAAAGTGATGCATATGGTGTGATAGATACGTGTAGGAACTTTGTGCTCTAATTGAAAGCCACTAAATGACTAACTGATAAATCATACTAGGACGTGATTGACCGACCCTGACTGTTAGCTACATTGAGAATCTAACCGAGCAAACCGAGGTGAGTTCACACACCTTCTACAAGGCATGGGATTCCCGGTGGTTTGGGAATGGGTTAAGAAATTAAAATTGAAATCTACATATCCTCCTTGGGTAGGATATGTACGGCCACCCTCCATAGGTAGGATGCCATTATTAAACCTACGAATTCGCCTGGTGCAGAATACGTACGTTCGTCCTCCTTGGGTAGGACAACAACCTTAAAACTAGCTAGACAAAACTCTATCATGAAGTCCCTCAATTTATATCGACTTAATCGCCGAGGCCAATGGTGAGCGGGTCATTAGTTAATAGCGCTATTAGGTTTAACAAACCTCACACCGTGCCAGTCGGACGGGCGTGTACTAATGGACTATGGCAGATTGTCAGTGATGATAGACACTGATATAGGGCACAACTTATTTGCGTAGCAGTCGATATCATACCGTCTAGTAGTTCACACGAGGAAAGCCCCCACTAATTATGGATACGGTTTGGGTAAAGAAAAAAAAAGGAAATGGTTAAACATACTTTCAACTACGGGGTAACCCCCACGGCAATTAAGCCAACGAAAGTCAAACCACGTTTTTCAGAAACAACTTAAAACTAAACAACCAAACGTGAACTCACTCAACTTTGTTGTTGACTAGTTGTTACATGCCTTACAGGTCGCTAAATGCTTGGAGCTTGCACGAGGAAGGAGTCGTTGTGGTGTACGGACTGTCACATTCTGTGCTTAATGTTTAACTCCTTATGAACTTATTAAACTTGTGTTTTGAAACTTAAAACTTATGAACTATGAACTTATGTTTCGAACTCACGTTTTATGCTTCCGCTGTTATCTTAAAATCGGTTACCTTCTTTAGGTCACCAATCGTATTGTGCTTGGTCATATTTACGTAATTGAGTTGTTCAATATGATTGGTGGCTTGATCCTGGTCACGTCACGCCTCCAAGCGGTGGTACTCCGCATGGTGGATTTTGGGGGTGTGACATAGTCTATAGTTAGGAACCAACAGACCGACTTGTACATATCCGTTAGGGATTATGTATAAGTTTACCACTATTTCTCGCTATTCTCGCTTATGCTACACTATCACCGCACTCGAATTTTCAACTAAGAAAGAGCGACAAAGTCAAGATTAGGTATGAAAACCGCAAACTCTCGACTAAAGTTGCTTAATCAACCCGCATTCTATCTACAAACGGGGAGAATTATGCCAAATCAGGAGTGAAATCCGTATTTTGATGAATAATCTCCTCTATTTTACTAAAAAAAAACACAGGAACGGAGTTGTTAAGCTAGGGGTGAAACCCTAACCTTGACGACTTGTTCCGCTCATTTTACAAAAACTCTCACCAAAGTTTTGATAAATTCCAAGGACTCGAGTGCTTAAACCACCGAAAGGATGTGTGCCATTCATCGCACGACTTGTTGTACATCCTTGTGAATAGTCGAATCACTTTGGTTAGTCAATGTCTAATAGCCGCAGACAATCTATTTCTCGATTTTTATGTGTTTCGATTCTGAGCCCGCAACTGCTGACTCTGATGATTCATCGATTTTATGTGCTTATGTGTGTGTTACCTGTTTATGTGTTTAAATTTTGGAGATTTACTTGATTTTTGCTTTCACTACGATCGACACGCACGACTCGCACTGCATTCCTACCTCAAAACGCTGACAAATCGCTAAACTAAGGACGACCTATTGCTATGTTATACGCTTATACTATGCTACTTGATATACTAAAACGCGATCGCTATATTCGAACGCCTGCGAACTTTGAATGATAGGTTTCTGTATTCTGACTGCCTCTAGCAATTAAACGATTATATGCTTTGGTGGATTCTGTGCTCTACGTGCTTATGGGCTTATATGTCTCTATGTGAATTTGTGATTATGTGTTTATGTGATTGTGAGATACATGTTACATTGCGTGTTCCTGAGCTTTAGTAAGTATTAGACGTGTTAGGTAAGATTCGATTATGATGTGTCTGAGACCAATGGCGATGTCTGTTGCAGACAATGTCAACTGGACCATCATCCCATCACGCACCACTTTCTCGTCAAGAAAAGAGAGATAAACGTCTTGCTGCTATCATCGCTAAACAAGTAGCAAAAGTCGTGAGTGATGTCTACGAGAACGTCAGCAAATCATCTGAGGAGTCGAGAACCGAAACTCCAAAAACTACCCCCAAGGCTGCCTTCAATTTCAAGCAGTTCAAGTCTGTGGGCCAAAGGAATTCACTGGCGAGGCAGGCCCTACATCGTTGTTCCAATGGTTTGATTCCATTGAGGTCACTCTACGACAGAGCGGTTGCCCAGATGATCTCCGCACTCTAAATGCTACCGGCCTCTTCCAGTCCCTCGCACTAGACTGGTGGACGGCCGAGAGAAACAAAAGAGGGAACGATGCAGCCTACGGTCTGTCATGGGACGAACTTAAGGAGGTCATGCTGGAAGAATTATGCCCTCCTCATGAGCGCCAAAAGTTAGAAGATGAATTCTGCCACATAAAGCAGAAGGAAGGTGAAAATGCTGCTCTCACTGCTCGCTTCAAACAGCTCAGCATCATCTGCCCTGACCAAGTCAAGACCTCAGACATGGCGATCAAGAAGTATATCCGAGCCCTGCCTGACTGTGTTGCAGATTTCGTGCAAGCGGCTAAGACTAAGACGATCGAAGAGACTTACCTACTGGCCGCAGAATTCAACGACAAACGAGTCAAGGCTGGTGTCTGGGTTAAAACTTCAAAGCACCTGCATCAAGCTACCACCGCCGCACCAACTGCTGAACCCGCCACCGCATCGAGCAACAAGAGGAAGAACAAGAGAAAGAACAGATCCAGCAACAAGAACTGTGCGATCACTGCTGCACCGATACAAGCTGTACCAGCCCAACAGCGTCAAGTAGCGGCGCCTGTGGCAAATGCACCGCCTGCTAAGCGTGCCGACTACCATCGCTTGCCGTTTTTGTGCTCATTGCAATATGTACGGCCATTTCACTACCAACTACTGTGCTCGACAAGCTCCTGCTCATCAAGTTCTACCCACCCCCCCCCCCTCAGGGACAACAAGCTCCTCCGGCACCCGCGGTCAACGCCAGAGCCTGCTTCGCATGTGGCGATCCTAACCATTTCGCCAACATGTGCCCAAACAGGGTCGTGAAACAAGAGCCCCAGCAGCAGCAGCAACACCGGCAGCAACATCTACAAGCAGCATGCGCACGAACCTTCAACATCAACGTGCGCCAAGCCCAAGCCGACAACAACGTGGTCAATGGTACGTTCCTTGTGAATGGTATTTATGCTTCGTGTTTATTTGATACTGGAACCGATAATTGCTTTGTGTCGTTCGAATTCGAGAAGCTCCTTAGTCGTAAGCGCTCCCAACTCTCCTCGACGTTCGATGTTGAAGTCGCTATCGGAAGAACTGTCGCCATTAATTATGTTCTTCGTGATTGTACTCTTGAACTCAACAACCACATCTTCCCAATCGACCATATTCCGATGCAACTCGGAAGTTTTGACGTCATAGTAGGCATGGACTTTCTTCGCGAAAACCATGCTGAAGTTGTGTGCTTCGATAAGATGCTTCGATTCTCGCTCGCAAATGGTGATCTATTGTGTGTCTACAGCGAAACCGCTTTGAAAGGTCTCAAGCTCATGTCATGTGTCCAAACTAGCAAGTATCTCCGCAAGGAATACAGAGCTTTCTTGGCTAACATTGTAGTAGCGGAGAAGGAAAAGAAAGAAAAGACAGAGGTGAAAGACGTTCCTGTGGTTCGTGAATTTCCTAATGTTTTCCCTGACGATCTTCCAGGTTTACCACCAAGTCGTGATATCGACTTTCGTATCGACCTCATTCCTGGAGCCAACCCTATTGCCAAAGCTCCTTACCGACTCGCACCGTCCGAAATGCGTGAACTCTCAAACCAACTCCAGGAATTACTTGAGAAAGGCTTCATTCGCCCGAGCACCTCTCCTTGGGGCGCGCCAGTCCTTTTCGTCAAAAAGAAGGATGGGTCGTTCAGGATGTGCATCGACTATCGGGAATTGAATAAGTTAACTATCAAGAACCGCTATCCCCTACCCCGCATCGATGATTTGTTTAATCAGCTACAAGGTGCTACGTGTTTCTCGAAGATTGATCTACACTTAGGTTATCACCAACTACGCATTCAAGAGGAGGATATACCCAAAACTGCGTTTTGCACTCAATACGGCCATTACGAATTCGTTGTTATGCCTTTTGGTTTAACCAACGCACCCACGGTTTTCATGGATCTGATGAATCGCGTGTGTAAACCATATCTCGACCGTTTCATCATCGTATTCATCGACGATGTCTTGATCTATTCCAAGTCAAAAACCGAACACGCGCAGCATTTACATTTGGTTCTCGAGCTACTCCAGGGGAACCAACTCTATGCCAAGTTCTCCAAGTGTGAATTCTGGTTGGAGGAAGTTCAGTTTCTGGGTCACATTGTTAATAGTCAAGGTATTCACGTCGATCCCGCGAAGATTGAAGCCGTTAAGAGTTGGATTACACCTAAGAACCAGTCCGAAGTCCGTTCTTTTCTCGGACTAGCGGGCTATTATCAATGATTTATCGAAGGATTCTCAAAGATCGTTGTGCCTCTTACCGCTCTCACGCATAAAGACAATCCTTTTCTTTGGGGAACTGAACAAGAGTCTGTTTTCCAAACCCTCAAGCACATGCTTTGCAATGCTCATGTTCTCACATTGCCTGATGGAAACGACGATTTCATTGTCTACTGTGATGCTTCCAACCTTGGCCTTTGTTGTGTCCTTATGCAGCCGGACAAGGTTACAGCTTACGCATCTCGTCAGCTCAAAATCCACGAGAAGAACTATACAACCCATGATCTCGAGCTAGGCGCAGTTGTTTTTGCATAAAAGATTTGGCGACACTACCTGTATGGTACAAAGTGTACGATCTTCACCGATCATATGAGCCTACAACATATCTTTAATCAGAAGAAACTAAATATGCGTCAACGCCGATGGGTAGAACTTCTCAACGATTACGACTTTGAGATTCGTTACCACCCAGGCAAAGCAAATGTTGTTGCCGACGCACTTAGCAGACGGAGCTATCTGCTTAGCACTCGTAATGTTCAAGCCCTATACGACCTCGAAACCCTCATCCGTGAAGCCCAGCATGCATGTTTTAATGAACGCACTCTGAAGAAGGAAAGGATCTGCCACAATGGAGCCCATCTTGTGAGTAAGTCGAATGGGATATTCCACTTTCTGGACCGAATTTGGATCCCTAAACGGACCGATTTGCGACAGATTCTGATGGGCAAAGCCCACAAATCTCGGTATTCTATTCATCCCGGTGCCGACAAAATGTACCAGGATCTTCGCTACAAGTATTGTTGGCCGGGCATGAAAAGGGATATTGCTCTCTACGTTGGGAAGTGCCTGACTTGTGCAAGAGTCAAGGCTGAACACCAAAGACCCTCTGGCTTACTCGAGCAACCACCGATCCCTATGTGGAAGTGGGAGAGTATAGCTATGTATTTCATAACAAAGCTTCTACACACGTCATCAGGTCACGACAGCATCTGGGTTGTTTTTGACCGTTTGACCAAATCAGCTCACTTCTTGCCAATACGGGAAGACTACAAGGTAGAATGATTAGCCCGAATCTACACCGACGAGATCATTTGTAATCATGGGACGCCTCGCGACATCATCTCTGATCGTGATGCTCGGTTTACCTCGTGACTGTGGGAAATGTTTCAAACGGCTCTCGGTACATCGCTTAATCTAAGTACCGCATTCCACCCTCAAACCGACAGTCAGACTGAAAGAACGATTCGTACTCTTGAAGACATGCTCCGTTCGTTTGTCATAGACTTCGGTGGTAATTGGGATAAATATCTGCCATTAGTCGAATTCTCGTATAACAACAGTTATCGTTCCAGCATTCAGATGGCACCATTCGAGGCTTTATACGGAAGAAGATGTCGATCGCCTATTGTGTGGCACGAGATCGGGCATTCGCAATTAACCGGTCCCGAGCTATTGCAAGAAACGACAGACAAAATTTTCCAAATTCGAGGCAATCTAACGAAAGCTCAGAATCGACAGAAAAGTTATGCCGATAGACGACGCAAGCCCCTTGAATTTGACGTTGGCGACTACGTACTCCTAAAGGTATCACCTTGGAAAGGTGTGGTCAGATTCGGCAAGAAAGGGAAACTAGCGCCTCGATATGTTGGACCTTTTAAGATTGTGGAAAGGATCGAAAAAGTCGCCTACAGACTCGAACTACCGGAGGAACTTAGTAACGTCCACCCGACTTTCCACGTGTCAAACCTCCGAAAGTTCCTGGCTGAGCATGATTTAATTGTACCTCTCGATGACGTGCAAGTAAATGAAACACTACACTTCGTGGAGAAGCCTGTCGAAATCATGGATCGCCAAACCAAGCAGCTCAGACGCTCTCGCATTCCTATTGTGAAAGTCCGATGGGAAGGCAAACGAGGCGCAGAGTTCACTTGTGAACTCGAAAGCGACATGAAGGCGAAGTACCCGCAGTTATTTGTTACGGCTTCGGCCTAATTTCGGGACGAAATTCCCTAAGCAAGGGGAGGCTGTAACACCCCGTGTTTTCGAAAGTCAAAGTCAAGGTCAAAGTCAACGACCGATTTCGCGTGACTTGACTAGTAGTGAATTTCTTTTATATGTTTATTTTAGTTGCATTATGTGGAGAAAGTGTCAATAATTACAATAATCGACGTATGTTATTCGCGATCTAATCGACTTACGACTGTGAACTATAGGAAGTAACAATGCGATAAAGTTAACTAAATGATAATCAACCTATACTAATCAAATCGACAACGAATCGAATCGCAACTCGTACTACGCATTTTGGTTACTAATATACTTGTGTGTGTGCCTTATGTGTTACTTGTGCATGTTATTTATGTTATTTTTTGGTAATCAATCGAAACGCAATCGAAACTCGAATCACAATCGAACTCAATCGCAATCGAAATCGAACTATGATAATTAGTGGAGAAGAGATAGTGCAAGAAATGAATGGTTGGGATTAAAAGTAATTTGAATAGGAAAATATATCGCATCGCATCACCCGCAATTATAATCGAAACCTCAAAAATCGTCGCGCCGAACACCCGAACCAAGTGCCATCCGGCCGAATTGCCATCCGACCGGGCTGTTACTTGATCTGGTGCCATGTGTCATCCGACCAAGATGACATCCGACCACATAGGTCATCCGGGCGAGATGCCATCCGACCAGCCAACACTTTCCTCTTTTGGTAACTCTATAAATACCCATGTCACTCTGAAACCTTCTACTTTTGGCAACTCTCTGACCGAACAACACGCTCTCCTTACCTTTTCTTCGATTTCTCTCAATCCCGGTAAGATCTCGTCCTAAATCTTGTACTTCCTTGATCTACACGCACTCCTACACCTTTCTATCTTTTGAATCTTAACTTTTAACCGTGAAATCACTAGATTTGAGGTGTTCTAGGATGATGTCATCATGGCGTTCTTGAAGAACTTCATATTTTGGCATCAATCCATCAAGAACAACTTGGATCCAACCGATTTCCACACAAATAAACAAAGATCTTGCAGAGATCTAAACACTTTCATGGTGGAAAAGGATTGAAAGATGGTTTCTAAGTTTCTTTCAACTCTTTTACACTCAATGCACACAAAACCGATAGAATCGGACCTTGTTCTAGTCTTCTACTCATTCACGGTGTTGTACTAGTTCAAGATCTAGATTCTACTCACGAGACCACCGATTTCGGGTTTACCAAGTACAACCGTCTTGAACCAGTTAACTGGTCGAACTAGGGTGATTCCTGTTTGATCGGGTCACTTGAGTTAGGATGGGGTTCCGTTGGTTAGCACATTGTCAAGACGTCTCGATAAAAGCAACAAACAATCAAAACGACCAAGTGAAAGACGAACGGAACAACCAGCATGGAGTGTTATCCGACCGGACTACCGTTCGAACGGATAAGCCATCCGAGCGACTAGGTCATCCGAACGGCTTACACCTTGGATTCCACACCTAACCAACCTTATCTGAAGACTGAGTATTGAACGAATTGCTATCCGATCGGACTACCAACCCGACCGGATTACTCTTCGGATCGTGAGATACTTGGACTTTAACACTCGAACAATTTTCAACGTGTTTAATGCACTAAGGATGCCACCCGACCGGACTGCTGTCCGATCGAGTGACAACCTGCTGTGGATTTGTTCTCACTGAGTAACCTCGCCACTTGAGTCGCCGTCCGACCGGATAAATCATCCGAGCGGATTGTCGTCCGCACGGCTGACCGTCCGATCGACCGACCTGAAAGGTAGAGATAATGTTTTCAAAATGCTACAACAAAAAATTCAAAGGACAAGCCATCATACACAAACACATCAAAGGAAGAAACAATCCACTCGAATAGTCATCCGACCGGACAACCTGTCCGACCGGATGACCATCCGAACGGATTGTCATCCGCACGACCATACCGTCCGATCGGATTACCAATCCGACCGAGCTGTTGTATGAGCCACTTACACCTTGCATCGTTTTACACGTCACTTATCGTTATGTTATCGTTCTGATCAGGCTAACCCTACTCTCTAGCGCTCCCTTCAATCCATCATCGCTGTGAGTATACTCGATCCCTTTTTGCTTTACGCACTTTTGGGTGTTACATACGTTACGAATATTCAAATCACAATAAACACACTACCCAATACTAATTGAACGCTAACCGTTAATGCATGTTATACGTGGCTTATGAATGCTTGTTTGTTATGTTTAAACATGGAATGTTGTCTACCTGCCTTAGCAACGAGAGTACTATAGTTTGGACTCAACACCTGTTCGCAGGGGTTGTTAAGGACAATTACTTGCATGGATGCGCACTGCCTCTGGCAGTCAACCCGCAGTCATTGGTATCGATGGATCTATGTAGATAACTAACATGCCTTGTTCCGCTATGTGTACGTGCTGGTTACGCGTAAACGAATTTCGAACTCTATATGCTATTATCAAACTTGTATGCTCACCTTTACATTTGTATTGGCTTTATTTTAACGTATGTGACAGGTTCTTAGGATGCACATATGCTAGGAAATCGAGGCTAGAATAAGGCTCTAGAGGCCAACAAATAGTTGTCTGTACAAATTAAATCAAGGGTCTCTAGATGCAGATAAACAATTGCTCTATTTGAAAATCTGAGTTGTCGGAATATAACTTTTTGCCTAGATTTTGTCTGTAATAATTTGTGTACCTTTTGAGGCATGGTATGGGACATGTTATTTTAAATTGATTGGTAAAGATAATTGTTATGGAAACTTCTGGACAATCTATTTCACTCAGTGCCACGCCCCGATGTTTCCGCCATCAGTTGGGGTGTGACATTAACAACCCCTGAGTAAACAGGTGCTGAGTCCAAACTATAGTACTATCGTTACTAAGGCAGGTAGACAACAATCAATGTGTTAACATAACAAACAGCCATTCATCGAGTCACGTATAACATGCATTAGCGGTCAGCGTATCAATAGTGTTTGTGTTGTGTTCGATGTGATTTAGAATAAGTAACGTATGTAACACCCAAAAGTGCATAAAGCAAAAAGGGATCGAGTATACTTACAGCGGTAGAGTTAATGGATTGAAGGGAGCGCTAGAGCGGAATTTGCCTGAATAGTTAACGATAGCATAAGCGAAAGTCGTCGCGTAAAATGATGTAGGTGTACCAAGGATCGGATGGGAATCCGGTCGGATGGCAATCCGATCGAATGGCCAATCGATCGGGTGGCAATCCATTCAGATGGCCATTCGATTGGATTGACACCTCATTTGGTGAGTGATGTGTTTGTGTATGATGGTTTGTACTTTGAAGTTTTCGTTGTAGCATTTTTAAAAATAGAGAAGTATCTCTACCTTTCAGGTCGATCGATCGAACGGTCATTCGATCGGACAGCAATCCGATAGGCGACGCTTCTTAGTTCGAGAACAAGTTCACAGCAGGACGGTCACTCGATCGGATGGCTATCCGATCAGGTGGCAATCCATACGTACTGAACATGTTGAAATTTTTTTAAGCATACTAGTCCCAAACGTCACACGATTGGACGGTCGCTCGATCGGATGGCAATCCGATCGGACGGTAGTCCGTTTCAACTTTCGGATCCTTGAATAGTTTGAATAAAAGTTTAAGTATGGAACCAAGTGCAACCCGATCGGGTGGCCGGTTGATCGGATGGCAATCCGATCGGGTCGCCGGTCGATCGGACGACAATCCGATCAGACGGCAATCCGTCCCAATGGTCGGATCGTCTTGTCACTTGATTTCGTTTGAAGTTCGGTGATTTGAACGAGACGTTTTGATGACTTGCTTGAACAACAGAACCCTTACCTCGGCCCAAGTGACACGACCGAACTGGAATCACCCTAGTCCGACCGGTTCGCGGTTCGAGTCGGTAGTTCATGTTCAAACCCGAAATCAATATCTCTCGGATTGAATTCAGATCTGGAACTAATACATCACTAAGAATGAGTAGAAGATCAGAACCAGCTCTAATTCTATCAGGTTTTGAGTGTATTGAGTGTAAAAGAGTTGAAAGAAAATTGGAAAACCTTCTCTCAATCCTTTTAACCATGAATATGTTCAGATCTATGCAAGATCTTTGTTTATTTATGTGTAAATCATCCAGATCTAAGTTGTTCTTGGTGGATTGAAGCCAAAACATGAAGTTCATATGAACACCATGATGACTTCATCCTAGAACACCTTAAATCCACTGATTTCACGGTTAAAAGTTAAGATTAGAAAGATAGAATGGTGAAGAAGTGTGTGTAGAACAAGAAAGTACAAGATTTAGGTTGGAAACTTACAAGAATTGGGAGAAATCGAGAGAAATAGAGCTTGAGTGCGGCTGGGTCGGGTAGAGAGCTGTCACATCAAGTGATGTAACATGTGGGGGTATTTATAGGGTTTCCTAAAAAGGAAAGTGAGGAAAAGGCTGGTCGATCAGGTGGAAGTCCGATCGGGTGGCAACTCGATCGGATGGCAATCCGATCAGATGGCCACTCGGTCGGTTGGCCACTCGATCCGTGAGTTCGGCGCGATGAGTTTAGTCGTTTCGATTCTGACGTTGAGCGTTGCGATGGGATTCGAGAGAGCGATGTGATAGAATTACCCATTAGATTACTTTTAATCCCAACTACTATATCTAACATACAATCACTATAATCAACTTGCGTTTAGCGTTTCGATTCGATTGCGATGCGATAGATTGCGATTTCGATTAACACCTCAACATAAACATAACATGCACAAGTAACACATAAACAACACACACACGTAAAACAATATCCAGAACACATAATTCGAGTTGCGAATGCGATAGCGATAAATCGATCAAACATGCGATTAGTATGCGATTAAACCTCGATCATTATTAGATACTCCACATAATACAACTAAAGCGATAACAAAAAATAGGTTAACTATAGTCAAGAAGTCAAAACAGTAGTTGAGCAAGGAGTGACAGATCGTAATTAGCAATCTTTTCTTCCTTTGACTTCAATCTTGACTTTGACTTTGACTTTCGAAACACGGGGTGTTACATATTGGGTTGGGTATGGGATACAATTTACAACTGGGTACGGGAGTAGGATTTCTAATATTCGTCCCATGTCATCCCTACTTAGTTAACATGGATTGGTAGCAAAGATTTGTGAGTACCACCTGTGATTAAGGATGGCGAAAGAATCCGGACCCGGTGGGCAAACTAGAGTCGGGATGGGTAATGAGAAAGGTTATTAGGGCAATGGAATAATTTTTAACAATTTCTAGGAGTATGAAACGGGTGTGATATTAGGTAATACTTGGCCTAATTACCCAAAACATGCATGCCCGTTTACCTAAACCATAAAACGTTTTCTTTCTATGTTTATTATCCTTTATCCTTTATTCTTGATTAATTGAATAAAGTTATATAAAAGTTAAAATAGTAAAAAGTGATTTTGGAAATTTCAAGAATATGTGTTATTAAACTAACAAGTATATCCGATTACCCGTGGGTATACTCTATACCTGATGGGTATTGTGCCAGATATAGGACACGATATTACAATCAAAGATGAAACTAGAAATACTAATACGTGTTCTAAGCCTGCCCCAAACCAGTTTCATTAGCATCCCTAGACTACTATTTTTGGTTTTCATGGTCTATTTAGGAAGTCATCGGGGTGGTTGGAGGTTGTCAGTGAATGGTGGTGCAAAGAAGAAAGAGTGATCAGAGTCACGAGACCAATGTAGAGAAATGAAATATTGAAATGAACATTTTATTTTTTATATGGGTTACGACATAGCTTTACTTAAAGGTTAAAAAATTATTCATGACAAAAGTGTTAAAAATTGACAATTTTTAGTACAATTTGTATAATTTAACATAAAAGGGAGAGAAATCAAATAAACAAGCGGCGCAACTTGTTGCCTAATTACCGTCTATTTCGATATGAAAAGAGAAGAGATGCAGCACTCATCTGCAGAGATTGCTCAAGGATAAACTTCACTATTAGGATTTGGATTGCAAGGAAGGAGAAGGAGCTCAATACATTTATGATATATAAAACTTAGTTTTAACATTATTCTACTAATTTCGTGAAAATAATGTATATATGTGTGGGCCATCGGGAGACAAAAGTGAAAGTGCACTAATTTTAACGTTATCTTACTAATTTCGTGAAAATAAAGTTAAAAGTGGGGGACGGTTAATCATGCATCATGTGGTGGCGTTGATAGCCGAAAGACAAAAGGCTACTTGTCCTAATTGCTAAGTGTTATGCGCCTTATGTTGATAGAAAACTACTATCGAGTCGGGGGTCTCACTGGAAGCAGCATTTCTATTTATACGGGGTGGAGGTAAGGTTGTCTACATCTTACCCTCATCAGACCCTACCTTAGGTTTGCTTTTGATGGGATTTACTGAGTATGATGAGGATGATGATGATGATGATGATAAAACCCAGTTTTATTACCCAAATTATGTTGTTATTTTATGATATCGCAAAACCTAGTTTTTGTATGTTGATGGTTGTAAGGCTATAGGGTGTGGGGGTCATGGTTGGGTCATGATTTGCCACATAGGCTCATTATTCATACCCTATACCACCCCCTAATTAAATCACGGTGGTTCGTGTGGATTAAACCACGGCAACCATGTCCGCCCTTTTTTTCATTATTCACGCAAACCCTAACCCCAACATCAAGAAGAACGACAGCAAATTATTTTCCTTTGTTTGTGATAATCAAGTTGCACAATCGCAAATTACATCAAGAAGAACGATAACAGGTACTTGTTTTCTTATGATATGTATTACGATTATAGTTCTTCTTGATCTAATTATTTTTTGTTTGGATTGATTGTTTTCTAGTTGAATTGTATGATAGATCGGTTAATATGATCTGTAGAATGTTAACTTGTGGAGTTTGATTTGAATTATTTGAATATTTGAAGTGAAATTGGTGTCGTTGATGTGCGAATTGCTCATGTGCTGATGAATTTGACTAATTTCTGTGTGGAAAGTGATGGAGTTTTGAATTTTTATTTTCCCTAGGATAGAATTTATAGTTTTTTCGATGTTAGGGTTACTTTTAGGTGATTTATAAGTGAACAGTAGGTTGTTCTGTAATCATTCTTTTGAGGATTTATAGTTAATGGTAGGTTCGTATTTTGCATGGAGCTGAGTGTTCTTGCTTTTAGGATATACTGCTTGTTTTTAGAATGCGAAATGGAAGAGTTTTGGAGGGTCAGGTAGCTCAAGCAACTAGGTTATTGTGAACTGTACCTTATGGAGATAGTAACATTTTAAAAAAGAGAGTGCAACTGCAAATTTCGATTTTCACTAGACATTGGTGGAGGTAGTATAATTTCAAAAAAAAAAAAACTGTGTTTCTCTCTTTTGTGTTTGACCTGTTCAAGTATGATTGTTAGATTCTTGAAAAAGTTTGAGGTTTACTAAGAGTGTACTCAAACTTCTGCATTTGCAAAGAGAACATTCAGGAATTAGAATAGTTGTGGCTTTGCACAAAGAGAAGCCAAATTTCTGCTTGTGGGTTATCTCTTTATATGGAACCAATGTTTTAAAAACCGGTTTTTAAGTCATATCGGGTTATGCTCTAAAATGGTTCAATCGGTTGAACCAGGTTGTATTAGGCGGTTGAATCGGGTTACTAGCTAACCCTATAAATTCCATAAAATGCAAATTCGTCTCAAAAAACAATCCAATCTCAACTAGGATTTACGTCTGATCATAGTTTTATCTAAAACAACTATTTTTATTGTAAACTATTATGCATTTTAAGAATATTTTTATTAGTTATAAACAATATTGCATTGTACGAGGTGAATAACAATTTCAACAACGACGGAATATTGGAATAGAAGGCACTAGGTTAATTACCGGAAATATGGAAGATCAATATTACCTTAATATTGTATTTATTAAAATTAAGAAATCAAATCTTAAGATAATGCAAACCGGTTCAATGGTTTGAACCGGTAGAACCAGATTTACCGCCGGTACATAAGACATACAGTATTCGGGTTTTACAGGCCTTTATCGTACCGGACTCGTGTCTGATATCCGGTTTAACTGGTATAACCGGCCGGTTCATACCGGTATTTAAAACATTGTATAGAACAGTTGCATTATGAATTAATGATATTGTTGGATTAATTGTAGGAGGTAGTCTTATCAACTGGTGTACAGCTGCTTCACTTTAGCTTCTTGTATGCATTCAGGTTGTTCAAGTTCTCTTTATGTATTTAAACCATATGTTGTAACCGATAAGGCTTGGTATGGGCTTTGTGTGACAATGTGACTTTATATGAAGTTTCGTAATTAAATGTTGCACAATCGCAAATTACATCAAGAAGAACTATAATCGTAATATATTCGAAGTTCTTTGATTTTATATGAAGTTTCTTAATTATGATCAAAGAAACTTAAACCAATCAATCCAAACAAAAAATAATCTTTAGAGGTTGAATGGAAGAAGCACAGTAAACACACATTGATTGAGGTTATATTTGAAGTTCTTTGATTATATTAGACTTTGATCATATTGATTGAGGTTCGTTTGTTTATGATTTACGCAATTTTGTTTATGTGTGTGTCATTAGGCTATAGTTAATACTACCATGGATCCAAGCAACCCGAACAACCCGCCACAAACCCCGTGGACGACACCCGTTGATCCGATGTGGGCGACTCCACAATTTTCTTTTACAAGCTACAATCAAGTTCCTAATGCGTTTAACCAACTCCCTCAAACCCCGACTCCTAACGCGTTCACGCAACTCTCTCAAACCCCGAATCCTAACGCGTTCACGCAACTCCCTCAAACCCCGCAACCTACTAGTTTATTTCAACTTCAACAAATCCAATTTCAACAACAATATCAGCAACAACTTAAAACGCTCCAACAAAGCCAAAGTCGGCCTATTTATACGAAAGTCCAATCGCAACCGACACCCGATACCCCTTTGTTAGACGATTTGGATGACATTGACGTTGTACCCGAAACCCAACCTCAAAGTTCTAAGAAAACATCTAAAAAAGCGTTTAAAGAGGCCAAAACAAGATAGTTTAACCACCGGTAGATGTCAAACTTGGACATCGATCGAAGAGATGGCGTTGGCAAGAGCGTGGACCAATACGTCTACGTATCCGATCTTAGGTATGTTATACTTTTTTATTTATACAAAAATAATATTTTATTCAAGATAAAACAACATTTATTTACACCTTGATATTTTTTTTGTAGGTAATAATAAAAAGTCTGGTAGTTTTTGAAAGGAGGTTTGCAACAAATTCCATGCTTTGATTCGCCACGTAGGAACATGAATGGAAGACTATACCACCCATTTCCCTAATCCACCATGGTTTGCATGGATTAAACCATGATAACCATGGTCCTCCTTTCTATTTTTCAAGTAATCATTTTCTTTTTTTTAGACAAAGATAAATTAAAATAAATAAGGTGATAGTGGTTTGGGTCATGACCACTCCCATAGGGTAGTGGTTTTGGAATGTGGACTAAAGGTGGGTGACATGGCACTGACGTGAAGGATCATGAGGGTCATGACCACACCCTATAGCCTAATGGGTTTTGATTACTCATCACAAGGTGCATTATAGGTGTACATAAAATAAAATGAGAGCAAATGCGTTCAAAAAAAATGGGAGCAAATACCGTACACCCATAGAACTCCTGTATCATGTTGCCTCATCATGCCTTTCTTCAATCGTCATTTTACAAATTGAGGTCGCTTCCCTAAAATGGATTGTTTTGTGAAACATGTGGGAAAGAAATTTAGCCATTGAATTATATTTTATATACATTTAAAATTAAAATTGTATTGTGTATAAATAAATTTAAAAGGGATGGCCGGAAATAGTGTCAGGGCTAGCATTTTCTCATTGACCATGGTCTTTTTTTTAATTATTTTATATTTTACTTTTAAATCTTTAATTTCCTTAATATACGTCTTTAGCTCCTCTGTTTCTAAAAAGCTTTTTTTTTTTGTTAAATTTGTGTAAATGCGTGTTTAGTCCATACTCTTTAACTTTGGTAGTATACATGTTTAGTCCCTCTACTAAAGGTCATGGCAGGGAATAGTTATTTTGTATTTTACTTTTAAACCTTCAATCGCTAACATGCGTCTTTAGCCCTTTATTTATTTTTTTTCAAAAAAGAGATTTCTTTTTATTGGTTAACTTTGTATAAATGCGTGTTTAGTCCCTATGTTTTAACTTTGGTGGCATACATGTTTAGTCCCTCTGCTAAAGGTCATGGTCAGGAATTGTACCAGCCAGCTACCTGGCACTTCCACATTGGCCATGACCTTTCTTTTTGTTTTAAATATTTTTTATTTTAGTTTTAAAACTTCAACTTTCCTAATATACGTCTTTAGCCCTTCTAATTTTAAAGAACTTTCTTTTTATTGGTTAACTTTTTGTAATGTGTGTTTATTTCCTTTGCTTTAACTTTGGTAGTATACATGTTTAGTCCCTCTACATTAATTCCGTTTAGTATTTCATCTTTTAGCATTTTCCCTTTGCTAGCGTGATAAACCAACCTGGGGAATAGTGATCGTTTGCTATTAGGGGATAAACGTTGCTACTCCTGAACTTTAATAAAGTTACACTACAATTCTTAAACTTAGTTAAAAAAATCTTTAACGACCATATATTTATCTACGTCTCGATGTAATTTTTATTGAGATTGTGTTATGGGTAGTATCATACAAGTATCCGAAACACATGCGTACGTGTTATATTTATCTACTTCCTTCGTGCGAACTAACCACTTTCGTGCAAACTAACCTCCTTCGTGCGAACCAACAAGCCTTCGCACGAACGACTCTCATCTGCAGGAACCTCACATCCGCATGAACGGAGCTGGCGACGGGATTACGGGCAGAAAATGCAAAAGCCGCGTTTTTACCTACTTTTCACTTTTTTACAACACCCAATCACTTCCTACTTCATTTATGACTTAAACCCTAATCCACCCATGGCATTATAGTCTAGTGGTATATTGGTGGTGGGATAAGACTTATGACCATTAGGTCATGGGTTCGATTCCCACAAAGGGGGTTTTCCCAGATTTAGTGGGTTTCCTCCTGAATTGGTGTATAGGCATATTATTGCCTAATGGAGATGGATATGATCGGGTGGTTCTGCTGGTGGCACAATGATACTCCGGTGGTCCATCAGTGATCCAAATTTGCCGTTCAAAAAAAAAAAAAAAGAAAAAAACTTAAACCCTAATCCTATCTTATGAATAAGAGCCCTCTTTCACTCCTAAACACTTTCCAAATACTTAGATCTATTCCAAATTTTCTCATTTTCTCTCTAAATCTACAAACTTTAAGTAGAAAGTTGAACGTCTTTTAAGTGAGTTTTAGCTCACTTCACTTCTTATTTCTTCATGTATTCTTCTATCATTCTACTTGGACAACCTCTAGAAATGTTTTCACAAGTTTGCCATGGCAAACTAAGGTTAAACCTCACCACATTTGAGGTTCAAAGTGGGATTAAAATTATGTTTTTATTCATGTTTTTGTACATTACATTTCTTGATTTAGGTTATGTGAAATCTTGTACCCACCAAGCGCACAACTAAGTTCATAGTTGTGGGTTTGTGTTGTGGTTGATGTCCACCAAGAAGCTAAGTTCAATAACTCTTTTATTTATGCTCATACATCTTCCAAGTGTTGAAACAATCTAAGATTCACCATCTTCAATATGGATGAACTTGTGTTTTGGTAAAAGTATGAACCAAGGGAGCGTTGGCTTTCCAAACTAGTTCCACTACCTCAATTATGGACTTGTGTATGAACATCCAAGTAGTTTCCTAGTCCTAAAGTAACACAACCTCGCCGCATCTCCAACATTTTCTATGATGGGTATGAAACCCCCGGGTTGATCTTACTTTGCTACTTATCAAAACTAGTTAGTTGTATTTTCTAATCATTCATGACCAACCGAGTTTATCAACTATGCTTATAAACTTTGTGCTTTGGTGAATTCATACAAAGAGGTATACATAACTCCATGCTTGACTTACATGAAATCTATGATAATACATGATGGACCAAATACAATAATACTATATAATTGATGTGCGTGAGTGTTATATAGTTTTTAATGTATATTTTAAGCTCTTTTTAACACTTTAGCCAAGTTTTAAATTTATAAAATACGATATTTACTAACACTAAACACATATATGGGCAAGTGCACCCATCGTGAGCGTAGTATAGTGTTGGTAAGATACCGAGGTCGTCCAAGGACACAAGAGCTTTTAGTACCCGTTTATCATCAATGTCTAATCAAATCAAAAATTTAGAAAAAGGTTTTTAAACAAGAAAATAAAACTAACTAAAAATGCTGAAAATAAAAATAAAAATAAAACAGATAGACAAGATGAATCACTTAGATCCGACTCGCCTTTAGTGTAACCTTTGATTATTTTCGCACTTTTACACTTTTTAAGAAATTATCTTAGTTATAGTAGTAGGCCCTTCTTTTGAAGGTGACGTTACCCTCAAACCAGTAGTTTGAGTCAGCAAGGATACAATCCTAAAGGGTTGGATTATTGAAAGATAATTAATTAAGTTATTAATGCGTAATGTGGTAGGCCCCTCTTTTGAAGGTGACGTTACCCTCGGCTAAGTAGTTTGAGTCAGCAGTGATACAATCCTAAATAGCCGGGTTAAAGTATTAATAGTAGTTTACATATGGGGGGGGTCAAGGAGTTCGGACCCCCGCCATCCAATATCAGTGGGTATTGAAGGAGGTCCTACTAAACTTGACCCAGGTCCTTGTAGGATCTATACACTGAACAAGGCAAGACTCTTACCAAACCATTCCCTTAACCCACGATCAGGTAGCCAACATATCTTCATATAGACCGTGGAGATATGAATGGTGAAAATATTTTATTTTATATAGACAGTAAAATAATGCCAAGACACCACAGACAAATGATAAGGAAGATTCACGTTCAACATAAGAAACTAGTTATTAAAGTCATTAATACATAACCAAATAAAAAGTGCGAAAAGATTAAAAATAAAAAGTATTACACTAAATTCTTGTCTTCACCAAGTGATGTAAGAGACTTAGGAAAACATGGCCTTTGATTGTCAAGAACTCTTACGATCAATCTTGGATCCCGAGACTACTCACACACTCTATGATGGATGATGGATGGTGGTGGTGGATGTGGGTTGTGATGGTGGTGGTGGGTGGGTGAAGTGTGAGAGAGGTGGTTTGCCAAGGGATGGTTTGCAAGTGAGCCAAGCACCCCTATTTATAGCCTGCACAGAAGCCCGGACACGGCCCCGTGTCCATCCATCTTCTCTTTCTTCATTAATTGCAATTTGTCTGCATTAGTTGACCATGCCCCCGTGTCCGCTGGGCACGACCCCGTGTGTAGAAGCGTATCTGTACTATGAAGATTTTCCTAAATTCTGTGAATCTTAGCGTTGACCACGGCCCCGGGTCCGCTGGCCATGCCCCCGTGTTGGGAAATATAAGCTTCTACAACTTTGTCTTTTCTACAGACACTTGGGCACGCCCCCGTGTTCATTGAGCACGGGGCGTGTTCAGCCTTCTGATGTCTTGTTTTTGCTTGGGAAGATGCTGTCGAGGGGTCAGGCATGCCACGTTTATTCCTTTTTCTTGTATTATTGTTAGATTTGGCTGCATTTTTGCTTCTTTTGTTCCTTTATGCTCATTTAACCCTGAAAATACAAAAGGAAAACAAAAACACACTTTTTCCAACATTAGTACTAAAAAGGGTTAGTTTTATGCCACATTTGATGTAATTTTTATGTTGCATTTTGCACACATCAAATACCCCCACACTTGAATCTTTGCTTGTCCTCAAGCAAAACTCTTTATTTTGTGGCTTACACACCCAAATGGAATGGGTAGAAGAGAAGGTTTTGGGCTTGTCATAGAGTGTCGGGATTCCAAGATTCTTTATTAGGTTTTTTTTTCATTTACAATCCTATTCGTTATGACTTATTTAGAACATTACATAAGAGAAATTATTTATTTGGGCATAACATGCCTCTTTAAAATTCCATTTATATACAAGTTCACATACCTCACGGGGGATCACTCAACACTCGGCCGAAGATGTATTTTTGTGGAAGGGTTAGGCTTGGGTTAAAGGTAGATGTTTGGGTTAGTGGTTAGTAGAAAAAGGGCGAAAGGCGTAAAAAGCGTCGGTTTTCGTAAAACATTTTGTTTTTATGACTTTTTATTCTAATGAAGCATTATTCAAACAAGCCTTCTTTTGATGAGCTTTGTTTGTTTATTGCTAACTTCATTTTTCTTTTCTTCTCTATAAATTTTTTTTATTTTATTTTTTTTTTATAAGGAAGTCACAAGAAAACCGAGATTTGTTACTAAAATAAAGAGTTTAAAATAAACAAAAAGGGTTTTGGTGGGTAAAAGGGTGTTTGTTTTGGGTTAAGAAATGAAAAGGTTTAGGCTCAAAGGGGTTAACTAGGGGGATTTTAGATAGGTGGTAAAAAAAAAAAAAATAATGGTGTTGAAATAAAAAGTTAGTCCTAATGCCTCCATCATTTACTTACTTGGGTTTAAGTTGGTAAGGACCGGGAATGTATCGTCGTGGCAAGTTCTGGAGTCGTAAGAAACAAAGCGGCTATTCACACAAGAAACGAAAAATGAGCATTTAATTTAAAGATGTGTATTTGTTTGCTCAATAAATGCTCAAAACTCACTTTTTTGTGGGAATGGGTTTTTATGTGATCAAGTATATATAATCATATTTTAACTAGATTTGTCATGCCGTTTCATAATTTTCTTATGTTGGTTCTTTTTATCACGACGCTATCGGTTGTAAATTTGTAAAAATATAACCTTTTTAGAACTTGTTATTCCCAAATCAAACCAAGACAAGTAAAAAAAATGAAAAATTTTTAAAAAAATTTGAGGTGTTTAGCGGTTCCAATAGAGTTTTGTGTAAGGCTTGTATTTAGGACTTGCAAAATTCAAGGTTTTAGCATCCCCCCCCCCCCACTTAAATTACACATTGTCCTCAATGTGTCCGAAAAATATGTTTTTATGTTGATTGAATGTGTAAAAAGTTTGTTAAAAACAAAATTTTATGTTACTGGTCATCTGGACACGGGCCCGTGGTGTCCGGGAACGGCCCCGTGTTCAGGTTGCCAGTAACAGAAATCATCAGAAAGTAACAGAAGTCTGGGCACGGGGGCGTGCTCAGCGAACGCGCCCCACGTCCAGTTACCTGAACTGGGCATCTTCCTGCAGACCTTTCAGCACGGGGCCGTGTTGGTTGGGCACGGCCCGTGCCGAACTTGCTGTAACCAAGAAAAATTGTCGGGAGGCTCTGTTTTTATGCATGGGGTGTTGGTTCAAGTTTCCCTTAGTATCCTTCACCATCCCGAGTGTATTTTACCCATTACATCATCATCCAAACACCAATTTAATTAAAACCATCATTCCATTAAAAATAACACATTACATAAGGTCCTAGAAAATTAAAGACTAAGCAGAAAAAATAAAAAATAAAAGTCCTAAAATAGGTCAAGTGATACATAAAATCATCTTAAGGAGTTCTACTCTTACAATAAGAATCAAAATTCCGGAAATGGCTTCCCGGTATTTAAAGGTTTCGTAGAACTTCGAACCGAGGGGTGTCCCCTAGACGTTGTCAAAGCCATTCTTCTATCTCTCTTGGGAGGAAGAAGGCGGGCTCATTTTCCTCAACATCTTGTGGAGGGGGAGTGACACCAACCAGAACCCCGTGTAGTATGTCTCGAGGGGGCTCCGGTTGTATGGTGTACCACTCGGCCGGTATGATGACTTTCGGCACCACATTCCATGCCCTTTGGGTGATGATTGGTACCAAGGAGGAGAAGCAAGAATGTTCAACCTTTGGTGCAAAAGGTTGACCTCTCGAAGACATCCTTCTAGTCCCACCATTAAGTGATTGAGACGGTCGACCAATGCTTCTTCCACTCCCGTCATTTCATCAATGGCCTCTCTTAAAGTGTAAACGTAGTTCACAAGAGAGTCCTCTACCGTTGAAGACCTTCTCCCTTGTCAGTTGTTCCTGGAGTGTGAAGAAGATGTTCCGCTAGTTCTGCTCGCCATTCTGAGAAAACAGACCGAAAAGAGTTCAATTTTACTGGAATAGTACCTCGGACACGGCCCCGTGTTCAACTGTCTGCAGATTTTTAGAACAAGGAATCTTGGAGTTTCAAATTATTTTTCTGATTTTTTTAAACATTTTTAAACAGAAATAACTTAAAACAGTGTTGCAAACTTATTTTTAGCAAGATTCCTTGAATAAAAATCTAACAAACATCATGATAAAGCTTGGAATCATGGTGATTTCAAGCTCTCATGGAGGTGTTGAAGGAAAATTGAAGAAGAAGGTAATGGACAAAAGTGGAAAAGACAAGATGGTTGTTGGGAACCTTCTTTAGAATATACCTAGGATGATATGTGTAAAGATCCACCAGATCTTTGTCTTTGGAGTGGTCCAAATATGCAGGAATCTTGCTGCATTTATAGAAAACGACAGCACGCTGCACACGGCCCCGTGTCGGCTAGACACGGCCCCGTGTGCAGGCAAGATCCTGACACATTTTGTCTGTATTCTGACAAAAAGTCAGACGGGAATCTTTTGGTGGGCATGGGGGCGTGCTGACCTGGATACAGCCCCGTGCCTAGAGGCTGCTTATGAAGTTTCGTCTATTTCTAAGGAATTTGTCCGGATCGGGTGGTTCCTTAATGGACAGAACAACACCTAAGTGACTGAGATACCTTAATTGCTCTAGATTTAGATGAGAATGCAAGAGGTTGTCGGTAAGGGTGATTCCTATGCTAAATATAGGTGGACAAGTCCAACCCTTTCCCGGGCTCTCATTAAAGAAGGTGTATGCCGAATCGCTCAGGTCTATGTATGCATCGAAAGAAGTTCATGGGGAGTCCTTCACGGCACAATCGACACAGGGACGACTATCGCTCAAGTCTTCATGAGAGTTAGAGGTGGTATCGGGAACAACGAAGTTGTTTTTATTCGAATGCAATCCCAATAATTCTTCTTGGGTATTGTCTTGAGGTGAATTAATGATAACCGTCTCAAGTTCTTTTACCCAATTAAGAATTAGATCTTCCAGTTGAAATAACTCATCAAGAAGCATTTCTCCTAGAAGGGTCGATTGAGAGCATTCAAGGGAGAGATAGGGATTATTTTTACTTTCGCCCTTCATAAGGCTACAGGAAAAAAATGGGTCTATATAGTGGGGTTTGTAATTTAAGAAATAGCATTCTAAATCTTTATGATTTCCACCACATATTTGACACCACGTACCATAAGAGGGTTGAAAGTAAAAAAAATCAATATCACTCATGGTTGTGTCAGAAATTACCAACCTTCGGGATCTTACGGTTCTGTTTTCAGTAACTGATACTTGGGCACGGGGCATGTTGATTGGGCACGGCCTCGTGTTCAGCTACTGTCTGACTTAAAACAGGATTGCTAGTACCAAAGATTGGGCACGGGGCGTGTTCAGCGGGCACGGCCCGTGCTGAGTTCTGCAGAAGCTGAAAATTTAAGAAAAAAAATCCTAAAAAAATAGAAAAATAAGAAAAATGATTAGGCCGTTGATTCCTAACTTTCTTAAAATCCTTGTCTCCCCGGCAGCGGCGCCAAAAACTTGATGCGCGTGAGTGTTATATAGTTTTTAATGTATATTTTAAGCCATTTTTAACACTTTAGCCAAGTTTTAAATTTATAGAACGTGATATTTACTAACACTAAACACACATATGGGCAAGTGCACCCATCGTGAGCGTAGTATAGTGTTGGTAAGATACCGAGGTCGTCCAAGGCCACAAGAGCTTCTAGTACCGGTTTATCCTCAACGTCTAATCAAATTGAAAATTTAGAACAAGGTTTTTAAACAAGAAAATAAAACTAACTAAAAATGCTGAAAAGAAAAATAAAAATAAAACAGATAGACAAGATGAATCACTTGGATCCGACTCGCCTTTAGTGTAACTTTTGATTATTTTCGCACTTTTGCACTTTTTAAGAGATTATCTTAGTTATAGTAGTAGGGCCCTCTTTTGAAGGTGACGTTACCCTCAACCCAGTAGTTTGAGTCAGCAAGGATACAATCCTAAAGGGTTAGATTATTGAAAGATAATTAATTAAGTTATTAATGCGTAATGTGGTAGGCCCCTCTTTTGAAGGTGACGTTACCCTCGGCTAAGTAGTTTGAGTCAGCAGGGATACAATCCTAAACAGCCGGGTTAAAGTATTAATAGTAGTTTACATATGAGGGGGTCAAGGAGTTCGGACCCCCGCCATCCAATATCAGTGGGTATTGAAGGAGGTCCTACTAAACTTGACCCAGGTCCTTGCAGGATCTATACACTGAACAAGGCAAGACTCTTACCAAACCATTCCCTTAACCCCCGATCAGGTAGCCAACATATCTTCATATAGACCGTGGAGATATGAATGGTGAAAATCTTTTATTTTATATAGACAGTAAAATAATGCCAAGACACCACGGACAAATGATAAGGAAGATTCACCTTCAACATAAGAAACTAGTTATTAAAGTCATTAATACATAACCAAATAAAAAGTGCGAAAAGATTAAAAATAAAAAGTATTACACTAAATGCTTGTCTTCACCAAGTGATGTAAGAGACTTAGGCAAACATGGCCTTTGATTGTCAAGAACTCTTACGATCAATCTTGGATCCCTAGACTACTCACACACTCTATGATGGACGATGGATGATGGTGGTGGATGTGGGTTGTGATGGTGGTGGTGGGTGGGTGAAGTGTGAGAGAGGTGGTTTGCCAAGGGATGATTTGCAAGTGAGCCAAGCACCCCTATTTATAGCCTGCACAGAAGCCCGGACACGGCCCTGTGTCCATTGGGCATGGCCCTGTGTCCACCCATCTTCTCTTTCTTCATTAATTGTAGTTTGTCTGCATTAGTTGACCACGCCCCCGTGTCCGCTGGGCACGACCCCGTGTGCAGAAGCATATCTGTACTATGAAGATTTGCCTAGATTCTGTGAATCTTAGCGTTGACTACGGCCCCGTGTCCGCTGGCCACGCCCCCGTGTTGGGAAATAGAAGCTTCTACAGCTTTGTCTTTTCTGCAGACACTTGGGCACGCCCCCGTGTTCTTTGAGCAAGGGGCTTGTTCAGCCTTCTGATGTCTTGTTTTTGCTTGGGAAGATGCTGTCGAGGGGTCAGGCATGCCACGTTTATTCCTTTTCTTGTATTATTGTTAGATTTGGCTGCATTTTTGCGTCTTTTGTTCCTTTAAGCTCATTTAACCCTGAAAATACAAAAGGAAGACAAAAACACACTTTTTCCAACATTAGTACTAAAAAGGGTTAGTTTTATGCCACATTTGATGTAATTTATATGTTGCATTTTTCACACATCAATAATATAAGATATAAAATATATATTTTGGCCGAATTCATGATGCTAACCGGTTTGTGGTTAGGTGCTATGAACTTAGGTTGTTTTTATCTATGTTCTAAATTCCTCGTTTATGATTCTAATGGGCAAGTTTGGACCCATGAAATCACATAAAAACTTAGTGTCAAAACGAGTACTTAGATGAGATATATTTTCGTGTATACCTACTTTTTTACTTAAAATTCCAAATCCGAATCCTTCATCAAAATCTGAATACTCACACACCTTCGTTCCCCATTGTAGGGTTTCCAACCCTCAATTTCGTCAACTCACGGATTAATCAGAAAGCTAGCAAAACCGTGAGTATACATGACTCCCTTTTTACTTTTTCCACTTTTGGGTGCAATACGTTTATGCTATTAAACACACGCAAACCACATACTTTATGCTTAAATCACAAATAAATAATCCAACTTACATGCTTATTAAGTTATACCTGAATTTATATATGCTAGACTATTCTTATGATTTATATGTAACGCTTCGCATTTTGGAACTTTCTTTATTTAGAAAGTTTGTTTGTATTTCTATTTATAGAAACTTGTAATTCCTTTTATTCGTATTTTTCTTTCCAAACATTGTAATCCGAGGCTTTGTTCATAATAAAACTCGATCATTTTATACATTGTTTATACATACTTGTAATATATTCGTTACATATTCGTTATATATGCAAACTTGATATATGCTCAAATGTGCGAACTCATACTTGAAATACTTGCAATCTTAGTTTATACATGCATTTTATTTATACTTGTACTTATACATTGCACTTGTATGCTTAAAACCCTTAAAACCGGCTAGAATACGCGAAAAACTACAAACTTCGCTCTTTATACAACTGAACCAGCCCCTTCATCCGACTGGGCAGATCCCTTCGCACGAGTTGCCACTCGTTCCAACTCCACTCGTTCCAAACCCCACTCATCCCAAGTCTATTTGCACCAAGCACTGTTTCAGCCTATAAATACAACCTTTCACCCTCACTTCACATCTTCCACACACTCTGAAATACTCTCAACTTCTGACTTTGTACACGACCCGCAGAGCATTCCAGCAGCTCCTAAGTGAGTTCAAACTCACTTTTCCTTTACTTTTTCATGCTTATTTCTTCTACTTTTCATTACTTCTCTTTAAATTTCACAACTTGGTTAATCTCTTGGGTGATTCATAGACTTGCCTTGGTAGTCTGATGTGGAAGCTCAACATATTGAGGTCCAAGTCAAGTATTTGTCACACCCCGATATTTCCACGTATTACCGGTGGGCCCGGTGGGGAGTATCGTGACGTAGTTGATATCATCATAGTCAAACAACACAATATTTAAATGCACAGCGGAAGCAAGAGATAGATTTATTTCAACCAAATAAATTGTAATATAAAGTATCACAATGTAGTTGAAAAAGATCCACAGGCGGATCAAAAATAAAGAGGAAAAACTGTTCAACAGACTTTGACACCTAGAGCTTTGCGAGACTTGATTATTGATGTCTGGAGTATCCAGCCTATTACGTGTAGCACCTGCACTTAACCTTTTTGGAAAATACGTCAGTTTACACTGATAAATACAACTTAACTGACTCATTTTGAAAAGAGTTTAAAAATTGATTTGAATGCACTTCGGCAAAAATATCTTTTATAACTTGGGACAATTATTGAAATAATCATGTATACAGTTTTACTTATTTGTCGTCCATTAGGGCCGGTTTGTAGGGCCGGTCTAGATTAATTAACACGCCACAGGTATAATGCCCTCAAGGATTATTTCCTTAAAGTGGATTACCAGTTTTTACATAATGCATATGTCAGGTGTACGCCTACACCCCGTGCTTAGGTCGTGGCCATTTCTTTGAATGATGCCAAGGATATCCGGGACATGGTCATTTAACCCCCAAAGGCCATACACCAAATAATACATATTAAACGGGTTATATAATACATCAATCACAATCCGATTTAAATGACTACATACCCGACCAAGCGGTATTATTATAATACCGTATCCCAAGCCCGTATAGGGAAAATAAGTTAAGAGTATTTACCTGAGCAATGTACAAGTCAAATACAGCAAGTACAGATGGCTTTTACCGGGCTCCTAATCTGGAACGAATGTTTATAACAACCTATTAGAATCCTAACGGGTCTTTAATTAAGCTTAGACTTAGACCGGTTAGTTTTCAAAAGGAATACACGGTTCAAACGCATGATAAAGCTAAGACCGGTTTAGAATGTGGTTTTAGCCCGATAAGCTTGGACACTTGTTTAATATGGGTAACTTAAACACATTCTGGATTTTGAGGCAAAAACGATATGGTTTGACCCGTTTCGGCTAATATATGCAAACTAGTTACATAAGCCGATCCGAACGCGAGAAGTGCGTAACGAGTAACCAAAAGAGTCATTTTCATGTTTCCTAAGTTAATATGCCATAATTATGTTGTGGCATCAGTAAGATATCTTTTATTATGCCCAAAACGGATTTTAAACTCACATTATGCCCCGTAAGGGCATTTTGGTCATTTAAAAGGTTATAAAAGAGTTTAATTTGTAATCTGAGTTATAGGTCTGATTCATCTAGTAAATCTACTTAATTTACTAAGTTATATCAGTAGGGTATAACCTATATGTGAAGTTTATCATTTAAAACCAAACTATGCACCTTAGGGGTATTTCGGTAATTTCACTTAGGCTTAAAAGGTCAAAACTGGAAACCTGAGTTTAAAAAATTTTACTTACTGTTAATATATAAGAATATACTAAAAATATCAGTATGTATCAACCTTATATGTTTAAAATGGTCTTAATACATACTAGGTGCTAAAAATGCTTAAAAAGGCGATTTGGAGCCATTTCCGGGTTTTCAAAGGAAAGCTGATATTTTTATAATTCCAGAAGGCTCAAAATATTTTATTTATTAAATAAAATCAGTAGCAAAAGGTTTGGGGTCAAAAGGATTTGTAAAACTCATTTTATAGCTTAAAAGGGCAAAACCGACATTAACCGAATTAAGGCTACGACCCTAAGTTATGCTCAGCCTAAAATTAATTAAAAATCTTCAAAAATCCCAAAATATTATATTACATCAGTGGGTAAAAAGTTTGATATCAAAAAGTGGGTTTAGCTAGGCTATATGCTAATTACGCCATTTAATTACTATAAAAGATTTCTAATTACGCTATTGAGCATAACTCTTAATCTAGACCTCAAACTGATGTCAAATTTTGGGTGCAAGTTTATAAATTAGTAACTAAGGTTTCACTCTTTTACATTTTCAAAAATCTCGTTTTAAGGTTATATGGGCATAATAGTCAACATATAAGCAATTAACGGAAACACGCAAATGAATCGGATAACTATTGAACCAAGGTGTATAATCACAGAGGGTTATACTAACATGAAACCTGGTCCAAATAAGGCTCTAAGGCATTTCTAAAACATGCTTAAACGGGTCAGAACTGAAGGTCAAAGCAAAAGTCAATTTATGCGACTTTCGGTTCCGATCCGGGTCTAAACTGAAAATTGTCTGGTTGAACATGGTTAGACATGTTCTTACATTAATTACCAAGTTATATTAGTGATAAAACAGGTTGCATGGGTCCTACATTGCTAATTATGTATTAATTTGAAAATAAGTGTTCTGTTGACTTTTTATAGTTAGCTTTGACCAGATAATTGACCTAGTTAGAGTGGGAATCAGAGAGTACCCTTTTAAGGGTTTATTATCCACATAATTACCTACTTATAGGTACTTTCAATTCGATATTTGACTGAACAAATATTAATAAATCTTGAAGTCAAACTTTAATTACGACGGTTTGACTTTTAGCTAATTAAATAGGCTAAACTGAATTAGGAAAGGTTAAGGACACTTATAAGAGTCCTAAGCACGACTAGGGATCTTAAGGAAGCTTGCTTGGTGACCAGAGAGCTCCAGATGTGAGTCTTGTGAATTTTGAAAATGAAAGTGCCCAAATGTTGCAACTTAGGTGCTCTTATATATGCATTTTAATCACTTAGGATCATGCCAAAGAGGTCTACACATGTTATGAGATCAGTACAAGTGCCCCTATTGCATGTTAAACCATTGGAGAGACCTCTGGTATAAGAAAACAACCTTTTTAAGTCGGTTACAGACCTGCAACTGGCATCTGCAAGTATTCTGTCGCTGTGCTGCCCTCGCGGGCCGCGTAAACCCATAAGGGTTTCTTACGCGGGCCGCCTGGCCTCCCATAACCTGCCAAACAAGTTTCATTTATTTACATTTCAGCCCCTGGGCCTTTGTAACGTGGTTTTAAGTGTTTTTCTTGCACTTTTGGCCCTCTAACCTTACTTCTAAGGGCTCCATGACATGTTTAAACATTGACAAGTCCTTGGTTAACTTTGCAATCATCCGAAAAGCCATAATTTCCAACGTTGACGCTTTTAACCCCTCGCATACGAATTTGATCATAACTTTCTCATACGGTAACGAAACTTTATGATATTTTTATCACACATTCTAGTGAGTATAATTTATCATTACAAAGCTTCGGGTTTGCTAAAAGGTCACTCAGAGGTATATTTTAAACATGTTGACACATTTAACCCCTGTAGTTTGTAATTTCTCTCTTTCTTTCATTTTCAGCGTCGTATGATCCATGATTTATTCGTTTGAAGGTATAAGCATTATGTAGGGCTATTTTAGAGTGTATTTATCCATTGTTGACACTTTGAACCCTTCTATACACATAGATTCCTTCTTTGTCAACTTTAGTCCCTTTAACTAAATTCTTTACACGTTTAAAGTCTGTGACACGTGTCAATATAATATTGAACATGAATTTTCAAGGTGTTACATCCTCACCCCCTTAAAAGAAATCTCGACCTCTAGATTTACTGAAACAACTGAGGGTATTTTTCTTTCATTGTGGACTCTACCTCCCACGTGTATTCGGGACCTCTACGGGCATCCCATTTGACCTTTACAATAGGCACATGCTTCCTTCGAAGCTTCTTTACCTGTCGATCCTCAATCGACAATGGTTTTTCCACAAATTTCAAGCTCTCATCTATATGCACATCTGTATGTGGTATGACTAGCGATTCGTCAGCTAGGCATTTCTTCAGATTGCAGATGTGGAATACATTGTGAATACCACTGAGCTCTTCAGGCAAGTTCAACTTATAAGCCACTGATCCAACACATTCGATAACCTCGAATGGTCCTATATACCTTGGGCTTAACTTACCTTTCTTACCAAATCGCATCACTCCCTTCCAGGGTGATACTTTAAGTAAAACTTTATCACCAACCTCGAATTTCAGAGGTTTACGCTTTAAATTTGCGTAGCTTTTCTGCCTATCTCTGGCAGCTTTCAGGCGGTCACGAATCTGAACAATCTTGTCCGTCATTTCAAAGACCAAATCAGGTCCTGATAACTGAACTTCTCCTACTTCTGCCCAACAAATAGGCGTTCTGCATTTTCTACCATGTAATGCCTCTAAAGGCGCAGCCTTAATGCTCGTATGATAGCTATTGTTATAGGAGAACTCGATCAATGGCAGGTGGTTATCCCAACTACCACCTAAATCAATCACACATGCACGAAGCATGTCTTCCAAAGTTTGGATGGTACGCTCACTCTGTCCGTCAGTCTGGGGATGGTAAGCCGTACTAAAATTTAAGCACGTGCCCAAAGACTGTTGGAAACTTTTCCAAAAATGTGATGTGTATCTGGTATCTCTGTCAGAGATAATTGACACTGGTACGCCATGTAGAGATACAATCTTATCTACGTACAGTTGGGCTAACATATCGGAGCTATAAGTCTCCTTAATGGGTAGGAAATGTGCTGACTTGGTCAGTCTATCTACTATTACCCATATAGTATCATTTCCTTTCTTTGTCTTTGGCAACTTGGTGATGAAATCCATTGTCACCATCTCCCACTTCCATGTGGGAAGCTCAGGCTGTTGTAGCAAACCTGATGGTTTCTGATGTTCAGCTTTGACTTGCGCACACGTCAAACATTTAGCTACATAGGCAGCTACAGACTTCTTCAAACCTATCCACCAATAGTTTGCCTTTAGATCCTGGTACATCTTATCAGCTCCAGGATGGACGGAATATTTAGAACTGTGGGCTTCCTGGAGGATAACATCCCGAAGTCCTCCATAAACTGGAACCCAAATTCGTCCATTTAATCATAGGATTTCGTCCTTGTCATAGGATAACTGCTCCTCAGTTACTCCTAGCTTTTCATCGGGATAGTTAGCTTCCAACACAGCTTCCTTCTGTGCAGCTAACAATCTTTCGTTCAAACTATTCTTTATCTCAATGCTCTTGGCATTGATTCTTATCGGTTTTACTCTTTCCTTCCTGCTTAAGGCGTCAGCAACCACATTTGCCTTGCCTGGATGGTATCTTATCTCACAATCATAATCATTTAAAGTTTCCATCCAACGTCGTTGTCTCATGTTTAAGTCATTTTGATTAAACAAGTGTTGAAGGCTTTTGTGATCAGAGTAGATCACACACTTGGTTCCATACAAGTAATGTCTCCACAGTTTTAGTGCAAATACTACGACACCTAGCTCCAAGTCATGGGTGGTGTAATTCTTTTCGTGCACCTTTAACAGTCGTGAAGCATAGGCAATGACCTTGCTTTTCTGCATAAGCACACAGCCCATTCCGGTGTGCGATGCATCACAGTACACTATAAATTCATCAATTCCATCAGGCAACGTCAATACAGGAGCATTGCTCAACCTCTGCTTCAGAATATCGAAAGATTCTTGCTGTTTAGGCCCCCAGTCAAACTTGTTATTCTTGCGGGTGAGTAGAGTCAGGGGTGCTGCAATTCTTGAGAAGTTTTCAATAAATATCCTGTAGTATCCTGCTAGCCCTAGGAAGCTGTGAATCTCCGTAGGCGTCTTCGGCTCTTGCCAGTTCATAATAGCTTCTACCTTAGCGGGATCCACTTGGATACCATGCTCACTAACCACGTGTCCAAGGAATTGGACTTCTCGAAGCCAAAATTCACACTTCAAAAATTTGGCATAGAGTTTTTCTTGTTGAAGTAGCTTAAGAATGCAACGGAGATGTTTCTCGTGGTCAGATTTGCTTTTCGAGTAAATGAGAATGTCGTCGATGAAAACGATGACAAATTTATCCAAGTAAGGCTTGCAGACGCGATTCATGAGATCCATGAATGCGGCAGGTGCATTAGTGAGCCCAAAAGGCATCACTAAGAACTCATAATGACCATAGCGTGTCCTAAACGCAGTCTTGTGTACGTCCTCATCTCTAACCTTCAATTGATCATAGCCTGATCTCAGATCGATCTTAGAGAAGTAACTTACCCCTTGCAATTGATCGAACAGATCGTCGATCCTGGACAAAGGATACCTATTATTGATAGTGACCTTATTAAGCTCACGGTAGTCGATGCACAAACGCATCGATCCATCCTTCTTCTTGACAAATAGGATTGGCGCTCCCCAAGGAGATGAACTAGGTCTAATGAAACCTTTAGCTAGTAGATCATCAAATTGTGTCCTCAATTCCTTCATCTTTGTTGGTGCCAACCTATAAGGCGCTCTTGCGACAGGCGCTGCTCCAGGGATGATGTCAATTCTGAATTCTACTTGCCTATCTGGTGGTAGACCAGGTAGTTCTTCTGGAAAAACTTCAGGGTATTCAGAAATGACTGTAATATCTTCAATATTGGGTTTCTGCTCATCAATAGTTACCTGTGCCATATAAATGACACAACCCTTCTTCAAACACCTTGATGCCTTGAGCATAGACACTTGCTCAGGCATTCCATACTGGGTATCTCCCTGAATGGTAATTGGCTCACCAGACGGAGTCCTGATCACCACTTGCTTCTTATTGCAGGCGATCTGGGCTTGGTTACGAGATAACCAATCCATGCCTATAACTATGTCAAAACCGGCTAACTTCAAAGGAAGTAGGGATATTCCTAATGGATATAACACATCCATCTAATACGGTTGACGTGGTTTCTAGGGTACCATCAGCTAATTCCACCTCATATTTCACACTTGGAGTCTTAACAGGTAAGTTCAGCAACTTACAAAACTTATTATCTACAAATGATTTATCAGCTCCTGAATCAAACAATACTCTTTCATAGATATCATTTATAAGGAAGGTACCTGTGATCACATTGTCGTCCTGGACAGCTTCCTTTGCATCCATCCTGAAGACCCTAGCATTGGTCTTCTTGACCTCTTCCGGCTTCTTGGCGTATTTAGGGCAATTGGTTTTAATGTGCCCTTTCTCGTTGCAGTTATAGCATGTGGCATCTTTAATCTTCTTGCAATCAACAGTCTTGTGCTCTTTAGACTTGCATAACCCACATGCAGGTGATCCTGACTTAGACTTGGACTCAAGTCTGCACTTTCCAAAGTGGCGTTTTTGGCAAGTCTTGCACTTTGGCTTTTCCTCATCTTGTTGGCTACCCTTGTTGGATCCAGACTTCTTCCTGAAGTCAGTGTTACCCGTATGCTTCTTTTCAGATCTTCGTGAGTTATCATCCTCACGCTTTCTCTTGCCTTCTTCCGAATTCCTGAGCGATCTTAGCCTGACCGCGTCCAAGGTAAGAGACAGAGATAGATCAGCTGCTGATCTGAAGGTAGCAGGCCTTGATGCCTTAACACTGGCTTTAATTTCTGGGGCTAAACCCCCAATGAAGCGAGCAATTCTTTTGGGTTCCGGGGTTACCAGATACGGAACCAGCCTAGATAGGGTATTGAAACTGGTAAGGTAAGCTTGGCAATCTAAATTCTTCATTACCAATGATAAAAAATCTGATTCGATTCTTTCGACCTCATGTTGTGGGCAATAATTCTCCTTAATGAGAGCAACGAATTGATCCCATGACAAATTATAAAGCGGGATTTTCCCGGCAGCTTGAATGAGAGACTTCCACCATGCCAGTGCTTCTCCCTTGAACGATTGGGATACATACTTCACTACATCCCTTTCAGTACAACCGCTGATGTCAACTACCGTGTCCATCTCATCCAACCAGGTCATACAATCTATTGCTCCCTTCTCCCCAGTAAAATCCCGGGGTTTGCAGGAAACAAAGTACTTGTAGGTACAGGACTTGGTGCGTGGTTTATCATCAAACACTATCCTTTTAGATGGAACACTGTTTTGATTAGATGAATGTCGATCATCATCTTTCTTTGGCTCATCTTTCTTAGAGGGTGGCTTGCTATGAGCCTCAGAAAGAGCCTTAGGCTTGGAATATGGTGCGGATTGGGTCCTACTTCGAGTCCCGCTCGACTCACTATACTGCCTATCTATTGCTTTGGCAACAACATTGTCTACCAATGCTTGCAGCTCCGCTCCAGTCACGAGTATCTTAGCATTTTCATGGTTTTCCACCGAATGACTGTTTACCTCTTCTGACTTAGCCATGTAGCTTTAATTGCTACATAAAGAAAATAAGGACAAGGTTTATTTAGAAGCCTAAAAGTACTATCATTCTTGACGATTTATTAACTATGGTTTTAATAGCCATTTCATTTAATTTGTTAAATATATAATTAGTCAGGATCTTTATCATAATCCTAAATTATAAATTAGTAATAGCACAATAGGCCTAGTCACGTAGACAATTTAGATTATAAGCCTAGATTTTATTGAATCGAGGCATTAAGGTTTGAATCAAAGTTCATTACCTTTTCTTGACAGGGAGTTGTAGGCTACCACTGTCTTTAGTCCCAGAGGACGTTAACTATAGCCCGTGGGCACTTCATCCTTAAGGGATGATTATTTTAAGTAAGAGAGATTGGAATAGCCCAGTTTAAGGAGGACTTATGCGATTTTATCGAATCACATTTTGCCAATAATGTTAACATGTTTGCAGATGTTAACAGAGATCTGAATCTTTTAAAACAGGTTTTACCATATTGGCCATGTCTTATGATGACATACAAGCTAGGTTTTTACCTTTTTAAGATTCTTACTTATTATCTAACGCAGATCAATCCTAAAATGAATAGTTAATATGGATCTGAACCTAATTGAGGAACTACCATCTTGGCCCTGTCTTAAGGTGACATGTGGCTAGGTCTGATCCTTTTTAGATTTTGCCATTTTAATTATAATGGTAGAACTTTTAGTAGGAATGTTATTACTTATTTTACATTTTTGTTCATGCATATAATATAAAAATGAAAATTTAAATCTAATCAGTCCACCACATAAATTTAAAATACGAGTCTGCCCTAAACGGGACTTCTACAAAATAACACGCCTACGCAGGGGCTTAAACAATAAACATACCCACGCAGGGGTCAAACAAAAGACACACGCAGGGGCTTAACAAACAAAACATACCCACGCAGGGGTTACAACAGAGACATGCCCACGTAGGGGCAGAATACAAGAAGATATACCCTCGCAGGGGTTAAAACAGAAAGATAGGCCCACGCAGGGGCTCAACTAAAACAAGGAAATACAACCAACAATTGAAGGATTTAATGGTCCTTCTTGCTTTTTCCTTTTATTAAACTTGCTAATCCCTTAAAGAAGCCTTGCCGTTCCCTGCGATCTCTGTGAACCTGACGTTCCACATGGTCCAATCTTTGAAGAATTTCTTCGCGTTCAGGCGGGGAAAACTGTGGCAGCTGCGACTGCGGTTGATGCTGCTGCGGAGGTCGGAGAGGCGGCGGTTGCTGGGACCCATAAGCTGGGTACCCAACTCCCCAAGGAGCTCCATATGAACCTTCGGGGTTGAGAGCGTTGTAGTTCGCTGCCACCAAATACGGATCGACCTCAGCATAATTATAGTGGGTGTGAGCCGGTAGCTCAAAGGGATTATATGTCGCTGGGCCAGTGTACGTGGGAATTGGGTTACCAAAACCCAATGGTGGTGACGTGCCAAACGCGGAGTTTACTTCTGGGACGGGGTTTGAAGGTCCCCCCATCTGCTGGTTTTCTTGGTGTGGCGGGTAGTGGCTGCCACTCGATGGTTGCGGGGTGCTGATATGCACTCCTCCTCCTTGCACGGACATCCGTGCGTTTGATCTCCTTCGTCTCGGTGGCTCAGGAGGCTGCTGCTGAGGTGGTGGTGGTGGCGGGGTAACTGCCACAAAAGGTGAATCCCTTGAAGGATCCTGTTGCTGCTGTTGCTGCTGCTGCGACGACAAATGGTAAGAGGGCGTGAAATACCACTCAAACTGATTGAATCTGGCTTGGAAACTATTAGGACCACGGTAGGGTGATCCCTGAAATGATGACCCATCAGATATTTCTATGGGATGTGTGGGGGTACCGGATGGTGGTTCAGTAGGGTTGGTATCCTCATCCATATCCATGGCGTGATTTCCGGAAAAGTGATCTTCGGGTCCCAATAGGTTAACACCCACTGGTTCGTCGAGGTAATTTGCCGGGTTGAACCGGCTTCGGAAGATTTGGGATGGGTTATCAAAGGAATGGCGTGAGTCGGACCGCTCGAGAGGGATAAATGAAGGTTGTGGGTTTCGGGCTCATTTTCGGAATGGGGCCCAAAAGAGTGTAGGTAAGAAAGTGACGAAGCTAACGAGACAGACCGCCTCGCTGGTTGCAGGTGTGACTTCCAGTCTCCCTGTGGACTGGTGCTAAGAGCAACGGGTGAAGTTCGCCTTTGAGAAGGCCCTGACTCATTGTCGTGGGTTCCAACAGGTGCCTTTCCTTTTCCTCTTCCTCTGAAAAATCTTGGCGGCATATTTAGACCTGTCAACATAAACAAAGATAACAACAAAATATAATATAATAGACAAAAAGAAAACAAAAATCAGAATTTGTCCTATGTTCTTTGTCTAGACTCGAAAATTCGAGGAATGTGCAATTGTGTAACTGAGATTAAACACAAAAGGCTAGTGTTTAATTCACTCAGTGTTGGCTCTAATACCAACCTATCACACCCCGATATTTCCACGTATTACCGGTGGGCCCAGTGGGGAGTATCGTAACGTAGTTGATATCATCATAGTCAAACAACACAATATTTAAATGCACAGCGGAAACAAGAGATAGATTTATTTCAACCAAATAAATTGTAATATAAAGTATCACAATGTAGTTGAAACAGATCCACAGGCGGATCAAAAATAAAGAGGAAAAACTGTTCAACAGACTTTGACACGTAGAGCTTTGCGAGACTTGATTATTGATGTCTGGAGTATCCAGCCTATTACGTGTAGCACCTGTACTTAACCTTTTTGGAAAATATGTCAGTTTACACTGGTAAATACAACTTAACTGACTCATTTTGAAAAGAGTTTAAAAATTGATTTGAATGCACTTCGGCAAAAATATCTTTTATAACTTGGGACAATTATTGAAATAATCATGTATACAGTTTTACTTATTTGTCGTCCATTTGGGCCGGTTTGTAGGGCCGGTCTAGATTAATTGACACGCCACAGGTATAATGCCCACAAGGATTATTTCCTTAAAGTGGATTACCAGTTTTTACATAATGCATCTGTCAGGTGTACGCCTACACCCCGTGCTTAGGTCGTGGCCATTTCTTTGAATGATGCCAAGGATATCCGGGACATGGTCATTTAACCCCCAAAGGCTATATACCAAATAATACATATTAAACGGGTTATATAATACATCAATCACAATCCGATTTAAATGACTACATACCCGACCAAGCGGTATTATTATAATACCGTATCCCAAGCCCGTATAGGGAAAATAAGTTAAGAGTATTTACCTGAGCAATGTATAAGTCAAATACAGCAAGTACAGATGGATTTTACTGGGCTCCTAATCTGGAACGAATGTTTATAATAACCTATTAGAATCCTAACTGGTCTTTAATTAAGCTTAGACTTAGACCGGTTAGTTTTCAAAAGGAATACACGGTTCAAACGCAAGATAAAGCGAAGACCGGTTTAGAATGTGGTTTTGGCCCTACAAGCTTGGACACTTGTCTAATATGGGTAACTTAAACACATTCTGGATTTTGAGGCAAAAACGATATGGTTTGACCCGTTTCGGCTAATATATGCAAACTAGTTACATAAGCCGATCCGAACGCGAGAAGTGCGTAACGAGTAACCAAAAGAGTCATATGCAAGTTTCCTAAGTTAATATGCCATAATTATGTTGTGACATCAGTATGATATCTTTTATTATGCCCAAAACGGATTTTAAACTCAAATTATGCCCCGTAAGGGCATTTTGGTCATTTAAAAGGTTATAAAGGAGTTTAATTTGTAATCTGAGTTACAGGACTGATTCATCTAGTAAATCTACTTAATTTACTAAGTTATATCAGTAGGGTATAAGCTATATGTGAAATTTATCATTTAAAACCAAACTATGCACCTTAGGGGTATTTCGGTAATTTCACTTAGGCTTAAAAGGTCAAAACTGGAAACCTGAGTTTAAAAACTTTTACTTACTGTTAATATATAAGAATATACTAAAAATATCAGTATGTATCAACCTTATATGTTTAAAATGGTCTTAATACATACTAGGTGCTAAAAATGCTTAAAAAGGCGATTTGTAGCCATTTCCGGGTTTTCAATGGAAAGCTGATATTTTTATAATTCCATAAGGCTCAAAATATTTTATTTATCAAATAAAATCAGTGGCAAAAGGTTTGGGGTCAAAAGGATTTGTAAAACTCATTTTATAGCTTGAAAGGGCAAAACCGGCATTAACCGAATTAAAGCTACGACCCTAAGTTATGCTCAGCCTAAAATTAATTAAAAATCTTCAAAAATCCCAAAATATTATATTACATCAGTGGGTAAAAAGTTTGATATCAAAAAGTGGGTTTAGCTAGGCTATATGCTAATTACGCCATTTAATTACTAAAAAGCTTTCTAATTACGCTATTGAGCATAACTCTTAATCTAGACCTCAAACTGATGTCAAATTTTGGGTGCAAGTTTATAAATCAGTAACTAAGGTTTCTACTCTTTTACATTTTCAAAAATCTCGTTTTAATGTTATATGGGCATAATAGTCAACATATAAGCAATTAACGGAAACATGCAAATGAATCGGATAACTATTGAACCAAGGTGTATAATCACAGAGGGTTATACTAACATGAAACCTGGTCCAAATAAGGCTCTAAGGCATTTCTAAAACATGCTTAAACGGGTCAGAACTGAAGCTCAAAGCAAAAGTCAATTTATGCGACTTTCGGTTCCGATCCGGGTCTAAACTAAAAATTGTCGGGTTGAACATGGTTAGACATGTTCTTACATTAATTACCAAGTTATATTAATGATAAAACAGGTTGCATGGGTCCTACATTGCTAATTATGTATTAATTTGAAAATAAGTATTATGTTGACTTTTTAAAGTTAGCTTTGACCCGACAATTGACCTAGTTAGAGTGGGAATCAGAGAGTACCCTTTTAAGGGTTTATTATCCACATAATTACCTACTTATCGGTACTTTCAATTCGAGATTTGACTGAACAAATATTAATTAATCTCGAAGTCAAACTTTAATTACGACGGTTTGACTTTTAGCTAATTAAATAGGCTAAACTGAATTAGGAAAGGTTAAGGACACTTACAAGAGTCCTAAGCACGACTAGGGATCTTAAGGAAGCTTGCTTGGTGACCAGAGAGCTCCAGATGTGAGTCTTGTGAATTTTGCAAATGCAAGTGCCCAAATGTTGCAACTTAGGCGCTCTTATATATGCATTTTGATCACTTAGGATCATGCCAAAGAGGTCTACACATGTTATGAGATCAGTACAAGTGCCCCTATTGCATGTTAAACCATTGGAGAAGCCTCTAGTATAAGAAAACAACCTTTTTAAGTCGGTTATAGACCTGCAACTGGCATCTGCAAGTATTATGTCGTTGTGCTGCCCTCGCGGGCCGCGTAAACCCATAAGGGTTTCTTACGCGGGCCGCCTGGCCTCCCATAACCTACCAAACAAGTTTCATTTATTTACATTTTAGCCCCTGGTCCTTTGTAACGTGGTTTTAAGTCTTTTTCTTGCACTTTTGGCCCTCTAACCTTACTTCTAAGGGCTCCATGACATGTTTAAACATTGGAAAGTCCTTGGTTAACTTTGTAATCATCCGAAAAGCCATAATTTCCAACGTTGACGCTTTTAACCCCTCGCATACGAATTTGATCATAACTTTCTCATACGGTAACGAAACTTTATGAAATTTTTATCACACATTCTAGTTAGTATAATTTATCGTTACAAAGCTTCGGGTTTGCTAAAAGGTCACTCAGAGGTATATTTTAAACATGTTGACACATTTAACCCCTGTAGTTTGTAATTACCCTCTTTCTTTCATTTTCAGCATCGTATGATCCATGTTTTATTCGTTTGAAGGTATAAGCATCATGTAGGGATATTTTAGAGTGTATTTATCCATTGTTGACACTTTGAACCCTTCTATACACATAGATTCCTTGTTTGTCAACTTTAGTCCCTTTAACTAAATTCTTTACACGTTTAAAGTCCGTGACACGTGTCAATATAATATTGAACATGAATTTTCGAGGTGTTACAGTATTGAAGCTCTAGTTTTCAAACTTTTATAAAATACTTTTTGATGTTGAAACTTGGTAGAATCTAGAACCCACCGAGCTCACAAGCTAAGTCTATAGCCGGGGGTTAGTGTTGAGGTTGATTCCAGCCAAGAAACGACTCTGTTTAAACAAAACCGAACCAACTCGTCCCAAACAGAGCCACTCGCATGAATGGAAGACCCACTCGCGTGACTGGAAGGCATGTTCGCGAGACTGAGCATCCCACTCACGCGAAGGGCATTTGTTTCCCCGTTTCTGCAAAATTTCAAGCGTTGAATGTTATCTCAGATTCCAATCTTTAATATAGGCAAATTTGTGTTTAACAGAGTGTGAACCGTGGAAGCTTGGACTTTCAATCTAGTTCCGCCGCCCCATTTGAACTTGCAAAGGAACACCCAAACAGTCTTCTAGACTCAGAATAAGTTAACCCCGCCTCACCTCCAACACTTGCCATGTTGGGAATGACATGCCTGGGTTATTCTTGTTCAGCTGTTTGGTATTTACTTACCGTATTATTTACTTTCTGTTATATTAATTACCAACCGGTTTGTTAACGAGGTTAATAAACTTGTGCTTTGGTGAAACTTATAACGAGGTGTTATACCTGCATGCATGACTTCAATGAACTCTCTGACTTACTGAACTATTATCATAACTATATAATATAATATGTAACTTAACCAGATACACGACGTTAACCAGTTAATGGTAAAATGTTCAGACATAAATTCTGATCGTACGAACAACCCCACTCACGCGAAGGGATCCTCCCACTCGCGCGAAGGAGACTTCTGTTCGCACGAAAGGACTCTCCAGTTCTCACGAATATTGTTGTTTATCTCGGTTTTCCCGTTTATCTCAGTTCAGCATTCCTCGTTGCTGATTCTAATGGGTAAATCAGGACCTATGAAATCATAATAACTTAGTGTCACAATGAGTGCCCAGACGAGATATATTTTCATGTTTAATCATACTTTTATGCTTTTATACTTTAAGTTTCGAAATCCGAATCCTCCGTTCAACTCTAATGACTCACACCTTCGTTTACCCCATGTAGGGTAACATCGGTGTTCCTACTCCAACTCAACGACTCGCGGATTATCAAAGGAATCTTTGCAACATCATGAGTATACTCGAACTCCCTTTTTACGTTTTACACTTTTTGGGTGCAACTTGTTTACGTATCAACTTACACAATCACGCATACTTTTATGTAATCACAAACAAACAATCCAATCATACCTGCTAATACATTATAATTGATTCGTACATTCTGGAACATTTTTATAGGAGTAACGCACCGCCCGTAGTCTTGTGGTCATGTTAAGTTAAAACAGAACGGTCCTATCGTTGCTACGATAGGATTACGCTAGCGGAAATATTTGGTTTGACACGTATAGTTGCATGCCAGATTTACGTTAATCTAGATAACTATTTTGCCATATTGATTGTTAAACATTTTATATACTTACGCTAGTATCAAACTTGTATACTCGCCAATACTTGTTGTATTGAAAAATACTTTAAAAATTTTGCAGGTTGATGACGTTGATGATTATGGAATCTAGTAGGGATGACTAGAAACACACTAAGAATACTAGATTATGTTGTTGTATTTGATTGTTATATTTGTTGTATTGCTTCTCGAACATGTTGTATTTTGCAATTTCAATGTTGTACTTTGATTTCCAAATGTTGTACTTCATAATTATGCAATGAAATGAAATTGGTTTTGATTAAATATTGTCGCATATAGTGTTATGAAGTCTCGAGTAATCTCGTCCTTGTCCTGTCCTGATGTTTTCGCCAACGGTTGGGGTGTGACATTATACTTGTCATTAACTTCGTACAAGCCTCCCTTAGCATGTATAACGCTATAGGATTAACGCACCGCCCCTATTCTTGAGGTCATGTTAAGTAAACACAATGGTCTATTCATTGTTGACTCCAAAGTTGACCCACCTAAGTCAACCTTCCCCTTTAAGCAGTTTAACTCGTGTAGCCCGATGCTGTTTACGGGCGAAGATGGGTCGACAAAGATGCTCCAATGGTTTGACTCCATTAAGGTCACCTTCTGACAAAGTGGGTGCCCTAAGCATCTACGCACCACCAATGGCACCGACATTTTCTGATCGAGGGCACTCGATTGGTGGACTGGCAAGCGCAATGCGCGTGGAGACAATCTTGCTTATGCGCTGACCTGGACTGAGCTTAAGAAGCTCATGAAGGACGATTTTTGTCCTCCCCATGAGCTCCAACAACTCGAGAACGAGTTTTGGAACATTAAGAAAGTTGGGAGCGACAAACTGGCCTCATCGCTAGGTTCAAGCAACTGAGGGCGCTGTGTGATGTGTGCTAAACAGACTACAAAAATTACCTACTTTAGACTCTCTAAGCTAGACACTAAAAAGCTTTAAATCTAGACTCGACCTAAACCACACAATCGGCAAGTGTACCGATCACTGTAGTATGACCTAAGGAAGTTCGAATATCGAACCACGAGACTCTACTAATCACGCTAAATAAACTCTAACAGACTCTGACAGACACGACTCAAACTATTTAATTGTTTTGGGGGGGGGGGGTTACTGAAAATTTAAGCAAATCTATTAAACTAATTATTAAACTAGAACTATGCTAATACGAACTAATATGAAGACTGTTCTTAGGTGATGAAGAAGACCACCTAGACTAGAATCCTGGATTGATTTTAGGAATTTACCAATTAAGTTAACCGCATATTTTATGGAACCGGGATCTTATGATACTAAACCTAGTAAGACACCAACTAAGCCCCTCAACCCTTCTCGAGGTGAAACTTATGGCACTACCTAGGCCGTTAATCCTACCGGTTATTAGACTTCCTTCCGGTTATCTAATTATTGTGTAAGTACCATAATATTGACCTACTCTTTTCCAATTATAGATCTAGGGTAGTTTGAGTTTCTTAACTTGACTTGATAGACTAATAAACTGTCACACCCCGACCGTTTTAAAACAACGAAATCGCGGCGGAAACTTCGGGGAGTGGAGCAACAGAATTATTGTTTCACAACCATGGATTCAAAAGTTGCGTTTTATTGATTCATTAAGTAATTTACATTGTCTTAAAACCAAACAAACAAGTTACACATCGACTACCATTGCTATTATGTCACTAAGGCCTCGTCCAGATCCTATGTGAACATGCATCCTAGCAATCAACATCATGCAACAACACCTGAAACATATGTAAAAACAAAGTCAGCAAAGAAATGTTGGCGAGCACATAGGTTTTATGAGAGTGTCGGATTCATGGCTAGTTTACATGTTGCAATACCTCATTAGACTACAAGAGTCGAAAGTAAAAACCTTGTTTTGAAAAGTGTATAGTATTGCAACATAATTAACCATCTCAAATCAAGATGGTTATAACTTATAAAATCTCGTAGCCATGATTCTTAACCCCAAAACATTTGTTTTAGTAAACCAAATTGTAAAACATTTCGTAAAAACTCGTTAATAAAACTCGTATGATTTATATCATTTAGAAAACATCGTTATGTGACATCGTTTCAAAATCATTTGTCCAAGTGAACTAAATAATGACACGGAATGTAATATGATAGAAACACTTATATATAAGAAGTACTAGCGGCGTATCTACCATGCTTTTATTATGTTACACCCGTCCCATTACCTAATCACCACCCAAAACCAATCGTTTGTTTAAATCGTTTAACTTGTACCAATCGTTTCCAAAATCATTTCAAATCGTTTAACTCGTCCCAAAATCGTTCTTGTTTTAATTGTGAAAACTACTTTTGGTCGTCTCGCTAATAATATCCAAACCTTCGCAACTCGCCCATCGTTCAACTCGAATTAACAAACCACCAAAGGGTAAGTTAACAATCACATATTCAGTCGTTACCCACATAACCCCCACACATAACCATGGGTGCAGTTTGATAACGGGATTTGTCAGATCCGATGGTACCATAACCTAATACTGGTCGGCTTGATCAATGTTAATGAATGTCATTTGTTATGTAATTACAACCATCAAGTCTGTTCACATTATTGAAATCGTTATTAGTTTAATATAAACCATTTTAATCGCTTTTGAAACCATCGTTTAAACCTCGAAATCATTTAACACATGAATCACCCCAAAACAATCGAAAACAGTAAAATAGGGGAACTATGTACTCACATCGAAGTGCAAAGTATCCTTAATCCAAAGAGTTCAACAAGCTCAAGCAAAGCAAAGAAATTCAAGTAACACCTAGTAATCGAATCACTAGATAAATAATCGACACCTAAATCGGAAGATCGGATAGAATGAGTATTGGAACTCATGTGATATGGTTTAACAAAGCCTACATCCTAAATCGGAACCTAACCTAAGTGCTTTCGACCCGTTACGACCCATTAAAGTAGCTTACGCTACTTTAACACGTCGTTAGTGCAAACGCGCGTTCGAGACGTCTAACTAGTCCTATGACAAGTATTATATGCCTAAACATGTTGCATAATCAGTTAAGTGACAAATGTTTAAGTTACATATGCTTAAAATCCAGTTATGCATGAAAAAGGGCATTTTGGTCATTTTACCTAAGGCATATAAACTACCTATCATACAACTACTTAAATTAAGTGATCATAAGGTATAACCTCGAAAGGTTATTCCCTATGCAACTATGGTCACATAATATGCTTGGTCGGATCCTAATGATCGACCAAACGGGTCGAGTTTGAAAGTCTAAGCGGTTGTTTAAACCGCTTGACTTACGACTCTATACAAGCACTAAACTAAAAGTGGCGAGTTAAACATGTTGAAACAAGTTTAACCAAGTTAGAAAACAGGTTTTGATATCAAAACAAACGGTTTTGATACCCAAGAATAGTTTGGTTGCAAAATACGCATAAATACGCATTTTGATCGAAACTATGACTCGTCACTACACCTAATCAACGTGGTAATCAGTAGGTATAGCCACTAGGGACTATAACCATCGTGATTACGCTCACGTTGCGAAGTTCAAACGAACTTCATGTTAACCAAAGACTGGTCAAAGCAGAAAGTCTAACACAGTTTGACTTTCGTGCTTAAAAATGCATAAAAGCATGAAAGAATACTTACAAAGGGTCCAAGCTAGGAAGATCTTGATCCAATTTGCTCAGGTATGAAGTGTTTGTTGGAACCTGAAGGTTTATTCATGTAGGTTAGCATAGTTTAAGGGTTGTTTATGTATTTGTTTAGTTTACATGTTTGGGCCGATTTTGTAAGGGTTGGGTTAGTTGATTATATGTCGCAATGGGCCTAGGGTTTAGCCCAGTTGTTTTGTATTTAAACAAACCTCAACCTCTTGGTTGAGGTTGTTGGTTGGTTTATTGGTTGCGACACAAGGGAGCCGAAGTTAGAGTCTTGTATCAGTCATCGTTTAACTTTGAATGCAAGATCTCTGGTTTGTGTTTTAATCATATTATTGTTTACTTATTTGTTCTTAAATCAACTTGTGATTGTATTCCGCACCTTCACAAGTTAAGATCGATATCATTGAAGGATCCTAAACGGGTTTTACAATTGGTATCAGAGCCAAGAAACCATTCTTGGTTCGGTTTTGATATCAATCGGATTCAAGAACTTCAGTTGCTACTAATCCGGTTTTGGTGTTTGTTTTGCAGTGAAAATTATTAAACATTCAAACTGTTCTTCGTGTAAATCATTGAAAGATATCACTGATTGTGGTTTGTGTGATTTCAGAATATTGTTAGCTGATTTCTCGGGAGTTGGTGATCAAAGAAAATTCAAAGATTACGATATCTTTGAATATTTGAAAAAGTGCTGAAAATCAGGGATTACGAGTCAACAGTGTTTATCTCATATCTGTTTTGCAGGTTTCGACTCGCAACCATTAGCAGTCTCGGCTTGTACTGTTCCAGTCTCGACTCGCAACCGTTAACTGTCTCGACTTGTCCTGCTCCAGTCTCGACTCGCAACCATCAACAGTCTCGATTTGTTCAGCTCCGGTCTCGACTCGCAACCATCGCTGTCTCGATTTGTGTGGATTTAGTCTCGACTTGCAACTAACTACGGTCTCGAGGTGTCTGATTCTTAGTCTCGACTCGCAATTGTGATCTCGACTCGCAACGTCACTTTGCAACGTTACTTGGACCTGGACTTTAAACTGTTAACACTTTTGGACCTTTAAAAATAATTAATTGATTAATTAATTATGATAACAAATAACGTTGAATTGGCTGCCCTTAACAACCAACAAGAACTGGATTCAAAGCTTGGAACCACAACACGCATTCCAAGGTTGACTGATGCAAATGATTTTCCCGAGTGGAAGTGGCGCTTTGAACAGCACTTGAAGGTAAAAGATTATAAACTATGGCGAAGCATCTTAAGGGGTCCAAGGGAGATTATGATGGAAAGTTCCACTGAACCAGGTGTTAAGGTAAAGAAACCTAGAGATCAATATACCGAAGATGATTTGCTTATAGTTGAAGAAGATGACCGAGCACTTTCATACTTAACCATGGGTTTGGGTCCTGACATTGCTATTGGATTTCGCACCTGCAAATCTGCCAAAGAACTGTGGGAATCATTGATCGACGTCTATGAAGGAAATGAAGATATGAAGGAGAGTCGAAGAAATCTGCTGCGACAAAATTTCAACAACTTCAACCATATTTATGGTGAAACTGTAGACAATCACATTCAGAGGTTTGTGAAGTTAGTGACACAAATGCAAATGGAAGAAATTCATACTTCAAATGCATCTACCAATAGACAGCTTCTTAATGCATTGCCAAAGAGTTGGGATCATCATGTCGCTATGATCAAGAAAACTAAAGACCTCGCGAGATGCAGCCTGTCAGAGATGATCTCTCATATCAAAGCTTGTGAACTAGATGATAAACAAAGAGAAACCAACTACAAAAACAGCATGCTAGCTGCAGGTTTTTCCGTTGCTCCCACTTCATTAAACAACAATAACACAGCTTTGTTGTCTCAAGGAGGTTTTCAAATGTTTCGCAATGCAACATCTGCTAAGACAGCTCCCACTTCAGCAAATGTCTATTGCTCAGGGTCCTCTAATCAAGTTGCTCCTCCAGTTGCTCCCACTTCCACTACAAACGCTACAAACGCTGGGAATGCCTCCACTGCTGCTTCCGCCTTCACTACGAACAATGAGATGATAGCTTTCTTTACTAAACAGTCAAAGGAAAATTTGGATATCGCAGCCTCCGTTATCAATTGTTTGAACGCTTTCGTTGCAGGAAAAATTGATCCTCCAAAATGGTGTAGCGAGGACCTATATCAAATTCATCCTGATGACGTTGAAGAAATGGACATCACCTGGCAGATGGCAATGGCTGCTTTCAGGGCACAAAAGTTTATTAAAAGAACAGGTAAAAACAGGTGGGGCACTGCTTGGAATGGAGCTGCTAAGGTGCCTTTTAACTTGCGCTTTTACAACTGTCATGAGGAAGGACATTATGCTCGAAATTGCACAAAACCACTGATGAATAGAGAACAAACTCCTGCACAGCCCGTGACACCTAATCGAGAAAGAGCTCTTGTGACCACTGCTAGTATATCAGATGCTGCTGCTACTGGAAGCCCTCAACCGCAGGGATTAGCGCAAGCCCTGGTGGTTCAGCCCAACATCAACTTTGATTGGACTTCTGAAATTGAGCGTCTGAACATCTCAGCTCCAGAAAATCAAGCTGCTTCAAATAACATTGCTTTCATGACCTCAAGTGATCAAAACTCTAAGCCCGAAGAAGAGACTTCAGCTGAAAACTTTGCTTTTATGACTCAAATTCTTTCAGCTCCTGTTAAAGGTCTCACCAAAGAAGAGGTACTTTCTGTTTTTTGTACTCCTGAGTGTAGGGAAAGGGTTGAAGCTTATAGAATACACAACGCTGAGATCATTCAAGATTATCAAGACATAAAAAATAAAAATTTTACCTTATCGAAAAACGAGAAACTTTATAAAGAAAAGATTGGGGCTCAGCGAAAAGACATCATCAAACTTAAGGATGATGTAAGTGTAAAAACAGCCCATTTCTTAGAAGCTCGGGAAAAAGTGTGTATTTTAACTAAGGAACTGGAAGATATTAGAGACAGATATCAAATTAATGAACTTAATATCAAGAAATTTGATTCTTCCAGCAAACTAGTTAAAAACCTATGCGATCAACAGCTTGCGTACAAAGAAAAGAAAGGGCGTGGTTTGGGTTATAATCAGACTCCTCCTCCATATAATGATAATTACACTTGTCTGCCAATGACTGAGGAGGAGATGATGAATGAGAGTAACATGACTTATGGTTCCAAAACCAACAAGTTGTCTTCTCATGACAGACAAGTTGAGAAACAAAAGTCTACTCCATTAAATTTTGTTTCCAAAGGCTCAATTGATCCTAACGTTTCATCTTCATGTGCAGATGATATTTTTGAAGTAAAGTGTGGAGATGTTCATGGGAGTGAACCAGTCGTTATTTCAAATATTTCTGAACCTTATTTGGAACCTTATTCTGAACCAACTGAATCTGACATTGCTTTTAGTCGTTCTTTATTTGCGTCGTTTTCTGCTTATGTTTCGTCTTGTGAGCCTGTTGTTTTGGGCAAAACTGATGATGTTTGTGTTGATAGTTTGAACAATAAGTGTGGTGATGATTGTTTTTCAGCTAATGTGTGTGATCCTAATGTTTCTAACGTTTCAGTTAATGAAAATGTTACAGGTGAGGTCCCTCAGGACGCATTCAGTGAAACCACTGAAACGACTTCTCAAGAAAATCAAGAGTATCCTGATTCTTCTTCTGAATCTGTCTCAGTGGGTGTCCCTAATGTTGAATCTAGTGGGAACCCATTGGAAACTGTAGTAGAAATTGAACCTGAATCAGTTTCACATGATAAATGCGTTGAGGAAATGCATATTGATGAGACTTCTACACGTTCAGATAATGAACCTGAATTAGTTTCACATGACAAGTGCATTGAGAAAACGCATATTGATGAAACTTCTCCATGTTCAAATACTGAACCGAAATTAAGTAACAAAGAAAAGGGAATTGATACAAGTGAGAAATCATTAGAAGAAAAACCACCAAAATGCTCAGAACAACCACAAGCTCAACATGTTCAGAAAACCACAACGTCAAATCATTCAAAATCAAGCAAATCGTGCAAAAACTTTCAAAATACTCACAAATTGAAGCGTCAAACATGTTTTAACTGTGGCATCGCTGGTCACATTGCCAGAAATTGTGTTCAACTCCCAAGGGCATCATACAAGAAAAAGTCAGTGCAAGATCAGAAGGTCATGTCTAACAGATATCGTTGTTCAGAGTCAATGACGACTGAAAAGATTAAGACAATGAAAAACAACTATCGCAAGACTAAACCTTCTGATCAGGATTGGAATGCAGCCAAACGCAAAATTCAAAATCAACAAAATGATTTTCAAAGACATCAACATAATGCTTTTGGTAATTACAATTCTAATTGGTCAAACAAGCATTGGAAACCTAAAGCTAAGGTCATGCAATCCAATCCATCTCATCCATGTTATCGAAATTCTGCCATTAGAAATACTTCGAAGTTTTTGAATAAAGACAATTTAGTATGGCAGAGAGTGACTTATATTGATGCACAAGGAAAACCCAGATCCACTATGGGCTGGGTTCCTAAATCTAACTAATCCCGCTAATCGTGCAGGAACAGCTGTGGAGGACTACCGTGCGCCTCTGGTACATGGATAGTGGCTGTTCCAGGCACATGACAGGAGACTTATCCCAACTGGTAAATGTTAAAGAATTTAATGGTGGATATGTCTCATTTGCGGGAGGAGATTCAGGCAGAATCACGTTGAAAGGAACTGTACGAAACGGCGTTTTAAGCTTCGAAAATGTTAATTATGTTCCAGAACTAAAACACAATCTGTTGAGCATTTCTCAGATTTGTGATCGAGGGAATTCAGTTCACTTTAGAAAGAAAGGATGTCATGTTCTTAAACCTGGGATTGTCATTCCAGAAGACTGGTTTTTAATGTCAGCAGAGAGACAAGGAAACGCTTATGTGATTGATATGAACAAGAAACCGTGTGAAGAAATTACTTGCCTATTTTCGAAGATTTCAGAACATGATGGTCTACTGTGGCATCGTCTCCTTGGGCATGTGAACATGAAGAATTTGAACCGACTGGCAAAAGGTCAATTAGTACGTGATCTTCCAATAAAAGATTTCATGTTGGTTGAAAAGTGTGTTGCTTGTGCAAAAGGAAAAGCTCATCGAAAACCTCATAAGGCTAAACCAGCACCCTCGACGAAGGTCGTGCTTGAACTACTTCACATGGATCTTTTTGGTCCAGTGAATGTGTTGAGTATTGGCAAGAAAGCTTATTGTCTTGTAATCGTCGATGATTATTCTCGCTACACCTGGGTATATTTTCTCAGTCACAAAAATGAAACTGCAGTCTTGGAGAAACAATTTATCACTCTGGCTGAAAATCAAGCGAGTGCTAAGGTGAACGTTATTCGATCTGACAATGGGACAGAATTCAAGAACGTTACTTTGGACACATTCTGCACTGAAAAGGGAATTGATCGTCAGTATAGTGCACCACGGACTCCTCAACAGAATGGAGTAGCTGAAAGAAGAAATCGTACTCTTATCGAGGCTGCACGAACTATGCTGGCTGACTCGAAGCTTCCTAGTTTCTTTTGGGCCGAAGCTGTTAGCACGGCTTGTTACGTCCAGAATCATGCTTTAGTAAACAAACGACATATGAAAACTCCTTATGAGATTCTGGAAGGACGTAAACCTTCGGTTTCACACTTTCGCATCTTTGGTTGTCCATGTGTGTTACTACTTATAGACTCTAATGGAAAGTTTGAGGTCAAAGGGGACGAATGTTACTTTGTTGGATATGCTAAAGGTTCAGCCTATAGAGTATACAACAAGGTAACTAAAAAGGTCGTCGAGTCGTGCAACATTGAATGGCTCGAAGAAAATGCTACGGACGCTAGAGTTGGACCAGATTGGTTGTATGATTATGCTGAATTGTTTAAGTCATTTAACATTTTTCAAGTGATTTTTCAGATGCAGGTGTGTCTATTCCAAAACAACCGCTGTCGTTTGAGGATACTGAAGACGAAGAACAGACAGAAGGAAGCGTCAGACATCATACCATTGATCCGCCAGGAATGGTGTTTACGCAGCATCCTACGTGTCAGCAAACGTCCCATCAATCCCCTGAAGGTGCTTCAACTAGTGGTTCTGCATCTAATGGTTCCAGATCTGCACTATTTCCTGAACCAATTCCTGAAGATTGCATTGTTACCACTCCATTCGTTCATAATACTGCAGCATCTAATGAGGGGGAGTCTAGCTACACCACCACTGAAGACGAGACCGTACCTGACCTGGCAATACCCACACGTGTTCAACGGAATCATCCTATAGAGAATGTGATTGGTCCTGTAAATGCAGGAGTTTTAACCAGGAGCCAATCGGGAACCATCAATACTTGCTTATATTCTTGCTACATTTCTCAAATCGAACCTAAAACTGTTGATATAGCTTTGCAGGAACCAGGCTGGGTAGATGCTATGCATGAAGAGCTGAACCAGTTTGAGAAGCTTGGAGTATGGAAACTTGTCAAGTTGCCACAGGGAAAGCGCAAACTTGGAACTAGATGGGTATTTCGAAACAAGCAAGATTCTGCAGGGGTTATTGTTCGAAATAAAGCAAGGCTGGTGGTTCAGGGATTTCGACAAATAGAGGGTCTGGATTATGATGAAGTATATGCTCCGGTTGCTCGACTTGAAGCCATCCGGATCTTCTTAGCTTACGCGTCATATATGGGGTTCACTGTATATCAGATGGACGTCAAGACAGCGTTTCTATATGGAGATGTGAAGGAAGAAATCTTTGTTGAGCAGCCACCTGGTTTCGTGCATCCAGATCATCCAGAATATGCCTACAAGCTCGATAAGGCATTGTATGGATTACACCAAGCACCACGAGCTTGGTATGCCACACTAACTGAACATCTTCTGGCTCATGGGTATACACGTGGCACGATAGACCAGACTCTTTTTATCAAGAAAGTGGGCAAGGATCAGATCTTAGTTCAAATCTATGTTGATGATATTATTTTCGGATCTACAAGTGAGGAACTTTGCAAGGAGTTTGAGAGAGTTATGAAGAAGAAATTTGAAATGAGTGCTCTTGGGGAAATGACACTGTTTTTGGGTTTACAAGTCAAGCAGAATTCTCAAGGGATTCTTATCCATCAAGGGAAGTATGTGGATGACGTGCTAGAAAAATTCAACTTTTCAGACGCAAAACCAGCTGAAACACCAATGGCAGAGAGACCGTTATTGACTGAAGATGAAGAAGGATCTCCCGTGGATCAACGTCAGTATAGATCTATGATCGGGTCGTTGATGTATCTGACAGCTAGCCGACCGGATATTATGTTTGCTGTCTGCAACTGTGCAAGATATCAGGCTAATCCTAAAACTTCTCATCTTACTGCTGTTAAACGAATCTTTCGGTACCTTAAAGGCCGACCTCGGTTTGGTCTGTGGTATCCGAGGGATTCCAATTTTGACTTGTTTGCTTTTTCTGATAGCAACTTTGGAGGAACTGATAGTGACAGGAAATCAACATCAGCTGGATGTCAATTTCTGGGTGACAGACTCATTTCTTGGCAATGCAAGAAACAACAAACGGTGGCGATTTCTACAGCTGAAGCTGAGTATGTTGCCGCGTCTGCATCTTGCTCTCAAGTGGTGTGGATGCAACATCAATTGCAGGACTACGGTTTGACTTATCTCAACACTACTATTTACTGCGATAATGATGCTGCAATACAAATTGTTAGAAATCCTGTTTTTCACTCCAAAACCAAGCACATAGACATAAAATTTCATTTTATTCGAGATTGCTTCGACAGAGGTCTTATTACACTTGAGCAAATCGACACAGATGCAAATGCTGCCGATTTGTTCACCAAACCTGTCAGCAGCTCAAAATTCAAAGTGCTTGTGGATTTTCTGAAAATGATCCGCTTTACTGACTGAGCATGTTTTTTTGTTTTTCATAGGTAAATTTGTTCATAAAGTTTTCTATTCTTAGGTAGTTTTTATTTATGCTCAAATTTAGGGGGAGAAATTTTGAAAAATACAAAAACATTAAAAAATTGAAAAAATACAAAAACATTAAAAAATAGAAAAATACAAAAAGAGGTGTTGCATGACTGGGAAATGAAATAAATTTTCACATTATGGTCGAGGGCTGACTCATGTAAGACCAGTATCGAAATAGTTTGACTCTAGTATGATGTGTTGGTAGGCTCTATCCTTTAGGCTGGAAACATTGGCTGTTTCTGTTTAGAACTAAAATAGTACATGACCTCAGGAAAGAAAATCACTTGGAATTAGCTCATTTCTATTTGAATGTCTGTATGTTGTCCCGATACACACAATTTTGGTCTGACTCTGAAATCTTCTCTGAAAAAGTCGTGTATCTCCTTTGCTGCATCCAGATATATGCTGACCTGGAGGTGCTAGGCAACGTCAGCTTCTGCTGCATCCAGATACATGCTGACCTAGCTGTACGTTGTCGCTCTGTAGATCAATTAAACACCCGAAAGAGGCCCTCAAGTGCCCAAAAGAAACCCTAGAAACCTATATCAAATTGAGAAAAACTCATTTGATCTTGTACATTATACCATCTCTGCTAAAGATCTATTATGTTCTCTTCTCAACCTATTCCCAGTTAAGATTTCAGAGATCTGGATTGGACTTGTGAAATATGTGGTAGGGAAGCTACTTACATGATAGGGTATGCTGTCTGTAATACCGAGATTTGATTAGTATTTGTTTGGGTGTTCATTGTTAAGAAATCAAAACATGATAAAATTTGTTACAGGCAGTTATATGGAAAAGGTCTAGGGAGATGAGTTTAGATGGACAAATATACTGGCAATCGTCTAGATCATTCGGTAGTAGATCAGTGTTAATAAGTGATGTCAATCCCGAAACCTCGTGATTTGATCCCTGAGTAATCTCCGTTATTTTCCTAATTTATTTTTGTAAATAATAATTTTTATTATTATTTATTTTTGTTTTTTTAAGTTTTTGCAAATCATGCTCAGAAAGTTTAATGGGTTATAAGTGTTAACTGCTTAATGGATTTGATTAAATTTGATTTAATATGAAAATCTTTTCAAAGATAATCCGTGTTTATAAGCCCAAACAGTTGGTCCGGCCCAAGCCCATTTAATCGGGTTAAGGTATAAGTTAAGGGTCTCGAGTCGAGACCTCATTTCTCACTCGAGACCTTCAGCAATTCTCTCTCAAAGTTCCGGCGAAAATCTTTGTTCTTTGTATTTCCGATTTGATTCCGACGTAAATCTCTGGTTTCGAGTCATCATACTTGGTGTTTCCGGTCTCGATTCATTCTTTAGTAAGGTATGATGATGTTTTGCTTGAAGTTTTGCAGATAATTTGCAGATTTGATGATGATCGGATGATGTTTTGAAGATGGCCAAGAACCCTAACTTTATATATTTTGGTCTTCAAACGGATCAGAGGATGTTTTGGGATTTTGATCCAAAATAGTGAAAGGATAAAGTTGTTTGTGGAAGTCTAGACTCAGATTTCATCAGGACTCGAGACCAGAGATTGCGAGTCGCAACCTCATGATTGTGACTCGAGATCTTTAGGTCTCGACTCAAGGTCTTGACTCGAGATCTCAGAATCTTGACTCATGGTCTCGACTTTGTGATTCCTGATTGCGACTCGAGAACTCATGGTCTCGACTCATGGTTTCGAGTCAACAGTAACCGGTCTCAAGTCAAGATTAGAAAATTCTGAGTTGATGTAGTCAAAAGTGTTGATTGTGAAAATATTATTGTACATGTTTGTAATGCACTTCTGTTTTGTGCAGACTATGGATTTAAAGTTCATTGCAACACACAATCAGGCTGGATACTTAGCACCTCCTCCAGAGAAGCACAGAAGATTGTATACCTCATTGATGAAAGGTCTCAACAACTGCCGCATCGTTCACGCATTACGAGACAATCCAGTTATCTATGAAAGTCTTGTTCAAGAATTCTGGAAGAATGCAAAAATTGAAGTTATTGAGGGAAAGGGGGTTATTGTCTCTGAAGTTCAAAAGAAGACTGTTACTGTGTCAGAGCAGATGATTCGAGAAGTATTGCAGTTCAATGATCAAGAAACAGATTCGATCGAGCTTCCAGCTGGCACAGTTGAAGCAATATTGCCTAGACTGAGTTATGAAGGAAGATATCCACCTCTGGTTAAGAAATTTGTGCATCCTTATTGGCGACTTCTGCTGCACATGTTTCTCTTGTGTATATCCGAGAACAGAGGAGGCACAGATCAGCTGAACAGTACACAGGCTGCTGCTCTAGTCTGTGTGATAACTAATGAATCATTCAACTATTCGAAGTATATTTTGGAAGCTATGAAAAGGAATGTGCTAGGAGTCAGGAAAGACAAATTTCTCATGTATCCAAGGATTTTGTAAATGATTTTTAATGCTCGTTATCCAGAGTTGGAGAGATCTGGTAATACATTGGAGTTGAAGCCCATGGGTCCAGCTTGTTTTGGTGCTCTCACTCCGAAGAAGGGTACTGAGAAGAAATTTGAAGGATTGATTGAGTTAGAGAAGTTTGGTCAATTCTCAGAGACTGAAGATGTTGTTGCTGATCCTGTGATAGCACAACCTGTTCAAGAAAATGTTGGGCCTGCAAATGCTATTGTTGCTGAAGAACATGATATTCAGAGAGGTGTTGAAGATGAGCCTGAGACAGAGATTTTAACAATTGACTCTGACGATGATGGCATTGAGATTATGTGTGATTCTGGGGAAGATGAAGAGCTTCCTCCTGAAGCTGAAGTTGATACTGCTGTTTCTACTGTTCCACCTGTGATTACTGCTGAAAGTTTGGCGTTGTTATTAAAGTCTGTAACTGATAAGATGGGAAATCCTCCTTCTGATCTTTCAGTGTCAAGTGAAAAGCCTAGTGAAGACCCAAAGGATTCTGATTCCATGCCATTGAAGCGGAAAAGGAGGGATCCTCGGCTCGGAATGTATGTTGAACAAAACAAAGATCAATCCATGACTATAGCTGAAGATGATGACGGTTTATATGATTTTGATTTTGAGAGAAGTATTGCTGACACTACCACCACTACTGAAGATATATTTGATTCCAACATTAACACTCAAGGAAATGTTTTGGAGATCACTGCTGCTGATATTCAGGTTACAAATGTTGATACAGATCCCATTGTTGATACTATGCCACTTGGTATTTCTGAATCTGCAGGTCCTTCTAGAATTGTTCCTGATGTACCTAGTAGTTCGAGTGGTAAAAGACCTGAAGAGCCACTTAGAATGCCGTTTGATGATGATTCTAGTGATGAAGATGAGTTTATCAGCATGAGAGATATGAAGAAACGAATGGTTGTACTTGAGCAAGATTCAATTCATAAAGATGCGAAGATTATCCAACTTGAAGATACTATTGTGAAGAAAGATCAACAGATTGAGCAGCTTCAAGGAGATGTTAGTTTGTTGTTTAATATGGTTTATGACTTACGTGGAAAGTTGGAGAAGAAATTTGGACAAGAGTTCTCTGATCCAACTGATGTTGAAAACAGGAAAAAGGCCTTTGAAAAGGATAATGCTGAAAGAAGTGCTGCTATGGAACAATACTTTAAAAGAGTTATTGATCCTGTTGCAGACAAAGAGAAGGCTGAAAGAATCAAGAAGAAAAGAGAGTTTGTAATTATGAAAAATCGGAATCTAAATCCAGATGATGATGATGCTCATGCAACTCATCATTTAATGGATGTTGGTGAAACTCTCTATTATAAGGTTGGAAATCGTTCTGGTGTAGTTAGTTGGGGTTATGATCATGATCGCAAAAGATGGTGGATAAAAAGAAAAGTTGATCCTGTTGAGTGGTACAAACATCCAGGCCAGTTTCAGTCTTTCACTAAGGTGGATTTGACAAACTTGTCTAAAGCACCTTATGTGGATGATAAGCCTGGAGGTACTGGATATATGTTTTTCGAGAGATTGAAGAGGGAGGTTCTTAAGGGTTTTCCTTCAATGCGTACGGCAGAGTCCACTGTTAAACCAGCTAAAGGCATTAGAGATCCATACACGAACAAGCGAATGAAGATTGTGCGCTGGCCTGTAACTGATAAAGAGAAGGTGATTCCATTGGTGAAAAAGATTCCAAAGGGTGCTCTGAAGTCCTTGCATTTTTGGTCTTATGACGAGCGTCTAGGGCAGGCGGTGATTGTTTGTGATGATGATGTGTGTTTTTGCTTGGTGGATCAAATTGATTTGCTGAATGTTGCTCTTGAAGATTTGGAAGTGTTAGCTCGTCATCAAATTAGAGCTACTGAAAAATATGAAGAAATTGCAAAAGCGTGGACTGCTGCTGTTGCATCAGCCATTCATATTCGTACAAAGGGTTTTGGTGGTCTTAAGGATCGGTTGCAAGGTGATCGTGAAAGTTGAAGTGTCAAGAACCTGCATGCATAAACCTAGGGGGAGATTGTTGGAACCTGAAGGTTTATTCATGTAGGTTAGCATAGTTTAAGGGTTGTTTATGTATTTATTTAGTTTACATGTTTGGGCTGATTTTGTAAGGGTTGGGTTAGTTGATTATATGTCGCAATGGGCCTAGGGTTTAGCCCAGTTGTTTTGTATTTAAACAAACCTCAACCTCTTGGTTGAGGTTGTTGGTTGGTTTATTGGTTGCAACACAAGGGAGTCGAAGTTAGAGTCTTGTATCAGTCATCGTTTAACTTTGAATGCAAGATCTCTGGTTTGTGCTTTAATCATATTATTGTTTACTTATTTGTTCTTAAATCAACTTGTGATTGTATTCCGCACCTTCACAAGTTAAGATCGATATCATTGAAGGATCCTAAACGGGTTTTACAGTGTTAAGCCCCAACTTAGAGCAATTGAATCAGATTGTGAGTTGAAAGGAATGAAAGTGTTGGGTATTTATAGAAATCCCACAACCGTTAGGATCTTTCCTCACAATTCGTGCTTCGATCTTGGCCATACATGTGGGCACAAGGTTTTAAAAACAATGGGGACATGAAATACCATCAAATGGTGTTGCAAATCTATGATTAAAACCATCAAAAACAGGCTGGAAAGCCAGATTCAATGTTTCTGATCTGGGTTGCTGACACGGGCCGCGTAATAATAAGCTTAGGCTTACGCCCCAGGCCTAGCAAGTTTCACAGATCTACAATTTTAGTCCCTGAATGCCCAAAACTTGGTTTTTGATGCATTTTTGACACGTTTAAGCCCCGTTAACCCCATTTCAAGGCTCTAAAATGAAGTTAAAATATAGGGAACTTAAAATATGCTCAAAAACATCTCAGATGTCGGTTCGTTTGGTCGTACGGTTGCGTTATTCGGGTAATTATGACGAAAATCGTAACGGACGCAAAAACGATCCAAATTAAGCGACGAATGAAAATTTAGCATGCCAATCACTAAAATAAGATATTTTAATGATTACATAAATTTTTGGATGTCCGGATATATTCAGAATGTAAGATATGCGCGAAAATGCAAACTTATGCACTTTTTGACGCTTTTAGTCCCTATTGATAAAATAAGTTTATTTTAGCATACCGAACACCTCAAAGCCTATTTCTAAGCTATGTAAAGGATATTTAGGGCATGTTTAACTTATGATCAAGTTCCGGAATGTTCGTTACTATCCAAATCGGCATAGTCGCAGGTTGACACAAATAGTCCCTACGATCGAACAAATTTGATTTCGACACACCAAACCATCCAAAACTTATTTATAAGTTATGTAAAGGTTATTTAAGGCATGTTAAGCCTATGTCACTATTACGAAGTGTTTTTCGCGTTAAACTGACTGCGTTTACGCACCGGTTTGCGTATAACCTTCCAGAAAGCGATTTAAAGCTTGAAATCGGACTCGAATTAAATCGTAAAATCATCAAACATAAATACACACATAATAACACCAAAACACATATAATAACACCAAAACACGTTGTTTTATTAATAATTAACATTGTTTTACATTATACATCGACTACAGAGCACTTTTGTCACAGTCTCCCCTACTTTAGGAAATTTCGTCCCGAAATTTTAACTAGAGGAAACTTGTGAGAACAATTGCGGATATTTCGCCTTCATTTGGTCCTCATGTTCCCAAGTAAAGTCTGGGCCACGTTTGGTCTCCCAGCGAACCTTGACCAATCAAATCCGTTTGTTCTTCAACTGTTTGATTGCACGGTCCATTATCTCCACGGGTTTCTCGACAAAGTGCATCGTTTCATCAACTTGAATTTCGTCGAGTGGAATGTGAAGATCCGAATCAGCTAAACACTTTCGCAAATTGGACACGTGAAAAGTCGGATGAATATTTCCAAGCTCTGGAGGTAGCTCTAGTCGATAGGCAACCTTTCCAACTCTTTCAACAATCTTAAATGGTCCAACATTTCAAGGTGCAAGTTTTCCTTTCTTTCCAAATCTCACAACTCCCTTCCAAGGTGACACCTTGAGTAGGACATGGTCTCTGACTTGAAATTCTAAGGGCTTACGTCGCATATCCGCATAACTCTTTTGACGGCTTCTAGCTGTCACAAGATTATCGCGAATTTTCTTGATTTTGTCTGTCATTTCCAGAATGAGTTCAGGTCCAATTAGCTGAGCTTCACCGATCTCATTCCAACAGACAGGTGAAAGACATTTTCGACCGTAGAGAGCTTCGAATGGTGCCATATTGATGCTAGCATGATAACTGTTGTTGTAAGAGAACTCGATCAATGGAAGATGAGAATCCCAATTACCACCAAAGTCTATCACGCATGCTCTAAGCATATCCTCCAAAGTTTGAATCGTCCTCTCAGATTGTCCATCTGTTTGGGGATGATAAGCAGTGCTTAGATTTAGTTGGGTTCCCATAGAAGATTGCATGGTCTTCCAAAAATGAGATGAAAATCGAGCATCACGATCAGATATGATATCCAAAGGAACACCATGTCGAGATACAATCTCATCAACATAAATCTTTGCAAGTTTATCAGTAGATAGATCCTCACGAATCGGAATAAAATGAGCTGACTTCGTTAATCGATCGATAACAACCCATATAGCATCGTGACCTTTAGATGTACGCGGTAAATTAGTGATGAGATCCATAGCAATGTTCTCCCACTTCTAAACCGGTATTTCTGGTTGTACAAGCAAACCAGAAGGTCAATGATGTTCAGCCTTGACTTTGGGACAAGTTAGGCATTTTGATATATACAAGGCAACATCCTTTTTCATACCAGGCCACCAATACTGAGTACGAAGATCCTTGTACATTTTATTAGCACCAGGATGGATAGAATATCGAGACTTATGAGATTCGTCCATCACTAAAGTGCGGAGATCATCTTGCTTCGGAATCCATAAACGATCCTTGAAGTAGAGTAACCCATCGCCTTTCGTTTCGAGTTTAAGCTCGAGTTGAAGCGGTAGCTCATATTTTAATAAGCCTTTGATCACACAAGATCGCTGAGCTTGAAGGATATGAGACTGAATATCAGATAGATTTCAAATAGAATGAAGCTTGACTCGTTCCTTTCGACTAAGTGCATCGGCTACGACATTCGCCTTACCAGGATGGTAGCGAATTTCGCAATCATAGTCGTTTAAGAGTTCAACCCAACGTCGTTGCCTCATGTTCAGCTCCTTCTGATTAAGAATATGGTGGAGACTTTTGTGGTCTGTGAAAACCACACATTTTGTGCGATAAAGATAGTGTCTCCAGATTTTAAGAGCGAAAACCACAGCTCCTAACTCAAGATCATGAGTCATGTAGTTCTTCTCATAAATTTTCAGCTGTCTAGACGCATAAGCTATGACTTTACCTCATTGCATAAGAACGCAACAAAGTCCTAGATTCGATGCGTCACAATAGACAACGAAATCATCGTTTCCTTCGGGCAAAGATAGAACAGGAGCATCACAAAGCTTCTGTTTCAGCGTTTGGAATGCTTCTTCTTGTTTGGGTCCCCACTCAAAAGGCTTATTCTTCTGAGTCAAAGCAGTGAGTGGAACCGCTATCTTCGAGAAGTTCGAAATAAATCGACGATAATAACCAGCAAGACCAAGAAAAGAACGAATTTCGGTGGGTGTCGTAGGTGTATTCCAATCCTTAATTGTAGCAATTTTGGATGGATCCACATGAATACCCTGCTCGTTGACTATATGACCCCAAAACTGAACTTCTTTAACCCAAAATTCACACTTGGAGAATTTAGGAAAAAGTTGTTCCTTCTTTAGGAGTTCCAGTGTCAAACGAAGGTGTTGCTCATGATCGGCTCGAGACTTCGAATAGATGAGAATATCGTCAATGAACACAATGATGAACTTGTCTAAATAAGGTTTACAAACCCTATTCATTAAGTCCATGAAGATAGTTGGGGCATTCGTCAAACCAAAAGGCATAACATTGAACTCGTAATGCCCATATCTCGTACGGAAAGCAGTTTTGGGAATGTCTTCTTCGAATACACGAAGCTGATGATACCCAGAACGCAGATCGATCTTGGAAAAATAGGTAGCACCTTGCAGCTGATCAAAGAGATCATTAATTCGAGGTAGGGGATATCGATTCTTGATGGTAAGCTTGTTAAGCTCACGATAATCGATACACATTCGAAAAGACCCATTTTTCTTCTTCACAAACAGGACAGGAGCGCCCCAAGGTGAATAACTCGGACGAATGAATCCTTTATCAGATAACTCTTGAAGCTGTTTCGATAATTCTTGCATCTCCGATGGTGCAAGACGATAAGGTGCTTTTGCAATCAGGTTAGCATTAGGAACAAGGTCAATATGAAATTCGACTTGATGAACTGGAGGTAAACCAGGCAGTTCATCAGGAAACACCTCTGGATAATCCCGAACAATTGGAATATCCTGAATACTCTTGCTCTTGCCTTTCTCCTCGGTGACATGTGCCAGAAAAGCAACATATCCTTTCCGTAAATAACCTTGGGCTTTCGTACACGACATGAGTTTCAAACCACCAGACGGTTTCTCGCCACGAACCTCTAAAACTTCACCAGACGAAAGAGGAATACGAACAATCTTATCGAAACAAACCACCTCAGCATGATGTTTGGTTAACCAATCCATCCCCGTGATGATATCGAAACTCCCAAGTTGCATCGGCGTGAGGTCAATAGGAAAAAGATGGTTATCGAGGTTCAATTGACAACCACGAATAACAGAATCGAGTACAAGAGGTTTACCAGTCACAACTTCAACAGATAAGGGTTTCCTCAGTTTAGTTCTAGGTATCGCAAGTAAAGGCTCAAAAGATAATGAAACAAAACTCCTATCGGCACCAGAATCGAAAAGAACAAATGCAGGTTGATTGTTAACAAGGAACGTACCGTTAACAACCTCGTTGTCAGCTCGAGCCTCGTTGGCATTCAGATTGTATGCTCGTCCACAAGCGGGATTCACATTCGCGTTTGCATTTGCATTCGCGTTTACCAATCTTGGGCAGTTGTTGCGGAAATGACCCATTTCAACGCAATTGTAACACGAACCAGGTGGGAATCTAGCAGCATTCCCTTGAGCCTGTGCTGGAATATGAGCAGCTTGATTCTAACCCAAACGACAGATGTTGGCCAGATGCCCAAGTTTACTACACGTAGTGCACTGTTTACATGCCTGTTGGGTAGCATGATGACCATTGCATCGAGCACAGTGAGGTGCAGTACCAGCATATTGCTTCTTCACGGGAGGTAGGGCTGGTGGGTTCTGAGCATTCTGCGTAGTGACTGCAAAATTCTGGGAAGCCTTGCGCTTCCTTGACTTCTTGGAAGACTCATTCTTCTTCTTACCCTTACCCTAGTCTTGTGTGGAATCAGCTGACTTCTTCTTGTCACCTTTATGGGTCAGTTTCCCTTTTCTGACCTAAGACTCGGTTAGAGTAGCAGACAACTCGATTGCTTGACAAACAGTAGTAGGGTTACTGCCAGTCACGATGTCTTGCACAGAATCGGGTAAACCATCGATATACCGCTCAATCGCTTTCTCCAACGGGGTAACCATAGTAGGACACAACAAACTCAGCTCTTCATAATGATCCGTATACGCACGGTGTTCTCCCCCATCTTGTTTCAAATCATCGAATTCTCGTTCCAAAGCTCGAATCTCGTGACGGGGACAAAACTCTCTCATCATGAGAGCTCGAAGCTCTTCCCACATTTGTGCCATCGCCACATCGGCACCCCTATCACGCATCACACCCTTCCACCATGTAGGAGCACGCTTCTCGAACACACTGGATGCAAACTCAACCTTACGCTCATTCAGACACTGCACATGTCTGAATGTGCTCTCCAAACTTTCGAACCATTGCAGGAGCGCGGTTGCTCCTTGAGACCCAGAAAACTTCAACGGTTAAGCCGAACTGAAATTCTTGAAACTACACTGAGCATTATTGTTATTATTGTTGTTGTATAACTGATGGATCTGGGTTACTACGTTCGGAAGCACAGCAGCCATTTGTAGAGCTACAAGGGCTGCGACTTCTTCATTAGTTAGGGGGTGTGCATCTCGTCGAGGAGGCATTGTCTAAAAAGAGCAAGGATACATGAGAAACAAGTGAGATCAACCATGGGGAAAAACAAAAGAGGTATTTGAAAACATCGACAAAACACAAGGAAGGCGATCATTCGTTCGTTACCTCGAACAAACAAACGACACGCGGTGACTAATCAAAGTAAATGGGTCAATATAATGTATCGCGAAGACATGCTTTAGCCTATAAGTGAACACTCATCCCAAGAGTTCCCAGTAAGAGTGACTGGTCCGATTATGTGGATATGTACGAACACTCTAGCCTTAGACAGAAAACTCAGGATGCAGGCATCTACCCTTCCAGATTGCACGTGTTCACACTATAAGACCCAAACTTTGACGAGATTTTGAAAACTTAGAGGGTTCAAAACCTTATAACAAATCATTTATGAAGAAATGATTAGATTTCAAAGCGGATTCGAAATTTGTGTTCTCATTGTGGTTATCACCTATGGATAGGTGATGGTTTTGTTTTAAAAATCTAAACGCAAGAAGACTCGCGTTGGGGTCCTAGAAAGTTATAGTCTAGGTTAAAGCATTACTAATAACCTAATTCCCTATAACCATTGGCTCTGATACCAACTCTTCTGTCACACCCCGACCGCGTTAAAACAACGAAACTGTAACAACTCTCATTAAAAATTATTATTTCTTATTTTATTTTGTCCAATAGGAAACCCTAATTGAGACCCCCAAGTAATATTGCATGACCCCTAAAATTTTCAGAACAGTTGGAACTAGGATCAGGGCCCCTAAAACTCAGGGGGGTATCCCCTACTTGACGATTATCCTCATAACTTGTTGTAGAAAACGAATTTTATCAAACTGTTGACTCACCGAAGCTAATTGGAGACGTGGCTACCCTACCCTAAAAAGGGCGCCATCACGCCACGCGACAGCCTGTCGCGCCACGCGACAGGAACCAATTTTCAGTATAAATATAGGGCCTTGGCACTTGCATGGCACAGTTGTTTCGACGTAAAAATTCGTTTCCTACACTGAGTTATACTCTATTTCGTTCAAAAACACACACTAGCACGAAGCTCTGCTGCGACAACAGGGTAATAACTCGATCACTGCTACGATATAATATCCGATCGATTGAAACCGATCCGATTGTTTTTTAAGTGCTGCCCGAACTCGGGCTATACTTTGTCATTCATCGTGAGGGTTGTGATCTCGTGAGCTTATCGTAAATGTTGTATTAAGTTACTGACCTAGTTTCGTATGCATTGTTATTTACATTAGGTTATCAGGCTTATCAGTAGGCTAAACTTTGCCCATCTAAACTCGCAATGTGAGTCATTCTCTTTTTATCAAATTGTTTTCCCAAAACTCTATTTATTTTCAAAGTTATAATTACAGGGATTAAGTCTTTATAATCCTCAATTACTACCGGTATGTGGGGTTCTGTATACATTACTTGATACCCATCACCATTGGACAACGGGTTAGCCAATGGGTGATCTGACCATAGTCACAGATACTGTCAAGTGACAAATATCGATTTGGGGTAATTAGTTGATAAAAACATTGTAATCACCCTTAATACTGTATATTATAACAATGTGTCATTTTGTGCAATTTGAATGACTCGCCAGTATTTCCCTCCTGATAAAATCTTTTTAAAACATGTTTCAGGTGATCTGCTGTGATCTAGGAAAAAGTGATGTGTAGCACTACAAGCTTGAAGAAGTGGCTTAATAAAATAAATAAACATGTTTTGCAAAACAGGGAACTTCCTTGAGAAATTTCCTTTGTTGTACTTTATGGGGTTGTCCCAATTATCCTCATAACTTGTTGTAAAAATTTCCTTTGTTGTAAAATTTTCAGAACAGTTGGAACTAGGATCAGGGCCCCTAAAACTCAGGGGGGTATCCCCTACTTGACGATTATCCTCATAACTTGTTGTAGAAAACGAATTTTATCAAACTGTTGACTCACCCAAGCTAATTGGAGACGTGGCTACCCTACCCATCACGCCACGCGACAGCCTGTCGCGCCACGCGACAGGAACCAATTTTCAGTATAAATATAGGGCCTTGGCACTTGCATGGCACAGTTGTTTCGACGTAAAAATTCGTTTCCTACACTGAGTTATACTCTATTTCGTTCAAAAACACACACTAGCACGAAGCTCTGCTGCGACAACAGGGTAATAACTCGATCATTGCTACGATATAATATCCGATCGATTGAAACCGATCCGATGGATGTTTAAGTGCTGCCCAAACTCGGGCTATACTTTGTCATTCATCGTGAGGGTTGTGATCTCGTGAGCTTATCGTAAATGTTGTATTAAGTTACAGACCTAGTTTCGTATGCATTGTTATTTACATTAGGTTATCAGGCTTATCAGTAGGCTAAACTTTGCCCATCTAAACTCGCAATGTGAGTCATTCTCTTTTTATCAAATTGTTTTCCCAAAACTCTATTTATTTTCAAAGTTATAATTACAGGGATTAAGTCTTTATAATCCTCAATTACTACCGGTATGTGGGGTTTTGTATACATTACTTGATACCCGTCACCATTGGACAACGGGTTAGCCAATGGGTGATCTGACCATAGTCACAGATACTGTCAAGTGACAAATATCGATTTGGGGTAATTAGTTGATAAAAACATTGTAATCACCCTTAATACTGTATATTATAACAATGTGTCATTTTGTGCAATTTGAATGACTCGCCAGTATTTCCCTGCTGATAAAATCTTTTTAAAACATGTTTCAGGTGATCTGCTGTGATCTTGGAAAAAGTGATGTGTAGCACTACAAGCTTGAAGAAGTGGCTTAATAAAATAAATAAACATGTTTTGTAAAACAGGGAACTTCCTTGAGAAATTTCCTTTATTGTACTTTATGGGGTTGTCCCAATTATGTGAAATAAATAATTGGGAAATTTCAAGTTTTAAATGATCCTGTTAAAATTTCCGCTGCCAACATAATAATTACCATGGGTTTTCTGTCCCGCGGCTCCTGAAACGGGTAAAACCAGGCCAGGGGCTGTGACAGAAAAAGGTGGTATCAGAGCCACTGATTTAAGCCAATTAAGTATTTAGAAATACTTAATTTTTCTGATTGCCATTCTGTGATTCTGTGAAAATTTAATTTACAAAATTTTAACTTAAGTTTGTGTGTGTTTTTCATATATGCTAACAGCATGAATGAGTTGTCTGAAGCTCTTCAGAATATCACTATCCATTCTGCTGACATGGAAGTTTTCGAGTACTTTTCCGGTTACTGGGCCGACACTAAGGAACCTATGGAATTCCAAGCCCAACCTCAGGAGAAACCCAAGCCGAAAAAGAGAAGAAGACTAGTAGGCTGGAGGCGTGTGCATAGGAAGAAGCCATCTGCGCAGAAGGTTAAAAAGACTGAGGATCCAAAGGATAAAGGCAAAGGAAAGGAGATCGAAGAAATTTCAGGGCTAGCCCAGGAGATGCCACCGTGGGAAGAGCTGGATCGCAAACTGGCTAATAGCGACCTCATCGGACCTGCCGATGAAAATCTCTTCAATTACCCAGCTGAAGTACAACTTCCAGTTAATCTACAACCTGCTATCCCAGATCCTATTGTCAACCCCCGACCTCTACTAGGAGAGCTGGAAGAATGGTGGATAACTGATTGGCAATTTCAGAATCTCTTAAATAACCCTAACACCTTCTTTCCCTAGTTTGACCCTGAGCCTGCACCAAACCCACCTATGAGCACGGAAAACTTGGCTGAGCTTCGTCATTACGGCGAGGAACTGGTGGACGTAGGGAATCGAATCCGGGAAGTAGGAGAACAGATCTCCTGGAAATACGACGAGAGGGAGCGTCGTTTCTGAGACACCAGTTGGTTGTGGTTGCATGGTGGTGTGATTATGTGTTTAATAATAACAAAATAATAACTAATACATATAAAAAAATAAAAATATAACTATGTGAAATAACTTAAAATAAGACTTTTGTAAGATAACTAGTGTGTACGGATGCCTATTAATATATAAAAATCTCAATGTCGCAAAGTCGACAATTTTGGCTATACGTGTTGACGTGATTATGTGTAATTACTTTATTGCGTTTGGATTGATTTTTATTTATGCCAATAACTTATATATATTGTTAATTATCAGATGGAACCTGCTGTTAATGAACCAGTTAACGAAGTTAACCAATCTGAGCAAAACAATGAGGATCACTTTCTTAATAGGCAAGATATAGAAAACACCGTTGCTCAGGGAATAGCCAATGCTATCCCGGCAATAGTCACTGCTGTTAAAAATCCTATTGAACCTTTGCAAGCTAATCCCAGTAAACGCACGCGTGACGATAGTTTCAGTAATAGTGTTAACGGAGGCGGCAATAACGACAACGTGATTCAAGCCCCGATACTTAAGAAAATGAAAGTTGCAACCCCTGGTTGTACGTATAAGGAATTTCTTGCCTGTAAACCTGTCGAATTTGTAGGCAATGAAGGGGCAACTGCCGCGCTACGTTGGTTGGAGAAAAATGAGGCAGTAATTAAAATAAGCAAATGTGCCGAGGAGGATAAGATCATGTATGCTTCTCACCTTTTCAAGGAAGAAGCATTAGAATGGTGGAATACGGTGTTACAACCCAAGGGAAGCGACATGGCCTATGCCATGAGTTGGGAAGAATTTAAGCGTCTAGTGGAAAGGAAATTCTGCCCCGAATATGAAAAGGAACAAATGGCGAAAAAATTCCTGAGCCATCGAATGGTGGATGTTGACTGTCGAGGGTATACTTCGAAATTCTTCGAATATGCCAGAATTGTCCACTCTGGCCTCGCCAGAACTGGTACTTATCTCTCGTTATATTTGGGGTTTAATTAGCGAAATCCGTGATATTGTCAAAGCTGCGAGACCCCGCACAATAGATGATGCGGTGGAATTAGCCAACACCTTGACTGACGGACTAGTGCGTACGCGAGAAGAAAACATGAAGAAGGAATTGGCTCAGAAAATTACCCAAGGATTTCGTGTGGGTAATAATAGCAATTCCAAGAAAAAAGGAACTGGGCAATCTGCCACTCCGCCATTCTGCAGGAATTGTAAAAAGAAACATTTTGGAAAATGTAATGAAACCTGCAACTTCTACAAAGCTCTAGGACATCGTGAAGAAGAATGCAGAAAGAAAACGAAGATCTGCTACAACTGTGGAGAAATGGGGCATTTCAGACCAGAATGCCCTAAATTGGTCAAACCAGCAAATAACAAGGCTAAACCTGCTAAAGGAACTAATAAGAAGAACGCAAGAGCGTCCCAATTGACCACGCAGGAAGGCGAACTGATTCCTGACGTAATAGCTGGTACGTTTCTGGTACACAACGTTTATGCGAGAGTATTATTCGACTCTTGTGCAAACCAAAGTTTTATAAATACTTCTTTCTACCAAGCTCTTAAGCTACCCTTAACCAAACTTAGGCAGATTTATACAGTAAAAACGGCAGACGGGAACTCTGTTAACATAGATATGGTTTTGCAAAAAGAAAATATAGAACTTTCAGGTTATAAATTTTCTGCAAACTATTACCTATGAATTTAGCTGTATTCGATGTCGTATTAGGAATGGATTGATTAGTAGCCAACCATGCTCGAATCCTCTGTGATAAGAATTCCATAGAAATTCACGCACCCACAGGAGAAGTAATTATGATTACAGGGGATAAGCCGTGAAAACCAATGAAGTTCATTTCGGTAATGAAAGTTGCTAGTTACGAACGAAAGCAAGAAATAGTGTATATGATTTCGATAATCATTAGCACTAAAGGTAAGGAACTTAATGAAATTCCTGTAGTATCAGAATACCCGGATGTATTCCCAGAAGAACTACCTGGATTACCACCCGATAGGGAAGTAGAATTTAGAATTCGTCTAATTCCTGGAACTACACCGATAGCTAAGGCACCTTATCGGTTAGCACCCACCGAAATGCTAGAACTGAAAAAGCAATTAGATGAATTATTAAGCAAAGGATTCATACAACCTAGTTCATCCCCGTGGGGAGCACCAGTGTTGTTTGTAAAGAAGAAAGATGGTTCAATGCGAATGTGTATCGATTATAGGGAATTGAATAAGGTTGCAATTAAGAATCGATACCCATTGCCTAGGATTGATGATCTTTTCGATCAACTTCAGTGGGCTAGATATTTTTCTAAGATAGATTTACGCTCCGGATATCATCAGTTGAAGGTACAAGAAGAAGACATACCTAAAACCGCTTTCAGGACTAGGTATGGTCATTATGAGTTTACAGTTATACCCTTTGGGTTAACAAATGCTCCTGCAGCATTTATGGATATGATGAATAGGATCTATAAACCATACTTGGATAAATTTGTAATTGTCTTCATTGACGATATACTTATTTATTCCAAAAGTCAGGACGAGCATTGTGAACATCTACGAGTACTCTTAACTTTGTTAAGAAAGGAAAAGCTTTATGTCAAATTCTCGAAGTGTGAATTTTGGCTACAGGAGGTGCAATTTTTAGGTCACATGGTGAATCATGAAGGTATTCACGTAGATCCCTCTAAGATAGAAGCAATCACCAAATGGAAGGTCCCGCAATCAGCTACGGAAGTTAGAAGTTTTCTAGGATTAGCTGGGTACTATAGGCGCTTTATTAAGGATTTTTCTAAGATAGCTGTATCATTAACTAAGCTAACCTGTAAAACAGTTAAGTTTGAATGGGGACCTAGACAAGAAGAGGCTTTTAGGATTTTAAAGCAAAGATTAACAAATACCCCAATTCTAGCCTTACTAGAAGGGACAGAAGATTTTGACGTTTATTGTGATGCTTCTAAGCTAGGATTAGGATGTGTGCTAATGCAACGCAAAAAGGTAATTGCGTATGCCTCAAGGCAATTGAAAAAGCACGAGGAAAACAATACGACACATGACTTAGAATTAGGATCGATAATTTTTGCCCTTAAGATTTGGAGGCACTATCTGTATGGCAGTAAGTTTACAGTCTATACGGATCACAAGAGTTTAAGGTACATATTTGGGCAAAAAGAATTAAACATGAGGCAAAGAAGATGGATGGAAATTCTAAGTGACTACGATTGTGATATTCAATATCACGAACGAAAAGAAAATGTAGTCGCAGATGCTCTAAGTCGTAAGTATCATGAAAAGCAAAAGCGAGTTCGTGCTCTTAGATTAAATCTACAGTTAGATTTAATGGAATAACTGAAGAAGGTTCAAGTAACAGCAATTGAGGATGATGCTGAAGGAATGAAAGGAAGAATAAAGGAATTAGAACAAGGAACTGATGGAATTTGGAGATTCCACAAAAGAAGAATTTGGGTACCTAAGCAAGGAGAATTAAGAAATAAGATTTTAGAGGAAGCCCATAAGTCTAGGTATACCATGCATCCTGGTAATAATAAAATGTACCAAGATTTAAGAAATAATTTCTGGTGGATAGGAATGAAAAAGGATATAGCTAGATATGTATCTAAGTGTCTAACTTGTTCACAAGTTAAGGCAGAACACCAGAAACCCTCCGGTCTACTACAACAATTAGAAATACCTGTATGGAAATGGGAGCTCATAACAATGGATTTTGTTACTAAGTTGCCCAGAACCAGAAAAGGTAACGACACAATTTGGGTAATTGTGGGTCGATTAACCAAATCAGCTCATTTCCTGCCCATGAAAGAAACCTTTAGCATGGAGAGGTTAGCAAAATTGTACGTAGACGAAGTAGTATCATTATATGGAGTCCCACTCTCCATTGTATCAGACAGGGATAGTCGTTTCACTTCCCATTTCTAGACCAGTTTCCAGAAAGCAATGGGAACCCGACTGAATTTAAGCACTGCATACCATCCCCAAACAGACGGACAAAGTGAAAGGACAATTCAAACCCTGTAAGACATGCTTTGGGCATGTGTAATAGATTTTGGTGGAAACTGGGATGACCACCTACCCTTAATTAAATTCTCCTATAACAATAGTTACAATTCAAGCATCGAAGCTGCCCCGTTCGAAGCACTGTATGGATGAAAGTGCAGAACTCCAGTTTGCTGGGCAGAAATAGGAGAAAGCCAATTATCAGGTCCTGAAATTGTACAAGAAACCACCGACAAGATCACTCAAATCAAGGACAGATTGAAAACAGCTCGAGATCGCCAGAAGAGTTATGCAGACAATAGACGCAAACCGCTGGAATTTCAAGTCGGAGATAAGGTACTTTTGAAAGTTTCTCCTTCAAAAGGAGTGGTTCGGTTCGGTAAGAAGGGAAAGTTAAGTCCAAGGTACGTAGGATCATTCCCAGTAATCCAACGAATAGGACCAGTTACCTATCGTTAACAACTACCAGAGGAGCTAGCCGGGGTACATGACGTATTTCATGTATCCAACCTCAAGAAATGGCTATCTGACGAATCCCTGATAGTACCTCTTCAAGATATAGAGGTAAATGAGAAGTTAAAATTTGTAGAGAAACCACTACATATAGAAGATAAAAAGGTCGAGTTTCTCAAGCACAAACGACTGGTGCTGGTCAAAGTCAAGTGGGATTCAAGGAGATGACCGGAGTACACTTGGGAGATGGAATCAGAAATGAAACGGAAATATCCTTATTTATTCCAGTAAATATCGAGGGCGAGATTTTAATATGGTGGGGAGGATGTAACAACTCTCATTAAAAATTAGTATTTCTTATTTTATTTTGTCCAATAGGAAACCCTAATTGAGACCCCCAAGTAATATTGCATGACCCCTAAAATTTTCAGAACAGTTGGAACTAGGATCAGGGCCCCTAAAACTCAGGGGGGGTATCCCCTACTTGACGATTATCCTCATAACTCGTTGTAGAAAACGAATTTTATCGAACTGTTGACTCATCCAAGCTAATTGGAGATGTGGCTACCCTACCCTAAAAAGGGCACCGTCGCGCCACGCGACAGCCTCTCGCGCCACGCGACAGGAACCAATTTTCAGTATAAATACAGGGCCTTGGCACTTGCATGGCACAGTTGTTTTGACGTAAAAATTCATTTCCTACACTGAGTTATACTCTATTTCGTTCAAAAACACACACTAGCACGAAGCTCTGCTGCGACAACAGGGTAATAACTCGATCACTGCTACGATATAATATCCGATCGATTGAAACCGATCAGATGGATGTTTAACTGTTGCCCGAACTCGGGCTATACTTTGTCATTCATCGTGAGGGTTGTGATCTCGTGAGCTTATCGTAAATGTTGTATTAAGTTACTGACCTAGTTTCGTAGGCATTGTTATTTACATTAGGTTATCAGGCTTATCAGTAGGCTAAACTTTGTCCGTCTAAACTCGCAATGTGAGTCATTCTCTTTTTATCAAATTGTTTTCCCAAAACTCTATTTATTTTCAAAGTTATAATTACAGGATTAAGTCTTTATAATCCTCAATTACTGCCGGTATGTGGGGTTTTGTATACATTACTTGATACCCGTCAGCATTGGACAACGGGTTAGCCAATGGGTGATCTGACCATACTCACAGATACTGTTAAGTGATAAATACCGATTTGGGGTAATTAGTTGATAAAAACATTGTAATCACCCTTAATACTGTATATTATAACAATGTGTCATTTTGTGCAATTTGAATGACTCGCCAGTATTTCCCTGCTGATAAAATCTTTTTAAAACATGTTTCAGGTGATCTGCTGTGATCCAGGAAAAGTGATGTGTAGCACTACAAGCTTGAAGAAGTGGCTTAATAAAATAAATAAACATGTTTTGTAAAACAGGGAACTTCCTTGAGAAATTTCCTTTATTGTACTTTATGGGGTTGTCCCAATTATGTGAAATAAATAATTGGGAAATTTCAAGTTTTAAATGATCCTGTTAAAATTTCTGCTGCCAACATAATAATTACCACGGGTTTTCTGTCCCGCGGCTCCTGAAACGGGTAAAACCAGGCCGGGGGCCGTGACGGAAACCGTGGCGGAAATGTCGAGGAGTGGAGCAACAGAATTATTGTTTCACAACCATGGATTCGAAAGTTTCGTTTTATTGATTCATTAAGTAATTTACATTGTCTTAAAACCAAACAAACAAGTTACACATCGACTATCATTGTTATTATGTCACTAAGGCCAAGTCCAGATCCTATGTGAACATGCATCCTAGCAATCAACATCATGCAACAACACCTGAAACATATGTAAAAACAAAGTCAGTAAAGAAATGTTGGCGAGCACATAGGTTTTATGAGAGTGTCAGATTCATGGCTAGTTTACAAGTTGTAATACCTCATTAGACGACAAGAGTCGAAAGTAAAAACCTTGTTTTGAAAAGTGTATAGTATTGCAACATAATTAACCATCTCAAATCAAGATGGTTATAACTTATAACATCTCGTAGCCATGATTCTTAACCCCAAAACATTTGTTTTAGTAAACCAAATTGTAAAACATTTCGTAAAAACTCGTTAATAAAACTCGTATGGTTTATATCATTTAGAAAACATCGTTATGTGACATCGTTTCAAAATCGTTTGTCCAAGTGAACTAAATAATGACACGGAATGTAATATGATAAAAACACTTATATATAAGAAGTACCAGCGGCGTATCTACCATGCTTTTATTATGTTACACCCGTCCCATTACCTAATCACCACCCAAAACCAATCGTTTGTTCAAATCGTTTAACTTGTACCAATCGTTTCCAAAATCGTTTCAAATTGTTTAACTCGTCCCAAAATCGTTCTTGTTTTAATTGTGAAAACTACTTTTGGTTGTCTCTCTAATAACATCCAAACCTTCGCAACTCGCCCATCGTTTAACTCGAATTAACAAACCACCAAAGGGTAAGTTAACAATCACAGATTCAGTCGTTACCCACATAACCCCCACACATAACCATGGGTGCAGTCTGATAACAGGATTTGTCAGATCCTATGGTACCATAACCTAATACTGGTCGGCTTGATCAATGTTAATGAATGTCATTTGTTATATAATTACAACCATCAAGTTTGTTCACATTATTGAAATCGTTATTAGTTTAATATAAACCATTTTAATCACTTTTGAAACCATCGTTTAAACCTCGAAATCATTTAACACATATGAATCACCCCAAAACAATCGAAAACAGTAAAATAGGGGAACTATGTACTCACATCGAAGTGCAAAGTATCCTTAATCCAAAGAGTTCAACAAGCTCAAGCAAAGCAAAGAAATTCAAGTAACACCTAGTAATCGAATCACTAGATAAATAATCGACACCTAAATCGGAAGATCGGATAGAATGAGGGTTCGTAAACCAAATGAGTATTGGAACTCATTTGATATGGTTTAACAAAGCCTACATCCTAAATCGGAACCTAACCTAAGTGCTTTCGACCCGTTACGACCCATTAAGGTAGCTTACGCTACTTTAACGCGTCGTTCGCGCAAACGCGCGTTCGAGACGTCTAACTAGTCCTATGACATGTATTATATGCCTAAACATGTTGCATAATCAGTTAAGTGACAAATGTTTAAGTTACATATGCTTAAAATCCAGTTATGAATGAAAAAGGGCATTTTGGTCAATTTTACCTAAGGCATATAAACTACCTATCATACAACTACTTAAACTAAGTGACCATAAGGTATAACCTCGGAAGGTTATTCCCTATGCAACTATGGTCACATAATATGCTTGGTCGGATCCTAATGATCGACCAAACAGGTCGAGTTCGAAAGTCTAAGCGGTTGTTTAGACCGCTTGACTTACGACTCTATACAAGCACTAAACTAAAAGTGGCGAGTTAAACATGTTGAAACATGTTTAACCAAGTTAGAAAACAGGTTTTGATATCAAAACAAACGGTTTTGATACCCAAGAATAGTTTGGTTGCAAAATACACATAAATACGCATTTTGACCGAAACTATGACTCGTCACTATGACTCGTCACTACACCTAATCAACGTGGTAATCAGTAGGTATAGCCACTAGGGACTATAACCATCGTGATTACGCTCACGTTGCGAAGTTCAAACGAACTTCGTGTTGACCAAAGACTGGTCAAAGTAGAAAGTCTAACACAGTTTGACTTTCGTGCTTAAAAGCGCATAAAAGCATGAAAGAATACTTACAAAGGGTCCAAGCTAGGAAGATCTTGATCCAATTTGCTCAGGTATGAAGTGTTAAACCCCAACTTAGAGCAATTGAATCAGATTGAGAGTTGAAAGGAATGAAAGTGTTGGGTATTTATAGAAATCCCACAACCGTTAGGATCGTTCCTTGCAATTCGTGCTTCGATCTTGGCCATACATGTGGGCACAAGGTTTTAAAAACAATGGGGACATGAAATACCATTAAATGGTATTGCAAATCTATGATAAAAACCATCAAAACCTGACTGGAAAGCCAGATTCAATGTTTCTGATCTGGGCTGCTGATGCGGTCCGCGTAAGAATAATCTTAGGCTTACGCCCCAGGCCTAGCAAGTTTCACAGATTTACAATTTTAGTCCCTGAATGCACAAAACTTGCTTTTTGATGCATTTTTGACACGTTTAAGCCCCGTTAACCCCATTTCAAGGCTCTAAAATGAAGTTAAAATATAGGGAACTTAAAATATGCTCAAAAACATCTCGGATGTCGGTTCGTTTGGTCGTACGGTTGCGTTATTCGGGTAATTGCGATGGAAATCGTAACGGACGCAAAAACGATCCAAATTAAGCGACGAATGAAAATTTAGCATGCCAATCACTAAAATAAGATATTTTAATGATTAGATAAATTTTTGGATGTCCGGATATATTCAGAATGCAAGATATGCGCGAAAATGCAAACTTATGCACTTTTTGACGCTTTTAGTCCCTATTGATCAAATAAGTTTATTTTAGCATACCGAACACCTCAAAGCCTATTTCTAAGCTATGTAAAGGATATTAGGGCATGTTTAACTTATGATCAAGTTTCGGAATGTTCGTTACTATCCAAATCAGCATAGTTTCGCAGGTTGACACAAATAGTCCATGCGATCGAACAAACTTGATTTCCACACACCAAACCATCCAAAACTTATTTATAAGTTATGTAAAGGTTATTTAAGGCATGTTAAGCCTATGTCACTATTCCGAAGTGTTTGTCGCATTAAACTGACTGCGTTTACGCACCGGTTTGCGTATAACCTTCAAGAAAGCGATTTAAAGCTTGAAATCGGATTCGAATTAAATCGTAAAATCATCAAACATTAATACACACATAATAACACCAAAACACATATAATAACACCAAAACACATTTTTTTTATTAATAATTAACATTGTTTTACATTATACATCGATTACAGAGCACAGTTGTCACATAAACCGACGGGGCAACTAAGGCACGACTTTTTCCAAAGACTATCTAAAGCAATTCGCCGGGTAAGACCTACCAATAGCCCTACACCTTCCAGCTATTAGGACTAGTAGAATACTGAAATCTAGCAAATTATTAACTATCACTTCTAAGGTTTATTGGCCAATTCACCCTACAGGTCAAAGACAAAAGGTCAAAGATCTAGCATGAACCTATTCCGTAGCAGAGAACCACCTAGATTCACACGAAGCAATTGATAATAATTAACCAAATTAAGTACGCATACACACCAAGTTAATAAATCAAACCTCTTACAAAACACAATTAATCCATAAACACATGCAATTAACTAAAAAGGTTCAAACTTTATTCAAATCCATTCATCATAGTCTAGGCGGTTTAAACGTTTAGCCAAGCATGTTAATCAATGAAAGAAAAACAAAGATGTTCAAACAAGAATTCATGGTTACAAGTTTTGAAAGAGAGAAATCAAACAAACAAGGAACTAAAGAACCCGTTCAAGTCTTCAATCTTCAAACCTAACTCGAACCAATGATTCCCGTGATCAAAGCTCTTCAAACGCAGCACTTCAATCTCCAAACTAAGTTTTTTGACTCCACAAATTCGTAACCCCATTGACGGCAATTTCGTTTCATATATATACCCAAGAACATCTCATCAAAACCTAACCACAAAACAAGTTTTTTTGCATATTTGGGGGCTAGACGTAGCGCGACGGGTCCAGCCCTTAGGCGTCGCATACGGTGGCGCCCCCGTATCTGCACTTTTATTTTTTTTCTTGTTCTTCCAGCTTTCCGACTCACATACGAATCCTGTTTTTCCTCCAAACTGCTCGTTTTGACTCGTTTTTCATCACTTTAAGCAACGGGACCTGAAATCATAGCTTAACGTCAGCAGTAACGAAATTCTAACCTAAACTAGTGTAACACCTCGAAAATTCACGTCTTATAATGTATTGACACGTGTCATAGGTTTGAACGTGTGAAAGAATGTTCTTGAAGGACTAAAGTTGACAAACCTGGAAAGTATGTGAATATAAGGGTTCGAATTGTCAACAAGGGATAAATATACTTTACAATAACCCGACATGATGCTCATACCTTTAAACGAATAAATCATGGATCATACGAAGCTAAATATGAAAGAAAGTGAGAGATTACAAACTACCGGGGGTTAAATGTGTCAACATGTTTAAAGTATACCTCTGAATGACCTTTTAGCAAACCCGAAGCTTTGTAACGGTTAATTATGCTCACTAGAATGCACGATATAAATTTCATAAAGTTTCGTTATCGTATGAGAAAGTTATGATCAAATTCGTATGCGAAGGGTTAAAAGCGTCAAAGATAAAGTTTATGACTTTTCGGGTGATAACAAAGTTAACCGAGGACTTAACAAAATGGGTATATGTCTTGAAGCCCTTATAAGTCAAATTGGAGGGTTCAAAATACAAGAAATAAAGTCGAAACAAAGTTTTTAAGAGCCAAGGATCAAAACATAAAAATCTGAAAATGGATTTGAGTCAGAAAGGGCGTCGCGCGACGCGAGGGTCCCCTAGGGGGTCTACGCGTGGTGCGAGGGGCCATCTGTTCCGAATTCTTTGGGCTTATGTCTGCCAATTCCATTCTAACTGACTTAAAATGATTTTCCTCATCTTTCACGACCCCTAAACAACCCCTAGTCACTTAGGGACATCTGTTGATGATCCATGGCCATTGCTAGCATGATTTGTCAATGATCTAAGGTGATTAAAGCACTATAAAAAGGCCTTGTGTTGCAACTTTGTAACCACACCTTCCATCAGCATTTCTGATCATTTCTGGAGCTCCAAAGCAGACTCAAATGATCACTAATCGTGCATAGGACTTCAGTAAGTATGCTTAACCTTTCTTAGTTAAGTTTTTGCTTAGTTTTAGCTTAAAAGTCAAACCGTCGTAATTAACGGTTGACTTAACGATTAATCACTAATGGTCCAGGGATTAGTCGAATTGAAAGTAGTTATAAGTTGGTAATTATGTGGGCAATAAACCCTTAAAAGGGCACCCTCTGATTCCCACTCTAACTAGGTCAAATGTCGGGTCAAACTTGTTATTAAAAAGTCAACAGAATGCTTAATTTCCAATTTATGCATAATTAGCAATGTAGAACCCATACAACCTGTTTGATCATTAATATAACTTGGTAATTAATGTAAGAACATGTCTAAACATGTTCAACCCGACAATTTTCAGTAAAGACCCGGTTCGGAACCGAAAGTCGCATAATTTGACTTTTGCTTTGACTTTCAGTTCTGACCCGTTTTAGTATGATTTGGAAATGCCTTAGAGCTTCCTTAGGACCAGGTTACATACTAGTATAACCCTCTGTGATTATACACCCTGGTTCATTAGTTATCCAATTAATATGCATGATTCCGTTAATTGCCTATATGTTGACCATTATGCCCTTTTCACCATAAAACGTGATTTTTGAAAATGTAAAAGATTAGAAACCTTAGTTACTGATTTATAAACTTGCACCCAAAATTTGACATCAGTTTGAGCTGTAGATTGAGAGTTATGCTCATTAGCGTAATTAGAAAGCTTTTTAGCGATTAAACGACATAATTAGCATATAGCCTATTTAAACCCACTTTTTGATATCAAACTCTTTACCCACTGATGTAATATATTATTTTGGGATTTTTGAAGATTTTTAATTGATTTTAGACTGAGCATAACTTAGAGTTATAAGCTTAATTCGGTAATTGTCGGTTTTGCCCTTTTGGGCTATAAAATGAGTTTTATATATCTTTTTGACCCCAAACCTTTTGCTACTGATTTCATATGATAAATAAATTATTTTAAACCTTCTGGAATAATAAAAATATCAGCTTTCTATATAGAACCCGGAAACGGCTTCTAATCGCCTTTTTAAGCGTTTTTAACGCATAGTATGTACTAAAACTATTTTAAACATACAAGGGTTGATACCTACTGATATTTTAGGTAAATTATAATATTTTAACAGTAAGCAAAAGTTGTTTAACTCAGACTTCAGTTTTGAGCTTTTCGACTTATGTGAAATTACCAAAATGCCCCTATGGTGCATAGTTTGGTTATAATTGATGAGTTTCACATAAATGCAATACCCTACTGATATAACTTAGTAAATTGAGTATCTTTGCTGATTATATCAGACCTGTAACTCAGTTTAATACTTAAACTCTTTTATAACCTTGTAAATGACCAAAATACCCCTACGGGGCATAATATGAGTTTAAATTCGATTCGGGCATAATAAAAGATATCTTACTGATGTCACAACATATTTGAGGAATATTAACTTAGGAAACCTGTAAATGACTCTCATGGTCACCCGTTACGCCTCCTGCGCGTTCGGTTCGGTTTATGTAACTAGTTTGCATAAATTAGCCGAAACGGGTCAAACCTTATCGGTTTTATCTCAAAATCCAGAATGTGTTTAGATTACCCATATTAAACAAATCCTCAAACTTGTCGGGTCTAAATCACATTCTATTCCGGTTTTCGCTTAATCATGCGTTTGAACCGTATCGATCTTTAAAACTAACCGGTCTAAGCTTAAGCTTAACTAAAGGCCGTTAGGATTCTAATAGGTTATTATAAACCTTTGTTCCAGAATAGGAGACCGGTAAAAGCTACCTGCATTTGCTAATTGTGAATTATACTTGCAAAGGTAAATACTTTTAACTTATTTTCCCTTATACGGGCTTGGGGTACGGTATATAAAATACCGCTTGGTCGGGCATTCGACCTTAATCGATTGGTGGTTAAGTATTATCGAGATGACCCGTTTAAATATGTTTTGTTTTATTAAAGCCTTTGGGGGGTTAATGACCATGTCCCGGATATCCTTGGCATCATTTTACGAAATGGCCACGACCTAAGCGCGGAGTGTAGGCGTACACTCGTCAGTGCATAAATGAATAATGTGGTGTGTCTATTGATCTTTAACCCGGCATGAACCGGGCTACTGAACGCATAAGGAACATGTAATTCTTTTACAAGTTTATATATTTAAATAATTATCCCAAGTTATAAAAATATTTATGCCACGTGCATCCAAATCGATTTTTAATCATTTTTAAAATGAGTCAGTTGATTGTATTTACCAGTGTAAACTGACATATTTTCCCAAAAAGATTAAGTGCAGGTACTACTCGAAATTGGTTGGATTTCTCCTTAGCATCAATAGAAGTCTCGCAAGCTTAAGATGCCTAAAGTCTGTTGAACTACTGTTTCCATTTTTCTTTGATCCACCTGTGGATAAACTTTTGACTGTTGTGATACTTGATATTACACATTATTCGGTTGAAATATATTTATATCTTTCATTTGCTTCCGCTGTGCATTTATATATTGTGTTGTTTGACTGTAACGTTGCCAACCACATCACGATACTCCCCCACCGGGCCCACTGGTGACATGTGGAAATTTCGGGGGTGTGACAACTAGAGTCAAAATAACCAAAAACTGACCAAAATATACACTATAAACATATGTACTTTGTAGTACATCACTGTGCCCTGGCTAAGTCGACTCCATCAACAAGGCCATTTCCAAATACATCCGAGCCCTCCCTCCCTCCATTTCGGACTTTGTTGAGTCCACTCAACCCAAAACCCTCAAAAACACCTTCCATGTCACGGCCAAATTCAACCATAGTCGAATTTTGGATGGAACCTACGAAACGAAGGGTTCTACCAAAACGGTTCAACAAGCCACCACCAAACCAATCATCGAAGCATCCAAACCATCACCCAACACCAACGGTAAGAAGCGGAAGGCTTCAAATCGAAGCTGTGCGCTTGTTACATCACAAAACCCTCCTCAAACACAACCACAACAACAACTTGCTATAGCCTAAAATCCCGAACCAGCTAAACGAGTGTACACTGGGACTCATCCCAAGTATGTTACTTGCACTTATCACCACCCATTCCACACACCGTGCCGCCTTTGCACCATGTGCAATAGGTTTGGGCCCTTTAACACCCAATACCGAAGTGGCCAAAAGCCACAACGCAACCCAAAAAAAACCCAACCACCTCCCCAAAACCAAAACCAACCGCAAGCAAACAATGGTCGCACCTGTTTCAAGTGTGGCGACCCAAACCATCTCAGCAACGCATGGCCGCAACACAACAACCAACAACAAGCTCTTCACGGACGAGCATTCGTCATTACTGCCGCTCAGGCCCAGAACAGCAACGACGGCATTAACGGTACGTTTCTTGTAAACGATGTATATGCTTCTTGTCTTTTTGATACTGGCGCGGATAAAAGTTTTGTATCCTTTGAATTTGAGCAATTGCTTAAGTGTAGACGCTCTAAGTTGCCAAAATCATTCGCCGTCGAAGTCGCTAACGGTAAATCTATAATTCTGAATTATGTTCTCCTTAATTATTCTCTTAATCTCAACTATCACAAGTTTTCAATTGACCACATACCCATGCAATTGGGTAGTTTTGATATCATAGTAGGTGTAGATTGGCTTTGGCGAGTCTTTGCTGAAGTTGTTTGCTCCGAGAAATTCATTCGTCTTCCACTTCTATCTGGTGACTCGCTACACGTTTACGGTGAGAAACCTTCAAAAGGTCTCAAGCTCGTGTCATGCACTCAAGCAAACAAATACTAACATAATGAGTACTTTGATTTTCTTGCCCACATTGTGGAAAAGAAGGACAAAGGAAAAACGTGAGTGATGTTCCTGTCGTTTGCGATTTTCCCGACGTCTTTCTCGAAGACCTAACTGGTCCTCCTCCTCCTCGTTCTGTTTACTCCCGCATTAACCTCATTCCTTGTGCCACACCTGTTGAAAAATCCCCTTACCGTCCCACACCCTCGGAAATGCAAGAGCTATCAAGCCAACTTCAAGAATTACTTGATAAAGGCTTTATACGCCCTAGTACATCTCCTTAGGGCATTTCGGACCTCTTTATTAAGAAGAAAGACAGATCATTTCGCATGTGCATCGACTATCACGAACTCAACAAGCTCACCGTCAAGAATCGTTGTCCCCTTCCTCGCATCGACGACCTCTTCGATCAACTTCAAGGCATAGTGTGTTTTTCGAAAATCGATTTTCGTTCTGGCTACCATCAACTTCGAGTCCTCAAAGAAGATATCCCTAAACCCGTATTTCATACTAGATACGGTCACTACGAGTTCGTTGTCATGCCTTTAGGTTTGACCAACACACCAGCAGTCTTCATGGATTTGATGAACCGGGTGTGTCAGCTTTACTTGGACCATTTCGTGATCGTTTTCATAGATGATATTCTTATTTATTCCAAAACCCAAGACGAACATGAGCGACACTTGCATCTAATCCTCAAACTCCTAAGAACCGAACAGCTTTACAGCAAATTCTCCAAGTGTAAATTTTGGCTAAAAGATGTTCAATTTCTCGGTCACGTTGTGAACGCGAAAGGCATTCACGTTGATCCTGCTAAAATCAAGGCTGTCAAGAACTGGATCACACCGAAATCTCCGTTCGAAATTCGTTCATTCCTTGGATTGGCGGGTTATTACCGTCGATTCATTTCCAACTTTTCGAAGATCGTTCTTGCTCTCACTTCTTTGAGTCAAAAAGATAAACCTTTTGTTTGGGATTCCAAACAAAAGGAGTATTTTCAAACACTCAAGGACATGATTTGCAATGCTTCTATTCTCGCTCTTCCCGATGGTAACGATGATTTTGTCGTGTATTACCACGCATCTAACCAAGTTTTGGGTTGTGTTCTCATGCAACGAGACAAGGTTATCACTTACGCTTTGAGAGAACTCAAGATACACGAGAAAAACTACACTACCCACGACCTTGAGCTTGGTGCGGTTGTTTTTGTGTTAAAGATTTGGAGACACTGCCTTTATGGTACTAAGTGTGTGGTCTTCACCAACCATAAGAGCCTTCAGCACAACTTTAACCAAAAGGAACTCAACATGTGTCAACGCCGATGGGTAGAGTTGCTCAATGACTACGACTGTTAAATTCGCTACCATCCTGGTAAGGCGAATGTCGTGGCCGACGCTCTTAGTCAAAAAACTCATGTGAAGAGTATCTGTTGTTTCCAAATCTTAAACGACCTTCGAGACCGTATTCGTGAAGCATAATACTCATTTATTAACGAGGATAACATGTACAATGAGATGAAGTGTGGTGCTGAAAACCAACTCGTATCCAAATCCCATGGGATTCTTTACTATTTCGATCACGTTTGGGTACCAAACCGTGATGAAATTCGTGAACTTTTAATGAAGGAGGCGCACAAATCTCGATACTCTATTCATCCTGGTGCCGACAAGATGTATCAAGACCTTCGAACATCTTATTGGTGGCCTAGTATCAAGAAGGACATCGCCACCTTTGTTTCAAAATGTCTCACGTGTTCAAAGTAAAAGCCGAACATCAACGTCCATCTGGTTTACTCGAACAACCTGAAATTCGGGTCTGGAAATGGGAGAGTATAGCCATGGATTTTATCACCAAACTCCCTCGAACTTCATCTGGCCATGATAGGATTTGGTTGATCATCGACCGTTTGACCAAATCCGCTCACTTCCTCCACATTCATGAAGACTACAGAGTCGAGAAATTGGCTCTTATCCACACGAATGAAGTCATTTGTCGTCATGGTATCCCCATTGACATCATTTCAGACCGTGATGGTCGTTTCACCTCGTGTCTGTGGCAAACCTTTCAAATCGCTCTTGGTACTCATCTTAACCTTAGTAATGCTTATCATCCTCAATCCGATGGTCAAACTGAGCGTACTTTCCAAACTCTCGAGGATATGCTTCGTTCTTGCGTAATAGATTTTGGTGGCAACTGGGATATACACTTACCTTTGGTAGAATTCTCGTACAACAGCAGTTATCACACTAGTATTCAAATGGCACCATTTGAAGCATTGTATGGTCATAAGTGTCGTTCCCCTATTTGTTGGCACAAAATCGGAGAAGCTCAAATCACCGGTCTTGAGCTCATACAAGAGACTACAGACAAGATCCTACAAATTCGTGATAACCTACTCAAAGCTAGAAGCCGACAGAAGAGTTACACCGACAAGAGATGCAAGCCCTTGGAATTTAATGTTGGTGATCATGTACTCCTTAAGGTATCCCCTTAGAAAGGAGTTGTTCAATTTGGTAAGAAAGGTAAACTCGTTCCTCGCTTCGTAGGTCTTTTCAAGATTCTCAAAAGGATTGGCAAGGTAGCGTATCGACTGGATCTACCTCAAGATATCAACAACGTTCATCCGACGTTTCATGTATCTAATCTAAAGAAGTGTCTAGCCGAAGAAGGACTCCAAGTTTCACTCGACGATTTCCAAATCAACGTGTCCTTACACTTCGTGGAGAAACCGGTCGAAATCATGGACCGAGGAACCAAGCAACTAAGGCACAGTCGAATTCCCATAGTCAAGGTTCGATGGGAAGAAAAATGTAGCGCTGAATTTACTTGGGAACTCGAAAGTGAAATGAAGATCAAGCATCCACATCTGTTTGTTGAGTCTTCCTCTTGAATAAATTTCGGGACGAAATTTCCTAAAGTATGGGAGACTATAACGCTTCGCATTTTGTACTTTCCTTATTTAGAAAGTGTAATCGTATTTCTATTTTTGGAAACTTGTAATTGTATCGTATTCGTATTTCCTTTCCCAAATTGTAATCTGAGGCTTTGATTATAATGAAACTTCATTATTTTATACTTATACATGTTACACACTTGTGTTATATGTTGCAATATTGAATACATGCTTATATGCGAAAACCTATACTTAGAATCCTTGAAACATCAATTATATGTGCATTATACTCATATATTACACTTTTATGCTTGAAATACTTAAAACCGGATAAAATACATGAAGCTGGCCCAACATAACTCCCTCGTGTGAACCTACTTCCTTCGCATGAATCAAGCCCCTCATGCGGACCAAGCCTCTCTCGTGCGGACCTGCTTCCTTGGTGCGAACTAACCACTTTCGTGCGAACTAACCTCCTTCATGTGAACCAACACTCCTTCATACAAACGACTCTCATCCGCACAAACCTCACATTCGCACGAACGGAGCTGGCGACGGGATTACGGGCAGAAAACGCAACAACCACGTTTTTACCTACTTTTCACCTTTTTACAACACCCAATCACTTCCTACTTCATTTATGACTTAAACCCTAATCCCATCCTATAAATAAGAGCCCTCTTTCACTCCTAAACACTTTCCAAACACTTAAATCTCTTCCAAATCCTCACATTTTCTCTCTAAATCTACAAAAATTTGGGCAGAAAGTTGCAAGACTTTTAAGTGAGTTTTAGCTCACTTCACTTCTTATTTCTTCATGTGTTCTTCTATCATTCTACTTGGACAACCTCTAGGAAGGTTTTCACAAGTTTGCCATGGCAAACTAAGGTGAAACCTCACCATATTTGAGGTCCAAAGTGGGATTAAAATTATGTTTTTATTCATGTTTTTGTACATAACATTTCTTGATTTAAGCTTAGTGAAATCTTGTACCCACCAAGCTCACAACTAAGTTCATAGTTGTGGGTTTGTGTTATGGTTGATTTCCACCAAGAAGCAAGTTCACTAACTCTTTTATTTTACTCATACATATTCCAAGTGTTGAAACCATCTAAGATTCACCATCTTCAATGTGGATGAACTTGTGTTTTGGTAGAAGTGTGAACCGTGGGAGCTTTGGCTTTCCAAACTAGTTCCACTACCTCACTTATGGACTTGTGTATAAACATCCAAGTAGTTTCCTAGTTCTAAAGTAACACAACCCCGCCGCATCTCCAACATTTTCCATGATGGGTATGAAACCCCCGGGTTGATCTTAATTGGCTACTTAGAAAAACGAGCTAGTTGTATTTTCTTATCATTCATAACCAACCGAGTCTATATACTATGTTGATAAACTTTGTGCTTTGGTGAATTCATACAAAGAGGTATACATACCACCATGCGTGACTTACATGAAATCTATGATAATACATGATGGACCAAATACAACAATACTATATAATATAAGATATAAAATATATATTTTGGCCGAAGTCGTGATGCTAACTGGTTTGTGGTTAGGTGCTGTTGGGATTAAACCCTACAAAAGGAACAGTTGATAAAGCCAAAACTGGATCAGATCAGTGGATTTACAATAAGCAATTGTTTGCATCAATCTTCCTCCTTGAATGTGGCCTAACATCTGATGACTTCTATCTACTGCCCTTCTACAACAACTGTTGATCCTCAACAACTGATGAGACTTAAAGACTGTTGAAGATGAAACTCTGATGCTCAATCTACTGTCATGGTTCAAGTACTGTTGATGAAGCAAAGCACTGCTAGGAGTATAACAGTGGAATGAGAAGCAGTAGTTTAGTTTATTTCTTTGTATTGATGTAATCAGTAGTTTAGTCTTGCAGTGTTTGTAATAAGCAATAGTTGTGAGTTGTTGGGAGGTTAGATGTCACTTTCATGGTGACGTCAGCAAAGATGCTTCAGTGGTTTGTTCTGTACTATAAATAGAATAGTACCCTGTACTGTTCTATTAGCTCTCTTCTTCTCCAAGTCATTCTGTACGAACAAACCATTGTGAGCTCAGGCTGAAGGGGAGACTTTGTGCATGCACGCAGTAGCTTTGATTATTGTAACTAAATACAATCATTCAATTCTATTATAAACATGTTTACTGAAAATTGTTCTCTCTTTGATTGTGTTGAAAGTTTATTCATATAATTCTGCTGCAACTGTTTATCATTCATCTTTTAAGTTAAATAAACACAATCTTATCAAACTCAGATCCTAACAATTGGTATCAGAGCTAGGACAGTCAAACTTGATCTAACAATCATTTTGACATAAAAGTTCAGCTCAAAATCGTTGATACTTTTAATTGTTCGTTTCGTTGTAAAACAGAGTAAGGACTAATCACATACAAAGTTGATTATTCAGTACCTGAAAAACAACCAGAATGACGTCACAATCACATGATGTTAACAATAACATCGGTTCACTCTTCAAACCACCTATGTTAAAGAGATCTGAATACAACATCTGGGAGCGAAGGATGGGTCACATCCTAGCTCAACAGAACACCGGATGATGGAAGTCGGGTATCTTTCGACCACGTGTTCCAATGGTGCCAAGTGCTGAGGATTTAAAGGTTATGGTTCCTAAGAAAATAGAGAACTATACTGAACAGGATTTTCAGAAAATTGAACTTGATGCCAAGGCATTTAGCATCGTTGTATCTGCACTACCTAATGAGATCTATGTTGGGCTGTTCCAATGGTGCCAAGTGCTGAGGATTTAAAATAACTGATAAACTTGGTAACAATATCACTTTGGAAAGATCTGTGGGGTCCTCAACTTTTGAGGAGATTGAGAAATACCAATTCAAACCCACATGGTCTGATGAGTGTGACATCCTTGAAAACTTCAAACCCATGGACTTCACAACTATAGATGGTGTCAAAGCTCCAAAGGCCAAGGTGATTCCTCTTAAGGACATCCCAACAGTAGTTCAAAACTCTGTTGCAAAGGAGTCTAAAAAGAAGAAGAAAAGAGAAAAGATTAAAAACCTATTTTGTGACTTTTGTGAAAAGAAAAATCACCTGACCAAAGATTGTTTTCACTTAAAAGCTTATGATCTTAACAAAACAAGTACTATTGTGCCTTCACAGAGCTGTACCATCTGTGGTAAAACAAACCATTCTACTCAGCAGTGTGTGTACCTGAAATCCTTTGAGGTCAAAAAGGAAGAGTAAATTTCAAAAACACCAATGAGTCCATCAAAACCACAAGTCAAGAAACAATCATCATTTGTGCCAGTTCAAACAGCTGTCACAAAATAGCTGAACCAAACCTCTATTAAAAGAGATGTTCAGGTGACTGATGCACCCCCTGCAAACCAATACCGAAGAGGTAAAGGTCAACCACCATACCCAAGGGTCCCACATGTTTTTGAGGTTTACAAAAAGCCTTCTAAACCAAAAGTGAACAGGCATCCCTTTGGGTATCAACAGCTGATAGGATAGGACCCCCAACAGTGGTTAGAGAAGAACAGTTCAAAAACTATCCAAACACCTGAGCTAACCACTGTCCATCCACCTGAACTTAACACAAACACTGTTAAGACCCCATCCAAAGCCTTATTGGCTTTGGAGACCCTCATGAACTAACCATTTACTTGATGTGCAGGGAGCTTCTACATGCTTAGATAGTCTTTGGTATGTAGATAGAGGAGGCTCCAGGCACATGACTGGATGTAGAGCCCTACTCAAAGATTTCAAAACTTATGGAGGGGGTGATATATCCTTTGGTAATAATAGTAAAGGGAAGGTGATGGGATCTGGTACAGTTCAGTCTGGTAATGTTAAGTTTGAAAATATCAATCTAATAGACAATCTAAAATTCAACCTCCTTAGTGTCTCACAAATGAGTAATAAGGGCTATGGCTCATTCTTTACTAAGGATTGTTGTAGGATTGTTGGACCAGAAATAGTTAAAAAGATTGAAGAAATAATAAAAAATGGAAAAACCCAACTTGTTGCTCAAAGGAGTGGCAATGTTTATGTAGTTGATCTGTCAAAAGAAAGCCCCATGACTGATGGCTGTCTGTTCTCAGCTACCTCTAACAAAGAGACGGAACTTTGGCACAGGAGATTGGGGCACACAAATCTCAAGACAATCACTGCTTTGTCAAAACAGGGGTTAGTAAGAGGACTTCCTCAAAAACTGTTCATTGAAGAGTCCAAAACAACCAAATGCTTGCAAGTGCTGCACATGGATCTGTTTGGTCCAGTAAAAGTCATGAGTCTTAGAAAGAAAAGATTTTGTTTGGTAATTGTAGATGACTTTTCTAGGTTTACATGGACTTATTTCTTACATTCCAAAGATGAGACTGCAGGCATTCTGCAAGACTTTGTCAAACAGGTTGAAAAGCAGTTTGACTTGCCAGTAAAAATCTTCAAGAGTGACAATGGCACAGAGTTCAGAAATAAGGAGTTGGATGAGTTTTGTGTGTCAAAAGGAATTGTAAGGCAGTATAGCATTCCAAGGACACCAGAGCAAAATGGGGTTGTTGAGAGAAAGAACAGGACACTGATTGAGGCTGCCAGAACCATGCTTGCTGATTCAGGTTTGCCATTCACTTTCTGGGCAAAGACAGTAAACACTGCTTGTTATGTCCAGAACAGAGTTTTAATCAACCCCAGGCATCAAAAGACTGCCTATGAACTTCTGTATAAAATCAAACCACTGATCTCACACTTTAAAGTATTTGGCTGCCCATGCTTTATTTTGAACTTAAAAGACACAATTTCAAAATTTGCAGCCAAAGTAGACAGTGGATATCATTTGGGATACTCAACCACTGCTAAGGCCTACAAAGTGTTTAACACCAGGACTATGATAGTGGAAGAGACTTTGAATGTAAAGTTTAATGAACTTTCTTCAATGAAAATCCCTGCAAACCCTGCAGAATTGTTTGATCTTGATAAATTTACTTTTGAAAATGTTTCTGTCAAGACTAACAGTGCAGGTCCATCTCAAAATCCTCCATCAGACAATGGGTATAAAGTGATCATTCCTCAACAAAACTTCAAATCCATTGCCAGAGCAGCAGATGTTCAAAACAGCTGTCAAAGCTCAACCACTGCTACCTCAACAGTTGTTGATCAAAGTAGCCCTTTAACCCCTGCTTCCACATCATCAAACACTGTTGATAAAAGTCCTCAAACAGTGGGTAAAAATCAATATGTTTCCACACCAATTCCACCTATTCCTCCACCTCCATTTCAAGACACTGTTGGATCATCAAAGTCACCAACAGTTGTTAGCTCAGATGATTAACATCTGCTTCCCTCACCATTAAATGTGATTGATCCATATAAAGGAGATCTAATCTTCTTGAAGTCTCATCCACCAGACCAAATCATTGGCAACATCAGTGAAGGGGTGCTCACAAGAAGTCAATCCCAAAACATCTGTCTTTTTGCTGGTTTTCTATCTCTCCATCAGCCAGTCAAGTACCAAGAGACACTAAAAGACAACAGCTGGGTAGAGGTCATGCAAGGGGAGCTCCAACAGTTTAAAAGACAACAAGTATGGGAGCTTGTACCACTACCAGAGGGTGTGAGTCCTATTGGCACAAAGTGGGTCTTCAAAAATAAAACTGATGAAAGGGGCATTGTTGTCAAGAATAAAGCAAGGCTAGTGGTTCAAGGTTTCAGACAGGAAGAGGGCATTGATTATGATGAAACTTTTGCCCCTGTAGCAAGATTGGAAGCTATTAGACTGTTCTTGGCCTTTGCTGTCAACCACAACATAAAGGTGTTTCAAATGGATATCAAATGTGCTTTCCTCTATGGTAAAATTCAAGAAGAGGTATATGTTTATCAACCTCCTGGTTTTGAGGATCCATTTAATCCAAATCAAGTCTACAAGCTAAATAAAGCTTTGTATGGCTTGAAACAAGCACCTAGAGCCTGGTATGAAACTCTTTCCACCTTTCTTCTTTCCATTGGTTTCACAAGAGGTAAAATTGACAAAACACTGTTTTTACAATGGAGAGGGAAAGACTTGATGATTGTCCAAATTTATGTGGATGACATCATTTTTGGAAGCACATGTTCAAAAATGTGTGATGAGTTTAGACAACTCATGACAGCTGAGTTTGAGATGAGTGCAATGTGTGAACTACAGTGCTTTCTTGGTCTCCAACTAAAGGAACTGCAAAATGGTACTTTCATTCATCAAGGCAAATATGCCAAAGAACTTTTAACAAAATTTGATATGAATGATTGCAACAATGTAGTACACCCATAGCAACCACCAAGTTAGTCATGTCTGAAGAAAAGGATGATTTGGTTGATCAAACTCTTTATAGGAGCATGATTGGGTCTTTATTGTACCTAACTGCCTCTACGCCAGACATCATCTTTGCAACATGTGTTTGTGCATGATCCCAATCAGCCCCTAGAAAGTCAAACCTTATTGCTGTAAAAAGGATATTCAGATACCTCAAAGGTGCTCCCACACTTGGTATCTGGTATCCAGCTAATGGAAATATCAAGCTTTTAGGTTTCTTAGACAGTAACTTTTCTGGATGTAATGCAACAAGGAAGTCCACATCAGGAGGGTGCCATTTTCTAGGTGATTGCTTAGTATCTTGGCAAAGCAAAAAGCAAGCAGTTGTTTCAACATCCACTGCTGAAGCAGAGTATATAGTTGCTGCAAGCTGTACAGCCCAACTGTTATGGCTTCAAAATCAACTGCTGGATTTTGGTATCACTGCCTTAAAGACACCTCTCATGTTGGACAGTCAGGCAGCAGAAAATATCATCAAAAATCCAGTTTCTCACTCAACCACCAAGCACATTGATATCAGACATCACTTTGTGAGGGATTACTATGAAAAAGGTTTGATTTCTCTGCATCATTGACGTGTGCGTGTATATACATATTTTTTTAATGAATCTTACACACGATTCGGTTTTAAATTTATAAAAGTGATTTATACTTCAACATCAAAACACACACGAAAGGGCAAGTGTACCCCGTCATATATGTAGTAAAGTATCGGTAAGAACCAAGTATCATTCCAAGGAAGTGGGCGGAGGAATAATACTAGACCTTTGTCATTAAATTACCGGTAGGAAGATAAGTTGAGTGATTTTCTAAAAACTAAAATAAGCATAAACAAATATGTATAAAAACATAATAGACTCCAAATAAGAAAATAGATATATAGCCTTGCTTTATACACAACCAAAGTATATAAACTAAGTTGGTTTTGTCACTTGAAACATTCGGTCAATTTTCCATTTTCAAGACAATTAGTATCCCTTTCGGGAATCCTAACATGACAATCATTCGGAAAGCTAAAACGATAAACACACTTTAACCACCTAAGATTGTTCTTTAACGTGCAATTGATAAATGTCTATGAAAATCCCCTAAAGATAAGTTAGTCATCCGTTAGGAGTTTTCTAACCTCACTTAATCAAGGAAAGTGACACCGATAAACACAATGCAACCACCGAGACAAGCATAAACTAGATTAAATCACAACCGAGTTCATTTTACAAATCTTGCACATAAATACACCAAGATAGCAATTTTGGCCTAAACTACTAACTAAGCTAACAATTCATGGCAAGAATTCATAACAACACCATTTAACCCGTTAAGGCCCTTACGTGAGGGAAAGCTTTCTTGATTAACAATAATTACTCCTTATTAAACCACTAACCATTTCTAGTATCATGGTGCACACATTTGACACAAGTTAAACTAGTTCAAAGTCTACTAATACATGATTAATTAAGCTTCATCTTTCAATTATCTCAACTAACCATATACTAATCATCCAAAATAATTACTTATAATCAAGAAACCAACATCAATAAACAAGGTTGCAAACTAATCATTAAAGATTAACATAGAAAATGCTTCCAAGTGTCATTACAAACATAATTAACATACTAATGGTTGTAATTAAGCAAGGGATTCTAGTGTTTTTGCCCAAAGGCTTACAATAATACATAATCATCAACCAAAATGCTTGAATTACAACAAAATCATGGTAAGATTCAAGAAATCAAACCATAAACAAGCACAAGATTGAGAATCCGGATGATAACGGAGCTAAACGGCACAATGTGGCTTGAATCCGGGTGAAAGTTAGTGCCTCCAGAGCCTGAAAATCGCCTGTGAAGCTCCCAAAAACTCCAGAATTCCGAACAGAATGTTGCTGTCTGTTTTTTATAACATTTTCAGATTGCACGGTCATGCCAATAAAGTGCACGACCGTTCACTTTTGAATCACTGTTCACCATACTGTGTGACATCATCAGATCTTGACCGGTCTTCGTAGTCACACGGTCGTGCCATATATTGCACGTGCGTGCATCTCCGGGTTTAGGCTGGCACGACCAACTGCACTGGTGGTGCAGTTCCGGGCTGGGCTTGGTCATCGGGGTTGCACGGGCGTTCCATAAGATGAACGGTCGTTCGGTTCCGATTTGGACTTGCACTCCTGATCGCACTAGCGTGCATTGCTGGGCCGAGCTCTGTTTTCGGATACGCACGGTCGTGCCATTCATTGCGCGGCCGTGCCAATTGCCCAGATCAGAATGTTAACAGAATCTTCGCAGCTTTGTCGTTTTGCTCGGAAAGTCCTCGTTTTCATCATCTTCTTGTTTGGCATGTTGTTTTAGGCCTGTAAACAAAAGTAAACCCGATTAAGTATCTGATTCTCGGTTTTACGGCCAAAAACGCGTAAAATGGGGATAAAATAGGGGACTAAAGTATGTGTAAATTGGTGAATATCAATCATGTTCCAACCAAAGATCAGCTGGCAGATGTGCTAACAAAAGCTTTAGACACATCCACCTTTGAAAGCTTGATCTCTAGGATTGGCATGTTGAACATGGAATAACAGGCAAAATCCTGTTTTTCTATGAATAAAAGCATTAAAATGTTTTCAGAAAATCAAAAATCCATCCTTAAAAATAGCTAAAAATGAAAATTTTCATTAATCCTTAAAAGTCTGCCATAACCACTGTTTTGGTTCAAACATCTGTTCTGCTGAATGTTGTCCACTGCTGAAAGTCAACCTCTGTTCTTTCATTTCCTTGTAAATCACTGTTGATCAAACATCAGTGTTTTAATCCACTGATAGGCTATCCACTGATAGGTGAAAATCGGCCACTGTTTTCATTTGTACCGTTGCAAACCACTGATATTGTTGCTCCATCAGTGGTTTCATAACAACTGCCATCCATTATTCATCAGAGGTTGTCACGTGGACAGTACTTAGTCGTCAGATCTTTTGTAACCGCTGCCACGTCAGCATACACTTTTTCCACCTATAAAACCCTGATCAAAACCCCAAACAGGGTTTTCACTATCGAATCGAATTCAAAATTCCTTTCTAAAAGCAGTTTCTCCCAAATTCTCTCTCAAATCACTCATCTTCTTCATTCGTTCTCAACCTTCTTCGATTCATCATGGCTCTTCCATTCAAAACTCCTCATAATTACTTGTGTATACTTGAAAAACCAAGTCACACCACCACCTTCAACTCCGTAATTGATGCTCTTTCGTCTTCAAAGTACAAAACTTTGTTGACCTGTGATGCTCCGATTTACCTGGAAACCCAACAAGAATTCTGGAAAAATGCTAAACTTGAAACTAAGGACAAAAAGCCCTTAGCCATTACTTCATCAATAAAGGGTATTTCAGTCACCATCACACCTCAAACCATTTCGGAGGTTTTTGAACTCGATGATCTTACAGGTAAAAACTCGTTCCCAAAAACAGAGTATCAAACTAATTTCATTGAAAGAGGGTATGAAAAAGAAATGAAAAAAGATACTTCACAAAAGGGCAGTTTTCCACCTGCCACAAGGTTTTTATTTCATACCCTCCTAATGTGTATGTCCAACAAAACCACTGCTTTCAATGAGATGCCATTGAAAATCCAATACATGGGTTATGCTATACTGAATGAAGAAAATTTAACTATTCCCATGAGATTTTCAATAATCTTGTCAAAAATGTTAATAAAAAATCATTTTTATTATTTCCAAGGTTTTTAAGTTTTTACTTTCAAAAGAAATTTTCAAAGGATAATGCTCATGTGCTTATTCAAGGAAATCATTTTCAAATGAACAGCTTAACTTCTGAAACATTTACAAGGCTGTCAAAACCTTCCAAAACACAAACAGAGGTTCCTGAGCAGAATTTAGCAGCAACCATTGCTCCTCAGGCATCTGCTGTTGAGCCCACTGCTCAAGGTGATCACAGCAGCACAACCACTGTTGTGAAACCCAGACCTAAAATCACCAAAAGACCCAAAAAAGAAAAATGTTCAAAAGCCCCCCAAACTCATTAAAAAGATAACTCTGGAAGATGAGGTCCCAGAGGTTATACCTGTGACAACACAAAAGTCACCAATAACCACTACTGTTACTTCCTCACAGCAGATGGAAGAAAGAACTCAACCTGAGCCTAAAACTCCTCCTACATCCTCTCAAAAGGATTAGGTTGTATCCACAGGGACACCACGTTATGATGCTCTGGAATCACTTGATTCCATCATCCACAGCCCACCTCCCAGGGCAAATTCGATTTCTACACCTATCCTCACTGCACAACTTCCACCATCAATGATACCTCTGTTGGATGCACTTGATATTGCCCAGACACAAATCAATTCTTCTCAATCACCTGTTAATGAGAATATACCCCAACAAGTGACTGAGTTTGGTGTTTCTATCACTGCTAACCCACCAACAGTTGAGGAGGTTACACTGAAGGAATTACAAGTAATTCCTGTCAGTAGTTCAAGTGGAGCAGCTACTACAGGTGTTGAACCCACTGGTTTACATCTGGACAGTAGTTTCATAAGTGAGACTCCCTTGAAGGCAATTTCTTCTTTGGGAACCATAGTGTCCACCGGTGTGCTTCCTTTATACACTGGTACACTAAAAATGGTAACCTCTGCTGAAGGAATAAGTCCTTAGTACCAAGAAAAAAGGAGCATCAGTGGATGATTTCTGGGAAACTTTCCCTAAGTCAACCACTGATACAACCACCACTGGTGGGAAATCAGATGATCCCATTAACTTGGGTGATGGTGTAAAATACAGAGAATTGACAGAGAGGGTTGATAAACTTGATACATCTATTGCAGAAATCAAAGATATGCTGCAACAGTTGTTACAAGCTCAAAAGGCACCACCCACTGCCACAACATATGCAACATCTGCTCCATCCTCTGCTGAGCTCTAGAATTTATTTCAACCTATGCTTCATCAACAAAGACAATATGTTGATCAACAACATGAAGTTCAAATTCAAAAGATTAGAAATTTAAAGAAGCTAGGTTCAAGGATACACATGCAGATATAAAGGCAATTAAGACCCATTTACTACAAACCACTGGCACTGCTCCTCCTACAATCATCTTTGTTGACAATCCTTCTGATGATGCCAAAAAGGGGGAGAAAAAGAAGAAGGGATATGAAGATGGTCTATACATTGAACCAGATCCACGATCTAAACTAGTTGTGGAAATCCCAAGGCCAGATGGTTCCAAAAAGTTGATGAGACTCAAAATGCCTTTGCTGAATTAAAAGCAAACGTGAAAGAGTCAATGGAAATAAAAGGGATTAAAAGGTTTGAGCAGGAGAAGAAAGTTTTTATGGAAAAGGAAGTGCAGGGTGTTTCTGAACCAAATGAAGAGGAGGAAATTCCTAAACCAAAAAGAAGACAGCCTACTAAAATAGTAAGGCAACCCAAAACCACACCTTCCAAAACCAGAAAATATACTCCTCAAACCCCCAAAAGTTCCTCTCATCAAACCTCCAAACCAACAGATGTTGAGATACCTGTTGTATCAACAGTTGTTGGTACTTCAGTTGTTTCAACAGATGTTGCCCCAACAACTGCCATCACTACCACATCAACTCACACTCAATCCACTGCCATACCAAAAACAACTTCACCAACAACACCAGTTGTTTAAACAGCTGTTAGTCAGACACCTACCACCTCAATCATCACCACTCAACCTACAAAAACACCACCAAACTCTCCTAAGCACAAAAGGAGAAGGGTAGCCAACATTGTACTGGAAGATGACACCTCCCCAACTCCAACATCTACACAACCACTGTCCCTTGTCACCATTCCAAACCATGTTCCATTATCTTCAGCTCAAGTTCTGAATTCAAACACTGCTATTGTTCCTGTGGGATTACAATACCCATTAGATCTTCCAGTAGTCAAAGAGGAGATAAAGTCATTTTACTCTGAAGATGACCCTGCAAAAAGGAAACTTCCTTCCATCCAAGGTTATCCTTTCCTAAGAAACATTGAAGAGTATCTCAAAATAAAAGCTCAACAAGCAGAAGACATATGTAAAAGAGATACAGAGGGAAAGTCTGATAAAGAGATTCAGAGAAATCTGCAACACCTGCTCACCAAGGTCAGAACTTTAGAACAGTTCTCAAAAGACCTTTGTCAAAAATTGTCTGAAAGAGATGATGAAAGTATGAGGAAAGACTATCTAGAATATATCATGGCTTACAAGAATTACAGGGCAGAAAAGCAACAGTACAAGGAATGGACCATCAGTGAGTTAGAAAAGGAAACAGCCAGAATTCGAGAAATGATTAAAAACAAGGTAAAGCAGACTCCTCCAGTATGGGCCATGTACAAGAAAAATGTACCAGAAAGGACCCCTACAGTTGAAAAGAATGAAAGAAGAACTGATAACTGCTGATTATGGGTCAAGGAACCAGGTCACAAGGTGGTCAGAGGATAAAGTGTTAGCCACTTACAAATAGTTGGAAGAGTTGAGGAAAAGAGATCCCACTGCTCCTCAAAAGCCTGATTATCTAGAAGCAGTGGTTCCAGTCAGAAAACAGAAGTTACAAATCAGGAGACCCACTGTTCCAACTGCTTCCATCTATTATCAAAGAAGGAATCAAAAGCAGATGGATGCAGCAGTATCAAAAGAAGACCAGGCTTCAGAAGAATATATCATGAAGATGGTTATTCAGACACTTATGGTCGAAAATCAAGGCTCAACACATTCCCAAGATCCTGCCAAAGTTGTCATCACCAGGCCTCAATCTCCAAACTCATCAGCAATAAAAACTCTCCCAAGAAACCCATTGGATTCAAAGATACTAAAGTGGAAGTCTGATAAACAGACCCACGTATTGACTCTGCTCAAATCCAATGGTGAGGTGAAGCACATGTCAAGGGAACAAGCACTTAGCCTGGGTGTTGAAGATCTGCAGGATCTCCTTGAGCTTCCACTGTGCAGGGATGAGGATGATACAGATTCCATGGACTTTGAATTACAATTCGAAGGACAAGTCAGGGAATTATTGATGAGGCAATAAAAATCCAAAATAATGAAGAGTTTTGGCATCATCTGTTCCAGGGGGAGATTGTTGGGATTAAACCCTACCAAAGGAACAGTTGATAAAGCCAAAACTGGATCAGATTAGTGGATTCACAATAAGCAGTTGTTTGCATCAGTCTTCCTCCTTGAATGTTGCCTAACATCTGATGACTTCTATCTACTGCCCTTCTACAACAACTGTTGATCCTCAACAACTGATGAGACTTAAAGACTGTTGAAGATGAAACTCTGATGCTCAATCTACTGTCATGGTTCAAGTACTGATGATGAAGCAAAGCACTGCTAGGAGTATAACAGTGGAATGAGAAGCAGTAGTTTAGTTTATTTCTTTGTATTGATGTAATCAGTAGTTTAGTCTAGCAGTGTTTGTAATAAGCAGTAGTTGTGAGTTGTTAGGAGGTTAGATGTCACTTTCATGGTGATGTCAGCAAAGATGCTTCAGTGGTTTGTTCTGTACTATAATAGAACAGTACCCTGTACTGTTCTATTAGCTATCTTCTTCTCCAAGTCATTCTGTATGAACAAACCATTGTGAGCTCAGGCTGAGGGGGAGACTTTGTGCATGCATGCAGTAGCTTTGATTATTGTAACTAAATACAATCATTGAATTCTATTATAAAAATGTTTGCTAAAATTGTTCTCTCTTTGATTGTGTTGAAAGTTTATTCATATAATTCCGTTGCAATTGTTTATCATTCATCTTCATTTTAGTTAAACAAACACAATCTTATCAAACTCAGATCCTAACAGGTGCTATGAACTTAGGTTATTTTTATCTTTGTTCTAAATTCCTCGTTTATGATTCTAATGGGTAAGTTAGGACCCATGAAATCACATAGTCAAAATGAGTACTTAGACGAGATATATTTTCGTGTATACATACTTTTGTACTTAAAATTCCAAATCTGAATCCTTCGTCAAAATCCAAATACTCACACACCTTCGTTTCCCCATTATAGGGTAACATCGGTGTTCCAACCCTTACGTTCGTTAACTCACGGATTAATCGGAAAGCTAGCAAAACCATGAGTATGCATGACTCCCTTTTTACACTTTTGGATGCAAGACGTTTATGCTATTAAACACACGCAAACCACATACTTTATGCTTAAATCACAAACAAACAATCCAACTTAAATGCTTAATACGTTATACTTGAATTCATATATGCTAGACTATTATTATGCTTTATACTTGTCATTAACTTTGTACAAGCCTCCCTTAACATATATAGCACTATAGGATTTACGCACCGCTCGTATTCTTGAGGTCATGTTAAGTAAACACAACGATCTATTCATTACTATGATTAGATTACGCAAGCAAGTATCTTTGGGTTGACATGTATAGTTGCATGCTAGTATTGTATGTTAGTTTTAAGTTAACAGTTATGTCATGTGGATTCGTTTAAACTTTTATACTTATGCTAGTAATCAAACTTGTATACTCACCAATACTTTTGTGTTGAAGTATACTTTAATACGTGTTGCAGGAATTTGATGATGATGATGAACGGCATCTAGTAGGATGAACTAGAAACCCATTCTAATTTTTGCATTGTTGTTGTATTTTGCTTCATGTTTCTTTGTTGTATTCGTTCCAAACAATGTACTTTGACTTAGCCATGAAATGAAATATTGTTATTTAAATACTTGTCACAAATAGTGTAAAGAAGTCTCTTGAAATCCCGTTTTCGTCTCACTTTGATATTTTCGCTAGGGCTGTAAACAAACCAAACGTTCGGCGAACAGTTCGTGAACCGTTCGGCGGGAAGTTCGTTTGTGTTCGTTCGTTTATTAAACAAACGAACATGAACAAGAAATTTCGTTTCTTTTAGTTAAATGAACAAACATGAACAGAGGCCGCGTTCGTTCGTTTATGTTCGTGAACGTTCGGTAACGTGTTCACTTGTGTTCGATAGTTCATTAGTGTTTTTAGTTTTTATATTTATTTAAATATATCAAAATTCTGACAAATTAAATATCTAATAAGTGTGAGTGTATTATATATTCTATTCATGAACTATTATTTGTGTTCGTTTGTTTTCATTTGTGTTCATTAACATTAATTTGTGCTTATTTGTGTTCGTCAACATTCGTTGCCTAAAATTAACAAACAAACACAAACGAACACGAACAAGTTCATTTCCTTAACAAACGAACACAAACATAAAATCCCGTTCGATAAGTGTTCGTGAACGGTTCGTGAACACATATATTTTTTAACAAACGAACACGAACAAGGTCTTGTTCGTGTTCGTTTGGTTCGTTTACAGCCCTAATTTTCGCTATCGGTTGGGTGTGACATAAACCTGGTTAATTTATTAAATAAAATTTTATGAATAGATTTTGTGGAAAATTGTAATTAATAATAACTTAAATACGCATAGGGGAAATGCAAATACAGTAAAACCTCTGTAAATTAATACTCGATAAAATTAATAATTTGTATATTCCCAACTTGGGACGCCAATCGATAAAATAATAAGATAATAACTTTTTTTTTAATTTAAGCGTATGTATATTGGTCCCAACGTAACTATAAATTAATAATCACCAAAAGATTATCTATTAAAAATGAATCTATATCCACTTGTCTTTTTTTTTTTTTTAACTTCAAATTTATATTAAGTTCATCTTTAAATCTCTTTATCGCACTTAAGAGTTGACACATTGTCTTTTCGTATTAAAACAAAAAGTTGTGAAAAGTTATTGCGGTTTGCAATGCTTATTTAAATTAATAAATTATTAATTTATTAATATAACAATTTCTTACTAAATAATAAAATATCTCGATCTTTAACATTAATAATTTATGTATCTACTATTACGTATTTGACTTTTTTTCATTGCAAGTTTCTACATTTCTCACGTTAATTTCATTTGTAACATGTATCGACTTTTACAATCAATTACTCAAAGCAATTCTTACATCTCTCATGTTAATATTTAGTTATTAAATTTAGGCTTTAAATTATGGTTTCTAATAGGCCTGTCAATGGATGGATATGGATTCAATCATGATCCGATCCATTAATGATTCAATTTAAATGGATCATGATCCGATCCATTAATGATTCAATTTAAATGGATCATGATCCGATCCATAATCCAACATAATGGATCGTGATTTGATCCATATCCCAATAATTTTAAATGGACGGATCACTATCCGGATCGACCCATATTAAAAAAAATATAATAAAAAACTCTAAAAAATAAATAAAATCACAATAAAATCAAAAAATAAAAATCAAAACAACTCTAAGAAAAAAAAATCTAGAAAATTCAAAAAACTTCTAAAAAATTCAAAAAAACATGACAATTCTAAAAAAACAAAGAAATAAAAAATATCAAAAAATTCTAAAATATCAAAAAATTATTAAAAATAAACAAATGTAACAAATTCAAAAAAAATCATAAAATTGTAAAAAATCCAATAATTCTGAAAAAAATCAAAAAATTGTTAAAAATTAAAAAAAATCTAAAAATACAAAAAATTTCAATAAAAATAAAAAAAACTAAAAAATAAAAAAATACAAAATAAAAAAATAAAAATAAAATAAATCTAAAAGGATTTCATGAATTTTTAGATTTTCTTTATTTAAAAATTTTTTTTGAATTTTTAAAATTTTTAGATTGTTTTGAATTTTTAAAATTTTTTTAGATTGTTTTAGTTTTGTTTATTTTTAGATTTTTTTTATTTTTATGGATTTTTTTTTTAATTTTTATAATTTTTTATAATGTTTTTATTTTTTAATTTTTTTTTCAATTTTTTGAATATTTTTTTATTTTATTGATTTTTTTGGAAAGCTTTGAAAGGAATTTTTATTTTTCTACTTTTTTTAATTAGTAGTGGATCGATCTGGATGGATCATGGTTCGATCCATATAATTAATTGGATAAATGGATCGATTCATTGAATTAATTAATGGAATAGTGGATATTTTTATGATCCAAGTGATTTAAATGGATTAGATTGGATATGGATCAATATCCAATCGAATGACAGGCTTAATTCTAACTTGAAACGAGTTTTGGGGTTATTGGATTCCATTTTTTTATTAATAAAATTTTATTTAATTTTTACTATTATCGTATAGTGATTTTTTATAGTAAAATGTATATAAATAATATTACTTTTATTATTGTGTGTCTTTTTAAATCTAATTTTTTTAAAATAAATTTATTGATATGTCATAAATAAGATTTGTTATACTTATTAAGAAATGTTATGCTGATTTAGTTACTAATGAGTTATTATAAAATTATAATATGCTGATTTAGTTACTAATGAGTTATTATTAAACTAGGTTATAACCCCGTGTATTACACGGGTTGAATAAATAAATTGTATATGCTAAATAATAAAACAATATATCTTTAAAAACCTTCTTTATTGCACGAGTTGAATAAATATAATTTTATATATTAAATAATAAAAAGTTATATCTATAAGAACAATATTGTACAGCTTAAATAAATGTAATTTTATATACCAAATAAAAAAATTATATCTTTAAAATCACGTGTATTACAAGAGTTGAATAAATGTAATATTGTTTACCAAGTAATAAAATAATACATCTTTAAAAAACCTCATTTATTATACGGGTTGAATAAAAGTAATTTTATATACCAAATAATAAAAAATTACATCTTTAAAAATATGCGTATTACACGGTTTGAATAAATGTAATTTTCTGTACTACTTAATAAAAAATATATATATCCTTAAAAAACCTTGTGTATTGTACGAATTGAATAAATCTAATTTTATACATCAAATAATAAAATTACGATTTTGGCCCCCGTGGTTATATCACTTATACCCTTTTAGCCTAAAAAATGAATTTTTTAACATCTAAGCCCCCAACGTCTTTTTTTCTAACCTTTTGGCCCCTAACGTCTTTTTTAAACCCTTTTGGCCCCTAACATTTAATGGATGGGGTTAGTGTTAGGGGCCAAAAATGTTAGAAAAGAAAACGTTGGGGACTTAGATGTTAAAAAAAATCTTTTTTGGGCTAAAAGGATAAAAGTGATATTACCATAAGGGAAAAATCGTAATTTTCTCTAAATAATATTATAAATGAGAAGATTAAACTAAATAATAATTATCCATAAGATATTAAACTAAATAATATTTAATAAGAGGGTTATCTATAATTAATTAGAAAAAATTAAATTAAAATAATAATTATCTATAAGAGATGCCTTAATATGATGACAAGTGTCCACAAAGTGGTTTCTTTTATTATATAGTATAGATTATAATATAAGTCAGTCTTCTATATATGACGAATAAAATATTTTCATAATTACTTACGGTTCACATTTCTCATGTTAATTTCATTTTGCATTTAATTATCCATCTCTAAAAGTTATCTACTTTTAATTTAACAAACACATGTTAAAACACATTCGATTATTCGTCTCTAAAAATTTTATACTTTTAATTTAACAAACACGTATGCTAAAAACAGTTGAAATATTAGAAGGCATCAATCTCTATCATGATTAAAGCATGAAATAAAAATAATTCACTTTTAAATTGTCAAATGACAAAAAAAAAAAAAAAAAAAAAAATCATGCATTTTTTATTTAATAAACACTCAACAAATAAAATATTAGAGGTGCAAATTTCCAACATAATCAAACCATGACACCAAAATAATTCAATTTTGAGTTGTTATACCAAATCTGTGTGATAAATAGGTTGTGTTTGAGTACACATGTTTAACTTATTTAACTAAACAAGACGGCCCATCATTCGTTTACAAATCCTTTAACCCATTTATTGCAAGTCACCAACTCGTTTATAACCTCTACTTCTTGATTACAATCTGTCAACTATTTTAGTCGTTTAGATAAATGTGTTAACCGAGTCATTTTTTTAGTTACATGACTTTAATTGTGTTTAGACTAGAGTTGATGATGACTTTGAATGAATATGTAAATCATATTCAGATTAAAGTTTTCATTCTGTCAACCGGACACGATTTTCAAACCTAGAAAACAATTAAACCATCTTAACATCAAGGGTTTTATAGGCCATTGGAGTATTAAGTTTTAGTATCATTCCTTGATTTTATAAATTCTACTTTTTTGACAAGGCTTTAACATAATAAAAAGTAGATTTCGATTATTTTTTTTAATAACTAAGGGGTTGTTTATCTCGCTCTTAATGGAGCTTTTAATCGTCCAGACTTTTTACTAGTTCAACATTTAATAGTTCAGAGTGTTTGTTTTGTGAGCAGGGTGATACGGCAAATCAAGTGTTAAGTTTGGGGTGGCACACGTCAAAATGATAGTTGGGTGTGACAGCGACCAATACTCAATAGTTAGGATTGATAAAATCCAGCAACCCTTTTTTTCTAAAGGCAGTCACTAGATTTTCTAGGATAAATACGTCATATCTACACCATGTTGGATTTAAACTCTAAACGTTTTGAATGTAAAGCACACTATTAACACCAGGATCAATATGCCACACCCCCTGATATCACTATGTAACAAATTAACTAGTGATGGTATTTTAATTTTATAATTTCTATTTTTGTGACATGTTTTAACAACTTAAACAATTCAAATTCAAACTAGTACTACTTTGATATGTGATCACCCTTTAAAATAAATTGAACCAAACCACACCTCATTGAACATATTGAAAAGAAAATAAAACAAACATATCTCAAAATGCATGACATGTTTGCTTGGAATCATGACAAAACAAGTGACCACTTTATAGAAACACAAGTTCTAGGATTCAATTCTTATAAAATAACTCGGATGAATTGGAAATATCCCAAACCATCTACAGATAACACCTGATGATGAAAACACCAAACTTCTACCGAAAAACTAATCCTAATAGTCGAATCTACTACCGACCCATCAAACATCGAACTAAAAGCAACCGGAAAGAGGTTTTACATACAAACAACCAAATTATGAAAAGGTGAGAGATTCATCGTCTAATCGCCAATGCAGTCAGTTAACCAAATTGTTACCGATGGATGGTAAGTCACTACTGAAGGCTCACATTGATGTCAGTTGGCTTGTTCCGAGACCCGGGGGCATTAAAGGAAGACGACCAATTATCTCCACGAAACGAGGGTGACGATAGGTTTTGTTGTTTAGCAGAAGACGGCTCATTGGTCTCAGCAGCCTGTGTCGGTACAGGTGCTGCCGCAGGAGCTGAAACCGGAACCGCAGCTGTAGTGGAGATGGTGATTGTTATGTTTTCGGGTTTTTGTTTCTTGGCGGTTTTCTGTTCCTGCTGGACGCCCGTCAAGAAGCTCCCTACGATAATCTGGTTTATAACACATAACCAAAAAAATCATAAACAATGAAAACGAGAGATATAAATTATAAAACTACAAACACAACCATTTGGATACCTGCACAGGGCTGGCGGCCACCAGTAGACCCGCCACACTACCGCCAACGACCCGCCCATCAGGGCTTGACAAAGAAACACTCATCCCACCGGATCTGTTTTTTATTCCTCCGTTCTCAGACGGAATAAATGACCCCGCCAGCGACAGTATCTCAAAACGGCCCTTAAAAAGAAAATAAATAGGTGTCAAAATTTTCAAGAAAACACTTATCACATTTAATTTCTCTAAACGAAGACCAGTAAAATTCAATTTGTCACCTCATAAGTCAATGTACCGCCAGAGGAGTCGGGCTGGCGAAGGGTAACACTGGAAATTACACCATTTGCAGACAGAATGCATATCGCACGAGGTCCTTGTTGGGAGAATGATATAACCTTCATTGTCACGTCCTAACGGGACCCAAAATAAAAATAAAAACTAAAAAAACGTACAATGATATTTGATAATAAACAAAAACAATTAAAGAGTTCTACTCAAACTTGTTCAAGAATCAAGACTACTATCATAGCTTATGAATATAAAGTTTCAAAAAACCACAATTATTAAAAAAAAAAAAAAAAAAAAAACCTAAATTTTTACCTCTCCCGTGTTGACGTTGATGATATGAGGCATAAAGTTAACACCAACCGAGCTTGAAACCCAATCACCTGACCAAAAATTAGTGAAAGTCTTTAGTCAACTAATCTACCCGTACTGACGATGATGGCACGAGGCATATAGAACACAATATTTGACATAACATAAAACACCAAAATCCGAATAATCGATAGATAGAATGTTTCGAACAACCAAACAAAGTGCATACATCCTTAATCAAACAAAAAAATCACCCCCAAATGTATGACAGACAGAAAATATGCAAGAAACCCCACTGTTAAACAGACAAGAACTTTGAGCCAACAAACAAACCCTACATGATAAAGGCAAAATCTTGATTCCTTACAACACAAGTAAGCATAGTTCTTGGAACCTTATTTTTGTGGTAAAGATTCAATAAAAACACTATCTTTATCATCTTCTTTGTTCTTTCTTGTCATACGTATGAATGTATGAATGTCAAATGTAACCAAATATCCCAAAAAGTATGCAACAAAATTAGAATCATCTGTTTCAAGATTCTCCAAAACCACACACCAACTTTCACACACAAAAAGCACATAGCTTCTAGAACCATCTATTACCATCAAAATCTAATAACTTTGAAGGGTTCTATTCACTTAGGTCCCACCCTTTGAAAATCTTGAAACTGTTTCATCTGATCAAAATAATGAAATATCAACATACCCACTTCATAAAAACAAATAAAGACTAACTTTAACATCAAAAAACAATCTTTAAACTGTTTCATCTGATAAAATGAAATAAAGACTCAAAACTTTAACATCAAGAAACAATCTTTATTACCTAAAACTTCCATATCTTTTGGTGGTGGTTGGTGGTCAAGTTTTCCGGTGGTGGGTGGCCGGATTTTGCCTCTTTTTCCGGTGGAGAAATCAATAACCGGTGGAGCAGCAGATGAGATGGGTTTGGGAGATAAAGCCTTTGTGACAGACCCATCAGGCCCATACTTTCTGGGTCTGCCTCTTTTCTTCTTTTCAGTCACCGGAGTTGCTCCGGCCGGCGGTGACGCCGCCGGGTACGGCGGAGATAAGGTGGCCAACTGGCTTGTGATGGACTGAGGAGGGTTTGGTTTTGTGGGGGGTTCAGTTCTAGGAGCAATATGGTAGTCTGAAGGTGCTTCTGATCCCACCACTGCAACCCCACTACTATTATTATTCATCTCTTCACTTGTTTCAATCATCAAGAAAATTATAAGAAAATTACAAGAAAATCAAGATTATCTTTTGTAATCTTCAAGATTAGTTTTTTTCAACATAAAACCCAAAACCCACAAAGGAAATTAAATAAAAAGGGGTAAAAAAACTGAAACTTTCTTTAGAACAAACAAAAATCAAGAAACTTTACCCAACCAAGAGAGATCAAATAACAAAAAACAGCAAAAAAACAACAAAAAACAGACACTTTTTTCAAATGAAAATTTGCAGAAATTATGAAGATTAGACAGTGCACAGTATGAGGAGTGATTTATCAACTTTTAAAAATAAAAATTAAAATAAAACAAAAATAAAAACTAGAAAAGAAATATTAAGATTTTTGAGGAATAATGGAGTAGAGTATGAGAAGATAAAGATTGAATTTGTTTTCTGAGATGTATGAAAAATTGTGGGTGTTTTAGATGTTAAAGCAATTTTGTTTCCATAGTTTTCTCAAAGATTGTCTAAAATATGAATTAAAATTAAAAAAACAATGTATTAAAAAAGAAAAAATATATATTTAATGTTGTGCTTTAATTATCAACTATTAAAGTGGGAGAATATTATGTATTTTGGTTAATAAAGGGTTGGAGTCCGGTAAAAGAAAAGTGAAATTAGGTTGGAGCATGAGGACAACCATACCTCTTTTTTTTAAAACAAATAATTTATTATGCTGATTTTTGTTATAATGATATTTAATACATAATAAAATATTCAATTAATGTTATTCAAATGCAAACAAAGAAAGGTGTATGAAAACAATTGAATGCTAGAAAAAAAAAATATTAATTATATTTAAATTAAAAGATTATTTATTTAGAAAGCTCATCTTGGTTTCCACCCCCAAAACAAAGAATCTAAAACAAATACTTTTAAATTATTCCTTTTTGCACTCTTTTCCTTTTATTTAGTTCTATCCTTTATTTTAACTTACATGACTTTAAAAAAAAAGGCAAAATAGATATGTTCAAATAAATACAGTTTTTGATATGTACCGCTAATATTTTTAATGAACCCTTCTGATTAAACAAATAAATATTTACTAATCACAAAAGAATGAAATGAATTTGGTTCATTTTTTTATTTCCTTAGAATGAATAACTTTTATTTCTCAATGTGAGGCTAGCTCACTTATTAGGGGGTCGGGACGTCACGTTATGAAACTTCCATCACTCGTGGAGTAGCGTGGAACACCGCCTCCATCCAATTCCATGACTCGTGATGGCCATGACGCGTGAAAAGTTGCAAAATGTAAGGGAAATTGTTGGGTGTGGTGAGTGATGGACACCCCCACTAAAATCCATCACTAGTGATGGAACCAAGTTCGATGACATAACGAAACATGATTGGGTGTGGTGAGTGATGGAAAGTGGAGCACCCCTACCCCCCTTAGACCATGCGTAGTGGGCGTTATTTTTTCGAAATTTGCCACCAAACACGTTCAATCACGCCCTCTCCCCACCCCCTGGGCATTATTGGGCGTTATTGATCAATTTTCCCCCTAGACGTTTTTTAAATAACGCTTTGTCCAAATTTGAAGCACCAATCACATTTAATCTTCCTTTTTCTTGGCCAATAGTTTTTTTTTGTTGGGTTTTTTATTTTTATTTAAGTCTCTACACCCTTTTAACATAATGACCACATCCCCACTACACCCATTTTAGAAAAACGCCCAATAACGACCCTTGCTAACTGTACTGCCACATGGCGGAAAACGCCCAAGGGTCTTTTAGTGATATTAAAAAAAAAACCTTATTTTTAGTTTTTTCGTTAAACTATTTTTTAGTTTCAATTTTCTGTTTTCAAGATAATAATTAAGACTGGAATTTATTAAAATGTTATTTGAGAATTTCCTAATTTTCACATTTAATTATTTATTTTTTCAAGTATAAATTATATTTGTGAGTTTTACTAATAAATACTAGCTATAATATATATATACACACACATACATATATGTATACGTATACATATACATATATACTAAAGGGTACGTTATACGGTAGGAAACAGAAACATTGGTAATCAAGAAATGTTATTTTTCTTAAATTAAAAAATATAGCAACACCATACTTGTAGTATTTAAAAAAAATATTAGCGTATGAAAACTTATGGTTGTTTAAAAATCAAGAGAGGAAATTGATTTATAAATCAACAATGCATTTTAAAAGTTGTAATTTCCCATATACTAATTTACAAGTTTCTTTCGTGAGTGACATGTACTATTCATTTTTACAAGTTTCTTTCGTGAGTGACATGTACTATTCATTTTTTTACAAGTCCTTAAAGCTTAGTGTTTAAGTTTATCAAGCATACCATTTTCCGTATTCCTATTATTTCATTGAATTAATCTCATATATTAATTTAAAAGTTTCTTTTGTGAGTATCATATATTATTTATTTTTACAACTCTTTTAAAGCTTAGTGTACAAGTTAATGAAGCACCCAATTTTCCACATTCTTATGATTTTACGTTTCGGTTTGCATTTGGTGAGTTAACACGTCGCAACGTGTGTGTGTCGTTCAACGTTTTACATCTATCTTTTGTTCGATTTAACGACTCCGTTGCAATGCAAGGGTCCTATACACTAGTTACCTAATTGTAAAAATTATGTAAACTTACTTTTTCTTTACACTTTATATCTATGTAATGTAGTGTGTATGTCTCCCTATATCTCTCTTTTTCTATATATACATAGGGAATGATAGAGAGAAAAATCAAGAAACCTTTATGTAACAAACTTTCATTTTCTAAAAAAAAAAAATAGGGAATCTAAATTACATGTTATCGAATGTTTTGAGCCAAAAAAATCAAAAAGCACCGAGTGGGTTAAAAATTTTGAAAATTCTGTTTTAGCATATATATATATATATATATATATGAATAAGATCAAGAGAAAACGATTTGAAGTATGATTATATTACAACCACAGGGAAAAAAATAGAAGCGAAGAAAATAAATTAAAATTCCTAGTCGGATCTCTCTTCACAATCTTCACTATCATCAGTCTCTCTCTTCTTTAATTGTACAAGAACTGTCACCAAATATATGGCATTTTATATAAAACTTAACAAACCCATCGGTTTGATTATTTTTCCTGCTCGTCTGTTAATGTGGCTTTTTGTGGATGTTTGGGGACATAGATCTATGACGTGTGAGTGGATTTTTCGCTTTTTCTTCATCTTAATCTTCATCTTTATAATCATCCCACTCTTCAGTGTCATTGATCTCTTCTCCTCATCCAAGCCTTCTTCAAGAACAAAGAATACAAAATGACATATGACTGTCATCAGTATATTTTTCTTGAATTTTTGTTCATCTCATGCAGCAAAATCTTACTGAGTTACCCCCCTCTGCTAACAATTTATTCAGTGAAACTTCACGAAGAACAATACTGAATATCCAAGAAAGCATATTAGCCATCTTTGATTTTTTAAATTTTTGGCGTTTTACAATGAGTGGTATTTAGTAGTATTGGTGTTTTTTTTTTGTTTGATCAAATGGAAGTTGCTGAGACTATCATTTTATAGGATGTATTTTTGGCTCGTAAGGTAGGCGGTGCATTATTATAATAAAGTATTCGTCATTTCAGTTACTGTTTGTAATTATTGTTTTTTATAAGATTTATCTCTGAAGTCTGTAACACGTCCCATCTTTCAAGTTTGGCGTTTTAGATTCTAATATAATAAATTTTTCCTCTCTTCAGTTTTACTGATTTGTAGTTACTGTTTCTAGTTACATTTTCAAGTTTGGTTTTTATTTATTTATTTTTTTTGGTTTTTTTTGGGGGGGGGTTTTTTATAATTCTTGTCCAAAGTAATTTTATTATGGTTTGGTAGTTTTTGGGGCGTTTTATGGCATGTTGGCGCTTTGACAAGCATTTGGCTTTGTGGCGTTTTTATTAGATATGGCGTTTTTATTATATAACAATCAACTGAAAAAGAAAATTAAAAAAATATATATTGATCTTCCAAATCTTCACTGTCAGCAGTCTCTTTCTTCTTTTGAAGCATCTTCACTGGCTGTTTCGACTTTCATATGATTTTTTTTTATTTTTTTTTGAAGTAGTTTTTTTGTCGCCGTGTGGAAGCACAAAGTCTGAAATCAGCCTCTTTTTCTATAATATTTGTCCATCTCATGCAGCAAAATGTTATTGAGTTTACACCCTTTCAGCCAACAATCCTTGAATTTCCATTGAACGATGTTTGATTTTTTAACTTTTTTGGCGTTTTATCGAGAACAAGAACACCACTAAATAAACCATCTTAAAACTCTAAATTTGATCATGCTAAAATCTAGCCCGTACCGATTTGGCCAAAACCGTTTCTAATCATTTTGAACAAAAAAATCCGAGTAAATTGCTAAAATAGTCCCTAACGTTTGTTCACATTTGCTAGATCCATCCAAAAAAAGATTTTTTCTCATATGAACCACTGAGGTTTCAAAAAAGTTGCTAAATCCATCCAAACTTCAGGGACGATTTTAGCAATTTAATAAAACAAACTTTTTTTGGATGTATTTAGCAAATGTGAACAAACGTCAGAGACGATTTTAGCAATTTACTCTATTTTTTTTTATTTTCATCTTTTTATTATCTCTTAATTAACATAAAATCTATTTATTTTTTTTATTTTCATCTTTTTATTAAATTTCTTATTTAACATAAAATCTACTGGTTTTTTTTAACGGCAAATTTCTACAACAGGCGATAGATTCGCACCTGCTTTTGCAGACCCTCCACCCCACTCTGGCCAAGACTATGTTGTCTTAACTGGGCTCACGCTTGGCATCAGAGTTTGGTTTGGCGCTCCCCGACAAAATTTCCAGCCTACTGCCATATGCGAGTAGTTGCACCCTCCACAAGAGCCGAAAACTCTCTGAAGTAAATGCACTGTAATAGAAAACTCGGGTGTACTCCGCGGGTTTCGAACCTGTGACGAGGCCTTCACCCAGTAATTTTTTGTTCATTTATAAAATAAAATACACGTTCTTGCTAAACAGGTAACAATTTAAACCGTTGAAAAGATTTTGTCGTATAATTAACTTTATTAAAGGATTAGTAATGAGTAAAATGTTTACATTTTAAAAGACTTCGTTAGATGGTTAGATGATTATAAATATAAAACCGTATTCATAATTGTAAAATATAAATGATTAATCTTTATTATGAAGTGGGTGAAGGCCTGGTCACAGGTTCGAAACCCGCAGAGCACACCCGGGTTTTCTATTACAGTGCATTTACTCCAGAGAGTTTTCGGCTCTTCTGGAGAGTGCAACTACTCGCATATGGCAGTAGGCTGGAAATTTTGTCGGGGAGCGCCAAGCCAAACTCTGATGCCAAGCGTGAGCCCGGTTAAGACAACATAGTCTTGGCCAGAGTGGGGTGGAGGGCCTGCAAAAGCAGGTGCGAATCTATCGCCTGTTGTAGAAATTCGCCGTTCAAAAAAAAAAAAAACTAGTAGATTTTATGTTAAATAAGAAATTTAATAAAAAGATGAAAATAAAAAAATAAATAGATTTTATGTTAATTAAAAGATATAATAAAAAGATGAAAATAAAAAAATATAGTAAATTGCTAAAATAGTCCCTGACGTTTGTTCACATTTGCTAAATCCATCCAAAAAAAGTTTGTTTTATTAAATTGCTAAAATCGTCCCTGAAGTTTGGATGGATTTAGCAAATTTTTTGAAACCTCAGTGGTTCATATGAGAAAAAAATCTTTTTTTGGATGGATCTAGCAAATGTGAACAAACGTTAGGGACTATTTTAGCAATTTACTCAAAAAATCCGGACTGGTCTGAGAAAAAAAAAAAGCCAAGTTATCTCTAGGCTGAGTAAATGTAATGGACATTTTTCAGGCGATTCTTTTCCTATTTTATCATCAAAGAAGTTAAATTATAAGTTTATTAACGCATCAATTCAATATCCGTTTAGTTTCAAAATTACATAAAGCATCCTATTTCTACATTATTAAGATACTAACAAAATAGGACAAATCTACTCTATTTTTTTCTTTAGGTTTGTTTTGTTATAATTAGATTTGTATTACACCTAGAGGTTTTTTTATATTTATATAACTGCAATAACTATTGTTGATAAAGTGTATTTAATTAGAAGTTTTGAGGTAAATTACAATGGTGGCCCCCTCTAATAAAGTTAAATTACCTTGGTGTCCATCTAATATGCATTATATAGTAGCGTATATATATATATAGATAAAAGGGGATGATCAAATGAGAAGAAAAAGAAGAAAATGGTATAATAGTAAATATTAAATAGTTTATAAATTCTTATATTAATTATTTTCTATCTAATTAATTAGTCAACATCATTTTATCTCACACACATAAAATTTTATCCTACATATATCATACACATTGTCGAATTATATACTACACATGTCGAAATTTATTATACACAAATTGTAATTTATTCTACACTCTAATTTTTTTTAAAACAATAAATTTTAAAAATAAATTACAAATTTAATGTAGCTAGCTATTAAAGAGGAATGCTACAAATTAATGATCTATGTAAATTTAACAATATACCCTTTCAATAACATTAAATACAAATATTAAATAAAGCAAAATAAAATATTCTTTTTTCTTTTAATAAATATGTTTTTCTCATTTGAACCCTTCACTATAGAGATATATATAGGGTAAATATTAAATATAATATCAGTGTGAACACATTAAATGTGAGAAGTGAAGTAAGTTTTTAATAAGGTCACTATGCGTTGACGTTAGTTGCAGTGTAAATGCACTAACAATTGATGAATAATTCTACCCAAACGCGTTCTGACCAAAAACTGTTTTGATCAGAACTCGTTTTGACTCAAACCAAAATAATCTTTTATGTGTGTCTTGTTCTCAAGCGACATTATTTCTGACCCAACCTGACCAATTCGTATTATTGAAAGAAAAATGAATAAAAGAAATTTTAAAGTAAGATATTAAATTTAGAGAAATTGGCTTGTTGATGCGTGCGAAGTGTTACTTATATTAGGTGTATATTTTAAGCCCTTTTTAACACTTATTTTAGCCAAGTTTTAAATTTATAAAACACGATATTTCACTAACACTAAACACACATATGGGCAAGTGCACCCATTGTTGAGTGTAGTATAGCGTTGGTAAGATACCGAGGTCGTCCAAGGACACAAGAGCTTTTAGTACCGGTTTATCCTCAACGTCTAACCAAAATAAAAGTTTAGAAAAAATGTTTTAAACTAAGAAAAATAAAACTAACTAAAATGCTGAAAATAAAAATAAAAAAATAAAAACAGATAGACAAGATGAATCACTTGGTTCCGACTCGTATCTAGTATAACCTTTGATTATTTCCGCACTTTTGCACATAATTAAGAGATTATCTTAGTTATTGTAGTAGGCCCCTCTTTTGAAGGTGACGTTACCCTCACCCCAGTAGTTTGAGTCAGCAGGGATACAATCCTAAAGGGGTGGATTATTGGAAGATAATGAATTAAGTTATTAATGCAGTATTGTGGTAGGCCCCGCTTTTGGCGGTGACGTTACCCTCGGCTAAGTAGTCTGAGTCAGCAGGGATACAGTCCTAAATAGCCGGGTTATAGTATTAATAGTAGTTAACTTATGAGGGGATCAAAGAGTTTGGACCCCCGCCATCCAATACCGTGAAGTATTGAAGGATGTCCTACTAAATTTGACCCAGGTCCATTGCAGGACCTCTAAACGCTGAACAATGGCAAGACCTTTACCAAACCGTTCCCTTAACCCCCTACCAGGTAGCCAACATATCTCCATATAGACCGTGGAGATATGAATGGTGAAAATCCTTTATTTTATATAGACAGTAAAATAATGCCAAGACACCACGGTCAAACGATAAGGAAAGATCACCTTCAACATAAGTAACTAGTTATTAAAGTCATTAATACAAAACCAAATAAAAAGTGCAAAAGATTAGAAATAAAAAGTATTATACTAGACACTTTGTCTTCACCAAGTGATGTAAGAGACTTAGGCAAACATGGCCTTGATTGTCAAGAACTCTTACGATCAATCTTGGATCCCGAGACGACTCACACACTCTATGATGGACAATGGATGATGGTGGTGGATGATGGTGTTGTGATGGTGGTGGGTGGTGGATGAAGTGTGAGAGAGGTGGTGTGCCAAGGGATGAGATGAAATGAATCCAAGCACTCCTATTTATAGGCTGAACAGAGAGCTGGACACGGCCCCGTGTCCGCTGGGCACGGCCCCGTGTCCGTCTGACACTCTCTCTCCTCATTAATTGTAATTCGCAATTACAATAAATGCGCCTGCTGTACTTTCGACACGCCCCCGTGTCCGCTGAGCACGGCCCCATGATGGGCAATAGAAGCTTCTATAGGTTTGTCTTTTCTGCTGCTTCTTGGGCACGGCCCCGTGCTGGCTGAGCACGGGGCGTGTTCAGTCTTCTGTTTTCTCTATTTTGCTTTGGAAGGTGCCGTTGAGGGTTCGGGCAGTCCACTAATGTTCCTTTTCTTGTATTTATGTTGGATTTAGCTGTCTTTTTGCTTCTTTTGCGTTTTTGAGCTCATTTAATCCTGAAAATACAAAAGGAAGACAAAAACACTCTTTTTCCAATATTAGCACTAAAAAAGGGTTAGTTTTATGCCTCATTTGATGTAATTTATATGTTGCATTTTACACACATCAAATACCCCCACACTTGAACTTTTGCTTGTCCTCAAGCAAAACTCTTTAATATGTGGCTTACACTCCCAAATGGAATAGGTAGAAGAGAAGGTTTTGGGCTTGTCGTAGAGTGTCGGGATTTCCAAGATCTTTTTGGGTTTTATTTTTATTTATTTACACTCCTATTCGTAATGATTTATTTAGAACTGTTCATAAAAGAAATTACTTATTTGGGCATAACATGCCTTTTTAAAATTCTATTTATATACAAGTTCACATATCTCGCGGGGAAATCACTCACACTCGGCCGAAGGTGTATTTTTAGTGAATCACTCGAGAGCGGCACGGAACTTATTCCTACCATGGGCTTGCCAAGAAATCAATCCTCCTCCTTTTTAACTTTTATACCTTTGTAGATATCAAGAGGACTTTGTGGGTTAAGGGTTGGCTAGGGTTAAAGGTAGGTGGTTGGGTTAGTGGTTAGTAGAAAAAGGGCTAAAAGCGTAACAAGTGTCGTTTTCGTATTTTTGCAACTTTTTATTTTGATGAAGCTTTTATTCAAACTAAGTTATTTTTGATTAACTTGTTTGTTTATTTTCTTTTTGCTTCATCATTATCACAATTTTTTTTTTTTTTTTTTTTTTTTTTTTTTTTTTTTGTTTTTTTTTTCACGAAGAACCGAACTTGTTACTAAAATAAAGGGTTAAAAATGAAAAAGGTTTTGGTGGATGAAAGGGTTTTTGTTTGGGTGATGAAACGAAAAGGTTTAGGCTCAAAGGGGCTACCTAGGGGGATTTTTTTTGGGTAGGTGGTAAAAGAAAAAGAAAAATAATGGTGTAGAAATGAAAAAGGGTTAGTCCTAATGCCTCCATCATTTACTTACTCGGGTTTAAGTTGATAAGGACCGGGAATGTATTGTCATGGCAAGTTCTAGAGTCGTAAGAACCAAGCAGCTATTCACACAAGAAACGAAAAATGAGCATTTAGTCAAATGATATGTAATTGTGTGCTCAATAAAGGCTCAAAACTCACTTTTTGTGGGAATGAGTTTTTATGTGATCAAGTATATATAATCAAATTTTAAATAAGTTTGTCATGCCTTTTCATAATTTTCTTATGTTGGTTCTTTTTATCACTAAGCTATCGGTTGTAAATTTGTAAAAATATAACCTTTTTGAGAACTTGAATTTCCCGAGTTAAACCTAGACAAGTAAAAAAAATGAAATTTTTGAAAAAAATTTGGGGTGATTAGCGGTTCCAATAGAGTTTTGTGTAAGGCTTGTATTTAGGACTTGCAAAATTCAAGGTTTTAGCATCCCCCCCCCACACTTAAATTACACATTGTCCTCAATGTGTCCCAAAAATAAATTTTTAGGTTGATTAGATGTGTAAAATAGTGTTTGAAAAGCAAAAAAAAATTGTGTTACTGGGCGCTGAACACGGCCCCGTGTTATCCGGGCACGGCCCCGTGTTCAAGTGCCAGTAACAAAATTGAAATAAATCAAACAGAAGGCTGGACACGGGGGCGTGTTGGGTGAACACGGCCCGTGTCCAGGTACCTGAACTGGGCGTTTTTCTGCAGGTGGTTCGGCACGGGGCCGTGTTGGTTGGGCACGGCCCGTGTTGAACCTTCTGAAATGGAGAAAATTGTCGGGTTGCCTCGTTCTTGTGCATGAGATCATTTTTCTCGTTCCCCTGTTCATCCTTTACCGCCATGAGTGTGTTTTATTCATTACAAACCATCCAAACCTTAAAACCATCATTTCATTTCACCATAGAGAGAACTTACATAATCCTAAATTAAACTAGATAAAACAAAGAAATAACAAACCATGGAGTCCTAGCCTTTACTTTATTTTAATTTAGCAAAATTTCCAAGAAGTAATTAATCTTGGTTAAACAAGGCCTTTTTGAACTCCTTCTTCCGAGTGCGGTTCTCCTCAAATGTCGGCGAGCCATTCTTCTACCTCCCTTGGAAGGAGAAAAGAAGGCTCATTGGCATTAGTTTGAGGAGTTTCAACTTCCACCGGAATCTCTTGTTGGTGTTCCATGGGAGGTTCCGCCGGAAAGTCTTCCCACCCGGTAGGGTTGTTGATTCCGAGTGCCAGGTTCCAATCCTGTTGAGGAAGGACTGGTTCCATTGGAGGTGCTACAAGAATATTTAACCTCTGGTGCAAGAGGTTAATTTCTTGGAAGCTGCTTTCAAGTCCCATCGTTAGATCGTTAATACGGTCGATTAGGACCTCCTCTACTGAAGTCATTTCGTCGAGAGCCTCCCTTAATGCTATCACATAGTGTACAAGTGTAGCTTCAATGGAGGGTCTTCTTCCTCTTCGGCTGTTTGGCGAATGCACAGGAGATGTTTCGCTGTTTTCACTCGTCATCCTACGAAAAATAGACTAAAAATAGTTTATTTAATGAAACAGTGACCGGACACGGCCCCGTGCTCACTGAGCACGGCCCCGTGTTCATCTTTCTGCAGAGTTTTGGAACAAGGAAACCTGGATTTTTAAGTTATTTTCTGAACGTTGTGGGGCCTTTTTGGCTACTAATAACTTAAAACAATGTTTCATAACATGTTTTTACCAAGATTCTTTGAACAAAACTCATTTATCCCTACCATAGAGTTGGAGGAATTCCAAACTTTCAATGGTAGCTCTTGGAGAAAGATGAAGAAGAAGGAAATGGCTAAAAGAGGAAAGGACAAGATGGGTTGTTGGAACCTTCTTTTAGACTTACCTAGGATAGTTTGAGAGAAGATTCTTGCAAATCTCTGCCCCAAGTTGGTCCAAATGTGCAGAATTCTTGGCTGCATTTATAGAAAACGACAGCAACCTGGACACGGCCCCGTGTTCAGTGGACACGGCCCCGTGTGCAGGTGGAGTTCTGACACAGTTTGTCCGTATTCTGACGTACTGATCAGAATGGAATCTTTCGATGGACACGGGGGCGTGTTGGCTGGGCACGGCCCCGTGTCTAGGGACTGTTTTATGAAGTTGTCTAGTTTTTTTAAGGAACTTGTTAGTATCGGGTGGCTCCTGACTGGTAGGAACAACCCCAAAGTGCCTAATATACCTTAATTGTCCTAGACTAAGGCGAGAACGCAAGAGGTTGTCGGTGAGGGTAATTCATATTTTCATTCTAGGTGGACAAGTCCAACCCTTTCCCGGGCTCTTGTTAAAGAAGGTATATGCCGAATCGCTCAGGTCTATGTATGCACCGAACGAAGTCGATGGAGAGTCCTTCACGGCACAATCGACACAGGGACGACTATCGTCCAAGTCTTTGCTCGGTACGAAGGTATTTTTGGGAGCAACGAGGTTGTCGGAATGCGGTTCCAACATTTCTTCATGGGTATCGTCTTGGGGTGGATCAATAAAATCCTTCCCAAGCTCTTCTATCCATTTCAGAATTAGCTCTTCTAGTTGAAATAACTCGCTAAGGAGCATTTCCCCTAGAATATCTGGCTGGGCGCATTCGAGGGAGAAATAGTGCTTATTTTTACTTTCGCCCCTCTTAAGGTTGTGAGAAGATGGTGGGTCCATGTAGTGGGGCCTATAATTTAGGAAGTAGCATTTTACTTCTTCATGTTCGCCACCACATAATTGACACCACGTACCATAAGAGTGCCGAAAGTAAAAATAATTACTATCACTCATGTTTAGGTCAGAAATTACCAACCGTCGGGATCTAACGGTTCTGTTTTCAGTAACTGAAACTTGGGCACGGGGGCGTGTTGAGTGGACACGGCCCCGTGTTCAGCTTACTGTCTGATGTAAAACAGGATTGCCAGTTCCAATGATTGAGCACGGGGGCGTGTTCAGCGGGCACGGCCCGTGCTGAGCTCTGCAGAAGCTGAAAAACTAAGAAAATCCTAAAAAAAATAAAAAGAAAAATAAAAGATGATTAGGCCGTTGATTCCTAACTTTCTTAAAATCCTTGTGTCCCCGGCAACGGCGCCAAAAACTTGATGCGTGCGAAGTGTTACTTATATTAGGTGTATATTTTAAGCCCTTTTTAACACTTATTTTAGCCAAGTTTTAAATTTATAAAACACGATATTTCACTAACACTAAACACACATATGGGCAAGTGCACCCATTGTTGAGTGTAGTATAGCGTTGGTAAGATACCGAGGTCGTCCAAGGACACAAGAGCTTTTAGTACCGGTTTATCCTCAACGTCTAACCAAAATAAAAGTTTAGAAAAAATGTTTTAAACTAAGAAAAATAAAACTAACTAAAATGCTGAAAATAAAAATAAAAAAATAAAAACAGATAGACAAGATGAATCACTTGGTTCCGACTCGTATCTAGTATAACCTTTGATTATTTCCGCACTTTTGCACATAATTAAGAGATTATCTTAGTTATTGTAGTAGGCCCCTCTTTTGAAGGTGACGTTACCCTCACCCCAGTAGTTTGAGTCAGCAGGGATACAATCCTAAAGGGGTGGATTATTGGAAGATAATGAATTAAGTTATTAATGCAGTATTGTGGTAGGCCCCGCTTTTGGCGGTGACGTTACCCTCGGCTAAGTAGTCTGAGTCAGCAGGGATACAGTCCTAAATAGCCGGGTTATAGTATTAATAGTAGTTAACTTATGAGGGGATCAAAGAGTTTGGACCCCCGCCATCCAATACCGTGAAGTATTGAAGGAGGTCCTACTAAATTTGACCCAGGTCCATTGCAGGACCTCTAAACGCTGAACAATGGCAAGACCTTTACCAAACCGTTCCCTTAACCCCCTACCAGGTAGCCAACATATCTCCATATAGACCGTGGAGATATGAATGGTGAAAATCCTTTATTTTATATAGACAGTAAAATAATGCCAAGACACCACGGTCAAACGATAAGGAAAGATCACCTTCAACATAAGTAACTAGTTATTAAAGTCATTAATACAAAACCAAATAAAAAGTGCAAAAGATTAGAAATAAAAAGTATTATACTAGACACTTTGTCTTCACCAAGTGATGTAAGAGACTTAGGCAAACATGGCCTTGATTGTCAAGAACTCTTACGATCAATCTTGGATCCCGAGACGACTCACACACTCTATGATGGACAATGGATGATGGTGGTGGATGATGGTGTTGTGATGGTGGTGGGTGGTGGATGAAGTGTGAGAGAGGTGGTGTGCCAAGGGATGAGATGAAATGAATCCAAGCACTCCTATTTATAGGCTGAACAGAGAGCTGGACACGGCCCCGTGTCCGCTGGGCACGGCCCCGTGTCCGTCTGACACTCTCTCTCCTCATTAATTGTAATTCGCAATTACAATAAATGCGCCTGCTGTACTTTCGACACGCCCCCGTGTCCGCTGAGCACGGCCCCGTGATGGGCAATAGAAGCTTCTATAGGTTTGTCTTTTCTGCTGCTTCTTGGGCACGGCCCCGTGCTGGCTGAGCACGGGGCGTGTTCAGTCTTCTGTTTTCTCTATTTTGCTTTGGAAGGTGCCGTTGAGGGTTCGGGCAGTCCACTAATGTTCCTTTTCTTGTATTTATGTTGGATTTAGTTGTCTTTTTGCTTCTTTTGCGTTTTTGAGCTCATTTAATCCTGAAAATACAAAAGGAAGACAAAAACACTCTTTTTCCAATATTAGCACTAAAAAAGGGTTAGTTTTATGCCTCATTTGATGTAAGATTGTTTATACTAGACTTCTCCCTTGAAAGTGATTACATTTGATCGTTTTGAGTGAGTTCTTCTCATCAATTCAATCCTTTCATCTTGTGCAACCAATATTAGCACTAAAAGATTACAAGCATTTTAGCAGTCTTCAGGGCTTCATCAAATGTAATTACATTTGATGTAAGAATGCTTGTAATCTTCTAACTACTGATCAAATGTAATTTATATGTTGCATTTTAGCAGTCTTCAGGGCTTCATCAGTAGTTAGAAGAACAGCAGCTGTTGTATACGGACAGTGGATAGAGGACCATCAGATGTTATAATCACTTTCAAGGGAGAAGTCTAGTATAAACAGCTGCTTATTATGAATCCACTGTTGTGAACCAGTTTTGGCTTTCATTATCTGTTCCTCTGGTAGGGTTCAATCCCAACAATCTTCCCCTGGAACAGATAATGCTAAAACACTTCATTATTTTGGATCTTTATTCCTCATCAGAAGTTCACTAGCTTGTCTTTTAAATTCTGCTTCAAAGTCTTTGGAACTTGAGTCATCCTCATCCCTGCACAATGAAAGTTCAAGGAGATCTTGTAGATCTTCAACACCAAGGCTTAGTGCTTGTTTCCTTGATATGTACTTCATTTCACCATTGGATCAGATCAGGGTCAATACATGGGTCTTTTGATCAGAGAGCCACTTTAGTATTTTTGAACCCAATGGGTTTCGTGGGAAAGATTTATTTACTGATGAGCTTGGAGATTTCGGCCTTGTGAAAATTTCTAAAGCAGTATCCTGAGCTTCAGACATTCGTTTGAAAGCCTTTTCTATGACTTCATTTGCTGCAGCTATGTCTTCTGCAACTTCTTTGTCAATCTGCTCTTGTTTCTTTTGTTGATCTAGCTCATTGTCTGAGATATCTGCTGATGTGTTTGGTGATGATGATTGGTTCAAAACCTTTTTGGCAAGGACTTGAAGCTTTGCTGATTTGTCTTTATCTAAAGCCATTTTCTTGATGGCTTCTTCAAAATACTCAGCTTCCTTTTCTTTTTCTTCTTCACTGGTCAACAGTTTTCCTTTTTCTTGGTTTATCACAAGGATAGGGGTATCTGTTGATGTGATCAGTGGTTTAAAAGCACTAATCTGCTGTTCTGGCTTTTTTTAGTCAGGCTTCTTTGGAGTGTCAGAATCTGTCATCCTCCTTTTCTTCAGCCTTTCATAAGCCTCATCGGTATACTGCTTTGTCCATTTTGCTATGGCTGTAGCAGTATCCACCTTTGCATCCACTAGCTCTTGCTTCTTTCTTTTGTATTCAGAAGTCAGATCAGCAATGAGCTTCTTGTATTTATTCCAGTTTGGAGCTGTTTTCTTCTTTCTTGAATCATTCTTGATCCTTTCAATTCTGTTTGCCTCATGCTTTAATGCAATGATTGGCCATTCTTCAAACTGTTTTTCTTCAGCTGGATAGAATTTTTCTTTCATGATGTATGCAAGATATTCTTTTCTCATTTCTTTTCGTAGATCCGCTTTGGGTGGTAAATCTGACATTTCTTTGCTCAGATCTCTTGCATAATCTTCCATCTGTTTGACTTTAGTGAGCAAGAATTCCATTTTTTCTGAAATGGCTTCGTCACCTTGGTCTTTGCACTCAAGCTTAGCTCTTATCTTAGCTTGTCTTGCTTTGAGCTCGAGATATTCATCCATATTTTCTGGGACTATGAAGCCTATGAGAGAAGGAAATCTTCTTTTTGAAGGATCATCCTTAGTGTAGAATTGTCTCATCTCATTTTTTACAGCTTCAGGTTCCAGTGGATATTTTGCAGCCATAGGATCATATTTGTCATCACCTGCCTGAGTTGTTTTTCTTTTTCTGGTGTAAAGATTTATGGGTGATTTGTTGATTGTAGTGAAGATGGTTTGAAGTGAAATGAGGGTAGTGGTGGATGGTGACTGACTAACAGTTGCAACTGGTGTTTCAACCACTGTTGTCATTACAACAGATGTTGTAACATTTGCTGTCTTCTGCTTTTTGGCAGAAGGTACTGGTGGTGAGTTTGGTTTTGGTGGTGATGTAATAATAGATGATGATGGTAGTAGGACAGTGGTTGTAGTGGTGTGTGTTGAAGAGATGGCAGCTGTTGGCTAGCAGTTTTTGAAACCACTGTTGTATCAGCTGTTTGGATGGAAGTTTGAGATTTTGTGGTTTGAGGTTTGGAGCCTTTGGGAGGTGGTTTAGATGTCTATTTTTCTTGTTCTGGTTCAACATACAAGCCATCTTCTATTCCCTTCTTCCTCCACTGCTTGATTTTCTCCCCATTTTTGGCATTATCTGAAGGGGGGTTATCAAAGAAGAGTAGAGTGGAAGGAGCTTTGTCAGTAGTGTTTAGGATGCTGGCCTTTATAGCCTTGATGTTTGCTTGAGTATCTTTAAACCTTGACTCCACCATGTTTGTCAGCATTTGTACATGTATTGCATGCTGCTGATCAGCCATTTGTTTTTGTTTTTCAAGCAGGGGTTGGAAAACATTCCATAGCTCATTTGCAGCAGGTGCAGGTTGTGCAGGTGCTTGAGCTGGAACAACAGTGGATTATGCTGTTTGAGCTTTTAACAGCTGTTGCACCATATCCTTTATTTCAGCAACTGATGTTTCAAGTTTTTCAACTCTGCCCGTCAATTCCTGATATTTTAAATCATCACCCAAGTTATTGGGATCACCTGATTCCCCACCAGCAGTGGTTGTATCAATGTGTGACTTAGGACATGAAGCCCAGAAATCATCCATTGATGCCCCTTGTTCTTGGTACTGAGGACTTCTCTCTTCAGCACTTGTTAACCTTTCGATGGTACCAGTGGTCAAGGTAAACTCACTAGTGGTTACCAGAGGTGCTATGGAAGAAATTGCCTTCAAGGGAGTATGATTAATGAAACAACTGGCCAAATGTAGATCTGTTGATCCAACATTTGTAGTTGCTGCTCCACTTGAACTACTGACAGGAATTACTGGTAACTCCTGTAGTGTAACCTCCTCAGTTGTTGCTGGGCTAACAGAAGTATAAACATCAGACGCAGTCACTTGTTGGAGTATACTCTCAGTGATAGGTGATAGAGAGGAACTGGTTTGCGTCTGAGCTATATCAACTGCATGCAACAAGGGTATTATGGATGGTGGTAGTGTGAGGGGTGAAGATAAGGGTGTTAAAAGAGACATGTCATTGGGATCAGGACTGAGGAAGATGGATCCGAGTGGATTCAGAGCTTCATAATGTGGGGTCCCTGTGTTTACAACCTGATCCTTTTGTGAGGATGCAGGAGGATTTTGAGGCAATGGTGGAGATCTTTCTTCCATCTGCTGTGAGGAAGTAGCAGCAGTGGTTGTAAGTGACATTTGTGTTGTCACTGGCAGTGGCTCTGGGATCTCCTCTTCCAGAGTTGCCTTTGTTTTGGGTTTGGAAGGCTTTCTGGATGTTTTCTTTTTGGTATTTTTGGTAATGGCAGGTGTGGGTTTCAAAGCAGTGGTTGTGCTGCTATGATCACCTGGAGTAGTGGGCTCAACAGCAGATGCCTGAGGAGCAGTGGTAGCTGCTAAATTCTGCTCAGGCACCTCTGCTTTTGTTTTTATAGGTGCCAACATTCTAGTGAATGTTTCAGGTGTTAAACCTTTTATTTGAAAATAAACACCTTGTTTGAGCAAATTTTCATTTTCTTTTTCAAATTTTTGTTTAAAATAGTAGCTTAGAAACCTTGGAAAAAGTAAAAATGCTTTGCTATCAACATTTTTCACCAAATCATCAAAGATCTCCTGGGAATAGTTAAAATTTTCATTGTTTAGAATAGCATAACCCAGGCATTGAATCTTTGAAGGTATTTCGTTAAAAGCAGTTGTTTTATTTGAAACACACATCAAAAGAGTGTGAAATAAAAACCTAGGTGCAGACGGAAAGAAACCTTTTTGTAAGGTATCTCTTTTTGGTTGTTCTGCATACCCCTTTTTTAAGAAATCAGTTTTCAACTCGTTTTTAGAAAAAGAAGTTTTACCATTCTGATCATCGAGTTTAAAGACTTCTGAGATTGATTGTGGAGTAATTTGAATCGCCTTACCCTGTATAGAGGAGTTGATGGCTATGACGATGTCCTCTTGTTTTTCAAGAGTAGCATTTTTCCAGAACTCTCTCTAGGTTTGTTGGTAAATGGGAGCATCTGCTGTTAACAATGTTTTGTATTTTGATGCAGATAAGTTGTCGATGATGGAATCGAAGGTGTGGTTGTTTGTGGGTTTTGTGAGTAGACCCAAGTAGTTGTGAGGGGATTTGTATGGGATTTCAATGAGTTCAGCGGCCATTTGAGTGTCCTCTTTGGAAGATGACGATGATTTTGACTTTGATTTTTGTCACACCCCGAAATATCAGAGCATTGGCGTGACTGGACTGGTATCTTCATTGCACAGCGGAAGCAAATAAGTTAAGTCTTTTAGAAAACGAACGCCCACTAAGTACTCGACTCTTCATGGTTCCCCTATTCCAACCGTGCCTCGTCTTAGAAATACAACCTGAGAAAGAAACATGCGAAAAAAAGTCAACATAAAGTTGAGCGAGTTCATAGTTTGTTTGTAAAAGATTTGAAATAAATCTTTTTAAATAACCGGTTTTTGAAGTATTGTTGAGAAAACGAATTTAAAATCATTTTCTTGTCAAGTTATACAGAAAATTTGTATGAAAACATGGTATGTATCTTGTATAATTCGAGTATTTCTGTATGTATCATGTATTCTTGTATAAATCACGTATTCTTGTATGTATCATGTTTTCTTGTATAAATCAAGTATTCTGTATGTATCTTGTTGTTAATGGGTTGCAAGGCCATTAACATGTGACACGACATAGGAAGTCACCAAACAATAGGCATTTTTCTATAGTCGATTCACGACTGAGACACAAAAACACTACTTGGTTCTAGTTGTCACCAAGAGTGGGGCTGCCCTGACACCCGTTAGATCTAACCTTTTGTTCTGCGGTCTAAGTATGTACACGATTAATGGTGCTTATGGTACCCTATTCGTGACACTATTTCTCGTATCATTCCTCAAACACATCATACTTGGTACTAGTTATCACCAAGAGTGCTTCTTGTTTATGTATTCATCATATCAAGTATCAATTTTTCAGTTCTTGTATTCTTTATGTCAAGTATCAATTCTCATGTGTTTGTATACTCTTGTATTTGTATTTTCTCGTAGTTTAGAAAACTAGAATTCGTGTGTAAACGCTTGTTTGAAAAACCGGTATAAAACATAAGCTTTTCGTAAACCATTTGTGTCAGTTAAAACTTGCTTGTAAAATGGTTTAGAAATATGTAATTCTTGTATGCTTTGCAAAAAGTGCATGTCTTTCCACCCCGAAAACATTTAGAAAAATGTAAAACCGTAAAAAGGTTGGGGTTATGAACTCACCTGAATATTCATGTGCAAAGCTAGCTAATTACGACTTCGTGATATCATTTCCAATATGAGATTTGCTAGCGTGCATTCTACAATATTCCTAACACGGAACATCTAATAAGTTTCGAATAATGTGGTAACTAATCTACGTGTTACCGAGCTCTACCGAATCGTTGATCGAACGATTTGACGGTAAATAGTTAACTTAATGAAAATGACTAAGTTAAACTGCCGCGAGAAGTCGTTTGAGTATGTAGGAATATTCGTATGAAAGTATTATATAATAAGCTTGTATTATATATATATTGCGTCTTGTATATTTTTGCCAAAATATATGTATATGCCGATTCGGCGTTCGTAATAAATATAAAATATTATATTTATTCTATAAGAACTTCATCGAGTTGTTGAATAGATAGACTGTATTTATTTTGTAAAAGAATTCGTGTGTTTGAAATAAATATACATCTATATTTATTTTATAAAACAAGATCGTGTTGTTTGATACTTGAAATAAATATATAAGCTATATTTATTTTATAGAAGTTATACGAATTAACGACGTTCGAAATAAATATAACATTATATTTATTTGTAAAAGCGTTTGGAATTATCAAAGTTTGAAGTTTTATAAACTCGAATTCCATTAAGCGTCGTTTTTGAAATATAATACGTGTCGTGTTTAAGGGTTTTTCTCGAAAAACGGGCAGAGTTTCCTCTGTTTTTGGACGCCCCCGACAACACAAGTTGTCGTTTTATTTTCAAAAATTCAACACAATTTAATCAAGATTCAACTATATGCAAACTTTGTCAAATATATGACGAATGTAATTTATAATCAGTCGGTTTCGAGAGCTCGTTTCACGTAAGGTTAACAAAATAACAAAATAAATGTGCCGTTAATTTTACCAAGTCTTCGCGTCGAAATATCGAGCCGCTTTGACCGAGTTGACTCGGTTTGACCGAGTCGCGAACTCGAACCATTCTGTTGACTGCTTAACCCGGACCTGTTGACCAGCTGTGACTGTTTGACCCGAACCCGAACCGAGCCGTTGACTGAGTTGACTCGGTTTGACTCAGTCAAACCGAGTTGAACCAAACCCGTTGACTGTCTTGTACCGAGAACCCGAGCCGAGTTAACTCGGTTCAACCGAGTTGACCGAACCGAACCACGAACCGTTCTAAAGCATCTTCAACCGAATCCGAATCTTGAACCAATATGAACCTGACGTGAAACTGACCCGCATCTGAACTGTACGCGACCCGGGCTGAACCAAATACCTGAGCCGTCTTCAACATCAATGTCAACAGAGAATATCTTCATCATCTTCATGTTTCGGAAAAAAAAAGAGAAGTAGGAGGGGATTACCGGAATAACTCGTCGGATAAAGACGAAGACCGCTGGTCCGAGGCTTCGAACGCCGGTCCGTGGCTTCGACCGCCGGTCCGTGGCTCCGATCTCTCTCTCTCTCTCTGCGTCTCCCTCTCCTTCTGTCTCTCTCGTCCGCCATTCTTCGCCGTTGCACCACCACCGGACGGTGGTGGTGGTCGTCTGCTTGTCGATCGGAAGGGGGGTGGGGTCTTGCTCATCGAAGAGGACCACCGGCATCAGCGCCGGTTAACCGGCCGGCACCTCCGGCTCCGCCGCCGGAGGAGATGACGAGGATGATGAGTGAATGAGGGGGGGTATCGGCTGCTTGTAACAGTGGGTGAGGGGAGAAGACAAGGGCTTTAATGTTTTATGTTTTCATGTGTCTTCACAGAGGAATCGAGAAGAAGATGGGGCTCATATGTGTTTGATTTGGTTTGTGAATATGAAGTTTGTAGTAGGATTGGAGTGAGAGGGGAGACAGACTTAAGAGTCTGTGCTTGTTTAGTTTGTGGAATGAGAATAAAGGAACCCATAAGGCCCCATATAAATAATATGTTTAATGGTTATTGTTTGGTGGATCATGTAATGATTTATTAACCATTAGTCCATATGCTCTAAACTTTAGAGACAAATCTTTTTATAGATTCTGTTTATCCATTTTTAGAGATTTGATGAGACTTTGGCAAGATTTTGTTAGGATTTGGCAATATTCTGTACAGATCTTATAAGATCTAATATATTAGGTGTAGGTTTAGGCTTGTGGGTTTTGGGCTTGGGCCCGGGGCCCACAAGTCCACCTCCTGAGTAAGTGGCCCGTAATTCCTACGAGACCCGATATCACGACCCAAGCTTCATGAGCATATAATATTCGTGTAACATCCATATTTGTCGGTGTCGTCAGTATTTCGTACGGTATCAGTCCGTTGTCGCGCCATATTTAGTAGATTTCCCATAAATCACCACACGCGCACTGTATAGCTGAACAAACGTTTCTGGGCACTCCAAGGGCCTGTTTAAGTTAATTAGCGTCGTAAGCACTATTTATTATCGCGTTAATCGCCTGTTAATCACGTAATTAAGGGCGTAAATTACCGGTTGTCACAATTTTGATTTTGATTTCGTCATTTTGATGAAGAAAGGCGAAGAATGATTAGAGATGGAAGGTTGGAAACTGCTTTGAGAAGAGAATTTTTGGAATTCAATTCGACAGTGTAAAACCCTGTTTGGGGTTTTGATCAGGGTTTTATTTAGGGAAAAATGAACGCTGATGTGGCAGCGGTTACAAAGATCTGAAGGCTAAAAAATGACCACGTGTTAACCTCTGATGAAATGGATGAATAGTGGAGGACGGTTGTTTTGAGAGCCACTGGTGAAGCAAGCATCAGTGGTTACAACGGTAATAATGTGATAACAGTGGATGATTTTCACTATCAGTAGATAGCACATCAGTGGATAAAACACTGATTTTGAACAACAGTGCTTACCAAGGTAATGAGAGAACAGGGGATGACTTTCAGCAGTGGACTGTGTTTAGGAAACAGATGTTTGAGCAAAACAGTGGTTGGAAACTGGTGAGATTTTGAAAAGCTATTACATCAGCAACTGTTAGTACAACAGTGATTAAACTTTTGACAAAATTGGTTTAGTACCCCAGATGATGTAGGTCCTTGTTACTAGGCAACTCATTTTGTGTCATATTATTTGAATTAGGACATGAGTACCTAAGCATTTTAAGTTCTTTTAGCAATCAATCTTTGATCTATTTTAAAACAAACTTGAGTTTGACATGAACTTGATACTTGTACCATTTCCTTTTGATATGTATTTGAGGATAATATCACCAACAAAAATAAAGGTTCTATACCCTCACAGGAGATTGATACTTTTACTATAAAAAACAAGTAAAAGTACAAAATATATCATTCTAATAAAAATAAAGAATAATATATCCTGTTTTATTGAGAAAAACCCTTTAAAAAAAATAATTAAAGGTTTTTCTGAAAATAACATCAAAAAGGATCTGGTATATATTCCAATTAAAACCATAGTCACATCATTCTCAAGTTTTAGTAAAATGGTCAATGATTTGAAATACACTGTAGTGACCACTGTTTGGGACCATTTCCTTGTCAATTGATTGCAAAAATGAGGAGACATGTTCACATGTATTTTTGAAAATCCTATTATAGACTTTGTTACCATGTGATGATTCTGAAAAACTTGTCTAGTCCTCTTTGTAAGTTTAATTACTGGAGATACCACTGTTGCCTGAATTTTCCACACAGTTGCTTGATGACCATTTCTTCACCCAATTTTGGACTCTAAGTGTTTTCCATTTATGCTCTTTTATTTTGACTTCAAAAGTTTGAGATAAACACACTTTTGAGTTTTTGTGAATTTTCTTCTTCCCTTTTTACCGTTCCCATTCATAAGTAATGAGATACTTACTGGGAGGTCTTTATTGAAGAAATACTTAATCCAAAATCATTTTGCAGTAATGTTTTGAGAGAATTGGTCATATTTGCACAAGTTTTCAACCAATCTCACATTACATATGATACGGACTATATTGACCCCTGATTTTCTTAATGTATTTTTAACAAGGTTGATTTGTTCCTTTTGAGGATCTCAACCTGTTTTTCAACACATAAGATCAAATGACTAAAGTTTTAATTTCCCTCTTTTTACGTTAGCAAAAACACCAATGTTTTTATGAACATTGTTTTTTTTTTTGTTAATCTGAGGTTCATACTTTAGCATCTAATATAATGAAAACACAAATTTCATAACAACAGTTGAAATCAATTTTGAAAAGAAGAAATAATACCATAGTTTAATAGATATGTTTTCAGATCTGAAAACTATGGGTGACTTGTGCATGACATCACTTGTTGTGTGAAATTTGTGTATCTTATGACATCTTGGTTGTTTTATAGAGTTTTTGAATAGCAATTTTGAACTAATTACTCGTTACTCTGTTTTTCAACTGAATGCAATCAACCTTAGTATCAATGAATTTTGAGCTGAACTGTTATGTCAAATTGATTGTTAGATCGAATTTGACTGTCCGTGCTCTGATACCAATTGCTATGATCGGAGGCTCTCATGATTGTGTTTGTTTGTATAATTTGAACAAATTAAATAGAAATGAACAGAGTTTAAGTGCAGCGGAAATGAACAACAAACTTGGTAAACACAATCAAAGAGAGAAGTAGTTTTGATAAACACATGCTTTACAATAAGTTGAAAGATTTACAATTCAAATCAAAAGATTACAAGCATGCTTACAAACTAAACTCCCCCTCAGCCTGATACTCTATGGTTGGTTGCACAAGATGAAAGGATTGAATTGATGAGAAGAACTCACTCAAAACGATCAAATGTAACAGTACAGAGTACTGCTCCATTTATAGACAAACCAAAACCACTGAGGCATCTCAGCTGACGTCACCATGAAAGCGACGTCTAACAGCCTAACAACCTGTAACAACTGATCCTATATAAACACTGCTAATCTTAACCACTGATTCTACTTAAGACAAATAATACACTAAACTACTGCTATCTTCTTTCATCAGTGCTTTCCTCAAGGTTGATCAGTCCTTGATTGGGCAGTGCTTTGTCATCAGTAGATTGAACCAGCAGTGTTTACTTCTTAGCAGTCTTCAGGGCTTCATCAGTAGTTAGAAGAACAACAGCTGTTGTATACGGACAGTGGATAGAGGACCATCAGATGTTATAATCACTTTTAAGGGAGAAGTCTAGTATAAACAGCTGCTTATTATGAATCCACTGTTGTGAACCAGTTTTGGCTTTCATTATCTGTTCCTCTGGTAGGGTTCAATCCCAACACTTGGTATCGATACCGGTACCGAAATACGTTGGTTCGGGATGGTATCGGTACGGTATCGGTATTTTAAGGGTAAAAGTCGGTATTTTACCGATACCGTACCGTACTGATACCGAAAAATCACAAAAGTGGATACCGTTTCCGGTACCGAAAACGGATCGGGATCAGGACGATATTTTATACCCTTTGCTCATCCCTAACTTCTTTATGAATCCAGAATTATACCAAATCCATTATATTTTTTTTAAATTAAAGTTAAATAAAGTGGTTACCCTCTTTATATATAGGGTTAGGATTGTCTGAGAAACACTTGGCTAATTGAGAAACTTGAGAAGCATTCTGAACCACACATTTTTCTTAAGCAAAAAAATGCAATTTTTTTGGAAAAATCGAAACTTTTTCTATCAGGTGTTTTAAGGATATATACACATGTGTATATTTTCAATATTTTAACTATACATATATGTATATACGTTTTTAAAATTGAAAAATAAGTATCGTACATCCGTGTTTGAGGGGAAAATTTTAGTTTTAGATTTAGGGTCTAGTTTTCGTGTTTAGCATTAGTATTTAAGGTTTAACTTTAGGGTTTAGCATTAGGTTTTAGGGTTTAGGGTTTAGTTTTAGGTTTAGTTTTTAGGTTTAGTTTTTTGGTTTTAGCATAAGGTTTAGCCTTAGGGTTTACAGTTTAGCTTTAAGATTTAGAGTTTTTTGTTAGTGTTCGACGAGTCGGTTCCAATGTCGCTGGAATAATTTCAATTGGAGTTCGTTTGACCCGATTTCCTACACTTTTTAGGTTAAGGATATATATTTTTCATAATATACACATACGTATAGTCTAAAATTTAACTATATACATATGTGCATAATTCAAAATTGACAATATATATATATATACATGATGAAAAAAAACCTCTTAAAAACGTGTAATTAGATATTAAAAAAATTGGCTTGAGGAAAATGTGTGGGCCAGAATTATTCTTAAGTTTCTCAAATAGGGTGCATTTCTCTTATGATCCTACACACATATATATATATATATAGGGTAAGGTTCATTTGTGAACCACCCTTATTGTGAGAACCACGAGAACCAATGTGAACACAAAAAAATACCTAAAAAATCCAAAAGACCCACAAAAAGTTTTTTTTTTAATATTTTTCTAATAAAAATCACTATATTTCGTTACCAATTTTTTTTCGAGTAACAGTTATGGATGCACATGTGCATATGTATCATTTCTTGGACAAATTCCGTAATATATTACCAGTAGTAGAAAAATGCACTTTCATTTACACTACCATATGTAATACACTACTTTTTACATTACCAATATTAGAAATGCACATGTTGATCTATATGTATCAACGTGAAATAAGGTGTTTTGGTACAAAAAGTTTGTGATTTTAAATGATGAAGTAGACCCATATACATGTGTTTTGGTTAGTTATATCTAGTGGTTGATGATTTGATTATATTTGTCACTTTATGATGTAATATGTTGTTTGGATGGTATAAAAGGTGTTGATGTACATATAATAAAGTTATTGGTAATAATATTGTATTATGGATGGTAAAAAAGCAATGGTATTGTATTACGGATGATAGAAGGTAATGTTAGTGTATTATGGATGTTAGTGTCACACCCTGACTTTTGCGGAAGCGTATGATGTGTGACTGGTTTAATATCATTACATTCAATCATAATAAACAACTACATGATCAAAACGATGTTCACCCATTCATGAAATTTGAGTATTACAAACACCGGTTATTTAAGTTTTAAAACACAACCTTCGACTAGGTTATAAACCAACAAAAGTGGATGGCATCTAAACTTGAAGTCTACTTCTAGAAACAACACCCGCGCCCAAGATCCAACCTGTCACCTGAAATACATGTAATTTTGGAAAACATCAACAAAAGTTGAGCGAGTTCATGCGTTTTGTGTGAGTACTGGTAAACTTGTAAACCTTTGAGAGACTCCTTTAAAAACAGGTATGAAAAGCGTGTATGAACATACCAAATAAATGTTTTACAAGGACATTAAGGCATGTGAGGACATAGGGGGCACTCGAAATGAGTAGGCATATACCCTTGTCGATTTTCCCTCGACTATGTCGATTTCCCTCGACTATGTCGAATTTCCCTTCGACTATGTCAATTTCCCTTGACTATGTCGATTTCCCTCGACTGGGACACCGAAGCACTCAAGTGATCACATGAGGACCGTGAGTGGGGCTCGGCCGTACCCGTTAGATCTAACCTTCGTCCCTAATTAAGTATTAATGGCATTTCAATATTTAGTCTATGCTCACATGATCTAGTAGTTCATTTCATAGGCAATTCATACCGTTTAAGTATTCGTAACATGTATTCCACCCCCGAGAGTTATAAAACCAAAAACAGTTAAGAGAAAAGGGGGAGCATGAACTCACTGTTTTGCGTCTTCGGTACTCGTAACTCAAATCTCGTCAGCGAACACGACTACCTACAATGTGCTAGGGTCTATTAGACGAGCGGGCCGTGCCTTGCCTTAGTATTCATGTTTTGAGTTACGTTTCTTTTATGTCTTTAACATTATCCAAAGTTATAATTACTTGTTAAAATAATAATTATTTTAACTTTAAATTATATTCAATTTTTGAGTAATTGTTAAACAATATTTTTGTAACAATACTTCTCAAGTATTTATTTTCGTATTTCCTTCCCAAGGATGGGGGTATCTCATACATGTGTATTCGTATTCTCGTATTTGTAGTTTCCAAAATAATATATTTTCAAGTCTTACTTTAGAAAATATATTTAAACTTGTTTTGTCCCAAAAATAAAATATTTCAAGAAAATATATATTTTTCCCAAAAACCATATATCTTCTAAATATTCCAAGAAAATATAATTTAACTTCCAAAAATAATATATTTTCTCCTTGTCGAAAATATGATATACTTTGTAATAATAATAAAAATCATACTTTCATTTCTTTTGTATCCAAAATAATATTTACCAAAAATGTGCTCATAAATGTAGTTTCCGGAGTATCTTGTAAGTTACGTTCTTTCGTTCGGTTTCACAATATTAAGTGTGTAACTTTTACATTTATTCCTTGTGATTTTTGGCATTATTTTGGATTGTAAATTCTTGGTATTTTGTTAAGTTACATTATTTCAAACCCTAAAATAATATAACTATCACACAAAGTATATAAATAATCACACACAATGTGTAAATATATATTCTAAATACATATTTATCCATTTTTATTTATAAAAACCAACCTCCAATACTTGTATTTTGTAACAAAATCTATGGCAAAGTTTATTTTGAAAACCATAGTTAAAACACACTTGTAAATATTTGTTTAGAAAATATTTTTCTAAGTGTTTATATTTTTAGAAAATTTTGCCATAGTTTCCCCTAAAAATGGAGGTGTCCACGCTATCAAAGCATATCATTTTCTTTTCAAAAATCATCACAAACAATCAACAATCATCCTACACTTACCAAGTGCCAACACAATGCTACTTACATAGTAATCATGAACTTGAACTTTCAAAAAAACTTGTAGCAACTTGGTGGTGTGTTTAGTAGGTTTAGTTACCCTTTAAAGTGTGTTTACTTATTTAAAAATCCAATTCTTCAAAGATATAGGTGTTTACAACTTAATAGATGATTTTTCCAAAAATCATTCTCTTGGTTTTTTTTTGTAAACAATGTATTCTTACACTTGTTTCACTACTAGAAACATGGTTATTTTCTTTGAAAACTATGTTCATGTAAATCTTGTGATTTAACTTGGTTTCTTTGGAAAACTATTTTTGAAATCATCCATGTTTATGTCTAGTAACATATTACATACTACATCATTCACAAAAATCATTTTCATCTTTCAAGTTCATGAAAACAATAAGCATGGTGATCTTGGTCTTTCACAAGATCATCACCTTACCTTACTAGATCATGTGTTTAATCACAATCTAGTAGGTTTCTTATGGTGTCTAACATCACTAACATAAATCATCAATCATCAAGAAGCAAATCATCACTAAACAACAAATATTCATATGTTTATAAGCTTATGTTAAAGATTCATGATCAAGTTCTTTAGTGTTCATCAAGATTAACAACGTGTATCATCTTTTAACCATCAAAATATGAAGTAACAAAGGGTTATGAGGGCCTTACTACTAGCACAAAGACTAGGGATGAACACAAGATGTTGTAGATGACAAATGGATTGGATAAAAGCAATCGGGAGAGGTCCTTCAAGATGCAAGGCCCCCAAACCTTCTTATATGGTTCCTTACACCTTTGTGAGTATATGGAATGAATGGAAGTGAGATGATGATGGTGGGGTGGTGGGTGCTTGTTCTCGGCCGAATGGAGGAGAGGGAGGAAGGAGATGAAGTGTGGTGTGAAGTGTGAGGGCTCATGTGTGCTTATAATCCATCCAATTCTTTTATCCAATGGTTTATGTGTTTGTTAAGTACATAGCAAATCCTACAACAAATCCTAGGAGATCAAGGGAGGATCAAGAAAAATCTTGTAAGATTTTGGAAGTGGGGTCACACAAGTGACTGTAAATATAAGGGGGGGGGGGGGGGTTATTAGTTGGTTTCCAATGGTAAGTTAGGTTACTAGTTGAAATCCAAAGTGTAATGGTTAGTGTTTAAGTGTATGTTATGTTATATAGTGTGTTAGGGTGTTCGGGGATCGTAACTAGCTCAGAAACATTAAAACAATGTTTCTAGTATAATTTTGGTGTTTCAGGTAAAGTCCGGTTGTTTGGTTAGATACCGGTTCGTTAAAGTGTCAAACTATACCGTTTAGTGATCTTTATGTACCCTTTGGTGACACTTTTAAATCCCGACACTTAGGAAAGCATTCAGGACCATTAAACCATAATTCTGCTTTATAATTTGGAGTTTAAATGCTGAAAATAGCTGAATTTTGGTTATTTTATGCAGAATTCTGCATTTTTAGTGTGTTCCTGGCACTTTCCGGCACCTATGTTATCACTAGGAAGGTAGTTTTGCAATCCTTACTTTCCTACACACTATACTAGTGTACCACTTGGTTCTCGGGCTAATTTCTGTGTCTTAACATCATGTCTGTCTAAGTACTGAACTCCCGTCAGTGCTTTTAGTTTGTCTGATAATGGTGCCAATTCTGTTCTGTGCATTATTAGAACTATATCGTGTTGCATGTAGTAATGATAAAAGTCTTGCAACATGAAATGCCATTGTATGTATATAACAGTAATCAGAAATTCATTTGTCTTGTAAACTAGATCATACACAGTTATTAAAGCATAGATTACTGTTCAATTAGTGTACGGAATGTACGAAAAAGTGACAGTTGTCACAGACTCCCCCCGTTAAAAGAATTTCGTCCTGAAATTCAAGCGATGCCATCAGTCGCAGGGGAGTTGTGAATCAAATGTGGCCACTTAGGTTTAAAATTTGTCTTCATGTTCCCATGTAACCCTGGGTTATGATATGAATTCTAACGTACTCAAGTAAACCAACTATGTCTTCTCCGTGTTTTGTGCACTCTTAGTCCGCATCCTTAACAAGTTCTATAGTAAATTGGAGTTTGTCGTTGACGTGAATCTTGTTTATGGGAACAACGACTGTTCCTTGAGTCAGACTCCTCTAAAGACTAGACAGAATGTGACGCGATCACTACTGATCTTTTCTGGAAGTTTCAGCCTGTGAGTAATGGTCCTGATCCCTACCAGGATCTCGAAAGGTCTAATATACCGGGGTTCCAACCTTCCACGTTTTCCTAATCGCATCACACCTTCTCAAGGCGAGGCTCCCATTAAAGCCATACTTCTTATCTCAAATTCCTACGATTTCTGCCGCTCGTCGGCGCAATCTTTCTGTATTCCGCGGGCTGTCTTGATATGATCACATATCTGAACGATCTTGCCTCTAATTTTTTTTCCTGAACCAACTCGGGCCAGTAGATTGTTTATCTCCGGTCTCCGCTTAACACAACGAGGATCGACTTATTATGTTCCATCTAAAGCTTCACACGAAGCGGTTTAGACAGCGGTGTGATAAATTAGTTGTAGGAAAACTCCACTAAGGGCAAGTGAGTGTTCCAACTTTTCATCAAAGTTTATCACACAAGCACGTAACATGTCCATACAGTCTACATTGTTCAGTAGCTTGGTTTATCTTCGTTAATATTTAAGTTCTTACGATCAACAATGTGCTGCAACCCTTGTGATCAGTAAAGGTCGTGTAGTGTTTTCTTATAGGTAATGACGTCAAGTTTGCGGCGCGCAATTACTGTATCTAGATCAAGGTTTCTTCTCATGATCCCTTAATCAACGTGACGTGTATGCAATGCCGTGGTCTCGTTCCATCGACGCGCAATCGAGACTTTGTCGAGAAGCGTCACATAATTGCAACTCTAACTCCTTAGCTCTTGATTGCAGGGTTGGCATGAATCTCATTCTTATCCACCATGTATCCTAAAGTTCTTACCTTGCGAATTCAAAATCCGCCCTTCGACATCCTAGCGCATAACTGTTCTTTCTCTAAGAGTCGCAAGATAAATTGCAGATGTCGCTCACGACCTTCCTTGGTCATTGGGCATATAGGAATGTAGTCAATAAATATAATCGTGATCTATCCCGGTATGGCTTACACGTTCGATTCATGAGGTCCATGAATACTGTCGATGCATGTGTTAAGCCAAATGGTACGACAAGGAACTCGTAATGATCGAAGCGAGTCCTAAAGGTCGTTTTAGGGATATTTCCTTCTTGTATTCACAGTTGAGGACACCCTGTCCTCAAGTCGATCTTTGAGTGGTAACTAGGACCTTACGATTTGTCTGTTCATGTCATCAATCCTTGGCAAAGGATACCGATCCTTGATATCCAATTCTCTGGAATTGATGCAAAGTGGAAACTGTCAACTTTCTTCTTGTGTCCTTAGCTGAGGGCACCATGTCCTTAATTCCATCTTGGAGTAGTAGCTGGGACCTTGTAGTTGGTTGACAAGTCATCGGTTCTTGTTAAGGGGTACCGATTCTTGTTGGTTAGTTGTCTATCTCCTTGTAACCCATGCGTAATACTTTTCTCCCTCATTATTCCCTCTGAGTTCCTCTCAGATTAGGCTATATACGCGTGTAAAACTGTTGTCCTGTTTCCTGATGAATAACACTGGGGCTTCCCAAGGTGAGAAACGCGGCTTGGTAGATTTCCTCAACTCTCACAGCTGCATCAGAGGCTCTTGTATCTCAGACGAAACTAGTTGGTAAGGCGACATCTTGTCACTGGTGCCGCTCCTGGCGCAAGGTTCATCCTAAACTTCTCGTGTCGTTGTGGGGGGGGGGGGGGTATTCCTAGCAAATATTCAGGAAGGCTTCTTGGTTTCTTAAGTCTCCAAAATATAGTACTTAATCTTTCGCTTAACTAACCTTCCATTCGCCAATTCTAAAGAATGGGGGACGTCTATTCTACTTGGAACTAGGCCAAGTAGTTCTTAAGTTCTAAGAATACGAGATTAAAGTTGATGCCAGTATTAATAAAAAATGGATGCATAAGGTTGGTTAATAGGGAACGTACCCGTAACCGCATCTGGGTCCGGCGCGCTTCACGAGCTTCGATCGTGAAGACCCTTCCTAGCTTGGTTCTTCCTAGGGCAATCTTTCCCAAAGTGCCCTGCTTCACCACACCTGTAGCAGCCTGGAATTTTCCCATTATCTCTTTCGTCTGGATCCTTCGCCCAACAGGCATCCTTGCTGTGCCCTTCTTTTCCACACTTTCCGCACTTAGGCCTCAGACATCGACATTCATGGTAAAAAATGCATTCCTCACACCTCGGCTTAGTCCCCAAGTAAACCTTTCCACCAGCCTTATTAGTGGCTTCATAAGCTTTCCTGCCATGCGGCGGGTTCACTTCCTTTCTTTTGTTTGCTTTAGAGCTTCCACAGCCGACTTGGGTGCCCATCTTTAGGTTTGAAGACTTCCTCTTCTTGTTGCCTGATGACTCCACATGAGTCTCTTTTTTGTTATCCTCAGATTCTGAAAATTTTCCCATGCGTAGAGCTTCTTCAGTAAGTGTGACACTCAAATCGATAGCCTCTGCGATGGTTGGGGGCTTTGAGGTAGTAACCATACTCCTAATTTGAGGTGCAAGTCCCCAAATGAATTGCTCAATCCTCTTGAATTCCGGCTTGACTAAGTAGGCGACGACCCTAGACAAGTCGTGAAATCGCTGGACGTACTCAGAAATCTTCGGCCTTTTCAAATTCCAGAACTCCACCTCAAGCTTCTGGATTTTAGCCCAAGAACAGTATTTCTTCTCCATCATTTCCTTGAGCTCATCCCAGCTCAGTGCATGAGCAGCTTCGTCACCGAGGGTCTGAACCTGAAGGTTCCACCAAGAGAGTGTGCCGTCCAAAAACAACCATGAGATATAGATAACACTCCGTTGGGGCGAACAATTACTCATTCTTAGAACGGAGTCAGTCTTTTCTGCCCAACGGAAAAATGCAATGGCACCTCCTGTGCCATCAAAATTCAATGGCTTGCAGTCCAGGAACTGTTTATAGGTGCAGCCAATTGGAGGGTTATTTTCGGTGGTGCTGTAACACCCCAACCCAGAAGGGCTGACGTGTCACAATAACAGTATCATAAACAAAAGTCATAATTCCATTTATTTATTTGACAAGGATACAACCACACGACCACTAAACTTAAGTTTAATATATAAGCGGACACATTCGATTTGATTAACTAACATCTTCAGATTTAGCCCTAGTCTTTACTCTTCTCTCTTTTCCCCGCCCAAAATAACTTGCGGACCTGTATATACAAAAAGTTTACGGAATGAGCCAAATGCTCAGTACGGAATAATAGGCTCAAATAACAATAACGCTTTATAAGAAATGTTATTCGGATGAAACTTTATGTTAAAATGATATGATGCAAGTAACTTAATTTCATAATCATATTATACGGATGTACCCATGATCCAAACTTAAAACATGACAATACACAGGTAGCTACTCCTGCATAATTATCATACGAGATGGCGAGTTGGCATACCCGATATCCGCCTCCTTAACTTAAATCCTAGGATCGATCCATACGCCTCCTAGTAGCTGTGTACATCACTTGTACCTAGGGACACCGTGAACTGATCTCTCCGTCACGGGTGGAGCACATGATGTTGATGCCGCAACAACATGCTCGTGGGACACTCCACGAGAAGCGACACTCAGGGTATCAGAGTACAAATGGTCTTATTCACATAACTTATCAAAAATATTTTCATAATAAGACGTAACATATATTGGAACATGCGATAATGAGTACAACTAACATAATACTATCGCATGACATGAAAGCTAAATCCAAGTTTATGATTAGAATAGGAATTTAACGGACTGTCAAATGAATCGATAATCAAAGACGTAAGGAGTTTTAAAAGATATAGTAATTTAATGGTTTTATAACAATTTGAATATGAAGCAATAAGGAGTGGGGGTAAGGATCCGTACCTTAATAATCCAAAGTGATGCTACCTTGTGATTTTATTTCAGATTTATACGGGCAGAGTTTAGACTACTGATTAGTCTTTTAACCTAATTTAAATAACATGCACACAGACTAGGTCAGTAACTTAATACAACATTTACGATAACTCACGAGATTAAAATCCTCACAACGAATGACAAAGTGCGATACTTAAACATCCATCGGATTCACAATTAATGACAAAGTGAAATCACTTAAACATCCATCGGATTCACAACGAATGACAAAGTGCAAACACTTAAACATCCATCGGAATCACGACTAATGACAAAGCATAACCCAAATTTGAGCAGCACTTAAACATCTATTGGATTGATTTCAATCAATCGGACATTGAATCGTAGTAGCGATCGAGTTATTACCCTGATTGCGGCATCGATTAGTGAATCGTGTGTGTTAATTGTGGTAAACAGAGCATAACTCCGTGTATATTTCGACTTTGTTCGTCGTTCAAGCGCCCAGAATCAAGTCCCAACCTCTGCTATTTATACACGAAATTGGACTAGCTTACGGACCGTAAGCATTAACCCTTACGGTCCGTAAGGGACACATAATTCTCATAGGTTTGCCGCGTGTGGGACTAGGCCTGCTGACTTGACAGATTTCTTAAATTCATTTCTGCCAACTAATTATTTGGATAATCGTAACTAGGTTTTTACCACCCCTGAGTTTTAGGGGCCCTAATCCTGATTTTGATTGTTCTGAAAATTTTAGGGTTTGCACAGACTCACTTGGGTGTCTCAATTAGGGTTTCCTATTGGTTAATTTATAAATAATAATAATAGTTTTGGTTGATATACAGAAGGATGGATCATAAGATAAATGTTAGTTTATTATAAATTATTATTATTCTTTTATTTCTAGAATAATGATTTTAAATTTATGGTCATTACAGGTGCCACCGCTGTGTTTAGAGCGGAGGGCTTCATGTCGCGCTATAGCTTGGGAAATTCGCTCATTGAGTTCGGCCTCAGTTAACGTAATGGTGTCCGTGTCACGTCTGGGAGGCATTTCCGTCTGTCAAAATGGTAAGGAGTAGGTTAGACAACATTCCATAATTGTCTACGAGGTACATATTACCACAAGCAAGCATGTAATCACCCAATATCACATGCATATATAATCAACAATTACTGAGCGAGGAAACAATTACTGAGCCTTCACATAGGCTTAGCAACTTGGCTTATTGTTTGTAATGGGAAAAATAAAATGAACTCGAGGCTACATCGCCTCGGTCATACAAGTTTCATGAAGTGGTAGTTGTTTTCCTTCTTCATAGCTTTATAAGACGGGTATACTTCCCTTGAGATAGGGGTTGTCCATGTAGGGGTGATAGAGAGTGTAACGTCATTGAATCTTTCCGAATGTTATCCATCTTCACTTGCTTAAATATCGGTTCTCAAACGTCTTGTACACGGGTAGAAGTGTCAGACACGAAGTAGGCAAAGACAGGTTTCCTACTTTATAAAGTGCTAAAGCAATGGTCTATGTATTGTTCTACCAGATGAAGGTGTGAACACCTATAGCTTATTTTTGGAGGGATGGTGATCATTAACCTGACCTGCAGAGTCCACCAGGATTTCCATGCACCACAAGTGGTTATTACGTGGGCCCCCGTAATAATAAATTTTCTTGCACAATTACCCCATTTTTCCCTCATCCAAGCAGATGATCAACCAAAGAGGGGGCACTACTATCCTTATACCTCTGACATGGAAAGGATCATTGCGGTGGTCCACGCGCTAACACTTGTTATCGTTACGCGCGAATATGCATAATGATTAAATGAAACAGGAACAAGGAGAATTCCTAGTAGTTGGAGGGGCACCTTCAAGATGAATACTTCATCTTCCTTGTCTAGTCAGGTGTCTCGTCAATCTCGCTTCACAAAAGCCGCAGGGATCTCATCCTACTTATTAAGAAGTTATTCAAGGTTGCCGCCTCTGCCTCGCCATCACTACCGTAGTCAGGCACATTCACGATCGAGAGGGAAGAACAGCCATCTCCTACGGAAGCAAGCTCAGAATCTTGTTTGGTAATCACTCCAGCCATGAGCTTTGCAATGAACGCGAGGCCGATTGCTTCATCGTGCGAGTAAGAACAATAATAGGATTCAGAGTCTAAGGTATCTTATTCACGTCAATAATTATTCCGTACACTTATTCGTATGTATATATCAATAAACAAATATGTTACTTAGCATAAACGGGCAATTCGATATATCACATATAACTCTCGTTTATCCTTTGGGGGGGGGGTTATTTTGTCTTTGGCAAGTCTAACTCGTGTAGACTATGCCTTAGTTGGCACCTTATTTAGGGGTATTCTCCTCCCAACTAATGTCCTTGCCTTGTCTCTTCTTTGAAAAATGTTTGACTCATGGATCTTGACGCTTACGTGAATGCAATGAAAAACCTTTTTTTTGTAAAAATGTTTTTGTGAGAGAGTTCTAGTGATTGTAGTCTAGACTCGAGAAGGAATCCTAGTTCACTACAATCGAAGCTCTGATACCAAACTGTCACACCCTGACTTTTGCAGAAGCGTATGATGTGTGAGTGGTTTAATATCATTGCATTCAATCATAATAAACAACTACATGATCAAAACGATGTTCATCAATTCATGAAATTTGAGTATTACAAACACTGGTTATTTAAGTTTTAAAACACAACCTTCGACTAGGTTATAAACCAACAAAAGTGGATGACATCTAAACTTGAAATCTACTTCTAGAAACAACACCCGCTCCCAAGATACAGCCTGTCACCTGAAATACATGTAATTTTGGAAAACATCAACAAAAGTTGAGCGAGTTCATGCGTTTTGTGTGAGTACTGGTAAACTTGTAAACCTTTGAGAGACTCCTTTGAAAACAGGTATGAAAAGCGTGTATGAACATACCAAATAAATGTTTTACAAGGACATTAAGGCATGTGAGGACATAGGGGGCACTCGAAATGAGTAGGCATATACCCTTGTCGATTTTCCCTCGACTATGTCGATTTCCCTCGACTATGTCGAATTTCCCTTCGACTATGTCAATTTACCTTGACTATGTCAATTTCCCTTGACTATGTCGATTTCCCTTGACTGGGACACCGAAGCACTCAAGTTATCACATGAGGACCGTGAGTGGGGCTCGGCCGTACCCGTTAGATCTAACCTTCGTCCCTAATTAAGTATTAATGGCATTTCAATATTTAGTCTATGCTCACATGATCTAGTAGTTCATTTCATAGGCAATTCATACCGTTTAAGTATTCGTAACATGTATTCCACCCCCGAGAGTTATAAAACCAAAAACAGTTAAGAGAAAAGGGGGAGCATGAACTCACCGTTTTGCGTCTTCGGTACTCGTAACTCAAATCTCGTCAGCAAACACAACTACCTACAATGTGCTAGGGTCTATTAGACGAGCGGGCCGTGCCTTGCCTTACCTTAGTATTCATGTTTTGAGTTACGTTTCTTTTATGTCTTTAACATTATCCAAAGTTATAATTACTTGTTAAAATAATAATTATTTTAACTTTAAATTATATTCAATTTTGGAATAATTGTTAAACAATATTTTTGTAACAATACTTCTCAAGTATTTATTTTCGTATTTCCTTCCCAAGGATGCGGGTATCTTATACATGTGTATTCGTATTCTCGTATTTGTAGTTTCCAAAATAATATATTTTTAAGTCTTACTTTAGAAAATATATTTAAACTTGTTTTGTCCCAAAAATAATGTATTTCAAGAAAATATATATTTTTCCCAAAAACCATATATCTTCTAAATATTCCAAGAAAATATAATTTAACTTCCGAAAATAATATATTTTCTCCTTATCGAAAATATGATATACTTTGTAATAATAATAAAAATCATACTTTCATTTCTTTTGTATCCAAAATAATATTTACCAAAAATATGCTCATAAATGTAGTTTCCGGAGTACCTTGTAAGTTACGTTCTTTTGTTCGGTTTCACAATATTAAGTGTGTAACTTTTACATTTATTCCTTGTGATTTTTGGTATTATTTTGGATTGTAAATTCTTGGTATTTTGTTAAGTTACATTATTTCAAACCCTAAAATAATATAACTATCACACAAAGTATACAAATAATCACACAAAATGTGTAAATATATATTCTAAATACATATTTATCCATTTTTATTTATAAAAACCAACCTCCAATACTTGTATTTTGTAACAAAATATGTGGCAAAGTTTATTTTGAAAACCATGGTTAAAACACACTTGTAAATATTTGTTTAGAAAATATTTTTCTAAGTGTTTATATTTTTAGAATTTTTTGCCATAGTTTCCCCTAAAAATGGAGGTGTCCATGCTATCAAAGCATATCATTTTCTTTTCAAAAATCATCACAAACAATCAACAATCATCCTACACTTACCAAGTGCCAATACAATGCTACTTACATAGTAATCATGAACTTGAACTTTCATAAAAACTTGTAGTAACTTGGTGGTGTTTTTAGTAGGTTTAGTTACCCTTTATAGTGTGTTTACTTCTTTAAAAATCTCATTCTTGAAAGATTTAGGTGTTTACAACTTACTTGATGATTTTTCCAAAAATCATTCTCTTGGGTTTTTCTTGTAAACAATGTATTCTTACACTTGTTTCACTACTAGAAACATGGTTATTTTCTTTGAAAACTATGTTCATGTAAATCTTGTGATTTAACATGGTTTATTTGGAAAACTATTTTTGAAATCATCCATGTTTATGTCTAGTAACATATTACATACTACATCATTCACAAAAATCATTTTCATCTTTCAAGTTCATGAAAACAATAAGCATGGTGATCTTGGTCTTTCACAAGATCATCACCTTAACTTACTAGATCATGTGTTTAATCACAATCTAGTAGGTTTCTTATGGTGTTTAACATCAATAACATAAATCATCAATCATGTAGAAGCAAATCATCACTAAACAACAAATATTTATATGTTTATAAGCTTATGTTAAAGATTCATGATCAAGTTCTTTAGTGCTCATCAAGATTAACAATGTGTATCATCTTTTAACCATCAAAATATGAAGTAACAAAGGGTTATGAGGGCCTTACTACTAGCACAAAGGCTAGGGATGAACACAAGATGTTGTAGATGACAAATGGATTGGATAAAAGCAATCGGGAGAGGTCCTTCAAGATCCAAGACCACCAAACCTTCTTATATGGTTCCTTACACCTTTGTGAGTATATGGAATGAATGGAAGTGAGATGATGATGGTGGGGTGGTGGGTGCTTGTTCTCGGCCGAATGGAGGAGAGGGAGGAAGGAGATGAAGTGTGGTGTGAAGTGTGAGGGCTCATGTGTGCTTATAATCCATCCAATTCTTTTATCCAATGGTTTATGTGTTTGTTAAGTACATAACAAATCCTACAACAAATCCTAGGAGATCAAGAAAAATCTTGTAAGATTTTGGAAGTGGGGTCACATAAGTGACCGTAAATATAAGGGGGGTGGGGTGGGATATTAGTTGGTTTCCAATGGTAAGTTAGGTTACTAGTTGAAATCCAAAGTGTAATGGTTAGTGTTTAAGTGTATCTTATGTTATATAGTGTGTTAGGGTGTTCGGGGATCATAACTAGCTCAGAAACATTAAAACAATGTTTCTAGTATAATTTTGGTGTTTCGGGTAATGTCCGGTTGTTTGGTTAGATATCGGTTCGTTAAAGTGTCAAACTATACCGTTTAGTGATCTTTATGTACCCTTTTGTGACACTTTTAATTCCCGACACTTAGGAAAGCATTCAGGACCATTAAACCATAATTTTGCATTATAATTTGGAGTTTAAATGCTGAAAATAGCTGAATTTTGTTTATTTTCTGCAGAATTCTGCATTTTTAGTGTGTTCCTGGCACTTTCCGGCACCTATGTTATCACTAGGAAGGCAGTTTTGTAATCCTTACTTTGCTACACACTATACTAGTGTATCACTTGGTTCTGGGGCTCATTTCCGTGTCTTAACATCATGTCTGTCTAAGTACTGAACTCCCATCAGTGCTTTTAGTTTGTCTGATAATGGTGCCAATTCTGTTCTGTGCATTATTAGAACTATATCGTGTTGCATGTAGTAATGATAAAAGTCTTGCAACATGAAATGCCATTGTATGTATATAACAGTAATCAGAAATTCATTTGTCTTGTAAACTATATCATGCATAGTTATTAAAGCACATATTACTGTTCAATTAGTGTACGGAATGTACGGAAAAGTGACAGTTGTCACAGTTAGTACCATTTTGTTCATGTTTTAGTGTGCCATAGTTACCAATAGTTTGATCTGCTAAAAAATTAGCGTATACTATGTTGAAAATTTTGCAGTTTTTGTTACATCCCAAAATTTGGGTTTATCAATAAATAAAATAAGTATGAACTATACACGTGCATAATGGCCTTGTTAGCATAATATGAATAATTTTGAAGAATCACCGCTTCATGACATAATATAATTAAATATATAAATATTTTGGTGGATGGACCTTATTGCTAGAAAGTTAAGTTTAGTGTGATAATAACAAACTTAGAAGGGTTTTGATTGTATTTAGTAAAATATAACCCTTACCTGGTATTAAAGAAGGAGGCTGTAAGGTTCCGTATTTTTTATACGTTCTATTTTTTAGAAAGCTTGTGTTCGTATTTCGTTTCAATCTTTTTAATCTCGAGACTTTGATCATAATGGAAATACATTTTAATTCACACTCGTTTATTTATACATACATGATACATACTCATTCACGGATATACATTTTATATATGAAACCGAATCATACTTGATGTTTAATTTATGTGCGGAATCATACTCATGCACATTCATACTATACATATGCCTTGAAATTCCCTAAAACACTTAACATATTGAAGAAATGACATACATGAAAAAACAACCAAACAATAAGGATTAAAACTAAAAAAAAAACAGGAAGGTCTTACGGACCGCAAGACAAAGTGTCTTACGGTCCGCATGACAGGTCTGACGGGTAGAAATGCTACCAACTCAATGATTGGACCTCCTTTCCACCCCCTGTATTCCCCAATCACCTTCTAACCTTCTTTAAACCCAAAACCTAATCACCCACTATAAATACATGTCTTCCACAACTCCTCCACCCTTTACACACCTCAAAACAACTCTCTAATCCTCTCACGCTTCTCAAAAACTTCAAGTGAGGCAGATTGTACCAAATCTCAAAACAATGAGTTTTGAGCACCTTCTTCTCCATTTTCTTCTTGTTTTTCTTGTATCAAACTACTTGGACAACCTCAAATGATGTTACCCAATATTCACTAAGGTATAACAAGGTGGTACATCACTTATATGAGGCTCTAAAGTCATATTTGAATTCTGTTTTGTAAATTTTTTATAAACTTGTTTCATTACTTGTTCATTTTATGGAAATATTGCACCAAACCTTGTTCCTAACTAAACTCTTGTTGAGGGACTTGAATTATGGTAAATTCCCAGAAGTTATGAGGTTCATAATCTCCAACACTTTCTGTCCTAAAGGTCTCAAGTGACCTACGAAGTGTTGAAACCATCCAAGCCCACAACCTTCAATGTTGTAAGGCTTGTGTTTTTGTAAGTGTGAACAATGGGAGCCTTGGCTTTCCAACTATGGTTTCACCTCCTCACTTAGTTAATACACAACCTCCTCACTTAGTTAGTGTCCAAACTACACCAAGTCTCCAAACATTTGTCATGTTTGGAATGCACTAGTCTAGTTTGAGCTCACTTGGTTACTTGGTGGATTAGAGGTTTTATATCTTATTTTGCTCATATTCATGACCAACCGAAATCATCAACTAAGTTAATGATTTTGTGGTTTGATGAATCATATATTGAGGTTTATGGATGAAAATCATCCTACCTCCTTGCTTGACCTTTACATGACATTACTTGACCATATGAATATAATACACAATATATATATATATATATCTATATTTATAATATAATCCTAAAAACCGAACCCTAAACACTAACCAATTCATGGATTAATGTTAAGAGTCATGGTTATATTATCTTAGATTAAAATTCCTCATATTTGGACTTCCAATAGGTGAACTTATGCCTGTGAAAAACACATAATCATGGTGTCCAAATTGAGTGTTTTAACAAGATAACTTTTATGTAATTTTTATACTAAGTTAAGCATTTTGAATACACATTCCTAATCTAAATATGTTGAACTCATACGCCTCGTTTATCCTTGTTGGATAACTCGGTGTTTCAAACTCCAAATCGCATCAACTCATTTTCGTGGAACTTTCTACGCAAATCGTGAGTTTACATGATCCGATTTTACATTTTATACACTTTTGGGTGCAATATGTACAATATTATCAAAATCACGATCACAATATCAATCCAGTATTTACATCAATCAATCCGTTTATACATGCTTAAATGATATGCTTAGGATACATACATGCTAGAAGCCTTTCTTGCACAAATATTTGTCATTCACGTCATGCGCCAACAATAACATGTATAGCGCTATAGGAGTAGCACACCGACCTTAGGAAGGGTTTATCTTAAGTCATTCAATCACGGTCTTGTTCGCTTCAGTGACAAGATACGCAACTTTGTGGATACAATTGGTTTCACCTATATTTAATGCATGCTAGTTATGTTTCATGCCTTAGTATAATTTTATGTCATGTGGGATTGATGACAACTTTAATATCTATGCTAGTAGCGAAAACTTGTATGCTTACCAATGTTTTATATGTTGATGTTTATTTTATATATATTGCAGGAAATTGATGCTATGATATTCAAGAATCTAATAGGATTAGATTTAGAAACACACAATTTTAAATGTTAAACTTCTTTTGTCGTATTTGTATTCCGTGATGTTTCTTTATTATAAAACAATGTACCGTTTAGTTATCAACGAAATTTGATGTCTCGAACAATCTATTTCCTCCCGCCCTGATATTTCCGCCATTGGTTGGGGTGTGACAGAGGCAATGTTCATTGAAATCAAAAATAAAAGAACCAGTTTGGGGATTCTGGAAGAAAACCAACAACACAAAACGAGAAGGGGAAAGAAACATTAGAGATGAAATTATTAATTTAGCACATCATTATAGATTTCATTCTGTAGAAAGAACTAAGTATTGATTATCATAAAGCAATACAGCTAAGTTAGCATTTTGCTAGAGTTTCGCAGTTAACGAAAAGAAGGCAAGATACGGTAAATCCTGTGGGTGAAGGTGAGTGCTTCATAACTCTCGTTTATAGAATAATATCTGAAAAACATTTTATATAGTGGTTTTAATGTATCAATATGGGCACTTTGGATATGTACTAATGAAGGAGCTAAGTAATATAGTATAATACTGAGGTTACATTCAAGGGGATATGAAAATAATGATTGAAGCTAGCATGGTCGTGATCTATATTATTACGGATTTTCAACAAGATCTAATACTTGTATATGGCTATTCTTGAGTTTGTTACATAATGCTACTCTATTGAGTTCAATGCTATTATAAACAAGGATCAAAATTGTTAAGAGACAAGTGTATTCGTTTAGTGTGGGTCAACAAGTGGATATAGAAATGTGCCAACGGATGTGGTATGTAATCGAACTAAATCTTGTATGAAGTAAATTAAACACTTTATGTGGAAAATATAATTGAACTTGATACGAGGGTAAAATTCCTCATGTGTGAAAAGAATCGATTAAAAAAAATCAAGAAAAGTACTATTGAGGGAAATGCTATAATAATTTCTGGTCATTATTTGAAATGGTAATACTATAATGATGATAAATTACATGATGTAAAAAAGGGTACTATACACTTTTTAAATTGTTCTTGATTATAATTTATACAAAAAGTGTGTTGTTCTTTTGTAAGAAGTAAAATGTTCTTGTGCAAGAATTATAATGATCAAATGTCAATAATTAGCTTGAACCTAACTGGATAAAGTATTTGTTATTGTTAATACTTGATATGTATTAAACAAATTCATATATAGATGGGTATAAGTAAATATGGTTTGCCTTACTATTGAATCGTATGATGTGTAATTTATGTCATAATGATATGCAATATGTATGTTGCTAAAAAATCATAAAGAGGTATGACCCGTTAGTATGATCTTTACATTATTTTAATCAATATAGATCCTAAGAGATGTTTTCTATCTATCAACTAACAAAGTTATTGAAGAAACACCAAGCTGATATGGTGATTAACTTGTGGTTTGTGTCTAAAAAAATAGAGGTTAATATTCTTTCGTCTCGTCTAAACGGCTACGAAGATCCTGCAAAACAATCAACACACCGTAAGCTCGTTACAAGGAGGAGAATGGGGGGTTTTCCTTGTAACCACCCTCCGGAATGAGAATAAGTATCGGTTTCGAGGATAATAATGTGTGTAAAAAGTGAGAGAGCAAGAGAGCAATCCTTAAACCTGGAGGTGAAGTTCTTTATTTATAGTCGAGATGATTTGTGAAGGAGATGCGATGATGGGCCTTGGGCCTGTAGACGACAACAAGGAATATCCATTCTACCCCCTACCACGACCGTTAGTGATTCTTGGCAAGAGGGTAGCTAGTGCACGCTGAATGGATCCACGTGTCCTGACTTCTGTCCTTGTTGTTTGGTCTGTCATTTGCAGCCGAGTGGAGATAGTGGAGCAGTGGTCGGCGCACGCTGATTGGTGCCACATACACGTCCTTGTGTACCTTTTTTGTCTCCCGTACGACTGTATATCGTGTGGCACGACCAGGTACAGCCCGTTGGACGCTTATTGCCCACTGCTCTACCATTTGTACCTTTTGTACTTATCCCGTGTCTACTTGCGCTTCTTACCTCTGTGCGACTTGGAACACATCTGTTTAGCCGGCGCAAGGTCAAGTAAGACATGTCCTTTGCCACATGAACTAAGTGTCAAAACTGATATCATCCTGGTCCTGACCTCGCGCACGGCCTGGAACATATCTGTTTAGCCGGTGCGAGGTCGGGGGAATTATCAATTTAGTTTAATTTCGGTATAATCTCGTGCGCGACCTGATGTTGGCTCGTATGGTCGGCGCAGGATTTGGGACCACACCCCTTCAAGTTCCCCTAGTCAAGTGCTGCTTGCATGCGCGAGGCAAGTGGTTGGAGCTCTGGACTTAGAAAATAAAAAGTAAGTCTGCGCTTGCTCTGGTGTCTAGGAAGGCATCTTATGTGCTAGAAAAGCTGGCGCACGTGTTTGTGTCACAACTTACATGACGTAGCTATTTAGCTTACTTTTAAAGTCATCCGCTTATCTTCGCAGGAAAATTCTTGAAATTTGAAAAAGTAAACTACTGACAAGTTGGTGGCGAAAGTGACTGCAGACACAGTGATGATCATCATGTCACCGTGTCAGGTGCACCGTTTCATCTAGTGTCAGGGGTGTGAGGCCCACACGCGTGTGGTAACCGTCACTCCGGTTTTCCCGCCTGACGTGTCGTCCTGTGGTTGGACACGCGCACACGCGGTTCGGCACAGTTACCCATCGCATTAAATGCGATGGGTATAAATAGGTGAAGGCCTATCGATAGAAACCACTTTCCTTCAACTTTTCTCTCGATTTCCCTTTGAATCTTCAAATCTTCAAACTTTCTTCAAGTTTGCTGCCGATTTTCTTCATTACTTCAAGAACTGTTTAAAGATCTTTTAGTTTTCTTAAAGAACTTTTCAAGGAAGATCTTCAATAACTCATTTCGATATGAATGAACACAACGTTGGAGAGTATGGTGGTGCTATGCCACCATTAAAGTGGGAAGAGGGTCTGCTAGAGCAGATAGTCCGGGGTTATCAGTTATCCGGTGAGTGGGATGCAAGATATCTGGTCAAGGGCCAAACTACCGCCGATGCGCCGCTGGGCTACATCACTCTATTTGCAGATTTCTTTGGAGATGGTAACTTCTGGTTGCCAGCCACCCACTTTTTGGTTGTGACATCTGTGCTTGTAATCATTGTAAACAATTCAGTTATCAATGAAATAAATTTATTTGATCCCAATGTTTGTTTGTTTATGTTTGACATTTTCATGTTTTGATTTCTATTCAATTTCAAACTCTATATCGCTTTCTGGAGAGTTATACGCAAACTGGTGCGTAAACGTAGTCAGTTAACATGACAAATACTCTGGAACATCAACATATACTTAACATACCTTAAATAACCTTTACATAACATAGAAATAAGTTTTGAAGGCTTTGGTATGGCAAAAATCAAGTCTATTCGCTTACAGGGACTAAATTCGACAAACTGCGAAAGTATGCTGATTTGAACTGTAACGGCCATTCTGGAACATGAACATATGTTAAACACACCCTAAATATCCTTTTCATAGCTTAGAAATAGGCTTCGAGGAGTTCGGTGTGCTAAAATAAACTTTATGCTCATTCAGGGACTAAAAACATCAAAAAGTGCATAAGTTTGCATTTTCGCGCATAACTTACGTTCTGAACACATCCGGACATCCAAAAATTTATGTAAGCACTAAAATATTTTATTTTAGTGTTTGGCATAAGAAAAATCCATTCGTCGCGCAATTTGGATCGTTTTTCGCGCATGTGCGCATTTCGTCGTAATTAAGCGAATATCGCGATCGTATGACCAAACGAACCGACATCCGACATATTTTTGAACATGTTTCATGTCCACAATGTTTAAGCATCATTTTAGGGCCTTAAATTTGGCTTAACGGGCCTTAGAAGTGTCGGAATGAGCTTAAAACACATCAGGGACTAAAACTGTCATTTCTACAAAGCTGGTTGCTGACCTGCTGACCCCAGGCGGGCCGCATAGAGTTATGCAGGACCTTACACGAGCCGTGTGGCCCTCTCAGATGTGCAGAATCTGATTTTCCAGCTATTAACAGCTATTATACTCATGTATTCCACTTGCAACTGGTTTCTAGCAAACTATGGGCCATTTCTAGGGGTACCTAAGGTTTCACAAAACAATGGGCTCGAGGTGTACGGCTGTGATTGAATCTCGGATAACGAGGAACGATCTTAATGGCACAACTACATCTATAAATACCCCCCCCCCATGTTCTTGTTGCAACTCACTTGATTTCTGAGATTTTCTTTAAGTTGAAGTTTGAAACACTTCATACCTGAGAAATACTTGGAAAATCAAACTTGCGGGGACCTTTTGTAAGTATTCTTTCGTTCTTTTCATTCGTTTTTAGCGTTAAAGTCAAACTGCATTTGACTTTCTGCATTAACCAGTGTATGGTCAATGTGAACTTCGTTTGAACTTCATAACGTGAGCGTAATCACGATGGTTATAGTCCCTAGTGACTATACCTACTGATTACCACGTTATCTAGGCTCAGTGACGAGTCGTAGTTTCGGCCAAAATGCGTATTCCCGCGTATTTTGTAACCAAACAACTTGTGGGTATCAAAACCATTTGTTTTGATACCAAACCTGTTTTTAAACCTCGTTAAACATGTTTTAACATGTTTAGCTTGTCACTTTTAGTTTTGTGCTTGTCTAGGGTCGTAAAGGTAAGCGATCTAATCAATCGCTTATACTTTCGAACCCGACCCATTTGGTCGATCATTAGGATCCGACCAAACACTTTAGGTGACCATAGTTGTATAGGGAATAACCTTTCAAGGTTATACCTTATGGTCACTGCGTTTTGTTAGTAGTATGATAGGTAGTTTATATGCCTTAGGTAAATTACCAAAATGCCATTTTTACGCCAAAAAATCATTCTAAGCATATGTAACATAATTTTTGACATCTAAACTGATTTGGCAACTATATTAGACATATTAAGGCATATTTTACTTGTCATAGGACTAGTTAAGCGGCCAGAACGCGTTTTACGTGAACGACGCGTTAAAGTAGCATATGCTACCTAAACGGGTCATAACGGGTCAAAAGCACTTAGGATAAGTTTCATTTTAGTATGTAGGCTTTGTTAAACCATATTACATGAGTTCCTACACTCATTTGGTTTACGAACCCTCATGCTACCCGATCCTCCGAATAGGTCCGTTTATTAATGTAGTTACCTATATTAGGTGCCGTTTGATTCCGTGATCTTCTAGCTTTGCTTGGTGGATATCTAAAGTCTATTGAGCAATCTCAAGTGAGTACATAGACCCCTCTTTTACTGTTTTCCAACATTTTGGGGTGAAACACATGTGCCTACTTGTTATTTTCATGTTTTCATATCATATACTTGCTATGTTCATTAGTACACTATTAGTACATAATTTCATTTTCTTTTGCTATGTATGTTAACTTAGCATATTTAGCACATTGATTTACATGACTTTTCTGCTTTGTATGTTAACTTGGCATATTTAGTACATTACTTTCATTACATGTTTGCGTTTGGTATGACATTTGATTTGTTCAACCGGTCTAAATTACATTCATTAACATTAGCTAAGCCGCTCGGTAGTAAGTAATGGTACCATAGGACTTGACAAATCCCGTTCCTGACATCCTAGGTTTGTTTGGGTGTAAGGAATGACTGAATCCAAAAACATTTTACTTTGATAAACTATACTCTAAGGTATCCTGCTGTCTCAAGGGTTGAATGTATGCGTTAACTTACCGCATAAGTGTTTGTATCAGTAAAGCATGTATTTATTTAGTTATTTTACAAAACATAACTTTTGATTTATTCAAAATACTTTGTTTTGTACATTTTTACTTGTGGTTTAAGTAGTCTCATTTTACTTACCATACATAACTTTTGTTTACACATTACATGGTTTATATTCAACTTGGGTTATACTATGACATTTGACTATTGGATTAAACATGGATATTTTAAAATGTTGGTTGGTTTGAGTGACTTAAATAACGAGGCGCGTGTAATATGGTACAAGCATGGTGGATACGCCGTTGGTACTTCCTATATATAAGTGCTTGTATGATATTACATATCGTAGCTTCATTTATACCACTTCAGTTTAGACATATTACATTTACAACACATTACCACTTAAACATTGTTTTACAAATAACTTGGTTTATACAAACTCTTTTTACTTGGTTATTATTTTAACCATACATTATTTTTTTATATGTATATATACATATCGTCTGATTTTGCTAACGTTTTTCAAATGATTTATAAAACCAAACAATTAACAAGGTTCATGACTGAATTTTATTAAACATTTCTCTAAACTCAAGTCATGAATCCTATTTTCATAAAACCTATGTAACTCACAGGCATTTTTATGCTGACGTACCTATTTTCACATGTGTTTTCAGGAGCTGTTGCTTAGGATGTTCATGACATACTAGGGCGGACCTGTGCCTTAGAGACTTAAAAATAAAGCTAGAACTAGTTTAATTATGTGGTGTACTCTTTGTTTCAGTTATTTTAAGACAATGTAACTCTTTGTTTGATGAATAAAACATAACTTTTAAATGCCATGGTTGTGAAACAATAATTCTGTTGCAACACTCCCCGACGTTTCCGCCAGGATTTGATGTTTTACGTGGTCGGGGTGTGACATTGGTGCACTCCTCACCTTCTATGGTTTTCATGTCTCTCAACTGAGTCCGTTGGGCATGGTGAGGATCAGACATTTTGAATTCTATTATCGATCACAAGGGTTAGAGCCGACTGTGGAACGATTCCACGCCTTCTACTAGTTGCAGGTCAACTTGGGATTCTTTTCTTTTGCCACGCGCAGCTCAAAAAGGCTTCTCATCAACCCCCCTAAAAGTTATCATGACTTGAAGGGGAAATTATTCTTTATTCGCGAGGAAGTAATCCCAGTCAAGATGGAGTTTCGGGAATCAACGCCGATCCCCAAGGAGGATATTAAGATACCTAAAGGCACGTCTTGGTATGAAAAGTTGCAACCACTTCCCAACTAGGCCTTTGGTTAACAATTGTTGGTAGCCGTTGGCATGTGCGACAAATGGCCGAATACCAGCACCAATGTGCCTATTCTTCTTCTGGAAGGCGAGGGTAAGTTTTTTATCTTTATTGTTTCCTCTCTTTTAAGAATTCATATGATGTCTTCTAATTTTTCATTGTTGTGTTTGTGTAGAGGTAGCACTTTACCAATGTGTTTAGATTATAAAACATGCACTTCACCTATCCTTAGGTGATCACCACAACGAGAACCCAATTTTCTAAAACGATTTTTGAAAATCAATCATCTGTTTTTAAATGATTTATTATATGGTTTTGAACTCTTCGATTTTTCATAATGATTTTGAAAATTTACCATCCAATTTTGAATGATTCTTTTGGCCTTGTGCCTTCCAAGTTTTCAAAATCTCGTCAAAGTTTTGGGTTCTAAATAGTGTGAACACGTGCAAACTGGAAGGGTGAATGCCTGTACCCTGGGTTTTCTGTCTAAGGCTAGAGTGTTCGTATAAATCCACATAATCGGACCAGTCACTCTTACCTGGGAACTCTTGGGGTGAGTGTTCACTTATAGGCGAGCATGTCTTCGCGAAGCATTATTTTTGACCCATTTACTTTGATTAGTCACTGTGTGTCATTTGTTTGCTTTGTGATACGGACGAATGACCACCATCTTTGCTTTTGTCGATTTTTGTTTCATCTCATTCTTTTCATCTAATCATCTCACTCGTTCCTTTCATGTTCCCTCTTTTAGAATGCCTCCTCGATGCGAAAATCCGCTACCAAATGCCGAACTGGCAGAAATCATCGCGCAACAAATGGATGCTGCGTTCCCAAATCTTATTGCTCAATTGAACCAAGCCAACAACAACAATAATGCTCCATGCAACTTCAAAAGCTTCAATTCAGCAAAACCGCTCAAGTTTAGTGGTTCTGAGGGAGCAACTGGGCTCCTTCAATGGTTCAAGAGCATTGAGAGTACATTCCGTCACGTCCTGTGTCCTGAGAATCGAAAAGTCGAGTTTGCATCAAGCGTGTTTCAGGAGAGGGCTCTCACATGGTGGAACGGGGTTATGAGAGACCGTGGTGCTGAGGTTGCTTTAGCACAAACATGGGCTGAACTTAGGGCGCTTATGATGAGGGAGTTTTGTCCTCGTCATGAACTGCGAGCTTTGGAAAGGGAATTTGATGACCTGAAGCAGGATAGTGGCGAGCACCGGGCATATACTGATAGGTATGAGGAGCTGAGTTTGTTATGCCCAACAATGGTTACCCCTCTCGAGAAGGCTATCGAGAGGTATATCGATGGCCTACCTGACTCCGTACAAGACATAGTTACTGGTAGTAACCCTACCACAGTCCGTCAGGCAATTGAGCTATCAGCAACATTGACTGAGTCGCAAGTTCGAAAGGGTAAGCTGCATAGAAAAGGTGACAAGGGTAAGAAGCAGTCGTCTGACAAAGAGGATAGCAAGAAAGGTAAAAACAAGAAGGGTAAGGATTCTGGTTCCTCGAAGGGTTCTAGGAAGCGTAAGGCTTCCCAAAATTTCGCCGTTACTGCACAAGCTGCACCAAATCAGCCTGCGCAACCACTTTCCAAGAAACCTTATCTTGGCAATGCACCTTTGTGCAACAGAGGTAACGGTCATCATCAACCACACCTCCAGTGCCGTCATTGCACCAACTGTGGAAGATCTGGTCATCTTGCTGACACATGCCGCATTCCTGCTAATCAAAATCGGGCAATTCAGAACCCGACTCAACAAGTTGCTCAGCCTCTTGCTCAGCAACAAGGTTAAGCTGCACGACCTCACTACCCACCAGGTTCTTGTTATAACTGTGGGGATCTGACCCACTACCGTAATCAATGTCCAAGATTGGTGAATTTGAATCCAGCTCAGGCTCAGACTCGAGGTCGAGTCTTCAACATGAATGCACAAGAGGCGCAAGCAGACAATGAAGTGGTTAACGGTACGTTCTTTATTAATAATCAACCCGCATCTGTTCTTTTTGATTCTGGTGCCGATAAGAGTTTTGTGTCATTATCTTTTGAGCCATTGCTTCGCATGTCTAGAACAAAACTAGGTAAGCCTTTGACAGTAGAAGTTGCTAGTGGTGATCCCGTTGTTCTTGATTCTGTTCTTCGCAATTGCCAATTGAACCTTAACAACCATCTTTTTCCTATCGACCTCACGCCAATGCAACTTGGGAGTTTCGACGTTATAGTGGGTATGGATTGGTTAGCCAAGCATCACGCAGAGGTAGTTTGTTTCAAGAAGATTGTTCGTGTTCCACTTTCGTCAGGTGAAATCCTACAGGTTCGTGGTGTGAAGCCTGCTAGTAGTCTCAAGCTCATGTCTTATTTTCAAGCTTGGAAGTATCCGCGAAAGAACTATGTGGCCTTCTTGGCACATGTTGTAGCAGATAAAGGCAAAAGTAAGCCTATTCAAGATATCCCTGTCGTTCGGGATTATCCGGAGCTATTTCCTGAGGAATTACCTGGATTACCCCCAACGCGCCAAGTCGAGTTCCGTATTGATCTTGTACTTGGTGCAAATCCTATTACCAGATCTCCTTATTGTCTTGCACCGTTTGAGATGCAAGAATTATCTAAGCAACTTCAGGAGCTTTCAGATAAAGGTTTTATTCGTCCTAGTTTTTCACCTTGGGGTGCTCCCGTTCTTTTTGTCAAAAAGAAGGATGGATCTTTCAGGATGTACATCGATTACCATGAGCTTAACAAGCTTACCATCAAGAATCGATATCCCCTACCTCGCATTGATGATCTCTTTGACCAGTTATAAGGTGCTTCTTATTTTTTGAAGATTGATCTGCGTTCTGGGTATCATCAACTTTGTGTGCATGAAGAAGATATTCCCAAGACAGCGTTCCGCACTCGTTATGGGCATTATGAGTTCACTGTTATGCCATTCGGGTTAATTAATACTCCTGCTGTTTTCATGGACTTGATGAATAGGGTTTGCAAGCCTTATTTAGATAAGTTCATCATTGTTTTTATTGATGACGTTTTGATATACTCTAAGACGCAAGCTGATCAGGAGCAACATCTTCGTCTTACTCTGGAACTCCTAAAGAAAGAGCAACTTTTCGCCAAGTTCTCCAAGTGTGAATTTTGGCTTAAGGAAGTTCAATTTTTGGGTCATATTGTCAACGAACAAGGTATTCATGTAGATCCCTCCAAAATCAGTGCGATTAAGGATTGGGATACGCCTACTACTTCTACCGAAGTTCGTTCGTTCCTTGGTCTCGCGGGCTATTACCGCCGCTTCATCGAAAATTTCTCGAAGATTGCAGTTCCCCTAACTGCTCTAACTCAGAAGAATAAGCCCTTTGAATGGGGTTCTAAACAAGAAGAAGCGTTTCAGACCTTGAAGCAGAAGCTTTGTGATGCGCCTATCCTATCTTTGCTCGAAGGAAATGATGATTTCGTCGTGTATTGTGATGCATCAAATTTGGGACTTGGCTGTGTTCTGATGCAAAAGAACAAAGTCATAGCATATGCATCGAGGCAGTTGAAGGTGCATGAGAAAAACTACACCACTCACGATCTTGAGTTGGGTGCAGTTATGTTCGCTCTTAAGATCTGGAGACTTTATTTGTCTGGTACAAAATGTGTGGTTTTCACTGACCACAAAAGTCTTCAGGATATCTTTAATCAGAAAGAACTCAACATGAGGCAACGCCGTTGGGTTGAACTTCTAAACGACTATGACTGCGAAATTCGCTACCATCCTGGTAAAGCGAATGTCGTGGCTGGCGCTTTGAGTCGTATAGAACGTGTCAAGCTTCATTGTGTTCGTGTTCAATCTAATATTCAAGCTCGATCTGATATTCAAGCCCGCATCTCTCAGGCTCAACATACTTGTGTTTCACAAGACTTGATGGGTAAGGAATTACCCTATCACATTAAGCCTGATCTTGAACTGAAGGACGATGGATCGTATTATTTCATGGACCGTTTGTGGGTCCCAAGCCAAGATGATCTCCACACTTTGCTTATGGATGAAGCTCATAATTCTTGTTATTCTTTTCATCCTGGCTCAGATAAGATGTATAAGGATCTTCGTACTCAGTATTGGTGGCCTGGTATGAAGAAAGACATTGCCTTGTACGTGTCCAAATGCCTTACTTGTCTTAAGGTTAAGGCTGAACACCAACATCCTTCTGGTCTTTTAGAGCAACCAGAGATTCCAGTTTGGAAATGGGAAAATATTGCTATGGATCTCATTACTAAACTTCCGCGCACTAAGAAAGGTCATGATGCCATCTGGGTAGTTGTTGATCGTCTTACTAAATCAGCGCATTTCCTACCGATCCGTGAGGATCTATCTGCTGAAAGGTTGGCTAAAGTTTATGTGGATGAAATCGTATCTCGACATGGTGTTCCTTTGAACATTATTTCTGACAGAGATGCTCGTTTCTCTTCTCGTTTTTGGAGAACCATGCAATCTGCTATGGGAACCCAACTTAATCTGAGCACTGCTTATCATTCGTAATCTGATGGTCAATCTGAAAGAACAATCCAGACTTTGGAGGATATGCTTAGAGCTTGCGTGATCAATTTTGGTGGTAGTTGGGATTCACATCTTCCATTGATTGAATTCTCCTACAACAACAGTTATCACTCCAGCATCAACATGGCTCCTTTCGAGGCTCTCTATGGTCGAAAATGTCGTTCATCAGTCTGCTGGAACGAGATAGGTGAGGCTCAACTTACTGGACCTGACCTCATTCTAGAGACAAATGATAAGGTTAAGAAAGTTCGTGATAACCTCCAGACAGCTCGAAGCCGTCAAAAGAGTTACGCGGACCAACGACGCAAGCCCTTGGAATTTCAAGTCAGTGATCGTGTATTACTTAAGGTCTCACCTTGGAAAGGTGTGATCAGATTTGGAAAGAAAGGAAAACTTGCACCTAGATATGTTGGACCATTCATGATCGTCGAAAGAATCGGTAAGGTAGCCTACAGACTTGAGTTACCTCCTGAACTTGGAAATGTTCATCCAACCTTCCACGTGTCCAATCTCAAGAAGTGTTTAGCTGATGAGAACCTCCACATACCACTTGACGAAATTCGTGTTGATAAAACACTACATTTTGTTGAGAAACCTGTGGAAATCATGGACCGAATAGTCAAATTGCTTAAACGCAAGCGCATTCCTTTGGTTAGAGTTCGCTGGGAATCTAAACGTGGACCTGATTTTACTTTGGAACGTGAAGATCAAATGAAGGCGAAGTATCCGCATCTTTTCTCACGAGTTTCCTCTAAACAAATTTCGGGACGAAATTTCCACAAGTAGGGGAGACTGTGACATCTGTTCTTGTAATCATTGTAAACAATTCAGTTATCAATGAAATAAAGTTATTTGATCCCAATGTTTGTTTGTTTATGTTTAACATTTTCATGTTTTGATTTCTATTCAATTTCAAACTCTATATTGCTTTCTGGAGAGTTATACACAAACTGGTGCGTAAACGTAGTCAGTTAACGTGAAAAATACTCCGTAACATCAACATATACTTAACATACCTTAAATAACCTTTACATAACTTAGAAATAAGTTTTGAAGACTTTGGTATGGCAAAAATCAAGTCTATTCGCTTACAGGGACTAAATTCGACAAACTGCGAAAGTATGCCGATTTGAACTGTAACGGACATTCTAGAACATGACCATAAGTTAAAAACACCCTAAATATCCTTTACATAGCTTAGAAATAGGCTTTGAGGAGTTCGGTGTGCTAAAATAAACTTTATGCTCATTCAGGGACTAAAAGCGTCAAAAAGTGCATAAGTTTGCATTTTCGCGCATAACTTACGTTCTGAACACATCCGGACATCCAAAAATTTATTTAAGCACTAAAATATTTTATTTAGTGTTTGGAATAAGAAAAATCCATTCGTCGCGCAATTTGGATTGTTTTTCGCGCTTGTGCGCATTTCGTCGTAATTAAGCGAATATCGCGATCGTACGACCAAACGAACTGACATCCGCCATATTTTTGAGTATGTTTCATGTCCACAATGTTTAAGCATCATTTTAGGTCCTTAAAGTTGGCTTAACGGGCCTTAGAAGTGTCGGAACGAGATTAAAACACAGGATAACCAGTTTAAGCATCATTTTAGGGCCTTGAGCATGTTTCATGTCCACAATGTTTAAGCACCACGGGGATCTTTTGTAAGTATTCTTTCGTTCTTTTCATTCGTTTTTAGCGTTAAAGTCAAACTGCGCTTGACTTTCTGCATTAACTAGTTTATGGTCAATGCGAAGTTCGTTTGAACTTCATAACGTGAGCGTAAACACGATGGTTATAGTCCCTAGTGACTATACCTACTGATTACCACATTATCTAGGCTCAGTGACTGAATCCGAAAACATTTTACTTTGATAAACTATACTCCAAGGTTATCCTGCTGTCTCAAGGCTTGAATGTATGCGTTAACTTACCGCATAAGTGTTTGTATCAGTAAAGCATGTATTTATTTAATTATTTTACAAAACATAACTTTTGATTTATTCAAAATACTTTGTTTTGTACATTTTTACTTGTTGGTTTGAGTGACTTAAATAACGAGGCGTGTGTAATATGGTACAGGCATGGTGGATACGCCACTGGTACTGTGACACCTGTGACACTTCAACCATCAAACAAAGACCAAACCAATAAAATATTATATTTTATACTTGGGATTTGTATAAATATGTGTATCATTTGCACATATCAATTATTGTTCGATTTTGGGCTCTAACTCGCTTTCTGGAAGGTTATACGCGCACCGATGCGTAAATATAACCAGTTTAATGCAACGAACACTCCGGAATAGTGAAATAGGTTTAACATACCTTTAAATAACCTTTACATAACTTAGAAATAAGTTTTGAAGGCTTTGGTATGGCAAAATCAAGTTTATTCGCTTACATGGACTAAATTCGACAAACTGCGAAAGTATGATGATTTGTACTAGAACAGACATTCTGGAACATGACCATAAGTTAAACATACCATAAATATCCTTTACATAGCTTAGAAATATGCTTTGAGGGGTTCGGTGTGCTAAAATAAACTTTTGGGTCATTCAGGGACTAAAAGCGTCAAAAAGTGCATAAGTTTGCATTTTCGCGCATAACTTGCCTTCTGAATACATCCGGACATCCAAAAATTTATATAAACACTATAATATTTTATTTTAGTGTTTGGCATGAGAAAATTCCATTCGTCACGCAATTTGGATCGTTTTTCGCGCTTATGCGCATTCCGTCGTAATTAAGCGAACATCGCTATCATACGACCAAACGAACCAACATCCGACACATTTTTGAGCATGTTTCATGTACACAATGTTTAGGCATCATTTTAGGGCCATAAAGTTGGCTTAACGGGCCTTAGAAGTTCCGGAAATGAGCTTAAACACCAACAGGGACTGAAACTGTCATTATGGCAAACTTGTTTCTGATCAGAAGGGCCAGGCGGCCCGCGTGAGACCTTGGTGTCTCCTTACGCGGCCCGCGTCAGCCTCCCAGACCAGATTAACTGAATCTAACAGCTATTAACAGCTGTTAAGCACTCCCACCTCAATTCCAAGTGTTGTTTCCTGCTTATGGGGGGCCAATATGATGCACATGGGTGTTCCAACAAGTGTAGGGATTTGATTAAATCACGGTTTATGAGAAACGATCCTAACGGTTGTCCATTTACTATAAATACCCAACCCATTTACTTACAAAACCCACAAATCTGATCTAAGAATGCTCTAAGTTGAAGCCATTGCTTCATACCTGAGCTACTTGGATCAAGATTAGCTTGCGGGGACCCTTTGTAAGTATTCCTTCGTTCTTTTATGCGTTTTTATCGCTCTTCAAGTCTGAAAGTCAAACTATGTTTGACTTTCTTCATTGACCAATTTATGGTCAACGCGAAGTTCGTTTGAACTTCCTAACGTGAGCGTAATCACGATGATTATAGTCCCTAGTGGCTATACCTACTGATTACCACGTTATCTAGGCTCAGTGACAAGTCGTAGTTTCGGCCAAAATGCGTGTTATTGCGTATTTTGTAACAAAACTACTCTTAGGTATCAAAACCGTTTGTTTTGATACCAAACCTGTTTTCTAAACTTAGTTAAGCATGTTTTAACATGCTTATCTCGTCACTTTTAGTTTAGTGCTTATATAGGGTCGTAAGGTAAGCGATCTAAACAATCGCTTATACTTTCGAACCCGACCCGTTTGGTCGATAATTAGGATCCGACCAAACACATTAGGTGACCATAGTATATAAGGAATAACCTTCCGAGGTTATACCTTATGGTCACGACGTTTAGTTAGTTGTATGATAGGTAGTTTATATGCCTTAGGTAAATTACCAAAATACCCTTTTTAAAACCAGAATTCATTTTAAGCATATGTAACATAACTTTTGGTATCTAAACTGATTTGGTAACAATATTAGACATGTTAAGGCATATTTTATTTATCATAGGACTAATTAGGCATTCCAAACGCGTTTCACGCAAACGACACGTTAAAGTAGCATAAGCTACCTAAACGGGTCGTAAGCACTTAGGTTAGGTTTCATTTTAGTATGTAGGCTTTGTTAAACCATATTACACGAGTCTCCATACTCGTTTGGTTTACGAACCCTCATTCTATCCAATCCTCCGATTTAGGTCCGGTATATTAACATAGTTACCTATATTAGGTGCCGTTTGATATCCGTGATCTCTAGCATTGTTTGGTTGTTACTCAAGGACTACTAAGCAATCTCAAGTGAGTACATAGACCCCTCTTTTACTGTTTTCAACTGTTTTGGGGTGAAGCATGTGTACCTATATGTTATTTTCATGATTTCAAAGTATAATTGATTATACATGTTATTACTTATCATTTGACAAACTAAATGACTATCTATGGTTTAAACACTGATTTCTCAAAGAACATAAAATAAAATGTTGAATTGTACTTATTTTATGTTCACCAGACCGATTGGTAGTATGATATAGCGCTATAGGATTAGACACCCCATTCATGTTGTCATGGAATGTCTGAAACCAATTTGTTTCTCCATCCAAATAGGGATTTCCTTTGTGGTACCCTATAGTCTCAAAGGTGTATTTTGATGCACTAGGTCTGAATGAATTCTTAAATCACATTATTTTTGTATATTTAGTTATACTCCCAAAAGTATAGTTTGATATGCTCCCATATGCGATATTGTACAAAACCAACATATATTTTCTTAAACATCCAAAGCATATTTTGATATGTTATTTACAAAACCAAAACATAGTTTAATATGTTATTTATCACATCTAAAGCATATTTTGATATGTTATTTACAAAACCAAAACATAGTTTAATATGTTATTTATAAATCCAAAGTATACTTGTAATATACTACTGAAAACTATTATTTTTAACAACTAAAGTATATTTAATATACTATCTATCTAACGATTGGGTTTTGGTTAGTGTTTAGATAACGGGACGGGTGTAATGTGATGAAAACATGGTAGATACGCCGCTGGTACTTCTTATATATAAGTGTTTTCATTGCATTACATACCGTGGCGTTATTTAGTACACATGGGTTAACGACATTGGAACTGAAATATATTTTAATATATTACTCATTCGATTCTCTTAAAATTCAAAGTATTTTTTCACATATACTATAAGCCTTTTTATCAAAATATTGTTTTTCAAACAATACATTCAATACAAACTCATTTTACATGGTTATTCACTTAACCATACATAATTCTTTTATAAATATATATCATTGTTTTGTTTATCACTTTTCAAATGATTTATAAAACTAAACATTTTACAAGGATCATGACTGACTTTTGTTAAACAACATTTTCTAAACTTAAAAAATCATGAATCCTATATTCACGAAACCTATGTATCTCACAGGCATTTTTATGCTGACGTACCTATTTTTACATAAGTTTCAGGTGCTGTCTTGTGATGATTGTTGATACACGCTACACTTAGGATGGACTCATGCCTTAACGACTTTAAAACTTTGAAGATAATAGTTGTACTTATTTGATTGTATTAAAACAATGAGTTCATTTATTCAATAAAACGAAATTATTTATGCCATGGTTATGAAACAATAATTCTGTTACAACACTCCCCGACGTTTCTGCCACGTCTTGTTGTTTTACGTGGTCGGGGTGTGACAGAAAAGTTGGTATCAGAGCCAATGGTTATAGGGAATTAGGTTATTAGTAATGCTTTGACCTAGACTATAACCTTCCTAGGACCCTAACACAAGTTTTCTTGTGTTTAGTTTTAAAACAATACCGTCACTTATTCTTAGGTGACAACCACAATAAGAACACAAATTTCTATCCCGCTTTGAAAACTAATCATCTGTTCTAGGATGATTTATTATATGGTTTTGAACCCTTTAAGTTTTCAAAATCCCGTCAAAGTTGGTCTAAATAATGTGAACACGTGCAAACTGGAAGGGTGGGTGCCTGTACCCTGAGCTTTCTGTCTAAGGCTAGAGTGTTCGTACAAATCCGCAATATCGGACCAGTCACTCTTACCTGGGAACTCTTGGGGTGAGTGTCCACTTATAGGCGAGCATGTCTTCGCGATACATTATTTTTTGACCTATTTACTTTGATTAATCACCAGGTTCGTTTGTTGCTTTGTAGTAACAAACAAATGACCACCATCCTTGCTTTCATCAGATTTGTTTCATCTCATTCTTTTCGTCTAATTCTCTCACTCGTTTCCTTTCATGTTCCTCTTTTAGAATGCCTCCTCGACGCGACAATCAGATGGCGAATGCCGAACTGGCGGAAATCATCGCGCAGCAAATGGCTGTTACCTTCCCAAATCTTTTTGCTCAAATGAATCAAGCCCTCAACAACCATAATGCTCCATGCAATTTCAAGAGTTTCAATTCGGAAAAGCCACTTAAATTTAGTGGTTCTGAAGGAGCAACTGGGCTCCTACAATGGTTCGAGAGCACTGAGAGTACGTTCCGTCACGTTCAGTGTCTTGATAATCGCAAGGTCGAGTTTGCTTCCAGTGTGTTTCAGAAAAGGGCTCTTACATGGTGGAACGGGGTTATGAGAGACCGCGGTGCTGAGGTTGCATTAGCACAGACTTGGGCTGAACTTAGGGCTCTTATGATGAAGGAGTTTTGTCCTCGTCATGAATTGAGAGCTTTAGAAAGGGAATTCGATGACCTGAAGCAAGACAGTGGATAACATCGAGCCTATACTGACCGCTATGAGGAATTGAGCTTGTTATGCCTTACTATGGTTACGCCTCTGGATAAGGCAATTGAGAAATACATTGATGGTCTTCCTGACGTAGTTCAGGATATCGTTACTGGCAGCAACCCTACTACTGTCAGACAAGCCATTGAATTGTCTGCCACTCTGACTGAATCCCATATCAGGAGGGTAAGCTGTTTCGAAAGGGCGACCCAAGACCATCTGACAAGACTGCTCAAGATGAACCAAAGGAAAAACAGGCTGAGGTATCCAAGAAGAAGAAGCGCAAAGCCTCTCAAAATTTCGCTGTAACTGCTCAAGACAAACAGGTTGCACCAAACCAGCCAGCACAACCTCGCAAAAGGCAAAACTATGTTGGTACCGCACCTTTGTGCAACAAATGCAACCGTCATCATCTAGAGCAAGAGCAATGTCACAAATGTACCCACTGTGGGCGGTTGGGACATTTGATCAATGTTTGTCGTTATGCAAATCAAGCTGCTGCAAACCCTGCTGCTGTTCAAGCACGGTTTCCACCGGGGTCATGTTATAACAGTGGTGACCTTACTCACTACAGAAACAATTGCCCAAGACTTGTTAACGCACCTCCAGCGCGAGGACGAGCATTTAACATCAATGAGGCAAACGGGAACAATGAGTGTTTTGTAATTCCTTGGTTGTTATCTTTTGACACTTCAAGACAATTCGGTTGTTACATAAATAAAGATTTGTTGTTTTTATTTCTGCAAAATTTATGCGATTGTGTGAATGTTTGATGCAACCTTATGATGTCAACCCAAAGATAAACTACTCGTGTGGTTCTGTCATCTTATGATCACTTGTGATCTCCCCAAGAACCTTAAACACTCGTTTCTTTTAAGAAACAAGGCCAAACTCTTATTGAAAATCCTTCTATCTTTATAGATAGATCCTTGAAAATCATTTAAGTGCCAAATGAAATCCATGGATTGGATTCCTAGTGTGCTTTAAATGTCCATACCTAAAGATAACAAATTAAAGAATCAAGTTAACTAATTTTGTGCTTATGTGTTTTCTTACATGTTTTGTGGTTGTATGTGATCCATCCAAATCCTCGAAGAATCTTTCATATCTCATATGAAGAATTCATAGTAGGATATCCAAAGTTACTATCTTAAATCCTTAATGGACTTCTACGTTATAGTCAAGTCCCTTGGGTTTTAAAGTACTATTCTAAAATTGGACCCTTGAGTGGTCTAGATAAACAGATTGATTTGAAAATCTGATTAGAAATATCATGTGATGATATAATTAAAAAGATCCCTTAAGTGGTCTATTTAAGGAGATCGTACGACGGTCTAGTTAAGAAGATCATGTGTTGATCTAGTTAAAAAGATCGTTCGTTGATCTAGTTGAAAAGATCCTTTGGTGGTCTAGTCAAGTCGCTTCATGTTTATTCAATTGATTTTTCCTCTACGCATTATGAAATGAACTGTGCGGACTGTGCAAGGGATTACGTAATTATCGAGGCCTACATAATTATGGAAATTCAGTGCACAGAAACCACAAGAAGTTTTGTCATGTGTTAAAACCTATAGTGACAAGAATAATGATACGGGAGAAGTCTTGGACCTTGACCGATGTCATTTTATCTTACACTCCCCAATTCTGATTTCAAGCACACACAAGTTTCCTATGATAAGTTTTCATAAGAAACGTTCTTCTTTCCATAGTTCAAAATTCCATGTTTTGCTACTACAAGGAATTCACTTTGAGGGTTAAAAAATTCGCTAAGAATCCTAACATGGCCCAGAGTTTTACTTAAGGGTTCAATGGATCTATTTGAAGGCGAAACCGTCACAGCTGTCTTCACAAGTTTCCTCTAGAATTAAATTTCGGGACGAAATTTCCTAAAGTAGGGGAGACTGTGACACCTGTGACACTTCAACCATCAAACAAAGACCAAACCGATAAAATATTATATTTTATACTTGGGATTTGTATAAATATGTGTATCATTTGCACATATCAATTCTTGTTCGATTTCGGGCTCTAAATCGCTTTCTAGAAGGTTATACGCACACTGATGCGTAAATATAACCAGTTTAATGCAACAAACACTCCGGAATAGTGAAATAGGTTTAACATACCTTTAAATAACCTTTACATAACTTAGAAATAAGTTTTGAAGGCATTGGTATGGCAAAATCAAGTTTATTCGCTTACATGGACTAAATTTGACAAACTGCGAAAGTATGATGATTCGTACTAGAACAGACATTCTGGAACATGACCATAAGTTAAACATACCATAAATATCCTTTACATAGCTTAGAAATAGGCTTTGAGGGGTTCGGTGTGCTAAAATAAACTTTTGGGTCATTCAGGGACTAAAAGCGTCAAAAAGTGCATAAGTTTGCATTTTCGCGCATAACTTGCCTTCTGAATACATTCGGACATCCAAAAATTTATGTAAACACTAAAATATTTTATTTTAGTGCTTGGCATGAGAAAAATCCATTCGTCACGCAATTTGGATCGTTTTTCACGCTTATGCGCATTCCGTCGTAATTAAGCGAACATCGCGATCATACGACCAAACGAACCAACATCTGGCACATTTTTGAGCATGTTTCATGTCCACAATGCTTAGGCATCATTTTAGGGCCTTAAAGTTGGCTTGACGGGCCTTAGAAGTGCCGGAAATGAGCTTAAACACCAACAGGGACTGAAACTGTCATTATGGCAAACTTGTTTCTGATCAGAAGGGCCAGGCGGCCCACGTGAGACCTTGGTGTCTCCTTACGCGGCCCGCGTCAGCCTCCCAGACCAGATTAACTGAATTTAACAGCTGTTAAGCACTCCCACCTCAATTCCAAGTGTTGTTTCCTGCTTATGGGGGGCCAATATGATGCACATGGGTGTTCCAACAAGTGTAGGGATTTGATTAAATCACGGTTTATGAGAAACGATCCTAACGGTTGTCTATTTACTATAAATACCCAACCCATTTACTTACAAAACCCACAAATCTGATCTAAGAATGCTCTAAGTTGAAGCCATTGCTTCATACCTGAGCTACTTGGATCAAGATTAACTTGCGGGGACCCTTTGTAAGTATTCCTTCGTTCTTTTATGCGTTTTTATCGCTCTTCGAGTCTGAAAGTCAAACTATGTTTGACTTTCTTCATTGACCAGTTTATGGTCAACACGAAGTTCATTTGAACTTCCTAACGTGAGCGTAATCACGATGGATATAGTCCCTAGTGGCTATACCTACTGATTACCACGTTATCTAGGCTCAGTGACGAGTCGTAGTTTCGGCCAAAATGCGTGTTATTGCGTATTTTGTAACCAAACTACTCTTAGGTATCAAAACCGTTTGTTTTGATACCAAACCTGTTTTCTAAACTTAGTTATGCATGTTTTAACATGCTTAGCTCGTTACTTTTAGTTTAGTGCTTATATAGGGTCGTAAGGTAAGCGATCTAAACAATCGCTTATACTTTCGAACCCGACCCGTTTGGTCGATCATTAGGATCCGACCAAACACATTAGGTGACCATAGTATATAAGGAATAACCTTCCGAGGTTATACCTTATGGTCACGACGTTTAGTTAGTTGTATGATAGGTAGTTTATATGCCTTAGGTAAATTACCAAAATACCCTTTTTACGCCAGAATTAATTTTAAGCATATGTAACATAACTTTTGGTATCTAAACTGATTTGGTAATAATATTAGACATGTTAAGGCATATGTAACATAACTTTTGGTATCTAAACTTAGGTACCCATATTCTGCTTTTGTGTAATCTCCAAATTCCATCAGCTCCTTGTTCTAATTCTTTTATTCGTCCCTTCATTCCTTCAGCATCATCCTTGATTGCTGTAGTTTGAACATTATTCAATTGTTCCATTAAATCTAATTGTAGATTTAATCTAAGAGCACGAACTCGTCGCTGTTTCTCATGGTATTTACGACTTAAGGCATCTGCAACTACATTTGCCTTTCCTTCATGATATTGAATATCACACTCGAAATCACTTAGGATTTCCATCCATCTCCTTTGCCTCATATTTAACTCTTTTTGCCCAAATATATATCTTAAACTTTTATGATCTGTATAGACAGTAAACTTACTTCCGTACAGATAATGTCTCCAGATTTTCAGGGCAAAAATTACGGCTCCTAATTCTAAGTCATGAGTTGTATAGTTTTCTTCGTGCTTTTTCAATTGTCTTGAAGCATAATGCAACGCAAGAAGGTAAGGCTAAGATTGGAGCATTGGTTAATTTCTGTTTTAGAATCTTAAAGGCTTCTTCTTGCTTAGGCCCCCATTCAAACTTAACTGCTTTACAGGTTAGCTTAGTTAATGGTACAGCTATTTTGGAAAAATCCTTAATAAACCGTCTGTAATATCCAGCTAAACCTATAAAACTTCTAATTTCCATTGCGGATTGTGGAACCTTCCATTTGGTAATCGCCTCTATCTTAGCAGGATCTACATGAATACCTTTTTGATTCACCATGTGTCCTAAGAATTGCACTTCTTGTAACCAAAATTCACACTTCGAGAATTTGGCATAAAGCTTTTCTTTTCTTAGCAGAGTTAAAAGTGCATGCAGATGTTGACATTGTTCATCCTGACTTTTGGAATAAATAAGTATATCATCGATGAAAACAATTACAAATTTATCCAAATACGGTTTACAGATCCTATTCATCATGTCCATGAATGCTGCAGGTGCATTCGTTAATCCGAAGGGCATGACTGTAAACTCGTAATGACCATACCTAGTTCTGAAAGCAGTCTTAGGTATGTCTTCTTCTTGTACCTTCAACTGATGATATCCGGAGCGTAAGTCAATCTTAGAAAAATATCTAGCTCCTTGAAGTTGATCGAAAAGATCATCAATCCTAGGTAATGGGTATCGATTCTTAATTGTAACCTTATTCAATTCTCTATAATCGATACACATTCTCATGGAACCATCCTTCTTTTTCACAAACAACACTGGTGCTCCCCACGGTGATGAACTAGGTTGTATGAAACCTCTACTTAGTAATTCATCTAATTGCTTTTTCAGTTCTAACATTTCTGTAGGTGCTAACCGATAGGGTGCTTTGTATATCGGTGTAGTTCATGGAATTAGATGAATTCTAAATTCTACTTCCCTATCTGGTGGTAATCCTGGTAAATCTTCTGGGAATACATCTGGGTATTCCGAGACTACAGGAATTTCCTTAAGTTCTTTACCTTTAGTGCTAATGATTACAGAAATCATGTACACTATTCCTTGCTTTCGTTCATAACTAGCAACTTTCATTACTGATATGAACTTCAAGGGCTTACGTGGTTTATCTCCTGTAATCATAATTACTTCTCTGGTGGGTGCCTGAATTTCTATGGAATTCTTATCACAAAGAATTCGAGCATGGTTGGCTACTAACCAATCCATTCCTAACACAACATCGAATTCAGCTAATTTCATAGGTAACAAGTTTGCATAAAATTTATGACCTAAAAGTTCTATATTTTCTTTTTGCAAAACCTTATCTATACTAACTGAATTCCCATCCGCCGTTTCGACTGTAAAAATCTGCTTAAGGTTGCTCAAAGGTAAATTAAGAGCTTGGCAGAATGAAGTATTGATAAAACTTTGGTTTGCATCAGAGTCAAATAGTACTTTGGCATAAACGTTGTGAAGTAAGAACGTACCAGCTATCACATCTGGAATGAGTTCTGCTTCTTGAGTAGTCAGCTGGAATGCTCTGACATTCTTTTTAGTAGCTCCGTCAGCTGTCTTGGCTTTGTTATCTGCTGGTTTGACTAATTTAGGACATTCTGGTTTAAAATGTCCCTTTTCTCCACAGTTATAGCAGATCGTTGTTTTCTTTCTGCAGTCTTCTTCATGATGTCCTACCATTTTACAAAAATTGCAGGTTATACTACATCTTCCATAATGTTTTTTTTGCAATTCTTGCAGAATGGCAGAGTTGAGGATTGTCCCGTTCCTTTTCTCTTGAAATTGTTGTTATTACCCATACGAAATCCTTGGGTAATTTTCTGAGCCAATTCCTTCTTCCTGTTTTCATCTCGTGTGCGTACCAGTTTGTCAGTTAGGGTATTAGCTAATTCCACGGCATCATCAATAGTACCAGGTCTCGTAGCTTTAACGATGTTACGGATTTCTCTAATCAATCCCCAAATATATCGAGAAATTAGTACCGGCTCTGGCGAAGCCAGCGTTGGTATCATTCTAGCATATTCAAAGAATGTCGAAGTATATCCTCGACAGTCTACACCCATCATCCTATGATTTAGGAATTTATTCGCCATTTGATCTTTTTCATATTTGGGACAAAATTTTCTTTCTACAAGACTCTTAAATTCTTCCCAGTTCATTGCATACGCCATCATCCTTCCTTTTGATTGTAACACCGTGTTCCACCATTCTAGCGCCCCTTCTTTAAAAAGATTAGACGCGTACATGACATGATCGTCCTTGGCACATTTACTTATTGTAATCACTGCCTCGGTCTTTTCTAACCAACGCAGTACTGCAGTCGCTCCTTCATTGCCTGCAAACTCAGCGGGTTTACAAGCAAGAAATTCTTTGTAAGTGCAACCAGGTGTTGTAGCTTTCATTTTCTTAGGGAGCGGAGCTTGCCGTGGTTCATTATCATGATTAGTATGATTATTGCCTCCGTTTACGCTATTACTAAAGTTATCTTCATAAATACGTTTGCTAGGAATGATTTGTTGCGGTTCGATTGGATTTCTAACAGCAGCAACGATTGCTGGAATAGCATTGGCTATCCCTCGAGCCACGATATTTTCTATATCTTGCCTAGTCATATATTGATCCCCCGGGTGTTGCTCAGATTGATTAACCTCATTTACTGGTTCATTATTAGCGTTTTCCATCTGATAATTAATATATATAATTCATTAGTATCTAATAAATAATAATCATACACAAAACAATTATACAAAGTTCATAACACAAATATAGCCAAAACTATCAATTTCTTGATTCCCATTTTTATATATTTTATAATATGCATCCATACATACCTTTATCTTACAAATTTTATTTTAGGTTATTTTACAGACTGATTTCACTGTTATTATTACTATTATACAACCACAGTTTCATAACCCTTACTATTCCTTGTCAATTGATATTTTAATAACGACGTTCCCTCTCGTCGTATTTCCAGGAGATCTGTTCTCCTACTTCCCTGATCCTATTTCCTGCATCCACCAGTTCTTCGCCAAAGTGGCGGAGTTCAGCTAAATTCTCAATGCTCATAGGTGGGTTTGGTATGGGTTCAGGGTCAAATTAAGGGAAAAAGGAATAAGGACTGTTGAGCAGGTTTTGAAACTGCCAGTCGTTCGTCCACCACTCGTCCATTCCTAAGGGTTGGGTATGGATTATAGGTTCTGGGATTTCTGGTTCCAAGTTTATGGGTAACTGTGTTTCAGCAGGAAAAGGGTAAAGATTATTATTGATAGGCCTGACGACATCACAGCTCGCCAATGCACGATCCAATTCCTCCTGAAATGGTAACTCCTCAATTTGCCTAGAGCTCTCTTCAATTTCTAACTTTGTCTGCCTAGAACCTTCTCCAATTTCCATTTCTGTCTGCTTAAAACCTTCCCCAAACTCCCTTTCCATTTGCCCAGAATATGCCTCAAACTGCATTTCCTTCTGTCTCGAACTTTCCCCGACTTCAATTCCCTTTCCTTTATCTAAGGGATTTTCTATTTTAGGAATCTTCCTAGTGGCGGGTTTCCTTCGGCGCACACGTCTCCATCCCACATATCTCCTCCTTTTCTTGGGATTGGGTTTCTCCGGAGGTGGAACGTTGAATTCAATAGGTTCTTCTATATCTGGTATATACCTATTGAAATATCTGGAAACCTCTATTTTTATCGGATAGAGATTTAAATTCTGAAGGGCTTCAGACAGGTCATTCATGCTGTTTTAGCATATACACAAAATACTACGTTAAAATTTTATAACAAAATTTCATAGATAGCCTTTACATATTATTGCATACTGTAAAACAACTGAAATTAAAACACCCTAGGGTTTACTGCAAACTTATTTATTTACTGGATAAGGTTTCTAAAATTTGAGTCAAAATATTTAAAGATTTGCATTTACTGCTACAGTGGCTAGCATATAAAGATCTTCCCATTTTTCATCTAACTTGTCTTCCCAAGGTGGTTTACTGGTTAATTCCTGGTTAACTTTCTTTTCTCGGGATTTCTTTATTTTCTCTTTACTTTTCCTAATAATCAGACTTCTTTTACTAGGAGTAAGTGGTTCCTCATATTGTGCCTTTCGCACAAATATTCCTTCATCCGGAATTACGGAGTGATTTGAGGATTTTGTTTGTGATGAACTTCCCTTCTTGTTGGATGACCTATATAATTTAAGATAGATATTTGAAAGCTTTTGCTTACCCATACTGTACACAAATATTCAAATAATAAAACATATAACCACAAACTGAAAATCAAGAAAATTAAGTATTTCTAAATACTTAATAGGCTTAAATCAGTGGCTCTGATACCACCTTTTTCTGTCACGGCCCCCGACCCGGTTTGACCCGTTTCAGGAGCCGCGGGACAGAAAATCCCGTGGTATTTATTTAGCAGCGGAAGTTTTCTTCAGGATCTTTTTAAAACTGAAATATTTCCTGATTATATTATTTCATAACTCGGGATAAAACCCGGTAATTTACAATCTTGAGATTTCACGGAGAAATCTTTTATTTTACAAAACATGTTTCCTTATTTTATATTGAGCCACTTCCTTAAGCTTGTAGTGCTTCGCAGCACTTTTCCTAGATCACAACAGATCACCTGAAACATGTTTGAAAAAGGTTTTGTCAGCGGGAAATACTGAGTGAATCATTCATTTTACTAAAATGACACATTTGTTATAATTTACAGTATTAAGAGCGATTACAATGATTTTATATCAACCAACTACCCTCGGTATTTGTCACTCGACTCGTTTCTGTGACTATGGTCATATCACCCATTGGCTAACTCGTTGTCCAATGGTGAAGATTATCAAGTAATGTATACAAAACCCCACATACCAGCTGTAATATGGAGATTACATAGACTTAATCCCTGTAATTATAACCTTGAAAATAAACATGATTTTGAAAGTAGTTTGATAAAAAGAGAATGACTCACATTGCAGATTTAATTGAGCAGAGCCTAGCCTACTGATTAGCCTTTTAACCTAAATTAATAACATGCACACAACTCGGTTAGTAACTTAATACAGCATTTACGATAACTCACGAGATTAAACCCTCACATCGAATGACAAAGTGCGATACTTAAACATCCATTGAATTAACAACGAATGATAAAGCATACACCCTAATGTGGGCAACACTTAAACATCCATTGGATAGTTTCACCGATCGGACATTGAATCGTAGCAGCGATCGAGTTATTACCCTGTATTGCGGCAGCATGTCACGGCCCTTGGCCCCGGTTTGACCCAGTCCAGAGCCGCGAGGCAGGAAATCCGATGGTATCTAATTAAGTGACAGCAGAAGTCTTTTTAAACAGGATCGATTAATATTAAAACTGCTCATTTATATATATAATATAGGGATAAATCCCATAATTTACAATAAAGTGATTTTACTGGGAATCTTTATTTCTCAAAACATGTTTCTTTATTTATTTACACTGAGCCACTTTTCTAAGCTTGTAGTGCTCCATGGCACTTTTCCTGTGCTCACAACAGATCACCTGAAACATGTTTGAAAAAGGTTTTGTCAGCAGGGAAATATTGAGTGAATCATTCTATTTTGCATAATGATGCATAGTTATTAATTACAGCATAAGAGCGATTACAATGGCTTCTATCTTATTTTTTTTTTCTGGCGCTCTGTCACAATGGTGACAAGTTACAATGGTGACGATGGTCATACCACTATTTAGATCAATGAACCTAAATAGTGATGATTATCCCTGTAGGTCAATGAACCTAACAGTGATTATCCCGAGTAGGTCAATGAACCTAGCTGGGAGAAAATTAGTAATGTGCACAATACCCCACCAACCAGTAATTCAAGATATCCACGACTTAGTCCCTGTAATTATAACCTTGAAAAAAAATAATTTGAGGTATTGTAAAATAGTTTATAAAAAAGAGAATAACTCACATTGCAGATTTAACGAGCAGAGTATAAGCCTACTGATTAGCCTTGATTAACCTAATTTAAATAATAATGCACGCATAAACAGGTTAGTAACTAATACAGCAGTTACGACAATTCACGAGATTAAACCCTCACAACGGTTTACAAGTGCAATACTTAACAATTCAGCGGATTCACAACGAATGACAGAGTATAGTCCGAATACATTCAAGTCGAAATCACGATGAATTAACAAAGTATAAACTCAATTTGAGCGGCACTTAAACAATCGTTGGATAGTTATAATCGATCGGACGTTGAATCGTAATAGCGATCGAGTTATTACCCTGATTGCAGCATCGATTAGTGAATCGTGTGTGTTAATTGTGATAAACAGAGCATAACTCAGTATATATTTCGAAGTTTTACGTCGTTCTGAAACCAGAAATCAAGTCCCAGACTCATCTATTTATACATGAAAAACCTCCCCCCTCGTGTGGCGCGAGGGGGTGTCGCGTGGCGCGAGAGGCGCCCCCCATCATAGGGTGGCCGCGTGTCTAAGTAGCCTTGCTGAGTTGGTCTTGCGTTCATTTTCAATTTACACGTAAAACTGTGTAGATAATACCGACTAGGGTTTACCCCCCCTGAGTTTTAGGGGTCCTGATCCTGATTCCGATTGTTCTGAAAATTTTAGGGTTTGTTCAGAATCACTTGGGTTTCTCAATTAGGGTTTTCTATTGGTCAATTAAAATAATAATTAAGACTTTTTGATACGAGTTATTACATTCTCCCCACCTTAATAAAAATCTCGTCCTCGAGATTTACTGGAATAATTGAGGATATTTTCGCTTCATTTCTGATTCTAACTTCTAAATGTATTAGGATCATATCTTTGAATCCTATTTTACTTTAACTAACACTACTCGTTTACCTTTATATCTTGGAAAGGTACTACCAAAGATTCGTCTGATAGACATTTCTTGAGATTGGATACATGAAATACGTCAGGTACTCCAGCTAACTCTCCTGGTAGTTATAAATGATAAAAAACTGGTCCTATGCGTTGGATTACTGGAAATGATCCTACTTACCTTGGATTTAGCTTTCCTTTCTTATTAAATCTAACTATTTCTTTCCAAGGTAATGCTCTCAATAGCATTTTGTCTCCAACTCGAACTCCAACGGCTTTTGTCTATTATTTGTATAACTTTTCTGACTATCTCTAGCCGTCTTCAGCCTTTCCTTCGTGATACTGAATATCACAGTAGTAGTCACTTAGGATTTTCATCCCTCTTATTTGCCTCATGTTTAATTCTTTTTGCCCAAATATATGCCTTAAATTCTTATAATCCGTATAGACAGTAAACTTACTTCTATACAGATAATGTCTTTAATCTTAAGGCAAAATTTAGGGTTCCTAATTCTAAGTCATGAGTGGTATAGTTTTCTTCGTGCTTTTTCAATTACCTTGACGCATACGCATTTACCTTTTTGCGTTGCATTAACACATATCCAAATCCTAGTTTTGAAACATCACCATATACTTTAAAATTTTCTGTTCCTTCTGGTAAAACTAGAATTTTATTAATTTATGCTTTAAGATCCTAAAGACTTCTTCTTGTTTAGGTCCCTATTCAAACTTAACTGTTTTATAGGTTAGCTTAGTTAATGGTATAGTTATCTTGGAAAAATCCTTAGTATAGTATCCGATTAAACCTATAAAACTTCTAATTTCCCTTGCGGATTACGGAACTTTCCATTTGGTAATTGCTGCTATCTTAGCAGAATTTACGTGAATACCTTCATGATTCACCATATAACCTAGAAATTTCACTTTTGGTAACCAAAATTCATACTTCAAGACTTTGGCGTAAAGCTTCTCTTAAAATGCTAAGAGTGCATGCAATTATTGACAATGTCCTTCCTGATTTTTGGAATAGATAAGTATATTGTCTATGAAGACAATTACAAATTTATCCAAATATAGTTTACAGATCCTATTCATCATGTCCATGAATGCTGGAGGTGCATTCGTTAATCCGAAGGACATGATTGTAAACTCGTAATGACCATACCTAGTTCTGAAAATGGTTTTAGGTATGTCTTCCTTTTGTACTTTTAGTTGATGATAACCGAAGCGTAAAAATATCTAGCTCTTTGAAGTTGACCGAATAGATCATCAATCCTAGGTAATGGGTATTGATTCTTAATTGTAACCTTTATTCAATTCCCTATAATCAATACACATTTTCATCGAATTATCCTTTTTAAATAACACTGTGTTAATCGATAAGGTGCCTTGGCTTATCGGTATAGTTCCTGGATTTAAAGGAATTCTAAATTCTATCTCCCTATCAGGTAGTAACCCTGATAACTCTTTTTGGGAATACATTTGGGTATTCTGAAACTACAGAAATTTCCTTAAGTTCTTTATCTTTAATGATTACTGAAATCATATATACTATTCATTGTTTTTGTTCATAATTAGCAACTTTTATTACTGATATGAACTTTATGGGTTTACATAGCTTATTTCCTGTAATCATTATTACTTCTCCAGTGATTGCTCAAATTTCTATAGAATTCTTATCACAGATAATTCGAGCATGGTTGTTTATTAACCAATCCATTCCTAACATAACATCAATTTCAACTAATTTTATAGATAATAGGGTTGCAGAAATTTTAGGACTTAAAAGTTCTATTTCTATGCTTTGCAGAACTTTATTTATTTTAACTGAATTCCCATCTGCCGTTTCTACTGTAGAAATTTGCCTAATGCTGGTTAAAAGTAAGTTAAGAGTTTGGAAGAATAAAGTATTTATAAAACTTTGGTTTATACCAGAGTCAAATAATACTTTTGTGTAAACGTTGTGAACTAAGAACGTACCGGCTATCACATCTGGAATGAGTTCTGCTTCCTTAGCAGTTAGTTGGAAGGCTCTTACATTCCTTTTTGCTCCTTCTGCAGGTTTAGCTTTATTGTCAGATGATTTGTTCAGTTTTGGACAATCTGGTCTAAGATGTCCAGCTTCTCTACAGTTGTAACAGACTGAAAATTTCTTCCTCCTGCAGTCTTCTTCTTGATGCCCCGGAATTTTGCAAAAATTGCAATATCCTTTACATCTTCCAAAATGTTTTCTTTTGCAAAAATTGCAAAATGGACTAGTGGTAGATTGCCCATTTCCTATTCTCTTGAAATTGTTATGGTTACCCGGATGGAATTCTTGGGTAATCTTTTGGGCTATTTCCTTCCTTCTATTTTCTTCTCTTGTCCGTATTAGTTCGTCAGTCAGAGTATTGGCTAAATCTACCGCATCATCAATTGTGCGAGGTTTCGCAGCCTTGACGATATTACGGATTTCGGAAATCAATCCCCAAATATAACGAGAAATAAGTACCGGTTCTGGCGAAGCCAGGGTTGGTACCACTCTAGCATATTCGAAGAATGTCGAAGTATACCCCCGACAATCTACATCCACCATCCGATGGGTTAGAAACTTATTTGTCATTTGTTCCTTTTCATACTCGGGACAGAATTTTCTTTCTACAAAGCTCTTAAATTCTTCCCAGTTCATAGCATACGCCATCCTTCTTCCTTTTGCTTGTAGCACCGTATTCCACCATTCTAGCGCCACTTCTTTGAAAAGATTTGATGCGTACATGACCTGATCATCCTGAGCACATTTACTTATGGCAATTACTGCCTCGGTTTTCTCTAACCAACGCAGTGCCGCAGTCGCTCCTTCATTGCCTGCAAACTCAGTGGGTTTACAAGCAAGAAATTCTTTGTAAGTGCAACCAGGCGTTGCAGTTTTCCTTTTCTTAGGGAGCGGAGCTTGCCGTGGTTCATTATCATGATTAACATGATTGCCGCCTCCATTTACGCTATTACTGAAGTTATTTTCAGAAATGCGTTTGCTAGGAACGATTTGTTGCGGTTCGATTGGATTTTTAACAGCAGCAATGATTGCTGGAATAGCGTTGGCTATCCCTTGAGCAACTATTTCTGGAATAGCATTGGCTATCCCTTGAGCAACGATATTTTCTATATCCTACCTAGTCATAAATTGATCCCCCTGTTGTTGTTCAGATTGATTAACCTCATTAACTGGTTCATTAGTGTTTTCCATCTGATATCTAATTTATAGATAAATAATTAATATAAAAGTAATAATCCAACGTCACAATTAATTGCACATAATCACGTAAACGAATATATAACAAAATTGTAAATTTTCTAATATTTCTTTTGTTTTATAGATTATATCATGCTTCTATATACAACCGTTTTATTATTTATTTTACACATACTGATTTTACTATTACTACTACACAACCTTAGTTTCATAATCTCCTATCCTTTGTCAGATGATATTCTAGTAACGGCGTTCCTTCTCATCGTATTTCCAGGAGATCTGTCCCAAAATCTCTTGGATCCTATTCCCAGCATCCATTTTGTCAAAATGATGGAGTTTAGCCATATTCTTGTTACTTATTGGTGAATTTGGTAAAGGTTCTGGATTGAATTTAGGAAAAAGCCTATAGGGATGGTTTTGTAACAGTATTTCATTAGTCACCCATTCGTCTATTTACGAGTGGATTGAAAGGTTTGGAATAGCTGGTTCTAAATTCATTGGTAGTTGTGTTTCAAGAGAATGAATAAAATCATTTTCATTAATAGGCTCAATAGTATCATCGGTTGCCATTATAAAATCTAGTTCTTCTTGAGATGGTAACCCCTCAATTTGCCTAGAGCTTTCCCCAATTTCCATTTTCTTAGGCTTAGGTTTCTCGAGAGGTGAAGCGTTGAATTCTATAGGTTCTTCTATGTCTGGAATATACCTATTGAAATCTCTGGAAACCTCTATTCTTACTGGATAGAGATTTAAATTCTGAAGGGCACCAGACAAGTTACTCAAGCTGTTTAACAAAATACACACAATTACTAAATTAGAATTCATAATTTTTATTATTATTATTATTATTATTATTATTATTATTATTTTTTATTTATTTTTTTTATAGAAAAACTTTTTAAATAGTATTTCATACTGGGTAACTACCAAAACAACTGAAAATTAAAACACACTAGGTTTTATTTGTAATTTATTTATAAGGTTTCTAGACTGTAGATAATAAAAGTGCTAAACTTGGTTCAAATTATTTAAGAATTTGTATTAATTGCTACATTAGTTAGCATATAAAGATCTGCCCATACTGTATACAGTTAACTAGATAATAACACATATAATCAATTAATAAAACATGTTTTCACATAATAGCAATTAAATTTCCTAAGTATCTCTCAATTATTTTAATAGGCTAAAATCAATAGTAAGCTTAAATCAGTGGCTCTGATACCACCTTTTCCTGTCACGGCCCTTGGCCCCGGTTTGACCCAGTCCAGAGCCGCGAGGCAGGAAATCCGATGGTATCTAATTAAGTGACAGCGGAAGTCTTTTTAAACAGGATCGATTAATATTAAAACTGCTCATTTATATATATAATATAGGGATAAATCCCATAATTTACAATAAAGTGATTTTACTGGGAATCTTTATTTCTCAAAACATGTTTCTTTATTTATTTACATTGAGCCACTTTTCTAAGCTTGTAGTGCTCCACGACACTTTTCCTGTGCTCACAACAGATCACCTGAAACATGTTTGAAAAAGGTTTTGTCAGCAGGGAAATACTGAGTGAATCATTCTATTTTGCATAATGATGCATAGTTATTAATTACAGCATAAGAGCGATTACAATGGCTTCTATCTTATTTTTTTTTATCTGGCGCTCTGTCACAATGGTGACAAGTCACAATGGTGACGATGGTCATACCACTATTTAGATCAATGAACCTAAATAGTGATGATTATCCCTGTAGGTCAATGAACCTAACAGTGATTATCCCGAGTAGGTCAATGAACCTAGCTGGGAGAAAATTAGTAATGTGCAAAATACCCCTGATTGCAGCATCGATTAGTGAATCGTGTGTGTTAATTGTGATAAACAGAGCATAACTCAGTATATATTTCGAAGTTTTACGTCGTTCTGAAACCAGAAATCAAGTCCCAGACTCATCTATTTATACATGAAAAACCTCCCCCCTCGCGTGGCGCGAGGGGGTGTCGCGTGGCGCGAGAGGCGCCCCCTATCATAGGGTGGCCGCGTGTCTAAGTAGCCTTGCTGAGTTGGTCTTGCGTTCATTTTCAATTTACACGTACAACTGTGTAGATAATACCGACTAGGGTTTACCCCCCCTGAGTTTTAGGGGTCCTGATCCTGATTCCGATTGTTCTGAAAATTTTAGGGTTTGTTCAGAATCACTTGGGTTTCTCAATTAGGGTTTTCTATTGTTCAATTAAAATAATAATTAAGACTTTTTGATACGAGTTATTACACAGCACTTCGTGAATCGTGTGTGTTTTTAGACTGTTTCTGCTATAACTCAGTGTATGTAACGAGATTTTACGTCGTTTCAACTCCAGAATTCATGTCCCAAACCCCACTATTTATAGTCAAAATTTGAACCCCTCGCGTGACGCGAGGGGTACCCCTATGGGCTTCGCGTGACGTGAAGGGTCCCTATCTACCATAGGGTAGCCACGTCCCTAACTAGCTTAGCTGACTTGACGAAATCTTAAAATTCGATACTGACAACAAGTTATTTAGATAATCGTAACTAGGGTTTTACCCCATTTGAGTTTTAGGGGCCCTGATCCTGATTCTGATTATTCTGAAAATTTTAGGGTTTTTACAGAATCACTTGGGTGTCTCAATTAGGGTTTCCTATTGGATAAAATAAATAATAATTTTGATGAGAGTTGTTACAGTATCCCTATAGTCTCAAAGGTGTATTTTGATGCACTAGGTCTGAATGAATTCTTAAATCACATTATTTTTGTATATTTAGTTATACTCCCAAAAGTATAGTTTGATATGCTCCCATATGCGATATTGTACAAAACCAACATATATTTTGTTAAACATCCAAAGCATATTTTGATATGTTATTTACAAAACCAAAACATAGTTTAATATGTTATTTATCATATCCAAAGAATATTTTGATATGTTATTTACAAAACCAAAACATAGTTTAATATGATATTTATAAATCCGAAGTATACTTGTAATATACTACTGAAAACTATTATTTTAAACAACTAAAGTATATTTAATAAACTATATATCTAACGATTGGGTTTAGGTTAGTGTTTAGATAACGGGACGGGTGTAATGTGATGAAAACATGGTAGATACGCCGCTGGTACTTCTTATATATAAGTGTTTTCATTGCATTACATACCGTGGCGTTATTTAGTACACTTGGGTTAACGACATTGGAACTGAAATATATTTTAATATATTACTCATTCGATTCTCTTAAAATTCAAAGTATATTTTCACATATACTATAAGCCTTTTTATCAAAATATTGTTTTTCAAACAATACATTCAATACAAACTTATTTTACATGGTTATTCACTTAACCATACATAATTCTTTTATAAATATATATCATTGTTTTGTTTATCACTTTTCAAATGATTTATAAAACTAAACATTTTACAAGGATCATGACTGACTTTTGTTAAACAACATTTTCTAAACTTATAAGTCATAAATCCTATATTCACAAAACCTATGTATCTCACAGGCATTTTTATGCTGACGTACCTATTTTTACATATGTTTCAGGTGCTGTCTTGTGATGATTGTTGATACACGCTACACTTAGGATGGACTCGTGCCTTAACGACTTTAAACTTGAAAGATAATAGTTGTACTTATTTGATTGTATTAAAACAATGAGTTCATTTATTCAATAAAACAAAATTATTTATGCCATGGTTATGAAACAATAATTCTGTTACAACACTCCCCGACGTTTCCACCACGTCTTGTTGTTTTACGTGGTCGGGGTGTGACAGGTACTTCCTATATATAAGTGCTTGTATGATATTACATATCGTAGCGTCATTTAAACCACTTCAGTTTAGACATATTACATTTACAACACATTACCACTTAAACGTTGTTTTACAAATAACTTGGTTTATACAAACTCTTTTTACTTGGTTATTATTTTAACCATACATTATTTTTTTATATGTATATATACATATCGTCTGATTTTGCTAACATTTTTCAAATGATTTATAAAACAAAACAATTATCAAGGTTCATGACTGAATTTTATTAAACATTTCTCTAAACTCAAGTCATGAATCCTATTTTCATAAAACCTATGTATCTCACAGGCATTTTTATGCTGACGTACCTATTTTCACATGTGTTTTCAGGAGCTGTTGCTTAGGATGTTCGTGACATACTAGGGCGGACCTGTGCCTTAGAGACTAAAAAATAAAGCTAGAACTAGTTTAATTATGTGGTGTACTCTTTGTTTCAGTTATTTTAAGACAATGTAACTCTTTGTTTGATGAATAAAACATAACTTTTAAATGCCATGGTTGTGAAACAATAATTCTGTTGCAACACTCCCCGACGTTTTCGCCAGGATTTGATGTTTTACGTGGTCGGGGTGTGACATTGGTGCACTCCTCACCTTCTATGGTTTTCATGTCTCTCAACTGATCCCGTTGGGCATGGTGAGGATCAGACATTTTGAATTCTATTATCGATCACAAGGGTTAGAGCCGACTGTGGAACGATTCCACGCCTTCTACCAGTTGCAGGTCAACTTGGGATTCTTTTCTTTTGCCACGCGCAGCACGAAAATGCTTCTCATCAACCCCCCTAAAAGTTATCATGACTTGAAGGGGAAATTCTTCTTTATTCGCGAGGAAGTAATCCCAGTCAAGATCGAGTTTCGCGAATCAACGCCGATCCCCAAGGAGGATATTAAGATACCTAAAGGCGCGGCTTGGTATGAAAAGTTGCAACCACTTCCCAACTAGGCCTTTGGTTAACAATTGTTGGTAGCCGTTGGCATGAGCGACAAATGGCCGAATACCAGCACCAATGTGCCTATTCTTCTTCTGGAAGGCGAGGGTAAGTTTTTTCTCTTTATTGTTTCGTCTCTTTTAAGAATTCAAATGATGTCTTCTAATTTTTCATTGTTATGTTTATGTAGAGGTAGCACTTTATCATCGCGCGTTCCCAGCGCCTGCTGGGGTTATGGGTGTGCGCCCCTTGCGCGAGGATGAAAAGTTGTGGTATGAATAGTTCATGGGAATTTTATGTACCCTCTTGCGAATGTTTTCGCTACGACTCCCACTGCAACTGAAGGTGCGCTTGTATCGAATCCTAGGCTATGTTGTAACACTTGCAAAATTTCAACCATTGTACAATTTCGATTGTTTTTGTATTTAATAAAATTTTATCTTTTATTTACGAAATACGTAATCGTACGATCGAGCGAAACGGTATTCACAACATATTCGGAACAAAATTCAAGTTTCACATGCCTTTATACCCTTCATATAGCTTAAATAACAGTTTAGAAGGGTTAAAAATGGCAAACAAGTGAAAATTCAAGTCCAAAGGCCAAAACAACCAAAATTAGAAACTTTTTTTTATCAGAAGGCCATACGGACCCTAAGGGTTTAGGCCTTACGGTCCATAAGGGGTGCCCAGATGCGAAAAAGTTTGCTTTATCACCAAGTATTGCCACCTATCATCAATCTTTGACACCTAGCATGTAATTTGCCACATTCAACCTGGTTAGAACACTTGTTAGGACACTAATCAACATCCTAACACCTCATCAAATACTTGTCAAGCTCTCATGAATCCAAGATTACTATAAATAGCCTTGAGTTCTTGAGTTTCAAGCACACCTTTCTTTCTTTCTCACTTAAAAACTCTCTTGGAGCTTGCTTCTGCATTTGAGGCCTCCTATCTTGAGTTTAAATCTTCTTCCAAACACAAGTAAGTGTTTCTCCTAGTCTATTTCATTTCTTTTGGCTATATATGAACCAAAAGTCAAGCAAATTGACTTTTGCTTTGACTTTCGGTTCTGACCATTTTGGTCAAGTCAAAGTTTAAATTGAGCTTTGCTACGTGATCGTAATAATGAAGGCGTTAACCCCTTGCGATTACAACGTCTGATCATCACGTTTAGTAGGCGAAATGACGAGTCAAACTTTTACGAAATAAAAGTAAAAAATGCTTAGAAATGCATTTTACGACGAAAGTGTTTTCGGGTATTAAAACTTAAAGTTTTGACACCAAATCAGTTTTATAACATTTTTAGACATGTTCTAACATGTCTAGCTCGTCATTTCTAGTTTAGTGCTTATTCCTTAGTCAAAAGTCGATCGGTTTGACTTCCGCTTTGACTTTCGAATCTGACCTGTTTGGTCAACCTTAGGATCCGACCAAGCCCATTATATGACCATAGTAATATAGGGAATAACCCTCTGAGGTTATACCTTATGGTCATGTCATTTGGTTAGTCAAATGACGAGTCAACTAAATATACTTTTAAAATGTCGAAAATGCCCTTTTCGCACAAAAATTAGTTTTAAACATATATGATCATTGTTTTGACTTATAAACTAATCATACAACATAAGTAAACATGTTTTGACATATCGGACTGGTCATAGGACCCATTCGACCATCCGAACCCATAGTTAAGTATACCACCAGTTAAAGTGGCGTAAACCACTTTAACAAGTCGTAACAAGTCAAAACACCTTTATACACTTCCAAATAAGAATGTAAGGTTTAACAAACCATATTATATGAGATCCTTCACTTGTTTGGTTAATAAACCACATTCTATCCAATCTTCCGTTTAAGTCTCGATACACACTAACCTTAATTATCCGACATACTTAGGAAACACTTGAACATTTGAGTTTTTGCATACACAAGACATCTACGCAATCCAAGTGAGTACATAGTTCCCCTCTTTATGTTTTCTAAATGTTTTGGAGTGATTCATATGTGCTAATCACTATTTTCAACATTTCAAAACTATATGATATTTATACATAGTACCTTATTCAATACATTTACAAAACTTATTTTCATATGGTTTATATACATAACATGCTTACATTGTATGAAACTTGCTGGTGCGTTGAACATGACAATGATACATTCATTAACTTTGGCCAAGCCGACTGGTAGTATGTTGTGGTACCATAGGATTGACAACCCCATTCCCGCTTCCTAGGTCTAATTGGAAGTTACCTTTGGGAATGACAGAAACCGAGTGACATAAATGATAAACCTTTATTTATAAAGGTTTATCTGACAGTCAACAAGGCTTGAATGTATTCGCCGACAATCCACACTTGTTTTATACAAAAAGGCAATTGTTTTATACATGACAAAACATTTTGGTTTAAACAAGACATTTTTTTTACCAAATACATTTGGTTTATACAAGACAAGTCATTTAGTTGGTTTATACAAGACAAGACATTTGGTTGTTACAAAGAGATTTGATTATCCAAAACAAGTCATTTGGTTGGTTTATACAAGACAAGACAATTTATTGGTTATTACAAAGACACGAATGGTTCTTTAAGTTAACCATAATTATTATCTTTTAAATCGAATGATTTCTCATACGGTTTTATAAAAGAAACACCTTTTTGTCAATGATTCATGGCTACAAAGATTTATTTAAAATATTAACTCTTGAAGTTGCTTAAATATTTTTCAACACTCAAAGCCATGAGTCTTGACCACAAAACCTATGTTAATCACCAACATTCATGTTGACGTTATTTTCACATATGTTTCAGGTGCTAATGTGTGACGATTATGAAAGCTTGCTACACTTAGGATCTGGACTTGGACCTTAGTTTGCTTTAAATAAAGAACAAGTTATTTGTAGTTGTTATGTTTTGTTTTGAATTCAGAAAGACAATTTAATTCAATATTCAATAAAATAAAACTTTAAGTACCATGTGTTATGAAACAATTTGTAACGTGACCCCCGACGTTTCCTCCGCGAGTTGTTTTTATACGCGGTCGGGCTGTTACACATGAAACAATTTGTAACGTAACCCCCGACGTTTCCTCCGCGAGTTATTTTTATACGCGGTCGGGTTGTTACACATAGAGAAGAAGTTGTACTGCTTTCCAGCGAGAAGTCTATAGCTTCGTCGAAACATGGGTTAAAATCTCCCCCTGATGTGTTTACAGGTAGCTTGCGTGAGCTTGGCGTTGATCATGAGGAAAGAAGCCAAAAAGGGTGAGCAAGAAAAAGGGGGTGACTGTTGCTGAGGGGGCACGCCCCATAAAGCAAGAATGGGAAATTGCAGCTTCTGATGCTGCTTCGCGCAAAGGAATGCCTCGCCTTCACTAACGCAGCTTAGACGATTTTACCATTGTAGCTGATTCCATGTAGGAACTGTATTCTCTAGGTGGGATGCCTAAATCTACTGTGATAGCCGATATGCGGAGTAGAGGGAGCGTGAGCTCCGAAGGCCAGCCCTCTGGCGCGACTCCCACTTCGACCCCTGTTGAAGAGGATGCAGAATTTGATCCTTTCCCCGAGCTGACGAGGAAGAATGCTTCGAAAAGGCAGCGTGAGGATTCCATGCCTGACCCCACCCCTGGAGCTAAAAAGGTTGCATCTTACAAACCTTCGATCGGGAAGATGAGGAGTGTGCGATCATTGTATACTCATACTTCACCGGGTAAGTGCCTTGTAATTTAGTATTGTTTAACGTTTCTATTATCTTAATTATGTGCTAACATAAAATGTATGTTGCAGAAAAGAAAACCGCGCAGTCGGGGATAAAAATAATTCATCCAAAACCTGTGTCCAAGACGGCGTCTGCCCCTATTGATGCTGCAAAGGGGGCAGAAGGTGCACCTAAGGTTATTGGTGATAAAGTTGTAGAGGTTGAGAAACCTGCTAAGAAAGCTGTGGATGTTGAGAAACCTGTTGAGAAAGCTATGGAGGTTGAGAAACCTCTCTTTGAGCGTGTGGAGAAGGTTGTACAAGTTGAAGAACCTGTTAAAGTTGTAGTTGCGCAACCTGTCTTTGAGCGAGTGGAGAAAGTTGTGCTTAACCAGAAAAAGAAGTTACAAGAGTCAAGAAAAGTGGCTGATGACTACTCTTTTGGTAGTACAGCACTTTTTGGTCAGGAAGAGTCATCTGGTGGCAATAAGGATCAGAGTTATGATCATTTCAATGATATAAGATCTGGTGGAGCATTCAACTCTGATTCTTACTCACCTAACTATGCTTTCACAACAAATGGGGAAAACTAGATCTCTAACAACTTGTTATTTGAATTAAATGACCTTCAACATTTTGACCCCACAGATCTGGAAGAAATGGACATTTTACATCAACTTGCATTGTTAAGTGTGAGAACAAGCAAGTTTTACAAAAGAACTGGTAGGAAGTTTCTAGGGTTGCATGAGAATTTAAAAGTTAGGTTGGATAAATCAAAGATTAAGTATTATAGGTGTAACAGGCTTGGTTACTTTGCTAGGGAATGTAGGAGTTAAACCAGTGGTCCTATAATCACTCACCCTAGTCCAAGACCTCAAAACACCCAAAACACTATTCATTATTCCCAATATACCCCTGCTCTTCAAATGCAAAACACTACTCATTTTGCACACCCTATAAACATTGTTCCTGTCCAGTATGTCCAAACCACAGTTCCTCAAACTCAATATGTTCAAGCCCCAGCACCCCATGTCTAAGTGCAAACTGCACCACAAGCTGCTCAAACATCTGCTCCAGTAGAGGCCAGTCAACAGTGCTTCTTTACACATGGCTTTATTGATTGGAGTAGCTTACCTGAGGAATTAACTGATGAAAATTTTGTTCTAGTTGCTAATTATGATGTTTTACCTGATGAATTTTGTTTTATGGCACTAGAAACAATACCGGAAGGGATTGAATCTAAGGAAGTGGAGTCCAAATCTGAGGTGGTAGAAGAAAATGCTGAAACAGATGTTACAGCAGAAAATGTTGATGAGCAGATGCTAGAAGAAAAGGTTGCTGAACCTCTGTTGGAACTTCTGAATGACCCATGGGATTCCAGTGTGTGTGATGGTGAATGTGATTGTGCCATGATGGCTGCTGCTAAGGTATCACCTCAAGTTTTAAAAGACTTGTGTTCGGATAAATGCATTATTGATTTTGCTAACATCAAATAGGTGAATGAAAACCTTAGAAACAAGATCTTAAATGATGAAGTACAATTTGAGAAAACTTTTAAAGAGTTAAAACCCAAATTGTTTGAAAAAGAAAATGAAATCAGCAGTCTAAAACATGAATTAAGCATAACCAAATATCAACTCCAAACAATGGTAGAAAAATACCAGAGTTATAAAAAGGAGCTTGAGTCTACCCAAATCACTTGTGAAAATGGGTAGAATCTTGTAAAGGTTATGACTTGATGCTTGAGAAGCAGATAAAAAACAATCTGAAATTTGGCATTGGGTTTTGAAAATTGACTAAGTTTCTGAAAACACTGTTGTAAACGAATCTGGCTTTGTTGAAGTAATTCCCACAAATTTGGCTGGTTAAGAAATAAAACTCACTGCTAAAGATGGAAAGAAAATTGTTTTAGAAAAACCAGAAGGATCCTCAACTTTTTAGGAAATTGAAAAATATCAATTTAAACCTACATGGTCTGATGAATGTGACATTCTTGAAAATTTCAAGCCAATAGATTTTTCCACAATTGAAGGTGTCAAAGCACCCAAGGTCAAAATAATTCCCTTAAAAGACATCCCAACAGAGGTTATAAACTCTGTTGAAAAGGAAGTTGAAAAAGGGAAGAGAAAAAAGAAAGTCAAAAACCTGTTTTGTGATTTCTATGAAAAGAAGAATCATGTCACTAAAGATTGTCTTCTCCTAAAAGCATATGACATTAACAAGACATGTGTGATTGTGCCTGCACCTCAATGCACAATTTGTGGGAAAAAGAACCATCAAACTCAACAGTGTGTTTATCTTAAAACTTTTGAAATCAAAAGAAAAGAGATTAAATAAAAAACATTGGAGAATCCACAAAAATCAAAATCCAAAAACAAACAGACCTTTGTCACTGTCCAAACACCTGTTACAAAACAGCTGAATGCAACCTCTGTCCCCATAGAGGTTCAAGTAACAGATGCACCACCTGCAAACCAATTCCCAAGGGGACATGGTCAACCATTGTACCAAACGGTTCCTCATGGTTATGAAGCCTACAAAAGGCCTTCTAAACCAAAAATGAATAGGCATCCTTATGGTTATCATCATTTGATAGAAGATGGTCCTCAGAAGTGGTTACAAAAATCTGTCCAAACATTTGACCAAACCATTGTCCATTTTCCTAAACTTGAGGCTGACATATCTGTGACCCCATCCAAAGCCATCCTGGCTTTGGAGACTCACCTAAACTAATTTGTTACTTGATGTGAAGGGAGCTGCTTCATGCTTAGATAGATTATGGTATGTAGATAGTGGAGGCTCCAGGCACATGACTCGATGTAGAGCCCTACTCAATGATTTCAAAAAACATGGAGGGGGTGCCATATCCTTTGGTAATAATTCAAAAGGGAAGGTGATGGGTTCAGGGACTGTTCATGCTGGGAAACTCAAGTTTGTAATTGTCAATCTCATTGATAATCTTCAATTTAATCTCCTTAGTGTGTCTCAAATGAGTGACAAGGGCCATGGGTCATTCTTCACAAAGGAAACTTGTAAGATTGTTGGGTAATAAGTGGTTAAAAAGATAGAGGAAATCATAGCCGGGAGCAAAACACAACTTGTTGCTCATTGAAGTGGCAATGTGTATGTGGTTGATATGTTGAAGGATAATCCAATGTCTGATGCCTGTCTGTTCTCAGCTGCCTCAACAAAAGAGACGGAACTATGGCACAAGAGACTTGGGCACACAAATGTTAAGACTATCACCACACTCTCAAAACAAGGCCTTGTAAAAGGTCTTCCACCAAAACTTTTTACTTGTGATGAGCATTGTGTTTCCTGTTTAAAAGGCAAACAACATAAAAGCTCATACAAGTCCATTGAAGAGTCCAAAACAACCTAGTGTTTAAAAATGTTGCACATGGACTTGTTTGGCCCTGTAAAAATAATGAGTTTGAAAAAGAAAAGATATTGTCTTGTTATTGTTGATGCTTTTCAAGGTTTACATGGACTTACTTTTTACACTCCAAAGATGAGACTGTAGGTATTTTGCAAGACTTTGTGAAACAGGTTGAAAAGCAATTTGATCTGCCAATAAAAATCTTTAGGAGTGATAATGGAACAAAGTTTAGAAACAAGGAGTTGGATGAGTTCTGTGTGTCAAAGGGGATTGTAAGACAGTACAGTATCCCAAGAACACCAGAACAAAATGGGGCGGTTAAAAGGAAAAATAGAACTTTGATAGAAGCTACTAGAACAATGCTTGCAGACTCAGGTTTACCCTTAACCTTTTGGGCAGAGGCTGTAAACACTGCTTGCTATGTGTAGAAAATAGTTTTAATCAACCCCATGCATTAAAAGACTGCCTATGAAACTCTGTTCAAGATCAAACCATTGATCTCATACTTCAAAACTTTGGCTGCCCATGTTTTATTCTAAACTTAAAAGATTCAATTTCAAATTTGCAGCCAAAGTGGATTGTGGTTAGTTTCTAGGATACTCAACCACTGCCAAGGCCTACAAAGTGTTTAACACAAGGACTAGGTGTGTAGAAGAGACCTTGAATGTAAAGTTCAATGAGCTTTCTTCATTAAAAATCCCAGCAAATCCTACTAAACTGTTTGACCTTGGTAAATTTACATTTGAAGATGTGTCTATCAAGACTAACCCTGCAGGTACACCACAATCTTTCTCTCAAGATCATGGATTTGACATTGTGATTCCACAATACAAAGTCACTTCCACCACCAGAGAAGCAGATGTTCAAAACAGCTGCCAAAACTAAGCCACTGCTGAATCAACAGTTGGTTATCTAACCTCTGCCACTTCATCATGTCCAACCTCTGTTGACAAAAATCCATTATCTGTGGATAAAACCCAATTGTTGTGGCTTCAAAACCAGTTGCTGGATTTTGGTGTAACTGCTCTAAAGACTCCTCTCATGTTGGATAGTTAAGCAGCTGAAAACATCATTAAAAATCCAGTATCCCATTCAACCACCAAACACATTGACATCAGACATCACTTTGTGAGGGATTGCTATGAAAAAAGGTTTGATTTCTCTGCATCATGTTCCAACTAAGGATCAACTGGCAGATGTGTTGACAAAAGGTTTAGACACATCTACCTTTGAAAGCTTGATCTCAAGGATTGGCATGCTAAACATGGATTAAAAGGCAAAACCTCGTTTTCCATGAATAAAAAGCATTAACCTGTTTCCAGAAAATCAAAAATCCATCCTCAAAAATAGCTTAAAATGAAAATTTTTCATGAATCCTTAAAAGTCTGTCCATAACCACTATTTTCAAAACTCTGATTGGCTAAAAATTCATCCACTCTTGAAAGACATCCTCTGTTTTCTATTTACCACTGCTTGGACCATTGTTGATCAAACAATTGTTGGTCTCAACCACTGATATCTTTCCACTGATAGACTAAAATCAGCCACTGTTCATTTCACTGTTCCCAACCACTATTGTTGCCCAACAGTGGTTTCCAAACAACTGTCCTCCAATATCCCAACATAGTTTTCCACGTGGACAAATGTTAGCCTTCAAATCATTGTAACCGCTGCCACGTCAGCATTCACTTTTCAATTTATAAAACCCTGTTTCATCCCCAAACAGAGCTTTACTGCCATCTCGAATTCAAAATTCTCCAAAGCGGTTTCCATCTTCTTCCTCAACACTTCTTCTTTAATCCTTCACAAATTTCTCTTCCGACCATGGATCTGACAATAAAAAATTCCTATAACTATCTTACCATCTTTGAGAAAACAGACAAAAATACTACCTATCACTCAATAATTGATGTCCTTACATCATCAAAATACAAAGCCATTCTTACTACCAGTGCTCCAATTTATCAAGATATACACCGTGATTTTTGGGCAAATGCTGAAATTCAATCCCAAAAGAAAGTGCCTTATGCTATAACTTCAAAAGTCAGAGGTACACATGTTGCAATTTCCCCAACTACCATATCAACAACATTTAGGTTGAATGACCTGGTAGGTAAGACCTCTTTTGAAAAACATGAACTTCATGCAGAATTTATTGAGAGGGGGTATGAAGGTTAATTAAAGGGAGTTACTATTTATAAACCAAACTTCCATGCTCCAATGAAATTCGTTTTCCATACCCTCTTGACATGTCTTTCTGCAAAGACCACTGTTTTTAACGAAATACCACTTAAATTTCAGTACTTGGGTTATGCTATTTTAACTATTCCCAAGCACTGTTTTCTGACCTAGTCACCAATGTGAAGAATGTTCAAAAAGGGGCAAATAATGTTTTTTTGATGTACCCCAAACTATTAAGCTACTACCTACAAGTTTCACAAAAAGATTTTCAACAAGATGTAGCCTTTCAAATAAATAATCTTACTTCTGAAACTTTTACTCGCATTATGGAAAAAGAGTCAACTGTTTCCAAAACACAAGCAAAGGGGGATGAGCCTATTTTAGATGAGTCCACATCTGCTGCTCAAACCTCTATTGCTGAGCCCACTGCTCCTGGTGATTATGACACCACAACCGGTGTTGTGAAACCCACACCAGCAAAACCCAAAAAGAAACTTGTCAAATCTAAAAAGCCCACCAAAACCAAAGAAAATAAAAAGGGTCCTCTGGATGATGAGATCCCAAAGGTTAACCCACAAATGTCATTTGAAACCATTGCTACTACTTCCTCACAACAGTTGGAAAGATCTCAACCCATTATCCAAACTCCTCATGTATCCTCACAAAAGGATCATGTTGTAAGCACTGGGACACCACATTATGAAGCAGACCTTTCATTTGAAAGTATGCTTAAAAGCCCCTCTCCCAGGGCAATGTCGCTTTCTACACCACAACCCTCTCCCCAAATTCCACCAACAATATTACCTCTGTTTGAAGCAATTGAAATACAGACTCAAAACAGTCTCTCTCACTCACACACTAATGAGAGTATAACCTAACAAATGACTGTGTCTGAACCAATTCAATCTTCTATCCCACAAACAGTTGAGGATGTTACAGCCTTTGAGTTTTATGAAACTCTTGGTGGTAGTTCAAGTGGAGCAGCTACTACAACTGTTGAGCCCATTGGTTATCAGTTGGAGAATGGTTATCTCATTAAGACTCCCTTGAAGGCAACCACTGTTGAGGCTACAACCGTAACCTCTGTTCCAGTGGGTAGTCCCCATAACCAAGAAAAAGGGGCATTCGTTTCCGATGATATGGAGCCTTCTCCTATTATCAAAACAAATACAACCACCACAGGTGGGAATTCAGATGATCCTATTAAATTAGGCGATGAATTAAGATATAAAGATTTAACGAATAGAATGTCTTCTATTGAAACATCTGTTGCTGAAAAGAAGGAAATGAAGAAGCAGAAGATGGAGAATTCTAAAAGTTAACCTAGCACTCAGCAAATTGCCGATGAGCTTTGGAAGTCAGTGCAACCCATCCTTCAAGCTCAGAAGAATTTATCTGAAATCAACCACAACACCCAGGGCATTAAATAACATCTACTCAAACTTACTGTCTCTTCCCCTACACCAATCTTTGAGAAAGATGATGATGATGATGATGATGCCAAAAAGGGGGAGAAAGATTCAATGAGAAAGTTGGAACCTGATTTAAAAGCAAAAGCAAAACCAAAACCAAAGGCCCAATAAAAGCAAGAGTCTGCTAAACAACAATCTTCTACAAAAGCTTCAGAAGCTTGAAAGGATAAAGGGATTGATGAGACGCTAAACAAGAAAGCTGAAGAGATAGCTTTAGAAAAGCAGAAGAAGCAAGATACAGAGGAAAGCAAAGCAAAGCTTACAATTGGAAGAAAGAACAGGAAGAGCGGATGAAAAGGAAAACATTGGTACTTCAGAAAGAAGGAAGTCTTTTAGAAAAATTAGACCACCAATTACCACCCTTCCAAAAACCACTGCTACTCCTACAAAACTTGTATCCTCTGCTACACCCAAAACCAAATCTTCACCACAACAACCACCTCAAAAGAATCAAAAGAAAGCTTCACCGCCATCTTCACCCATTCACCCAACATATGTTGATACAACAAATGTATCAGCAGATGTTAGCCAAATAGCTGCTGAGACACCAGTGGTTTCAGCAGATGTTTGTCAAACCTCTGCCATGATCATTTTCAATACACCACCAACAACCCAACCACCTCCAACACCTCATAGATTCCCTTCACATCCTCCTTCACCACCAAAACTTCCTCCACCACCAAAAATCGCTTATGTACGCAAGAGAAAAACTTTTATGGTACAAGAAGATGTTGAGGAGATTAAATCACAAATCCCTTCATCATCTGCCCCCACTCAAACCATTCCATCCTCATCACTTACACCTAAAAAGCCCACTTTGACCCCTATAATTGGTTTATTACCATCAGTCATCCCCCTGGCCACTCAGTATCCTCTAGAGTTGCTCATTGTTCAAGGTGAATTTGAGTCATTCTTCAAAATAGAGGATCCATAAAAAAGAACCTTCCTATCTCTTTATGGCTTTAGGCAGCCTCAGAACTTGGATGAGTATTTGAAATTGAAAGCAAGACAAGTTGAGCTGATAGCTAAAGAAGAGAGCAAAGGGTTGGGTGATAGGAAATACCAAGGTCAATTATCACATGAGCTTAGCAAAGTCAAAAAGCTTGAAGACTTTGCTAAGGACCTTAGTAAATCCATGTCTGATAGGCCAATAGATATTGGGCTTGAAAAGGAACTGGGGGTTGATTATATTGATCACATAATGAAGCACAAGCCATACAAAGCAACCGGGGTACAATTCAAAGACATGTGAACAAATGCTCTTTGGGAAGAAATTGAAAGAATCACTAAAATGAACAATGATCCTGTTAGGATATGAGTTTACTTGTTTTTTTTTGTTTTAAAGATAAAATATGTAAGATGACAAATAAATGAACAATTGCAGTGGAAATGAAGAAAACTTTATAACACAAATAAGGGAAGAAATGTTATCATCATGAATACTTTTAATCGAAAGATTTTATTACACAATGCTTCACGTATGCATGAATTACACCTCCCCCTCAGCCTGAGATCACAGTGATTGTTCGTACAAAATGAAAGTGATAAAGTGAACTAATAGAATAGTATATGCACTATCTATTCATAGTACTATCCTAACCACTGTGGCATCTTTGCTGACATCACCAAGACAGTGACATCTAACAACATTAACAACCTCTAAACAATGCTAATACTAAAACACTATTACATTATTAAACACTGATTACTAGACTCTATTGGTGCTATCCTCTGATGAACTCAACCTCTGTTGAAGCTTTAGCAGTGCTTTAAGTAAATGTTGATCAGTCCTTTGACTTCCAGCAGACCTTTAACTTCTTTAGTGGTTTAGTCTTCAACAGTCTATAATCCATCATTGCTTAGTGTTGAGCAGACCTTTGAAGCTGTAGTTGTTAGATATCATTTCATTGAAGGGAGTAGAATCCAAAGCACTGTTATTATGGATCAGTTGTTGCAGAACAATTTTGGCTTTGTATCATCTGTTCTCAAGAAAGGTTTCACATGAGCTAACAGATCCTATAGTTAAGAGAACTCCACCAAATTGGAAGAAAGCCAAGAAAGTGGATTAAGATGAAGCATTGAAACTTAAAAGAATGAGAGCAGAGCTTGTGGCTGCTGATTTTGGAAGAAAGCCAAGCAAGTGGTTAAAAAGGCAAAAGCAGACTGATGAGGAAGATGAGTAGAGGTTTGAAGAGCACAGAAAAGAGGCAATCAAATGTCAGATTGAGTTCCACATGGATGATGCTGCTGACCAACTCACTGCTCAATTAAAGAAAACTATTGAAAAGTTGTCAAGCAGACCTCACTCTCCAAACTCATCATTAATAAGTCTTGTCCCAAGAAAACCATATGATCCAAAAATACTAAAGTGGAAGTCATCCTCAGACACCCACGTATTGACTTTGCTCAGATCAAATGGTGTTGTTGAAAGGATTAAAATGGAGGATGCATATGGTCTGAATGCATGTGACCTCCGAGATCTGTTGAACCTTCAACTTGAAAGGGACGATGAAGAAGATATGATATCTTTGGACTTTGAATTCCAATTAAAAGAGAAAATCCAGGAGATTCTGATGAGAAATAAAGATCAAGAATAAAGAAGGGTTTTGGCATCATCTGTTTTAGGGGGAGATTGTAGGCTCATGTGGGTCCCACCTTAAGAACAGATGATTGAAAGCCAAAATAGTTCTGCAATAATTTGATCCTTCAATAACAGTGTTTGGATTCTCCTCCTAATGACAAAGGCATCCAACAACTGTTGCTTCCTAAGGTCTGCTACAAGCTAAAGTCTGATGGATTCACAAAGTCTGCTAAAGTAAACCGCTAATGAAGACTAAGGTCTGCTGGTATCAAAGGTATGATCACCTTTTGAATATAGAAGACAAAGTCTGCTGTAGAAGGTCTGCTAAAGCTTCAACAGAGGATAGAGCTCACCAGAGGATAGAATCATCAGATGTTGTAATTAGTGTTTTGTAATAGAACAGTGTTTAGTAGTAGCAGATGTTAGAGGTTGTTATAGTTGTTAGATGTCATTATCTAGGTGACGTCAGCATAGATTCCACAGTGGTTTGCTTTGTACTATAAATAGAACAGTGCATATACTGTTCTATTGGATCACTTCACACACTTGCATTTTGTACGAACAAACTGAGCGATCTAAGGCTGAGGAGGAGTTTGTATTCATGCATACGTGGATTATTGTAATATTCAATCATTCAGTACAAAGTATTCATGATGAAAGAAAATCTCTCATTGTTTGTGATCTAAAGTTTATCTTCATTTCGCTGCAATTATTTCCATCTTTTTATCATCTTTCATTGTTCATCTTAAACATTCACAAACAATTCAAACTCAGATCCTAACAAGCAGGTTGAAGAACCTGTTAGAGGTGCATTTGAGCAGGCTACCCCACTCCAAACTGAGGAACCTAGAATAACAGTTGAAGAGCATGTTCAAGAAGTTCATGAGGAAGGTGACGCGGTTCACCAAGATGTGCATACTGAAGCATAACAAACTGGGGCTGCTGGCGCGGGTGCTGAGGGCGCGGATGGTGGGAGGGTTAGCCCTTTCAGGACTCACCATAGGAACCCTCTCCAATCCAGCTTGAGGACACATTGGGTGATATCTATTACAAATTTTATTCTGAAGATCGTGCTAATGAGGTCCATGCCCCTATATGGGGCATGAAGCAAGGTGATACTTTCTCTACCTTCCCTCCTTGCATGGAATGGTTCATGGGGGGCTTCCCCCCTCCTGAAGTGCTTAATCAGAAGGAGTGCAGACATGATAACTTGTATTGAGCTCATGTGTTCACGCAGGCCAACCAAGTGTCTACCGGTAACCAAATAATTCATGAGGCTAAGGAAGGTTACAAGGAGCCCTTGTCTGCAGAGGCTAAGGAATTTCAGAAGGCCAAACCTGAGTTTGCCAAGTAGAAGGCTGAATTTGAGGCGGAGAAGAGGATAGAGGAATGGGGCCTCATGGGTGTGAAGAGGAAACTTCAGGCAAGTGAGGATACACTTACTAAGGAGCGCCGCAAGTGGCGTGAGGCCTGTGAACGGGATAATGAGAGAATGTATTACACGCACACTGAAATTGCGAATCTGAAAGCACAGGTTAAAGCCCTTACGAAGTCGAAGGCTGACTTCGAAGAAAGGTATGAAGTGACGAAGTCGCACCGCGAACGTGTGGAAATCCTTCAGGTTTGTATCGTCTCTATATGTACTAAACAAATAACTGAAACTGAGAGGTTAAACAACTTGTTAATTGTGCAGGTAGAGTTGGAAGAACAACTCGTCTCTAAGGATAGAGACATGGTTGGCAAGGACGTTGAGATTGTCAAACTCAAATGTCGCTTGCGCGAGTCAGAGAAGGAGCTGGAGGGTGAGAAACAGAAGGCTGAGTCCCTTGAAATTGATCTTGAAGCTGAAAGGCTAAAATCTGAGTCTGCCAAAGAGGCGCGCAAGTTTATCCAAGCGACCTTAGATGTAGCTCAAGACAAATATGCAGAGGTTCAAGCGACTGTAGAGCCTTTTGTTAACAACTTGGAGTGGTTGCAACAATATGGATTGTACGTGTAAGCTACTCTTTACCTCCCCTGACTGTTTTGTTATCATTATACTTACTAGCTTCTGTTTCTTTGGACAGGTGGCAAATTCGCTATTGAACTCCATTGATTTAGACCGAGCAGTGGCAGCGCATACCGTTACACCGTGCATTGTTGGTCATTGCGATGACTATGCTGAATGCGCCTCTCATGTTGAGGTTGCGCTCCATGTCCATTGGGGTACCCGACGTTGTTCAGTCAATGAAGGGGAGGAGAAAGGTTTGCGCCAGGCTGAAGAAAATTATGATAACCTTTCTCTACCGGATATGGACTTGGTCTCTGATGCGCTTAAACATGAGGATTATGTCATGCACTTAAAGGCAATATTTGAAGTACCCGAGGCACAAGAGTTATCCGATGGTGATGATGACGATGCCATTGATGGAAAGGTGAAGTGAAGCTTGGACCTAGTTTGTAGCTTTTTGAAGTTTAGGCTTTTGTTGCCATGTAAATTTTTACCTCTTCTGATGTAATCGATGTGTATTTGCGCCTGTAAATATAGAGTGATATTTCTTGCCATTTAATTGTCATTTTACAATTATTGCATGTGTTAGAAACTTTTTTTTAGGTTGCGCAAATGAATGTAAGTGTGCTCATGTTTGAACATCGTGGCCTGATTCCGCACTTTGTTCACGAGGATCAAGGAGGCTTAGTTCATGAGCTTCGTAATTTACTGTAGTGTTTTTGCGCGTAGGAAATAACAAGGAAAAAAGATGTAAACCACACTTGTACTAGTAAACTTGTCAGGCGCACGGCCATCGCTTACAAAGGTTGTGCATTACATGTAATATTTTCTCCATTGTCGTACATCCTAGATATGTGGAGCAACGTAGCCATCTGAAGTACGTAAGTTGTACGCGCCTTTGTCGGCATCAGAGGCTTCATTTTCACGGGAATACATCTCTTGAGAATTTTCCATCGGTTGCATTGATGGTCGTCAAGCATGATGGAGTTTGATTTTAACCGGGATAACCGCCCATGAGCCATGGATCTTGCTAGAGACGGTCTCGCCGGTGTTTATTTTCAGAGTGATGCGATGAGCCTTGTTGGATCTAGTGGATCCACCAAAGAACAGATGATTGGAAAGCCAAAATAGTCTACAACATCTGATCATGAATAACAGTGCTTTGAAGATCTGCTCCCCAAAATTCCAAAGACTCAACATCTGCTTCTCCTAAAGGCTGCTAAAGTCAAAGGTCTGCCTAAGAGACATCTGCTGAAGATAAAGTCTGCTGATCCAAAGGTCTGCCAAAGTGAACCTCTGCTGATGAAGACATATTCTGTTGAAGCAAAGGTCTGATCATCCTATGCTGAGAAGACAAAGTCTAAAGAAGCTAAAGGTCTACTACGACTCAACAGATGTTAAAGACTAACAGATAATTATTCAACAGATGCTGCTCAACAGAGTTTATCAGTTTAACAATGCTTAGCCTATAGCAGATGCTAGGAGTTTGTTAGGCTGTTAGATGTCGCTGTCTAGGTGATGTCAGCTTAGATGCTTCAGATGTTTGATTTGTACTATAAATAAAACAGTGCTTGTACAGTTCTATTTATCACTTTCCTCTTGACATTCTTGTACGAACAAACTAGGAGTGATCAGGCTGAGGGGAGTTGTAATTCACATGCATGCGTAAACATTCTAATTGTAATCTTTATAAAAGCATTATGATGAAAGCAATCTTTCCATTGTTGTGATTCAAAAGTTTATTATTCCGCTGCATATTTCCATATTTGTTTTATCTTCATTCATTGTTTCCATCTAAACTGTCACAACAATCAAACTCAGATCCTAACAATTGGTATCAAAGCTTGGTCAATCAAATTCGATCTAAATAATCAATTTGATATAAAAGACCAGCTCCTACTACTGATATTGTTTGTTCGTTGCTTTGAAAACAAAGTAAAAGTTTATTTATGTTCAAAGTATCTTAAACAAAAACATTGTTTGTAAAGAATAAAACATGTCTCAAAATTCACAAGATCCACACAACACTTACTCTGTACAAACCTCTAATGCTTGTCAAATCATAGTATAATATCTAGCAACACGGGGTGCTGGAAATCGGTTATTTTCGGACCACATGTTCCGATGGTGCCGAGTGCTAAAGACCCCAAGGTTCAAGCACCAAAGAAGCCTGAAAACTACTCCGAGCAAGATTTTTAGAAAATCGAGTTAGATGCCAAAGCATTTAGCATTGTTTCTACGACTCTACGTAATGATATCTATGTTGGCTTATTGCATTGCAACAGTGCTAAGGAGTTGTGGGATGCATTGAAAGGGCAGTTTGGTGGCACAGAGGAAGTTATTGAAAACAATCGAGAAGTTCTAAACCAACAGTATGAAACACTTTGTCACGTTAAAGGAGAATCATTAACTCAACAATTTGATAGGTTTAGTTGTCTAATAAGTGAATTAAAACTGATAAATGTTGAGTTTCCTAATTCAACATTGAATAGTCTATTTCTAAGATCACTACCAGATAAATGGGATACTATTGCCTTTGTAACTAGAAACTCTGTTGGTTTCAAATAGATAAGTTTGACTCAGCTTCATGGTAGGCTCCTCACTTATGAGAGAGAGCTTAACCAGAAAAAGAAGCTACAAGAGTCAGGAAGATTTGCTGATGACTATGCTTTTGGTAGCACAACACTTTTTGGTCAAGTGAAAACCTCTGGTGGAAGTAACGATCAGTGTTATGATCATTTTATTGACATAACATCCGGTGGAGGATTTAACTTTGATTCTTACTCACCCAATTATGTTATTGTAGCAAATGGGGGAAAACCAAGTTTCTGACAACTTATCTTTTGAGTTAAATGATCTTCAACACTTTGACCCCACTGATTTGGAAGAAATGAACATCTTGCACCAACTTGTATTTCTAAGTGTTAAAACTAGCAATTTTATAAAAGAACTGGCAAAAAAATTCCAGGGTTGCATGGGGGGTTGAAAGTTGGGTTGGATAAATCAAAAATTAAGTGTTATAAGTGTAATAGGTTAGGCCATTTTGCTAGAGAATGTAGGATCCAAACAAATGGTCCTATGGTCACAAATCCAAGTCCTAGACCTCAAAACACTCAAAACATTGTCCACTATTCCCAATATACCCCTGCACCACACATGTAAAGCTCTGCTCACTTTGCACACCCTATAAACATTGTTCCAGTACAGTATGTCCAAACCACTGTTCCTCAGATACAGTATGTTCAAACTCCAACCCCTTAGGTTCAAGTGCAACCAGCACCACAAGCTGCACAAACCTATGCTCGGGCAGAAACCAGTCAACAGAGTTTTTCACACAAGGCTTTGTTGATTGGAGCAGCTTACCTGATGAACTTACAGATGAAAATTTTGCCATAGTTTCCGATTTTGAAAAGAAACCTGATGATTTTTGTTTTATGGAACTAGAGACAATACAGGAAGGGGTTGAACCTGAGGAAGTGGTGTCCAATTCTGATGAGGTTTGTGCTAATGTTGAAACATCTGTTTCAGAAGAAAAGCTTGGTGAAGAACTGATGAAACCTCTATCTGACCCATGGGAGTCTAGTGATTGTAAAGGAGAATGTGATTGTGCCATGATGGCGCTGCTAAGGGAGCTTCTACTTGACTTGATAGTTTATGGTATGTAGATAGTGGAGGCTCCAGGCACATGACAGGATGTAGATCCCTTCTCAAAGACTTCATAAAACATAGAGGGAGTGATATATCCTTTGGAAACAACTCAAAAGGAAATTTGTTGGCGTCAGGGACAGTCCAAGCAGGGAAACTCAAGTTTGAACATGTCAATCTTATTGAAAATCTTAAATTTAATCTTCTTAGTGTATCACAAATGACTGACAAGGGCTATGGGTCATTCTTCACAAAGGAAACTTGTAAGATTGTTGGGCCAGAAATGGTGAAAAGGATTGAAGAAATCATAGCCGGGAACAAAACACAACTTGTTGCTCAAAAGAGTGGCAATGTGTATGTGGTTGATATGTTGAAAGATAATCCAATGTTTGATGCTTGTCTATACTCAGTTGCCTCTACCAAAGAGACAGAACTATGGCATGGAAGACTTGGCCACAAAAATCTCAATACTATTACCACACTCTCAAAACAAGGTCTTGTAAGAGGCCTTCCACCAAAACTTTTCACATGCGATGAACATTGTGTTTCCTGTTTAAAAGGTAAACAACATAAAAGTTCATTCAAATCCATTGATGAGTCCAAAACTAGTCAGTGTTTACAATTTTTACACATGGACTTGTTTGGCCCTGTTAAAATCATGAGCCTTAAAAAGAAGAGGTCTTGTCTTGTCATAATTGATGATTTTTCAAGGTTTACATGGACTTACTTTTTGCACTCCAAAGATGAGACTGCAGGTATTTTGAAGAACTTTGTAAGAAAAGTTGAAAAGCAATTTGATCTGCCAGTAAAAATCTTCAGGGGTGACAATGGAACAGAGTTTAAAAATAAGGAGTTGGATGACTTCTATGTGTCAAAAATGATTGTAAGGCAGTACAACATCCCAAGAACATCAGAACAAGATAGGGTGGTTGAAAGGAAGAATAGGACCTTGATTGAGGCTGCCATAACAATGTTTGCAAATTTAGGTTTACCCTTTTCTTTTTGGACAGAGGCTGTAAACACTGCTTGCTATATGCAAAACAGAGTTTTAATCAACCCTAAACATCAAAAGACTGCTTCTGAAACTCTGTTCAAGATCAAACCACTGATCTCTTATTTCAAAATATTTGGCTGCCCATGCTTCATTTTAAACATAAATGATTCAATTTCAAAATTTGCAGCTAAAGTAGATTGTGGTTATTTTCTGGGATACTCAACTACTGCCAAGGCCTTCAAAGTGTTTAACACAAGGACTAGGTGTGTAGAAGAGACTTTGAATGTAAAGTTCAATAAACTTTCATATTTGAAAATCCCAGCAAATCTTGTTGAGTTGTTTGATTTAGATAAATTTACATTTGAAAATGTGTCTGTCAAGACTAACAATGCAGGTACACCACATTCTTCCCATCAAGATTATGGATTTGACATTGTGAACCCACAATATAAAGTCACTTCCATAACCAGAGAAACAGATGTTCAAAATAGCTGTCAAAACTTTGCCACTGCTGCATCAACAGTTGTTGATCCTCAAACCTCTGCCACTTCATCCAGTAAAACCACTGCTGAAAAAAGTTCATCCTCTGTGGACAAAAGTCAACCCATTTTTTCACCTATTCCTCCCACACCTCCACCTCCATTCCAAACAGATGTTGGCTCTTCAAAATTGCCAACATATGTTAGCTCAGATGATTCACATATGCAGCCTTCACCCCTCAATGCCACCATTCCATACAAAGGAGATCTAATCTACCTTAAAAGTCATCCACCAGACCAAGTTATTGGCAACATCAATGAAGGGGTTCTCACAAGAAGTCAATCCCAAAACATTTGTCTTTTTGCTGGTTTTCTATCATTCACACAACCTGTCAAGTACCAAGAGGCACTGAAAGACAACAGTTGGGTAGAGGCCATGCTGGAAGAGCTCCAACAGTTCAAAAGACAACAAGTATGGGAACTTGTACCATTGCCTAAGGATGTATGTCCAATTGACACAAAATGGGTCTTCAAGAACAAATCAGGTGAAAGGGGAATTGTTGTCAAGAACAAAGCTAGGTTTGTGGTTCAAGGTTTTATACAAGTAGAAGGCGTTGACTATGATGAAACATTTGCTCCTATAGAAAGATTGGAAGCCATCAGATTGTTCTTAGCCTTTGCTGTCAACCACAACATCAAGGTGTCTCAAATGGATATCAAATGTGCATTCCTTTATGGTAAGATCCAGGAAGAGGTATATGTATGCGAACCACCTGGTTTTGAAGATGCCATTTATCTAGATCATGTCTACAAGCTAAATAAAGCTTTGTATGGCTTGAAACAACCACCAAGGGCCTGGTATGAAACTCTATCCACCTTTTCTTATCCATAGGCTTTACAAGAGGTAAAATTTATAAAACACTGTGTTTAAAATGGAAAGGAAATGATTTGATGATTGTCCTTTATGTGGATGACTTCATTTTTGGATCCACATGCAATTCCATGTGTGAAGAGTTTAGAGAACTCATGACATCTGAGTTTAAGATGAGTGCCATGGGTGAACTTCAATGTTTTTTTGGTCTCCAAGTTAAGCAATTGCAAAATGGTACATTCATTCATCAAGGTAAATATGTCAAAGAACCGTTAACAAAATTTTTGATGAATGATTGTAAACAATGAAGTACACCCATGGAAACCACAAAGCTGACCACTGTTGATGACAAAGATGACTTGGTGATCAAACACTTTACAGAAACATGATTGGGTCTTTATTGTACCTAACTACATCAAGGCCAGACATTATGTTTGCAACATGTGTCTGTGCAAGATCCCAGTCATCACCTAGACAGTCCAGCCTTATAGCTGTGAAAAGGATATTTAGATACATAAAAGGTGCTCCATACTTGGTATCTGGTACCCCGCTAATGGGAATATTGAGCTTTCAGGTTATTCAGACAATGATTTTGCTAGTTGTCATACCACAAGGAAGTCCACTTCAGAAGGGTGCCAGTTTCTATGCAATTGATTTGTTTCTTGGCAAAGCAAAAAGCAAGCAGCGGTTTCAACATCAACAACAAAGGCTGAATACATTGCTGCTGCAAGCTGTACAGCCCAACTCCTATGGCTTCAAAATCAGTTACTAGATTTTAGTGTGACTGCTCTAAAGATTCCTCTCATGTTAGATAGTCAAGAAACTGAAAACATCATTAAAAATCCAGTTTCTTATTCAACCACCAAGCACATTGACATCAGACATCACTTTGTGAGGGATATATATGAAAAAGGTTTGATTTCTCTGCATCATGTTCCAACTAAGGATCAGCTAGAAGATGTGTTGACAAAAGCTTTAGACACATCCACCTTTGAAAACTTGATCTCTAGGATTGGCATGCTAAACATGGATTAAAAGAAAATTTTTGTTTTCCATGAAAAAAAAGCATTAAAATGTTTTCAGAAAATAAAAAATCCATCCTTAAAAATAGCTTTGATTGAAAAAAATTTCAAAAATCCTTAAAGTCTTTTCAAAACTACTGTTTCTAGAACCTCTGTTTGGCTAAAAATTCATCCACTACTAAAAGGTATCCTCTGTTCTCACTTCTCATAACCTCTGTTTATCCTAACCACTAATGTCTATCCTTCGATAGACTAAAATCAGCCACTGTTCATAACCTTTGATGTCTATCCACTGATAGACTAAAACCAGCCACTGTTCCTATTCAGTGTTCCCAACCTCTGTTACTGTCCAACAGAGGTTTCCAACAACTGTCATCCATTACCACAACAGAGGTTACCACGTGGAAAGATGTTAGCCATCAGATCTTTGAAACAGATGCCACGTCAGCTTTCACTTTTTCACCGTATAAACACCCATTTTCCATCCAAACAGAGCTTACACTGCCATCTCGAATTAAATTCATCAAAGCGGTTTCCACTATCATCTTCTTCAACCCTACTCAACTTTCATCTCGGACCATGGCTCTGCAAATAAAAACTCCCCATAGCTACCTTCCGTACTTCGAGAAAACAAACAAAAACCAATTTTTTCCATTCAATAATTGATGTTTTGACATCATCAAAACACAAAACTATCCTAACTGCCAATGCTCCAATACATGTGGATACCCTCTGAAAATTTTGGGTTAATGCTGAAATTCAATCACAAAATAAGCATCCCTTTGGTATCACGTCAAAAGTCGGAGGCACCATTGTCCAAATATCACCATCTTCCATATCCACAGTATTTACTCTAGACGACCAGGCAGGTAAAACTTCTTTTGAAAAACAGAAAATTCACACAGAGTTCATAGAAAGGGGGTATGAGTGTCAATTAACAGGAGTTACAATTTTCAAACCAAAATTTCCTGCTGAAATGAAATATTTTTTCCATACCCTGCTGATATGTCTCTCAGCCAAGACCACCTCATTCAATGAGATTCCACAAAAGGTCCAATACTTGGGATATGCAATTTTGATAAAATCTTATTACAGTCTATCTATCCCATGCATTGTTCTCGGACTTGGTGGAAAATGTGAATTCTGTTAAAAAGGGATCAAACAATGCTTTTCTCTTGTATCCCAGACTTTTAAGCTATTACCTTCAAAAACAAGTGTCTCAAAAAGATTTTCAACAAGGTATAGATTTTCAAATGAAAAGTCTTACAAATGAAACTTTTACAAGAATGCATGACAAAAAGTCAAAAGTTTCAAACACACAAACAAAGGCGGATGCGCCCGTTTTAGATGAGTCCACATCTGTTGCTCAAGCCTCTGTTGTTGAGCCCACTGCTCCAGGTGATCATGACACTACAACCAGTGTTGTGAAACCCACACCAGAAAAATCCAAAAAGAAACCCCCCACATCCAAATAGCCCACCAAAACAAAACAACATAAAAAGGCACCTTTGGAAGATGAGATCCCAGAGGATAACCTTGTGGCAAAACAAAAGCCACTAGAAACCACTGTTGCTACTTCCTCACAACAGTTTTAAAGATCTCTACCCATCCAAACTCCTCTTGAATTCTCATAAAAGGATCAAGTTGTAAGCACAGGAACATCTCATCAAGAGGCATACATTTAAATTGAAAGTCTGTTTCTAAGCCCCTCTCCCAGGGCTTTGTATCTTTCCACTCCACAACCCTCCACTCCAATTCAACCAACATTTTTACCTCTGTTTGACGCAATTGAAACTCAAACACAAATCAGTTCCTCTCATTCACCTGCTAAAGAGAGCACACTTCCAGATGTGACTGAGTTTGAGGAAAATCAAATTGCTAGCCCATAAACAGCTGAGGAGGCTACACCCCATGAGTTACATGTAACTCTTGGTGGTCGTTCAAGTGAAGCAGCCACTACAACTGATGAAACACCAGTTTTTCAGTTGGACAGTGGTTAAATCTACAATCTTCCTTGAAGGCAACAACTGTTAAGGGTATAATTGTAACCTCTGTTCCAGTTGAAAGTCCCCAATACCAAGACAAAAGGGCATTTGGTTCTGATAATTTGGAGAATTCTCCTGTTAAGGAACCAAATACAACTACCTCTGGTAGGGATACAAATGATCCTATTAAGTTAGGTGATGAATTAAGATACAATGATTTGACGGAGAGAATGACTTCAATGGAATCCTCCATGGAAGAAATGAAAGACATGATGAAACATATGATGGATCATTCTAAAAGTCAACCGTCTACTCAGCAAATTACCAATGAGTTGTGGAAATCAGTGCAACCAATCATCCAAGCTCAAAGGAATTTGGCTGATATCAACCATACTTCTCACATGGAATTAATTAGAAATATGGTTGAGGCCAGGTATAAAGTTACTCAAGCAGACATCAAGGCCATAAGGGAACACTTGTTAAAAACTACTGACTCTGCCCCTCCAACAGTACTTCAAGAAGAAGTTGATGATGATGCCAAAAAGGGGGAGAATGACAAGCTAAGAAAGTTGCAACCTTCATCACAAGCAAAACCAAAGGTGCAACAACAAAAGCCAGAGTCTGTTCCAACCAAAACTTCTGCTAAGGCATCAGATGCTGGAAAAAAAGGGATAGATGAGACCCTAAACAAGAAAGCTGAAGAGATTGCCTTAGAAAAGCAGAAAAGGAAAGATACACTAGAAGCCAAAGTTTTGAGCTTCATGAACAGGCTGAGCAGAAGAAAAAGGAGGATATTGGCACTTCACAAAGGAGAAAGTCAACAAGAAAAGTTAGACAGCCAATCATCACCCTTCCTAAAACAACTGTTGGGTCTACAAAAAGTGTATCCTCGACTGTGACAACTGGCACCAAACCGGTAATTTCCGTACACTTTAACTATTGTTTAATGATTGCAATTATGTGCTTAATTGTCAGCAATGTCTGAACACATGCTAAACAAGTGAATTCATGCACGTTGTATACTACAAAATATTGCTTTATGCATAAACGAGAGCGTTGCGTCAGAAATACTAGTAAACTCACCGGTAAGACACACTGTGTCAACAGAACTGCAGAAAGCAGTCAGACAATAAAATTGGAGCCTAGGTGTAGGTCCAACAACAAGAATACATTAAAACCCAAGAATATATACAAGGGTTTACATATATACCATACGGAAGCTAAATTACGCACTAAAAAGCACCCGAAACGCACTTTAAGCGCATAATTTTATTAAATTAAGCTATAATCAGCATTATGACACCGAAATATATTGCAGAAATTATGATTTATCATCCAGAATATTTCCCTAGGTGTCAGGAATTGAAAGTGTCACAAAAGAATACTTAAAAGACACTAAACGGTGCAATTTAGCACTTTAACGAACCGGTATCTCACCGAACAACCGGACATTACCCGGAACATCGAAATATTATTAGAGGCATTGTTTTAACATTGCCAAGCTAGTTATGGTCCTCGAACATCATAACACACTATATTATTACGCAACACCTAAACCTTTAACTAAATCACTTACTTCCTAACCAATTAGTCTAACTTACCATTACATTGTAACTAAACCAAACCCCCCCTTGGTTGGATGGTTAGGAGACAAGAATCCCCATGGGATTTTATAGTTAGATTTTAATAAGATATGTTAGGGCATATTCCTACATGAGATTCCATATGCTAGAAAATTAGTATAAAAGCCTTAAGTGCATAACTCCACATGTCTCATTCATCACCAACACCCCACACTTCTTCTCTCCTTCTTCTCCAATCGGCTGAAACCAAGCAGCCCCATCACCACCCTCTTCAACCTTCAATCATCCATTCCAAGCTTGTATTAAGGTGCAAGGAGGTGGTTAACGAAGCTAGGAACATTCGGAGTTCGAAGGACCTTCACCGTTTGGTTTTATCCACTCGTTTCCTTCTCTTGAACATCCCTAGCCTTGAGCTAGTGGTAAGAACTTAGATCTTTGCTTTTTACATCTTGTTTGAGTGGTTAATGATGTTTAATGATCAAAATAATAAGAACTCTAATGAATCTTGTGAAGAAGTCATGAACATAGAGCTTTGCATAAAACATGAGATGAGAGATGTAATACCTGATAAATCTGAATTATATAAACAATAATCTGCTGTAAATGACTTACGTAATGATATAAATCGTTATTTGAATGAACGGTAATCGTATGTGTACATTTTAGTCGCATCTAGACTATAAAAAGTATGCTGAGTAAAGTTTCCAGCCAACTTCAACTGGCTGTAACCAGATCGTAACTTGACAAAAACTTGATTTTCTTGAGTCTATCACGTGTTATTATGAAATACGGTTCTAATGGCACTGGAATCATAATTTTTGGACTTCGTTTACTATTTTTAAAGACCCTTTTTGTAACAGCAGCTAGAGCTGAGTTTTTCTGCAGTAAATGGGCGAAATGTTTTTAGTCATAACTTGAGTTCTGTGTAGAATTAGCTCATGAAATTTGTACTGTAGATGACCACTGATGTATTTGTAATTCTCCCACTGGAATTTCATAAATCGGACTTACGATGAATTTTAAATAAATTATTCCGTGGACTGCGGTCAAAAAAAGATGAATCTGATTGCAGTTCGGAAAATGAATTTTTATAAAATATTGGTAATGACATGGATCCCGAGATTTTTACACAATAATATTTGGATCGTTTAAGACATTCTGTAAAAGTTTTGGAATAAGATAACTATTTTGTTAAAATGTCCAAAAACAGCCCAGTTTTGTATATTAAAACTGAAATGGAGAAATTAAATTATATTTTTATGATGACCGTTGTTGAAATTGAGTGATAATGATTTTAAAAGAAAATAAACACATGTTTTGAAAACATGGGAAACCTCCATTTTTAGGGGAAACTCTGTCAAAATTTTTATAAATTTTGACACTTAGAAAAATATAAGTTTTTGAGAAACTTATTCCCTAAAAATGTATTTAAAAATATTACCAAGGTTTCCCTAATTTTTGGTGATAAGAAATGAGGATTTCTTCAAGATTAAAATTTATATTAAGTGTGTATATTTTTGAGAAAAATATATATTATTCGATCACCAAACTTTGTGCTAAGTGTATGTAGTATGTGTTATACGTGCTAGTGTATTAGGACTTGAAAATACACTAAATACTCTTAAGAAGTAAAAACACAAAGATACACATGGAACATACAAGATACATAATTCGGATGCAAAGTGCAAAACACGAGATACTTATATTAAATTTTGAGAAAATAATATAAGTAAGATACTTAGTTAAAAATATAAAATATTTTTAACACAACAATACAAATACAAAAGAGAGTGACTGTACTTGTGCGACGCAAGTCTAGTGACTAACGTTAAGAAAAACGCGTATAGGTCACGACGTTAACTAAGCAAATCCGGTGAAGTTTACGACGCAAGGAACACAAAGTTGTGAGTTCATGCTCCCCCTTTTCTTTTAACTGTTTTCAGTTTTATAACTTCGGGGGTGAAATACATGTACAATTATTACTATGTTTACAAATGGTATGATAACAAGAAGCACACTTGGTGAGGACGACTACCAAGTGTGATGAGATATAAGAATATAAGAAACGCACTTGGTGAGAACGAGTACCGAGTATGATGCGTTATGAGAAATGATACGAGAAATCGTGTCACGGATAGGGTACATAAGCACCATTAATCAACAATATACCTAGACCGCAGAACAAAAGGTTAGATCTAACGGGTGTCGGGCAGCCACACTCTTGGTGAGGACGAGTACCGAGTAGTGCTTTTGTGTCTCAGAATATGCCAACTAGAAAAATGCCTAAGGTTTGGTGACTTCCTATGTTGTGTCACATGTTAATGGCCCTGCAACCCATTAACAATCCTGATACTTCAGGAATACTTTATTTACATAAGATTCATACCATATTAAAACTTGATTTATTCTTGAGTACGTGGGGTACACAAGTAAACTTGAATTATACATGAGTACGTGGGGTACACATGTAAACTTGATTTATATATGAAAACTTGATTTATACATGACACAAACTATGTTTTCATACAAAGTATACAAACGTGAAATACAAAAACTACATGAATTCACACCAACATTATGTTGACGTTTTTCCAAAACTTACATGTATTTCAGGTAACTAGAAGTGGATGTGCGCGCGGTCTTACCCATGCTCGTGGATGTCGCTTATGTTTATCTTTAAATAAAGTTGTAAACTTTTTAAGACATTGTTTTATGCTAACTCGCAATGTAAACGCTATCTTATGTTTTCAAATTATGGTAATTGAAGTTATTTTCATGAGCATGTAGTATGTTTACCTTTCGTATGCAATGAGAACCTTTCATGATCACACCTCGTGCTTCCGCCGCAGAAAGGGGTGTGACATCTGCTGAACCCAAAACAAAACCCTTACCACAAAAGAAACAAAAGAAACCATCACCACCACCATCACCAATATAACGACAGATGCTGGTACAACAAATGTATCAGCAGATGCTCCACAAACCACTATTGGTACAACAGTTGTATCAGCAGATGTTACCCAAACCACTGCCATGATCATTTTTCCCACACCACCAACAACTCAACCACTGCCCACACCACCAAGAATTCCAACACCCCCACCTTCACCTAAACTCAAATTTACACGCAAAAGAAAAACTTTTGTTGTGCAAGAAGATGATGAGGAGGTTCAACAACCAATCTCCTTATCATCTTCCCCCATTCAAGCCACACCATTCTCATCATTTCCATTTAAATCCATTTCACTTCCACCCATGGCACCACAACCATCAATCATCCCATTGGTTGCTCAGTATCCTCTGGAGATTCATGTAATCAAAGAAGAAATAGAATCATTTTATTCAACAAAGGATACATCGCAACTTAACTTCTCATCTCCCCTTGGTTATAGAAAGCCTAGAAACTTAGATGAATACTTGAAGCTAAAGGCTAGATAGCCAGAATATATTGGAAAGGAGAAGTGTAACGGGATGGATGATAGGACTACTCAAGGAATCTTGTCACAAGAACATAGCAAGGTAAGCAAGATTGAAGATTGTGCTAAGGACCTGAGCAAGTCCATGTCTGAGAAGCCAATCAATCCTGATCTTGATAAAGAACTGAAACAAGATTACCTTGATCATATAATGAAACATAAACCATACAAAGCAAGCAGAGCACAATTCAAAGATTGGTCAACATATGGTCTCAAAGAAGAAATAGAAAGAATACAAAAAATGCTCAATGATCCTTCACAAAATCCAACTCCACCAGACTGGAAGAAAGGCAAACAAATTGATCAAAACAACGCATTGAAGCTGAAGAGAATGAGAGCAGAGCTTGTTGTTGCTAATTGTGGTAATGCAAGGTCTGTTGCCAGATGGTCAGAATAAAAAATTGTTGAAACATACAAAAGACTGGAACATCTAAGAACAAAGGATCCCACAGTTCCTAAAAAGCCAGTATATCCAACAGTGGTTGTCCTTTAACAGACCCTTACATCTAAAAAGCTGCCCTCAGCATCTGGCTTATGCATAGCTGCCTTAAATCAAGCAAAAAGGCAGAAGCAGATGGCTGAGGCTGATGAACAGATGTATGATTACTACAGAAAAGAGGGAATAAAAAACCAGGTGTTATACCACACAAATCCTGCAAGTGACAAACTAAGAGAAACAGTTGCAAAACTTATCAGCAGGCCACAATCACCTAACTCATCAAGAATAACTCTTCACCCAAGAAAACCATCTGATCCAAAAATTCTAAAGTGGAAGTCATCCTCAGACACCCACTATTTGACTCTGCTCAGATCAGATGGTAGTGTTCAGAGGCTGAAAATAGAGGATGTATATGGTCTGGATGCAGGTGACCTCCAAGATCTGTTGAACCTTGAACTTGAAAGGGATTTTGAAGACATGGTCTCCATGAACTTTGAGCTATAACTCAAAGGGCAAATCAGGAGATGCTGATGAGGAATAAAAATCAGAAAAAAGAAGTGTTTTGGCATCATCTGTTCTGTCACACCCCGACCGCGTAAAACCACAGATCGCGGCGGAATTGTCGAGGAGTGTTGCAACAAAATCATTGCTTCAAAACACACGGAAATTTGAGGTTTTGTTTTATTAAATATTTACAACGTCTGGAAAATCTAAATAAACAAGTTTATTAAGTTACTAAGGCCTCGTCCAGTCCTATGTGAGTATGCATCCTAGCAATCAACATCATTCAACAACACCTGAAACATATGTGAAAACAAAATCAGTAAAGAAATGCTGGCGAGTACATTGGGTTTTGAGAGTGTCGGATTCATGGCTAGTTTACATATTGCAATACTCAATTAGAAACCTTGTTTTGAAAAGTATTGTATTACGGCATAACTAACCAACTCAAATCAAGTTGGTTATAGTGTATAAAATCTCGTAGCCATGATTCTTAACCCAAAACATTTATTTAATAAAATCTCGTTAATAAAACTCGTATAGTTTATATCATTTCGAAAACCTCGTTTGTGTGACATTGCCCTCAATTGTTTACCCAAGTGAACTAAATAACGCCACGGTATGTAATATGATGAAAACATATATATATAGGAAGTACCAGCGGCGTATCCACCATGCTTTCATCACATTACACCCGTCCCGTTATCTAAACACTAACCGAATACCAATCGTTTAATTCGTTAATAATCGCTTTAGTCATTTAAATCATTCTCGTTTTAGATCGTGAAACTACTTTTGGTTGTCTCGCTAATAACATTCAAACCTTTGTGACTCGTCTTTTGTTCAACTCGTTTTCGCATTAACAAACCTCCAAAGGGTAAGTTAACAATCATCAGATTCAGTCGTTAACCACCTAACCCACACATAACCATGGGTCCGGTCTGATAACGGGATTTGTCAGATCCTATGGTACCATAACCTAATACTGGTCGGTTTGGCCGAAATTAATGAATGTCATTCGTTATGTAATTGCAACCAACAAGCTTGCTCACATTATCGAAATCGTTATTAGTTTGGTATAAACCATCTCAATTGTTTTGAAACCATTGTTAGAATATCGAAATCGTTTTGATACATATGAATCACCCCAAAATAATCGAAAACAGTAAAAAGAGGGGATCTATGTACTCACCTTCGAGTGCGTTTTTAAATGTTAACACAATCCCTCAAATTGTTTATCCGCCCTAAATTAAATAAGAATGATTTTTAATAATAAAAAACCACCCTTGACATGCAAAATACTACTTATGTCATTTCTGTTTTAATATATATGAAACTGGACTGTTTTCGGACATTTAAATAAAATAGTTAACTTATTCCAAAAATTCCCAAATTTTTACAGAATGTCTTAAACGATCCAAATATTATTGTGTAAAAATATCGGGGTCTAGTTCATTACCAATATTTTATAACAATTCGTTTTCCCGACTGCAATCAGATTTGTTACTTTCTGATCGCAGTCTACGGAATAATTCACTAAAAATTAATCGTAAGTCTGATTGACGTAATTCCAGTTGGAGGGTCACGGCGATAGCAGTGACCATCTACAGTATAAATTTCATGATCTAACCCTACACAGAATTCAAGTTATGACGGAAAACAGGACACATATTTTCAGCAGAAAAAGTGCAGCTCTAGCTGCTGTTATGAAAAGACACTTTAAAAATAGTAAACGGAGTCCAAAAGTTATGATTCTGGTGCCATTAGAACCGTATTTCATAATACATAAATCCAGATTTCAGAAAATACATTTTTCGTTAAGTCACGGTCTGGTTACAGCCAGTTAAAGGCGGCTGAATATGCAGATCAGCATGCTTTTTGTAGTATAAGTGCCATTAAAAAGTACACTTACGACTATCATTCATTCTAATAATGATTTATCTCGTAACATAAGTTATTTACAGCAGATTAACACTTATATATTTCAGATTTATCATGCGTTATCATATTTCATCATCATTTTAACACTACTTTAACCATACTTCATCTTTAGTTAGTTATACTTCATGACTTTGGTGATGTTCTTTAGAGTTCCTAGTATTTTACCATTCAATCAACTATTAACCACCAAAAACAAGGACAAGATGAAGATTTGAAGCACTTACTACTAGCACAAGGCTAGGGGAGTTCAAGTGTAGAAAAGTGGTGGATAAAAGAAAACTAGAGAGGTCCTTGAGCTTCCGAACACACCAAGCTTAGTTGTTGAACCTCTTGCACCTTTGTATGGATGGAAAATGGCTAGAAAGTGACTTGATGGTGGGTGTATGGTGGTGATGTGTGGCTGCCGAAATGAAGAAGAGAGGGAGGAGAGAAAACTTGTTGGTGATTGAGTTTGTGTATGAGAAGTGTGATACCCTTGTGCTTATTTATGAACCATGTTTCCTCTTTAACCAAGGGGTATTATGTTCCAATATCCACCAACACAATCTAATTAATTAATCAAAGAAATCAATAGGGTGTCCCCAACTTACATAACCGGTTGGGGGGGGGGGGGGGTAGTTTAGTTGGGTTTGAATTGGGTGGTTACTAGTTTAGTTACATTTCAAAAGTTTAGTTAGTAGGTTATGGTGCATTATTAATTATATAGTGGGTTAGGGTGTTTGGGGACCCTAACTAGCTCAAAAAAGTAAGAACAATATGTTTGACAATATTTTTATGTTCCGGGTAATGTCCGGTTGTTCGGTTAAACACCGTTTCGTTAAAGTGTTTAATTATGTATCGGGTATTTTATCTAGCGTTCAAATCCCGATTTATGGCGTTCTAACTTATTTTTATTATTCTATAAAAATAAACTCACCAAAGTATTACTGAAATAAATTTCAGTTGCCAAGACTGGCTGCGTTGTCTCCGTTTTGCAGTAGAAACACTGTGTCGCGCAGAAACACGCGTTACGCGCTTAAACTTGAAAAATAACGTTTTTAGGCGTTTTAATTTATTTTTCAACACGAACCTGATTAAAATAAAATTTTAATCATAACAGAATATTTGTGGGATTTAAATATTATCCGGCCGGTCACCAACGTTCGTTTCGCAGTTTTGTCGTAATTAGTTCTTTAGTTCAAATAAACATGTTTTCGCCATACCGAATCCTTCGAAACTTATTTCTAAGTTATGTAAAGGATATTTAGGGTATGTCAAGCTTACGTCACAGTTCCGGAGTGTACGTCGCGTTAAATTGATTGCGTATAAGCACCAGTTTGCGTATAACCTTCCAGAAAGTGATTTAAAGCTTGAAGTCGGAATTGAATCAAATTGTAAAATTAATAAACACAATTGCACATATAATAACACCAAAACACATATAATAACACCAAAGCACATTGTTTTATTGATAACTGACATTGTTTTTCATTATATGGTGCTTACAGAACACAGTTGTCACATGTTCTAAGGGGAGATTGTTGGATCTAGTGGACCCCACAAAAGAACAGATGATTGGAAAGCCAAAATGGTCTACAACATCTGATCATGAAAAACAGTGCTTTGATGATCTTCTCCCCCGAATGGCAAAGACTCAACATCTGCTTCTCCTAAAGTCTGCTAAAGTCAAAGGTCTGCCTAAGAGACATCTACTAAAGACAAAGTCTGCTGATCCAAAGGTCTGCCAAAGTGAACCTCTGCTGATGAAGACAAAGTCTGTTGAAGCAAAGGTCTGATCATCCTGTGCTAAGAAGACAAATTCTGAAGAAGCTTAAGGTCTGCTATGGCTCACCAGATGTTAAAGACCAACATATGATTATTCAATAGATGCTGCTCAACAGAGTTTATCAATGTAACAGTGCTTAGGCTATAACAGATGTTAGGAGTTTGTTAGGCTGTTAGATGTCGTTGTCTAGGTGACGTCAACTTAGATGCATCAGATGTTTGATTTGTACTATAAATAGAATAGTTCTTGACCTGTTCTATTTATCACTTTCCTCTTGACATTTTTGTACGAACAAACTAGGAGTAATCAGACTAAGGGGGAGTTGTAATTCACATGCATACATAAACATTGTAATTGCAATCTTTATAAAAGCATGATGATTAAAGCAATCTTTCCATTGTTGTGATACAAAAGTTTATTATTCTACTGCATATTTCCATATATGTTTTATCTTCGTTCATTGTTTCCATCTAAACTGTCACAAGAATCAAAATTAGATCCTAACAAGCCCATCGATCACCCGTTCATCCAGTCCTCTTAATCTTCTTCGTTTCCTTGCACACGTTCTTCACCAAGTGTTCTAGCTTGCCATTCTTGTCACACCCCTTTCTGCGGCGGAAGCACGAGGTGTGATCATGAAAGGTTCTCATTGCATACGAAAGGTAAACATACTACATGCTCGTAAAAATATCTTCAAATACCAAACACTTCATAATTTGAAAACATAAGTTAGCGTTTACATTGCGAGATAGCATAAAACATTGTCTTAAAAAGTTTACAACTTTATTTAAAGATAAACATAAGTGACATCCACAAGCATGAGTAAGGCCGCGCGCACATCCACTTCTAGTTACCTGAAATACATGTGAGTTTTGGAAAAACGTCAACATATTGTTGGTGTGAATTCATGCAATTTTTGTATTTCACGTTTGTATACTTGTATGAAAACATAGTTGATATCTTGTATAAAATCCAGTATTCTTGTGTACCTCGCGTACTCATACAAAATCAATTATTTTTGTATAAATCAAGTATTCTTGTGGTATGATATAAATAAAGTATTCTTGTATGTATCAGGGTTGCTAATGGGTTGCAAGGCCATTAACATGCGACACGACATAGGAAGTCACCAAACCTTAGGCATTTTTCTAGTTGGCATATTTTGAGACACAAAAGCACTGCTTGGTACTCGTTCTCACCAAGAGTGTGGCTGCCCGACACCCATTAGATCTAACATTTTGTTCTGCGGTCTAGGTATATTGTTGATTAATGGTGCTTATGGTACCCTATTCGTGATACGATTTCTGGTATCATTTCTCAAAACGCATCATACTTGGTACTCGTTCTCACCAAGAGTGCTCCTTGTTTTTGTATCATACCATTTATAAACATTGTAACATGTATTTCACCCCCGAAGTTATAAAACTGAAAACATTTAAAGAAAGGGGGAGCATGAACTCACAACTTTGCGTTCCTTGCGTCGTAAACTTCACCGGATTTGCTTAATTAACGTCGTGACCTATACGTGTTTTCTTAACATTAGTCACTAGACTTGTATCGCACAAGTACAAGTCACTATCTTTTATGTATATATTCTTGTGTTAAAAATATTTTATATTTTTAACTAAGTGTCTTACTTATATTATTTTCTAAAAAAAATATAAGCTTTTTGTATTTTGCACCCGAATTATGTATCTTGTATGTTGTATGTGTATTTTTGTGTTTTTACTTCTCATGAGTATCTAGTGTATTTATAAGTCATAATACACTATCACGTATAGTACATACTACATACATTTAGCACAAAGTTTGGTGACAAATAAATACATATATTTTCCTCAAAAATATACATACTTAATATAAATTTTAAGACTTGAAGAAATCATCATTTCTTGTCACCAAAAATTAGGGAAACCTTGGTAATATTTTTAGATACATTTTTAGGGGATAAGTTTCTCAAAACTTATATTTTTTTTTTCTAAGTGTCAAAATTTATAAAATTTTTGACAGAGTTTCCCCTAAAAATGGAGGTTTCCCATGTTTTCAAAACATGTGTTTATTTTCTTTTAAATCATCAACAATCAATTTTCAACAACAATCATCAACAACATATACTAATGCGCTCTCGGATCTGCGTAATCTTGTCGGTTGTCTCTTGTACAAGTTCAGGACCAACCATACGTTTATCTCCAGCGTCTGCCCAACATAAGGGCGATCGGCACTTGCGGCCATACAGAGTTTCGAACGGTGCGGATTTTATGCTTGTATGATAACTGTTATTGTAGGAAAACTCAACTAAAGGTAGGTGAGTATCCCAGCTGCCGCCAAGATCCATGACACATGCGCGAAGCATATCTTCCAACGTTTGTATATTCCGTTCGCTCTGGCCATCTGTTTGTGGATGGAATGCCGTGCTTAGATCTAACTGAGATCCAAAGGCTTCCTGAAAGGATTGCCAGATTCTTGAGACAAAGCATCCATCTCTGTCTAAAATAATTGAGATAGGCACTCCATGACGTGCCACAATTTCTTTCAAGTATATCTCAGCAAGCTTTCCAGTGCTGTCTTTTTCTCGGATCGGTAGGAAGTGCGCAGACTTTGTTAACCGATCAACTATTACCCATATCATATCGTGCCCTCTAGGGGTCTTGGGTAATTTCGTTATGAAGTCCATCGAGATTTGCTCCCACTTCCACATGGGTATCTCTGGTTGATGTAGTAGGCCGGACGGTTTCTGATATTCGGCCTTAACCTTAGCACAGGTTAGGCATTTTCCAACATTAATAGCAACGTCGCTCTTGAGTCTCAGCCACCAATAGTATTCTTTCAAATCTTAATACATTTTACCTGATCCAGGATGGATCGAGTATCTCGATTTGTGCGCTTCGTCAAGAATGACTTCTCGTATGCCACCATAGAGCGGAACCCAAATACGCTTCTTAAAGTATAAGGCTCCCTCTTCATTTGGCACCATATATTTCAACATACCCCGGAGGTATTCAGCCTTACGGTTCTCTCCTTTAAGGGCTTCTTGTTGTGCATCACGAATGCGTGCAGTGAGGTTCGTTCGAATAGTCATTTCCAAAGCTCGAACCCTTAGGGTCTTAACCCTTTCTTTTCGACTTAGTGCGTCTGCTACAACTTTTGCTTTTCCAGGATGGTACTTAATCTCACAGTCATAATCGTTTAGCAGCTCGACCCATCGTCGCTGTCGCATGTTTAATTCTTTCTGATCAAATATGTGTTGTAGACTTTTGTGATCTGTGAAGATTGTACATCGAGTACCATATAGATTGTGTCGCCAGATCTTCAGGGCGAATACCACTGCGCCCAGCTCCAGGTCATGAGTGGTATAGTTTCTTTCATGAACCTTCAATTGTCTTGAAGCGTAAGCGATGACTTTTTGGCGCTGCATAAGCACGCAACCCAAACCTTGTCGTGAAGCGTCGCAGTATACCACGAAGTCTTCAGTACCTTCGGGTAATGATAGTATTGGTGCGTCGCATAGCTTATTTTTAAGTAGCTGGAAGGCTTCTTCCTGTTTGTAACCCCAGTCGTATTTCTTGTCTTTTTGAGTAAGGGTCGTTAGCGGTTGAGCTATCTTCGAGAAATTGTCGATGAATCGCCGATAATAGCCCGCTAGGCCCAAAAATTGCGGAACTTCAGTTGGGGTTTTGGGGGCTTCCCAATTCTTTATTGCTTTGATCTTGGATGGGTCTACATGAATGCCCTTCTCATTCACAACGTGACCAAGAAATTGTACTTCACGAATCCAGAATTCGCATTTCGAAAACTTTGCATAAAGCTTCTCTTTCTTCAGCAGTTCCAGAATAGTTCTGAGGTGTTGCTCATGTTCTTCTTTCGTTCGCGAGTAAATCAGGATATCATCGATAAATACAATCACGAATTTATCGAGGTATGGTTTGCATATGCGGTTCATCAGATCCATAAATTCCGCTGGCGCGTTTGTCAGTCCGAATGGCATCACAAGAAACTCGTAGTGCCCATAACGCGTTCGGAATGCGGTCTTTGGTACGCTTTCTTCGTGTATCCTTAACTGATGGTATCCAGATCGAAGGTCGTTCTTGGAATAGTAGCTTGATCCTTGCAAATGATCAAATAAGTCATCAATCCTCGGTAGTGGATACCGATTCTTGATCGTGAGCTTGTTCAGTTCTTTGTAATCGATACACATCCGCAGTGTTCCATCCTTCTTCTTTACGAATAATACTAGAGCTCCCCAGGGTGAGAAGCTTGGCCTTATGAATCCTTTATCCAACAACTCCTGGAGTTGTGTAGATAATTCTTGCATTTCGGATGGTGCAAGCCGATAGGGAGCCTTGGCTACAGGAGCGGCTCCTGGAACCAAGTCTATGTGGAATTCGACTTGTCGTTGCGGAGGTAGTCCTGGCAGATATTCGGGAAAGACATCAGGAAATTCCTTCACCATAGGAATGTCTTCGAGTTTCAGCTCCTCAGCCTTCTTATCTACAACGTGTGCTAGGAAGGCAACACATCCTTTCCTTAAGCACTTTTGTGCCTTCATGCAACTGATGATTCGAAGAGGCGCGTCTCGTTTTTCTCCATGCACGATGAGAGTTTCACCATTCGCTAATGGGATGCGAATGATTTTCTCGTGACAAATAACTTCAGCTTTGTTCTTGGACTACCAGTCCATTCCGACTACTACATCGAAGCTACCCAATTGTATAGGTAAGAGGTCGATGCTAAAATTTCGTTCACCAAGTTCTAATGTGCAGTCTCTAACAACTTCGCCCGATTCAACGAGTTTACCATTGGCTAGTTCTTTGGAATAGGGAATTTCTAATCTACTAGATTCTATTCCAAGCATGCGTTAAAATTCCACAGACATGAAGCTATAATCGGCGCCAGTGTCAAATAATATGGATGCAAAGTGATTGTTAACGAGAAACTTACCGGTGACCACATTAGGGTCCTCGCGTGCGTTCTTTGCTCCAATCACAAATGCTCGAGCCTGAGTGTTGTTTCCCTTTGGGCAGTCTTTCATGAAATGATCATTGATTCAACAACTGAAGCATCCTTGGTTCCACCCCTTCCCGTTACCATTCTTGTTACCAGCACCATTTCCCTTCCGGTTCTTTCCTTTTCCCCAACAGTCTTTTGTTTGATGACCCAACCTACCACATTTGTCGCACCTTGGAATGCGACAAGCTCCTTCATGATGATACTTACATTTTTGGCATTTAGGCATGGTGCCTTGGTATCCTTTGGTTGCAAGGGTTTTCGTCTCCTGAGGCGGGTTAGTGTCACGCTTCTTGCTGAAACCCTTGTTGTTGCGAGTTGCTTGATTCAGGTTTGCATGTTTCCTTTTCTTGTCGCCGGACGACTCGGCATGCGTCTCGGTATTTTCTGTTGGGTTCAGTGATAGCTTCTTCATACGAACACAATCTTCAGTAAGGCTGACAACCAGGGTTACAGCCTCGGTGATTGTTTGAGGTTTGGCCGAAGTCACCATGCCACGGAATTCTGAGGCCAGTCCCCAAATGTAGCGTTCAACGAGCTTGAATTCGGGAGTCACCATGTAGGGAAGCACTCTAGACAGATCGTGGAACCTTTGAGTATAACCATTAATATCAGCACCTTCCATAGTCAAGTGCCAGAACTCCGTCTCCAGTCTTTGGAGTTCAGAACGAGAGCAATACTTCTCTCTCATTCTTTCCTTCAGTTCATCCCAAGTTAGGCCATAGGCGGCATCATCACCCAAGGTTTGGACTTGCAGGTTCCACCAAGTCAGAGCTTCATCGACAAACAACCCAGTAGCAAAGGTGACTTGTTGATCCGCAGTACACTTGCTCATGCGGATAGTAGCTTCAGTCTTCTCCGTCCAGCGCACAAATGCTACTGCACCTCCTGTGCCGTCGTAGTTCATTGGTTTGCAGTCGAGGAACTGCTTGAAAGTGCAGCCTGGAATTGATTCAACCAATTCACACGTGAGCAATCGAAGAAATAATGAAACAAGGACCGTTCATGAATTTCTCCATGCTTAGCAAATCATCTTAAGGTTACCTTGAGCTGCATTGCCTCCAGATGAATCTCCGTTCCCATTACGTCTAGCGTTGCTTGGGCCACCACTATCTTGAGTTCGGTTTGCCTCGTATTGGGCAATAGCAGCGGAGATCCTTTCTTCCAGTGGAGCGTTCAGCTCTTCAGCAGTTCTTGGCAGTGGGGGAGGAGGAGGTTGATCATCATTGCGAGCATTCACAGCTTTCCTGGGTGCCATGTTCTGACAGAACATAACACAACAGGGTAAACATTTGTTTGATATCGTCATACTAGACAGTAGTAGCATATATATTCACATGTATATACCACATAAGTGACATCAAACAATTATTACTCTAGCAGAGTACTTAGTAGGCTTGCACTGAGGGAATCTACACGTGACAAGACTTGCTGTGGTTTCTGTGCACTGAATTTCATAATTAAGTATGCACCATCATTACGTAACTCCTTGCACAGTCCGCATAGTTCGTTTCATCCTCGTATCTCTTCCTTCAGATGGGCCATCGCTTTCAGGTAAAGTCACGTATACTTGTGACATTCTACTTCTAGTATATGCTAATTATCACACATAATTGCAAGTAATTTCTCAGTTAAAAACAAGTGCTACTTCTGTGCACTCTAAGTCTCGTAGTGTCTTTTCTTGACTCATGTAAACAGTTTCAGGTAGTGGATGTCGCGGGACGTTTTATGCAATGAAAACTCTTTGAAAAATTGTTTTTGTGAAAGGATCCTAGAGATTGTAGACTAGACTCGAGAAGGAATCCTGGTTCACTACAATCGCATATCTGATACCAATCTGTCACACCCCTTTCTACGGCGGAAGCACGAGGTGTGATCATGAAAGGTTCTCATTGCATACGAAAGGTAAACATACTACATGCTCGTAAAAATATCTTCAAATACCAAACACTTCATAATTTGAAAACATAAGTTAGCGTTTACATCACGAGATAATATAAAACATTGTCTTAAAAAGTTTACAACTTTATTTAAAGATAAACATAAGCGACATCCACAAGCATGAGTAAGGCCGCGCGCACATCCACTTCTAGTTACCTGAAATACATGTGAGTTTTGGAAAAAAATGTCAACATAATGTTGGTGTGAATTCATGCAGTTTTTGTATTTCACGTTTGTATACTTGTATGAAAACATAGTTGATATCTTGTATAAAATCCAGTATTCTTGTGTACCTCACGTACTCATACAAAATCAATTATTTTTGTATAAATCAAGTATTCTTGTGGTATGATATAAATAAAGTATTCTTGTATGTATCAGGGTTGCTAATGGGTTGCAAGGCCATTAACATGTGACACGACATAGGAAGTCACCAAACCTTAGGCATTTTTCTAGTTGGCATATTTTGAGACACAAAAGCACTGCTTGGTACTCGTTCTCACCAAGAGTGTGGCTGCCCGACACCCGTTAGATCTAACCTTTTGTTCTGCGGTCTAGGTATATTGTTGATTAATGGTGCTTATGGTACCCTATTCGTGACACGATTTCTGGTATCATTTCTCAAAACGCATCATACTTGGTTATCGTTCTCACCAAGAGTGCTCCTTGTTTTTGTATCATACCATTTATAAACATTGTAACATGTATTTCACCCCCGAAGTTATAAAACTGAAAACAGTTAAAGAAAGGGGGAGCATGAACTCACAACTTTGTGTTCCTTGCGTCGTAAACTTCACCGGATTTGCTTAATTAATGTCGTGACCTATACGTGTTTTCTTAACATTAGTCACTAGACTTGTATCGCACAAGTACAAGTCACTATCTTTTATGTATATATTCTTGTGTTAAAAATATTTTATATTTTTAACTAAGTGTCTTACTTATATTATTTTCTAAAAAAAATATAAGCTTTTTGTATTTTGCACCCGAATTATGTATCTTGTATGTTGTATGTGTATTTTTTTTGTTTTTACTTCTCATGAGTATTTAGTGTATTTATAAGTCATAATACATTATCATTTATAGTACATACTACATACATTTAGCACAAAGTTTGGTGACAAATAAATACATATATTTTCCTCAAAAATATACATACTTAATATAAATTTTAAGTCTTGAAGAAATCACCATTTCTTGTCACCAAAAATTAGGGAAACCTTGGTAATATTTTTAGATACATTTTTAGGGGATAAGTTTCTCAAAACTTATATTTTTTTTTTCTAAGTGTCAAAATTTATAAAAATTTTGACAGAGTTTCCCCTAAAAATGGCGGTTTCCCATGTTTTCAAAACATGTGTTTATTTTCTTTTAAATCATCAACAATCAATTTTCAACAACAATCATCAACAACATATACTAATTTCTGTATTTCATGAACTTGAGAATTTATAAAAAATGTGTAGTAACTTACAAGTGTATTTAGTAAGTCTTGTTACCCTTTAAAGTGTAGTTGCTTCTTTAAAAACTTTATTTTTATAGAGTTTAAGTATTCACAACTTCTAGTCATATTTTCTAAAAATATTTCTTTGTGAAATTTCTTCTTACACAAGTGTTTCTACACTTGTTTACCCACTAAAAATGTGTTAGGTTTATGTAAGATCCAAGTTTTAACGAAACTCACACTTTTCCCTTGGTTCTATCGAAAAACCACTCATGGATCTTTAGATCTACAAGTTTATAACTTACTTTGATCTTTTATTTTCCAAGAAAACACTTATTCATCCAAGTTCATAGTTTATGTGTGGATGATTTCATCATCCTACACATCTCTAACTTTCACATCTTGATAGTTCATGTCTTTAAACATGATCTAGCAAGTCCATGTGATGAACCCTACCATTTTTACTAACAAACAACATTCAACAAACATAACAACACAAGAATAACATGATTTCATCATTACTTTAACCATACTTCATCACTAGTTAGTTTATGTTCCAAGACTTTGATTATGTTCTTAGAGTTTCTTAATATTTCACCATTCTTTTTACTATGAACCATCAAAAATATGAAGAGGATGAAGATCTAAGAAACTTACTACTAGCACAAGGCTAGGGGAGTTCAAGAGTATAAATGTGGTGGATAAAAGAAAACGAGAGAGGTCCTTGAGCTTCCGAACACACCAAGCTTACTTGTAGGATCTCTAACACCTTTAAATGCCTTTAGAATGGTTGAAATTGATCAAGTGAGGGTGGTGATGGTGGGGGTGGCTCACGGCCGAGGTAGAGGGAGAAAGGTAGAGGATGGAGTTTGTTGTTGATTATGAATGGTGAAAGTGATGGACTAGAGGTTTAAATAAGAAGTATTCCAACATTCTTTTGTCCATTATGTCTAATGTCCACATGAGTACATACAAATCAAATAAACTAATCAAAGTAATCAAATGTGGGAACTATGTCCCCTAACCGGTTATCAAAGTGGGGGGGGGGGGTCTAGTTGGATCTTGATGGTTAGTTACTTGGTTAAGTTGAAATGTAAGGGTAATAGTTAGTGTTTTAGTGTTTAGTGATTTTTAAGATGTAATATAGTGTTTAGGGTTCATAACTAGGTTCATAACACTAAAACAATGCCTCTAGTGAAATTTTTGTGTTCCGGGTAATGTCCGGTTGTTTGGTTATATACCGTTTCGTTAAAGTGCTAAATTGCACCTTTTAGTGTCTTTCAAGTATCTTTTTGTACCCCTTTCAATTCCCAACACTTGGGGAAGTATTCTGGATAATAAAACGTAATTTCTGCATGATATCTATATGTTTAAAAGCTGATTTGAGCTGAATTTAATAAAATTCTGCACTTAAAGTGCGTTTCGGGTGCTTTTTAGTGCGTATTTTAGCTTCCGCAAGGTATGTATGTAAACCATTGTATGTATTCTTGGGTTTTAATGTTTTCTTGTCATTGGAGCTACACCTAGGCTCCGATTCTATTGTCTAACTGCTTTCTGCAGAATTGTTGACACAAAGTGTCTTTCCGGTGAGTTTACTAGTATTTCTGACGCAACGCTCTCGTTTATGCATAAAGCAATATTTTGTAGTATACAACGTGCATGAATTCACTTGCTTAGTATGTAACCAGATAATGTTGACATCTAAGCACATAATTGCAGTCATTAAATAATAATTAAAGTGTACAGAAATTACCGGTTTGTGCCAGTTGTCACAATTCTTTAGGGCTTTCTTGATTTCCATGCGCAGGCTAAAGCAATCATTTGTCAGGTGCCCGATATCCTTGTGAAACTCGCAGATAAAGTTAGGTCTTGGCCCTTCTTGCTGCGCATTAGTGGTGGATCTTTGAAATCCAGTTTCTCCGCGTTAAGAACTTCTAAGGTTGTCTTACTCAGCGGAGTCCAGTGTATCTCCTGATTCTCACCTTTGTTTTCTTTTGTGTACTCGATCTTGTCGATTGTAGCTCGGGTTTCTTCACCATGGCGATGTCTTTCATCATAACTGTTCGATTGGGTTGACCTCCAGCCGGAGTGTCTCTTCCTCTTATCGCGCCTGCTGGATTCCTGTGTATAGTCCTTCGAGTAATGATCCTTTGAGTAATGATCTTTTGAATAATGATCTTTCAAATAGTGACTGGACTTCGACCCAGTCAAAGTCTCCTCTATCTGTGCGACAATCTTTGCTGCTTCCATCAGCTTGTCCCACTCTTTTGGCATGCCATCTCTCCCTGTGATAGTCTTGGTCAGACTATCACAACGTATGGCTTTCTTGAAGTGAGCGTGCATAAGTTCTTCGCTGACGCCCCCGATCTCCAAACACTCCTTTTTGAAGCGAGTGATGAATCTTCCAAACCTTCGCCCTCGTGCCTCTAGATATCCATCACTTCTGTGGTGTCGCGCTTGTACCCTCGCTGCTGGCTGAAGTGGGCGAGGAATTTTTCTTGCAAATCAGGCCAAGATTTTATTTTTCCTGAGGGGGGGCTGTCAAACCATGCGCGAACCGCCCATGTTAGGGTTTGCATGAAAAGATGGCACTACATGGGCATGGTCCATCCATCCACCACACCAACACATGTGATCATCTGGGTCAGTTAAGCCATTAAACTTACCAATGGTTTGCGGGAGCTTGGCTTTTTCTAGCGGCACGAAAGCAGTGTCGTGGACAGACTTTGATTTCTCTACTGTTGCGGCTGGTCTGTAAACCAGGCTGTAATCATGCTCAGCTGATGGGTTGTACGTTGCGCGCACCGTGGCTTGTAGGCTTCGTGATGCTTTGGAAGGCGGCTAAAACTGATGAAGTCTCTTTTTGTTGGTACGTTAAGTCGGACTCGTCAGTGTGTCCGAGCCGGCTACTCAGTGGGGATTATCGATGGGGATGAGAATGAGTGTTATAGTGACTTTCTATTTCACCATAAGTGTCGCGCGTGCTGCGAGCACTTTGACTTCGAGGTGGTGGTGACCTTTCATATTGTTGCCTACATGCCCGCTCGTGATGCGACATTTCAAAGTGCAGTTGTCTTGGCATCGGTGTCACCACTAGAGACTGTTGCGCTTGGGCTTGCACCTGCCTCTGCTGCATGCACAGTTATGCGTAAATAAGATTCAATGTTGCCTGACTCTTTGCATACCATGAGGCGGGAGTTTCCTCCTTTGGTAATCCTGACATTGCATGCGGGTCTGACATTGTGGGTATAACAACCCGACTTTCCAGAAAGTCAAGTCAAAGAAAAAGTCAAGGTCAAGTCATGTTGTACTCAGATCTGACATTTCATGCTTAACTGACTTGTACTTCCGAGATTCGATAATAGTTTAACCCTTTGCGGTAATCGATATATTGGTTAACGATGTTTTTAAACTATGTTTTACAATGCATTCACAACGCTTATTTAAAATGCAGTCATCGCATTTAACGCTATTACAACGCATACTATTTAACGCATTTTATCGCATATTACATCGCATGTTTATACTGAACGCTATCGCATCACAATCTCATCACAAATCGAATCGCAGATTTACTTTTATGCATCTTAGTTATTATGTGTGTTATTTGTGTGTTTACTTGTTTAATGTTATGTGGTTAGCTCATCGCATCGCTTACTCGCAACTCGCTTAAACGCAACGCAACGCTCATCGCACGCAATGAAAGTCGGAAAATAAACTCGCACAAGCCGTCTGATCGAATGACCATTCGGTAGAATGATCATCCGTCTGGATGACCATCCGATCGGATGGCCATCCGATCGACTGGCCATCCGACCCACACTCCACTGCCTTACTCACCTCTCACCCTATAAATACTCACCTGTCATATCATCAGTCACTGATGTGACAGCTCTATCCGACCAACACGCCCTCAGCTCGTTCTCAAGCACTTTTCACTCGATTCCCGGCTATTTCCGTAAGTTTTCACTCTAAATCTTGTACTTCCATCATCACTACACACTTTCTCATCATCTTCTTCATCAAAATCATACTTTTCCACCATGAAATCGCCTGATTTGGACTACTTTAAGGTGACGTGATCACGGTTTCTTATGAACACTGTAGTGTGACCTCGTCCCACCGGAGAGACGACCGATTTACGGGTTGAACATGAATTCCTATCAAAGACAGTTAGCCTGATCGAATGGGGTGATTCCCATCCAATCGACTGAGCTGCGTTTGGTGTGGATTCCTTTTGTTTGACACGTCGTCACGCCATCTCCGTTAAACCGCAAAACTTTTTAACTTATAAAATTTCACAAAATTTTCAAAACATCTGATCACCGATCGAATAGCCATCCGATCGGATGACCATCTGACAAATGACTATTCGACCAGGTGACTTGATTTTATAAGTTCAACACTTAAACAATTTGACATAACTTCAAAGAATATCACACTTTTAATCGAATAGCCATCCGATCGAATGACTTGAACTATACTACAACAAAAACTTCAAAAGTTCAAAACATTTTACAAACACACTCATATCTCATTCGAATGGTCATCCGTTCGAATGGTCATCCGTCCGGATAACCATCCGATCGAATGACTCTCATCCGATCGACTTACCATTCAACACCTATCTCACCCGAAGCACTGTTTATACGCTGTTTAACACTTACACAATTGTTCTATGATCAGGCTAATCTCTTATGCGCTCCCTTCAATCTAAGACTGTGTTTATTTACTAAACACATACTGTGAGTATACTCGAACCCTATTCGCTTAACGCACTTTTGGGTGTTACATACGTTACCTATATCAAATCACATCCACACGCAATGCAAACACTTTAAACGCTAACCGCTCTCGCATGTTATACGAGTTTCGATGAATGCTTGTATGTTATGTTTACACAGTGATTATTGCCTGACACCTTAGCAACGATAGTACTATAGTTTGGACTCAGCACCTGTCGTGGACAGGGGTTGTTAAGGGTTTTACTTCACATGGTCATAGTGGTTATAATGTGTTGCGCGTTCTACACTCACAGTAATGTCGGTTGCATATGTCATTATCGATAGCTTACTTACTTCACTTTTCTACGTGTTACATGTTGGTTATGCGTAAAGGCTTTCACTATACTATATGCTATCAAACTTGTGTACTCACCTTTACACTCTGTGTATTGACTTTATTTTTAACGTATGTGACAGGTGTTTAGGATGCTTTGCCTGATGAAACGAAGTAGGAGGTCTAGAAACTCTATTCAATAAAATTCTGAGTTATCGGAACAGTCTATTTGTCTTTGAGAACAATATTTGTAATAACTGTTTTTACTTTATGTGTTGATGGTATGGGACGTTAACGATTAATATATTGTCATTAATAGTTGTTATGGATTCTCTTGGATAATCTGTTTCGCTCAGTGCCACGCTCCGATGATTCCGCCATCGATTGGGGTGTGACAGATTGGTATCAGAGCCATAACTATAGGGAATTAGGAAATACACGACCTAGTCCAGATCTGATGTCTTAGAATTGACCTAGTCTATATTCTAAGCACCAACAGACCGCCTTTTGCGAACCCAATAGGGGTTCTGCACGAGCTCATTCTCGAATTCGCTAAAACTACATTCTTGCGCGAACCCCGCATACGACAGCTTCATGCAAGAACGACCTTCCCTAATGTCGAACACTACTACTGCCTTAGGAAAGCTGGCATACACAATACACACGTTTTTTAAAACACTTGCATAACACAAAAGAGCGATTTTGTCGAGATTAGGTGTGATAACCAAGAATTCTTGATAAATTGCTCATTCCACGTGGAATTTTTACTCACAACACGAGAATTTCCGTTGAGTCAGGAGTGAAATCCATATCTCGACGAGATTCTCCCTCTCTATCTCGTGGTTTGCCACACATCCAGAGACAAAGTTGTTAAGTCAGTGGTGAAACCCGCACCTTAACGACAAGTTCCACTCTCTCCTTGGATTTTTGCAAAACTCTCACCAAAGTATCGATGGATTCTAATGACGCGAGTCACGTAGTAGCCGAAAGGACGTGTGCCGTTCACCATATTTTGGTGAGAGCACAGTCTATTAGGCCAAAGCGTGTACTCGAGGTCATTGTGGATAGTCGAATCACTTTGGGTAGTCAATGTCTAACACGCAAGACACTCTGTTTCTATTCTGAGCTCGCAGCCGCTGACTCTTCGATTTTATGTGCTTTTATATGTTTATATATTTCTATGTTTCGATTTCAGAGACTTATTTGCTTTTCGCTCACCGCTTTATTAAACGCGTACAACTCGCACTCGCAATTCTCGAACGCGCTCGCGAAACTTGAAAGATAGGTGAATACGTTCAAAATATGTAGGTGAATATGTGCAAAATATGTGCTTATGTGCTCTACGTGCTTATGTGCTTATGTGTTTATGTGCCTATGTGGATTATGTGCCTATGTGACTATGTGCCTATGTGTTGGGCGTGTTCTTGTGCTTTACAACAAAAGGAGTTTTACGATACGCTAATCTATACGTAACCCGATATAATCGAATCTCGTCTAAACCATGTGACGATGTCTGTTGCAGACAATGTCGTCATTTGGTTCTCACACCTCCCGTGCTACTCGCCGAAACCATGCTGACAAACGCATCGCATCACTGGTGGCTAATGAAATGGCTAAAGTTATTCCTCAGATCGTCAGTGAAATCAATGATGTCAGCAGCAAGTCCTCTGTCGAATCTAAGAGCGACTCTCCGAAAGTACCCTTCAGCTTTAAGCAATTCAAGGCCTGCGGTCCTGCTAGCTTCACTGGTGAAGATGGGCCCATCGCCATGTTTAAGTGGTTTGACTCAATTGAAGTCACCCTTCGTCAAAGCGGATGCCCAGACAACCTCCGCACTGTTAACACAACTGGATTTTTTAGTACAGGGCTCTGGACTGGTGGACTGTGGAACGCAAAAGGAGAGGTTACGACGCAGCCTATTCACTCTCCTGGGAGGAACTGAAGAAAGTCATGAAGAAAGAATTTTGTCCCCCACATGAACTCCAGAAGCTAGAAAACAAGTTCTAGGGTATCAAGTAAGAAGGAGGTGATAATGCTGGTATCACTGCTCGCTTCAAGCAGCTCAGCATCATCTGTCCTTGTCAAGTGTACGCCAAACATCACGATCAAGAAGTACATTCGCGCTCTACCCGATTGTGTTGCCGATTTTGTTCAAGCAGCTAAGCCCGCTACCATTGAGGAAACCTTCCAAATCGCTGCTGAGTTCAATGATAAGCGAGTTTTGGCAGGTTATTTCAAAACCTCAACCAAGAATCTCCACCAGGTTACTGCTACTCCCGCTCCTAAAAACCACACCTCAAGTTTCGAAGTCATCACGTCAAGGACGCAAGCGCAAGGGTAACAACAACAAGAACTGTGCTGCAACTGTCGCTCCTCTCAACAATGTACCCGTCCAACCCAACCCAACCAGAACCAGAACCGTCAAGTCGCAGCACCTGTGACCAACGCACCGCCTGCTAAGCGTGCTGTTGGTGCAGTCATCTGTCGACTACATCTTAATATCGAGTCTCAATCTCGTTGCGGGTCCGATCGGGTATGACATCACGAGTGACATCACCAAGGTGACATCACAAGTGATGTCATGATACAAGAAATGGCCGTTTACATTATCTTACTCAAAAGTCAAATACATGTGTTGGTTTTGATTGGACCACTAGGAGGTCAAATGAGAAGCATTGGTTTGAAGGTCCAATGAGGTTTATTATGGAGGATCGCTTATATGGCAACATGGTGGTTCGCTTATACGGCTATTTGGAGGTTCGCTTTTACGGCATCCATGTGGATCGCTTTTATGGTAATGCTCTATGAGCGGTCCAGAATTAGTATAAATAGGCTTATTGTCATTTTCATTTGTAACGTTGTTCAGATCTGATACCGAGGTATTGCCAGTGTTCCTTGTCAATGTAAACGCTGTAAAATCAATATACAAGAGATTTAAAGTGTGATTCTAGCTGTGTACACGTCCGTTTCTTTGTTTCCGCCTCTGAAACGGATTTGAGCTCTTCCGAACGACTCGTTTAGGTCGAAATCGATCCTACAATTGGTATCAGAGCCAAGGAGGAGGAGATCTCGCATATACAGCTCGTTTTCATTATTTTTTCTGTTTCTACACCTTTCTTTTTTGAAAAAACAGAACTTTTTACGGTCAAAATCGCTTAAAATTCACACAGTGTGTGCGTAATCATGAATTAACAAAACCTGGAAGTTTTCAGAACTTAAATCGGCCTAAAATTGGTTCAAATTGAGTTTTCGCTTGCATTCGGTTCGGGTTTTGCTGACGTCATCGAGATCCACTCTTAGATCACAGTCTGGTTCGCTTTTCTGGTCGTGTTTGGTTCGCTTATTTGTTCACGTTTAAGTCTGGTTCGCTCAAATGGTAAAAGTCTGGTCCGCTTTTGTGACATGCTTGGTCCGCTTTTTCGAACATCAATTGAGATTCGCTCTTTGTGACACTTGAGATCCGCGTTTAGTGCAATTTGTGGTCCGCTTATAAGACTAGTGAGTTCGCTTTTTGAGGACAATTGAAAAATTATCATATTCACCGTTTGAAAAAAAAATTTTACTTCGATAAGTTCATTGAGTTATGTGAAAAGGATGACAGGTCATTGGTATTAGGATCTCGTAAATTGAAGTTCAAATTGTTTGGTTTGATAAAACTTGTCGGTAATTGCATTGTGAAGAGTAATTGTTGTCTGTTAAATATTGTCTTGAAAATATAAGTTCACGTGATTTGTCAGGATACATGTGATGGCTTTCTAAAATTGCATGTGAACATAAAAAAAACAAAAGTGTCAGTCAACTATAATTCTCGATCATATAAATCAAATTGTATTGAAAAAGATATAACATGTGTTGACGGTTATATAGATGTTGGTCAAATGAGATTTAAGAAATATTAAATTGATTCGATTTGTTTTGATATTTTGTTTGATAATATTTGATTGATTCTGTTTGATATACATGTGATAGTGTTTTGATATAATTGTGATCAAATATAAGTGTGTAGACAAATCATTTTGTGTTGTTATAATCGGTTTGTCAACTCATATATTCGGTTCAAAGTTCATCTCATGTGATCAGATTGCAAGTATTACAAAAACGGTTCAAATTTGTTGTTTGGAAATCGTCAAGTCTCAAAGGTTATTCAAGTTTGCACGGATTGATCAAGATTGTTTGAACAGTCAGTTTGTTTAGTGTGGTCAGTTAGAGTGAAATTGTCAGTTTGTACGGTTCGGAGTTCAAAGGTTTCAAAGAGTCAAGTCACTTGATTCGGGTCCTAGAAGTCCGCACAGTTGGTCAACGTTCAGTCCGCACAGAAAATCATCAGTTCGAGTACTAGTTTGTTTCAGTTAATTGATAAGTCTTTAAACTGATTGTTGTTTGTTCTGTTGGGATTGTCAGGTACTAACCGAGGTATTTCCCGAAACATCATCTGCGTTTTGAGACATGGCTGAAGAGTTCTACAATGCGTTCGCGACACCCGTTGCCCCTGTAACTCCTGCTGAAGCGTTGTATAATGAGAATGAGACAGACACTCATCAAAAACCGCCGAAACTCATGTATATTGAAGATTTTCAGGGTTGGAAGAACCGATTCGAGAACTGGGTTCAAGCTTACAGATTCGAAGCATGGTGTTCTTTACTGAAAGATTACGAGAAGCCAAAGAATGAACGTGGTTTGGAAAAGGGTTTCAATGATTTTACAGAAGCTGATAAGTTGAAGTACACTAGTGAGAAGATGATGATCAGCATTCTTCAGCAAGCTGTTAAAGAAGACATCTTTGTCTTACTTCAACATAACGGAACTGCTAGATCCATCTGGGAAGCTTTGATTCAGAAATTCAGAGGGAGTGCTGATATGATCAAAAACAAGAAGGCATTATTGAAGAAATCATTTGACATGTTTACTGCATTTGATCATGAAACAACCAAACAGACTATAGATAGATACTGTCATTTAGTTTTGGAAATGGGTAGGTTGGATATCAAGAAAGAGGACGATGAGTGGGTTGACAAACTAGCTGAGGCGTTACCACAGCACAAGTGGGGAACATGTTTGATGGTTGTGAAACTTATGAGAAAGTCTGAGAGTATGAATTTGGCTCAGTTTATTCAGAAAATCGAAGAACAGGAGCTGGATATTCAAAAGACAGCTATCATGACCAATCCAAATGCAAAGCAAGATGTCAGTCTGTACTATCGAGGGAACAAGTTTGAGACCACTCCTAATCAAAGTCCAAAGATTAGTACCGCATTCAGTGTTGATGGTTCTGCAAGTCCAAATGCAAGTACTACAACTCAAAGTGGTGGATCTACTTCATCATTCTCAAGCTTTGATCCAAACAACAATACACCTAGCCCTCAAAATCAAAATTCTACAAATCTGCAGTGCAATGTGACACTGAACATCCAGAATGGTCAAGCTCTTTCTCCTGAGGTGGCAAAGCAACACATGGCATCTCTTGTCGCCATGTTAGAGTCGTATGAAAGCCTGATTGCCGGAAGAATTGGTAATCCGATGCTTACAAAAGAAGATTACGACCAAATTGATGCAGAAGAACTTGAGCTGATGGATGTGAAGTGGTGCTTAGCTAGTACCTGCAGGAGAGCTGAAAAATTTCAACAAATTACTGGCAGAGACGAGTTCCGAGGAATGGCTGCTTCTCCACTTGGTTTTGACAAGTCAAAAGTTACCTGTTTCCGATGTAAAGGAAAAGGTCACTTTAAACGAGAATGTAAAAACCAAGAGTCAACTGGAAGTCAAGAAAAGAGCAATTATTATCAGAAATCAATCTTTCATCAAATCGATCAAAAACCTCAACAAAAGGAACCACAAACTGCTAATGGGAGAATGATTGAAGAAGCCAATAGGAAAGCTTATTATGGGATAATTGATCAGAATGATGAGGTTGTTGAAAAGGGATTTAGCTGGGACAAGTATATACCTAGTGAAACTAAATCTAATGTGGCACTTGTTACCAGGATTCTGGATCAAAATGAAGATTGTCAGAAAAGAATTCCGATATTTCCAGATCTTGGAAGTGATGTTGATACGGATGATGAGGAAGAGTATCTTAACAAATGTAGAAAAAGCATTGATCCTGACAGTTTTAATTTTTTCTATGCAGATAAAGTTGAGATACTGAATCAGAAGAAGATTGCTCGATTGCAGAGAGAGCTAGAAGCAGCAAAGCTACTCGCTGATGAAAAGGCGAAGACTGAAGCTGTAGAAACAAAAGATGAAGCAACTGCTGAGATTGCAATAGAGAAGATTGTTGAAGTAGAGAAAGTAGTGGAGAAAATTGTCGAAGTCGAGAAACTTGTGGAAGTTGAGAAAATTGTTGAAAAGATAGTAGAAGTTGAAAAGACTGTCGAAGTCGAAAAGATAATTGAAAAAGTAGTTGAAGTTACAAAGCCTTGTGAGATATGTTCAGAATTTTGCAAAGTTTGTGAAGAAAAAGACAAAAAGATTGCTGAGCTAGAGAAAATGAAAGAAGATTTACTGTTTGATGTGAAGTATGTGAAAGAGTCATACGACATATTGAACAGGACAGTTGACAGTTTAAAAAGAGCAAATGCAGAATTTGAAAAGGCAAATGACAAGATGAGTGCAACTTTAATGACAAAGCAAAGCGTCATCAATGACTATATTGAAGACTGTGCTAACTTGAAGAAGGAGTTGGAACTTGAGAAAATTGAGAGTGAAAGGATCAACAGATTACTTTTGAGTTATACTACTTGTGATTATCTGATTGATCGTGTTTATCCTACTGTTGTAGGTCTTGAAGCGTTCAAGAAGAAAGAAAAAGAAGAGGATACTGGTAAGAAACCAAGTGTCAAGTATAACAGATGTCCGCCTCCTATCTTTGAGAGTTATTCCCCCAGGAAACCAAACGAGGAACAAGTAGACAAGGCTCTAAACATCAAATTAAAGTCTAAAATCACTGATGAATTACCAGACAATATTGATGTTACATTCACAGCGTCTGACACTGATCATGAGTCCGAGTTAGTTAAAAGAGTTGTCGATCAGGTGTTGGATATGGATGAAGAGTCAAAGTCAGAGTCTAAGTCTAATAGTTTGAGTTCGTCTGAGAAAAGTCCGAGTTCGCCGGTTAAGAGGGTTTACAATAAAGAATTCTTGTTATCAAAATCTAATTTGAATGACGAATCAATCAAAGTAGCGTATACATTGAATGATTCAGACAAATTATATTCTGATGAGGAATTCCCAATAAGAAGTGTCAAAACTGAAATGATCAAACAGGTTTTCAAATTAACAGAAATTAATATTTCTGAAATAAAAGATGTAAATCTTGATGAAAAACCTAAAAAGTACACTTCAAGAGTTCAACAGAGATTGAACAAGAAAAAGGGTTACAGTTATGGTTCAGGTTATCGAAAGAAACTAAACCACAACCGTAATTTCAAAAAACAAGGTCTTGGTTTTAATCCTCCAGAAAATTATAAAAATCAGAAAACTTATAAACCAAATACAAAATTTATTTCAGGAGGAAGTTGTGAAGATGAGCAGAAGAAACCGTTCTGGAAACAGTCGAATCAAGAGTTTCTTGCTGAAGTAAAGAAGAATGTGAGAAAGTTTGCTTCAAGAGTTGACAGAAGAACCTGTCTCAAATGCCAAGAAGTTGGACATATAGCTTGGAATTGCTCCAAGACCAACTATCAAAAACAGGGAGTTTCTTCTAACTTTGATTCGAGAAGAAAATTTGTTGATAAGAAAGAACAACTTGTAAAAATTGTTAAAAAGTTTGAAAATTCTACTTCTGATGAAGGAGAAAGTTCAAAACGGTTTTACAAAAGAAAAGGTGATTTGAGTAAACAAAAGTGGGTGGTTAAATCTGAGGGTAATTCTGACAATGAATCTGATTCCATAAAATCAGAGGAGTCATCTTTTGAGAAAAAGATTGTGAATTTCGTTCCAGAAGTGAACGATGAGAATTTTCCTAAATTGTCAAAAGAAAATTTGATGAAGAAAGTGGGAAAGGTAGAGATCTCAAATCAATTCTTCGCTGATGAGGGAGAATTTGATGTTGAGAAGGCTTTCAACGGGAAAGTCAAACATATTTTTGGTAAGATGGTAGACAGGAAGGTAAAGGATGCTAAAGAGTTTTACAAATCAAAGTGTTGGCGGGATAGATGTGTTCCAAAATCACCCAAGGCTGGTGAGGCCTGGGTGGACATAATGTTTGAGTAAAAACCGGACTTGCCGGAGCTCCCAGGTTGGTAAGAGTGGAGCAGGAATCGGCATCTTTCTTAGCAAATGATCCTACAATTGGTACAATTGGTAAAGTACAGGTGGTTTTTTTTGAATTGTTATATGTTGATGTGCAAGTGGTTATGGTTGGTAAAGTGAACCTGCTAGTAGTTGTTGAAGGTTTTCACTGACAAGTGGTTAATCAAGGTCATTAAGTTGAAATTGATTGGACCATATTTACAACTGGTATTTTGGAGAACAATGTGATGAACCCCTAACCTACAAATGGTTTGAAAATCAACAAAACTAATTTTCCGGAAAAACCATTTGATTAAAACAAACTTAAGTGTTTTGAAATCACAATGGGAAAATAGTTTGTTGTAAGGGGGAGTTCTGATTGTTTATGCCAAGTGGATGGCGAATTGAAGCGATTTGATATCGGTTGTCACTTTATTGTAGAGTTTGTTTTCAAATTTCCTAAAATGTGTTTGCATTTTAGGGGGAGTAAAAATTTTCAGAAAATCCAAAAACATTTGAAAATTTGAAAAGCCAAAAACATGATAAAATCAAAAATGAGTTTTGTTGTCAAAAAGAGGAAATGATAGTACATCAGTGGACGATCACAACATGCTAAAGAAATGGAAAGTTAAAAAGTGATAAACGGTCTCACTGATGATGTGCCAGTAGGTTTTTGCACATTTAGTAGATTGAGACGAGATATAAACCTAAATTTCAAACTTGCTTGTTCTGTGGGTTAACACAAACTTGGATATATAGGTAACCCCTGAAATCTTGTTTGAAAGGTCCCTTATTCTGAGATACTAGGTCTTTATGCTCAGTGATATCTGGGGTATTATCCCGGGACTTCTGCTGAAAGAAATTTCTGACCTAGTCCCCGGATAATGCTTTCTGCAAATGCTTGAAACATAGCATCGCCCTCAGCAAGCTGATGAAACAATAAAATTGATAGTCGCTGCTGTTGTAATGCAAAAGATCCTCTAAAGGGGACCCACCAAAAGTCGAAGCCGTCATCTCTCTGCGTATCGAAAGATCGACCTGAGCTCTCACGGCCCTCGTACTATAATTTATTCCCCTGACAGATATCATCTGTGGTATACTCACCTGTAAGACTGAATATTGGGATCTGGATACGGGAGTATATTCAAGTAGTGGGACACACGAATAAGTTCAAGAGCTTAAAACATTAATCTCGTATCTCGGATCAATTGAACTTTGTGTGAAAATTTAAGTGGATCAATATACTGACAATCTAGGTGAATCGTTTAGAACTTAAAATGAAATGAAGCTTAACGGTGTTGGTGATTTGTCTCAAGAACTGATATGATCCTCTTACACAAACTCACAAAAATATTGTATGTAAATATTTCTTTGCTGCATTTCATTTCTTTTATTTCAAAAATCCAAAAAGATTTTCGGTGTGTTTTAGCATAAATTTTGGAAAAAAACGTCAAAAAGATTTTCGACAACTGGTATTGAAAAGTTGATGTTCAAAATTCCGAGTGCTAAACATGATGAACAGATGGTTTGGGAGAGTGTGTTGGTTTTTTTTTTAAAACAAAATGATATATATCTTCAAGTGGTTCTTCAAATTGTAAAATCAATTTTTGTGTACTGTCTGCAAATGATTCATTAGATCTTTACATGTTATCATCAGAAAATTTATATTTGGGTAGAGGATGTGCAGGTTTTGAAGACCAGGTTCCGATACCTGAAGTCTTTGTGATTACAACAAGCCAGACTGCGATCCCAGCTTATCGAAAGGGGGAGTCTGAAGACATCCGAGTAGAGATTGTTCGTGGGGAGTTTGTTGATGATGAAAAGAGAAGAGAAAGATTTGAGGATGCTTTCACTGATAAAGACTGAAGTCGTTGAAGACTCGACACTTAAGACTCGTCAACATCTGAGGGGGAGTCTGTTGGTGGAGTCATCTGTCGACTACGTCTTAATATCGAGTCTTGATCTCGTTGCGGGTCCGATCGGGTATGACATCACGAGTGACATCACCAAGGTGACATCACAAGTGATGTCATGATACAAGAAATGGCCGTTTACATTATCTTACTCAAAAGTCAAATACATGTGTTGGTTTTGATTGGACCACTAGGAGGTCAAATGAGAAGCATTGGTTTGAAGGTCCAATGAGGTTTATTATGGAGGATCGCTTATATGGCAACATGGTGGTTCGCTTATACGGCTATTTGGAGGTTCGCTTTTACGGCATCCATGTGGATCGCTTTTATGGTAATGCTCTATGAGCGGTCCAGAATTAGTATAAATAGGCTTATTGTCATTTTCATTTGTAACGTTGTTCAGATCTGATACCGAGGTATTGCCGGTGTTCCTTGTCAATGTAAACGCTGTAAAATCAATATACAAGAGATTTAAAGTGTGATTCTAGCTGTGTACACGTCCGTTTCTTTGTTTCCGCCTCTGAAACAGATTTGAGCTCTTCCGAACGACTCGTTTAGGTCGAAATCGATCCTACACGTGCATACACTGGTCCTCATCCTCTGTGCCCTACTTGTACCTATCATCACCCAGCTGGGATATCTTGCCGAGTCTGTGTCCACTGCAATCTCTACGGACACTTTACCGCAAACTGTCGCACTGGCCCACGTCAGCAAGCTCAAGCTCCTCCTGCACTGCCAGCTCCACACCCCACTCCTCAGGGTAACCAAGCAGCTCCTGCTGCTCATGCACGAGCCTGCTTCTCATGTGGTGACCCTAACCACTTCCCTAATGTCTGCCCGAATCAAGTTGTAAAACAAGAGACACAGCAGCCACCGCAGCAACAACATCAACAGCAGCAGCCACAGCCGCAGTAGCAGCAGCAACAACCACATCAAGCAGCCCTCGGAAGAGCATTCAACATCAATGTCCGCAGGCTTAAACCGACCATAATGCTGTCAATGGTACGTTTCTCGTTAACGGTATTTATGCTTCGTGTTTATTTGATACTGGAGCCGATAACTGTTTTGTGTCGTTTGAATTCGAAAAGCTCCTAAACCGTAAACACGCTAACCTCCCAACGACGTTCAACGTAGAAATTGCCACCGGAAGAACCGTCACCGTTAATTCTGTTCTCCGTGACTGTACTCTTGAACTCAACAATCACATCTTTCCAATCGATCTCATCCCGATGCAAGTAGGTAGTTTTGATATCATAGTAGGCATGAATTTTCTTCACGAAAATCGTGCTGAAGTCGTTTGTTTCAAAAAGATGATTCGTTTCTCTCTTGCTAATGGCGACCAACTCTGTGTTTATGGTGAAGTATCTTCAAAGGAACTTAAACTTATATCATACATTCAAGCGAGCAAGTATCTCTGAAAGGAATACAAGGCTTTCTTGGCGCACATCATAGTAGCAGAGAAGGAAAAGAAGCCGATGGAAAAGGTACTTGTAGTTTGTGATTTTCCTGCTGTCTTTCCTGACGATTTACCTAGTTTACCGCCGTCTCGTGATATTGACTTTCGAATCGACCTCATTCCTGGAGCTAACCCTGTCACTAAAGTCCCTTATTATCTCGCTTCGTCTGAAATGCGTGAACTTTCGAGTCAACTCTAGGAGTTACTTGATAAAGGCTTCATACGCCCTAGCACATCTCCTTGGGCCGCACCTGTCCTTTTCATGAAAAAGAAGGATGGATCGTTCCGAATGTGAATCGATTATAGGGAACTCAATAAGCTTACTATCAAGAATCGCTATCCTTTACCCCGAATCGATGATTTAATCGATCAATTGCAAGGCGCTACGTGTTTCTCTAAGTTCGATCTACGCTCTGGTTATCATCAGTTACGAATTCAGGAGGAAGATATCCCTAAAACCGCTTTTTGAACCTGTTACGACCATTATGAGTTCGTCGTTATGCCCTTTGGTCTTACCAATGCACCCACGGTTTTCATGGATTTGATGAATTGCTTGTGTAAACCCTTTTTCGACCGCTTCGTCATCGTGTTTATCGATGATATCCTTATCTATTCGAAGTCGAAAGTAGAACATGCGCAACATCTTCGTTTGGTACTCGAGCTTCTCCAAGGGAATCGCCTCTACGCCAAGTTCTCCAAGTGTGAATTTTTGCTTGAGGAGGTTCAATTCCTCGGTCACATCATGAACAGTCAAGGTATTCACGTCGACGCCGCGAAGCAGTCAAGTGTTGGATTACACCAAAAACCTCGTCTGAAGTTCGTTCTTTTCTCGGATTGGTGGGTTACTACCTTTGATTTATCGCTGATTTCTCTAAAATCGCCATTCCTCTTACCTCTCTTACGCATAAAGACAAGACTTTTGTTTGGGGAACCGAACAAGAGGATGCCTTTCAAACCCAACGTCTGCTCTACAATGCTCCCGTACTCGCGCTACCCGATGGAAACGACGACTTAGTAGTCTATTGCGATGCCTCTAACCTAGGTCTTGGTTATGTGCTTATGCAACGAGACAAGGTTATCACTTACGCGTCTCGTCAGCTCAAGGTCCATGAGAAGAACTACACAACCCACGATCCCGAACTCGGTGCAGTTGTTTTTTCGTTAAAGATTTGGCGACACTACCTTTATGGTACCAAGTGTACGGTCTTCACCGACCATAAGAGCCTACAACACATCTTGAACTAGAAAGAGCTGAATATGCGCCAACGCAGATGGGTAGAACTTCTCAACGACTACGACTGTGAGATACGCTACCACCTAGGCAAAGCAAATGTCGTTGCCGACGCTCTTAGCCGACGAAGCTATTTACATAGTGGTCGCAATGTTCAAGCCTAACACGACCTCGAAGCTCTAATTCGCGACGCTCAGCACGCATGCTTCATTGAAAATACCTTGAAAGAGGAAATGAAGTGTGGTGCTGAAACTCGACTTGTCACCAAATCGAACGGTATCTATTGCTGTCTCGATCGCATTTGGTTCCCCGGTTGCAATAACCTTAGGGAGATATTGCTGGCTGAAGCCCAAAAATCTCGGTATTCCATTCATCCCGGTGCCTACAAAATGTACCAGGACCTCCGTACCAGGTATTGGTGGCCGAGAATGAAAAAGGATATCGCTCTCTACGTTTCGAAGTGCCTAACCTGCTCGAAGATCAAGGCTGAACAACAACGACCCTCTGGCTTACTTGTACAACCCGAGATCCAGATGTGGAAATGGGAGAGTATAACTATGGATTTCATTACAAAACTTCCGCGCACACCATCAGGTCACGATAGCATTTGGGTTATCATTGATCGTCTTACGAAATCTGCTCACTTTCTACCGATACGACAAGACTATAAGGTGGAACCATTAGCACGAATCTATACCGACGAAGTCATTTGTCGACATGGGACACCTCATGATATCATCTCTGACCGCGATTCTCGATTTACCTCGCGCCTTTGGGAAACTTTTCAATCCGCCCTCGATACTACTCTTAATCTCAGTATCGCTTTCCATCCCTAGACCGACGCTCAGACTGAGCGCACGATTCGCCCCCTTGAAGACATGCTCCCTTCGTGCGTTATAGATTTTGGTGGTAATTGGGATTCGCATTTACCTTTAGTCAAATTCTCGAACAACAACAGTTATCACTCTAGAATTCAAATGGCATCCTTCGAGGCATTATTTGGAAGAAAATGTAGATCGCCGATTGTATGGCACGAGATCAGAGACGCACAAATTACCGGTCCCGAGTTACTGCAAGAAACAACTGACAAGATCCTCCAGATACAAGACAATCTCCTGAAAGCTCAGGGTCGTCAAAAGAGTTACGCCGATAGACGCCGCAAGCCCCTTGAGTTCGAAATTGGCGATCACGTACTCCTAAAGGTTTCACCTTGGAAGGGGGTGATCCGATTCGGCAAGAAAGGAAAGCTAGCGCCTCGATACGTTGGACCCTTTAATTTTCTGAAAAGAATTGGTAAAGTGGCCTACAGACTCGAATTACCGGAGGAACTCAGCACCGTCCATCCGACTTTCCACGTTTCGAACCTCAAAAAGTGTCTAGTCGAAGAGAATTTGCATGTCCCTCTCGAGGATTTGCAAGTGGACGAAACATTACACTTCATGGAAAAGCCAGTAGAGGTCATGGACCGAGACCAAGAAACTCCGACGCTCACGCATTCCTATAGTGAAGGTTCGCTGGGAAGGCAAACGCGGTGGCAAGTTCACTTGGGAACTCGAGAGTGATATGAAAGCTAAATATCCACATCTCTTTGTTACGCCTGCGCCTTAATTTCGGGACGAAATTCCCTAAAGTAGGGAAGCTGTAACAACCTGACTTTCCAGAAAGTCAAGTCAAAGTCAAGGTCAAGTCATGTTGTTACTCAAATCTGACATTTCGTGCTTAATTGACTTGTACTCCCGAGATTCGATAATAGTTTAACCCTTTGCGGTAATCGATATATTGGTTAACGAGGTTTTTAAACTATGTTTTACAACGCATTCACAACGCTTATTTAAAACGCAGTCATCGCATTTAACGCTATTACAACGCATACTATTTAATGCATTTTATCGCATATTACATCGCATGTTTATACTGAACGCTATCGCATCGCAATCTCATCGCAACTTGAATCGCATATTTACTTTTATGCATCTTAGTTATTATGTGTGTTATTTATGTGTTTACTTGTTTAATGTTATGTGGTTATCTCATCGCATTGCTTACTCGAAACTCGCTTAAACGCAATGCAACGCTCATCGCACGAAACGAAAGTCAGAAAATCAACTCACACAAGCCGTCAGATCGAATGACCATTCGGTCGAATGATCATCCATCCGGATGACCATCCGATCGGATGGCCATCCGATCGACTGGCCATCTGACCCGCACTCCACCACCTTACTCACCTCTCACCCTATAAATACTCACATGTCACATCATCAGTCAAGGATGTGACAGCTCTATCCGACCAACACGCCCTCAGCTCGTTCTCAAGCACTTTTCACTCAATTCCCGGCTATTTCCGTAAGTTTTCACACTAAATCTTGTACTTCCATCATCACTACACACTTTCTCATCATCTTCTTCATCAAAATCATACTTTTCCACCATGAAATCGCCTGATTTGGACTGCTTTAAGGTGACGTCATCACGGTTTCTTATGAACACTGTAGTGTGACGTCGTCCCATCAAAGATTTGTCCAGATCTAAAGGATTTCCACACTATTTTACATGAATCTCAACAAAACTTCAACATTTTCCAACTTTTTTCATGTTTTTCTTCACTTTTCACACAAAACCGATGTAATCTAGGCTCATTCAGGCTCTCTACTCATACTCTAGTTGAGAACCGGTCTGAAAACAGATTTCCACCGGAGAAACGACCGATTTACGGGTTGAACATGAATTCCTATCAAAGACAGTTAGTCTGATCAAATCGGGTGATTCCCATCCAATCGACTGAGCTGGGTTTGGTGTGGATTCCCGTTGTTTGACACGTCGTCACGCCGTCTCCGTTAAACCGCAAAACTTTTTAACTTAGAAAATTTCACAAAATTTTCAAAACATCTGATCGCCGATCGAATAGCCATCCGATCCCCGATCGAATGGCTATTCGACCAGGTGACTTGATTTTATAAGTTCAACACTTAAACAATTGACAAAACTTCAAAGAATATCACACTTTCAATCGAATAGCCATCCGATCGAATGGCCATCCGTCCGGATGACCATCCGATCGAATGACTTGAACTACACTACAACGAAAACTTCAAAAGTTCAAAACATTTTACAAACACACTCATATCTCATTCGAATGGTCATCCGTTCGAATGGTCATCCGTTCGGATGACCATCCGTCCGGATAACCATCCAATCGAATGAATCTCATCCGATCGACTCACCAATCGACACCTATCTCACCCGACGCAATGTTTACATGCTGTTCAACACTTACACAATCGTTCTATGATCAGGCTAATCTCTCACGTGCTCCCTTCAATCCAAGACTGTGTTTATTTACTAAACACATACTGTGAGTATACTCAAACCCTCTTCGCTTAATGCATTTTTGGGTGTTACATACGTTACCTCTATCAAACACATCAACACACAACGCAAACACTTTAAACGCTAACCGCTCTCGCATGTTATACGTGTTTTAATGAATGCTTGTATGTTATGTTTACACAGTGATTGTTTCCTGACACCTTAGCAACAATAGTACTATAGTTTGGACTCAGCACCTGTCGTGGACAGGGGTTGTTAAGGGTTTTACTTTACATGGTCATAGTGGTGATAATGTGTTGCGCATTTTACACTCGCAGTCATGTCGGTTGCATATGTCATTGTCGATAGCTTACTTGCTTCACTTTTTTACGTGTTACATGCTGGTTATGCGTAAACACTTTCGCTATACTCTATGCTATCAAACTTGTGTACTCACATTTACACTCTGTGTATTGACTTTATTTTTAACGTATGTGACATGTTTTTAGGATGCTTTGCCTGATGAAATGAAGTAGGAGGTCTAGAAACGTCATTCAATAAAAATCTGAGTTGTCGGAACAGTCTATTTGTCTTTGAGAACAATATCTGTAATAACTGTTTTTACTTTATGCGTTGATGGTATGGGACGTTAATGATTAATATATTGTCATTAATAGTTTCTAAATGATTTTCTCTTTTATCTATCTTTTTATACTTTCTATAAAAGGAGAAATCCCAATGACATAAGAAAAGTTGATGTGTCAGCAGGAGAGGCTGTCCAACAAGGTTTTTCTTATGTCAATATTACATCATAAAGCCTAATATAAAAAGCCTTTAAAATTCAAAGGTGGCCCACATTCAGATTCCAAAGGTCTGCCCATTTAAACCACTGCCCATTCAAAACCTCTGTAATAAAAAACCACTGCCCATTCAAACCACTGTCCATTCAAAGGTCTGCCCATTCAAACCTCTGTAATCAAAACCACTGCCCATTCAAAATTTTGGCTCCAGATTCAAAATTTAAACATGGCTCCAGATTCAAAATTTACACAATAGACGTATAAAAAGAACTCTCTCTCTCTCTAAAACTCATTTTCAAAAGTTTGAAATCCAGAACTCTCTCAAAATCTCTGTAATTTGTTCAATATTTCGGAGGTGCGGCCATATTAGTACCTCGCCTTCCTTCTCTATTTGTATCCATTATCAAGTTTCTAAATCTCTGTAAATTGTTCAATATTTCGGTTTCTGAAATCTATATATACACACACATCACCAGATTAACATCTTCTCTATCTCTGGTTCATGATTCTCTGAAATCTACAAAATTCAAACAGATCACCGGAAAGTGCTGACGTCATCAAAACCCGGCAATGGCACAAGCAGCAAGACTCAATCTCCGAATGCAAAAAGAACTTAAGCTCCTCCTAACCGACCCACCGCCAGGAGCTTCTTTCCTGCACCGCCATTGATGTCCGTAAGTTCACACAAACCCTAATACTACAACACTCGCACGCCAGTTTTGTAACTTATGTTTGGTTTATTTGTGATTGAACAGAGATCGAGGGTCCTGAAGGTACTGTTTATGAAAAAGGGGTGTTCAAGATTAAGATTTAGATACCTGAAAGGTGGGATTTGAATGGGTTTCTTTTGTGCACACCAAGTGTTTGATGTTTTGTCTGTATGAGTTATGTGTTTTGATTATGTGGGAATCTGTAGGCGATGCTCCAATCTATACCCGAATTAAAAACAGTCTACTCAGAGGTCAGCAAAACCCTAAGAGAAACCGGAGCATTGCTCGTAAAAGATCCAAGATGCTCTGCTCAAGATAACGATCGCTTTATTGATATGATGGAGAGGTATTTTCAACAGCCTGATGAGCTTAAGCGTCTTCAGGAGCATCCTAATCTTCATTATCAGGTCTATTTTAGCTTTTATGTTAACCTAATTTGCTTGATTGTTTGTTTGTTTTGATTCTCTGTTGTTTAATTGCATTTTTAGGGGTTATTATTCTAGATTGATTGATGAGTTTGAGAAAAATGTTAATTGTTAGGGTTTAATGGAAACAAAAGCATGTAATTTGTAGAATGAAATTGAATTATATGATGATTGAGAGGGTTATCGTGTTCAATTGGTTTTAATATTTGTTGAATTGAAATGAAATTGAGAAAATTCCGCTTCAATGTTTGTATAGAAGGTATGAGTTTCATTACAATCATTTGTCAGTTTGCCGGTTGTTGTACAACAGGTATGAGTTTCAGTTGTATAGCGGCATTGGCCCGGTGAGTCCACTTTTGAATACCGTTAGTCAAACAGGGTATGTTGCTATATGCCTATATCCAATGCATTTACCTATCTTTTACATTTTAGATTAAATTTGGCTAATTAAATTCAAAGTTTAATATGTTATATGCCTATATTCGATGCATTTACCTATCTTTTACATGATCGGCCAACTTGTGTCGAATATAGCAATGAAAGTTCTATGTTTGATTTGTGAGAAGCATATGCATACAATTTATCAGTACGTTTTAGGATTTTACATGTAAGTTATGATGTAAGAAGAGAAGATAGCTATCAGGTACTGTTTCTATACTTATTATAAGTATCAAACGAGGCAAAGTTTTCCCACAAATGTTTTATGAATTCATTTTCTGTTTATGCTAACAATTTATATTTAACTGCAGCGTATACACAAGTCACAAAACTCGATATTCATGAAGGCAAGAACACAGATACGAAACAAGAATCGTGAAATGGCGCCTTCATTTCAAAACAAGGGTCATCATCACTGAACGATACTGATAGGTATGTGGTATGCTTTAATTTTTTTTAATTTCATATTTTGGTTAAAATTCTTATATTACACTTTGTTGTCAACTTGATGTCCGTCTGGACTTTTGCCGCTACTGGTCGTGGAATCTCAGTTGATTTTTGGTCCATCACTGCCTGTAGAATGTTAGTCAATCTAACACCATTACAAAAAACTTATAAAATCCTGCTTATTAGTTTTGATTGCTGATATTCTCCATTATCTTTTCAGGCTGGTTGGTGTTGATGAGGCTTCTTTCATTAGTCTTGCATCTCTATTCATCGATGACAATGCTCCAGTAAGTCTCATCTTTTGCTAGCTAACTTAATCAACCAACCAACATTTGAACTTTGATCGCTATGCAGCAGAAACAAATTATAATATTCAGAAGAGCAAGAAGATGCCCCTGATCCTATTGTAAGCACTTCTCAGATTCATTTGTTTCTTTCGCATGCTAAAGCTTCCATTTTTACCATTAATGATGCCAAAATTTTGTGATTTTGGCTATTCAAAGGTGTTCATTGTGTATCCTTGGTTAAATTGTGTATAAATAAAATCAATATTATAAAATTTTTACTTCTTATGATTTATGTAGTCATCTATGCTACTCAAGACCCAAATCCACAGTTGATACCCCTGCATACATTGCTCCTGAGGTTCTTTTTTGTAGAGAATATGATGGCAAAGTAAGACATCTCGATATTTATATTCTTTTGAATCAGTGTTATGTTTGAATATGTTGATTATATTACTGGTTTCATCAATCAGCATGTTGTTTGGACTCGAATGATTTTATGCATGTAAAATTTTTATCGCTGACACATGGATTTTGATGTTATTTCAACAAAACTTGTATTAAATAAACAACTAGACTCTGAACTTGAAGTCAAAGTTGGAGTATAGTAGATAGCTGAACATGTATAGTAATATAGTATTGTGCAAATTTTAAAAGCATTCTTAATAGTGTTGAGTTTTTACCCTTCAGTCGCTTTTCAGAGTAATTATGGCAGCTGATCCAACCATTGAAAATGACATTTTGAGTGTTGCAACCTCAGCATGTAATAAGAAAGTCAACAAGTTTCATGATGCATCCATTCGCTGTCTAGACAAAGTTTTAAAAGCCTTCAAAAATCCAGACTTCTTTGGTGTGGTCTTCCCATTATTGTTTGAAATGTGGAATGGCGCCTTCATTTCCAAACAAGGGCCGTCATCACTGAACGGTACTGATAGATATGTGGTATGCTTTAATTTTTGAAGTTTTTTTGGTTAAAATTCTTATATTACACTTTGTTGTCAACTTGATGTTCGTCTGGACTTTTGCCGCTGCTGGTTGTGGAATCTCAGTTGATTTTTGGTCCATCACTGCCTGTAGAATGTGAGTCAATCTAACACCATTACAAAAAAAACTTATAAAATCCTACTTACTAGTTTTGATTGCTGATATTCTCCATTATCTTTTCAGGCTGGTTGGTGTTGGTGAGGCTTCTTTCATTAGTCTTGCAGCTCCATTCATCGATGACAATGCTCTAGTAAGTCTCATCTTTTGCCAGCTAACTTAATCAACCAACCGACATTTGTACTTTGATCGTTATGCAGACGAAACAAATTATAATGTTCAGAAAATAGTTGCTTAAATAAAAATTTAGTGTCTTAGTACTAAGGACCAATGTTCATGACAAATTGTCACTACAAACCTTGTAATAAGTTGTGTTCAATATTGTCACCCCCTCAGTGATTAACGTCAAGTAATTGAAACTAGGAACATCCACTTCAAAAATGAACGTTACTTATCATCAGTTGTTGAGAGCATTTGTACTTTTGTTACAGAGAACAGCTTGGCTGGGAATATTCTACATGAGCACTGTAATCGCCCTTGGCTATGTTTATGGCGGATGGTTAAGTAGACATATCTCATAGGGCTATTGATGTCATTGATTCTAGAGTGTTCTCCGCTAAAATGTTACAAAAGTTAGTTTGCTACTTCTTTCAGTAAATATGCTTTAACGACTAAATCATTATTCTAAATACCAATCGATCTATTTTTGCGTCTCTTAACAGAAATAAGATTAACCTGAACGAGATTTCACATGAATCTGCCATGGGACTTGTCAAGAGGGTGCTAGACATGTCAGAATATTGGTTTTAGTTTTATGTTTTTGAGCTTTAAAGTATATTGGTTATGTAGCTTGTATCCTTTCCATGTTTCCATCAACATCTCCACTAATGTTGCTGAATCAAAAGTTGATGAAATCTCATAGTTATGAATTAAGGATTAATTTGGGTAATGTTTTATAGGGTTTGAAAAAAGTGGTTGAAATCACTGTTGTAATCAAATTGGGCTTGGAGAAAACAATGGTTAGAAACTCCTAACATCTGCTAGAGCCTAAGTTTTAACAAGCTTTGTCTTCAACATCTGCTAGAGCCTAAGCTTCAACAGACTTTGTCTTCAACATCTGCTAGAGCCTAAGCTTCAACAGACTTTGTCTTCAACATCTGCTAGAGCCTAAGCTTCAATAGACTTTGTGTGAAAACACATTATGCTAGGGCCTAAGCACTTCTAACATCTGCTAGGATGATCAAACCTTTGCTTCAACAGACTTTTTCTTCATCAACAGAGGTTCTCTTTGGCAGACCTTTGTTTCAATAAACTTTGTCTTCATCAGCAGAGGTTCTTTGCTTCAACAGACTTTACTTCAACAGACTTTGTCTTCATCAACAGACTTTTTCTTCAATAGACCTTTGGGTTTGACATGCTTTAGAGAAATAGATGTTGAGTCTATACCTTTGGGAGGAGCAGATCTTCAAAGCACTGTTATTTATAATCAGAGGTTGTAGAGTATTTTGTTAATTTTAAGTCTTAGATGTCTTTCCCTATAAACATAATGAATGTACACCAAAAAGTTAAAGTTAATATAACTATCTTGAGCGACCAGAAACATAATGAATGTACAATTCGAAATGTCTATCACCAACATGTTGTGATATACCGCGAAGAGCCGATTAAAACATAATGAATGTACACCAAAAAGTTAAAGTTAATATAACTACCAAGATAACCAACCATACATGATCATAATTTAAATATTCAAACATGTATGGAATAATCGACACCGTCTCTTCGTGTCACTCGACTGCACCATTGTTAAAGATGATTTTACCTTTGAGGTCTTGAGGATGGAAAGAGGGGTTGACAGAATGTGAGAGAGTGGGCAATGTGTGTGATCTTTTGATTGTTTGAACCTGTTGATAATAGATATTAGGAATCTAAGAGATGGAATTTGGTGTCTTAGATCTATATATTATTTGTTATTTAAAAGATGTTCCGTTTTTTTATAAGCTATTTTTAATTAAACCTTAAAAACTGTATAGTCATTCATCGTTTAATAGAATGTGGTATGCAATTATGCATGATTTTCTAAGAAACGACCCGTGTTTGCACACGGGTCTTACCGCTAGTACTTTCTATAAAAAGAGAAATCCCAATGACATAAGAAAAGCTGATGTGTCAGCTGGAGAGGCTGTCCAACAAGGCTTTTCTTATGTCATTTTTACATCATAAAGCCTAATATATAAAGAGTTTAAAATTTAAAGGTGGCCCACATTTACCTTTTCAAGGTCTGCCATCAAACCACTGCCCATCTCCAAACTTCCAAACCTATGTTATAAATTCAAACCTCTGCATTCCAAACCTCTGACGATTCAAAATTCAAAATCTCTGCCCAGATCCAAAATTATGGCTCCATATTCAAAATTCAAATCGTATACCTATAAAGAGTTCTTTTTAATTTCAGTGAGCTTTTATAATTCTCAACTCTCTCTCTAAAACTCATTTTCTCAGAGAAGAAGAAGAAGAAGAGTGGAAATTGCTATACTCTTTCACCAAATGTTGAACGATCTATCGTCGATTTTGCCTTCAAACAATGGCCAGGTAATCGATTTTGTAACCAACCCATATATTATAAACAAATCCCCATAAAAATATCTACAACTGAGAGCTTCTCAGATTTCTTCCGTTTCGTTCCCTTTAATCATGAATTGCCTTCAAAATCTCCCAATGTTTGTTTCAATTTCCGCTAATTTCAGTCATAATTCATCAAATAATTACAATAACTGTGTACACATTTCATCATTTTCGATTTTAGATTGTGTAATTCGATTATGTCGCCGGAGATACTCGCCGTCGCCGGTCAGTCGCCGCCGCCGGAGAGATCGGAGCCGTTCTCCTTAGCACCAGGTAAGTAAGTATTCGCTATGTTTATTTGTTGTTCGATTGGTTTATCTTAGGGTTTGTTAGGGATTTGAAAGTTCAAATATGAAAATATGTGAAATTTGAAATAATATGTTTGTAGAATGAATGGTGGAATGTGAGTAGCAGCTTTATACTTTTGATGATTATCCCTTCTTTGAACTCTTGAACGAATAATTTATTCATTATTTTGTGATTTGAGATGTTATTTCATAACTTACAAATATGAAACTCTGAGCTTCATATTCAAATATTATACAACAAATTATATTTGAAAAAGTCAATGATGTACGAGAGGGATAATCATCGCATTTGTTTTAACAAGTCTTCAAAGACTTTATATTTATAAAAGTTTGGTAAATAAACAATATCTCTTTTAATAATACAGATGCAAGTAGGAATATTGGGGAATGTTGCTAACTTTTTCGAGGATGACACAGACAAACAACAAATGATGATTGCATTTGACATGAGGTATGCAGCAGAGGAAAATAAAAGGAAGATGGAATTATCCTATGCTAATTTTGTTTATTCATTTAGATGTCTTGGATTCATCATGGTAAAGATGATATTGAGGGAGCTTATGGATCCGCTTATCTTCACAAAGTTCAAAGCATTCCTCAATAAACAGATTGGAAGATTAGTTACCTCAAATCTTACAAAGGTTTGTTTCATTTCCTTTCACAATAATAATTTTGAAAATTTAGGAAATTTGTAGGCTTTTTAAAGAAATGTGATATTTATTTATTGCTATTGTTATAATAACAGGATGGTGAGAACCAAAGCATTGAAGTTTGATTGAGTGATAAAGTTGATGATCTTAATCAAGGAGATCAAAGTGGAAGTGATGATTCTCGTGAGGTGGGAGATTCAAAAGAGAGAGATTCAAAAGCTTAAGTGTTAACTTTGTGACAACTGTCAAATTTGCATGCATCCGTACGTTTAATTAATATTGATTTGTGCTTAATGACTGTGATAAATCCTAACTAATGATTAAACTGCTTTATGATTTTTGTATCATACATACATATGCATCACATTTCATACTGTCACTCCATTTATTGCACACAAACCTTAGTGACAAACTTAATGCACAGAGCACAGTTAGCACAGTGTGCAGATAATTCAGAAACATGCTGACAATGCCAGCACATAGACAAACAATATTTTGAGGTCCAATATAAGCCAGAGACAAGGTACTACACTAGTATAGTGTGTAGGAAAGCAAGGATCACAAAACTGCATTCCTAGAGATAGTTTAAGTGCCGGAAAGTGCCTAAAACTTACATAAACTACAAAATTATGCGGAAAATCAGCACGATTCAGCTATAACCAGCTATTTAACCCAATAATATCATGCATAATTTATGTTTTGATGTCCAAAACAACTTACAAAGTGTCAGGAATTAAAACTGCCACAAAAGGGGCTTCATATTTAGTGAAACTGCGCAATTCAGCACTTTAACGAACCGTAACGAACCGAACAACCGGACAATAACCGAGACATCAAAATTTTACTAGAAGTAATGTTTTTATGATATTAAGCTAGTATTGGTGGTAGAACACCTTAAATATCATAAAAACACCTAAACACACTTAAACATACTTAAACCTTCTAGTTTGCACTTTAGACCCCAAACTTCCAAAAAAATTACATTTTACCCCCCCCCCCCTCACCAAATCCGCCCCCAACAAGGGACCCACCTAGAAGATCTTCTTTTAATTATTTATTTGATCTTGTTGGGTATATTCCACAAATAACATAGCATATTCCATTACATGTTGGAGAAAAAAAATTCTTATAAACCACAAGACTAAACTCAAGTTCATTTCACCACCTTCAACACCAAAAATTTCCTTTCTTCTTCCCCATAGCTACGGCTCATACACCCCACCACACTACCTTCATTTTCGTTCAACATTCAAGCATTCCAAGGTGATTCTAAGGTGTTAGAAGGTGTATAAGGGAGCTTGGAGCTTTCGGGAGTTGAAGGACCTTCACCGTTTGATTTTATCCACTTGTTTTCTCCTCTTGATCATCCCTAGCTTTGTGCTAGTGGTAAGCACTTAGATCCTTGTATTTTACTTGTTATTTAAGTGGTTAATGATGTTTAAAGATCAAAAACATAAGAACTCTAAAGAACCGTAAACAAAGTCTTGAACATCAACTAATATATGATGAAGTAGTGTTAAAATGATGATGAAATCATGATAAATCTGAATTAAACAAACCATGACCTGCTGTAAATGACTTATGGTCTGATGTTAATCGTATTAGAAAGTATGGCGATCGTATGTGTGCGATTTAGTAACATTTAACCTATAAAAAGCATGCTGATTAGCATTTTCAGCCACCTTCAACTGGCAGTAAACAGGTCAATGTTTAACGAAAAACTGGTTTTCTTGAGTCTATAACGTGTTATTATGAAATACGGTTCTAATGGCACTGGAATCATAATTTTTGGACTCCGTTTGCTATTTTTAAAAGGTCGTTTTCTAACAGCAACTAAAGCTGCATTTTTACTGCTGAAAATAGGTGTTATGTTTTTCATCATAACTTGAAATCTGTGTAGGATTAGGTCATGAAATTTGTACTGTAGATAACCATTGATATATTTGTAAATCTCCCACTGGAATTTCGTAAATCGGACGTACGATCAATTTTAAATAAATTATTCCGCGGACTGCAGTCAGAAAAAGATAAATCTGATTTCAGTCCGGATATGATTTTCTATAAAATAATGGTGATGATTTGGACCCCGATATAAGACACCTCCATTTGGGAATTTGGGAATTCCATAAAAATTTGGGAATTTTTGGAATAAGATAAATATTTTATTAAAATACCCGAAACAGCCCAGTTTTGTATATTAAAACTGAAACGATATAAGTAGTATTTTGCATGCCTAAATGTCGGGTTGGTTATTTCAAAGTGATCTAACGTGTTATATGTTAAAGAAAATGATATGCTATTTAGCATGGACACCTCCATTTACAAAGGAGACTATGGCGAAATTTTCTGAAAATCCTAGCACTTAGAAATATTTTCTATATAAGGATTTACAAGTGTATTTTAGACTATGCTTTTCAAATACAAACCTCGCCATAATTTTTGTAACAAAATACAGTGTCGGAGGTGGGTTTTCGTAAACAAAAGCGGATAAATATATATTTAGAATATATATTTATTACTAAAACGCTTGTGTGAATGTTTGTTGATTTGTGAACTAGTTATGTTATTTAGGGCAAGATATACCAATACAAGGATACGAATCCACAAGTATGAGATACCCCCCATCCTTGGGAAGGAAATGCGAATACAAATACATGAGAAGTATTACTACAAAAATATTGTTTAACAAATTATTCCAAAAGAAAATGCAAGTTAAAATATTTATTATTTTAACAACCAATTATATAACTTTGAATACTACCAAAGACACTTTTAAACGTAACTCAAAGGCACCAATCAATATTAAGACAAGGCACGACCCATTCATCTAATAGACGTTAGTACACATGTAGGTAGTCGTGCGTTCTAGTGGAAGCTTCGAGTTACATTACGCAAAACAGTGAGTTCATGTCCCCCTTTTCTCTTAACTGTTTTCAGTTTTATAACTTCGGGGGTGAAATACATGTTACAATTATTACAGGCACTTTTATACATGGTATGATTAGCTAAGGAATTTACTGCTAGATCACGTGAATGGATAGGCTATTATCGTAAGACCATTAATCCTTGTATAAGGACCGAGGGACATGAGTGATAGATCTATTGGGTGTTGCGAGCCCCACACATGGGCCAGCATGTGGCTGCATGTGGTGACTATGTCGTTCCGCCGGAGGGGCCGGTACGAAATACGCATACAGGTTTGAGTGTTTCCTAGGCCATGTCACTTATTAATGTATTAGCTACACATTAATTGATCTGTTTTTCCTTATTGCTACATACCAGGGACATACATTTATGCAGACATACTTTAAATGCTTATTCATACACACACACATGAACTCGCTCAACTTTTGTTGATGTTTTTCAAACTACATGTATTTCAGGAAATTAAGTATGGATCTGGCGGGCGTTGGAGTTTCAAGTCATGTTAAGCATAAAGATGTCATCCATGGTCTTTGGGTTTGGTCAGTGTGTCTTACTCCTGGACGAGACACGTCTTCCAAACTTTGATTACAACTAATATCTTTTGACGAGTCCTTAGCGAACTTTTACACAATTCATATGGTTTGTAAAACTTGAATTTGAAGTCTACGTTTTAAACAATGTTGTTATGTTTTAAACTCATTTTATGGATGACAAAACTTTGGTTTTATCATATAGTTGTTTGGTATGGTTGAATGCAATGATAACAAGAAAGTCACACCATAATCACGCTTCCACAAAAGTCAGGGTGTGACAGCTTGGTATCAGAGCTTCGATCGTAGCGAACTAGGATTCTTTCTCGAGTCTAGACTACGATCATTAGGGCTCTCACGAAAACGTTTTACAACATGTTTTCATTGCATACACTAAACGTCCAGATCCAGGGGAACACACATTTTTTTCACAAACAAAAAGGCACAAATACACATTTCAAACTTATATTTATAGTTCAGTCTTAGAGGCTGAGGGAGGATCAGTCTTAGAGGCTGAGGGAGGATTGGTCTTAGAGACCAGGGATTTAGTCTTAGAGACTGGGAGGTTGGTCTTAGAGACCAGGGATTTATTCTTAGAGACTGGGAGGTTGGTCTTAGAGACCAGGGATTTAGTCTTAGAGACTGGGAAGTTGGTCTTAGAGACCAGGGATTTAGTCTTAGAGGCTGGGAATGTTGGTCTTAGAGACCAGGGAGTTGGTCTTAGAGACCAGGGAGTTGGACTTAGAGACCAGGGAGTTGGTCTTAGAGACCAGGGAGTTGGTCTTAGAGACCAGGGAGTTGGTCTGAGAGACCAGGGAGTTAGTCTGAGAGACCAGGGAGTTAGTCTGAGAGACTAGGGAGTTTAGTCTGAGAGACTGGGTGGGATAGTCTGGGAAGACTAGGACGAATATGTGGATACATGATTACATTATGAATTGCCCTTATTTACACAAAGTGTTAAAGATTTCTGTGAATATGCATGCTATGACTATTATGTACCGGCACACACACGTCACTTTCCTCAGGGAACGAATTGTCAGATGATGACGACCCTACGGCCACCGCCATAGATGATGAGACTGTACCTGCGCCGGAGATATTTACGTCAGACACTGAGAGTGACCCTGACATGTTGACCAAGAACGAGGACGACTGCCAACCATCCACGCTGCCAGACTCTGGTGATGAATTACCCTTGCTGATAGACTTCCTGTCATTCTTGTTTCAGTCCACGACCACCTTATCATTTGGACACTTCGATGACGAGCACATCGTGGCTCCGATTCTCGATGTCGTACCTCTCGTGGTTATTTTCCCCGAGAATCTGCCTCTTTGACAAATTGTTTGATGACAACGTTAATTTTCTTATTGATGATCCTTCCGTTGACACCTAGGATGATGGAAAGTTAGATGAGGACGTTGTTACTGACTTTACGTTTTGAGATCCCTATTATCAAACTATCCCCTGATTCTAGTATACACTCGATTTCAGACTCCTTTGAGTCTGCGACATTTACGACTTTACAAACAGGCAGGTTACCGCTTTTTGCCCCAGACACGGATGACGACGCCGCTTTGACTACTGCACTAACACCTGCTCAAGATCACATACCCTCACACGCCCCAGGACCTGGCCCTGAGGCAGCTCCAGTTCCTTGCGGGCCAGCTTAATGTTGCACCTGCTGAACCTGCTTAAACGTGACCTTATTTCCCTTGGACTACTATATCTTGCACTCCTCTTACCAGACCCAGTACCTGCACCTATTGAATCTCCTTTTGTTGAGACATTTCTACCGCACCTGCACCCGCTGATGTTGCACCTATGAAGACCGACGTCCATTGCACCAACATACCTACCGCTTTCTTTCAAGACATACCCACACCCCAGGAAGGCGCTCCAGGTCAGCACCCGCATAACGATTCTTCTGCTACGGCAACATTTTTCCTAACTTTACAAGTCGCACCGTTTGCTACATTCACCTCGACAACGCTGGACAAGTCATTTCGATGGTTCCTATGCTACACTATGTTGAGTTTAGACCCTTATCATCCCTCACATTATGGAGGCTACACACGGGATGAGTACACCTGTCACATCAGCTACAGTTTGAGGATATAAGTCGCAGAATGTTGAAGCTTGAGTTGACACCACAACCTCCACCCTGTTTATTGCCAGTATACTTTGATCCTCCACAATTATCAAAGACTTCTTTTGCGCTCTCATCTGCTGCTATGACGCCTTTTCCAGGTTTTTGATGCTCGTTTCTTTTACTATCGAGTGGCAGATCAGTTAACTACTTCGATGTATATTCAAGCTCGAGGAGGAGTTTACGCATGTTAACAGTTTACTTTTCTTTCCTCCTCCACCTCAGCCACCAGTATAGCTGAGTTCTGGATTTATGCATAATACATTACTCTTGGGGAAAGACACTACAAATGAGCTGAGACTGTGGAGACTTTTAGAGACTACTTTTGACCACGCAATTTTGATACACTGATAGATTTTTTGGGCAAGGGTAGGATGACCCTGTGTCCCTTCTAATGTGATACGTTTTGTAAGACAAAGTGATTGTGGCTGGAGGATAATGAAAGCCCAATCATCCTTAAACATGCGACAATACTTATGACTAATAACTAATGAAAAAAAGTCGCTATGTTCTTACTAAGCACATTGTTGATCTGCATATTTTTGCTATAACTATAATGCTACATACTTACTTGCTATGTTCCTATTTACAAGTTGTGTTATAATTGTGATGATATGTGACTGATTGTTATAACGACTGCGTATATACATATATGTAATACACCTCTGAGGTCTTATTCGTTAAGTAGAGGCTTGTGTGCTCGTGTCCTTAACAAGACCTGACCTAACTGACCTTCTTCTAGGAAGATGTCGACTGAAGGGAACACCGATACCAACAACCCTCTGCCGACGACAGAGGCGGAATTTCAAGAACGCATCTTACAGGTCATCGCACAGTACGAGGCCCTTCGCTCCAAGCGCAACGGAGGTACCTCAGGAAATAACGCACCCAACGGTAATGTTTAGTCACTTAAGACACATTACAAAACGTTTGGACATTTCCACAAGTGCTTTACTATTACCTTACGCGAATAATGTTGCTTATATCGCAGGCTGCACCTACAAGAAGTTCTTGGGCTGCCAGCCCCTGCATTACGACGGCACTGGGGGTACCGTAGCCTTCGTGCGCTGGGTTGAGAAGACGGATTCTGTTTTGCGTGTGAGCAAATGCGCCCCAGAGCATCAGGTCACGTACATTTCCGGACTGTTCCAAGATGGGGCTCTGTCATGGTGGAAACTCCAGGTTCAGACGATGGGCGAGGCTACTGCGTATGCTTTGACATGGGATCAACTGAAAGCACTGATGCACAAGAAGTACTGTTCAAGAACAGAAAGCCAGAAGATGGAAACTGAGTTCTGGAACTTGAAGATGGAAGGACCAAAAATAGCTGAATACGTGGAGAAATTCCATGTTCTATCGCGTATTGTCCCCTACATGGTAGAACCAGAATTTAAAAAGATTGAGCGTTTTATTTGGGGATTGGCACCCCAAATCATGAGTATGGTGACGACATCAAAGCCTGCAACGATCGTTGAGGCCATTGATTTAAGTGTAACCTTGACTGAAGAGGCGATCAGGTTGAACAAATTTTCAACCTCTGAGGAGAAAAAGGAGACTCATGTAGAGTCATCTGGTGACAACAAGAGAAAGTTCGCAAACTTCAAACAGGGTACTCAGACGAATAGCAACAATAAGGCCAAAAAGGGAAAAGAATACATGGGTAAACTACCTCAATGCGACAAGTGTCGACGACATCATACCGGGCGATGTAAAAATGGAAAGTGTGACAACTGTGGCAAAGTGGGGCACAGCAGGGAAACGTGTTGGCATGAGACAAAACGTGGAAAGAAAGGTAAGGGATGTTATAATTGCGGTGATATGGGGCACTTTAGGAAAGATTGCCCAAGGGAGATTAAACAAAATCGTGGGAAGAATGTCTAACACAGGAGCTAGGGAAGCACGCCAGGATCCAAACAGGGCTATCGGTACGCCTCATAGTAGTTAATATTATGCGTCTGTGCTATTTGATTTTGTTGTCAAATTTTAGCTTCAGAATATACTTGTTTTAATAGTAAGCAAGATAGATATCCAGTATTCGGTAGAGCTAGCTGAAGGGAAGCTTCGGCGTGGTATTTGGGATGGATTGGTTGTCGGGCAATCAAAAGGAGGTTATTATCCGCACTCCGATGGAAAATGAAGAATCGATCGTGATTCATGGAGCAGGGAACGCCCCTACGGACTATCAGTCATTGCAGATACGGAATTTTTTCGCACATAGGATGTGATGTTTTCTTGGCTCATGTCGTTGACAAGGGAGCCGAAGAACCAAAACTCGAAGATATCCCTGTGGTAAGTGAATATCCTGAAGTCTTCCCCGAAGACTTGCCAGAATTATCTCCTCAACGACAAGTCGAATTTCGCATCGATTTGATTCCGAGCGCCGTGCCTGCCGTTAATACGCCTTGCCGACTTACTCCTTCGGAGATGCAAGGATTGTCAGTGTAGCTTCAGTAATTGATAGAGAAGGAAGATGACAGACCAAGTTCCCGCTTTAGGTAACCCCAGTTTTGCTCGTCAAGATGAAGGACGATAGCTTTCGTACGAACATCGAACTACCAGGAGCCGAACGAGCTAACCAACGAGAGTCGATGACTCTTGCTAAGGATTTACGAATTTCTTATTTAACTAACTATGAGGATTCAATTACCATTTCACGACCGATCAATGATCGAGTATCATTAGCTGAGGATTCAGGAAGACAGCATACCGGGGAGATTGTGGGACAATAACTTGCTTTAGACATGCACAAGATGGTGTTTCCTACACGATGCACATAACAATTTTACACAGAATACGAAACTCTGGGAATCTAGAAAACATGTACCTAGGATCTTGGGAACCCAGGTCCAAACTTGTAAAGGTTGTCACTTAGGAACCACATATGTTGACTCAATCAAACACCATTAACCTGACATATATGCCATTTCAGTCAGCCAAACAGAAAGTACTTAAATTTCTTTTGTTGAGATCATCACTTTTGCTTCTAGCGAGTAGATGTTTGCACCTCTACTCCCCTGATGGTAGTTGCATCGTGCCAATTTTCTTCGCTGAGAGCGAACACACTTTTGTTTCGATACTTGGTCATTTCTTCATCTTAGCAAATACTCATTATTTCAGGACTCAGAAACTTTTATGACACACATGCACCATTTGCTACGCATGTGGTTTCGATTCAAACAAACGCTTCATTGAAATTCAAAAATTATTTTGCCAAATTTAGTTACAGATTTGTAATTCGAATGACCTGCTTTATTGTAATTGTTGGCTCTTTTGTTACCAAGTCAACACACTTTCTTGAGTCTTCATTTTTTTCAAGTTACATTCATGGTTTATCTTCGTAACCACGCTGAGATACCCTCGTTGATACATACGTTTATTGTTAGGTTACTAAGTTCAATTGCTTGAACTTATCCATTTCGCATATTCAATTTAAGACGTCATATGATGTATTGGGAACATCATATTCAAATATTTTTACGAAATTCTTGTATTTCGAATCGTAGTGGACTTGGTTGATCTACGACTCCACTAAATCGTTGTCGGTTCCGACACCTTGTGGTGATACTTTCACAAGATTGAAGCTTGCGCTAAGTTGTTTATGCACCTCATACACGGATTCAAATGTTTATTTATTTGCTCTGAATCTGTTTTGCTTATCACAACCAAAGCAGTCTCAACACAATTTTGTGTAAAGGCAATGGTACATCGATTCATTTCATATCACAATGTGCCCCTTAACGATTCTTTCATTATTAGTCGAAGGTCTCTGACGTGTGCGTATATATACATAATATTGCAATGAAATTACACACGATTTGGTTTTAAATTTATAAAAGTGATTATTACTTTTACATCAAAACACACACGAAAGAGGCAAGTGTACCCCGTCACATATGTAGTAAAGTATCGGTAAGAACCAAGTATCGATCCACGGAAATGGGCGGAGAAATAATACTAGACCTTTGTCACTAAACTACCGGTAAAAACATAAGTTGTGTGGTTTCTAAATAACTAAAGTAAGCGTAAGCAAAAACATATAAAAACATAATAGATAGTAGATAAATAGCCTTGCTTAATACACAACCAAAGCATGTCAACTAAGTCGGTTTTGGCACTAGAAGCATTTGATCAATTCTCCAATTTAAGACAATTAGTATCCCTTTCGGGAATCCTAACATGACAACCATTCGGAAAGCTAAAACGATAAACACACTTTAACCACCTAAAATTGTTCTTTAACGTGCAATTGATAAGTGTCTATGAAAATCTCTTAAAAATAAGTTAGTCATCCGTTAGGAGTTTTCTAACCGCACTTAATCAAGGAAAGAGACACCGATAAACACAATGCAACCACCGAGACAAGCATAAACTAGATTAAATCACAACCGAGTTCATTTTACAAATCTTGCACAATAATTCACCAAGATAGCAATTTTGGCCTAAACTACTAACTAAGCTAACAAATCATGGCAAGAATTTATAACGACACCATCTAACCCGTTAAGGTCCTTACGTGACGGCAAGCTCTCTTGATTAACAATAATTACATTTTATTAAATCATTAACCATTTCGAGTATCATGATGCACACATTTAAACCAAGCTAAACTAGTTAACCAAGTTCAAAGTTTACTAATACAAGATTAATTAAGCTTCATTTTTCAACTATCTTAACTAACCAAATACCAATCATCCAACACAATTACTTATAATCAAGAAATCAATATCAATAACAAGGTTGCAAACTAATTATCAAAGATTAACATAGAAAATACTTCCAAATGTCATTACAAACAAAGTTTAACATACTAATGGCTATAATCAAGCAAGGGATTGTTGTGTTTTTGCCCAAAGGCTACAATAATACATAAACATTAATCTAAATGCTTGAAAGATTAACAAAATCATGGAAAGATTAGAAAACCAAACCATAAACAAGCATAAGATTAAGAATCTGGAAGATAACGAAGCTAATCGGCACAATGTGGCTTGAATCCGGGTGAAAGCAGAACCCTCCGGAGCCTGAAAATCGCCAGAATCGCTTCCAAAATGTCCAGAGTTGCGAGCAGAATGTTTCTGCAAGGTTTTTATATAATTTCGATTTCGCACGGTCGTGCGTCCTGTTGCACGACTGTTCACTTTATGCATTATTGGAGGTATGGTGCACCATACTGCATGACGTCATCAGATCTTGACCAGATTCGATCTCGCACGAGCGTGCCATGGGGTGCACGGGCGTGCGTCACCGAGATGGGTCTTGTTGTCGCATCCGCACGGGGTGCATCACCGAGATGGGTCTTGTTGTCGCATCCGCACGAGGGTGCATCACCAAGATGGGCCTTATTGTCGCATCCCACGGGGGTGCGTTCAGTCGCACGTGGGTGCGTTCCCGAAATTTCGTTGCACTCCTGATCGCACTGGGGGTGCATCGCCGAGCTGAGCTTTGTTGTCGCATCCGCAGGGGGGTGCCACCAGTCGCACGGGGGTGCGACTTGCCCAGGTCAGAATTTTCCACAGAATGTTCGCAGTTCAGTCGTTTCGCCCGGAAAATCCTCGTTTTCACTATCATCTTGTCTGGTATGCTGTTTTAGGCCTATAAACAAAAGTATACTTGATTAAGTATCTGAATAACGGTTTTACGGCCGAAAACGCATAAAACGGGGATAAAATGGGGGACTAAAATATGTATAAATTGGTGAATATCAAATCTCCCCACACTTGAACATTGCTTGTCCTCAAGCAAGCTAAACTAAAATGCGATAAAAAACAAGAATCTAACAAGAACGAGTATTTACAAACTATTTATTGAAACAACTACAAACGGTTAGCTGGTTTTTCGAAAGACAACATCATATGAATCAAACCCAACAAGCATATGCAAATATGTGGCGATAACCAAAAAGCCGTGACTTCACTTTCAATTGACTTAACATGCTAATCTTCACACAACTCACAATGATCACACACACTCGGTTTTATTTATGAAACATACATAAAATGTGTATGTGCAAACACTCAATGCCTCGTCATTGAAATGTGTAATATCATAAGCTTGTCATAAGATCTCGTCTCCACCAACTAACATGCGAAAAAATGTAAATCAAGAGGTCTTTACGGGTTGTAACGTTAGGTTTTGGCGAAGGGCATGGAAATGGATATTTAAAGTGGCGAAATGGTTAAAACTCGGTAGTAGCGTTTAACTAGCAACAAACAATACAACTATACAAACAAATGCCTTAAAAAGGCGACTATTGCGCCATCGAGCTCATCAACTATATTTTAACATTTAAGCATTCAAAATTGCTCGATTTTTGTCAACTTCACCCTATTTTAGGGTGTTTTATTTTCTGTTTTTTTTTTTTTTTTTTTTTTTTTTTTTGCAAACTTAACATACTAATGGATTTATACAATGAAACATAAACAACAACAAGCGCTAGTTAAACGATTATTTTGACCGAGTTTCAACACTAAAATGTTTAAAACATAAAAAGGCTAAATTTGGCTAAGTGGGCGATTATGTTGGGTAAACAAAGGTAAAAGAGAAGGCTCGACATGGTTAATCCTAAAGGGTAGAGTAAGGTTTACGGGAAACACAACACAAAGAACAAGGTTAACAACAAAGGGGTAATCTAAGTGCCTCTATCACTTCTACACAATTCCGCAAGTTCATGGTCTTAACAAGCATACTAGTGACAAGTTCTAAATTACACATGACATCCGGCTCACTCCTACTCCGAAATGAACAAATATATAACAATTTCAAGGCTCAAATATGCTCACATAACGGAAGGAATGGGTAAAAGTGTGAAAACTATCATGCAAGTCTTTCTTTGTTTGTCACGCTTTCCGGTTTTCTCTTTTTTTTCAAAATTCATTTTGCTTGTCGAGTTTTTATCATGTCCGAAGTTTTCTAAAACACAACCAACCGGTTTATTTGCTAAAAAATATATACAAAATACAGATATTTTTTATTGAATTTTCTGATTTTTTTTTTTAGGACAAACAAAGTTAACAAGTTAAACCCCTCCCCACACTTGAACTTCGCATTGTCCCCAATGCGAAACCCGAAATATAGAGATAAAGGAGAATAATACTCCCCTGAAGATGATTTTGATGCAACGAGACTTCCAAAGCTGTATCTGTGATGTGCTTCCGGTCCAAGACTTGATAGCCGAAATCTGCAAGTATGTCAAAAGGTGCAGCAAAACAGAACATAAACAAATAAACCAAATAAACCATAATTTACATATATAGAAGTACTAAAATCCAAACAAAGACAAGACATAAAAACTAAAGTGTCTGAAAATAAAGAGTACATAACCGGGGGTGTTTGAAATAGTTGCCAAAATGAACACCCGATAAATACACTACTAAAAGATAGACCTTTTTTTTTAAATGCCCCTGACCATGCGCACGGGAGTGAGGATTTTCGCACGGGCGTGCGGATCCGATGTTGACCCATTCTAGCACGTTGACCTTGGTAATGCACGGGGGTGCGACTCGAGGTGCAGGCCAGCCCGAAATCGCACGGGCGTGCGACCCATGGCACGGCCGTGCGAGATCTGCAGACATGTCTGTTAACTGCAGAATGCAGTTTCAGCGTCCGAATCGACCATTTTTCTCCATTTTTACCATTCGCACGCTGTTATAACATTATTTCAACCTAGACCCTACGCTCGGCATGTTTAAAAACTGTACAAACTAAAGAAATCTACCAAACACACCTAAATTACTCTAAAACGACAAAAGCAAAAAAAAGACGATTTTACCCCTAAAGCGCTTAAGTCGCTCTTGCTACATTTTTAAATCACGAGTCAGTAGCGTAGACTCATGCTAAATTTTTATCGGCGGGTCGATAGCAAGACTCATGCTAAATTTTTGTCGGCGAGTCGATAGCAAGACTCCTTTCCCCACACTTGTTACATGTGCGGGCCATTACCACGCCCCTTCGGATTCTGCTCGGTATTGCCCGGAAGACCACCTGGAGGTCTCTCCGACATCATTTTTGCCAACTGGCCCACTTGATTCTCGATGGTCTGAATGGAAGCCTTTTGACTCCACATTTCTCCTTCGTTGACCAAGAACCGCTCCTCATGCTGCTGATATCGTTTCTCAGCCATTTGATTAGCACTGTTGGAGTTGTTCAGCAGTTGTGCCATCATTTCCTCTAGCTTTGCGTTGCTTTGAGAGGCGTGTGGCTGGGAACTGCTTCCTGAGCCTTGATTATGATACTGTGGCTGGAAGGACTGACCTTGCGATTGTTGTAGCGCGGGAGCATGTTGAGCATATTCGTGTGCGTTTTGGTTCCCAGAACCAGATTTCCACCCAAAATTTGGGTGATTCCTCCACCCTGGATTGTACGTGTTGCTATAGGGGTTATTTTGGGGCCTGATTTGATTGCCCATGTAGTTCACCTCCTCGTGTCCTGTAAACATAACACCCTGCTCACACATACCTGGTACATGTGCAACCCCGCACTGATCACATGATGGCGATTGAATTCGCGAGACATTCTGAGACTGATCAATTCTTGTTGCCAAGGCTCCAATTTGCGCAGTAAGAGCCGTATATGTATCCATAGCATGAACTCCGGAAGTGGATGATGTCTTATTCCACGCTCCACCGTGGCGAGAACTTGACTTCAACGCAGCTTTCTCTATGATCGCGTAAGCTTCAGTTGGTGTCTTCGTTCCAAGATCGCCTCCTGCATACACGTCTAAACGCTCCTGCGAGTCATAATTGAGTCCCTGATAAAAGGTCAGTACTAGTTGCATTTTGGACAACCCGTGATGTGGGACATCAATTAAAAGATCTCTAAACCTCTCCCAAGTTGCGTGTAGAGATTCTCCGTCGTCTTGCTTGAACATGATGATACGGTTCCTCAATTTAGTCGTCTTTTCCGGAGGAAAATATTTCTGCACAAATAGTTCTGCCATCCCTGCCCAAGTGGTGATAGATCCTGCCGGAAGTGACAAAAGCCAAGCACTGGCTTTTCCTCGCAAGGAAAACGGAAAGAGCCTCAAACGGATCGCGTCCTCAGAAACATCTCCTATCTTGAAAGTCGAGCACACCTCGAGAAACTTTGCGATGTGCCGACCCGGATCATCGTGATCCTTCCCATCAAACTGCACCGAGTTTTGTATCATATTGATGATGCTGGATTTTATCTCGAAACTCGGTGTTGCTACCGTCGGTCGAGTGATGCTCGGTAGCAAACCTTCTCCTCCGGGTTGGTTTGTTTCATTCAAAGGTCTGGCGTCGCCTGCCATGGTTGCGTTTCCTGCTGCCCATGAGTCCTCGGCTTCAGCGGGTACTACGTGCTCCTGCTCACCGGTTGTGAGTATCAGCCCAACCGCATGAGATCTTGCACGAAGACGTCTCCTCAGATCACGCTCGGGTTCGTCTGACGGCTCAATAGGATTGGGAGCGGGGGTATAGGACATCAACCTGTAAACGAAAAATTGACACAATGAATAATTTATTAATATAATATTGCTGTTTTTTTTCAGCTGAATAGAAGCAGAATATTACAAAAATGGGCTGAAAATTTTTATAAAAATCCGAAAATGGGCCCGAAATTTTCTAAAAATCAACACAATAAAAATGAATGAATCGGCTAAAGTAAAAATGAATACCCAAAGCCGAAAACTCAAAGAATAAATAAATAATAAATCCGGATAAAATAAATAAAAGGAACAAAAATTTACAAATGTGCAAAATATTCATAAAAACTAATAAATCGAATTAAAAGCAAGAAATATTAACAAATAAATAAAAAAATAAATAATCTGGAAAGTATACACAAATATTAACAAGTATATACACCGATAATACAATGACTCGGGTTGTTCCTAAAACTCGCCATTTCCCCGGCAACGGCGCCAAAAACTTGACGTGTGCGTATATATACATAATATTGCAATGAAATTACACACGAATTGGTTTTAAATTTATAAAAGTGATTATTACTTTTACATCAAAACACACACGAAAGAGGCAAGTGTACCCCGTCATATATGTAGTAAAGTATCGGTAAGAACCAAGTATCGATCCAAGGAAATGGGCGGAGAAATAATACTAGACCTGTGTCACTAAACTACCGATAAAAACATAAGTTTTGTGATTTTTAAATAACTAAAGTAAGCGTAAGAAAAAACATAAAAAAACATAATAGACTTCAAATAAGAAAATAGATAGATAGCCTTGCTTAATACACAACCAAAGCATGTCAACTAAGTCGGTTTTGGCACTAGAAGCATTTGATCAATTCTCCAATTTCAAGACAAATAGTATCCCTTTCGGGAATCCTAACATGACAATCATTCAGAAAGTTAAAACGATAAACACACTTTAACCACCTAAAATTGTTCTTTAACGTGCAATTAATAAATGTCTATGAAAATCTCTTAAAAATAAGTTAGTCATCCGTTAGGAGTTTTCTAACCGCACTTAATCAAGGAAAGCGACACCGATAAACACAATGCAACCACCGAGACAAGCATAAACTAGATTAAATCACAACCGAGTTCATTTTACAAATCTTGCACAATAATTCACCAAGATAGCAATTTTGGCCTAAACTACTAACTAAGCTAACAAATCATGGCAAGAATTTATAACGACACCATCTAACCCGTTAAGGTCCTTACGTGACGGCAAGCTCTCTTGATTAACAATAATTACATTTTATTAAATCACTAACCATTTCGAGTATCATGATGCACACATTTAAACCAAGCTAAACTAGTTAACCAAGTTCAAAGTTTACTAATACAAGATTAATTAAGCTTCATTTTTCAGCTATCTTAACTAACCAAATACCAATCATCCAACACAATTACTTATAATCAAGAAATCAATATCAATAACAAGGTTGCAAACTAATTATCAAAGATTAACATAGAAAATACTTCCAAATGTCATTACAAACAAAGTTTAACATACTAATGGCTATAATCAAGCAAGGGATTGTTGTGTTTTTGCCCAAAGGCTACAATAATACATAAACATTAATCTAAATGCTTGAAAGATTAACAAAATCATGGAAAGATTAGAAAACCAAACCATAAACAAGCATAAGATTAAGAATCTGGAAGATAACGAAGCTAATCGGCACAATGTGGCTTGAATCCGGGTGAAAGCGGAAGCTTCCGGAGCATGAAAATCGCCAGAATCGCTTCCAAAATGTCCAGAGTTACGAGCAGAATGTTTTTGCAAGGTTTTTATATAATTTCGATTTCGCACGGTCGTGCGTCCTGTTGCATGACCGTTCACTTTATGCATTATTGGAGGTATGGTGCACCATACTGCATGACGTCATCAGATCTTGACCAGATTCGATCTCGCACGGGCGTGCCATGGGGTGCACGGGCGTGCGTCACCGAGATGGGTCTTGTTGTCGCATCCACACGGGGGTGCCACCAGTCGCACGGGGGTGCATCACCGAGATGGGTCTTGTTGTCGCATCCGCACGGGGGTGCCACCAGTCGCACGGGGTGCATCACCAAGATGGGCCTTATTGTCGCATCCGCACGGGGGTGCGTTCAGTCGCACGGGGGTGCGTTCCCGAGATTTCGTTGCACTCCTGATCGCACTGGGGGTGCATCGCCGAGCTGAGCTTTGTTGTCGCATCCGCACGGGGGTGCTACCAGTCGCACGGGGGTGCTACTTGCCCATGTCAGAATTGTCCACAGAATGTTCGCAGTTCAGTCGTTTCGCCCGGAAAATCCTCGTTTTCACTATCATCTTGTCTGGTATCTGTTTTAGGCCTGTAAACAAAAGTATACTTGATTAAGTATCTGAATAACGGTTTTACGGCCGAAAACGCATAAAATGGTGATAAAATGGGGGACTAAAATATGTATAAATTGGTGAATATCAGTCTCTCACAGTGATTATTGCTCTTTCATCAGAAACAGTGGTTCATTGATGTTCCGTACTCAGTTGAAAACGCTATGGCATTGTGTAAATCAAATCTTCAGATTGTTTCAGTGCACTTTCATTTGATTTCAAACACGGTGAACTTGTTCAATCACCACTATTATTGCAGTATTTCAATTATGACACCTTGTGGTGTCGGTGTGAATTTGCAGCTTGTGCTAGCCAGGGTCAACCGTTTCACTCAAACCACACATACTTTTGATTGGCTTGTCATTTAAACATTCCTGATGCAATTACGGATTAAAACATTGATACACCAGATTCGCTTGTAATTCATTCGGTGTACTTTCGAAATTTAAGAATGTCAACACACTAAACCTTACCATCCATTTATTCGGGAGTTGACAGATCATTTTACTATTACATTTAAGTTGTTGATTTTGAATTCATATAGCGGATGCTATGGTTTGCGAAAGCTCGTTGGCATATTCCGATCGATCGTTTGAGAAACTTATTAGTCAAAACTCCTCTTTTTTGGAACCCCTGTTAGCTGGGTTACACTAGACTATACGTCAAATACGTCTTGTACCTTTGACATCTAATGCTAAAAGCACATACCTTTTAACCATAGGTTCGGGTTGTTATATATTCTTACACTCACCTGATGTGAGTAAGGTTTGATTCGGTTTGGTGATTATCTACCTCGGTATTATTCATATACGTGTGTGATGTAACCATAAGGAGTTAAGGTAGTACAAATTTTGAGGACGAAATTTTCTTAACGGGGGAGAATGTGACAACTGTCAAATTTGCATGCATTCGTACGTTTAATTAATATTGATTTATGCTTAATGACTGTGCTAAATCCTAACTGATGATTAAACTGCTTTATGATTTTTGTATCATACATACATATGCATCACATTTCATACTGTCACTCCATTTATTGCACACAAACCTTAGTGACAAACTTGATGCACAGAGCACAGTGTGCAGATAATTCAGAAACATGCTGACGATGCCAGCACATAGACAAACAATATTTTGAGGTCCAATATGAGCCAGAGACAAGGTACTACACTAGTATAGTGTGTAGGAAAGCAAGGATCACAAAACTGCCTTCCTAGAGATAGTTAAAGTGCCGGAAAGTGCCTAAAACTTACATAAACTACAAAATTCTGTGGAAAATCAGCACGATTCAGCTATAACCAGCTATTTAACACAATAATATCATGCAAAATTTATGTTTTGATGTCCAAAACAACTTACAAAGTGTCGGGAATTAAAACTGCCACAAAAGGGGCTTCATATTTAGTGAAACTGCGCAATTCAGCACTTTAACGAACCGTAACGAACCGAACAACCGGACAATAACCGGGACATCAAAATTCTACTAGAAGTAATGTTTTTATGATATTAAGCTAGTATTGGTGGTAGAACACCTTAAAAATCATAAAAACACCTATACACACTTAAACATACTTAAACCTTCTAGTTTGCACTTTAGACCCCAAACTTCCAAAAAATTTACATTTTACCCCCCCCCACCAAATCCACCCCCAACAAGGGACCCACCTATAAGATCTTCTTTTAATTATTTATTTGATCTTGTTGGGTATATTCCACACATAACATAGCATATTCCATTACATGTTGGAGAAAAAAAATTCTTATAAACCACAAGACTAAACTCAAGTTCATTTCACCACCTTCAACACCAAAAATTTCCTTTCTTCTTCCCCATAGCTACGGCTCATACACCCCACCACACTACCTTCATTTTCGTTCAACATTCAAGCATTCCAAGGTGATTCTAAGGTGTTAGAAGGTGTATAAGGGAGCTTGGAGCTTTCGGGAGTTGAAGGACCTTCACCGTTTGCTTTTATCCACTTGTTTTCTCCTCTTGATCATCCCTAGCTTTGTACTAGTGGTAAGCACTTAGATCCTTGTATTTTACTTGTTATTTAAGTGGTTAATGATGTTTAAAGATCAAAAACATAAGAACTCTAAAGAACCTTAAATAAAGTCTTGAACATCAACTAACATATGATGAAGTAGTGTTAAAATGATGATGAAATCATGATAAATCTGAATTAAACAAACCATGACCTGCTGTAAATGACTTATGGTCTGATGTTAATCGTATTAGAAAGTATGGCGATCGTATGTGTGCGATTTAGTAACATTTAACCTATAAAAACATGTTGATTAGCTTTTTCAGCCACCTTCAACTGGCTGTAAACAGGTCAATGTTTAACGAAAAACTGGTTTTCTTGAGTCTATAACGTGTTATTATGAAATACGGTTCTATTGGCACTAGAATCATAATTTTTGGACTCCGTTTGCTATTTTTAAAGGATCATTTTCTAACAGCAACTAAAGCTGCATTTTTACTGCTGAAAATAGGTGTTATGTTTTTCATCATAACTTGAAATCTATGTAGGATTAGGTCATGAAATTTGTACTGTAGATGACCACTGATATATTTGTAATTCTCCCACTATAATTTTGTAAATTGGACGTACGATGAATTTTAAATAAATTATTCCGCGGACTGCAGTCAGAAAAAGATAAATCTGAGTTCAGTCCGGAAAATGATTTTCTATAAAATAATGGTGATGATTTGGACCCCGATATTTTTACACAATAATATTTGGATCGTATAAGAAATTCTGTAAAAATTTGGGAAATTTTTTAATAAGATAACTATTTTATTAAAATACCCGAAACAGCCCAGTTTTGTATATTAAAACTGAAACGATATAAGTAGTATTTTGCATGCCTAAATGTCGGGTTGGTTATTTGAAAGTGATCTAACGTGTTATATGTTAAAGAAAATGATATGCTATTTAGCATGGACACCTCCATTTACAAAGGAGACTATGGCGAAATTTTCTGAAAATCCTAGCACTTAGAAAATATTTTCTATATAAGGATTTACAAGTGTATTTTAGACTATGCTTTTCAAATACAAACCTCGCCATAATTTTTGTAACAAAATACAGTGTCGGAGGTGGGTTTTCGTAAACAAAAGCGGATAAATATATATTTAGAATATATATTTATTACTAAAATGCTTGTGTGAATGTTTGTTGATTTGTGAACTAGTTATGTTATTTAGGGCAAGATATACCAATACAAGGATACGAATCCACAAGTATGAGATACCCCCCATCCTTGGGAAGGAAATGGGAATACAAATACATGAGAAGTATTACTACAAAAATATTGTTTAACAAATTATTCCAAAAGAAAATGCAAGTTAAAATATTTATTATTTTAACAACCAATTATATAACTTGGAATACTACCAAAGACACTTTTAAACGTAACTCAAAGGCACCAATCAATATTAAGACAAGGCACGACCCATTCGTCTAATAGACGTTAGTACACATGTAGGTAGTCGTGCGTTCTAGTGGAAGCTTCGAGTTACACTGGATACGAAGACGCAAAACAGTGAGTTCATGTCCCCCTTTTCTCTTAACTGTTTTCAGTTTTATAACTTCGGGGGTGAAATACATGTTACAATTATTACAGACACTTTTATACATGGTGTGATTAGCTAAGGAATTTACTGCTAGATCACGTGAATGGATATGCTATTATCGTAAGACCATTAATCCTTGTATAAGGACCGAGGGACATGAGTGATAGATCTATTGGGTGTTGCGAGCCCCACACATGGGCCAGTGTGTGGCTGCATGTGGTGACTATGTCATTCCGCCGGAGGGGCCGGTACGAAATACGCATACAGGTTTGAGTGCTTCCTAGGCCATGTCACTTATTAATGTATTAGCTACACATTAATTGATCTGTTTTTCCTTATTGCCACATACCAGGGACTTACATTTATACAGACATACTTTAAAGGCTTATTCATACACACACACATGAACTCGCTCAACTTTTGTTGATGTTTTTCAAACTACGTGTATTTCAGGAAATTAAGTATGGATCTGGCGGGCGTTGGAGTTTCAAGTCATGTTAAGCATAAAGATGTCATCCATGGTCTTTGGGTTTGGTCAGTGTGTCTTACTCCTGGACGAGACACGTCTTCCAAACTTTGATTACAACTAATATCTTTTGACGAGTCCTTAGCGAACTTTTACACAATTCATATGGTTTGTAAAACTTGAATTTGAAGTCTACGTTTTAGACAATGTTGTTATGTTTTAAACTCATTTTATGGATGACAAAACTTTGGTTTTATCATATAGTTGTTTGGTATGGTTGAATGCAATGATAACAAGAAAGTCACACCATAATCACGCTTCCGCAAAAGTCAGGGTGTGACAAACTTGATGAAGGATGGATCGTTGCTGCTTGAGGATGGGTTGGCCGGTGAAATTATCGTAGTTTGAGGTAACGAAGTCCATCGTATTCTTTCATTTGGTGTTGTCTTCGGGCTGAAGGGGTTTGTATGACGGCCATAGGGGAGTTTTTTGGGAAAGGATTGTGGATTCAGCATTTTTTTAAGATGCATGTATAACTGTATTTTTTATTTAGGTCCAAAGGGCTAGAAAACAACAAGGCTCATATGTAAATCTGATTCCTCATGATTAAAGAATTTCATATTTTAGTTATGAAGTTTAAAAGGAGTTGCATTAAAAGTTCATATTACATTAAAGTAAGTTGGGTGTTCAATAGAAAAAATCCAATCAACAATCCACTTTCCTTGAGAATTCAAGTGATTAGAAGTATGAAAATCATTTTTTTGCTGCATTTAACTACTGCCCAGAATAGATCCCATTAACAATCCATTTTCCTTAATTTCACAAGATTTTTATGTGTACAAAAGAACTGATATGCACAGTTTGACTTAATTAAAGTCAAACATTATATCACAAAAAATGAGATCAGTTTATGTGAAAAACAGAACTGATATCCACTTTCCTTGATATTCTTGTGAATCTAATATGATTTGCAGAACTGATATGCACAGTTTGACTTAATTAAAAGCAAACACTTGTATATTTTAAAGATTTTAGGCAAATAAAGAAAAACATAAAGAAGACACATTATGCTATAAAAAAAATTAAAAATAAAAAAGAGAAAGAAGACCACACTCTGCTTTTACTTTATTTAGCTTTCTTTCATCTGTAGCAATCTCTTGAGCTTTAGCAGCCAAGGCTCCCCTTCACACATATTCTTTCATAAAAAATCCAAATTCAAATTAGTTTCCAGTCTTCTAAACCTCTTAGATTCTTCTTAAAGTGCACCCTTTAAGATTGTTTTTATTAATTATTACTCCTATTTTGTTTAATCTTTGTGTTTTAAATGTTTTGAGAGATAACGAGTTAAGTTGGAGTATTTTGATGATGAAATTTCCATACATATTGTTGTGCTTTCTCAAACACGTCCTGGTGTTTTCGGGACCACAGAGGATGAGTTTTCTAATGCAGTCAAGGCGGAGATTCAAAGAACAAAACTTGTGCTGGATATGGATGGCGTGCCCTTTGTTCCTCCACCACCTATGCTTTAGAATAAGATTGTAAGTATGACACAATGTCTTCAAAAATTTGAATTAAATAAATTAATGTGCAAGATTGGCTTGAATTAGGAGAGGAAGTAAATTCTCATCTTATCACAGGTTTCTGAAAGAATTTTAGCTTACTACTTGACAATTGTATGTCTAGGTAATAACATCGTGTTAATTCTACTATTTTTTTTCAACTACAACACCCAGATCTTGGTTGCCAATATTTTAGTTTTTTTTTGTTTACAGTTATGGTGAAGAGGTTAGGTACTTTGATGCAAATGTTGAATATGAAAAAAGAAAGCAAATGGAAGAGAAACTGATACAAGTATTTTTCTTGTCACTTACTAAATGTGACTCTTCTTTACTTGTGTGCAGTATTTCCTCTTTGCTAATTTTGGTATCTTGTATTACAGGTAGCATGTTCAACCAACCTACAAACTGATGTTTAAACACATATGATAAATCTTTGCATCCAACCCTACCATAGCATCATCAGTTCCAGCTAAGGTAGTCAGACTTATTCCAGGCCATTTACCAGTTGTAGAAGTGGCATTTTTGACATAGTTACTTAAGGGAATGGGTTTAGAGGAGTGAAACTGGTGACTTGCATCTTTTGAGGGAGTTAACGCCTGATGTAGAGGTGGCCATTAGATTTGTTTTCTTAAAAACAAGCATTAAAGCCTTTTATTCATTTTTTTTTTTTTTTTTGCTTTTAGATCTTCATGGACGCACTGGATAGTGGATATCTAGCTGAACCTGATCATACAGGTTCTAAAGTCACCAAACATTTAGTAGTAATTTGATTAAAACTAGAATATTTTTTGTTTATTATTATTTAGTACATCAATCATGACAAGATTACAAAAAAGGACAAGGGTGCCACAACCCATTATAATGAATATAATCCGTTTGACCCGTTACCGACCTGTTTGTTATTCCACGTATTCTAACGAGATATGTTATATATCCCAGGTTTATTCAGACTTACGGCACACACATTATTATGGGGATGGCTTTTGGCGGTCAAGATTTGATATGCGTTAAACAGAAACCATCCTCCACTATTTCTTCTGTAGAACTTAGAGGATACTTAGACGATCTTGGAGATAATTTGTATTCAGACGGGAATAGTCCTTCTAATAAACAAGAAACGGCAAACAAAAAGTAATTAAATCTTTAACATCTATTTTTTTAATATCTTGAATTATCATGTACGTTTTATACTTTTATATTGATATTTTTTACTCTTTTTTAGGTGCCAGATGTCTTCACTCGTATGTTGCAGCCGCACACTAAGCAATTCACCAATATTACAGAAACTTCAAGCAAAACTGAGATAGCTATTACCGTCATGGAAAATGGAGCAGCCACTTATGCTTTAATAACTAATTTGAATATTACAGAAACACCAAGCTGAAAATGCCACTGGATAGTGGATGAACTTCGGAAAGAAATTTGGTTGTCTTTCTTGTTGTATTATAATATGATCAAATTGCATCATATTATTGATCCTTAGATTCTTCTTGATAAAGTATCTTATTTCATGTGTGAAGGGGTAAGGTCCCAAAAACATCATGATAAGTGCTTGGGACCATACCACAACCTTGCTTTTCAGCCCTTTACCTTGCGCGGTCGCGCACTGGTCTTACCAAAAGAGAGGCTTGAAATGCCAACAACAGTTAACATTTGCGCGCCAAAAGGAAATCATAAATCCTTGCGCCTGCTTCCATAAATAAAGGATGAAAATCCTAAACACTTCCGCTCAATATCCTAACTTGGATATTATTGCCCAAAATCGGTATTTGTTTGGCTGATTCCACACGATAAGGAGTCACACCAGATTGCAACAATAATCTTCCAGAAGGAGTTCAATCGTGCACCACCAAGACGGTTATAACCGTCTGGACACGTGTCAACTTCCCAGACGTCCCTGATATCATAGCGATAGCATGTAATTGGAGAGTAATCTCCACTTGATCACTTTACACGTGGCCAATCCCCAGCCATCGATCTAAACAGCGATCCGTGTGCTCTCACGTCGGATCAAGGAGCTGGACGGAAGGAAATGTAACCGCTTACGGGGTTAGCATCTTCCGTCAACTTTTCACTAACGGGTTTTCCCGCCCAAAGACTCCCGGCTATAAATATGAGAAACAACTCAGGTATGAATTCAAGTTACACACACTTCTCAAATACATCTTCTTCTTCGTAACCTGTACTTATTCTCACACCGGAGTCGGGTCAAGGAGAGAACCCTTTTCTCCCCTTGACGAGGCTAACGGTGCTTCTTTTTTGCAGAGTTCACCGGAGGAGAAGATCAATTGTAATCAAATCGAACGAGAGGAAACCCACCTTTTTATGCAGATTCAAACCCCCTAGATAATTGATTCCGATCGATTAATCTAGTGTTTCGTCATTGGCGCCCACCGATTCCTCTGTCTTATCAGTTTTCATCTCGTTTCGATTCAGTCCTTTTCATTATCTGTTTTAACATGGCAGAAAATTCATCATCTCATCGGAAAACCGGTCCTCGACCGAACGTCGGAAACAATTTTCAAGTAGAAGGAATCCCAGGGGATGCCTCAGATGACAACGAGGTTCAATCCAATCAAGCAAACGACCCTGTCACTCCAGGAGTGTTACCAACAAACCCTGCTCAATCAATTCTACCACCAGGAGAAACTCCAATTTCCTGGTACGTCAGGTCTCAAGGGGCACTAAACGCAGTATACACACAATTGTGTACACAAACTGCTCCCCTGACTCAATCACGGAGACCAGGATCTCGTGCTCATGCTTCCCAGCGGGAAGATTCATCTTACGAAAATACAGAAGTTTATGCCAGATCAACATCCAAACATGAGTACACTCAGTCAAGAAGTCATCAGAGAGAGTATCTTGACGAAGCACACCCCCACCGAAGGCAATCGGTTCATACCAGGTTGGGTTCTCAACGGAACACCCACACCGATGAATCTGATCCAGCATATCGTTTAAGTGCAAATACCAGTGTGTTCAATCGATTGCAACCAAATTACAATAAATGCAGACCTCGTGTGGTTTATAACCCTGAGGCAGAACACAACTATGATTTGATTTACCGCCCTGCGGAAGCAGCGGAAAATTCTAGGTTCATCATGGAAATAGCTTTGGCTCCGCTTGAGAAGGCTAAACTACCATCCAATGTAGGTAAGTTTAACGGGCTAACAGACCCCGATGATCATTTAAGAGTGTTTACCAGCGCAGGTCTGGTTGGGGGCTGGACCCTCCCGCTATGGTGCCATCTGTTCGTACAGACCCTGACCGGCGCAGCGAGAATCTGGTTCGATAACTTACCAATCGGACAGATCGAATCTTGAAAAGACCTGCGCGAAAAGTTTCTAACACATTTTAGCCAACAACGGCGTTCCATTCGCGATACATCTGACGTCATGAACATTTGGCGCCGTGATGACGAAAATCTGGAGGATTTCATCACCAGATACAATAAAGAGGTATTGGAGATTGGCGGAGTTCATGAGCAACTAATCCGCGCTCAATTTAAGTACGCGGTTAGATGCGATGACATGATTAAGGTCTTATCCGGAATAGAGGGCCTTCCAAAAAGTTGGGAGAAGGTAATGGCAGCGGCCAAGGTTTACACGCAAACCGAAAAGAACCTTACCACAAACGGGTAACCGCCACCACACAATAGACCCGCGGACTTAAGCTCAACCGGCGAAAGAAGATTTAAGAAAGCATGGCGTGAGTCTGGCTCAGGAAGTCGTTCGTCTGAAGATGCTCGCGCAACGATAAACAAACTCACCGCGCAGAGGGAGACCAAACAGGAGAATAGGGAGAGGCAGTGGACTTCCCTAACTAAGACCCCAGCGGAAGTTTTGAGTACTGAAGACTATCAATTCAAACCTCCGATCCCCATGAAAAATAAGCGTGGACAAGACCCGGCACAATACTGCGAGTATCACAAAGACAACGGGCATACCACTAACAACTGCATCTCTCTACGCACAGAAATAGAGAAAGCCCTCAAAAGCGGCGAACTCACACATTTGCTCCAAAATGTGCACAAAGAGCTCGGGGTGAGGATGGCCCAAGCAAACGGGCGAAAACTTAAAAGACAACTCTATGAATTTCCCACGGAAAAACATGATCCACCAAAGCGGAAATGTAGAGAGTAAGTTAAGTTTCATATAATTATTTTCGCAAACTTTGTAAAAGCCTCTGTGCTCTATCCCTAAATAAAATAGCAAAGTTTCTATTATTCCTGTTTTTTTTTTTTTACAAAGTGCATGCAATTTCTTTTAGTAAGCGCAAAAACCTTATGGTGGTTATAAAACAAGCTTCATGAACGGTCAGTGATCATGTCACAAACGACCATAAGTTCACACATGAGCTTTATACCAACTTCATTCGCCTTACTCAATAAAAGTAATCGTACTCATGAAAAATATTGTAAAACAAAAAACAAAGTACGCTATTTTCAGCACCCTAAAAACTACCAAACACGACAGTGTTTTAGTTACTTGCGCAACAGCGCACCAACAAAAAAAGGGATATACATCCCAAATATTACAAGGAAAGTGTTCAATACATTTTCAACCTACGCCAAATCTTCACCCTCATCCGAAAGATTTCCTTTAGTTGCGCTACGCGATCGTCAGATTGCAGCGCAACATTTATCAGATCCATAACTGGAAGTTGCAAGTTGTTGAATTCTGTCTTTAAAGCAGCAAGCGCAGCACCAGTATTCACGCCATAAGTTGCAGATCTACTGACATCCCAGTCAACCTTTAAAGCACTATTTACATCATGAGAGCATTCAGCATATCCTTGGGCGTACCCATCTTTTCGCGCAGCAACCACTAAACGCGCAACGGTTTTATCCAGTTCTTCAGAATTTAGCACTGACTCAGCAACCTGCGAAAGTAGGAAAGGGTGAATAACAAGGAAGCGCATAAACAGTTCCACAACAGAAAAGAACAAGAAACTTACACAAGCAATTCCACGATCTTTTAACCACGCCATATCACTTTTAACGGTTCAAGCTCGCTCTCCGCCGTGGCTCGCGCCGTTTCAGAGTTTTCCAATTTTTCTTCAGTTTCGGTCAAACGGCGAGAGGTTTCAGCCTTTTCAGAATGCGCAAGCTCCATATCCTTTTTAAGTTGTTCCTGGCCAGAAAGCAAAGCAGTAAGTTCTTCTAACTCTTTATCTCTAAGGGCAAGAGTGGCGCAAGCTCGTACCTCTCGTTGCTCACTTCGCTCCCTATGAGAACGCGCTTCTGCTAAAGCAGCTTCTGCATCAGCTTTCTCCTTTTTCAACCTTTCTACCTCCGCATCCTGATTCTTCAGTTTTTCAACCTCAGCCTTAAGGTTATTAATGATACTACAGAGGTTTACCTTCTCAGCATTGTCTTTTTCGCAAATTCTCCTCCAATTTTTGCGTTCTTCGGAAAGGAGAGCAGCTTCAGCTTCCGCTTTCCTCTTCCAACCTGCAACGGACCACTCCTCGGTTTTACGATCAGCCTCAAACTTGGCCTGATCAGCTTCCAATTTAGCTTTTAACTGGGCAAAACGCTTCTCATCACTAGCAAACTTCTTCTGGGATACCCTAAGAGTTTCCCAGTCTTTATGCATACTATACCACTCACGCACTATGCGATGAGTGGTAGAAGCATGAGAAGCAGTCTCTTCAAGATAAGCTTGATAAGTTTGTTCATAAGACCAGCTTTCTTGAAATTTGATCTCCCCGGGCGGAAATATTCCCTGCAACCAGTCTTGGCACACACGCCAATCCGAAAAAGTGTCACCTTTTCTTAAGTTCCAGACAGGGGCATGAGGCTCGGAAGCATCTTTTTCTGAATAAGTTCTATAATAATAATCCCCTAGAGTTTCCTCTGGGCGGATTGGAGAACTCGGACCCACATCAGAAAACGCGCTTTGCTCCTCAGCAGTAACCTTCTCAAAATGTTCAGGCATAGCATCAGAAGGTTTAGGGGAAGGAATAGAAGTTTTTTCAGCAGTTTGTTCTTTCCCCAGATCTTGAGCAACAGCTTCAGGGGTTTGTGGATTACCAGCACCAGCCACAATCCCTGGATCAACAACTTTTTCAGCTTCTACAACAACATCAACAGGCTTCTCAGCCTCAACAGTCTTATCCATCCCACCATCAGCAACCTCCGTAGTCTCTAACTGGTCAACAACAGAAGCACGCGGAGGGGTGGGTAGAAGCTCTTCATTAACCACAGGTTGTGGCTCTGAGGGAACAGGGGAAACGGGAACCTCTGAAAAAACAACAAAATCTGTAAAGATCTAACGCGCATAAAGAAAAGAAGTAAAGACAACACTTACCAGGAACAGGTTCCGAAATAAAAGCATCTAGATTTCCCTTTCTGGTAATTTTCTTCCTCTGGATCTTCTTAGAGGGCTGACCCTCAACATTAGTATCAGCTTGTTTCCTTTTACCAGCCTTCCTGTGCACCAAGTGTTCAGGACTAGATTCTAAATCAATGGGTTCATTTGGGTTGGATGGAGGGATATCAGCAGTATCTCTCGGTTCAGGTTTCGGCCTCCTAACAGTAACTGCAGGCGTAAGACCCTCCAAAGAGTCAGAAACCACCACATAATCACACCAGGAGTCAGAAGAATGGCGCGTACCTTTCTTCTCTCCAACACTCTTTGTCTTCAAAGATTGAGCTTTATCAGTTTCATTCTTCTTCGGCGCAGAAGTAGAAGTCACCGCGCGCCTCTTCCTCTCAGGGCCTATACCCAAGTTTGACAACTCACCTACGAAAGCGTAAAGGATAATTTACTCAGAAGAGCAACAGAGAAAAGAAAAAGTACACCAATAAGCACATAGCTTACCAGCGCTAGCAGTAGGCTGAACAGACAGATCTGCATCCCGCGGAAGAACAAAGTTTCTCAGAATCCGGTGGTACCAAAGCTCCTCATCAGGTTTCTTATTAATGGTGCCCATTCTTCCGCCTTCTCTCTTGAACGCGACAACGTACAGCGACACAACTACAAGGGAAGAAAGGCAAGTTCAAAAAAAAGGAGAAGAAGAAAGGGGAGGAAAAACCCCAAACTTACTGTGACCATCCTCCGTATACACTGTCTTGTCGTCACGGTCCATCTTCCAATTCAAGCTCATACTGGCACCAACAAGGCCTTTCTCCGGCAAGGAAATATTGGGAACGTCTTTCAGATCTTGATACCAGTTCTCGTCAACACGGGTCTGAATTGTTTCGACAGAAACATCTTCTTTCCCCCTTAAAACCATCTTCACCGAAATCACTCCGGCTTTGATAAAGAAACATTTTTGCTTCCAGTCATGGAAGGACTTCGGAGGATGTTGCAAAATCTTCTTTGCAGATGCTCTCTGAACAAAAGAATAAAACCCTTGAATACAATGCATTTGGTAAAAAACCCTAAATCGAGGAACTGTCGGCTCGATATGCATCGTTCGGCACACAAACTCAAAATGTCGAACCCTAACCATGCCAATAGGGTTCAATTGGGAAATATGCAACTTATAGTACTCAAGGATTTCAAGGAAAATCTAGTCACAGGCAAACGAAAATTGCCTTCACAGAAAAAATCCCAGAAAAGGGTAATATACCCAGCCGGCGCATCCGCTGCCGTCTGTCCCTCTTCAGGGTAGAGAGCACCCCAGTTCTCCGGAAATTTCAAATTCCGAACCAAACCATCAAAGGTCGCTCTGGACCACTTCAACGGAGGAAGTTCAGTAGACATTTCTTCAGATAAGTCTTCTTGGTGCTCTCCGGTTGACATAAGAGGAAGGAATAGTAAACCTTTTCTTGAACGGAAAATGAAGAGAAGAACAGGAAAAGTTTCAACAAAAGCAATGATTAAATAGAAAGAGGCAACTCAAATACATTTATATACTTACCGCAATAAATAGCATCGGTAACCGCCATAGCACCTTTTCAGGACATCACAGTTACCCAAGCGACAGAGCGAGTGAAAATCAACACAAACGCGAGTACACGCGCGCGTGCAAAACACGGACAGTAAAGGACAACTGACAGTGACAGTCTGTCACTCAGTATTTAATGCACCAGTCCTCTCTAAAGTCAAAAATTTTCAAAATCTCAACAAAGTAAATATAAGCAATCTTCTCATAGAAGACTCTTTATTTTTCGCGCCAAGAAGCATTTCCCTCTTATAAGTCCAGTGCTCCACTTAATTGCATAAGTACAACACTATACTAGGGGGACTTGAAGGGGTAAGGTCCCAAAAACATCATGATAAGTGCTTGGGACCATACCACAGCCTTGCTTTTCAGTCCTTTACCTTGCGCGGCCGCGCACTGGTCTTACCAAAAGAGAGGCTTGAAATGCCAACAACAGTTAACATTTGCGCGCCAAAAGGAAATCATAAATCCTTGCACCTGCTTCCATAAATAAAGGATGAAAATCCTAAACACTTCCGCTCAATATCCTAACTTGGATATTATTGCCCAAAATCGGTATTTGTTTGGCTGATTCCACACGATAAGGAGTCACACCAGATTGCAACAATAATCTTCCAGAAGGAGTTCAATCGTGCACCACCAAGACGGTTATAACCGTCTGGACACGTGTCAACTTCCCAGACGTCCCTGAAATCATAGCGATAGCATGTAATTGGAGAGTAATCTCCACTTGATCACTTTACACGTGGCCAATCCCCAGCCATCGATCTAAACAACGATCCGTGTGCTCTCACGTCGGATCAAGGAGCTGGACGGAAGGAAATGTAACCGCTTACGGGGTTAGCATCTTCCGTCAACTTTTCACTAACGGGTTTTCCCGCCCAAAGACTCCCGGCTATAAATATGAGAAACAACTCAGGTATGAATTCAAGTTACACATACTTCTCAAATACATCTTCTTCGTAACCTGTACTTATTCTCACACCGGAGTCGGGTCAAGGAGAGAACCCTTTTCTCCCCTTGACGAGGCTAACGGTGCTTCTTTTTTTGCAGAGTTCACCGGAGGAGAAGATCAATTGTAATCAAATCGAACGAGAGGAAACCCACCTTTTTATGCGGATTCAAACCCCCTAGAAAATTGATTCCGATCGATTAATCTAGTGTTTCTTCATTGGCGCCCACCGATTCCTCTGTCTTATCAGTTTTCATCTCGTTTCGATTCAGTCCTTTTCATTCTCTGTTTTAACATGGCAGAAAATTCATCATCTCATCGGCAAACCGGTCCTCGACCGAACGTCGGAAACAATTTTCAAGTGGAAGGAATCCAAGAGGATGCCTCAGATGACAACGAGGTTCAATCCAATCGAGCAAACTACCCTGTCACTCCAGGAGTGTTACCAACAAACCCTGCTCAATCAATTCTACCACCAGGAGAAACTCCAATTTCCTGGTACGTCAGGTCTCAAGGGGCACTAAATGCAGTATACACACAATTGTGTGCACAAACTGCTCCCCTGACTCAATCACGGAGACCAGGATCTCGTGCTCATGCTTCCCAGCGGGAAGATTCATCTTACGAAAATACAGAAGTTTATGCCAGATCCACATCCAAACATGAGTACACTCAGTCAAGAAGTCATCAGAGAGAGTATCATGACGAAGCACACCCCCACCGAAGGTAATCGGTTCATACCAGTTTGGGTTCTCAACGGAACACCCACACCGATGAATCTGATCCAACTTACCCTTTAAGTGCAAATACCAGTGTGTTCAATCGATTGCAACCAAATTACAATAAATGCAGACCTCGTGCGGTTTATAACCCTGAGGCAGAACACAACTATGATTTGATTTACCGCCCTGCGGAAGCAGCGGAAAATTCTAGGTTCATCATGGAAATAGCTTTGGCTCCGCTTGAGAAGGCTAAACTACCATCCAATGTAGGTAAGTTTAATGGGCTAACAGACCCCGATGATCATTTAAGAGTGTTTACCAGCGCAGGTCTGGTTAGGGGCTGGACCCTCCCGCTATGGTGCCATCTGTTCGTACAGACCCTGACCGGCGCAGCGAGAATCTGGTTCGATAACTTACCAATCGGACATATCGAATCTTGGAAAGACCTGCGTGAAAAGTTTCTAACACATTTTAGCCAATAACGGCGTTCCATTCGCGATACATCTGACGTCATGAACATTTGGCGCCGTGATGACGAAAATCTGGAGGATTTCATCACAAGATACAATAAAGAGGTATTGGAGATTGGCGGAGTTCATGAGCAACTAATCCGCGCTCAATTCAAGTACGCGGTTAGATGCGATGACATGATTAAGGTCTTATCCGGAACAGAGGGCCTTCCAAAAAGTTGGGAGAAGGTAATGGCGGCGGCCAAGGTTTACGCGCAAACCGAAAAGAACCTTACCACAAACGGGTAACCGCCACCACACAATAGACCCGCGGACTTAAGCTCAACCGGCGAAAGAAGATTTAAGAAATCATTCGTCTGAAGATGCTCGCGCAACGATCAACAAACTCACCGCGCAGAGGGAGACCAAACAAGAGAATTGGGAGAGGCAGTGGACTCCCCTAACTACGACCCCGGCGGACTTTTGAGTACTGAAGACTATCAATTCAAACCTCCGATCCCCATGAAAAATAAGCGTGGACAAGACCCGGCACAATACTGCGAGTATCACAAAGACAACGGGCATACCACTAACAACTGCATCTCTCTACGCACAGAAATAGAGAAACTCAAAAGCGGCGAACTCACACATTTGCTCCAAAATGTGCGCAAATAGATAAAGCAGATAACTCGGGGTGAGGATGGCCCAAGCAAACAGGCGAAAACTTAAAAGACAACTCTATGAATTTCCCGCAGAAAAACATGATCCATCAAAGCGGAAATGTAGAGAGTAAGTTAAGTTTCATATAATTATTTTCGCAAACTTTGTAAAAGCCTCTGTGCTCTATCCCTAAATAAAATAGCAAAGTTTCTATTATTCCTGTTTTTTTTTTACAAAGTGCATGCAATTTCTTTTAGTAAGCGCAAAAACATTATGGTGGTTATAAAACAAGCTTCATGAACGGTCAGTGATCACGTCACAAACGACCATAAGTTCACACATGAGCTTTATACCAACTTCATTCGCCTTACTCAATAAAAGTAATCGTACTAATGCAAAATATTGTAAAACGAAAAACATAGTACGCTATTTTTAGAACCCTAAAAACTACCAAACACGACAGTGTTTTAGTTACTTGCGCAACAGCGCACCAACAAAAAGAGGGATATACATCCCAAATATTACAAGGAAAGTGTTCAATACATTTTCAACCTACGCCAAATCTTCACCCTCATCCGGAAAGATTTCCTTTTGTTGCGCTACGTGGTCGTCAGATTGCAGCGCAACATTTATCAGATCCATAACTGGAAGTTGCAAGTTGTTGAATTATGTCTTTAAAGCAGCAAGCGCAGCACCAGTATTCACGCCATAAGTTGCAGATCTACTGACATCCCAGTCAACCTTTAAAGCACTATTTACATCATGAGAGCATTCAGCATATCCTTGGGCGTACCCATCTTTTCGCGCAGTAACCACTAAACGCGCAACAGTTTTATCCAGTTCTTCAGAATTTAGCACTGACTCAGCAACCTGCGAAAGTAGGAAAGGGTGAATAACAAGGAAGCGCATAAACAGTTCCACAACAGAAAAGAACAAAAAACTTACACAAGCAATTCCACGATCTTTTAACCACGCCATATCACTCTTTAATGGTTCAAGCTCGCTCTCCCCCGTGGCTCGCGCCGTTTCAGAGTTTTCCAATTTTTCTTCAGATTCGGTTAAACGGCGAGAGGTTTCAGCCTTTTCAGAATGCGCAAGCTCCAGATCCTTTTTAAGTTGTTCCTGGCCAGAAAGCAAAGCAGTAAGTTCTTTTAATTCTTTATCTCTAAGGGCAAGAGTGGAGCAAGTTCGTACCTCTCGTTGCTCACTTCGCTCCCTATGAGAACGCGCTTCTGCTAAAGCAGCTTCTGCATCAGCTTTCTCCTTTTTCAACCTTTCTACCTCCGCATCCTGATTCTTCAGTTTTTCAACCTCAGCCTTAAGGTTATTAATGATACTACGGAGGTTTACCTTCTCAGCATTGTCTTTTTCGCAAATTCTCCTCCAATTTTTGCGTTCTTCGGAAAGGAGAGCAGCTTCAGCTTCCGCTTTCCTCTTCCAACCTGCAACGGACCACTCCTCGGTTTTACAATCAGCCTCAAACTTGGCCTGATCAGCTTCCAATTTAGCTTTTAACTGGGCAAAACGCTTCTCATCACTAGCAAACTTCTTCTGGGATACCCTAAGAGTTTCCCAGTCTTTATGCATACTATACCACTCACGCACTATGCGATGAGTGGTAGAAGCATGAGAAGCAGTCTCTTCAAGATAAGCTTGATAAGTTTGTTCATAAGACCGGCTTTCTTGAAATTTGATCTCCCCGGGCGGAAATATTCCCTGCAACCAGTCTTGGCACACACGCCAATCCGAAAAAGTGTCACCTTTTCTTAAGTTCCAGACAGGGGCATGAGGCTCGGAAGCATCTTTTTCTGAATAAGTTCTATAATAATAATCCCCCAAAGTTTCCTCTGGGCGGATTGGAGAACTCGGACCCGCATCAGAAAACGCGCTTTGCTCCTCAGCAGTAACCTTCTCAAAATGTTCAGGCATAGCATCAGATGGTTTAGGGGAAGGAATAGAAGTTTTTTCAGCAGTTTGTTCTTTCCCCAGATCTTGAGCAACAGCTTCAGGGATTTGTGGATTACCAGCACCAGCCACAATCCCTGGATCAACAACTTTTTCAGCTTCTACAGCAACATCAACAGGCTTCTTAGCCTCAACAGTCTTATCCATCCCACCATCAGCAACCTCCGTAGTCTCTTGATACCAGTTCTCGTCAACAGGGGTCTGAATTGTTTCGAGAGAAACATCTTCTTTCCCCCTTAAAACCATCTTCACCGGAATCACTCCGGCTTTGATAAAGAAAATTTTTGCTTCCAGTCATGGAAGGACTTCGGAGGATGTTGCAAAATCTTCTTTGCAGATGCTCTCTGAACAAAAGAATAAAACCCTTGAATACAATGCATTTGGTAAAAAACCCTAAATCGAGGAACTGTCGGCTCGATATGCATCGTTTGGCACACAAACTCAAAATGTCGAACCCTAACCATGCCAATAGGGTTCAATTGGGAAATATGCAACTTATAGTACTCAAGGATTTCAAGGAAAAATCTGGTCACAGGCAAACGAAAATTGCCTTCAGAGAAAAAATCCCAGAAAAGGGTAATATACCCAGCCGGAGCATCCGCTGCCGTCTGTCCCTCTTCAGGGTACAGAGCACCCCAGTTCTCCGGAAATTTCAAATTCCGAACCAAACCATCAAAGGTCGCTCTGGGCCACTTCAACGGTGGAAGTTCAGTAGACATTTATTCAGATAAGTCTTCTTGGTGCTCTCCGGTTGACATAAGAGAAAGGAATAGTAAACCTTTTCTTGAACGGAAAATGAAGAGAAGAACAGGAAAAGTTTCAACAAAAGCAATGATTAAATAGAAAGAGGCAACTCAAATACATTTATATACTTACCGCAATAAATAGCATCGGTAACCGCCATAGCACCTTTTCAGGACATCACAGTTACCCAAGCGACAGAGCGAGTGAAAATCAACACAAACGCGAGTATACGCGCGCGTGAAAAACACGGACAGTAAAGGACAACTGACAGTGACAGTCTGTCACTCAGTATTTACTGCACCAGTCCTCTCTAAAGTCAAAAATTTTCAAAATCTCCACAAAGTAAACATAAGCAATCTTCTCATAGAAGACTCTTTATTTTTCGCGCCAAGAAGCATTTCCCTCTTATAAGTCCAGTGCTCCACTTAATTGCATAAGTACAACACTAGACTAGGGGGACTTGAAGGGGTAAGGTCCCAAAAACATCATGATAAGTGCTTGGGACCATACCACAGCCTTGCTTTTCAGTCCTTTACCTTGCGCGGCCGCGCACTGGTCTTACCAAAAGAGAGGCTTGAAATGCCAACAACAGTTAACATTTGCGCGCCAAAAGGAAATCATAAATCCTTGCGCCTGCTTCCATAAATAAAGGATGAAAATCCTAAACACTTCCGCTCAATATTCTAACTTGGATATTATTGCCCAAAATCGGTATTTGTTAGGCTGATTCCACACGATAAGGAGTCACACCAGATTGCAACAATAATCTTCCAGAAGGAGTTCAATCGTGCATCACCAAGACGGTTATAACCGTCTGGACACGTGTCAACTTCCCAGACGTGCCTGAAATCATAGCGATAGCATGTAATTGGAGAGTAATCTCCACTTGATCACTTTACACGTGGCCAATCCCCAGCCATCGATCTAAACAGCGATCCGTGTGCTCTCACGTCGGATCAAGGTGCTGGACGGGAGGAAATGTAACCGCTTACGGGGTTAGCATCTTCCGTCAACTTTTCACTAACGGGTTTTCCTGCCCAAAGACTCCCGGCTATAAATATGAGAAACAACTCAGGTATGAATTCAAGTTACACACACTTCTCAAATACATCTTCTTCTTCGTAACCCGTACTTATTCTCACACCGGAGTCGGGTCAAGGAGAGAACCCTTTTCTCCCCTTGACGAGGCTAACGGTGCTTCTTTTTTGCAGAGTTCACCGGAGGAGAAGATCAATTGTAATCAAATCGAACGAGAGGAAACCCACCTTTTTATGCGGATTCAAACCCCCTAGATAATTGATTCCGATCGATTAATCTAGTGTTTCTTCAATGTGTATACTATATGTATACTGTTTGGTAACGTACTCATCTTGTGATTATTAGAAGTACATGTTTAAATGTTTTATCTATTGCTAAAATCCATGTTATGGTTTATGTTTTACATTTTTCATCTATTAACAGATTCATGTTATTTTTGAAACTGACCATCTCCTCAACTATTATGTGCAGTATAATTATAATCATAGGTCCCAATGTGATTATCGATACGTGTGATATTATTGGTGATCCAAACTCCAAAGCCATTCTCTGGTAAGCCCCTGGTAATGACACTTATTCAATCGAAAGATCTAGAGCACCAATGCAATTTCTCTAAATTGGCCAGCACCAACAGTTACAAGATCAAATACTGGGCCCATCCATTATCCATGAGGTGTGGTAATAACTGTGAAGCCAAATCATTTTCCCTTGGTCTGTTGAGCGTATTCTTAAGAGAGCTTCAAAGGTAATTCTTATTTCGATTTGCCTGCTCTTGGTACCACCTAATTATTAACAATTATGTGTGTATCTTGGTCTGTTTGATACAGAAGTTGAAGTAGCCAGGTAAACTATTTTTTTTTACCTTCTAATGGATAACAGTGCTTTGAAGAATGTGCTCCTCCCAATGACAAAGATTCAACATCTGCTACTCCAAAGGTCTGCCAGAGCCAAAGTCTGCCAAAAGTGAACATCTGCTTGAAGATAAAATCTGCTGATCCAAAGGTCTGCCAAAGTGATCCTCTACTGATGAAGACAAATTTTGAAGAAGCAAAGGTCTGCTATGGCTCAACAGATGTTAAAGACCAACAGATGATATTTAACAGATGCTGCTCAACAGAGGTTAACAATGTAACAGTGCTTAGGCTAATAGCAGATGTTATGAGTTTATTAGGTTGTTTGATCGTAGTTAATGTTTGTTGAAAGTCAAGTTGTATTGCATGTATCGAAGTTTAATAAGCACATTTTCAACATATATGAACATTCGGGAAAGTAATTCCCTTCTAAAAAATATATAGTGATTCGTTGTTTAATGTATTATTCATGGTTTTCTAAGAAACGACCCGTGTTTTAGGAAACCTCTGTTTTTAAAACCTCTGCTTGGGAAAAAATTCATCCACTGCTAAAATGTATCCTCTGTTCTCATAACCTATGTTTATCCTAACCACTGTTGTGACAGAGGATACATTTCAGCAATGGATGAATTTTTTCCCAAGCAGAGGTTTTAAAAACAGTGGTTTAAAAACAGGGGTTTCAACAGAGGTTGCTGTTAACTGAATTATAATCGTATTGTGTTTAATGAAGGTTGATTTATATGCTTTGGAACTTGAAAGAAGAAGATGATGAATATTCAATATCACGATCCACTTCAATAAAAGAAGGTGTTGATCCGCTAGGTCAGGGACTTGATTCGATCAAAAGATTCTTGCATAATTTGATGGGGAAAGTTTTATAGAAAGACAAGACCGACTGACTGGAAAAAATTAACACTTGAGAGCTCTGGTAACCCCAGTTTCTAATTATGCTATATAACAAATTAACTTGAAATAACAAATCTATTGTGGTTTTTTGTTTTCAGGCTATACTGGACAAAGTTTCAACTGTACCATTGCTACTATGTTTGAAGCTGAAATTTAGATGCATTTGAATAATGAGAGAAGAGTTTGCTTTGGTTTTGATCAGGAAAGATGATATTTTAGAATTTTTATTTCTTGCTTTCTACGTGTTGGCCGAATTTGAAGTCTAATGGAAGTTAGAGGGTAAGTTAATTGCATTTTAGATATAAGACATCAACTGGAAGGAGGAATTTGATGTTAAAGGCTTCTCATTGTTTTTGTTACTTCTATAATATATAGTAATCTTATTCAGTTTTTAACTATTGTTGACTATATTGCAGAATATATTGAGCAGGGAAAGCCTTTAGGGGGGTGCATGGTTTTCTAAGAAACGACCCGTGTTTGCACACGGGTCTTACCGCTAGTCTACTATAATAAAAGAAACCAACTTTTGGACACGTGTCATTTATTGAAGGTATCCTCAAATCTAAATTGTTAATTTAATTTATTTTTAAAACAAATACCTCTCTTTCCTACTTATCTTATATTAAATATATAAGTAATAAATTAATATTAAATGTTATCCTAATTTATTAAAAATATAACTTTTTTATTATTTGGTATACAAAATTATATTTATTCAACTCGTATAAAACGCGGGGTTTTTAAAAATATATTTTTTAATTATTTACTAAACAAAGTTACATTTATATAACCCGTGTAATACACGAAGTGTTTAAAGATATAATTTTTTTATCATTTGTTATGTAAAATTAGATTTATTCAACACGTGTAATACACAGGGTTTTTCAAGGATATAATTTTTTTATTATTTGATAGATTTTTCAACCCGACTATACACGGGTTTTTAAAGATATGACGTTTTTAGTATTTAATATACAAAATTACATTTATTTAATCTGTGTAATACACATGGTTCTTAAAGATATAACTCTTTTTTAGATCTATTCAACACGTGTAATATACGAGGTTTTTAAGGATGTATTTTTTTATTATTTGGTAGATTTATTCAACCCGATTATACACGGGTTTTTTAAAGATACGATGTTTTTAGTATTTAATATACAAAATTACATTTATTTAATCTGTGTAATACACATGGTTTTTAAAGATATAACTTTTTTTATTATTTGATATATAAAATTATATTTATTTAACCCGTACAATATATGAGGTTCATAAAGATATAACTTTTTATTATTTAATATATAAACTTGATAAAAAAACTAAACTTGATAAAAAAAAAAGAGTTAACTGCCATTTTCGTCCCTGTGGTTTGGTCACTTTGGCCATTTCAGTCCATTTTTCAAAAATGCGTCATTTTCGTCCCCCACGTTCTGGAAAGGTGCCATTTCAGTCCAAAAATCATAACCCAGTTAAGTTAGTTTGTAAATAAGGACTGATTGTGTAAATTTGTAACATAAAGGACTGATTGTGTACATTTAAAAAATGGACTGAAATGGCAGTTAACACCACCACCACTAGCCCTGCCACCACCACCACTCCGCTGCCACCACCGCCACCACAGCCACCACAGCCCTGCCACCACCACCACTCCGCTGCCACCACCACCACTCCGCTGCTACCACCACCGCCACCACAGCCACCACCGCCACCACAGCCACTGCCACCACCACCACCGCCGCCGCTGCCGGAACCACCACCATCAACGTCATGGCAAGACCCATATTTTCAGACGTTTGTATGTAATATAAAGTCAGAATTTATTGTATTTAATCCGAAAAGTAAACGAGCAAAACAAAGGAACGAGAACGGTATACCGAAACGAAAAGCTTGCGGGTTACGGGGACGTCTTCGTCTTCTCTGGTCTTCTTCTCCGATAAACTCCGAACTCCGGCGAGTTGCAGAAATGAGCACTTACCAATAGAAGTGAGCACTTACCAATAGACCAGCATTTATCAAAAGAGATATGTCTTCATCTTTCACCCTTCCTCCTAGTGATAATAATGACAACTAATGAAGCACAAATAACTGCTATCAAAAACGATAATCAATATCCTACGATTAATTTTAGACACTTCAAATAAACATTCATAAAGTGAACCATCTTATTGAAATCATGGTATATCAATATGTTTTTGTTTCTACCTGTTCATTATACTTATTGAACTGTATACTAGTTTTATGCAAAAAAAGATTTAATCATCTTTGATAACTCACAAGTTCTTGATGACCGATACACGGTTCAGGCATGCTGTGGATGACATGAACTTCAAACCACTCAAAAACTGCAAAAACACCTTGCTTCTTCGTTTCCATGCTTTTCACAGCTCGTTTCATCTATAATCAAAGTAACGGTCCATTATTTATGTAACAATAATGAAACAATGCGACTCTTTAACACGCCAATTAATCAACCTTATTAGCTCATAAATAAAGACGCACTTCCAATGAAAACAGTATCCACCAAAGAGTTGCAGACAAACACTAAACAATGTATTATACAACTCCAAATGAAACAACTAACCTGCTTCAAATAATCTTCCATAAACATTAGCGCATGGTCATCCTGTCCCGTATTCAACTTAAAAAACGCGCAAAACCTTCTGCTGCTGGTCATCATCCGCGGCGGTGAAGGTGATGGTGGTGGTGGTGGTGGTGGTGGTGGAGGTGATGGTGGTGGTGGTGGTGGTGGTTTAGAGAGAGAGGGAGTAGAAAGAGAGAGAGTGGCGATGATGACGGCGGTAGTGTTTTTGGGATGGTGGTTGATGATGATGGCGGTGGTGTTTTTGGGATGGTGGTTGATGATGAGGAGAGGAGGATGATGACGGCGGTGGTGTTTTTGGGATGGTGGTTGATGATGAGGGCGGAGGATGATGACGGCGGTGGTGTTCTGTAGCGGTGGTTGACCGGCGGTGGAGGTGAAGGTGATGGTGGTGGTGGTTTAGAGAGAGAGTAGAGAGAGAGAGCAGTGATTTGTGTGTTTATATATTATAGATTTTATAATTATATAAATATTTATACATTTTACTTAAATGGTCCTTTATGTTAACAAAATTACACAATCAGTCCTTATTTACAAACTGACTTAACTGGGTTATGATTTTTGGACTGAAATGGCACCTTTCCAGAACGTGGGGGACGAAAATGGCGCATTTTTGAAAAATGGACTGAAATGGCCAAAGTGACCAAACCACAGGGACGAAAATGGTAGTTAACTCAAAAAAAAATTCAATGAACCAAACGTATCTTAAGCATATTACGATTATTTTTTTTTGTTTTTTTTTTTCTTTCGTTTGTTATGACGAGTGTACTAAAAAACTGATCAAGTTCCCACCAGCCGTCACACGAGATTAGTTACCCGTTCTAATTACTCGGACAAAGGGTTTTAGTTTTTTAATATTTTTATCGCCTTGATACAAGTAATATGTGTCTAAAATAATTTATATATTGTTGCATCACAATGAAACTTTAAATCAATCTTAACTACATATATACTATTACTTGTTTATCACAAAGTAATCTCTATTTCATTTTCTTTTGGTTTTTTAATCTTTATACTATTAATTGTTTATCACAAAGCATATCTCAATTTCATTTTCTTTTGGTTTTTCAATCTTTATACTTTACGCACGCCAAATATTTTATTAGGTTTATTACTTCTATGAGTCGTGAGTCTTAAATCAACTATAACTCAATAATATTTTCTAAATATTCCCATTGCAAGTGGAGGTGCAAATTTGAAAGCAACTCTATAACTTTTTATTTTTTCGGTAATATATACATCTTTAAAAATTAACCAACGAAAATATCGGGCAGTATCGGCTAAGGCGTTGTTTGTTTTTTCAGAGGTAAAACGTCTGCAGTCTGCGGACCACATCTGCAGACATCTGTAGCAGAAGAGGTGGACCAAACCTCTGCAGTCTGCAAGAAGAAGACTATTTGTTTTTTAACTTCTGCAAACTGCTGAAATAAACAAAAACTCTAATCAAACAATTTATCAACATGAACAACAATTATAATCAAACAAACAAAAACTCTAATCAAACAATTTATCAAGATGAACATCTATATTCCATAACAAACACAAGAAATTAAGATAATCATAAGCAAAATCAGAATATAAACATTAATAATTAACTTATGAACATACTACTAGAAAACGGCCATTTTTAGATCACCCATATCGCTTTTCTATCGTATCACATTTCTATCCAATTCTCAAACGGGTCAAATTAAAAAATATAGCCAAAATGGCAACAGATCAAATATCGAGTATATAAACCTATATATACAAGTAAAGTTATCAACATTTCATAACAAAAAGGTGAAATTTTAAAAAGTAGGTAACTGGTAACGGGTCAACTATGCAATTTTCGAGCCAATCACACATAAGTTATGATTCATTTGAACAAACAGTACACGGGTAACAGTTGAAGAGTAAAAAAATAGATTTAATAGATGCTTTGCAGACAATAATTTGTATCAGAAGAGTACCTATGCACAAGTATCGGTGATCACACATCAATTCTTGTCCAATCAGTAATGCAATGGGAGTTTTTGGTGTCATGTTAATATTATAGACCAAAGTGACCAAAATTGATGATGTAAAAATGGTTAGTATAGTACAATATGCAATGTAAGAATTGGAACAGGAGGATTTAAAATAGCTCCAATTAGGGTGTCTTGTTTTCATAATATTTTTCAATATAACAAAATACTTTATAACAAAACTCATATAAGCATACCATAGGTTGGATGGGATGAGAAATAGGAATGGAGTTCCTGATGTGGAACAGAAAGATGAAGTTTTCTTTATTTCCCTTGAATTTTGGCAGTAGGGGCATGTATAGGGTTCATGATGCGAATGCTCTTACAATCAAATAAACTGGATCAAATACATAGATTCGATATGAACACATACACATACTCAAACATACATATATCAAGATGCACAATTATAGTCAAACAATTTATCAACACCAACATCTATTATAATCAAACAATTTAGCAACATCAACATCTATATTCCATTTAAACCCCAAAAATTAACATAATCATAATCAAAATCAGAATATAAACAACAAAAAATAGAATTTAAACAAGAAAAATTAGAACAATCATAATCAACATCAACATACCCGGCTGTGGAAGTGGGGAAGCACGTCACCGGAGGTCGTGGAGGTGGGGGAGCACGTCGCCGGCAGAAGGTATGGAGGTGACGGCTGCGGATGGGGAGGTGGGTGGTGGTGGATGGGGCAGTGGGCGGCTGCAGATGAGGAGGTGGGCGGTGGTGGATGGGGCAGTGGGCGGCTGCAGATGAGGAGGTGGGCGGCGGCAGATGGGGAGGTGGGCGGCGGGTATGGAGGTGACGACTGGGAGGAGGAAATGTTGAAGGAGAAGAAATTAGGGTTTGTGTGTGTTAGACCTGTGTGTTTGAAATGAGGGCAGAAGAGAAGAAGAGAAGAGGAGAAGAGGTTAGAAGACTATGATCCATGTCTGTACCAAAAAGAGGTCTTGCAGACCTTTTCTAATGAAAGCTCTTCGAGAAAACAAATACACTGCAGACTTAATCATCTGCGTGTGGTCTGCGTGAAGCAGACATAAGTGGTCTAGAAGAGCTTTTTACAAAAAAATAAACAGCACCTAATTCATTATGATATCGGTGCGGTTTGCTGTGTTGGCATTTGTTATGGCTACGAAAAGATAAAACTTAAAAAATAATAGCAAGATATTCTCGAAAGGATATCAATCACGTGTTTTATATCAATTAAAAACCATAGAGTGAATTATAGTACAAGTATTGTTGGACGGCATCAATTTGGTTCTTCGCGTTATTTTGTATGGTATAGACACTTGTTATATATTACATTATAAAAAAGATACTCTATACAACTACTAAAGTTGTCCAGAGGGTATCGAATTGGTTCATCACAATAAAAATAGTCATATGTGAACGCTTGAATTTTGAACAAAACTTTTATCGAAAGAAAATAAAAATAAGCATGTCACTATATATATATTTATATATATATATAGGTAAAGGATCCTGTAAAAAAGACATAAAGTGTGAGAAAGGTAAGAAAGAATCTATGCCATTAGATATTTTGATCTAATGGTTGAGATCAATAGGGACCAAATTGTAAAATATTTTTGTTAATTTGGACTGAATTGAAATATATAGGGGCAATTGTGTCTTTTTATCTTCATTTTGTAAATCAAATCCCTGCAATTTCGTTATCTCTCTCATACGCTTACAATCTCTCTATTTCTTCTTCCATATTAAACAATTGAAGCAGTGAATTACACAGATCTTCAAAAACAATTTCTATGTTCTGAATTGAAATAATTTCTCGACGCTTGAATCTTCAAAAACAGTGAGAGATTCGGTTCGAATTATCACAGATCTATGTTCCGATTGTTTGATTTGGGTTCGAATAGTGTAGAATCTGGAAACATGAAGCAGAAATCGTTGAAAACATGAAACGAATATCGGATTTCAGCAGTTGATCTTGTGAATCGGCTTTATGTAGGTCATCGATTGGAGTCTTTTTTGTGGTTTTGATCCGATTGATGAAGATCGCAAGGGTTTGACGGAATGCCCCCTTTTTTTTACCGGAACCTATGCAAGCGGAAGATGATGAATCGAGTGCCGAAGCCCTGATACAACAAAAACCGAAGAAATTAGCGAGCCCTAACTTTTCAGAATGGTGTTGTTTTCTTTTCATTAATGGTGTTATTTTTCTTTTCATTAATGGTGTTATTTTCTTCTCTGAATTGTGTTATTTTTCTTTTCATTAATGATGTTATTTTCCTTTCTTAATGGTGTTTATTTTATTTACTGCTGAATGGTGTTTTTTTTTTTTTTGTGCTGAATGGTGTTTTTTTTGTGCTGAATGGTGTTTTTTTTTCTTTTCATTAATGATGTTATTTTCCTTTCTTAATGGTGTTTATTTTATTTACTGCTGAATGATTTTTTTTGTGCTGAATGGTGTTATTTTTGTGCTGAATGGTGTTATTTTTTGTGTGAATGGTGTTTTTTTTTTGTGCTGAATGGTGTTATATTTTGTGCTGAATGATGTTATTTTTGTGTGAATGGTGTTTTTTTTTGTGCTGAATGGTGTTATGTTTGTGCTGAATGATGTTATTTTTGTGTGAATGGTGTTTTTTTTGTGCTGAATGGTGATATATTGTGCTGAATGGTGTTATATTTTCTGAATGGTGTTATATTTTAAAACAGCATGTATGAACATGCTCTGAATGGTGTTATATTTATGGACGGTTATAAGTCCTTAAATCAAGGATTTTCTCTATCCAAATCCTTAAATCAAGGATTACCATATTTGAATTTGTTAATGCATTTACAATTATACCATTTTCAATTAATTTAGATCTAATGGTTGAGATTCTTTCTTACCTTTCTCACACTTTTGGTCTTTTTTTACAATAACTTCACCCTATATATATATAATTTTATAAAGCATTACATTATATTAGAATAAGGAAAAATGTAAATTATGTCAACTGATATAAAAAATATAAATGTGTGGTTGCTTTGATAATATGTACGCGCAAGCTTTGATTACGTGTACATTACCACTCACACCTCGGTTTGAAAGAAATAATTTATATCAAGACGTGAATAAAAATAGGCACGTCGTATTGGCATATTCAAAAGTTTATAAAACTAGAAGATTGAACGAGCGCGGCCAAAGAAATTGACATTGATCAGATTCACATTTACAATGTGTTAAAGTTGTTTTTGTCGGTTAAGTCTGTAATACTATCTTATACAAATAAGTAATTTACCAAATAAGCTCAATACAATTAATGGTATCATAACTACTACATTACATAACTTGTATCCATATAAATAACCTATTGTATTAAGCTCCCCACGTTGCAGTGGGGGCGTAAAACCGTGACAAATAGCACAAATGCCACACTATAGCCAACGACCACCAACATTGAAGTTGCGGCGTCTTAACTTGGAGAAATTAGACCGACATATAAAACACAGAAAATAATAACTAACTCGATTTAGGACACGCGCATTGTGACGAACTTATTGAACGGGAAAAAAATGGACGACGTAAATACACTAAACCACACACGTACGTTGCGCCATGTTAACTTGCAAAATTTAGACGAAGCGTATAACAAAAAGTAAAATCGTTGAACCACACACACACATTGTGTCGTGTTAACTCGCAAAATTTAGAACTAAACGTAAAACGACTTTTTTTTTTTTTTTTGCAAAATATAGAAATCATAGGGGATCAAAGTTGAAAGTAAAAAAGTTATAAGGTTAAATTGGAAAAACTAAAAACTTTTGGGTTAAAACTACAAAATCAAGTAGTTTTGGGTGTAAAGTGAAATATCATTTTTTTTTTTTGTGAAAAACCCTCAAAACATGGGGTACAACACCTCAATGCCTTGACTTGTTGATAATTTATATTATGTAAATATAGAATCTGAAATTTTGAAATAGAAAAGCAAAATATGTTAAAATTAATTATAAATTGAACAAAAATAAAAGTTAAAAATAGAATAATGAAATAATGAAAAGTCAATTTTTTTAAAAAAGAATAATAAGAAGTAAGTTTACTTTGAATAAAACTTTTTATTGAAACCTAGATAGAAAAAAAGATGTCATAATGTTATATTCAAAATTTTATAAAATATTACATTATATTACAATAAGGTAAAAGGAAAATAATATCAAATACATATATATATATAAACTAAATGTGAGATTGCTTTGATAACATTGTATATTTTTGCTTTGATTACGTGTACATTACCACTCATAACTTGGTTTCGAAAAAAGTTTATGTCGAGACGTAGATAAAAAATAGGTATATCGCAACAAGATAATCATAATTTTATAAATTACGGTATCCTAAAAGTTAAAATTGTTTATAACTATAAAATAAAAGAAACACTACAATAAAATGATAAATAAAACTTAAAAACATAAGAAAAAAACAACCGAAAAAAAGGTTACTGTAAATGCTTCGTTGTTTTAATATAGTATATAGTATATAATAATTTCACCATAAAGAATGAAGTTTCTTTCTTGTTGTTAGATCTCAAAGAGTATGGTGTGTGTTTTTATTTAACAATTTGAACAAATATGAAATTCAAGCTAAAACAGTTGATAAAAACACATCAACACCATTGGATTTGGAATGATGGCATAATGATCTCATTCAATCAAAATGTTTAACATACAATAAGAGCATCCCCAATAAGGGGCATTTTTTCTCATTTTTGAGGGTGTCTAGTTGGCACATGCCCAACCAATCATATTCTTTCTCTCACTTGCCCCTCTCACAAACGCATTTTTTCTCTCTCTCCTCACTACACTCATCCATTTTTTCTCATTTTTCCTCACAAACATCTTCACACTCTCTCTCCTTCACCTCACACCCTCTCTCCTCCACATCACTTTCTCTCTCCCTAAAAACACCAAAATAGTGCCTTATTGTGGATGCTCTAAAAGGTAGAAAGTGTACTACCCCTCACCAATTGATCTCTCTCTCATTAAGTTCCTATGCTGCCTTGTGGCTCTTAGTGTTACTATTACATTGAATATAGAGTTTTTTCCTAAAGTGGTGTTGGTGGAAAAAGTATTTACCAAAATGGTGTCCCTTAAGAAATATTTACCAAAATAGTGTTTTCACAATAGTTTTGTATCAATCCTTTGAATATCAAGTAATTTAATAATTTTATTATTTATTTTCATCAACACTTTTCTTAACCCAACGTAAGAATTCTTGTTTATTATTATTGTTGTAATAATTTTTTTATTTTTTTTTTCAATCATGTTTTACCTTTTACCAACTGTTTATAATTCTTCTATTTCTATTAATTTATTTTTCCGAATGAACTAATTACAAATAAGAATCATCATATATATTATAAAGTGAAATAAGAAACAAAAATAAAATAAAAAAAATAAACAAAGAGCATTACTCGCTACCGATCTTAAAAAAAGATAACGTTTAAAATTTTCAACTATTAAATAAAAAAACTACTTCTCACTCTTATCAATGTTAATATGTTATTTCTTTATTTTTTATTTTTTTAATTAATTTAATAATGTATGATGTATTTCTCTTATTAGATTACACGATATGTTAAAAGGTTTTATATCTCTTATTATTTTTTTAAGTGATCGTTACATGGTTCTTTTATTTTGTTTTCTTCTATTAAATCTTTATTATACTGTTTTTTGTAAGGGGTTTGAATAATTAAGAGCCAATATAATGTTTAACTGTTCAGAGGCAAATGTCTAACCAATTCAGATTAGAGATCTTAATCATTCAGGCTCAGCATAATGCTTAACCATTCAGAGGCAAATGTCTAAACCATTCAGACATCTGCTCGCAAAACAAACAGTCTGAACCATTAAGACCCTCATTAAGTGCTAAACAAACAGCCTCTAACGTTGTAATAAACAGTAAGTCTTTAAATGTTTTTTTATGTTTCGTATTTATGAGATGATTTTTATTTGAAATGAGTTCATTAGAAAAACAAATAATAGAAAGAGAAAAATTATATACAATTAGTAAGGTAAAAAAAACTAGGCAAATTGGATTTAAATAATCCCAACTCACTATTATTGGCCAATAATAATCCCAACTCATTTAATCACCAATAATAATCCGAACTATTCACTTTTGTTTGTAAAATACTCCCAGTTAAAAAAACACTAACTAGGTTAAAAATTTGCTGATGTGGCTTGCCACGTCACCTGCCACATCAGTTGCCACGTAATCGAAAAATGCCACGTAGACTGCCACATCAGCTGCCACGTCATCAAAAAATGCCACGTAGACTGCACATCAGCTGCCACGTCATCAAAAAAGCCACGTCATATGACACATCAGCTAAAAGGGCCACATCAGATGCCACATCAGCAAATTTTTAACCTAGTTAGTGTTTTTTTAACTGGGAGTATTTTACAAACAAAAGTGAATAGTTCGGATTATTATTGGTGATTAAATGAGTTGGGATTATTATTGGCCAATAACAGTGAGTTGGGATTATTTAAATCCAATTTGCCAAAAAACTATAATGGTTAACAAGCAAATATAATAAATAACAAGTGTTACGTTGTGTAAATAAGAAAAATTATATACAGTTAGTAAAAGGTAAAAAAAAAACTATAATGGGCTAACAAGCAAATATAATAAACAAGTGATGATGAAAATAAATAATAAAACTACTAAACTAGTTTTTATTCAATGTGATGAGGAGTGATGTGTGTAAAATGCAACATATAAATTACATCAAATAAGGCATAAAACTAACCCTTTTTAAGTACTAATATTGGAAAAAGAGTGTTTTTGTCTTCCTTTTGTATTTTCAGGATTAAATGAGCTCAAAAACCCAAAAGAAGCAAAAAGACAGCTAAATCCAACATAAATACAAGAAAAGGAACATTAGTGGACTGCCCGACCCCTCAACAACACCTTCCAAAGCAAAATAGAGAAGGCAGAAGTCTGAACACGCCCCGTGCTCAGCCAGCACGGGGGCGTGCCCAAGAAGCAGCAGAAAAGACAAATCTATAGAAGCTTCTATTGCCCACCACGGGCCCTGCCCAGCGGACACGGGGGCGTGTCGAAAGTACAGCAGGCGCATTTATTGTAATTGCGAATTACAATTAATGAGGAGAGAGAGTGTCAGACAGGCACGGGGCCGTGCCCAGCGGACACGGGGCCGTGCCCAGCTCTCTGTTCAGCCTATAAATAGGAGTGCTTGGATTCATTTCATCTCATCCCTTGGCACACCACCTCTCTCACACTTCATCCACCACCCACCACCACCATAACACCATCATCCACCACCATCATCCATTGTCCATCGTAGAGTGTGTGAGTCGTCTCGGGATCCAAGATTGATCGTAAGAGTTCTTGACAATCAAGGCCATGTTTGCCTAAGTCTCTTACATCACTTGGTGGTGAAGACAAAGTGTCTAGTATAATACTTTTTATTTCTAATCTTTTGCACTTTTTATTTGGTTTTGTATTAATGACTTTAATAACTAGTTACTTATGTTGAAGGTGATCTTTCCTTATCGTTTGTCCGTGGTGTCTTGGCATTATTTTACTGTCTATATAAAATAAAGGATTTTCACCATTCATATCTCCACGGTCTATATGGAGGTATGTTGGCTACCTGGTCGGGGGTTAAGGGAACGGTTTGGTAAAGGTCTTGCCATTGTTCAGCGTTTAGAGGTCCTGCAATGGACCTGGGTCAAATTTAGTAGGACCTCCTTCAATACTTCACGGTATTGGATGGCGGGGGTCCAAACTCTTTGACCCCCTCATAAGTTAACTGCTATTAATACTATAACCCGGCTATTTAGGACTGTATCCCTGCTGACTCAGACTACTTAGCCGAGGGTAACGTCACCGCCAAAAGCGGGGCCTACCACAATACTGCATTAATAACTTAATTCATTATCTTCCAATAATCCACCCTTTTAGGATTGTATCCTTGCTGACTCAAACTACTGGGGTGAGGGTAACGTCACCTTCAAAAGAGGGGCCTACTACAATAACTAAGATAATCTCTTAATTATGTGCAAAAGTGCGGAGATAATCAAAGGTTATACTAGATACGAGTCGGAACCAAGTGATTCGTCTTGTCTATCTGTTTTTATTTTATTTTTATTTTCAGCATTTTAGTTAGTTTTTATTTTTCTTAGTTTAAAACATTTTTCTAAACTTTTATTTTGGTTAGACGTTGAGGATAAACCGGTATTAAAAGCTCTTGTGTCCTTGGACGACCTCGGTATCTTACCGACGCTATACTACACTCAACGATGGGTGCACTTGCCCATATGTGTGTTTAGTGTTAGTGAAATATCGTTTTTATAAATTTAAAACTTGGCTAAAATAAGTGTTAAAAGGGGCTTAAAATATACACCTAATATATACGACACTTCGCACGCATCAAGGAGAGAGACAAAATTAATGCTTGTAAAACACTATTTTGGTAAATATTTTTTAAAAAACACCATTTTGGTAAATACTTTTTCCAATAACACTATTTTAGTAAAAAACTCTTGAATACAAAAAATTATATATATAGGAGGAGAGAACTGCTAGTGACGTCACTATGAAAGCGACCTCTAGCAACTCATTAAATGATGTAATTGCCAGCACTTACTAAAACTGCTAGATAGAGTGTAAATAACTGAATTCCTAATTGTTGGTGAGAATCAACACTTCTAGGAATCCAGTACTTTTGCTCTTTAGTTGACTTGATCTTCTGGTCTTCAGTCTTGAGTTTTGTTCATAGTTTGGCATTCGCAGGCGATAGAAAACAATGAGAAAAATAATTAAAATAACATATGTTGTCGTACTCTATGCAAAGAAAGAGTGCTCATAGATTTTCGGAAGGTTTTTCTTGCCGATACGAGAAGAATCGGTTACTATGGTTTCCTTGGTAATTATACCTTGTGGATGATAATAAAAGTTTTTGCTAAGTTTATGGTTCATGAAGATTTATTATTGCCTGTATTAAAAACAGGACACTTAGCAGAAATTATCATTGATAAATGATAAGGAAGTTTATTGCACAAGTGCTTATATTTAATCAATAATGGAAGTTTCACAAACTAGGCACCTAGCTCAGTTGGCGAGGCGCGCGAAAGGGTGCGGTCGGCCTAGACCCAGGTTCGATTCCGGGGACGGCCAGTTCCACCATTTTTTTATGTTTAATAATAATTAATCGTACGGATACGTGTAATTATGAGAGTTGTCTCATAAGGAGTCTTGATAATTAATTGCTTCTTATTACCCACAATATGGGCTTGATTTTATCACTAAATTGAGTCCTTGTATTCAACGGAACTAGGACATCAAAAATGATTCCTAATGGATATAAAATATCCATCTATTAATGCTGAAGCAGTCTCAGAGGTATACCGGCTTCTTACCGAACTTTCATTGCTTTTTATTAAGCCTGTACTTGCTCTCTTTCTCAGATTTCTGGGAGTTATTCTCCTTCTTTTGGTTCATCCTTCATATACGAAGTGTGAACAAAACCTCTTCTCATGAGTAATTGAACATGGTTTTTAAATGAAATTCAGAGCGAGGAGCATTCGGCTCTTTAGATTATTTCATGATCTTTCCATGGTCCTTTCAACTGCTGCGTCATCCACAGCTTGAAGATTAACTCCATTAATATTGAGGTTTACGTTTGTAGTTTTATTAACTTTCGTCGCCTTATTAGCATTGCGACTTTCGTCTACCTCATCCGAGTTTTCCATACTCGAAACTTGGTACCAATCACCAAGATTTAACCATTACTAGTCATCATCCTGATGACCTGACTTAGGTTAGCCACGGCATTCATAAACCGTATGGGCTATTCTGTTCCGAACATTCATAGTGAATGTTATTTGAACGTATTTCCATTATATTTAGCCTAGGTCACAACGGGACCATCAATGGCATGCAAAGTTTGGAGCGAGTCCAATACCTGCTTGACAGGGGACCATAATGTCACAACTGTCTTTGTCACTAGGACGATTATAAATAGCTCAAAGGCTTTTCTTATATATATATATACATATATGGCATAGAAGCCTGTCTCGAGGGACGTAGAAAAATATGGCATAAAGCACAGTCATGAAGGACATAAGTAATCATATGGCGCGAAGGCCTTGTCGTGATGACATTTAGATATGGCACAAACGGCCTTGTTATAAGGACATTCATCAAATTTGGTACAAAGGCATGTCACCAGAAATGTTAACATTTAATATGTTAACTTGTCACGAATGACCAATTATAGCACATAGGCTTGTCCTGAATGACTTTAAAACATAACTCGATGGTCTATTTTTTTCAAGGACCTTAATTTATAAGCCGCAATCTTATTAGATTAGGGCTTCAAGGTTTGAACGTGGTTCTTCACCTTTGGACAGGGAGTCATAGACTACTACTGTCATCGTCTTGAAAGACGATTCTTTTGGCAGAAAAATAAGCCAATCAACATCACTAATGGATGTTTATATATAACCATCGTATCTAATGATATTAGTCATGATCACCTCGATCATATTGACTATTAGGTTTGGGTATAATCACACCATTTTGAACAGGGGATCATAAGGATCACTACTATCTTTGTCTAACCGACACTAGAATAAAGTTTAGCCCGTAGGCATTTCATCACGATGGGTGTTAATATTATGATTATCATACTGAGGATACTAGTCAGGATCGCACTGATAGTATAGATTATGGGAATTGAGTATAGCTCACCCCCTTGGCAAAGAATCACAAAAGATTACAATTGCCTTGTCTCAGTTGGACAATATAATATAGCCCTTAGGCAAAACATCATTACGGATGTTAAAATTTTTAATCATCGTATTGATGATTTTTGTCATGATCGTATTGATCATATGAACTATTAGGCTTGAGCATAGCTCACCACCTCGGACAGGGAATCGTAAAGATCACAATGTCTTTGTCACACATGGACAGTATAATTTGGCCCATAGGCGAAAACATCACTCATGGATGTTTATAATTGGTTCATCCTATTAGATGCTATAAGTCATGATTGCATTAATCATATTGACTATTTGGCTTGAGCATAGCTCACCACCTTAGATAAGGAATCATAAAGATAACAATGTCAATGTCTCACATGGACAATATATTATAGCCCGTAGGCAAGACATCCCTAAAGGATGTTAAATAATATGATCATCGTACTGGATGATATTAGTCATGATCGCATTGATCATATAGACTATTATGTTTGGACATAGTCCAACATTTTAGACAGGAGGTCAAAGACCACCACTGTCGTTGTCTTATCGGACAACAAGTTTAGTCCGTAGGCACTTCATCACTAACGGATGTTTATAATATGATCATCTTATAGGATGATATAAGCCATGATTCCTAGATCACTAGGCTAGATTTGAGAATTGGAAGAACCCAATATAAGGATGACTGTTGTGATTTTCTCGAGTCACATTTGTCAAGAGTGCTAACACATTTATAAGTGTTAACAAGGATCTGAATCCCTTGAGTAGGTTTCACCATCTTGGTCGCGTAGGCTAGGTTTCACCTTTAAGATTTCCTTTTAAACTGCATACTGACAGGGAAGGAAGGATATTTATTTTTATTCAGGATTTTTATCATAAATCCTAATTCATAAGTTAATAATAGCACAAATGGCCTAGTCGCGTAGACGAGTTAAATTTATAAGCCATGATTTCGGAGAATCAAGGCATTAAGGTTTGAATCAAAGTTCATTACCTTTTTCTTGACAGGGAGTTGTAGGCTACCACCGTCTTTAGTCTCAGAGGACATTAACCGTAGCCCGTAGGCACTTCCTTCTAAGGGATGTTTATTACAGAATTGCCCTTAGGGAAATTCATTAACCATGGTAAACAGAGACCATATTTGGTTAATTTATTAATCATATATTTATTTAGGATTTCTATTATAATTTATCCTAATTATAAAACATTAAAAGTTTTATCAGTGGCACCCAATGGCCTGGTCACATGGACATTTATAAATTATAAGCTTATGATTTCAGAGAATCAAGGCATGATAATATCTTGGCGCAATAGGCCTAGTCACAAGGACATTTATAAATTTTTAAGCTATGATTTCAGAGAATCAAAGCATGAAAGTATATTGGCACTATAGGCCTAGTCATAAGGACAATTATAAATTCTATGCTAGGATTTCAGAGAATCAGAGCATTTGAGGTTTGAACCTAGTTCATTACCTTTATCTGACAGGGAGTCATCGCTACCACTGTCTTTTGGCTCATATGGAAATGAGTAAGGCCCGTAGGCATTATGTTACCACGTATGGTTTAAAATATGATCATCTTAATTAATGATGTAAACCCAGGATTCAGAGATCATTAAACTGGGTTAGGAGTCTTTTGAAGAATCCTATTTCAACATGACGTGTGTGATTTTTAATGAATCACGTCTGCCAGGAGTGTTAACATGTTTTAAGATGTTAACAGAGATTTGAATCTTTTAAACAGGTCTTACCATCTTGGCCCGGTCTTAAAATTGACCCGTAGGCTAGGTTTCACACTTAAGATTCTTAATTAATAATTAACGCAGAACAATTTTAAATTGAGATGTTAATATGGATCTAAATCTAATTATGGAACTACCATCTTGGCCCGGTCTTAAAATGACACGTGGCTAGGTCTTGTCCTTTTTAAACTTTGCAATTTTATAATAATGGTAGATCTTATAAAAGAAATGTTATTTTACATTTATTTAATATTCCTTATTTAGAATGAAGGTTTAAACTTAATCATTCCACTATATAAAAATAAAAGTATAAAGTTGCCCTAAGCGGGACTTAAAAGGAATAATGTGTCCTTGGAGGGACTGAAAGATAATTATGTCCTTATAAGGACTAATAAGGAAACGATCTTCAGTAAAAGGAGTTTCTTCTTCATTTTATTTCTGAATGCTTTCTCCTTGGATGCTCGTTTCATTCTAGCCGCGGTACGAAGCTCAGCATCTCAGGGCTCCGGGTGTGGAGAACCCCTATTACAGCTTCTTCGCTTGGCGACGTATCCAACAAAAATTTGGAAGTAAAAATTTCTAGATTAGGATTGAGAATATTCCTAAGTTAAGTCTAGACTCAGAAGGTTTAGATATGTGCAATTGTGTAACTGAGATTAAACACTAAGGCTAGTGTTTAATTCACTCAGTGTTGGCTCTGATACCAACCTGTCACACCCCGATTTCCACGTGTCACCGGTGGGCCCGGTGGGGAGTATCGTGACGTCATGGTTGGCAACATAATAGTCAAACAACACAATATTATTAAGCACAGCGGAAGCAATTGAAAATATAATTCAACCGAATTTATTATTGTAATATCGACTGTCACAATATTCGGAAGTTTATCCACAGAAGGATCGAACATAAAATGGAAACAATAGTTCAACAAACTTCAGGCATCTTAAGCTTGCGAGACTCTTTATTGATGCTAAGGAGACAATCCAGCCAATTACGTTTAGTACCTGCATTTAGTCTTTTTGGGAAAATACGTCAGTTTACACTGGTAAATACAATCAACTGACTCATTTTGGAAAATGGTTTGAAAATTGGTTTGGATGCACATGGCATAAATATTTTATAATTTGATTAAAATGCACAGAGGCAATATTTAATCTTTTTAACTTGGGAGAATTATTTAATATTATAATCTTGTGAACGAATTACATGTTACTTATGCGTTCAGTAGCCCGGACCTAGTCCGGGTTAAAGATCAATAGACACACCACGTTATTGAGTTATACACTGCCGGGTGTACGCCTACACCCCGTGCTCAGGTCGTGGCCAATCTCGTAAGATGATGCCAAGGATATCCGGGACATGGTCATTAACCCCCCAAAGGCTGTAAAGTAAACAAGACTGTTTAAACGAGCCGATCAAATTATTCAACTACCCACTAAGCGTGGAGATTTGATGCCCGATCAAGCGGTATGCTATATACCGTAACCCAATCCCGTATAGGGAAAATAAGTTAAAAGTATTTACCTGATGCAAAGTATAAATCACAATAAGCAAAATGCACGTAGCTTTTACTGGTTCTCCTAATCTGGAACGAAGGTTTAATATAACCTATTAGAATACTAACGGGTCTTTTATTAAGCTTAAGCTTAGACCGGCTAGTTTCAAAGATACGGTTCGTACGCACGATTAAGCGAAGACCGGATAGAATGTGATTTAGACCCGAAAAGTTCAGAGACTTGTTTAATATGGCTCCTTCATGCACATTCTGGATTTTGAGATTAAACCGATAAGGTTTGACCCGTTTCGGCAAATTTATGTTAACTTGTTACATAAACCGAACCGAACGCGAAATAGGCATAACGGGTATCCGTAAGAGCCATATACAGGTTTCCTAGGTTAATATGCTTCAAATATGTTGTGACATCAATAGGATGTCTTTCATTATGCCCCGAACTAATTTAAACACAAACTATGCCCCGTAGGGGTAGTTTGGTCATTTTAAAGTTTGTAAAAGCGTTTAGATGTTTAACTGAGTTACAGGTCTGATGTAAACAGCAAACATACTCAGTTTGATGAGTTATAACAGTAGGCTAAAGCATATATGTGAAATTTATCATTTTTAACCAAACTATGCCCCGTAGGGGTATTTTGGTAATTTCACATAAGCCGAAAAGCTCAAAAACGAAGTCTGAGTTATTCAACCTTTTCTTACTGTTAAAATATCATAATTTGCCTCATATATCAGTAGGTATCAACCCGGGTATGTTCAATATGATTTTAAAACATACTATGCGTTAAAAACGCTAAATAAGGCGATTAAAGGCCATTTCCGGGTTTGATACTTAAATCTGATATTTTTATATTTCCAGAAGGCTTAAAATAAATTATTTATCATATGTGATCAGTAGCAAAAGGTTTGGAGTCGTTTCGATAAGTAAAACTCATTTTATGGCCCGTAAGGGCAAAACCGACAATTACCGGATTAAGCCTACGACTACTAGTTATGCTCAGCCTAAAATCAATTAAAAATCTTTAAAAATCCCAAAATAATATATTACATCAGTGGGTATTAAGTTTGATACCAAAAAGTAGGCTTAACTAGGCTATATGCTAATTACGCCGTTTTATTAACATAAAGCATTAATATTGCGATAATGAGCATAACTCTTAATCTATAAGTCAAACTGATGTCGAACTTGGCATACAAGTTTATATATCAGTATTTAAGGTTTCTACACTTTTACATTTTCATAAATCACGTTTTAAGGTAATAAGGGCATAATGGTCAACATATGAGCAATTAACGGAAACGTGCATATTAATTGGATAACTAATGAACCAAGGTGTATAATCACAGAGGGTTGTTCTAACATGTATCCTAATCCAATTTAAGCTCTGAGGCATTTCAAAAACATACCTAAACGGGTCAGAACTGAAAGTCAAAGTGAAAGTCAAACTATGTGACTTTCGGTTCCGAACCGGGTCTAAACAGGAAATAGTCGGGTTGAACATGTTCGGACATGTTCTTACACTTATTACTAAGTTATAACAATGATCAAACAGGTTATATATGTTCTAGATAGCTAATTATGCATAAATAGCATTTTAGGCTTCCTGTTGACTTTTTAAGAATAGGTTTGACCCGACTTTTGACCTGGTTAGAGTGGTGATCAGGGGAAACCCTTTTGAGGTTTTATTACCCACATAAATACCAACTCATAACTACTTTTAATTCGAGATAAGACTGAGCCATTATTGACTAATCTCGAAGTCAAACCGTAATTACGACGGTTTGACTTTTAGCTAATTAAACAAGCTAAACTCAATTCAAGAAGGACTAGCAGACTTACAAGAGTCCTATGCACGATTTAGGATCAGTTGGACCTGCTTGAGAGCTCCAGATTTGATCCAAGAATGCAGGAAATGGTGTGTGGAACATTGTTGCACTACATGGCCTTATATAGTGGATTTAGGCACCACAACTAGTTGACAACCAAGTCTACTACTGCCCACAACCTTCCAACATGTGTCACTAGTGTCTAGGGGTCGTTTAGGGGCCTCTTGGAAGGGTTTAGATGCATTACAAGTCGTTTAGGAGGCTGAACAGGCAAGCAACCCGTTTTTCTGCATCTGGGATCCTGAGGCGGCCCGCCTCAGATGTTGTTATCAGCCACGCGGGCCGCGTGGCCCTTATAATCAGAATTTAAATTTTCTTTTGTTTTGCACGTTGTCCCTTGGCTTCACGAAAGGTCAAGTGAGCTTCATACTTGCAATTTGCCCCCTTATTATTTACCCACAAGGGCTTTAGGACTTATACCCACTTTGCCAAGTCCCTGAACACTTCCGGTTAACCCGAAAAGTCTTAACTTTCAACGTTTGCACTTTAACCCCTCGCACACGAATTTGATCATAACTTTCTCATACGATAACGAAACTTTATGAAATTTATATCGCGTATTCTAGTGAGCAAAATTTACATTTACAAAGCTTCGGGTTCGTCAAAAGGTCACTCAGAGGTATATCTTTAACATGTTGACACATTTAACCCCTGTAGTTTGTAATCTCTCACTTTTAGCTTCGTATGATCCATGATTTATTCGTTTGATGTTATAAACATCATGTAGGGTTATTATGAAGTATATTTATTCACTGTTGACACTTAGAATCCGTATAATCACATACTTTCCATGTTTGTCAACTCTAGTCCTTTTATAACATTCTTTCACACGTTCAAACTTTATGACACGTGTCAACACATTATAGGACGTGAATTTTCGAGGTGTTACAGTTCAGCAGGTTCAACACGGGCCGTGCCCAACCAACACGGCCCCGTGCTGAACCACCTACAGAAAAACGCCCAGTTCAGGTACCTGGACACGGGCCGTGTTCACCCAACACGCCCCCGTGTCCAGACTTCTGTTTCTCTTGTTTTAATTTTGATACTGGCACTTGAACACGGGGCCGTGCCCGGATAACACGGGGCCGTGTTCAGTGCCCAGTAACAGAAAATTTTTGCTTTTTAAACACTATTTTACACATCTAATCAACCTAAAAATTTATTTTTGGGACACATTGAGGACAATGTGTAATTTAAGTGTGGGGGGGATGCTAAAACCTTGAATTTTGCAAGTCCTAAATACAAGCCTTACACAAAACTCTATTGGAACCGCTAATCACCCCAAATTTTTTTTTTAAAAATTTCATTTTTTTATTGTCTAGGTTTAACTCGGGAAATTCAAGTTCTCAAAAAGGTTATATTTTTACGAATTTACAACCGATAGCGTAGTGATAAAAAGAACCAACATAAGAAAATTATGAAAAGGCATGGCAAACTTAGTTAAAATTTGATTATATATACTTGATCACATAAAAACCCATTCCCACAAAAAGTGAGTTTTGAGCCTTTATTGAGCATACAAATTTACATCTTTAGACTAAATGCTTATTTTTCGTTTCTTGTGTGAATAGCCGCCTGGTTCTTACGACTCTAGAACTTGCCATGACGATACATTCCCGGTCCTAATCAACTTAAACCCGAGTAAGTAAATGATGGAGGCATTAGGACTAACCCTTTTTATTTCTACACCATTATTTTTCTTTTTTTTTACCACCTACCCAAAAATCCCCCTAGTTAGCCCCTTTGAGCCTAAACCTTTTCATTTCATCACCCAAACCAAAAACCCTTTTACCCACCAAAACCTTTTTCATTTTTAACCCTTTGTTTTAGTAACAAGTTCGGTTTTTCGTATGATAAAAAAAAAAATGTGTTGATGATGAAGCAAAAAGAAAAATAAACAAACAAGTTCATCAAAAATAACTTTGTTTGAATAAAAGCTTCATCAAAATAAAAAGTTACAAAAATAGAAAATCTTACGAAAACCGACACTTGTTACGCTTTTCGCCCCTTTTATACTAACCAGTATCCCAACCACCTACCTTTAACCCAAGCCTAAACCTTAACCCACAAAGTCCTCTTGATATTTACAAAGGTAAAAAAGTTAAAAAGGAGGAGGATTGATTGCTTGGCAAGCCTATGGTAGGAATAAGTTCCATGCCGCTCTCGAGTGATTCACTAAAAATACACCTTCGGCCGAGTGTGAGTGATTTCCCCCGTAAGGTATGTGAACTTGTATATAAATGGAATTTTAAAAAAGGCATGTTATGCCCAAATAAGTAATTTCTCCTATGAAACGTTCTAAATAAATCATTACGAATAGGATTGTAAATAAATAAAAATAAAACCCAAAAAGATCTTGGACATCCCGACACTCTACGACAAACCCAAAACCTTCTCTTCTACCTATTCCATTTGGGAGTGTAAGTCACATATTAAAGAGTTTTGCTTGAGGACAAGCAAAAGTTCAAGTGTGGGGGTATTTGATGTGTGTAAAATGCAACATATAAATTACATCAAATAAAGCATAAAACTAACCCTTTTTAAGTACTAATATTGGAAAAAGAGTGTTTTTGTCTTCCTTTTGTATTTTCAGGATTAAATGAGCTCAAAAACCCAAAAGAAGCAAAAAGACAGCTAAATCCAACATAAATACAAGAAAAGGAACATTAGTGGACTGCCCGACCCCTCAACAGCACCTTCCAAAGCAAAATAGAGAAGGCAGAAGTCTGAACACGCCCCGTGCTCAGCCAGCACGGGGGCGTGCCCAAGAAGCAGCAGAAAAGACAAATCTATAGAAGCTTCTATTGCCCACCACGGGCCGTGCCCAGCGGACACGGGGGCGTGTCGAAAGTACAGCAGGCGCATTTATTGTAATTGCGAATTACAATTAATGAGGAGAGAGAGTGTCAGACAGGCACGGGGCCGTGCCCAGCGGACACGGGGCCGTGCCCAGCGGACACGGGGCCGTGCCCAGCTCTCTGTTCAGCCTATAAATAGGAGTGCTTGGATTCATTTCATCTCATCCCTTGGCACACCACCTCTCTCACACTTCATCCACCACCCACCACCACCATAACACCATCATCCACCACCATCATCCATTGTCCATCGTAGAGTGTGTGAGTCGTCTCGGGATCCAAGATTGATCGTAAGAGTTCTTGACAATCAAGGCCATGTTTGCCTAAGTCTCTTACATCACTTGGTGAAGACAAAGTGTCTAGTATAATACTTTTTATTTCTAATCTTTTGCACTTTTTATTTGGTTTTGTATTAATGACTTTAATAACTAGTTACTTATGTTGAAGGTGATCTTTCCTTATCGTTTGTCCGTGGTGTCTTGGCATTATTTTACTGTCTATATAAAATAAAGGATTTTCACCATTCATATCTCCACGGTCTATATGGAGGTATGTTGGCTACCTGGTCGGGGGTTAAGGGAACGGTTTGGTAAAGGTCTTGCCATTGTTCAGCGTTTAGAGGTCCTGCAATGGACCTGGGTCAAATTTAGTAGGACCTCCTTCAATACTTCACGGTATTGGATGGCGGGGGTCCAAACTCTTTGACCCCCTCATAAGTTAACTGCTATTAATACTATAACCCGGCTATTTAGGACTGTATCCCTGCTGACTCAGACTACTTAGCCGAGGGTAACGTCACCGCCAAAAGCGGGGCCTACCACAATACTGCATTAATAACTTAATTCATTATCTTCCAATAATCCACCATTTTAGGATTGTATCCTTGCTGACTCAAACTACTGGGGTGAGGGTAACGTCACCTTCAAAAGAGGGGCCTACTACAATAACTAAGATAATCTCTTAATTATGTGCAAAAGTGCGGAGATAATCAAAGGTTATACTAGATACGAGTCGGAACCAAGTGATTCGTCTTGTCTATCTGTTTTTATTTTATTTTTATTTTCAGCATTTTAGTTAGTTTTTATTTTTCTTAGTTTAAAACATTTTTCTAAACTTTTATTTTGGTTAGACGTTGAGGATAAACCGGTATTAAAAGCTCTTGTGTCCTTGGACGACCTCGGTATCTTACCGACGCTATACTACACTCAACGATGGGTGCACTTGCCCATATGTGTGTTTAGTGTTAGTGAAATATCGTTTTTATAAATTTAAAACTTGGCTAAAATAAGTGTTAAAAAGGGCTTAAAATATACACCTAATATATACGACACTTCGCACGCATCAAGGAGAGAGACAAAATTAATGCTTGTAAAACACTATTTTGGTAAATATTTTTTAAAAAACACCATTTTGGTAAATACTTTTTCCAATAACACTATTTTAGTAAAAAACTCTTGAATACAAAAAATTATATATATAGGAGGAGAGAACTGCTAGTGACGTCACTATGAAAGCGACCTCTAGCAACTCATTAAATGATGTAATTGCCAGCACTTACTAAAACTGCTAGATAGAGTGTAAATAACTGAATTCCTAATTGTTGGTGAGAATCAACACTTCTAGGAATCCAGTACTTTTGCTCTTTAGTTGACTTGATCTTCTGGTCTTCAGTCTTGAGTTTTGTTCATTTGACTATTGATTGGTTGACCAACACTTTGATAATCCAGCACTTGTACTTTTGTTCATTATTCTTGGAGGCAGCAGTTCAGTTCCAGTTCCAATAGTTTGGGTGGTTTTTGGAAGCCTTCAAAGGGGGAAACTTATGGACCAAAGAATGTACTTCAACTTATTTCATCAGGCAGGGAAGATGGTTCCTTTGAGTTTTTAGATTTCATTATCAGCAGATCTTATATAACCAACACTTGTAACACCCCAATTTCTAATAAATGGCAAATGTGAGGCGGAATTTAAAGATAAATATGAAATGAACCAAATTAAGGTTAAAAAAGAGTATGAATAGTAAATAAAAGCCTATGATGGAGAGATTATTATAAAGGGAAAAATGGTAAAAGACTAAAAGTGGTCGTATGAAAACCTAATATGGAAAGGGGCCTCCATAACCTTCTAGCCATATCCACCTTCATTCTTGTGAGAGAAACCATGAAACAAACCCAAAATAGCAATGTTTCACCTTGCAGATTAACGCTATCAAGTCAGTTTTCCATATGGAAATGAAGGCAACCAATTCATAACAGTATCTCAACCGGAGTTCAAGTTTAAAGTCGGTTAAGGGATTTTTGTGAAAAGATGGTAAAAAACTAAAAACCACGTTAACTTTTACTTATTATGGATATTTAAAGCTTGTAATGATGTCATGGATCGGTTAGACTAAAGGGTATGGAGAGGATGGGCTCGGATGGGTTGAGCCGCCACGTAGGCGCCACGTAGGAGTGGCTTGGATGGGATGAACCTAGAGGGGTGGAGAGGGATGGAGGATGAGGCACCACAACAATAAAAAAATATAAAATTTTAGAGAGAGATAGAGAGAGAGGAGAGACAAAGATAGAGAGAGAGAAGAAAGGAGGCTCGTCTGAATCGGCGTGGGGGAGACGAATGAGCCGGGCCGGGGCTAAGGGGGGCGGTGTGGGGGCTCGGCGCCGGACCTAGCCGGGGCTAGCCGACCCCCATACCCATTAGTCTTATAACTTATAAGGCTGGAGGGTGTGGGGGCGCCACCCAACCTAGCTGGCACTCTTTAGCGCCCTAGGGCGTCATTGTTCCACACCCCCGGCGCTATGCCGGGGCGCCATTGATTGTTCGCCAAGGTGGTAACGAGCTGCAAAGCACTTGGACCGAGGGACATTTACTTTTTTGACCGTTTGAAACGGTCATAATTTAAAAAAAATTTACTTTTTATTTTATTTATAAATTAACACTATAAATACTCATCATTCTTTAACATTTTCACATCATTCCTCTCACTTTCTACCTCACTTTTTATACAATTCTCTTCATATTTTTTAAAACTTCCTAACAATGTTTCCCAACAACCCAAACAACCCATGGGACCTGACCAATCCGTTTTGGCAAAATTTGCAAAACAACGAGCAAGAGGACCGCTATCGTCGAGACCCGCGTACGGGTGAGGTTGGATATTATCCAATGCCACCAAGTTCTCCTCATCCCACCACAGAACCGATGCCCTCATATTTCGGGTATTATTCTCAACCCCCATTTTTTCAGCCAAGCATGCCACCACCAAACATACCCGCCCAAGACACAAGTGAAACCGAATTCGTTCCCGAAACCCAAGTCGAATCCTCTTCTATAAAAAAAAGAAGCCGTAAAAAGAAGGATGAGACCGAAAAACGTACCCCTAAGAAGGTAGAATTTTGGTCGCCTAAGGAAGAGTTCGAGTTGGCAAAAGCTTGGCTCGACGTGTCGGAGGACGAGATTGTTGGTAAATAATTTTTTTTATGCTTTTGTAGATAATATTTTTTATGCTTTTATAAATAATATTTTTTATGCTTTTGTAAATAAATTTTTTTAGGAGACGAGCAAGACATAAAGGTATTTTGGGGTCGTATACGCGAGAAGTTTTTCGCCGCAATGGGTCGTGGCGTGTATCGAACCGCCGACTCTTTTTCGGGAAAGTGGGGTGCTATGAGGCTGAAGGTTAGCAACTTCAACAACATATACAATAACCTCGTCAATAACACTCGAAGAAGGAGTGGTGTGAGCGACGTCTATGTCTTGACAGAAGCCCACAACGAGTATAGAATGCACCATGGGCATATGTTTACATTGGTAACCACATGGGAGCTTCTTCGCAAATCTCCAAAGTGGCATCTTGTGCCACCGTTCGACCCAACCCGCCCTCGATCCAAACGGTCCAAATCGACATCCACCACCGAACCATCTGGGTCCGATGCTCGTACAGTAATTAACCTAAACGAGGATGCTGATGAGTTTGAAGAACCACAAGAACCACAAGACCTGCCTCGTCCAACTGGTAGGGATAAAAGTAAAGCCAAGGCACGTGGAAAGTCTACTAAATCAGATGACCCGTCAAAGATTAGCGAGTTCCAGACAGATCTCAAGCAAATAATCTCCATTAGGGAAAAAGACCAAGAAATGAGAATGGAGAAACAAATCCAAAGAGACATGGACTTTCTCGCAAGGGATCTGTCACATCTACCAGAGGAGGACCGAGTCATTTTGGAGGCTCGTAAGGCACAAATTCGGGCCAAATATATGTAGTTTTTTTTAAGTATGTTGTCTTTTTTTTTTCTAGTATGTTATGTTTTTATTTTTAATGAAATTATGTTTTTATTTTTAATTTTTTAGTTATTAAAATTGCCATTTAATTTAAAAAAATAAATATATAAATAAATAATTAGTTAATCATAACACGGGGCTCCATCCACACCCTCCAAATTAAAGAGGGTCATGATAAAGCCCTCATGCTGACATGGCGATGACATGGATCCTAGGTAGCATGATAAAGCCCCATGGGGCTCCAACCACACCTCATAACCTAATGCGTTTCCAATAAAATCAAAATTAGGATATTAACATTGAACAATGCCGAATCCGAGCATAATTACCTGTTTGGGTGGATTTTTTTATATTAGGCTTGATAATTTGTATGTTTAAAAGGCCCATTGGTTTCTTGTTCATCAAGCCTAAAACCCTAAAATAGTTTCTCTTTATATCTTTGTCTATGTAATTGTAAAACTTGTCAGGGCAAATAAAATATCCCAAGTTATCGCCTGTGGACGTAGGTTCCCCACTGGAATCGAACCACGTAAAATTCTCGTGTTTGTGTGTGGTGCTTTGTATTTTTCTCGAGTATTATTTCGTGTTCATTGTGAATCATTACTTTGTTGTGCCACTTAAACCTAACAATTAGTATCAGAGTTAAGGTTTGTTGGATTCACATAACGTTTCGCAGATTTCTGGCTTCGTTAAAAGAATTGGCTAGAGTTTGTGAAGAGTGGTTGCAATTAATTCGTTGGTCAAAGGTGGTTTACTTTATTTGTTGTGACAAAACGTGTATAACCGGACATGTCAGTCGGCCCACACCATTGCCCCGATGATGGTGGAGGCGTCCCCCTCGTTTGCCCCCCCCCCCCCCCCGGTCAGAGACTAAGGTAGGTGCAATAAGGCAGGAGCTAACTCAGAGGGACAATACGCAGCAGCCCGGATTCGAACTCTTGCTTATTGTGACAATGAACCACGCATTGGCCAACTGAGCTACACCCCTGAGGGCGGTTTACTTTATTTGTTCAAAGGATTGTTTGTTACCTTGGGTATTTACAAAGTTAGAATCTTTTTTTTTTGTCTTCTAGCAAGTTGGAGAAACAAAAGGAGGTGTAGATAGGGTTGTAAACGAACCGAACGAACACAGACAAGGCCATGTTCGTGTTCGTTCGTTAAGGAAATTAACATGTTCGCGAACTGTTCACAAACGCATACCGAAAATAAGTTTATGTTCGTCTTTGTTCGTTAAGGAAATTCAGTTGTTCACGAACAGTTCGTGAACACTGGTCTGGAACACAAATGAACGCAAGCAAATAAAAACAAACGCAAACGAACATTTAACTTGAAAAAAAAACATCGTTATCCTTAAACATTGAATATAAGTAGTTAAATACAACCATTAAATGATAAATCAAAACACAAGAAGTCTACTAGACCACCAAACCATGAATCAAGTTTAACTAATTTAGACATAATTATCCCCAAAAATATCTTAGAATGTCTAAATTTTAGCTATTTAGAAAAAAATAAGGTTTCAAGTTTTCAATATTTTTAGATAAAAGGTTTATCATTTATTATTTTTTTGATATAATCAAACAAACACGAACGAACGTGAACGAACATATTACCGAACGTTCACGAACGTAGTCGAACGAGACCTGTGTTCGTGTTCGTTCGCTAAGCTAACCAAACAAAATTTTTTGTTCGTGTTCGTTCGTTAAGCTAATCGAACGAACATAAACGAACTTCCCGCCGAACGGTTCATGAACTGTTCGCTGAACGTTCGGTTCGTTTACAGCCCTAGGTGTAGACCTTTGTTTTTTTGTTGATTTGCTAAAGAAAAAACAAATATTGCGATTGGGGATTTTGACTTCGGAAAACTCGCACCGTTTCGACTTTGTCACCGGAATCCCATAAACACCACACTTAAGTTTTTAATAAAAATCTTGTTGCCGCCTCTAAGGGTGAGCGGGGCACCAGCGGGGAGTGGCCGCGGTGACCCAATTCCCCCAGCGGGAACACCGCCGCCATCCCTGCGTGACCCAATTCGGGGAGGGTGGTCGGGGGGAGTTCACCGAAGAAGGGGAGGGTTGTTGGTGGGGCCAGCCTCATTTTCAACCAATCAGTGATTTTTTTTTTTAATAAAAAAATAAGTCACCTAAGAGGGGAGTGCCGCCGTCAAATTGGGGTGTGAGGGGAGTTTAAGAGGGAAGTTGACGTGGCATAACCTGATCGGGTGTGCGTAAGAGAGGGGACTCCCCTCTTAGGGGAGTGCCCCGCTCACCCTAAATACCAACAACCGCTGCCAATTTAGCCGCCGATCAGGTTTTCTCATTTTACATTTTTTCTAAGTAGGGTTTATTTGGGTTGTTGATTTAGGTTTGGGTGTTTTAAGTTTCGGTTGCTCGAGTTTGCTTTGACATTTGGTTGGGTACTTGTTAATTGGAGTACAGGGTTTGGTTTTGTTTGTCCGCTTTTTTTTTAGTAAGACTAAAGGGTATGGGGGCCGGCTTAGGCCCGGCGCCGGTCCCTCACACCGCCCCCTCGGCCCGGCTAGTCCCAAACGGCTCCCACTCGATGCTGAGGACGGGCCTTGAATTCAAATTTCTAGCCATTACAAACGGCTATATTTTAATAAAATAAAAAAAAAACCTTTTTTAACTTTAAATAAATACACCTCATCTCATCCATTTTTATATCAATTTCTCAATACTTCTTCCATTCTCATCCAATTTTATAAAAAACACTCCATCTTTTTTATACAATCATGAATCCATTCAACCCAAACAACCCCAACCCGAACAATCCCAACCCGAACCAACCTAACTTTTTTTCGACTCCCGCTTACACTCCGAATATCGATCCTTCATGGGTGTCTCCGCAATTTAAGTTTTCGGGTTTCCAACAATCACCCAACGTCTTCAAACAAATGTCCCAAGTTCAACAAATGTAACATTACCAAGCACTCCAACAAATCATGCAACGCACCTCGTTTGAACAATTCCAATCGCAACCGTCAGCTTCCCAACCGCAACCCCCGGTTCAACTTGACGATGATGATGAAGAAGTCGTCCCCGAATCGCCACCTCAAGAGCTCAAGCGCAAAATAAACAAGGGGAAGGGGAAGGCGGTTGAAACCGTAGCCGAAACCGCGCCAAAAAGCGGTTCGAGAGCAAAGCCGAGACCTTGGACAAAAATAGAGGAGGAGGCGCTAGCAATGGCGTTTGTTAAGTCCTCAACTTGCCCGATTATCGGTATGAACCAAAGTTTATTTTTTTAATTTAAATTTAAAAAGATTTATTTTTTATTTTTACTAATGCATTTTTTTTAAATTTAGGGAACAACCAAACGGGTAGTAGTTTTTGGAAGGCGACAACGGAAAGATTTAACGCGATTATGGAGCAAGGCCCGATGCGTGATCTCGATTCCGTCTCGGGCAAGTGGCGTAAAATGAGCAAGGCCATCAATACCTTTAGCGGGTATTATAACCAAATTTACACTAATCCTCCTAGTAGGAGTAACAGCGAGGACATTCTTAACCTTGCTTTGGCTAAGTGGGACTCTAAAAATTCAACGCATTTCCCGCACCTCCGAGCATGGAACATTTTAAAGAAAGAAAACAAATGGAAGCCGGTTCCAAATGAGGTCGCAACCGCCAAGTGGAGTAAAACTTCTGAGTCCGGAAGTTATAGTGCGGGAGGCTCCACCGCTCGTTGTCAAATCGACATAAACGAAGACCCAGAATATGACGAGGATGTGTTGCCCGTTCACGAGTCGGAACGTCCTACCGGAAGGGACAAAGCAAAAAAAGAGGTGGCCGGAAAGTGAAAAGGGGGCGGCTCGAGTGGAGGGGGCGGCTCGGGGGCGGGTTCGAAAATGGACGAGTTGATATCCGAATTCCCTTCGTTCAAAGAGCTCACGGCCGAAAAATATAGTTACAAGAAAACCTTGTCGGCCGACTATGCTCGAGCGGAGGATTTTAGGATTATGAGGTTGGATCTCGACTCGGTTCCGGAGGATGAACGCGAGGTTTATCGGAGGATGAAAGAGGAGGTTAAGAAAAAATGGACGTCGTAGGTTGTTTACTTTTTTAATCGTATCGTTATTTTTTTTCGTTTTTATGTTTACCGTTTCTAGGATTAGTAATTTTAATTTTTAGGAAATGTAATTTTTTTTATGTTAAGAAATGAATTTAATTATGTTGTTTTATGTTGTTTTTTGAGTAAATTACAAGTTTTGTCCTTTATGTATGTCCAAAATTGCAGGCGTTGTCCTTTGTCTTTAAAATTGATGAGTTTTGTCCTTAATTTTTGCAAATCTTGCACGTTATGTCCTTTAGGCCAAACCCAGTTAATTTTTGTTTGTTAAATCTGGTTACTCAAGGGTATTTTAGTCTTTTTACCTCATTTATTTAATAGTATTTAAAAAATAAAACAAAATAATTTAAAATATTATTATTATTTTAACCATCACCACCACCCTTCACCCTTCACCACCACCAGCACCCTCCACCGCCACCGCTACCACCGCCACCGCCACCGCCACCGCCACTACCACCCTCCACCTCCTCTGCTCACTGCTGCTTGCATCAAAACCCCCCAAAAATAAAAAACCTAAATACCAAATCAAAACCCACCCAAAAATCCCCAAAACCAAAAATATCAAAAACCCCCAACAACAATTGATGATCAAGAGAAAAAAATCCATAGCAGCGGTTTCACTCGAATGGATTGCCAACAAGAATTGGTCGGTTGCCGACCAGAGGTCATCATCCAGAATCGGTCAACACTTTACACCCTAAACCACCACCTCCGTTCACCACAACAATCGGTCAACCTTTGGATAGAACATATTCAGCACCACCACCACCACCTCTGTTCACCACAACCACCACCTCCGTTCACCACAACAATCGGTTAACACTTTAAACCCTAAACCCGCACCTCTACTACCACCCATCGGACCGTCGTCCTTCACCACCGTCACACCCATCACAACCTCTCTATCACCATCGTTAGACCCACCATCACCACCCACTATCTCCACCATCGCCTGACCCACCATCACCACTCCACCGTCTCCAACATCTCCATCAACATCCACCCCTTCGATCCACCATCACCAAAACCAAAATAACCAGATTATTATAGATACATCTCCTGCATCTCCAACGGCCTGCATCTCCGTCACCTGCATCTCCGGCTAGAGGTGCACAAAATAACCGGTTAATTAACCGTAACCGGTTATTAACCGAAACCGTAACCGGTTAATAACCGATTTAGGAATAACCGGTTAGTGGTTATTTTTAACCGTAGGTTAGTAACCGGTTATAAGTGTTTAGTATAATAACCGGATTTTTTAAACCGGTTTTTTTAACCGATAGACTGGTTAACCGAAAAATTCAAAAAAAAGTAAAAAAAAAACGGTTAATAACCGAAAATAACCGGTTAATTAACCGAACCGGTTAAAGTAATTAACCGAACCGGTTAAAGTAATTAACCGGACCAGTTAAAAAAATAACCGGTTAAAGTAATAACCGGTTAAAGCATTAACCGGTTAAAGTCAAAATGTCAAATTAACCGGTATAACTGGTTAACCAAACCGGTTATTAAAATTAACCGGTTTGTGCACCTCTATCTCCGGCGGCCAGCATCTCCGTCAGCTGCATCTCAGGTGGTCGGCGATGTTCAGTAGGTTAGAGAGAGAGACAAGGGTTAGAGAGAGTGAGATGTTCAGTAGGTTAGAGAGGGAGAGACAAGAGTTTTTATATATATTTTTTATTTTAAATATCTTTTTTATACTTACCCAATAGTCCCTAAAGATATGTTCTTTTACACAATAGTCCCTATAATGGTGAAAAGACAAATGTACCCTCACATGCCTTGCACATGACCAGTTTTAACAAAAAAAATTAACTGGGTTTGGCCTAAAGGACATAACGTGCAAGATTTGCGAACATTAAGGACAAAACTCATCAATTTTAAAGACAAATGACAGCGCCTGCAATCTGGGACATACATAAAGGACAAAACTTGTAATTTACTCTGTTTTTTTTTTAATTTTTATGAAGTTTTTATTAAGTTAACAAAAAAAAGTTACAAAATTATAAAATAATTAGGTGGGGTAGGCCCATCCTCCACCCCCTCAAAATGTAAGGAGGCCCATCCTCCATGGGATGGTGATGTGGCGCCTACGTGGCGGCCCATCCTCATGGGGATGGGGCTCTCCATACCCTCTAGTCTAATTATCAACTTGGAACCGAGTTACTTTGACGTGTTTCTGTTTATCATAATTGTTGACGATGGAAAACTTGTGTTTAAAAAGTTTGACAATTCAAATTTTAAATGGTGGAAAATGCAGATGGATGCATTACTTTGTCAAAAGGACTAGATAAAGCTGAAAAAGCTCCATGGGATGCCAAGGACAACAAAGTGTTCTTAATTAGAGAGTTGTTTACGATGAGGATAAAAGAGGGAAGCTTAGTAAGCAAGAACATAAATATTTTGAATTCTTTTTTCTTCAGATTGTCGTATGTAGGAAAGAAAATTGATGATGAGACTACGGCGGTACTATTGCTATGCTTAAAGTCTAATAGTTGGTCTAGGATGATGACTACTATTACCAACTTGGTGGGTATACTGACATTTTTATTTGAAGGATTCGGGATTTGGTATTTGGTATTGGGTGAGGATGTTCGTCCCATGAATACTAAAGGATTGTTTTCTGAGATGTTACATGTTGGCATGGGAATGGATAATAGTAGGAATAATGGGAGCAACAAGGGTCGAGACAGGAGCTCGTCTAAGGCTCGTTCGAGTGTGCGTTGTTGGGTGGGACTGCAACGAAAAGTGTCACTACAGGGGTCAATGTCCAAAAGTAGAATTTAATGGATTTGAACAATACTGCGATAAGTGACTCTATAGATGTGGCTTTGATACTTTGCCTTGAAAGTAGTGCAGGTAATGGATTCTGGTGCATTATTACATGCTACCAATAGTTATAATGGCAAGAGAAATATTAAAGCATGCGATTTTGGCAACGTTAGGTTGGGAAATGGTGAAATTAAAATTAAAATTTATTTTAGTAAGTTTTAGGTCAGGATATTTGGTTTAGAAAATAGTTTTGTCAGTAATGAATTTAGTTGATTTGATAACAATGAAATGAATAAAGTATAAAAGCAATGAATGAAGATGAAGACGACCGATTTGTTACAGTGAAAAGCCCTTGATATCCACGAGAGATGACCGCCAACACAAAAACCCCGGGAGCTGGAAACTACCTAGCTCCAGTGGATTGATAATATGAAAGAGATTACAACAGTTGAGCTTGATCGATCGAATGCTAAGTGTTACAGAGCGTATTGTGAGTGTATTGTGTGTTAAGTACGTAAAAAGTCAGTCCTATGTCGAATCAGATCAGGCTATTTATAGTACAGATGCCAAATAATATCCTAACTAAATGTCCCGTTTTTCTGGGATCCTCAGTAGACTGGGCAAGTGACCGTTGCAAGCCTTCCCATGCCTTTCTATACGTTTTCTTCAACTTCTTTTGCTACATTTAAAGAATTCCTCATCCACTAAACGTTGTCTTCGAATATTCCTGCGAATATTACCTAGAATGGACAAAGTAAATGTTAGTAATACCGGGACTTAGGATCCCTAGCCATGTCAGGATACGGGAGTATGCTATGACGTCAAGATCCCGAGTACGTAAAATTGACCCTTAGCATTTAGGAACCTGTTTAGTTTAACATGTTTGTGTCTGAAATTGCCAGCCTTAGTTTAGGCTAGTTTAAAAATTATAAATATCTGGTAAAATATAATACGTTGAGGTTTAATGCATCAATTTGGTTTTAGCGTCTCCTGTAGGAAAAAATAATAAGCTATATGAATGTGTTACAGAATTATGATAGTGGCTGATGGATATTAGTAAACACTCAAAAACACTTCAATTGGCCGATGGCCGGATGGGTATTAGTAAACACTCAAAAACACTACAATTTGTTTAAATAGCTAAAAAACTACACGGCTAAAAAACCGGCGGGGTTTTTTTTTTTATTTTTTATTTTTTTTTATATATTTTTGGTAGATGGAAAATGAATACCTATCATGTAGGAGGTACACGTTTAGCTTCTTAGAAGGGAGGTCCTTTAAATCTGGGCAAGAGAGTAATACAAAATATTAGTGTAAAATAGATAGGAGTAACCTTTGCCATTCAAAGAAAAATGAGGCACACATTTAAGTTTAGTGGGTCAAGATCGAGACAGATTAGCTCAGGGCAATTTTTGCAGGGAAATCGTAAAAGCAAGGATAGTAAGGTTATTTACTCAAGTAAAAAGATTGTAACTCACTCAATATCGTACACAATGTTATAAAGATTATGGAATAAAAATAATACAGCTCGATATAAACAAGTGATTTGGGATAGTCAAGAGTGAGGTAGATTAAAGGTAAAAAGAAAATCACGAAATTAGCCATGTGGTACCCGCTATATAGATATGTCAAAAGTTAAATCACATCTATCATACGACTCTAGGGTTGCGTATCACCTTTTCACACTAGTAGCATAAAAAACGTTCTTCTAATGAGGAACTATGGTAATACACGAAACAAACACATATTTTACCATAACCTCTTGTCCAAAGGAGGAAATTTGATTGAAATACCAAAAATAATTACTTTAATAAGTGTGCATACTAACCTATTTTGACAAATAATAAATACCTAGTAAAATAATTATTTCCGGTCATTTCACCAAGTTCTTATTAGTGGTCATAAATGAATTCAACCGAGCCATGCTGAGGTAGATGTATAAAATTGTTAACATATGTCGCTAAAAAAGTAAAGAGTAAAATACACGGATAGTCCCTGTGGTTTTGCAAAGTTTCAGCTATAGTCCCCAGATTTTGGAAATTACACTCATAGTCCCTGTGGTTTGACAGTTTGTTATGCTGATAGTCCCTGGAGTGGATGTGGGTTAGTTTTCTCAGTTAAGTCCATGTGAAATTACAAAATTACCCTTGCTTTTATTATATTCATCAAATTTGTGTATGTATTAGCATGATCAGAGATTTCATGTATTATATTCATCAAATACTCAGATCTTTCTACTCTCTCTCTCTCTCTCTCTAATACCCAGATCTTTCTACTCTCTCTCTCTCACTAAAAACCACCACAGATCTGAAGTTTGTACCCAACCATCCTCTCGGCTCTCCCTCTCTCACGACTGACCGGCGGCGACAAGTTCCCCCAACGATGATCACCGGCGAAGAGAGTGGAGCCGGCAGTTGCCGGCGATGTTACTGAAGGCGATGATGATGCCGACGAGCGGCTGTGGTGGTGTTTCGACGGTAAATCCCTCTCGACTGTTTCTTTTCTTTTGGTATTGATGCCGATGATGATGATGGGCGGGTTCTGTTTGTCCGGCGACGGTAGTGCCGGTGATGGCGATACTGGGAACAGTTTAGTTTGGTTCGGTTTACTGGGAACAGATCTGTGTTGGTTGATTTGGGGATGGGTGGTTGATGGTGGAGGCGGGTATGGGTTTAGGAGGCGGAGGTGTGGTGGTGGAAGGGGATGGCTGTGGAGGGGAGTGGTGATGGCGGCAGGGGAGCCTCTCCGCCTCATACGCGGATTCATCGAAGGAAAGTTGGGGATTATTCTTGCTGTTGTTCATTTTGAATGAATTGTTGGTTGAGTATTGGAAGATGGAGAGTGAATTGGAGGATTGGTGTTTGATTGAAGGGCTGAAGTAGTTGAAAAATGGAGCTCGGAATGTGCAGGTGTTCATGGTGGTTTGATGATGAAGATGATGATTTCTTAACTATTTAAATTATTTTAAAAAATATGTAGATATATTAACAAGTGTTATATATTGTTTTAATTTAATCCTAAGGGTATTTTAGTCATTTTACACCAACTTAACTGAGAAAACTAACCCCCATTCACTCTAGGGACTATCCGCGTAACAAACTGTCAAACCACAGGGACTATGAGTGTAATTTCCAAAATCTAGGGGACTATAGCTGAAACTTTGCAAAACCACAGGGACTATCCGTGCATTTTACTCAAAAGTAAAAATATAAGGACATAAAATACATAGATGCTAGTAAAGTAGATATATATCAAAAGAGGAGAATGTGAGAATACCAAAAACATGTTCATAATAATGACGAGAATGTACATACAGTTTAGAAAGGTATGATGGTTGAATTGGGGACATACAAGTATCGTCTTTTGGTATGTTAAGAACGTGGGGAGAAATCGTAGTTTGAGGTTGAGGATAACGCCACAACACATCATGCAATTGATACCTTAAGTCACTTAAGAGGGTGACAAGCTAAAACATTTCTAATAAGCAGAGGTGTCTCTGATAATTTATGTACCATGTTCAGCTCGAAAAAATGTGTCATTCCATAATGTTTTTTTATTATTATTTTATTAAAATCAAATGGGTATTTGACTCACTAAATCTAATGCCAATGTGCTAAGTTCTAAACCATAAAAATTGTTTTGTAAATGGACCTATCGTGGAGTTGGTATAGGTATATATTTATAAAGAAGTTAACGTATATATCGGATTTTATAAAAATTAACATATATATTATATTTTCAATAACACTATTTAGTATTTACACGATGGTTCAATTTTCAAATTGGTTATTTAAGAAATGTGCTAAAATCAAGAAGGCCTTGTATTAAATGAAAATATGTTGGTAAAAGAAAGATTTTTTCTTTTTTGCTTAAGCGTTAGAACAAGCCCAAAGATTCTGTAGCTTCGAATGAGCTGGGCCGGCTGGCTTTGTAATATTTGTTGATAATTAATCATGATTAGGTGCACGTTTTGCGTTTTTTCAAACCTCTTTCCAAGTATGGAATTGGGTTCGGGTAAAACGGTTAATAGCCGCATTGGATTTTGGTAATAAGAAAAAGCAACCCTACGTAACCGGGTAGAATAGGGTCTAAACCCGGTCCGGCTTTAACATTATTACTTTATATTTATAGTTAAAAAAGTCAAATATAAAAAAAAAACCAAACCAAAACACAAACTTTACTATATATATTGGTGTTTTTTTTTACTAAATCGTAACATCTACCACCTATTTTATACTAATATATAAGGGCCAAAATTGTTAAAAAATTGCATAAAAAACTCGGTCAAAATGGACCTCTGACGACTATTTTTTATCTCTAATGTCAACACCTGCACAAAACCTAGTTCTGATAGGGTATAATACATGAGTTCGGGTATATAAAAATCGATGTTGGGTATTTTTGGGTGCGAGTTCTAGCTTAAAAATCTATACCTTGTAAGGTAGGGTTGGGTACGGAACAAAGTTACGAATACCATGGTTTTAATATCCAATTTCATTTCTTTTTTCGACTAATTTATAATTTTTAAGCTCAAGCTCTCTCATGTGGTTTCAAACTCTATATCTATATTTATTGCATTTATACTTACTACTAATACATAGATGTATTAAAATTCAAATGTGTAGGAAACTCAATGTACAATGTGTTTCTTATCTCCCCCTCCCTTCTGTTTTTTATTATTTAATTTCTGTTTTTACCTTTAATTCATTTTTATTTATTTAACAAAAAAAACTCTATATAAAACTTATTAATTCAGTTTGTTAATTCTTGTAAGTCCCAAACAATCGTGGATCTACACACTTCAATATCAAACAAATACAAACAATTGATGGAGTCAATTGTTTGTAGTGGTTCAAGAACTAAACAATGTATATCAAACGTATTCAAGTGTATATTGATCCTCAAATATACGAATACAATGATAAATTCTCTCTTAGTGTCTAACTCATCCCGAAAACGACTAACATGGAATGGTTAACCCTAGACAAATGATAAAACAAGATTATATAGTAGATAGCCCATACAAAACCTATACAACATTTTCATCAAAGCATGTGGTTGTTGTAGTGTCAGAGTTGGTGCTATTGAGGTTCTTCAATTTTGAACTCTCAAACTTGGATCTCTTCTTCTTCTTTTGGAGTTAGATATGCATTTGGATCATAATCAACACTAGCTTCATGATCTTGCTAAAAGGAATGTGAGAGGATGATTCTCAATAGCTATTTTCCTTACGAAAACAAATCTGACTTTTGGCTTGACTAGACATTGATAACAACTCAGTGCTAAAAGGTTGTTGTATCTTTGGACGATTTTGGTAGTTTACCATCACTATATTACGCCTACGATGTGTGCATTTGCCCCAGCGTGAAGTATAGAGTGATAGTATCTTATCGTGTTTTCTAAATTTTAAAACTTGAGCCAGTGTAATGACTATCACTCCACCTCATGTCAAGCGACTTGATCCATCATTGGCAAGTAAGATCAATAGTAACTGATAATGACTATTGTTCGTCAGTTGTAAGTTGGTCATTGATAACATCTGAGTGAGTTCATCAGCTGTAAGTGGGTCATTGATAGTAGTTGAGCGAGTTACTTGTGATAGAATTTCTGCTATTTACTATGACACTGATGCAACTTTCCAAATGCCGACTATACAACCGCCAACTTAAACATTGTGATGGTTCCTTTGAAATACAAGAAAGGTCTTTGATCTAATTTTGACACTACACATTGTTTTGATAATATATTTGTTTTTTGTTCTTGTTTTCCTTATGAATTATTTTATTAAACTTTCGTGAGTACCGTTAAAATATTTTAATCTAACAGTGAGTTATACACGATTCATAACCATGTGAAATAGAAACGGAAAAAACAAAAATATAAAAGATTTTTTTCTAAATAGTTAAACGGGTTAATGGGTCAACCCGTTTTTATACAGGTCAACCCGAACCTGACCCGTTTTTAATACGGTCAACCCGAACCCGACCCGTTTTTTAAACGGGCCGTGTTAGTCGACCCAAACCGGTTTTTTTTGTGTCGGGTTCGGGTCAGGTTGAGGAGTCGCGTCAAGAATTGCCGCCCCTAATTGCATGTATCATGGTCAAAACCAGAGAAATGTAAGCATTTCAAAAGATGGTGCCATGGTGGATGCAAGAATGTCGAGTTAACATGCTGAAAATTAGATGATTGTTGCTCCTAAAAACTTGAGTTTGACATTTCATTTTTTCTATAATATGACTCGACAAAACTTAGACCATGGGGTATGGGGTCGTTCCCTCCCCTTTAAGGTTCGTCCCACACGTCGCACACCGCCCCCTTGGGGCTCATCACGTCGCAAACGGCTGCAGGAAGACGGAAGGGACGAGCTTGGTGGTTGGCTGAGCTTGTAATTTGGTGACCCCCCCCCCCCCCCCCCTCTCCTTTATTATGTATTGGTTTTTTATTAAGATGGGTAGTCCTCCACACCCTTGGTGATGTGGCGCCTACGTGGCGGGTAGTCCACAAAGAGACTAACCAAACTACACCCAATGGTCTTACTGAATTAAGATACTAGAAGGGTACAATGATGAATTTAATGTTGGTATTTGCTGTACATATTTATTTAATGATCCAGTAGAATCCTAAATGTTAAAAGTGGTGTAAAGGATTACATGGGGAGAAAAGAAAACAAGTATGAACACGAAAAAGCATTGACGGAAGAAAGATTTAAAAGATGAATAAAACGAACAATGGTTAAGCATAATAATGAAATTAAGATTAAACATGGTAGACCCACGCGTCTTAGAATTAACCACACTCACAAAAAGCCCATAAACTTTCTTATCCAAGAAGAGCGTCAGTTGATATTTCTTTTTCCAACGATGGTTTACAAATTACGATCCTCAAATATAGGTTTTTAAAATTTCTAATAATCGGCCTTTAAATTGCACCATGTACTTGACTCTATCTCCCATCCATCAACAAACCTCTTTATGTAATACATAAACTACGTACAATCCTCATAAATAGGTTTTTAAAATTTCTAATAACCAGGCTTTAAATTGCACCATGTACTTGACTTCATCTCCCAAGTCCCATCCATCAACAAACCTCTTTATGTAATACATATTATAAATTCTATCAACTATTACATGATAATTAGTGTATTATAAGTGTTATTTGAAACCATAGAGATAATATCATTATAATGTTCTACATCTTAAGATATAAATTTATGGTAGTTAAAATATTATAGATAGATAAAGAAAAGATTAGGCCAACTCATAGAAGTCAAAAGTTATGAGAGGCAATATAAAGGACAAAACATTCTTCAAGCATCTTCTAGAATTGGTACTTTTGAGTATAAAGACATGTTCCCTCCACTTATCTTGCTTTTCGTTATTTTTTGGAAGGTGACTTTCTATGTACTGGACTTATTGGTCATCGGGTTCATGTCGAAGACATTCCCCCGTCAGCCCCGCACTCTCGGAAGCGATGTTCGATCGGGCCCCGGCCGCCGCGCAAGCTGACTTCCGCCCGGAAACCATACTGCCCCCACACGAGAGACTCGCTGGGGTAACAACTGGGTAAAACCGGGGTGCCCTCAAGACCGCACCATGCCTCGGTAGGATACGATCCATCATTGGGACGTCCCCCCCCCCCCCCCCCCCCCCTAAGACCACAGTGGGAGTCGAACCGGTGAGCTCCCAAAGGAGGAGCCGGCCAACATAACCCAAGTGAGGATACCACTTTCACATTAACATTAATCAAATATATATAAAAAAAAGTATACCTTTTTTCTAACTGCAAAATTTAAGTAATCAACAGATTATTCCATATATAAGTTACTAAGTTTTTTGTGCATTAGCACTTGTAACTTGTGATTAGAGAGTTTTCCAAAAAAAAAAACTTACTTTTCCACTTTCAACCCAAAAGTTTTATCTTTTACGTTTTAACCCCTTTTAATTTTTTTTTACTTTTAACTCAAAGTTTTCCATCTTTTATAATTTAACACAACACTTCGTTATTTACAACTTTGGTCCCCCTATACTTTTTATCTTTCGCAAGTTTTTCGTTTTACGTTTCGTTCTAAATTTTGCGAGTTAACATGTCGTAGCGTGCATGTGAGGTTCAACGTTTTTGCTCTATTTTTTCATATTTGACAGACCCATCGTAACGCATCCATTTTTCCTCTTTTGAAAAGTTCGCCGCAACGGGCGGGTCGTAGATCAACTAAGTTATTATTTTCTACGTTTTACGTTTCTGCTTAATTTCTTCGCATTAAGACACTGTAACGGGTGTGCGTGGTTCAACGATTTTAGTCTACTTTTCGTTTTGTGTAATTTTTACCATTTTATCTATTTTATTTTTACGATGTTGAGAGTCGATGTCGTTGTGGCATTGGTGCAACTTGGCACGGTTTTACGAACGTTTTTAACCTATTAATTTTTTTACTAATATTTTCTTTCGGTTTACCCCTATTCTTCCTTTACTTAAAAACTATTTTTATGTGCATATTTTATGTACGGGTGTGTATAAATATGATCTGTTCTATATTCCGACGTAAACTTTTTTTTATAGATGAGTCAGGTCAAATATATTACGTTTTCGTTTAAAGAAACCATTTTTACGTGCATATTTTTACGTACGTTTTGGTATAAATTCAAGTTGTTCTACGTTTTTATGTAAACTTTTTTGGGAAATGATTTAGGACAAATATAATTTGTTTTCGTGTTTATTTTATGTAAGTTTCGAAAAGTTTGTTTCGAACCGAGTGGAGTCAAATTATGGTTTTCTTTTTCTCCCCTTTTCCGAAAGCTCTAATTAATCCCTTTCGATTACATGTGCATATTTTCCTTCATACCTGTTACGTTTTCTATGTATGAGTTGGGTCACATATAATACGTTATGATTGTTCGATATGAATTCCATTTACTTTACGTTTGACCCAATCACAATGTTTATACAGGTTACACTGAGTTCAACTGGATACGTCGAAATGTGTGTTTTCATATGGTTAATGCATCATATAACGTTTGGACTAATCCATTCAATATTTACGATGTACCCGCATCGCAACGCGGGCGGGTCTTATTAAATAAACTATAGAAATAGAAATTAAGAAAGTAGGTGGATATCTCTATAATCATAGTTATGTAAAAAGAATCATGACTATTAAGTATATATAAGCTGCAAAAATCTACCATCGTGTATCCTTTTCACTCATGTATTATGCTTTAAGCTCATTAATTCACCATTTAGACCCTCGGGCGAAGCTTTTAAGGGACGGGAGGGGCCGGCCGACCCTTCGAACTTTTTGCTCAGTAGTAAAGAGTATGTAGTTTTCGTATAGAAATTTTTGGGTATATATGTTTTCGACCTCCTGGTTTTATAGAAATTTTTAGATCCGATGACTTTCACCCCAGTCAGAAATCTCAACCTTCGCCACTGGGCGAACATAAGTTTAAATGCTTATTCCATGTTTTATTTCCTTAAAAAATGAAAAGGAAAACAACAACATGCAGGCCATTGTTTGTAAGATTCCACATATAATAATTAAATCGATCGGCATAAGAAGCCAAACTAGCACTTTTTGTTTGGTTTATCTTTTGTTCATACGGTGTGCTTTCCTTTTCCATCATTAAAAATTAGTCACCTAAACAAATAGTTTGCTAGTTAATTATATTTGTTAATTGATGTATTATATGGTTTATTTTAACAATTACGGACCAAAAGTCAAATTCCTAACTTCTGTTCTAAACTTCAGAAATTGTGATAGAAATTGTTGATGACATGTAACTATAAGATTTAGTAGCGGATATAGAAGAAAGATCAGGGGTATCCCAAAAAAAATTATGGACATACGGCTATCCTAATATATTGCTCAATGGTATCTCAATACATAAAACGGAGGGAAAATATATTTTTTTGCACTAATTTTACACTCCGTCAACAAAGTTAATTGGTAGCCCGTACTATCTCATCAAACAAAGTTGATGATTGAAACTGCGAGCTCGAGTTTTAGAAGCTATAAAAACCTATACATCAAACAATTCTTTTCTCGTGCAACCTAAGCTACAAAAGCTTCTCATCAAGGTTATTAGGAGCTCACGACTTTAGTATTATAAGGGATTTACAATTATTATTTTAATCTAACAAATACAATAAATATTTAGGATAAATATCTCATAGAAAATTATTTATATACGACAATTTTTTTTTTCAAGTTGCATTTTCTTAGGTGGATGATGATTAATTTATACAAATACTACAATTATTGTTTGAAATTTTATAATATAAAGTTCCATCTTATACATTTGGCATTGTGTACTCAATTTTTTTTGGAAGGCAAATTTCATTCAAAACACTCACCCCAACTGTATATGTTCCAGCAGGCTACTGGAAACAGCTTTTGTTTTGACTCAATTGGCATTGTGTACTCAATTGATGTTAACTTATCTCCAATAGTTTTGACCAGCTTTTGAATATATATTCATTATACAACTAAATAAGCTATTTTAATAAACGTTGACCTTTCTTATTATTAAAGGAAAGTTATGTCCTCAATCATTCTATTGACAAGCAAAGATAAAGATTTCAAATTGAGGTGCAATTGTGCCAACATAACAAGGGCTCATTAAAATAGGCCAAGAATATAATTTACTACAAACACTAGCAAGGGTCCATCAAATACAAAACGCCAAAAAAAAAAAAAAAAAAAAAAAAAACAAACGCTCAAACATTGAAACTGATACAACGCGTAAACATTGACTAGATCATATTTTCAATCCTGTTGAACGCTAAAAAGGTACGGCTCCACCATGTTCGAACGAATAAAGGGATGTAGGATTTGGATCTAGTGCCTTTCAGACCTGCAACGGTCTGGACTTCTGGAGCTCACGATAAGTTTAATGCTTATTACATGTTTAATTTCTATAAAAAAAAAAAGGAAAAGGAAAACAACAACATGCAGGCCATTGTTTGTAAGATTCCGCATATAATAACTAAATCGATCGGCATAAGAAGCCAAACTAACACTTTTTAGTTTGGTTTATCTTTTGTTCATACGGTGTGCTATCCTTTTCCATCTTTAAAAATTGGTCACCTAAACATATAATTTGCTAGTTAATTAATTGTTATTTTTTTAGTTGATGTATCAAATGGTTTATTTAACAATACAAACCGAAAGTCAAATTCTTAACTTATGTTCTGAACTTAAAAAATCATGAAAGAAATTGTTAATGACAAATAACTTTAAACTTGTAATTAAACCGTAATCCGTACGTTGTTTCGTTTTTCTTGTTGTTGTGAACTCTTCCACTTAAACTCCATATATATCCAACATACAACCTCATTTAAAGATGTAATCAGAAGCAATATCTTTTCTTTGCAACTATTGGATATGTTGACAAAAGTAGTTGAAGTTGAAACTGCGAGCTTGAACTTTTAGAAGCTACAAATAAACTTTCATCAAACAAACTTTTCTCTTGTGCAATAGCTGAATTTATTGAAAGAAACGCCTAACCATCAAAAGCTTCTCATGTTAAGACCATGGGTAATGGTTAATGCCCCTTAAAGGGCATTTTTTGCCACATCACAATCATAATTCTTCATGTAATGGTTAAAACTTCATAATGCCCATTTCATTTATTACTTTCCTTGTTTTTCCTCCTTATTGGGCATTATTCTAGAAATGCCCCTCACTCTTCATGCCCCTATAATGCCCATGAGGAATGGTGTAAGGGCATTATGAAAATCTTTCATGCCCTTATAAAGCCCCATTACATATGATCTAATAGATGTCCAAATCTTAATCAGGGTATTAGAGTTATTAGTTAATTTATTTTATATCTTAATAATCTAAGAGGAATACAAGAGTAACACTATAGGGCATGAGAATGAAGAATTTAGGGTAGATATCTAATAGAAGTGTTTTACTCACAACAATTATTTTCTTTTTTTCAAATATCTAATAGAAGTGTTTTACTTAAAACGGTTATTAGCGGGTTGGTAAAGAAAATAGTTGATAAGGCGGTAAATTTGATGCATCTTCTACCCAAATTAGGTGACCCGCAAAGTGAGCTGCTCTTGCTTCTATCCTGTATGGGCATTGCCAAACTTTTCTTTGGTTTGAGGACATGCCAATCTGTACACATGGAAGATGCAGCGTTGATCTTTGACAAAGGTTTGCGTAAGGCGATTGAGGAATTGGTGATTTGTGGAGGTCCTTTCTTTGGAGACTTCCAGTGACGACTTGCTTCCTTACCTATTAGGTTTGGGGGTTTGGGGATGTATTCGGCTGTAGAGGCGTCATCCTATGCTTTTGTGGCCTCGAGGGCCCAATCTTAGGTGCTACAGGATCGCATCTTAAGAGACAATGGCATATGTGGTATGGATTCTGATTATGTTTGTGCTTTGGCTTGTCTTCGTGATACGATGCCAAGCTTTGACTTCAGCGGTTTCACTAATAAGGACACCGCCCCCTAAAGCCAAACATGCATTGGCGAGTGCTCTTTTTAGTAAAATTGTCCACGACATCGAAGTATAGTTTGACTTGTTCGTTAGACAAAAAGCCGTTTTGAGTGTCTACGAGCACCACATGCACAAGATTTTCTTCTTGTTATACCTATAGATGGGTTAGGCCAGCATATGTCACCGGTGGAGTATCATACTATTCTTATGTATATATGCCCTGTTTGTCACAAGGCGTGTTTGGATTCTTTTGGGGAGCATGCAGTTCATTGTAGAGAGCTTTCGGGGTTCAAATACCGACATGATTTGGTTAGGGATATAAATTCATAACAAATAAAATTGACTATCTATCTCGATGTAAATTCATAACAAATAAAATTGAGTCTTGTTTTAATTACAATGTCTTATTTAAGGGGGTGAGGATTAATTTATAGAGATACTATAACTATTGTTTGGAATCTTAATAAATAAACTTGAATGTTTATACATTTGGCTTTGCCTACTTGATTGATGTGAACTTATCTTCAACGGTTTTCGCCAACTTTGGAAAATGGATTCATGGATAAAGGGGAATATCGGGACAAGTTTTGAAATGTTGTTGAAATTTGTCAATAGACTGTAAGACCCTTACCAATAATTAACTGTTTTCGTGTCAATTTAAACTAAAAATGTGTATGAACAATTACACATACTTATGAAAATACGAGTTTATTTAAAACTTTTACAATTTATAAATAATTACAACATAATGTAGGTGAGTTCGTCTTTTAAAACTGACGACGAAACAACGTGCGGAAGCTTGCATCTTGATTGTGTTTGGTCCTTCAACGAGCTTGATCTTCATCCGTAAGCTTACTAAAGTTTACCTATAATCAAAACCAACACAAACGTTAGTTTTGATATTAATATAACAATTTTTATCAAATCCCTTTCAACTAAATAAACAAAACAACAAAATTTTGCAGGTTTTATACCCGTCGCGCCGCGCAACAGGATTTTGATGTTCGGTCGCGTGCCGCGACTAGTGTCGCAAGCCACGACGGTGGTGACCCCCACCTGTCGCATGACGTGAGACCCCCAAATCGACAGAATGTTTCTCAAATTGATGTTGCACTTGCCCAGCTCAAACTTAAACCAAAATCCTAACTTTAAAACTTCATAACTTTTGTTCTACTCATGCGATTCACGTGATTCTTTTTCCTACGCAATCATAATTAATTCTCCATCTTATGGAGTTAAAACCTGATATCTAACTTCTCAAAATATAGGATTTCAAGCCATTGGCTTGAAATTGATTTACTAAGACTTTTGACTCGTTTAAGTTTAAAATCACTAACTTGTTTCTAACTAATCAAAATACATGCCCCAATGCATTTAACACAAAATCTTTAGCTCGGGTTCATAATTCTTATGAATTATGCAACTAGTACGCAAGCTATATGCATATATCCATTTTGACCCGTTTAGGGGATTTAAGCAATTTAGTCTAAAACTAGCTCTTTTCTTTTCACACTTCGTAATTACATATCAAAAATATCTACCTATATTCCATAATCATCATGCAAATTCCTAAACAACCCATATGGGTCGTTTGCCCAATTTACCCATCAAGGGCTTTTTGGTCAATTTTAGTCCCTTATTTACGACGAAGGACTTTCACTAATAATTGACCAAAATATCACTATTAACTATAAATCTAAATATGCGTACCTGGATCGGGTCATAGCACTGACCCGTTTACATACTTTTTACTTTAATTTTTCTAGCTAAAACAACACAAGCATATGTTATTTCCTGTGATCACAAAACTCAACAAGTAGTCGTCAGTTATTATTGTCAATTGGTATTAACACATCATTTGACCCGTTTAGTCAACATGACCATTTATCAATGTATGATGGTATATTAATACCATCATGCCCCTTGAACCTATTCCGGTTCGCGCCGTGAGTTCTTACTACTTAAAAGACACTTTCTTAAATTGTTCGACCTGTTATAACTTTTACCAAATGGTGTCTTTATTTTGATCACTATTATTTTAACTATTAATTTGACCCATTTGGTTGTCGAGTGAATTCCATCACCTCAATGACATACCAACACAATCATTTTCTCTATATCAATATTATACACATTTTAACTATCTATTTTGACCCGTTTGGTTGTCGAGTGAATTCCATCACCCCATTGACATACCAACTCAACCATTTTCGCTATATCAAACTTAAACATATTTTAACTAAGCTTGTCTACATAAATGTAACAGGACGTCAAGTCGCTTACCTTAGATCTTTCCTTTATGCCGCGTATCACTCCCGGCTTTATCACCCGCCTTCTCGCTCGAGTCGCCTATAGTGAACAACCCGGCTAATTGTTAAGTTGCCATTTTAAAGAATCGCTATCATCCAATTTTGTCAAAAAATATTACATATGATTATTTTCAAGTTTCATCATACTTCTATAGTTTTATATTCTCACTTAGGCAATTTATCGAACACCTTGTGGGTATGATTTATAACCCATTTTGTTACATCAAATCTTAGTAAATTCCTAATCACGAATTCTCAATTCAACAAGTAGGTATGTTTATTATAGGCATTTTAACATCACATTTCAGTTTGTTATGAGTTCATATGCTCATTTAACTCTTTAAATTTCATGAACTCAACCATTTTCATCAAAACCCACTTATACCCATACAAGCTAAATCCTTCGATTACAAGTTTATGGCTCTAAATCACCAATTTCACATCTAGGGTTCATTCCTAGACTAGTATTCGTTTCAATTTTACCATTATATCTAACATGCATACTAGACATCAAGTTATGAATGTTTGCCATAAACTTACAACATCACCAAACATCAAATTTCGACAAACCTTGGGATCTCTTAACGTGATTGATCACGAAATTAGCTTCAACACTGATTATTGTTGAAATCCTTCTTTGATTCTTGGTGATTTGTGAGTTTTAGGGTTTTTGAGAGCTACCCTTTTTGCTCTGCATATGTCGACCAAACACACACACGTGTGTGGTTTGGTTTTAATTTTTCTTTTAATTAAATCACTTTCATAGTAGCCCTTTTTACTCCCTCTAATTCATAAGTTATACAAAAAGTTTATTCAATCATGTTTCTTTACTATTTTTAAACATACAACTGACTAGGTTAATTATTCCTAGTTAACTTAGTGGGTTCCGGGGGTTATAACCCGTTTTATTTTAAGTCCCGTTAACTCGGGCCCTTTTATATACTTCGTTTTTCTCAAGGTATTTATATTCCTTTCAATTAATATTAGGTTTATTTATTTAAATCCTAATATTTACCAGTTAAATTTTCACCACTAACGGTATTTTACCCGTCATTAATATTAAAGTGGTTTGATACCAATCCTGTTTTTGGGGTGTTACAAGTCTACCCTCTTAAAGAGGTTTCGTCCTCGAAACCTTTATCACGTAGTTCATTGGGTTAAACTTAATGAACCTGATTTCGGTGATTTACTTGAGCATTGCTCGCATTTACTAATCTTACTAGGAAAGTATGGTAATGTCTTTTTGGTTTCTAAGCGTATGCGCGTTTCACGTGTAAGGCCTCGTGGACCGTTACCTTCAGCTCGTATCCTTTATCTTTATTGATTACTTATCTTGGCGGTTAGACTTATTAGTCACTGGTTACCTTATACCCATTCGCTCGGGTATATCCATTTTGCCTTCTCGAGGCTTACAAACTTTTATTATTCCCATTTCATGGTTCACACTATAACGTGGTTATATTCTATATTACTATTCTTGACCGTGATCGCATCACGTCATGTTTAAGTTTACATAAACTTTTCATTTTCGAGAATCTTCTTATCGAATGTATCATCTTGCACCCATTCTTTTAGTGTTTTCCGTTTTCCAAATCATCTCATAATATATATATATATATATATATATATATTTGTTAAAACATCATTTCTCACTAAAACTGAATTTTAGTTTAACGTTTTCTCTTTAACTCATGTCAATATCTCATATCAAGGAATTTATGCCCAAGGATTTATTCCTTTCCGTTTTCATTTCGGTAATGTCTTCGCCCTTTTTGTGAAATAACACAATTGAAATAATTGTGAATTCTTTTTGTCATTTCTGCCCGTTTAGATGTTTTAGTGAAATCTCTCACTTTTGTCAACCAGACTTTTCATGATCTCTCCATTTTAACCCATTCGGTTAACTTAGCGAAACCCATCGCTTTTATACTAACGTTACCTTCCGTTATTATTTTACGCGGGGAGTTAAACCAGTTTACTCGCTTTATATTATTGACCCGTAGGTTCTTTTACTTAGCCTCGCAGGCTTTTTCCTTAGATTTCCACCTTTTAAGGTGAGACCCCAACAGTTCGTTTCTTTCTATTTGTGACCCAAGGGTCTTTTTGGTCCCGTAGACCTAAACATTATTTATAATCCCGAAGGTTGTGATGATCCCGTAGATTCATCTTTTACTCATGTCGTTCTAAAAATATACTTTCAGTGTCAATGCACCCTTTTTAAGTTTAGAAATCATTCGTTTTCGTTCTTGAATTCTATGGACCTTGACCGTAGTCTAAGGCTACATTCATATTCTTTTTGAACTAATCTTCCGACTCTTTGACTTCTTACATCATTTACGTGTCGGTTTGTTCTTCGTTTACCGTTATTCGGTTTACGCCTCTATTTCTTTATAGCCCGTTACCCGGGTTCTTTCATCTTAATGTTTTTAACGTTCTCGTTTTTTGGATTGCGTTTTTCCTTTTTATATTTTCTCACAACCCTTTATATAGATTTGTTAATATTTCGCGCTTTTATTTATTCAGTTCGCGCTTGCTTACATTACCAAGTGTTATTCTTTATTTAACTCGTTTTACTTGTTCGTGTGAAATTTCATCACTTGTGAACGTCAAACTTCATTTATATTCAACCCATCCATCCTATAGTTATCAAGTTTTTATGTTTACGTTTTGTCATTCTTTAGTCATAACTCGCAATCTGAGTCTTTTGACTTTCTATTCCGGGTTCCCGTCTCTTGGTTTACGCATACACTCAAAATCCTACCCATCTATCGAGTATTTTACCGAAGTCATTATTAAAGCAACTGTCCCGATAGGTATTAAGACTTCCTTTTAATTTATTTGGTCGTCTTAGCGAAATCCATCGCGTTTATTCAACCAAGTCCTTTATTCTTTATTGAATTCGTTTAACTTGTCCGTGTGAATTTCATCACTTGTGACAGTCAAACTTTTATCCCTATGCCTCAGCATTCCTATTAGTCGGTCTGTATCTTCATTTACTTTATTCCTTGTCCATTCTCTCGGGCTCGTTATTCTAACGTAATACGCTTCCGTCATCCGACTTGCGTTTAAGTTTATTATCAAACATTTTGCTTATTTTATTCCCATCCGATCGAATAAGCTGAACTTTGGTGTGTTTCTGTTGTTTGACACGTCATCACGCCGTCTCCGTTAAACCTCAGAACTTTTAACTTAGAAAATTTTACAAAGTTTACAAAGTAACAGGTTACCCACTCGAATGATCATCCGATCGGATGACCATCCGTTCGAATGACCATTCGACCAGGTGGTCTGACCCTTATACCAATCCTTGTTCAAAACGATTTGTTTAAACTTCGAACTACCAAACTCTCGAACATATAACCATCCGATCGAATGGCCATCCGTCTGGATGACCATCCTACCGGATGACCATCCGACCAGATGACTTGTTTGAATACTACAACGAAAACTTCAAAAGTTTCAAAACGATTTACAAACACACTTACTCATTCGAATGGTCAACCGTTCAAATGGTCATCCGTCTGGATGACCATCCGATCGAATGGGTCTTCACCCGTTCGACTCACCATTCGACACTCAAACTATTCGACACGCTGTTCAACGCTTACGCTACTGTTCTATACTCAGGCTAAACTCCAACGCGCTCCCTTCAATCCAATCCCGACTGTGTTTACTAACTAAACACGAACTGTGAGTATACTTGACCCCTTTTAACGCTTTAAACACTTTTGGGGTGTAACATACGTTTATATCGAAAACACACTTATCAAAACGCAGTACACAATCTAAACTATTATCACATGACTGACGTATATATTTACAAGTGATGCTTGATACACATGTGCTAGGACAATTACTCGTGACGTTCCAACTTAACTAGTATAGTACTATAGCTATGCTCGCACCTGACGGGGTCTAGTTAAGACAAACTCGCTCTCGCAAACGCAAACTCAGCCAACTCGGGACTTAGCTGGTAGTCTTTGTTTTATAGCTGTATGTAGTGTATCATGTTTATGTATGTGGAAATTCGCAATGTTTGTATCTACTTTATGCTATATCAAACCTGTATACTCGCCAATACATTTTGTATTGAAATTATTTTACATATGTTGCAGGTTAGAGGCAGACCATCACAAATCGAGACAGGACTACTTTAGAAACTCACCAAAAATCTAGGTTGTCGGATTTGCATTGTTCTAGAGACATGAAATCTGTACGACTATATGTGAAATATTTGTTTATTAGTATGGGATAAGGAATTTGTTAAATATTGTCGCTAAGTAGTTGTTATGGATTCTCTTGATCAATCTGATTCGCCTAGTGCCGCGCCCCGATGATTCCGCCATCGGTTGGGGTGTGACAGCATAGTTTTTAAATTGAGGTTGTAGTATGATTAATGGAGGTCCTCAGTTAAATACTGACTCAATGACTGTATTTCTCTGTTATAGTTTGGATTTAAATCTAAAATGAACACCAAAACCTTCATATTAATCTAATCTATTATATATAATAAATGAAAGTTATTTGGGCCACGTGTTAGTAGATTAGGGCATCCTTTTTTCCATTTTCCTGCCCAAGGTTTCGTCCACTTTTTTTTTCCTTTTGTCTGATATGATATGAAGAAACTCTAAATCATTTTTCCTCACAATCAAGTTGTTCCTCTCATCTCTCAAGGCGATTCTTCATCTTCATCTTCGTGTGTTCTTGTACCTCTTGAAATACGATTTGTTTCTTGCTTCCAGATTTGAAGATCCAGCTGCACATACATATGTTCTCCAGCAAATCCACAGATCCAGTCCCTACAATCCTTTCTTCAAATATCCAGTTGCTACAATCATTCCGGTATGTATTTTTCTTTCGCTAATTCATATTCTGATTGTTATTTTATATATCTTAGATCGTTCTTTCAAATTTTTAACCACAAATCACTTCTTTTCTAAAAACCCTAATTTCGACTCCCTTCTGTTGCGACTCCAAGGATCCTTTCCAACGTTCCCGTCATCTTTACTTTGAAATCAAACCTTTGATCAAGTCTCTGATTCCAGTGTTTATCATCCAGGTAACAACCGATTTTCGTGTTTCAAAATATTTATGGTTCATCGTTTGTTTGTTAACAGATCTAGGGTCTTTGTGGGATATTGGGGAAAAGGTTGATAAGTTTCTAAGAAGTGAGGTGAGGGTTAATCTCAAGATTGGTGACATTGTGAGCTTCATGATTGAAGGCTGTTTGTAGTCTTGAATCCAGTTCGTGTAATGGCTTCTAGATCTATACTTAGTCATAATTAATTATTGTAACTTAATTTGTTAATCATTATCTCTATATGTGTTTTGAATGTGTTCTTCTACAATGGAGTTAATGGGTTATGAAATTGGTGATGCACACATGTTGTTCGATCATTCGCCTCAATGAAATGCCGAAATTCAATGGTTGGGGGAAAATGCTTTTGGTTAAGAACTATGGAAAAGTCTTTACAGGTTTAAGTTAAACAAGGTACATTTTATGAGCTTTTGTCGTATGCTGAACTAATGTGATTGATTTATATGAGATTGTATTATTTAGAACTCTTAAAGATTTTGAGGACCAAATTAGTGTTTTTAGTAAGAAGCACGTGAATTTTATACATGTTTGATCAATTTTCCGTTTCACCATTGTCATTGAAAACAATTAAGGATTCAGGAGGTAACTCTTCCTATTATTCTTAAAGGTTTGTATTTTCTGAATATTACTTGAAATTAACAACTTTATATATAGTTCAGTATATATAACAGGGACACCATTCTATGATACATTACCCTCACTTGAGAGTATGTTCAATAGCTATTGGTGTATGCTTTTTTATATCGGTAGCGTTTTTATGAAAAATAATGGTTATATGTAAAGAATCATATTTAATCGACTATTCAAGAAAACCCAATAAGTATATGGAGTACTATAACAAAAAGAATGGATAAGGTTTGGTGTTAATTTACAACAAAATGTCGTCGGGTTTACAGTCCCACTTTCAATGAGGTTGTTTTATTCATGTATTTGATTTTTGCCCTTTTCTTTACAATTGAAGTTAGGGAGAGACGAAATAAGATGATGGAGCGGAAGACAATCTCAGATGAGTAGAGGAATTTTAGTGCATGATTGAGATCAGTCGGACCCATTTACTGTAAGTCATTGAATGTTTTAATCTTACAATCAGTTTTACTTTGTTTTTTTTAAGAATGTGTTGTTGTCATGGACATCGAGGTGATTTCACATGCCTCCATGTTTTATGTTTGGTGTAGAGAAATTGCATAAAGTAAAATATGTGACTTTTTTGAGTCATAATATAATCTAAATCTCTTCTTTTGCCATATAATTGTAGCATAATCTTTTTCCTTCTTAATTGCACAACCCCAAGGTAACCTCATTTGGTCTGATTTATTTTTTGTTATTCGTAACATATTGATTTACCGTTTATTGATGCATCGATTCATTTGTAATCACTTGCAGGTCACCCGTCGTCTGAATTTCAGCAACTAAACGGAGTTTTGTTAATCAACACCGTAAGTTTCCTTCACGAATCTATCCATTGTTAATCTTTTAGGGTACTACAGGAACCACACACTTGGTTATTTGTTCTTCCGTTCTTTAGGATTTTTGTCAACGAGGTTTCGTTTTTTGTTTTTGCATATCATCGACGCATCCCCAATGATTCAACAATACTGACGTTTAAATCTGTTCTTTTGCCATATAATTGTCGCATCATCTTTTCCTTCTTCATCGCACAACACCAAGGTAACCTCATTTGTTCTGATTTAGTTTTTGATTAACAAATAATAATTGATTTACCGTTTATTGATCCTTTTGATTCATTTGTAATCCCTTGCAGATCACCCGTCATCTCAATTTGAGTAATTTAATGGAGTTTTCTTAATCAGCACCGTAAGTTTCCTTCACTAATCTATCCATTGTTAATTCCACGTGTTTTTTTATTCTTAATCGTTGATTCTGTTTCAGGTACACTTTTTGTTGTTAGTTCCACGTGTTTTTTTTCAGATTAGTTGTTGCTATATATATATATATTGGTTTTGTTTTGATGAAAAGAGAAAACGTTCGAGACAATTGATCCAAGAACGGAAGAAAAATAGCGGATATTACTGAAGGAGGTAAAGATGATGTTGATTTGGCTGTTGAAGCAGCACGTGCTGCTTTTGATCATCGCCACTGGCCTCGCATGTCCGGTTCCGTACGTCTTACATGTACTTTTTTTGTTATTGAAAAGTTATATGATGCATTGATTCATTTGTAATCACTTGCAGATCACCCGTCGTCTGAATTTCAGCAATTAAACGGAGTTTTGTTAATCAGCACCGTAAGTTTCCTTCACTAATCTATCCATTATTAATCTTTTAGGGTACTACAGGAACCACACACTTGATTTTTTGTTCTTTCGTTCTTTAGGATTTTTGTTAACGAGGTTTCGTTTTTTGTTTTTGCATGTCATCGACGCATCCCCAATGATTCAACAATACTGATGTTTAAATCCGTTCTTTTGCCCTATAATTGTCGCATCATCTTTTCCTCCTTCATCGCACAACACCAAGGTAACCTCATTTGTTCTGATTTATTTTTTGATTAACAAATAATAATTGATTTACCGTTTATTGATGCTTTTGATTCATTTGTAATCCCTTGCAGATCACCCGTCATCTCAATTTGAGCAATTTAACGGAGTTTTCTTAATCAACACCGTAAGTTTCCTTCACTAATCTATGCATTGTTAATTCCACGTGTTTTTTTATTCTTAATCGTCGATTCTGTTTCAGGTACACTTTTTGCTGTTAGTTCCACGTGTTTTTTTTCAGATTAATTGTTGCTATATATATATAGGCTAATTATAAGGAGAAAACCCACTCCCGTTGACTAAACCCTGAAAACCCATTAGATGGACACCAGTGTGCCACGTCTCAAGTCTTGAAAAGGGTGTTGAGGGCATATATGTAATTTCCCTGCCTGACATACTTTTTGTTAGGATCCATATGAACATCACACTCCTCATTAAATGCCTGACATACTTTTTGGTAGAGGTACATTGTTTTTTTTTTTTTTTTTTTTAAGTTTCAAACTTTCATCAAACCCAAAGCAAATGAATTATTGTAAGTGAGAGATTCCAACGTTTCTTTTTAAATACCAATAACATACTTATCACATGCTCCATTAAAACAAGCTTATCTTATCCAAAACAACATGTATTGCTATTTCATACATCTATTTATACGGATGTATTTTGTATTTTGGCACATGTACGACAATAGTGTTGTGTGTTCTTTTTATTATGTGTTTTTTAGGCTAGCCATACTATGTTTTAATTATTTTGTTCTCTATGTTTAAGTGTTTTTTTTATATTAAGTTAATATATCTAGCCATATCTACTAATCTTTTTTGCACAGTTCTTTTTTTTTTTTTTTTTTTTGTTGAACATATAACATGCAACTTTTTTATTCTCTTAAAAATATGTAACATATAACAAACAACTATTTCATTTCATTCTAAAAAATGTGTAACATATAACATGCAACTCTTTTATTCTCTTAAAAATATGTAACATATAACATGCAACTATTTCATTCTAAAAAATGTGTAACATATAACATGCAACTATTTTATTTATATAATAGTCACATCAGTTTTTATGAGTTTATCTTTTTCAATCTCATTTTTAATAGAAAATTTGTATTTGTAACATAATATACTTTCATTTTTTTGTAACAAGTCTTGTGCTAAAAAAACACAGGATGTGTTGGTTAGTTTGGTTGAAAATGTGGTAAACTTGTATTAACAATACCATTTTTATTTTTATGAAACAAGCTTTTATATTTTGTAGAAGGTAAAAACATGTGTGGTTACACTTGTATTAAGTTTTTATATTTTTTGGAAGGGAAAAATATTCGAGATTACATTTTTGGATCACATAAAAAAATGCACCAGCATCTACACTTTTTGGTGACACCAAAAAAATGTACCACCAAGTTTTGTTTGCATTGTATCAAAACGTGTTAAACTTGTATTGGCAATACAGTAAAATGCATCTGTTTGTTAGGTTTCATGTTACAAGTAATTTTTTTTAACTTATACGTGTTAAAATTTATTAACAATACAATGTTTTCTAAAAGACTCGTGACCTTTTTTGTAGGTATTCATGCGGACGAGGAATTTTATGTTCACCACACACCCAATGGCACTAGAATGTGGTGTCCTAATGTTCCTATTGTTTTAAAGCCTGTTGTTGGTTGTGTATATAAAACGTGGAAGGACGTTACACATAATGTAATACTTATTGCTCATTTTTTTTTGTTTACTGGGTGTTTACATTTTTTGAAATTATACAGAAAATGTATGTTTAGACGTGGTGTAACTTCATATATATGTATAATATATGTGACATCTTTTTTTGTAGTGTACGTACCAACATGTAACATCTTTTTCTAGGAAGACGACTTTTGTAACAATGTGATGTAATATAACACTTTGTGTCGGAGGAGAAAGAAAAGAAAACGCGTTACACTCTTATGTATGTGGATATCCTTTAAATGGTAAAAAAAAAAGAATTTTTTCTTGTATACTGGGTGTTTACATTTTTTGAAATTATACAGAAAATGTAACGTTATTTTTTGTATTTTTTTTTTAAAAATGTTACATATAATGTAATACTTATTGCTCATTTTATAGAATGTAACCTTAATAAGATGGTACATATAAAGTAACATTTTTCCTCATTGGTTACATTTTTTTTTGTAAAATGTTACATATAATGTAATATTTATTGCTCATTTGTAGAATGTAACTTTAATAAGATGGTACATATAAAGTAACATATAATGTAACCTTATTCAACGTGTATATCCAGTTTTTCACCTAATGCTTTTACATTTATTTGTTATATACAACACCGGTGGCCCAAACACCGATAAATTAAAAAAAAGTATCGTAAAACAACTTTATGAATAAAATACTTAAGTTACAAATTTTTGCCCCCACAAATGTTAAGGTGCAACATTATTATATAACCTAACAACGCATACAACACACTTGTTCCCTAAAAAACAAAATACTTAAGTTACAATTTTTTTTTCTTTTCTTTCAAATCCTTTGCTGGTGTGTCCGATTCACTGCCTTCCAACACTGTTACAAAATAAATTGTCAAACATAAATGTAACAAACCATCTAACAATTTAATGTTACATACCAATTAGTTTCTTTTTTATTTTATTTTCTATTTTTTTTAGAAACCCGCTTTTGTTTGTGAAAAAGGAGTTCTAACTTATAAAATAACCAAAAGAACAAAAATAAATATGATTGTTGCTTTATTTTAAATTAATTGTCAAACATAAATGTAATTTTTTCTTCCCAATAGAACAATTTTTGATCATGTATTCACCAAAAAAACTGTTGTATCCAAGCGACTAAGAAGTGAGATTATTCAAAAGAAAGTAAAGATGAACAAAGAAGGTCAAAAGATTTCTTGTCATTGATATTGAATGCAAGAGAATCTGAGACTGTTTCCAAGAACTTGTTCACATTATTCAAAACTAACTATTTTGAGATTATTCAAAAGAAAGTAAAAACCCTAACTTAACTGATTAAAGGAAAAAATTCCAATCAACTGAATAAAACAGTATAAAACCAATAGATCGAACAGTAATAATTAATACCCAAATCACCATCTATAATCATAATCCTCAAAAAAAAAAAAACTCAATTCGCTTAAAGATCTAAAAAAAAAAAAAAAAACCCAGCGATGATAATATCCAGAATCCGCAATCAAAAACCCAGAATACACGAATGAAATGAAGCTGGTATGTGATCAAATGGAGGACAAAACAAGGCGTATATATAGATAAAAAAATAACAGATTGAATAAACGACTTTTGGGTTTCAACAATATTAAATTTGTGATAATGACCCAAGAATCTGCTGCTTTATTTTCTTTAAAAAAATTAAAGAATTTTGAGAGATGGAGGATGAAAGATTCTGATTCTGATTAAAGGAACGGAGCGACGCACCTGAACCGACGCTGACGCACCTGAACCCTATAATTTCCGGAGATCCTTGATTTTGTCCGGTGATTTTTGAAGATCTGCAGCGATCGCCTTTTTTGTGCGGCGATTGTCTGAATATTTGAGAGGGTATGATGAACATTATGAGAGAGAGTGAGTGTTTGGTGACTTTTGAAGATCTCCAGTTGATGAAGATTATGAGAGAGAGTGAGTGTCCGGTGATTTTGGGGGTAATTTGAAAGGGGTTGATGAAGATTTATGAGAGAGAGTGTTTATTTTTGTGGTTTTTGAAATATTGAGGACTAATGTAGAGTTGTAGGATTAGGTGTAATGATGTAGGGATGTAAGGTTTCTGAAGTCATGCAGATTTTTGTATCTTAGTAAGAGATTATGTTAAATCTTTCCCATATTGCCCTCTACGTACATCAAATATATTAAAAAATAGAGATGAAGGATTCAAAATCAATTAATGGCCCAAAAATGAATCTCAACCATCCATCATGGTTAATCAATGGTTATTAATGGGTTTTCAGGGTTTAGTCAACTGGAGTGGGTTTTCGATTTATCCTTCCCCTATATATATATATATATATATATATATATATATATATAGGTAAAGAGTATGGTACAAATATGGTTATCCTACATTATGTACGCTATATTGTGAGCCGTACACGTGTCCTGATTCAGTTGGGTTTAAGAAGGTTAAATCAGACAATTAACGTAACCATCAGAGGGCAAATTCGTCTCTTCACTCATTCAGCGAGAAGTTCGTTACACTAATATCCCGGTAATTATTATTCAAATCAGTTTCAAATTTTACATAATTCACAATCTGCAGTTTTCGTTCGTATGTGATAGGGTTTCATTCAATTTGTCTATTTTCGATGGATCCACAGAGTAGCACTGGACGAACAGAAGATGATTTTGAAGAAAATCGACCGATCGGTGATCATGCTCAATTATCTGCTTATCAGAGAGTTTCGATTGAGGATGTTTTAAATCCGCGACCTGCAAATCCAATTCCAATTCCAGGTTCAAGTTCAAGTGCTGCAAACGAGATTTCTATTGGTAATTATGTTAATTCAGATATCTAAATTGTTCGTATAATTGTTTTTTGTTTAATCGTAGCATTGTTGTAGATGTTTTTGTAGTTTGAATGTTTGATTTCACTTTTGTATTTTTTTTAGAACAACATGTTAACTTCGCATGTTATTACTCTCTACAATTCGCATTTGGTTTGTTTTTTTTGTAATTTCGCATTTGATTATGTAATAAATCGCACATGTAATTCAATTAATCAATATCATCATTTCGCATGTATTGATCAGATAATTCGCATGTGGTTTATATGACTTTTTATGTTTTTTATTTTGATTCATGTAGAGGAAAGGGTTTACACTTCGGAGGTTCAGGCATCAGCTACACCTGTTGTTGGAATGCAATTTACCTCCATTGAACAAGCATATGCGTTTTATCAATCATATGCTAAGTTAGCTGGTTTTTCTATTCGGAAAGGTGGCGAAGTATACAGCGGTGGTATAATCAAAACTAAGTATTTTGTTTGTTCTAAAGAGGGACATAAGCCTGTGTGTATTGATGATAATTCCAAGTCAAAAAAGCAATTCAAAACAAGGAAAAGGGGGACTATTAGGACCGGATGCAAAGCTCAACTTATGATTTGCACTGTGGACGGTAGATTATATACAGTCAAGAGATTTGTTGATGGTCATAACCATAAGTTTGTTTGTGAAAATGACATTCACATGCTCCCAGCTTACAGACAATTGTCAGATGTCCAGGAGGAGATGGTATGGGAACTAGGCACTTTAAACCTTGGTCCTGTCAAAGCTTTCCATATAATGAGGAAACGTTATGGTGGTTTCGAGAACGTTGGTGCCACAGTTGATGATTGCAAAAATTTTAGGAAGCGAATAAACAGCTATATAGGAGAGTATGACGCTGACATGGTTATAAATAGGATGACTGACAAAAAAGAATATTTAGCTGATTATTCGTTTGAATACTCTGTTGATGATGGCAAACGTTTAACTGGGTTGTTCTGGGCTGATGGTTTATGCAAGCTTAACTATATGGAATTTGGCGATGTGATATCGTTCGATGCAACCTTCAAGACAAACAGGTAACTGTTTCAAAGACAAACATGTTTTGTTACTGATTTTTCGCATGTTTTGTCTGCTAATGAGGGTTCAATATCGCAAGTGTAGACAACAGAGTTGTGTTGAATATATCGCATGCCTTTTCCCCCTGGTTTCGCATTTGATTTTCATTATTTCGCATATAATAAATGTGATTTCGCATTTGTTGTTCAGGTACAAGATGGTGTTTGTTCCGTTCACAGGCATTGACAACCACTGTCGGAATGTAACACTCTCAGCTGGGTTGTTGGCATCAGAGAGTATTGAATCATATAAATGGCTTCTAAATTCATTTTTAAAGTCATTTGGTCGGCAGCCTAATGTTGTAGTGACGGATCAAGACCCTGCTATGAAACAGGCTATTGAGGAGGTTTTCCCTATTAGCAGACACAGATTGTGTATGTGGCACATAATGAAAAAAGTGGCAGATAAGGTAGAGCATGCAACATTTTTGTGTTTTTGTTGGTGTTATTTTTTATTATTATAGTTTTTTGTAATAGACTGATATAAAATGCATTTATTGTTAAAGGTTGGGCACGAGTTGTGCAATAATGACGAGTTTAAAAGGAGAATGTGCGACATTGTTTGGACCGATTCGATTGAGCCCGAAGAATTCGAGAGACAGTGGAAGTTGGTGATGATTGAGTTTGGTCTTACTGAAAACAAATGGATTGATGATATGTTTGGGATGAGATCCATGTGGATTCCGGCTTTTTACCGGCACGAGCCAATGTCAGGTCTTATGAGAACAACTTCAAGATCAGAGAGTGAGAACCATTTTTTTTGTCAGGTTGCTAATTCACAACTCACACTCGTAGAGTTTATGAATCATTTTGATGGGGCAATAGATGTTCAAAGGTTCAATCATAGAAAAAATGATCATATTTCAAGATATACTGAGCCAGCTGATTGGAGTCGAACTACATTGGAAAAAGATGCTGCTAAGATCTACACCAGGTCTATATTTTTTGATCAGCAATCAGAGATTCATGGAACAATTTCCGAATGTTTGCCGATGGACACCAAAGTTGAAGGTCCACGTATCAGAATATTATTGAAGGACTTTACAGCACATGGTGATGGTTTATTGGAGGTATTTTTCATTTTTTTTTAGATATGCGAATTTTTTACATTACATATGCGATTTTAGTTTATTTACTTTACATTAACTTTTTAGAATTGCGAAATTGTTATGTTCCACATGCGATATTAATTTTACTTAATTACATGATTATTTAAACATGCGAAATTGTTATCTTTATACATGCGATTTTAAATCTTATTATTATTATTTTTTTGGTTATTTTTGCTAGGTGTGGTTCAAGAATCTTGAAAATGATGTAACTGCACAGTGTAGCTGTTTGCGTTTTGAGCAGTATGGGCTGCTATGCAAACACATCTATTTTCTTTTCAAGATGTTTGGTGTTAAAGAAATACCAAACAAATATGTTATGAAGAGATGGACGAAGGATGTGGTGCCGAATGAGTTGAATGTGAAGTACAATTTAAATGTGGGTGGCAAGGATGTGCAACACAAGGCTAAACGGATTGCTCGTGAAATCATTCATACAGGGGAGTATTTGGTTAGTAATTTGATTTTCGACCTTGATCAACTTGTTTTAGTGAGGGATCAAATGATGCAGCTTAAAGAGAGAGTTGATCAGAGTCGCATAACCAAGCAACTTGATCCAAAATTTGATCGATTTTCAAAGTTGATTGGTTATCAACAACCAGTAACTAATGCCCCCCTACTGTTCGTGTGCCGGCTGGTATAAGAAACAAAGGCCGCGACTCGCATAGAAGGATTTTATCTAAGAAGGAACAAATGATCAGCCGCAAAGGGAAAAGGTCAAGGACATGTAGTGTATGCAATGTAAAAGGTCATGACATTCGGACTTGCGAGGAGCTGAAAGGCAAACAACAAGGTAAACAGCAAAAAAAGAAGAAGAAGGGTGTCCAGATTGAAGATGGTTTGAGAGACAAAGACAATGAGGGTGAAGACGACGAAGAGGAAGATGACTTTGAAGATTACATTAGTGATGATGGATCCGATGAAGATCAGTGGGAAGAGGTGTCTGGAGATGAAGATGACGAGGATGAGTAATGTTTTTTTAAATGTAAATGCGAATTTACACGGAACACATGCGATTTTATATTCATTTATGTATATCATTTTTCACATGCGATTTTAGTATTATAAACATGCGATTTTTTATGCATCAGTTTATATTTATTTATATGATTTTTCACATGCGATTTCTCCTCTAATACATGCGATTTTGAGTTATCTTGTATTTTTTATGTTATTGTGGCAAAGATCCCTAATTCATTCATGCGATTTTAAATTATATTAAAGCATAAGATTTGTTCAAAACATATATCCAAAATAATAGTTATTGTCTAACACAGCCACAACCACAAAAGGATTAAAAATATAAATTAGTTACTTGAAGAAATGATTTTGTCACGTTCAGAAGAGCTGAACTTCATCTTCTCCTTCACAGTGTTGAGAGCATCTGTTAGGAAAGAGAAGGCCAAGTCATCAGATCGAGATTGCTCCTTTAGGTGATCCAAAGCTCTGTCTCTGAATGTTGATGGTGGTTCTTGAAGTAGCTTTTCCCATACTTCTTGATTGTTCTTGATTTGTTCAAGGATTTTGCCCTGCACATCAAGAATCAGATGAGAAGAGGTGACATCAGTGCTTGGAAATAGCTCTTTGATTGCCATGGTTTTGATTTTTTCTATATCTTCAGATGCCATTTTTGTTGTCTGTGTTTTTGTGTGTGTTTTATTTGGTCTTCTATGTCTTAATATGGAAGGTAGTTATCAAGGTTTTTTATATTAATATAGTAAATTTATTATATAGGTAGGGTGGTAAGTTCAGTAGTATTCATTGTAAAACTCATCATTACATGTCAAATTATAGTCACATCGTTAATAAATTAAGTTTTTGTATATAAAATAATATCATTTTTAGTTTTTAAGATTGGTAGTTTTTTTTTTGTATTTTTTATTACAAAGTATTTTTTTTAAGTTTTTTTTTGCACTCTTCCTTATTCGAAATCGCACTTGATTCGAAAGTAATTCGCAAACCGTAAGAAACATACATTTAAATATCATTTTCTATGATATCGCATGTGTAATTCATCTAAAATCGCAAACTATATGAAGAGATTTTGTAAGTGTTTGAAAACGCATGTGCATTATCCTGAAATTCGCAAACTATATGAAATCTCAAAGAATTCTTAACCTTTTACTGATATCGCATATGCATCACATGAAATTCGCAAACTATATGAAATGTCAAAGAATTCATTTTTATACCGAATTCGCATTTGTATTGTCGACGTTTTCGCACATGATTTGACAAACTGCATCATCTTCTTCGATAGTCAGTGCATACAGAATTTCTAAATTCATCAGAAGTTCATTTTATCAGAAGAATTTGATGAATAGGAATCGATCGATTTGGTGAATAAGAATCGATCGATTTTTTGTTAATTGTTATAATTTCGTCTTTGGTTTTGATTTAGGATCTTTCGTTATGATTTTTGAGGTTTTGTTTGCCGTTATCAGGTGTTTTGATCTTAAATTTGACGTTTTTAACCTTGGCGGTTTCTTTTTTATGAATCCTATGTTGATAAATTTAATAGAAAAAGGCGCTGTTTAAGGAAGATGATCCGACGGTTGTAGACGACGCGTACATAATGTACGATTAGAGGATTTGTATGATAACCGGCCTATATATATATATATATACATATTTATATATTGGTTTTGTTTTGATGAAAAGGGAAAACGTTCGAGACGATTGATCCAAGAACGGAAGAAAAATAGCGGATATTGCTGAAGGAGACAAAGATGATGTTGATTTGGCTGTTGAAGCTGCACGTGCTGCTTTTGATCATCGCCCCTGGCCTCGCATTTCCGGTTCCGTACGTCTTACATTTACTTTTTTTGTTATTGAAAAGTTATATGCACATGAATGATTTTGTGTTTTTATAAAATTGAATGAATAGAATATGCTTGAATCTGGCGACCATGATCGAGGCATAAATCCGATGTGTTTCGTACTGAAGACTTATGAAACTGAATTTATATATTTTGTCTTTTTGTGTATGTACAGTGTAATTTAGTAAGATAGTGGTATTAGATAGATTCTGATATGAAGTGTTTATGTTAATAGTGTTTCAACCAAACCTTAAAACTCTTTGTCTACAGTCGCAAGCTACAAAGTCAGTTATCCCTAATCATTTAATTCTCTTATTGTTGGTTGTTTGTTTTCGTACTTGATGTCAAACCCTATGTTCTTCCACTGTTGCATCATCATCCTTAACACCACAATCATCCCCATGTTGATTCGCTTAATGGTATGTTATGTATACACAATCTCTCGAGAACTTACCACCAAATCAGACCTTGAGCTTTTGAATATCATCATAGCAAAGGTATGATTCAATTTTAACAACCTTTTATGCAATTTGGTTAAATCATGCTTCTACAATTTCATAAATAATCAATCCCAAATATGTAGTTTTGAATTTAGTTGTGTACTTGATTTGTTTCCACGATTTATTGTGTACTTGATTTGGCCACAAAAGTCAAAGTTGCCTCTTCATAAATAGATGTGAATATATATGATAAGCTGACTAAATGTAATAGGTGGACAAAGGGCGGGTCAAGTAACAAGTCTACACGGCTAAGTTTTGGTACAAGTCAGATTAGGACCCAACACACTTTTTTTTATGAAACTTAGTGTAACAAATATATTTATAAAAATTAATTTATTTAAATAGTGTTCTTTTTTAATAAACGCTTACAGAGGTTTATGCACTAAAATACACTTTGAGCGGTTTTGACTCGTTTAATATATTATCCTTTTAGTTAATTTTCTTTTCGAGTTGTCCCATCTAAGATAAAACACACGATTAAATCATATGGTCAAATTGTAAACGGTCTTGATGATTTAAGATGCTAAATGTGTCCCGTCTATTAGCTAATTATTTGTAATTTATAATGTGTTAGACCAGGTGATCAGATCCTGAAGAACAGATGATATGGAAAGCCAAAATTGGATCCCAACAGTTGATCAACAATAAGCACTGCCCATCTAAGTTTCCTCCAATGACAGTGGTTATAACAAGTTAATAAGGCAAAGCACTAATCTGCCTAACAACTGTTGGATATAAAGACTGTTGTACACAAAGACTGATGAAGATCATCCACTGTTGAAGACCAAAGCACTGATGAAGACCAAAGCCCTGTTGAAGACAAGCACTGATGAACCAAAGGCCTGATCAACCAAAGGTGAACCACTGCCCAACAACAATAGTGGTTCAGCATCAACAACAGATATTCTACCTTTGTTTATGTTAACAGTGTTTATATATAACAGTATTTATCACATCAGTGTTTTATAGTCTGTTAGGTTGTTAGATGTCATATCACCTCAGTGTTTATATGTAACAATATTTATCACATTAGTGTTTATATGTAACAGTATTTATCACAACAGTGTTTATATGTAACAGTATTTATCACATCACCTCAGTGGTTTGATCTGTACTATAAATAGAACAGTTTGTACTTTTCTATTTGAGCGAGTTTTCTCCTCCAATCCATTCATCTTGTACAATCAACCAGTGAGCTCAGGCTGAGGGGGAGTTTAGTATGTAAGCATGCATTTAGTTAATTGATTGTAAACCTTCAGATTTCATCATACGAATGTTCGTGTTGATGTTCGATTGAGGTTTTTACTTTTGTATTGATGTTCGGTTTAGGGTTTTTATATTTAGGGCTATGTTAAAAATGTTTGTTTATCAGTACTTGTGTTAAAATTCTATTTTCATATAAAGATTTATAAGATTATGATGTTTAGTTTAGTTATATAATTTTAGTCTTTCACAGATTGAATTGTAATATTTTGGATGTTTCATATGTTATGTATGTTCATATGTTGATTACTTATGGTAGTTTAGATGATACATTTGTAGTATATATAAATTATATATAGTCTCAAACGTACATGATTTGATCGTCAGTAGTCGTCAACAAACCAAGGACTTAGGATTTCATATCAAAAACAACAACAACGAATATTGAAGGAAATAGTAACAGCCCGGTTTGAGGCTTTGTATCACACTGTCAAAAATAGAAGCAAGACTAAGCCTTAGAAACTCTCGGCATCGAAAACAACATTTGGTCTTTCACATTCTTGACATTGAATATATAAAATAAGGTTTTAATGTTATATAATATTTTAGTCTATTAGTTATACTCTTTTTAATTGCAATACTTAGAATAATCTTTTAACGTTTTACTCTGTTATTTATTAATGATATTCATATTATTTTCTCTGACAGTTCACACTTAGAAGGATGTATGAGTTTGCTTCTTACATGACCGACAACCAAAGGAAATCTTTGGTTAGTATTTTAATCTCGGTTATGGCGAATTTTTTTTTTTTTATAACATCATGTTAGACAGTTTCTGATTTTAATATATTTATACATAGGTTCTGCCAAAAAAATATAAACAATGGATAAAAGAGTTTAACTATCCTGTTGGCTTTGTCAAAGTACGGACAACTAATGGGCAAGTTTTTGAAGTCAAGATAAATGATTTAGGAAACTTTTATTATCTCTACAATGGGTGGTATTATGTAGTTGAAACTTTGAAACTACAATCTGGATCGTGGCTCGTATTTCAGTATGAAGAAGCATTACAAAGTTTCCGGATATTTTATTTCTATGACAATATTGCATTTGCTCCATCTGATTATTTTTACTACAGACCTAATGGCGCTTTTGATAAACCTGATGCTATGGTATGTAGTTCACAATCTGGGTTCGGTATATTTAAAGGGGTGGAAAGTGCCACCTCAGCGGGAAGGAGCATACCACCACAAAGGGGTGTTAGAGGGGACCGGGGCTAGGTCGGCTCGTGGGTGTGGGGCAAGTATTGTAACCTTTATTTATTTATATTGTTATTAATTAATATACAAACCAGTAATTTAGAGCCAACTTAACCCAATACCACATTTCACAAATATTGCAAAAGTTATTGAGTTATTAAAATAGCTAACTTTTATTGAATCCATTACCTCCAAACTTAAATGTTTTAAGAGGCTTTCTTGTGCTCTCAAACCACCATCTCCATACCTCATAGCCTCAATGGACGTAAACCATCATACATTTTTAAAAGACGTTACGATGTTGAAGTAGCGGAAATACCCGATAAAGGGCATGAAACATTACGATGGTTTTTACGTCACAACCCTTATAAATTTAGAAAATGAATAACATTTTTTGAAGGAGCCGTTCAAAAAAAACATAACTTGAAGGTTTGGTCAAACATTTAATTTGTTGTTATGTTATTTAAAGAAAGGAAACAAAAACAAGAGTCGTGGGTATTAAAAGAAGAGTCGAAGGCACTGGGTGGCCAGCTAATAAATCCGCCAAGTTCGCCGCACTTAACGGCACCGTCATGCATGCTTCTTACTTTCTTTCACGTGCCTTGTTTATTTTTTTACTATACAAGATATTGTATTGATTTTTCATTTCTAACTTCATAAAGTAATCAAGATGCGATACATATATATTAGGTGAATGTTTATGTGTTCATGTAATTATGTAAGATACATGTATAATTTTCAAACTCTATATTCACCAAGGGACTAATCATGCAACATATGTATGTACTGATTAAATATATATAGTATACTCAGATTAAAGATATTTTTAAGGGCTAAAAAGAATACAATAATAATAACATTGTTTCACTCTTGTGAAACTTTTAGTGGTTATATAAGTTGGATTTCTGAAACCGAACAAAAATGATTATCGATTATTAATCCATGTGTAGTGGTGTAACATTTCATAAAATGATGATAATATGATGAGTGTGGGGTTATGTGATAAATGTCACAAAAAGTGCAATGGTGGTCTTATATAATATTTGTGTGTAATGGTACCATCAGATAACCTCACTAGCGATCATTACTCAAATATTATTTTTTTAATTTCTAAATTGAGTTAACTGTCATTTTCACCCTTATGGTTTGACCAATTGTGACAGTCCAGGGCAGATTTAAAATTCGCACCATTACCGTCCATGGCATTCTTGACACGCCAATTCTGTCCAAAACACTAAGGGTGAATTAAGTAGTTGGACAAACCACAGGGACGAAAATGACAGTTAACTCATGCTTTTTGAACGGAAATGACATGTTTCAAGAACGACAGAGACGGAAGTGATACAAATTTGAAATTTGGCATAAACTAGCATGATTGGACAAACTATAGGGACGAAAATGACAATTAACTCTTCTAAATTTAATAATATAAAAAAGAAATAACATTTCATTAAATAAAAAAGCATTACAATAATATTAAAAATATTCCTTTTAAAAAACATTACAATAAAATTAAAAACACTCTAAAATTAAATAACTAAAGTTCGTATTTTTTTTTCCCGATAAACTCCTAATGCTCTAGAGCCAATTACAACGCATTTCTAGTTAGGTGGTCAAACGGTTTCCACTGTCACAACCCCCGGCCACACCCTGGGCGGGAGCCGTGAACCGTCATGTGGTTTCAGTGTTTATTAAATTTGCAGCAAAAAATACCATCAGGATCGTAGTTAGGAAATATTTCAGAGTTTGTAAAACACCAAAGTTTAATAATAAACAAATGGGATAAAACCCATATTACAATCAAATGTTTTTGTAGGGATAAACCTTAATTGATAAAAACATGAATTCCTTCTTTTATCCAGGTAATTATAGTTACTTTATTTAAGCCTTTAGTGCTCCATAGCAGACTTCTATTACCTTCACAGTAAGTTACCTAAAATGTGTTTAAAAACATTTTATCAGTGAAAAATACTAGTGAGTTCATTCAATTTTATAAAAAGACACATTGTTATATTTTACAGCATCAAGGGTGATTACATTGTTTATATATATCAAATACTCAATCAGTATTTGTCACACACCGGCAGTTCCGATGTGACGGTGGCCATATCACTCATTGGCCAACTTTCGTCTAATAGTGAAGATTATCAAGTAGTGTATACAAAACCCCACATACCGGCAGTAATTTCAGATTACAAAAACTTAATCACTGTAACTATAACTGAAAAAACATTTAGGGTTTTGCAATGCTTTTGGTAAAAAGAAAGAATGACTCATTTTGTAGATTTAGGGTTTTAACTTGAAGCTTCCTGGAGCTAATCCTGAGTTCCTAATAAAAATACAATGCAACACGTGTCAGTACATCAACCCAATTCAAACTTTAACGATACATCACGAGATCAAAACCCCAACGTAGTTAACAAAGTATAGCCTTATTCAGGAAGCACTTTAGCATCCTTTGTTGGGTTTCGGATCGATTGGACAGAGTTTCGAATCAGTGATCTGGGTTAAAACACTTAAAACGGGGCAGTGTTTCGCAGGTTTAGGGGTATATGTGTAGAAACTTGAGTCCCAACCTGCTGCATATATAGCCCAAATGGGCATCTCCCGTGCGTCACGCAAGGCGACAAAGATTCTCCCGCGTGTCGCCGGGAGGGTTGGCCTAGCTTTGACTGCCAAGTGTCCAACGTAGGTCTGACACGTGGCGCAATGTCGTGACACATGTCCCTGACCGCCTTTTTCGTCCAATCACGTGTTTTCCTTGATTTCTGTGTTGATACTTATCGCGTGTGTGTAACACCCCAAATTTCGTATGTCATAATATAATATTATGCAGTGATGCTTAAATAATAGAAAATGGTAAATATAGATTTATACCGTAAGAAAAGTTAAAGAAATGATACTAAGTTTAAAACATATCTATATAACTAAAGTTAACTGAAAGAAAGATGACCAAGTTAGTATGGGAAATAAGAATATGAACATGCTCTAAAAGATAAGGGGCTGGATGTGTAAATATAGAATAAGTTTTGATAAAAAAATGGTCAGTGTTTGGTGTTGGGTATGTGCGATCGATCGAGAGAGAGAGAGAGACCAAGAAAACCCTTCTCCTAAAAAACCTAGCAAGAAAATCATCAAATTAAGAAGCTTTAGGGCCGAATTGCTATTGCATGAGCTAGGAACAATGATCACCTAAGTGTTCTTAATATCAAGTAAGTTTAACTTTATGTTTTGGTAATGTTTTATGAAGCGGGTTGTGTGTAATCCGTGATTATGTGTGTGATTTAACATGAATGGTAGATGATATAAACATATAGAGGTTGTATCATGTCTAATTTCGATTGTATTGATAGTTTAGGGTAAAACTCACTTGTAATTCTAAGATAATATAGTTGAGTGAAGACTATGGATGAGTTGTGTAATGTTGTTGTTAAATTAGTGTCAAAGAAAGAGTTTAGATGGATAATTTGATGGAAAACATATGTTGAATGGTTATAATAATGAATGTGAAAGATTTGATTAATCCATGGATGAATTAGGAAGAATGTGTTATAACCACTTGTACTTAATGCTTATTTGATAGTACGCACACAACGTGTTCGATGAAATGCCTTAACTGATTTAGTTGAGAGTTTACATGAATACTTGTTAAATTGATGTTGTAGAATGAAAAATGGATGTATGTATAGTCGTTTAACACCATGATGGATAAAGAAAAATGCATATGTAATGGATTAATGTGAAAGCTAAAAGTGTGAAGTTGTAACATATATGCACGAAGAAAGAAGAAGGCACGGGCCATTCTAAGACGCAAGCATCGCAAGATCACGGTAAGTTCATATGAACTTTGTTATCCTTCATGTAGTGTATAAAAGTTAATTTTAGTATACGAGTCCTAGTGTAAAGTTGTATTGTAAATATGGCAAATTTGATGCGTCGAGTATTAAATGATGATTAGGAAATGAATGTGTAATGACCCGCCATGAATAGGCCAAAATATCGGAAAGTACGTTGATGGAATGGTTTAAGTAAAGACTCGTTATAACGGGTCAAAATAATGAAGGCCTGTCAATAATGTAAAGTACATATTGACCCATTATGAATGGGTCAAATAATGATTTGTATGATGATCTAGGATGTTGATTAAACGTTGACTCATTTCGGATGGGTTGGTGTGCGTTAAGCGTGATATGATTTTTTTAATATTTTAAGCCCATCTTACGCATTAGTCAAGTTTTAAATTTATAAAACACGATATCGTACTAACACTAAAGACACACTTGGGCAAGTGCACCCATCGCGAGCATAGTATAGCGTTGGTAAGATAACGAGGTCACCCAAGGACACAAGAGCTTTTAATACCGGTTTATCGTCAACGTCTAATCGATCTAAATTTTTGAAAAGGGTTTTTAAACATTAAATAAAACTAAAAATGAAAAGATAAGTAAAATGAAAAACAAATAGACAAGATAGAATCACTTGGATCCAACTCATCTTTAATGTATCCTTTGATGATTTTCGCACTTTCGGACTTTTTAAGAGATTATCTTAGTTATAGTAGTAGGCCCTTCTTTTGAAGGTGACATTACCCTCAACCCAGTGGTTTGAGTCAACATGGATACAATCCCAATGGATAGGAATATTGAAACACAATTAAGTAAGTTATTAATGCGAAAAGTGGTAGGCCCCTCTTTTGAAGGTGGCGTTACCCTCGGCTAAGTGGTTTGAGTCAGCAAGGATACAATCCCAAGAAGCCATTTTAAAGTATTAATAGTAGTTTACATATGAGGGGCTCAAGCTATTCGCACCCCCGCCATCCAATACCATTGGGTATTGAAGGATGTCCTAGTAAGCTTGAACCAAGTCCTCGTAGGATCTATACACTGAACGAGACAAGAACTTTACCAAACCACCCTCCTAACCCCTTTCCAGGTTGTTAACGCGTTTTATATAGACCTTAAAGACACGAATGAGCAAATCAATGACATCATGAAGAAATGGTAAAGAAAATTCACTTTCAACATAAGAAACTAGTTATTAAAGTCATTAATACAAGCTCAATTAAAAAGTGCCGAAAGATTAAAAATCAAAAGTAATACATTAAAGACTTTTCTTCACCAAGTGCTGTAAGAGATTAGCCAAACATGGCCTTTGATTGACAAGAACGCTTACAATCAATCTTGGATCCCGAGACTACTACACACTCTAAAGATGATAGATGGATGATGGTGGTGGGTGTTGGTGTTGTAGTGGTGGTGGAATGGTGGCAAAGTGGGAGAGAAGTGGTTTGCTAAGGGATGCCTTTGAAGTGAACCAAGCACCCTTATTTATCGTCAGAACAGAGCCCTGGCCATGGCCCCGTGTCCATTGGGCACGGCCCGTGGCCATCCTTCTTCTCTTCCTTCATTAATTGCAGTTGTTAGCAGAGTGCCCCACATGACCCCGTGTCTTCTGGGCAGGGACCCGTGGTCAACTCTTCGTTTTACTATCAAGATTCTGCAAATCTAAAAGTTGACCATGCCCCATGGTGAGCTGGGCATGGCCCCGTGGTGGGCGTAGAATCTTCTACATCTTTTGTCTTGATGTGCCAGGGCTGACCACGCCCCATGCCTAGCTGGGCACGGCCCCGTGGTCAGTTTTTGTCTTCTTGTTTTTTCTTTGGGAGATGTTGCGAGGGGTCGGGCATGTCATGTTATTCCTTCTTCTTGTATTTATGTTGGTTTTGGCTGCTTATTTGTTCCTTTTGTTCTTTTAAGCTCGTTTAGTCCAGTAAATTCAAAAGGAAGAAAGAAACGCGCTTTTTCCAACATTAGTACTAAAAAAGGGTTAGTTTTATGTCTCTATTGATGTAATTTATATGTTGCATTTTGCACACATCAGGGTCGAAAGGTTACTATATTTTAATGTTAGCTAAATGATAAGAATGAATATATATAACGGAGTTTGATGTTAGTATAGAAAGTATGACTACAACAAGAAAGTTAACAAAATGTGAACTTTATTAATGGGTCGAATAAAAAAAATATATGAAAGTGATGAATTATGTTAGTATAATTAACTAATGAACGTTTCAGTGATTGTTTATGATAGCTAAATCACATTCTTGATGATGGCGAGCTTGGATCGAACACCCTACAAATCATGCCCAAATACGCTTCCGGTTATGTTTTTGTGTCAAACGGGTCAAAACTATTTTTGGGTTGTATGATGTTATTTTGTGTCTAAGGTCTTTTGTAAGTAAATTAGTTGATGGTTATTGTTATGGGTGGAATTTCGATTTTATATCCTGAAGGCATATCCTGATATTATATGCTTGATGCTGCGGCCAGGATACTGAACCAGGATATTGGTAACATCCTCTGGGGGTATCCTGGTTGCAGCTAACGATTTTCTTTGGTTGCAAGGTACCAACGTTAAAGGACTTGATCTACCTGAAGATTCGCTCAAGGTGGTTGAAAAATGGACGTTGATGGTGGAAGAATGGGTCTTGTAACGGTCAGAATAGAAGAAAGGCATATTCCGCGAGAATATCGGATGCTGGTCAATGCTATTGACGTTGTAACGGTCATATGAGCTGAAGACCATGTTTTATAGTTAATATGCACGTGGAAAACAAGTTAAAAGAGTCCCCCAACGTTCAGAATGGAATATTCCCAGCATCCCGGGATAATAGGAGAGTTAGTTTGTTATTTGTAACTATAAATAGAAGGCCAGATCGATAGGAACACACACTTTACTCTCTACTCTCAAACTCACACTTCTTTTTTCTTTCTATCACACACAAACACTCAACACTTGTAATCGTTGTACCACTTAGCATTGATCTGCGCCATATCCTGCACTGTATCCTGATATTTGAAGTAATAGAAGAACAAGGCAGCTGCGATTGTCAGCTCCTGAGGTTTTGTGCCGGAGATCTAGATTGATCAAGGGCTTTTCTCGTACAACTCGTGTCACCCCCTTTACTTTTTGCTCATAGTTTGATCGTAGATACAGCTCAATATCCTGAGCCGTATCCTGAAAACTGTTTTTCCAAAAAACTTAAACATCATATTTCCAACACACTTTTTAGCACACTACCTCACTTAACTAATTTGATCACTAAATTGCTTCGGTAATTTTTGACCAAAACAATTTGGCGCCCACTGTGGGGCAAGTGATGCTATTTTTACTAAAAACTTTAGTAAAATCATTACTCGGTTTTCTATTGTCAAAACTTTTTGCTACATCGTTTTCAATGGCCTCGAGATCAAACATGAGCCCTTCCACCATGTCTGGTACAACCTCTGCAACAATTGGTTTGGTGCTTCCACCTCCTCCTCCAAGAATGCAAGCTTCTTCACACGGAACTGAGAGTCATGTGGCTCGGGATATTATCCCTACTCGGAGTATTCAGGGATCTGCTCCCGTTTTAGCTTCTAATGATGAAATTCTAACCGTATTTGGAAGTGTGCAGGAACAAATGAGGCAGCAACAGGAAACAAACCAAATGCTGATGAGAGAAATACAACTCTTGAAATCTAGCTCAAGCAGACCCGTTGAGGATATCGTCACTCCTTTACAACCCAGAGCTTTGAACTTCAGTTCGGCTGTGTATACTGAGGATAACAGGGGAAATATTGTGCCTAGCCATCCTCAGAATCATACTCCTGAAATACCCTCCTCGGTCACCATGTCAACTGTGAGGAGCTCAGGATATGCTTCAGGATATGGCCGGAATCCTCAGACTGGTAACGTGTCAAATAATAGTATTCTTGCTACTAACACTAATGGATCTTTGCAGGATGCAGGTATGACGTCAACATTTACTAGGGAGCTTCAGAAATTGAAGGACATGATATCCAGTGTACCTGGAGTGGTCCAGCCAATTCCGGAAGTGTCCCAAGACAGCCACAGGATATCCCGCTTTGCATATCCTATCTGTGATGCTGAGATCCCAAAGAGATTTCAAACCCCCAACATGAAGCTCTATGATGGGACTACGGATCCTGAAGAGCATATTGCCCAGTATAGGGAAAGAATGGATATTAATCCTATCCCTCCGGAGCTCAAGGAAGCGTACCTATGCAAGGGTTTTGGTTCTACCTTAACAGGATCGGCCTTGAAATGGCTCTTAAATGTTCCTCCTCATTCAATTACATCATTTTCTCACCTAGTGAATTTATTTAATAGTCAATTTTCTTGTAGTCAAAGTTTTGAAAAACTAACAAGTGATCTCTATAGGATAACTCAAGGATCTCAGGAATCCTTAAGAGATTATGTGAACAAGTTTAGCCGGGAATCCTTAGATATTCCACATCTTGATGTTGCAACAACTGTGCAGGCTTTCAAGATGGGGCTGCAAAAGGATTCTCAATTTTACCAAGATCTTGTAATGAACCCATGCAGGAACTTGGATGAAGCTCAAAACAGGGCCCTAAGATATATTCGAATGGAGGATGACAAAAAGATGCAAGAGAGGATGAACTCATCCACCACCTATGAGTCAACTAATAGGAAGTCAGAATCCTCATTTAAACCATATCGCTCTAAGCCGTATGGCAGAAATGACAACAAGAAAGTGAATGCTGTTGAAGACGAGGATCCTGAAGAATATCCTGAATTATCTGAATATTGCTTTTCTGTTAACATTCCTGAATTAATGTATGCTATGCAAGGTTTAGGAGACAAAGCTAGGTGGCCTCGAAAGAATCAACAAAAAGCTGATTGGAAGGATAAGTCCAAATGGTGTGCCTTCCACGAAGATTTCGGACATGTAACTGAGGATTGCATTGCTCTAAGAAAAGAAATAAGCTATCTTCTACGCAAGGGATATCTGAAGGATCTCTTAGGAAGAAAGAAGAATAAGGGTCAGGATACTGAGAAGGATCCTGAACGAGTGGCGTCACCTCCTGCAGATGCCAAGATAATCAACTTTATTTCAGGAGGATCCGACATTTGTGGGACTTCGTATTCTGCAGCCAAGAGGCATGAAAAGGAGGCCAAGACCGAAAGGGGAGACAAACCAGCCAGGATAACTACCCTCACAACTGATTAAGTGATCACTTTCGACAGTGATGACAAGGATACTGTCCAGGATCCTCACCATGATGCTCTCGTAATAACATTATATGTGGCTAACCATTTTGTACGCAGGATATTTGTGGATAATGGCAGCTCCGTCAACATAATCCAACAAGAGACTTTGAAAAGAATGAATGTATCTCCAATGGATATCACTTCGAAATCCACCATGCTTGTCGGGTTCAGTGGAGAGGCTAGGAAGACAGTGGGAGAGATAAAGTTACCAGTATATGTTGAAGGGGTCAACTCGATACAACGTTTCTGTGTGATGGACTCCCTATCCTGCTATAACATCATACTGGGCAGGCCATGGATCCATGATATGAAGGCTGTGCCATCAACTTATCATCAATGCATCAAGATCCCTACCCCTTGGGGGGTTGTCAAGGTTGATAGTGATCAGCAGGAGGCGAAAGAATGTTACTCATCCTCAATAAAATCCTCAACCAAGCCTAATACAGCATAGCAATTAAAGATGCGTGCCCAGGATATCATGGAGGCTTCAGAGCAGGGTATGAAGAAAATTATCCTGGATCAGGATAATCCTGATATCTCGGTGCTCGTAGGAACCAATATCCCTCAGGATATTGAAGAACGGGTAACTAACTTTTTGAAGTGCAGGATGTCAACATTTGCATGGAAGTATGAGGATATGACAGGTATATCCAAAGACATTATCACTCACAAGCTTGGAATTGACAGGTCGTTCAAGCCTGTTCAGCAAAAAAGAAGGAAGTTTGCTCCTGAACGAAATACAATTATCCAAGAGGAAGTTGAAAGATTGTTGAAGTCCAAAATGATCAGAGAAGTAAAGTTTCCAAGATGGCAGGCAAATGTAGTAGTGGTACAGAAGAAAAATGGGAAATGGAGAGTCTGTGTAGATTACACAGACTTGAATAAGGCTTGTCCAAAAGACCCATTTCCTCTTCCTCATATTGATGCAACGGTGGATGCTACTGCCGGCCATGAGATGTTAACCTTCATGGATGCATCCTCAGGATTTCAGCAGATTCAAATGGAGCCTTTGGACCAGGAGGATACTACCTTCATGACACCAACAGGTATTTATTGTTATACTGCTATGCCTTTCGGTTTGAAAAATGCAGGTGCAACATACCAGAGATTGGTAAACATGATGTTCAAAGATAAGCTGGGGGACACAATGGAGGTATACATCGACGATATGGTGGTAAAATCTAAAAAGGCTGAGGTTCACCTCCAGGATATTAAGGGAGCATTTGATATCCTGGATCAGTATAACATGAAACTAAATCCTGCTAAGTGCCATTTCGAAGTGGGGGCAGGAAAGTTTCTAGGATATATGGTAACCAAAAGAGGAATAGAGGCAAGCCCGGAGCAGATTAAAGCTATCTTGGATATCAAACCACCTTCAAATATGAAGGATATTCAACGGTTAACAGGGCGAGTTGCAGCATTGAACAGATTTATCTCAAGATCCTCCGAGAAATTCAAGGAATTTTATGATATCCTAAAGAAAAACAAGAAGTTCGAATGGGGAGAGAAGCATGAAGCAGCCCTGCAGGATTTGAAGCAGTATCTTTCAACTGCACCTCTATTGATGAAGCCTGAGAATGGTGAACCACTGTCCCTATACCTCGCAGTATCAGGGAATGCTGTAAGTGTCGTCCTTATAAAGGATCATGAAGGTCAGCAATACCCTGTCTATTATGTTAGTAAAAGTTTGTTAGATGCTGAAACTAGATATTCTCATTTAGAAAAGTTGATACTAGCACTAGTTATGGCATCAACGAAGCTTAGACATTACTTTGAGACACATAGGATTCATGTTAAAACCAATTATCCTGTTAAAAATGTGCTTAGGAAACCCGAGATGTCAGGCAGGATGGCCAAGTGGTCAGTGAAGTTGAGTGCTTATGACTTAGTGTATGAACCTAGGAATGCCATAAAATCGCAGGCTCTAGCTGATTTTGTGGCTGATTTCAGTAGTGATATTCAGGATGAGGTAGACCTAGAAGTCCAACAATTAGGAGAATCCTCAGGATCCTGGACATTGTACACTGATGGAGCATCTAATGTTAGAGGAGTAGGATTGGGAATACTACTAAAATCGCCACAAGGGGACATATTACCCCAGGCTATTAGGTGTGAATTTCCTGCTACTAAAAACGAAGCAGAATATGAGGCTTTAATTGCAGGATTAGAACTGGCTAAAAATATAAATATTAAGAATTTGCAAGTATATGTTGACTCCTTGTTAATCACTAATCATTTTAATGGATCCTATGCAGTTAAAGGTGAGAAGTTAATTGAATATCTTGATATTCTCAAAAAATTAGCAGGATATTTTGATGTTTTTACACTTGAACAGGTACCAAGGGAAGATAATACTGAAGCAGATGCCTTAGCAAATTTGGGATCATCGGTCAGGATACCAGAAGGGACCCAAATACCAATATTGCATATCTTGTATCCTGCAACGAAGCCTCAGGATAAAGAAGTAGTAAGTATTCAGGATCCTGGAGCTGAGTATCCCGAGGAGGATCCTAAATCCTGGACGGCTCCAATCATAAGATATCTCAAGGAAAGACACATCCCTAGAGACGAAAATCCTAAGGCATTCAGGATGAAGGTATCACGATTCACCATTATAAATAATGTTTTGTATAAGAAATCTCTTGCAGGACCATATCTAAGGTGCTTGGAGAATCCCGAAACTAAAGAAGTGCTTCAGGATATACATGAAGGGGATTGTGGTAACCATACTGGGGGCAGGTCGTTATTCTCAAAGGTATTGAGAACAGGATACTATTGGCCGACGATGAGGAAAGATGCTACAGAATATGCTCGAAGGTGTGATGCATGTCAAAGGCACAGTAATATACTACATCAACCAGCTGAACCACTATATCCTATAGCTCCCCCTTGGCCATTCATGAAATGGGGGATGGACATAGTAGGGAAATTACCAAAAGCTCCAGGAGGAAAAGTCTTTATGCTGGCAATGACTGATTATTTCTCAAAGTGGGTTGAATCTGAAGCATTTGTTTAAGTTAGAGACCAAGAAGTAGTATCCTTCATAAAGAGGAATATCCTGACCAGGTTTGGAGTACCAGCTGAAATCATTTGTGACAATGGATCCCAGTTTATAAGCAAGAGGACTACTGACTTTTGCAAGAGTTGGGGAATCAAAATGATCACTTCTACTCCGGTACATCCTCAAGCGAATGGACAAGCTGAATCCTCAAACAAGATATTTGTCAACAACTTAAAGAAGAGACTAGGGGCTCAAAAAGGAAGATGGGTAGAAGAATTACCCTATATTTTGTGGGCTGATAGAACAACGGTAAAAAATGCAACTGGTTAAACACCGTTTTCCTTGGTATTTGGAGCAGAAGCAGTGATCCCAACAGAGATGGAGATACCTACTGCAAGATCTATCCTCTGGGATCCTGAGCAGAATCCTGAAGCTTTGTGCCAAGATTTGGACACTGTAGACGAGACGAGAGATGCAGCAAGGCTAAGGATGGCAGCATATCAACAAAGGATATCCAGAGCATATAACAAGAATATAAGGACTAGGAGGTTCCAAGTTGGAGATTGGGTGTTAAGAAAGGCTTTTCAAAATACCACTAATCCTGCCGATGGAAAGCTGGCTCCAAAATGGGAAGGACCATATGAGGTTGAATCAGAATCAGGAAAAGGAGCATACCGACTCAGGAGTATGGAGGGGGATATGCTACCAAGATCCTGGAATGCTATACATATGAAGCTCTATTTCAAGTGAGTTTAGAATTTAATTTCTAACTCAGGATGGTATGAATTCTATCTCTTTTCAATATATTTGAGTTTATTTATTCTTTCGAACCCAATACTGACTTAAGCATCGGAGGGGTGTTAGCCAAGCTAACACCCACTTTAGTATAAGGTTGTTTTGCAGGATATACTCTAGGATATACACTCAGGATAACTCGAAAGATTAGAGGATTGGCCCCCTCTCTCACGTTTAAGGGATCCTGATCCCTTCACAGGTTTAAAGGTATTCACCTTTCTCACGAATTGGGTTTAAACACCCTGCCTGGAGCGCAAGTTATCCAGGGATAGTTCAAGGTGGCATGACCAGTTCATGTAAAAGTGGCTGACAATTTCGTTACTGTTGGCTATACCCTGGATCCTTAAGGTATATGAGGATTGATCACCCTCTCTCGCGAAAGGGTATTTTCATACTCTCTAAGGTTTAAAGGTTTTCACCTTTCTAAGTCTTGGAGTTTATACACTCCCGCCTGTAGCGCATGAAAATTTGGGATTTTCCCCAGGATACCTATGGGATTTTCCCCAAGACACCAAGGATTTATCTCCAGTATGTTTTTGGGCTTTGCCCCAGTAACACAAGAACTGTCCAAACAGTTAGAACTTGATTTCAAAAATTAACTAAGTGTTTGAAGGCTTTATGCACAGGGAACATTCCTCCCAAGAAGATTGTGTAAGGCTCGAAGAATCAAACTCAATGCACTAAGTATTTCGGACAGGGGACATCCATGCCAGGGACATTGCAAAGGATTCAAAGGTTGAGGTTGGAAATTATTGCCTAAGTGTTTCTGGTATGATTTATTATTTTTCAAGTCTTGAAAACCTTATCTAAATGATCTAAGTTTTCTATAAAATTATATTCAACCAAGTTTTTGTTTAACATTTTGATGACAAAAGTATTGAACAGTATCCTGACCAGAATATTTGATCAGAATATTTAGAACATATCTTTCAAAACAAAAACATAACAACAACAGATAAGGTCAAAAGATTAGTCTATTATTAAGAAACCAAAATGTCACACTCTTGGTTTCGTCTTAAATCAAGACCCATCCGTCCAGAGTGTGATAGGTTCAAAAGCATATTAACACTGATCGAAGGCTTCGTCCTGAAACTCAGGATCCCTTCACCTCCGGCCATCATATTGTACTAGTATCTAAGTACAGGAAAGTAAATTGTTCAACAAACATCAACCATCAAATTTAACAAAGTGGACTTGATGAAGCCAGGATTCTCATAGAAGAAGGTTGTGGCAGTAGTAGCAGGGAAATCAGTACCCTTCCTCTTCTTAGATCCTGATGCCCGGGACCTAGTCAGAGGGGAAGGCAGAAGAAGGTTTAACCCTGGTGGCACCGGAGAGCTCCTTTTTCACCAAGGGAAATTTAAAAAAGATATCCTTACCAAACGTGCCAGAAGACTACCTAGTTATGAGAAAGTATAAGCTTGGAAGTTGCGTGAAGTCACATCAACATCTACATCCCATTAAGTGCATCGAGCAACACAACGAAAAATATACCCGTTTGGATTTCAGGATCCTAACAGATACATTTTTGGGGACAATTGTTATGGGTGGAATTTCGAGTTTATATCCTGAAGGCATATCCTGATATTATATGCTTGATGCTGCGGCCAGGATACTGAACCAGGATATTGGTAACATCCTCTGGGGGTATCCTGGTTGCAGCTAACGATTTTCTTTGGTTGCAAGGTACCAACGTTAAAGGACTTGATCTACCTGAAGATTCGCTCAAGGTGGTTGAAAAATGGACGTTAATGGTGGAAGAATGGGTCTTGTAACGGTCAGAATAGAAGAAAGGCATATTCCGCGAGAATATCGGATGCTGGTCAATGCTATTGATGTTGTAACGGTCATATGAGCTGAAGACCCAGTTTTATAGTTAATATGCACGTGGAAAACAAGTTAAAAGAGTCCCCCAACGTTCAGAATGGAATATTCCCAGCATCCCGGGATAATAGGACAGTTAGTTTGTTATTTGTAACTATAAATAGAAGGCCAGATCGATAGGAACACACACTTTACTCTCTACTCTCGAACTCACACTTCTTTTTTCTTTCTATCACGCACAAACACTCAACACTTGTAATCGTTGTACCACTTAGCATTGATCTGCGCCATATCCTGCACTGTATCCTGATATTTGAGGTAATAGAAGAACAAGGCAGCTGCGATTGTCAGCTCCCGAGGTTTTGTGCCAGAGATCTAGATTGATCAAGGGCTTTCCTCGTACATCTCGTGTCACCCCCTTTACTTTTTGCTCATAGTTTGATCGTAGATATAGCTCAATATCCTGAGCCGTATCCAGAAAACTGTTTTTCTAAACAACTTAACCAGCATATTTCCAACACACTTTTTAGCACACTACCTCACTTAACTAATTTGATCACTAAATTGCTTTGGTAATTTTTGACCAAAACAGTTATTTAGTTTGAACAAATGTAGTTTAAAATGTTTTGATGGTCGAAAATGTTATATTTAACCGTAAAAGGGATTTTTGGTGAAATTGTATAAAACGGAATGAAAGTTTTAAATTTTCGTCATCTTCTTTACCCTATATAAATGTGGGCTTTACAAGTTGGTATCAGAGCCTAGGTTTGAGGGATGTAAGTACTTGAACTCAAACCAAAAGCTCGTACGTAGTGTGTCTTTGTTCCGGGGCGCGAAACAAGTAAGTGCATTTAAAGTTTAGAATCCTTGCATAACGAATGATTATGTTACGGGATAGTTACAGAATGTTACGAGATATTACGGGATGTTACGGAAGGTTATGGGTTGATACGGGTCATTTCGGAATGTTTTGGGTCAGTTCGGGTTGAAACGGGTCAAACAGGTGAAAACAAGGCAAAACAGCGTCCGCAACACAGGGGAGGCGTCGCCGTTGCTGCATATGTTCCCGACGCCCAATTCCACTATCGACGCCACTTTCCAGCTGACACCACTTTTTAGGTGGCGTCGCCGATGACTTATCCAGGCGTCGCCGATGTCAAGTGCTACTCTAGTCCGCTAAATTTTTCAGTTTTTCATATTTTGGACCCCGTACTTCCCGAAAGTCTATGTTACCTCCCCATTAAGCTTTTACAAGGCATGATAAGCTATTTAGAACTGAAAAAGAAACTAAAGGATGATAGGACAAGTTCGTGAAAGTAAATAATGTATGACGAACAATGACATGAAGTAACACATGAAGGGGTAAAGTATGTGAATTAATGAATGTGAATGATGATGAAGCAGCACGCCGAGGTGAAATAAAGGTGTTATGGGTGAAATTCTGAACCCCTATATCCTGGAAAATATCTTGGTTTATATCTTGGTTATGTAGTATCTGTTTACATCCGGGATGCTGGTTCAGGATATTGGTAATATCCTGAATGGTATCCTCAGGATTACTAATGGATTATGTGCAGGTACGTGGGTTGGAAGCTGGCAACGCTCATAAGACTCATTCCGCGGAAGACTCGGTCCAAGTCGTTCAAATGAAGACGTTGAAGCCGTATTACTCGGTCAATAACGTTCATAATGGAATATTCGGAGTACCCTATATTTGTAGGGATTATTGTTTGTAATTCATTACTATAAATAGGTGGGTATACCAGATCAACTAGGACATCACATTCACACTCGCTACACTCTAACACTTGCTCTCGAGCAACTCTCACTTTCATACAAAGGCATTGTAACACTTAGCGATCTGGTCTATATCCTGCACTGTATCCTGAAGTTTAAGCAATAAGAAGAACAATGCAGCTGCGATTGTCAACTCCTGAGGTTTTATGCCGGCGATCTAGATTGATCAAGGGCTTTCCTCGTACATCTCGTGTCATTTCCTTTACTTTTTGTTCATTGTTTACTCATTGTTTGATCGTAGATACAGCTCAATATCCTGAGCCGTATCCTGAAAACTGTTTTCATAAACAACTTAACTAGCATATTTTCTACACACTTTCTAGCACACTACCTCACATTACTAATTTGATCACTAAATTGCTTCGGTAATTTTTGACCAAAACAATTTGGCGCCCACCGTGGGGCAAGTGGTGCTCTCTTTACTAAAAATTTTTGTCAAATCGCTAATCGGTTTTCTATTTTCAAAACTTTTTGCCACATTGTCCATAATGGCCTCAAGATCAAACATGAGTTCCTCTACTGTGTCTGCTATGACTTCTGCTACTACCGGTTCGGTGCTTCCACCACCTCCTCCAAGAATGCCAGCCTCTACTCAATCTCAAGATGTTATCCCTACTCGGAGTGTCCAGGGATCTGCTCCCGTTTTAGCTTCTAATGATGAAATTTTAACCTTATTTGGAAGTGTGCAGGAACAAATGAGGCAGCAACATGAAACAAACCAAATGCTTTTAAGGGAAATACAACTCCTGAAGTCTGGCTCGAGCAGATCTGCTGAGGATATTGTCACTCCATTACATCCCAGAACGTTGAACTTCAGTTCAGCTGTGTATACTGAGGATAACAGGGGGAATATTGTGCCCAGCCTTCCTCAGAATCATACTCCTGAAATACCCTCCTCGGTCAGGATGTCGACCATAAGGAGCTCAGGATATGCTTCAGGATATGGGCAAAATCCTCCAACGGGTAACGTGTTAAATAATAATAATACTCATGCTACTAACAATAGTGGATCTTTGCAGGATACAGGTGTGACATCAGCGCTTACTAGGGAACTTCAGAAGTTGAAGGACATGATATCTAGTGTACCCGGGGTGGTCCAGCCGATCCCGGAAGTGTCCCAAGACAGCCACAAGATATCTCGTTTCGCATATCCTATCTGTGATGCTGAGATCCCAAAGAGATTCCAAACTCCCAACATGAAGCTTTACGACGGAACAACGGATCCTGAGGAGCATATTGCTCAGTATAGGGAAATGATGGAGATTAACCCTATCCCTCCGGATCTCAAGGAAGCATGCTTGTGCAAGGGCTTTGGTTCAACCTTGACAGGATCAGCCTTGAAATGGCTCTTGAATGTTCCTCCACATTCGATTACATCTTTTGCTCACTTAGTAAATTTATTTAATAGTCAGTTTTCTTGTAGTAGAAGCTTTGAAAAATTAACAAGTGATCTCTACAGGATAACACAGGGGCCTCAGGAATCCCTTAGGGATTATGTGAACAAGTTCAGCCGGGAATCACTAGACATTCCTCATCTTGATGTTGCAACAGCTGTGCAAGCTTTCAAGATGGGGCTGCAAAAAGATTCTCAATTTTATCAAGACCTTGTAATGAACCCATGCAGGAACTTGGATGAAGCTCGGAACAGGGCCCTAAGATATATTCGGTTGGAGGATGACAGAAAGATGAAAGAAAGGATGAACTCATCTAACACTTATGAGTCAACTAACAGGAAGTCAGAATCCTCATTCAAATCATATCGGCCTAAGCCATATGGTAGAAGTGAAAACAAGCGAGTGAATGCTGTTGAAGACGAGGATCCTGAAGAGTATCCTGAATTATCTGAATATTGCTTTTCTGTTAACATTCCTGAATTGATGTATGCCATGCAGGGTCTAGGAGACAAGGCTAGATGGCCTCGAAAGAATCAACAAAAAGCCGATTGGAAAGACAAATCAAAATGGTGTGCTTTCCACGAAGATTTCGGACATATGACTGAGGATTGCATCGCTTTAAGGAAAGAAATAAGCTATCTTCTAAGCAAGGGATATCTGAAAGATCTCTTGGGAAGAAAGAAGAATAAGGGTCAGGATACTGAGAAGGATCCTAAGCGAGCAGCATCACCTCCCGCGGATGCCAAGATAATCAACTTCATTTCGGGAGGATCCGACATTTGTGGGACTTCGTATTCGGCAGCAAAGAGACATGCAAAAGAGGCTAAGGCCGAAAGGGGAGATAAACCTGTCAGGATGACTACCCTCACAACTGACAAAGTGATCACATTTGACGCTGATGACAGGGATACTGTCCAGGATCCTCACCATGATGCTCTGGTAATAACTTTATATGTGGCTAACCATTTTGTACGCAGGATATTGGTTGATAATGGCAGCTCCGTCAACATAATCCAACTAGAGATGCTGAAAAGAATGAATGTATCTCCAATGGATATCACTTCAAAGTCTACCGTGCTTGTTGGGTTCAGTGGAGAGGCTAGAAACACAGTGGGAGAGATAAAGTTGCCAGTATACGTTGAAGGAGTCAACTCGATACAACGTTTCTGTGTGATGGATTCTCTATCCTGCTATAATATCATACTAGGAAGACCGTGGATTCACGATATGAAGGCTATACCATCAACGTATCACCAATGCATCAAGATACCTACCCCTTGGGGAGTTGTCAAAGTTGATAGTGATCAGCAGGAGGCAAAAGAATGCTACTCATCCTCGATTAAATCCTCAACCAAGCCTAGTGCAGCATAGCAATTAAAGACGCGGGCTCAGGATATCGTGGAGGATCCGGAGCAGGATGTGAAGAAAGTTATCTTGGATCAGGATAACCCCGATATTTCGGTGCTCGTAGGAACCAATATCCCTCAGGATATTGAAGAACAGTTAATTAACTTTTTGAAATGCAGGATGTCAACGTTTGCATGGAAGCATGAGGATATGACAGGCATATCCAAAGACATCATCACCCACAAGCTTGGAATTGATAAATCATTCAAGCCTGTTCAACAGAAAAGAAGGAAGTTTGCTCCTGAGCGGAATACGATTATTCAAGAGGAAGTTGAGAGATTATTGAAGTCCAGGATGATTAGAGAGGTTAAGTTCCCAAGGTGGCTAGCAAATGTAGTTGTGGTACAGAAGAAAAATGGGAAATGGAGAGTTTGTGTAGACTACACAGACTTGAACAAAGCTTGTCCTAAGGACCCATTTCCTCTTCCCCACATTGATGCAATGGTAGATGCTACTTCCGGGCATGAAATACTGACCTTCATGGACGCATCCTCAGGATTTCAACAAATCCAAATGGAGCCTTCTGACCAGGAAGACACTGCCTTCATGACACCAACAGGTATTTATTGTTATACAGCTATGCCTTTTGGTTTGAAAAATGCAGGTGCAACATACCAAAGATTGGTAAACATGATGTTCAAAGACAAACTGGGGGACACCATGGAGGTGTACATCGTCGATATGGTGGTAAAATCAAAGAAAGCTCAGGATCACCTCCAGGATATTAAAGGAGCGTTTGATATCCTGGATCAGTATAACATGAAGCTGAATCCTGCTAAGTGCCATTTTGGAGTGGGGGCAGGAAAGTTTCTAGGATATATGGTGACCAAAAGAGGAATAGAAGCGAGCCCGGAGCAGATTAAAGCCATCTTGGATATTAAATCGCCCTCAAATATGAAAGATGTTCAACGATTAACGGGGCGAGTGGCAGCATTAAACAGATTTATCTCAAGATCCTCAGAGAAATGCAAAGACTTTTATGCTATCCTGAAGAAGAACAAAAAATTCGAATGGGGTGAGAAGCATGAAGCGGCCCTACAGGATTTGAAGCGATATCTCTCAACCGCACCTCTATTAATGAAGCCTGAAAATGGTGAACCACTATCCCTATACCTTGCTGTATCAGGGAATGCTGTAAGTGCCGTTCTTATAAAAGACCATGAAGGTCAGCAATATCCTGTTTACTATGTTAGTAAAAGTTTGTTAGATGCTGAAACTAGGTACTCTCATTTAGAAAAATTAATACTAGCATTAGTCATGGCGTCAACGAAACTTAGACATTACTTTGAGACACATAGGATTCATGTTTAAACAAATTATCCTGTTAAAAATGTACTTAGGAAGCCAGAAATGTCAGGTAGGATGGCCAAGTGGTCGGTAAAGTTAAGTGCTTATGATTTAGTATATGAACCTAGGAATGCCATAAAGTCTCAGGCTTTAGCTGACTTTGTGGCTGATTTTAGTAGTGACATTCAGGATGAGGTAGACCTAGAAGTTCAACAGTTAGGAGAATCCTCAGGATCCTGGACATTATATACTGATGGTGCATCTAATATAAGAGGAGTAGGATTAGGAATACTACTAAAATCGCCACAGGGGGACATATTACCCCAGGCTATTAGGTGTGAATTTCCTGCTACCAATAATGAAGCAGAATATGAGGCTTTAATTGCAGGATTAGAGTTGGCTAAGAACATGAGTATAAAAAATTTACAAGTATATGTTGACTCTCTGTTAATTACTAACCATTTTAATAGATCCTATGCAGTTAAGGGTGAGAAATTGATAGAATATCTTGATATTCTCAAAAAATTAGCAGGATATTTCGATGTTTTTACACTTGAACAGGTACCAAGGGAGGATAATGCTGAAGCCGATGCCTTAGCAAATCTGGGATCATCAATCAGGATACCGGAAGGAACCCAAATACCAGTATTACATGTCTTATATCCTGCAACGGATTCTCAGGATAAAGAAGTAGCAGGTATTCAGGATCCTGGGGCGGAATATCCTAAAAAGGATCCTAAATCCTGGACGGCTCCGATTGTGAAATATCTTAAAGAAGGACACATCCCCGGAAATGAAAATCCTAAGGCATTTAGGATGAAGGTATCACGATTCACTATTATAAATAACGTTTTATACAAGAAATCTCTTGCAGGACCGTATTTAAGATGCTTGGAGGATCCTGAAGCCAAAGAAGTACTTCAGGATATACATGAAGGGGATTGTGGTAATCACACCGGGGGCAGATCATTGTTCTCGAAAGTATTGAGGACAGGATACTTCTGACCAACAATGAGGAAAGATGCTGCAGAATATGCTCGAAGATGTGATGCATGTCAAAGGCATAGTAACATACTACATCAACCAGCTGAACCACTATATCCTGTAGTTTCCCCTTGGCCGTTCATGAAATGGGGGATGGATATAGTAGGAAAATTACCAAAAGCTCCGGGAGGAAAAGTATTTATGTTAGCAATGACGGATTATTTCTCTAAGTGGGTTGAGGCTGAAGCATTTGTTCAAGTTAGAGACCAAGAAGTAGTATCCTTCATAAAGAGGAATATCCTGACTAGGTTTGGAGTACCAGCTGAGATCATTTGTGATAATGGATCCCAGTTTATAAGAAAAAGGACTACTAACTTTTGCAAGAGTTGGGGAATCAAAATGATCACATCTACTCCGGTACAATCTCAAGCGAATGGACAAGCCGAATCCTCGAACAAGATAATAGTCAATAACCTAAAGAAGAGGCTTGGAGCCAAAAAAGGAAGATGGGCGGAAGAATTACCCTTTGTTTTATGGGCTGATAGGACAACGGTAAAGAATGCAACCGGCCAAACCCCGTTTTCCTTGGTATTTGGAGCAGAGGCGATGATTCCAACAGAAATGACGATACCTACTGCAAGATCTATGCTGCAGGATCCTGAACAGAATCCTGAAGTCTTATGTCAGGATTTGGATACTATAGACGAAAAAAGAGATGCAGCAAGGCTAAGGATGGCAGCATATCAACAAAGAATATCCAGAGCATAAAATAAGAATATAAGGACTAGAAGATTTCGAGTTGGTGATTGGGTGTTAAGGAAGGCTTTTCAAAATACCACTAATCATGCCGATGGCAAGCTAGCTCCGAAATGGGAAGGACCTTATGAAGTCGAGTCAGAAGCAGGGAAAGGAGCATATCGACTCAAAAATATGGAAGGGGATATGCTACCAAGATCTTGGAATGCTATACACCTTAAGCTATATTTCAAGTGAGTTTAGAATTCAATTTCTAACTCAGGATGGTATGAATTCTATCTTTTTTAAATATGTTTTGGTTTAATTTATTCTTTGAAACCCGATACTAACTTAAGCATCGGAGGGGTGTTAGCCAAGCTAACACCCACCTTAGTTTACAATTGTTTTGCAGAATATGTTTCAGGATATAGTTCCAGGATATATACTCAGGATAACTCGAAAGATTAGAGGATTGGCCCCCTCTCTCACGTACAAGGGATCCTGATCCCTTCACAGGTTTAAAGGTATTCACCTTTCTTCCGAATTGGGTTTAAACACCCCGCCTGGAGCGCAAGTTATTCAGGGATAGTTCAAAGTGGCGGGACCAGTCCATGTAAAAGTGGCTGACAATTTCGTTACTATTGGCTATATCCTGAATCCTAAAGGTATATGAGGATTGATCACCCTCTCTCACGAAAGAGTATTTTCATACTCTCTAAGGTTTAAAGGTTTTCACCTTTCTAAGTCTTGGAGTTTATACACTCTCGCCTGTAGCGCATGAAATTTAGGGTTTATCCCCAGATATCAGGGTTTATCCCCAGTATGCTAAGGATTCATTTCAGGATATCAGGGGTTCTGCCCTTGGGCATTCGGAATTCATTCGAGTCAAAATATGAATATATTTGTGTTTTTGTCGAACACAGGGGACATACGTTATACTGTTCAAAGGATGGGTCCAAGTTTATAATTATGCACTGGGGACAAACTTATGATAAAAGATTGGAACTGATTCTCTAAGAGTCTCTGGTATGATCTCTCCTTTTTATTTGGACAATTTATAGGTTATATTTTAATATCCTTATCAAGATATCTTTCAGGATACCTCCCAGGATACATCTATAATATATATTCCTAAAAAATGTACAAACCAAACAGTTTTTACAAATACTGTCACACCCTCAAATTCCACATGCGGAGTACCACCGCGAGGCGTATGACATGACCAGTATCCAGCCACTAGTTATTTTGAACGGTTTAGTTATTATTACAAATAATGGTATAATTAGAGACCAATTTAAAATTTTCAAAACATAGTTAAGTTTGCAGCGGAAAGGAAAAGAATACATATCGTAATTTAAAACCACAAGTTTGTTATCATGAAACTTACAAACCACGCACTCCATCCGATTGCAACGTCCGTCCTAAACTGTATCGAGCAACCTGCAAAGCATGCAGTAGGGTATCAACATAATGTTGGCGAGTTCACGAGTTGTCCAGTTTTAACTTTTCGAAAACGTAAGTTGTTTAGATAAAGCATTTATAATCACGTCATGGGGAGCTACCCCATATGAAAGCTACTAAACTGAAATTACCGAAACTGTTGACGAGAAGATTTTGTGCCCCAAGTCAATGTCTATCGTCATTGACCAAGATGCAAGGTATAATAGTTCACGCCCGATCTCCCCCGGTCACGGTGTGAGGTTGTCAAACCTAATAGCGCTATCAACTAATAACCCGTTCGCCCCCGGCGATTAATCGGTACTATAAGCAGGGACTTTACATGATAGAGATTCGTTTAGTGTTGCTAGTTGTGATTTATAAATAATACCCAAACGTATCTCCCCCGGAGTTAGTAATTTAAAAGTACCCGTTTGCATTTTCCCCGGAAATATTAATTGAGAGTAATCTTTAAAGATGGCAGTTTATTCATGTCCCTCCCTGGGACGCATGCTTTTAGTGTGTGAACTCACCTTGGTTTGCTCGGCAGACAATTTACTTGTGTTAGGTTGGTCAACCATACCCTATTATGGTTTAATAATATTCGTTAGGTTCGTATGCAGGTAGTGTCACGTAAAATCCTACACGTATCTAACACATTGCATACAACATGCACGTCATACAAACATACACGGTATTCGGCCTATTCTAGCACGTACACAATTAAACAGTAACAGCTAGACATTAATAACCAGCACACAGTCCAGGACATCAGTTAACACATAGTACACAAGGCCCACCAATGTTATCGGGCCTGTCCTAATCACATAAACAGTTAACCAGTAGCAGCACGTAGTAAAGTTAAGCACACAGTCCAAGCACGTCAATGCACATTGTGGCCCAGTAAATAAGCAAGGAAGTCCAGTCGAAACCGGATAGTCTCGACTCGAGAACAAGAGGTCTCGAGTCGCAACCACGAGTTCCTGAATCAAAACCAGTTGGTTTTGAGTTGTGTATACATGAGTCGGAACCTCGGGGTCTCGAGTCAGGTCTCGAGTCCCTGATATGCATGCCCTAGTCTCGAGTCGCAACCTCAAATGAAACAGCTGCTGGGTCGAAACCACTGATGGATCCACTGGTCTCGACTCACAAACACTGGGATCTTTCTAGAACCTTATCCATTTGTACGGTCCAATCACATTCCTTAAACATGTTTATTCTACCGTACATTTGGCAAAATAGATCAAATCCACACATTTCAAATATTTTTATAAACAATTCATCATGAAAAGAACATACAGATCAACGACATCATCATTAACTTCAGAATATTAAAGCATGCGTTACCGAGTTGTACCTTGAGCATACATGAATGTACACGTCATAAACACACTATTAACATTCAAATAAAAACCCAGTTCATAATATCAATCTACACATAGCAATATGAACAAGAGTATTATTGTTATGTTGGACAAGCTTCATATGGAATCATCATTAGAGTTATGGCATCAGGAATTAAATGTGGGTGGCCCCCACTTCAATTCCCTTGTACGGTCCCTCATGTCTTTTGAAATGTGAGACATGCTTTGGTAGGCTTGTACTCTAAGTTATACAGGTTGTACATTCCATAACAATCCAAATATCACTCATCCTAGGATTAAGCAAATAGGACAAAACATTTTACCTACAACTTTTCAATCATACATTCATCACATATTTTCAAAAGAAAACAGGGGATCTCAAAATAATACCCATGACAATTCTCTATATATATCAACTGCAGATCATTAAATCAACAGATAACACATAAATTCTCATAGTCTATTATTCATGTTTTCATCCTTAACCTATATCCTTATCCTGCATCACTGAGTTGTACCTTAAGCATTTTAGGTTGTACCACCATTAAAACCCAGGGCCAAACTTTTAGGTTTTAACACTCATAATCAAAGCAGCCAAGCATACTCATTTTTATCACAAATAAGACCATTTAAGCAACATCTCAATATACACATTTGCAAACAGTTTGTATATAACAAAGACATCGTCACACTAACAACTAAATAAAAAAAAAACAATAGTCACATACTAACCGACTGGTTAAGATGCTGCCGTCGATTTTTCTGCTGAAATCACCCTACCGGAACTCGAGCCGCAGCCGCTGCCATACCCATCGAAGCAGAACCCCCATCACCATTGTCGCCGTCGTCACGGCGGCGCTGTTGTCGCCGCTGCCGGAGCTGTAACGCCACCTCTCTCGTGAACCAGCTTTCTCTCTCTTCTGATCTTCATCGCTGGGGAGCAAGAGTTCGGGGGTGTGCGAGTGTGACAGTACAAGGGGAATGCAGGAAGGAGGGGGTGTCGTCTGGCCTGAGGTGTAGCCGGAGTCTGTCGCCGGTCGGAGTGGGTCTCCGGTGACCGAAGGTTATAGAGAGGAGAAGAGAAGTGTGGGCTTGTGCGGCTGATGTTGTTTCATTTAGGGATTTTGAAAGATGCGAGAAGGTGAGGGTTTTAGTGTATATATATATATAGTCTAGGGTTTAGGTTAATTAGGGAGTGGGTTTGGGCCTATCCCAAGTGTGTGGGTTAAGTGTCTAGCGGGTTGGGCCTAAGCCCAAGTGCGTGAACCCGTTACATTTTTACGTGTCTCGCTTAAGCAAACTAGCCCGGTTTATTAATAGGATAACCGTAAATAAAATAAATAACCGAATAACTTTCTCATCGCGGATTATTATTTTGTAAATACATGATAATAAGAATAATAATAATAATAATAATAATAATAATAATAATAATAAATAAGTGTGCATATTTACTAAAATGCCCTTCTCTCGACAACGAGAGTACGGTTGTCACATTCTCCCCATGTTACAGGAATTTCATCCTCGAAATTTAAGAAAAAGTCATGCGATTCACTCTACATGTATGCTTAGACTCCCATTACTATGCGTAGATACAAGCAGTTTCATGAAAAGTCCACAGAACGAACATGTAAGCCACATAGCACATACAGTCACATAGCACAAAAAAAATTATGTAGCACAGGATCCACAGAGTTCGTACGTATTTCACATAGTATAGAATTTCACAAATTTAATTATAACATCCAACTAACGTACAGGAAGACCCAAAGTGTCACAAATACGATTCTCATAACAATGACAACAATAATAAGGTCAAAAGAGAAGTTATATTATTAACATACCAAAAGATGTGCTCTTAGTTTCACCTCAAAACAAGGCCCATCCACTAAGAGCACTAATAGTTCATTACCATATGTACCCAACAGTTGAAGGCTTCATCTCAAACCGAGACCCATCCACCTTCAACTGTTGTATTGTTCAAAAAGCATGCAGGAAATGTAAATTGTTCAGGTGCAGGAAAGTAAAGTGCGGAAAAGTAAATTGTTTTGGGACTACAAACCAACATTCAAAATCAAAAAGGTGGGCTCTGGCCTTGGCACGTATATCCGTCATCGCCCACCTAAATGCCCTCACACAGCGGCATCTCCTCCAACCTTCTCAGACTTCTCAGCACCAGCATCCTGACCAGCATCTTGAGCATCATCCTCGCCAATATCCATCCCAGCATTAGCTCCAGCATCCTTTTTGTCTCTAGCCTGGACCACCACCTCTGCTGATTTAGAAGACTCACCAGCTTCAGCAGGAAGTGGCACGGCTTTGCCTCCGAGTTCCTTTAACTTGGCCACCCAGGATTCAACTGGCCAAGATGGACAAACAAGGCCCGTCTCCTTGGCCTCGTAGGCCATCTTGATGCGTGCCTGTAACAAGGAGACGATAGCAGAAGCCTTAATTCCCTCCCGGAAATTGACCAAGGCTTGATCATGATCCAATTGAACGGTGGCAAGTTTGACCTCAGCGTCTTGGGTGACCTTCTTCAGCAGGCTTTCGTAGTGCCGGGTCTTCGCTTCAGCAATGGCACCCTGGTCAGCAACAGTGCTTTCGAGCTGTTTGATCCTGGCTTCATGAAGTGCCACAGTACCACAAGCGTCATTGTACAAGTGGAGCAAATGCTGGAGGCCCTGCACATCAATTACAGGTATAAGGTTAGAATATATGTTGACCAAGATATCCTATCAGGATATCCTGTTAGGATATACGTGCAGGATATATGTGCAGGATATACATGAAGGATATGCGTCAAGATATTACCTTGTTAAGGAAGGATGTCATTGGCTCTAAGGAATCAGAGAAGCTGAGTTCGTCATAGGAGAACCCTTCTGAGCCTGGAGCACTGACTTCAAGACCCTTCCTCTTTTTCGCTGTGGAAGCACGGGTTCTTGGATTGGCCTTGGGAGCCGGGAGTGGTTTGGAGCTAGTAGCAGCAGGAGTCTCCTTCTTGACTGTGGCCGGAGTTGGATAGCTGTTGAGTTCATCAAGGTCTAGATAGACTGGAACTTTGCTGGAATCTGCACACAGGGAGTAAAATTCTGAATCTCTTCTAAGAATATCAAATAAACACATGTGTGTACAGGATATCTTGCAGGATTCTTACCAGACATGTTTGCACTTGAAAGAGGGCTTGGAGTTGGTGGAGATGGATTGAAGCTTCTCTCTGCTTCTGAAAGCAGTCTGATGGCGTCTATTCTTTTTTGAGAATCAGCAAGGGGAAGAGCGATCTTCCTGAAATCAGCTGTATACACAGACAGAGAAAATAAAGTTCATTTGCTCAGGATATGAGACAGAATAAGAGACAGGATCATTCTTAAACCCTAAGTCCTACCCTTTCTCAACCATCTCATCGGATAATCCGTTCCACCAGGGATTGAATCCCTTTTTACAAAGAAAAACTTGGATTGCCAACCATCCTCGTTCCTGGTGGAACGAAGTATCAATGGGTCACCGGAAGTAGAATAAAATAGGAACCTAGATGAGCCATGGCATCTAAGCTTGTAGGCTAAAGGGAGATCATGGATGGAAAGGTCAGGTATGTGGTTTCTCTTGATTTGGTCAAGAACAGACAAAACACGCCAGAGCATTGGCATGGTTTGGCTGAAAGAAATTTTGGTGATATTAAAGAACTCGGTGATGAAGTCCGGAAAGGGGAATTGTAACCCTAAGGTAAAGGGGAAAGCATTGAAACAAATCCACTCGTTGGAAACCATATCTGACCAGATTTCTCTATCAAAGGGTCGGAATATAGTTCCTGCCGGAAAGATACCGGAGGATTTCAAGGCTGGCAGGTGGGCACTGTCAAAGGTGCATGTTTCATTCTCCGGTTCTTGGAGAAGATTTTGTTGGATGAATGTGGGAGCCGAGTCGCCTGAACTGGACCTTGTTTGCCTGGGCATTTGGTCGCCTGAATTCTCGCCGGAGAAAGATAAAAGATGAATATGAAGATGAGGGAGAGAATATTACCTTTTTCTCGTCGATTGTGGTTAAAAAAGAAGATGAGGATGAGAAGATATAGGGCATGATGAGTAAATATAGGCCGGGTGGTTGAAAGCTGTCACATCAATGGTCTTATCTCTTAATTACCTCGGCCACCGTGAAAAATATAACCGTTAGTGCAGGATATCAAATGGTAACATTTTTTGGGACAATTGTTATGGGTGAAATTCCGAACCCCTATATCCTGGAAAATATCTTGGTTTATATCTTGGTTATGTAGTATCTGTTTACATCCGGGATGCTGGTTCAGGATATTGGTAATATCCTGAATGGTATCCTCAGGATTACTAATGGATTATGTGCAGGTACGTGGGTTGGAAGCTGGCAACGCTCATAAGACTCATTCCGCGGAAGACTCGGTCCAAGTCGTTCAAATGAAGACGTTGAAGCCGTATTACTCGGTCAATAACGTTCATAATGGAATATTCGGAGTACCCCATATTTGTAGGGATTATTGTTTGTAATTCATTACTATAAATAGGTGGGTATACCAGATCAATTAGGACATCACATTCACACTCGCTACACTCTAACACTTGCTCTCGAGCAACTCTCACTTTCATACAAAGGCATTGTAACACTTAGCGATCTGGTCTATATCCTGCACTGTATCCTGAAGTTTAAGCAATAAGAAGAACAAGGCAGCTGCGATTGTCAGCTCCTGAGGTTTTATGCCGGTGATCTAGATTGATCAAGGGCTTTCCTCGTATATCTCGTGTCATTTCCTTTACTTTTTATTCATTGTTTACTCATTGTTTGATCGTAGATACAGCTCAATATCCTGAGCCGTAACCTGAAAACTGTTTTCATAAACAACTTAACTAGCATATTTTCTACACACTTTCTAGCACACTACCTCACATTACTAATTTGATCACTAAATTGCTTCGGTAATTTTTGACCAAAACAAAAGGCATTGATTGTGGAAGAAGTTGGGAAGGCGATAGAGGCTAACATTCCTTGGTTGGCCTAAGAAGTGGAAAGCCACGTACTAGAGACGGTAGAAGCAATGATGACAAGCAAGTTGGAGGAACTAAAGGAAATGATAAGCGAAATACAAGGGAAGAAAAGTACTCGTAGATGTACATATAAAGAGTTCATGGCATGTAACCCCTTACCATACAAAGGGGAGATTGATTCGATAGCGTGCCGAAGGTGGATTTCAAGTACCGAAGCGGTGTTTGTGAGAAGTAGGTGTGAGAAGGAAGATCAAGTGATGTTTGCAACGGGTCTCCTCCAACTCTAGGCTAAGGATTGGTGGGACACTTATTGCAAGGAGGTAGGGGAAGATAAAATCCAAGTTTTAACATGGCAAGAGTTCAAAGAGCCTTTCTTGAAATATCATTGCCCACAATCTGCAATCGATAGAATTCAAGACTTCTTGTGTCTTTGACAAAAAGATGAGACAATAGATGAAATAACGAATATGTTCCTTGACAAAATGAAGTTCTGTCGGGAGATAGTGGGGACTGAGAGGATGAAGATTATTCGTTATCACTATATGTTGAAGGCTGAATACCGAGAACTTATAAAACCCTCCAAGTGTGAAACGTTAAATGAGTTAATTAATTAGGTAAGGGATAGGGAAATTGAGCTGAAAAGACAACTTGAATGAGGAGAGAAAAGGGTGATGGAGAAGCCTACTAATCCAAGCCCGTCAAAGAAGTCTAAGTTTCAAGATTAGAGCAAGAAGGGGAAGTCGAATAGTGGGATCCCGACCTGTAAGACTTGCGGGAAACACCACTCGGGTGAATGTTTACTCGAAAAGAAAGGGTGCTACAAATGTAAGCAAGAGGGACACCCGCACTACAAGTGTCCCAACAATCCAAAGACATGCTACAATTGCTATCAAATTGGGCATATTAAAACGGAATGTCCGAAACTTTAACAAGGGACGAAGAAAGAGGGAAAGAAGGAAGAGCCATCTAGGGCCCGTGGAAGGATGTTCCAGATAACATCGGATGAAGGTAAAACTCACCCGGATGTGGTTTCAGGTATATTATTAGCCAATTCTATACCTATGAATGTCTTATTTGATTCCGGGCCTAGTAGGTCGTTTGTTTCGAATGAATTATTACATCATCCCTCCTTTATGCTTGAAAAGATGTTAACACCCTTAGAAGTGGAAGTAGCCGATAGTAAGAGTTATTTACTGCATGATGTATGTAGAAATTGTAAAATATTGACTAAAGATGAGGAATTTAGCATAGATCTTATTCCAATGTATATGGGGGAATTTAAGGTAGTCGTAGGAATGGATTGGCTAGCCCAAACTCATGTCGAAATCCAATGCGAGAAGAAGATTATTCATGTAGTAACCTCGGGGAAAAACGGGTGAGTATTCAAGGGGATAGGGTCGTCGAGCCGAAGCTTTGTTCAATAATTAAAGCCGTCAAGTATGTAAGGAACGGGGGTAAGGCGTTTCTATCTTACGTGATAGATACTGGTCAAGTTGCCCCAAAGCTCGAAGATGTCAATGTAGTGAATGAGTATCCGGACGTGTTTCCAGAAGAATTATCGGGACTTCTACCCGAACGCGAAGTGGAGTTTAAAATTGAGCTTAACCCGAACGCCAAACCGGTAGCTAACGCTCCTTGTCGGTTGGCCCCGACCTAAATGAGGGAACTAATGATGCAACTCCAAGAACTGCTCGATAAAGCGTTTATACATCCAAATGTGTCACCTTGGGGAGCACCCATGTTGTTCGTGAAAAAGAAGGATGGTTCGATTCGTATGTACATCGACTATCGAGAATTGAATAAGTTAGCGGTGAAAAATCGAAACCCGTTGCCCAAAATTGACGATCTGTTTGATCAACTTCAAGGGGTAAGTTGGTTCTCAAAAATCAATTTACGATCGGGGTACCACCAACTACGGGTAAGAGAAGAAGATGTGTCCAAGACTGCATTTTGAACTCGGTACGAACATTACGAGTTTCTAGTGATGTCTTTCAGGTTGACCAATGCACCAACCACGTTTATGGATTTAATAAATCGAATATGTCGAACTATGTTAGATAAATTTATGATTGTTTTCATAGATGACATTCTGGTATATTCCCGAAGCGAGACCGAACATGCTTCTCATTTACGAGAAGTACTAGAGATGCTCCGTAGGGAAAGACTGTATGCAAAGTTCTCGAAATGTGAATTTTGGCTTAGAGAGGTGCAGTTTCTCGGCCATATAATTAATCGCGGAAGGCGTTCAAGTAGATCCGTCAAAAGTAGAAGCGGTAATGAAATGAATTCCCCCAAAGAATCCTACTGAAGTAAGAAGTTTCATAGGCTTAGCCGGCTACTAAAGAAGATTCATTCTGGATTTTTCTAAGATAACCTTGCCCATGACTAAGCTTACGAAGAAAGAAGAGAAGTTCATTTGGGGAACATATCAAGATAAGGCCTTGCAGACTTTGAAGGAAAAGCTTTCGAGTTCTCCGGTGTTGACCTAACCAGATGGAACAGAAGATTTTATTGTATACACCGACGCCTCCCGTCAAGGTTTAGGGTGCATTCTAATGCAACGGGGGTAAGGTTGTGGCGTATGCCATGGTGTGTGTCAGGTGTATTATGTTTTTATTAATATTTTAAGCCCATCTTACACATTAGTCAAGTTTTAAATTTATAAAATACTATATTCTACTAACACTAAACACACACATGGGCAAGTGCACCCATCGTGAGCGTAGTATAGCATTGGTAAGATACCGAGCTCGTCTAAGAACACAAGAGCTTTTAGTACTGGTTTATCCTCAACATCTAATCAAACTAAAATTTTTGGAAAAGGTTTTAAATGAAAAATAAAGCCTAAAAATGCTGAAATAAAAATAAAAATAAAAACAGATAGACAAGATGAATCACTTGGATCCGACTCGCCTTTAATGTATCCTTTGATGATTTCCGCACTTTTGCACTTTTTAAGATATTATCTTACTTATAGTAGTAGGCCCCTCTTTTGAAGGTGACGTTACCCTCAACCCCGTGGTTTGAGTCAGCAAGGATACAATCACAAAGGGTTGGAATATTGAAAGATAATTAATAAATTTATTAATGCGACAAGTGGTAGGCCCCTCTTTTGAAGTGACGTTACTCTCGGCTAAGTGGTTTGAGTCAGCAAGGATACAATCCCAAGTAGCCGGTTTAATGTATTAATAGTAGTTTACATATGAGGGGATCAAGCCATTCGCACCCCCGCCATCCAATACGAGTGGGTATTGAAGGAGGTCCTAGTAAGCTTAACCCAGGTCCTTGCAGGATCTATACACTGAACAAGGCAAGAACCTTACTAAACCATTCCCTTAACCCCCGACCAGGTAGCCAACATATCTCTATATAGACCGTAGAGATATGAATGGAGAAAATCTTTTAATTTATATACACAGTAAAGTAATGCCAAGACACCACGGACAAATGATAAAAATGTTTTACCTTCAACATAAGAAACTAGTTATTAAAATCATTCATACAAAACCAAATAAAAAGTGCGAAAAGATTAAAAATCAAAAGTAATACATTAAATGCTTGTCTTCACCAAGTGATGTAAGAGACTTAGCCAAACATGGCCTTTGATTGATAAGAACTCTTACGATCAATCTTGGATCCCGAGACTACTACACACACTATAAGGTGGATGATGGATGATGGTGGTGGATGTGGGTGTTGTAGTGGATGATGGATGATGGTGGTGGATGTGGGTGTTGTAGTGGTGGTGGAGTTGTGGCAAAGTGGGAGAGAGGTGGTTTGTCAAGGGATGCCTTTGAAGTGAGCCAAGCACCCCTATTTATAGCCTGAATAGAAGCCCGACCATGACCCCATGTTAGCTAGACATGGCCCCGTGGCCAACGCTTTTCTCTTCCTTCATTAATTGCAATTGTCTGCATTAGGCTCCACATGGCCCCGTGTTCGCTGGGCACGGCCCCGTGTGTAGAAGCGTATCTGTACTATCAAGATTTGCAAGATTCTGCAAATCTTAGCGTTGACCACGCCCCGTGCTGAGCTGGGCACGCCCCCGTGGTGGACATAGAAGCTTCTACAGCTTTGTCCATTTCTGCAGACACCTGACCACGCCCCCCGTGTCCAGTGGGCACGGGCCATGGTCAGCCTTCTGTTTCTTGTTTTTGCTTGTGGAGATGATGTCGAGGGGTTGGGCACGCAACATTTATTCCTTTTCTTTGTATTTATGTTAGTTTTTGCTGCATATTTATTCCTTTTGTTCGTTTAAGCTTATTTGGTCATGAAAATACAAAAGGAAGACAAAAGCACACTTTTTTCAACATTAGTACTAAAAAATGGTTAGTTTTATGCCTCATTTGATGTAATTTATATGTTGTATTTTACACACATCAAATACCCCCATACTTGAATCTTTGCTTGTCCTCAAGCAAAACTCTTTATTATGTGGCTTACACACCCAAATGGAATGGGTAGAAGAGAAGTTTTGGGCTTGTCATGAGTGTCGGGAATCCAAGATCTTTATCGGGTTTTATTTTTATGTTACTTACAATCCTATTCGTTATGATTTATTTAGAACGTTTCATAAGACAAATTACTTATTTGGGCATAACATGCCCCTTTAAAATTCCATTTATATACAAGTTCACATACCTCACGGGAGATCACTCAACACTCGGCCGAAGATGTATTTTTGTGAAAAACTCGAGACCGGCATGAAACTTATTTCTACCATAAGCCTGCCAAGCAATCAATACTCCACCTTTTTAACTATAAACCTTCGTAAATATCAAGAGGACTTGGGGAAAGGGTTATGCATGGGCTAAGGGTAGGTGGTTTTGGGTTAGTGGTTAGTAAAAAGGGCTAAAAGCGTAAAAAGCTTCGGTCGTCGTAAAAACTTTTTGTTTTTTTGACTTTTATTCAAACTAAGCATTTTCAAACAAAGTTTCTTTGAGGACTTTGTTTGTTTATTGCTAGACTTTCATTTTTTTTATAAAGAAACGTCACAAGAAGACCGAGCTTTTTACTAAAATAAAGGGTTGAGAAGAAAAAGGTTTTGGTGGGTAAAGGGTGTTTGTTTTGTGGGTTTAGAAATGAAAAGGTTTTGGCTCAAAGGGGTTAACTAGGGGGATTTTGGGTAGGTGAAAAAGAAAATAAAAAATAATGGTGTTGAAAAGAAATGGGTTAGTCCTAATGCCTCCATCATTTACTTATTTGGGTTTAAGTTGGTAAGGACCGGGAATGTATCGTCGTGGCAAGTTCTAGAGTCGTAAGAACCAAGCGACTATTGATGCGTGTGTAGCGTTATATGTTTTTAGTTATATTTTTAGCCCTTTTTAACACTTTGGTCAAGTTTTAAATTTATAAAACACGATATTCTACTAACACTAAACACACATATGGGCAAGTGCACCCATCGTGAGCGTAGTATATCGTTGGTAAGATACCGAGGTCGTCCAATGACACAAGAGCTTTTAATACCGGTTTAAATTCAACGTCTAATCAAATCAAAAGTTTAGAAAAGGTTTTAAACATGGAAATTAAAAACTAAAAATGCTGAAAATAAAAATAAAACAGATAGACAAGATGAATCACTTGGATCCGACTCGCCTTTAGTGTAACCTTTGATGATTTCCGCACTTTTGCACTTTTTAAGAGATTATCTTAGTTATAGTAGTAGGCCCCTCTTTTGAAGGTGACGTTACCCTCAACCCAGTAGTTTGAGTCAACAAGGATACAATCCTAAAGGGTCGGAATATTGAAAGATAATTAATTAAGTTATTAATGCGTAATGTGGTAGGCCCCTCTTTTGAAGGTGATGTTACCCTCGGCTAAGTGGTTTGAGTCAGCAGGGATACAATCCCAAGTAGCCGAGTTAATGTGTTAATAGTAGTTTACATATGAGGGGATCAAGCCATTCGAACCCCCGCCATCCAATACCAGTGGGTATTGAAGGAGGTCCTAGTAAGCTTGACCAAGGTCCTTGCAGGATCTATAAACTGAACAAGGCAAGAACCTTACCAAACCATTCCCTTAACCCCCGACCAGGTAGCCAACATATCTCTATATAGACCGTAGAGATATGAATGGTGTAAATCTTTTATTTTATATAGACAGTAAAATAATGTCAAGACACCACGGATAAATGATAAGGAAGTTTCACCTTCAACATAAGAAACTAGTTATTAAAGTCATTAATATAAAACCAAATAAAAAGTGCAAAAAGATTAAAAATCAAAAGTATTACACTAAATGCTTGTCTTCACCAAGTGATGTAAGAGACTTAGGCAAACATGGCCTTTGATTGTCAAGAACTCTTACTATCAATCTTGGATCTCGAGACTACTACACACACACTAGGTGGATGATGGATGATGGTGGTGGATGTGGGTGTTGTGATGGTGGTGGAGTGTGGGTGAAGTGGTAGAGAGGTGGTTTGCCAAGCGATGCCTTTGAAGTGAACCAAGCACCCCTATTTATAGCCTGCACAGAAGCCCGGACACGGCCCCGTGTCCATTGAGCACGGCCCCGTGTCCATCCTTATTCTCTTTCTTCTTTAATTGCAATTTATCTGCATTAGCTCCACATGCCCCCTTGTCCGCTGGGCACGGCCCCGTGTGCAGAAGCGTATCTGTACTATCAAGATTTGCTTGGATTCTGCGAATCTTAGCGTTGACCACGGCCCGTGTTGAGCTGGGCACGCCCCCGTGTCGGGAATAGAAGCTTTTATAGCTTTGTCCTTTCTGCAGACACCTGGCCACGCCCCCGTGTCTGCTGGGCACAGGGCCGTGGTCAGGCTTCTGTCTTCTTGTTTTTGCTTGGGAAAATGCTGTCAAGGGGTCGGGCATGCCACGTTTGTCCCATTTCTTGTATTTATGTTAGATGTTGCTACATATTTGTTCCTTTTGTTCATTTACGCTCATTTAGTCCTGAAAATACAAAAGGAAGACAAAAGCACACTTTTTCCAACATTAGTACTAAAAAAAGGTTAGTTTTATGCCTCAATTGATGTAATTTATATGTTGCATTTTGCACACATCAAATACCCCACACTTAAATCTTTGCTTGTCCTCAAGCAAAACTCTTTATAATGTGGCTTACACTCCCAAATGGAATGGGTAGAAGAGAAGTTTTGGGCTTGTCTTGAGTGTCGGGAGTCCAAGATCTTTATTAGGTTTTATTTTTATTCTATTTACAATCCTATTCGTTATGATTTATTTAGAACGTTTCATAAGATAAATTACTTATTAGGGCATAACATGCCTCTTTAAAATTCCATTTATATACAAGTTGACATACCTCACGGGAGATCACTCAACACTCGGCCGAAGATGTATTTTTGTGAAACACTCAAGACGGGCATGGAATTTACTTCTACCATATGCTTGCCAAGCAATCAATCCTCATCCTTTTTAACTATAAACCTTTGTAAATATCAAGAGGACTTGGGGAAGGGTTAGGCTTGGGTTAAAGGTAGGTGGTTTTGGGTTAGTGGTTAGTAAAAAGGGCGAAAAGCGTAAAAAACGTCGGTCGTCGTAAAACTTTTTGTTTTGTGACTTTTATTCAAACAAAGCATTTTCAAACATAGTTTCTTTGAGGAACTTGTTTGTTTATTGCTATACTTCTTCCTTTTTTTTTTGATAAGGGATGTCACATGAAGACCGAGCTTTTTACTAAAATAAAGGGTTTAAAAATAAAAAGGGTTTTGGTGGGTAAAGGGTGTTTGTTTTGTGGGTTTAGAAACGAAAAGGTTAAGGTACAAAGGGGTTAACTAGGGGGATTTTGGGTATGTGATAAAAAATGAAAATAATGGTGTAGAAAAGAAAAAAAGTTAGTCCTAATGCCTCCATCATTTACTTACTTGGGTTTAAGTTGGTAAGGACCGGGAATGTATCATCATGGCAAGTTCTAGAGTCGTAAGAAACCAAGAGACTATTCACACAAGAAACGAAAAATGAGCATTTAATTTAAAGATGTATGCTTTTATGCTCAATAAAGGCTCAAAACTCACTTTTTGTGGGAATGGGTTTATAATGTGATTAAGTATATATAATCAAATTTTAGCTAGATTTTTCATGCCGTTTAATACTTTTCTTATGTTGGTTCTTTTTATCACGACGCCATTGGTTGTAAACTTGTAAAAATATAACCTTTTTAGAACTTGTTATTCCCAAATTAAACTAAGACAAGTAAAAAAATGAAAAGTTTTTGGAAAAATTTGGGGTGATTAGCGGTTCCAATAGAGTTTTGTGTAAGACTTGTTATTAGGACTTGCAAAATTCAAGGTTTTAGCATTCCTCACACTTAAATTACACATTGTCCCTAATGTGTCCCAAAAATAAGTTATTAGGTTGATTGAATGTGTAAAAAGGTGTTTAAAACAAGGTTTTGATGTTACTGGGCATCTGGACACGGCCCCGTGCTGGGTGAGCACGGCCCCATGGTCAGATTGTCAGGAACAAAAACTTACAGAAGGTGCACATGGGGGCGTGCCTAGTTAACACGACCCCGTGTCGGGCAGAAATTAAACAAACAGCAGGTACTGGGCGGTGGACACGGGGGCGTGCTGGCTGGGCACGGCCCCTTGTTGACAATCTGCAATCCCTGAAAACAGGTTTCGGCTTTCGGTTCTGTTTACCAGGCTTATGTAGCACTAGTACTTAGTGCTTCCAAGCCTCGTAGGTACCTGTTTTACTTAAAAATACCACACCAAACAAAATAACAAACATCCTACCTTACCATAGTTTCAACATCCACTACACAAACTAAAAAAAAAAAATGTAGGAAAGTAAAAGAGTTACGGAAAGTAAATTGTTCAACAAGGGGCATGCAGGCCATGAAATTGTTTGCTAGAGAAAAGGGGGTTAACCTGTTACGACCTTCAACCGTGTAATGCCACCACCAATGCCTCCTGCTCAATCCATATCCTTGTCCTCATCATCCCCTCCTTGGCCCGCTATGTACTCCCGGATATTGCTGATGTCATCTTGAATTTCGGAGATGTTCCTCTCTGTTACTCCGACTCGGGCGTACATGTTGCTTGCCATATTGTAGGTGTTTCGGGTGCACATGAGGTTTTCCTGCAACAAATCATGTAAACTTTGGAAATTAGGAAAACCACCTCCTTGAGAGGAGGATTGGCCCGGATCACCATGATGCTGATACTGGTACTGTGGAGGACGGATTTATGGAGCGTGAAGGACGAGAGCTTCTTGAGGGTTCCACACATGCCCTTGAACCGTCTGAAATCTGACTGTCCCGTCATTTGCTTCGTTGATTAAATTCATGGAGCGACAAATGACGAGATCCACTTTTCCCGACCATGGGCCCTTCTGGAAGGACCTTGGCATCCTTTGCACAAAATGGTTGAAGAGGCGGTAGATCCACCCTCCAAAAAGGATAGGGGTCGAGGGAGTGGCAAGTTGGTTCAAGTGCATCTTGCGAAGTAGCAGGTGTGGAACATCGAGGTTTAGATGGTTGTGAATGCAATGGAGGACTATCAGATCACGCAAGCCTACAACACCACCACTGTCATGTCTCTGGCAGAGGGAGTAGCTGAGGACCCTATGGATGTAGAGGTAGAGAGGATCCCACAACTGTGTGCTCTTGGTCTGGCTCGGGTTATAGTGTACTTCCCCAATCTAAGCCCATGCTGCTTGGCGTTGGTCTTGTCGGAGTTCACGGAAACCACCAGTGTACTCCTCCTCTCTAGCATCCTCTTCAGCATACAACCCAATGATTGCCCCAAATTGTGCCATTGAAATTGAGTACATAACCCCTGCACAACGGAATTCCACCCCCTCATTGTCAAAAGCTCTGCTTTTTCCTTGAAGGAAAACGTGCTATAAAATTCCATGTTATACTCGTGCACGGAGTGGAGCCGAGTGCAAAGAGCTGCTCTTAGTGGACCAGTAACAAGGTTGTTGAAGTGGTCGATTTGGTCTACTGCTTCTAGAGTATCCAAGCAAACTTGTCGGGGGTTTTCTTCGGGCCTTGTCTTGAGAACCTCAAACCGTGCTTGAGCAGCCTACTCATTCGGGTTGAACCTAGTAAACTTCTTGGCCAACTGAAAGAAAACTCCCAACAATTAGCATGAAACAGTAAAATTTTCGAAGAAAACTAAACACAGTCAGCTGAACACGACCCCGTGTTCAGTGGACACGCCCCATGTTCACCAGAAATCAGCTGGACACGCCCCCGTGCTCGCTGAGCACGACCCCGTGCTCAGGCTTCTGTTTCCCAAAAACTTCATTTTTCGACCCGGTCCCGAAAACTTGAAAATTTTTGGTCCAGCAGGGGCGGTTTTCCCCAAAAATGAAACCCCAACTGCCGTTTTTCCCAAAACAAACCGTTTACCCCTTCAATTTCATCTTTTTCGGTTCAAAAACAAGGGTTTGAGGTTTTCGTGAGATATCGGGCAAATCTACAAACAATTGAAGTTGATTTACTTCCTATAACATGCAATCTATACTAATACTAACAGATCTAAGCAAAAATTTGAGGTTTGATTCGGTTCAAGTTGAAGAACCCTAGATTTTTCCCTAAATTTTTTATGTTAAACTACATGCAAGTGATTAAACTAACTAACTATGATGATATAATCATACCTTGACGTTGTTAGAAGTCGGAGGAATGTGAAAATCTGCAGAAATTTCCGGTGGAACCAGAGAGTTCTTGGGGAAACGGGGCGTGTTGAAATGAAGGAAAAAGGGGTTTTATCCCCATCAGTTGCACGAACACGGCCCCGTGGGTGGGTAAAATTATATATATATATAGGGGATGGTTCAAATGAAAACCACTTTTATTGTGAAAACTCGAAAACTAACTAAAAAATGCCTAAAAAACACACAAATTTTTTTTTTTCAATTTTTTTTATAAATTTCGCTGGTTTTTATATATGAAAAAAAAAATTTCAAAAAAAAAAAAAAAAAATTTTTTTTTGGTTGTACTGCACATGTGTAGTACACTAATACGGAAAGCCTAAACCACTTAACCCACCCCCCACCGACACCCCCCAAAAACCTAAACCCCCCACCCCCACCCCCAAAAACCTAAATTCACCCTCCCACCAAAAGCCTAACCCCCCACCCCCCAAAAACCTAAACCCCCCCCCCACCCCCCACCCTCCCGAAAACCTAAAACTAAACCCTAAACATAAACCCGAAAAAAACCTAAACCCCCCACCCCCACCCCCCAAAAACCTAAACCCCCTCCCCCCCACACCCAAAAAGCTAATCCTAATCCTAAACCTCCAAAAAAACTAACCCTAAAAGCTAAACTAGACTCAAAAAGCTAATTTTAAGCATGTAATGCAATTGTAGTACATGTTATATTGCACATGTGCACTACTATAATAATAGTATTGAAAACAAGATGACACCATAAATCTTTTTTTATGTCATAAAAAATATGCTCGAATATACTTGAATGAAAGATACAAAAATTTGTGATCTTATGGTGCCATTTTTGTTTTAAAATGATAACGTATGGAGAAATGGGAAATGTTTGAAAAGTTATATATTTTTTTCCAATTTTACCCCTCCTTCATTAAAAGTCTCCCCCCCCCCCTCCTTTTTAGTGGTTTTTAATTAGTTTTCGAGTTTTCACAATAACTAGTGGTTTTCATTTGAACATTCCCCTATATATATATATATATATATATATATATTAAGGGGCACATGTGAATGCCATGTTTCCCAAAACTTGGTTTTAGAAATCTTACCGATTTAGAGGCTTTCCCGACGTTCATTACTTACAAGATATGATGTTGATGCTCAAACCTTTGTTTAATCTTCGGCCGCTTGTAGCGAGATTTCCTCCTCTTCATCCTTAATGAATCATTGATAGAGCTTTAGCCGTTGGCCATTGACTTTGAATGGGATTCCATTTCAAGATTTAATTTCAATTTCCTAGACTTTAATTTACCAGGGAATAATCAAAGTCATGAATTAAACAATAGAACTTGATCTCCTACCCGAAATTCATTAGGTTTAATGTGTTTATCATGCAAATTTTTCATTCTTTCCTAATAAATTTCAGAGTTAGAGTATGCATGATTTCTTAATTTGTCTAATTCATTTAATTGACAAAATCGATTTTTACCGGCCATTTCTAAGTCCAAGTTTACGTTTTTAATTGCCCAGTAGGCTTTGTGTGCTATCTCTACCGGTAAATGACAACTTTTTCCATAGACAAGCTTATATGGGTGTTGGTCCCGTTGATACAGGATCTGATCGTAAGGAACAAGATGAATCGACTTCGTCTAATGTGCGGAATCCATTATGACGAATCACAGATTTGTTCAACGCAGAATTCAACGTTTAACTGCTTGTCTGTTCTTTCTATTTAGTGTTTAGAAAGTTACAAGGATCCGGTAGAAGTACAGACTATCCGTGCGAGTCAAAAAAGTTCTAACAAAGTTGCACCGGACCTCCTATTTATAGACAACCTCAGGAGACTAGAAGTGTTGTTCGTACGAGCGGGTTATCCGCGCGGATGACTTATCCGTGCGTATGACTTATCCGTGCGGATTACCATCCGTGCGGATTGCCATCCGTGCGGATTGAACTTGTACCAACCAACACTTTTACATACAAAACCTACTCCTGAGTTGTTGTGCTATCTACAAACATACATACAATAGATAAAAAACACAGAATACAAAATATGACTACATGCTGACGGAAGCTAGAGACGTTATGTACTAACAGACTCCCCCTCGGATGTAGCTGTAGTACCTTCCAGCATAGTCTTCAATTCTTCCTGCTGCGTCTTCGTTCACGTGCTTTCTCCCTTCTTTTCTGTGCCTTTTCCTCCAACATTCTTTTTCGTTTTTGTCTTCCTTCAGTCATCCACCAATTTCTGTAGACAGGATCTCCATCACGCTTCCGTTCCCACTTAGGAATTTTATTTTCTTCAGATTCAATTGGTGTTTGATCTGTTGGAGGAACAATCCCCAATTTACGTTTTCCCAACTCAGCAGCTCTTTCAGCAATCTTTTTGGAACGTTGTTCACGCTTGTATACTTTCAAGAACTCGTCAATCTCTAGATCTCTCCATTTTGTCTTCCAGTATCTTCCAGAGTTGATGTCTTTTGCGTAACAAACATCCACAACTTTTTGATATTGCATAGCTTGCTCTCTGTTAGGCCTTTCATAAACTATCTTGTTGTAGAACAGACAATCTATATCTTTCTTTGAGCAATTTACAAGCCACATAGGATCTAACACACAGATCCTTCTTGCTTCTCCAGTGGACTTGTTATGTAATGAGATTATTGCTTCAGCTGTAGATTGATTGTACAACCATCCTTCAAACTCTTCGTGGAAATCTTGCTCCATTGCCCGTAAAGGCATATTCTTCAAGCAACTAGGAGGCTTGACATCCAGAGTAATATCTTTTTCACCACTTTCTAAGATTCTGACAATTTGTTGTGGAAAGTGTGGTTTCCAATCAGGATACCTTTTCTCAGCTTGCAGCTTCACATAATTCCATAACCTTTGATCATGTTGCTTCACATCTAACCCATGGTAAAATTCTTTGATGTTCTTTGTTTTTACCAATTCATCTATATCCCACCATGGCAGTGTTTTGATATCAGCCAAGAACTCAAAATACTGTACTCCTTGTTCTCTTCTGATTGCATAAACTTTTAAGTCTTCCAAATATCCCCAAGAGAGAATATCGCCCCAAGAGAGTTCTTTGTCATGTGTGAAGAATTGAAGTGCCCTGAGTTTCTTTCTCTCCTTTGGCATCACTTTGTACCATTTCTTTCTTTCTTCAACAAGATTTTCTCTCGGTATGGTATCTGGAATACCTTCTGTAGACACTTTCTCCACTATCTTTCTCCTGATTTCTTCTTCATTTCGATCTTTGAACATTTCCGACAACGAAGGAAATGTTTCATCAATTCCAGAATAATGAAAATCAACTTCATCATCAGATGAATCTGAAGCATCTTCAACAATTACTTCGTTGTAATGATCGGCTTCAAAGGCATATCTTGATTCAAATACATCTTCAGAAGCCTCAGGAATTTCATCTTCAATATCGAATTTAAATTTCCCTTCTTGCAATCCCAATTCTTCTAACATCTCTTCCCTTGACCTTCTAACCTCAATCTCTTCCTGATTTTTATCATGTAAGAAAATGACGGTAGGATTTGTGAGGAATACCTGATCCATGTGCTGCTTTCCAGAAGTAGAAGATTCTTGGTGATCATCATCTTCTTGTTCGTTGATTTGATCATTCAGAAACTCCTCAATCTTTTGTTCATCAATAGGATTCTTCACAATCAATCCTGAAGCACCTTGATCATCGTCATCATTCTTCTTATCATCATCTTTCTTATCATCGTCGTCTTTCTCATCATTGTCTTCTTCATCTTCATCTGCTTCATCATCTCCAAGAAGTTCTTCATCAGAATCACTCACTTCTTCTCCTCGAGCCTTCTTTGCTTCTTTTCTCCTTTTCATAATTTTCATTCTGTGAAGAGCTTCTTTTACGTTGAGAGGCACTGTATATGCATCACCAATAAGTACAAATTGCTTTGCCTTGAATTCTAATAACAACACTTCTTTGGCCTTTTTCTTCTTTTGTTCAGCAGCAACTCTACGAATGATTTCATCAGAATCAATGATTTGAGAAGGCTCTCCAACTAACATGAATTCTTGACCATGTACAACTTGTTCTTGAACATTTTCAGCATCAATCATTTCAGTATCAACTTGATTTGAAGAACCACCAGCTTCCTGAACATCTTCAACTACACTTTTGTTCTTTTGAATAGCATCCTCAGCTAGTCTTCTTTCTCTTTCAAGTCTTCTTTCTTCAACTTTTCTTACTTCAATTTCATTGAAGGCAACATGAACATCCTTTTTCAAAAGATTTTCCACAACAGAATATAACATCTTAAGTTGTTCATCTTTCATAACTTTGTCTACTTTCATGGCTTCCATCTCCAACTTCATAGCTTTCATTTCATTTGAAGTAGCTTCACTCATTTCACTGAGAAGCTGATTGAGTGTCTGATTTACATCCTGGAGATTCTTTGTCTTCTCATTCAATGAAGAGATTTCTGCCGTAAGAACTTCAATCACTTTAGTATTATTATCACCATCTTCCTTTATTTTCTTCATGGTGTCTTCATCCAAGATTAACACCGATCTAAGTTGATCATGAGCTTTCATTATTTTATTAACTTGCTTCAACAAAAGATCACGTTCGTTTTCAGCCTTTTCTTTTTCCTTTTCAAGCTCTTTGACTTTCTTTGCCAGAACTCTCACTGCTTCATTGTTGAACAAGTCAACATCAAAATTCAGATCTTCTAACTGATCACCTGAAGCAGGTGGAATATTGCTAAAGAAATCATCTGAATCTCTTGGACGTGAAGATTCTGGAATCTCAAAATTCTCTGGTATTTTTGGAAAATCTGAATAGGAGACTCCACCCTCGGTAACTTCAACGTAGTCATCGTGACTAGTCTTCTTTTCAGCTTCTGTTTCTCGAGGTTTAACATGTTGTGAATCTTTACATCCTTGTTCAATTTGAATTTGAGCTTCTCCTTTTCTAGCACGAACATTTCTAGGAATGAAGCCAGCTAGAACTGCTTTTCTTTTCTTGATTTGTTTCTTTGGATTCTCAGGATCATAAGTTGAATCTTCTTCATCTGACCCTTTCTTTTTCTTTGGAGACTTTTTCTTTAACTGAGCTTTTCCTTTGCCAAGAGTGATTGGATCAAGTTCAGATTCTGACAAAGTGGCTTCAGAATCATCATCACTTGATATTTCTTGAACAGCACCTTCTTGATCTTTGACACCTTTAGCAGCATCCTCATTCTTCTTTAAGAAACTTTCCAGAGATTGTGATAACAATTCAGCTCCTTCTTTAATAACTTTTGATGGTTCCAAAACTTTTTCATCTATCAACCTTTGTTGCGGAACTCCAGAAGACCCTGCAAAACAAATGTTGACAGATTTATAAAAGATTTTACAATAAAATTCTAATTTCCTTAAGACTCCCCCTTTCACAATACCCTTTTCTGCTTTCTTCGGAATAGAAACTACAGGGGATGTCTTTGGAGTTCTCTTTCTCTTCCCATCCTTGATACACCACCATCTAGTATCTTTCTAAGAGAACAAGCTCATCCTGTCATCTTCATTATCAGAATTACTATCTTCATGTCTCCATGCATCATTTCCTGGAGCTACATAGTCTGGATTTGAAATTTTGCAGATCATTCTTTTTGCTCCTGGATTTGGACCCTTGATCAACCTGCTGATTGTGTCTGGTGACATGTGTCTCAATCCCAAAATATCGTTACTTCTTTTTTCTAAACCTTCAAACTAATCATCTATCAACATCTGGACAAACCTAGGATACATAAGGAACCTCTTGCTTCCATCCTTTACATTCTCCGTCATGTAATCAAAAATTACTTGAGAGATATTGTACGGTCTGTTCAGGACAAGACAAGCAATGATATTCATGATATTATCTTGAGTTTCATCATATCCACCCTTTCTATGTGACAATGCATGAATAACACAATGAGCCATGAATTTGTAAGCGTGACTGAAACTTGTTTTCAGCATCTTTCCATTTACACTTCCAGCAAAACCCATTCTACACCACATCCCTTTTACAAGACGTTCAGAAACAATGGTTGGGTCACTATCAGTGTCTCCTAAATTCAGCACTTTCCTTACATCACCAACTGTCACTTTCATCTCCAAATCTATATCTTTTCCATTCTCACCCTTCTTTGATACATCAGAATAAATAGTTTTATCACTCTCTTCGTATCTTGCAGCATTCCAAAATCGTTTAACATGAGATTCATATGCTACAGTCTTATCAGTTAAAGCCTTAGAGATTCTGCTTTCTCTCAAGAATTTCGCAATATCTTGAACTATTGTGTTTTCGGTAAACTCTTTATCCAACACACAATAAATATTATGAGATTTATCCCAATCCTGCAGAAATTTTATTCATTTAAGAAATATTTTTGGGATCTCAAAATATTCTAACAAAGAAAAACTTCCTATGCTTTGTGAAAGATTATCCATACGGATTGTCAATTTAAGAGTTATCCTCACGGTTTGACACTTAAAGGGTTATCCGCACGAATTGTCATTTAATGAGTTATCCGCACGGATTGTCATCCGTCCGGACAAAGTGTTCTTCCGGATTGGTCAACTAAAGTCAACCCGGATGTTAGTGATGAGGATTGGCATTCATGCTGATAGAAAGATAACAAGACTTTGCCCTGAAATGTTATCCGTGCGGACAACTTGTCTATGCCCCGGATTGCCATCCGTGCGCACAGCCTGTCTATGTCCCGGATTGCCATCCGTGCGCACAGCCTGTTTATGCCCCGGATTGCCATCCGTGCGCACAGCCTGTCTATGCCCCGGATTACCATCCGTGCGCACAGCCTGTTTATGCCCCCCGGATTCCCATCCGTGCGCACAGCCTGTCTATGCCCCCGGATTCCCATCCGTGCGGACAGCCTGACATTGCCCCTGGATTGCCATCCGTGCGGACAACCTGTCTTTGCCCCGGATTGTCATCCGTGCGGACAAGTTATCCGTGCGGATACAAATCACAGATGAAGAACAGTCTTTAATCATCAAAAATTTTTCTAAGGCAAATCCTAAAATTGAACACAGATCTACACAGAGGATGTCAACGCGATCAAAACCCTATGTTCAATGTTGTCTAAAACGTCCTATTCACAGTTTAATTTCACATAAACCTAACCGACACTTCGTACCGTCTAAACATCAGATCTACAAGATTTAAACATGTTATAACAAAAATTAAACAGGTAAAACTCTAGATCTAATCATTCCGATCAAAACCCTATGATTTATTCATGACAAAACAGACTAATACAGGCTAGATCTAAGATAAGAACTCCGAAAGAAACGGTACGATATGAACAGCTATCAAACAATGAATTATTGCAGATTTGAGTTAGAAAAACATACCTTTGCCATTGTTAATGTTGTGCAAACCAACGAAAACAAAGATCCGTGCAAAGAAATCCAACAAAAATGTTCAGAAAGTTGATGTGAGTGTGAGAGAGAAAGAGAGTTGTCCGTGCGGATAACATTGACTGACTCTTTGACCCTCCATATATACTATCAACAGACCCGGATTGTCACCCGTGCGGATTGCCATCCGTGCGTATTGCAATCCGACCGGATGAACATCCGAATGAGGCACACTTTAACCCGGATTCTCAAATTTTGTCAGTTTTTAGAAATCCACTTAAGTTGCTTGGTTCAAATTAATGACCCAAGGTACTTAATTTGTCGACCAAGTCCAACTTAATGACCTTGGTTGACCTGAAACAAAACATACTGACTTTTGGAATTTTTGTTCAATCATTTTTCTGAAAAATTACAAGTATCAACTTAATGAACTTGTTTTTGACTTTTTCAATTACAGATTAGACATGATTAGCTCCAAACACATCTTCCATCCCAGAAACTTCCTGCATCTTCTTTCAACTTTCGAATCTGAAGATCAACTCTCCACTTTGGTTTGTCGGAAAATTAAGCAGAAAAAATAAAATCTTTTTGGGTTTTTTTTTTAAAGAAGCAATTTGACTAGAAATGAAAAACAGAATATAAGAATAGTAAAAAATAAACTATTTACAAACATATTTTTGGTGAGCGTGTTAGGGAATCATATCAGCTTCCGACAAGTTACAAGCACCATTAAGCTTGATTTCATGCCAAACATTAAACAATTCACTTAGATTGTCGATATGCTGATCCTCTTAAATTCTTACACACATTTCAATCTGTTCAGGATACTGATTTAGTATTTTAGAGACTTAAACTTATACGCGTGTCCCACCTCTTGAATAAACTCCCGTATCCAGATCTCGATATTCAGTCTTACAGGTAATTATAGCACAAATGATATCTGTAGGGGTTAATAATTTATGAAGAATCATGAGAGCTCAGGTCAGAACTACCGTTCAGCAGAGAGATCATGACTCAACCTTTTGGGTGTGTCCCCTTTAGAGGATCTTTTTTTACAACAGCATTGCTAAGCAATTTTATTGTCTTATCATATATACTGAGGGTGATGCTATGTTTCAAGCATTTGCAGAAAGTATTATTCGAGGACTAGGTCAGAACTACCGTTCAGCAGAAGTCCTGGAATAATACCCCAGATATCATTGAGAATAAAGACCTAGTATATCAGAAAAAGAGATCTTTCAAACGAGATTTTAGGGGTTACCTATATATCCAAGTAGTGTTCCCCACGAAATAAGCAAGTAAGATTTAAGGTCTATATCTCGAACAGACTTACTAAATGTGCAAAAATCTATCGGCACATCATCAGTGAGACTGTTTAACCTATTTGAACTTTTCATTTCTTTAGCGTACTGTAACCGTCTAGCTGATGTACTATCATTTTCCCTTTTTACACAAACTCTTTTTGAAATATTATCATGTTTTTGGGTTTTTGAAATTTTCTAATGTTTTTGGCTTTTTCGAATTTTTTATTGTTTTTGTATTTTCTGAAAATAAAACTACTATCTCCCCCTAAAAACCAAAACAAGTAAAAATTCGACAAACCATTGCAGATTGTTTTTCAACATCATCTACAGTGGTACCTTCATCAACGCCAACGATTTCCTCCGCATCCGATAGTAACTTCATACCATTAAGTTTCAAAAGATATTTAAAACGTGTTTTGTCAAATGCTTTGGTATGTAAGTCAGCTTTTTGTTCATCGGTGTGGATTTTCTCTATTCGTATCAACTTCTTCTCGAAACAGTCTCGGATGAAGTGATGACGAATTTCAATGTGTTTCGTTTTAGCGTGATGAACAGGATTTTTTGTTATGTTAATTGCTGCCTCATTATCAACAAAGATAGGGGAGTTAAGAAATTGCAAACCGTAGTCTCGCATCTGTTGCTGGATCCACAAGATCTGAGAGCAGCAGCTGCTAGCAGATACATATTCAGCTTCACAAGTGGATAAAGCGACAGAGGTCTGCTTCTTGCATTGCCAAGTGACCAGTCGTGGTCCGAAAAACTGGCACCCCGCTGTTGTTGATTTAGCATTCACTTTGCAGCATCCGAAATCAGAATCAGAATATCCTTTGAGCGTGAAATCACCAACTTTTGGATACCACAACCCCAGAGATAGAGTTCCTTTCAGGTAGCGTAGAATCCTTTTCACAATTACCATGTGCGAAGCTCTATGATTTAACTGAAATCGAGCTGCGAGGCAGGTTGGGTACATAATATCCGGTCTTGATGCCGTCAAATACATTAACGAGCCGATCATGGAGCGATACAATGTTTCATCTACCTTCTCTCCGGTGAGATCAGGGTTTATCCCATGGTTCGTCGCTAATGGGGTGGACATTGGTGACATTCCTGACATCCCGAATTTCTCCAGAACATCATGAACGTATTTTGTTTGATGTATGAAAGTTCCCTCGGGAAGTTGATCAACCTGAAGTCCCAAGAAGAACTTCATCTCACCCATTGAAGACATTTCAAAGTTCTGCTTCATAACTTGTTCAAAATCTTTGCAGAGTTGTTCATTTGTAGACCCGAAAATTATGTCGTCCACGTAAATTTGGACAATCAGAAGATGCCCGTCGACTTCTTTTGTGAACAGAGTGGCGTCTATCTTTCCTCGAGTGAAGTGGTTGGCTAACAGATGTTGAGACAAGGTCTCATACCAGGCTCTCGGGGCCTGATGTAAGCCGTACAACGCTTTGTCAAGGAGATAAACTTTATCTTTGTGAATTGGGTCGGCGAAGCCCGGTGGCTGCCCGACATAAACCTCCTCTTTCACCTTGCCGTAGAGAAACGCCGACTTCACATCTAACTGAAAAACTTTAAATCCTTTCCATGATGCAAATGCAAGGAAGATTCTGATTGCTTCAAGTCTTGCGACAGGGGCATATACTTCGGTGAAATCTATCCCTTCCTGCTGACTGAAGCCTTGGACAACGAGTCGAGCTTTGTTTCGAATGATAACTCCTCGATCATCCCTCTTGCATTTAAACACCCATTTGGTATTAATCTTCCGGTGACCATCGGGCAAATCTACTAGCTTCCACACACCTAACTTCTCGAATTGGCTTAATTCCTCCTGCATTGCATTTACCCACGAATCTTCAGTAAGCGCCTCTTTGTACGTCCTTGGTTCTATCTGCGAGATAAAGCAACTTAAAGAAAATTCAGTTTGTAAAGGAGCAACTTTTGTATAAAAACATGTAAACCCTTGATCAAGCTGTCTTCGAGTGCGGACGCCCGATTGCAGTTCTCCGATTATCAGTTCCTCTGGATGATAAGAAAGCGTTCTTGGCATCACCTCGCCTGAGACATCTACTTCGCTCTCCAAATTTGTGACATTTTGATTTGCAACTTGTTCACTGACTGGAATAGTTTGATTTGAAAACTGGATTAGCTCCCCCTCAGAATCTGAATCATCACGATCGAATATTGGTCTGTTTTCAGATTCTTGATTATCATTCTCTGTCGTCTGATCTTCTTGAGCAACTTCATTTTCAGTATCGTCATGTTCTCCAGCATTGCTTGGACCCGCCTCATCATCATTTGAAGCTTGTCGTTTTCGATAAGTTTCTGCTGGAAATCTTTCATCTGAATCTTCATACTCTCTCAGAATATCCAACTCATCAAAGAACTCTGGTTCTTCCTCCATGTTGAAGGACTCCCACAAAGTATCATAATTGAAACGCCATGAGTCGCCAGGATTCTGTGGAGGCATTGTATGACCTTGACATTCAACATTTTGAGCTTCAATAATCCGCTTCAGACTTGGAACGAAGACTCGTCGTAACGGACTTGAATAACCTATGAATATTCCTTCGATACTCTTCGGACCAAACTTTCCAAAAGGTTCTAGAACAGTACAGGGTGACCCGAACGGTTCAAGATACTTCAAATTCGGTTTTCGGTTATTGATCAACTCAAAGCATGTTTTGTTGAATTTCTTGACAGTGAGAACTCTGTTGAGCGTATAACATGCGGCGGAAACTGCTTCTGCCCAGAAATTTTTCGGTAACTTTGAATCAGCAAGCATTGTTCTGGCCGTTTCGATCAGCGTCCTGTTTTTACGTTATGCGACTCCATTCTGTTGCGGAGTGTACGGAGCACTGAACTCATGCAAGATACCTTTTTCATCACAATATTCTTCCATCTTGTTGTTCTTGAACTCAGTACCATTATCACTTCTAATTCTTCTGATACGCCTTTGGTACAAATTTTCAATCTTTCTGAACAACCCCCTCAAACTGTCAAATGTTTCCTCTTTCGACTTCAAGAATGATACCCATGAAAATCTGGAATAATCATCAGTAACCACAAGACAATAAAGTTCTCCTGTAATACTTTTGACATTCACAGGACCAAATAAATCCATGTGAAGTCTCTCCAAAGGTCTTGAAACTGAATTGACTTGCTTTTTGGGGTGTGACTTTTTCTTTTGCTTGCCTTTCATGCGGCTAATGCACTCTTTATCTAGATGAAAACCCTTAATGTGAACTCCCAGAACCAAATCATTATGCACCAGATGATTCATTTTACGAAGATGAATGTGGCCCATCTTACGATGCCACAACTTTGATTCTTTCTCCGTTGCTCTAGAAACAAAACAGTGTGCTTGACCCGTTGTTGTAGTTGCTACACTCATGTCTAAAACATACAAATCATCCACTCTAGGAGCTCTCATGATAATCCATTCTTCAGGAATAACAAAGCCTGGTTATTTTCCAGCGAATCCTACATAACCTCCATTGATATTTCTAACATCATACAACAGCGCTGTCTTTCCTGTCATGTGCCGAGAAACTCCACTATCCATAATCCAACGTGAAACGGATCTTGGAAGCTCCTGCACATATAAAAACATTTAATGAGATTTTGATGCTACCCAAGCCTCTTTTGACTCGGGTAACTTGATATTAATGTGAGTTTTTGTAGTGTAAAGTGGCGGAAAGTTTTTATCATTCATTTTTAGGCTTTCAGCATTCCCAACTTCAACCTCTTTGAATAAGAAGAATTCATCTTTTTGAGGTTGACCTGTTGGTTGGTTTTTCTTCACCACATACTTCTTTTCAGAAGTTGATTTTTGTTTCTCATATAAATCCAAAGGTACATACATCTTCTTGGTTGAAGATGATGATTTTTCAGTTTCAGACACCTTTGGTGAATTTGCTTTCTTTTCAACAATTTTTGGCTTCCATGTTTGTTGAGGTGATGCTACCCGTTGATAGAATTTATCATTTTTAGATGTTGAATTCTTAACAGGTTCAGTTTTGATCTTGGTGTTTTCATTTTTTCAAAACATTTTTCTCAACAATCAATGGAGCCTTTCCTTTCACAACATCTTTCTTGATAGAATTCTTCACAGCTTCAGTCTTAGGCTTCAAGTTGGTACACTTTCGTGCAATATGTCCAATTTGATTACATTTGAAGCATGTTCGGGTGTCAACTACCCGACTTGAGCCTTCAGACTGAGGCTGTGAGGCCTTCTTTTCAAAGAACTCTTTGTTTGTTTTTGAAAAAATTTCAGACTCCTCATCTGAAAGTGAACTTGAACTGTTCATAAACACCTTTTTCATAGCAAACTTCTTGTTCAGAACATTCTTTTTCTGATAAATCTTACCACCTTGATATCCTCCCGACCATTTATTTCGATTGTTGTTTGAAAAACGTGGTGGAATAACAGGTTTTTTATAGTAAGCTTTATCTTTATCAAAATTCATTTGTCTCTTTGTCTGTTTCAAACCGTTTACTTCAGACAAATCAATTTCAACCAATTTGAAGACGTTTTTCAATTTGTTCACATTAACATTCTCCAGAGGAAACTCAAAGTCTGAATACAACTTATCAGAACCAGACATCTTGTACATCACAAGACCCGGTTCATCATCTAAGTTGTTTTTAGATTTTGTTTTCGGAATGTAATTGTTCAGAAAACATTCTTCATCTTCACCCGAATCACTATCCAAAACACTTTCAGCCATGCTTTTAACAATCTCGGTTTGAACACTATCATCAGATGATGATGAAGAAAATGTCACATCAATTGACTCTGGCAGTTTTATCTCATTTGTTTCAACTTCATCATTAACCAACCCTGATTGCTTCTTTGAAAAATTGTTTAGAACAGGTGGAGGAACTTGATGAAACCCCACCCCAGTTCCATCACAGTATACATCTTCGCCAGCTTTGTTTTTCCCAATGGGTTTTGGAACAATGTGTTGCAAAACAAAGCTTGCAGAGTTGTAACTGTTCAGTTTCAAATTAATATGCTCATTCTCAATCTTAGCTTCTTCAAACTGAAGCTTCAATTTTGCAATTTCATCAAGTTGTTGGTTGATTAATTCTTCTTTTACTCTAAGAACCCCTGATAGTTGAAGATTTTCTTTCGTTGTTTTACCATTTCTGTCATCAGAATCTTTAACCGTTCGCTTTAGCTTCTCAAAGTTTTCAGAAATTTTACGATTTTCAAGAATCAACTTTTCGTTTTCTTTTTTTATTCTTTCTATGTCATTTTTATCATTTTCAGTTTTCTTAGTTAATTCTTTTGATCTATCATTCGAAGCTTTCAGCATTTTGTCACGGTTTAAGATTTGACTTTCAACACTCTTGACTCTACTAGTCAATTCTTCAACCTTCTTACCATTGAGGTAAGTGATTGTACTACAAACTTTGCACTCTTTCATGCAATTTTTGCAGTCATTTTCAGATTTAACTTTCTTACCTGACACATGTGTATCATTTGAACTGACCTTGTCTTTGGACTCAGTTCCAGAACCAGAAACTACCTCAAGTTCTTTTGCTGCAAGAACTTTTTCAGCCATCTTCCTCAAGTTTTCAGCCGTTAACTCTTGTGATGTATAAATGATCCCATCATCAACATTCTTTGACTTTGGCTTCTGTTCTGCTTCTTTGACTTTTTCTTCTTTCTCTACTAGTTTCTCATCACCACCTCCCCACCATTCTCTTTGTCTAGCTTCTTCTTCCTCGGCAAATTGCTGGGTGAGCGCATCAACACTAATGGAATCTGGGTCAACTGCAATGTTTCCTTGTGGATTAAGATAACATTCTATGTCGGCATCCCATCTTTTTTCTCTTTTAGCTTCTTTGTATGTGTTATAAATTCTGCTCATCCTGGTTTGGGCTTTCATTCTTCGGTTGATGAACTTTTCTTCTTCATTTCTATTGTCTTTAAAAGGAACAATCTTCGTCACAAATGCATAACCCACCGCATCTTCCTCTGGTAACAGTTCGCTCCAATCATAACCTTCATCATCATGAATCACAGCAAGAGCTCTAGATTTCTCTTTGTTGTCTTCAACCTGCTTCAATCTAGGCGGCTCAGATTTATTCTGGTGATAAATTGCTTTCTTGTAGTAATCATCTCTGAAAGGGTTCTCCGACTCATCAGCATATCATTTCTGCATTCTCTTTTGAAGTGACCTTTCTGCTTACATTTGAAGCACGTCACCTTGGACTTATCAAACCCCAGCTTGGTAGATGGACCACCAATTGTCTTCCTGCTGGTAATTTCCATGAAACGTTGTGCTCGACGAACAGCACTGGCCATAGCCCAACGAATATCGATCAACTCCATTTCCTCAGGATCAATCTGATCATAATCTTCTTTCGTCAGATTGGTATTACCTATCTTCCCAGCTACTAACCCTTCATACGACTCCAACACAGATGCTAGAAAGATCATCTGCTGTTTGGCCGACTCCTCATCAAAATTTTGAGCATTCTTCAAATCCACCGCAATGTTGCATTGAAACACGTTCTTTGGAACAGATTGTTGTTGACTTGAAGAATTTGAAGAAGATCCCTGGCTTGGAGTATTGGATGAAAAACCTACATGAAAACCATTGTTTGAGCTTGGACTTTCTTTACTTGAAGTGTTTGAATTTTCAGCGGAGAAAGCAGTTCTTGGAGAAACATTCTTGGGAATCATACTCTTTGGATAGTACAGCTCCATGTTTTGTTGGTATGATGAATGATTTACTTTGTGTGTTTTCTTTATCTCTAATTCATGACTCTCTAGTCTTTCAATCAGCAAGTCAACGGTCAGATCTTCAGCTTTGATTGTATTCTTCAACATCAATGCATAGTACTGCCAATCCATCTCCTCTGGTAGTGAATCGAACAGTTTGTCAACTAGCTCCTCTTGAGAATAGAGAATTCCGTGTCCTGCCAATTCCAACTTTAGGTGTCCAAATCTCTCAATCATTTTACAAACAGGTTCATTTTTTAAACATCCAAACAAATCAAACTCTTTTCTTAACAGTTTCTTTTTGTTTTTGACTATTTCAGTACTTCCTACACATTTTAATTTTAACTTTTCCCATAAATCTTTTGCGTTTGTGTATTCAATTAGTGAAATAATGTCGTCTCTCACAGACTGATGAATCAAGGCTACGCACTTTTGTTCAGCAACAAAGTTTTCTATATCTTCAGTCTCTTCCAGATTCTCACAATCTTGTCTACCACTTTTGAAACTATTCTTTAAGCTTTTCCAGCTTGGATACGCGAATGCTTTCAGCCACTCATCAAATCTTTTTGCCCACCGATTATACTCTTCGATTGCCATGAGCTTTGGTGGTTTGTTATAAGTACCATATGCGCTTTCAACACTTAGGGCATCGGATAAAGTTTTCTTCGGGTTAGGATTATCATTTGAATGGTTGGAAGTATCGTCTCCGGAGTTACCCGCAAAAGCATACATCTCACTGAAGGGATTCATGAATTCTTCCATTTTCAAATACCTGAAACAATTTTCAAACACTTAGACAATTTTTACAAATTTTAAAAATTTCAAACACTTGAACCGGATGATGATCCGTCCGAGTAGTTATCCGGACGAATGACAGAGATTATCCGCACGGATAATGATTCGCTCGGATGGTCGTTCGTACGAATAACTTTGACCTTTTGACTTTTCAGGTTATCCGCACGGGTTGTAATCCGTGCGAGTAACAATGATGATGTCAGTAAATCGTCAGCAAACAACTTGTAGTAACTAACTAATCCAATCCGTTTGGACAGCTGTCCGGACGAGTGAATGACGTCATCAAATACGAATAGCTAAACATGATTTTTGATGAATTTGATCTAGTTTTAGATTGAATCTGATTATGAAACTAAGTAGGATTATACTTTGAATGATTGCGAATCAATTGATATCAATTTTATCAAATTTTAACCGTAGATTCTTGCTCAATTTTAAGTTTTTCTGTTTTTATGGTGACAAATGAAGAACGAATGCAAAAACTAAGTAGAAGTAGAAGAAATCTGTCAAATTTCCGGTGAAATTTGAATCAAATCGGCAACAGATGTCAAATCTCCGGTGAAATTTGACTTTGATCTGCGAATAAAACTTGAATTCCGGTGAATTCGGTGTTGTTGATCTCGATTCAGCTCCCTGGATGCTCTGATACCACTTGTTGGTCCCGTTGATACAGGATCTGATTGTAAGGAACAAGATGAATCGACTTCGTCTAATGTGCGGAATCCATTATGACGAATCACAGATTTATTCAACACAGAATTCAACGTTTAACTGCTTGTCTGTTCTTTCTATTTAGTGTTCTGAAAGTTACTAGGATCCGGTAGAAGTACAGACTATCCGTGCGAGTCAAAAAAGTTCTAACAAAGTTGCACCGGACCTCCTATTTATAGACAACCTCAGGAGACTAGAAGTGTTGTTCGTACGAGCGGGTTATCCGCGCGGATGACTTATCCGTGCGGCTGAGTTCTCCGTGTGGATTGAACTTGTACCAACCAACACTTTTACATACAAAACCTACTCCTGAGTTGTTGTGCTATCTACAAACATACATACAATAGATAAAAAACACAGAATACAAAATATGACTACATGCTGACGGAAGCTACAGACGTTATGTACTAACAATGGGGTTGTACCTATTGTTGTTTTATACACAGTACGAAACGCCCATAAAGCGTCGTCTAATTTATCAGCCCATTCCTTTTTATTTAATCCTACAGTTTTTTCAAGTATTATTTTTAAACCTCGATTAGTCACTTCGGCTTGTCCATTTGTTTGATGATGATATGCTGTTGAGATCCGGTAATAGACCTCATACCTTGTTAAAAAAATTTAAAGTTGATGGTTACAAAAATGGGTACCTCTATCACTTATTGATGCTTTTGGAGTTACAAAACGAGAAAATAATCGTTTCAGGAATCTTACCACAACTCTTCCATCGTTTGTTGGAAGCGCTTCGGCCTCGGCCCACTTTGACAAGTAATCCACTGCCATAAGTATATATTTGTTTCCTTTTGACGGTGGGAAGGGTCCCATAAAGTTGAGTCCCCACACATCAAAAATTTCACAAACAAGAATGCCATTTTGTGGCATTTCATTTTTGGAAGAAATATTACCTGATCTTTGGCAAGCGTCACATGTCTTGACAAGACTTTGGGCATCTTTGTAAATGGTTGGCCAATAAAATCCTGAATCAAATACCTTTCGTGCGGTACTAGCGGCACCATGATGTCCTCTGTATGGACCTTCATGACAATGGCAGGGAATTCTGCTTGCTTCACTACCATGTACGCATCGACGGATAAGTTGGTCGGCACACATTTTGAAAAGATAAGGATCTTCCCAAAAATAATGCTTTATATCGGCAAAGAATTTTTTTCTTTGATGATGTGGCCATCCTTTTGTGACTATACCGCTAGCTAACTAGTTAGCATAGTCGGCGTACCATGGCTCTTCTTGGTATTCCACCATTTCTTGGGACTCCGTTAGGAATTTTTCATTGATTAGCTCGTCCATAGTTGCCTCCAAAGCTGGATCTTCTAAGCGGGAGAGATGGTCCGCATCAATGTTTTCTGATCCTCTTTTGTCTTTTATTTCAATGTCGAATTCTTGGAGGAGTAGAATCCATCTCATTTAACATGGTTTAGCATCTTGTTTCTTAAAGAGATATTGAATGGCTGCATGATCTGTAAAGCTATCGTTTTAGAAAGAACAAGATAAGAACGAAATTTATCAAAAGCAAATACTACAGCTAGTAATTCTTTTTCCGTTGTTGTGTAATTTTCTTGTGCATAATTAAGTGTTTTACTAGCGTAATATATTGGGTGAAAATGCTTATCTTTTCGTTGTCCCAAGACAGCTCCAACTGCAAAGTCACTTGCATCACACATGATTTCGAAAGGTAATTTCCAATCAGGCGCTATCATGATAGGTGCATTGACTAACATTTCTTTTAGCGTTAGAAATGCTTGGTTGTAATCCTTGTCAAAGATGAAAGGGGCATCTTTTTCAAGTAATTTTGTTAGAGGTCTTGAGATTTTTGAAAAGTATTTGATAAATCGTCTATAAAATCCGGCATGCCCAAGGAAACTTCTGATGGCTCTAACGGAGGATGGGGGTGGTAATCGAGAAATAGTGTCTATTTTTGCTCGATCAACCTCTATTCCTTCGCTTGAGATTTTGTGACCGAGTACTATTCCCTCCGTTACCATGAAATGGCATTTTTCCCAGTTAAGGGCGAGGTTAGTTTCCTCACATCGGGATAGCATTCGTTCAAGCTTATCGAGGCATTGGTCGTATGAATCTCCAAAGATAGAAAAGTCGTCCATGAAGACTTCCATTGTCTTTTCTATCATATCATGGAAGATGGCCACCATGCAACGTTGAAAGGTTGCGGGGGCATTACATAGACCAAAAGGCATGCGTCGATAAGCAAAAGTTCATTAGGGACATGTGAATGTTGTCTTTTCTTGGTCTTTGGGTGCTATCGGTATTTGAAAGTAACCTGAAAAACCATCTAAGAAACAATAACATTTGTGACCGGATAATCTTTCTAACATTTGATCAATAAAAGGTAAAGGAAAGTGATCTTTCCTTGTTGCCTCATTTAATCGACGATAATCTATACATACTCTCCATCCTGTGACGGTTCTTGTTGGTATTAATTCATTTTCTCATTAGTTACTACCGTCATACCTCCTTTTTTAGGAACTACTTAAATGGGACTTACCCAAGGACTATCGGAGATTGGGTAAATGAGTCCGGCGTCAAGTAATTTGATGACTTCATTTTTAACCACTTCTTGGACGTTCGGATTTACTCTACGTTGTGGTTGTATTTCCTTTTATAGTCATCATTCATTAAAATTTTGTGCGTGCACATGGAAGGACTTATTCCTTTAATATCTACAAGCTTCCAAGCGATCGCGTTTTTGTGTTTTTTCAAAAGTGTGATTAATTTTTCTTTTTCTACACTAGTTAATTTTGACGAAATAATTACAGGTAGTTTACCATCTTTGTCAAGAAAAGCATATTCCAAACCTTTTGGAAGTTCTTTGAGCTTAAGAGGTGGGTCTTTAGGAGACTCCTTATTTGGTTGCTCATTTGGATCAAGAACCAAGAAGGTTTGTTCTATGGCGACCTCTTCTTCAACAAATTGGTCAATTTCTTCTCCTGTATCGGGTGGTTCATCTTCATCTTCAATTAGGGGGTCATTATTGCCGAATGGATATTTCATTGAACGCTCAAGATCGACACTTTTTTTAATACCCCTAATTGAATGGGTAGATTGTTATATTTCTGTTTTTCAAAGCTTCGTGGGTTTTTACAAAAGGTCGTCCCAACACTAGTGGAGCGTCATCAAGGATGACGAAGTCGGTTGGAATTACCATTTGATTCGTTTGGACTAACACATCTTCAACTATCCCTGTTGATTTTATTGTTTTCCGATTAGATAGAAAAATGGGTATTTGAAGTGGAGAAAAATCACCAATACTTAATTTTTCGAAAATGTAGTTTGGCATTATATTAACACAAAGATCTTTATCAATTGTAATATTACTAATAAAGGAATTTTGAAAAAAAAACATGGAACCGGTGTAATGTTAATTTCAAATGGATCTTCTTTTATTAGCGCAGTTTGATCATTTGTTAACTTAATGCTTACCATTTTGTCAATTTTAGTGTTAGTGTTTAACTCTTTTAAAAACTTTGCATGAGTGGGTACTAAACAATGATTTTCGAAAGAAGGTGACAAGAGATTAATTTCTTTAAAATTAGACTCTTCTTGAATTTTAACGTTGTCGGACTCACCTTTTCCGTTGTTTAACTCATGTGTCGGTTTTTCACTTACTTGTTCTTCTATTTTTACCTTTTCAACTATCTCTTCTTTATTACAAGTTAATTCTTCCCTTGCGCGGGATTCTTCTTCCCTTGCGTGGGCTTCTTTTATACAGCGCTCGATAGTTTTAAGGTGTTCCACGGGTGATATAGTTGGTGGTTCGTCAAAGTGAGTTGAATAAGTATCATCAAAGCTTGAATTCGGAAGTTTGATCCTTGGCTCCTCATAGTACTCATATGAGGTAGATGGTTCACACCATTGTTCCTCATAGTAAGTATATGATGGATAAGGGTCGTAACTTGGCTCCTCATAATACTCATATGAGGTGGGTTGTTCACGCCATGGTTCCTCATAATAAGCATATGGAGGTGAAGGCTCATATCTTGGTTCCTCAAAGTATGAGTGTGAAGGCTCATACCTTGGTTCATCAAAATATGAGTATGAGGGAGAAGGTTCTTACCTTGGCTCTTCATATGGTGTGTATGAAGTTGACGGCTCATACCTGGGCTCCTCATAGTAGTTGTATGAAGTGGAAGGTTCAAAGAGGTCATAATATTGTACCGAGTGAGGGTTACCACAAATGGTGCAATAGTCTTCCCTATAATCATCCTCCTCATAGTGGTAGTTGTAATCTCCTGAGTATTGATCCATAAGAATCACTCAGCAGACCACAACAGAGTCTCGGGACCAGAAAAATAAAATAAAAACGGAAACAGAGGCTGGACACGGCCCCGTTATCACACCCCCAAAATACCACATGCGGAAACCTCGCAAGGCGTGTGACGTACCAGGATCTAGTCACTAATCACATTGAACTAATGTTATGAGATTAAACAAAGTTTCCATTCATTACGGTAAAATAATCATAAACGTAATCCAAGTTTAACATGTTCAGCGGAAGCAAATAGTAAATCATTGTTTAAACGTTTCAAAACCAAATGTATGTGAAATCTGTAAACAAGTCACGCATATCCAAGCAGTGCGACCCATGACCACTCCAGCAATCCCAGATAGCAAGTTCCTTGCCCATAGTACCTAACGACCTGCGAGCATGCAACAAGTGTATCAGACAACGCTGGTGAGTTCATAGTTTTACGAAAATTTTAGTTACCAAGTGTTTAGTTTAGTTCTTTGTTAATAATGTTGATAATAACTCGAGTACCGTAGAAGATGGCTTCCAGATTGTTTTGCCCATCCCCAACGCCCCCTATCTAAGCATTGGTCATGATTAAGGTCATTAGTTCACGCACGTCCTCTCAGGTACGGTGTGAGGTTGCCAAGCCTAATAGCGCTATCAACTAATACCCCGTTACCTCTCAGGTAACTATTCGGTATAAGATGGGACTTAAAGTGATAGGAAATGAGTGTATTATCTAACATCCCAGTTTTACCCAAAATACCTATTCCTCTCAGGAATACCCATTTGATTGTCCTACCCACCGGGACGCATGCTCAAGAGAAATGAACTCACCTTAGATTTGCTTGGTATGTTTAGTTACCCGTCCAAGTTGGTCAACCGTGGTTACCAATCAAAATCAGTTTCACAATCATTCAAGTCACGTATTTTACACAGTTTGCATCTAACACAAAGATCACTGTACACGCACGTAGCACATACCCAATTCTCATACAAGTCCACATCCCATGTGAATGACACAATACAACATATAACAGAAGAGTTTCTACTCACACAAATCAGATTAGATTTCTCCTTCTTAGACAGCATTATTACCATGCAACGAATAGCATTCATAATTAAACTATCCAATATCATATACATCACAACAGTTTCATTGTTCTGACCATGTGACTTCACGGTGAAGAACCCCCATGGCGAAGGTTTAATCATCGCCGAGAATGAATGCGACGAAGGTTCCAGATGGTTCGTCAAACACTAGTCGACGAAGAACTAGTTCTTCGTCGAGGAGATCTTCATCGAACTACGTTCTTCGTCGAGGAGATCTTCGTCACTCCTCAACAGACAGTTATAACCTCGTGATTGATGCTAACAATTTGACAGTTTTCCCATTTAGATTAAGCGACACTTTTCAATCAAAATTATGTATCTCAATTATGAACAATCATCAAACATTCAAAGTGTAACAGTTCCCATTCATCATTCAAACCATAACAACAATTCATCAGTTTGTAGATCCCAAGTTTCTAATCACCACATACAAGCATAGTTTCATATCATAATCAATCACATGTTTTAGAGTTATGATCCTATAAATGAAACCCTAGTTTATGCTTTGATCCCTACACACTGATACACATAAACACACAACAACGTACTTATGAATGCAAGCTAAAACCAATTATGAATATACTAACCGATTTCTAACACAAGAGAGTTGAGGGGATCCGTAAGGGAGAGCTTCGATCAATGCAAGCTGCCGTCGCACTGGAAGGAGAGGGAGAGAGAGGACTTTAGGGTTTTTGTGATTTGCAGTTACGTTTATCAGAAGTTATACACGTAATATACTGGGCCTCAAATAACCTGGGCCAAAGACCCTTTTTGGCGAAGTATCTCTTGGCGAAGATCAATCTTCGCCATGTTGTGAGGGTGACGAAGGATCAACCTTCGTCGAAGGTTTGTTGTGACGAAGACCTATTCTTTGTCGAGGGAGGGTTGTGACGAAGATCCATTCTTCGTCGAGTGTGTTACTGAGTTAAACATAGACTAAACCTTACACAATGCTTAAGTTTTTGATGTAACAACCAAACGTAACAATACTTAAATCATTCCAATATCATGCACAAGATACAATGTAAAATGAATTGTGAAACAAGTGATGCGTAAAGAAAAGACCTTGAAATCTCGAGTTGTCACACCCGTGTTCAGTGAGCACGGCCCCGTGTTTAGGTTCTGTATCAGGGTGTTTTAATAAAAGTGAGTGGTTTTGTGCAGCACGGGGGCGTGTTTAGTGAGCACGACCCCGTGTTCAGACTCTGTATCTGGGAGTTTTAAAAAATATATGCAGCACGGCCCCGTGTTCAGTCTACTGTAATGCAAAAACTAACTAAAAATGCAGAAAATGTGCGCGCGATTTTAAAAAAAGGTTTTGAAAAACAGATTAGGCCGTCGATTTTAAGCTTTCTTAAAATCCTTGTGTCCCCGGCAACGGCGCCAAAAGCTTGATGTGTGTGTAGCATTATATGTTTTTAGTTATATTTTTAGCCCTTTTTAACACTTCAGTCAAGTTTTAAATTTATAAAACACGATATTCTACTAACACTAAACACACATATGGGCAAGTGCACCCATCGTGGGCGTAGTATATCGTTGGTAAGATACCGAGGTCGTCCAATGACACAAGAGCTTTTAATACCGGTTTAAATTCAACGTCTAATCAAATCAAAAGTTTAGAAAAGGTTTTAAACATGGAAATTAAAAACTAAAAATGCTAAAAATAAAACAGATAGACAAGATGAATCACTTAGATCCAACTCGCCTTTAGTGTAACCTTTGATGATTTCCGCACTTTTGCACTTTTTAAGAGATTATCTTAGTTATAGTAGTAGGCTCCTCTTTTAAAGGTGATGTTACCCTCAACCCAATAGTTTGAGTCAGCAATGATACAATCCTAAAGGGTCGGAATATTGAAAGATAATTAATTAAGTTATTAATGCGTAATGTGGTAGGCCCCTCTTTTGAAGGTGACGTTACCCTCGGCAAAGTGGTTTGAGTCAGTAGGGATACAATCCCAAGTATCCGGGTTAATGTATTAATAGTAGTTAACATATGAGGGGATCAAGCCATTCGCACCCCCGCCATCCAATACCAGTGGGTATTGAATGAGGTCCTAGTAAGCTTGACCCAGGTCCTTGTAGGATCTATACACTAAACAAGGCAAGAACCTTACCAAACCATTCCCTTAACCCACGAGTAGGTAGCCAACATATCTCTATATAGACCGTAGACATATGAATGGTGTAAATCTTTTATTTTATATAGACAGTAAAATAATGTTAAGACACCACGAACAAATGATAAGGAAGTTTCACCTTCAACATAAGAAACTAGTTATTAATGTCATTAATACAAAACCTAATAAAAAGTGCAAAAAGATTAAAAATCAAAAGTATTACACTAAATGCTTGTCTTCCCCAAGTGATGTAAGAGACTTAGGAAAACATGGTCTTTGATTGTCAAGAACTCTTACTATCAATCTTGGATCCCGAGACTACTACACACACTCTAGGTGGATGATGGATGATGGTGGTGGATGTGGGTGAAGTGGTAGAGAGGTGGTTTGCCAAGGGATGCCTTTGAAGTGAACCAAGCACCCCTATTTATAGCCTGCACAGAAGCCCGGACACGGCTCCGTGTCCATCCTTATTCTCTTTCTTCATTAATTGCAATTTGTCTACATTAGCTCCACACGCCCCCGTGTCCGCTGGGCACGGCCCCGTGTGCAGAAGCGTATTTGTACTATCAAGATTTGCTTGGATTCTGCGAATCTTAGCGTTGACCACGGCCCATGTTGAGCTGGGCACGCCCCCGTGTCAGGAATAGAGGCTTCTATAGCTTTGTCCTTTCTACAGACACCTAGCCACGCCCCCGTGTCCGCTGGGCACGGTGCCGTTGTCAGCCTTCTGTTTTTTTGTTTTTGCTTGGGAAGATGCTATCAAGGGGTCGGGCATGTAACGTTTGTTCCTTTTCTTGTATTTATGTTAGATGTTGCTGCATATTTGTTCCTTTTGTTCATTTACACTCATTTAGTCCTGAAAATACAAAAGGAAGACAAAAGCACACTTTTTCCAACATTAGTACTAAAAAAGGGTTAGTTTTATGTCTCAATTGATGTAATTTATATGTTGCATTTTGTACACATCACTATTCACACAAGAAACAAAAAAAATGAGCATTTAGTTTAAAGATGTATGCTTGTATGCTCAATAAAGGCTTAAAACTCACTTATTGTGGGAATGGGTTTATAATGTGATCAAGTATATATAATCAAATTTTAACTAGATTTGTCATGCCGTTCATAATTTTCTTATGTTGGTTCTTTTTATCACGATGCTATCGGTTGTAAATTTGTAAAAATATAATTTTTTAGACTTTGTTATTCCCAAATTAAACCAAGTCAAGAAATGAAAAGTTTTTGAAAAAAAAATTGGGGTGATTAGCGGTTCCAATAGAGTTTTGTGTAAGGCTTGTTACTAGGACTTGCAAAATTCAAGGTTTTAGCATCCCCCCCACACTTAAATCACACATTGTCCTCAATGTGTCCTAAAAATAAGTTTTTTGGTTGATTGAATGTGTAAAACGGTGTTTAAAACTAGGTTTGGTGTTACTAGGCACCTAGCCATGGCCTCGTGTTGGATGAGTACGGCCCCGTGGTCAGAGTGCCAGTAACAAAAACTTACAGAAGGTGGCCACGGGGGCGTGTCTGGTGGACACGGCCCCGTGGCCGGCAGGTTTCAGACAAACAACAGGTATACGGAAGTGGACACGGGGGTGTGCTGGCTGAACACGGCCCCGTAGTGACAGTCTGCAATCAAATGAAACAGGTTTTTGGCTTTCGGTTTGGGTTTCCGGGCTTATATAGCACTAATACTTAGTGCCTCCAAGCTTCCTAGGTACCTGTTTTGCTTAAAATACCACACAACACCACACAACAAATAACAAACATCCTAAACATACCAACGTTAATCATCCACATCACAAACTAGAAATAAAATGCAGAAAAGTAAAAGTGTTAAAGAAAGTAAATTGTTCAATCTTTGGCACGCGGGCCAGATAATTGTTCATGAGATAAAGGGTTAACTTGGTAGAAGTCGCAACCGTGTCACACCACCTCCGACGCCTCCGCATCAATCCATGTCTTCATCTTCATCATCTCCTCCTCGATACACCATGTGCTCCCGGATGTGGCTGGTATCATCTTGCATGTCGGAGATGTTCCTCTACATTGCTCCGACCCAGGTGTAGGTGTTGCTGGCCATGTTGTAGGTGTTGCGGGTGCATAAGAGGTTTTCCTGCAAAAGATCATGTAAGCATTGAAGGTTATGAAAACCACCCCCATGAGAAGAGGATGAGCCCGCATGGCCCTGAAAATGAGGAGGAGGGTGGATTGGGGCGGCGTGAAGAACAAGAGCCTCCTGTGGGTTCCAAACATGCCCCTGAACGGTTTGAAATCGAACCGTCCCGTCACCTGCCTCGATGATGATTCATATTGAGCGGCATATAACGAGATCCACCTTGCCTGAACATGGACCTTTACGGAAGGATCTTGGCATCTTTTGAATGAAGTACTTGTAAAGGTGGTAGATCCATCCCCCAAAAAAGATATGTGTCGGGGCGGTGGCCAGTTGGTTTAGGTGCATGTTTCAGAGGTGCAAGTGTGGAACATCAAGAGGGACACGGTTGTGGATGCAGTGTAAGAACGTCAAATCACGTAGGCTAACAACATCGGTACTGTTACGCCGTTGATTGAGCGAGTTGCTAAGGACCCAATGAATGTAGCGGTATAGAGGGTCCCACAACTGGGAGCTTTTGGTTTGGCTTGGATCGTATGGACCTACCCCGATTTGAGACCATGTCGTCTGACGCATGTTTGGCAAAATTTCACGGAGACCACCCGTGTTTTCTTCGTCTCCGGCTTCCTCTTCGGAAATCAACCTGATAATTGCCCCAAACTGTGCAATGGAGATTGAAAGTACTTCTCCAGCACAGCGGAATTCAACCCCCTCCCCATCAAACTACTCTGCTTTAGCTTTGAACGCGAAAGTGCTATAGAACTCCATGCTATATTCGTGGACCGAATGGAGTCTAGTGCAGAGGGCCGCCCTAAGTGGACCCGTGACTAGGTTGTTGAAAAGATCTATCTGCCCCACAGCTTCCAGGGTCTCGAGGCATACTTGTCTTGGATTTTCCTCAGGCCTTGTTTGAAGAACTTCAAATCGGGCTTGATAGTTCCATTCATTTGATTGAAGCGTGTGAATTTCTTGGCCATCTGAAAGAAAACATAAAACAATTAGTATAAAACAATAAATTTCCGAAGAAAACTGAAAACAGCAAGCTGAACATGGCCCCGTGGCCACTGCCACGCCCCGTGTTCGGATGATTTTTGCTGGCCACACCCCCATGTTTGCTGAGCACGACCCCGTGCTCAGGCGTCTGTTTCCCAAAAATTCCATTTTTTGACCCGGTTTTGAAAACTTGAAAATTTTTGGTTGAGTAGGGGCATGAAACCCCAAGTGCCGTTTTTCCAAAAACAAACCGTTTACCCCTTCAATTTCATCTTTTTCGGTTCAAAAACAAGGGTTTGAGGTTTTTGTTTGAAATCGGGAAAATCTACAAACGATTCAAAAACAAGGGTTTGAGTTAGAATATGCGTGATTCCTTAGTTCGTCTAATTCATTTAATTGACAGAATTGATTTTTACCGGCAATTTCTATGTCTAAGTTTACGTTTCTTGTTGCCTAGTAGGCTTTTTGTGCAATTTCTACTGACAAATGACAACTTTTTCCATAGACGAGCTTATATGGGGTGGTACCTATGGTTGTTTTGTATGCAGTTCGAAAAGCCCATAAAGTGTCGTCTAATTTATCGGCCTATTCCTTTTTATTTAATCCTATGGTTTCTCAAATATTCTTTTTAAACCTCAATTAGTCACTTTGGCTTGTCCATTTGTTTGAGGGTGATATGCGGTAGAGATCTGGTGATAGACCCCATATCTTGTTAAAAAAAATTCAAGTTGATGGTTACAAAAATGAGTACCCCTATCACTTATTAATGCTTTTGGAGTTCCAAAACGAGAAAATAATCGTTTCAGGAATCTTACCACAACTCTTCCATCATTTGTTGGAAGAGCTTCGGCTTCGGCCCATTTTGACAAGTAATCCACTGCCACAAGTATATATTTGTTTCCTTTTGACGGTGGGAAATGTCCCATAAAGTCGAGTCCCCACACATAAAAAATTTCACAAACAAGAATGCCATTTTGTGGCATTTCGTTTTTGGAAGAAATATTACCTGATCGTTGGCATGCATCACATGTCTTAATGAAACTTTTGGCGTCTTTATAAATGGTTGGCCAATAAAATCTTGAATCAAATATCTTTTGTGCGGTACTAGCGACACCATGATGTCCTCCGTATGGACCTTCATGACAATGGCGGAGAATTCTTCTTGCTTCACCACCATGTACGCATCGTCGGATAAGTTGGTCGGCACACATTTTGAAAAGATAAGGGTCTTCCCAAAAATAATGCTTTACATCGGCAAAGAATTTTTTTATTTGATGATGTAACCATCCTTTTGCGACTATCCCATTAGCTAAGTAGTTGGCGTAGTCGGCGTACCATGGCTCTACTCGGTATTCCACCATTTCTAAGGACTCTGTTGGAAATTTTTCGTTGATTAACTCGTCCCTAGTTGCCTCCAAAGCTGGATCTTCCAAGTGGGATAGATGATCTGCAGCTATGTTTTCTGCTCCTCTTTTGTCTTTTATTTCAATGTCGAATTCTTGGAGGAGTAGAATCCATCTGATTAAACGTGGTTTAGCATCTTGTTTCTTAAAGAGATTACGAATGGCTGCATGGTCTGTATAAACTACCGTTTTAGAAAGAACAAGATAAGAACGAAATTTATCAAAAGCAAATACTAGAGCTAGTAATTCTTTTTCAGTTGTTGTGTAATGCTTCGTTAAGTGTTTTACAAGCGTAATAAATTGGGTGAAAATGCTTAACTTTTCTTTGTCCCAAGACGGCTCCAACTGCAAAGTCACTTGCATCACACAAGATTTCGAAGGGTAATTTCCAATCAGGCGCTATCATGATAGGTGCATTGACTAGCATTTCTTTTAGTGTTAAAAATGCTTGGTTGCAATCCTTGTCAAAGATGAAAGGAACATCTTTTTCAAGTAATTTTTTAAAGGTATTGAGATTTTAGAAAAATCTTTGATAAATCGTCTATAAAATCAGGCATGTCCTAGGAAACTTCTGATTGCTCTAACGGAGGATGGCGGTGGTAATCGGGAAATAGTGTCTATTTCAGCCCGATCAACCTCCATTCCTTCGCTTGAGATTTTATGACCGAGTACTATTTCCTCCGTTACCATCAAATGACATTTTTCCTAATTAAGGGCGAGGTTAGTTTCCTCTCATCGGGATAGCATTTGTTCAAGGTTATCGAGGCATTGGTCGTATGAATCTCCAAAGATAGAAAAGTCATCCATGAAGACTTCCATAGTCTTTTCTATCATATCATGGAAGATTGCCACCATGCAACGTTGGAAAGTTGCGGGGGCATTACATAAACCAAAAGGCATGCGTCGATAAGCAAAAGTTCCATAGGGACATGTGAATATTGTCTTTTCTTGGTCTTCGGGTGCTATCGGTATTTGAAAGTAACCTGAAAAACCATCTAAAAAACAATAAAATTTGTGACCGGATAATCTTTCTAACATTTGATCAATAAAGGGTAAGGAAAAATGAACTTTCCTTGTTGCCTCATTTAATCGACGATAATCTATACACGCTCTCCATCCGGTGACGGTTCTCGTTGGTATTAATTCAATTTTTTCGTTAGTGACCACCGTCATACCTCCTTTGTTAGGAACTACTTGGATGGGACTTACCTAAGGACTATCGGAAATCGGGTAGATAAGCCCGACGTCAAGTAATTTGATGACTTTATTTTTAACCTCTTCTTGGACGTTAGGATTTACTCTACGTTGTGGTTGTATTGCGGATTTATAGTCATCGTTCATTAAAATTTTATGCGTGCACATGGAAGAGCTTATTCCTTTAATATCTACAAGCTTCCAAGCGATCGCGTTTTTGTGTTTTTTCAAAAGCGTGATTAATTTTTCTTTTTCTACACTAGTTAATTTGGACGAAATAATTACAGGTAACTTACCATCCTTGTCGAGAAAAGCATATTCCAAACCTTTAAGGAGTTCTTTGAGCTCAAGTGGTGGGTCTTTAGGAGACTCCTTATTTGGTTGCTCATTTTGGTCAAGAACCAAAAAGGTTTGTTCAATGGCGACCTCTTCTTCGACAAAGTGGTCGATTTCTTCTTCCATGTCGAGTGGCTCATTTTCATCTTCAATTAGGGGTCATCATTGCCGATTGGATATTTCCTTGAACGCTCAAGATTGACACTTTTTGGAATGCCCCTAATTTAATGGGTAAATTGTTTTGCTTCCAATTTTTCAAAGATTCGTGGGTTTTCACTAAAGGTCATCCCAACACTAGTGGAGCGTCATCAAGGATGACGAAGTCGGTAGGGACTACCATTTGATTTGTTAGGACTAACACATCTTCAACTACTCCTATTGATTTTATTGTCTTCCGATTAGATAGAAAAATGAGTATTTTAAGTGGAGAAAAATCACCAATACTTAATTTTTCAAAAATGTAGTTTGGCATTATATTAACACAAAGATCTTTATCAATTATAATATTACTAATAAAGGAATTTTGTAAGAAACAAGGAACCGGTGTAATGTTAATTTCAAATGGATCATCTTTTATTAGTGTAGTTTGATCATTTGTTAACTTAATGCTTACCATTTCCTCAGTTTTAGTGTTAGTGTTTAACTCTTTTAAAAACTTAGCATGAGTAGGTACTAAACAATGGTTTTCGAAAGAAGGTGACAAGAGGGTAATTTCTTGAAAATTAGACTCTTTTTTGTATTTTAACGTTGTCGGACTCACCTTTTTCGTTGTTTAGTTCATGTGTCGGTTTTTCACTTACTTGTTCTTCCATTTTTACATCTTCAACTATCACTTCTTTGGTACAAATTACCTCTTCCCTTGCGTGGGATTCCTTTTCCCTTGCGCGGGCTTCTTTTATATAGCGTTCGATAGTTGTAAGGTGTTCTATTATCTTTTCGGCTACGGGGGAGATACTTGATGGTTCGTCAAAGTGATCGGAATAAGTATCCCCACAGCTTGAGTTCGGAAGTTCGATCATTGGTTCCTCATAATACTCATATGAGGTAGATGGTTCATACCATTATTCCTCATTGTAAGTATATGATGGATTAGGGTCGTAACTTGGTTCTTCATAATACTCATATGAGGTGGGTTGTTCACGCCATGGTTCCTCATAGTAAGTATATGAAGGTGAAGGCTCATAACTTGGCTCCTCAAAGTATGAGTACGAAGGCTCATACCTTGCTTCATCAAGATATGAGTATGTGGGAGAAGGTTCATACCATGGCTCTTCATAGTATGTGTATGAAGTGGTTGGCTCGTACCTGGGCTCCTCAGAGTTAGTGTACGAAAGGGATGGTTCAAAGAGGTCACAATATTGTATCGAATGAGGATTACCACAAATGATACAATACTCTTCTTCATAATCATCCTCCTCATACTGGTAGTTGTAACCTCCTGAGTATTGATCCATAAGAATCACTCAGCAGATCACAACAGAGTCTCGGGACCATAAAACAAAAATAAAAACAGAAACAGAAACAGAGGCTGAGCACGACCCCGTGTTCAATGAGCACGGCCCCGTGTTCAGATCCTGTATCTGGGCGTTTTGAAAAATGTGACTGGTTTTGTGCAGCACGGGGGCGTGTTCAGTGAGCATGACCCGTGTTCAGACTCTGTATTTGGGTGTTTGGTTAATTTTTATGCAGCACGGCCCCGTGTTCAGACTACTGTAATGCAAAAACTACCTAAAAATGTAAAAATGTGCTCGCAGTTTTAAAAAGGTTTTGAAAAACGATTAGGCCGTCGATTTTAAGCCCATTTTACACATTAGTCAAGTTTAAATTTATAAAACACGATATTCTACTAACACTGAACACACACATGGGCAAGTGCACCCATCGTGAGCGTAGTATAGCGTTGGTAAGATACCGAGGTCGTCCAAGGACACAAGAGCTTTTAGTACCGGTTTATCCTCAACGTCTAATCAAACTAAAATTTTTGGAAAAGGTTTTAAATGAAAAATAAAGACTAAAAATGTTGAAATAAAAATAAAAATAAAAACAGATAGACAAGATGAATCACTTGGATCCGACTCGCCTTTAATGTATCCTTTGATGATTTCCGCACTTTTGCACTTTTTAAGTGATTATCTTAGTTATAGTAGTAGGCCCCTCTTTTGAAGGTGATGTTACCCTCAACCCAGTGGTTTGAGTCAGCAAGGATACAATCCCAAAGGGTTGGAATATTGAAAGATAATTAATTAAGTTATTAATGCAAAAAGTGGTAGGACCCTCTTTTGAAGGTGACGTTAACCTCGGCTAAGTGGGTTGAGTCAGCAGGGATACAATCCCAAGTAGCCGGTTTAATGTCTTAATAGTAGTTTACATATGAGGGGATCAAGCCATTCGCACCCCCTGCCATCCAATACCAGTGGGTATTGAAGGAGGACCTAGTAAGCTTGACCCAGGTCCTTGCAGGATCTATACACTGAACAAGGCAAGAACCTTGCTAAACCATTCCCTTAACCCACGACTAGGTAGCCAACATATCTCTATATAGACCGTAGAGATATGAATAGTGAAAATCTTTTACTTTATATAGACAGTAAAGTAATGCCAAGACACCACGGACAAATGATAAAGAAGTTTCACCTTCAACATAAGAAACTAGTTATTAAAGTCATTAATACAAAACCAAATAAAAAGTGTGAAAAGACTAAAAATCAAAGGTAATACATTAAATGCTTGTCTTCACCAAGTGATGTAAGAGACTTAGCCAAACATGGCCTTTGATTGACAAGAACTCTTACGATCAATCTTGGATCCCGAGACTACTACATACACTCTAAGGTGGATGATGGATGATGGTGGTGGATGTGGGTGTTGTAGTGGTGGCAAAGTGGGAGAGAGGTGGTTTGCCAAGGGATGCCTTTGAAGTGAGCCAAGCACCCCTATTTATAGCCTGAACAGAAGCCCGGCCACGGCCTCGTGTCCGCTGGACACGCCCCCGTGGCCAACCCTTTTATCTTCCTTCATTAATTGCAATTGTCTGCATTAGGCTCCACACGACCCCGTGTTCGCTGGGCACGGCCCCGTGTGCAGAAGCGTATCTGTACTATCAAGATTTGCAAGATTCTACAAATCTTAGCGTTGACCACGCCCCGTGCTGAGCTGGGCACGCCCCCGTGGTGGGCATAAAGCTTCTACAGCTTTGTCCATTTCTTCAGACACCTAACCACGCCCCCGTGTCCAGTGGGAATGGGCCGTGGTCAGCCTTCTGTTTCTGGTTTTTGCTTGTAGAGATGCTTTCGAGGGGTCGGGCATGATACGTTTATTCCTTTTCTTTATATTTCTGTTAGTTTTTGCTGCATATTTGTTCCTTTTGTTTGTTTAAGCTTATTTGGTCCTGAAAATACAAAAGGAAGACAAAAGCATACTTTTTCCAACATTAGTACTAAAAAGGGTTAGTTTTATGTCTCATTTGATGTAATTTATATGTTGCGTTTTACACACATCATGCCTCGAGACAACTTAAGCAACACGAAGGTAACTACCCAACTCATGATTTAGAATTGGCTGCTATAGTGTTCGCTTTAAAGATATGGAGGCATTATTTGTACGGGGTCAAATGCACAATTTACTCGGATTATATGAGCCTCAAATACTTTTTCGAACAAAAAGATCTTAATATGAAGCAACGAAGATGGCTAGAACTTATCAAGGATTATGATTGTGATATTCACTACCATCCCGGGAAGCCTAATGTAGTAGCAGACGCTCTAAGTCGAAAAGAATACTCGTCTCCAATTCGGGTAAAATCGATGAAGATGGTAGTCACATCTAAACTCCTTGAAGGAATACGAGAAGCTCGACTTAAGTCCTTAAATGCTGATGACACAAAGAAAGAAAGGATAAAATGATTCATTCACGAGTTAGAAGAGAATGCAAATGGTATGAAGACGAGGTATGGCCGAATCTAGATACCTCGGGAATGTGATGTGAAAGATGTGCTTTTGAATGACGCTGACAAGTCTCGGTATTCCGTTAATCTGGGAGCTACAAAGATGTACCGAGACTTGAAGATGAATTATTGGTGGCCGGGGATGAAAAGAGACATTTCCAAATATGTTGCGAAGTGCATGACATGTTCTCAAGTGAAGGCCTAACACCAAAAGTCATATGGAAAGTTACAACCATTGGAAATACCGGTGTAGAAGTGGGAACAGTTAACGATGGATCTGGTAACTAAGCTTCCTAAGATAAGGAAGGGGCATAACGCTATTTAGGTAATCGTGGACCGCCTTACCAAAAGTGCACATTTCTTACCCATTCGGGAAACATATAATTCGGAAAGAATGGCGGAAGTTTATATGAATGAGATTATATCTCGGCATGGGGTTCCAGTGTCTATAGTATCCGGCCAGGATACCCGGTTCACTTCTCGTTATTGGAGAAAGTTTCATGAAAAGTTGGGGACCCAGTTGCATATAAGCACCACCTACCATCCTCAAACCGATGGTCAATCGGAACGAGCCATCCAACACTAGTTGTCATGTTAAGGGCGTGTGTTTTGGATTTTGGAGGAAACTGGGATGATCATCTACCTTTGGTAGAATTTTCATATAATAACAGTTATCACAACAGTATAAAGATGGCCCCTTACGAAATGCCATATGGAAGGAAATGTAGAACCCCAGTTTATTGGTGGGAAGTGGGTCAGCGTGAACTCGCGTCAAAGGATGTAGTAGCCAAAACGAATGAAAAGATTGATATTGTTAGTTCAAGGATAAAGGCAGCACAAGATAGACAGAAATCTTATGCGGATCGGCGAAGGCGACCAATCGAGTTCCAAGTAGGAGACTATGTGTTGTTGAAGGTCTCCCCATGGAAAGGAATAACTTGTTTTCGTAAACGCAGAAAGCTAGGTCCTTGATACATCGGACCTTTCAAAATACTAGCTCGAATCGGGACGGTGGCATACCAGTTGGAATTACCACCCGCATTGGATGGAATCCACAACACCTTTCATGTGTCCCAATTTCGGAAATGCCTTGCGGATGAAACGCCATACGTGCCTTTGGATGATATTGAAGTGGATGAGAGGTTAAATTATGTTCAAAGGCCTGTCGCAATAAAAGATTTCAAGGTGAAGCAACTCCGCAACAAATCCATTCGACAAGTGTTAGTTCAATAGCAACACCGAAAGGGATCGGATCTTACATGGGAAGCGGAGGATGATATGCGGGAACATTATCCGGAATTATTTGGTACGTATTTAGGTTTCGGGGAAGAAACCTTCTTTAATGGGGGTAGACTTGTAACACCCCAAATTTCGTATGTCATAATATAATATTATGTAGTGATGCTTAAATAATTGAAAATGGTAAATATAGATTTATACCGTAAGAAAAGTTAAAGATATGATACTAAGTTTAAAACATATCTATTTAACTAAAGTTAACTGAAAGAAAGATGACCAAGTTAGTATGGGAAATAAGAATATGAACATGCTCTAAAAGATAAGGGGCTGGATGTGTAAATATATAATAAGTTTTGATAAAAAAAATTGGTCAGTGTTTGGTGCTGGGTATGTGCGATCGAGAGAGAGAGAGAGAGAAAACCTAGCAAGAAAATCATCAAATTAAGAAGCTTTGGGGTTGAATTGCTATTGCGTGAGCTAGGAACTATGATCACCTAAGTGTTCTTGACATCAAGTAAGTTTAATTTTATGTTTTGGTAATGGTTGATGAAGCGGGTTATGTGTAATCCGTGATTATGTGTGTGATTTAACATGAATGCTAGATAATATGAAAATATAGAGGTTGTATTATGTGTAATTTTGATTGTATTGATAGTTTGGGGTAAAACCCCCTTGTAATTGTAAGATAATAGAGTTGAGTGAAGACTATGGATGAGTTGTGTAATGTTGTTAAATTAGTGTCATAGAAAGAGTTTAGATGGATAATTTGATGGAAAACATATGTTGAATGGTTATAATAATGAATGTGAAAGATTTGATTAATCCATGGATGAATTAGGAAGAATGTGTTATAACCACTTGTACTTTATGCTTATTTGATAGTACGCACACAACATGTTCGATGAAATGCCTTAATTGGTTAGTTGAGAGTTTACATGAATACTTGTTAAATTGATGTTATAGAATGAAAAATGGATGTATGTATAGTCGTTTAACACCATGATGGATAAAGAAAAATGCGTATGTGATGGATTAATGTGAAAGCTAAAAGTGTGAAGTTGTAACATATAGGTACGAAGAAAGAAGAAGGCACGGGCGACCCAAGCATCGCAAGATCATGGTAAGTTCATATGAACTTTGTTATCCTTCATGTAGTGTATAAAAGTCAATTTTAGTATATGAGTCCTAGTGTAAAGTTGTATTGTAAATATGGCAAATTTGATGCGTCGAGTATTAAATGATGATTAGGAAATGAAAGTGAAATGAATGTGTAATTGTAGGATCGTTGTTGAACCCAAATGAGTCGTTCAGAAGAGCTTTATATCTGATTCAAAGGCGGAATCAGTGAAACGGACGTGGAAACAACTTGATACTATTAAATCTGTCACTTTGATTGATTATAACACTAATTACAACCTGAACAGATTTCGGCAGCACTTCGTTACAAATTCTGAAGTGTTACCAAATGAATCAACAAGTGCCCTATTTATAGGTGAGTGGATTTAGCTTGAAGCTGACCATGACAGGTTCAAGCTAAACCTGATTGATCTGGTTTAGCTTGAACATGTCACATGTCAATTTCAAACTAAACCTCATATAAACTCACTAAACTTTGTATCTTGCACCTCGGACACCGAAAATCCTATCCTATCCTATTACATGATACAAGACGAAGTCAATAGACGTATTGCACTAACAGTAATGACCCGCCATGAATTGGTTAAAATATCGGAAAGTACGTTGATGGAATGGTTTAACTAAAGACTCGTTATAATGGGTCAAAATAATGAAGGTGTGTCAATAATGTAAGGTACATATTGACCCATTATGAATGGGTTAAATAATGACTTGTATGATGATCTAGGATGTTGATTAAACCTTGACTCACTTTGGATGGGTCGAAAGGTTACTATATTTGAATGTTAGCTAAATGATAAGAATGAATGTATATAACGGAGTTTGATGTTAGTATAGAAAGTATGACTACAACAAGAAAGTTAACAAAATGTGAACTTTGTTAATGGGTCGAATAAAGACAAATATATGAAAGTGATGAATTATGTTAGTATAATTAACTAATGAACGTTTCGGTGATTGTTTATGATAGGTAAATCACATTCTTGTGATGGCGAGCTTGGATCGAACACCCTACAAATCATGCCCAAAATACGCTTCCGGTTATGTTTTTGTGTCAAACGGGTCAAAACTCTTTTTGGGTTGTATGATGTTATTTTGTGTCTAAGGTCTTTTGTAAGTAAATTAGTTGATGGTTATGGTTAGTTAGTTTGAACAAATGTAGTTTAAAATATTTTGATGGTCGTAAATGTTATATTTAACCGTAAAAGGGATTTTTGGTGAAATTGTATGTAATGGAATGAAAGTTTTAAATTTTCATCATCTTTTTGACCCTATATAAATGTGGGCTTTACAGTGTGCTCGGGTCTTGATCCCAATTGGTTCAGTTTTTAATTGTGAATCTAATAAGGGTATTTTTGTGCGGGTTGGTTCATTAATCGTCAAGTTTTTCTTAACCGTTAAGTTTCTGATTGAGTATACAAGTTTCATCGTGCGCACTTCTGGTTTTGATTACGAGTTGTCGTTGGGAATATTTTTGAGGGTTGTTACATCCTCCCCACCTTGTTTTAAATCTTGTCCTCGAGATGAGTTATGTCACGCGTTGGTCAATACTAATAGTATTAAGGTAAATGACATTATAAATGAATCGGGATATGTTCAATTTTTTGTGAATACGAATTTTACAATAAATAGAACTCAAGGGTTCAACTGAATTATTTCCAGAAATCATTGTCAAACGAACGAGGTGTAATAATATAATCACCAGGGTGAGTATGTTTACATGGGTCAAATCAAAAGAGATTTATGATCAATAGATGTATAAATCGAATTTATGAATGACTTTTAGAAACAATAGAATTCACTGTCAAAGGAAAACTTACTTATGTTGTCAATCAACAAGCTCAAATGAAATCGAAGCACGAAAATGATTTGTCAACTATTGAACCATGACATGAGGAAAATCGGTGTGTTAAAATTATTGAATTTCAAGTATACACCGAAATAACAGAGTTTAGTGTATCATTGTCTTAATACATAATTGCATTAAGACTACTTTCAATGACGAGTCAAACGAAAGACGTACATGGTTTTGCACGTTTCGTATGATTATGATTATCCCAAGCTACAAGTTTATACCAACGTCGCAAGGTGCCGTAATGATTGAATTAGTTCAATTACTACGGTGACTGAACAAGTTCACCATGTTCGTAATCAATTGAAAGGTTCACTGAAGTAAATTTGGATATTCATTTCAAATGAATCTTATAGGGTTTTCAATTGATGATGAAAGAACAAATGAATATCATAAATTCTCGATCAATGATGAAAGAATCATTAGAGGTACACAGGATTATAACATTAATTTGTGTATTCTTATCTTAACACATAATTGTATTAATACTGTTTTAAGATAATTAACCAACAGAAAATAAACAAATCCATACATCAGGTGTGCAAATGAGATTAGCTCAAGCTTCAAGTTAACGAAAACGCCACCACAAGGTGTCATAACCAAATAAATGATTCAATGAAGGTGAAGACCAAACAAGTCAAATAATACCTTAGCATAGATGTCATGGACAAGAAACGTACTGGTGATCACATCGGGAATCATTGTTTCCTCCTGCGTTGTAAGTATGAATGTTCATGTGTTCTTTTGTCTGATGCTTTTGCCTTGTTGTAGGGTGCCTTTGTCAGTTTTGTGCAATGTGGACGGATATGGCCTGTTTCTCTGCAGTTAAAACAAACTAGGTTTTTCTTTTTGCATTCTTCCTCCTGATGGCCAGGTGTTTTCCAGAAATTACAGTAGGGTTTCCTTTTAAAATAACATTTTCCTCAAAGCTTCTTATTACAGTTTCTACACGTAGGTTGTGCAAATGACCGTCCAATTCCTTTCTTTTTATAGGAATTATCCGAGCGGAATTCTTTATAAGAATAACCATAGGTTGTGGCTTTCTTTTGTTTGGGAAATAGAGTTTTGACAAGAATATCATTGTCTCCATGACACTATTGCTAGGTTCGATGTGATGAGTATGCTTACAGCTTATAGTAATATTATTGTTCACAGGCATAGAAATTTTAATAGCTTCAATAATCGAGGGTATAACATTAGCTATTCCTTGAGCTACTTATTTTCTATAGCACTTTTTGTCACACCTCGATATTTACAGCTTAGCCAGTGGGCCCGGTGGAGAGTATCGTGACGTAAGATTAGTATCGTCATGGTCAAACATACACAGAATAGCACAACTGAAGTCTTGGAATATTAAATATTATTACAAACTCAAATGTCTGAAAATATCAAAGTATTAATTACGGACGAGCTTGTAATATCAAATCCACAGGCAGATCATTAAAGAATGTATAAAATGAAGTTTAGCAGACTTTAAGGCATCTTTAAGGATTTGCAAGATCCTCTATTTCGACACCGAGCAGCTCCTAGCCTATTACGAGTAGTACCTGTCACTTAGTCTTTTGAAAATACGTCAGTTTACACTGGTAATACAATCAACTAACTCATTTGGAAAATATTTATGAAAATTGGTTTAGGTGCACCAGGCACAAAAATCTTTTATAACTTGGGATAAATACATTTATAATCTTTTATACATAATTACATGTTTGTCTTACATATGGGGCCAAGTACAGAGACTGAGACATGATTAACAGACACACCACTTATAAACCCATAAAAGAGTTATCCCCAACTTGTGGGTAATTAATATTCTAGTATTTTCATGTTTCCGGTGTATGCCTACACCTTGCGCATCGGTCGTGGTCATTGGCAGTTTTAATGACCCGAGGATATATCCAGGATATGGTCGCATTAACCCCCAATGTTTAAGTTATCAACAAAAAAGTATCAAACGGGTTATGTGGATTTACTAGCCACAATCCGGCATTCGATTGATCACACACCCGACCAAGCAGTAAAAATTTATCGTATCCCAAGCCCGTATAAGGGAAAATAATTTAAAAGTATTTACCTGAGCTAATACTCGATTCACAGCAAGATTTAAATAACTCAGTCGTATCCAATCTAACTAAATGCAGGTAGCTTTTACCGGAGGCTCTAGTCTGGAATGATGGTAATATATAACCAATTTAGAATGCTAACGGGTATTAATTAAGTCATAGACTTAGACTGGCAAGCTTAAAGTATTAAAACGGTACGATACGCTAGAATAAGCGATGATCGGAATTGAATGTAATTTAGACCCAAAAATTATGAAGACTTGTAAAATATGGGTAAACTAAATACATTCTGGATTTTGAAGTAAAAACGATAAGGTTAAACCCGTTTCGGCAAACTTACATAAACTAGTTACATAAATCTAACCGTACGCGAATAAGCGATAACGAGTAACTGGATGAGTCATGAACGAGTTCCATATGCCAATATACTTTAAACAGGTTATAATATCAGTAGGATATCAACTTGTATGTTCATTAAGGTTTTAAAATCAAACTATGCCCCATAAGGGCGTTTTGGTCATTTTACGATGTATAAAAGAAACTTGCGTACAATCTGATGTTACGACCGTAAACATTCTCTGAAAACACTTTATTTATGATATAATATCAGTAAGATATCAAACATATGTGCGTTTTATAATTTAAGACCAAACTATGCTCCGTAGGGGCATTTTGGTAATTTCGCACATAGTTTTGAAGGCTAATTTGGGAATCTGAGTTTATATCATATACCTACTTTAAAAGTATTTAAAATGATTTATAAAATCAGTAGGTGACAAATCTTGGTTGGTTGTTATGGTTTAAAACCATACTACGCGCCGAAACGGTGTTAATATCGTTAAATGATGATAGTTCAATATTTAAGGAAAACTGATGTTATGACCAGGTCTATATGGTCCAAGTATGTTAATTAATATAACATATCAGTAGTAAAAAAGTTTTGTATGAAAATTATGCTTTTAAATCATTTTAGGTGTAAAAAGGGCATTATCGTCATTTAAGGACATAATTCAAGAACGTATGCGTAAACTCAGTTTGTAAACTGAATGGACATCCCAAATTATCCTAATTATGATATTACATCATTAGGCAATGAGTTTGGTATGAAAAATTATGCTTAAAACCGATCTATGCGCCTAAAGGGCATTTTAGTCAATTTAAAACATAAATCACGACATTACACGCAAAATCAGTTTATGATCAGGTTCGTAACATAAAATATGTTAAACATGTTAACATATCAGTTCCTAAGTTGTTTGAAAGCTTATTGGTGTCTAAAACCTTATTTTAGCTAAAAAGGGCATAATAGTCAAAGTACGGCATATTAACGGAACATGCGCAAAAACTCAGATTTCTAGTATGATCGTGTAATATAACCGTATGGGGTCATGCTACCTTATATTATGATCATAAAGGAACCTAAAATCAGTAGTAAACTAATCTAATTTGGTTCATAATCGGAAGTCGATGCAGAAGTCAATCTTCACGTCTTTCGGTTGCGAAATGACCCTAAAACTGGAATTGACGAGCCGAACATGTTTACACATATTCTAATAATTATTCCTAAGTTGCTTAAATGATAAAACATATTTTAGAACACTTCTAAACTCATATCGCAATTGTTTCAAAAACTAACCGGTTGACTTTTTAAAACAATATTATGTTGACTCGTCAATTGACCAAGCAAACGTGATTCTTAGGAGGTGCCCTTTTGAGAGATTAACACCTACCTAATTACGATCACGTAGCCACGTTCGTTGCGAACATTGACTTGACCGTTTAAGGTCTAACTGAAAGTCAAAGCGTTTGTCGTAAACGCTTTACTTTTCGGCTTTAAAAGCCAAATAAAAGAACTAGTCCCAAAAGGAACACTTACAAGTGGTCCTCGGGACTGAAGAACACCATAGGAAGTCCCTGATTGCTCAGGGTCCTCCAAGATTGAGAGAAAGAAGGAAAGAATGAAATGGTGCAAGTTTGAATGAATGGATTCAAGGCCTTTATATAGTTTTTGAGGATTAATAGGATCTTGCCAAGTGTTTTAGGAATTCAATAGGATGATTACATGTGTTTACCAGGTTTTGAAAACAATTAACATGTCCATGGTATTGATAGGATGGTTTAGATTATAGGAGTGGAGAACAAGAAATGGAAAACTAAAACAAACAAAGAAAAACAGCAACTGTTGCTGTTGTTCTGTTCGCTGGCGGCCCGTGAAGACATCAGGCCTAGCGTGTCGCGGCCCGCAAGGCTGTCAAGCCCAGCTCACATGTTTTGTTGTTTTGGCAGAAAAGGTCCTTCGACTTGTTTTAGTTGTTTTAGCTAGCAATGATGATCGAGTAATAAACAAACCAACAATTAAAAGCAATTTGTTGCTGCTGATATGCAGCCTGGCAGCCCACGAAGGCAGGCTCAGTCAGCCATCAGTTTCATCTCTTGTCAAAAACAGCCCCTTATTTCTTTTGAGCTTCTTTTATACTTTTATATTTGACACTTTTGGCACATAAATTTCTAAACTCTCATAATATGTTAATATAAGGTACAAAAACTCTAGTGGCCAATTTTAGACACACCTAGGAGTACGACCGAGCATCACGGAGTTTCCGGTTCACTTGGTCACTCAAAGGTGTAGTTTTAGACGTTGATGCTTTTGGTCCCTTTAACGCACAAACTTGCGCATATTATCGTTTAATAGCATCAAGGCCCTATGTAGCCCATATTAGGCATTCCCGAGAGTATGATCGAACATCACGATGTTCCGGGTTCGTTAAAAGGTCACTCAGAGGTAAGAATTAACATGCTGACGCTTTTAACCCTTCGTTACACAAACTTTTGAATTTATCGCAAAAGGTTTCGTCTATCCAATAAGTGGCTCTAAAAGAGAATATGAAAACCATGTAAGGTCATTCAGAGGCTTAGTTTAATCATGTTGACACTTTTAGTCCCTTCACATTCAAAGTTTTTGATTTTTCGTAAAATTACTCCCTCACAGTCAACGTTTGACTTCATTAGGGTTTAGTATACGTGTCAACACATCATTGGACACAATTTTACAAGGTGTTACACTTTTATCCATCGAATAGTTGTTACTAGCGTGAATTTCTTGATTACGTGATACTTCATTCGACATCTGAATTGCAAACATTTTCAGGTATTAATATCACAGAATAATTAAAACAAACCAAATATTCAAACACATTTTATAAAAACCGTCGATCATTGCGACGTTATACTCTTTTTTTATATATATTGCATCACGGACTTCTAGGCGAGCTTTTCTCCTATATCACTGACTCGATGTCCTGCTGACAACAGCTCCTCTCCATATTGACTCAACTCAGCCACATTCTCGGAGCTCGTGGCTGGATAGGCATTCGGGATGTGTGGTGGGAGTTGTGGTTGTGGCTGGAGATAAGGGTCTTGTATAAGGTTCTGAAATTCCTAGTCATTTACCTACCATTGTTCCATAGGATTTGGTGCTGGTGCAGGTATCCTTGGGATTTCCTCTTGGTTAAATGCGGGTATTGGTTGAGGATTCATTTGGATAAGTTCTAGGTTAACAAGTAGGTTTGGGTTTGTTTCCTCAGCTATAGGTTGAAACATATCACAATTTTCTAATCTACGATCGAGTTCCTCCCACAGTGGTTTGGTTAATGGAATTTAAGTGGTTACCTCAGATAAGGTTATGGTTGCTACTGTGTTTTTCTTTTTCTTCCTCTTTTCTCTTTATTAAACCATCTTTTCTTCTTAGGTGGTATAGGTTTAGTAGATTTGGCTTTAAAATGAAAGATCATTCCGCATCCGCTTCATATCCTGATATGGCTCCGGATGGTCCTTCGTCCATCTCCGAATCAGACATATGTTGGAAAGCATCGGACACACTTTTGTCACTCATACTGTGGACTCAGAAATTGTCAAAAATAATATAAAAGTTCCACATATATATGATTTTTATATTTACAGAAATAACACATAAATTATTCTATAGAGTAAATTACTGTTTTGACCCCTATGGTTTAGCCAGTTTAACCCTTTCAGCCCAAAAATAAAATATTTTAACATATCAGACCCCGAGGTTGCATTTTATAACGGTTTTGGCCCCTGACACTAACTTTGTTACTTTTGTGTAGTTAATTGTAAGGGTAGTTAGGTCTTTATATACCTTAGGGGTTGTTTTTAATAATTATAAAGTTCTTTTAATATTAAGAGATTTGTAATGCAATAAATCAAGTTTTTTTTTATTATTTCGTTATTTTCATGATTATTATTTAATAAAATATGTTTATACATACGAATAAATATGTATTTTATTAAGCGATTGTTTTTTTATAAACGTCGTTTTTAAAATCACTTGTTTTTTAACCTTTTTTAAAACTGTATATCGTTTTTAAAATTACTCCTTTTTAAATCGTTTGTTTATTAAAATCGTTCTTTTTAAAGTTGATTGTCTTTTAAAGTTTTTTTTAAATAATTCATTTAACACCGTTCTTTTTAAAATCAATTTTTAAACTTTTTTAAACAATTCTTTTTTTTAAGTTGTTAATTTTTTAAATGAGTTTCTTTTTAAACCGTTCCTTTTAGAACCATTTTTGAAATCATTCATTTTTGTATTCAGTGTACTTATAGCCGTTAGGAAAAATGAACGATTTCAAAAATTGAAGGAATTTAAAAAATGAAAGACTTAAAATAGTGATTTGATTCAAAATGTTTAGAAAACAAATGATTTTAAAAAGAATGGTATGTAATGAAGTGTTTATAAAAAAATTTAAAAGACAAACGACTTTAAAAATAACGATTTTAAGAAAACCAAATGGTTTAAAAAGGAACAATTTTAAAAACAATATGCGCTTTAAACAAAATGTTAAAAACAAATTATTTTTTAAAACAATATTTATAAAAACAAAAAGTTAATGAAAATACAAATTATTTGTATATTTAAACGTATTTTGTTAAATAATAATCGTCAAAATAACGAAATAATAAAAAAAACTTGAGTAATTGCATTAATAATCTCTTAAATATTAAAAAACATTGTAATTATAAAAAACAGCCCCTAAGATATATAATTACCTAACTACCCTTACACTTTAAATGCAAAAATGTAACAAAGTTAGTGTTAGGAGGCTAAAACCGTTATAAAATGCAACATCGGGGTCTGATATGTTAAAATATTTCTTTTTGGGCTGAAAGGGTTAAATTGGCTAAACCACATGGGCCAAAATAGTAATTTACTCTATTCATTATATTAATTTCCTAACATTAATGTTTAAGTTTAGGTATTAAAAACACTTAAATAGCTTAAACCAGTGGTTCCGATACCACTTTCTGTCACAACCACTAATCTCACCCTGGGCGGGAGCCGTGAACAGTCAGGTGGTACCGGTGATTATTAAATTTGCAGCGGAAAATACCATCAGGATCGTAGTTAGGAAATACTTCAGAGTTTGTAATACACCAAAGTTTAATAATAAACAAATGGGATAAAACCCATATTGCAATCAAATGTTTTTGTAGGGGTAAACCCTAATTGATAATTCATGAATTTCTTCTTTTATCCAGGTAATTATAGCCACTTTATTTAAGCCTTCAGTGCTCCATAGCAGGCTTCTATTACCTTCATAGTAAGTTACCTGAAACACATTTAAAAACATTCTATCAGCGAAAAATACTGGTGAGTTCATTTAATTTTATAAAAAGACACATTGTTATATTTTATAGCATCAAGGGTGATTACATTGTTTATATCTATCAAATACCTAATCGGTATTTGTCACACGGTGGCAGGTTCGATGTGACAGTGGTCATATCACTCATTGGCTAACTTTCATCCAATAGTGAAGATTATCAAATAGTGTATACAAAACCCCACATACTGGCAGTAATTTCAGATTACAAAAACTTAATCATTGTAAGTATACCTGAAAAACATTTAGGGTTTTGCAATGCTTTTGGTAAAAAGAAAGAATGACTCACTTTGTAGATTTAGGGTTTTAACTTAAAGCTTCCTGGTGCTAATCCTGAGTTCCAAATAAAAATACAATGCAACACGTGTCAGTGCATCAACCCAATTCAAACTTTAACGATACATCACGAGATCAAAACCCAACGTAGTTAACAAAGTATAGCCTTATTCAGGCAGCACTTTGGCATCCGTTGCTTGGTTTCAGATCGATCGGACAGGGTATCGAATCAGTGATCAGGGTTAAAACACTTAAAACGGGGCAGATTTTCGCAGGTTTAAGGGTATATTGCAAAGAAACGTAGAACAAGATAACAGAGTTCGTGAAAATTCAAACGTAAATGTGTAGAAACTTAAGTCCCAATTGGCTAACTTTCATCCAATAGTGAAGATTATCAAATAGTGTATACAAAACCCCACATACTGGCAGTAATTTCAGATTACAAAAACTTAATCATTGTAAGTATACCTGAAAAACATTTAGGGTTTTGCAATGCTTTTGGTAAAAAGAAAGAATGACTCACTTTGTAGATTTAGGGTTTTAACTTAAAGCTTCCTGGTGCTAATCCTGAGTTCCTAATAAAAATACAATGCAACACGTGTCAGTGCATCAACCCAATTCAAACTTTAACGATACATCACGAGATCAAAACCCAACGTAGTTAACAAAGTATAGCCTTATTCAGGCAGCACTTTGGCATCCGTTGCTGGGTTTCAGATCGATCGGACAGGGTATCGAATCAGTGATCAGGGTTAAAACACTTAAAACGGGGCAGATTTTCGCAGGTTTAAGGGTATATTGCAAAGAAACGTAGAACAAGAGAACAGAGTTCGTGAAAATTCAAACGTAAATGTGTAGAAACTTAAGTCCCAAGCTGCTGCTTATATAGCCCCAAATGGGCATCTCCCGCGCGTCGCGCCGACTGACAAAGATTCTCCCGCCTGTCGCCGGGAGGGTCGGCCTGGCTTCGATTGACACGTGTCCAACGTAGGTCTGATACGTGGTGCAATGTCGTGACACATGTCCCTGGTCGCATTTTTCGTCCAATCGCGTGTTTTCCTCAATTTATGTGCTGATACTTATCGTCTGTGCTCGTGTCTTGATCCCAATTGGTTTGGTTTTTAATTGTGAATCTAATAAGGGTACTTTTGTGTAGGTTGGTTCATTAACCGTCAAGTTTTTCTTAACCGTCAAGTTTTTCTTAACTGTTAAGTTTTCTGATTGAGTATAGAAGTTTCATCGTGCGCACTTCTGGTTTCTTATTACGGGTTGCCGTTGAGAATATTTTTGAAGGTTGTTACATCCAGTAATACACAATGTCTTTTTCCACTTGTCTCTTCTTCATAAGCTCGACCACTTCCCGCTTATCTTGTATACGTTGAACCCCGAGGTCGCGTATGTCTTGAAGGCGTTGGTTCATCTCGAAAAACTCTTCTTTCAAGTAAGATCCCCCAACAATGACTCTAGTCTCCTCGTTTTTCTGCCGCTTCTTATACCGGGTGGTCGTCGCAGCTCCGTCTCTGCTTCCTCCTCATCATCATCCCCCGCAAACAACGGACTAACATCGTTTAAGTTGGGGTTTCGAGCGTCAGACGTTGGTGTTTCAGGATCAACGGAATAGGAAGTTTTGGTCTTCTTTGAAGGCCTTCTATTTCCCAACTTTGCGGAAGAAGTTCCTCCGAACGAAGGGATGTTGGCCCACTTTGGGCTATCACGAAGAAGCCTCCAAACCTTTAAGTACGCGAAGTCGTTCCCTTAATATTCTATGATAGTTGCCGAAATTATATCCTCGTCGTTCACGCTGCTTTTCCAACCGTTTCTAACACGTTGATAAACCGATTGAAATCTTTGATATTTATTGTTCATATCGGTCCACTTGCTTGATATGGAATCATTTGGCTGGTACCCTCCTCTTTGTCGATGAGCCCAAAAAAGAATTTTCGGATTCGTTTCCAAAACAAATTTCTATTTTGATTGCTGGCTACAAGATTAAAAAAAAATAGTACAAATGTTAACAATAAAAATATAAAATAAAAAAGTCTATAAAAAACCTTACCAATTTGAGGATCCTTCGATACATCGAGTCAAGCCCCGGCTAACTCATAATCCTCGTTTGTCGTCCACATTTGCACGTTTATTCCTTTTCGACCCTCGTTCTCTTTCTTCTTATGTGACACTCGTTTGCCACGTTGGTTTAGCTCCGGTTGTCTCTTCAGGACACAATTGATTTTGGTCCCATGAGACGGGTTGATTCTAGAGGTTCATGAAACCGGTTCAGTTGTCTAAAAAGTCGGCAAACCCGGTTCCAAAGACGGTTGGTCGGGTGGGAACCGGAACAAATGGCTGGTTTGGAACGTGACTTTGGTTCGGGTCTTGCTCCGAACCGCCGCTTGGACGAGGAGGAACAAAACGTGGGTTGTAGGGTTGCATTTATTTTAGAATGATATCTTATTTTTTTTAAATATAAGAGAGTAAAGAGAATGAGAGGTGGAATAGTGGTATAAAAATATAAAGTGATTGGTTTATATAGGTTGGAAAAAGTTTATATATATATATATATATATATATATAGGGCAAAGATCCGTTAGGAACCACCCTTTATTGCGAGAACCACGAGAACCAGTGTGAACACAAACAGTAATACCTAAAAAAATCTAAAAAACACCAAAAAAAAAAATTTACTATTTTTTTTTTGTAAAAATCGCTATATTTTGTTCACAATAAAAAAGTTCAAAAAAAAATTTCGAGTCACAGTTGTCCATGTACATGTGCATTTGTATCATTTCTTTGATAAATTCCGTAATTCATTACAAATATTAGACAATTGCACTTTCATTTACACTACCACGTGTAATACATTACTTTTTACGTTACCAATATTAGAAATACACATGTGCATCTATATGTATCAACATGAAATAAGGTGTGTTGGTACACTACTTTCTCTTTCATCTATCATTCCATCCATAATACACAAGCATGCACATGTGCATTTTTGTCATTTATTTGCAGAATTCCGTAATTCATTACACATATTAGACAATTACACTTTCATTTACACTACCATATGTTTTTTTTTTGAAAGGAGAATTTCATTAAAACCACACTCTAAAACCCCAAGAAGGGGCGGCAAACAAACAAACAACCAAAACGACTACATATTTACAAAGTTACACCACTCAACCCAACTGACTTTTCTATCCTTAGCTCTAGAATTAAACCATAAGAAACCCACCGATTTGATTTCCCTAATAATCCCCTCCAAACTTGCGGGTTTATTGTTAAATCTAGCCTCGTTCCTAGCCTTCCAAATACACCAACACCCAATTCTAACGATCCCTTGAACGACTTCTTTTTTCTTCCCTTTGAGACCAATATTATCATGCGATTCCAGGAGATCCCTCACCGAAAACGGCAAAATAACAGGTATCTTGCACCACATACTCACAATTGGCCATAGAGACAAAGCTAAAAAGCAAGAGGTAAAAAGGTGTTCGGCCGATTCATCTTCTTCACCACAAAACGCACAAACAGGATCCCCCCTGATGATGTTTCTTCTTCTAAGCGCATCCATAGTAGCTAGATTATCCATACCGAGCCTCCATATAAATACTTTACATTTTTTAGTGATCCAGTTGCACTTGCTCGGAATATAATCCGCTGGAAACCAAGATTTCTGGACAAACGATCTTTAACCGAACCCACACTGAATTGCGTATCCGCCGATCCTAACCATACCCACTTATCACTGTCCTCTTTTAACTCAAAATTAAAGAGCAGGATGCATAATCCTATCAGCTCCTCGACCTCCTGCCCAGCTTCCAACGGGCGCTTCCAATTCCAGGTAAATCTCGAATTCCCGCCTGTACTAGCAAACCTTTCAATAACCTTACAACCTTTCTTGTTCTCCAATTGAAATAAAGCTGGAAACCTGACACTCAACGGACCCAAACCCAACCATTGATCGACCCAGAACTGAATTGATTCCCCATTTCCAACTTCTTCCCAGAAATGATATTTCAGTGGTTTGTTATCAATCGACACATTGTCTAGCGAGTTGATGATGTTACACCACCCCCCCCCCCCCCATAGATTTTCTAACCGGAAAACCATCTCTTCTGTTTTTCAAAGAGTGAACCGCATCGATGACTTTAACCCATAGTTTCTCCTTACCCGCTTTATACCTCCACCCCCATTTGGCTAGTAAAGAAAAATTGATGATTTTCAGCTTACAATGACCCAAGCCCCCTTTATCAATCGGACAAGCCACCCGATCCCAATCCGCCCAGTGAAGTTTTTTAACCTCATTACCTCCTCCCCACAAAAAATTCCTAATTTTAGCTTCGAGATCCTTTATAACCTGGACCGGGGCTTTATAAAGAGAGAAGAAATAATTCGGTAAACATTCGAGAACCGACTTGATCAGAATTATTCTTCCACCCATAGAGAGCATCGTCGCTTTCCACCTCGCAAGCCTAGCTTCAACAACGTCATACACCGGCTTCCAGTTGGCAACCCTATTCATATTAGCACCAACCGTCAGACTGAGATATCTGAACGAAACTTTCAGCCCGACACCCAATAATCTCCGCCATATCTTCCAATTCCCCATAATTGATACCGACTCCAAATAAATTGGATTTAGAAAGATTAATCTTCAAACCTGAACATAGATGAAATATTCTGAGAACACGAATCACATTTTCAATATTAACCCTCGACCATTCTCCCAAAATAATAGCGTCATCCGCATAGAACAAATGAGAGACGACCGGACCATTTGATGGAGTTTGAATACCAACCACCGCTCCAACATTTTTAGCCCTATCAATCATATACGATAACGCCTCCATGACAATAATAAAAAGAAAAGGAGAAACCGGATCTCCTTGTCTAATCCCTTTCGAACACTTGAACTCGAACGTAGGCGATCCATTAACTAACACTGACGATCTAGCCGAATCTATAATTCCTATAATCCAACAACACCACTTCTGAGGAAAACCCATTTGATGCATAATAGACAATAAAAAGCTCCAATTAACGTTATCATATGCCTTTTCGAAATCTATCTTGAGAAAAAAGAACCTTTTCTTCACCTTCTTGCCCCAGTTATATAATTCATTTATGATCAAAGGGCCGTCCAAAATAAAATTACCTTTCAAGAAGGCCGATTGCGAATCTGAAATCACCGAGCCAATAACCTTTTTCAATCTATTCGCAATCACCATCGATAACAACTTGCTGATAATCCCAATCAGGTTAATGGGTCTATAATTTTTTAACTCAACCGGGTCTTTAATTTTGGGGATAAGGGTGATAAACGAAGAGTTGCACCCCATGCTAAAATTCCCTTGTTCATAAAAATGAGCAAAAAAGTTCATAAAATCATCCTCAAAAAGATGCCAAAACGCTTTAATAAACTTAAGTTTAAGCCGTCCAGACCGGGCGCTTTATCATCCCCACAATCCTTTAAAGCATTCTTCACCTCCAAAAGAGTAAAAGACACAACCAGCCCCGATATCTCCGACTCGGCAACTTACCAATATCATGACAATCCAAAGACGGCCTGTTAACAACTTCTTTCGAAAATCTGGACCTAAAAAACTTCAATACTTCCAATTTAACTAACGACGGTTTATTAACCCAAGAAGACCCAATGTTGAGCCCCGGAATGCCATTAACTACTTTCCGAGCATTAACATGAGCATGAAAAAATTTGGAATTTTCGTCCCCTTCCAAAGCCCACTTCATTCTAGATCTTTGATGAACATCCTGTAACTTGCTTCTCTCAATTTCCAATAAAACTTTTTTATTCTCCAAGAAAGCCCACTCTTCCTCTTCCAGTAAACCCCTAGATTCCATAACACTCTCCAATTCTTCCATTTCTTCTAAAGCTTTACTAACCACTTCCCCTTCTGACTTAACCAACTCCTCTTTCCACACTTTAATACCTTTCCTAATAGCCGCAAATTTTTGGATCAAAACGACATCCGGCGAGCCCGAGCAACTAAACCCCTCCAAGGATTTTTCAACCGCTTCCTTATAACCAGCTTTCTCCAACCAAGAATTGAAAACTCTAAAAGGTTTCGCCCCAAAGTTCCTCAATTGGGAAATAAGCACTATAGGACCATGATCCGAATAGCTAACTAGAAGAGCCCTGAAAGTAGCATCCGACCACCTATTAAAATACTCCGAGCAAATTAAAAATCTGTCGAGTTTACTTAATTTTCTGCCATTGCCTCTAATACAAGTGAATCTCCTTCCTTTCAGATCATACTCAATAAGCCCCGAATTGAAGATAAAATTATTAAAATTCAAATTACTTTTTACATTACCAATATTAGAAATGCACATGTGCATTTATATGTATCAACATGAAATAAGGTGTTTTGGTATACTACTTTGAATACACTTTCCCTTTCATCTATCATACCATCCATAATACACTACCATTACCTCTTACCATCCATAATATAATACCATTACCGATATTTTCACTTTATTACATGTATGTAAACACCATTTATACCATCCAATCAACATAATACATCATAAATTGACAACTATAACCAAACCATCAACCACTAGATATAACTAACCAAAAAACATGTATATGGGCCTACTTCTCGATTCAAAATCACAAACTTTTTGTACCAAAACACGTTATATCATGGTTATACCTAATGATGCACATGTGCATTTTAAATATTGGTAATGTAAAAAGGAGTGTATTACGAATAGTATTGTAAATTAAAGTGCAATTGTCTATTCCTGATAACGTATTACCGAAGTTGTCGAAGTAATGATACATATGCACATGTGCATAGATATCTGTTACTCGAAAAAAAAAAGTTTTTTTTAATGGTAACGAAATATAGCGATTTTTGAAAAAAATATTAAAAAAAAATTGGGTGTTTTTTTGATTTTTTTTAGAATTTATTTTGTGTTCACATTGGTTCTCGCGGTTCTCGCATGAACCTTACCCTATATATATATATATATTAAATGCTTTTGACCGTTCAATGGTCAAAAAGCAAAACAAATAAAAAAAATCACCCATTATGGCTATTGCGGAAGAGGAAATTCGACGATGGTGTTCTCCGATGCTATGGGACGCCATGATGAAACATCACAGCTAAATGGCGGCCTACTACGCAAGGTCTTATATAGCGATTTTATTTTTTTCACAATTGCCTTTCACTTTATGTTAAAGTTATAAACGATATCAATTATATTTTTGTTATTCAAGTCACTTCTAACTTTTATATGAAATTCCATAACAATAAGATAATACTGATACTTTGAGTAACTTTAGAAGATGTTTTTCTCTGCAATATACTAACAAGAATTAGCCATGTTGTATATATTAAATCATCCATCAAGTTTTCTTGCAAGTAGCTTAAAAAATAAAAGAAATGAAAACTTACAAATCCTTGCAAAAGATATCAAAGATGCAAGTCACAACCATATAATCTTCAACAGATTTTATGTACTGCATGAACCAATATACATGGAATAATATAATTTATTTGTTCTAACAAGATAATATAATATCAAAATTTGAAAAACAGAATTAGAAATCAATCATGAATCATTTTACTTTAAATGAATTTATATGTACATAGAATGCCTAACTAGGTGTGGGAATATAACCCATATAAATACAAAAAAAAATAATCCAACCCATTAAATCAATTTCATAGCAATATAATACTAGAACCCCCCCCCCCCCCCCCCCCCCCCCCCCCAACCCACCAAAACAAAAATTCAAAACCTAATGTGTATGCCTCATATCCTCAATGCATATCTACCACACCAACTATCACAACCACCTTCATTTTTTTATGTACAAAACCCTTCCTTCAAGCAAACCATGAATACCCTTTTCTCTATAGTACAACACTTAATGCATAACTTGCAACCCTTTCTCAAGATTATGATTTGATCAATCCCAAATGGTGTAGATTCCTCCATAGTAAACTACCAAGTGAAAGCAAAACAGCACCACCAAGACTACTAGTGTTTTGTGCATAACTCTCAGCCTTTTTATGATACATCAATGGTAGTTCCTTAACTTTCAAGTAACCCGACCCGATTCTGTCCATAACCGAATCTATGACTTTTGAATCCACCGGGTTTCCAATCGCATCTGTTACATAGAAAATGTTCAGAGCCATGCCCATATTTGTAGATATCTCTGCTTGTGTGACATTCATTGCGTTTTCTCTAAACGTTCGTGTCACTTCGGCTAATAGCCCGGGTTTGTCGGGTTTGCAAAGTTCAAGCCGCACACCCTCGGATGCTCTTCTTTCAATGGCGGATTTTAAACACATTATCACTCGTTGTTTTTCGGCTTCTGAACTAATTGGGGTTCCATCTATATGTCTGATAAAGAATTCCTGAAATCAAAAAAAGATTAAAACTTTAGCAAAATTAACATAAACCCAATTTATATTCAGCTATAAAATGCAAACATCATTAAGGAACTTAATAAGTACCAGATGTGCCCCGTCTTCTGCAGTATTGATCGTAGCGTGAAAAACGACGTATTGCATATCAGTTAACGTGCAAACGACATCAAACAAAAGCTTGGGACGATCTTTGACTTGAATGTTGACCACCGAGTACCCTTTCTCTGAACAGTTTTGAACCGATACCGATGGAGAGCATCGACCGTGAGTTTTCATAATCGGAGTTCTATCGTAATCGCGATCCGCAAACATCATTTGATGAAGCCTTCTTTCTGTGTGAGTGACCGCGATCGAAACCAAAGTTTTCGCACTTCTGATATCATTATCCCCTTTCAACACATTTTTCAAGCGCGCTTCAATTCTATCTATTTTCTTAGAATCTAAAATCGGAGACCCTGAATCACAATCTTTCAAATGAATTATGGACGCGATCCGGCCATTATGCGTCCACACTTTCGACTCAACCACATCACAATTGAGCTCGGATAAAACCGCGAATACTTCGGATAAAAGCCCAACTCGGTCTGTTCCGGTCAGTTCTAATGTTGTCATCCCATCAATGGATTTTGATCTTGTACTGTGAATAGTCCCAAGTGACTGTATTACAACAATGACAATATACAAAATTATAAATATTAATCATTCTTTAAAAAAAAAGTAAAAGAGTAAAAAACAATTTGTATAAACAAATTAATTCACCTGCTCAATGCATTTGATGATGCTCTCATCTGTTAATTTGTTGCCATCCAAATTGGTAACATGGAAGACTGTAGATAATGAGATTAATTTAATTAGTAAAAAAGGTTGCAAACAGGTAAATCTAACAGCATGATTATGTCTTCTTTATTAAAAAATAAATAAATAAATAAAATCTAAATTTAAAAATAATAATAATAATAATAATAATTACCATCCATGTTCCATCTTCCATCTGAGGAAACATAACCTTTTTTAATTGAAAGGTTAAGATCTGTAAGAACTTGAACAGCCTCAAGAAGAATTCCATCGTTTCTTGCACTGTCAATCTGAAATCAAATAAAATTAATTAATTAATTATTAATTATATAAATATAAATTTATAAAATATATATAAATTAACTTTAAAAATATATATATATATAGAAAATTACCATGATGCGTGTTGCGTCTGCACATCCAGCATTATCAATCATGACCCTAACGAAGAAAAATTATACAGACAAGTCAACAAAAGCACGAAATTCAAACTTTGAAGTTTTGAAGTTGAAAATTGGGGCAAACGAATTAGTCAAAATAAAGTCAAATTTGAATCGCTTAAGAAATTTCTGGAAGATTATTGAACGTAGTAGTTGATCATTTCCGATCATTTCCGATAAATTATACAGACAAGTCAACAAAAGCACGAAATTCAAACTTTGAAGTTTTGAAGTTGAAAATTGGGGCAAACGAATTAGTCAAAATAAAGTCAAATTTGAATCGCTTAAGAAATTTCTGGAAGATTATTGAACGTAGTAGTTGATCATTTCCGATCATTTCACATCTCTAATTTAAAACCGAATACCGTACCATATATATTACCGGGGGAACGCTCGGTATAGTACCTTTAAAAGTCACGGACCAGTACCGATACCGAAATTTTGCTAAAATTCAAAACCAAATACCATACAAAATATGTTCGGTCGCTATTAGGAATAAATCCCTAAAAAGTGGATACCGGTACCGAATATACCCTGTACGGCATGGTACCTGTACGGTACCGGTATTTGAGGGTAAAAACCGGTAAATATTGGTACCGGTACCGAAAATGTCAAAAGTCAGTACCGAATGTGTACCCGGTTTGGTAAATTCGGTACCGGTACCGGTTCGGAACTGAGTCCGGTACCATTTGCTCATCCTACTCCGTTACCGTATTATATCGGTAAAATACGGGTACCATTTGCTCATCCTACTCCGTTACCGTATTATATCGGTAAAATACGGATACAATACGGAGTAGTGGTATGATTTTGATGAAAAAGAAAGAAAAAATAAACTGACCTAGGGGTATTCATACGAACAATAAGCTTCTCATACTCTTCAAGAAAGGGTTTGACGTCCATCTGCATCATTTTGTTGCCCGCGTAGAATAGAAAGTTATAGAAGAAAGCCTTTGAAGCAGGTTGTGGTTTTTAAGGTTGGTTTGAAGAAGAAACCAAGAAATTGTTGTTGATTTGTATCGACTATTTCGCCGTGAAAGTCCAGCTGTGTGTGTGAATTAATATTAATTTCTCTCTCTTGAAGGTGAAGCAGGGAAGCACGCTTTGCGGTTAATTGTCTCCCTATGGGTATGAGTTATGAGGCGTATTTATATTGGTGATAGAGTTTTTTATTAATATTTTGTAGAAAATAAATAGGATTGGTTTGAATGGGTGAGGACCGGTCGAATTAGTTTCATACACAGTGGAATGCTACGTATCTTGTAATTTTTTAATGGAAGTCTTTTCTAAAGATAACCGACGGTTTTATAAAAAATACATATAATTGTGTATTTAATATATATATACGTATAATATGTATATACCCTGTGATTAGAAAACAAAACCGGTAGAGTAGTTGAAGTTCTTAACTTTTAATAAAATGTATAAAATGACTAAAATGCACATAACTAAAAATTTAAAAAGTTTGTACATTAAAATTTTCATTATCTTTAGAGTTTAAAATAGTCATTTTTCTCTAAAAGATTGTAGCTCCTACTATTAAGAGCGTTCAACCAAAAACTTCAAGCTCCTAACCTAAAAGTTTTAATCTCCTTCAATCAAACAAGTTTTTTATTGAGTAGAAGCTTTTTTTTTAAGTTTAAAGTTAAAAGCTTCTAAAAGCTACTTGCATATGTATATATAGGGTGGGGTTCTAGAGTGAACATTAGTGTATTTGTGAACTGATTGAACAAATCTTGACCATTAATTTACACACGTGGATGGCTAGGATTTCATCATCAAATCATATCATCATCAAATCCTGGCCATTGATCTACACACATGTATGGCTAGGATTAGTTCGCTCAGTTCGCAAACTACACTAGTGTTCACTCTTGAACCTAATCCTATATATATAGGGTTAGGATCATGTGAGAAGCACTAAGCTAATTGAGAAACTTGAGAAGCATTCTGGACCACACATTTTCCCTATGCTTTTCGTAATATACACATATGTATAGTTTAACATTGACTATATACATATATGTATATTGTCAAATCTTGAATTATACACATATGTATATAGTTAATTTCAAACTATACATATGTGTATATTACGAAAAGCATAGAAAAATGTGTGGTCCAGAATGCTTCTCAAGTTTCTCAACTAGGATGGACTTCTCTTAGGATCCCTACCTATATATGTGTGTGTGTAATATTTGTCACCACACATATATTATTGTGTCTCTCACTTTTAGAGGAAAATAGTCACGAAATGTTATTAATGCCTCAAACTTGACAAAATTGGAAAACTCGAAACTTTCATTCTAATAAACACATATGAAATTTTATCATATAACTAAAATACAAAATAAATTTTCAACTTATGCTAAATTTTAAATGAAATTTTTGGTTATATTTCATTGTATGTTCACTACTAAATTTATAAAAAGTCAAATTAAACTTTTAGAAAAGCTTGATTCATTGATTGTTTAATAATAAGTAACTTTAATCTATTAACTTAATTGGAATTTAAAATTTGAACAGTTTTATTTTGATATTAGTTTTTTTTTTGAAAAAAGAAAGAATTGAAGCATATGGAGAATGAAATTTGTATTTAACTTTTTAATGCATTCGGTTAACAAAGTAATGAAATTTGATTTGTAAATTTGTTAAATATATATTGAAATGTATTTTCAGTGGCAGATCCATAAATTATTTATTGGGGGTGCGGATAAAGGGTTTAACCATATTTTCAAGGGGTGCGGTTAGGCGTTTTGCCTAAAAAATACACTAATTTTTGAAGGGGTGCGCTCGCCCACCCACAAAAACACATACGCCCACCCCTTGTATTGGCGCCAACAATGAAAGAGGCAAGAGACAACGACATCAGCATCTGTGGTGACTGACAAAGTAAGTGCGAGCTTCTAATTTCTTTGACTAACTTCAAGATTTAGTATGGTCGTAAACGAGTTGAGCTGAATCCGAGCTCATCTAAGCTTTAGTTTGGTTTGTTTCACTTATGAGCATGGGTGTAGCATAGCCGTAGGGGGGGGGGTGGGGGGGGGGGGGCTTTTCGCTTAGTAGTGTCCGGTACATAGGTTTCGTATATAATTTTTAGCTATGTACGTTTTCGACCCCCTGTTTTATAATTTTTATGTATAATTTTAGATCCGGTAACTTCCGACCCCCTGGTCGAAAATCTCAAGCGTCGCCACTGCTTATGAGAGGCGTCGCCACTGCTTATGAGAGCTCGAGTTCGACTCCTCTCTCTATGTATGTCTGAAAGAGTCTCCTCTCTCTACGTCTGAAAGAGTTGCTATTCTTTTTACTAGAATGATTTTTTTTTATATATGTTTCCTTATTTTTCTATAGAACATGTGTTTTTTTCATTATGATTCAATTTCTTTGTATGCAAGTCATCCTACACATGTCGTAGTAATGGATGTCGGTTAAGGACGTGCATGGGCCCCCCTAGGCGCTAATGCCCTTTGCTTGCCTTCAACTTCAAACCATGAGATAATTTCAATATAAGCAACTGTAGGGCGTGGACACGTGGAAAATAATTATGATTATAATTAACTTAATATTTAAAAAATTGATAATAATGAAGGTTTTTGCCGACGGTATAATGACGGCCACACTTCACAACCACCGCCTATTAATTGGCTTTTCCATTGTCTAAAAAATTAAAGCCGGTTTTTGTTTTTGGTTTTTTAATATATACAGTGCTTTATTAATTATTATTATTATTATTATTATTATTAAATAAATGTATCAACAAGGTTTTCTTGTATTTATGTTTGGAAAATATGTGCTGGCCACATAAATTTAATCAATAGAATAAGTACAAAGTTGGAATATTCTTTATTTTTTATTTTTTATTTTTATTTATTTATGAAAATAAGCAGTAACGTTACTTGACATTCACATATAAGTTTTATAAAAAAAATCATTTTCCTTCCACTATTTCAGATGAAAATAAATGACATGCTTTTCTAGGTATATCTTTACACCCATATACATGTTATTTGCTTTTTAAGGTAACTAGTGTTATTAAATCTGTGTGTTGCGCAGTGGGTGGGGTATCAGTTCGTTTAACTACGGTACTGACACTTGTTATAGCAACCAATAGAGAAAAAAAAAATCATGATTTGATTAAAAAATATACAAACATGGCGGGAATTTTATCAGTGTCGGTTTTTTTTTTGTTACGCCACCTACACTCGTTACAGCAACCCATAGAGAAAAAAAAATGTTGATATGATAAAAAAATACTGACACATGAATTACATCGATAAAAACAAACGCAAGTTACATAAGATATATAAAAGAACCACTTAACACATTAAAAAACCACTAAATAACACATATAAAAAAAACCTTCTATTAATAGTATACAAATACAAATACTTAGAGGACTCGGGGCGGAAGCGTTATGGTTGTCCATAACGCGTTGAATGGCCACGGAACATCGCCGCCGGTGCTTTCTATCACTCGTGGAAGTATAACGAGTTATGGTGGTCACGCGTTGAACTTTGAGTTTTGATAGGGTATGACTTGTACATTGTGCATTAATACTTGTACATTGGAATCCCCATCACTAGTGATACCACCCCCCACTACATTTCTATCACTATCACTAGAATATTGGGTGCTGACATGGCATGATTTGATTGGGTGCTCCCATCACTAGAACCCATCACTAGTGAACCACCCCTCCCCCCTTAGTGTTCATTCACTTGTTCTATTAATAATATACAAGTGTATACAAATACTTACTGTTCATTCACTTGGTCTAACTTGGTCTATTAATAATAACTAGTCAATCTTCCCCCGCGCTTCGCGGCGGGAATTCCACCATTATTTGTTCGGTTCGTTACGGTACCAACACTCACTATAGTAATCGAAAGAGAAAACCTTACATAGATAAAAAACAATAAATACGAATATGATGTTGTTTAGTTGATATCAGTTTGGTTGGTTTACGTTCTATGTTTATTTTTTTCAACATTGCGATGTAAATTTTATTGCAAACGAATATTGTTCCACTATCAAACCAAACCTAATTGAAACCGACTTAATAACATCTGTATTGGTACCTGTTTTATTCTTATTGTTTTTATTTTCGATAAACTGACACCGTATCGCTACCATACCGTGTCAAACCGAACATCGGTATCGTATCACTACCATAGTGAACCGAACCGAAACGAAACCAAACGAACAACATTGGTTCGATACCGATATTTATTTATATTTTTTTCTTTCGATACCGATATTTATTTATATTGTTTTTTTTTCTTTCGATAAACTGACACTGTATCGCTATCGTACAGTACCGTACAACATCAATACCGATAGTGTATTTTTTTATGTTTTCCAGTTTTGAAAATTATTCATTTATACAACTTTGTATGTGACGATAATTGAACATTGGTACATCTACCATGACAATCTGAACCAATCGATACCTTCGAACAACATCAATGCCGCTCTGCCGGTGTTCGTTTTTATCATTTTCAGCCAATGTAAAATACGTGTTGATTTCTATACCTAGTGTATGTACTGTACCATTGTTGTAATGAACCGTATCGACACGGATCAAATGCCCCTGGAATGCTAAAAAAAGTAAAAAATATAGATGAGGATTTAGATTTTTTTTAATAAAATTAACGGACGGAAGTTATTATTGTACCATTACTGTAACGAACCATATCAATATCGATCCAATGCCCACAGAATGCTAAAAGAGTAAACACAGACGTGAATTTTAATTTTATTTTTTAAAGTTAACGAACGCAAGTTATTACTAAAATATCAAATTTAATAATAAATAAAATACTATTAATTAAAATAAAAAACAAACACTTAAAATTATGAATTAGTGTTTATTAACTCAAATTAAATAACATATAAAATATTACTATAAATTAAAATATTTAAAAATGACAAACACTATTTATCCAAACTTTGAATTGATATGTATAATAATAATAATAATAATAATAATAATAATATACAATTGTGCTATTTTAGAATTTGAGTAACATTTTTTTATTTGTTTTCTTAGGGTGTACGGAGTGTTTAGAAACTTGAAAGTGGTAAACTTTAAAATCAACCAATAAGAGTGTGCCATGTCATTCAACCTTAAGAGTTTAAACTATGCTGAAAAGTGTTGACAATGGTTAGACACTTCATACATTGGTAAACTATTTAAAAAAAGAAAATATGGGTAATTGGTTGAGAAGACATGCACCCCACCCCTTCCCTCCCTTTCCCCGGTTCGGCAAACGTTTACCACCTATCCATTTATCGATCGGCAAAATCCACCGGCGGTGGTATTACCGCGCTATAAGCCGGTTTGCCGAATGGGTTTGCCGCCCACTCCGGACACCCTTAATGTTAATTTGTGTGTTAGAAGAACATGTTACATTTATTGATGTAAACGTACAAGTCTTGTGATGCCAACAGGATGACCGTACCGAAATTGAATGCAATAGGAATGATCACGTGACCGGCAAAAGTCACCCACACCCCACCTTCTTCTACCTAAATATTTGTGATGTTGGTCCTACGGCATGTTATGTTTCCCTCGTCTCTGCCCACGGTATTCTTTCGATTTGAGAAGCGAGTTGTATGTATTATATATGAGATGCATGAAAATTAATTTATTAGTATAAGGATCATTCAGAATATTGAGATAAATAGTAAAGTTAAATGTATATATTAAGAGTGAAATGACTAAAGTATAAGTTAAATGTAAAAGCATTATATTAATGAATTAACAGTAATATTTTAAGTATCTTACATACTCTTTGTCTAATTAAAATTACTTTTTACAAGTTTAGCTTAAGTTATATGTTCACTTTCTATTAATTTAAACTAATAATATTCCCCTGCGCCTTGCAGCGGGAATTCAATTAGTATTGACTAAGTTCATCACGGTATTGGTCCAGTATCAACACTTGTTATAACAACCGAAAGAAAAAAAAAACCCAAAAGGGTTATGATATGCCGAAAAGGAATATTGGTAGAAATCATAAATAGCCGGCGCGTGCTTTACATCGATCGAAAACAATAAATACGAATATCGTTGATGGTTTCGATGGTACTGTTACGGGTATCTAGGTTGTTCGATTGGAATCGGTTTAGTTTGTCACATCCTCGGAACGTTACTGGCAATCGTTATAGTTTACGATATGAAAAACACTATTTTTTTAAATGTTTCATCATTTTTTACGCTGAGGGTGGGCTTTATGATTAAAGCAATGCAAAGTATTATACGAGGACTAGGCTATTGCTCCCGCAAAATCAGAAGTCCTGGTATAATACCCCAGATATCATCACGCACAAAGACCTAGTATGTCAGAAATAGAAAGCCCTTCAAACAAGATTTCAGGGGTTACCTATATATCCGAGAGATGTTCCCCACGAAATAAGTAAGTATTGATATTTAGGTTTATATCTCGAAAACAATCTACTAAGCGTGCAAAAACCTACTGGCATATAATCAGTGAGCCCGTTTATCACATTTTAACTTTCCAATTCTTTAGCGTACTGTGATAGTCTACTGATGTACTATCATTTCCTCTTTTTCACAACAAAACTCATTTTTGATTTATCGATGTTTTTGGTTTTTAGATTTTTTCATGTTTTTGGATTTTTCAAATTTTCAAAATTTCTAAATTTTTTACTCCCCCTAAAATAAAAAATATGTTTCATTTTTTTATTTTCCGGGAAAATTTGAAAATGTAAACAATCAACTATACAAAGTAAAGTGACAAACTGATGTGAATTGCTTCAATTCGCCATCCACTTGGCTAAAACAATCAGAACTCCCCCTGACAACAAACTATTTTCCCATTATGATTTCAAAACACTTAAGTTTGTTTTAACCAAAATGGTTTTTCCGAAAAATTAGTTTGTTTGTCATTTCACAAACATGGGGCTTCATCACTTTGATTTCAAATTACCACTTGAAAGATCACTTTGACATTTTTCAAGAATCATACCACTTGTAAGTTTTTCACAAAAACATTTTTCAAGAATGATGCCGATTCATGCTCCACGATTACCAACTTGGGAGCTCCGGCAAGTCAGGATTTTCAGTTAAAGAGATTCACCCAAGCCTGACGGTCCTTGGGTGATTCCGAGTCATCATCACTCGGTTTCTTTCCTTTCTTGTTTTTTTCATAAAATTCCTTTACCCCTTTGACCTTCCCATCAACCATTTTTCCAAAAATATTTAGAACTTTAGGGTTAAAGGCTTTTTCAACATCAAATTCTTTCTTTTCAGAAAAGAATTGATTTGAAATTTCAACTTTGCCAATTATTTGTTTTAAGTTTCCGTTTGACAATGGTGGAAAATTTGCATCATCCATTGTTGGAATGGAATTATCACTTTTTAGCTCAATTTGTGGCTCCTCTGACTTTGACGAGTCAGATTCATCGCCAGAAAGTGCATCTAATTTCTTAACAACCCACGTTTGGTTGTTAAGATTCCCTCTTCTTTTGTAAAACCTTTTAGAACACTCACCAACCTCAAATTTTGAATTTTTGAACATTTTAAATTGTTCGGTTGGTGGTTCATTATCAACCACTTTTTCTTTGAGTTTAGAAGACACTCCCTGTTGTGAGTTGGTTGCCTTTGGACAATTCCGGGCGATGTGACCAACTTCATTGCATTGATAACAGGTTCTTGTCTCCTTTTTCTGAATAACATCATTCTTCATTCCTTTTTGCTTCTTAGCAAGGAATTCTTTGTTCGTCTGCTTACTGAACAAATTCTCTTTTTCTTCTTCGGAAGATGTTCCTGATACAAAAACGAATTTCGATTTAAAATCTTTAACATATTTTTCATTTTCTTTTGGAATAAAACCTAATCCTTTCTTTTTGAAATTACTGTTATGGTTTGGTTTCTTTTGATAACCCGAACCAGAACTGTAACCCTTTTTCTTGTTTAATCTTTGTTGAACTCTTGAAGTGTATTTTTTAGGTTTTTCAGTAAGATTTACATCTTTTATTTCAGAAATATTAATTTCTGTTAATTTAAAAACCTTTTTAATCATCTCAGTTTTAACACCTCTTATTGGAAATTCTTCATCAGAAAATAATTTGTCAAAATCCTTCAAAGTATATGCTACTTTGAATGTTTCGTCATTCAAATTATTTTGTGACATCAGAAAATCTTTATTGTAAACCCTTTTTCCCTTTTCAACAGTTGGACTTGACGTGTCAGACTTTGACTTTGGCTTTGACTCTGACTCCTCATCCTTATCCAACACCTGATCGGCCACTTTCTTTATTAACTCAGACTCATGATCAGTGTCAGACGATGTGAATGTGACGTCAATATTATCTGGCAATCCATCTGAAGGTTCAGATTCCCACTTTAAATAGGTTGCCTTTTTTACTCTTTCTGAATTAGGATTTCGTGGAGAATATCCTTCTTCAAGCGGCGGTGGACACTTTGTATAATTGATACTATGTTTCTTACCAGTATTATTTACTTCAGATTTCTTCTCTTCAAATGCTTCCATGCTTTCTACTGTAGGGTAAATCCTGTCAATCACATAAGCAGCACATGAATAACTTTTCAATAACCTGTTTACCCTCTCAGTTTCTATCCTCTGAGTTTCCAATTTTTGTTCAAGTTCAGCACATTTCTCAATGTACTGATTGATGATTTTCTGCTTCGTCATGAACGCTCCATTGAGTGTCTTCATAGCTATCGCTTGTTCATTGCTTGACTTGTTATATTGATTCATAGCTTTGTTTAAAACATCATAAGATTCTTTCAGTATGTTCATGTTATGAATCAATTTGTTATTGTGCCTTTTCACAGTATCACAATTTTCACACTTCTCAAGCATCTTTTCTGCATCAGCTTCCTTCTCAACTTTGACAGCTGGAATTTCTTTAACCTGCTTCTTGACTGCTCGAACATTTTCTTCTTCATCTGAAAAATATGTTTCAATTTTTGGTTTGATCTTTTCCATTTTACCTGCAAAAAACAAATTATTCCTATCAGATTCAAATTCTCTTTTATAATATTCAAGTTTTCGAATTTCTTCACTATCATCATCACTTACTTCATCTGATGAGTGATTAAAAATTGGTGCCTTTTCTGAAGTCTTTTTTGTTGAAACTGATTCTTCTTCATTCTTTTTAGGACTGTATTGCTGAGATTCATAATAAGCATATGCCATTTCATCTTCAATGGTTGAATCTTCAAAAAATTGAGCAACAAATGCTTTAGAATTTGAAGGTCTGTTAGGATCATAATCTAACACCTCGAAAATTCACGTCCTATAATGTGTTGACACGTGTCATAAGCTTGAACGTGTGAAAGAATACTCTAAAGGGACTAAAGTTGACAAACATGGAAAGCATGTGAATATAGGGGTTCAAATGTCAACAATGGATAAATATATTTTTAATTGACCCTACATGATGTTTATACCTTCAAACGAATAAATCATGGATCATACGAAGCTAAATATGAAAGAAAGTGAGAGATTACAAAACTACAGGGGTTAAATGTGTCAACATGTTTCAAATATACCTCTGAGTGACCTTTTAGCAAACCCGAAGCTTTGTAACGATTAATTATGCTCACTAGAATGCACGATAAAAATTTCATAAAGTTTCTTTATCGTATGAGAAAGTTATGATCAAATTCGTATGCGAGGGGTTAAAACGTCAACGTTGAAAATTATGACTTTTCGGGTGATAACAAAGTTAACCGAGGACGTAACAAGGTGGGTATAAGTCTTGAAGCCCTTATAAGTAAATTCGGAGGGCTCATAATGCAATAAATAAAGGTGGGATGACCTTTCGAAGGACCAAGAGCCAACATGCAAAAGCTAGAAACTTTTTAACCTGACAGCAGGACTCAAGCGGGCCGCGTAAGCCCAGGAAGACTCTTACGCGGGCCGCCTGGCACGCCCAGATGTAGAAAATACAGGCAGCAGCCTATTCAGCCTTGTAACCGACTTAAAAACGATTTTCCTCTTCCTTAGGCGACCCCTACATGCCTTTAGAACTTAGGGACACTTGTTGATGATCAGGGAACAATAGTAGACTTGGTTGTCAATGATCTAAGTGAGATTTAAGCACTATATAAAGGCCCTTATGTTGCAACATTATGAGCACACCTTCCATCTGCATTCTTGAAGACTTCTGGAGCTCTAAAGCAGATCCAAGTCATCCCTAGTCGTGCATAGGACTTTGGTAAGTACCCTTGACCCTCCTTAATCAAGTTTTACTTAGTTATTAGCTTAAAAGTCAAACCGTCGTAATTAACGTTTGACTTAGCGATTAATCATTAATGGTCCAGTAATTTGTCGAATTGAAGGTAGTTATAAGTTGGTAATTATGTGGGCAATAAACCCTTAAAAGGGCACCCTCTGATTCCCACTCTAACTAGACCATTTGTCGGGTCAAAGTTGATTAGAAAAAGTCAACAGAATGCTAATCTTCGAATTTACGCATAATTAACAATGTAGAAGGCATGTAACCTATTTTATCACTCATATAACTTGGTAATAAGTATAATAACTGGTCTAAGCTTGTTTGATCCGACAAGTTTCTATTTAGACCCGGTTCGGAACCGAAAGTCGCAAAACTTTGACTTTTGCTTTGACTTCAATTTTGACCCGTTTTAGTAGAGTTTGGAAATTCCTTAGAGCTTCATTAGGACCAAGTTACATGCTAGTATAACCCTCTGTGATTATACACCTTGGTTCATTAGTTATCCAATTAATATGCATGTTTCCGTTAAATGCCTAATGTTGACCAGTATGCCCTTTTGACCATAAAATGAGAATTTTGGATTTGTGAAAGGATAATAACTTTTGTTACTGATTTATAAACATGTCCCTAAATTTTCACATCAGTTGGAGGTCTAGATTAGGAGTTATGCTCATTAGCGTAATTAGAAAGCCTTTTTGTAATTAAACGGAGTCATTAGCATAAAGCCTATCCAAACCCAATTTTTGACACCAAACCTTTTACCCACTGATGTAATATATTATATTAGGATTTTTAAAGATTTTTAATTATTTTTAACCTGCTCATAACCTTAGGTTATGGCATTAATTCGGTAAATACCGAATATACCATTTTTGGTTATAAAATGAGTTCTACAAAGTATTTTGACGCCAATCCAGTTGCTACTGATTTTATTTAATAAATGAAGTATTTCGAACTTTATAACCTGTCCAGAAAACTCAGATTTCCGGTATAACCCGGAAATCGCTTAAAATGGCTTTTTAAGCGTATTAAACACATAGTTTATGTTTAAAACCATTTTTGTCATACAAGACTTATCACAACTGATATGACCTATTAAAATAAGTTATTTTACTGATGTATTCAGACCTGAATCTCAGAATTATAAAATAACCTCTTTTATAATCTTTAAAATGACCAAAATACCCCTACGTGGCTTAAATTGAGAGTAAACTCGTCTTGGGCATAATGGAAGATATCCTACTGATATCACAACATATTTAAGGCATATTAACTTAGGAAACCTGTATATGACTCTCATGGTTACCCGTTACGCTTATGGCGCGTTCGGTTCGGTTTATGTAACTAGTTTGCATAAATTAGCCGAGACGGGTCAAACCTTATCGTTTTTACCTCAAAATCCAGAATGTGTTTAGATTACCCATATTATACAAGTCTTTAAACTTGTCGGGTCTAAATCACATTCTATTCCGGTCTTCGCTTAATCACGCGTTCGAACCGTATCGTTCCTTAAAACTAACCGGTCTAAGCTTAAGCTTAACTAAAGACCGTTAGGATTCTAATAGGTTATTATAAACCTTCGTTCCAGAATAGGAGACCCGGTAAAAGCTACCCGCATTTGCTGTTTGTGATTTATACTTGCAAAGGTAAATACTTTTAATTTATTTCCCTTATACGGGCTTGGGGTACGGTATATAAAATACCGCTTGGTCTGGCATTGAATCTTTAATCGAATAGAGGTTAAATCATTGATGTGCCCGTTTTGAAATGTTTTGTTTGCTTAAAGCCTTTGGGGGGTTAATGACCATGTCCCGGATATCCTTGGCATCATCTTACGAGATGGCCACGACCTAAGCACGGAGTGTAGGCGTACACTTATCAGTGCCTAAAATAATAATGTGGTGTGTCTATTGATCTTTAACCCGGTCTACGGATCGGGCCACTGAACGCATAAGGAACATGTAATTCTTTTACAAGTATTATATTCAAATAATTATCCCAAGTTATAAAAAGTTTGTGCTACATGCATTTAAATCAATTTTTATTAAACTTTTAAAAATGAGTCAGTTGATAGTATTTACCAGTGTAAACTAACGTATTTTCCCAAAAAGGTTAAGTGCAGGTACTACGCGAACTAGGCTGGATTTCTCCTAGCGTCCACAATAAGTCTCGCCAGCTTGGATGTCAAAACTGTTGAACAATGTTTCCTATTTATTTTTGATCCACCTGTGGATTAATTTCAACTTTTGTGATACTTGATATTACAATTATATTCGGTTGAAATATATCTTTCATTTGCTTCCGCTGTGCATTTAAATATTGTGTTGTTTGACTGTAATGTTACCAACCACGTCACGATACTCCCCCACCGGTCAAACGTGGAAATATCGGGGTGTGACAGGTTGGTATCAGAGCCAACGCTGAGTGAATTAAACACTAGCCTTTTGTGTTTAATCTCAGTTACACAATTGCACATTCATAAATTTTCGAGTCTAGACAACGAACATAGGAACAATCCAAATTTGTTTTAATTTTTAACTTTGTCTTTTATTTTATATATATTCTTGTTGTTATCTTTGTTTATATTGACAGGAAATATGCCACCAAGAATGAGAAGAGGAGGACGAGGAATGGGGCCGATGAGCGCCCCCAACGATCATGAAGTCGGGCCTTCGCACCGGCGAGCTCCTTCTACTACTGCGAGTGCCGATCCGCAAGGAGCCTGGAGGACCTACACAGAGCCCGCCAGACGATCTGTCTCGCACAGCTCAACGCCTCCCTATCGTAACTCCTTTGGGCCACAGTCAGAAAACGATCCCGATAACCCACAACCATCATATATACCCTTCAGCGATCCCTTTCGCACAATTCCTTTGGTAACCCCACTCCTGTCTTTCAGGGCCGGTTCAACCCGGCAAATTATATTCAAGAACCAGTGGGTTTTAACCCATTGGGACCGGAGGACCACTTCTCGGAAGACAATGCCATGGACATGGACGAGGACACGGATCCCGTCGAACCTGCAAGCGGTACCCCCAACCATCCCATCGAGATCTCTGATGGATCTTATTTCCACGGATCACCCTACGGTGGTCCAGATAGTTACCAAGCGAGGTTTAACCAACATGAATGGTACTTCACACCTTCTCACCATTCATCACCTCACCAGCAGCAGCAGCAGTAGGATCCCTCTGGGGATTCATAATTCGTGGCAGTCACGCCACCGCCTCCACCGCCGCCAGTCCATCAAGCACCTCCAGAACCACCAAGGCGTAAGAGAACGGGCGCACGTATGTCTGCACGAGCAGGGGATTGTCACTTTAGCACCCCTCGACACTCCAGTGGCCGCCACTATTCGCCACAGCATGAGGACCCACAAATGGGTGGGCCCTCAAACCCAATTCCTGAGGTGAGTTCTGCACCCGTTGCACCACAGCCACCACTGATGGGTTTAGATAACCCGATTCCTGCGTACGCCGGTTCAATGGCGTATAATCCGTTTGAGCAGCCGGCTCACACCCATTATAACTATGCTGAAGACCCTTACCAAGTGGCATCAAACTACCTCACCCTTCACCCTGAAGGACCGTATGGAGCTCCTTGGGGAGTAGGATATCCAACTCATGGATATCAAGTACCAGCTCGACCACCGATTCGGCAACAATCGCAGCCGCCACGGTTTTCCCCGCCAGAACGGGAAGAAATTCTTCAAAGATTGGACCACGTCGAGCGAGATTTTCACAGAGATCGCAGGGAACGACAAGGTTTCCTCAAAGGCCTGGCAAGCTTGCTGAAGGGGAAGAAGAAGAGGGATCATTAAATCCCTACATGTGTTGTTGTATTATCTATTTCAATCAAGTCCCTGCGTGGACATTTATCTGTGTATTTAGTCCCTGTGTGGACATCTGTTTAAGTATTTGGTCCCTACGTGGACTTGCAAGTTCAGTTAAACCCCTGCGTGGGTAATATATCTATTAAAAGTCCCGTTTAGGGAAAAGTGTACTCTTTTAAATATTAATGGGATGTTAAGATTATAAATTTCATTTTGTCACTATATGCATAAATATATTATACATGAAATAAATAAATCAAAATCATTCATTTTTAAAATAATATGCCTATTATATATTAAATAAGAATCTCAAAGGTATAACCTAGCTTACATGTCATTAAAAGACTTGGCCAAGATGGTAAGACCTGTTTAAAAGATTCGGATCCCTGTTAACATCTGAAAACATGTTAACGCTCCTAGCAGACGTGATTCGTTAAAATCACACACGTCATTCTTACATAAGGATTCTTCAAAAGATTCCTAACTTAACTAAATGATCTATAAATCATGGGTTTAAATCATCAATTAAGGTGATCATATTTTGACCATACATTGGTAATATAGTGCTTACGGGCCATACTCATTGTCATATAAGACAAAAGACAGTAGTAGTCTACGACTCCCTGTCAGAGAAAGGTAATGAACTATGTTCAAACCTTAATGCCATGATTCTCCGAAATCATGGCTTATGATTTAAAAACGTCCCTGTGACTAGGACATTTGTGCTAATAATACTGTTATTGTTTTATAATTAGAATAGGTTATAAGAAAATCCTAAATAAATGTGAGTAACAAATTAACCAAATGTGGTCTACGTTTACCATGGTTAATGAATTGCCCTAAAAGGCAATTCCATAATAAACTCCCCAAATAAATTATTGTCGATATCTTATGTTACAGTTCAAGATACATGGCAGACTCTGATGAAATCAATAGTCGGCCAAAAGAAAATAATGATGCCACCAGGTTCAATGTGTCTGGTGCTGAACTCCAGGCATTAATCGACAATGCTGTCACAAAAGCCTTGGATAGGCAGTATATTGAAACAAGTGGTACTCGAAGCAGAGCCCAATCAGTACCCCATTCAAAGCCTAAGACTCATTCTGAGGCTCACAACAAGCCACCCTCCAAGAAGGAAGAACCCAAGAAAGACGATGACGATCGTCACTCTTCTAATCAGCAAAGTGTCCCGTCTCAAAGGGTAATACTGAATCAAGGACCCCGTGATAAGGGTTGCTCCTACAAATACCTTGTGTCATGCAAACCCAGGGATTTCACTGGGGAAAAAGGGGCTATAGACTGCATGACATGGCTAGATGAGATGGACATAGTGGTTGATATCAGCGGGTGCGCTGATAGAGATGTGGTAAAGTTTGTACATCAATCGTTCAAAAGTGAGGCCTTAGCCTGGTGGAGATCGTTGATTCAAGCTACTGAAAAGATTCCACTATACAATATGACATGGGAATAATTTGTTACCCTCATCAGGGACAACTACTGTCCCCAACATGAGGTTGAAAAGATTGAATCTGATTTCCTATCGTTGGTGATGAAGAATCTGGATTGCCAAGCTTACCTTACGAGCTTTAATACAATGTCGAGGTTGGTTCCTTATCTAGTGACCCCGGAACCCAAAAGAATAGCTCGTTTCATTGGGGGTTTAGCCCCAGAGATAAAGGCAAGTGTAAAAGCCTCTCGGCCAGCTACTTTCAGATCGGTAGCTGATATATCTTTGTCCCTCACACTGGACGCGGTCAGACAGAGATCGCTGAGGAACACGGATACCTAGAAGAGGAAGCGTGAAGATGACAATTCACGAAGGTCAGACAAGAAGCACAGGGGAAACAATGACCACAAGAAGGGGTCTGGTTCTAAGAAGGATGGGTATCAATCTGGAGATAAGCCCAAGTGTAAGATCTGTCAGAAGCACCACTTTAGGAGGTGCAGACTTGAGTCAAAATCCCAGTCTCAATCGAGGCCATGTGGGATTTTCAAATCTTCGAAACATAAGTCCCTAGAGTGCAAGAAACTGAAGGACGCAACGTGCTACAGTTGCAACGAAAAAGGGCACATTAAGACAAATTGCCCAAAATATGCAAAGAAAGCTGATGAGGGAAAGAAGACCAATGCTAGGGTCTTCAGAATGGATGCGAAGGAAGCTGTGAAGGATGACAATGTGATCAAAGGTACCTTCCTTATAAATGATGTTTATGCGAGAGTGTTATTTGATTCAGGAGCTGATAAATCATTTGTAGATAATAAGTTTTGTGAGTTGTTGAAATTGCCAGTAAAAACCTTAAGTGTGAAGTATGAGGTAGAATTAGCTGATGGAACTATAGAAACCGTCTCAACTGTGTTAGATGGATATGTTATATCCATTAGGAACCACTCTTTTCCTTTGTCCATACTTCCTTTGAAATTAGTCGGTTTCGATATAGTTTTGGGTATGGACTGGTTATCTCATAACCAGGCCCAGATTGTCTGCAATAAGAAGCAAGTGGTGATCAAGACTCCGTCTGGTGAGTCGCTTACCATTCAGGGAGATACCCAGTATGGACTTCCTGAGCAAGTGACTATGCTCAAGGCCTCTAAGTGTTTAAAGAAGGGTTGTGTCATCTACATGGCACAAGTGACTATAGATGAGCCGAAGCCTAAGATTGAGGATATCCCTGTTATTTTTGAATACCCTGAAGTTTTTCCTGAAGAACTACCTGGTTTACCACCAGATAGGCAAGTGGAATTCAGAATTGACATCATCCCTGGAGCAGCACCAGTAGCAAGGGCGCCTTATAGGTTGGCACCAACAGAGATGAAGGAATTGAGAACACAACTAGATGAATTGCTAGCCAAGGGTTTCATTAGACCTAGTTCGTCTCCTTGGGGAGCACCAATCTTATTTGTCAAGAAGAAGGATGGATCGATGCGTCTGTGCATCGATTACCGTGAGCTTAATAAGGTCACTATCAAGAATAGGTACCCATTGCCCAGAATCGACGATTTGTTCGATCAGCTTCAAGGGGCAAGTTACTTCTCGAAGATCGATCTGAGGTCAGGCTATCATCAACTGAAGGTTAAAGATGAAGATGTACACAAGACTGCATTTAGGACTCGTTATGGTCATTACGAGTTCCTAGTGATTCCTTTTGGGCTCACTAATGCACCTGCCGCATTCATGGATCTCATGAATCGCGTCTGCAAGCCCTACTTGGAAAATTTGTCATCGTCTTCATTGACGACATCCTCATCTACTCGAAGAACCAAGCTGATCATGAGAAGCATCTTCGGTGTATTCTTTCACTACTTCAACAGGAGAAGCTTTACGCCAAATTTTCAAAATGTGAATTCTGGCTTCGAGAAGTCCAATTCCTTGGACATGTGGTTAGTGAGCGTGGTATCCAAGTGGATCCCGCTAAGGTTGAAGCTGTCATGAATTGGCAAGAGCCAAAGACGCCCACAGAAATTCATAGTTTCTTGGGATTGGCAGGATATTATAGGCGTTTCATTGAGAATTTTTCAAGGATTGCTGCACCCCTAACTTCTTTGACTAGGAAGAAAATAAAGTTCGATTGGGGCCCTAAGCAGCAAGAATCCTTTGATATCCTTAAACAAAAGTTGAGCAACGCTCCTGTACTTACATTGCCTGAAGGTACCGAAGAATTCGTGGTTTACTGCGACGCATCACACACTGGCATGGGATGTGTGCTTATGCAAAAAGGCAAAGTTATTGCCTATGCTTCACGTCAGTTAAAGGTGCATGAGAAGAATTACACCACCCATGAATTGGAGTTGGGTGCCGTTGTATTTGCACTGAAGCTATGGAGGCACTATTTATATGGTATCAAGTGTGTGATCTATTCTGATCACAAGAGCCTCCAGCACATGTTCAACCAAAAGGATTTGAACATGAGGCAACGACGTTGGATGGAGACTTTGAATGACTATGATTGTGAAATAAGATACCATCCAGGCAAGGCGAATGTAGTCGCCGATGCCTTGAGTAGAAAGGAAAGGGTGAAACCCATCCGAATCAATGCCAAGAGCATTGAGATAAAGAACGGTTTGAATGAAAGGTTGTTTGCTGCACAGAAGGAAGCTGTGTTGGAATATCTAACTATCCTAATGAAAAGCTAGGAGTAACTAAGGAGCAGTTATCCTATGGCAAGGACGGAATCCTGAGATTAAATGGACGAATATGGGTTCCAGTTTATGGAGGACTTCGAGATGTTATCCTCCAGGAAGCCCATAGTTATAAATATTCCGTTCATCCTGGAGCTGATAAGATGTACCAGGATCTAAAGGCAAACTATTGGTGGATATGCTTGAAGAAGTCTGTAGCCGCCTATGTAGCTAAATGCTTGACGTGTGCACAAGTCAAAGCAGAACATCAGAAGCCGTCAGGTTTGCTACAACAGCCTGAACTTCCCACGTGGAAGTGGGAAATGGTGACAATGGATTTTATCACCAAGTTGCCAAAGACAAGGAAAGGCAATGATACGATATGGGTGATAGTGGATAGACTGACTAAGTCAGCACATTTCCTACCCATTAAGGAGACCTATACCTCCGACATGTTAGCCCAATTGTACGTGGATAAGATTGTATCTCTACATGGCGTACCAGTGTCTATTATCTCCGACAGGGATACTAGATACACATCTCATTTTTGGAAAAGTTTCCAACAATCTTTGGGCACGCGCTTAAATTTCAATACGGCTTACCATCCTCAGACAGACGGACAGAGTGAGCGTACAATCCAAACGTTGGAAGACATGCTTCGTGCATGTGTGATCGACTTAGGTGGTAGTTGGGATAACCACCTGCCATTAATCGAATTCTCCTACAACAATAGCTACCATTCGAGCATTAAAGTTGCGCCTTTCGAGGCCTTGTATGGTAGAAAGTGCAGAACGCCCGTTTGTTGGGCGGAAGTTGGAGATGTCCAATTGTCAGGACCGGAAATAGTATTTGAAATGACGGACAAGATTGTCCAGATTCGTGATCGCCTAAAAGCTGCCAGGGATAGGCAGAAAAGCTACGCAGATTTAAAGCGTAAACCTTTTAACTTCGAGGTAGGTGACAAAGTGTTGATCAAAGTATCACCCTGGAAGGGAGTGATGCGATTTGGTAAGAAAGGCAAGTTAAGCCCGAGATACATAGGACCATTCGAGGTCATCGAACGTGTCGGATCAGTTGCCTATAAGTTAAACTTACCTGAAGAGCTAAGTGGTATTCATAATGTATTCCACATCTGCAATCTAAAGAAGTGTTTCGCTGATGAATCACTAGTCATACCACATACAGATGTGCATATAGAAGAGAGCTTGAAGTTTGTTGAAAAACCTGTGTCGATCGAGGATCGACAGGTTAAGAAGCTTCGAAGGAAGCATGTGCCTATTGTAAAGGTAAAATGGGATGCCCGTAGAGGTCCCGAGTACACGGGGGAGGTGGAGTCCACAATGAAAGAAAAGTACCCTCATTTGTTTCAGTAAATCTCGAGGTCGAGATTTCTTTTAAGGGGGCGAGGATGTAACACCTCGAAAATTCACGTCCTATAATGTGTTGACACGTGTCATAAGCTTGAACGTGTGAAAGAATACTCTAAAGGGACTAAAGTTGACAAACATGGAAAGCATGTGAATATAGGGGTTCAAAATGTCAACAATGGATAAATATATTTTTAATTGACCCTACATGATGTTTATACCTTCAAACGAAAAAATCATGGATCATACGAAGCTAAATATGAAAGAAAGTGAGAGATTACAAAACTACAGGGGTTAAATGTGTCAACATGTTTAAAGTATACATCTGAGTGACCTTTTAGCAAACCCAAAACTTTGTAACGATTAATTATGCTCATTAGAATGCACGATAAATATTTCATAAACTTTCGTTATCGTATGAGAAAGTTATGATCAAATTCGTATGCGAGGGGTTAAAACGTCAACGTTGAAAATTATGACTTTTCGGGTGGTAACAAAGTTAACCGAGGACTTAACAAGGTGGGTATAAGTCTTGAAGCCCTTATAAGTAAATTTGGAGGGCTCATAATGCAATAAATAAAGGTGGGATGACCTTTCGAAGGACCAAGAGCCAACATGCAAAAGCTAGAAACTTTTTAACCTGACAGCAGGACTCAAGCGGGCTGCGTAAGCCCAGGAAGACTCTTACGCGGGCCGCCTGGCACGCCCAGATGCAGAAAATACAGGCAGCAGCCTGTTCAGCCTTGTAACCGACTTAAAAACGATTTTCCTCTTCCTTGGGCGACCCCTACATGCCTTTAGTCCTTAGGGACACTTGTTGATGATCAGGGAACAATAGTAGACTTGGTTGTCAATGATCCAAGTGAGATTTAAGCACTATACAAAGGCCCTTATGTTGCAACATTATGAGCACACCTTCCATCTGCATTCTTGAAGACTTCTGGAGCTCCAAAGCAGATCCAAGTCATCCCTAGTCGTGCATAGGACTTTGGTAAGTACCCTTGACCTTCCTTAATCAAGTTTTACTTAGTTATTAGCTTAAAAGTCAAACCGTCGTAATTAACGTTTGACTTAGCGATTAATCATTAATGGTCCAGTAATTTTTCGGATTGAAGGTAGTTATAAGTTGGTAATTATGTGGGCAATAAACCCTTAAAAGGGCACCCTCTGATTCCCACTCTAACTAGACCATTTGTCGGGTCAAAGTTGATTAGAAAAAGTCAACAGAATGCTAATCTTCGAATTTACGCATAATTAACAATGTAGAAGGCATGTAACCTATTTTATCACTCATATAACTTGGTAATAAGTATAATAATTGGTCTAAGCTTGTTTGATCCGACAATTTTCTGTTTAGACCCGGTTCGGAACCGAAAGTCGCAAAACTTTGACTTTTGCTTTGACTTCAGTTCTGACCCGTTTAAGTAGAGTTTGGAAATTCCTTAGAGCTTCATTAGGACCAAGTCACATGCTAGTATAACCCTCTGTGATTATACACCTTGGTTCATTAGTTATCCAATTAATATGCATGTTTCCGTTAAATGCCTAAAGTTGACCAATATGCCCTTTTGACCATAAAACGAGAATTTTGGATATGTGAAAGGACAATAATTTTTGTTACTGATTTATAAACATGTCCCTAAATTTTCACATCAGTTGGAGGTCTAGATTAGGAGTTATGCTCATTAGCGTAATTAGAACGCCTTTTTGTAATTAAACGGAGTCATTAGCATAAAGCCTATCTAAACCCAATTTTTGACACCAAACCTTTTACCCACTGATGTAATATAATATTTTAGGATTTTTAAATATTTTTAATTATTTTTAACCTGCTCATAACCTAAGGTTATGGCATTAATTCTGTAAATACCGAATATACCCTTTTTGGTTATAAAATGAGTTCTACAAAGTATTTTGACGCCAATCCAGTTGCTACTGATTTTATTTAATAAATGAAGTATTTAGAACTTTATAACCTGTCCAGAAAACTCAGATTTCCGGTATAACCCGGAAATCGCTTAAAATGGCTTTTTAAGCGTATTAAACACATAGTTTATGTTTAAAACTATTTTTGTCATACAAGAATTATCACAACTAATATTACCTATTAAAATAAGTTATTTTACTGATGTATTCAGACCCGAATCTCAGAATTATAAAATAACCTCTTTTATAATCTTTAAAATGACCAAAATACCCCTACGGGGCTTAAATTGAGAGTAAACTCGTCTTGGGCATAATGGAAGATATCCTACTGATATCACAACATATTTAAGGCATATTAACTTAGGAAACCTGTATATGACTCTCATGGTTACCCGTTACGCTTATGGCGCGTTCGGTTCGGTTTATGTAACTAGTTTGCATAAATTAGCCGAGACGGGTCAAACCTTATCGTTTTTACCTCAAAATCCAGAATGTGTTTAGATTACCCATATTATACAAGTATTTAAACTTGTCGGGTCTAAATCACATTCTATTCCAGTCTTCGCTTAATCACGCGTTCAAACCGTATCGTTCCTTAAAACTAACCGGTCTAAGCTTAAGCTTAACTAAAGACCGTTAGGATTCTAATAGGTTCTTATAAACCTTCGTTCCAGAATAGGAGACCCGTTAAAAGCTACCTGCATTTGCTGTTTGTGAATTATACTTGCAAAGGTAAATACTTTTAACTTATTTCCCTTATACGGGCCTGGGGTACGGTATATAAAATACCGCTTGGTCCGGCATTGAATCTTTAATCGAATAGAGGTTAAATCATTGATGTGCCCGTTTTGAAATGTTTTGTTTGCTTAAAGCCTTTGGGGGGTTAATGACCATGTCCCGGATATCCTTGGCATCATCTTACGAGATGGCCACGACCTAAGCACGGAGTGTAGGCGTACACTTGTCAGTGCCTAAAATAATAATGTGGTGTGTCTATTGATCTTTAACCCGGTCTACGGATCGGGCCACTGAACGCATAAGGAACATGTAATTCTTTTACAAGTATTATATTCAAATAATTATCCCAAGTTATAAAAAGTTTGTGCTACGTGCATTCAAATCAATTTTTATTAAACTTTTCAAAATGAGTCGGTTGATTGTATTTACCAGTGTAAACTGACGTATTTTCCCAAAAAGGTTAAGTGCAGGTACTACGCGAACTAGGCTGGCTTTCTCCTAGCGTCCACAATAAGTCTCGCCAGCTTGGATGTCAAAACTGTTGAACAATGTTTCCTATTTATTTTTGATCCACCTGTGGATTAATTTCAACTTTTGTGATACTTGATATTACAATTATATTCGGTTGAAATATATTTTTTATTTGCTTCCACTGTGCATTTAAATATTGTGTTGTTTGATTGTAATGTTACCAACCACGTCACGATACTCCCCCACCGGTCAAACGTGGAAATATCGGGGTGTGACACATAATCATCCCAATTAAAACTTTCTGGAATTCTTTCATCTTCTTGGTATATCAGACCATAACAAGCTTTCTTCTTTCCATCTCAATCGGAGTAGCACAGGATGATGACGGTTGTTGAGCTACCTGATGATATATTGCTTTCCGATGATAATCATTGTTTCCGAATGGATTTTGAGCTCCACTTGCTTCACGATTTGTGCATTCTCGCTTAAAATGCCCCTTCTCCCTGCAACGAAAACAAGTAACTTTAGATTTATCAAAACCTAAAGGTGAAGTTCCAGCATCACGGAAATCGTCTCTTCCAGTGATCTGTTTAAACTTCTCAGCTCTTCTCAACACACAAGCCATACACCACTTTCTATCCATGAGTTCCATCTCTTCTGCATCAATCTGATCGTAATCCTCTTTGGTCAACATTGGATTACCAATCTTTCCGGCTACCAAACTTTCATAAGATTCTAACACAGTCACCAATAAAGACATATGACCTTTCGCAACCTCTTCTGAGAAATTCTGACCATTCTGAAGATGTAATGCAATGTTGCATTGTAGTACTTGACCATTACTGGTTGCTGAAAAATTTGGATCAAATGATGGATATGACGAGAATCTATTATTGTTGTTTGATCCTTGAGATGACCCTCCTGAAGAGCTGTTTGTGTTAAACGCAGTTTCGATCTTCGGTGCAATGTTGGTTTTATCATTCGTACTTCCTTTGTAGTACAGACCAATGTCCTGTTCACCATTAGAATTCTTCATTTTCTCCATCTTCCGTTGTTCCATCTCTTGAACTTCAAGTTTTTCAATAAACTTGCTCAGCGATAGATTCATAAATTCACCATTATTTTTCAGAATCATAAGATACATGCCCAAAACATCTTGTGGTAAATCGTCCAACTTTTCAACCCATTCTTCTCTATCTTTCTTGATATCCAATCGCTTCATATTAACCACCAAATTGCAATATCTTTCTATAATCGTTTTGGTATTTTCAGTTTTTAGTCCACGAAATAGATCAAATTCTTTTTTCAAAATTTTTTTGTTCTTGATCATGTCTTGACTTCCAACAAACTTTGTTTTTAGTGCTTTCCACATTGAGTGAGCAGTTTCGTTATGTTGCAATAAGATCATGATGTCTTCCTTAATGACTTGTTGCAAAATACTGATCATCATCTTTTCACTTTTGTCTTTCTTTCTCTCTTTGTCATCTAAATCTTTAATTGAAACAATCTCTCCGTATTCATCAATCGGTCTAACATACCGTTCTTCAACACATTCCCATGCATCTAAATGATTCGTTTGAACCCAATTTTCAAAACGTTCCTCCCATCCATTATACTCTTCGATACTCATGAGCTTAGGCGATTTTTGCATGGTACCCATTTCATTTTCTAAGTTCACATTCTGAGCCATAGTGATCGGGGTAGCAAATGCGTTGTAAAATTCGTTTTCCATGTTTCGGTTTTTGAAAGTTCACTAAAACTGATTGTTCAAACGAGCTGGAATTCAATCCGTGCGAACTGGTATTCAATCTTAAATGACCTGACCTAATGTTCAAACGATCTGAATCAGTTCAAACGATCTGGACCTGGTGCGACCTAGAATAATCTCGTGCGAACTGGGAATAATCTCGTGCGAACTGGTGAAACTTTCAAATCCGTGCGAACTGAATGTTATTAATCCTCTTCGTACGAACTGGACTGGTGCGAACTGACCCAATCCGTGCGAACTGAGTTGTTTCCAAATCGTGCGAACTGAATTAATTCCAAACCGTGCGAACTGGGTAACCTCGTGCGATCTGGTAAACTTTCAAACGGACTGAACACCTCGTGCGAATTGGATGATCAGCTCGTGCAAACTAAAGCAACTTCCAAACGATTTGGACCACTTCGTGCGGTCTGGATCACTTCGTACGATCTGACTTCGAACAATCAGACATGTTTTCGGTTGATTTTTATCAAAATAGATCACGTTTTAGGTTGAATTAGGTTCTGATTTTTTCAAGGATTGATTAAAACAGTGTTTCGCGTGTAATATCACAAAATCAGTCCATTTTATCCGTAAATTCTCGGTTAATTTTGAGAAAAAAGTGTAGAAAATGAGTGGAAATGAGAAGAAATCAGTTGTTTTTGAAGAAATCAAGCTGAAATGGTATGAACTCTTCCTCCTGAGCTCTGATACCACTTGTTAGGATCATTGAATCGATCAAACGAGACGTTCAGAAGAGTTCTCGATTAATACGAAAGGCGGAAACAGACGTATTGATGTTGTAGCAGCTTGATTCACACTTAGAAGTAGATAAACTGTCGATTAGATTGATATAACAACGTTTTACAGGCTTGGCGACACTTCGGCAGAGCTTCGCTACCGGAATCCAAAGTTCTACAAATGAAATCCAAGACCCACTATATATAGAGAAGCCAGTTCGCACCAAACATTCAAGTCCAGTTCGCACGAACTGGTCCAGTTCACACGAACTGGCCACTTCGTGTGAATTGGCTGGTTCTGGCCCGTTTCCCGTTTTTCTCAAACTACGTGTCTTGGTCTATCTAACCTATTACATGACTCAATACAAGACGAAGTCAACAGACATATGAACCAACAGTCGCGGCCCGCGACGGACCAAGGGGAGTCTGTCGCGCCCCGCGAGGACCCCCTAATTTTGTTTTATTTGATTTTTGTAAAAATTATGGTATTGGAGGCCTATTTTTCGTATACGGGGTGTCTTTTAGGGCGTATAGGGGTGTTTTAAGGATTTTAGGAGGGTTATATTCTCCTCACCTTGTTTTAGAACTCGTCCTCGAGGTCTACTGGAACAGGTGTGGATATTTCTTCTGCATTTCTGATTCAAGCTCCCAAGTGTATTCTGGTCCTCTCTTGGAATCCCATTTTATTTTAACTAGAACTAATCTCTTGTGTTTGAGATTCTTGATCTTTCTGTCTTCAATTTATATGGGTTTCTCTACAAACTTAAGTTTCTTATTCACTTCTATGTCCTTAAGAGGCACCATTAATGATTCATCTGCTAAACATTTCTTGAGATTACATACATGAAATACATCATGTATTCCTGCCATATATTCTGGCAGTTGTAGCTGGTAAGCTACTGGTCCTATCCTTCTAATAATCTCAAAAGGTCTAATATACCTGGGGCTTAGCTTTCCCCTTTTGATGAATCTGACTACTCCTTTCCATGGAGAAACTTTTAATAATACTTTACCTCCTACTTGAAATTCCAATGGTTTTCTCCTGTTATCGGCATAACTCTTTTGACGATCACGTGCTGCTTTTAGCCTTTCCTTGACTTGAATAATCTTGTCTGTTGTTTCTTGTACTATCTCTGGTCCAGATAGTTGTTTTTCTCCAATTTCTGCCCAACAGACTGGAGTTCGGCACTTTCATCCATAAAATGCTTCAAATGGTGCAGCATTGATACTAGTATGATAGCTGTTATTATAGGAAAATTCTATTAATGGTAGATGATCATCCCAATTTCCTCTGAAATCAATTACACAAGCTCTAAGCATATCTTCCATTGTCTGAATTGTTCTTTCGCTTTGTCCATCCGTTTGAGGATGATAAGCTGTGCTTAGATTTATCTTGGTTCCCATTGCTTTTTGGAAACTAGTCCAAAAATGAGAAGTAAAACAGCTATCTCTATCATAGACAATAGATAAAGGAATTCCATGTAAGTAAACTTTGTCATTTAAGGGCGAAAAACATCAGCGGAAGCAAATGTAGTTGTCACACCCCGAAATATCAGAGCATTGGCGTGACTGGACTGGTATCTTCATTGCACAGCAGAAGCAAATATAAGCTAAGACTTCTAGAAATTGAACGCCACTAAGTACTCGACTCTTCATGGTTCTCCTATTCCAACCGTGACATAATTTCTGAAATGCAACCTGAGAAAGAAACATGCGAAAAATCAACATAAAGTTGAGCGAGTTCATAGTTTGTTTGTAAAAGATTTGAAATAAATCTTTTTGAATAACCGGTTTTTGAAGTATTCTTGAGAAAACGACTTTAAAATCATTTTCTTGCCAAGTTATGTGGAAACTTTGTGTTTGTAACGCATTATGTTCGTAAAACCATGTATTTGTAAAGACTTGTATTTGTAATGTTCGTATAACCGCCAATGCCCACCCTGACTTTGACTCCATGCCCGCATAATCCTCTGCTTTAAATTTGTATAAAAACTTTAAAGTATGTCTTGTATATATAAACCTTTGAAAACGATGTATGTATAACCCTTGAAAGATGAATGAAAGTCCCTGGTATGTATAAACCTTTGTAAACGATGTATGTATAACCCTTGAACGATGTATGAAACTCCCTGGTATGTAGCAATAAGGAAAAAAAAGAGATCACCAATGGTTTGCAAGGCCATTAATATGTGTGAAGTGATGCAGGAAGACTCAAACCTAGCAAATTTGTACCGGGCCTCGGCTGTAAGACACAGTCACCACTATGGGCCGCCCCGGCCTCATGGGTGTGGGCTCGCTATACCCAAATAGATCTATCACTCATGTCCCTTGGTCCTGAAAAGTGTGTGCAAGAAAACGAATCAAATTTTTTTGTAGAACGGACTAAACACAATATTTTATTTAGGTAATGAACCATTACAATGTTTAAATGAAACAACACAACTCTTTGTAAGACAGTCTGTCAGTTGGTTGTTAGAACAATGGACAACCATTTAGTTACGTCAACATTAACTCAATCAACATGAAACACTCAGTAGTAACTATTTTGGTCAAAAATTACGTAAGCAATTTAGTGATCAAATTAGTTAAGTGAGGTAGTGTGCTAAGAATATGTGTTGTAAATATGCTGAATTGATTGTTTGTTAAAACAGTTTCAGGATATAGCTCAGGATATCGAGCTATATCTATGGTCAAACAATGAGCAAAAAGTAAAGGGGTGACACGAGATATACGAGGAAAGCCCTTGATCAATCTAGATCGCTGGTACAAAACCTCGGGAGCTGACAATCGCAGCTGCCTTGTTCTTCTTATTACTTCAAACGTCAGGATACAGTGCAGGATATTGATCAGATCGCTAAGTGTTACAATGCTTTTTGTGAAGGTGAGAGTTGCGAGAGAGTTGAAGTGTTAAAGAGCAGTGAGTGTTGTGTCCTATTCGATCTGATTTATCCATCTATTTATAGCTAAGAAACGGAAACAAAATCTCCTATAAATGGGGGATGCCTTCGAATATTCCTTAGTAAACGTTTGAGACTAGGTAAAGCGGGTTCAACGTCCTTCTTCCAACAACTTAGACCGAGTCTTCCGGGGAAAAGGTCCTCATGAACGTTGCACGCTTAGACTCGCGCTCCTGCACATAATTCGTAAGTGATCCTCAGGATACCAAGTCAGAATGTTACCAATATCCTAAATCAGCATCCCGGGCATGAACAGACATCACATAATCAAGATATAACTTAGGATATTATCCAGGATATGGGCTCAGAATTTCACCCATAACAATTGTCACCAAAAATGTTACCGTTAAGTATCCTGATACTAACGGTTACATTTTTTCACGAATAACGAGGTAATTAAGAGAAAAAACCTTGATGTGACTAGTTGTAACCACGCAGCCTATAATTACTCATTATCATCCTATAACTTCTCATCCTCATCCGCATTTAACCCTTGCCGAAGAGAAAAAAGGTAAAAAATTTCTCTCTCATTTCCATCTTCCTCCTCCATTCTGTCCTATATTTCGGCAACCATATGGCGAGACAGACAAGATTGAGTTCCGGTGACTCTACTCCCACGTTCATCCACAAGAATATTCTCCAAGATCCGGAGAAGGAAATATGCACCTTCGATAGTGCCCACTTGTCAGCCCTTAAAACCTCCGGCATCTTCCCGGAAGGGACGGTGTTCCGGCCATTCGATCGGGAAATCCGGTCGGATATGGTTTCCGAAGAGTGGTTGTGCTTCAATGCTTTTCCCTTTACCTTAGGGTTGCAATTTCCTTTTCCAGATTTCATCACCGAGTTCTTTAATACCACGAAAATCTGTTTCAGTCAAACAATGCCGATGCTCTGGCGAGTCTTGTCTGTTCTCGATCAAATCAAGAAGAATCATATCCCTGACCTTTCCATTCATGACCTCCCTTTAGCATACCGGCTTAGATGCCATGGTTCTTGTCGATTCTTGTTCTATTCCACTTCCAGCGATCCATTGATACTCCGAGCCACCAGTAACGAAGAGGAATGGAAATCCAAGTTTTTCTTTGTAAAAAGAGATTCAATCCCTGTTCCATATCTTGTACTAACTTTTTTATTTTCTTGTATACAGCTGATTTCAAGAAGCTTGCACCTCCCTTAGCCGAATCACAGAAGAGAATCGACGCCATCAGACTCCTCCCAGAGGCTGAAAGAAGTTTTAATCCATTCCCACCGTCTCCAAGTCCACTTTCCAGTGCAAACATGTCTGGTAAGGATCCTGCACAATATCCTGCATACATGTTTTTATTTGATGTATTTAGGAAAGAGTTTTACTCCCTGTATGCAGACTCCAGCAAAGTTCCAATCCTCCTGGATCTTGATGAGCTTGATAGTTACCCTACTCCAGTCAACGTCAAGAAAGAGACTCCTGCTACTACCAGCTCCAAACCGCTCCCGGCTCCTAAACCCAACCCGAGAACTCGTGCTTCCACCGCCAAGAAGAGGAAAGGCTCTGAAGTCAGCACCCCAGGCTCTGAAGGGTTCTCCTATGAAGAACTCAGCTTCACTGAATCCTTGGAGCCGATGACATCCTTCCTCAATAAGGTAATATCCTGATACTATATCCTGCACACATATCCTGATAGAATATCCTGACAGAATATCCTGACAGGATATCCTGATTAATATATTTTGACTTATACCTGAAGTTTGACTTGCAGGGCCTCCAGCATCTGCTCCACCTTTACACCGATGATTGCAGCACGAACAAGTTCCAAGAGGCCAGGATCAAACAACTCGAGACCACTGTTGCTGACCAAGGCGCCATTGCTGAAGTCAAGACCCGACATTACGAGGACAAGCTGAAGAAGGTCACCCAGGATGCTGAGATAAAGCTGGTTGCCGTCCAAGTGGAGCATGAACAGGCCATGGTCTCTTTCCGGGAAGGGATCAAAAATTCAGCTTTCGTCTCCCTGCTACAAGCTCGCATCAAGATGGTTTATGAGGCCAAGGAGACAGGTCTTGAGTGTCCAGCCTGGCCGGTTGATTCCTGGGTAGCAAAGCTGAAGGGGCTTGGAGGCAAAGCTGTGCCGTATCCTGCTGAGGCTGGTGAGTCCTCTAAGTCAGCAGAGGTGGTGGACAAGGCTGGAGAGAAGGAGGATGCTGGGACGGATGCTGGGGAGGATGCTGCTCAGGATGCTGAGGCTGAGAGGACGGAGAAGGCTGGTGAAGATGCCACTGTGTGAGGGCATTCAAGTGGGCGATGATGGATGTTGATTCCTAGGCCGGAGCCCACGTTTTTAGATTTGATGGTTGTGGTTGTCTGAAAATTTTACTTTTCTTGTCTTTAAAACAATTTACTTTCCTGCACTTAGAAAATATGATGACCAAAGGTGGATGGGTCCTGGGTTTCAGGATGAAGCCCATGGTCATCAATTAGTATAATCTGTTTTGAACAATATAACAGTTGGAGGTGGATGGGTCTCGGTTTGAGATGAAGCCTTCAACTGTTATGTAAATATAACTATGAACTTATTGTGCTTTTGGTGGATGGATCTCAGTTTGAGATGAAACCAAAAGCACAAACTTTTGCCATGTTAATAATATAACTTTCTTTTGGCTTTATCTTTGTTGTTACACTTTTTATGCATAGCTGTTATTTATGAAAATAGTTTTGTCTGAACATTCTTGGGAACATGTTCTGAGAGTATCCTGAGAGATATCCTGGTCAGGATACTGCCACATAACTCATAAAACTTAAATTATAAAAATAAAAAGGAGAGATCATACCAAAGATTCCTAGAGAGTCAATTCCAATCTTCCATCATAGGTGTTTTGGTCAAAAATTACCTAAGCAATTAAGTGATCAAATTAGTTAAGTGAGGTAGTGTGCTAAAATTTATATGTGAAAAATGTGTTAACCAAATTAGTTGTGAAAACAGTTTCAGGATACAGCCCGGGATATAGAGCTGTATTGATGATCAAACAATGAGCAAAAAAGTAAAGGTTGACACGTGATGTACGAGGAAAGCCCTTGATCAATCTAGATCGCCAGCATAAAACCTCGGGAGCTGACAATCGCAGCTGCCTTGTTCTTCTATTGCTTCAAATATCAGGATACAGTGCAGGATGTGGTGCGGATCGACTATGTGTTACAATGTAATTCGAATACAAGTGTAGTGTTTGCAATGAGCTAGAGAGTGAAAGTGTTTGAGAGTTTTAGTAAAAAATTGCGTGCCTTAAACTGATCCGCCCCCATCTATTTATAGTAAAGATAATGTAAAAAACTATCCTAAACTTCCGGGATCCAGCGAATATTCCCACTCGAACGTTGAGGACCAAGTCTTTCGGGTTCAACGACTTCCTCATAACAAATACGCCCGAGTCTTGAGGAGAAGAAGTCCTGATGACCGTTAGTAACTTACAGCCATTAACCTGCACGTGTTTAATTCACTCAACCTTAGGATATCGCCCGTGATGTTAGCAATATCCCCGTCCAGTATCCTGGTCACAAATAAACAATTAAAAGCGGGATATTAGTCAGGATATGTATACTCAGAAAATGACCCACAACAATTGTCCCCAAATATATCGGTTGGTATACCAATCCAACGGATATATTTCAAAAGTCTTATCCCATAACTCAAGGCATTTAAAACGAAGCGACGGTCGAGATCACATCGTAACCTCCAACGCGCTTTTTACTCAATGGAGATCCATAATGCCCCTATATCTTCTCTCTTCTTGTTTGAAAAGCAGATATCTTCAACAGAGCTTTCAGGTAATTCTCCATTTCTCATTTACTTTCTATCAATTTTCCTTGCCTTCTTCGTAATGGATGCCGAGACCTTCACCCAGCAGAATCTCCTCAAAAATCCCGAAAAGGAGGTCTGTGCTTTTGATAACGCAGACATTGCGGCTTTGAGAGCTTCCGGCGCTTTCCCTGACAATACGGTCTTTAGACCGTTCGATCGGTCAATTCGATCAGATGTTTCTTCCGCTGAGTGGGTTTGCTTTCCAGCATATCCTTTTTCATTAGGGCTTCGATATCCATTTTCTCCCTTCATTTCTCGCTTCTTTGAGCTTACCGGTCTTAGTTTTGCCCAAACCATGCCCATGGTTTGGCGCGTGTTAATCACCCTGGAGCAAATTAAGGCTCATCATATGCCTGATCTATGCATCGAAGACCTTCCGATGGCCTACCGTCTAAGGTCACATGGTTCCAGCCGGTTTCTCCTTTTTTCTATTTCCAGCGATCCTCTCATTCTTAAGGCCACCAAGAATGAGGATAAATGGACAAGAAAATTCTTTTTTGTTAAAAGAGATTCCATTGATAAGGGTTTTGACCTCCCTAAAAGATGGTTAACTTCTGGTAGGACTTAGGGTTTTAGGACTATCCCCAATCATATCCCGAACCTCAATCCTGAACCAATATCCTGATGTGTTTATTCTCTTTCTTGCAGCAAACTTCAAGGAACTAGCTCCCCCTAGTGCTGAATCAGAAGGAAGAATAAAAGAGATCTACAAGCTTCCAGAGGGTGAAAGAACCTTTAACCGGCTACTCACAAGCTCTAGTCAGAGATCAAGCTCCAACATGTCTGGTAAGCATATTTTCAAGAATTATCTCCATATTAAATTGATTATTATTTTATTGTATAGGGATATAACAAGTTTAAAACATCTTCCCTTGTGCAGTGCCAGTTATTAACCTCGAAGGCTTCCAACTCGATGAGCTGGACAGTTATTCCAGCCTTGAACTTGTCAAGCAAGAATCTAACCCGAAATCATCCGTTACACCAAAACTCACCAGTTCAAAGACCTCCACTGTTCCCAAAGCTCACCCAGCATCCCGGACCCGGGCCTCCAGCTCCCGGAAAAGAAAGGAAGTCGAGCCCTCTGCTCCACCCCATGTATTCGAGAACCACGGGTTCACAGAATCCAGCACATTTATGACTGGCTTCCTTAACCAGGTTAATATCCTGACCTGTATCCTACATCATATGCTTAATAGAAATGTTCATTTAGAATAATGCCTGTTTTATTACCTTGCAGGGCCTTGAACGCCTGGTCTTCCTTTACGAGGACGCATGTGGCTCCAACGTCATGCTTGAAAGCCAGCTGAAAAAGGCCAAGGCCACCATTGCAGATCAAGCAGCAATTGCCACCACTAAATCGGAACACTATGAAGCTAAGTATAAGGCTATGACTCAGGATCACCAAGCCGCCATCCAAAAGATCACCCTAGAGGCTCAAGCCAAGTCTGACGCAGCCCAAGTTCAACACGAGCAGGCCATGGTTTCATACCGAGAAAGCCTCAAGAATTCCGTCGTGATCTCCCTTCTCCAGGCCAGGCTGAAAATGGCTTACGAGGCGATGGCTTTGGGTTCGCAATGCCCTTCCTGGAACATCAAGGCCTGGGAGGCGAAGTTAAGAGATCTTGGGGGAAATCCTGTGGAGCCTCCTACCAAATCTGCTGTGGAAGAGTCCGCCAAGACAATGGATGCTAGCGCTTCAAAGGATGTTTCTGATAATGCTGGGGCAAATGCTGGTGAAAAGGATGCTGCTGTAGATGCTGAGAAGAATCCCGAGGATGATACTGGTACGGACGCCGGGAAAGAGGTTGCTGTTCAAGAAGGTGCTGCCCCTTAGGCAGTGGAGTGGGCGATGATGGATATACATGCTGAGGCCGGAGCCCATTTTTAAATTTCATGGTTGTGGTTGTGAAAAACAATTTATATTTCCTGTCTTTGAACAATTTATTTTTCCTGCATTAGAACAATACGATGACCAAAGGTGGATGGGTCCTATGTTTTAGGATGAAGCCCTTGGTCATCGGTTAGTATAATCTGTTTTTAATGTGGTAACGGTTGTAGGTGGACAGGTCCTGTTTTGAGATAGATCCTCCAACCGTTACACAAGTATGGTAGAAATTAATTGTGCTTTTGGTGGATGGGCCTTAGTTTAAGGTGAAACCAAAAGCACAACTTTTGACTTGTTAATAATATAACTATCTTTTGACTTATTTGTTATTGCCTTGCACTACTTAATGTAACTCTTAGCTTTGTAAAAATTTTGTATTGTTATCTTATGAAAAATATCCTGATCAATATGCTCAATGATATACAATAAAAACTTTTTTATTAGAGAGGACTTCCAAACATTCGTTCAACTTTGTAGAAAGTTCTTTAAAGAGTGAAAAACAATCCATCTTTCCAAAACCTGTTTTGATAATACTTAAATGACCAAAGTTTCAAATTAGTTTCAAATATCTTAATCTAATATCCTGAAAAACATATTTTGAGAATATATCAGGATATTTAACCTTTTACCAAACATAGTATTATTAAAAATTTAAACGTTGTTTATAAAGGAAAGATCATACCAAGAATAGGGTATAACCCTGTTATCAAACCTCAATTCCTTTGCAACTTTCCCAATGAAGATGTCCCCTGTCTGAGACACTTAGTGCATTAGTTCCAAGCCTCATCCTTTGAGCTTTACACCATTGCTTTAGTAGGAATGTCCCCTGTGTACAATGTCTTCAAATACTTAGAAATCTTCTGGATATCAGTTCCCATCGTATAGACAATTTTTCATGTTACAGGGGTAAAACCCAAGAATGTTCTGGAGATAAATTCCTTGTATTCTGCGGAAAATCCCAAATTTTCGTGCGCTACAGGCGGGAGTGTATAAACTCCAAGACTTAGAAAGGTGAAAACCTTTAAACCTTAGAGAGTATGAAAATACCCTTTCGTGAGAGAGGGTGATCAATCCTCATATACCTTTAGGATTCAGGATATAGCCAACAGCAACGAAATTGTCAGCCACTTTTACATGAACTGGTCCCGCCACCTTGAACTATCCCTGAATAACTTGCGCTCCAGGCGGAGTGTTTAAACCCAATTCGGAAGAAAGGTGAATACCTTTAAACCTGTGAAGGGATCAGGATCCCTTATACGTGAGAGAGGGGGACAATCCTCTAATCTTCCGAAGTATCTTGAGTGAGCATCCTGGAGCTATATCCTGGAGCATATACTGCAAAACATCCTTAAACTAAGGTGGGTGTTAGCTTGGCTAACACCCCTCCGATGCTTAAGTTAGTATTGGGTTTCAAAGAATAAATTAAACCAAACATATTTAAAAAAGATAGAATTCATACCATCCTGAGTTGGAAATTAAATTCCAAACTCACTTGAAATAAAGCTTAAGGTGTATAGCATTCCAAGATCTCGGTAGCATATCCCCTTCCATATTCTTGAGTCTATATGCTCCTTTCCCTGCTTCTGATTCAACTTCATATGGTCCTTCCCATTTTGGAGCTAACTTGCCATCGGCAGGATTAGTAGTATTCTGAAAAGCCTTTCTTAACACCCAATCTCCAACCTTAAATCTTCTGGTCCTAATATTCTTGTTATATGCTCTGGATATTCTTTATTGATATGCTGCCATCCTTAGCCTTGCTGCATCTCTCTTTTCATCTATAGTATCCAAATCCTGACATAAGGCTTCAGGATTCTATCCAGGATCCCGTAGGATGGATCTTGCAGTAGGTATCGTCATTTCCGTTGGAATCATTGCTTCTGCTCCAAATACCAAGGAAAATGGGGTTTGGCCTGTTGCATTCTTTACCGTTGTCCTATCAGCCCACAAAACAAAGGGTAATTCTTCTGCCCATCTTCCTTTTTTGGCTCCAAGTCTCTTCTTTAAGTTATTGACAATTATCTTGTTTGAGGATTCTGCTTGTCCATTCGCTTGAGGATGTACCGGAGTAGATGTTATCATTTTGATTCCCCAACTCTTGCAAAAGTCAGTAGTTCTCTTGCTTATAAACTGAGAACCATTGTCACAGATTATCTCGGCTGGTACTCCGAATCTGGTCAGGATATTTCTCTTTATGAAGGATACAACTTCTTGATCCCTGACTTGGACAAATGCTTCTGCTTCAACCCACTTGGAGAAATAATCCGTCATTGCCAACATGAAAACCTTTCCTCCCGGAGCTTTTGGAAGCTTTCCCACTATATCCATACCCCACTTCATAAATGGCCAAGGGGAAACAATAGGATACAGCAGTTCAGCAGGCTGATGTAATATGTTACTATGTCTTTGACATGCGTCACATCTTCGAGCATATTCTGCGGCATCTTTTCTCATTGTCGGCCAATAATATCCCGTCCTTAATACTTTCGAGAATAGTGACCTGCCCCCAGTATGGTTACCACAATTCCCTTCATGTATATCCTGAAGTACTTCTTTGGATTCAGGATCCTCCAAACACCTCAAATACGGTCCTGCAAGAGATTTCTTATATAAAACATTATTTATAATAGTGAATCATGATACCTTCATCCTGAATGCCTTAGGATTTTCATTTTCGGGGATGTGTCCTTCCTTGAGATATGTTATGATTGGAGCCGTCCAAGATTTAGGATCCTCTTCAGGATACTCTGCTCCAGGATCCTGAATACCCGCTACTTCTTTATCCCGAGGATTCGTTGCAGGATACAAGACATGTAAAATTGGTATTTGGGTTCCTTCTGGTATCCTGATCGATGATCCCAGATTTGCTAAGGCATCTGCTTCAGCATTATCTTCTCTTGGTACCTGTTCAAGTGTAAAAACATCGAAATATCCTGCTAATTTTTTAAGAACATCGAGGTATTCAATTAATTTCTCACCCTTAACTGCATAAGATCCATTAAAATGGTTAGTAATTAACAAGGAGTCAACATATACTTGCAAATTCTTGATACTCATATTCTTAGCCAATTCTAATCCTGCAATTAAAGCTTCATACTCTGCCTCATTATTAGTAGCAGGAAATTCACACCTAATAGCCTGGGGTAATATGTCCCCCTGTGGCGATTTTAGTAGTATACCTAAACCTACACCTCTTACATTGGATGCACCATCAGTATACAACGTCCAGGATCCTGAAGATTCTACTAACTGCTAAACTTCTAGGTCTGCCTCGTCCTGAATGTCACTACTGAAATCAGCCACAAAATCAGCTAAAGCCTGAGACTTTATGGCATTTCTAGGTTCATATACTAAATCATAAGCACTTAATTTCACTAACCACTTGGCCATCCTGCCTGACATCTCTGGTTTCCTAAGCACATTTTTGACAGGATAATTTGTTTTTACATGGATCCTATGTGTCTCAAAATAATGTCTAAGCTTTGTCGATGCCATGACTAGAGAATACCTAGTTTCAGCATCTAACAAACTTTTACTGACATAATAAACAGGATATTGCTGACCTTCATGGTCTTTTACAAGAACGGCACTTACAGCATTCCCTGATACAGCGAGGTATAGGGATAGTGGTTCACCATTTTCAGGCTTCATCAATAGAGGTGCAGTTGAGAGATATCGCTTCAAATCCTGCAAGGCTACTTCATGCTTTGCTCCCGATTCAAATTTCTTATTCTTCTTGAGGATATCATAGAATTCCTTGCATTTTTCCGAGGATCTTGAAATAAATCTATTCAAAGCTGCTACTCGGCTTGTTAACCATTGTACGTCCTTCATATTTGAGGGTGATTTTATATCCAGGATAGCTTTGATCTGCTCCGGGCTTGCCTCTATCCCCCTTTTTGTCACCATATATCCGAGAAACTTTCCTGCCCCCACTCCGAAATGGCACTTAGCAGGATTCAGCTTCATGTTATATTGATCCTGGATATCAAATGCTCCCTTGATATCCTGGAGGTGATCCTCAGCTTTTTTAGATTTTACCACCATATCGTCAATATATACCTCCATGGTGTCCCCCAGCTTATCTTTGAACATCATGTTTACTAATCTCTGATATGTTGCACCTGCATTTTTCAAACCGAAAGGCATAGCAGTATAGCAATATATACCTGTTGGTGTCATGAAAGCAGTATCCTCCTGGTCCGAAGGCTCCATTTGAATCTGCTGAAATCCTGAGGATGCGTCCATGAACGTTAACATTTCATGTCCAGCAGTAGCATCCACCATTGCATCGATATGAGGGAGAGGAAATGGGTCTTTAGGACAAGCCTTGTTCAAGTCCGTGTAGTCTACACAGACTCTCCATTTCCCGTTTTTCTTCTGTACCACAACTACGTTTGCTAGCCATCTTGGAAACTTGACTTCTCTAATCATCCTGGACTTCAACAATCTTTCAACTTCCTCTTGGATAATCGCATTCCGCTCAGGAGCAAATTTTCTTCTTTTTTGCTGAACAGGCTTGAATGATTTGTCAATTCCAAGCTTGTGAGTGATAATGTCTTTGGATATGCCTGTCATATCCTCATGCTTCCATGCAAACGTTGACATTCTGCATTTCAAAAAGTTAGTTAACTGCTCTTCAATATCCTGAGGGATATTGGTTCCTACGAGCACCGAGATATCAGGATTATCCTGATCTAGGATAATTTTCTTCACATCTTGCTCCGAATCCTCCACGATATCCTGGGCCCGCATCTTTAATTGCTATGCTGTACTAGGCTTAGTTGAGGATTTCATTGAGGATGAGTAGCATTCTTTCGCTTCCTGCTGATCACTTTCAACCTTGACAACTCCCCAAGGGGTAGGGATCTTGATGCATTGGTGATATGTTGATGGCACAGCCTTCATATCGTGAATCCATGGTCTTCCCAGTATGATGTTATAGCAGGATAAGGAGTCCATCACACAGAAGCGTTGTATTGAGTTGACCCCTTCAACATATACTGGTAACTTTATCTCCCCTACGGTGTTCCTAGCTTCTCCACTGAAACCAACGAGCACAGTGGACTTCGAAGTGATATCCATCGGAGATACATTCATCCTCTTCAATGTTTCCAGCTGAATTATATTGACAGAACTACCGTTGTCTACCAGTATCCTGCGTATAAAATGGTTAGCCACATATAATGTTATTACTAAAGCATCATGGTGAGGATCCTGAACAGTATCCCTGTCATCACTATCGAAAGTGATCACTTTATCGGTTGTGAGGGTAGTCATCCTGACTGGTCTGTCTCCCCTCTCACTCTTACCTTCCTTTGCATGTCTCTTGGCCGCCGAATACGAAGTTCCACAAATATCGGATCCTCCTGAAATAAAGTTAATTATCTTGGCATCTGCTGGGGGTGATGCTGCTCCTTTAGGATCCTTCTCGGGATCCTGCCCTTTATTCTTCTTTTTTCCCAGCAAGTCCTTCAGATACCCCTTGCTTAACAGGTAACTTATCTCTTTCCTTAAAGCGATGCAATCCTCGGTCATATGTCCGAAGTCTTCGTGGAAGGCACACCATTTGGATTTATCCTTCCAATCAGCTTTCTGCTGGTTCTTTCAAGGCCACCTAGCTTTGTCCCCTAAGCCTTGTTATCATTTCTGCCATATGGCCTGGAGCGATATGGCTTATATGAGGTTTCTGATTTCCTGTTAGTTGATTCATAGGTTGAGGTAGAATTCATCCTCTCCTGCATCTTCTTGTCATCTTCCAGACGGATATATCTCAAAGCCCTGTTACGAGCTTCGTCGAGATTCCTACAGGGTTTCATTACAAGATCCTGATAAATCTGAGAATCCTTTTGTAACCCCATCTTAAAAGCTTGCACAACTGTTGCAACATCAAGATGTGGGATATCCAAGGATTCTCGACTGAATTTGTTCACATAATCCCTCAAGGATTCCTGAGGCCCTTGAGTTATCCTGTAAAGGTCACTGGTTAGTTTCTCAAAACTCCGACTACAAGAAAATTGACTGTTAAATAAATTAGCCAAATGAGCAAACGAAGTAATTGAGTGAGGAGGAACGTTTAACAGCCATTTTAAGGCTGATCCTGTCAGAGTAGAACCAAATCCCTTGCATAAGCATGCTTCCTTAAGCTCCGGAGGGATAGGGTTAATCTCCATTCTTTCCCTATACTGGGCAATATGCTCTTCAGGATCCGTAGTCCCATCATACAGCTTCATGTTGGGAGTCTGAAATCTTTTTGGGATTTCAGCATCACAGATGGGATATGCAAAACGGGATATCCTGTGGCTGTCCTGGGATACTTCCGGAATTGGCTGGACCACTCCAGGTACACTGGATATCATGTCCTTCAATTTCTGGAGCTCCCTGGTAAATTTTGACGTCATACCTGCATCCTGCAAAGAGCCATTATTGTTAGTAGCAAGAATATTATTATTTGACACATTACCGTTCTGAGGATTTTGGCCATATCCTGAAGCATATCCTGAACTTCTCACAGTCGATATCCTGACCGAAGAGGGTATCTCAGGGGTATGATTCTGAGAATGGCTTGGGACGATATTCCCCCTATTATCCTCAGTGTAAACTGCAGAACTGAAGTTCAAAGCTCTGGGCTGTATAGGAGTGACAGTTTCTTCAGCGGGTCTACTCGAGCTAGCTTTTAAGAGTTGTATTTCTCTTAACAGCATTTGGTTAGTCTCTTGTTGCTGCCTCATTTGTTCCTGCACACTTCCAAATAAAGTCAAAATTTCATCGTTAGAGGCTAAAACGGGAGCAGATCCCTGGACACTCCGAGTAGGGATAACATCTTGAGATTGTGAAGAAAACGGCATCCTTGGAGGAGGTGGTGGAAGCACCGAACCAGTAGTAGCAGAGGTTGTAACAGACATAGTGGAAGAGCTCATGTTTGATCTTGAGGCCATTGTAAACAATGTGGCAAAAAGTTTTGGAAATAGAAAACCGATTAATGATTTTACAAAGATTTTTAGTAAAAGTAGCACCACTTGCCCCACGGTGGGCGCCAAATTGTTTTGGTCAAAAATTACCTAAGCAATTAAGTGATCAAATTAGTTAAGTGAGGTAGTGTGATAAAATTTATATGTGAAAAATGTGTTAACCAAATTAGTTGTGAAAACAGTTTCAGGATACAGCCCGGGATATAGAGCTGTATCGATGATCAAACAATGAGCAAAAAAGTAAAGGTTGACACGTGATGTACGAGGAAAGCCCTTGATCAATCTAGATCGCCGGCATAAAACCTCGGGAGCTGACAATTGCAGCTGCCTTGTTCTTCTATTGCTTCAAATATCAGGATACAGTGCAGGATGTGGTGCGGATCGACTATGTGTTACAATGTAATTCGAATACAAGTGTAGTGTTTGCAATGAGCTAGAGAGTGAAAGTGTTTGAGAGTGTTAGTAAAAAATTGCGTGCCTTAAACTGATCCGCCCCATCTATTTATAGTAAAGATAATGTAACAAACTATCCTAAACTTCCGGGATCCAGCGAATATTCCCACTCGAACGTTGAGGACCAAGTCTTTCGGGTTCAACGGCTTCCTCATAACAAATACGCCCGAGTCTTGAGGAGAAGAAGTCCTGATGACCGTTAGTAACTTACAGCCATTAACCTGCACGTGTTTAATTCACTCAACCTTAGGATATCGCCCAGGATGTTAGCAATATCCCCGTCCAGTATCCTGGTCACAAATAAACAATTAAAAGAAGGGATATTAGTCAGGATATGTATACTCAGAAAATGACCCATAACAATAGGAATGTCCCCAGTGCACATTTATAAGTTTGGATCCATCCTTTGAATTGTATAATGTATGTCCCCTGTGTTCAACATATTTGAAGACTTAGGAATGCAAACATAGTCGTACTTTAGCTTTCCTGTGGATAAATCCTGAATATCCTGGGGATAAACCCTTAATATCCTGGGGAACCCTTAATATCCTGGGGATAAACCCTGATTTTCATGCGCTACAGGCGGGAGTGTATAAACTCCAAGACTTAGAAAGGTGAAAACCTTTAAACCATAGAGAGTATGAAAATACCCTTTCGTGAGAGAGGGTGATCAATCCTCATAAACCTTTAGGATCCAGGATATAGCCAATAGTAACGAAATTGTCAGCCACTTTTACATGAACTGGTCCCGCTACCTTGAACTATCCCTAGATAACTTGCTCTCCAGGCGGGGTGTTTAAACCCAATTCGTAAGAAAGGTGAATACCTTTAAACCTTTGAAGGGATTAGAATCCCTTATACGTGAGAGAGGGGGCCAATCCTCTAATCTTTCAAAATATCCTGAGCATGTATCCTGGAGCTATATCCTGAGGCATATTCTGCAAAATAACCTTAAACTAAGGTGGGTGTTAGCTTGGCTAACACCCCTCCGATGCTTAAGTCAGTATTGGGTTTGAAATAATAAACAAATTCAAACATATTTAAGAGAGATAGAATCCATACCATTCTGAGATAGAAATTAAATTCTAATCTTACTTGAAATAGAGCTTTAAGTGTATAGCATTCCAGGATCTTGGCAGCATATCTCCCTCCATATTCTTGAGTCAGTATGCTCCTTTGCCAGATTCTGATTCAACCTCATATGGTCCTTCCCACTTTGGAACTAACTTTCCATCGGCAGGATTAGTAGTATTTTGAAAAGCCTTTCTTAATACCCAATCCCCAACTTGAAATCTTCTAGTCCTTATATTCTTGTTATATGCTCTGGATATCCTCTGTTCGTATGCTGCCATCCTTAGCTTTGCTGCATCTCTTGTCTCGTCCACAGTATCCAATTCTTGGCACAAAGCTTCAGGATTCTGCTCAGGATCCCAGAGGTTAGATCTTGCTGTCGGTACTACCATTTCTGTTGGGATCACCGCTTCTGCCCCAAATACTAAGGAGAATGGAGTCTGGCCAGTTGCACTCTTTATTGTTGTTCTATCAGCCCACAAAACAAAGGGTAGTTCTTCTGCCCATCTTCCTTTTTTAGCTCCTAGTCTCTTTTTCAGGTTGTTGACAATTATCTTGTTCGAGGATTCTGCTTGTCCATTTGCTTGAGGATGTACCGGAGTAGATGTGATCATTTTAATTCCCCAATTCTTGCAAAAGTCAGTAGTCCTCTTACTTATAAACTGAGATCCATTGTCACAAATAATCTCGGCTGGTACTCCAAACCTGGTCAGGATATTCCTTTTTATGAAGGATACTACTTCTTGGTCTCTAACTTGAACAAATGCTTCAGCTTCAACCCATTTAGAAAAATAGTCAGTCATTGCCAGCATAAAGACTTTTCCTCCCGAAGCTTTTGGCAATTTCCCCACTATATCCATTCCGCACTTCATAAATGGCCATGGGGAAGCTACAGGATATAATGGCTCAGCAGGTTGATGTAATATATTACTGTGTCTTTGACACGCATCACATCTTCGAGCATATTCTGCAGCATCTTTTTTCATCGTAGGCCAATAGTATCCTGTTCTTAATACCTTTGAGAATAATGACCTGCCCCTAGTATGGTTACCACAATCCCCTCCGTGTATATCCTGAAGCACTTCTTTAGTTTCGGGATCCTCCAAGCATCTCAGATATGGTCCTGTAAGAGATTTCTTATACAAAACATTATTTATAATAGTGAATCATGATACCTTCATTCTAAAGGCCTTAGGATTTTCATCCTTTGGGATGTGTCCTTCCATGAGATATCTTATGATTGGAGCCGTCCAGGACTTAGGATCCTCCTCAGGATACTCATTATCAGGATCCTGAACACTTACTACTTCCTTATCCTGAGGATCCGTTGCAGGATACAGGATATGTAATTGTTTTGGTCAAAAAATCTGATGAGGATAATGCAACCAAACTCTCTGTTACGGGGTATGATGCTTATAATGTAGAACAATGACAAGGATCACTTCAATGTAAATTGCACAAATGACACAAGGATTTATACGGGGAAAAAGCCCTTGATCAAGAGTTGATCTCCGGCATAAAAAACCCCGGGTGATGGAAACTACCGATCACCAAGCTCAAATAAATCAATAAATGTTTACAACTTCGGATAGTAACGAGCTAGGTACAAGGATCACTATCGTGAAATGTGTAAAAATGAGTGAAAACTAATAAGTGTTCGTCGAGAGCTTCAAGAGTGCGTTTGTATGAGAGTGTGTGTAGCTGAAAATGGCTAAGTGTTCTAATTCTAGCTCGTTACTCCTTTAAAAATAGAAGTTAACTACAATAACTAACTATCCGACTTTCGTGCCAAGCTCCCACGTTCTCCACAACGTCCATTTCCGGTCAATCGTGTGCGAAATACCCGTGGAATATTCCATAGTAACGTTGCCAAGACCAAGTAAAGCTTGTTACTCCTGCGAAGTAATACAAAACACAAACAAACAATCGTTAGTATGAGGATCCTTAAGGTGATCCATGATCCTGATCCTGAAGCCCTTCTGAGGATCACTATCTGTCACAGAAGTAAGGATCCTTAATTAGGATAACGAATAAGGATCACTAATTGTTAGAAAATCCTCCCCTAACAATTGCCCCCAAAATATAAGGAGTGATATGTAAAATGAGCGAGTTATGTTTTCTTGATCTTATCCGCAACTAACTATCGTAAATATAGCCGTTATTGTAGAACTATCCGTTGCAATCGTGACGTCACAGAAGTGACAACCCTGCATAATCATGATTATAAATAGGAGATAGAGATAGGATCGATTGCATTTAAATTCAAAGAAACTCCCTTTAAATTCTTGGTCGAAGATCTATCAGGTATCTCTTCTTTTATCTCCCCTTCTCTTACTCTGTTTTTCTTTCTTTCTATCATCTCTTCAAGAATGATGCTCCGGTCCTCCCCCGCCAAGGATCACCAGAAGGATAGTCCCTTGAAGAGTCAAGGGATCATCAAAGACTCGATACATGAGAGGTGTTGTTTTAACGATGCTCAAATAGACAAGATTCGTCATTGCTTTCCGGCGAGTGCCTTTTTCAAACCCTTCGATCCTACTATTCTGAGCGACTATGTTTCGGAAACATGGGTTGCCTTTCCAGTTACTCCATTCGCCATAGGGTACACCTATCCTTTCCCAGAGTTTACACAATCCTTCTTTTCCCTTACCGGCATTTCTTATGTCCAAGCCATGCCGATGATTTGGAGGGTTTTGTATACCCTAGAGAGGATCATCGAGCAGGAAGGCATTGATTTAGGAATGTCAGAGCTGACACAAATGTATGATCTTACTACCTTTGGTTCTCACCGTTATTTGTTCAAACGAAAATCCGGCGGAGAACACCCCCTTCTTAAAGTCACCAAGAACGACACAAATTGGAAACGTCGCTTCTTCTTTGTCAGGAGGGATACCATTCTAAACGGAAAGGATCTACCAAGGACATGGTCCACCCATGGTAGGCCAGAGGATCCTGAGGAGGATCACCAGGTAGTCTTGTTTTTGTATAAGGATCACTAACCCCTTTTTGTCTTGTGTTATGCAGTTATTTCTGTTTCACACATCATCACAACACCCGCAACCAAGGATAGGCTTGCTGCTTTTTGGAAGCTTGATCCTGAAATAAGGACATTTAAGATAGACACCCAAGACTCACAAGAAGTATCCTCAGGTTCCATCACCATGTCAAGTAAGTATCCTGCTTGATTTATAGTTTGATTATTAGAATAAATAATTAAATTGAAATAAGATTAGGACACTTATCTTGCTTTGAATGTGTAGGTGCCGGAAAATCTGCCAAGCCTGTATCCCAGTTCAACACGGCTGACCTTGATGTTGTTCGATCAAGGAAGAAGAGGGCCACTACCAGTCCTAGCATCTCCATTCCCAAGGCACCCATTAAAGGAAAGGGTGGCAAGAAGAGGAAAACTTCTGACACTGAGGACCTCCAAGGCCTACCACTGATCCGCCACCAGTTCCTTGAATACTTCAATGATGTAAGGATCACCAATTCTGCCTAGGTATCCTACTCGTATGAGGATCACCTGATCTTGAACTGCTTTGTCCTTTTCTTTGCAGAAATTTGCTGAGATTGAAGATTATGTGGGGAACGTCGAGGAGCAGGACAAGAAGATTGCTGACCTCCAACAGGTTGCAGTGCTTAAGGACCTTGCAATTGCTGATCTTCAGAAGGAACTCCAAGATGCCAAGACTAAGAGGGCTAAACTTCTGATTGACCTAGACTATGAGAAGCATGATCTCATAAAAATGCTAAGGTCTCTGCTGCCATCACAATGTATCAGACAAAATTAAAGATGGCCCAGGAAGCTCAAGATCCTAACTTCGATAGAAGTAGCTGGGATGTTGAGGGCTTGAAAGCAAGGTTGGCCGATCTGGAGGATGATGAGGAGGCTGAGGAGGTTTTGGCGATCGAGGCTGGAGGTAGTGGGAAGGATCTGGTGAAGGATACCGCAGCTGGAGGGGAAGAGGATGCAGCAAAGGTGTAGGCTGCATAATTGGGCGATGATGGACATTCCTAGACGCAGCCAGAGCCCAATTTTTAAATTTGGTAGTAGTTTTTTGTGGTTGTGATGTTGAACAATTTAATGGTTTGTACTGAACAATAGTTTTTAGGATTAAGGATCATGTATGATCCTTTGGACAATAGGCAGGATTGCAAATGGTGGAGAGATCCTCTGTTTGGGGGATGAAGCCATTGTGATCCTGCCGCCTTTATATTCCTGCACTACTTTTGAACTTATTATCATGGACACCCTTTACCTACCCCAGCGGACGGGCCACGTTTTGCTGGTAGATGCTCGGGGTAGGTAATTTTGACAACCTTTTAAGGGTTAATCCTTTGTTAATAAATAAAACCTTAATCTTTTGTCGCTTATCTTGTGTTGTTATCCTTTTACTTCTTTAATTCTCCTTTGTTTTGATGCACATTTACTGAATAAACAATTTTGAATAAGTCATATTAAAAATATTTAGGACATGATCCATGATCAAATATCCTATAGTTAATGAATCCCAAAAAGCAATATGTTTTAAGGATCACAAGTCTAGTTGTCAAATTTTAAGGGTTATTCAAATAAATAATGAACAGAATTCAAAATAGTTAAGGATCATACCTGAGGGTCCAAGTTAGGATCCTAACCATAATAAGGATAACTATAAGATAAACCTTAGAGAGAAGTAAGGATCAAGGATCCCTAGTTGCTTGTCTTCAAGGACCTGAAATAGATCATAACTTGGGACTAAGCCAATATAAGATAAGAGTTAGCAACTGGGGACAAGCCCAAGGATAACTGGGGACAAGCCCAAGGATAACTGGGGACAAGCCCAAGGATCGTATGTAAACTGGAGTATGGCCCTAACTGGCGACTATCCAAACTTAGTGACATGAAGATGCCAAAACCTTAGCTAACGTGAAAACGTTAGAAACCTTAGGAACGGATGTATGGTACGTCTACCATTATACGTAGGATCCTAGGTATAGCCAGTACAATGGAATTATCAGACCCTAAAGCGAGTACTGGTCCCACTGCCTTGAACTGTACCAGGATCATCATGCGCTACAGGCGGAACTGGGGTTAAGCCCTAATAGCTGGGGTTAAACCCAAGGAACGGATTGCTTCTGCAGACAACCAATGTTATGCAAAGGATACCTGAACTTTCAAAACTTAAAATCACGTGAGGGATGGATAAAGGACACATGATCCTTATCCTTATATGAGAAAATAAAGAAATGAAATAGTTTAAGATTAGGATATTACCAGAGTAAGGATCACCGATAATTTTAAGGATCCTTTAAGGATATCCCTAACGTAAGGATCATTTGTGCCATGAGGATCCTGCTCACATGAAATATTTCTTCAAGTGGACAGCATTCCAAGCTCTTGGTAGCAAATCACCTTCCATGGTTAGCAATCTATATGCCCCCTTTCCTGCTTCAGCTTCAATCAAATAAGGGCCTTCCCATTTTGGAGCCAATTTTCCATCAGCAGGATTGGTGGTATTCTGAAATGCTTTCCTCAATACCATATCTCCAACTTGGAACTTCCTGATCCTGACATTTTTGTTGTAGGCACCAGCCATTCTTTGTTGATAACTGGCCATCCTTATCCTAGCCATATCCCTGATTTCTTCAATAGTATCCAGGTCTTGAGCCATGTTCTCGTCATTTTCTTCAGGATCACGGGTACTTGTTCTAGCAGTTGGAACCACCATTTCTGTTGGGATCACTGATTCTGCCCCAAATACCAAAGAGAATGGTGTTTGACCAGTAGCATTCTTAGGGGTTGTCCTATCAGCCCAAAGCACATAGGGTAGTTTTTCTGCCCATTTCCCTTTCTTGGATCCAAGCTTCTTCTTCAAATTGTTGATGATGATCTTGTTGGATGATTCTGCTTGACCATTAGCTTGTGGGTGGACTGGTGTTGATGTTATCATCTTAATCCCCCAGCTGTCACAAAAGTTAGTGGTTCTGCCCCCAATAAATTGGGAACCATTATCACATATAATTTCAGAAGGAATTCCAAATCTAGTTATAATATTTCTTTTAATGAAGGATATAACTTCCTTTTCCCTGACTTGGGTAAAAGCTTCAGCCTCTATCCACTTGGAGAAGTAATCAGTCATAGCAAGCATGAATACTTTTTCCACCAGGTGCCTTAGGGAGCTTACCAACTATATCCATACCCCATCTCATAAATGGCCAAGAGGAGGATATAGGATGCAATAATTCAGCTGGTTGATGAAGGATATTGTTGTGTCTCTGACAAGGATCACATCTCTTAGCATACTCCACAGCATCTCTCTTCATGGTTGGCCAGTAGTATCCTGTCCTCAGGATCCTTGAGAATAATGCCCTGCCCCCAGTGTGGTTTCCACAATCTCCTTCATGGAAGTCTTTTAAAACTTCATGGATTTCAGGATCCTCAATGCATCTCAAGTATGGTCCTGCAAGAGATCGTCTATACAACATGTTATTTAAAATTGTGAATTGAGATACCTTAGATTTGAAAGCCCTAGGGTTTTCTCCTGTAGGAATCTCTCCATGTTGTAAGTATCTCATAATTGGTGAGATCCATGATCCTGATCCTGAATGGGATTGAGTATCCCCACTAGGGATAATTGCAGAATCATTTCCTATCTCCATAGCCACATGATCCTCGATAGCCGGGGTCAGGATATGGATAATAGGGATCTTGATATCCTCCGGGATCTTCAAGGATGATCCTGAGTTAGCCAATGCATCAGCTTCTGTATTTTCTTCCCTTGGTACCTGCGTCAAACTAAAGGAAACAAAAGAGAGTGCCAAATTTTTTACTATCTCTAAATATTTGGTTAGCTTTTCACCTTTAACAGCATAGGATCCATTAAAGTGGTTTGTAATTAACAATGAATCTACATGTACCTCAAGATACCTGATCCCCATATGCTTTGCAATTTGCAAACCAGCAATTAAGGCTTCATATTCAGCCTCATTGTTAGTGGTTTGGAACTCACAAGCTATAGAGTGGGGTATTATGTCCCCCTATGGCGATTTTAGTAGTATTCCAAGCCCTGTGCCTTTGACATTTGAGGATCCATCAGTATAGAGTATCCAAGGATCATTGGTCTCCTCTAGCTGCTGGACTTCTAACTCAGCTTCTTTTTGTAAATCACTACTGAAATCAGCCACAAAGTCAGCTAATGCTTGGGATTTGATGGCTGTCCTAGGATCATATCTTATATCATATGCACTTAGCTTCACTGCCCACTTAGCCATCCTTCCTGACATCTCTGGTTTCCTGAGGACATTCTTAATTGGAAAATTAGTTTTAACAATAATAACATGAGTTTCAAAATAATGTCTCAACTTAGTAAATGCCATAATCAATGCAAGAATAAGCTTTTCAAGGTGTGAATACCTGGATTCGGCATCAAGTAAACTTTTACTTACATAATAGACAGGATGTTGTGTACCTTCATGATCCTTAACAAGGACCGCACTTACTGCTTTTGAGGATACTGCAAGATACAAGGATAGCACATCGCCTTTTTCTGGTTTCATCAAGGCCGGGGCTGAGGATAGGTAATCTTTGAGGGCTCTTAAAGCATTTTCATGCTTCTCAGTCCACTCAAATTTCTTGTTCTTCCTTAGGATATCATAGAATTCTTTGCACTTCTCTGAGGATTTGGATATAAATCTGTTCAAAGCTGCTATCCTGCCTGTTAGCCTTTGAACATCCTTAGCATTGGCCGGAGATTTGATGTTTACTATTGCTTTGATTTGTTCCGGGCTAGCTTCAATGCCTCTCTTTGTCACCATATATCCTAAGAATTTACCTGCTTTAACACCAAAGTGACATTTTGAAGGATTAAGTTTCATGTTATATTTGTCAAGGATATCGAATGCTTCCTCCAAGTCCCTTAGGTGATCCTCAGCTTTTATGGATTTTACCACCATATCATCTATGTAAACCTCCATAGTTTGTCCAATCTGATCCTTGAACATCATATTCACCAGCCTTTGATATGTTGCACCTGCTTTTCTTAGTCCGAACGGCATAGCAATATAGCAGTATATACCAGTTGGAGTCATGAAGGTTGTATCCTCTTGATCGGATGGTTCCATTTGGATTTGTTGAAATCCAGATGAAGCATCCATAAAAGTTAACAATTCATGACCCGCAGTTGCATCCACCATGGAGTCAATGTGGGGTAATGGGAAAGGATCCTTGGGACATGCCTTATTTAAATCGGTAAAATTGACACATACCCTCCACTTTCCGTTTTTCTTTTGAACAACAACCACATTGGCCAACCATCTTGGATACTTGACCTCTCTAATCATACCTGCCCGGAGCAATTTCTCTACCTCTTCCTGGATAATGGCATTCCTTTCCGGTGCAAACTTTCTTCTCCTTTGATGGATTGGTTTGAAGGACCTGTCAATGCCGAGTTTGTGAGTGATTACATCTTTAGATATACCAGTCATGTCTTCGTGTTTCCATGCAAAGGTAGTCTTTCTCCTTTTGAGGAAGGATACGAGGTCTTCTTTCATTTCGCCAAGGATCCCTGATCCGATATAGATTTTGGATTCAGGATCATCAGGATCCATGAGGATTTCTACCACATCCTACTCTCTTGCCTCCAAGACATCCCTTGGAGGATACTTTGATTGCTATTGCTCCCTTGACTTCGAGGCTGGTTTCATCGATGAAGTATAGCAATTCTTAGCCTCCTGCTGATCACTATCAATCTTCACTATTCCCCAAGGACTAGGGAGCTTCACACATTGGTGGTAGGTAGACGGGACTGCCTTCATATCGTGTATCCAGGGCCTGCCAAGGATAACATTACAACAAGATAAACAGTCAATAACACAAAATTTTTGATAAGAGTGTAGGCCTTCAATGTATATTGGGAGTTTAATGTCCCCCAGGGTATTCTTAGTTTCGCCACTAAATCCCACGAGCACGGAGGATCTTGGTATGATGTCTGATTCAGGAATACCCATCTTCTTTAGAACATCAAGCTGGATAATGTTCACTGAGCTTCCTCCGTCTATAAGGATCCTGCGGACAAAATGGTTAGAAATGAAAAGAGTAATAACTAAACCATCGTGATGAGGATCCTGGATATCAACACGATCATCCTCATCAAAGGTTATGACTTTTCCTTTGGAGACACTTGATGTTCGAACGGGTCTTTCTCCATTGTCCATTTTAGTTTCCTTTGCATGCCTTTTAGCTGCTGAGAAGGATGTGCCACAAATGTTTGATCCTCCAGAAATAAAGTTTATTACTTGTGCATCTGCTGGAGGGGCTGGAGCCTTCTCAGGGATCCTTTCAGGATCCAGAGTCCTTGACTTTTTTCTTCCCAACAATTCTTTTAGATGCCCCTTGCTCAACAAGTATCCAATTTCCTTTCTTAGTGCAATGCATTCTTCTGTGAGATGCCCAAAATCTTCATGGTATGCACACCACTTTGATTTATCCTTAGTTGCAGCTGGCCTATCATTCTTTCTGGGCCATCTAGCTTTATCACCTAGATTCTGCATCGCAAGGATTAGTTCATTGTTATCAACAGAAAAACAATATTCAGAAATTGGAGGATAATCCTCATCATCCTCTTCTTGATCAACAGAATGCACATTCTGGTTATCAGATCTGTTGTAGGATCTGAACTTGTTGTTCCTGAATGAGGATCCTTGCTTATCTTGCTTTGAGGATCCTGCTAACCTCTCCTGGATCCTCTTGTCATCCTCGAGCCGAATGAACCTAAGTGCTCGGGTTCTTACCTCATCTAAGTTCCTGCATGGTGTCATAACAAGATCATCATAGAACGACGAATCCCTAAGCAATCCCATTTTAAAGGCTTCAACAGCCGTGACTATATCTAAGTTGGGAATGTCTAAGGATTCTTTACTGAATTTGGTAATGTAATCTCTTAATGATTCATTATGACCCTGGGTTATCCTATATAGATCACTAGTTAATCGTTCAAATTTTCTACTACAAGAAAACTGATTATTAAACAGGTTAACTAGATTAGCAAATGAGGTAATAGAGTAGGGGGAAGACTTAGCAACCATTTGAGAGCTGATCCAGTAAGAGTGGATCCGAATCCTTTGCACATGCATGCTTCCTTTAACCTTTCTGGGATTGGATTGATCTCCATCCTCTCCCTGTATTGTGCTATGTGTTCTTCAGGATCCGTCGAACCATCATACAGCTTCATTGTTGGCACATGGAACCTCTTGGGTATCTCAGCATCACAGATTGGTGGTGTAAAACGAGATATCTTGTGGCTCCCATCTGCAATCTCTGGGATAGGTTTGACCACTCCTGGAACACTTGATATCATATCCTTTAGCTTTTGCAATTCTCTGGCCATGGCATGATTGATACCTGGATCCTGCATAAGACTATGGTTAGTAGTATAAGAATTATTAAAAGTGTTACCTCCCATCGGATTCAAATTAGGAAGAATGGATGTTAATCCATATTGTTGGGGCTCTGGAATGATCGAGGGACCAGTAGAAGCATTGGTCTGCATTGGAATAAAATCTCCCTGATGGACATCTGAACTTCCTGTTTGCAAACTCCTCAAGGATCCTGGCATCTGGAAGGATCCCTGAAACTGGGACGATCCTGGAACAAAGGAGGATCCTTGAACCTGGGATGATCCTGGAACAAAGGAGGATCCTTGAACCTGGGATGATCCTGGAACAAAGGAGGATCCTTGAACCTGAGATGATCCTGGAACAAAGGAGGATCCTTGAACCTGGGATGATCCCGGAACAAAGGAGGATCCTTGAACCTGGGATGATCCTGGAACAAAGGAGGATCCTTGAACCTGGGATGATCCCGGAACAAAGGAAGATCCTTGAATCTGCTGCGCTCCTGAATATCCTCCTGAAGTCATGAAGGGTCCCATATGCTGAGGATAGGATCCTGCTGGCTGGAAATATGAACCTGATGCCTAGGTCACTGTTGTTGTTCCGTAGTGCACTCCTTTCGGTCCACCCACATATTGAACATCTGGAACCATTGATGGCTGAGAAGCAATCACCGGAGTATCAAAATTCAAAGATTTTGGCACCAGTGGGGAATGATCCTCTGCCGTTTTCTTTTGTTTCTTGAGATCTCTGATTTCTTTGAGAATCCTTTCATTGGTCTTATCCTGTTGCTGTATATGATCCTTCATCTGCAAAATCAAAGTAAACATGTCACTAGTAGTGGGAGTGTAAGAAGCAGAAGAAGTTGGAGGTTTTGAGAAAATAGGAGTTGGTTTCTTCGCAGCATTCTCAGCATTCTTCTGGGATCCAGAAGGTGGTAGAGGCAAAGGGGGAACGCCTTGTGAAGAAGTGAATGAGGGCATCAGATTTGAAGCATTCTTCGCTGAGGAAGCCATTTTCTTGGTTGTAGTGAACTGAAATGAGCACAGAAATACGAATTTTTCTAAGAGTGAAGCACCAATTGCCCCACGGTGGGCGCCAAACTGTTTTGGTCAAAAAATCTGATGAGGATAATGCAACCAAACTCTCTGTTACGGGGTATGATGCTTATAATGTAGAACAATGACAAGGATCACTTCAATGTAAATTGCACAAATGACACAAGGATTTATACGGGGAAAAAGCCCTTGATCAAGAGTTGATCTCCGGCACAAAAAACCCCGGGTGATGGAAACTACCGATCACCAAGCTCAAATAAATCAATAAATGTTTACAACTTCGGATAGTAACGAGCTAGGTACAAGGATCACTATCGTGAAATGTGTAAAAATGAGTGAAAACTAATAAGTGTTCGTCGAGAGCTTCAAGAGTGCGTTTGTATGAGAGTGTGTGTAGCTGAAAATGGCTAAGTGTTCTAATTCTAGCTCGTTACTCCTTTAAAAATAGAAGTTAACTACAATAACTAACTATCCGACTTTCGTGCCAAGCTCCCACGTTCTCCACAACGTCCATTTCCGGTCAATCGTGTGCGAAATACCCGTGGAATATTCCATAGTAACGTTGCCAAGACCAAGTCAAGCTTGTTACTCCTGCGAAGTAATACAAAACACAAACAAACAATCGTTAGTATGAGGATCCTTAAGGTGATCCATGATCCTGATCCTGAAGCCCTTCTGAGGATCACTATCTGTCACAGAAGTAAGGATCATTAATTAGGATAACGAATAAGGATCACTAATTGTTAGAAAATCCTCCCCTAACAGTAATATTGGTATTCGGGTCCCTTCCGGTATCCTGACTGATGATCCTAGATTTGCCAAGGCATCAGATTCAACATTATCCTCTCTTGGTACCTGTTCAAGTGTAAAAATATCGAAATATCCTGCTAATTTTTTAAGAATTTCGAGATACTCGATCAACTTCTCACCTTTAACTGCATAGGTCCTATTAAAATGATTAGTAATTAACAAGGAATCAACAAATACTTGTAAACTCTTTATATTCATGCTCTTAGCCAATTCTAATCCTGCAATTAAAGCTTCATATTCTGCTTCATTATTAGTGGCAGGAAACTCACATCTAATAGCCTGGGGTAATATGCCCCCTGTGGCGATTTCAGTAGTATACCCAAACCTACACCTCTCACATTAGATGCACCATCAGTATACAATGTCCAGGATTCTAAGGTTTCTCCTAGTTGTTGAACTTCTAGGTCCACTTCATTTTGAATATCACTACTGAAATCAGCCACAAAGTCAGCTAGAGCCTGTGACTTTATGGCATTTCTAGGTTCATATACCAGGTCATAAGCACTCAACTTTACTGACCACTTAGCCATTCTACCTAACATCTCAGGTTTTCTAAGCACATTTTTAACAGGATAATTGGTTTTAACATGAATCCTATGTGTCTCGAAGTAATGTCTAAGTTTTGTTGATGCCATAACTAGGGCTAATATTAGTTTTTCTAAATGAGAATATCTAGTTTCAGGATCTAATAAACTTTTGCTAACATAATAGACAGGATATTGTTGACCTTCATGGTCCTTTACAAGGACAACACTTACAGCATTCCCTGATACTACGAGGTATAGGGATAATGGTTCACCATTTTCAGGCTTCATCAATAGAGGTGCAGTTGAAAGATACTGCTTCAAATCCTGCAAGGCTGCTTCATGCTTCACTCCCCATTCGAACTTCTTGTTCTTCTTCAGGATATCATAAAATTCCTTGCATTTTTCTGAGGATCTGGAGATAAATCTGTTCAATGCTGCTACTCGTCCTGTCAGTCTTTGAACATCTTTCATGTTAGAAGGTGATTTGATATCCAAGATGGCTTTGATATGTTCTGGGCTTGCTTCTATCCCTCTTTTAGTTACCATATATCCTAGAAACTTTCCAGCCCCCACTCCGAAATGGCACTTAGCAGGATTCAGCTTCATGTTATACTGATCCAGGATATCAAATGCTCCCTTATTATCATGGAGGTGATCCTCAGCCTTTTTGTATTTTACTACCATGTCATCGATGTACACCTCCATAGTGTCCCCCAACTTTTCTTTGAACATCATGTTCACCAATCTTTGATATGTTGCACATGCATTCTTCAAACCAAAGGGCATAGCAGTGTAACAATAAATACCTGTTGGTGTCATGAAGGCAGTATCCTCCTGGTCTGAAGGTTCCATCTGGATCTGCTGGAATCCTGAGGATGCATCCATGAAGGTTAACATCTCATGGCCGGCAGTAGCGTCCACCATTGAGTCAATATGAGGAAGAGGAAATGGGTCTTTGGGACAAGCTTTGTTTAAGTCAGTGTAATCCACACAAACTCTCCATTTCCCGTTTTTCTTCTGCACCACAACTACATTTGCTAGCCATCTTGGAAACTTGACCTCTCTGATCATTTTGGATTTCAATAATCTCTCTACTTCTTCCTGAATAATCATATTTCGCTCCGGAGCAAATTTCCTTCTCTTTTGTTAGACAGGCTTGAATGACCTGTCAATACCAAGCTTATGTGTTATAATATCCTTGGAAATACCTGTCATATCCTCATGCTTCCACGCGAATGTTGACATCCTGCATTTTAAAAATTAGTCAATTGATCTTCAATATCCTGAGGGATATTGGTTCCCACGAGCACTGAGATATCCAGATTATCCTGATCCAGGATAATTTTCTTTACATCCTGCTCTGAAGCCTCCTTGATATCCTGGGCCTACATCTTTAATTGCTATGATGTATTAGGCTTGGTTGAGGATTTCATCGAGGATGAGTAGCACTCCTTTGCTTCCTGCTGATCAATATCTACCTTGACAACCCCCCAAGGCGTAGGGATCTTGATGCATTGATGATAGGTTGACGGCACAGCTTTCATGTCATGGATCCATGGCCTACCCAATATGATATTATAGCAGGATAGGGAGTCCATCACATAGAAGCGTTGCATTGAGTTGACCCCTTCAACATATACTGGTAACTTTATCCTAGCTTCTCCACTGAACCCAACAAGCACGGTGGGCTTCAAAGTGATATCCATTGGAGATACATTCATTCTCTTCAATGTTTCTAGTTGGATTATGTTGACGGAGCTGCCATTATCCACTAGTATCCTGCGTACAAAATGGTTAGCCACATATAACGTTATTACCAGAGCATCATGATGAGGATCCTGGACAGTATCCCTGTCATCATTGTCAAAAGTGATCACTTTATCAGTTGTGAGGGTCATCATCCTGGTTGGCTTTTCTCCTCTTTTGGCCTTAGCCTCCTTTGCATGTCTTTTGGCCGTGGAATATGAAGTCCCACAAATGTCGGATCCTCCTGAAATAAAGTTAATTATCTTGGCATCCGCAGGAGGTGATGCCGCTCGTTCAGGATCCTTCTCAGTATCCTGAACCTTGTTCTTCTTTCTTCCCAGAAGATCCTTCAGATATCCCTTGCTTAAGAGATAACTTATCTATTTCCTTAGAGCAATGCAATCCTCAGTAACATGTCCGAAATCCTCATGGAAGGCACACCATTTGGACTTATCCTTCCAATCAGCTTTTTGTTGATTCTTCCGAGGCCACCTGGCTTTGTCTCCTAAACCCTGCATAGCATACATCAGTTCAGGTATGTTAACAGAAAAACAATATTCAGATAATTCAGGATACTCCTCAGGATCCTCCTCTTCAACAGCATTCACTTTCTTGCTGTCATTTCTACCATATGGCTTGGAGCGATATGGTTTATACGAAGATTCTGATTTCCTGTTGGTTGACTCATAGGTTGTGGACGAGTTCATCCTCTCTTGCATCTTTTTGTCATCCTCCAGTCGAATATATCTTAAGGCCCTGTTCCGAGCTTCATCCAAGTTCCTGCATGGGTTCATTACAAGATCCTGGTAAAATTGTGAATCTTTTTGTAACCCCATCTTGAATGCTTGCACAGCTGTTGCAACATCAAGATGTGGAATATCCAAGGATTCACGGCTAAACTTTTTCACATAATCTCTTAAGGATTCCTGAGGTCCTTGAGTTATCCTGTAGAGATCACTTGTTAGTTTTTCAAAACTTCGACTGAATGAAAATTGACTATTAAATAAATTCACAAGATGAGCAAATGATGTAATTGGGTGAGGAGGAACGTTTAAGAGCCATTTTAAGGCCGATCCTGTTAAGGTAGAACCAAAGCCCTTGCATAGGCATGCTTCCTTGAGGTCTGGAGGGATAGGGTTGATCTCCATCGTTTCCCTATACTGGGCAATATGTTCTTCAGGATCCGTAGTTCTGTCATATAGCTTCATATTGGGGGTTTGAAATCTTTTTGGGATTTCAGCATCACAAATAGGATATGCAAACCGGGATATCCTGTGGCTATCTTGGGACACTTCCGGAATTGGCTGGACCACCCCAAGTACACTAGATATCATGTCCTTCAATTTTTGAAGCTCCCTAGAAAATGCGGACGTCATTCCTGCATCATGCAAAGATCCAATACCGTTAGTAGCAAGAGTATTATTATTGTTTGACACGTTACTAGTCTGAAGATTCTGGCCATATCCTGAATCATATCCTGAATCATATCCTGAGCTTCTCACAGTTGACACCCTGACCGAAGAGGGTATCTCAGGAGTATGATTCTGAGAATGGCTAGGCACAATATTTCCCCTGTTATCCTCAGTATATACTGTAGAACTGAAGTTCAAGGTTCTGGGTTGCAAGGGAGTGATAGTATCCTCAGCGGGTAGTATCCTCAGTGGACCTGCTCGAGTTGGATTTCAAGAGTTGTATCTCTCTTATCAGCATTTGGTTGGTCTCCTGCTGTTGCCTCATCTGTTCCTGTATACTACCAAACAAGGTTAGAATCTCATCATTAGAAGCAAAAACAGGACCGGATCCCTGAATGTTCCAAGTAGGGATAATATCCTGAGGCTGTGTGGAGGCTTGCGTCCTTGGAGGAGGTGGAGGAAGCACCGAACCAATTGTTGCAGAGGTTGTAGCAGACACGGTGGAGGAGCTCATGTTTGATCTCGAGGCCATTGAAAATATTGTAGCAAAAAGTTTTGAAAATAGAAAACCAAGTAATGATTTTGCAAAAGCTTCTAGTAGAAATAGCACCACTTGCCCCATGGTGGGCGCCAAATTGTTTTGGTCAAAAATTACCTAAGCAATTTAGTGATCAAATTAGTTAAGTGAGGTAGTGTGCTAAGAATATGTGTTGTAAATATGTTGAATTGATTGTTTGTTAAAACAATTTCAAGATATAGCTCAGGATAACCGAGCTATATCTATGATCAAACAATGAGCAAAAAGTAAAGGGGGTGACACGAGATATATGAGGAAAGCCCTTGATCAATCTAGATCGCCGGCACAAAACCTCGGGAGCTGACAATCGCAGTTGCCATGTTCTTCTTATTACTTCAAACGTCAGGATACAGTGCAAGATATTGATCAGATCGCTAAGTGTTACAATGCTTTTTGTGAAAGTGAGAGTTACGAGAGAGTTGAAGTGTTAGAGAGCAGTGAGTTTTGTGTCCTGTTCGATCTGATTTATCCATCTATTTATAGCTAAGAAACGAAAACAAAATCTCCTATAAATTGGGGATGCCTTCGAATATTCCTTAGTAAACGTTGGAGACCAGGTAAAGCGGGTTCAACGTCCTTCTTCCAACAACTTAGACCGAGTCTTCCGGAGAAAAGGTCCTCATGAACGTTGCAAGCTTAGACTCGCGCTCCTGCACATAATCCGTTAGTGATCCTCAGGATAACAAGTCAGAATGTTACCAATATCCTGAATCAGCATCCCAGGCATGAATAGACATCACATAATCAAGATATAACTTAGGATATTATCCAGGATATAGGCTCCGAATTTCACCCATAACAGTAACTTAGTTATTATTGATGGTTAAAATGTTAATAGTAACTCAGTGGTAAGTGAACTAAGTTGCTACTGAACACATTTAACACTAATGGACCATGTAGTTGGTGATCACACTTACACTAATGACCAATTACTAATAATAATCATTTTCTAGGCAACTTTCCACCAACCATGTAAATCTAAAGAAACTTTTGTCATACACGCAACCCTTTGGAATCCCTACCGTTACTAGGGGACTACGCCTTTTGAAACTCCTAGATTCGTTGGTGCTAGAAATCACTATAATCTCGAACAAGTGCGTATCACTGACCTCGTAACTTATATCGATGTTTATTATGATTCCACTTTGGTCTTAAGTAAATCCAACTAAACAAAAATGGCTTGATGGCACCAATACTGCCAACAACCAGTGTTGCAACAATACAAATAAAAAATATGTGTATCAAATGACCTCTTGCCACACCCGTATTTTAAAAATCGCTTTAAGTATATTATATCAAAGTTAGGTCCTAGATTTTTTTTCAGAATAATCACGTAAAGAGTGACTGCAACTTTCAAGTTCATTAAATTTATAAACTTGTTAACACGTTCAAAATACGACTTTAATATCTTAAAACTATGATATGTTTAGCTGTGAGCTCATAACAAACCTGTTATATCAAAAGTATGTTTGATTTCCCAATACTTAGGATTGATGTTAAACAACCATGCATTTGATGCATTTGGCCTGAAAATATAATGTAGACATCATATAGCAAAGCAAAACGATATTGCACATTATAGTGCATGGATACTTACAACAAGCCCCAAAACAACACAACTGAAAATCGGCACCAACGTATGAGTACGTCACTCCTAACTTCAGTGCATCTTCGTCTTGGTGCATGCATACGCTAGTGTGCCACCTACATCACATTCCATGTCTTTTCACATTTTCCAAACTTACAACAATGCAACTATTCCATTAATTAATCCTAAAATGTATGTATGGTCATTTAATTGATTACATACAACTTTTTGGTTCTAGATGGTATACTTGACATTTATTATTTATGGTTCTACAACATATACGTGATCACATTCAACATTATGATTCTACAACATATTTTTGATTTCATACTACATTATGATATACTACAACGTATACTTATCACATACAACTCTGCGATTGAATTCTAACTTTTAATCATACACAACAATGTGACACAATAATCGAAAAATGAGATTCAAACAAGTTTATTATGAACTTCTAATTACCTCAACCAAAAACACATCATCTTTATGCAAAATAAGCATAAGTCACATATAAATTCAAAAAACATAATTCATCTAATTCATTCAAACCACATGTAAAGTAAACACATACTTTTAAATGCATCGATGTGTAAAATCCTATTTTCCTTAAGGGATTTTCAATGGTATACTTTTATCCAATATTCGTAGTGCCACACCCTGATTTCCCGGTGGGCCCTGACTTGGGGTTTATGCGTGACAATTGATAACAGTATCACCATTGACAATGGAAGATAAATCAAATAAAGTAATAAACCTAAAAGCTTGAATACATTAAATAAAACTTATTACAAGTTGTTTGGTGCAAAATATCCACAAGTAGGATCTAAATAAAAGCCACATGAGACTATAATGGGTCTCTCGTCAAGGAGTTGCAAATTCCAAGTTCTAAGACCAAGCCCACTCCAGCCTATTTCGTGCTTGCGTTAACCTGCGCTTAGTCTTTGAAAATACGTCAGTTTTCACTAGTAAATACTAATAACCGACTCTTTTGAAAATCTTTTCAAAATTCATTTGATACCATTTGGCATTTCATTTTAAATAACTTTGGGATAAACTGTATCTCCTGTTACCAGTTTTACATGCTTGACAATACAGTCAGGGACCAGAATCAAATGCTGGTACATGATTAATAGACACACCACATCTATATATTATTTGCGTCTGTCATGTGGGGGCCTACACCCTGCGCTTTATGTCATGGCCATTTACAATGAAATGAGTTGGGACGTCTGGACACGATCGTATTAACCCCCCAAGTGTTTAATGTTATCAAGCAATACAAATTAAAAACGCGTTATTTGCATTTCTTGACAATATTATCCATTTTGCAATATCTGACCAAGTGGCTAATGCCATATCCGAAGTCTTTATAATCAAATAGGCTAAAAGTATTCTTTTATAGCTCAACTGCATTTAAAGTGTTTCGGCCTAGGTGCAATTTACCGGAGGCTTTCTAGACTAGAATGATTGGAAATATTATATGTTAGAAGGTCAACATGTCATTATTATAAGTCTTTGACTTTGACCGGTTAACTTTAGAATAAGTTCGGTTTCGCTAGATTAAGCGTGGACCAGATAGAATGTGGTTTATACACTTCCGAGTGCAAGGCCTCGTGTTGTATGGGTTTAATAACCAAAAATTCTGATTTGAAGTAATTATGAAAAGATATAACCCGATTCGACTAGTTTATATATTTTATTCTATTTAAACTAGTCGTACGCGTAAATACGGTATCGGGTGGTCGAATAGGTCTATGACGAGTCCGATAAGTCAAAACACATTTTATAATGATGTATAATCAGTCTTGAAGTCATATTATATGCCTCATAGGTTTAAACTTATTTTTATACCTACAAGGGCATTTTTAACATTTTTAAAGTATACTTAGTTGACTCGTCAATTGACCCTTCAAACGATATGACCAGAATGTATAAATTTAGAGGGTTATTCGCTATAATATTATGGTCACATAATTAAGGTTGATTGGGTTTCAAAGTCGACCAAACGGGCTAGAATCGAAAGTCAAAGCAGAAGTCAAATTGTTTGACTTTCGACTATGAAATGAGCACTAAACTGGAAATGACGAGTTAAACATGATAAAACATGTCTTATAATGTTATATAAAATTATATTATGTCAAAATTTGTAGTTTTGATACTTAGAAGTTCATTTATCGTAATTTGCAAAATCTGCGTTTTTGGCTTTTAATTTATACATCTTTGACTCGTCATTTCGCCTACTTAACGTGATGATCAAAGGGTGTAATCTCAAGGGATTAACACCTTCATTATTATGATCACGTTTTAAAGTTCAATTTAAACTTTGATTTGATCAAAATGGCCAGAATCGAAAGTCAAAGAAAAAGTTAATTTGCTTGACTTTCGGCTAATAATCAGCCAAATAATTGATAAGAACAAGGGAGAACACTTAGTAGTGTTCAAGAGAAGCTTAGAACTTCATGAGAGGAGGCCTCTTGGTCCAAAAGCACTCCAAAGTAGTTTAGAGAGAAAGAAAAGAATGGTGTGCTTGAAATGGTTTAAGAACACATCTATTTATAGTTGATCTTAGAGAATGAGGTGATGCCCCATTTTACCAGGGCTTGGTGTTGATTAGTGTCCACTTAAGTGGGGAAGAAGGAGAAGAGATGTGACATAACTTGTGCTATGTGGCACAAGGAAGCAGCTGCAGCCATGGTTGCAAAAGTCGTTAGGCGCTCCGTAGTCGGATTCGGGAGATTACTCGGGGAGTAATTGGCCTGGGAGAACAGTACGCGTGTCTCGGTAGCCTACCTTGTAGCGAGTAGTTGGGGAGTACTCGGAGCCTAGTCGGGACTTTTACAACCATGACTGCAGCTGCTAGTTGCACATTCTGCCAGCGATGTCCTTGTGAACTGCCAGGAGTGATGTCTTGCAGTCCATAAGGACCTTTGGCGCTGAAATGATTTGAACCCTTGCGAAGCGTAAAGAATTACCCCTTGCGGTCTGTAAGGGACCTCCAGAAGTGGATTTTTGGCATATTTACAATATGAGTCCCTCATCTTTATCCCAATTTCAATATTCATCAATTTTGTCTCTCTCCTCCATCAAATCTTGAATATCTGGAGCGTTTCCAGACACATGTTGCTTTATGATTCGATAAAAATACCCGAAGTGTTACACGTAGACATCCTAAAAGTCAACGATATAACACCTAACTCAATTGATTCGCTTATTAGTTCAATTAGCCAACTTATCATTAACATAACTATGATTAAAATTTTTACTACTATGTACACTCTATCCCTTGACCCATTGTTTTATCCTTTTAGATAATAATTTGTAATTTTTTATTGTCACAAATTCATTGTCATTTCTTTAGATGCATTTTGATATGTGTAATCGGCCATTAGGAACCGATATCTCAAATTTGTACAAACATTAATCGTATATTAATTTATACAACTTAGTATTTCATACTTTTTAAATGACTACAGTTTCAACGTTCGTGATCCATTTATTATCTAAATTGTTTCGCTTGTTCAAACTAAGAATAAAGTAAGCTCATATACGTATGAACTCTACATCATTTCTCTTTACAATTCCAACCAAAACCGTTTATACCATTTATTTTTGTTGGTTAGAAATCAAACTAAACCCTTTGTACATGTTAGTCACTTTAGGTGTGGTGATTGTAGTCAAAGGATACCAAAAACATTATTAAAAAAATCAACAAACCCCTAATTCACAAAGAACTCGAAAACCAACTTCATGAGTCATTAGCATACATGAATTTATCAATTCAAGCAACTTTTATTTAGTAACTATAATTATTTCAAGCTAGTAACTACTTTAGAAATTACTGATTCACGGAAATGCACCAAGAAAACAAAGATACACTTTTTTATAATTATTTCAAGCCAGTAACTACTTTAGAAATTATTATTTCATGGAAATGCACAAGAAAACAAAGATACACTTTTTTTTTACCAAAGGGCATGTAACTGTAGTAAATATGTTCATATCCAAGTGGTTAAGCATTATAGTCTTGTAATGAACATTGATGTATATATTTGGAAGTAGGTTTAAAGTGTGTGTAAGTTAGTCGTTCTAAAAAAATGTTATTGCGTGACTTAAAAATCTATGATATGATGAATGATAAATATATGTAACACATTATAAAAAGGTTATTGAATTTTATCACCCCCAACTATCGGCCTTTGGCTGTTGCCACCCGCAACTAATACTTTGACACCTGGCATCCCCAACTTGACTTTTTGTTTGTGCTGGCACCACCCAGTTAAATCTCCACTAACTGGGTTTGTTTTTTATCCGACTTGGCACAAATGTGATGAGTTGGAGCTGATTACGTGGCGATGATGTGTCTTTAACCTTCATCTCCTTCCTATAACACCAGGCAAGTCCAAAAAAACCCCTAATTTCCTCATAATCATCTGGGTTATCGATTCCTGGCCAATTGAAGCATATGTTCGAATCGATTCAAGTACTAGATCGATAATCATATAATCAACTTGACAGAAAACTTTAAAACTAATATGCCAGAAATGAGATCTAAACAAAACACTACAATTCCTCAATTAAACTACAAATTATTGGTTCAATTAGAAGATAAAATGAAATTACCTTGCGATAAGTGGTGACGTCTTCTTCAACGATCCAAGCAACTTCGTTACAAAGGTCTTTTAAGACCTCGTTGTTGTCGCAGTGTTTCGGAAGCTTATAGTTACCGTAAAGTCGAAGGCCGACGAATATCTTAGCGACGATTGCACGTCGGCGACGCTCTCTGCGCTTGTTGTTCTCTCTCTCCTTCCAGCTTGGTAACCTTGTTCCTGAGTCATATATTAAACAACATGATAATCCTTTTCAACAGAACGAAGGTTCTACAAGAGATATGGTTGTTGACCGGAATCGGAGAAGTTTTCCGGCGGCCGGGAGAATTAATAACAGAAGTTTGTGTTGTGATTGAGAGAGAGAGAGAGAGAGAGAGAGGGGAGTGGGTTAATGGATTTTAGATTGAAGTTATTGACATTGGAGATGTATTGAAGCTATTAAAGGAGATGAAGGTTAAAGACACGTCATCGCCACGTAATTAGCTCCAACTCATCGTATTTGTGCCACGTCGGATAAAAAACAAACCCAGTTAGTGCAGATTTAACTGAATGGAGTCAAGTTGAGGGTGGCGGGTGTCAAAGTGTTAGTTGCGGGTGGCAACGGCCAAAAGCCGATAGTTGGAGGTGATAAAATCCAATAACCCTAATAAAAATAAATGCTAAAATGTATGTACGGTCATGTAGGTTAAGTAATATGCTTTATATCTTACTAGGGATGTGAATTTTTGAGTAGATTCGAAAATATGACGCAAACTTTGGCTAAAATGAGTTAGCTTTGGATGGACCTAATGTGTTAACTCGTTTAACTATTTTATTTTTTAAGAAATTGATGTAGTCTGGTATGTTGAGTAGTATATGCCAAACATGTTATAATTAGGGGGTAAGGGCGCCTATTACTCTCCACACACTCATCACTCGCAATATCCAATCAAGTTCCGCCACGTGATCGAGCTTTATTCCATCACTAGTGGTGGATTTTAATGAAAATGTTCATCACTCACTACACAAACATCTACTATTGAAAAACAACTCACCACCACAAACATGACAACGCGTTAAAAAGTTCACGTGTTTTGGGTTCCACGCGTTTTGAAAAGGGGTGGCGGTGGCGTTATTTCTTGTTCCACACGTGGTGGAGGGCTATCACGGGGGCGCCTCGTCCCCCCTTACTACCATGGGCGGAGCTTTATTGGGGGCGGGACCGATTTTTCGCTCGTTGTGTTATTTTTACCAAAAGTTTTCGATTTTTTTATTATGTAAAATATTGGATTTTTAAGACTTCGACCCCCACGGATTTGGATTTTGAGAGTTCGGTCCTTACGGATTTGGATTTTGAGAGTCCGGTACGTTTTTTGGGATGGGGCATGTTTTTTTTTGCCCGACTAGAAGGGAAAGATAATGGGGTTGTTTTTCCATTGAAGTGGAGCTTATTTGGTTTAATTCTATTCAAGAATGAAACATATTATAAAACTAATTTCATCTAATCAAATTAGAAAAATATACACTAGCAAAAAATGTTACGTCTACAAATATAATGTACTATTATTCAAAATATTTTACTAAACTGATATGACATACGACGTCATACATTGTGCATCATCTTTACGTTATTAAATTTTTATATAAAAACAAGAAGAAAGTTTTAGAATTTTAACAATTTGAATAAAGGTTTCAATACAACAATGGCGCGAACATGGTGGGGATACGAGATGGATCTTCCCGCCACAAAATCCGACGGTGGGGCAGCAGGGCTCACCTCGTAGATATGATTTGCCACGTGGACGACAGCTCATATGTCTGTCACAACATTGGTAACTTCTTTCATGGTCTACATAAGTCAAAAGCATTTATATTTTTTATTGCATGTAAAAAAAACATTTTTTTATTTTTTCTTTTATTTATTATAAGGGTGAGAGTGATGCTCCCCTAAACTCCCCTCACTTGAGCCAATCAAATTCGTCCATATCAACTAACTTATCTAACTCCTCTCAAGCACTTTAACCACAATGGGTGATTTCACCCAAACCAATTTTTTAAAAGAAAATTGTATGATTGGCTGAAAGAGAGTGGAACCCACCATTACCCTCTATCCCTCCTCTTCTCCGCATGCGGTAACAATTTACCGAATTGCGAGTTCACCTCAAGTGGTTGCCGCACACCAAGAGTGTTGGCGGCACCTTCTACTCGCGGCAAATCCCTTCCCCGCACACCTCCCCCATGCACCCCGGGTACCCTAAGTGTAAAGTGTTTGCCAAATGCAGAGCCGTCTCTGAGAACTCATAAAAAAAATTTGGACCTCGGGCGACAAAAAGAATTGGGCCCAAAATTGTTGTTAAGGGAAAATGAATTAAAAAAAAACCTTAGTGGTGGAGCCAAGATTTGAACTTGAAACCTCTACATTATCTTAAGATGGTTTTTTCCACTCCACCAACATTTTTTGTATAACAAATGGATACATATACTATATATATATAAAAAGCTTATAAAACCTTTCGGGCCCTTTGAAAACTTGGGCCTCGTGCAACGGCACGGGTTAGCCGGCCCAAAAGTCGGCCCTGGCCAAAGGGAAAAAGAATATGATGTTTTTTAGGCCATGTGTAGTCATAAAGCCCATTTGTGGGGCGTTATGCGACAAGTGGCGGATTGTGTAAGAAAGGGTTTTATATAACTTAAGTATGTAGTGAGGTTATATATGTATGTATGTATATGTGTGTGAGTGGGGAAAGAATTGTCACGCCATGATATACATCGCGAGAGGGAAAAAAAATTACCCCATAGCAACGGCCCTAATGGTGTGCGGCGGCGCTATGCCCTCTTTTGCCATGTGGTGTCGCCTCACTACGGAGGGTTTTAAAGGAAGTTAATATTCACATACCACTTTTCTCTCTATCTCTCTCTATACATAGATATATATAGAGAGAGAGACAGTGTGTAAAAAGATGTAAGAATAAGATGTAAGGATGTGAAATAGTGAGAGCCTTTTTTAAAACATATGGTCACTATAGTGTATAATAATTAAATATTAATTTTACATTTTACCTAGAGTTAAATGCCCGGATAGTCCCTGCAGTTTGCCTTTTTTTCATCTTTAGTTCCTAACTTTCTAAAATTACAGCTATAGTCCCCAACTTTTGCAATTTCGTTCCCGGATAGTCCCTAGTGTGTATGGAGGTTAATTTTTGTTTTTAAGTGAGTGTGAAATTACTAACATTCCCTTAGTCTTAAAATATAAACTATAGTAGCGCCCACCATTAAATAAATAACACCTAAAAACAAACGCATGGGGAGGTATAGACTGACCAATAGGAACGTGACGTGCCGTGTAATCGGGTAATCCCCTCAGGTCTCCGGAAATCTGCCGTTGAGCTTCACCGGAATAATCACCGTCGATGTACGCTCGTCTCTGTTGTCCCTTCTGTTGACATTATCACATCGGAATCGAACCGCAGCCACCACCGCCATCGATTTTGTATAAAACTGTCATCGGAATAATCACCGCCGATGTCCGCTCGTCTCTGTTCTCCCCTGCGTTTGTTTTTGATTCTCTGTGATTCTAAAACTACAAAATGAAAGTGTATGTTGAATGATAACAGGACAGGGGCGGATCCAGGGGTGTTTTGGGGTTCCCAGGAACCCCCTCAATTTGGCAAAAAATGGAAAAAAATTAGTGGAAACCTTGTATGATGTGAAAAAAATTAGTGAAAATCAACCAAAAGGAACCCTGTCGAATACCCAACTTACGAATGACGTTTGATGGATCTTCGTTGACGTCAAGAGCCTTTATCTTCGTCACTACAAAAGAACAAACCGTTAGCCTCGCCACGGAGGACCCCGGGAGGGGGATCCGTGACCAAGCTCCGGTGTGAGAATAAGTAAACTTGCCGGAGAATGAAAGGAGCTTCTCCCGATGAGTGTAATCACCGGAAGGTTTCCTCTTTGGTGTGAATCTAATTAATATGTGTATGTGTATTAAATATAGGAGAATGTTGGTCGGAAATTAATGGGAGGAGAATAAATGAGGGTGTAGTAAATGAGACGGTGCCGGAGATGATACCTGCATTTCCTCCTATATGCCTTCTCTTATATAACAGCCAGCTCTTATCTCATTAGAGATTTTCCACATGTGATCTAACGGCTTTTGAGGGTTCTCGGGGGGTGCAGACACGTGTCTGACCCCCAACGGTGAGATGCTTCCCTTAATTAATGCCCAGCCGGAGAAGTACAGTGTTTCAGACGAGATCCTCTTCTTATCGAGCATTAAATGAGGTCTGTTCCAATGCTAGCTGTTTTCCCGCCCGTTACAAAAGAAGGGAAACCTTAATGGACAAGGTAACTCTACCTTGTGGGCTCTTGTGTAATTGGGCTTCCGTAGAAATAACCTAAAGCGGGTAAAGTGGGCTTCCCCACTGGCCCGTCGTCAAGTCATCTTTAGTCCCTGGTTCTGAGACCCGAGGCTCATGATCCGGGGCTGAGTCACAACCGCTAAAAGGATGGTTTTCTTCCTGTGGGCCCACTCCTAGTCAGTTATAGTCTACCGTCCCCACTAATCATCACATCGCCGAGCACCTATAGCGGGAGTTAATCCCCTAGTAACACGTACCCCTTTTTTGAATTTTGAAGAGACTATTGACATGACGGTTACCTGCATGTCAGTTGCATCCCTTTAAATACCCTGTTCCCCTTTCCGGTTTCTCATTCAAACACTTCAATTCCTCTTCTTCTTCGTAGCCATTCTTCTGAATCATAGCTTCTTCTCTGATCATGAGTCGTAGCGGTCGTTCATCGATAAGATCCATACTGACGGCAAAGGATTTGAAATCCTTCGTTGAAGCGTACAACATCCCTGAACAATTTTCTCCCTCTTTGCCTGGCCCTAACGAGCCGGCGGAGTGCACACCAGACAGGATACCCATTTATACACTGGCTTTCTCCTCCTGTGGGGTTCGATACCCTCTTTCCACTTTCAAAGTCTCTTTGCTTCGTCACTTTGGTGTCCATTTTTCTCAGATTCACCCTTTAGGGTTCATGAGGGTGGTTCATTTTGAATTATCCTGTGCAGCCATCTCGGGGGAGCCCTCTATTCCTTTGTTTTGCATGTTCTACAGGCTTATTTCGGACGGAGATTGGTTTACCTTTTCAAAACGTCAGAACAATGTCTCGAAGCCCTGTTACAGTTTCATGCCCACATCCACTTATCCAAAGGACTGGAAAAGCAGATTCATCTTTGTTTCTGCTGCTATGTTACCGGAGTCCCCTCTGCCGAAGGATCTTGATGCCGCAATCGAAGACGCTGTTCCTACTCTGTCGACAGCCGAAACCGCTCAGTGGAAACGGATGTGCGAAAATCCGACGAGGGCATTTACTTTTTCTGAAGGGATGCTTGCCATGGAGGGGTTGAGCCCCTCCTATCCGGTTCGTCCGTGGGCTTTTTTCGGCAAAAAGGGTACTTCTTTGTTCTTGATCTGTCACTTATGGTTAGTGTCTTAAAGATCGTGTAGTCATCTTTAGTGTATCTTTTTTGTGTAGAGATAAATTTGTGGAGGCTACTTCAGGGTGATTCCAAAGATGTTAAGTATGTGGTTGACAACGAGATTGACCCTAGGTTGAATGCGGAGGTGCAGGTTATTGGGGGATCTACCCAGGCCAGGGGCTCTACTGCCGTGGGTGGTGACGAGGAGAATCCCTCTGATGAGGAGGAAAGTTCTCCTGACTTTCCTCCTGTTCACCCCTCTGGCCAAAGCGATGATGAAGATGTGGAAATCCAGCTAGTTCGTAAGAGAAGATCTGCCAGTCCTCAGCCAGCCCCTGCTCCCCGTAACATCCGTCAAAGACTTCGGAGTGTGAGTGGTCAAAAACCTCCTCCTTCATCGAAAGCTGCTTCTGATCTTCCCCCTGCTGGGGTCAAAGGCTCCCTGTCTAAACACCTGAGGTCTTCGAGCTTAGTGAGTGCTCCTTTGTTGGTAAGCTTTATCTTCCCTTGATCTCATTTTTTCTGTCTTTTGTCTTGATGTTCTTTTTCTTACTTTTCAGGGGAGTTCCTAGGTGCCTATAGAGATTCCTACTAGTCCCTCTTCTTCCCGTGTTTGGGATAAGACCTCTAAGGCGGGGATAGCTCATTTTTCCTCAGCTTTCGAGCTTTCTCCCTCCCATGCTACTGGGACTAGTAGGCCCACTCTCCTCGAAGGTCCTGCTCATCGATCCCCTCTTGCCCCTCTGTTTGCCGATGCCATCCCTCCTGCTTATGTCCCTAAATGGAAGGTGACTAGTTCCTCAGTGATAGGGACTCCTGAAGCTGCTAGGGACTTCTTGAACCATGTTGTTCCTCCCTCACACAAATTTGTAAATTCTGCTCTAAGGGACGACCTCTTCGAGGATCAGTATAGCATGTCCCTGTGTGAAAGCTTTTTTAGGGGCGCTGGGATGTTGCAGAGAATCGACGATCTGAGGAGGGCAAATGAAGGACTTAAGGCTGAGCTTAAGACCTCCCAGTCTGTTGCTGCTGGGCTTAGGTGCCAAGTGGTTGATGCTGAGAGGAAGCTGCAGGGGGAGAAGGTACATAGTCTTCTCCCCCCCTCTCTTTTTTTTATTTTATTTTTTATACTTACTGATCTTTTATCTAGGGAGCTGGAGCTGTGCTTGAGAGGAAAGAACGGGCTTGGGAGCGGGAGATAGCAGCGCTGGTTGAAGAGAAGGAAGAGCTTGCTGCTGAGCTAAAGCACCTAAAGGAAGTTGGCTCCGTTTCCCAGGAGCAATTCAATACCATGTAAGCAGAGTATGGGATAACTTCCGATGATAACCAGCGTTTGGCGGGGGAGAAGCATTGGCTGATTACCGAGGGCTTTGGGGCCTTTCTTGCTGCTGTTGCTCAGTCGGAGGACTTCAAGAGTGGTCTGGAGGAGGTGTACAGGGCATACAGGGATGTTGGCTACCAGTCAGGATTAAAGGATGGCTATGCCTATTCTGCTCAAGGCCTAGGCAGAAAGGAGACTCCTCTTTACAACTCTAAGGCAAAGAAGAGGTTGTCCAAGTTGAACGAGGAGTTTGGGCGTAAAACCCCGGCCATCCTTGGGAAAATCCTAGAGCATCCCCTGATTTCTATTGATGAATTAAAGGCCCTGTTCTCCTCTGCCGGTCCTTCGTCTCCACCGTCTCTTTCCGGGGGTGATCCCCAGTGAATTTCGAACACTTAACACATTTCGATATGGTTGTAATAACTTTTACCTGCCCTAGGATACTTTTGGGTTTTGTTTGACTGCTTGGGAGGGGGTCCTTTGTGTCGGGGACCTCCTTAACTTTTAGTCGTATGGGTTATGACTGTGTATTGCTTCTTTGCTTTGTTGCCTGTTTCTTGCTGTGGTTGTTTGTTTTGCAGGGGTTTCTACCAAGGGTCAAGTTGGTGCTTCCCTGGAGATTCTTAGGCCGTTTGACGAGGAGTCGTATCTTTATTTCATTTTGTTGTATTTGCAACTTTGCATGTTGTTTACTCTTGCCAAAGCTACTGAGGCCTTTCTTTGTATATGTACTTTGTGTTAGTAAAGCAGATTCCTTTTCGTGGTCTTGTTTGTAAGAGCGTGTTGTATTTTTCGTTTACTTGTTAAACTACGATTGTCTGTTCGAGGCCAATCGATGGACAAGTTTATAATGTGTCATTATGTTTTTTACCTGTTCTGTCCGCTTTCTTTGGGTTAGCTAGACCCTTATTAGCCCCACGGCCGGGCTTTTGGCATGTTTTGGATGCCTTGTACACGTGTGTTTTACCTGTTCTAGTTAGGTTTAATGGTGTTCCTGGGCACGTCTGCCTAGGTAAAATGTCCATTTTTTTTTCGAAAGGGGACGTGTTCTATCCGTCCTTCATTTAATCCTTAGGGGGTTTACACTTCCTGTCATAGATTGTTACAAAAGGTCTGTTTTCGGGGGAACCCCAGACGAATAGCTAACTGTTACAAAAGTGGCCCTTGGCCGTTTTTCGTGGGGGTGGACCCGTTACACATAATACTTCCTAAGCTGCATGAGGTTCCAGGTCATGGGGACCTCCTTGCCTTCGAGCGTTTCCAACTTGCAAGTTCCTTTGCCGTTTGCCCACGTGATTCGGTAGGGTCCCTCCCAGTTGGGGCCTAACTTTCCAGTGTTTTCTTGTAGATTGGCTTCATTGGCTCTAAGGACTAGGTCCCCCGGGACAAGGTTGAGCTTCTTCATCCTGGTGTTGTAATAACTCTCCAATAGCTTCTTGTATTTGGCTTCCCTGACTGCTGCTATCTCCCTTCTTTCTTCCAACAGGTTCAAGTTCACTCTGAGGTCCTGTTCGTTTTCTTCATCTCGAAGCTTCATTCGGGCAGTCGGGGATCCTATTTCGGCGGGGATGACGGCCTCCGTCCCATAGGTGAGGCTGAACGGGGTCTCTCCATTGCAACTTTTAGGATTGGTCCTGTATGCCCATAGCACGAATGGGAGTTCTTCCAGTCAGCCTTTTTGTTTTCTTCCGAGCCTACCTTTCATTCCCTTGATGACGTTTTGGTTAGCTCTCTCCACCAACCCGTTGCTCTGGGCATGGGTGATGGACGTAAACACTTGTTGAATCCGCATCTGCTCGCACCATGGTTTGAAAGGCCTTCCAGCAAACTGGACCCCGTTATCGCTCACCAGTTCCTTTGGGACCTATACCTGCATATGATGTTATCCAACACGAACCTTCTCATCTGCTCTCTAGTAATTTTCGCCAGGGGCTTCACTTCAATCCATTTGGTGAAATAATCAATGGCCACCACCACGTATTTGACTCCTCCCGGGCCCTCCGGGAAGGGCCCAATTATGTCGATGGCCCATTTTTGGAATGGCCAGGACGTTGACACTGGTACCATGGGGTGCTTGTGTCGGTGGGTCATTGGCGCATGCACTTGGCAGTTATCACATTTCTTGATTTCCTCAGATGCCGTTTCGTACATTCGTGGCCAGTAAAACCCTGCGTTCATTGCTTTTGTCACTATCGTCCTTGGTCCCGAGTGCATTCCGCAAATCCCTTCATGCATTTCCCTAACCACATATTCAGCTTCTTCCATATCGACACACTTCAGGGATGGACCCAGATATGATCTTCGATATAACTCCCCATCAATCAGCTCGTATTGCAGGGCTTTGACCCTTATCTTTCTGGCTGTCCATTCCCCCTCGGGTAAAACTCCATCTCTGAGGAATTTGATAATTGGTGTCATCCACGTTTCTTGAGTACCCTCAATTGTAGCAACCTCCTTTGTGTTAAGGGAAGGAGATGTCAGGACCTCCACCTTGACTTCTTTCGCGAGGTGGTCGAATGCCACCGAGGCCAGCTTACTGAGGGCATCGGACTTTCTGTTTCTTCCCCTGGGGATATACTCCAGTTTGAAAGTCTTAAATGCCTTGGCTATTTATTTCACCTTTGCCACGTATTGAGCCATGGTGTTGTCTTTGGCTTCATATTCTCCCTGGTACTGTTTTACTACCAGTTGTGAATCGGTGCTAGCTTCCACGTGTCTTGCTTTCATTTTTTGTGCCAGTCTCATTCCCGCCAAGAGGGCCTCATACTCGGCAGTGTTGTTGGTGTTTTCGAAGTCCAGCCTCACGGCGTAGGTCAGCTCAATCCCCTCGGGGCTCATCAGTGTGATGCCTGCCCTACTCCCTTCTTCACTAGAGGCCCCGTCGGTGAGTAACTTCCACACAGCTTTGTCCTCCTTTTCTTTTTCTTCTTTCTCCAAGGCTTCCCATTTTAAAAGCTCATTCTCTTCATCCCCAGGTACCTCTGCTAGAAAGTCGGCCAGTATCTGCCCCTTCATGGCTGTCCTGGGCTTAAACTCCAGAGAGTGTTCCCCTAGCTCCACAGCCCACTTAGCCAACCGTCCCGACAACTCCGGTCTTCTGAGTACCTTTTGAAGAGGTTGGTCAGTCATCAGGGTAACCTTGTGCCCTTGGAAGTACCTCCTGAGTCTTCGAGATGCGAAGACTAGAGCCAATGCTAGTTTCTCTAGGGGCATGTAGCGTTCTTCGGGACCTTTGAGTGTTCTGCTGATGAAATATATGGGGATCTGCTTCCCTTCCCGTTCTACCATCATGACCGCACTTATGGTCGTTTTCGAGGCAGACAGGTATAGGAGCAACGGCTCCCCGGGTACTGGGGTGGCCAACGTTGGGAGCTTGCAGATGTAGGCTTTCATTTCTTGGAAGGCAGCCTCAGCCTCTGCGGTCCATTTAAACTTGTTTGTCTGGAGGCAGTCTTTCAATATTTTCATAAAGGGAAGGGTCCTGTCGGCTACCTTTGATAAGAAACGGTTCAACGCTATTAGTCTCCCGTTTAGCTGCTGAATGTCCTTCAGGGACCTGGGAGATCGCATCTCAGCCACCGCTTGGGTTTTCTCCGGATTTGCTTTGATCCCTCCCTTGGTGACCACTACTCCCAGGAAATTCCCCTCCTCTACTCCAAAACAACACTTCCCGGGGTTTAACTTCATGTTCACATCCTGCATAGTGTTGTGTAACAACTCTCATCAAAAGTTATATTTATTTAATTAAACTGTCCAATAGGAAACCCTAATTGAGAAACCCAAGTGATTCTGTATAATCCCTAAAATTTTCAGAACATTTGGAATCAGGATTAGGGCCCCTAAAACTAAGGGGGGTTAAACCCTAGTTATATTTATCTACTTAAAATGCTGTCAAAATTAGAATTTTTCGAAGTTGTTGACTCAGCAGGCCTATACCAGTGACAAGCCTACCCTAGTCTACTTTGGCTTCCCAGGCGACACGCGACAGAGACCATGGTCTCCTTCGCGACACGCGGGGGGTGCAAAATTAGGGTATAAATACAAGGGCTTGGGACTTGAACTGTTTGCATATTACGACGATAAAATTCATTACGTACAATCACTTGTATACTGTTTTCTACAAAAACACACACTGATCACGAAGTGCTGCCACAATTCAGGGTAATAACTCGATCGCTGCTACGATTCAATGTCCGATCGATTAAACTATCCAATGGATGTTTAAGTGCTGCCCACATTAGGGTTTATGCTTTGTCATTCGTCGTTAAATCGATGGATGTTTAAGTATCGCACTTTGTCATTCGTTGTGAAGGTTTTAATCTCGTGAGTTATCGTAAATGCTGTATTAAGTTACTAACCTAGTTTGTGTGCCTGATTATTTAAACTAGGTTATCAAGGCTAATCAGTAGGATAAGCTCTGTTAAATCTGCAATGTGAGTCATTCTCTTTTTATCAAATTTGTTTACAAAAGCATGTTTATTTTCAAAGTTATAATTACAGGGATTAAGTCTTTGTAATCACCATATTACAGTCGGTATGTGGGGTTTTGTATACATTACTTGATAATCTTCACCATTGGATAACGAGTTAGCCAATGGGTGATATGACCATAGTCACAGAAACGAGTCGAGTGACAAATACCGAGGGTAGTTGGTTGATATCTGAAACATTGTAATTGCTCTTAATACTGTAAATTATAACAAATGTGTCGTTTTAGTAAATAGAATGATTCACTCAGTATTTCCCGCAGACAAAACCTTTTTCAAACATGTTTCAGGTGATCTGTTGTGATCCAGGAAAAGTGCCGTGAAGCACTATCAGCTTAAGGAAGTGGCTCAGTATAAAATAAAGAAACATGTTTTGTAAAATAAAAGATTTCTTCGTGAAATCTCAATATTGTAAAGCACCAGGTTTTATCCTGAATTGTGAAATAAAATAATCGGGAAATATTTCAGTTTTAAAAAGATCCTGATGAAACTTCCGCTGTTAATTAAATACCACGGGATTTCTGTCCCGCGGCTCCTGAAACGGGTCAAACCAGGTCGGGGGCCGTGACAGAAATAAGGTGGTATCAGAGCCACTGATCTAAGCCTATTAAGTATTTAGAAATACTTAATTTTACTGATTGCCAATTATGTGATTATGTGTTTTATTAACTGATTATTTGTTAATTACAGTATGGGTAAACAAAAGTTGTCAAACATCTATCTTAAACTAGATAGGTCATCCAACGAGAAGGGAAGTTCATCCCAAACAAAACCTTATGTAATTCCTGAAAAAGGAATATTTGTCCGTAAGGCACATTACGAGGAACCACTTTCTCCTAATAAAAGAAGTTTGATTATTAGGAAAAGTCAGGAGGAAATAAGGAAAAATCGAGAGAAGAAAGTTAAACAAGAAACCCAGGACTTAATCAATAAATCACCTTGGGAGGACAAATTAGATGAGAAATGGGCAAATCTTTATATGCTAGCCACAGTAGCAGAAAATGTAAATCTCTAAATACTCAAAAAGTTTTAGCACTTTTATTTTCCAGAAACCTTATTTAGTAAAATAAGTTTACAGTAAATCGTAGTATAATTTACTTGTCAGTTGTTTTATGTATGCAATAATATTTACGGGTTATCTATAAAATTTTGTTATTTTATTTTAACATTTGGTATGTATTTTGCATATATGCTAAACAGCATGAATGAGATATCAGAAGGTTTAGAAAATCTTAACCTCTATCCCGTTAAGATAGAAGTTTCCAAGGAATTCACCGGTTACTTCGCTGATAAAGAAGAACCCATGGAATTTCAATCCAAACCACTGGCAAAACCTAAACCCAAGAAAAGAAGCAGATTTGTGGGCTGGAGGCGTGTACGAAGGAAAAAGCCAGCAACAAGAAAGGTTACTACAACTGAAGAACCAAAAGATAAAGGAAAAGGGGTAGAAATTGAGGAAAATATTAATCAAGTAGAGATAGAAGCTGAGAAGAGTTTTAAGCAAACAGAAAGAGAAATCGGAGAAAGTTCTAGACAGAAACAGAAAATGACTCCTTGGGAAGTTTTAGATCATAAACTAGTAATGAGTGACCTCATCGGACCTGCCGATGGAAACCTTGAACCAGCTAATCCAAACCTTATATTTACTGAAGAAGATCTTTTCAGCTACCCACTAGAAGTTCCAATACCAATCAATCTGGAACCTGCTATTCCAGATCCTATTGTCCAACCTCAACCACTACCCGTAGAATTAGATGAATGGTGGACAACTGATTGGCAATACCAAAATCTTTTAAACAACCCTGATACATTTTTCCCACAAGTTGACCCAGAACCTCCACTATATCCAACTATGAGCCCAGAGAATCTGACTGAACTTCATCTTTGGGGCGAAGAGTTAATTGATGCAGGAAATAGGATTAGGGATATTGGAGAAAGAGTTACTTGGAAGTATGATGAAAGGGAGCGTCGGTTTTAAGAAATTAGCTGACCAGATAATGGGAGTTTGCAGGAATATTTGTTAATAAATAATCATAATAACCAGTATGTGTAATAACTTAACAATAAAACGTTGTATGATAATCGTGTGTACGAGGCATAATATAATATATAAAAAAATGAAACTTGTGAAATCGATAATTTTGGTTATAAATATTAATGTGATTATGTGCCAACTGTTTTATTATATTTTTATTTATACTAATTATTTATATTAAATTAATTATCAGATGGCAAACATTGGCAACGAACCAGTAAATGAGGTTAATCAGTCTGAGAAACATCCAGGAGATCAATATATGACTAGACAAGATATTGAAAATATTGTTACTCAAGGGATAGCCAATGCTATTCCAGCCATTGTTGCTGCTGTAAAGAATCCAATCGAACCGCAACAAATCGTTCCTAGTAAACGTATTTCCGAAGATAACTTCAGTAATAGTGTAAACGGAGGCAATGATCATGTTAATCATAATGGGGAACCACATCAAGCTCCATTACCTAAGAAAATGAAAACTGCAACGCCTGGTTGCACTTTCAAAGAATTTCTTGCTTGTAAACCCACTGAATTTGCAGGCAATGAAGGAGCAACTGCATCACTGCGTTGGTTAGATAAAACCAAAGCAGTTATTGCAATAAGTAAATGTGCTAAAGATGATCAGGTCATGTACGCATCAAATCTCTTCAAGGAAGGAGCACTCGAATGGTGGAACACTGTGTTACAATCAAAAGGAAGAATGATAGCTTATGCCATGAGTTGGGAAGAATTTAAGGGTTTTGTAGAAAGAAAATTCTGTCCCGAGTATGAAAAGGAACAAATGACAAATAAGTTCCTAAATCATCGGATGATGGGTGTAGATTGTCGCGGTTATACTTCGACATTCTTTGAATATGCTAGAGTAGTACCAACGCTGGCTTCGCCAGAACCGGTACTCATTTCTCGCTACATTTGGGGACTGATTAGTGAAATCCGCAACATCGTTAAAGCTGCGAGACCTCGCACTATTGACGATGCAGTGGAATTAGTTAATACCTTAACTGACGAACTAGTACGCACCCAAGATGAAAACAGGAAGAAGGAATTAGCTCAGAAAATTACCCAAGGATTTCGTACGGGTAATAATAGCAATTTCAACAGAAGAGGAACGGGAAAATCCTCAACTATGCCATTCTGCAAGAATTGCAAAAGAAAACATTATGGAAGATGTAATGTAACCTGCAATTTTTGCAAAATGGTAGGACATCGGGAAGAAGAGTGCAAAAAGAAAACAACGATCTGCTATAACTGTGGAGAAAAAGGACATTTTAAACCAGAATGTCCTAAATTAATCAAACCAGCAGACAACAAAACCAAGGCGACCGACGGAACTATTAAGAAGAATGCCAGGGCATTTCAACTAACCACTCAAGAAGCAGAACTCATCCCAGATGTGATAGCGGGTACGTTCTTAGTTCACAACATTTACGCCAAAGTATTATTTGACTCTGGTGCAAACCAAAGTTTTATAAATACTTCATTCTGCCAAGCTCTTAATTTACCTTTAACCAATATTAGGCAGATTTTTACAGTTGAAACGGCAGACGGAAATTCAGTTAAAATAGATAAAGTTTTGCAGGAAGAAAATATAGAACTTTTAGGACATAAATTCTCTGCAAAACTATTACCGATGAAGTTAGCTGAATTTGATGTTGTATTAGGAATGGATTGGTTAGTAACCAACCATGCTCGAATTTTGTGTGATCAGAATTCCATAGAAATTCAATCACCCACCGGAGAAGTAATTAGGATTACAGGAGATAAACCACGTAAGCCCATGAAGTTCATATCAGTAATGAAAGTTGCGAATTATGAACGAAAACAAGGAATAGTCTATATGATTTCAGTAATCATTAGTACTAAGGGTAAAGAACTTAAGGAAATTCCCGTAGTCTCAGAATATCCAGAGATATTCCCAGAAGATTTACCGGGATTACCTCCGGATAGGGAAGTAGAATTTAGGATTCATCTAATTCCAGGAACTACACCGATAGCCAAGGCACCTTATCGGTTAGCACCCACAGAAATGTTAGAACTAAAAACGCAATTAGATGAATTATTAAGTAAAAGATTCATACAACCTAGTTCATCCCCATGGGGAGCGCCAGTATTATTTGTTAAGAAAAAGGATGGTTCAATGAGAATGTGTATCGATTATAGAGAACTGAATAAGGTTACAATTAAGAATCGATACCCATTACCTAGGATTGATGATCTGTTTGATCAACTTCAAGGAGCTAGATATTTTTCTAAGATAGACTTACGCTCCGGATATCATCAATTGAAGATACAAGAAGAAGACATACCTAAAACTGCTTTCAGAACTAGGTATGGTCATTATGAGTTTACAGTCATGCCCTTTGGGTTAACAAATGCACCTGCTGCATTCATGGACATGATGAATAGGATCTGTAAACCATATTTGGATAAATTTGTAATTGTCTTCATAGACGATATACTTATTTATTCCAAAAGTCAGACAGAGCATTGTGAACACCTTCATGCACTCTTAACTTTGTTAAGAAAAGAAAAAACTTTATGCCAAATTCTCGAAGTGTGAATTTTGGTTGCAAGAAGTGCAATTCTTAGGACACATGGTGAATCACGAAGGTATTCACTTAGATCCTGCTAAAATAGAGGCAATTACCAAATGGAAGATTCCACAAACAGCAATGGAAATTAAAAGTTTTATAGGTTTAGCTGGGTACTATAGACGGTTTATTAAGGATTTTTCCAAGATAGCTGTTCCATTAACTAAGCTAACCTGTAAAGCGGTTAAGTTTGAATGGGGACCAAAGCAAGAAGAAGCCTTTAGAATATTAAAGCAGAAATTAACAAATGCACCAATCTTAGCCTTACCAGAAGGAACTGAAGATTTTGAAGTTTACTGTGATGCTTCAAAATTAGGATATGGATGTGTGCTTATGCAACGCAAAAAGGTGATTGCATATGCTTCAAGGCAATTGAAAAAGCACGAAGAAAACTATACGACTCATGATTTAGAATTAGGAGCCGTAATTTTTGCCCTTAAGATTTGGAGACATTATCTTTACGGAAGTAAATTTACTGTCTACACAGACCACAAAAGTTTAAGATACATATTTGGGCAAAAAGAGTTAAACATGAGACAAAGAAGATGGATGGAAATCCTAAGTGACTACGACTGTGATATTCAGTATCACGAAGGAAAGGCAAATGTAGTTGCAGATGCCTTAAGTCGTAAGTATTATGAGAAACAACGACGGGTTCGTGCTCTCAGATTAAATCTACAAATAGAATTAATGGAACAATTGAAGAATGTTCAAGCTACAGCAATCAAGGATGATGCTGAAGGAATGAAAGGACGAATCAAGGAATTAGAGAAGGGAGCTGATGGAATTTGGAGATTCCACAAAAGCAGAATTTGGGTACCGAAACAGGGAGAATTAAGAAATAAGATTTTAGAGGAAGCTCATAAATCTATGTATACTATGCACCCAGGAAACAAGAAGATGTACCAAGATTTAAGAAAGAACTTTTGGTGGATAGGAATGAAAAAGGATATAGCACGATATGTTTCTAAATGTCTCACTTGTTCACAAGTTAAGGCAGAACATCAGAAACCCTCAGGTCTACTACAACAATTAGAAATGCCTGTATGGAAATGGGAACTTATAACAATGGATTTTGTTACTAAGTTACCCAAAACCAGAAAAGGTAATGATGCGATTTGGGTAATTGTGGATCGATTAACCAAATCAGCTCACTTTTTACCAATGAAAGAAACCTTTAGTATGGAAAGGTTGGCAAAATTGTATGTAGATGAAGTTGTATCCTTACATGGAGTTCCAATATCCATTGTTTCGGATAGGGATAGTCGTTTTACTTCTCATTTCTGGAAAAGTTTCCAGCAAGCTATGGGAACTCGACTAAATCTAAGCACTGCATATCATCCCCAAACAGACGGACAAAGTGAAAGGACGATCCAAACTCTAGAAGACATGCTCAGAGCATGTGTAATAGATTTTGGTGGGAATTGGGATGATCATTTACCATTAATTGAATTCTCCTATAACAATAGCTATCATTCAAGTATTGAAACCGCCCCATTTGAAGCACTGTATGGAAGAAAGTGCAGAACTCCAGTTTGTTGGGCAGAAATAGGAGAAAGTCAATTATCAGGTCTTGAAATAGTGCATGAGACGACTGATAAGATTACTCAAATTAAGGAAAGACTGAAGATGGCTCGTGATCGTCAGAAGAGTTATGCAGATAATCGACTCAAGCCACTTGAATTCCAAGTGGGAGACAAAGTACTATTAAAAGTTTCTCCTTGGAAAGGAGTAGTTAGATTCGGAAAGAAAGGAAAGCTAAGTCCAAGGTACGTAGGACCCTTTTCAGTAATCCAACGTATAGGACCAGTTGCTTATCGTTTACGATTACCAGAAGAATTATCTGGAGTACATGATGTATTTCATGTATCCAATCTCAAGAAATGCTTATCAGATGAATCACTGGTAGTATCTCTTCGAGATATAAAGGTAAACGAAAAGTTGAAATTTGTTGAGAAACCTCTTCAAATTGAGGATCGAAAGATCAAGTTTCTCAAACACAAACGACTAGTTTTAGTCAAAGTCAGATGGGATTCAAAGAGAGGAGCTGAATATACTTGGGAGCTGGAATCAGAAATGAAGCGAAAGTATCCTCACTTATTCCAGTAAATCTCGAGGACGAGATTTTTATTAAGGTGGGGAGAATGTAACAACTCTCATCAAAAGTTATATTTATTTAATTAAACTGTCCAATAGGAAACCCTAATTGAGAAACCCAAGTGATTCTGTATAATCCCTAAAATTTTCAGAACATTTGGAATCAGGATTAGGGCCCCTAAAACTAAGGGGGGGGGGGGTAAACCCTAGTTATATTTATCTACTTAAAATGCTGTCAAAATTAGAATTTTACGAAGTTGTTGACTCAGCAGGCCTATACCAGTGACAAGCCTACCCTAGTCTACTTTGGTTTCCCAGGTGACACGCGACAGAGACCATGGTCTCCTTCGCGACACGCGGGGGGTGCAAAATTAGGGTATAAATACAAGGGCTTGGGACTTGAACTGTTTGCATATTACGACGATAAAATTCGTTACGTACAATCACTTGTATACTGTTTTCTACAAAAACACACACTGATCACGAAGTGCTGCCACAATTCAGGGTAATAACTCGATCGCTGCTACGATTCAATGTCCGATCGATTAAACTATCCAATGGATGTTTAAGTGCTGCCCACATTAGGGTTTATGCTTTGTCATTCGTCGTTAAATCGATGGATGTTTAAGTATCGCACTTTGTCATTCGTTGTGAAGGTTTTAATCTCGTGAGTTATCGTAAATGCTGTATTAAGTTACTAACCTAGTTTGTGTGCCTGATTATTTAAACTAGGTTATCAAGGCTAATCAGTAGGATAAGCTCTGTTAAATCTGCAATGTGAGTCATTCTCTTTTTATCAAATTTGTTTACAAAAGCATGTTTATTTTCAAAGTTATAATTACAGGGATTAAGTCTTTGTAATCACCATATTACAGCCGGTATGTGGGGTTTTGTATACATTACTTGATAATCTTCACCATTGGACAACGAGTTAGCCAATGGGTGATATGACCATAGTCACAGAAACGAGTCGAGTGACAAATACCGAGGGTAGTTGGTTGATATCTGAAACATTGTAATTGCTCTTAATACTGTAAATTATAACAAATGTGTCATTTTAGTAAATAGAATGATTCACTCAGTATTTCCCGCTGACAAAACCTTTTTCAAACATGTTTCAGGTGATCTGTTGTGATCCAGGAAAAGTGCCGTGAAACACTATCAGCTTAAGGAAGTGGCTCAGTATAAAATAAAGAAACATGTTTTGTAAAATAAAAGATTTCTTCGTGAAATCTCAATATTGTAAAGTACCGGGTTTTATCCTGAATTGTGAAATAAAATAATCGGGAAATATTTCAGTTTTAAAAAGATCCTGATGAAACTTCCGCTGTTAATTAAATACCACGGGATTTCTGTCCCGCGGCTCCTGAAACGGGTCAAACCGGGTCGGGGGCCGTGACATGTTGAGAGTCTCGGCTATATCGTCTATCATGGCCATCTCCGTCAGGCTTTTGATAACAATGTCGTCGACGTATACTTCTAGGTTCCTTCCCCGTTGTTCCCTGAACAAAGCGTTCATGAATCTCTGATATGTGGCCCCAACATTTTTAAGACCGAAGGGCATCTTGGTGTAGCAGAATGTCCCTTCGTCCGTGATGAAAGCAGTCTTTTCTACGTCTTCCATTGACATCTGGATTTGGTGGTACCCCTTGTAGGCGTCCAGGAAGCACTTCAGGGGGTACTGAGACAAAGAGTCTACCTGAACGTCTATCTCCGGGAGGGGGTAACAGTCCTTAGGACATGCTTTGTTCAGATCTTGAAAGTCAATGCACATTCTCCATCCCCCGTCTTTCTTTTGAACCATAACCGGATTGGCAATCCAGGACGGATACTTCACCTCCCTAACTATCCCTGCCCTGAGTAGTTTTCTGGTTTCCTCACAAGCAGCCCGTCTTTTGTTGGGTCCCATGCTTCGCTTTTTCTGTTTCACCGGCTTTGCCCATGTGTAAGTGTTTAGCCGGTTCTCGGTCAAGCTTCTGGGGACTCCTGTCATGTCCCCATGTTGAAATGCAAACACATCTATGTTGTGGAGAAGCAACTCCTTCAGGGCACTCTTGCATTTGTCACTTAGGTGGCTTCCCACTTTGACCGTTTGTTCTGGGAACCTGTCGCTAAGGACCCACTCTTCTACTCCCTTTTTCTGGGATTTCTCAGGTGTCTCCTCTTTGGGTACGGAAGAGACTACCTCATAAGCAGACTTAACCCATGCTAGACCCTTCGGTGTCTGAAATACTAAAGCTCCGTTGGGGGTGGATGCATGTGCCTGTAAGTCTCCAATTCCAGGTCTTCCCAAGATTGCGTTGTACTTGGAGGGTGCCCGGACCACTGTGAAGGTCAGATTTATCGTTCGGACCCGATCCCCTACCCCGACTGTGAATGGGAGCCTGATCTTTCCCAAGGGGTGTGATATGCTGTTGTTGAATCCCACCAAGGGGATAGAATCTTCTTCCAATCGATCTCTTACATCTCTGTCGAATCTAAGGAAACAATGCTCGTATATTACCTCGACACCGGACCCTCCGTCCACATGTATTCGAGACACCTTATGGCCAGCTATTATGGCCGAGATGTTTAGGGGAAGTCGTTGCACTTCGCTTTCTTCCAGGTATGGCATAAGGATGGGAGCTTTCATGCAGTTCGGGGAGCCCAGGATCCTGGCTTTTACACTTCGGGTAGTATCGAATTCATTCCCCCTTCTAATCATATCAATATCTGCCCTCCTAGGCTCCCTTACATCTCTTCCCTTACGATCCCCCCTCCCTCTTTGATTTCTTTAACCAGATGGGCTAGCCTTCCCGTCTTCACCTCGGTTTCTATTTCCCTTTTTAGGTACATGCAGTCATCGGTTTTGTGGCCAAAGCCTTTGTGAAAATCGCAGTATTCATTTGGTTGTGCCTTCGGGCCGGGCTTTATGGGCGACGGCCTTGGGAAGGAGTTCTTTACCCTTTCAGTGGCCAGTATCTCACTAGGTGTCTTAGTGAGGGGGGTGAAATTATCAGAGTACAAAGAGGGACCCCTCCCTCGGGGTCTGTACGGGGAGTACAAGGGTCTCATTCTGTCGTGCATCATTCTATCAAAAGCAGGTTTTCGAGAGTAGGGTGTACCTTTGTCAGGGAGCTTTATGGCTGGGGTGACCCTCCGAGGTGTGACATCCATCTCCTTAGCTTTGCTGACCGTGTCCTTCCCTCTGACAAAGGCCCTGACCCTGTCCATGAGGTTGTCAAACGAGTGGGGAAACTCCTCCCCCAGTTTTTCACACAGCTGTGCATGCTTCAGCCCGTTTATGAAGCTACTGATCTTCATGACCTCCGGGACGTCTTTGATGTTCATGCTTTCCTTGACGAATCTCTCCATATACTGGTCTATTCGCTCATTGTCCCTCTGTCTTATATGGAGGATCTCATTTGGATTCTTGACCACTTTTCTCTGTTGACCAAAGTTCCTTAGGAACTTCTCGCTTAACTCTTCGTAACTATCTATTCCCCCTGGAGGGAGGCTGTCAACCAAAGCTGGGCTCCCTCCGTCGGAGTTTGTACAAACATGTGACACCATACAGGCATGGGCCATCGCCCCAGTTGTCCCGCTCCCCGGAAGGCATGCAGATGATCCTCGGGGTCTCTTGTTCCGTCATAACGGTCAAAGCCTGGGGGTAACTTTGTCTTGGGGGGCATTTCCCTTGGGGGGCATTTCCCTTTCTCCTTTGACTTCTGTCCTTTGATAAGGTCCTCCCTTTCTTCTGAGGACATTTTCCTGAGGGCAGTCATAAATGTCTCCAGTGGGTCACTGTTGTTCTTATTTTGAAGGCCAGTTCCCTCTTGGTTGGAAGGTGTGTCAAAAGAAAGTCTAGCCTTGAGGCTGTCGAGTTTTTCCTGCCTCTTTAAATCTTCAAGGCACTTGGTTAGCCTCTCCCTATGCATGGCCACAAAATCTGGGGTGATATGCTCTGTTCTTTCAAGGTTTTCCACCTGGTTCTCGTTACCTTCTTCATGGGTAATGTCCTTATAGTGACCCTATCCAGATCATTTTGTGCCGTTTGGGTGATACATGAGTTAAGTGGGGTTGCCATGTTGTCGTTGGTGAGATAAGCTGCTCCTTAAACGTCGGATTTCGATGTGGGAACACCAGGCAGGCCAAGGTCCCACGGATGGCGCCAATGTCGAATACCCAACTTACGAATGACGTTTGATGGATCTTCGTTGACGTCAAGAGCCTTTATCTTCGTCACTACAAAAGAACAAACCGTTAGCCTCGCCACGGAGGACCCCAGGAGGGGGATCCGTGACCAAGCTCCGGCGTGAGAATAAGTAAACTTGCCGGAGAATGAAAGGAGCTTCTCCCGATGAGTGTAATCACCGGAAGGTTTCCTCTTTGGTGTGAATCTAATTAATATGTGTATGTGTATTAAATATAGGAGAATGTTGGTCGGAAATTAATGGGAGGAGAATAAATGAGGGTGTAGTAAATGAGACGGTGCCGGAGATGATACCTGCCTTTCCTCCTATATGCCTTCTCTTATATAACAGCCAGCTCTTATCTCATTAGAGATTTACCACATGTGATCTAATGGCTTTTGAGGGTTCTCGGGGGGTGCAGACACGTGTCTGACCCCCAACGGTGAGATGCTTCCCTTAATTAATGCCCAGCCGGAGAAGTACAGTGTTTCAGACGAGATCCTCTTCTTATCGAGCATTAAATGAGGTCTGTTCCAATGCTAGCTGTTTTCCCGCCCGTTACAAAAGAAGGGAAACCTTAATGGACAAGGTAACTCTACCTTGTGGGCTCTTGTGTAATTGGGCTTCCGTAGAAATAACCTAAAGCGGGTAAAGTGGGCTTCCCCACTGGCCCGTCGTCAAACCCGATGAAAAAATTTCCCAAATCCGCCACACAAGAGCTTTGATGTATAATTAAACCGTCATCGTGATTTTTTGAATATAATGACCGAGATAAAATTTGTAAATTGATTTTGTAAGCTGTACGGTTGGTGTTGTTAAGTCTGGTGCTTCCATTTCATTTCTTGTATATAGCTGAGGGGAGTGGTGGTCAGCTCTCGCTCCTCTGCAGCTCTCTCTCTCTCTCTCTAAAACTGATCGGGAGTGTACGAAGAATGGTGAACTCAGAAGTGAGGTTGTGAGTTAGGTGAGTATAAGAACGAGGGGCGTAGGTTTCGTCTGCCAGGAGAATCGGCGTCGGCGTAGGGATCACCGGAAGACGGTGCCGGTCGCCGGAGGTAGAGGGGGGGTGGGGTGGACAACGTCTATGGTGGTTATGGTGGAGGTGGCGGTACAATTGTCTACGTAGGTAAAGAGGCGTCGGATGTTTTTTTCCGGTGAAAAGAATGTTGCAGCTCCACATAGTGAGGAGGAGGTGTGGGTGGGGTCCACTTTGTTTTTTTTAATTAATTTGTTATTATTTTTTAGGTGTTATTTAATTAATGGTGGGCCCTACTTCAGTTTATATTTTAAGACTAAGGGTATGTTAGTAATTTCACACTTACTTAACAACAAAAACTAACCCCCATCTACACCAGGGACTATCCGGGAACGAAATTGCAAAAGTTGAGGACTATAGCTGTAATTTTAAAATGTTAGGGACTAAAGATGAAAAAAAGACAAACCACAGGGACTATCTGGGCATTTAACTCTTTTACCTATATAACGTTGCTATAATTGTTAGGGAGTGCCCATGGTATTATAGCCTAATGAAAATAGATATGATCAGGCGGTTCCACTGATGACATGATAATAGAAAAAATAAAAATTGTTAGGAAGTGTATGTTTTTTTTTCTTTAAATAAACAAATATACTCTTTTTATTTGGTAAGATATAGGATACAGAATACTATTTACAAAATAGAATTCAATGGTGCAAAATAAATTCTTCTTAACATAACGATTTCAAACTAAACTCTGTAGCAAGAGTTAACAAATAATAAGTCGTCAGATTTAGCCAATGCCTATTTGGCATATAGTCTACCTAAAGTACACATGTACCGCCCGTACGGATTGGTTCGTATACCTCGTCTTTTCAGCTCGACCATCATAGTGATTTTGTTTTGTGTCGTTCTCATGTTGATAAGTTATGTAAGTAGATAATCCAGTTATATAAAGTGCGTACATGTTACAACATTTAGGCTAGCAGATAATCTAGTTACTGATTCAAACATCAAGGTAGACATGATAGTCAATTTTTGGTTTCCGTTTAGGATGTATATGAGTGATAGGAATCTATACTATCTATTAAAGGAGCTTAGATGATGACTTCACTTTGTTTACGTGTCAACTTCTTAGGTATGCCACGTAGTCCTCGCTGATGTCATAATTACGATTATTTATTATATATTAAAATCTGATTTTTTTAATATATAGAAACTAAATTTTTAGGAGGCAAATGTTTGGGCGGGCCAAATAGGAGTTCAAACTATTCATTCAAATTTCAAATTGCATTCATTTAACTCACGTGTCCCTCTCTCACCGAAAATCCCTTTTGTTTCTCTCTTCCCCCTTCTTTCTCCTTCATTCTCTAGAAACCCTAAAATCACGATGATAAGGATGCATCTGAGACAAAAGCTAATGCGGAACCAACCTCTAAAGCAGAGAAAGGGAGCTAGAGAGAGAAAATATGAGCGACAAGAGGAGAGAGAGAGAGAGATCGGTGATGGTGGAATCTTTGAACATCAATGGTGACGGCGGCGGTTAAGGTTCCGGCTGTAAAACCAACTTTTTGGCGATCAAGATCCGATGACAATGTTTCAAGTTCGATGAATCAGGTTAAAATTTATACCTTCGTTCGATTTTCTCTGTAAATCAATACCTATTAAGACCTGATTCTAACTTTGTGTTATTTAGCGGCCAAGCTAGGGTTTAGGCCACCTTCAACAATTTTTATTGTCATAGTAAGGTTAAAGAGTTGCCATTCTCTGTGTTTTTTAGCAAACTTTGTTATTTTGTTAATGTTTGTTTTTGGTTGTTATTAAAATTTTGATGAATTTATGATGCAGGTGTGTTAGGAGGTGATTTTAGCATCCCAACAGGATTAAGAGCAGCAAAAGCTCCTCTCTTGAAACACCAGGTACACTTTTATGTTACTAAATGTAGGAATATGATATACTTTTTTTGTTTCTGATTGTTCTTTGTTCAATTTAGGATACATATTAATGTGATGGCATATGTTATGGACCAGGTAAATTGCCAATTTAGTTTATTAATAAAGACTGTTGATTAATGCATAATATATTAGTATTATCGACTAAAGGTTTTGAGACGACTTTATTAGTTTAGTTCAAAATGATCATTAGAAGAGTACTCATTTGTGTATGTTCCTCCAGTGATGGTAAATCCGTTTCACCTACAGATTCTTAGCATACAACAGCTCTACAGAATCAGTACCATGTATTGGGATGACAAACACGGCACACATAGTCTTTCTCCAGATGTATTTATCTTTTATGTATATATATTTTTTTTAAATAAACGCACACCCATTTCTAAATCTCATTTCTGACAGGTAATTTCCAACATGAGGGTGTTGATGACTGAAGATTCAAACAATGCTGTTAGCAGCTCATTTTTGTTGGATGATGATTCAAGGTTGAACATATATCATATATACATAACTACATAAGTCAAATCGAGCTGTTTATAAGTGAATGGATCTAATTTGTGACGTTTGAAATCCTACAGAGCATGAATATCTCCAAGATGACGTCTGGGGATGCATCGTTTACAGCGCCTTTCAAGCTTGTGGCCGAGCGTGATGATTACATTCATGCTCTTGTAGCTTACTTTGATGTCGCTTTTACTATTTGTCACAAAATGACAGGATTCTCTACAGATTAGTTATATTTTTTCGTATTATTCTAAAGGGCGCGTTGGGTTCAGGTCCAAACGGGTACACTTTAATTCTGAGTCCAAACGGGTCAACCAAGTTTTAACTCAAAACCTGTTTTGGCCCGTTAGCCAATCCACACATGGTGTCACATATATTTTTTTCTGTACACATGAGATGCTAATATTATGCTCTTTACAGGCTGGGCAGTTGCGTGATCGGGAAATGGATTATAAAACTCAAATATCCGCTCTTGTGGACAAGAACAAAAAGATGAGCAAAGCCGAGACCGAGGCGGGAGAAGAGGGCCCCACCGTAACTGAAGCGGACATTCAGCACATTTTCTGTAATTTATATGGATTATGGAATATAGTTATTTCTTTAGAAAAGAGGAGGTGAAGGTTATAATGACAACGCAAAAGTTGAAGAATTTGCTAAACGTTGTTGAATATTGACGATTGAATATGAGCATGTTGATCTGAGCATGTTGCTAAAAGTGTGTATTCTCAACAACCGGTAAGACTTATTGTTAAACTTAAAAAGTTATTATATGTAAAGGTCTATAAAAATTGGCTCAACTACAACTGTAAAATATTTTAGCGCCTACGCCAAACAACACTGCTCACCCAATGCTGTCATGGCTTCTTTTGTGTTTCGAATGATTAAGATACATGATTTAGTTTTTGCAAAGATCGTTTTATGTATAATTATACTTAAACTTTGGTGAGCTATTTTAACATACGTTTTTTAAAAGAAAGTTTTAATCAGATCAAGAGGAGCAAATGTGGATTTGGTTTATCTTTGGATTCGTCTTAACAAGACCTTTCCAAAGATATCAAAATTAGTATGTTAAACAAGACCTTTCAAGAAAGGTTTCATTTATAATAAAAGTATTTTAATTACTGATTAAATTATCTTTTAGAAAGAAAGGCTTGCAAATGCTACGAGACCTTTCAAAAAGGGTAAGGTTGCTGGATGACTGGTTGCTGGATGTTTTGAATATAATGCTGATCTTGCTGAAGCTTTGGATGCAAAACAGAATTACCCTGTTAATCTTCCAATGGATACCTCTAAATGCCATGTCATCAGTGAACTTATTGGTGTTATTGGGCTGATTACTCCATGGTACTCTCTACCTCTACTGTAATAATGATTTGTATTTTGTAATAAATATTTTTCTTATAGTCTATTATATTTGTTTTCTATAGGAACTATCCTTTGCTAATGGCAGCTACTTGGAAAGTTGCATCTGTTGATACCGCTAATCTTAATGAAATGCAAGCTTCAGTCGGGAAGTTGGTAATTAGCATGCCCTTATTTGCAATTTGATTATTATTTTACAAGCTTTAAATCCCAAAGGAACCATCAATGAATGCACTCATGTGTGTTATGTGTTATACAAGAGTTATAATGAACGATGAGACCGTGCATCAGTTATGCAAACAGGCTGTTTCGTAGGTATATACATACTTTCATTTGTGATATGATCTACTAAGTGTTTCTAAGTTCAGTTTTGTCGATGTGTGTTTTTTTCCGTAGGCTCGTGCTGGAGTGGATGTTGTAAGTCCCAGTGACATGATGGATGGTCGTGTAGGGGCAATTCGGTCAGCCCCCTTGACGCTGAAGGTTTCCAACATGTGTCTATTATGTCCTATACTGCAAAGTAAGTTTTTAATTTACTTCACAGCTATAGTATGATTTTCATATTGCTTTTGAGTTGGCTGGTTTCCTTAAAACATGTCTGCTTTTGTTGTGTACAGATACAACAGCTCATTTTACGGTCCATTTCGAGAATCTTTAGACTCGAATCCCCGTTTTGGAGACAAGAAAACGTGTGTTACTGCTGTGTTTCTTTGTTTATTAGTTTAATAATGTGAAAACTTGATGGAATAAAGTGTATTTACTGTGGAGACAATACAAAAGTTACCAAATGAACACTGCAAACTATAGAGAGGCCCTGATTGAATTGCGTGCAGATGAGTCTGAATGGGCAGACATCCTTCTAGTCAGTATTTTCTTTTTTCTTTTTTTAAGTTTTATTGTATACCGATGAAATAATATTTTAACTGTAACCACCTATACTTGGTCACAGGTAAAACCAGGCTTGCCTTACTTGGATGTCGTTAGGTTGCTCCGTGATAACTCTTCGTTGCTGATCGCTGCATATCAGGTAATCATTAGTTCTAATGTTCATATCACGAGATATGTATCGCCGCATTTACAACCACAAATGGGTTGAGTTAAGGGGTAAGGTCTGGGATTTGTGTATAATCACCGTATATATTTCTTCAACATGTTTTTTTTTTATAATATAAGTTTATATTTTTAAAGGGTCTGAATCTGACACATATTGCGAAACTATAATTTTGCTTTAGCATATGTTAATGTAAGAGAGTATGAGTCTCTTCAACATGACAAGAGAAGAGACTATCGATGCATACTTGATGCCATAGGATATCGTGTTCATCTCGAAGATTAGCATCCACTTGAAATCAAGTTTGGGATTATTCAGCAAGAAAGTGTGTTTAAAAATATCATTTTTATTTGCTGATGATGATCTTACATTATTCCTTTATTAATCTAATCTTTTTTTTATTCATTTGAAGATGGTGTCAAAAGACATGCTCTTTCAGCCCTCAATGTTGGTGCAGGGTCTTCTTCTCGCTTGACACATACCTGCTGTTTTTTACAGCTCATTTTTTACCCTTGACGGTCGTGTCTATTTTTTAACTCATATACCGTACATTCATTGATAGACGATATGCCATCCGAGTTAGCTGGAAGCATAATGATCTTGATGATGTTGTCAAAGACACTTATCATCACACCTTATTTGAAATGCTTGGTAATGGGTCATTTGGTAATCGTTTTTAAGAAGCCATCGGATGGGCATGGGAGCCTCTCACAATGCCACTGCCTTAGATTTCTTTTCTTATATTATCATGATTCTCTCTCATATTAATTTGATATATATATATATATATATATATATATATATATATATATATATATATATATATATATATATATATATATAGGGTAAGGTTCATGCGAGAACCACCTTTATTGTGAGAACCGCGAGAACCAATGTGAACACAAAAGTAACCCACTACATCACCACCCAAAACCTAAAAAAACCTAACCTCCCTCCACACCCCCCCCCCCCCAAAAAAAAACCTAAAAAAACCTAACCCCCCCCCCCCCCCTGTTTAAAAAGAATGGGTGGTTTTTAGATTTTTTTTTTAGGTATTTTTGGTTGTGTTCACATTGGTTCTCGCGGTTCTCGCAATAAACGGTGGTTCCTAACGAATCCTTGTCCTATATATATATATATATTAGATGCTTGAAAATCTGTAGTTTTTTTATAAAGTTCTGTTGGTTTCTACTTTTCAGGTACTTCACATTTTACGGGATGATGACGGTTGAAGTAACGCCTAACCACAACTTTGCTGCCATAATTCCGTCTGCGTTTTATGCCATTTGGAATCTTTTTTCAGGGTTTATTAATCAATATATAAAATGTCGAGTCTTGAACCGTTTGTTTATATGATATACAGAGGATACGATATGGCGTTAAACGGGTGACGCCTTTAAAGGACCAAAACAGGTTGCGAAAAACTGAGCGTAAGCAACCGATTGCTGAAACGGTTCAAGCAAAAAGCTTGAATGATTTTGAGGCTGAATCCGAGGTCAAACATGAGATCATGGAGTTTGACTTTAAGCAATCATCAATGGAATTGGTCAACCCTACGGTCTGCAATAGTTCTAATTCTTTTTCGGACAAAAATGAGGTCGAAGAAGAGTCGCCAATCGTCCATCTGGTCTGTGAAAGCTCTGAACTTTTTTAGGATAAAGAGGTTGTAGAAAGCTCACAATCGTATTCAGACAAAGAAATAATCGAAGAAGCGTTAATCGCATCTACAGTGTCTGAATGCTCTGAATCCTTTTATGATGATGCGGTTCTAGAAAACGAGTCATTATAATGATGAAGGTGAAGTTTCAGAAGAAGAGTCTGAAACTGCTAATCTTAATGAATGCAAGCTTCAGTCGGGAACTACAAGTTCCCAGAAAGGGCAAAATGGTAAATTTTGAAGACAAAGATGATGCAGCCGTAAAGCTAAGGTTCCGAAGACATAAAATTCTCGATCTTAAGTCTGAGAATAACAGTCCTAGACGTTGAAAACAGGCTGGTCTTGGTGTTAGTATATAATCTTTGACTTGAACAAATTTATGTAGTTTTGTTAAATTTTGTTTAAGTTTGTCAAATTTTGTTTGTAAGTTAACGCCATCGATTCCCAAACAATTTTAGGCGAGCTCTTGGTGTATGTTGACATGATTTAGTATTGTGACAAATGCAATTTTTAATGTAGATACTGTTGAATTCATTATTAGGTTAAATTTTAGGCGAATTGAGTATATAATATAGGTATAGTTGGAGTTGAAGTTGTCAGGGATGCTACGTTGGTGATATATTAAGTTTATTTCTATATCAAACATGTACACTAACACATACTGTCTTTAACAATGTTTTATAAAGATATGTAACTAAACACAAAGAATTTAAATAATATATTATAATATGTTTTTTAGTATTTGATTCCGATCGTTATTAGAACAAACCCGTGTATTCACATGGGTGTACACCTAGTTTAAGACTAAAGGGTATGGGGAGGCTCATCCCCATGAGGATGAGCCGCCACGTAGGCGCCACATCACCATCTCATGGAGGATGGGCCTCCATGCATTTTGTGGGGGGTGGAGGATGAGCCTACCCCACATAATTTTTTATTGTTTAATTCATTTTATTTGTTTAAATTTTATTGTTTATTTTTTATTTGTTTAACTTTATAAAAACTATTTAACATTTAAATAAAAATAAGACATAAAGGAAGATAATAAAATCCATTACATAACATAAATAAAAATTACATAACCTAAAAATTTTTTTACGCTACCTAAAATTTGTAAAAAAATACTAGATTTAAAAATTTTAAAAAATTACACTACTCGTCTTCGTCACCGTCCGCTACGTTAACGTTGTTCCGAATATGTTCTACCCAATCATGTTGAAGGTTTGCATGCGTGAAGTCGTTGGTTAGCGAGAACGGGTTTAAATCCTGTTGTGGCGGATCTACCGGGACAGTATTCCCGATAGATGCATTCTCATCATACTCAAAAATCGCCCGACCTTCGTCTTCAATAATCATGTTATGGAGCAAAATGCAAGCGTACATACAAAGGCGCAACCTCTTCGGTGTGAACGCACGTGCCGGTTGTTCAAGGATGGCCCATTTTTTTGTAAGACACCAAAAGCACGTTCGATGTCTTTTCTTGCAGCTTCTTGACGCTTGGCGAATTTTTTCCTTTTTTCCTCCTCGGGATATGGAATAGTCTTCACAATTGTAGACCAAGACGGATATATCCCGTCAGCAAGATAATATCCACGTCTATACTCAACCCCAGAAACTGTAAAACGGGTGTCCGGACCGGTTCCATTAACGACATCGGTAAAGATCGCCGATTGGTATAACACATTGAGGTCGTTGAGTGAACCAGGGAGACTAAAGAAAGAATGTCAAATCCACAAATCTTGTGATGCCACAGCTTCAAGTATCAAGGTTGGATAGCCGTGATCACCTCGAGTATATTGGCCGCGCCACGTAGTCGGGCATTTATGCCACGCCCAATGCATACAATCAATATTACCGAGCATTCCCAGAAACCCGTGCCGTGCTTCATGAGCTTGGTAAAACTGCTGAACATCATACGCGTTTGGTTTACGCAAATATTTTTTGCTATACAGTTTCACCACATTACGGCAAAACCCATACAAACATTCCCGCGTAGTTCTTGCCGACATTTGTAAGTACTCGTCCAAAGCGTCGGCCACTGTCCCGTACGCCAGTTGGCGAATGGCCGCAGTACACTTTTGTAACGTGGTGAACCCTTCATAATTTCAAGCATCGGGTCTTTGCGTGAAAAACGGGTCTAGCCCCGCCAAATCATCAGCAATCCGTGTGAATAACCGGCGACTCATTCGGAATCTGCGTCTGAATATCTCGGCATTGTAAAGGGGTGCATCCGAAAAATAATCGTTCACCAATTTCTCGTGCGCTCCTGTCGTAAAAAATATATAAATACGAGGAAATAAGGAATAAGGATAATAAAATTAATTAATGATAAACCTTGGCGGTCTCTGTTAATCCGTATTCGTCTGGTAATAACGCTTTCAGACGAGACGTCTTCCTCTTCCATAAGAATCTGCGTCGCCCGTAGCACAGCGTTTGCGAAAAACATCTCCTCTTCCTCATTCGAAGACGAGGACCACCAAGAATTAGATGCATTGTGGATGAAAAGGTAATTTTTTTTTTATAAAAGTGGAGAGAAAATGGTATAAAAATGAGAGGGTTTTGGGTTGAAAGTGGGGGAAAATGGTGAAAATGGGTGTGTTTTTATAGAAAAATGGATTTTTTTTAATAAAAACTAGCCGTTACACAACGGCACTTTTTTTTGAAAAAGGTGAAAAGCAGGCCCGTCTCCTCCGGCTGTGGGGAGTCGCTTTTGCCGAGCCCAGGGGGGCGGTGTGGGGGACCGGCGCCGGTCCTAGCCGGGCCTCAGCCGGCCCCCATACCCTTTAGTCTAAGAGTTCTTGATTGATGAACTCGATACTTGTGGAGAGAGAGAGAGAGCGGGAATGAATTTATGTGATATTATGTGTAATGTCTAACCCTTTGATTTTTTAATAATCTCCTTAAGTACACCAAAAAAGAAATCTTTTATTAGTTAACGAGAGTAATAATGTAATATGATCCATCAACAATTAGCAACCTATACTATAATAATATATAATTTAATATCTTGATCCAATATTATATAAATAATTATAATGGTCGTATATTAAATACGATAAATTATATTTAATAACATCTCCATCTTAAGCAATTAACTTTTAGCGGTAGCCAATAGACTCAAACATGCCTATAACAATATAACTCACATGGTTGACATATCGATCTTCAATTGCCATACGTAGAGCACTGTCACAGTGTCACTAGGTACACCGGGACCATTACCCAGCCGCAACCATTTATCTTAGCGATCTTTAATATCCTATCCAAGTTATTTAGTAAATTGAAGCATTGTTGTATTTCTCGAGATTAAATATCCTTGTTCACCCTATGTCTCAAAGACCAATTCAGGATAACAGAGTTTCCCTGTTTTTTTAACTTGATCGATCAATATACATAAGTGTAAATTTTCTTTATGGTTCGTAATTTCTTTTTAATTAAAATAAGTTTATGAAAGTTATTGATGAACAAACATCTATTCCTCATGCTATTGCTCCCTGCCCCAACCTACCAACTTTTTAAATTATTATCATTACTTTTCTAAAGCAAATTATTAAATTATTATTATTGTTATTGGATTTCTTTATGAATTTAAAATTAAAATTCCATTTTAAATGTATGGCTATTGAGGTTCTAATTTGAGTTTTGGATGGGGCTCAAAGGAAAACCTAAGTCAAAATTGAATTGAGTGTCTGAATATAGATTGAGCTAAATGAGAATCTAAATAAATTAAATTAAGAGTTAAATGTTATTTTTGTCCATGTGGTTTGGGTCATTTTGTCAGTTTAGTCCAAAGATTTCATTTTTCGTCTGTGGATCCAAAAATGTTTTACAGTTGCCATTTTAGTCCACTAGGTTAACTTCATCCATTATTTCTGTTAACGATAAGGGCAATTCGGTCATTTTATATGATCGAATTGTCCTTCTAGTTAACAAAATTACATATAAAACGACCAAATTGTCCTTCTCGTTAACAGAAAAATGAATGAAGTTAACCCATTGGACTAAAATAGCAACGATGAAACATTTTTGGACCCACAGACGAAAAATGAAACATTTGGACTAAACTGACAAAATGACTCAAACCACTAGGACTAAAATGACATTTAAGTCTCAAATTAAATTAGAAACCGTCACTAGTGCTGGTCACGGGTATTTAAGTTCCGTCCATGTTGGGTCCGGGTGAGTTTTCTCCTCTAGGTCTCAAGTTCGAGTCTAGATGATAGGGGTTTCTCATTGAGGAGTTTAAGTTGGGGATCTATTGTGCGAGGGGACTCTCTAGTGCGAAACAGGTTAAGACAACGTATGCTAGACCTCCCAATATTCATGAATAATTCACACCTTTCAAAATAAAAATTAAATTAAATTAGACAGTCAAGTTTTTAACATTTTCTATTTAAAGTATCAATTCTTTAAAAGGTTCATTCACCTAGAACTAGAAACGATACTAAATAAGATTTAGGTCAATAAGGATCAAGTTCAACATCAACCCAAGTATTTTATCTAAAGCACTAAAGCTTGTACTCAACAAGCCTTCATGATGCAGGCTTGAGGATGATTCAAGACACTTGAAAAACTCGATTATATTATATTTAATTGTTTTTGATAACACAATATACCTTAAATATGTAAAAAAACACCCAAAACCATTTTAGGTAACTCTAACGATGATTATAACAATGGCATGTCTTACACATTTAAATGTATGCATATTCAACATACTTTGATCGTGTATTCCATGCACGAGCTCGACAAAAACTCAATAGAAAAAGATTTAGAGCTCTAGTCAAGTTCAAGTTGCTCAATAAAAGGTGGACTCGGTTGAAACTCTACTCTTTATGAAATATTAACAATAACAAGTAAGATTTCTCCGCGCTTGCGACAGGAATTTGGTTGACATCATTTCGCTTCTTTGTGATATTGAAACTCGCAATGGCAATCAAATATATATATAATTTCATGTTTTTAGAGTTGTCTTCAAATTGGATCCAGCATACATATAAAATTTCTTTATGCTTTTTAGCTTCAATCATCAACCGGTTCCTTTGATAAAAAAACTTACATATTTTCAAGTTGGATCCAGCTTTCCCATCCCATGGCATTAAGGTCATGCTCTGCTAATTGTATGCATCAGTCATTACTAGGGCTGTAAACGAATCAAACGTTCAACGAACAATTCGTGAACCGTTCGGCGGGAAGTTCGTTTATGTCTGTTCGTCTAATAAACGAACGAACATGAACAAGAAATTTCGTTCGATTAGTTAAATGAATGAACGAACATGAACAGAGGTCTCGTTCGTTCGACTGTGTTCGTGAACGTTCGGTAAGGCGTTCTTGAACGTGTTCGTGAACATTTGTTCATTTGCGTTTGTTTATGTTCGTATGTTTGTGTTTTAATTGAATATTTTTGTACTTTCATATATTTTATCTATAATTTTTATATTATTAAACTTTTATTTATTTTATTACCCTAACAATGAAACTAGGAAACCCTCTTTCACCTTGTTTATGCACCATTTCCCTTTCATTTCTCATTATTTACATCGGCGAATACGGTCGACCTCGGCTCCATAAAAAGGGATTCAAGTTCAAGTGCTACTCTCTGAGCCATCTGCCTTTATCCTTCGCCGGGTTCGCCAAATTTATTTGTGTTTGTGAACCATTGGCGAACACGCTCATTTCCTTAATGAACGAACACTAACATAAAATCTTGTTCGGTATGTGTTCATAAACCGTTCGTGAACACATTTATTTCCTTAACGAACGAACACGAACAATACCTCATTCGTGTTTATTTACAACCCTAGTCATCACCATGTTGTACTACATACTTTCCATGTATAAATCATTCTAGACCTTGAGTTGTATTTTAATATATAATAATATTACTGTGAGTCACCTTTAATATATAAAGGGTGTACCTATTGGCACACCAATGTGTCTATATGCACACGAAAAGGGATTTTTTGTCTTATATGCACACCCTGCAGTGTCGAGCTGTGTTCAAAGCGCGACGTTTTGGTCCTGTCAACCAGACAAAGACTGACGGGTGTCTGACGGGTCTGTTGACCGGACCGAAACACCGAGCTTTGGCCGCGTTTTGGTCCTGTCAACCAGACAAAAGACTGACCGGGTGTCTGGTTGACAGGACCAAAACGCGGCCAAAGCTCGGCGTTTTGGTCCGGTCAACAGACCCGTCAGACACCCGTCAGTCTTTGTCTGGTTGGCCGGACCAAAACGTCGCGCTTTGGCCACAGCTCGACACTGCATGATGTGCATTTAGGATAAAAAAGAACTTTATGTGGTGGCTATCTACACACTTGGTGTGTAGATAACTTGAGCCTATATAAATAATGTGCTTGTGAGTCACCTTCAATTTAATTTAGGTTCTACTTCTACTGTAGCTAAGAACTTGTCTGATTATATATATAATAAGGCCATCTGAGGCACTCCACGGGTAGGCTCCCGCGGCTTCGAACCCACACCAAAACACCGCCGCCACCCTTAATGTCACACCCTCAAATTCCACATGTGGAGTTTTACTGCGAGGAGTGCGACTGACCAGGACCCAGCCACTAATCATGTTGAACCAATCATTTAAGTTGTAAAACCATCACAATCGACACGATTAGTGATCAATGTTTAAAAGTCCGAAACACTGTTTAAGTTAGCAGCGGAAAAGTAAAGTAAACCTGGTGTGCGTATAGCATGATATGATTTTATTAATATTTTGAGCCCATTTTACGCATTAGTCAAGTTTTAAATTTATAAAACACGATATTGTACTAACACTAAACACACACTTGGGCAAGTGCACCCATCGCGAGCGTAGTATAGTGTTGGTAAGATACTGAGGTCGTCCAAGGACACAAGAGCTTTTAATACCGGTTTAGCGTCAACGTCTAATCGATCCAAATTTTTGAAAAAAGTTTTGAAACATGAAAATAAAACTAAAAATGAAAAGATAAATAAAATGAAAAAACAAATAGATAAGATAGAATCACTTGGAACCAACTCATCTTTGATGTATCCTTTGATGATTTTCGCACTTTCGGACTTTTTAAGAGATTATCTTAGTTATAGTAGTAGGCCTCTCTTTTGAAGGTGACGTTAGCCTCAACCCAATGGTTTAAGTCAGCAGGGATACAATCCCAAAGGGTCAGAATATTGAAAGACAATTAAGTTAGTTATTAATGCGAAAAGTTGAAGGCCCCTCCTTTGAAGGTGACGTTACCCTCGGCTAAGTGGTTTGAGTTGACAAGGATATAATCCCAAGAAGCCGGTTTAAAGTATTAATAGTAGTTTACATATGAGGGGTTCAAGCTATTCGCATCCCCGCTATCCAATACCATTGGGCATTGAAGGAGGTCGTAGTAAGCTTGAACCAAGTCCTCGCAGGATCTATACACTGAACGAGACAATAACTTTACCAATCCACCCTCCTAACCCCCTTCCAGGTAGTTAACGCGCTTTATATAGACCGTAAAGACACGAATGAGCAAATCAATGACATCATGAAGAAATGGTAAAGAAAATTCACTTTCAACATAAGAAACTATTTATTAAAGTCATTAATACAAACCCAATTAAAAAGTGCCGAAAGATTAAAAATCAAAAGTAATACATTAAAGACTTGTCTTCACCAAGTGATGTAAGAGATTAGCCAAACATGACCTTTGATTGACAAAAACTCTTACAATCAATCTTGGATCCCGAGACTACTACACACTCTAAAGATGGATGATTGATGATGATGGTGGGTATTGGTGTTGTAGTGGTCGTGGGTGTTGGTGTTGGTGTTGGTGTTGTAGTGGTGGTGGATTGGTGGCAAAGTGGGAGAGAAGTGGTTTGCCAAGGGATGCCTTTGAAGTGAACCAAGCACCCCTATTTATAGCCAGAACAGAGCCTGGTCACGGCCCCGTGTCTAGCCAATACGGCCTGTGGTCATCCTTTTCTCTTCCTTCATTAATTGCAATTGTCAGCAGAGGGCCCCACACGACCCCCTGTCTTCTGGGCACTGCCCCTTGGTCAACTCTTTGCTGTACTATTAAGATTATGCAAATCTAAGAGTTGACCACGCCCCGTGGAGAGCTAGGCACGGCCCCGTGGTGGGCTTAGAAGCTTCTGCAGAGTTTGTCTTGTTATGCAGGGTCTGACCACGCCCCATGCCCAGTTGGGCACGACCTCGTGGTCAAGTTCTGTTTCTTGCTTTTGTCTTGGGAGATGCTGTCGAGGGGTCGGGCATGTCACTTTATTCCTTCTTCTTGTATTTATGTTGGTTTTTGGCTTCTAATTTGTTCCTTTTGTTCTTTTAAGCTCGTTTAGTCCTGTAAATTCAAAAGGAAGAAAGAAACGTACTTTTTCCAACATTAGTACTAAAAAAGGGTTGGTTTTGTGCCTCAATTGATGTAATTTATATGTTACATTTTGCACACATCAAAACTCATCATAAACTTAAAACCACAAGTTTAATAAAAATACGAAACATAAGTCTTCACAAACCACACTTTACAGCCGATTGCAACGTCCGTCCATAGCTGTACCTAACAACCTGCAAAGCATGCAGTAGGGTGTCAACATAAAGTTGGTGAGTTCACAGCTTTTAGTGTTGTTACAAAAATAGGTTGTTAAAATACTTGGTTTATAAAACATGTCATGGGGAGCTACCCCATCGTTAAGCTACTAAATTATGTAATACCGAAACTTGACTGTTGTAGTTGTTTGTGCCCCGTGTCAATGTCTATCATCATTGACCACCTAAGGCAAAGTTCACGCCCGTCCTCCTCGGCACGGTGTGAGATTTGTCAAACCTAATAAAGCTATCAACTAATACCCCGTTCGCCAAACCCAGCGACTAATCGGTATAAATGTGTGGGGACTTTTTAGATAGAGTTCATTTAGTCCGACAAAGACATGAAATATAAAATACAGTATTTAACAGTATTCCAAACCAGGAATACTAGGCAATCCCAATCCAGGGAAAGTGTGGTCCACCTCCAGTGGATAGTTTGTTCAGTAGTTCCAATCCAGGAACGCGCGTGTAGCCCCAAACCAGGGGTACCGTATGTATTTCCCAAACCAGGGAAATAAGTGTGTTGTCCCAAACCAGGGACGCATGCTTTGAGAAAAAAGTTGTGAACTCACCTTTGCTTAGCTCGGCAGACTAAAGTACTTGAGCTAGTTTGGTCAACCACGTCCTCTGATGGATACCAAGACTGTTAGGGTTTGTGCATACAAATTCATGCAAATCCAACACGTATCTCGCAATTAACATGCGTACAAGTTGTCACAATATATTACTGAGTAGTTTTCAAGCATAGGTTCATAATGTACACTACGACATACTATTTCTCAGTTATACAATTATCATGCACACGCGGACACTAAAAGTAGCAAATTCGTCACTTAACAATTTAAAATCGTACATAGCTAAAATCACTGAAAACAAGCTGTTTTGGGAAGCGCGTTTAACATACTTACGAGGTTGCAAAATTACGATCTTTTTATGTGGCGTGCCCCTCGGAGGGGTTGGACTTGTGCTAAAATTTTAGAGTCTAAATCTTTACCAAAAATTTATAACAATTAATTTACCAAGCAGAAATCAGATTCGTCGCTTTCTGACTGCAGCTCACGGAAAAATTTATTTCAAAATCCTCGGTTATCCGATTGATGTAATTCTAGTTGAAGGTTCGCACAAACACATAAGGATATCTACATTAAAAATTTCATGGTCTAACTCTAAACATCCACCAAGTTAAGTTATGACTTAAAACATAACACATAAAATATGCAGAAAAATATAGCTTTAATTGGTGAAACAAAATAATTTATTTAAAATATCAAACGACGTCCAAAAATTATGATTTTAGCGCCATTAGAAGTGTATTTCAAAATGCCACGTTTTAGACTCAAGAAAATCCAATTTTTGTTATATTATGACCCAATTACAGCCAATTAAAGTCGGCTGTAACTGTCAGACAACTTATGTTTTTGTTGCCCGATCTCCCCAACCGAATAACTAACGCACCCAACAACCCATAATGTTTAGTTATAGCAGATTATAATTGCCCTACGTAATCTACGCCATTAAATCAGTAAGTTTTAACCCAAAACCCTTCAAGATCCATCCCGTCTAAATCCTAGCAACTAACCGAGTGCAACACTAACCAAAACAACACCTAATTCACGCAACTCATCTGATCATCATATCCTCACATCATCATGCGTATTAACAATTGCAGAAACGGAGCCATGAATTAGCAAAATTTAAATCAAAACAACGTAACAAACTAACCGAAAACGCGTAAGAATTCTCATATACGATTTTCATGATTTCTAGTCTATCAGTTAGCATCATAACATCAAGTTCATCAACAAAAAATACCAACGCAGCCATGTATCAACTGAACTTAAAACTCAAACAACATAAAATACTAACCGTATGAGGAAGATAGATGCAAACGAGGGAGCTAGAGTGCGGAAGAGAAAGCACAGAGAGGAAGATAGAACGAGACAGGGGTGTGTGTCTTCCTGCTGCCGTAAGTTACCAAGGGGATGAGAGGGTAGGGTTTGTGTTGAAGTGTTATAATTCAACATGCATACATACGTAACCTAAAGGGGTGGCGGTTGGGATTTTTGGAGCTGGGCCACTGTCACACCCCAACCTATGGCGGAAACATCGGGGTGCGGCACTAAGCGTTTAGATTGCTCAAAAGTTTCCATAACACTAGATATTTCGATATAGATTAAATAGATTCAAAAATTGTCTAAACAATCCACAAATCAAACACAAGTATCATATTCAAAACATCAAATATTGTTCAAGTTTCTTGATTAACTAGGCGTGTGGTTCTAGCAGCATCCTAGCTTGTTTTCCTATAGTTCCAGCATTCTATCATCCTGCAACATGTATTAAAATAAAGTCAATACACTAATGTACTGGCGAGTATACAAGTTTGAGTATATAGCATAATAGTTTAAAAGACTCATATCCATTATGTAAACGATAAAATAGTTTCAGCCATGCTAGTGTTCGCAGTCCAAGTGATAGCCCAAGTGTCTCGAAGCTTTAACCACTTTCCCAAGAATCAAGGAAAGCAAATAGAATCCTCCTAACAATACCCCCGAGAATAATGGGGAGGTGCATCTTCCTATAGCGCTACTATTGTTAAGGCGAAACTACACACAAGGATTAAACGTTCACATAGCATAAAGAATCAAGAATCACAAGTATCAAGTTTCACATTCACAGAGGATAGAGTTTAGCTTCAAAAGTTTCAAGTTTCATAGAATACATGTTGCATCCCAAAAGTTTAAAACGAAAAGGGATCGAGTATACTCACAGTGATTGCTTAACAGTAAACTGTTATTGGAACAAAGGGAGCTCTTTAGAATTAGCCTGATTAGAGTACCATAGATAAGTTTTGGATAGAATACAAGAATCAAGCAAAGTGTCGGACCAATCACCTGAACGGATGGCCATCCGGTCGGATGACTTATACGAATGGAACGGACCGCCATACGATCGGATGGTCATCCGTACAGATGGCCATTCGATCGAATGGTCATTCGATCCATGATTGAGTTTCCAAAATGATTAAGTGTTCAAACCAGGGCTTTCGATCGGAGGGTCATCCGATCGGATGGCCGTTCGGTCGAATGACCCTTCGTGTGCAAGTTTCAAAGTTTAAAGTTTCTGTTTCAAAAATAGTTTAAGTGTTTGAAGGTTATAGGTCACATTGCCACTTCGATCGGATGGCCGTTCGATCGGACGGTAGTCCGATTGGATTGCCATTTGATTGAGGTGCCCTCATTCCTTTTTGCAACCTTGTAAAGTTTCTAAGTTTCTGGATTAACGGTGACGACATGGTTCATATTGAGATAATTGTAAACACGTCAAAGCTCAGCCTGCCTGATCGGATGGGAATCACCCCGTCCGTTCAGGTGTCTGTTCTTGACGGTGTTCATGTCGGAATCCGTACTCCGGCCATCTTTTCCGACGAGGATCCATTTCTAAGCTGACTCCAGACTAATCATCAAGTCTACAGCCCGTTTAGATCCGGATTCCACCGTTTTAAGTAAAAGTTTAAGAAAAGGTGAAGGAATCATGAGTTTTAGCTGAAAAAGTCTAGGTTTAGCAAAAATAGTTTAAGTGTTTGAAGGTTATAGGTCACATTGCCACTTCGATCGGATGGCCGTTCGATCGGACGGTAGTCCGATTGGATTGCCATTCGATTGAGGTGCCCTCGTTCCTTTTTGCAACCTTGTAAAGTTTCTATGTTTCTTGATTAACGGTGACGACATGGTTCGTATTGAGAAAACTGTAAACACGTCAAAGCTCAGCCTGCCCGATCGGATGGGAATCACCCCGTCCGTTCAGGTGTCTGTTCTTGACGGTGTTCATGTCGGAATCCGTACTCCGGCCATCTTTTCCAGCGAGGATCCATTTCTAAGCTGACTCCAGACTAATCATCAAGTCTACAGCCTGTTTAGATCCAGATTCCACCATTTTAAGTAAAATTTAAGAAAAGGTGAAGGAAGCATGAGTTTTAGCTGAAAAAGTCTAGGTTTAGCAAAGATTTGGTGTAACAACACATGAAATTCCTTAGATCTGAGCTAGATCTTGACTGGAATGACATCACACAACTGTTTGTACAAATCTCCATAATGACGTCACCCTCAAGAGCTCAATTCTTAGAGATTTCATGGTAAAATGTGTGATTTCAAAGAAGAATCATGTAGAGGATTGTGTATAGATCAAAGACGTACAAGAATCTAGTGTAAAACTTACCGAAATCGCCGAGAAATGGAAGAAAAGTGAGAGAGCGTGTGTCAGGTCAAAGGAGGTTGTCACATCAGTGATGAATGATGTGACATGTCCTATTTATAGTGCAAGAGTGGGGAATAAGGCGGTATGGCAAGGATCGGATGGTGGTTCGATCGAGTGGCCCTCTGATCGGATGGTCATCCGATCGGATTGCCATTCGGTCAATCCCATCCTTTCCACTTTCCGTTTTTGGTTCGTTTTGCGAGTCAGATTAAGCATTGCGTATTTATTGTGCAATAGTACCACATACTAGATTATATCATTAACACAAGAGTTTCCAAGTTTACACAAGTGTCAAGTCTCTAGTCCCTCGTTTAACCAAGTCTCAAGTTTCACGAGCCTCAAGAGTCAAGCACCAAGTATCAAGAATCAAGCCTCAAGCATCAAGAATCGAGTCTCAAGAATCAAGCATCATAGCATTAAGTATCAAGAATCAAGGGTCTAGAGTTAAGTATCAAGAATCTAGCTTCGTAGGATTTAAGTATCAAGTATCAAGAATAATATTCAAGTTTCATAGCATAAAGATTCACAAGTGTCAAAAATGTCAAGAATCACATAGTATAGGGACTAAAACTGACAATAGCTAAAAGTTCAAGGACGCAGGGCGTCACAGCCGCAAACTACCAAGGTGGCTTATGGGCTTGCAAGTTGGGTCGAGATTTAAGGAGAAAAGGAAAGGTGTTGGGCCGCAAGGTGGGGTGGGTTCGGTTTGGGTTTTGTTTATTTTTTTTTATTTTTTTATTATAATTGATAAACCAACTAATTATAAACATATAATTAATCAATCGACAGATGTAATGTGTAATAATCAATTTATGGTTCGGGCCTCAAAAGTTTCGAGATGTAATTATAACCGGGTTTTTACCTCAAAGTTACGGGTTGTCACATCATCCCAAAGTTGAAAGAAATTTCATCCCGAAATTTGTAAACAGTCGCTGAAGAAGCTAGTGTGGTTGAGCATTTTCGTGGGTGTCACACTTAAGGGTAGGCAAGGCGGGTTCGGTTAGCGAGAAGGGGTACTAGTGAATAGGTTGAGTTGTTTGAGGTGGGCCTTGACCTTGAGATTGGTTGGTGGGTTTTGATTGGTTGGGCACTTGACTTTATTAATATTAAAAAAATCGTTTGTGGCATGAGTAGATGGTACCAGTGTTTACCTAAAAATAGTATTTAAAAAAAAAACTAAAAAATAGTAATGGGTATTTTACACTAAATGATGATTGATCAAGGCTAGGGTACTTACCCTTTAGTGTCACTTCCTCCCTAATATAACACACCTAAATATATTATTAAGCTATTGAAATATCCTAAACAGTTTTATCTCCATACTTTTACCTTAATTTTTTACATGTCATTATTCTTTTAGTCGTATCACTAGGTTAGAACCCCGTGTATTACACAGGTTGAATAAATGTAATTTTATATCTTAAATAATAAAAAGTTATATTTTTATGAACCCCGTATATTGTACAGGTTAAATAAATGTATTTTATATATCAAATAATAAAAAAGTTATATCTTTAAAAACCATGTGTATTACACAGATTAAATAAATACATCGTATCTTTAAAAAAACCCGTGTATAATCGGGTTTAAATAATAAAAAATTACATCCTTAAAAACCATGTGTATTACACAGATTAAATAAATGTAATTTTGTATATTAAATACTAAAACGTTGTATCTTTAAAAAACCCGTGTATAGTTGGGTTGAAAAATCTACCAAATAATAAAAAAAATTATATCCTTAAAAGACTCCGTGTATTACACGTGTTGAATAAATATAATTTTACATAGCAAATGATAAAAAGTTATATCTTTAAAAACTTCGTGTATTACAAGGGTTATTGATGTGCGTAAAGTGTGATAGGTATTTAAGTATATTTTAAGCCATTTTTATACGTTAATCAAGTTTTAAATTTATAAAACACGATATTTTACTAACACCAAACACACATATGGCCAAGTGCACCCATCGTGAGCGTAGTTTAGTGTTGGCAAGATACCGAGGTCGTCCAATGACACAAGAGCTTTTAATACCGGTTTATCCTCAACGTCTAATCAAATCAAAAATTAGAAAAAGGTTTTAAACTAGAAAAATAAAAACTAACTAAAATGCTGAAAAATAAAATAAAAATAAAAAACAGATAGACAAGATGAATCACTTGGCTCCGACTCGTGTATAGTGTAACCTTTGATTATTTCCGCACTTTTGCACTTTTTAAGAGATTATCTTAGTTATTGTAGTAGGCCCCTCTTTTGAAGGTGACGTTACCCTCAACCCAGTAGTTTGAGTCAGCAAGGATATAATCCTAAAGGGTCAGATTATTGAAAGATAATTAATTAAGTTATTAATGCATATTACGGTAGGCCCCTCTTTTGAAGGTGACGTTACCCTCGGCTAAGTAGTCTGAGTCAGCAAGGATACAGTCCTAAGTAGCCGGATTAAAGTATTAATAGTAGCTTACATATGAGGGGATCAAAGAGTTTGGACCCCCGCCATCCAATACCGGTGAATATTGAAGGAGGTCCTACTAAATTTGACCCAGGTCCTTGCAGGATCTATACACTGAACAAGGCAAGACTCTTACCAAACCGTTCCCTTAACCCCCGACCAGGTAGCCAACATACCTCCATATAGACCATGGAGATATGAATGGTGAAAATCTTTTATTTTATATAGACAGTAAAATAATGCCAATACACCACGGACAAACGATAAGGAAGAATCACCTTCAACATAAGAAACTAGTTATTAAAGTCATTAATACATAACCAAGTAAAAAGTGCCAAAATATTAAAAATAAAAAGTATTACACTAGACACTTGTCTTCACCAAGTGATGTAAGAGACTTAGGCAAACATGGCCTTTGATTGTCAAGAACTCTTACGATCAATCTTGGATCCCGAGACGACTCACAGACTCTATGATGGACAATGGATGATGGTGGTGGATGATGGTGTTGTGATGGTGGTGGGTGAAGTGTGAGAGAGGTGGTGTGCCAAGGGATGGTTTGCAAATGAGCCAAGCACCCCTATTTATAGCCTGAACAGCAGCCCGGGCACGACCCCGTGTCCATCCTCTTCTCTGTCTTCATTAATTGCAGTTTGTCTGCATTAGTTGACCACGCCCCCGTGTCCGCTGGGCACGCCCCCGTGTGCAGAAGCATATCTGTACTATCAAGATTTGCCTGGATGCTGCGAATCTTATAGTTGACCACGGCCCCGTGTCCGCTGAGCACGGCCCCGTGGTGGGCGATAGAAGCTTCTATAGCTTTGTCTTTTATGATGGCACTTGGGCACGCCCTCGTGTTCACTGAGCACGGAGCGTGTTCAGCCTTCTGTTCTCTTGTTTTGCTTGGGAAGATGCTGTCGGGGAGGTCGGGCATGCCACGTTTGTTCCTTTTCTTGTATTTATGTTAGATTTAGCATCCTTTTTGCTTCTTTTGTTAATTTGAGCTCATTTCATCCTGAAAATACAAAAGGAAGACAAAAACACACTTTTTCCAACATTAGTACTAAAAAAAAGTTAGTTTTATACCACAATTGATGTAATTTATATGTTGCATTTTGTGCACATCAAATACCCCCACACTTGAATCTTTGCTTGTCCTCAAGCAAAACTCTTTAAAATGTGGCATTACACTCCCAAATCGAATGGATAGAAGAGAAGGTTTTTGGGCTTGTCATAGAGTGTCGGGATTGACGTGATGTCGTGGTCACAATCAAATTTAATCCAAATACTACTAAATAGTTAGTGGCAAGTGGGTATCGAACACAGGGAGTTTGTGGAATATGTGCTATCTCGATGTATGTCTAACTTCACTAAAGTAAACTAAATTGAAAGAAAAATAAATTCAAGAGTGGGTTTGATTGGTTGATTTTTAAAACTAAGATTAACTAATTAAAATGCAAAAGAAAAGTTTTAGTTGTAAACAAATTAGAGACGAGTGACCATCTTTAGTTTCCGGTTTGCTTCAACATTTGTGCTATCATTCACTAGAAAGAACTACATAGACATAGTTCATGTGCAATTACTTGTTGTGATAAAAGGGAACTAAGTACTCAGATTCCTAGAACGTGAGGTTGTTACCCGATGACCAATTGACCCTTACCCGATCCTAGATCTACCCATGATATCTCGATTGCCAACGGCACCAAGAACGTATGGTTTCAAAATAGAATAATCATAAGCATCAACAATTTACAAGCAAATAAGAACACACCATGATAAATAAAACATAAATTCAATTTACCATTCTAGAAATATGAAATCAAGCACAATTGTCTCTACAAACCTTCAACTAAAGATGACCATAAAGAGTTTAGCCATTCATGACTTGAACAACCATCCTCCACCAAGTCTCCATACTTGCTTCCCCATAGTTCACAAGACAAGTGGTTGGTAACCGAAAACAAAAAAACCTCTCATGAGACATCTTAAAACTCCATAAAAAGGCCATAAAATTCGATAAGTTACATATGCTCTCCACTATGTTCACGTGAACTTTTAATGATGATGATGTGTGATTTGATGTTGGTTGTTAACTTGTGGACTAACCCTCCTGAGGCTTCACGTGTGTATCTAATGCCAATATTGGAATAATAATCTCATTGACTTTGTGTCCCTAAAATCTTTTTGTGCAAACCCCCCAAGTCACGTGAGATGATGATGATGTTTTATATGATGATATCAACTCCCAAAGTCCAATTAATGATGAAGTGATGTTTCAAACCCTTGTTCACGTGGATGAGTCTGCTATGTTTGACTGTTGTTGTAACTCTTTTGGCTATATTCCAACTTTCAACAAATGACTAAACAGCCGCTAGACTTCGGTGTTGTATGTTCCTTATGCATTCGAACCATCTTTTGAGCTTCCAAGTTATATTTTTCGACCCGAACAAGCACTGTTTAACATGATATCTCTTTAATAATTATCTGTGCTTGTCTCGTTTCATCACTAAACCCTCTAACTTCGCCGTATTACGTGTTTTACCTGCAAAAGCCACAAACACTCGTAGTTATCACATTCACGATACATAACCGCCTAAAATATGGGATATGCACGTATTTAGCTCATTTAAGGGTTGTCCTACGGACCACCCGTCACATCCCCACACTTACCCGTTGCTTGTCCCAAGCAACCGATTCAAAAACTATTTCAAAACCACAAGCGATCAACATGCAAACCAAGCTAAAATATATCGTCCTTCTACTAACCTTCAATCATACCACAAGACACACCACTCACAATAACTCTCGGTGACAAGAAATATTAGCACATAATGCTAAACCACTCAATGCGTGTGTGTGTGTGCGACAATAAGCTTGTATACAAATCAAGTCTCCTCCTAACAAATATCTAGCATGCTTATGAATCAAAAAGGACTTACGGGTTGTAACGGGGCTAGGTGCAAAGGTAGGAAAATGGTGGAATATATATGCGAGAGCTAATTGATTTGACCCGGTTTTTATTTCTACCACTAAACAAAGCAAACATCAATTATATACACAACTTCTTCAACATTCTCAACCACTATTGCAACTAAATACATTTTTTTTTTCATATTTTTCTCTTTCTCTTTTTTTTTTCTTTTCTTTTTTTGTCATTTTTTTTCATAACACATCAAACTCAACAATATCTACAAGAACATCAATACTACATACTAAAACTCCTAAACCGGGTCATCTAAAAAGGTAAAATTTTGTAGGAAGTAGGTTTGGGGCACAACCAAATGGTATAAGGGTCAAACATGGCTTTCTAAAGACCAAACCCCCCATCCCTCACAATACCAAGCTCATATATGTAAAGTATGAGGTCCAACCCACCAATCCCACACTCTCACACATCTAGACGAGGCTACCTAAAAGTCCCCTATCATTTTCAAAAGCATGCTAACTCTAGGATTTAACAAGAATTCGTACACAAGTTCTATTAACACAATAAACACACCGCCACTCAAAACAAAGAAAGCATCATTAATAATCATATGTGGCTCAAACTCTCACCAATAAAGGACTAGAAATGGGTGTCGGTGTCTCAAGTGGAACAATATCAAGTTTTCAAATTTTGACAATTTTCGCTTGGCTTCACAAAAATTTTTAAAATTCTCAAAAAATTCCCCTCATCCCCACACTTGGGATACATTGTCCCAATGTATGGTTTTGAGGGAAAGATCGCTTCTAACCAAAAACATTAGCTTTCGCTAATATTCTCAAATCCCATTTTTTTTTATTTTTTTAATTCTAATTATTAAAAACACCACCAATTCCTTCACAACACATAAACTAAACACATCAAAACACCACCCAACCGCCCAACCAAAAACTTAAACATGAATATATACAAAGGTGCACAAGATGAGAACAAGACACGACCTGATTAGTAAATCAGCAGTGTTGGTAGTGATGCAGCTGCGGTAATCGAACCGGTTAAAAAACATCTCTTAGATTCGCCGATATCTCAACAGGGATGTTGCCAAACATCCCCACACTTGAATCATTGCATCCGCGAGGGTTGAAACGTAATAACCTGCCAACACACAAACACAACACCAAAACAAAACCAAACAAAACAAAACACAAATACAATACTCTACATCCTCGGGCTGCCTCCCGAGAGCGCTAAGTTTAAAGGTCTTCAGCCAGACCATACCTGATATGCGTTATGGTGGTCTTAATGCACACTTACCCGCAACATTTCCAACAAATGCCCTGAAATTTACATGCCATCTCCATAAATTTGTCAGTATATTTGGCATGTTAAAGCTGCTCCTGCGGGCTTTGCTAGTCCACTTCATGACATATACCTTAATGTCTGGTAGTTTCACCCTTCTCATCTTGTTCCTTGAACCCTCTTCCCCACATTTGAATCATTGATATGGGAAGAGGTTCGGTACACATATCCATCCCATCAGCCTGCTCTACCTCATAATCTGCACACATCATCTGATCTACAAGTGACTCTTCATCAGATAAAGGACTCATTGGTGTGGTATTATCCTCCACAACCTCCTCCTTCATGTGAGAATAATCTCTAATATCGTCAGGTAATGGTGAGAGGCGTTCTTCTATCTCTATCTTCAATTTTAAAGTATGACACTTAGAAACTAAGCAGCTGATTCGGTCTTCATCGGACAGGTTGGGTGTTGCTAAATATTGCTCGAGTTTGGACAAAGTTACTTCCAATACAACAAGCTCTTTCTCCTCCTCGGTCTCATAAACATAAACACCCTCGGGCTCAGAATATTCTTCGGGATGATATTGTCGATATCCCTGATACGGTCTATAGATGCGCGCATCCATCATCTTTTTATCCCAATACTTCGGGTTTTCCGAATACACCGTGAACACATCATAATCATAAGTGTGATCGCGACCGCAACCAAAACATAGACCATCCATCCTTGCCTCATAATAAACTTCCTCGTCCCGATCGTATCCATATGAATAATAGTCATCCTCCATTTCTGATTCATAATCGTCAACGTATGATGGAGGTGGAAGCTGTGAAACATAAGACACCGGTTTTCCATATGCCCTCCTGTAGTGAGCCTCGTGGCAACCAATACATGGATGTCGTGGACCCCGCACAATCTACACGTAAATAAGCTGAAATTTGTGTAATGCCCTGTCATCCTGCACAACACAACTCAACTACCAAGTGTAAATCATGAACATAAAAGAAATCTTTTTGGTTTTAATTTAAAAAAAAAAACATTTTCAAACTAATACACAAGATAACACACGTTGCGCACTACTCCCCGGCAGCGACGCCAAAATTTGACGTGATGTCGTGGTCACAATCAAATTTAATCCAAATACTACTAAATAGTTAGTGGCAAGTGGGTATCGAACACAGGGAGTTTGTGGAATATGTGCTATCTCGATGTATGTCTAACTTCACTAAAGTAAACTAAATTGAAAGAAAAATAAATTCAAGAGTGGGTTTGATTGGTTGATTTTTAAAACTAAGATTAACTAATTAAAATGCAAAAGAAAAGTTTTGGTTGTAAACAAATTAGAGACGAGTGACCATCCTTAGTTTTCGGGTTGCTTCAACATTTGTGCTATCATTCACTAGAAAGAACTACATAGACATAGTTCATGTGCAATTACTTGTTGTGATAAAAGGGCACTAAGTACTCAGATTCCTAGAACGTGAGGTTGTTACCCGATAACCAATTGACCCTTACCCGATCCTAGTTCTACCCATGATATCTCGATTGCCAACGGCACCAAGAACGTATGGTTTCAAAATAGAATAATCATAAGCATCAACAATTTACAAGCAAATAAGAACACACCATGATAAATAAAACATAAATTCAATTTACCATTCTAGAAATATGAAATCAAGCACAATTGTCTCTACAAACCTTCAACTAAAGATGACCATAAAGAGTTTAGCCATTCATGACTTGAACAACCATCCTCCACCAAGTCTCCATACTTGCTTCCCCATCATTCACAAGACAAGTGGTTGGTAACCGAAAACAAAAAAACCTCTCATGAGACATCTTAAAACTCCATAAAAAGGCCATTAAATTCGATAAGTTACATATGCTCTCCACTATGTTCACGTGAACTTTTAATGATGATGATGTGTGATTTGATGTTGGTTGTTGACTTGTGGACTAACCCTCCTGAGACTTCACGTGTGTATCTAATGCCAATATTGGAATAATAATCTCAGTGACTTTGTGTCCCTAAAATCTTTTTGTGCAAACCCCCCAAGTCATGTGAGATGATGATGATGATGATGTTTTATATGATGATATCAACTCCCAAAGTCCAATTAATTATGAAGTGATGTTTCAAACCCTTGTTCACGTGGATGAGTCTGCTATGTTTGACTGTTGTTGTAACTCTTTTGGCTATATTCCAACTTTCAATAAATGACTAAACAGCCCCTAGACTTCGGTGTTGTATGTTCCTTATGCATTCGAACCATCTTTTGAGCTTCCAAGTTATATTTTTCGACCCGAACAAGCACCGTTTAACGTGTTATCTCTTTAATAATTATCTGTGCTTGTCTCGTTTCATCACAAACCCTCTAACTTCGCCGTATTACGTGTTTTACCTGTAAAAGCCACAAACACTCGTAGTTATCACATTCACGATACATAACCGCCTAAAATATGGGATATGCACGTATTTAGCTCATTTAAGGGTTGTCCTACGGACCACCCGTCAGGGATTTCCAAGATTCTTTATTAAGTTTTATTTTTATTTATTTACAATCTTATTCGTCATGATTTATTTAAAACATTACATAAGATAAATTACGTATTAGGGCATAACATGCCTTTTTTTTTAATTCCACTTATATACAAGTTCACATACCTCACGGGGATCACTCAACACTCGGCCGAAGATGTATTTTAGTGAATCACTCGAGAGCGGCATGGAAGTTACTCCTACCATAGGCTTGCCAAGCAATCAATCCTCCTCCTTTTTAACTATATACCTTTGTAAATATCAAGAGGACTTTTGGGTGAAGGGTTAGGCTTGGGTTAAAGGTAGGTGGTTGGGTTAGTGGTTAGTAAAAGGGCGAAAGGCGTAAAAAGCATCGGCTTTCGTAAGACTTTTTTATTTTTGCAATTTTTTATTTTGATGAAGCCATTATTCAAACAAAGTTATTTTTGGATGAACTTGTTTGTTTATTTCTCTTTTGCTTCATCATCAATATTTTTTTTTTGAAAAGTCATACGAAAAATCGAGCTTGTTACTAAAACAAAGGGTTAAAAAAAAAAAAGGTTTTGGTGGTTGAAAGGGTGTTTGTTTTTGGGTTAAGAAATGAAAAGGTTTAGGCTCAAAGGGGTTAACTAGGGGGATTTTGGGTAGGTGGTAAAAAAAGAAAAGAAAAATAATGGTGTAAAATAAAAAAGGGTTAGTCCTAATGCCTACGTCATTTACATACTCGGGTTTAAGTTGGTAAGGACCGGGAATGTATCGTCGTGGCAAGTTCTAGAGTCGTAAGAACCAAGCGGCTATTCACATAAGAAACGAAAACTGAGCATTTAGTTTAAAGATATGTATTTGTATGCTCAATAAAGGCTCAAAACTCACTTTTTGTGGGAATGGGTTTTTATGTGATCAAGTATATATAATCAAATTTTAACTAAACTTGTCATGCCGTTTCATAATTTTCTTATGTTGGTTCTTTTTATCACGACGCTATCGGTTGTAAATTTGTAAAAATATAACCTTTATAGAATTTGAAATTCCCAAATTAAACATAGACAAGTAAAAAAAATGAAATTTTTTTGAAAAAAATTGGGGTGATTAGCGGTTCCAATAGAGTTTTGTGTAAGGCTTGTGATTAGGACTTGCAATATTCAAGATTTTAGCATCCCCCCCACACTTAAATTACACATTGTCCTCAATGTGTCCCAAAAATAAGTTTTTTTGGTTGATTGAATGTGTCAAAAGGGTGTGAAAAAGCAAAATTTATGTTACTGGGCGTCTGGACACTGCCCCGTGGTGTCCGGGCACGACCCCGTGTTCAGATCGCCAGTAACAGAAATGAATAAAGAGAAACAGAAGCCTGGGCACGGGGGCGTGTTGGGTGAACACGACCCATGTCCAGTTACCTGAACTGGGTATTTTCTGCAGATTGTGCAGCACGGGGCCGTGTTGGGCGGGCACGACCCGTGCTGAACTTGCTGTAATGAAGAAAATTTTGTCGGATGGCCCTGTTTTCGTGCATGGTTTGTTGGTTCAAGTTTCCCTTGTTACCCTTCACCATCCCGAGTGTGTTTTACTCATTACAACATCATCCAAACACCAAATTAGCTAAAACCATCATTCATTTAGTCATAGAGAATTACATAATAATCCTAAAAGTTAAAATTCTAGATAAATAGGTCAAAGAAACACAAGAAATCTGGACCAAGAAGTTCTAGCCTAATACTTATTCTATTAGCAAAATTTCCGAGAAGATAATTCCCTCGGTTGGATGCGGCTTGAAAAACTTCTTTCTCCGGGCGTGGGTTCCTCACACGTCGGCGAGCCACTCCTCTATCTCCCTAGGGAGAAGAAAGGCGGGCTCATTGACATTGGTTTGAGGTGGTGCAACCTCCACCGAGACTTCTTGTAGATCTTCAAGAGAAGGCTCCGCTGGAATGTCGTCCCATCCGGTTGGGTTGTTGATTCCAAGTGCTAAGTTCCAATCCTCTTGAGGGAGGATTGGTTCCATGGGAGGTGTCACAAGAATGTTCAACCTTTGGTGCAAGAGGTTGATTTCTTGAAAACTATTTTCCAACCCCACCGTAAGATAATTTATACGGTCTATTAGGACCTCCTCTACCAAAGTCATCTCGTCAAGAGCTTCACGTAATGCCATTACGTAACGTACGAGAGTTGCTTCAATTGGCGACCTTCTCTCCTTTCGACTGTTTCTGAAGTGCGCGGAAGAGGTTCCACTATTTTGACTAGACATTCTAGGAAAACAAACCAAAAATAGTTCATTTTAATGAAACAGTACATCGGGCACGGCCCCGTGCTCAACGAGCACGTCCCCGTGTTCACCTTTCTGCAGATTTTTGGAACAAGGAATCTTGAAGTTTCAAATTATTTTTCCAACTTATGAAGCATTTTTAAATAGAAATAACTTAAAACAATGTTGTACAACTTATTTTTAACAAGATTCCTTGGACAAAAATCTAACAAACATCACAATAAAGCTTGGGAACAAGCTTCAATGGAGGTGTTGAGACAAGAAAGATGAAGAAGGAGGCAAATGGATAAAAGAGGAAAGGACAAGATGGTTGTTAGAACCTTCTTTTAGAAAATATCTAGGATGGTAGGTGAGAAGATCCTTTCAAATCTCTGTCCCTGGATGGTCCAAATGTGCAGGATTCTTGGCTGCATTTATAGAAAACGACAGCATGCGGCCCCATGTCGGCAGGACACGACCCCGTGTGCAGGCAAGATTCTGACACATTTTGTTCGTATTCTGACAAAAAGTCAGAAAGGAATCTTTTGGTAGACACGGGGGCGTGTTGACCTGGGCACGGCCCCGTGTCGAAAGGCTGTTTCTGAAGTGTGTCTATTTTTAAGGAACTCATCCGGATCGGGCGGTTCCTTACTGGATGGAACAACCCCAAAGTACCTAAGATACCTTAATTGCTCTAGACTAAGACGAGAACGCAAGAGGTTGTCGGTGAGGGTGATTCCTATGCTAAATGTAGGTGGACAAGTCCAACCCTTTCCCGGGCTCTCGTTAAAGAAGGTGTATGCTGAATCGCTCAGGTCTATGTATGCACCGAACGAAGTCGATGGAAAGTCCTTCACGGCACAGGGACGACTATCGCTCAAATCCTCGCTAGAGTTAGAGGTAACGCCGGGAACAACGAAGTTGTTTTTATTTGAATGTGATCCCAACAATTCTTCTTGGTTATCGTCTTGAGATAAATTATCGAAATCTATTCTAAGTTCTTTTAACCAATTAAGAATTAGATCTTCCAATTGAAATAGTTCATCAAGAAGCATTTCTCCTAGAAGATCCGGTTGAGAGCATTCGAGGGAGAGATAGAGATTATTTTTACTTTCGCCCCCTTAAGGCTACGGGAAAACGATGGGTCTATATAGTGGGGCTTATAATTTATAAAATAACATTCTAATTCTTTATGGGAACCACCACATATTTGACACCACGTACCATAAGAGTGTCGAAAGTAAAAAATACCAGTATCACTCATGTTTGTGTCAGAAATTACCAACCGTCGGGATCTTATGGTTCTGTTTTCAGTAACTGAATCTTGGGCACGGGGCGTGTTGAGTGGGCACGGCCCCGTGTTCAGCTTACTGTCTGACTTAAAACAGGATTGCCAGTTTCAATGATTGGGCACGGGGCGTGTTCAGCAGGCACGGCCCGTGCTGAGTTCTGCAGAAGCTGAAAAACTAAGAAAATCCTAAAAAAAACAGAAAAATTAGAAAAACGATTAGGCCGTTGATTCCTAACTTTCTTAAAATCCTTGTGTCCCCGACAACGGCGCCAAAAACTTGATGCGCATAAAGTGTGATAGGTATTTAAGTATATTTTAAGCCCTTTTTATACGTTAGTCAAGTTTTAAATTTATAAAACACGATATTTTACTAACACCAAACACACATATGGGCAAGTGCACCCATCGTGAGCGTAGTATAGTCACTACAAAAAAAATGCCATTCAGTGGCACACACTTTTAACGGCATTTAGGTTTTGTGACACTAATTAAGTTTTTAATGACACTTTATGTATGCCATAATTGCTTAGCACTTACTTTTAGTGACATTTAGCTTTTATGCCACTAATTTAAGCTTTTAGTGGTACTTTACGTATGCTACTAAAAACTTTTGCATTATATCCTAGATCAAATTATATGTATAATAAAACTTATGCCACAAAAACTCTTCCTAAAATTTCCCTCCCATACTATAATTTATGCCACAAATACTTTATACAAACTTTAAAGCTTATCAGATACCATATTTGTAAAATGCGGTATTTAAAATTAATATTTACCAAATAATTGTTTTTTTAAAATGATTAAAATTAGGGGATAAAAAAAATGCTTTCTAGATATGAAAACGATATTCTTAGGTTTAATAAAAATAAATATTTTTTTAATTTTATATCTTAAATATGTTTGGTCCTAAGGACATTAAAACTTTACCATAAACGTCATATTTTTTTTCCTTTGGTTTTATTCAAAATAGCTCAATAACATGGCACTTTAATTTAGCCATATTTGCTACCCCAAAAGTTTAAAGGGGAAATTTTACAGGGTAGCAGTCAGGCCCGCTATGCTATATGGAACAGACTGTTGGGCTATCAAGAAGACACAGGTGCGCAAGATGGAGGTAGCAGAGATGAGGATGCTGAGGTGGATGTGTGAACACACGAGGTTAGATCGGATAAGAAATGAGGTTTTTAGGGAAAGATTAGGTGTGGCTAGTATATCGGAGAAGATTAAGGAGGGGAGATTGAGATGGTTTGGGCATGTGAAGCGGAGGGAAACGACGACACCAATTAGAGTAGTGGAAACTCTTACTGTCGAGGGGAGGAGAGGAAGAGGCAGGCCCAAACTGACATGAGATGAGCAGATTAGGCATGATTTAGTAGAGTTGCATCTTTCTGAGGACATGGTCAAAGATAGGACTTCGTGGAGGCGTAGGATTAGGGTTAAGGACTTCTAGAAGATATTGCAGTAATGTCTTAGGTGTATTTTAAGGAGGTAGGTTTTTCTTACTCTTTAAGGGACTTTTCTGGTGATTTCCTTCTTGTGTTTATGCCCAATTGGTGTTGTATTCATGCTATTATACATGATTTAAATTATATTGTGTCACTCAGATCAATTTCTTGGTATGGGGGACTCCTTATTTCTATATTCTTTGACTTGGTGTGTTGGTTTGTTGTTCGTTTTCAAGCCGAGGGTCTCTCTGGAAGCAGCCTCCCCAGACCCTATAAGTAGCTTTGCTATTTGTGGGACTTACTGGGTATGGTTGTTGTTATTGTTGTTGTTGTTACCCCAAAAAAAAAGGAATTGAAAAAGGAAAAGCATAATAAGAAAAATTAAAGTAATTGGCAGATCATGGCAGATCATCATTCTGATAAAGGTGTTAGTACAGATAATGTTTCTGTTAAAAGTGTGGAATCGGAATTAGCTGGTGTGGCAAATCAACATTCTGATGTTGCAGATAAACATTCAGATAAAGGTGACAGAATAGCTGAAGTTGCACTTGAAAGTTTAAACCGAAAGGTGGTGCACAGAAACAGTCAGATAAAGATGAAACTATAGCTGAAGTTGCTCGTGTTGTGGATGAACATTCAGATAGAGGTGACAGAATAGCTGAAGTTGCAATTGAAAGTCTGAAATCAGAAGGTGTTGCAGATAAACGTCCGGATGAAGGTGAAAGTATAGCTGAAGTTGCTCTAGATGCTTTGAAATCAAAAGGTGTTCCAGATAAACATTCAGATGAAGGGGCTTCTGGATCAACGGTGGAGGTTAATATCAAGACGCTAGATTCACAGTTACACAACTTTATTATCGATAAAAATGTATCTCTTCCATTCCCTTTTTATATTCGCACACATGTCACTCTTCTTCAGTCCCCGCTTATCCTCTTTTTTTTCTTTTGTAAATAAAAAAACAGATGTTAGTTTCAACATTCAAGCGACTATAGCTAGTGAAGTCGGCCTTCCAGTTGATCAGCATCGGCTGATTTTTAGAGGCAAGGTGTTGAAATATGAAGACCGTCTTTCGGAATAGCGTATCCTATAATCATGTTACATAGTATTAGGCTGTCAAGTGTAGAATACCGTATCCTATAATCTGAATTTCAACCCTCATCGGGCTCCCCCAATGTGTGTTGGAATCGATTGAATTTCTCTAGGGTTTCGATATTGAAAGATGCAGAGTAAGAAATCTTGTTCTTATTAGAATTGGTAAAAGTGAATGTATGATAATTCAAGGCATATATACGAGTTATGAAGCCGCCCTCATAACCGTCGTTACTTAAGAAATATAATACATAATTAAAACAAATAATACTAAGTATATAATATGTATCTAATCTAGTATAAGATCTAACTTATATCTCTTCTTCTAATACCCTCCCTTAAGTTAGATCTCTCCTACATTTATAAGATTCTTTAACCGCATGAAATCTTTGGGCTGCAGGGCTTTTGTAAGAATGTCTGCAGCTTGTTCCTTAGTTGTGCAGAAGCGTACTTCGACCTCATCATTCTTCAGCAAGTCACGTATGAAGTGATACTTTACCCGTATGTGTTTACTCTTTCCGTGATAGACTGGGTCCTTTGCTAAACATATTGTTGATCTGTTGTCACAGTGGATTGTAGGTGGACAATCCATATTTATTCGAAGTTCATTCAGAATTCCCTTTAACCATAGAGCTTGACATCCCACCATTGATAAAGCAATGTATTCTGCCTCTATTGAAGATAGGGCTACCACCTTTTGTTTTTTAGATTGCCATGCGATTGCACCCGATCTCAGATGAAATACATAACCTGATGTACTCTTGCTACCATCTATGTCACCTGCTTAATCGCTATCGCTGTAACCTGTAAGTTTCCCTTTGCTTCCTTTTGAGTATGTTATTCCGTGATTTAGTGTCCCCTTTACGTATCTTAATATCCTTTTTCCTGCTTCCCAGTGACTCCTTTTTGGCCTTTCCATGAAACAACTTATCTTGCTAACAGCAAATGCTATATCCGGTCTTGTGTTTGTTAGGTACATTAAACACCCAACCAGACTTTTATACATATTCTGATCAACATCTTCTTCTGGATCCTCCTGTGTGAGACGCAGTCCATACTCCATAGGTGTTGATATTGCATTGCAGCTTTCCATATTAAACTTTTTTCTGTAAGTTTCTTGCATACTTCTGTTGTGATAGAGTAATATTCCCTTCGTTATAATTGACTTCTATTCCCAAGAAGTAGTGTAGTATTCCAAGATCGGTTATCTCAAATTCATTTTCCATAGACTCCTTTAATTGTCTGATTTGATATAGTGAGTTACTAGCAATAATAAGGTCATCCACATATAGGCATATTATGATTCTTGTATCCTTGGAGTGTTTGAAATACAACGTGTGTTCATAAACACACTTATCATACCCATGTGACAGAAAGTATCCGTCTATCCTACTATACCATGCCCTTGGGGCTTGTTTTAATCCATATAATGCTTTCTTAAGTTGACAAACTTTATGTTCTTCACCCTTCTTGATATATCCCTTTGGTTGTTCTATATACACATTTTCATTTAGCTTTCCATTCAGAAAGGTAGTCTTAACATCCATTTGATGTAAGTGCCATCCGAAATGAACCGCTAGAGCAAGTACAAGTCTTACCGTATCAAATCTAACTACAAGAGTGAATACCTCTTGATAATCGATTCCATACTTCTGATTATACCCTTTTGCTACTAAGCGTGCTTTGTACTTGCTCACGTTTCCATGTTCATCATACTTGGTTTTAAAAATCCATTTCACTCCGATAGGCTTTTGATTCTTTGGAGGTTCCACTAACATCCATGTTTTGTTTTTCTTTATGGATTCTATCTCTTTGTCCATTTCTTCCTTCCACTTCACGTCCTTACATGCTTCATCATAAGTGGTGGGGTCCGCATCTGCATAAAGAAGGAAGTTGGCCACAGTATTATTATGCAGTACTTGGTCCCTTTCATACAGATCATTCACTTGTGCTTTTGTAAGTTGTTATGACTGCTGATATATATCGGCAACACTTTTAGTTCTCAGTTCTTCGTTTTCGGATGAAGATGAGTGTTCTTCATCTCCTTGTGAGTGTTCTTCATCTCCTTGTTCATTCACTGTCATTTCAATGTCTATGTCATCTGTTGGATTATTATCTTCTGGTAGTGTTGCACCATTATGTCTTGGCTTCTCTTGGTTATTATAATCTACATCATTCACTTGAATGTATGTTCCCTGTTCATATGACTCGGCTTCATTCCATGCTTGACTTTCATCGAATACAACATCTCTACTAACAATGACCTTGTTCGTTATTGGATTATAGAGTTTATAAGCTTTACTTTGCTCACTATACCCAACGAAGATTGCCTTTTCTGTCTTATCATCCAACTTCCTGCGTCTTTATTTTGGAACTTGAGCATATGCAATGCATCCAAATATTCTGAGATGACTTATGTTTGGCTTCTTTCCGCTCCAAGTCTCCTCAGGGGTTATATTTGGAACTTTCTTTGTCACCGTTCGGTTTAAAAGGTAGGTTGCACAAGCTACTGCTTCGGCCCATAGGTTATTGGATATGTTCATCATTTTCATCATGCTTCTTCCCAGTTCCATAATTGTTCTGTTTTTTCGTTCGGCTACCCCATTCTGTTGAGGGGTATAACTTGTTGTGAGTTGATGTTGGATTCCTTTTTCTCTAAGAAATTCTTGAAATTTATTACCAGAATATTCACCTCCCCTGTCCATTCTTAAGCATTTTATTTTATGATCCATTTGATTTTCGACAAAACTTTTGAATGTTTTAAAATGATAAAGTGCTTCGGACTTGAGTTTCAAGAAATACACCCATGTTTTTCTTGAATAATCATCGATGAAAGTTATAAAGTACCTACACCCTCCGATTGATAAAGTCTGCATAGGGACGCATATGTCTGAGTGTATAAGTTGGAGTGGTTTGATGGCATGCCATGTTGACTTCTTCGGAAACGATTTCCTTGCATGCTTCCCTAGCATGCAACCTTCACATATTTTATGTTGTTGCTTCGGCATCTTAGGTAAACCTCTGACTACTTCATTTGTTCCCATATCATATAAAGTATCGAAATTGATGTGTCCATATCTCCGATGCCATAATGCTGACACATCTTGTGTGATCATACTGTATGCACGTGGTATCATATCCTGACTTAGGTTTAACGGAAACATCTTGTTTCCTGTCATGTTGACGACACCTATTGTTTCTCCTGTTTTGTCTTTGATCCTGCATTCTCGGTTGCTGAACTTCACCTCATATCCCTTTTGAACTAGTTGCCCTACACTTAGCAAATTATGCTTTAAACCTTCCACGTAAAACACATTCGGAACCCTTTTTTCAGTTCCCTTTATTGATATGGCTACATCTCCACATCCCAGTACTTCGAGTTTTTTATTATCCCCAGTTCTCACTTCCCTTCTCTCGGACTCATTGAGTGTAATAAAGAGACTTTTATCTCCTGTCATATGATTGCTGCATCCACTGTCTAGATACCAGCAATCGTTCTTCGTTACCTCTTCTACATTGAATATCATAAACATCATATCATCATTCCTGTCACTCATTCCTTCTTCTTCGTGGAGGAGAGCATTACCCATTTTGTCATTCTCATCCTTTCTCTGATTGCAGAAACGTGCAGTGTGCCCTAATTTCTGATAATTATAACATCTAATTTGACCATTAATCCTTCCTCTTCCTCTGCCTCGTCCTCTTCCATTGTTTTCATATCTGAATTGTCTTGTACGTTCGTAATTCTGTACTTGAAATGCTTGTTCCATCGGCACATCATCATATTGTTTTAAACGTAGTTCATGTGATTGAAGAATATCGGGTAGTTCTTCAACAGACATACTGTTTAAATCTTTTGATTCTTCAACAGCGACAACGACATATTCATATTTTCGTGTCAAGGTTCTTAGGAATTTTTTCTACTATTCGTTGTTCACTTATGTTTTCTTCATTTTGACGTAACCGATTTACTATAACTATCGTTCTATTAACGAAATCTTCTATAGATTCATTATCTTTCATACGCAGGGCATCAAACTCACATCTTAGGGTTTGGAGTTTTACCATTTTTACTCGTTGTTCGCCTTTGTACGTTTTATGCAAGACGTTCCATGCTTCCTTGGATGTTTGACAAGTTGCGATTAGTTCAAACACCATGTCGTTTGCCGCTTGAAAAATGATGTGCAGTGCTTTCTTATCTTTCTTAATATTCTCTTTGTATGCATTCTGATCACTTTCGGGTGCCCCAGACGCCGGTTGATTGTATCCTTCTTCGACTATAGACCATATATCTTGTGATTCCAATAAGACTTTCATTTGTATATGCCAATGAAAGTAATTTTGTCCCTGTAATTTTGGAATTTGTGTTTGTATTCCACCATTTGATGCCATGTTTTTGTATCTCCTGTATTTCGAGATTGTATGTTAATTTGAGTGATTCGAATGAATAAAGGATGTGGATCGGTGATGGCTCTGATACCACTTGTTGGAATCGATTGAATTTCTCTAGGGTTTCGATATTGAAAGATGCAGAGTAAGAAATCTTGTTCTAATTAGAATTGGTAAAAGTGAATGCATGATAATATAAGGCATATATACGAGTTATGAAGCGGCCCTCATAACCGTCATTACTTAAGACATATAATACATAATTAAAACAAATAATACTAAGTATATAATATGTATCTAATCTAGTATAAGATCTAACTTATATCTCTTCTTCTAATAATGTGGAGACAAATGCAAGGAGCAGCAACGCAGGTGAATTTTGGTGATACCCTTATTTTATATATACACGCACACTTGTAATGACATATGCACAAGAAAGTTAAATTATGATTTTGGTCCCAGGACAAGATGATAATGTGACCGGTACACGTCCTCGGATCGGGCATGTTTCACATAGTGTACTTCTTGGGACATTCGGCATAGGAGAGCAAGATGAAGGCGACAGTCCAGATGTAAATCAGGTTCTATATTCTGCAAAATTGTTTTCTATAAAGCGGTTTTGTGTGCTTTGTGGTGATTATATTTTAAAACCGTTTTTTTTTTCATTCAAGGTGATTGGGGCAGTTCTTAATTTCTTTGGGCACGGCCTCATCGCTGGTACCAGCACAACGTAACCACACATGCAGGTGACTTGTGTTTTTTCTTTCATGATGATTTGTGCACATATAATTTAGATTATTATTTGATATATTTTGATTGTCTACTTGTTTACAGTTCAGTATGCCCATGCAAGTTGCTCTTGGAAATGAGACGGGAAATCAGTCGCAGCCTAGAACTCCTCGTCAATCGATGCCTCAAGGGTATCAAATCCCAGTGGGATCAGTGCCAGCTGTACCTACACTTGCGACGGTAATAAACATGTTGTAAATTTCCTTATTTCATGCTAAAGTTTCTTTAGTATTTTCTACATGGCCTTATGTGGTTATGGCTAGTGAGTAGTGAAGTGGGAGTTGTTTGCTTTTGTTTTTTCGATTAACTGTAACATTCTGCATGTTATAATTGAATGTAAATTAGGAGTAAAAGCAAGTGAATTTGGTGAAGGTGAATTTGGTCATTGCAGGAATAGATATCTTTTTAACAAATCTTAATACTGGTTAGGCCGAAAATAAGAGTATGCATATTATCTCATATGTAAAAGATATCTTTTGATCTATTTGTTTGTATTAACTTTAATTCACTTATGCATTTTCTCTAGGTAGCTTTTTTTACCGAACAAGATATTAAGAGCCTACCATGTTTACAAGTATGCGTGTGTTCTATTACTCCATCTAGAGATGTAACTTCTAGTTAGCGGGTTTTAATTGATTAAAAAACTACATCAGTACAAAAAAAAATAGAGATTGCATGCTTAAAGAATATATACTTTGGGCATCTTTTGACCCTACTGACCCATTCACCACATTTTTAGCAATGTTTTAGTTTATCAATTAACCTGTCTAAGATAGAAGATAACTCAATTTGACTCTTATAAACTGAAGGGTAAACATTCTCATCATGAACTCTCTTGTTGTTAGGTGACGGCAATTCCGACAACCAGGGGTATTGAAAAAACCACCCAATCTTTTGGCTGAAGAGCTTAAAGTGATGTCAAAAGAAGTAAGTTCGCCTTTTATTAACTGTTCTTACATCTTTGATGGCTATGGTTATCAGATCTAATTAATTTAACATGAATTGTGAAATTTCAGGTTGAGTATAGTCAGTTGGCTAATGTAGCGACAATAAGTAGCAAGGGCTGGGAACTATTGTCACACCCCCAAAATCCACATACGGAGTATCACCGCTTGGAGGCGTGACCGACCAGGATCAAGCCACCAATCATATTGAACATTGTAAGTAATAAATAAAATTCAATCCAACAATACGAAAGGTGTTCAAAACAAAACATAGTTAAGTGTTTAGTGGAAGCGTAAATGTGAAAACCCAACATAAGTATTAAGTTCGAAATGTTATAATGTTTTTAACATGGCACCCACTGTCCATGTCCCACAACGACTGCGACTCCATGTGCAAGCTCCCTGAATACCTATCGACCTGCAAGGCATGTGACAACGAGTCAACAACAAAGTTGAGCGAGTTCACAGTTGATTGTTCAGTTATTGAGTTCGTTTTCAGAAATCGTAAGTTGGTTTCAGAATCATACGTTACCCAGTATCCTTGTTTCCCAAATCGTTACGATCTATAGTGGGGGCTTCCCATGTTGTATATTACTAGACTAGTTGTATCTATAGGTGTCCTTCCCAATCCGAGGATAGTAGTAAGTATGAGAATACGTAGGTTTTACTTATGTGCCCTTCCCAATCCGAGGGCAGTAGTAAGTATGAGTTTACGTAGGTTTTACGTAAGTGCCCTTCCCAATCCGAGGACAGTAGTAAGTATGAGTTTACGTAGGTTTTACGTAAGTGCCCTTTCCAATCCGAGGACAGTAGTACGTAGCGAGTACGTAGGTTTAGTACTGGCATCCTTCTCAATCCGAGGAAGGTGGTAAGTAGTCTAGTAGTGGTAAATGTACAAGTTCTGTCATAGCTATTCAATCCCATTCCCATCCCACCGGGAATCCCATGCCTTAGAACTATGAACTCACCTTGGTTTGCTCGGTATGCTAAACTATGTGCTCACAAGAAATCAATCAAGTCCTATAGTATGCACGTATACTCAATCAGTTCAAGATCGTAAGAGTTCACATGCAAGTCTATGTCACAAAGTGTGCTTAAGCAATCATCATCTAGTAACACATAACAGTTATTTCATGTTCAAACAAACATACTTCATGCAACTGAGTTCATAATCAATTCTAACCTGGGTTATCAATTTAACTGGTTTAACACACTTGACAGACTTAATGGAGTTAATAAACTTAACATCGTTTACAACTTAACAGAGTTAACCCCTTAGCAGAGTTAATGACTTAACAGGAATAATAAACTAACAGAGTTGATTAACTACCAGAGTTAATTAACTAACAAAGTTAACAACCCATTAGAGTTACACTTAACAGAGTTACTGTCCAGAACACTCGACTCAAACACATGTGACGAAATCACATTTTGGCGAAATCCCTCTTACTGGAGAAAACACATTTGACGAAAACCCTTCAGGCGAAAACCCAAGGGTTTTCGTTGGTCTTGAGGTTTGGCGAAAACACTAGGTGTTTTCGTCTGGTCCATGTGATTTCGTCTGGTCCATCATCATCAACAGTTACAAAACACAGAGCCCTAATCATGATTCTAGCAGTTAATCAACAATCATTAGATCCTAACTATCCATTAGTTAATCATCAGTACATGAAGAGTTATCGGATCATCACCATCATCATGCTAAATACATCGATAAACATCTTGATACCAACCGTTCATCCAAATCATTCATGAAATCAACGCAACAATACAAGATCCTATTCTATCTAAGAACATGAAATTTCAATTCACAAACATCATCAACACAGATTCTAAACAATACAAACATATAATTCAGCAACAGTGTGTGAACTAACCAAGATTAACAGAATAATGGGTTGATGCTATTGAGGGTTTGAGGAGCTCGATGTTGCCGTCGTATAGAAGCAAGGAGGGAGAGAGAGCTTAGGGTTTTCTAATGACGGTTTACGTAACTTAAATCGTTTTCACGGGTGTTATAAGGGGTTGGGCCCTTAATGGCTTGGACGAAGACTGGGCCGGCGAAATCAGGTGATTTCGTCGAGGTGATCATGGCGAAAACTCAAGGGTTTTCATCGAGTGGCTTGGGACGAATTCCCTTCCTGATTTCGTTACTTTCATAATAATGCATAATAATATTAAATATAGTTACACTCCAATTAAGCAGTACATAGATATTGTTAGATTCAACTATACATAAATGCCCCAAACATATATTAAGCATAACCAAGTTACAATACAAGCAACCTATGAAAACATGACAGTAAATATAACCAAGTAATGTGACGAGGAAAGACCTTGGAAACTCGAGTTGTCACATTATCCCCAACTTGAAAGAAATTTCGTCCCGAAATTTAGCACGTGGTTACTGAGGAAGCTAGTTGTGTTGTGTTGTTTCCTGGTTTTACTGGGGTGTCACATCATCCCCCCGTTGATTTGGAATTTCGTCCCGAAATTCCGTAGTAGCTTCAGCCTCAGTAGTGGTTACATTGTTCTTGAACAACTGGGGATACTTGAGTTTCATTTGGTCTTCTCATTCCCAGGTGAACTCTGGGCCACGACGGGAGTTCCAACAAACTTGAACAAGAGGTATTCTGGTGCGCTTGAGGACCTTAACATCCCGGTCCGTGATTTCAACTGGTTCCTCGACGAATCGCAACTGATCGTCGATAGTGAGCTCCTTTAAAGGAACTATGAGAGTCTCATCTGACAGACATTTCTTTAGATTTGACACGTGAAATACGTTGTGAACTCCACTGAGTTCTTCAGGTAGATCCAATCTATAAGCCACCTTTCCAACCTTCTCAGTGATTCCGAACGGTCCGACATAACGCGGATTGAGTTTGCCCCCTTTTCCAAAGCGAACCACACCCTTCCAGGGTGAGACTTTAAGTAGAACCCAGTCCCCGACCTGAAATTCTAGAGGTTTCCTATACTTATCGGCGTAGCTCTTCTGACGGTCACGAGCTACCACCATGCGTTGTCGTATCTGAGAAATTCTTTATGTTGTGTCTACTACAAGTTCTGGGCCCGTGATCTGACTATCCCCCACCTCTGCCCAACAAAGAGGTGATCGGCATTTATGCTCGTACAATGCCTCAAACGGAGCGGCTTGAATGCTGGTGTGGTAACTGTTATTATACGAAAATTCCACTAACGGTAGATGTTTCTCCCAGCCGTTGCCAAAATCAATCACACATGCACGAAGCATGTCTTCAAGGGTTTGAATGGTGCACTCAGACTGCCCATCCGTTTGCGGGTGATAAGTTGTGCTCATGTCTAATCGAGAGCCAAAAGATTTGTGCATTGCCTGCCACAGATAATAGAGGTTGGCACCCCGTGCCTCGAGACAACTTCCTTAAGATAAACGTCTGCTAGAGTGGAGAACTTATCCGTTTCCTTGATAGCCAATAAGTGTGCAGACTTTGTGAGTCGATCCACGATCACCCAAATAGTATCATTTCCACGTTGAGATCTAGGTAGGCCAGTAACGAAATCCATGGAAATTTTCTCCCATTTCCATTGTGGTATTTCTGGTTGTTGGAGTAGGCCCGATGGTTTCTGATATTCTGTCTTGACTCTCGCACAAGTCGAACACTTGCTAACGTAAGTTTCTATGTGAGCTTTCATGCTAGGCCACCAATACATTGTTCTGAGATCGTGGTGCATCTTATCCGAACCAGGATGTACCGAGTAACTAGACTTATGTGCTTCATCCATTACAAGTTCTCGTAGATTGCCATAGAGTGGGACCCAGATGCGTCCTGTTACGTAGTAGGCGCCGTCTTCCTTTTGCTCTAACCGTTTCCTTGAGCCGCGTAGGGCTTCAGCCCTGACGTTTTCTGGTTTCAATGCTTCTACCTGAGCATCTCGTATCTGGGAAGCAAGACTAGATTGAATGGTGAGTTGTAATGCTCGCACACGCTTAGGTGTAGTATCCTTTCGACTGAGGGCGTCGACCACAACATTGGCTTTGCCCGGATGGTACTTGATGGCACATTCGTAATCATTCAATAGCTCGACCCATCGACGTTGTCGCATGTTCAACTCCTTTTGCTTGAAGATATGCTCGAGACTCTTGTGATCGGTGTAGATGGTGCACTTGGTACCGTACAGGAAATGTCTCCATATCTTGAGTGCGAAAACAACAGCTCCCAGCTCTAGATCGTGTGTAGTGTAATTTCTTTCATGAACCTTAAGTTGGCGCGAGGCGTAAGCAATGACTTTATCCCGTTGCATCAATACACAACCAAGACCCTGGATTGACGCGTCACAATAAACCACGAAATCGTCTGTGCCCTCTGGCAATGAGAGAATAGGTGCGCTACAAAATCTATCCTTCAAGTGCTGAAATGCTGATTCTTGAGCATCACCCCAACGATAGGTGACTCCCTTCTGGGTCAGTAGAGTAAGCGGCTGCGCAATCTTCGAGAAGTCTTTGATGAACCTTCTGTAGTAGCCCGCCAAACCCAAGAATTGGCGGATTTCTGTTGGTGTGCGGGGTGCAGGCCAGTTCTTGATCGAGTTTACCTTGGATGGATCAACATGAATCCCATCCTTGTTTACCACATGGCCTAGGAAATGGACTTCACGAAGCCAGAAGTCGCATTTCGAAAACTTAGCATAAAGTTGCTCTATTCGAAGCAGTTCCAAAATAATCCGCAGATGCTGCTCGTGTTCCTCCTGACTCTTAGAATAGATCAGCATGTTGTCGATGAAAACAATAACAAACTTATCCAGGTAAGGTTTGCACACTCTGTTCATAAGATCCATGAAGACTGCCGGTGCATTTGTTAACCCGAATGGCATGACCAGAAACTCGTAGTGGCCGTAGCGAGTTCTGAATGTTGTTTTGGAGATGTCCTCGTCCCGGAATCTCAGTTGATGGTAGCCTGATCTCAGATCAATCTTTGAATAGAAGCTCGACCCTTGCAACTGGTCGAATAGGTCATCAATGCGTGGAAGAGGATAGCGATTCTTCACGGTCACCTTGTTGAGTTCACGGTAATCTATGCACACACGGAAGGTACCGTCTTTCTTCTTCACAAACAACACTGGAGCTCCCCAGGGCGAAGAACTAGGATGAATGAAACCCTTATCCAAGAGTTCTTGCAATTGTTTGGACAGTTCTTCCAGTTCAGTTGGAGATAAACGAAAAGGTGCTCGAGCTATGGGCGCTGCTCTAGGAGCTAGCTCGATTTGGAATTCGACCTGGCGATGAGGCGGTAGTCCAGGTAAATCTTCAGGGAACACTTGAGGAAAGTCACGTACAACTGGAATATCCTCTATTTTCTTCTCTTTCGTTAATGCGTCAGTAAAAAGTGCTAAAATAGCGGTGTGGCCCTTTCGCAAACACTTCTGGGCCTTAAGAAATGAGATGATACCTACAACTGCACCACTCTTGTCGCCTTGAATTTTGAGAGGTTCTTTACCAGAACGGGGAATACGAACAATCTTCTCTTTGCATAGGATCTCTTCTTGCTGTTGGGATAACCAATCCATCCCAATGACGATGTCGAAACTACCCGGAACCATAGGAATGAGATCGACAGAGAAGGTTTGACCAGCTAAGATGAGATTACAACCCCTAACTATGTGTGTGGCTTCAAGACTTTTAGCGTTTGCTAGCTCTACCATGTAGTTGGTGTTCAAAAGTGTTGGGGTACGTTTAAGCATTTGACTAACTTTTAGGGACACATAACTGGTATCGGCACCCGAATCAAATAAAACAGTAACATAAAAGTCATCGAGAAGGAACTTACCCATCACTACGTTAGGATCATTCCTTGCGTCACCGTGACCAATCACGAACACACGGCCCCGGGCACCATTGTCTCCATTGTTTCCCCCGTTGTTACCCCCATTGTTGTTTCCGTTCCCTTGGTTATTGTTCTGATTCTGATTCTGATTTAACTGCGGGCAGTGTCTCTTGAAGTGACCTTCAGTGCCACACTGATAGCATCCCCTGTTACCCTGTTGCTGTTGCTGATTCTGCGGTGCTTGCTGTTGCTATTGACGATTATGATTTGCAGGCCGTGAGCTCCTACAATCCTTGGCTTCATGACCCATCTTGAGACACCTTTGACAACGTCCCTTGTTGCACTGACCACTGTGGTGCTGTTGCATTTGTTGCACTTTGGGTGGTTTCCTCGATATCCACCCTGCCCTTGACTACCAGAAGATTGCTGACCAGGACTCTGGTAGTCATCAATCTTTCGCTGCTACGCCTGGGACTGAACTGTAGTCGAACCCTTGCTGGAGGCCCCATCCCATTTTCGTTTGTTGTCACTGGGAATAACAGAAGTAGTAGTAGTAGTAGTAGTAGCACCTATCCGCTTAGGCAGCTTGTTCTGTTCCACTGCTTGGTTTGTGAGACGATGAGCATGATGAGTAACATCCTGGATGGCAGCAAGGTTAGTAGCAGTCACATGGCTTTGAATCTCTGGAACTAAGCCGTTGAGGTACAGCTCAATACGCTTGACGGGAGGATCCACCATAGTTGGACATAACACTGGCAGTTCGTTGGATCGCTTCGTATACGCCTCTATCTCTGACCCCGTCATCTTCAGGTTAAATAACTACACTTCCAGCTTGTGGATGTCATCACAATTACAGTATTCTCGCTTGATCAGTTCCTTAAAGTCGTTCCATGGGGTGGCGTTTGCAGTTGCCAGCCCTAACATTCGAACTTGCGCGTTCCACCAAGTCAACGCAACGCCTTCGAGAGTACCAGTGGCATAGTTCACCCTACGAGCCTCAGGGCATTCACACATTTCGAAGACCGATTCGAGCTTCTCGAACCAGTGGAGGAGTCCAACGGCCCCTTCAGTGCCACTGAAAGTACTAGGACGACAGTCCATAAAAGTCTTAAACGTGCACACAGGTGGCTGAGCATGCTGACCTGTTGCGTATATAAGAACAGGACAAAGTTAAACACAATAGTTGGTTTATGAGGGTAGGATCTAAAGATCCTAGAGTGAGTTGCGACTGCAGGGTATACCTCCTGCTTGAGCGGCTGCAAGTGCCGCAACAACTTGTTGGTTAATCAAAGCCATCAGCTGGGCTTGAGTCATGTTGACACGTCCGCTCATGATCTTCATACCAAAGGAAACATGAATGAGAGAGGTTCGCGAAAGTACGATGACAGAAGAGAGTAAGCACACAAGTGTTTTCAAACAATAGTTGTTACGTTTATCTAAGCATACCACGAGCAAAGTTCTATGTAACTAGCAAGAAGGCAATGTAAACATAAATCATATCACCTATAGGGTTGAGTCTTGCACGTGGAGTGAAGCGTCGTTGTGGATCGTTGAGCACTGTTCTGGTTATACTCTGGTTTTATCCAAAAGTTTACCCCTTTTTAAAACCAAGTTCACTATAACCAATGACTCTGATACCAATCTGTCACACCCCCAAAATCCACATACGGAGTATCACCGCTTGGAGGCGTGACTAACCAGGATCAAGCCACCAATCATATTGAACATTGTAAGTAATAAATAAAATTCAATCCAACAATACGAAAGGTGTTCAAAACAAAACATAGTTAAGTGTTTAGCGGAAGCGTAAATGTGAAAACCCAACATAACTATTAAGTTCGAAATGTTATAATGTTTTTAACATGGCACCCACTGTCCATGTCCCACAACGACTGCGACTCCCTGTGCAAGCTCCCTGAATACCTATCGACCTGCAAGGCATGTAACAACGAGTCAACAACAAAGTTGAGCGAGTTCACAGTTGATTGTTCAGTTATTGAGTTCGTTTTCAGAAATCGTAAGTTGGTTTCAGAATCATATGTTACCCAGTATCCTTGTTTCCCAAATTGTTACGATCTATAGTGGGGGCTTCCCATGTTATATATTACTAGACTAGTTGTATCTATAGGTGTCCTTCCCAATCCGAGGACAGCAGTAAGTATGATAATACGTAGGTTTTACGTATGTACCCTTCCCAATCCGAGGGCAGTAGTAAGTATGAGTTTACGTAGGTTTTACGTAAGTGCCCTTCCCAATCCGAGGACAGTAGTAAGTATGAGTTTACGTAAGTGCCCTTCCCAATTCGAGGACAGTAGTTCGTAGCGAGTACGTAGGTTTAGTACTAGCGTCCTTCCCAATCCAAGGACGGTGGTAAGTAATCTAGTAGTGGTAAATGTACAAGTTCTGTCGTAGCTATTCAATCCCATTCCCATCCCACCGAGAATCCCATGCCTTAGAAGTGTGAACTCACCTTGGTTTGCTCGGTATGCTAAACTATGTGCTCACAAGAAATCAATCAAGTCCCATAGTATGCACGTATACTCAATCAGTTCAAGATCGTAAGAGTTCACATGCAAGTCTATGTCACAAAGTGTGCTTAAGCAACCATCATCCAGTAACACATAACAATTATTTCATGTTCAAACAAACATACTTCATGCAACTGAGTTCATAATCAATTCTAACCTGGGCTATCAATTTAACTGGTTTAACATACTTGACAGACTTAATGGAGTTAATAAACTTAACATCGTTTACAACTTAACAGAGTTAATCCCTTAGCAAGGTTAATGACTTAACAGGAATAATAAACTAACAGAGTTGATTAACTACTAGAGTTAATTAACTAACAAAGTTAACAGCCCATTAGAGTTACACTTAACAGAGTTACTGTCCAGAACACTCGACTCAAACACATGTGACGAAATCACATTTTGGCGAAATCCCTCTTCCTGGCGAAAACACATTTGACAAAAACCCTTCAGGCGAAAACCCATGGGTTTTCGTTGGTCTTGAGGTTTGGCGAAAACATTAGGTGTTTTCGTCTGGTCCATGTGATTTCGTATTTGTCCGTCATCATTAACAGTTACAAAACACAGAGCCCTAATCATGATTCTAGCAGTTAATCAACAATCATTAGATCCTAACTATCCACTAGTTAATCATCAGTACATGAAAAGTTATTGGATCATCACCATCATCATGCTAAATACATCGATAAACATCTTGATAACAACCGTTCATCCAAATCATTCATGAAATCAACGCAACAATACAAGATCCTATTCTATCTAAGAACATGAAATTTCAATTCACAAACATCATCAACACAGATTCTAAACAATACAAACATATAATTCAGCAACAGTGTGTAAACTAACCGAGATTAACAGAATAATGGGTTGATGCTATTGAGGGTTTGAGGAGCTCGATGTTGCCGTCGTACAGAAGAAAGGAGGGAGAGAGACCTTAGGGTTTCTAATGACGGTTTACGTAACTTAAATCGTTTTCACGGGTGTTATAAGGGGTTGGGCCCTTAATGGCTTGGATGATGACTGGGCCGGTGAAATCAGGTGATTTCGTCGAGGTGATCATGGCGAAAACCCAAGGGTTTTCGTCGAGTGGCTTGGACGAATTCCCTTCCTGATTTCGTTACTTTCATAATAATGCATAATAATATTAAATATAGTTACACTCCAATTAAGCAGTACATAGATATTATTTGATTCAACTATACATAAATGCCCTAAACATATATTAAGCAAAACCAAGTTACAATACAAGCAACCTATGAAAACATGACAGTAAATATAACCAAGTAACGTGACGAGGAAAGACCTTGGAAACTCGAGTTGTCACATTATCCCCAACTTGAAAGAAATTTCGTCCCGAAATTAAGCACGTGGTTACTGAGGAAGCTAGTTGTGTTGTGTTGTTTCCTGGTTTTCCTGGGGTGTCACATCATCCCCCCGTTGATTTGGAATTTCGTCCCGAAATTCCGTAGTAGCTTCAGCCTCAGTAGTGGTTGCATTATTCTTGAACAACTGGGGATACATGAGTTTCATCTGGTCTTCTCGTTCCTAGGTGAACTCTGGGCCACAACGGGAGTTCCAACGAACTCGAACAAGAGGTATTCTGGTGCGCTTGAGGACCTTAACGTCCCGGTCCGTGATTTCAACTGGTTCCTCGACGAATCGCAACTGATCGTCGATAATGAGCTCCTTCAAAGGAACTATGGGGGTCTCATCTGACAGACATTTCTTCAGATTTGACACGTGAAATACGTTGTGAACTCCACTGAGTTCTTCATGTATATCCAATCTATAAGCCACCTTTCCAACCTTCTCAGTGATTCCGAACGGTCCGACATAACGCGGATTGAGTTTGCCCCTTTTTCCAAAGCGAACCACACCCTTCCAGGGTGAGACTTTAAGTAGAACCCGGTCCCCGACCTGAAATTCTAGAGGTTTCCTACGCTTATCAGAGTAGCTCTTCTGACGGTCACGAGCTGCCGCCATGCGTTGTCGTATCTGAGAAATTCTTTCCGTTGTGTCTACTACAAGTTCTGGGCCCGTGATCTGACTATCCCCCACCTCTACCCAACAAAGAGGTGATCGGCATTTACGCCCGTACAATGCCTCAAACGGAGCGGCTTGAATGCTGGTGTGGTAACTGTTATTATACGAAAATTCCACTAACGGTAGATGTTTCTCCCAGCCGTTGCCAAAATCAGTCACACATGCACGAAGCAAGTCTTAAAGGGTTTGAATGGTGCGCTCAGACTGCCCATCCATTTGTGGGTGATAAGCTGTGCTCATGTCTAATCGAGAGCCAAAATATTTGTGCATTGCCTGCCATAGTTCTGAGGTAAAACGTGCACCACGATCAGAGATAATAGAGGTTGGCACCCCGTGCCTCGAGACAACTTCCTTAAGATAAACGTCTGCTAGAGTGGAGAACTTATCCGTTTCCTTGATAGCCAAGAAGTGTGCAGACTTTGTGAGTCGATCCACGATCACCCAAATAGTATCATTTCCAAGTTGAGATCCAGGTAGGCCAGTAACGAAATCCATGGAAATTTGCTCCCATTTCCATTGTGGTATTTCTGGTTGTTGGAGTAGACCCGATGGTTTCTGATAATCTGTCTTGAATCTCGCACAAGTCAAACACTTGCTAACGTAAGTTGCTATGTGAGCTTTCATGCTAGGCCACCAATACGTAGTTCTGAGATCGTGGTACATCTTATCCGAACCAGGATGTACCGAGTAACCAGACTTATGTGCTTCATCCATTACAAGTTCTCGTAGATTGCCATAGAGTGGGACCCAGATGCGTACTGTTACGCAGTAGGCGCCGTCTTCCTTTTGCTCTAACCGTTTCCTTGAGCCACGTAGGGCTTCAGCCCTGACGTTTTCTGGTTTCAATGCTTCTACCTGAGCATCTCGTATCTGGGAAGGAAGACTAGATTGAATGGTGAGTTGTAATGCTCGCACACGCTTAGGTGTAGTATCCTTTCGACTGAGGGCGTCAGCCACAACATTGGCTTTGCCAGGATGGTACTTAATGGCACATTCGTAATCATTCAATAGCTCGACCCATCGACGTTGTCGCATGTTCAACTCCTTTTGCTTGAAGATATGCTCGAGACTCCTGTGATCGGTGTAGATGGTGCACTTGGTACCGTACAGGTAATGTCTCTATATCTTGAGTGCAAAAACAACAACTCCCAGCTCTAGATCGTGTGTAGTGTAATTTCTTTCGTGAACCTTAAGTTGGCGCGAGGCGTAAGCAATGACTTTATCCCGTTGCATCAATACACAGCCAAGACCCTGGATTGACGCGTCACAATAAACCACGAAATCGTCTGTGCCCTCTGGTAATGAGAGAATAGGTGCGCTAGAAAGTCTATCCTTCAAGTGCTGAAATGCTGATTCTTGAGCATCACCCCAACGATAGGTGACTCCCTTCTGGGTCAGTAGAGTAAGCGGCTGCGCAATCTTCGAGAAGTCTTTGATGAACCTTCTGTAGTAGCCCGCCAAACCCAAGAATTGGCGGATTTCTGTTGGTGTGCGGGGTGCAGGCTAGTTCTTGATCAAGTTTACTTTGGATGGATCAACATGAATCCCATCCTTGTTTACCTTCACGAAGCCAGAAGTCGCATTTCGAAAACTTAGCATAAAGTTGCTCTGTTCGAAGCAGTTCCAAAATAATTCGCAGATACTGCTCGTGTTCCTCCTGACTCTTAGAATAGATCAGGATGTCGTCGATGAAAACAATAACAAACTTATCCAGGTAAGGTTTGCACACTCTGTTCATAAGATCCATGAAGACTGCCGGTGCGTTTGTAACCCGAATGGCATGACCAGAAACTCGTAGTGGCCGTAGCGAGTTCTGAATGCTGTTTTTTAGATGTCCTCGTCCCGGACTCTCAGTTGATGGTAGCCTGATCTCAGATCAATCTTTGAATAGAAGCTCGACCCTTGCAACTGGTCGAATAGGTCATCAATGCGTGGAAGAGGATAGCGATTCTTCACGGTCACCTTGTTGAGTTCACGGTAATCTATGCACATACGGAAGGTACCGTCTTTCTTCTTCACAAACAACACTGGAGCTCCCCAGGGCGAAGAGCTAGGACGAATGAAACCCTTATCCAAGAGTTCTTGCAATTGTTTGGACAGTTCTTCCAGTTCAGTTGGAGCTAAACGATAAGGTGCTCGAGCTATGGGCGCTGCTCCAGGAGCTAGCTCGATTTGGAATTCGACCTGGCGATAAGGCGGTAGTCCAAGTAAATCTTCAGGGAACACTTGAGGAAAGTCGCGTACAACTGGAATATCCTCTATTTTCTTCTCTTTCGTTGATGCATCAGTAACAAGTGCTAAAATAGCGGTGTGGCCCTTTCGCAAACACTTCTGGGCCTTAAGAAATGAGATGATACCTACAACTGCACCACTCTTGTCGCCTTGAATTCCGAGAGGTTCTTTACCAGAACGGGGAATACGAACAATCTTCTCTTTGCATAGGATCTCTGCTTGCTGTTGGGATAACCAATCCATCCCAATGACGATGTCGAAACTACCCAGAACCATAGGAATGTGGTCGATAGAGAAGGTTTGACCAGCTAAGATGAGATTACAACCCCTAACTATGTGTGTGGCTTCAAGACTTTTAGCGTTTGCTAGCTTTACCATTTGCTTGGTGTTCAAAAGTGTTGGGGTACGTTTAAGCATTTGACTAACTTTTAGGGACACATAACTGGTATCGGCACCCGAATCAAATAAAACAGTAACATAAAAGTCGTCGAGAAGGAACTTACCCATCACTACATTAGGATCATTCCTTGCGTCACCCTGACCAATCACGAACACACGGCCCGGGCACCATTGTCTCCATTGTTTCCCCCGTTGTTACCCCCATTGTTGTTTCCGTTCCCTTGGTTATTGTTCTGATTCTGATTTAACTGCGGGCAGTGTCTCTTGATGTGACCTTCAGCGCCACACTGATAGCATCCCCTGTTGCCCTGTTGCTGTTGCTGATTCTACGGTGCTTGCTGTTGCTGTTGACGATTCTGATTTGCAGGCCATGAGCTCCTGCAATCCTTGGCTTCATGACCCATCTTGAGACACCTCTGACAACGTCCTTTGTTGCACTGACCACTGTGGTGCCTGTTGCATTTGTTGCACTTTGGGTGGTTTCCTCGATATCCACCCTGCCCTTGACTACCAGAAGATTGCTGACCAGGACTCTGGTAGTCATCAATCTTTTGCTGCTGCGCCTGGGACTGAACTGTAGTCGAACCCTTGCTGGAGGCCCCATCCCATTTTCGTTTGTTGTCACTGGAAATAGCAGAAGTAGTAGTAGTAGTAGCACCTATCCGCTTAGGCAGCTTGTTCTGTTCCACTGCCTGGTCTGTGAGACGATGAGCAAGACGAGTAACATCCTGGATGGTAGCAAGGTTAGCAGCAGTCACATAGCTTTGAATCTCTGGTACTAAGACTTTGAGGTACAGCTCAATACGCTTGATGGGAGGATCCACCATAGTTGGACATAACACTGCCAATTCGTTGGATCGCTTCGTATACGCCTCTATCTCTGACCTCGTCATCTTCAGGTTAAAGAACTCCACTTCCAGCTTGTGGATGTCATCACGATTACAGTATTCTCGCTTGATCAGTTCCTTGAAGTCATTCCATGGGTTGGCGTTTGCAGCTGCCAGCCCTAACATTTGAACTTGCGCGTTCCACCAAGTCAATGCAACGCCTTCGAGAGTACCAGTGGCATACTTCACCTTATGAGCCTCAGGGCATTCACACATTTAGAAGACCGATTCGAGCTTCTCGAACCAGTGGAGGAGTCCAACGGCCCTTTCAGTGCCACTGAAAGTACTAGGACGACAGTCCATAAAAGTCTTAAACGTGCACACAGGTGGCTGAGTATGCTGACCTGTTGCGTATATAAGAACAGGACAAAGTTAAACACAAGAGTTGGTTTATGAGGGTAGGATCTAAAGATCCTAGAGTGAGTTGTGACTGCAGGGTATACCTTCTGCTTGAGCGGCTGCAAGTACCGCAGTAACTTGTTGGTTAATCAAAGCCGTCAGCTGGGCTTGAGTCATGTTGACACGTCCACTCATGATCTTCATACCAAAGGAAACATGAGTGAGAGAGGTTCGCGAAAGTGCGATGACAGAAGAGAGTAAGCACACAAGTGTTTTCTAACAATAGTTGTTACGTTTATCTAAGCATACCACGAGCAAAGTTCTATGTAACTAGCAAGTAGGAAATGTAAACATAAATCATATCACCTATAGGGTTGAGTCTTGCACGTGGAGCGAAGCGTCGTTGTGGATCGTTGAGCACTGTTCTGGTTATAGTCTGATTTTATCCAAAAGTTTACCCCTTTTTAAAACCAAGTTCACTATAACCAATGGCTCTGATACCAATCTGTCACACCCCCAAAATCCACATACGGAGTATCACCGCTTGGAGGCGTGAATGACTAGGATCAAGCTACCAATCATATTGAACATTGTAAGTAATAAATAAAATTCAATCCAACAATACGAAAGGTGTTCAAAACAAAACATAGTTAAGTGTTTAGCGGAAGCGTAAATGTGAAAACCCAACATAAGTATTAAGTTCGAAATGTTATAATGTTTTTAACATGGCACCCACTATCCATGTCCCACAACGACTGCGACTCCCTGTGCAAGCTCCCTGAATACCTATCGACCTGCAAGGCATGTAACAACGAGTCAACAACAAAGTTTAGCGAGTTCACAGTTGATTGTTCAGTTATTGAGTTCGTTTTCAGAAATCGTAAGTTGGTTTCAGAATCATATGTTACCCAGTATCCTTGTTTCCCAAATCGTTACGATCTATAGTGGGGGGGCTTCCCATGTTGTATATTACTAGACTAGTTGTATCTATAGGTGTCCTTCCCAATCCGAGGATAGTAGTAAGTATGAGAATACGTAGGTTTTACGTATGTGCCATTCCCAATCCGAGGGCGGTAGTAAGTATGAGTTTACGTAGGTTTTACGTAAGTGCCCTTCCCAATCCGAGGACAGTAGTAAGTATGAGTTTACGTAGGTTTTACGTAAGTGCCCTTCCCAATCCGAGGACAGTAGTACGTAGCGAGTACGTAGGTTTAGTACTGGCGTCCTTCCCAATCCGAGTACGGTGGTAAGTAGTCTAGTAGTGGTAAATGTACAAGTTCTGTCGTATCTATTCAATCCCATTCCCATCCCACCGGGAATCGAATCCCATGCCTTAGAAGTGTGAACTCACCTTGGTTTGCTCGGTATGCTAAACTATGTGCTCACAAGAAATCAATCAAGTCCTATAGTATACACGTATACTCAATCAGTTCAAGATCGTAAGAGTTCACATGCAAGTCTATGTCACAAAGTGTGCTTAAGCAATCATTATCCAGTAACACATAACAGTTATTTCACGTTCAAACTGTAGGATCGATTCGACCGATCAAATGAGTCAATTTGAGTAAAACACACTATTTAAGTGGCGGAAACACTTAAACAGTTTAGAATCAGATAGAAAGAGTAGAAAACAGAAGATTGTAACTTTAATACTTGTTTCTCATTCACTAATCACTTGAAAATCCGGCAGAGTAACAGTACATGGCAGAGCTGACCGTTTGAAATGAGAAACATACAAGCCTATTTATAGGCAACACCCTTCCGTTTGAAACTGACATGATCCAGTTCAAACGGAACCCTTTCATACCCTTCCGTTTGAAAGAGACATACCACATTTCAAACGGAACCCCTAGAAAATATCATAAATTTACATTCTAGCACCCTATACAAAAATATAATTGTCATATTAAGATCCCTAGACTTAAGACATAGGCTTTAGACATTCGTGCATCAACAAACTCCCCCTTGGATACAGCCGGAGTCTTCAGTCTTGGTCTTCACAGGGACTTGAATGTTTCTTCACGCGGTTTAGGCTTCTTCAGTAAAGCCTTCCTAATCTTCTCATTCTCATCAATTCTTTTCTTCTGTTCAGCAGCTTCCTAAGCTTCTCGTTCTCTTCCTTCAGGCTCCCCTTTTCATCAATCTTCCAAGCATTTAGGATCGACATCTGGATTACCAGCAACAAGCTTCCTTTTGTATCAAGCTCGTCTTCAGACTCCCCCTAAGACTCTGCTATAGGGATCTTAATCTGGAATTTTCACCTGCAAATCTCAAACATTTATAAGAATAGACATTTTAAATGTCCAGAATTGATGATCTGGTTCTTTCACAATCCTATAAAGATTTGACTATATAAAGAATCCAACAACTAAACCTAACACTTTCAAAAATTTGATTTTTAACACTTTTCTGATTAAACACCGTCACACCCAGTCAACCAAGTCCAAGTCAATGACCTTGGTCAACTGCTTGGTCCACCAAGTCCAAGTTAATGACCTTGGTTGATCAAATTATGAAGTATGCAATTATTTCATTCTGAAAATAGTTTAAATGAATGAACTTTTGCACTTTTCAAATTTTCAAACACATTTTAACTTTCAAACAATATACCAATCACTGTATAGCAATCTCCAGTTTACCCATCCCTCATCAAACACTGACATGTTCTGCACTTAGGCTTTGATCTTCCGATTCCCAACATCGGTTGTCGGAAAAAAAATAAGAAAATAAAATCTTTTTGGATTTTTTAACTGAATAAAACTGAAAACTGTACACACAATCTTTTTGTGAGCGTGTTAAGGGATCATATCAGCTGCCGACGAAATACAAGTACCGTTAAGCTGTTATTTCATTTTAAGCATTAAACAATTCACGTAGATTGCCGATATACTGATCCTCTTAAATTCTCACAAAACTTTCAATCTGTTCAGGATACAGAATTAGTGTTGTAGGACTTAAACATCTACATGTGTCCCACCTCAGTATATACTCCCGTATCCAGACCCCAGTATTCAGTCTTACAGGTGAGTATACCTAGATGATATCTGTAAGGGGTTAATTGCGAGGGCCGTGAGAGCTCAGGTCGATCTTTCGATACGCAGAGAGATGACGGCTTCGACTTTTGGTGGGTCCCCTTTGGGGATCTTCTTTTCAACAGCACATGATTAACCATTTTGCAATGTGTTATCATTTTTTATGCTGAGGGGAGGCTTATATTTCAAAGCAGCGTAAAGTATTCTCCGGGGACTAGGCCATTGCTTCCGCAAAATCAGAAGTCCCGGGATAATACCCCAGATATCACTAAGTATAAAGACCTAGTATCTCAGAATACGGGACCCTTCAAACAGGATTTCAGGGGTTACCTATATATCCTGGAGGTGTTCCCCACGTAGACGCAAGTAAATTTTATGTTTATATCCCAAACTAATCTACTAATTTTGTGAAAACCTATCGGCACATCTTTAGTGAGACTGTTTAAATTGCATTTTATACATTCCAATTCTTTAGCGTACTGCACCTGTCTAGCTGATGTACTATCATTTCCCTTTTATACACAAACTCATTTTTACTTTTTCAAATGTTTTTGGTTTTTATAGATTTTATCATGTTTTTGTATTTTTCTGCAAACTTTCTCCCCCTAAAAAGAAAAACATATTTTTGTGTTTTTGTTTTTATCGAAAAGCAGAAAATAAACTGTACAAACAAATTTGACAACATAATATGGTTCACGTCAGATCGCCGCCCAACTCGGCTTCACATTCAATAACCCTCCCAGATTGCAGATTTTTCATCCCGTTCAATTTCAAAAGATAATAAAACCTCTTTTTGTCAAATGGTTTAGTATAGAAATCCGCTTTCTGATCATCGGTGTTCACGTGTTCAATCCGAATTAACTTTTTCTCGTGACAATCACGAATAAAATGGTGACGGATCTCAATGTGTTTTGTTTTAGAATGGTGAACCGGATTTTTAGTGATGTTAATGGCCGCTTCATTGTCCACATAGATCGGAGTATCTAAGAATTGCAATCCGAAGTCTCGCATCTGCTGTTGAATCCAAAGGATCTGCGAACAACAGCTGGAGGCTGAAACGTATTCAGCCTCGCAAGTAGAGAGCGCGACTGCGGTTTGTTTCTTACACTGCCAAGTAACGAGTCGAGTTCCGAAGAACTGACACCCAGCAGTGGTGGACTTTGCATTTTGCTTGCAGCTCCCAAAATCAGAATCAGCAAAACCAGATAAAGTAAAGTCACCCGATCGAGGATACCACAAGCCGATGCTTGGGCAACCTTTCAAATACCGTAAGATACGTTTTACTATGGTTAGGTGTGACTGCTTTGGATTTGACTGATATCTGGCGCAGAGACACGTCGGGTACATGATGTCTGGACGGGAAGCCGTGAGATACATTAGAGATCCTATGATTGATCGGTATAATGTCTCGTCCATCTTTACACCATTCTCGTCTGGACAAATTCCATGATTCTGTGCGAGGGGGGTTGATGCAGGACTGCAATCTGTCATGTCGAACTTGTCGAGCACGTCCTTCACATACTTTGATTGGTGAATGAAGATTCCATCAGGCATTTGTTCCACCTGCAACCCGAGAAAGAACTTCATCTCCCCCATCGAACTCATTTCGAATTTCTTTTTCATCACCGACTCAAATTCTTTACACAAGTCGTCGTTGGTCGAACCAAAAATGATATCGTCAACATATATCTGCACGATCAACAAGTGGCCTGCCTCTTCCTTGGTGAACAAAGTGCTGTCTACTGTGCCTCTTGTGAAACCGTTGTCCAGCAAGTATGTCGAAAGCGTCTCATACCAGGCTCTCGGGGCCTGGTGAAGACCATACAACGCTTTGTCCAGTAGAAACACCTTGTTTTTGTGCAGTGGATCTGTGAACCCCGGCGGTTGCCCCACATACACCTCTTCTTTAATCGTTCCATACAGGAAGGCATATTTAACATCCAACTGGTACACTTTAAAGTTTTTCCATGATGCAAATGCTAGAAAAATCCTAATAGCTTCCAGTCGAGCAACGGGCGCATACACCTCATCATAATCAATTCCTTCTTGTTGACTGAAGCCTTGCACCACTAATCTTGCTTTGTTCCGGACCACGACTCCTCTATCGTCTCTTTTGCATTTAAAAACCCACTTTGTTTTAATCAACTTTTGATTCTCAGGCAGATCGACAAGTCTCCAGACGCCCAGTTTCTCGAACTGTTGCAGCTCCTCCTGCATTGCATTCACCCAACTATCCTCAGTCAATGCCTCTTTGTAGGTTCTAGGCTCTATCTGCGAAATAAAACATTTTAATGAGACTTCTTTCTGCAAATCAGCAATAGATGAATAGAAACATGTAAAAGCTTGGTCTATTTGATGTCGGGTTTTGACACCACTTTGTAAATCGCCAATAATTTGTTCTGAGGGATGATAAGACAACGTTCGTGGCATAGCATTATCAGGCACATTCACTTCCGATTCCAAGCTTGATATGTCAAGATCAACGGTTTGATCCTCAGCTTCCGTTGGATCCTCGTCAAAAGACGGAGCGGGTTCCGCTTCTGAGTCATCAGATTTATCAAATGATGGAACTGGTTCCTCTGGTGGTTCATGTGCTGTTCCACTTGGGCCTGCTTCATCATCGTGAGTACCCACGGTGGGTTGAGAAACTTCTAGCGGTCTAGATACTTGCTCCTCTGACACAGTTTGCTGATATAGATACATAAGAGCTAGTTCCTCCTCACTCGGCTCGACCGGCAAATGAAACGACTCCCAGAGCTTATCGTAGTCAAACAGGAATCTTTGTCCGGGAAGTTGTGCTGATGGAGTATGCTTCTGGCAATCCACGTGTTGAACTTGAATCACCTTACTCAAACATGGTACAAACACCCTCTTGAGTGGGCTAGCGTAACCTACAAAAAAAACTTCATTAGCTTTAGCTCCAAATTTACCATTTTCATCAATAAACGTGCACGGAGAACCAAATGGCTCCAAAAACTCAAGATTCGGCTTGTAACGGTGCAACAACTCAAAACAAGTCTTTTTATACTTCTTGACAGTGAGAACTCTATTTAAAGTGTAACAAGCTGCAGATACTGCTTCACTCCAGAAAAAGATTGGTAACTTGGAATCGGCTAACATTGTACGTGCTGTTTCAATCAGGGTCCGATTCTTTCGTTCAGCTACACCATTTTGCTGTGGTGTATACGGCGCACTGAATTCATGAAGAATTCCCTTCTCGTTGCAGAACTCGTACATTTTGTTGTTCTTAAATTCCGTTCCATTGTCGCTCCTAATCCTCCGGATTGGCAGTTTATACACTGTTTCCATCTTCTTGAAAAGCACTATCAAAGACTCAAAAGTTTGATCTTTTCGTTCCAAGCACACTACCCAAGAAAATCTCGTAAAATCATCAGTCACCACCAAGCAATATAAGTCTCCGCTGATACTCTTTACGTTGACAGGCCCGAAGAGATCCATGTGCAATCTCTCAAGAGGTAACCTGATTGTATTCACCATCTTCAATGGGTGTGACTTACGAGTTTGTTTTCCTTTCTTACACGCTACACAATCATCATTTAAGTGAAAATTCTTCAAATTAACACCATCAACTAAATCATTATGTACCAAAAAGTTCATTTTGCGAACATGAATGTGACCCATCTTACGATGCCCATTATTGAATCTTTTTCTGTCGCTTTAGTCTTTGACACAAAACACTGTTTCTGATGAGTTGTTGGTGTTGCGATGTTCATATCAAGATAATAAAGATCATACTCCCGTGGAGCACGCAACAACACCATCTCATCAGGGATTTTAAACCCTGGTTTTAAAACCACACATTCAGTTTTTGTAAAATGTACACTAAACTCTTTATCACAGATTTGTGAAATACTGAGTAAATTGTTTGTTAACTCGATTATGTAGTTCACTTTGTCGAATGAAATCACGCCATTTGACAGAGTTCCTTGACCAACGATCCTTCCACCTTGGTTACCAACAAATCCAACATAGCTTCCATTTACAGATTTGACATCATATAACAAAGCAAGCGTCCCAGTCATATGTCGTGAAGCACCACTATCCATGATCCATTTTGACAATATAGACTTGGGCAGCCCCTGCAAACATCATAACAAATTTATTCAAACAATGAACTCCATGACTTTTTGACTTCTGAAACACTCCCAAACACTACATCACACTTCTCATCAGTCTTAGGAAAGTCAAATGTGACATTTGGAACATCAGTTTTAACTTTTGGTTTTACTTTATTTTTGATTGGTGGAAATTCTGACTCAAAATCTGCAAGAAACTTGTCAAGTTCAAACTCAAATTTATGATTATCATTAACACCCACCTTTGATTCATAAAATTCCTTTACTCCTTTGACCTTTTTGTCAACCATTTTTCCGAAAATATTTTGAATAGTGGGATTAAAAGCTTTTGAATCAAACTTTAACTCATTCTCCATTTTCTTCACCTCAACTGATTGTGATTTAGTTTCAAAAACTTTTGTTTCATTCTTCAAAATGTTTTCCATCTTTTTCTCCTCGACCGATGGTTTTGACTTAGCAACCCATAATTGATTTTCAAAAATTTTCGTTTTTGGATAAATCTTTGAAGTCTTTTGAGACTTTGAAGATTCGCCAATCTCAAATATCGATTTCGGCTTATCTTCCGACTTCAACGATTCACCCCTCTTCAAAATGCGGATTTGTGAAACCATTGGTTTTTTACCCTTTTTGTCAATTGATGACTTAGGTTGAGATTTTTGAACAACAGGTTTAATGACAGGTTTTTCGAAAACTTTCTTGCATTGTTTTGCCATGTGTCCGATTTCATTGCAGCGATAACAAATTCTTTTGTCATATTCAACAAAAGTTGATTTGATTGATTCTTCTTTCAATTTCTTTGCTGCATTGAAATCGTTAACTGCCTTTTGACTAAAAATGTATTCCTTCTCATCATGCACACTTGGACCAATAACAAAAACATCATTCATTTTATCTTTTGAATTGACAACCTTTTTAGCCATCTTTTTCTCAAAACCAATTCCTTTGTTTTTAAAGTTGTTACCAATTTTCTTGTTACCATTACCTACCCATTCCTTTTTTCCCGAATTGTTAGGATGTAATGTAACAAATGATTTTTTAGGTTTTGAAAAAAATTCTTTGTTATTAACCTCATCAATGTTCATCTCAACCTATTTAAAAACTTTCTCAACATTCTCAATTTTCACATTCTGAAGAGGATACTCGAAATCGGAGTAAAGTTTGTCTGTTCCAACCATAGTGTATACTATCATAATCGGATCATCATTCACACTCTTATCCGATTTTGGTATGAACCGTTCCAAGAAATTGCCCTCATCTTCACATTCAGAACTGGAACTTTCCAAATGTGTTTTCACAGTTTCAAAATCTGAGTTATCACTCTCTTCATCTAACACTTTGTCAACAACGGTCTTTATAACCTGTGACTCATTGTCAGTGTCGGACGGAGAGAATGTAACATCAATGCTCTCAGGCAATTCATTCTCAATTGTTTTCAACTTGAGATTCAAAGCAGATTCCACCCCATCTGAATACTTCTGAGTGTAATGATTCCACATTGGGGGTGGAACACTGTTAAAGACTGGTGCAGCATTGAGCTGTTGTGGAATAATTTGTTCAAGGACATAGGACGATGCAACATAGCTCATCAATTTCTTATCAATTCGCTCATTTTCAATTTTAGTCAATTCCAATTCCTTTTTTAATGATGCAATTGTGTCAATGTGAAAATTAACTTCTACTAGTTTATCAAAAAGTGTTGCTTTTGCTAGTTTTGTGGCTTTATCATTTTCAACACTTTCTTCTTTAATCATTTTAACTGATCTGGCTAAAGTATCATATGCTTCTTTGACTTGTCCTAGATCAAATTTTAACATATCAGCAAGTTCTTTCAATTCCTGAAACTTAGTGTCTTTTTCAAGACACTCCATGCACGGTTGTAAACACTTTTGGCATGGTGTTTCAGATATTGAATCCACTTTTTCAACAACTTCTGCTTCATGAGCAGTTTTTACTTCCTGTTTACCGACATTTTCAGACTCTGACTCAGACAGTTTGACTGATTCGTTTCCCTGAACTCCAGATTCCTCTCGTTTGACAGACTCACTACTGACAGACTTAGACTCCTCAGATTCTGAGTCTACCTCTCTCAGTTTCGCCATGAGAGCCTTGTCAGCAATTTCTTTCAATGTGTCTTCGGTCATTTCCTTTGTCACATCGATCATTTCTTCAACAAATTCTTTCTTTTCCTCATATCTTGGACACAATCCAGTCGTCGGTTCTTCAAAGAAACCTGCAAAATATTCAAAAATTTTAGGAGGCATGATAGATCTCAACGAACTAGCTAATACTTCCTGCTCAGATTGAGATTGATGAACTTCAGCAGCTATTTCTTCAAAATTATCTGCTTTTTTAGTAGAAACCTCTTTAACTACTACAGAAACATCTTCAGTAACTGTTTCCTGTTCAGACACTATCTCATCAATTTCAACAACTTCAGCCATCATTGCCTGTCCATCACTACCGTGAATATATTTATCCCAGCTGAACCCTGCAGCTACCTTCTCATCGTCTTGATTCACGATCATTGCTTTTTCCGGTTTATTCTCAATTTGTGGCCTTTGAACAATTTGTTGTTGATTTGGTCGGTGATAAATCGCTTGCTTGTAATAGTCTTTGGTGAATGGATTCTGATGGTTGTTCACTTCACGATTCGGACATTCTCTCTTGAAATGACCACGTTCTTTACACTTGAAACACGTAACTTTCGATTTATCGAACCCTAACTTCTGATCAGGGCCTGAGAGACTGTTTCTGCCTGTGATCTCCATAAACCGTTGTGCTCTTCTAACCAAGCTCGCCATACCCCATTTTATATCAATCAGTTCAAGCTCCTCAGGGTCGATCTGGTCGTAATCCTTTTTAGTCATATCAGGATTACCAATCCTACCCGCCACTAACCCTTCATAAGCCTCTAGAACGGAAGCAAGTAATGCAATGTGTTGTTTTGCGGCTGTTTTAGTAATTTCATTTCCATTCTTAATATTCACCGCGATGTTGCAATGCACCCCAGAAACATAAGCCTGATTATTTGAACTTGTAGAGCTTTGAGGTGAAGACTGCTCTTGAGCTTTGAAATTTGGATCATAGTTCATAAATGGTGAAGAATTTCCGGATTGTGGAATGTTTGAAGAAACACCTGATGTGTTATCAGCAATGAACCCTGTTTGTATCTTTGGGCTTTGATTGGTTGAAACTGTAGGATTGTTTTTGTAATACAACGATACATCTTGTTGAACATTGGCTGATTTCATCTTTTTGATCTTCAACAATTCTAACTCATGAGCTTCAATTTTTTCTATGAACAAACTAAGATTGTAATTGGCAAAATCTGAATTATTCTTTAGCATCATCAGGTATGTACCCCACTCGTCATAAGGTAACGCATCAGCCAATTTGTCAATCCATTCTTCATCTGTCTTTTCAATTTTTAATCTATTCATCTCAAGTACCAAATGGCAATATCTTTCAATTAGTTTCCTTGTAGTTTCGCCCTTCATACTGGTAAAAATATCAAACTCCTTCTTGAACAGAGCTTTCTTGTTCTTGATCATGGAATCACTACCTTCAAACTTCGCCTTCAATGCAAACCACATAGATTGAGCATTATCTTCATATTGCAACAACACTAGAATATCTTCTTTGATAGCCTGCTGGAGAATACTAATCATCTTTTTCTCGGCTTTGAAATCATTCTGTTCTGATTCTGTCAGACTTTGAATATTCTTCTTATTATTTAAACCATCAACTGGTGGAACATACTTTCTCTCTATCTTCATCCAGCATTCAAAATGGTTAGCCTGAACCCAGTTCTTAAATCTGCTTGACCATCCCGCATATTCATCTATGTTCATTAGCTTGGGAGGCTTTTGCATTGTTCCCAGTTCGTTTTCTAAGTTGACGTTTTGCATGATGCTAGCTGGACTTTGTACCGCACCAACTCCCAAAAACATGTTGTAAAAATCCTGATTATCCATTTCAAACAAGATACCCTTCAAACGAACAGTATAATTTTCAAAAGAAATGGTTACTTTCAAACAACAGAATCAATTGGTCAAACAACACTTTCAAACGGAAGGTGTGATTCCTCAAACGGTCTAACTGTTTCACACTATAGGTTCAAACGGTGGGACAGATTTCAAACGGGATGTCAATGTTCAAGTGATGGGACCAGTTTCAAACAGTAGACTAGAGTTCAAACGATGAGATAACTTTCAAACGATAGACTCATGTTCAAACGAAGGATTTCAAACGATAGGTTGAAGTTCAAACGATGGATTTCAAACGATAGGTTGAAGTTCAAACGATGGATTTCAAACGATAGGTTGAAGTTCAAACGATGAACACTACTTTCAAACGAAGGAACAACTTTTCAAACGGTATGCTGATTTTCAAACGATAAAACAATCTTTCAAACGGACTCCAAGTGTACGTTCAAACGGAAGGTAGTTTTTAGTCCATTTTTATCACTTTCAGGTCAAATCTAGATCTGATATTCTCAAGGATTGGTAAGTATACAGTTTCACACATTCTGTCAAAAATTCAGTCCAAATTAACCGGCCAAACGTTCTGTAGTTCTTTTCGGAGCAGAAACAACCAACTGATTCAAGTGTAATTACTCACAACTGGCTCTGATACCAATTGTAGGATCGATTCGACCGATCAAATGAGTCAATTTGAGTAAAACACACTATTTAAGTGGCGGAAACACTTAAACAGTTTAGAATCGGATAGAAAGAGTAGAAAACAGAAGATTGTAACTTTAATACTTGTTTCTCATTCACTAATCACTTGAAAATCCGGCAGAGTAACAGTACATGGCAGAGCTGACCGTTTGAAATGAGAAACATACAAGCCTATTTATAGGCAACACCCTTCCGTTTGAAACTGATATGATCCAGTTCAAACGGAACCCTTTCATACCCTTCCGTTTGAAAGAGACATACCACATTTCAAACGGAACCCCTAGAAAATATCATAAATTTACATTCTAGCACCCTATACAAAAATATAATTGTCATATTAAGACCCCTAGACTTAAGACATAGGCTTTAGACATTCGTGCATCAACACAAACAAACATACTTCATGCAACTGAGTTCATAATCAATTCTAACCTGGGTTATCAATTTAACTGGTTTAACATACTTGACAGACTTAATGGAGTTAATAAACTTAACATCATTTACAACTTAACAGAGTTAACCCCTTAGCAGAGTTAATGACTTAACAGGAGTAATAAACTAACAGAGTTGATTAACTACCAGAGTTAATTAACTAACAAAGTTAACAACCCATTAGAGTTACACTTAACAGAGTTACTGTCCAGAACACTCGACTCAAACACATGTGACGAAATCACATTTTGGCGAAATCCCTCTTCCTGGTGAAAACACATGTGACGAAAACCCTTCAGGCGAAAACCCAAGGGTTTTCGTTGGTCTTGAGGTTTGGCGAAAACACCAGGTGTTTTCGTCTGGTCCATTTGATTTCGTCTGGTCCATCATCATCAACAGTTACAAAACACAGAGCCCTAATCACGATTCTAGCAGTTAATCAACAATCATTAGATCCTAACTATCCACTAGTTAATCATCAGTACATGAAAAGTTATCGGATCATCACCATCATCATGCTAAATACATCGATAAACATCTTGATAACAACCGTTCATCCAAATCATTCATGAAATCAACGCACAATAAAAGATCCTATTCTATCTAAGAACATGAAATTTCAATTCACAAACATCATCAACACAAATTCTAAACAATACAAACATATAATTCAGCAACATTGTGTGAACTAACCGAGATTAACAGAATAATGGGTTGATGCTATTGAGGGTTTGAGGAGCTCGATGTTGCCGTCGTACAGAAGCAAGGAGGGAGAGAGACCTTAGGGTTTTCTAATGATGGTTTACGTAACTTAAATCGTTTTCACGGGTGTTATAAGGGGTTGGGCCCTTAATGGCTTGGACGAAGACTGGGCCGGCGAAATCAGGTGATTTCGTCGAGGTGATCATGGCGAAAACCCAAGGGTTTTCGTCGAGTGGCTTGGGACGAATTCCCTTCCTGATTTCGTTACTTGCATAATAATGCATAATAATATTAAATATAGTTACAATCCAATTAAGCAGTACATAGATATTATTTGATTCAACTATACATAAATGCCCTAAACATATATTAAGCATAACCAAGTTACAATACAAGCAACTTATGAAAACATGACAGTAAATATAACCAAGTAACGTGACGAGGAAAGACCTTGGAAACTCGAGTTGTCACAACTATGAAGTGGAATATTATTACTAAGAAAACATTAACACAATGATTATTTAACTCGCATGACGATTGTGAAAGAGATTCATGAACTCAATGAAGTTTTGAGTTTTTATTCATACACTTGTTAGTTTATTTGGGTTATATGTTTGATCATTAGACTTAGATCGACACTTATTAGACATTTGGTATCTTTGGAAGATTGATTGAACTTTTAATTGAAATGATTATTTTATGATTTCTACATTTTACAATTTTGTTTATATTTTTAATGTAAATAAATGATAATTGTAATTAATTAAAATTAATATTATAAACGTCAATGGCATTTAATTTGATGTGATTTTTGTGCCAAAAAAATGTGCCCACTAAAAGCTCAAAAGTTTGTACTGGCAGATAAAAAAGTGCCACTAAAAGCCTAAAAACTTTGTGCAGCACATTGAAAAAGTGTCACTAAAAGGCTTTAGCGTCAGCGCTTCTAGTGACACTTTTTTTGTGTGCCGCCCATTCTTACAAGGTTCTTTAGTGGCACTTTCTTGTTTTTCTGTGGTACTTTTTACATGCCACTGGATGGCATTTTTTTTGTAGTGAGTGTTGGCAAGATACCGAGGTCGTTCAAGGACACAATAGCTTTTAATATCGGTTTATCCTCAACGTCTAATCAAATAAAAAATTAGAAAAATGTTTTAAACTAAAAAAATAAAAACTAACTAAAATGCTGAAAAATAAAATAAAAATAAAAAACAGATAGACAAGATGAATCACTTGGCTCCGGCTCGTATATAGTGTAACCTTTGATTATTTCCGCACTTTTGCACTTTTTAAGAGGTTATCTTAGTTATTGTAGTAGGCCCCTCTTTTGAAGGTGACGTTACCCTCAACCCAGTAGTTTGAGTCAGCAAGGATACAATCCTAAAGGGTCGGATTATTGAAAGATAATTAATTAAGTTATTAATGCATATTATGGTAGACCCCTCTTTTGAAGGTGACGTTACCCTCGGCTAAGTAGTCTAAGTCAGCAGGGATACAGTCCTAAGTAGTCAGATTAAAGTATTAATAGTAGCTTACATATGAGGGGATCAAAGAGTTTGGACCCCCGCCATCCAATACCGGTGAGTATTGAAGGAGGTCCTACTAAATTTGACCCAGGTCCTTACAGAATCTATACACTGAACAAGGCAAGACTCTTACCAAACCGTTCCCTTAACTCCCGACCAGGTAGCCAACATACCTTCATATAGACCGTGGAGATATGAATGGTGAAAATCTTTTATTTTATATAGACAGTAAAATAATGCCAAGACACCACGGACAAACGATAAGGAAGAATCACCTTCAACATAAGAAACTAGTTATTAAAGTCATTAATACATAACCAAGTAAAAGGTGCGAAAAGATTAAAAATAAAAAAGTATTACACTAGACACTTGTCTTCACCAAGTGATGTAAGAGACTTAGGCAAACATGGTCTTTGATTGTCAAGAACTCTTACGATCAATCTTGGATCCCAAGACGACTCACACACTCTATGATGGACAATGGATGATGGTGGTGGATGTTGGTGTTGTGATGGTGGTGGGTGGTGGGTGAAGTGTGAGAGAGGTGGTGTGCCAAGGGATGGTTTGCAAATGAGCCAAGCACCCCTATTTATAGCCTGAACAGCAGCCCGGGCACGGCCCTGTGTCCATTGGGCACGACCCCATGTCCGCTGGGCACCCCCCGTGTGTAGAAGCATATCTGTACTATCAAGATTTGCCTGGATTCTGCGAATCTTATAGTTGACCACGGCCCCGTGTCCGCTAAGCACTGCCCCGTGGTGGGCGATAGAAGCTTCTATAGCTTTGTCTTTTATGCTGGCACTTGGGCACGCCCCCGTGTTCACTGAGCACGGGGCGTGTCCAGCCTTCTGTTCTCTTGTTTTGCTTGGGAAGATGTTGTCGGGGAGGTCGGGCATGCCACGTTTGTTCCTTTTCTTGTATTTATGTTAGATTTAGCTGCCTTTTTGCTTCTTTTGTTAATTTGAGCTCATTTAATCCTGAAAATACAAAAGGAAGACAAAAACACACTTTTTTCCAACATTAGTACTAAAAAAACGTTAGTTTTATGCCACAATTGATGTAATTTATATGTTGCATTTTGTGCACATCAGTTATATAAATGTACCTTGGTATAGTAAATAATAAAAAAAATATATATTTTTAAAACCCCGCGTTTTTCACGAGTTGAATAAATATAATTTTGTATATCAAATAATAAAAAAGTTTTATTTTTAATAAATTAGGATAACATTTAATATTAATTTATCTATACTATATAATAAAAGAAACCATATTAGGGACACTTGTCATCATATTAGGCATTCTCTTATAGATAATTATTATTTTAGTTTAATCTCTTTTAACTAATAATTAATTATAGATAATCCTCCTATTAAATATTATTTTGTTAATATCTTATGGATAATTACTATTAATTTAATCTCTTCTAATATAATATATCATACAGACACGTGGAATTCTAAACACTTAAGAGCACCATTACCATGTCTATTCTAACTACATGCGACTAATGCTTAAATTTGGGGATTACAAATTATTAGTGATTTATTATAATAATATATAGTTTTTTTAATACTTTTATTATTTTAAAATATTATAATTATAATAAAAGTTATTTTCTTTTTTTTAATAACATATAAACGGGTCTTGTGGTTCTTTTATTAGAACTGTCAAGTCAGAACCAACCTGACCTGGAACCGTTATTTAATATAAATCTAGAACCAGAAATTGACTTATATATACAAAAAGGTTCTGTTAAATGGTTTTTAAGGGTCGGTTCTAAGGTTCTCGAGGGTCAGAACCGCGAATTGCTCACCCCTACTATGTGATTATATTCACCACCATTTATTGCGTGAATCACGAGAACCAGTGTGAACACAACTAAAAATACTTGAAAAAATCTAAAAACCACACAAAAAATTAATATTTTTTTTATAAAAATAGCTACTTTCGTTAATAATTTTTTTTAATTTAAAACATTTTTTTGATACTAAAAGTAGCGATTTTAATTAAAAAAAACTGTTTGTTTTTTTAGATTTTTTAGGTTTTTTTGAGGTTTAGCTTTATGGTTTAGTTTTTAGCATTTAGCTGGGGGGGTTAGGTTTTTAGCATTTAGCTTGGGGGGTTAGGTTTTTTTTTTAGGGGGGTTAGGTTTTTGGTATTGTAGTGGGTTTATTTTGTTGTGTTCACATTGGTTCTCGCGGTTCTCGCAATAAAGGAGGTTCTCGCATGAACCCTACCATATATATATATATATATACACAAACACACACAACCTGTGTAATGTGTCCTACTAAATATTATTTAGTAATAAAACTAATTAAGTTATATATTCATCAAACAAATATATATATATATATATATATATATATATATATAGGGAGGGGCTCATGCGAGAACCACCCTTATTGTGAGAACCTTGAGAACCAATGTGAACACAACCTAAAATAGCTAAAAAAACCTAAAAAAACCCAACCCCCACCCCCCCCCCCCAAAAACCTAAACCCCCCACCCCCCCCCCCCCCAAAAAAAAAAACCTAACCCCCCCCCCCCCCCCCCCAAGCTAAAAAAAAACTAAAAAAACTAAAAAAACCTAAAAAAAACCTAACCCCACCCCCCCAAGCTAAAATGCTAAAAACTAAACCCTCAAAAAACCTAAAAAAATCTAAAAAAATAAAAAAAAAATCCAAATTTTTTTTTTTGATTTTTTAGGTTAAAATCGCTACTTTTCGAAGCAAAAAAAAAAAAATTTAAAAAAAAAATAATTTTTTTTTTGGTTCGAAAAGTAGCGATTTTAACCTAAAAATATTAAAAAAATCAAAAAAAAAATTTTTATGTGATTTTTAGCTATTTTTAGGCATTTTTTGTGTGTTCACATTGGTTCTCGCGGTTCTCACAATAAGAGGTGGTTCTCGCATGATCTTCTCCCTATATATATATATATATATATTTCAAACTTTGTGGTTTTACATTATTTTCAAAAGTTATTTTAATAATTTATCATAAAAAAACACAAATTAACCTTATTAGTTATTACTAAGGATGTTCACAATTCGATTTAAAACCGTAAAACCGATCAAAATGGTCATCGGTTTCATTTCACGCTCGGGTTTGTTATTAACTATCAATTTATGTATTACGTTTACTAATATATTACTTTCGGATTCAAATTTAAAACTTTAATTAAAAAAAAAAAACAATAATATCTTATCATAAAAACCGTTTGTAGTTATCAAGTATATTTATTTTATTCAACCCGTGTAATACACGGGTTCTAACCTAGTTATTTATATATTTGATATAAGATAAATAGGAAACAGGGGTATTTGTTTTAAAAATATATTAAATTAACAATTTAAATTTGAGGATAATATTTTATTAAAGTATGATAAGATTTAATATTAATTTATTATTTTTAGTTATTTAGTTAATATAAGATAAATATAGATTTGATGATACCTTCAATGAATGATACGTGTCCAAAGTTGATTTCTTTTATTATAGTAGATAGATTATAGCCAGATGCATATATCAGTTTTTATAATATATGAATTAAAAGAAATTAGAAAGAAACAAATCCGGCTTAATTAAGAATGTTATCTCTAACATAACGGTCATGCGTTTAAAGGAAGAGTCAAATATGTTTATAGGTGTGTACAAAGGAACGCGGAAAAGAGCGCCATATCTGGTGGGCTTTTGCTTTTTTGACCAAATTTGCTTATCATCGAGTTTCTTGGCGCCAAATTCTAGAATTCTTTTCCCTTCTTACAATTATATTATAATATAATATAACTAGGTTATTTCTTGTGCCGGATCATTTAAATTATGTATACAACAAAAGTGTAAAATAGAAAAACTATCTGAACTTCACGAACATCAAAACTTAATTTATATTAATCTAGTTATATCGTTAAATAAAATAAAAAAAATGTTTTCAAACGTTATATTGTTTTGTATTAATAGTTGTAGTTGAGATAAATTTTAACTTAATTGACAAAATTTGTAGAAAGCATGCATTAAACAATGTTTATTGACATAATAAATGACTCCATAAAAAATACTTAAAATTAAGTCATAAGTATTTACTAGGTGGGGTTCGGGTACAAAGTCCATTTTTTCCTAGTATGTTAATATTATTATTATTGCGTACTAACCCGCGAAACCCAGCGCGTTTGCTTGAGGGCAAGCAAAAACAATTTTTTAACAATTTTTTTAGTTAAATCATAAACAAAATATTGAAACCCTATAATTCTTACAAAGTCTAGACCAAGGTGAAACCTTAGGATTAGCCACGCATCACCTTCAAAGCAATTCTCATATTTTCTTTTTGTGATTCTCGATCCCTATGCAAGTGACAAGAACAGCTGAAAAAAAACTCCTCAAAATTGTAACTTCCCTTCCTTTACTGTCGAACTCCTTTGGCGTTTTTTTTTTTAGTAAAAAAACTCCCTTTTGGTCAACCAACCATGACCACTTAAATTCAGCTTTGTCCAATAAAAAGCTAAGCCATTAGCCCACTTAAGGTATTATAATAATTCAATTCAATAACTAATTTCATTTGCAAGCCCAAGTTCTAATCCAGCAAATTGCTTTCCTGTATGCCATTTACAAACAATTTCTAAAATCTTGGCTAAAAGACTTAAGAAAGTGATGGGTTATTTGGTAAGCAATACTCAAACGGCTTATATTGAGGGGAGAAGCATATTGGAGGGACCTCTTATAATTAATGAGTTAATTTCTTGGTGCAAGAAGTCGAAAAATAAAATGATGTTGTTCAAAGTCGACTTTGAAAAAGCTTTTGACTCTATTAGTTGGAAATTCCAGGAGTCAACGCTTTCACAAATGGGATTCCCCGCTTTATGGCGTAAATGGGTTTCGGGTATTCTGTCGTCTTCAAGATCCTCAATATTGGTAAATGGATCACCTTCAAAGGAATTCATCATTGAGCGTGGAGTTCGTCAAGGTGATCCTTTATCACCATTATTGTTCATCCTCGCTATGGAGGCGCTACACGTTGCTACGATCATGGCAAACACAAATGGTTTATTCAAGGGATGTAAAACACCGAATGAAGGCCCTATCATATCACACCTACTCTACGCGGATGATGTATTATTTGTTGGAGAGTGTTCGGAGTCAAATCTCCAAAATCTTTCGAGATTGTTAAGATGTTTTCATTTGTCCTCAGGTCTAAAGGTGAATTTCTCAAAAAGGCAATTGTTTGGTGTGGGTGTATCAAATGAAATCATTATGCAAAAGGCGTCAATCCTACAATGTAAAACGGGTATGTTTCCCTTCACTTACCTAGGGCTCCCGGTTGGTGCAAACATGAGTTTGGTTAAGAATTAGAGACCTATTATCGAGAGATTTGAGGAAAAGCTCACATTATGGAAGGCTCGAACTTTATCATTTGGTGGAAGGGTGACATTAATTGAAGCGGTTTTAGGTAATCTACCCTCATACTTTCTGTAACACCTCGTAAACTCGTGTCCAATTATGTATCGACACGTGTCCCTAATCCTAATTAAGTCAAACGTTGACTAGGAGGGACTATTATCGCCAAACAGTTAAAAATTTGAATGCGAAAGGACTGAAAGTGTCAACATGCTTAAACTAAGCCTCTGAGTGACATCATACGGTATTCGTATTTTCAAAATTAAGCCACATGTTAGATAATCGAAACCGTTTGCGATAAATTCAACAGTTTAGGTAACGGAGGGTTAAAAGCGTCAACATGTTAATCCTTACCTCTGAGTGACCTTTTAACGAATCCGGAGTGTTATGATGTTTGATCACACTCTTGGGAATACCTAATATTGATCATTTAGGGCTTTGATGCCATTAAACGATAATACACACAAGTTCGTGCGTTAAAAAGGGTTAAAAGTGTCAATATGTAAATTCTTATCTCTGAAAGACCTTTTAACGAACCCGGAGCATCGTGATATTCATCCATACTCTCGGGAATGCCTAATATGGGCTTTGTATGGCCTTGATGTCGTTAAACATTATTACGCACAACTTAGTGCATTAAAAGGACTAAAAGCGTTAACGTTCGAAACTATGCTTTTAGTGACCTTTTAAATAAACCAGGAACTCCGTAATGCTCGGTCGTACTCCTGGGCGTGCCTAAGCATGCTCATTAAGGGCTTCCATGACATACGTTAACCTTTCGAATGAGAATTATAAATTTTGTGCTTAAAGTGTAAACTTTAAAAGTTTAAAAAGCATACAAAAGATTCAGGGGCCAAAGCTGCTGAGCTGCCAAACTTGTGATGAGCCAGACACCGGCTCGCGGGCCGCGTACGAATGGACCGAGGGCGGTCTCAGGCCGCCAGCGACCGTATCTGCAGATTATAATTTTTTTTATTTATTTGTTTTGATTATTGTTTTGCTTGGCCATCACACAAACCTCTTAACCAATCTAGGGGCATGTTAGTGGTTTAAAAACTTGGTAATACTCATGTAATAATCCTATGAATCCCCTTCAACACTTGTCAAGATCTTGTTCTTCTCAAGTTAGTATAAATAGGCCATGAGTCTTTCATTTTCACTTGCACCATTCTTCTTCTTTCTCATTCTATTCTACTTCCTGGAGGTTCCTGACCATAAGGAAGCTCATTTTTAGTAGAAAAGATTGCTAGGACCCTTTGTAAGTGTCTTTAGCCACTAATTTCCGTTTTATAGGCTTTTAAGCCAAAAGTCAAGCGTTATCGTAATAACGCTTTGACTTTTAGTTAGACCTTAAACGGTTAAGCCATGGTTCGCAACGAACATGGCTACGTGATCGTAATTAGGTAGGTGTTAATCCCTCAAAAGGGTACCTCCTAAGAATCACGTTTGCTTGGTCAATTGACGAGTCAACATAATATTACTTTAAAAAGTCAACGGGTCAATTTTCAAATTAATTGTGATATGAGTTTAAAAGCATTCTAAAATATGTTTTATCACTTAAACAACTCGGTAATAATTATTAGAACATGTGTAAACATGTTCGGCTAATCAGTTCCCGTTTTAGGGTCGGTTCGCAACCGAAAGTCGCGTAGTTTGACTTCTACGTTGACTTTTGGTTATAAACCGAATTAGACTAGTATGCTACTGATTTTAGGTTCCGTTATGATCGTAATATAATGTAGTATGATCCCATAAGGTTATATTACACGATCGGACTAGGAATCCGAGTTTATGCGCATGTTCCGTTATTATGTCGTACTTTGACTATAATGCCCTTTTGTTTAAAAATAAGGTTTTAAATATAAACGAGCATGCAAATGAATTATGTACTGATAAGTAAACATGTTTAGGATAATTTAATGTTCATAATCTGGTCATAAACTGAGTTTACGCATATAAGCGTAAACTATGCTTTTAAAAGGACTAAAATGCCCTTTTAAGTCTAAAATGAGTTTTAAACAAAATTTTGTTATAAAACTCAATTACCCACTGATGTGATAATATTATTAAGATTATTTGGGATGCTAAGTCAGATTGAAAGCTGAGTTTAACTTCAGTTCCGCAAACAATGACGATAATGCCCTTATGGCACATAAAATGCGTTTTAAGCTTGATATCCAAACCAAACCTTTTGTTTAATGATATGGCATGACAAATAAAATATTTTAACTATTCAAAGCTGGTCATTACATCAGATTTCATAAATATTCGCATAAATCGTCATTTAACGACATTAACGCCATTTAGGAGCATAGTATGGTTTTAAACCATATTTATGGTCCGAGACTTGTTACCTACTGATTTTATAAAGTATTTTAAATATTTTTACAGTAGGTATAAGTCACGTACTTAGAATCCCAAATGAACTCTCAAAACTGTGTGTGAAATGACCAAAATACCCCTATGGTGCATAGTTTGAACTTAAAACATAAACCACGCATATAATTGATATCCTACTGATGTGATATCATAGTTAGACCATTTTTACAAAATTTTATGACCATGATATCAGTTTACTCGCAAGCTCATTTTTATAAATTGTAAAATTACCAAAATGCCCTTATAAGGCATAACTTGATTTAAAAACCTTAACGGGCATACAAGTTGATATCCTAATGATATTATAACTTATTTAAAGTATATTGGGATATGGAACATGTTTATGACTCATCCGGTTACCCGTTATCGCTTATACGCGTAGGGTTAGACTTACGTAACTAGTTTACCTAAGTTTACCGAAAAGGGGTTTAACCTTATCGTTTTGATCTCAAAATCCGGAATGTATTATGTTTACCCGTATTATACAAGTCCTAGTACTTGTTGGGTTTAAACCACATTCTATTCGGTATACGCTTAATCTAGCGAACCTATTCTTAAGTATCGGGTCATATCAAAAGGTTCTACCTTTGGCCCGTATACATTCTAACAGATAATAAATCTGTTCATTCCAGACTATAGTACCCCCAGATAATCGGACTTGGGTCAATATACTTTGACTTGCGGCTTTTTGCCAAATATAGTCTTGTTGATTGGAAGCTAGCAATAAGGTAAATACTCTTGACTTATTTTAGTGTAATTTGGGATGGTAAATATGCCTCTTGGGACGGTTATTACACAAGTAAGTCGCCCATGATTGCGCAAAAGTGTATGAATACGGTTTTATTCCGTTTACTTGATAATTACTTTTATTGGGGGTTATTGATACCTTTTCCGGACAACCCAATGGGTTAATCAAGCATATAATCTCGTAACAAGAAATATCCTAAGATATATTTAAAGGACTACCTACAGGTTATCTATATGTATAAAACTCTTTTTGAAAAACTATTTTTCCAAAGAGTCAGTTAATTGTATTTACTAGCTTTGGCTAACGTATTTTCAAAAGATTGAACAGCAGGTACCGAACCTTATTATAGGCTGGGATTACGGGTCGGCTAGAATGAAGGCTAAGGAATTTGCACTCCTGATGCTTAAGGCCTATGATGTCTAAAGCTCTGTTTATTTGGATCCTGCCTGTGGGCTTGTATCGAACGCTTGTAATACTTTCTTACATTCAAGCTTTATTTTAATAATTTCAATCCAATACTTCCGCTGCATATTATTATATTGTGATAACTGTTATCCAACCGTCACGTGTGTACCCATCCGGGCCCACCGGAAATCGGGGTGTGACAGGTTGGTATCAGAGCTACAGTTTGAGTGAATTAGACACTAGCCCTTAGTGTCTAATCTCAAATATCACAAATGCAGATTCCATTAAAAAAAACTCCGAGTCTAGACCTGAATATAAGACTACTCTTAATCTATATAGTAGTTATTGATTTTATGCCGCTAAGATGCCGCGGACAAGATGAAGAATCTATAATGGGTCGCGGACTCAAGGATCTTTACCATTGAGTAGCTTGAAGTTCCATATGGTGAACTACATACATTTTGGAGACGATGACTCCTGTACTAGGATGCTAAACCTCACCATCTGATATATCTTTTGATATTTCTATGATATCCTAATATCATTTATCCAAAGTCTATCATATTTGATAAGACATTCCGGTGATATATCACCAGCTGATTGAAACAACAACAATATTGGAAGGCCGTATCATGGCAATGTTATGTGTGCACTTTGCACCAAAATTTCTATTCTTCGATTCAAATGTTCTCCCATTTTAGATAAAAAGCAAGAAAAAAAAAAGAAATTACTTTCTCTGATTCATGCCTAAAGCATATAATTTCGAGTCTTCGAGCTCGATTAATTCAAATCCATCTGGATATATATATTATATTATATAAATTCGGCAACTCTCGCCAGCAAATTTCTCCAACTGGAGTATGACAATGATTTTTATTTCATTGATTTTTAGCAACTACGAATGCCAAACTTAGTTTGATGGAAGCGCCATATGATAATTGGCAGTATCCTAGTGTGTCCCATAGATTGCTTTCATGCCTGGCCAATCTGACGGTTTAATGCATGGCACCACTAAGATCTCACAAGGGTCATATTGTACTGATATCGGCTAATAGTAAGCATCTAATATACTTTGGCGATATTAATTCCATAAGAAGAATCATTGATTTTATGGAGCCCATTTTATGATTTTCCTTCTAATAATATGAATGTCACATTTATTGCTCCTACCTTATCAAACAGGTCTCTTGATTGCGCGATAGACGAAGGCCTAAAGCACATGTTCCCACCAATGAGTGGTTGAAAAGTGCAAAATTTTCATCCAAATGTGTGACGACATATTCCCAATTCTCCCAATAAGGAGAGGGGGTTATTATAAACGGTGTACTTCATTGAGCCGTACCATATACAGTGTACTTTATTGAGCTGTATCATATACGCCGTACTTTATTGAGGCGTATCCCCAAATTCTTCCAATATGGAGAGGGGTATATATTTAAACGGTGCACTTTATTGAGCCGTATCATACACAGTGTACTTTATTGAGCTGTATTATATACGCTGTACTATATCAAGGCGTATTCCCGAATATCCCATGTGGAAAAAGGGTATATATTTAAATGGTGTACTTTATTGAGCCGTATCGTATACACTATACTATATTGAGGTGTATACCAAATCTCCAACTAAGGAGAAGTGCATATAATTAAAACGCCAAATGAGACGTGTCCTGGAAACTTCAACTGAGGAGAAGAACTAAAAGTGCTAACTCTATTGAGTGAAGACAATTAGTCGAAGAACCGCTAGCAATCAAGAAAATAAATCTCTTTTGAATTTACTCGGTCTACTAGTTCTTATGTGATTAAGACTAGTAAATAAGACCATGATAAAAGACTCTGTCTTAAATTTCCCACCAATGGTAGTGGTAGAAAATGTGATAGAAGTGGAAAACTGATTCCCTCATACCTATATAATCCTAAAAATATTTAAGTGGTTCTCGTCCAATTATGGGACGACACTCATCTAAGATCTCCGACTAATTCCCAAATGTGTGGAAAGGAGATGGAAAGTTCATCCATCCATGATGATAATCATCCCCAAATCTACCAATGTGGAGAAGGATATATATAAACGGTGACTGTATCGAGCCGTATCATATACGCTGACTGTATTGAGGCGTATCCCCAAATATCCCAATGTGGAGAAAGGGCATGTATTTAAATGGTGACTGTAACGAGCCGTATCATATACGCTGACTGTATTGAGGCGTATCCCCAAATATCCCAATGTGGAGAAAGGGCATGTATTTAAACGGTGACTGTATCGAGGCGTATCATAAACGCTGACTGTATTTAGACATATTCCCAATTAACCCAATGTGGATAGGGACTTATACTTAAACGTCAACTGCGACGTATTCCCAAATCTCCCAATATGGAGAGGCCCTATTTTTCAACGTCAACTGAGACGCATCTCCAAATGAGGTGAAATATTCATACTCAATACGTTGATTGAAACATATCATTAAAATCTCCAATTAAATTTCCAACTGTGTGGAAAGGAGAAAATCTTTGTCAACTTTGTGACGATATTCGTTCCAAATCTCCGACAATTCCCAACTATGTGGAAGGAGAGGAATCATAATACTGCTTTGTCAGTTAAAACAAAGACAGTTGTGACCTTTATGGTCCCCTGTCTAAGGTAATGAGCTATGCTCAAGCCTAATAGTCTATATGATCAATGCGATCATGACTAATATCATCTAATACGATGAACTTATCATTTAACATCTTTAGTGATGTTTTACCTACGGGCTATAACATATTGTCTAATTGAGACAATGACATTGTGATCTTTATGATCCCTGTCCAAGGTAGTGAGCTATGCTCAAGCCTAATAGTCTATATGATCGATGCAATCATGACTAAATCATCAATATGATGATTGAATTTAACATCCTTAATGATGTTTTGCCTACGGACTATAATATATTGTCCTTTTGTGAAAAAGACAATTGTAATCTTTTATGATTCTTTGCCCAAGGAGGTGAGATATGCTCAAATCTCATAGTCTATATGATTAGTGCGATTCTGACTAATATCATCAGTATGATGATCACAATATTAACATCCCTAGTGATGAAGTGCCTACGGGCTAAACTTTACTCTATTATTGATAAGACAATAATGGTAGTGACCTTTATGGTCCCCTGTTCAAAGTGGTGGGTTATACCCAAACCTAATAGTCTATATGATCTACGCGATCATGACTAATATCATCAACATGATAATCATACTTAACATCCCTAGTGATGTTTCGTCTACAGACTATATTATATCGTCCAATTGAGACAATGACAGTTGTGACCATTATGGTTCCCTGTCCAAAGCGGAGGGCTATGCCAAAGTCTCGCAGTCTATACGATCAAGTGCGATCATGACTGATATCATTAGTGCGATGACCATTAGTTTAACATCCTTTGTGATGTCAAACGAATCGCCTACGAGCCATATTATATCGTCAATTATGATGATAGTAGTGGTCTACGACCCCTAATTAAAGGTAATGAACTATGTTCAAACCTTAAAGCCCTTGTTATCAAATGAAATCGCAGCATATATATATATATATATATATATATATATATATATCTTGGTTGTCCTTTGTGACAAGGCTTAGTGCCATATCTTCTAATGTCCTTCGTGACGAGGCCTTGTGCCATCTCTTTCACAATCCTTGTGATAGGCCCTTGTGCCATGTCTTTCACGTCCTTTGTGACAAAGCCAATGTGCTATATTTAAATGTCCTTCATGACAAGCCAAAGTGCTATATTTAAATGTCCTTTGTGACAAGCCAATGTGCTATATTTAAATGTCCTTCGTGGCAAGCTAATATGCTATATTTAAATATCCCTTGTGACAAGCCGGTGAGTTATATGGCTAAGTCCATTACCAATTATGGTAAGCAGGGCTAGTGAAATTAATATATAAACATATAGATCTGAAAGATCTAATGCAAATAAATTGATTTGCTATTTAGTTCTCGAAGTATTACAGATGGCTTTATTTATCTTTCAGATAAACTTATGGCAAGCCTGAGTATTGGCAAAGCAAGTAAGAAAAACGGTGGTGACGATTTAGAGCACCAGAACCGTCATGACGAAGAGAATCGTCTTCGATCCATAGTTGCCGATGAAGTCGGTAAAGCCCTGGCTGGATTTATGGCCACATTTAAAGGGCGAAAGCCATCAGTACAGAAAGAGAACTCCGTTACTAAACCCCAGTCTAATACCCATAAGACTGAAAAGTCTCATTGATCCTCAACTAAAAGTGAGCAGAGTACCAAGAGTATCAAGAAAACCGAGTCTCATGACTCTAAGAAGGGGTGTACCTATAAATACTTTGTTTCTTGTAAACCCCGTGACTTTACGGGTGAGATTGGAGCTATTGATGCTCTAAAATGGCTGGATGAAATGGAAACCGTTGTTGATATAAGCGGTTGTGCCGCCAAGGACACTATTAAATTCGTGTCCCAATATTTCAAGGAGGATGCTCTGACTTGGTGGAAGGCACTAATCCAATCCACTGGCAAGGTTGAAATGTACAACCTTAGTTGGTCAAAGTTCGTGGAACTGATCCGCGAGACTTATTGCCCACCTCACGAGGTGGAGAAAGTTGAAACTAACTTTCTAAAGCTGACCATGAAAGGCCTCGAGTGTCGAGCCTATTTGTCTGATTACAACTCCTTATCAAGACTCGTTCCATACTTAATTACCCCCTAGTCTAAGCGCATTACGCGGTTTTTTAATGGAGGACTCGCTCTAGAAATCAAGGGGATGGTTAAATCCTCCAAACCTACTACTTATAGATCCGATGTGGATTTGGCTCTTTCTCTCACTGAAGACGAAATAAGAGCAAGGGTTATTAAGGCCGAGGAGGATCATAAGTGAAAGCGTGATGATACCCCAAGTAAGGATTTCAAAAAGGGTAAGACTGGTTCGAATTATAACCAGTCCAAGTCGAATGAGGCAAAACCCAAATGTAAAACCTGCGAAAAGAAACACTTCAGAAAATGTTTCCATGAGCAGACCAAGGGATGTGGCATCTGTAAGAAGATGGATCACAAGTCTCATGAATACAAAGACTTGAAAGACGCCACCTGCTATGGATGTGGCGAGAAAGGGCATATAAAGACCTGCTACCCAAAGAGGGCGACTGAGAAGAGGAACAAGGCCACTGATGGCCAGAGAGGCAATGCTTGAGCCTTCCAATCTACTACAGCAGAAGCAGTTCAAGACATGTCTTTACGTATCTGTTTCTCGTAAATGTTTTATTATTCGAAACTTGTTTTAAATTCTGGAGCTAGTTAAAAGCTTCATCGATTGTAAATTTAATTTTAAATCTGTTTTTCCGAGGTTTAAATATTATTTACAAAATCAAGTGCCAATCTATATGGTTTCACATATGATACATCCTTCTCAAATCAATTTGTCTTTGATAATCCTTTTATCCATAAATCCGGCGGGATTTGATATGTTCTTAGACATGGATTGGTTAGTCTAAAAACCAAATCCACATTGTCTGTAGTAAGAAACTTATCGAGATTAAAATCCCCATCTAGAGATATACTCACCATTCATGGAAGATCAACACTATGGATTACCGAGGAAGCTTTATGCTTGAGGCATCCAAGTGATTGAAAGAAGAATGCGATATCTATATGGCCAGAGTAAATTATGACAAATTAAAGTCGAAAGCCGAAGACCTTTGCGTGGATGGACATGAGAAGTCCATAACCACCTTGGAAGCTAAATGCTTAGAATGTTCACAAGTGAGTCGAACATCGTAGATCATTTATGATATGCGTATTGAACGGGAAAGTTCCGAATGGAATTAGGAAACGGTAACAACGGATCTAATCTCCAAGTTACTAAGATAAATCGCGTCAACGACGCGATGTGAAACATAGTCGACTGACTTACTAAGTCGACGCTTCTCGTCAATTAAGGAAAATTTAAAATTTCCGACAAGTTAAGCTATATAAAGACAACATCAAGTCTCCTTGTAGAGCATCGTTGTCTATAGTATCAGATTAAAATACTAAATATACTCTAATCTCTGGAAAGTTCAAGCAAAGTGCTTAGCTGATAAGCACTTGTCATGTTTCACCATGACGTTTAAGAGTGAGCATAAGGTTTATTGAAAAACCTTGTCTATTACGGACTATGGAATCTGAATGTTCCAAGTTTTCCTAGTAAATGAGAAATGGGATTTCCATTATGGCCCAGGATACTCTTGAGAGGTTGAAACCTCCTACTATATGAAATTGACCGTATTGCTCTGAGCAAATCTCAAGATCGAGATTTATTTTAAGGGGGTGAGGATGTAACACCTCGTAAACTCATGTCCAATTATGTATCGACACGTGTCCCTAATCCTAATTAAGTCAAACGTTGACTAGGAGGGACTATTATCGCCAAACAGTTAAAACTTTGAATGCGAAAGGACTGAAAGTGTCAACATGCTTAAACTAAGCCTCTGAGTGACATCATACGGTATTCGTATTTTCGTGTTAAGCCACATGTTGGATAATCAAAACCGTTTGCGACAAATTCAAAAGTTTAGGTAACGAAGGGTTAAAAGCGTCAACATGTTAATCCTTACCTCTGAGTGACCTTTTAACGAATCCGGAGTGTTATGATGTTTGATCACACTCTTGGGAATACCTAATATTGATGATTTAGGGTTTTGATGCCATTAAACGATAATACGCACAAGTTCGTGCGTTAAAAAGGGTTAAAAGTGTCAGCATGTAAATTCTTATCTCGGAAAGACCTTTTAACGAACCCGGAGCATCGTGATATTCATCCATACTCTCAGGAATGCCTAATATGGGCTATGTATGGCCTTGATGTCGTTAAACATTATTACGCACAACTTAGTGCATTAAAAGGACTAAAAGCGTTAACGTTCGAAACTATGCTTTTAGTGACCTTTTAAATAAACCAGGAACTCCGTAATGCTCGGTCGTACTCCCGGGCGTGCCTAAGCATGCTCATTAAGGGCTTCCATGACATACGTTAACCTTTCGAATGAGAATTATAAATTTTGTGCTTAAAGTGTAAACTTTAAAAGTTTAAAAAGCATACAAAAGATTCAGGGGCCAAAGCTGCTGAGCTGCCAAACTTGTGATGAGCCAGACACCGGCTCGCGGGCCGCGTACGAATGGACCGAGGGCGGTCTCAGGCCGCCAGCGACCGTATCTGCAGATTATAATTTTTTTTATTTATTTGTTTTGATTATTGTTTTGCTTGGCCATCACACAAACCTCTTAACCAATCTAGGGGCATGTTAGTGGTTTAAAAACTTGGTAATACTCATGTAATAATCCTATGAATCCCCTTCAACACTTGTCAAGATCTTGTTCTTCTCAAGTTAGTATAAATAGGCCATGAGTCTTTCATTTTCACTTGCACCATTCTTCTTCTTTCTCATTCTATTCTACTTCCTGGAGGTTCCTGACCATAAGGAAGCTCATTTTTAGTAGAAAATATTGCTAGGACCCTTTGTAAGTGTCTTTAGCCACTAATTTCCGTTTTATAGGCTTTTAAGCCAAAAGTCAAGCGTTATCGTAATAACGCTTTGACTTTTAGTTAGACCTTAAACGGTTAAGCCATGGTTCGCAACGAACATGGCTACGTGATCGTAATTAGGTAGGTGTTAATCCCTCAAAAGGGTACCTCCTAAGAATCACGTTTGCTTGGTCAATTGACGAGTCAACATAATATTACTTTAAAAAGTCAACGGGTCAATTTTCAAATTAATTGTGATATGAGTTTAAAAGCATTCTAAAATATGTTTTATCACTTAAACAACTCGGTAATAATTATTAGAACATGTGTAAACATGTTCGGCTAATCAGTTCCCGTTTTAGGGTCGGTTCGCAACCGAAAGTCGCGTAGTTTGACTTCTACGTTGACTTTTGGTTATAAACCGAATTAGACTAGTATGCTACTGATTTTAGGTTCCGTTATGATCGTAATATATTGTAGTATGATCCCATAAGGTTATATTACACGATCGGACTAGGAATCGTAATATACTTAGACTTGAGGCTTTTTGCCAAATATAGTCTTGTTGATTGGAAGCTAGCAATAAGGTAAATACTCTTGACTTATTTTAGTCTAAACTTGGGATGGTAAATATGCCTCTTGGGATGGTTATTACACAAGTAAGTCGCTATGATTGTGCAAAAGTGTATGAATACGGGTTTATTCCGTTTACTTGATAATTACTTTTATTGGGGGTTATTGATACCTTGTTCGGGCAACCCAATGGGTTAATCAAGCATATAATCTCGTAAAAAGAAATATCCAAAGATATATTTAAAGGACTACCTATGGGTTATCTATATGTATAAAACTCTTTTTGAAAAACTATTTTTCCAAAGAGTCAGTTAATTGTATTTACTAGCTTTGGCTAACGTATTTTCAAAAGATTGAACAGCAGGTACCGAACCTTATTATAGGCTGGGATTACGGGTCGGCTAGAATGAAGGCTAAGGAATTTGCACTCCTGATGCTTAAGGCCTATGATGTCTAAAGCTCTGTTTATTTGGATCCTGCATGTGGGATTGTATTGAACGCTTGTAATACTTTTATACATTCAAGCTTTATTTTAATAATTTCAATCCAATACTTCCGCTGCATATTATTATATTGTGATAACTGTTATCCAGCCGTCATGTGTGTACCTATCCAGGCCCACCGGAAATCGGGGTGTGACACTTTCTTTCACTTTTTTGTGCTCCGATTCAAGTATTAAAACAATTGGAAAAAATTCGTCCTAAATTCTTATGGGGTGGATGCATGGAAAAAACCAAAGTGAGTTGGGTTCCTTGGTTTAAAGTTGTAGCTCTAAAAAATAAAGGTGGGTTGGGTATAGGTAGTCTTGCTTCAACAAACAAATCCCTCATGATTAAATGTTGTGTGCGATATAAAAATGAGCTATCTTCGTTATGGGCAAGGGTGATCACAGCCATACATGGTGGATCAAGATGTCAATCTTCCATTCCGTTAAAAAACTCTATAGGCGGAGTACGGAAGTCGATAGTAAAGATGGGCCGAAGTAATGAAAATCAGCCGATAATTGTGCATGAGAAACTGGTTTCAGATCTGGGAAGAGGGGATAAAACACTTTTTTGGCTAGACTCGTGGGTGGGGAGTAGACCGCTACGTGAGTTATTCCCAAACCTATACGAAATTGAAAGTGAAAAACGCTGCAGTGTGTCGGACCGATATAAAACTATTCAAGGAGGTATCGAATGGTTCTGGGGGTAGTAGGAACACTCTATCAAATGATGAACTAAAGAATGAATGGCTGAATGTTTAGCATCCGTGAATATTGTTACGATTCGACCTAGATCAGACGTTTGGCTATGGAAGTTGGCTGAAAGGAATGTGGAGTTTCAAGTAAGTATTGTTCGGGCAGAACTATATGAAATTAGCTTAATCAATGAAACAAAGGTTCTCAATTGGCTGCACTGGATTCCTAAAAAAGTTAACTGTTTCCTTTGGAGAGTGGTCTTGGATCGGATTGCAACAAAAGAAGCACTCCAGATTCGACGTCTACATCTCAACTCCTCGAATTGTGTTCTCTGCAACAATGCGTTGGAATCGGTCAATCATCTACTCATTACATGTGAATCGGCTCAGCAAACTTGGACATTGGTCTTTCAATGGATGAAAATTCCCTTACCGCGATATATTCTGAGTGTGGTGCAATTGCTGGAATTCATTGACTCTTATAATCATGAAAAGAATTTTAAAAGGGCAGTGTACACAGTGGCGGAGGCAACTTGTTGGAATATTTGGTTGATGAGGAATGCAGTCATCTTCAAAAACAAATCCCCTGCAATTGCAAAATTGATTCGAGATATTAAGGCTATCTCATACACTTGGGTCAAGAATCGTGCAGGGCTCTCAGAAATAACGTGGGAGAAATGGAGTAGTTTTAGTTTTTTAATGTAATCGTTCTGTATTTTTTGTACTTTTGAACTTTTATTTTCCCTTGTTTGTACTATGCTTGAGCACCTTGCATGAGGTTTTTATAAAAATTCCGCCCTTTTTAAAAATTTGTTTTTACAAACAATTGAAGTTAAAGTGTATTAAATTCAATTAAAACCTTAAATGCTCATTTCCATATCCAACATATACATTTCCAAGATTGGGGGAATAGTGTCAGGCAGCTGCCTGGCACTCCTCCATTGGCCCAACCATTTTATCATTTTCTATCCATTTTAAAATTACGTTTTTTCTTCTGTTTAAAATTGCCGTTTTGTCCCCAGCTCAAAATAAAATTATGCTTTTGTCCCCATCTTAAAATTACGATTTTGCCCTCAATTCAAAATTACGATTTTGCCTGGCCCTCCCCCATTGGACCAACCAGTTTATTATTTTATATCCATTTTAAAATTACGTTTTTGCCCCCAGCTAAAAATAAAATTACGCTTTTGTCCCTAGCTCAAAATTACGATTTTTCTCTCGGTTCAAAATAAAATTGTGGTTTTGCCTCCAGCTTAAAATTACGATTGTGCCCTTAGTTCAAATTTATTTTACGCTGTTACCCCAAGTTCAAAATTACGAATTTGCTCCTGTGAAAATTTATAATTTTGCCCCTGTGAAAATTTACAGTTCTGCCATCACTTTAGCTTTTGGCAAATTACGATTTTACCCGAGTAAAAAAATACAAGTTTTCCTTAGTTAAAAATTACAATATTGCCATTGTTTTAGTGTTTTTAATCAAAACTATAAAAGTATTTTGTTTTAATTGGTTTACTCGATTTAATTGTTTTTCGTATCAATGAGCTGCCTTACACTCACTCATTATTCGGCCATCGCCCCGCAACGCGAACGGGGCATCCACTAGTTTATGATTTTATATGAATTACGAGAACTTTCCAAACCTCATGTAATTTGTTTTCAATAAGAGTCAATAAATTTTGTAAGAAGTTAATTCTAAAAGTATTTACCAATTTAATTTCCAAATTTCAGAATTCATTTAACAACTTCATACTAATTTGATCATTTTTAACATGTTATCTTGAAACCACACAAACTAAAATAAAATGAAAGTATTATAATTTACAATAATATCGATCCATTTATAAACTATTTAATATAAATTAACGTGTATCTAAAATGTACCGATCAGCATTGTAGTTCATACTACACTAGGTTGTGTGCTTGTAGAGACAACCCCTAATTGGGCCTGATCCATTGAGGTTAGAGTTTCCCATGTCTCCTATATAGGGAGGTCTCCACCTCCTCATTAGGGCATGCGATATGTGTCGAACACACTTTGGTAGCTGGAAATAGGAGATTCTTTCTCTATCGGTCGTCTCAACATCTCCACGTTTCTATCTTCTTGTTTGCAGGTCTAGGATGAAGCAGAGAAGACGAGGTGTGGCCATTCATCATCGTAGAAGTACCGACCCGCTCGGGTTCACTCTTTTACAATCACTAAAACACAATATCCAAACCCCATCAGGTCATAAAAACTTCAAACACACCATCGTAGAACTATGAATATAAAACACAATATGATAATTTACATAAAACACACTAATGTTAGTCATTCGATAATCAAAGCCTTATAATCCAAAACACAACACAAAACCCACAAATATGATGTTTTAGTAATTTTCACTTTGTTATTTGTGGGTTTTGAGTTTGTTTTATGACTTTTTACATTTTGTAGGAAAAATAGACTTTATAGCCAACTCCCACCCACTATTTACTATAGAGTTAACTACATGGTTAGTCCATGTGATTTATATGAGGTAACAATGTCACGTACTAATAGTTTTCTGTTAGGTTTTTATGAAATGACAAAACTACTCTTTACTTATAAAAACAAAAGGAACAAAAACTACAGGGACTAATTTGTAACTTACCAAAACATATAAACTATAAAAGTATTAATTAAAATATAAAAATCAACGCCTTGTCAGTTGTCATCTTCACGAAGGCACCAACCTCCATGCCAAACCGGACTCCGTCGTCATAGTCCTTAACAATCCGAATCATCGGCTTCCTCGGCGAAACAAAAGCTCCTCATAACAACCTTTGAGCTAGAAAATGTTCAAAGGATCATTGAAACAGTAATCCTACTAGAATGACTTCAAACCTAAATCTCAAAATGAGTCAATGACCCAACACTGCAAAATCCATCATGACATATAAAATTGGAAAATAATACAATAACTATAAATTGTTCTTATCTCACTTCACTTCTGTACACTGTAAGTTAAAAGCTATAGGCGGCCAACGCCAACCTCTCACCATTGTTCTCATATCGTTTCTTCAACAGTCGTTAAGACCAACGTTATGTTAGCCAAGTACCCATGGCCGGCCCTGAAGGTGGGCGGGGAGGACCACCGGCCAGGGCCCGATATTTTGAAGGGCATGTTATTTTTTAAAAAAACTCCGATATGTATATGCAAAAATACATAAATTAATAGGGTGAGTTAGGATATAATAGGAAGTTTATTTGGCTAGGAAGGCTAGGAAGGAAACTTGACCATCAATTGATTTAATCAACGGTTAAGATTAAATGAGAGAAATTGAAGGGAAGAAAAGAGACGCGTGAGTTTGTGTAAGAGCATTCTAGTCAATACAGGGTAATAGTTTCTCTTTCCTTCAATCCCCCCAATTTTTTAAACGTTAATAACTTTTTCATATGACATTATTTTTTTATAAAAATTGCACAAAAAAACGAGCATTTTTTTATCTTTAAAACAAGTATACTATTGCTATATTTAAAAAAAATCGAAAACCCAGTTGCGTAAAACGCAATGGAAAGAAACCCAGTTGCGTAAAACGCAATAGACAAAAAACGTTAAAAATGACTTTTTTTTAAAAACGCAATGCACCAAAAGCACAAAGAAACGTCTTATTTGTAAAACGCAATGGCCAGGTTTAAAAATGTCTTATTTCTAAAACGCAATGGTCTAAAAACACAAAAGAAATTGTACTTTCTAAAACGCAATGGACTAAAAACACTTAAAAATGTGTTTTTCTAAAACGCAATGTCCAGAAAACACTTAAAAATGTCTTATTTCTAAAACGCAATGGCCTAAAAACACAAAAGAAAGCGTACTTTCTAAAACGCAATGGACTGAAAAAACATAAAAATGTGTTTTACATAAAACGCAATGGACTAAAAACACTTCAAAAGGATTTTAATGAAATAACAGGTCTACAAAAGGATTTTAATGAGATAACATGTCCATGTAGGGATTATAATGGAGTATAAAGTTTATGTAAGGACTATTTTAAAGTATGATGCCCACAAAAGGACTATTATTGAAATATAATTTCCTCGAAGGGACTACGATAGACAACGTCTATACAAAGTTTTATCAAAAGAGGTAGGTCCCCACAGGGATTATGATGAAATAATATGTCCACAACGGACTACAATAATCAAATGCCCATACAGGGACCTAAAGGAAAAGAAATATAATGGAAGGAGGATTTTCTAATGTCTTCCTTGCTTTATTCCGATTGTTTCTCTTCTTTATTTATCGTACGCAGTAGCGACACTGAAGATCTTAGTGAATAAAGTAAACATTTCAAATCAGGATCCGTTGCAGATGTAGAATCCAAGGATTCAATGGTTAAAGAAATGACATGGATCACGGATTGGGTTTTGACTAGTATAGTCCAAGTCTGGAATTCCAAAACTCGGAGATAGGATATAGGGATTAATAGCATCTACATGTATCATCTTCAACATGGGAGCCTCAGGGGCTTTCTGGTATGGACTCCGAAGTCTGATTAAGAGTTTAAGTAGGTTTGGTTTTGGGAATAGGTCCATAAAGGTCTTTCCTCCAACTGGTTGCACGCTTATCCAAGCCATGGTACGAAGTTTGGCATTTCTAGGCTTCAGATGTGGAGAATTTCCATCAACAACTTCTTTGCTTGGCGACATATTCAAAATACACAAAATCAAAATCAATGTTTACTTAATAGGGATGAGAGTATTCCTATGTTAAGTCTAGACTTAGAAGGTCTAAGGAATATGCTACTGTGTCATTTGAGATTAAACACTAAGGGCTAGTGTTTAATTCACTCAAACGTTGGCTCTGATACCAACCTGTCACACCCCGATATTTCCACATATTACCGATGGGCCCGGTGGGGAGTATCGTGACGTAGTTGATATCATCATAGTCAAATATACACAGTTTGTAGCACAGCGGAAGTCTTGGTAGAAATTACTATTACAAACTGAAAGTATAAAGTACGAATAAAAGAATATACAGACGGTTGTAAGAAAGGATCCACAGGCGGATCTAAATATAATACAAGAAAAACATGTTCAACAGACTTAAGGCTGTAAGAACTTACAAGATTCTCTAATTAATGCCTAGAAGCTCCCAGCCAATTACGAGTAGTACCTGTCACTTAGCCTTTTGAAAATACGTCAGTTTTCACTGGTAAATACAATTAACCAACTCTTTTGAAAACATTTATGAAAATTGATTTAAATGCACAAGGCACAAATATTCTTTTATAACTTGGGACAATCTTTATTAAAATCTTGTATACAGATTTACATGTTTGTCATACATTTAGGGCTCAGTATAGAAGCCGAGACATGATTAATCGACACATCACTTATAAAACCCACAGAGGAGTTATCCCCAACTTGTGGGTAATTTGCATATTAGCATCTGTCAGGTGTCTACCTACACCCCGTGCTTAAGTCGTGGCCATTTACAAATGAAATGACCCGAGGATATCCAGGACACGGTCGTATTAACCCCCAATGTTTATGTTATCAAACAAAACAGATTAAAATGGGTTATGTAATCTATTAAGCACAATCCGATTAAATAATTCCATACCCGACCAAGCGGTATTATTATTATATCGTATCCCAAGCCCGTATAAGAGAAAATAAATTAAAAGTGTTTACCTGAGCTTTAAAATCCGAGATTTGTCTACTCAGCCGTATAATCTAATCAAACTAGTGCAAGTAGCTTTTATCGGGGCTCCTAATCTGGAACGAAGGTTTTATTAACCTATTAGATTACTAACGGGTCTTATTTAAGTTGTAAATTTAGACCGGTTAGTTTAAAGAAGGATTTACGGTACGAAATGCTAGATTAAGCGATGACCGGATTGGAATGTAATTTAGACCCAACAAGTATGGAGACTTGTATACTATGGGTAAACTAAATACATTCTAGAATTTGAAGTTAAAATGTTAAGGTTTAACTCGTTTTGGTAAACTTACGTAAACTAGTTACTAAAGCCTAACCGTATGCGTATAAGCGATAACGAGTAACCGGGTAAGTCATGAACAAGTTCCATATGCCAATATACTTTAAACAAGTTATAATATCAGTAGGATATCAACTTGCATGCCCGTTAAGGTTTTAAAATCAAACTATGCCTCATAAGGGCGTTTTAGTCATTTTACGATGTATAAAAGAAACTTGTGTACTATCTGATGTTACGACCATAAATATTCTGTGAAAACACTTCATTTATGATATAATATCAGTAGGATATCAAATATATGTGTGTTTTATAGTTTAAAACCAAACTATGCTCCGTAGGGGCATTTTGGTAATTTCACACATAGTTTTGAAGGCTAATTTGGGAATCTGAGTTCATAACCTATACCTACTGTGAAATTATTTAAAATTATTTATAAAATCAGTAGGTAACAAGTCTTGATTGGTAGTTATGATTTAACACCATACTATGCGCCGAAATGGCGTTAAAGTCGCTAAATGACAATATTTGCGATCTTTTAGGAAAACTGATGTTATGATCAGGTTTTATATGACCAAAACATGTTACTTAATATAACATATCAGTAAATGAAAGGTTTTGTATGAAAATTACGCTTTTATATCATTTTAGGTGCAAAAAGGGCATTATCGTCATTTAAGGACGTAATTCAAGAACGTATGCGTAAACTTAGTTTGTAAACTGAATGAACATCCCAAATTATCCTAATTATGATATTACATCAGTACGCAATGAGTTTGTTATGAAAAATTATGCTTAAAACCGACTATGCGCCTAAAGGGCATTTTGGTCAATTTAAAGCATAAATTACGATATTTCACGAAAACCTAGTTTATGATCCGGCAAGTAACATCAAAATGTGTTAAACATATCAATACCTAAGTTGTTTGCAATCTTATTGGTGTCTAAAACCTTATTTTCGCTAAAAAGGGCTTAATAGTCAAAGTACTGCATATTAACGGAACATGCGCAAAAACTTAGATTTCTAGTATTATCGGGTAATATAACCTTATGGGGTTATATTACATTATTTTATGATCATAATGGAACCTAAAATCAGTAATAAACTAATCTAAATCGGTTCATAATTGAAAGTCAACGCAGAAGTCAAACTTCGCGACTTTCAGTTGCGAACCGACCCTAAAACTGGAATTGACGAGCCGAACATGTTTACACATGTTCTAATAGTTATTACCAAGGTTTTTAAATGATAAAATGTAATTTAGAATACTTCTAAACACATATCACAATTATTTCAAAAACTGCCCCTGTTGACTTTTTAAAACAAGATTATGTTGACTCGTCAATTGACCAAGCAAACGTGATTCTTAGGATGTGCCCTTTTGAGGGATTAACACCTACCTAATTACGATCACGTAGCCATGTTCGTTGTGAACAATGGCTTGACTGTTTATGGTCTAACTAAAAGTCAAAGCGTTTTATCATAAATGCTTGACTTTTCGGCTTTAAGAGCCAAATGAAATAACTAGCCACGAAAGGAGCACTTACAAGTGTCCTAAGGACTGAAGAGGACTCAATGGGATGCTCCTTATTGACAGGAACTTCCAACTTAGAGAAGGATAGAAAGATTTGAGTGAATGTGCAAATGAAAGTGGTGAAGAACCCACCTATTTATAGTATTTGGAAAGTTATGGACGATTGCCAAGTGTTTGAGCGGAATTATAAGATCATTACAGGTGTAATACCAGGTTTAAAAACCATCCAAGAGTCCCTAGATTCGAGTTTGTGAATGAGAATTGGTATGTGTGGGCTGCAAGAAACAAACCTGCAGCTGCAGGTAGGATTCAGTCCAAATATAGGCGTCGCGCGATGGCAACAGGGAGGGTCGCGCAATGCTAGCACTCATATCAGGTTTCAAAGTTGGCAACTTTGGTCCCTGGTCTTCCAAAACCCTTATTTACTTCATTTTTGACATATTTAACCCTTCTAAAGCACTTTAAGGTATATATTTGGCACAATTAATCTTTGAGATGGATTATAATTATTCTCGGTAGTGAAATCGAGTATCGCTAAGCTTCGGGTTTCGTGTAAAGGTCACTCAGAGGTTAATTGAACGTGTTGACGCTTTTAACCCACCTTCTTGGTATTTTGACTAATTATCTCATAACGATACCGAAACTTTGTGAATTCATTATCAAGTATTCTTGAGAGTATAATCGAATATTACGAAGCCCCGTTCGTTAAAAGGTCACTCAGAGGTAAGAATTAACATGTTGACACGTTTAACCCCTTGGTCTTGTAAACTTTCGATTTCTTTCACAAACGGCTTCTTTCGTCCGGATATTTACTCGTTTAAGAATACGTTCATCGTGTGTGATCAATCAGAGGCATAAGTTTAGCATGTTGACACTTTTAGTCGCTCCATATTCATATTTTTCGATTTTTGACGAAATTAGTCCCTTAAAGTCAACGTTTGACTTTATTAGGGTTTAGTACACGTGTCAACACATCATTGGACACGTTTTTACAAGGTGTTACATCTTTATTTTAAAGTTTTCCACATGTCATAATCCTATTGCTTCCTATCCTTCCTAGCCAAAATAAACTTCCTATTTGATCCTCACCCTTAATAGGGTATACTCATATAAACACCAACATAGGTCTACTTACAAAACTATTTTTATGGTTTAGATTAGTTATTAGCCCGTTGGCATTAGGTTTAGACCTTTAGTGAGCCCAATACCCAATTTCGTTAAGGCCTAAGGGCACATTTTTTTCGAGCTCGAACATGGTACATAAATTCTCAAGGCCGGCCCTGCAAGTACCCCAGATCCGATCGACACACAAACAGTCGTTAGATGCCACCATTTTTAACGAAACCTTAGAAGTGGGGTATGTACAACCAACCGATGCTTGGGTTCTAGAGTCTTGCTGCCGGTTCAACTATAGACCACCACCACTGACATCATCTGGTTCTTAAATCACCGTTGTTACCCCTCTCGTCTTTAAACCACCATCATCGCTGTCATATCGTCTTCAAACCACCATCGCAGCCAACATATCATCTTCAAACCACCATCGTCGTAGTCATCTTGTCTTCAAACCACCATCACCGCCTTCATATCGTCTTCAAATCACCATCTCGCTGTCTTATCGTCTCAAAACCACCATCTTTGTCGCCAGGTTACACGGTGACGAAACAGAGGTGATGCTATGTTAGTGAGCGGTGCAGGGACAAATGCTTAAAAAAGTATATATGTAGTTGATACTGTCACACCCTGGCTTTGCGGAAGCGTGGTTAATTTGGTGTGACTTCTTAATACCATAGCTTAGCCATAACAAAGCTATATGAATTTAAAACCATGCAAGATCATCCATTTAATTAAGTTTTAAAAACCAAATTCAACAACATTGTCTCAACGGAAACACATCCTAACGACATTGTTCAACCAACACAAACATCAACATGACATAAAAACAGTTTAAGGACTGTGACTTGTCCAGGAAAGAGTCACATTCCCCAAACCCGGATGACCTCGTAACTAGTGCAGCGGGAAAACGTGCCATACCGCGCCAGATCCTTTAATTTCCTGAAATACACGTAAGTTGAAAAATCAACAATAATGTTGAGCGAGTTCATGTGTAAGTGAGTAAGTAAACCTTTGAGAGTATAAAAATAGTCTTGGTATGTAGCAAATAAGGGAATTGAGATCACCAATGGTTTGCAAGACCACTGATATATGTGAAGTGCAAGTAGGGAGACTCAAACCTAGCAGATTTCGCCACGGCATTAGTATGTGGACAAAGTCACCCCGAGGTCCGTTTCTAGTTTGGCCTGGGGCTGGGCTCGCTACACCCAGATAGATCTACCGCTCCTGTCCCTCGGTCCTGCCATGAGGACTAATGGCCTCATATTGCTCCTACCCACTCACATGATCTAAGTAGTAAACCTCCTTACGCTAACCATACCATGTATAGAGTACTTGTAATCAAAGTAACATGTATTTCACCCCCGCAGTTAAGAAAACTGAAAACAGTTAGAGAAAAGGGGGACATGAACTCACCGTGGTGCGTCTCTACCAAGAATGCCTCCAAATCAAACAGCTGTGTGACGACCTACACGTACTAATTCTATTAGACGGACGGCCGTGCCTTAGCTTTATGGTTTAGTTTCTGGGAAATAGTTAGGCAACTATTTCGTGTTTACATTCTGTATATACTTGGTAGTCATTTTCCTTCCCAAGGATGGGGGATTTAATACATGTGTGTTCGTATAATTTTGAAGTATATTATTAAGTCTCACTTAAAATATATTTTATTTCCAACTTCAAACTATGAATATTCTTCTCAAAAATATTATACTTTAATGCAAGTGATTTTCCCAAAATATTACTTAGTAATATTATTTTTACCCTAAAAATAATATTTACGTAGTTCACAAAATAATCATAAACACTTATGCAAGTGATGTTGTGAAAAATATATACTAAATATATATATGTATCACGTTTTATTTTGTGAAATCCCACCTCCGATATTTTGTAAATAAAGTCGTGGCGAAATTCATAGTTTGAAAACAAGTCGACAAGTATCTCTAACACTTATAGTGAAAAGAATTCTAAGTCTTAGGTTTTTAGAAAAATTTCGCCAGAGTTTCCTCTGTAACTGGAGGTGGCCACGCTTTCAAGCGTATCATTTTCTTTTATAAATCAAACCAACAATCTTCTTATTCAATCAAAACAATGTTCAAATCACAAACTAGTTAAAATATGTATATAAATCGCATAAATTTCATGAACTTGTGATTTATCCAAACTATGAAGTAAATCTCATTACTTTTAGTGGATCTTTATATAAAACAATCCGATTTTGTAAAAACCTCGTTTTTAAAGAAATTCCATCTTTACAACTTCTCGTCATCTTTTCCAAAAATAGTTATTTTGTCGAAACTTTGTGTTACACAAGTGGTTACACACTTGTGTGTTCTAAAAACCATTCGTGTTAGTGTAAGATCCGTCTTTAAAGTATGTTTTCTCTTGACACTTGGTCCTTTGAAAATACCACTTGTAGATCTGTAGATCTACTAGTTTTAAACACTATTTCACAACCAAAATCGCTTTTACACAAGTTCATGATTTATGTGTGGTAGAGTTCATCCTTTAACCCTTGTTACTTCCAAAACAACCTTGTGTCATGATCCAAGATCGTGACCAACCCGGGTTAAATGACGATCCGAGCTACCACAACATAGATCGGGTCCAAATAATCACACAAATCAAGTACTACATGATTTACACAACATATGAGCTTTTAACCATCACTTATAGCATTTTTAGTAGACTTTTATGTGTCATATTGTATGTTAACGAGTTTTAACCGTTACAAATCATATTAACCACTTTAAAATAGTTCAAGAAGGTGATTTAAGCAACATACCACTAGCTCGAGGCTAGGGAAGAATCTAGACGCAAATAGGGTGGATAAAAGCAAGAGATTGAGGTCCTTCGCCTTCCGATTGCACCAAGGTTCCTTATATGCGATCCTTGATGCTAGAATGATCTTGGAATGTGATGATGGAAGCCGAAAATATGATGGATGGATATAGGGGGTTCGGCCGAAGCCTTTGAGAGAGAGAGGAGTGTGAGTGTGTTGAGTAGTGTGAATGATATGATGTGCACAAGAGTGATCTTATAGATAATTACAAGCTTAATACCCAAAGGGTTTCATGTTCTCTAGATATGAGACAAAAGGAAATAAAATATTCAAATGATGTACCATGGGGGTCACAATGTGACCGAGTTCGGTCAGGGGGGGGGGGGGTTCTAGTCCATTTTCAACTAATTAGTTGGATATTAGTTAGGTTAAGTAAGTTAGTTAAGTGCTTAACCTGGTTAGTAGTGCGTTGTGCGTTACAACGAGTGTTAGGGTATTCAGGGACCCTAACTGGCTCAGAAAAAGACAAATAATGAAAATGACAATATTTTCATGTTCCGGGTAAAGTCCGGTTGTTTGGTTGGATAGTAATCCGTTAAAGTGTTAACAAAGCTTTAAAGTGTCGTTAATACCCTTTTTAGTGACACAACTTAATTCTGACACTTTGGAAAATGTCAAGTAATATTGTTCTCATGTTTTGGCACTTTATTAGTTAGCTAAAAGCTGAATTATTATGTAAAGTGCTGAGTTTCGCGCTTAGAGCACGTTTTAGGCACATCCAGTCATTGTACTTATTCCTAGAGACGCAGTTCTACAACCCTTGTATCCCTACACTCACCACTAGTGTAGTAAAATATTTCTGGCTCCTACGGGCCTTAGAGGCAGTGTCTGCCTGATGCTGGCTTTATCAGCATGTTCAATAGGTTATCCGTTTATAGTGCTACTATGCTTTTTGTGCATCATGTTTGTCACTAAGGTTCAGCATGTAAATAATGTAGTGACAGCAAGTAAAGTATGATGCAAGTAAGTACATGTATCAGCATTCAAGTAGCAGTTTATTCACAAGTTCAAACAAGCACAGTAATTAATTTTTAATTAAGTCGTACGGATACCTGGTTTAGCGAGGGTTGTCACATTCTCCCCCCGTTAGAAAAATTTCGTCCCGAAATTTTAAGTTCTGCTTGTAGATGCAGGGTTCTTAGGAAATAGGTGGGGGTATTTCTCTTTCATCCGGTCCTCACGCTCCCAGGTGTATTCAGGACCGTGTCTGGCATTCCAACGAACTTTGACGAGCTTGACACTGCTCCGGCGGGTCTTGTTTACTTTCCAATCCGTAACCTCGACCGGTTCTTCAACGAAATGGAGCGTGTCGTCAACATGAATTTCGTCGATGGGAATGGCAATGTTATCTTGAGTTGGACTTTTCTTCAGGTTGGATACATGAAATGTATCGTGAACTGAATGGAGTTCAGCAGGTAAGTCCAGCTTGTATGCTACTAGCCCTATTCTTTCCAAAATTCTGAAAGGACCAATGTAGCGCGGATTTAACTTTCCACGCCTTCCGAAGCGTGCCACACCCTTCCAGGGTGAAACTTTCAATAACACCATTTCTCCCACTTGAAATTCCAAGTGTTTCCGGTTTGGATCTGCATAGGCTTTCTGTCTGTGGCGAGCTGCTTCGATGCGTTTTGGAATCTGCGCAATCTTGTCCGTCGTCTCTTGGACGATTTCGGGACCAGCAAGCTGCCTATCACCTGCGTCAGCCCAGCATAGGGGTGATCGGCACCTGCGTCCGTAAAGGGCTTCAAATGGTGCGACACCAATACTGGTGTAGTAGCTGTTGTTGTATGAAAATTCGACCAAGGGCAAATGCTTATCCCAGCTACCGCCCAAATCCATAACACACGCTCTCAGCATGTCTTCCAAAGTCTGTATCGTTCGCTCGCTTTGACCGTCAGTTTGCGGATGAAACGCAGTGCTCAGATTTAATTGTGAGCCAAAAGCTTCTTGGAAGGATTGCCATATCCTTGACACAAACCTTCCGCTCTATCAGAGATGATCGAGAGAGGCACTCCATGACGCGCGACGATCTCTCTCATGTATATTTCGGCCAACTTGCTCGTATTATCCTTCTCTCTGATAGGTAAGAAGTGTGCTGACTTTGTTAATCGGTCCACTATTACCCAAATAGTGTCATGACCTCTTGGCGTTCTTGGCAACTTTGTAATAAAATCCATTGAGATTTGTTCCCATTTCCATTTGGGAATCTCCGGTTGTTGCAGAAGTCCTGAAGGCTTCTGGTATTCCGCTTTAACCTTAGCGCACGTTAGACATTTGCTCACGTAAACAGCAACATCGCCTTTCAACCTAGGCCACCAATAATAATCTTTGAGATCCTGGTACATCTTATCCGCTCCTGGGTGGATAGAGTACCGCGACTTGTGAGCTTCATCAAAAATAACTTTCCTTAGATCACCAAACAGAGGAACCCAAATCCTTTTCTCAAAACATAACGTTCCTTCCTCGTTTGGTACCAGTAGCTTCTCCATCCCACGGAGATATTCTTCTTCAAGGTTTCCTTCCTTGAGAGCTTCTTTCTGCGCGGCACGAATGCGCAAGGAAAGATCGGTTCGGATAATCATTTCTAAAGCCCTAACCCTTATGGGCTTGATCCTCTCCTTTCGACTTAGGGCATCGGCGACCACATTCGCCTTCCCTGGATGATACTTTATCTCGCAGTCGTAATCGTTTAGCAACTCAACCCATCGTCTCTGCCTCATATTCAGCTCCTTCTGGTTGAATATGTGTTGTAGGCTCTTGTGATCTGTAAAAATTGTACACTTTGTACCATAAAGGTAGTGTCTCCAGATCTTTAATGCAAAAACCACTGCGCCAAGTTCCAAATCATGTGTGGTATAGTTCTTTTCGTGCATTTTCAATTGACGCGATGCGTAGGCAATAACCTTTTGGCGTTGCATCAACACGCAACCCAATCCTTGGCGTGAGGTGTCACAGTATACCACAAAATCATCTGTACCTTCCGGTAGTGCTAAGATTGGCGCATTGCAGAGCTTATCCTTCAATATCTGGAACGCTTCCTCCTGTTTGATTTCCCAATCAAACTTCTTATCTTTCTGCGTGAGGAGCGTCAATGGTTGAGCGATCTTCGAAAAATCCTCAATGAACCTTCGATAATAGCCAGCCAAACCCAAGAATTGCCGAATTTCGGTTGGTGTCTTTGGCGTTTCCCAATTCTTAATCGCTTCGATCTTGGTTGGATCCACATGGATTCCATCTCCATTCACCACGTGTCCAAGAAATTGTACTTCACGTAGCCAAAACTCGCACTTAGAGAATTTGGCATACAACTGTTCTTTCTTCAGCAACTCCAAAATAGCTCTTAGATGCTGCTCGTGCTCAGCCTTTGTTCTTGAATAAATCAAGATGTCGTCGATAAACACAATCACGAACTTGTCCAAGTACGGCTTGCAAACTCTATTCATCAAATCCATGAACACTGCAGGTGCGTTTGTTAACCCAAACGGCATAACAAGGAACTCGTAGTGTCCATAACGAGTTCTGAAGGCTATCTTCGGGATACTCTCCTCTTGTATCCTTAACTGATGGTATCCAGATCGAAGATCGATCTTTGAATAAAAACTTGAACCTTGCAGTTGGTCGAACAGATCATCAATTCTTGGCAGAGGATATCTATTCTTGATCGTCAGCTTGTTCAGCTCCCGGTAGTCGATGCACATACGAAAACTACCGTCCTTCTTCTTGACAAACAGGACCGGAGCTCCCCAAGGCGAGAAGCTTGGTCGGATAAATCCCTTGTCTAACAACTCTTGAAGTTGTGTCGACAGTTCCTGCATCTTAGACGGAGCAAGTCTGTAAGGTTTCTTAGCCACAGGTGCGGCGCCTGGAACTAAGTCAATGCGGAACTCTACTTGTCTCTGAGGTGGCAGTCCAGGTAAGTCCTCTGGGAAGACTTCCGGATACTCCCTTACGACAGGGATGTCTTCTATTCTTGGCTCAGCAGCCTTCTTATCCACAATGTGTGCCAGGAAGGCAACACATCCCTTTTGCAAACACTTTCGCGCTTTCAGGCAGCTGATAATTCTTAACGGCGTATCACGCTTCTCCCCGTGAACCACAATTGTTTCGCCATCTTCGGTTGGGATACGAACGACCTTTTCGTGACAAACTATCTCCGCCTTGTTGCCTGATAACCAATCCATTCCTACCACCACGTCGAAGCTCCCCAACTGGACTGGTAGTAGATCCAAAGCAAACTCACGTTCTCCCAATTCGATCACACAGCCTCTGATAACTTCATTGGCTTCTACTAACTTTCCATTGGCCAATTCGATGGAGTATGGAATATCTAACTTATTAGCGGCTAAACCAAGCATATTCTTATATTCTAACGACACGAAGATATAATCGGCGCCAGTATCAAATAAAACGGATGCATAGCGTTGGTTTACAGGGAACGTACCAGTGACAACATTGGGATCCTGGCGCGCTTCCCTTGCTTCAATGTGGAACACTCTTCCACGGGCTTGGTTCAACTCTGGGCAGTTCCTCTTAAAATGCCCAATATCACCGCAGTTAAAGCATCCAAGTCTTTGCCCGTTTCCACCTCCATTTCCAGCTTGGTTGTTGTTTTGGTTCGCATTACCAGCCTGATTCGCATTGTTGCCTCGATTCCCGTTTCCTCCATTGTTTACTTGTGGGCGATTTCCATTACCACCACGATTATTATTCCTATTCCCAAATCCTCCTTGGCCTCCCCGGCCAGCACTAGCCCAACAAGAATCCTTCAAGTGGCCCGGCTTTCCACATGCTTCGCATACTTTCACACTACAATGGCCAGTATGGTGGCGTTGACAGGTATTACACTTGGGCTGGGTGCCCTGATATCCTTTTCCTTTCTTTCCACTACCAGCTGTAACCTGAGCTGGCGTGCCTGATCCTCCCTTCTTAACCGCCACACTGGCGCCCTGCTTGAAGTTTGAGAACTTCCGTTTGTTACCTCCTGACGACTCGACGTGAGTCTCCTTCTTCTTAGGCTCAGCATCATCAAACTTGTTCAGGCGAATGGCCTCCTCTGTGAGAGCCACGCTCAAATCGATCGCTTCAGTAATGGTCGCAGGCTTGGATGAGGTCACCATGCTTATGATTTGAGGAGCTAATCCCCAAATGAAACGTTCAATCCGCTTGAACTCCGGAGTGACCATGTAGGGTACCACATGCGATAAGTCATGGAACCTTTGAACGTATTCTGCGATCTTTGGACCTTCCATTTTCAAATGCCAGAACTCGGTTTCCAATCTTTGGATTTCCGCGCGGGAGCAGTACTTTTTGCGCATAAGTTCCTTCAGTTCGGTCCAGGTTAGCGCGTAGGCAGCAGCTTCACCAAGTGTCTGTACTTGCAAATTCCACCAAGAGAGGGTTCCATCCAAGAATAGCCCTGAGATATAGGTGACTTGCTGATCTAGTGCGCATTTGCTCATGCGAAGAACAGATTCAGTTTTCTCGGCCCAACGAACAAAGGCGACAGCACCTCCTGTGCCATCAAAGTTGACCGGTTTGCAGTCTAGAAACTGTTTGTAGGTGCACCCTGCACATACATTACAACATGTGAACGGCATTAGCATCTTTGCTATAGATATCCAATTAGGTCATGGTATGTCTAAATATCTTAGTATTACCATGAGGTGGATTATTGTTGTTGCCAGTGTTGCCAGAGTTGCTTCCACTAGTCCCTCCTTGAGAGGCGGCGTATTGTGCAATGGCAGCAGCGATAATTTGCTGGAGTTCTGCCTCATTGGTAGGCATGTGTGTCTCACGTCTCAGCGGCATCTTCTAAAAGATGGTTTACGTTGGTCAGGCCATAGTAAAGATCCCATGTTATAATACGTAAGTCAGGTCATAATGTAGCGTACGTATATAATGATAGTAATAGTACATAACATCTCATGTTATAATCATATCAATCACACAACATCCCATGTTACAAACATCAATCACACAACATCCCATGTCATAGAATATAAATAATCAAATCAAGCATCAAGTATGATGAGAATACTGCGATTGCCATATATCGAGACCACATAGTAAGCGTACAAGTACATCACAGCGTCACACAACATCAGTCGACTATGGGCTACATCACCCTGGTCCAAAATCTATATCAAATCAGTGTCAATACATCAAATACATGTCAACAAAAGTCAGAATCATAATGTAGTCTCCAAAAATGCTGTGCAGTCAAAAGCAATCGTCGTCTTCTCACCAGCGTCTACCCATACGGTACTGAAGAGCTCTACATGGATGGCGGTGGAGGAGGGGGAAAGTGAGTGTAAAACAAGCGACGCAAATGGAGCCAGTCCTCCTCCATGGCTCTTTGGGTACGCAAGAATGAAGCAACCTGCTGCTCCAGGGCAAAAAGGCGTGCAGCATAGTCTGGTGATACAGGTCGAGAGGGCTGCAAAGGAGAGTGGGTCTGACCCTGGCACTGACACGGCGGCGGCTGGGCTCTCTCAAGCTCCTGAATGCGCCGTGTGTGTGCCTCGTGCAGGGCGACAAAAGACATCAGAACGTCCTCAATAGTATACCCCATGTGGAAAGAATGGTAGGGGTCAGTCGGTGGCATGGCAGAAGGTGACGCCCAGAGAAACGGCTCACTGGTGGGATCAAAAGGTGCCACATGAAATGGAGAAACAGGGGGAAAAGTAGCAGACGGTGGTATAGCAGGGATAGATACTGGTACATGTCCAAAAGGGTGAGCCGAGGAACCTTCTCCAGGTCGTGCTGGAGGTGCAAACCGAGGAAATGAAAAGGAGGTATCAATGTGACGGGTATCAGTGATCTGAGGGGGAATAGGTGGAACCTCGTTATCAGCAGGGATCCACCCATGCTGGGCGTGCTCATCTCGTGGGTCCACCTGTGCCTCAAAAAGTGCACGATCAAACTGAACTGGCATAGGATCATGGTGAGGTGCAACAAGAGGGTCAACTGGTGCATCAGCAATAAGTGGGGGATCAACACGATCAGCAGCAATGACATGATCGTCCTCCAACAATGGAGCATCTACAGGGTGATCATCAATAGGTGGGTCAGCAATGACAGGCTCAATAAACATGCCAGCATGAGCAGGGCCATGCTCAAGTACTGGGTCAGGAGCAGGGTCTAGTGGCTGCTCGGGCTCATCAAAGGCCATCTCAAAATCAAACTCGGGATCGATGGGATCAACTGGGTCGACTGGATCCTCCATAGGCTGATCCATGGGTATAAACTCTATATCCTCGTCTGGGTCGAATCCTGGGGGAAAGACAGGATCGGAATCCTCCACATCATCGTGGTCGAAAGTAAAACTAGGAATAGGGGCAACAGAGGATGCCTGGTCGGGATCTGATCCATGTGAGAAGTGCTGAGCACTCTGGGTGTGTGAAGGTGCGGAGGCCACAGACTCGAAAGAGTCTGGGACCGGAGAGTGAGCAGGTGACTCCTCGGCGGGAGCATCTGCGATCATCAAGAGATCACCAGCAGCAAGAAGGGCCTCGCCCTGAACATCCTCCTCTAAGGGCTCATCATCAAACAGATCGATGTCGCCATCATCGTCGGCGTCGAGAAGCAAATCATAAGCAGGATAAACAGCTAAGGGTATGGGAGCAGGGATCTCCACTAACGGTAGGTCCCCGGCCAAAGGGCCATCAGCGAGCTCATCAGCACCATCAGGTAAAGCGAAGGGCTGGAAATCATCCTCGTCTGTGCTAGTAACGTCGGATGTGTGGACCTCGTGCTCTGAAGGCTCTAGGTCATCTGAGACTATAGGTCTAGGTCCTGTGGTGTCTGAGTCACCTGTGCCAGAGGTGTCCATAGTGTCTGTAACATAAACACAAATATATACAAACAGTCAATCATACAATCAAATAATCACATAAGTCACCAAGTAAGCATTCAAATAATTCTCCTAGTCCCACTAGCCTCCCAGCCTCTCAGACTGCTTTCCTAGTCCCACTAGCCAAATTCTCCCAGCCTCTCAGACTGCTCTTCCTAGTCCCACTAGCCAATTCTCCTAGTCCCACTAGCCAATCTTCCCAGCCTCTCAGACTGTTCTTCCTAGTCCCACTAGCCAATTCTCCCAGCCTCTCAGACTGCTCTTCCTAGTCCCACTAGCCAATTTCCCAGCCTCTCAGACTGCTCTTCCTAGTCCCACTAGCCAATTCTCCAAGTCCCACTAGCCAACTACCTCGATCTCCCAGACCGAGCCTCGGCCTCCCAGACCGAGCCTCAGCCTTCAAGACTGAGCCTAAAAACAATGAATAAAATGTGCTCAACATTTGTTTGTAAAAAGTTGTGGATCTGGACTTAAGTGGTATGCAGTAAAAATGTTTTCGTGAGAGCCCTAGTGATCATAGTCTAGACTCGAGAAGGAATCCTAGTTCGCTATGATCAGAGCTCTGATACCAAGCTGCCACACCCTGGCTTTGCGGAAGCGTGGTTAATTTGGTGTGACTTCTTAATACCATAGCTTAGCCATAACAAAGCTATATGAATTTAAAACCATGCAAGATCATCCATTTAATAAAGTTTTAAAAACCAAATTCAACAACATTGTCTCAACGGAAACACATCCTAACGACATTGTTCAACCAACACAAACATCAACATGACATAAAAACAGTTCAAGGACTGTGACTTGTCCAGGAAAGAGTCACATTCCCCAAACCCGGATGACCTCGTAACTAGTGCAGCGGGAAAACGTGCCATACCGCGCCAGATCCTTTAATTTCCTGAAATACATGTAAGTTGAAAAATCAACAATAATGTTGAGCGAGTTCATGTGTAAGTGAGTAAGTAAACCTTTGAGAGTATAAAAATAGTCTTGGTATGTAGCAAATAAGGGAATTGAGATCACCAATGGTTTGCAAGGCCACTGATATATGTGAAGTGCAAGTAGGGAGACTCAAACCTAGCAGATTTCGCCACGGCATTAGTATGTGGACAAAGTCACCCCGAGGTCCGTTTCTAGTTTGGCCTGGGGCTGGGCTCGCTACACTCAGATAGATCTACCGCTCCTGTCCCTCGGTCCTGCCATGAGGACTAATGGCCTCATATTGCTCCTACCCACTCACATGATCTAAGTAGTAAACCTCCTTACGCTAACCATACCATGTATAGAGTACTTGTAATCAAAGTAACATGTATTTCACCCCCGCAGTTAAGAAAACTGAAAACAGTTAGAGAAAAGGGGGACATGAACTCACCGTGGTGCGTCTCTACCAAGTATGCCTCCAAATCAAACAGCTGTGTGACGACCTACACGTACTAATTCTATTAGACGGACGACCGTGCCTTAGCTTTATGGTTTAGTTTCTGGGAAATAGTTAGGCAACTATTTCGTGTTTACATTCTGTATATACTTGGTAGTCATTTTCCTTCCCAAGGATGGGGGATTTAATACATGTGTGTTCGTATAATTTTGAAGTATATTATTAAGTCTCACTTAAAATATATTTTATTTCCAACTTCAAACTATGAATATTCTTCTCAAAAATATTATACTTTAATGCATGTGATTTTCCCAAAATGTTACTTAGTAATATTATTTTTACCCTAAAAATAATATTTACGTAGTTCACAAAATAATCATAAACACTTATGCAAGTGATGTTGTGAAAAATATATACTAAATATATATATGTATCACGTTTTATTTTGTGAAATCCCACCTCCGATATTTTGTAAATAAAGTCGTGGCGAAATTCATAGTTTGAAAACAAGTCGACAAGTATCTCTAACACTTATAGTGAAAATAATTCTAAGTGTTAGGTTTTTAGAAAAATTTCGCCAGAGTTTCCTCTGTAACTGGAGGTGGCCACGCTTTCAAGCGTATCATTTTCTTTTATAAATCAAACCAACAATCTTCTTATTCAATCAAAACAATGTTCAAATCACAAACTAGTCAAAATATGTATATAAATCGCATAAATTTCATGAACTTGTGATTTATCCAAACTATGAAGTAAATCTCATTACTTTTAGTGGATCTTTATATAAAACAATCCGATTTTGTAAAAACCTCGTTTTTAAAGAAATTCCATCTTTACAACTTCTCGTCATCTTTTCCAAAAATAGTTATTTTGTCGAAACTTTGTGTTACACAAGTGGTTACACACTTGTGTGTTCTAAAAACCATTCGTGTTAGTGTAAGATCCGTCTTTAAAGTATGTTTTCTCTTGACACTTGGTCCTTTGAAAATACCACTTGTAGATCTGTAGATCTACTAGTTTTAAACACTATTTCACAACCAAAATCGCTTTTACACAAGTTCATGATTTATGTATGGTAGAGTTCATTCTTTAACCCTTGTTACTTCCAAAACAACCTTGTGTCATGATCCAAGATCGTGACCAACCCGGGTTAAATGACGATCCGAGCTACCACAACATAGATCGGGTCCAAATAATCACACAAATCAAGTACTACATGATTTACACAACATATGAGCTTTTAACCATCACTTATAGCATTTTTAGTAGACTTTTATGTGTCATCTTGTATGTTAACGAGTTTTAACCGTTACAAATCATATTAACCACTTTAAAATAGTTCAAGAAGGTGATTTAAGCAACATACCACTAGCTCGAGGCTAGGGAAGAATCTAGACGCAAATAGGGTGGATAAAAGCAAGAGAGTGAGGTCCTTCGCCTTCCGATTACACCAAGGTTCCTTATATGCGATCCTTGATGCTAGAATGATCTTGGAATGTGATGATGGAAGCCGAAAATATGATGGATGGATATAGGGGGTTCGGCCGAAGCCTTTGAGAGAGAGAGGAGTGTGAGTGTGTTGAGTTGTGTAGTGTGAATGATATGATGTGCACAAGAGTGATCTTATAGATAATTACAAGCTTAATACCCAAAGGGTTTCATGTTCTCTAGATATGAGACAAAAGGAAATAAAATATTCAAATGATGTACCATGGGGGTCACAATGTGACCGAGTTCGGTCAAGGGGGGGGGGGTTCTAGTCCATTTTCAACTAATTAGTTGGATATTAGTTAGGTTAAGTAAGTTAGTTAAGTGCTTAACCTGGTTAGTAGTGTGTTGTGCGTTACAACGAGTGTTAGGGTATTCAGGGACCCTAACTGGCTCAGAAAAAGACAAATAATGAAAATGACAATATTTTCATGTTCCAGGTAAAGTCCGTTTGTTTGGTTGGATAGTAATCCGTTAAAGTGTTAACAAAGCTTTAAAGTGTCGTTAATACCCTTTTTAGTGACACAACTCAATTCTGACACTTTGGAAAATGTCAAGTAATATTGTTCTCATGTTTTGGCACTTTATTAGTTAGCTAAAAGCTGAATTATTATGTAAAGTGCTGAGTTTCGTGCTTAGAGCACGTTTTAGGCACATCCAGTCATTGTACTTATTCCTAGAGACGCAGTTCTACAACCCTTGTATCCCTACACTCACCACTAGTGTAGTAAAATGTTTCTGGCTCCTACGGGCCTTAGAGGCAGTGTCTGCCTGATGCTGGCTTTATCAGCATGTTCAATAGGTTATCCGTTTATAGTGCTACTGTGCTTTTTGTGCATCATGTTTGTCACTAAGGTTCAGCATGTAAATAATGTAGTGACAGCAAGTAAAGTATGATGCAAGTAAGTACATGTATCAGTATTCAATTAGCAGTTTATTCACAAGTTCAAACAAGCACAGTAATTAAGCAGTAATTAATTTTTAATTAAGTCGTACGGATACCTGGTTTAGCGAGGGTTGTCACAGATACATGGACCAATGACGTTGTAACACGTATCTCTATCAAAGCAAAACAATGTTAATGCATGATGGCAACTGTTATAGTATAAACTAGTATTAAGTACCCCCGCGTTGCGGCGGGGGCGTAAAACTTGACACGGTTTTACGAACGTTTTTAACCTATTAAATTTTTTATTAATATTTTGTTTCGGTTTACCCCTATACTTTCTTTACTTAAAAATGATTTTTTACGTGCATATTTTATGTACGGGTAGATATATAAATATGATTTGTTCTCTATTCCGACGTAAACTTTATTTATAGACGAGTCAGGTCAAATATAGTACGTTTTCGTTTAAAGAAACCATTTTTACGTGCATATTTTTATGTACATTTTGTTATAAATTCAAGTTGTTCTACGTTTCAACGTATATATAAATTTACAATGCTTTCACTTTGCCTTTTTGTCTAAAGTGTACAAAACACCATTAAAACATCAAGTACAATCACATTAAGCCTACTTATGTTACAAATTAATAGTTATACTTTTTGTCTAAATTGTACAAAACACCATACAAGCATGAAGTACAATCACATTAAGCCTATCTATGTTAAAAGTTAATAGTTATATAATTTATAGTTATTGCCCAATTGTTTTGGTAAATTACAAAAACAGTCCCTTATTAACCATATAGTTACATAATTAGTGTTATAAATGTAAAATGACTTAAATGCCCTTAAACCTAACAAAAAAACTAACATATGTTAGTCTTAATACCTCAGGGTATACAAAACTGAAAGTTGATACCTTAGAGTGTGACTTTAAACTATTAGTATATGACATTGTTACTTCATATAAACCACAAGGACTAACCATGTAATTGCATCTTTACTATAAATACGACACATTATAAATGTTAGGTATGACTATTAACATAAATCTAAAAATTTGTATAAATAATGTTAAAAGCAAATATCACCAATAAACACATAACCCAAATTATAACAAACATTTTAATGTGCTAAAAACATAATAAATCAACGAAAACACTCAAATGCACCACAATACGACCCGAACACGATAAGGCACGAACCCGAAATAGGTAAACACGAACACGACATGAAATCTTATCATGTCAGTTTTTCCAAACACGAACACGAACCTAATAATAAACAGGTTACACGAAACGACCTGTTAAGACACGAAAAATTTACCAACGAATCATATAACCTGTTAAGACACGAATAAGACATGTTAAGAAATGAACACGACCTGTTACTATATGTTTGGTATTTAGCCATTAACATGTCTTAACAGGTATTGTATAATGGTCTTAAGTCTTAACAGGTCTTAACATGTCATATCATGTCTGCATGACTTGTTAAGACATGAAAACGACCTGTTAAAATACGAACACAATAAGACACGAACACGAAATACGTAAACAAGAACACGACACAAAATTAAACAGGTTTTATCATGTCGACCTGTTATAGACACGAAACCTGTTAAGGTTAAACACGAAACCTGTTAACTTCGTGCATGTTCGTGTTGTGTTATCGTGTTCCTGTCAGAATTGCCAGCTCTACTTTGGAGTCAAAAGTTTGCCAAGTCTATTAGTCTCGGCTTTATCTTTTTCATCTCCAATCTAGCGTTTTGTTGAAAAACAATTTAGAGAGTCGTCTATCTCATAGACTTCACAAAGGTTACGCTTAACTTCACCAGAGAATTATACTTTATGATTACTTCGAATAGCATTAGATATAGGCGTTGAATTGTATCCAGTATAACACACTTCATCCTACAAACAAACAAACAAACAAACACATAAACATAGTTTTAAAAAATGGTATTCAAAACTATATAAAAAAACTGAAAAAACATTTAATCTAAACTTAGAAAATTTGGGAGGATTAGACTGAAGTTCCGACATAGGAACACCAAATGATTCAGGTATGGTTTGAGAATCCCTTCAGAATTGAACACCTACAATATATGAGAAAACATAAATCGTATACATGTTCATAATGATTGATAATGCCATTTGTTAACCTGAAACAATTTTAGTATACATTGTCTTAAATAAATTAATTTATTCAAGATCATAGTTGATGAACCATCTACTAACATTAAATGTGTTAGAAACACCACGTTTACCTATATAAAAAATTTAATTAATTTAAATATCATTGAAATACAAAATGTTATTTATAATTTAGAATCTGTTATAATAAAAATATTTTTTGACATTTAAATAACTTAATAAAATATCGTTTATTTTACATTTGATTTGATTAAATATCAAAGATAACGTATTCAAATATTTAATTGAGGAAAGATAAGTTAAAATTCGAATTTGAAATAGTAATACACCAAGTAATTATGTATTTTAATTAAAAATATTTTTCTAGCATACAAAAAAAAAGTTTACCAAATTGAAAAATATTAAATAAAAACGAGGATTTTTTTCTTGATGATTGTATGGTGTCAAATAAAAAGGGGGGGGGGGGGGGGACAAAGATGTAGGTTAAAAAATCCGTTGATTTTGCTAGATTAAGAAATGGATATAAAAGAAATTTAGGTTGGAATTGGTTTACTGAAAAATAATGATTAAAATTCAAAAGTCAACAACTAACATGGCTGATTTAGTGTAAAGTGAAAAAAAAAAATCCTTTATACAAATCAAATTTACTAACATACAAAATAAAAATGCTTACCAAATTGAAAATTATTAAATCAATTTTTTTTTGCCAATGAGCTTGTGATAGAGTGGTAAGGGAGAGACTTGGGTTTCTAAGAGACCCAAGTCAATTCCTGCTTCTCTCAATTAGTTTTCAGCAGCACCTGGTGATGATGGGAGACTATGCGAGTAGGCAGCGATCGCTAGTTCGATCCTGGAACTGAATGGGTTTTACCTTTTCGCACTATCGTGCTTTTTGGGCGAGTGTTCACGGGCTTCTGCCCTAGGTGAGGGTTTTCCCCACTTCGGAGACGAGTATATCCCGATGTTGTGAATTTCGCCAGTAGCCCATTTAGAGGATTCGTTGGTCGTTAAAAAAACATTTTTTTATTTATTTTAAGGCCAACCAAAATTTATTAGAATGAAACCACCCAGCAAAAACATACTGGCAACATCACACCCATATACCAAAATTACATCAACACCAGTTAAACTACAAATAAACCAAACTATAAATAGAACCGCAACCGACTGGTCCTTAGACCTATGCTTCAACCACATGAAAGCCATAACTTTAAATATCTTCTACTGCCCACATCATGGACACCGCCTCCTGATTGAAAACTGCATCATTACGCATACACCAGAAAACCCAAATACCTGTCAGGACAACTTTTTTTTGGCCAACCAAAGAGTAAGATAACATTCCACCAAACAAAAGCCTTAATCAAGAAGCTAAGAGGCATGTACACCAGAGAACAAAACAAAGACAAACAACAGAGGGGTTAACCAAAGTCCAACCTTTCAAAACTTTTCCAGCTATCTTCATTCACTCTGGTAACTTAGCCCTTTTCACCATCCACCATAAGCTGTTGTCTTTTATGTCTTCCACAGTAGTCGTAGCATTGACCCGGCTCCCTTTAAAGATCTTGTTGTTTCCCTGTAACCAAATTTGCCACAGCATGAGAAGGAATATCGAGTACACCACTTTTTTCTCTCTTGGCCGCCAGATTACTTCTCTGAACATAGTCAAGGATCTGTTTTACCGAGTCGAACGAAGACGAGGTCGGTAGTTTGACCCACTCACAAATACACGGCCACACTGACTTGGCATATGAATAAGCGATGAGAAGATGGTCATCGTCCTTATCAGCGAAACCACACAACGGACACCGGCCATCACCGACCGCCGCATTTCTCGCTGCAAGAGATGAGGCAGTTGGTATCCGACCATCGACCACTCTCTGCACCATTTAAAATGCTCCCGATGACTTGTTGGCTGAGATGTTTTTGCGATGTCCAATCTGACCAGTTTGACCGAGAATTCAACCTTTTTATTTTCCGAGTACCACTGCCAATTATCTGGGGTGTTGGACAACGACACTAGACTCAGAATAGCTAAAAGTCTTTGTTCCTCGTCCAATTCTTGGGGTGACTTTAGGCTCCTCTTCCACTTCACTTCCTAGCCTACAGATCCACCTTTTTTTATATAACATTCTTTGATGATGGCTTGTTTAGAATGAGCCAGATTATACAAAGAGGGGAACTGAGTTTTTGGGCTGCCCCCTTGGACCCACTAGTCGAACCAAAACCATAGCCTCTTCCCGTCTCCCACTCCACTGAAAAATTTTGCATTAAGGTCCATCTGCATCTTCTGAAACTCCTTATTTATCGCTGCAATGCTGTCAGACCCCCAAAATACCCCATGCGGTGACCCCGCTAGGTGTGTGACGTACCAGGATCTAGCCACTAATCACATTGAACCAATATCAAGTTATAAAACAAGTTTTCATTTACTCTGATAAAACTTTTATAACATAGTTCCAAGTTTAACATATTCAGCGGAAGCAAATAGTAAAACATTGTTTAAACGTTTCAAGACCAAAAGTATGTGAAATCAATAAACAAGTCATGCATATCCAAGCAGTGCGACCCATGACCATCCCAACCATCCAGATAGCAAGTTCCTTGTCCATAGTACCTAACGACATGCGAGCATGCAACAAGTGTATCAGACAACACTGGTGAGTTCATAGTTTTACGAAAACGTTAGTTACCAAGTGTTTAGTTGAGTTCATTGATTATGATGTTGATAATAACTCGAGTACAATACAAGATGGCTCCAGATTATTTTTGCCCTTCCCCAATGCCCCTATCTAAGCATTGGTCATGACTGGGTCATGAGTTCACACCCGTCCTCTCAGGTACGGGGTGAGGGTGCCAAACCTAAATAGCGCTATCAACTAATACCCCATTACCTCTCAGGTAACAAACAAGATGGGACTTAATGGTGATAGGAATTGAGTGTATTATCCAACATCCCAGTTTTACCCTAAATGACTTATTCCTCTCAGGAATACCCAATGACTGTCCCACCCACCGGGACGCATGCTCAAGAGGAATGAACTCACCTTAGATTGCTCGGTATGTTTAGTTACCCGTCCAAGTTGGTCAACCTAAACCCTACCGTGGTTACCAATCGAATCAGTTTCACAATCAAATAACTCATGTATTTAACACAGATTGCTTTCATCATAAAAATCATTGTATGTCAGGTATCAAGTACTCAATTCTCACGCAAGACCACATCCCATGTGAATATCACAAATCAACACATAACAGATGAGTGTTCTAACCATACCAGACAAGTCAGATTTCCCATTCTTGGCCAGTATTGTTATCATGCAACAAATTGCATTTGTAAACACAAACATCCAACATCACACACATCGTATTCCTTCTACTGTTCCGTTTATAAACTCTTATGGCGAAGTATCCTAGCGACGAAGGATCAACCTTCGTCGAGTTTGCTTTTGACGAAGACCTTAGTGGTTCGTCGGGCATCCTTGTGACGAAGAATCAACCTTCGTCGAGATGGAGTTCGACGAAGTCCCCAATCTCGTCGAATTGAACTTCGGCGAAGTATCATAGAGGTTCGCCAATAATCATCTAACAACAGTTAACACTTTTCCAAGCATGAATAATGGATCAAACGGCATTTACTCGTATAATCTAACCGACCCTAATTATGAACAAACCACAACACTTCAACCATAGTTTCATATCATGATCAATCATATATTCTAGTCCTACGATCCTTTACATGAAACCCTAGTTTTCATGTCACTTTCCAAACCACAATAATCAACATACACTCCCTAATCAAACATTAAGCATTGAATCACACAAAGATCTGTAACACTCTCATCGTACTAACCCTAATTATGCAATTAACATTCATATGACCGATCATCAATGGAACATTATATACACAAGATTCTACATATTCATACAAAATCATCACAACACGAATACGTATATCATGAATTAATCCATCGAACAAGAACAAGACACTAACCGTAATATCGGATTGATTAGTTAAATCGAGGTGAAAAACTTTGAGACTCCCTACTGCCATCCCACAGAGAACGAAAAGATAGGACTTAGGGTGTTTGTGTTTAACTTCTACTGATCACAAGAGGTTATACAAACACATAAAAGGTTGGGCCGTAAGCCATCCTGGGCCGAGGCCCTCTTCGGCGAAGTCTCATTCTTCGCCGTGATGGGAGTATGACGAAGGGTCAACCTTCGTCGATGTAGGTTGTCATGAAGATCATTCTTCGTCGATGGGTAAGTGTGACGAAGACCATTCTTCGTCGAGTGCTCTTATTCAGGATTAAACATAATTATAACCACACACAATACTTAAGTTTTCATGCAACACTCCAACTTAACAATACATCAATCATTCCAATATCAAGACAAGATACAGTATAAAATGAAGTGTGAACAAGTAATACGCAAAAGGAAGGCCTTGAAATCCCGAGTTGTCACAAATGACCTTCCAGATTCCACCCAAAGAGCTCTTATGAGGAATCAAGTCGACGCCCCTCCCGTTTTCATGAATAGCTTTTATAACATTGCTCCACAACTGATCGTTGCAGGTTCTAAACCGCCATCACCATTTCGACATTAAACCCAAATTCAAATCTTTAATCCCTCCGACACCTAACCCCCATGTTTTTTTTTATCTCAAAATCCTATTCCACACAGCAGATCTTGTGGCCTTGGCTTGAGCCTCCCTAAAAAAACCTACGCCAAATCCTCTCGAGGGTTTTGATGACGCCATTCGGCGCCTTAAACACATACCAACTTTCTTTTTCTTCTTAGTACTTGGAAGAAACATATGCACGTCCAGAAGATCCCGGAATTGAAACACATAGATTGGCGACACCTTACACCATTGAGACACAATCTGCCACAATACTTGTGCAAAGGAGCAAGATACAAAAATGTGCTCGCACGATCCTATAGTCTCCCCAAAGAAAAATCACAAATCCAAAATCACAAAATGTTCCTTTTAGTTAGCGCGTCTGCAGTCGACAACCGATCTTTTTCAGCTCGATAAGTAACAATCAACACCACTTTTGAACCAAGTTATTCCAACTAAAAAATAGTCCGGGGTCGAATATTTAAAGCTGAAACTATTGGCACACCCAAAGTGCCTATTGGCACACTTTAGGGTTTATATATGCTGCGTACAGGTCTATACACATCGTATAGGGTTGCAGAAAAATCAGTGTCTGACTGATGTCAGTTCTGGTCTGGCTGCTCCTATACACCACGTATAGACCTATATGCGACGTATGTAAGTTTTTTTTAGCAAATTTGTACAATATTAATCATTTTAGAAAAGTTTTATAAAAAAATAAGTTTTCTATTTTAAATAAATAAATAAAAAGTAAGTATTTCTTACAAACTTTTTTATACAACATTAATCATTTTTATACGATAAATATCGTATCGTATAGGTGTAGCATTGGTCCCGTATTGACCTCGTATAAGCCTATAAGTGTGATATCGTATAGTGTAGTATAGGTCCCATATATGTGTAGTATCGTATAGTATAGTATAGGTCCCGTATAGGCCTCATATAGAACTATAGATGTATTATCGTAGCGTATTGTATTGTATTGTATTGTATTGTATTGTATTGTATTGTATTGTATTGTATTGTATTGTATTGTATTGTATTGTATTGTATCGTATAACGTAGTATAACTTAAGTCTCGTATATGTGTAGTATAGTATAGTGTAGTATAGTATAGTAGGCATATACAAGACCTATACGAGACTTATACTACAATCTACGATATGATACTATACGATATTATATGATACGATATAATACCTGTATAGGCCTATATGTGTAGTATAGGACCATAGGTGTGGTTTAGGTCTCGTGTAGGCCAATAGGCATATACAAGACCTATAGGGAACCTATACGAGACATATACTATACACTATATGATACTATACTATACGATATGATGCAATACGATACAAAACTATAGGATACCATACAATACCCATATAAGCCTATAGGTGTAGTTTAGGTCTCGTATAGGCCTATAGACACATACAATACCTATAGGGGACCTATACGATACTTATACTACATTATTCAATACGATAAGATATGATATTATACTACACATATTGGCCTATACAAGACTTATACTATACCATACTTAAAAATGTTTTTTTAAAGTACTTATATTATTGAACTTTGCTATAACGGTAAATAATGTATAAAATTGTTTAAAAAAATCTACTCTTTATATACGCTACGTATAGGCCTATACACAACGTATATAAAAGGGTCAAAAGGCAAATTTTACCACTAGTTTTGGGTAAAAAAAAGAAAAAAACCACCCTTTATATACGCTGAGTATATGCCTATACGCGACGTATATAAAAGGTCAAAAAGACAATTTTACCCCTGGTTTGGGCTGCGTATAGCCCCCAATCCAGGGGTAAAATTGTATTTTTTACCATACGCCGCTGCGTATAGCCCTATATGAGGCGTATACATGGGGCAAATTTGGTAAAAAAGATCATTTAACCCCTAGATTGGGGGCTATACGCAGCCCAATCCAGGGGTAAAATTGTATTTTTAACCCTTTATATACGCCGCGTATAGGCCTATACGCAGCGTATATAAATGGGGTTTTTTTAGAAGTTATTTATCGTTTTAGTAAAGTTCTACAACAAGTACTTTAACAAAATAAATAAAAAAATAATTATGTATCGTATCGTATATGTTTCGTATAGGCCGATGGATATAGTAACATATCAAATAGTGTAGTATAAGTATCGTATAAGCCTATATGTGTAGTATAATATCATATCCTATCTCTTGGTATAGATCCCACCAAGTAGGGCATGGAACCGATTCCAAGTTGGATCCGTAACTGGTTTTTTTGCCCATCTCTATTTCACTCATGAAGAACCCCATTAGGATGCTCTTATTATCTACACATATAGAATATCACAAGTTATACAACAGCATTTTGCGACATCACCTCAATCGACGAGACATTTTTATACATATATCCCAAACTTGTGCTCCAATTATCGACTGACTTATGGCGTAACTTTTTCATGTATTTACTCTACTACATAATATTTCTTATAGCCATAAGTTACCAAATTAGCCCACCAACTTAATGTATTAATATAAATACAGGAAAAAATAGATACAATTATAAAATATATTGAATTCAATGATATGTATCAAATGTGTTTATTGGAACTAATAAATACAATTATAAATCGGCCAGATTAGAAGAATTAGAAATCTTAAACCAAAAATACACATATACTAACTAGATTGGCAAAAAATTCAGGCCCAATGGGTAGGTTATATTACTGTATGTCACCTAGGTGAGATCTTGTCTGATAGTCCAATTAAATTATGATAATTAGCATTTATATTTTTGTTGGGCTTTCCATACAACTAAGGAGGTAAAAAAAAAGACAATAATTCGTAAAGTTTTCGTGAACTGGCCCACTACTACTTTTCTGTTGTGGTTCCAATCGGTAATCAACTGGCTTAAGAAAATAGAAAGAAACTTAATAGAATTTTAGAGAGGTACCTGAGACTAATTTTCTTCAAAGTATACTAGGTTATAACCTCGTGTATTACACGGGGTTGAATAAATAAATTTTATATACTAAATAATAAAACAATATATCTTTAAAAACCTCATTTATTGTACAGGTTGAATAAATATAATTTTATATATTAAATAATAAAAAGTTATATCTATAAGAACCATATTGTACGGGTTGAATAAATGTTATTTTATATACCAAATAAAAAGTTATATCTTTAAAACCACGTATATTACACGAGTTGAATAAATGTAATATTGTTTACCAAATAATAAAATAATACATATTTAAAAAACCTCATTTATTACACGGGGTGAATAAATGTAATTTTATATACCAAATAATAATAAAAAAAATTACATCTTTAAAAATATGTGCATTACACGGTTTGAATAAATGTAATTTTCTGTACTAAATAATAAAAAATATATATTCTTAAAATAACCCCTTGTATTGTATGAATTGAATAAATCTAATTTTATATATCAAATAATAAAAAGTTATATTTTAAAAAACCTCTTGTATTACATGAGTCGAGTAAATTTAATTTTGTATAGTGAAAATAAAAATATTTAATATATTAATACAAAGTTTAGTTTTCGTGATAAAAATAGATTATTCTGTTGTTGCAAAATTTGTTAACGAAATCTCAATAAATTTAACCCTTTATATAAAACTTCGTAAATGTATCCCTAAAGTGGTTTCTTTTATTATATAGTATAGATAGATTAAGTTTTTTATATTAATATCTCATACTTTAATATATTGCTAGACATAATTAAGGTTTAAATTGTTTTAGTTCTAATTAAGTTAGACTGAATCAAAAGTGGGCTAAGCCCATTTTCACGTATTAAGATCAGTATGCGGACCCATTTGATAGTTCAATATTTTTAATAAGAAATTAAACTAATAATATTTAGTTAGAGGGTTATCTATAATACAAAATATTAAATTAAATAATATTTAGTAGAAGGGTTATCTATAATTAATTAGAAGAGATTAAACTAAAATAATAATTATCTATAATAGATGGCCTAATATGATGACAAATGTCCCTAATGTGGTTTCTTTTATTATATAGTACTAGCGGTAAAACCCGTGTGCAAACACGGGTCGTTTCTTAGAAAACCATGCATAACACATATTGATAGAACATATAGATATGTGTATAGATATTGTACCAAAATGTGTTTTCTATTATAGTTAAAAGACAACTATAGACATGCATCATCAGTTAATATATAAGATACATATGAGTATTTCCATTGTGCTATCCACAAAAAAAAAAAAAAGTAACACCCACCCATTGACAATGAAACCTGTTTATAGACATAACTACATATAGAACATGTCTAAGAAGCAAAATTAATACCACCAACGAACCAAATGTACAACCACAAACAATCATGACATGAAACTAAGAGGACTTTATCTTTGTCACGATATGCACAACTTTTTTTAACTTCAGCAATTGAGTAGACTTGTGAAACTCTAACGAAAGTTCATCACCAAAAGCAATATTGCAAGATCTCAGATAAGAAGACCATCCAACAACAGCGTAGTTGAATCCAGTATTGGTTTTTTGAGATGTTGTAAATAGTTGCTGGACTTCACATTTGAGATTCTGGATCTTGATAGGCTTAGGATTATCAGTATGCAGATCCAACGCAGAAGATACATCTGATGGCAGATGCTAAAAAACAGAAAATTGAATAGTGAATTTTATAAAATATTGATATATAACTGAAATTGTTGATATAACGAAACAAAGCAACGACTGCAAAAGCTTACAAGTCTGTCTTCAGCATGTGTGGTGAAGTGTAAGACTGATTCTGAAGTGGATGATACTAAACGAACCTTTTGAACTTTACACGGTCTATCAACAGCTTGGTTATCCTCTACAATTGTCTTGCCTCGAAGTTTGTGCATCTTTTCCACATAAGTAAATTAATTTAGAATATAACAACTCTAAATTATTGAAATTTTATAACTTTCTTTATCAACACAAACTATCTTCTCAACTCAGTTTTGAAGTTTAAGACTCAATCATACAGAAGAATATCAATATATTTAGACAATAATAAAATAGACAGTATAAAACTAATAAACACTTACATTAGATACAACACTTGAAGAGGCAGAAATGTCACGAACATGAAAATCTTTAGACTGTAGTTGAGGATCGTTAACATCGTCAGCTATTTTTACAGAATGATCTTCAGGCTACAACAAAATTTAGAAAAACCTTCTTATACTTATTATACAATAAAATATATGCGTAGGAAATTATAAATTTACAGCATTTTTAACATCTGACTCATCAACCAGACGCGCAATCTTTGAATCAAATAGCCCATCACCAGTAAACTATATTTATAAGAAGGATCATATATAAGAAACCATATTTTAAATCATAATAATAAATAAATGTTACATGTGTATATATACATTAAAAATATCCTCAAAACTCGTAAACTGCTTAGAATTACCAACCGAAGCTCCAGTATCCTCATCATCTAAAGCAACTTCCCCGGAATCCATAACATGTTTGTGTTTAGCCTACAAAATGAGATTTCAAAAGTTATTAGCATATTATAATAAAAGTTACCTATCACCGTCATGTTATCAAACAATGTATTTTATCATCAAAATTTTATACCGCAGCCACTAAATCTAACCCATCATCTCCATAAACTTAATCATCCAAAACAACAACATTAGCTTTCTTGAAGGAAACCTCAGTTCCAGTCTCGGAATGGAAAACGGAAAGCTCAAACGTTTTAGATGCAATCATGGTGAAAACCAACCAAGATTCAACTGCCATGGGAACTTCTTCAATCAATTTTAACCATCCATCAGAAAATCCGCATCCATCAGTCCATCCTTCCATCATCACATTCCAAAACCTTTCGCCAACATAGATAGTTAACATCCCATACTCATAATTTTTACCATAGAATTGTTTCCAAAATTTGTCAGCAATTAGCTATAGAAGAAGCAAAGGAATATTTAGTGCAGACTTACAAATTTGATATGAACTAATGAGCAACAGAAGTTACAGCGGATTAGTCAACAAAATTTAAAATTAGAATTACTCAACATGGTTAGTCAACAGTAGTTACAGTATTTACACACAACCAAACCACTGTTTAGCTATCAACTATTACATACCTCATATTGCTATCCAACAGAGGTTTCATAACAACTGTCATCCATTATGTCCAGCAGAGGTTGCAACGTGCACAGATCTTAAATATCGGATGTTAGTCAACCGAGGTTAAAAGACTTAGTCAACAGAAGTTAAAAATGTTAGTCAACAGATGTTAAGATTATAAGGAAACAGATGTTAAAAGGGCAAACAGATGTTAGCAAGTTGTTGAGCTACTATATTTAGTCAACAAAAGTTAAATGAGAAGAGTATTACTCAACAGGGTTAGTCAACAGTAGTTACAGTATTTACACACAACCTAACCACTGTTTGGCTATCAACTATTACATACCTCTGTTGCTATCCAACAGAGGTTTCGTAACAACTGTCATCCATTATGTCCAGCAGAGGTTGCAATGTGGACAGATCTTAAATATCAGATGTTAGTCAACCGCGGTTAAAAGACTTAGTCAACATAAGTTAAAAAGGTTAGTCAACATATGTTAAGATTATAAGGAAACAGACGTTCAAAAGGGTAAATAGATGTTTGCAAGTTGTTGAGCTAGCAAAAAATGTTTACAGTAAGTAACAAAATAATATATTGTTACTTACAGTCATGCCACATTCAGGTATAATATCTGCTGAAATGTAAGAGTTCACATAGACATTTTCTTTAAAACATGAGACAACGAATGACAAACGTGTAATAGCTTTCACCAATACAACATCTTTCATTTTCAAACAACAATCTCTAACAAACTTTGTCCATCCATCCGTAAATATACAATGATCATCTCTCTTCCTTACTCGTACTAACAATGATTTGTCACCATCAAGTAACTCTACAATTCGACCGTACGGGACCTCCTTGCCCCACAACAGAGTCTCAAAATCAAGTGGTATATTCTGCAACAGTAGTTAACAAACATCTTACATCAAAAATTAACGTAGAATCCTAATAGTAGCAAGAAAGTTAAAAAACATACCAAAAATATCAAATCATCTTCATTAAGGAATTGTAAAAACGATGGTGTTTGATTGGATAGATTCATATCTGCAATAAACAATTTAAACTTACAAGTTATAAAGATGAACAACATCCAACAAAAGTCATAGACAAACAACATTATAAAATAGACATCACTAACATCCCTTAAACTAAATCAGCACTTAAAAAACAAAAGTACCAAATATTAACCGGACTATTTGTATAAAAACAAAGCACAAACCGAAAATCATCATCTCTCACAACAGTTAAGCAAATGAGCATCAACCAAAAATTATATGGTTGATCTATCAATCATAATGTAGAAGACAACATCACGAAGATGCATGCACAAATTGTGACAGAGAATGCTATCAGTAACTTCATTTAAGTTAATGCAGTACTTAATCGATAAAAATACACCGGATTACAGCAACTATTATTTGCTTCAAGAAAGAATATGACACGCCGTCAGTGACAAATACATACTCATAACATCAAATAATGATTAATCTAACATATATAATACAAACAATAAATTCAAAGAAACAATACTTGGTTTTATAGCGTGTAATCAATATTATGCAATAGAACCTTGCCGATTTTGATAAGAAAGTTATTTGAGAAAAATTTCGAATATGTTTTCTGGAGCTTATATTCAATAATGGAGATGAAAAGTATATTAAATGGAGTTAATACAGATGTTACATTTACACTGGTTGGTTGAAATGAAGTTTTGTAAAATTTATAATTTACCCCCTTTTACATTAAAACAGGGCAATTTTTGCACAGCAGCAACCGCTGCTTGACTATAAATTTAAAATGTTAAATACGAAAAACTTATCTATTAATTTAATATATTTATATAAATAAAAATAGTTTTTAAATCCCGATATTAAAGATTATTATAAGTTAAATAAATAAACAATTACAAGTTAATAGATAAATATCTTATTTTCAACAATCCCAATACAATCTCACCTCTTCTTCTCCGGCGAAAAAACTCTACAGTTTCTTGTTCTTCAGACTTGAGGATCAGAAGTTTAAAGTCTTTGATCAGGTATTTTTTTGTTCTCTTGTGTATTTTACAGGTATACTTTGACATGTTCCTTTCAGTTTCCTCATTTCAAATTATATAAACATCATAATCTACTGATGTTAAAATAGATAAACTTATATGAACTTGTTTTCTTTATTTTATAATAAGATTTATATCAACCTATTTAGTTACATTTTGATTCATTCCATCTAAATATCAATCTGAAATATTATTGTTTCATAAATATTTGGTTGTAAATTTTACGAATGATTTTAGAATTATTATATGAACTACCATGTAGTGCTGATACATTTGTTCTATCAATATTAATTTTGACAAAATATTCTGCAATCAGTTTATAGTACTCAAATGTCTGATTTGTAAGTGAATATAGCCTTGTCTGCTGAAAAAAACTGAAGTTTGAAGTTGACACAAATATGGATATTTGAAAACTTTATTAACATATAATACTTTTTTATTATACAAGAATATAAATTTGATATTACACAGTGTTAGATTCATGTTGTTGGTTGTAGGGACCATATTGAAGTACACAACATATAAGTTTGGTCCTACAGAGTGTTGGATATTTTTTATACCTTAAATAGAATGCTTTTCAAATACAATTGATTTTATGTTTTAGTATTTAACTGCTATTGTATTTTTTACTTTCAGATGGAGTTTATAATAATTATCAATGTCTCTGAATTGACAGTCCTAAATGAGGGATTGGTAAGCTATATTCTTAGAACAAATTAGCTCAAATCACAATTGTATGCTAAAAACTGTATTTATAAAATTAAAGATATATTATGTAGGATCGTTGAATCGATCAAAACGAGTCGATCAGAAGAGTTCTAGACCAAATCAGAGGCAAAATTCATTGATTTGATCTTCATTCAGCTTGATATGCACTAAGAAGTAGATTAAATGTCGATTGTATTGATATCACAACGTTTTACAAGCTTGGCGACACTTCGGCAGAACTTCGCTACCGGAATCAGAAGTTTCAAATGACAAACCAAGACCCACTATATATAGGAGAGGCCAGTTCGCATGAACCATACATTCCAGTTCGCACGAACTGATCTAGTCCAGTTCGCACGAACTGGTCAGTTCGTGTGAACTGGCTGATTCTGGTCTGTATCCCGTTTTTCTCAAACTACATGTCTTGGTCTATCTAACCTATTACATGACTCGATACAAGACGAAGTCAACAGAAATATGCATCAACAAACTCCCCCTTGGATGTTGACGAGTCTTCGGTGTATTGAGTTTTCAGTCTTGATCAGTCTTCTCGCTCTCTCCAAAGTATCTTTCTCTGTAAGCATCCTTCAATCTCTATCTACTCTCTATTAGAATCTCAATTTGGCTCTATTCTCTCTCTAATTCTATTGATCAGATCTCTTGATTCTTTAAGTCTTCAGACTCCCCCTTTCGACAAGCTGGGATCGCAATCTGGAATTCTCTATCTGCACAAACTCTACCCAAAAGTAAATTTCATTTTATAACAATGTTAATCTCTTCTTACCACTTGTATTTGAAACATTCAAATTTGACATTTCATTAATTTGAAACCATTAAATTATTTCCAAATCATTTCTCTTTTCAAAACAAACTCTCCCAACCCTGTTGTTCATCACGTTCAGCACTTGGAATTTTGAAAATCAGCTTTCCAACATCAGTTGTCGAAAATAAGATGAAATAAAATCTTTTTGAATTTTCAAAATTTTATGCTAAAACACATTCTTTTTGGATTTTTAAGATTTTGGGAAATAAACTATATACAGACATCTTTTTGTGAGTTTGTGTAAGAGGATCATATCAGTTTTTGACAAATCACTAGCACCGTTGAGCTTTAAACACTTTAAGTTCTAAACGATTCACTTAGATTGTCAGTATACTGATCCACTTAAATTTTCACACAAAGTTCAATTGATTCGAGATATGAGATTAGAGTTTTAATGAACTTAACTTATTCGCGTATCCCACCTCAGAATATACTCCCGTATCCAGACTTCTATATTCAGTCTTGCAGGTGAATGTACACTAATGATATATATAAATGGGTAATGCGAGGCCATGAGAGCTCAGGCTAGAACTTCCGTTCAATCAGAGAGATGATGGCTCGACTTTTAAGTGTGTCCCTTTTGGGGATCTTCTTTTTCAACAGCACATGATTAGCATTTTTCAATGTTTCATCATTTTTTATGCTGAGGGTGAGCTTTAAAATTAAAGTAGTGCAAAGCATTATACGAGGACTAGGCTATTGCTCCCGCAAAATCAGAAGTCCTGGTATAATACCCAAGATATCATCACGCACAAAGACCTAGTATGTCATAAATAAAAAGCCCTTCAAAAAAGATTTCAGGGGTTACCTATATATCCGAGAGATGTTCCCCACGAAATAAGTAAGTATTTGATATGTAGGTTTATATCTCGAATACAATTTACTAAGCGTGTAAAAACCTACTGGCATATCATCAGTGAGACCGTTTATCACATTTTAACTTTCCAATTCTTTAGCGTACTGTGATTGTCTACTGATGTACTATCATTTCCTCTTTTTCACAACAAAACTTATTTTGATTTTTCGATGTTTTTGGTTTTTAGATTTTATCATGTTTTTGGATTTTTCAAATTTTCAAAATTTCTAAATTTTTTACTCCCCCTAAAATCAAAAATATGTTTCACTTTTTGATTTTCTGGGAAAATTTGAAAGAAAGTAATAAACTGTACAAATAAAATTTTGAAAAGTATGTTTCAATTTTTTTATCAGTTTGTCATTTTATTTGACTGATGTGAATTGCTTCAATTCGCCATCCACTTGGCATAAATAATCAGAACTCCCCCTGAGAACAAACTATTTTCCCATTATGATTTCAAAACACTTAAGTTTGTTTTAATCAAAATGGTTTTTCCGGAAAATTAGTTTTGTTGCTTTCACACATCATAGGGTTTCATCACATTGTTCTTTCAACCACTTGTAAAAACTTATCACTTTGATAATTTTTCACAGAAACATTTTTCAAGAAAGACGCCGATTCATGCTCCACGATTACCAACTTGGGAGCTCCGGCAAGTCAGGATTTTTAAGCATGGAATACAGACACCCTAGCCTGACCAACTTTGGGTGCATCCGGTTCAATTTCACTTGGCCTTTGAACATTACTTTTTGCTTCATAAAATTCTTTTACCCCTTTAGCCCTAGCATCGACCATCTTACCAAAGATATGTTTCACTTTTCCATTGAAAGCCTTTTCGACATCGAATTCTTTCTTTTCAGAATAGAATTGATTCGAAATTTCCAATTTTCCAACTTTTTGTTTTAAATTTTCAGTCCGCAATGGTGGAAAGTTGACATCATCCATTGGCGGCACTGGCTTTTATCCTTTTAGCTCAACTTGTGGCTCCTCTGACTTTGACGAGTCAGATTCATCGCCAGAAAGTGGCTCCTTTGCTTCCGAAGAAACAAACTCATAGGCCAGGTTTATCATCTGATTTCTTAACCACCCACGTTTGGTTGTTAAGATTCATTCTTCTTTTGTAAAACCGTTTAGAACTCTCACCAACTTCAAATGTAGAATTTTTAAACACTTTGGATTTGTCCATTGGTGGTTCATTTTCATCAACAATTTTCTCTTTAAGTTTAGAAGACACTCCCTGTTGTGTGTTGGTTGCCTTTGGACAGTTCCAGGCGATGTGACCAACTTCATTGCATCGGTAACAAGTTCTTGTCTCCTTTTTGGTTCCAAACACAGTCTTCTCAAACTTTTGTTTTTCAGCAAGAAACTCCTTGTTAGACTGTTTCCAGAAATCCTTTTCCTTTTCTTCTTCTGAAGAAGCACCTGAAACAAATACAGTTTTTGATTTAAAATCTTTAATATTTTGATTATTTTCAACATCAAAACCCAACCCCTTCTTTTTGAATTTGCTTTTATGATTCGGTTTCTTTTGTTGACCTGCACCGAAACCTTTCTTCTTGTTTAAACGTTGTTTAACTCTAGAAGTATATTTAGGTTTTGAAAATCCCATTTTATCTTTTATTTATGAAAACCTTATTTTTATCAATTTAAAAACTGTTTTAATATTTTCAATTTTCACATTTTTAATTGGAAATTCCTCATCAGAATATAATTTGTCTGAATCATTCAAAGTATATGCCACTTTGATTGGTTCGTCATTCAAATTGTTTTTTGATAACAAAAATTCTTTATTGTAAACCCTTTTGACCGATGATTTCGAACTGTCCATTGATGAACTTGAACTCTCAGATTCAGACTTTGACTCTGACTCCTCATCCTTATCCAATACCTGATCGACCACTTTCTTTATTAACTCAGACTCATGATCAGTGTCAGACGATGTGAATGTGACGTCAATGTCGTCTGGTAACTCATCAGTTGTTTCAGACTTTAACTTTATATTGACTGCCTTTTTGACTTGTTCCGAATTTGGTTTTCTGGGAGAATAACCTTCCCAGATCGGAGGCGGACACTTGTTATAATTTGCACTTTGTTTCTTACCAGTATCCATATCTTCCGACTTCTTATCTTGAAAAGCTTCAAAACCTGCCACTGTTGGATAGATTCTATCAATCAAGTAATCAGAATTTGAGTAACTCTGCAGCAATCGTCTGATTCTTTCATTCTCAATCTTTTCAGTCTCCAATTCCTGCTTCAACTTTGCACACTCTTCAATATAGTGATTGATGGCCTTCTGTTTAGACATCATTGTTGCATTCATCATTGTCAAAGCATCTTCCCTTTCTGAGTTTGTCTTTTCCAACTGATTGACTGTTCTGTTCAACACATCATAAGATTCTTTCACGTACTTAACATCGAACAATAATTTTTCTTTCATCTCGTCAAGCTCACTATACTTCTAATCTTTTTCTTCACAATGTTTGCATGGTTCCAAACATTTCAGACAAGGTTTTGTGGCTTCTACAATCTTTTCAATCACTTTAACCTCTTCACTCTGTTCATCCTTCTCTTCTTGAGCAATATTTTCACATTTTACCTCTTTCTTTTCTTTTGCTGCTCGTCTTTCCTTTAGCTTCTCCAATTTATCTGCAAAATAAAATTTGAAACTTTCAGGAGATAAATGAGTTTTACCAATATTTATTTGTTTAATTTCTTCATCATCATCATCACTGCTATCACTTGATGATTGATAAAAAACTGGTGTCTTTTCTGAACTATCTTCTTAAGTAACAGACTCTCCATCTTGACTTTTCTCATAATTTGCAAACACATCCATCCATTATTTCATCAACTCTGGCTCTTGAATGATCTGTGCAATAAATGCTCTAAACTTTGAGTTACCATCAGGAGGAATATATTTGTCCCAGCTAAATCCCCCTGGCAATCTTTCATCTTCTTGATGCACTAGATAGGCTTTCTTTGATGGCTCTTCGATCAGATCCTTCCTAGCATGTGAAGTTTGTGACGATTGTTGTTGATGCGGCTGTTGAGCAATTTGATGATAAATCGCTTTTCGATGATAATCATTGTTGCCGAATGGATTTTGAGCTCCACTTGCTTCGCGATTGGTACATTCCCTCTTGAAATGTCCTTTTTCCCTGCACCGAAAACAAGTAACTTTAGACTTATCAAAACCTAAAGTAGAAACATTAGCATCACGTAAGTCATCTCTTCCGGTAATCTGCTTAAATTTCTCAGCTCTCCTCAACACGCTCGCTAAACACCACTTAATATCCATTATTCTTCAGCATCAATCTGATCGTAGTCCTCTTTTGTTAACATAGGATTTCCGATCCTTCTCGCAACCAAACCCTCATATGATTCTAACACAGTAACTAGTAATGCCATATGACCTTTAGCGACTTCTTCAGAGAAATTCTGACCGTTCTGAATATGTAATGCGATGTTGCATTGTAGCACATGACCATTACCATTGTTTGATCTTTGAGACTGAGAATTTGAAGTTGAAACATTAGGATTAATACTCGGATATGAAGAAAATCCACTGTTGTTGATTGAGCTTTGATTGAGTGATCCGGATGAGTTTTCTGTGCTAAAAGCGGTTTGGATCTTAGGACTTGCTTCAACATTTTGAACATTTCCTTTGAAATACATCTTGATATCTTGTTGACCACTTAAATTGTTCATTCTAGCAATCTTTTGTTGTTCAAGATCTTGTCTTTCAAGTTTTTCAATGAATTGAGCAATTGTCAATCTATCGTATTCTCCGGTATTCTTCAAAATCATAAGATATGTACCCCATTGTTTTTGAGGCAAAGCATCAGCCAATTTTTCAACCCATTCCTCACGATCTTTAGTGATATCCAACCGACTCATTGAACGTACTAAATGACAATATCTTTCAATAAGAGTCTTTGTAGTTTCTCCCGGCAAACTTGAGAACAATTTAAATTCTTTCTTTAATAGTGACTTTTTATTCTTGATCATCTCCATACTTCCTTCGAATTTTGTACGAAGTGCTTCCCAAATCGAACGTGCACTACATCATGTTGAAGTAATATGAAAATGTCTTCTTTCACAGCTTGTTGAAGTAAACTGATCATCATCTTTTCTGCCTTGTACATTTCTCTTTCTTTTTCCGTAAATTCAGAAATATTCTTAGTAACTCCCACATTATTACGAGGTCGAACGTACTTAGTTTCAATACACTCCCAAGACCTTAAATGATTTGCTTGAACCCAATTTTCGAAACGTTCTTGCCAACTTTAATATTCTTCAATGCTCATCAGCTTTGGGGGTTTCTGCAACGTTCCTGTTTCATTTTCCATAGTTACACTCTGAGCAACAGTAACAGGAGTACCCGGGGTAGTAGCAAACGCATTATAAAATTCGTTGTCCATGTTTTGGTTTTAAGATTTCACAAAAACAGACTTTTCAAATGAACTGGAAAGATTTCAAATGATCTGGACACCCTTTAACCAAACCGTACGAACTGAAGAGTCTATTCCAAACGAACTGGATCACTATCACACGACTTGAACTACCTCGTGCGAACTGGCTTTGCAAAAAATGTGCGAATTGATTTGTTTCCAAATCGTGTGAACTGGTTACCCTTTGAAACGACTTGACCTAATTCCAAACAACCTGAACTCAATTCGTACGAACTGAGGAATGATTTCATACGACCTGAAGACTTATGTCAAACAACTTGATCCACTTCGCACGACCTGGATCACACTTCCAAATGACCTAGAACACTTCGCACGAACTGGTTCAGCTTCAAACGACCTCGTGCGAGCTGATGATTTTAACCAACTTCGTGCGGACTGGTTCAAACTTCCAAACGGGCTGGTTCAAATCGTACGACCTGAACAAGTTTCAATCCACGCGAACTGAGGTCAATTTTGTTCAATCCGTGCGAACTGAGGTCAACTTCGTGCGAGCTGGAACCCTAATTCAAATGAACTGGCTGATTTCCGAATGATCAGACATGATTTTCACGCGGTTTGATCATTTTTATCAAGTTTTAGGTCGAATTAGGTTATGATTTCTTCAAGGATTGATTAAAACAATGTTTTTCGTTTTATATCACAAAATCAGGCCATTTTAGCCGTAAAATCTCAGTTAATTTCGAGAAAATGTGAAGAAAGTGAGTAGAAATGAGTAGAAATCAGATATTTCGGTGAAAACAAGCTGAGATAGTAAGAAATCTTCCTCCTGAGCTCTGATACCAGTTGTAGGATCGATGAATCGATCAAAACGAGTCGATCAGAAGAGTTCTAGACCAAATCAGAGGCGGAATTCATTGATTTGATCTTCATTCAGCTTGATATGCACTAAGAAGTAGATTAAATGTCGATTGTATTGATATCACAACGTTTTACAAGCTTGGCGATACTTCGGCAGAGCTTCGCTACCGGAATCAGAAGTGTCAAATGACAAACTAAGACCCACTATATATAGGAGGGGCCAGTTCGCATGAACCATACATTCCAGTTCGCACAAACTGATCTGGTCCAGTTCGCACGAACTGGTCATTTCGTGTGGACTTGCTGATTCTGGCCTGTTTCCCGTTTTTCTCAAACTACGTGTCTTGGTCTATCTAACCTATTACATGACTCGATACAAGACGAAGTCAACAGACATATGCACCAACATATTAAATGTTGTGTATTTTATATACATAGGTACTTCCAAGGATAATGAGTAACCAATTACCAAGAAAGTGTGAAGTAATAAAGTTGGTTGATTATACGGGTTTTAAGTATAAGATAGCAGTACAGAGCATCACTCATAAAAGTAAGAGGATAAACGGGCCATAATGGACTCGGTTTGTTGAAACTTACAGAAATAACAACATAGACAAGCTGTGTTAAAAAAAATTGAAGGAAGCAAAATTTGAGATAAATGTTTTGAACAATGAGGGATTGGAGATTAGAAACGATGGCTCGAACAGAGATTATGTTCATGGTTGCTTGATACAGGCTGAAGAAGAAACATACTGCAAGCATGTTAAAAATTGCTACCTTATTTTATATATTGCCAGTGTATCTTTTGGACTGTTAGAAAAACTTCTAATTTATATTTTGTATCCTATATAAAATCTAATATCACATTTCTGAAATGTATGAAAATTATAGCATTTACCACATGATTTGCTGAAGCTGTTGTCAGAGAGGAGATTAAAAATTGATAACTTGGTTGCAAAAGTACATGGACCAAAGCAAAGTAGTAAAGTTGATGTGTATTATGTTTTCTCTCCTGAAAACAAAAAGGGATTGGCTGCTGGTTTAATGGGACTAGGATGGACAACCTTTTGCTTCGAAAATGACATTGAGGAAAGCTGCCAACTGCTGTTTCAATGGACGGGAAGTACTCCTGAAGACAACTTTAACTTCACTATGAAGGTTTTTAACAAAGACGAGATTGGACTTCACAGGGAGACTAAACATCACTGCAGCCGTACCAATCACCAACAATGCAGAAAGCGTCCACATTATAAAAAAAACAGTTTGAATACCATGTTTTAGAGACACACAGCTTGGTATTTACATATCTACTTTTAATATGGTTGATTTTACTTATAATGTTGGATCTATCTGTTATTACTTAAAGTATATGCTGTTTTGAATGAATAACTAAAGAAAGAATTTTCCTTTACAGGCAATACCGAGGAACTTTGTTCGAGAACACCAGCTAAATGATCACCGTAGAGCTGTGCTGTCATTTGGTCATGTGAAGTTTTTGGTACAGCTGGTTGTTAGGAAAGATCCTAGAAGACCTGACGACAACAACCATCTAGTGATGCATACAAACTGGCAGCGTATCATGGATGAAACAGGAATATCTGTGGGAAAAAAGCCGAGGTTTGAGATAGTCGAAGAAAAAAGTGTAACAGGAGATAAAATACACTTTGAAGTTTGTTGACATAGTCTTTGAACATCTTTTCCGCCTTTAATAATTTATGTTTTAGTTGACATGTTTGATGGACAAATTTCTTCTTTGAAAACTAACTTAAGAATGAAGTTATGTAGTCTTAGTATATACTTTCAAAACTTTGTGCTTTTACCTTTTTATATTTTTCAAGTAAACATTACTATATTTTTCATCTAAACATTACTATTTTCCATTACATTTCCCGGTCACTCAACAAAAAGAAATACAAGACTCAAAATTAATAAAAGAGTATACAACTTGTAATTACAAATAACAATGTTTTAAAAATCTGCTCCTACCAAAGGGACAAACTCAACATCTGTTTCGCTAAACTTTTCTAAGAAACGTCTGTTGAAGACAACCACTGTTGAAAGAAAAGTCTGTTAAACCAAACAACCTCAACTCATGAGCCAAACAAACTATGCTGATGAACCAAAAGGTCTGTTAAGACAAAGACTGCTGAAGCAAAGGTCTGCTAAAGAGAACCTCTGCTAATGAAGCAAAATGTATGATGAACCTAAGTTCTGCTGTGCACCAACAGATATTACACAATTCAACAGAAGATATATAATAAAAGATCTTTAACAGATGATGATCAACAACTCATAAAGTCTGTTGAAACACGGTATAACAGTGCTTAGCCTTTAACAGATCTTTAACAGTGCTTTGGGGTTAACAGTGCTTAGCCTCTAACAGATGTTAATGTATCTCAGACCCCAACAGTTTTTTGACTAACCAATTGATTAAATTTTCATTCATCAATCTAACAATAATATACAACCCTACTACTTATCCAGTCCATCAATATCACAAAAAATGTATATAATGTATAATAACAATATTATATAACAAACAAAAGGTTAATCTTACTTGATATTCAAACCGTAGACATTACATACCATAATCATAATTGTAGCCCTTACAAACCAAACTTTTAACCACAGTTTGTTAAAACATCAGTTACAAATAACAGTGTTTTAAAAATCTGCTCCTACCAAAGGGACAAACTCAACATCTGTTTCGCTAAACTTTTCTAAGAAACGTCTGTTGAAGACAACCACTGTTGAAAGAAAAGTCTATTAAACCAAACAACCTTAGCTCATGAGCTAAACAAACTCCGCTGATGAACCAAAAGGTCTGTTAAGACAAAGACAGCTGAAGCAAAGGTCTGCTAAAGAGAACCTCTGCTGATGAAGCAAAATATATGATGAACCTAAGTTCTGCTGTGCACCAACAGATATTACACAATTCAACAGAAGTTCTATAATATAAGATCTTTAACAAATGATGATCAACAGCTCATAAAGTATGTTGAAGCACGCTATAACCGTGCTTAGCCTTTAACAGATCTTTAACAGTGCTTAGGGGTTAATAGATGTTAGCACGCTATAAAAGTGCTTAGCCACTAACATATTTTAATGTATCTTAGACCCCAACAGTTTTCTGACTAACCAATTGATTAAATTTTCATTCATCAATCTAACAATAATATACAACCCTACTATTTATCCAGTCCATCAATATCACCAAAATGTATATGTATATAATGTATAATAACAATATTATATAAAAAACAAAAGGTTAACCTTACTTGATATTCAAACCGTAGACATTAGATACCATATTCATCATTGTAGCCCTTACAAACCAAACTTTCAACCACAGTTTGTTAAAACAACAGTTAACAGACATAAATAAAAACCACAAGGATTCTTAAAAAATAAATGGTTTCTACTAATCTCTCATAAGAATTGTTTTTTCATAAGCATCTAATTGTTAAGCTTAGTCAGCTTCTTTCGGGTTCTTCTCACATTAGTGGATAGGTCACCAACGTTGACAACATCGGCATCTTGAGCCATCCGTTTTCCATTGGGACTTGATCCAGAATCCTTTTCAACTTCAACGGCTAAAGAGTCGGCCGTAACAGAGACAGCATCCTTGCAATAGATCACAAAACAACTATTGATCTCATTTAATAAAATAATGAACTCTTTTTAAACATACTAAACATACTTTAAAAATAAATACTCACCCTTGAAGTTCGTTCAGCAGACACCTGGGAAGATTCTGAATGGTTAACATCTTTAACGCTATGTACCTCTTGAGTAACCTAAAGGATCATAATATATGATATCGTATAAAAAAGTGCAGAATCCAGTGTTTAAAACTCAAAAGAAAAATGTTGGGATTGAACCCTACCAGAGGAACAGTTGATGTAAAGCCAAAACCAGGTCACAACAGTGGATTCATAATAAGCAGCTGTTTGCATTAAGCTTTCCCCTTGACAGTGGTTATCTGGCAACTGACAGACTTCAAAGCACTGCTCAAAAGACAACTGTTACTTAAGTACTGATGAAGATTGAAGACTGAAGCTCAATCTACTGATGAAGATTGAAGACTGAAGCTCAATCTACTGACGGAATCCAAGCACTGCTGAAGAGTTAAAGCACTGCCCATTCAAGGTCTTATCACCTTTTGAAGAAAGCACTGATGCTCAACATCAGTGGTTGACTACATCAGTGGAATGAAGAATCATTGTTTATACATCAGTGCTTAGAATGTAATAAGTGTCTGTATGGTCAGTAGTTATAGATCAGTAGATAAAGTTTGTTAGGTTGTTAGATGTCACTTTTATGGTGATGTTAGCTGAGATGCTCAGTGGTTTGGTTTGCCTATAAATGTAACAGTACCCTGTACTGTTACATTTGATTGACTGAGCGAGTTCTTCTCCTCATGTCTAATCCTTTCATCTTGTGCAATCAACCATGGAGTATCAGGCTGAGGGGGAGTTTAGTTCTGTAAGTATGCTTTGTAAGCTTTTGATTTGTATGGTATTGTAATCATTTGACTCAATATGAAGCATGTGTTTATCAAAACTATTTTCTCCTTTGATTGTGTTTACAAAGTTTGTTTCATTTCCGCTGCATTTAAATCTCAATTCATATCTAATGATTTGTTCAAATCACACAAACAAACACAATCATGAGAGCCTCCAATCCTAACAATTGGTATCATAGCCTGGACAGTCAAATTCGATCTAACAATCAATTTGACATAACAGTTCAGCTCAAAAATTCATTGATACTAAGGTTGGTCGTATTTAGTTGAAAAACAGAGTAACGATTAATCACGTCCAAAGTTGATTATTCAAAAACTCTGTAAAACAACCAAGATGTCATCTATCACATAGGATTCACGTAACACTGATAATCTGACATAAACTACCGATGATTGTTAAAGTTGGTAAAATTTGATAATCTCGGAGTGGATTCTGTTCTTCATAGATCTATGAGTGTTTGTGATGTAAACTATGTTTGGATCCATGATTGACTGCTGCTAAGGGTTTATCTTATGTCATTAAAGACCTATGTTCAGAAAATTGGCATCCATGTTATTGGTAACATAGAAGAGATTAACAAAACCTTAGGAACAAAATCTTATATGTGAACGAACAATTTTGAAAAATCCTTCAAAAGTTAAAAGAAAATTGTTTAACATTTAGATAAAAATCAGTAGTCTCAAAAATTTTGTATCAGATATAACCATGGATCAACTTAAAACTATGATAGTAAAATATCAGTGTTGTAAAGAGTTTGAAATCAACCCAAATCTCTTGTGAGAAAAAGGGTGAAATCCTACAAAGGTTATATGTTTGATGTTTAGTAAAACAGAGCATAAAGTAATGTGAAATTTGGTATAAGCATGTGCAAAAATGTCCAAATCTCTCAAAACATTGCTGAAAATGTTTCTGGATCAAGTATTCTTTCCTTAAAACCTTTCTAGTGAATATTACAACATTTATCTATGGAAAGGGTAAAAAGGAAAAGAAGAAAATTTACAAAAACTCAAAAGTGTGTTTATCTCAAAACTTTTGAAATCAAAAGAAAAGAGTATAAATATAAAACACTTAAGAGTTCACAAATTGGGTTAACAATGGTCATCATGCAACTGTGTGCATTCACTGACTCAGGGAAATTCAGGTAACAGAAGTATCACTAGTGATTAAACTTACAAAGAGGACTAGACAAAATTTTTCAAAATCATCACATGGTAATAAGTTCTATAAAAGGACTTTCAAAACCCTTGTGAACATGTTTCCTCACATTAGCAATCAACTGACAAGGAAATGGGTACAAACAGTGGTTATTAAGTTTTCAAACCACTGACCATTCTCCTAAACTTGAGAATGATGTGATTATGATCATATAACAAGGTATAATTGAAAATATACCAGATCCTTTTGATGTTGTTTTCAGAAAAACCTTTAATTATTTTTCCTTGAAAAGGTTTTTCTCAAATAAAACAGGATATGTTGTTCTTTATTTTTCCTTAAGAATAATATATTTTGAACTCTTACTTGTTTTAGATAGTAAAAGTTTCAATCTCCTGTCAGGATGTAAAACCCTTATTTTTTTTTTGTGGTAATACTATCCTTGAAAATAGATCAAAAGGAAATGGTACATGGGTCAAGGTCATGTCAAACTCAAGTTTATTTTAACAACAGATCAAGGATTGATTGCTAACAGACCTTAAAATTCTTGACTACTCATGTTTTACTCTAAGGATTAGAACATAAAATGTGTAGTCAAAGTGAAAAGGTTACCATCATCTGGGATACTCAACTACTGTCAAAATTTATCAAATGTTTAAAACATGAAATAGATAAGTAGTAAAACCTTGAATACAAATCCCTGTAAAAAAAACTGCTAATATGTTAATCTTGATAATATGCATCTAAAATGTGTTTTGTCATGGATGTTACTTTGTAGATATCTCATTATCACCATCAAAAGATGTTACTGTGTTCATCAGAGCAGGAGATGTTCAAAACTTCTGTCAAAGTTTATCCACTGTTGCACCAACAGTTGTTGACCAAAGTAGCCTTCTAAACCTTGCCACTACCATACTTCTAACCACTGTTGATAAAAATCCATTAAAATGGATAAAAATCATCAGTGTGCCATACCTATTCTTCAAAACCTTCCATCCTCATTTCAAACAGCTATTGGATCATCAAAAGTCACCAACAGTTGTTAGCTCAGATGACTCACATCTGCAGCCTCACCTTTTGAACACCAATGCCATTTTAAAATTCATTCATGTTTCCATTCTCTTGACAACATCAATTGAAGGGATTCTTATAAAAAGTTTATCCCAAAACCATTGTCTTCTTCTTGACTATCTACCATTCCATCAACATGTCATGTACCTTTGGGGCACTTAAAGACAGAAAGTTGGGTAATTGACAAGGAAGAGGAGCTTCAACAGTTCAGGGAAAAACAAGTTTGAGAACTTGTTCCATTACCAAAGGATGAGAATCTTTTTAGTAAAAAGTGGACCCTCAAAAACATTGCATATGTTGGAGCATAGTTGTCAAGATTCATGTTGTTCAAACTGAGCACAAACAACAGATGTTTCCACAATCACAGTTTTGAAGAAGACTATGATGCTGCTGCATAATGAGAAACTAACTGTTTGTCTCTTCAAGATATGATATTTGATTTTGATATAATTGCTCGAAAGACTTCTTTTATGCAGGATTGTCAAACAGCTGAAATATATCATCAAAAATCTTATATCCCATTCATCCATCATCACTCATCATCAGACATCACTTTGTGAGGGATTGCTATAAAAAGGTTTGATTTCATCTTTAACATGTCCATCCTAAAGATCAGTTGGTAGATGTACAAACCTAAGAATTGGATTCATCTACTGTTGAAAAACTTGATCCCTAGGTTTGGAGTGCTAAACATGGATTAATGGAAGCTTTCTTGTGTTCCATGTGTAAATAGCATAAAAATGTTTTTAGAAAAATAAAAATCACCTTAAAAATAGTTTAAAATTGAATTTTTCAATAAATCCTCAAAGTCTGTTCAAAGCACTGATGGCATTAAGACTCTGTTAAATAGTAAAATCTATCCACTGCCAAAGTGTATCATCTGTTAGTGCAAAACACTGATTTACAACAGAGGTTACACGTGGACAGATGTTATTCAACAGTTGTGTGCATCAGATGCCATGATCACTTTTTCATATAAATGGCCTTACACTTGAAACATTTACAAGGCTATCAAAAATTTCCAAAACAAAAGCAGAGGTTCTTGAGCAGACTTTAGCAGCTACCACTGCTCCTCAGGCACCTGCTGCTGAGCCCACTGCTCAAGGTGATCACAGTAGTAACACAACTGCTGTGAAACCCACACCTAAAACCACCAAAAAGACCAAAATGACATCATCCAAAAAGCCCACCAAACACATCAAAAGGTAACTCTGGAAGATGAGATCCCAGAGCAACTGCCAGTGACAACACAAAAGTCACTAGAAACCACTGCTGCTACTTCCTCACAGCAGATGGTAGAAAGATCTCAACTCTTGCCTAAAACTCCTCCTGCATCCTCACAAAAGGATCAGGTTGTAAGCACAGGGACACCACCTTATGAAGCAATGGATTAACTTGAATCTTTCTTCCACAACCCTGCTCCCGGGGCAAATTCACTTTCAACTCCCATCATCACTTCACAAATACCACCATAAATAATGACCTTGTTGCATGCTTTGGATATAACTCAGACATAAACCAGTTCTTCTCAACCACATATCACTGAGAGTTCACTCCAACAAGTGACTAAGTCTGATGCTTATACCGCTGCTATCCCAACAACAACTGAGGAGATTACACCCCTTGAGTTACAAGTAACTCTTGGTGGTAGTTCAAGTGAAGCAGCTACTACAAGTGCTGAACCCACTGGTTTGTACTTGGACAGTAGTTTCATCAATAAGACTTCCTTGAAGGCAATTTCTTCACTGAGAACTCTTGTGTATCCAGTCTTCACTGGTTCACTAAAAAGCGTTTCTCATTTTGAAGGAAGAAGTCCCCAGTACCAAGAAAAAGGGGCATCAGTGGATAATGTTTGGAGTACACTCCCTACATCAACAACTGATAAAACCACTGCTAGTGGGAAATCAGATGACCCCATTAAGTTGGGTGATGGTTTAATGTACCAAGAATTGATGGCTAGAATTGATAAACTGGATACATCTGTTGCAGAAAACAAAGACATGCTGCAACAGTTGTTGAAAGCACAAAGGGCACCATCCACTGCTGCACCGCCTCCAACAGCTACTCCATCATCTGCTCCATTATCTAATGAGCTGTGGAGTTTATTTCAACCATTGCTCTGACATAAAAAAGAACTAGCTGATCAGAAACATGAGATACAAGTTCAAAAGATCAGAAATCTATTGGAAGCAAGGTTCAAGGATACACAGGCAGATATTCAGGCAATCAAGGCCCATTTATTACAAACCACTGACACTACCCCTGCACTTATCTTTGAAAGAGTTGATGATGCCAAAAAGGGGGAGAAAAATGACTCTGAGGAAAATCTTTCAGTAACTTCTGCTGAAACATCTGTCAAAGAAAAGGAAAAGGGAGGTGATGAAACCCTGAAAATTCAAGCAGATGATGAAGATACACAAATGAGGATCGTTCAAAGTCAAGTCAATTCAGCAGGTCTCAAAACCACTGCTGATATTAAAAGGGTAAGGGATGATGAGAGCAGAGCTTTGGTTGAGAAAAAAGATAGTTCTGCAAAAAGAAAAAGAAGAGGTTGGTACTTCATTAAAGAAGAGTCCTGTTAGAAAAACAAGGCAATCAACCACCACACTTCTAAAACTAAGCCAGTTACTACTTCAACCACAACTTCTGTTCCCACAAAATCACTTACACCTCCACCATTAACAACATCTGTCACTCAAACAACTGCCACCAATACTACATCAACACACACTTCAACCACTTCTCTCACCATTTCAACAACAACTATCCAATCCACTGCCCCACCAAAAACATCCTCACCACCACCACCACCACCAACACCACCTGCTGCCATCCTTTATCAAAAAAGGAAACAAAACAGATGGATGCAGAAATACCAAAAGAAGACTAAGCTTCAGAAGAATATATCATAAAGATGGTTCTTCAGACACTTAGAGCAGAACAACAAGAAACAACAAAATCTTAAGACACTGCTCAAGTTGTCATCACAAGGCCTCTATCTCCAAACTCATAAGTGAATAAACCTCTCCCAAGAAACCCATCGGGTTCAAAAATACTAAAATGGATGTCTGATCAAAAGACCCATGTGTTGACTATGATCAGATCCAATGGTGAAGTGAAGTACATAACAAGGAAACAAGCACTAGGCCTTGGTGTTGAAGATCTACAAGATCTCCTTGAACTTACACTGTGCAGGGATGAGGATGACTCAAGTTCCAAGGACTTTGAAGTGGAATTTAAAAGACAAGCTAAGGAACTTCTGATGAGAAAACAAAGATCCAGAATAATGAAAGGTTTTGGCATCTTCTGTTCCAGGGGGAGATTGTTGGGATTGAACCCTACCAGAGGAACAGATGATGTAAAGCCAAAACCAGGTCACAACAGTGGATTCATAATAAGCAGCTGTTTGCATTAAGTTTTCCCCTTGACAGTGGTTATCTGGCAACTGACAGACTTCAAAGCACTGCTCAAAAGACAACTGTTACTTAAGTACTGATGAAGATTGAAGACTGAAGCTCAATCTACTGATGAAGATTGAAGACTGAAGCTCAATCTACTGATGAAGATTGAAGACTGAAGCTCAATCTACTGACAGAATCCAAGCACTGCTGAAGAGTTAAAGCACTGCCCATTCAAGGTCTGATCACACTTTGAAGAAAGCACTGATGCTCAACATCAGTGGTTGACTACATCAGTGGAATGAAGAATCAATGTTTATACATCAGTGCTTAGAATGTAATCAGTGTCTGTATGGTCCGTAGTTATAGATCAGTAGATAGAGTTTGTTAGGTTGTTAGATGTCACTTTCATGGTGATGTCAGCTGAGATGCTCAGTGGTTTGGTTTGCCTATAAATGTAACAGTACCCTGTACTGTTACATTTGATTGACTGAGCGAGTTCTTCTCCTCATGTCTAATCCTTTCATCTTGTGCAATCAACCATGGAGTATCAGGCTGAGGGGGAGTTTAGTTCTGTAAGCATGCTTTGTAAGCTTTTGATTTGTATTGTAATCGTTCGACTCAATATGAAGCTTGTGTTTATCAAAACTATTTTCTCCTTTGATTGTGTTTACAAAGTTTGTTTCATTTCCGCTGCATTTAAATCTCAATTCATATCTAATGATTTGTTCAAATCACACAAACAAACACAATCATGAGAGCCTCCAATCCTAACAAAAAATAAATAGATTGAAAGAGTAATTTTATATGCTACCTCATCAGTATTTTCATCACCATTACCATCTCCACCAACCAACTCAGCAATTATTACTGCAAAACAATATTCAAATATCAGTCTTAGAATGTTACTTATATAAATATAACGCTAAATAATCATCATTGCTTACTTTGTGGTGATCGATGTACATTCACTATGACATTTGGGACAAAGCAAAGAAGTCGCAGGCAATCGAACAATATCATCTGAAACATTTTCAACATTCTGCAAGTATTCACTTTTACCCATCATTGTTGGGATTGAACCCTACCAGAGGAACAGATAATTAAAGCCAAAACTGGGTTAGAGCAGTGGATCCAGAATAAGCAGATGTTACATACAAGTCTCTCCCATTGAAAGTGATTTCAACATCTGCTGACCTCCTATCTACTGATCGTGCAAACTGCTGACTCACAACTACTGATTAAGTAAAGACCTGATGAAAGACTAAAGCCCTGCTGTTCAATCTACTGCCTTAGTTCAAGCACTGCTGATCCGGACAAGTACTGCTGGGTTCACAGCAGTGGAGGGATGCATCACTTGTTTATTATGTCTTTATGAAATGTAATGTATAAGCAGTAGTTAGTATAGCAGTGTTTGTATAGATCAGGTGTTAGAGTTTGTTAGGAGGTTAGATGTCACTTTCATGGTGACGTCAGCTTAGATGCTCAGTGGTTTGCTAGTGCCTATAAATAGAACAGTGCTCTGTACTGTTCTATTAGCTCTTTGCAACATCGTCTTCTCTGCACGAACAAACACTGAGCTCTGGCTGAGGGGGAGTTTGTATTCAATCATTGCAATTGTAATCGTAATTGAAATAAATTCAATCTTTCGGTTCATTGTGAAAAATGTTTGATCAAAGCAATACTCTCGTTTGATTGTATGCAAAGTTTGTTTCCATCTTAATTCTGCTGCACAACTCACTCATTTTCATCTTAATTTCAAATGTAAAATACAATCAAAACCAAACTCAGTTCCAACAATTGGTATCAGAGCTAGGATAGTCAAATTTGATTTAACAATCATTTTGACATAAATAGTTCAGCTCAAAATCGTTGATATCGATAGTTTGTTCGTTTTTGTTGAAAAACAGAGCAAGGTTTAATCACCATTAAAGTTGATTAATCAGTGTCTGTAAAACAACCAGGATGACGTCACAATCACAAGATGATAAGAATAATGTTGGCTCGCTTTTTAAACCACCCATGCTTAAACTTAATGAATACAACATTTGGGAGCGAAGGATGGGACACATCCTTGCTCAACAGAACACTGGATGTAGGAGGTCTGTTGTTTTTGGTCCCCATGTTCCTATGGTGCCAAGTGCTGAGGATCCAAAGAAGTTCGTACCAAAACCTTATGAAAACTATACTGAAACTGATTTTCAGAAGTTCGAACTCGATGCCAAAGCATTTAGCATCATAGCATCTGCATTACCAAATGAGATCTATGCGGGACTGTTACATTGTAACAGTGCCAAAGAGCTATGGGATGCATTGAAGGAACAATTTGGGGGAACCGAAGAAGTTATTGAAAACAATAGGGAAATTCTGAATCAGCAGTATGAAACCTTCTGTCACATTAAGGGTGAAACATTGACCCAACAGTTTGAATGTTTTAGTTGTCTCATCAGTGAGCTAAGGCTTGTTAAGGTTGAATTTCCAAAATCAACCCAAAATAGCAGGTTTCTTAGATCGCTACCTGATAAATGGGACACAATTGCATTTGTGACTAGAAACTCTGTTAAGTTCAAAGATCTGACCCTGACCCAACTTCATGGCAGATTCCTGACTTATGAAAGGGAGTTGAACCAGAAAAAGAAGTTGCAAAAGTCTGGAAAAGCTACTGATGATTACTCATTTGGTAGCACAGCTCTTCTTGGCCAGGAAGAATCTGGTAGTAGTGGTAAGGAATAGGGTTATGATCATTTCATTGATATAACAGCTGGTGGAAACTTTACCAACCCTGATCCTCACTCTGCAAATTATGCTTTTACTGCAAACACAGAAAACTAGATGTCAGATAATTTGTGCTTTGAACTCAATGATTTGCAACATTTTGATCCCACTGACTTAGAGGAGATGGACATTTTGCATCAGTTGGCTTTGCTTAGTGTGAGAACAAGTAAATTCTACAAAAGAACAGGGATAAAGTTCCCAGGGTTACATGGGAATCTAAGGGTTGGGTTGGATAAATCGAAAATCAAGTGTTATAAGTGCAATAGGCTAGGTCATTTCACAAGGGAATGCAGGAGTCAAACTACTGGTCCTATAATCACTCATCCTAGCTCAAATCCTAGACCTCAAAATCAAAGCACTGTGCACTATACCCAATATACCCCTGCAGCTCATGTTAACACTGCTTATTATGCTGCTGCCCCTGTGCCTGTGCATTATGTCCAAACCACTGTTCCACAGATTCAATATGTTCAAACCCCTGTCCCCCAGGCACAAGTGCAACCTGTTGCACCTCAAACAGCTGCTCCAACAGTGGTACAACCAGATCAGCAAAGCTTTTTCACTCAAGGCTTTGTTGACTAGAGCAGCATGCGTGATGAGCTTGGTGATGAAAATTTTGCACTCTATGCTTCTATTGAACCTTCTAATGATGAATTTTGTTTGATGGCATTAGAGTCAATACCAGAGGGGATTGAAACTGAAGGTGAACAGCTAAGTGATGAAACAGTGGATGAGGTGACTGAAGCAGTTGTTAATGCAGTTGCTGGTGAATTGCTGCTGGGAGAAAATTCAGAAACCCTGATTGAACCACTGACAGACCCATGGTCCAAAGAGGACAAAGAAGAAGAGGAAGAAAAGAGAGCAGGTGAGAAGGAAGTAAGAGCTGATGATGAAGAAAATCATCAATGTGATTGTGCAATGATGGCTGCTGCCAAGGTATCTCCTCAAGTTCTTGAAAAACTGTGTTCTGACAATTGCATTATTGCTTTTGCTAACATCAAAGAGGTAAATGAAAACCTTCGGAATAAAATCTTAACTGATGAAGTCAAATTTGAAAGTTCTTTAAAAGAACTTAAAAACAAATTGACTGAAAAAGAGAAAGAGATCAGCAGTCTTAAAGAAGAGCAAAGCATAACCAAAACCCAACTCCAAACTATGGTAGAAAAATACCAAGTTTGCAAAAAGGAGTTGGAGTCCACCCAGATCACCTGTGAAAAATGGGTGGAATCATGCAAAGGGTATGAGGTTATGCTTGAAAAACAGATTAAAAGCAATGTAAAATTTGGTATTGGTTATAGAAAACATGATGATGAAAACACTGCTTTTGAAAAATCTGTTCAAACCACTGATGTAACAACTGAGTTCATCCCCACAAACAAGAATGACCAAGAAGTGAAAATCACTGATAAACTTGGTAACAAAATCACACTTGACAGACCAATGGGATCCTCTACTTTTGAGGAGCTTGAAAATTATCAGTTTAAACCAAAATGGTCTGATGAGTGTGATATTCTTGAAAATTTCAAGCCCATGGACTTTACATCAACTGATGGTGTTAAAGCTCCAAAAGCTAAAGTCATTCCTCTCAAGGACATCCCAACAGAGGTTAAAACCTCTGCTGCAAAGGAGTCCGAAAAGAGAAAGAAGAAAGAAAAGATCAATAACCTGTTTTGTGAATTCCGTGAGAAAAGGAACCATCTAACAAAAGACTGTTTCCACTTAAAAGCTTATGATTTGAACAAAACAAGTGTCATTGTTCCAGCTGAAAGCTGCATTGTGTATGGTAAAACAAACCACAAAACTCAAGCATGTGTGTATCTCAAAAACTTTGATGTGAAAAAGAATGAGTACACTGCTAAAACATCATTGAGTCCATCAACATCATCTGTCAAATTCACCAAGAACCAACCACTGTTTGTGCCAGTTCAAACAGCTGTCACAAAACAGCTGAACCAAACATCTATCAAAAGAGATGTTCAGGTTACTGATGCACCCCCTGCCAATCAGTTCAGAAAAGGCAAGGAAAAACAGTCTTACCAAAGAATTCCACATGTTTATGAGGCCTACAAAAGGCCCTCTAAACCTAAAGTGAACAGGCATCCTTTTGGATACCAATAGGTGATTGGTCAAGACCCCCAACAGTGGTTAGTAAGAAACAGTACTAAAACTGTCCAAACCCCTGACTTAACCACTGTCCATCAATGTGCATCCATCCCAGACACTGTTGAGACCCCATCCAAAGCCTTATTGGCTTTGGAAACCCTAATGAACTAATCCTTTTACTTCATGTGCAGGGAGCTTCTGCCTGTTTAGATAGCCTGAAATTCAAAGATTTCAAAAAATAAACTTTTTAATTGGTACTAGTAACAAATTCAAACTTTTTAATTATCTGTTCCTCTGGTAGGGTTCAATCCCAACAATGATGGGTAAAAGTGAATACTTGCAGAATGTTGAAAATGTTTCAGATGATATTGTTCGATTGCCTGCGACTTCTTTGCTTTGTCCCAAATGTCATAGATAGCCTGAAATTCAAAGATTTCAAAAATAAACCCTAATGTCAATCTGATTGACAGTCTGAAATTCAACCTAATGAGTGTTTCACAAATGAGTGACAAGGGGTATGGGTCATTCTTCACAAAGGAGTGTTGTTGGATTGTTGGACCAGAAATGGTCAAAAAGATTGAAGCAATAATAAAAAATGGTCAAACAAAACTTGTTGCTCAAAGAAGTGGCAATGTTTATGTTGTTGATATGTCAAAAGAGTGTCCCAGAGCTGATGCCTGTCTGTTCTCAGCTGCCTCTAACAAAGAGACAGAACTTTGGCACAGAAGACTGGGGCACACAAATCTTAAGACAATCACTGAAATTTCAAAAAATGGTTTGGTAAGAGGCCTACCACAAAAATTGTTTTCATGTCCTGAACATTGCATTTCCTATTTAAAAGGAAAACATCATAAAAGTTCTTATAAGTCCATTGAAGAGTCCAAAACAACCCAGTGTTTGCAAATGCTACACATGGATTTGTTTGGCCCAGTTCAAGTCATGAGCCTAAAAAAGAAAAGATATTGTCTGGTTATTGTTGATGACTTCTCTAGGTTTACATGGACTTTTTTTTACACTCAAAAGATGAGACTGCAGGCATTTTGCAAGACTTTGTGACACAGGTTGAAAAGCAATTTGACCTTCCAGTAAAAGTCTTCAGGAGTGACAATGGCACAGAATTTAAAAATAAGGAGTTGGATGCCTTCTGTGTGAAGAAAGGGATTGTAAGGCAGTACAACATCCCTAGAACACCAGAGCAAAATGGGGTAGTAGAAAGAAAGAACAGAACTTTGATTGAGGCTGCCAGAACCATGCTTGCTGATTCAGGTTTGCCATTAACTTTTTGGGCAGAGGCAGTAAATACTGCTTGCTATGTCCAGAACAGAGTTTTAATAAACCCTAGGCACAAAAAGACTGCTTATGAAATTCTGTATAAAATCAAACCACTGATCTCATATTTCAAGGTGTTTGGCTGCCCATGCTTTATTTTGAACTTAAAAGATTCCATTTCAAAATTTGCAGCCAAAATTGATTGTGGTTATCATCTGGGATACTCAACCACTGCCAAGGCCTACAAAGTGTTTAATACACGGACCAAGGCAGTGGAGGAGACCTTGAATGTAAAGTTCAATGAACTTTCATCAATGAAAATCCCAGCAAATCCTGCAGATCTGTTTGATCTTGATAAATTTACTTTTGAAAATACTGCTGTCAAGACTAACAGTGCAGGTCCATCAGAGGATTCAACACCAGACTATGGGTATGAAATCATCATCCCTCAAAGGTCTGCTAAAATGGGAAGAGCATCAGATGTTCAAAACAGCTGTCAAAGCTCAACCACTGCTACCTCAACAGTTGTTAACCAAAGTAGCCCATCAACCACTGCTTCCACATCCACAAATACTGCTGACAAAAGTCCCCAAATAGTGGATAAAAGTCAGCATGTGTTCACTTCATTACCTCCCATTCCACCACCTTTTGAAGCCACTGCTGGATCATCAAAGTCCCCAGCAGTGGTTAGCTCAGATGATACACATTTGCAGCCTTCACCAACAAATGCCATCATACCATACCAAGGAGATTTAATCTTCTTGAGATCTCATCCACCTGAAAAAATCATTGGCAACATAAATGAAGGGGTGCTCACAAGAAGCCAAACCCAAAACATTTGTCTTTTTGCTGGTTTTTTATCACTCCATCAGCTAGTCAAGTACCAAGAGGCACTGAAAGACAACAGTTGGGTAGAAGCCATGCAAGAGGAGCTCCAACAGTTTAAAAGACAACAAGTATGGGAGCTTGTACCACTGCCAGAAGAGGTTAGTCCCATTGGCACAAAGTGGGTCTTCAAGAACAAAACTAATGAAAGGGGTATTGTTGTCAAGAATAAAGTCAGGCTTGTGGTTCAAGGTTACAGACAGGAAGAGGGGATTGACTATGATGAAACTTTTGGCCCTGTAGCAAGATTGGAAGCTATAAGACTGTTCCTGGCCTTTCCTGTCAACCACAACATGAAGGTGTTCCAAATGGATATCAAAAGTGCTTTCCTCTATGGTACAATTCAAGAAGAGGTGTATGTATGTCAACCTCCAGGTTTTGAGGATTCATTTTATCCAGATCATGTCTATAGGCTGAACAAAGCTCTGTATGGCCTGAAACAAGCACCAAGGGCCTGGTATGAAACTCTTTCCACCTTTCTACTCTCAAATGGTTTCAAAAGAGGTACCATTGATAAAACACTGTTTCTAAAATGGAGAGGGAATGATTTAATGATTGTCAAAATTTATGTGGATGACATTATTTTTGGAAGCACATGCAACAAAATGTGTGAAGAGTTTAGGGAACTCATGACAGCTGAGTTTGAAATGAGTGCAATGGGTGAGCTGCAATGCTTTCTTGGTCTCCATGTTCAGCAAATGCAAAATGGTACTTTCATTCATCAAAGAAAATATGCAAAAGAACTTTTAAACAAATTTGATATGAATGATTGTAAACCATGCAAAACACCCATGGCAACAAATAAGCTTGTCATGTCTGATGAAAATGATGAGCTGATTGACCAAGCTCTATATAGAAGCATGATTGGGTCTTTATTGTACCTAACTGCATCTAGGCCAGACATCATGTTTGCAACATGTGTTTGTGTAAGAAGTCAATCAGCCCCTAGAAAATCCAATCTTATTGCTGTAAAAAGGATATTCAGATACATGAAAAGTGCTCCCACACTTGGTATCTGGTATCCAGCTAATGGGAATATCAAGCTTTCAGTATTTTCAGACAGTGACTTTGCTGGATGTAACACCACAAGGAAGTCCACATCAGGAGGGTGCCAGTTTCTAGGTGATTGCTTAGTTTCATGGCAAAGCAAAAAGCAAGCAGTTGTTTCAACATCCACTGTTGAAGCTGAATACATTGCTGCTGCAAGCTGTACAGCCCAACTCCTGTGGCTTCAAAATCAGCTGCTGGATTTTGGTATCACTGCCTTAAAGACACCACTTATGTTGGATAGCAAGGCAGCATAAAATATCATCAAAAATCCAGTTTCCCATTCAACCACCAAACATATCGACATCAGACATCACTTTGTTCCAACTAAAGACCAGCTGGCAGATGTGCTCACAAAAGCATTAGACACTGCCACCTTTGAAAGCTTGGTCTCTAGAATTGGTATGCTAAACATGGAATAACAAGCAAAATCTTGTTTTTCTGTGAATAAAAGCATTAAAATGTTTTCAAAAAATCAAAAATCCATCCTTAAAAATAGCTAAAAATGAATTTTTCATTAAAATCCTTAAAAGTCTGCCATAACCACTGATTGTTCAAAAGTCTGCTCTACTTCAAAGTCTGTCCACTGCTGAAAGCCATCCTCTGTCCACTTATTTCCTTGATAAACTCTGTTGTTCAAAAGCAGTGTCTTATCTACTGATATGCTATCCACTGATAGTGAAAATCATCCACTGCTTTCATTATACCGTTGTAACCACTACCTTCATCAGTAACTTTCATAAAAGTATTGTCCTTCATTTCTTCAGAGTTTGGCATGTGGGCAGTACATAGTGGTCAGTACTTTTGTAACCGCTGCCACGTCAGCCTTCACTTTTTCCTTTATAAAACCCCCACTTCACACCAAAACAGGGTTTTACTGTCGAATTGAATTCTCAAAATTCTTTTCTCAAAGCAGTTTTTCTTCACATTCCTTTACAAATTTCTTCGATCATCATCTCCAAAATGACAAAATCGAAGCAATCTGCAAAACCCACTTCCAAATCATCGTCGAAAGCGGCCTCTCAAAAGGTCAATACCACTGAAATCCCACATAAACCATCTCACAATCTTCTGGGTCTTCTCACAAAACCCGGCACCACAGATGCTTTCGACTCCATCATCGCCAAAATGGTTAAATCAAAGTACAAAACTTTGTTAACAGCCGATGCACCAATTTACTTAGCAACCCAACGAGAGTTTTGAAAAAACGCAACCCTTGACAAACAAGGTGAAACTGTGGTAGCCATTAACTCCTCTTTAAAGGGTAAAGCTGTTCAAATCACGCCACAATCTATATCAGAAGTCTTTAAACTCGAGGATCAGCAAGGTAAAACTTCTTTCCCTAAAAACGAGTTAAAAATTGACTTCATTGAGAGAGGGTATGCAGACATAAGATGAAGAAAGCTACCTTACAAAAAGGTTTCTTTCCTTCTGCAACAAGGTTTTTATTCCATACCCTCCTAATGTGTGTTTCAAACAAAACCACTTCTTTTAATGAAATACCATTAAAGATTCAAAATCTGGGATATGCTATTCTTCAAGAAGAAAATTTTAATTTTTCTCGGGAAATCTTTAATGATCTGGTTAACAATGTTGAAACAAAATCATTCTTACTGTTTCCAAGGTTTTTAAGTTATTATTTTGAAAAGAAATTCAGTAAGGATGATATTGCTGCAATAAACCAAGGTGAATATTTTCAAATGCACAGCTTAACTGCTGAAACTTTTACAAGAATGTTAACACCTTGCAAAACACAAGCAGAGGTGCCTGAGCAGATTTTAGCAGCTACCACTGCTCCTCAGGTATCTGCTGCTGAGCCCACTACTCAAGGTGATCAAAGTAGCCGCACAACTGCTTTGAAACCCACACCTAAAATCACCAAAAAGCCATAGAAAAAGAAAAGTCAAACCCCCCCCCCCTAAACCCATCAAAAAGGCATCTCTGGAGGATGAGATACCAGAGCTACTGCCAGTGACAACACAAAAGTCACAAGAAACCACTGCTGCTACTTCCTCACAGTAGTTGGTACAAATATCTCAACCCATAGCCGAAACCCCTCCTGCTTCTTCACAAAAAGAACAGGTTGTACAAATTGGGACACCACATCTTGATGCTTTGGAAGCATTTGTTTCCATCATCCACAGCCCAATTCCCGGGGCAAATCCTCTTTCTACACCAAACATCACATCCACAATTCCCACACCCACTAAACCTCTGTTGGATGCAATTGATTTGAACCAGGCACTAACCAGTCCTTCTCAATCACCTATTAATGAGAATATACCTCAACAAATGACTGGGTCTGTTGTATCAATCCTTGCTAACCCACCAACACAACCTGAGGACGTTACACCCCTTGAGTTACAAATAACTCTTGGTGGTAATCCAAGTGAAGCAGCCACTACAACTGTTGAACCCACTGGGTTACAGTTGGACAATGGTTACATTAATAAGACTTCCTTGGAGGCAATTCCTTACATAGAACCTCTGCCAACCACCAGTGGATTTATTTTTCCCACTGGCAACATCAAAAGGTTGTCAAGTGTTGAAGGAAGAAGACCCCAGTACCAAGAAAAAGGGGCATCAGTGGTTAGTGTTTGGAGTACACTTCCTACCTCAACCACTGATAAAACCACTGTTAGTGGGAAATCAGATGATCCCATTAAATTGGGTGATGATTTAAAATATCAGGATTTGACGGAACGAGTTGACAAATTGGATACATCTGTTGCAGATATTAAAGACATGCTACAACAGGTGTTGAAAATACAAAAGATGCAATCCACTGTTATTCCACCTTAATCACCTGCTCCACCACAAGCATCTGCTACAAATGAGCTCTGGAACCTCTTCAAACCTTTTCTCCAACAACAAAAAGAAATGGCTGATCAGCAACATGAACTACATGTCCAAAAGCTGAGAAACATAATGGAGTCAAGGTACAAGAACACTCAAGCAGATATTAAGGCAATCAAGGCCCATTTATTGGAAACCACTGGCACTGCTCCTCCAACAGTACTTTTCATTGATCAACTTCCCCCAGATAATGCCAAAAAGGGGGAGAAAATTCAGGAATGGAAGAAGAAGGGAATAGATGATGGTCTTTACATTGAACCAGAAAGGGATGCCATGACCAGAAAAATTCCTGTGCCAGATGGTAGTAAAAAGGTTGATGCTACCCAAGAAGTACTTGATGAAGGAGTAGCAAGTGTAAAAAGGGATAGAATGGCGAAGGATATTTCAAGGTGGAATGAGGAGAAAAGAGCTTTCATGGAGCTGTATGCGCAGGGTTGTTCTGGGTCAAAGGATACTAAAAATCCTAAGACAAAAAGGAAACCTAAGTCCATCCCATCCAGAATTCCAAAGCACATTCTAAAACCACCATCCAAAAGCCATCAGCATCAAACCTCCACCCAAACAGCTGTTGTAACTCCTGTTGTATCAACTACTGCTGGTACTTCAGAGGTTTCAACATCTGTTATCACTTCAACACACACCACAACCACTGTTTTACCACTACCACCATCACCACCAAAAACAACCTCACCACTACTCTCTCCTGCCAAAAAGCAGAAGACAACAGATGTCACAACATCTGCTGTAATGACAACAGTGGTTGAAACACCAGTTGTTTCAACAACTGTTAGTCAATCACAAACCACTGCCTCTCAATCTACCACCACTGTTCCACCCAAAACATCATCAGTCCCTCCTCAACCAAAAAGGAGAAGGCTAATTCTAAAAGATGATGATACATCTTCACCACCAACATCCTCAAAATATTTGTCACTTGTCACCATTCCAAAACCCATGCCTCTCTCTTCAGCTCAAATTTTAAAGCCATTACCTCCTGCTGGTGTCTCATTCCCTCTGGAACTCATTGCAGTTAGGGAAGAAATCAAATCTTTTTACTATGAGGATGACCCAGCTAAAAGGAGTTTGCCATCAGTTGAAGGATATCCCAGGCCTAACAATATTGAAGAATATTTGAAACTCAAGGCCAAGCAAGCAGAGGATATCGCAATAAAAAATAAACAAGGGAAATCTGATAGGGAATTTCAGCAAAACTAACAGTTTCTACTCACTCAGGTCAGAACTATGGAGCAATTTGCCAAAAATGTATGTCAGCAAATCTCAGAAAGGGCAGATGAGTCCTTGAGAAAAGACTACATTGAGAACATCATGACCTACAAGAAATATAAGGGGGAAAACACATGTACAAAAACTCGACCATTTCTGAGCTTGAAAAAGAGGCAGCCAGGATTCAAGAAATGCTCAAAAATAAGGTCAAGCAAACTCCTCCTGAAAAATTCAAACAATTTGAAGCTGATAAGATTTTAGAGTTGAAGAGAATGAAAGAGGAGCTGATAGCAGCTGATTATGGGTCAAAGAATTCAGTGACAAAGTGGGGAGAAGATAGGGTCAGGGCTACCTACAAAAGGTTAGAGGAACTTAGAAAGAAAGATCCAACAGTTCCACAAAAGCCTGACTACTCCAAAGCAGAGGTCTCAAAAAGACCACCAAAGCTGCAAGTCAAAAGAACAACTGCTCCTGCTGGTGCTGCCATCTACAAAAGAAGGAGTCAAAACCAGTCAGGTGCTGAAACAATTCATGATCTAAAAGCTGGAAATGCTGTTGTAAAAGAGGGCATTAAATTAATGATAAAAGAAGATATTGAATTGGAACAATCTGCAAGTACTGCTCAGCCAGTCATGAATAGGCCAGCCTCACCAAACACCTCTGCAAATAAAAATCTCCCAAGAAACCCACCAGGCTCAAAAATACAAAAGTGGGAAACTGACAAACAGACCTACGTATTGACTTTGCTCAGGTCTGGTGGAGAAGTGAAGAAAATATCAAGGGAACAAGCTCTTGGCCTGAGTCTTGAAGATTTGCAGGATCTCCTTGATCTTCCACTTAGCAGGGATGATGATGACACAGATGCCCTAGACTTTGAACTACAATTTAAAGGTCAGATAAGGGAACTGTTGATGAGGCAATAAAGTTCCACAATAATGAAGAGTTTTGGCATTATCTGTTCCAGGGGGAGATTGTTGGGATTGAACCCTACCAGAGGAACAGATAATTAAAGCCAAAACTGGGTCAGAGCAGTGGATCCAGAATAAGCAGATGTTACATACAAGTCTCTCCCCTTGAAAGTGATTTCAACATCTGTTGACCTCCTATCTACTGATCGTGCAAATTGCTGACTCACAACTACTGATTAAGTAAAGACCTGATGAAAGACTAAAGCCCTGCTGTTCAATCTACTGCCTTGGTTCAAGCACTGCTGATCCAGACAAGTACTACTGGGTTCACAGCAGTGGAGGGATGCAGCAGTTGTTTATTATGTCTTTATGAAATGTAATGTATAAGCAGTAGTTAGTATAGCAGTGTTTGTATAGATCTGGGGTTAGAGTTTGTTAGAAGGTTAGATGTCACTTTCATGGTGATGTTAGCTTAGATGCTCAGTGGTTTGCTAGTGCCTATAAATAGAACAGTGCTCTGTACTGTTCTATTAGCTCTTTGCAACATCGTCTTCTCTGCACGAACAAACACTGAGCTCTGGCTGAGGGGGAGTTTGTATTCAATCATTGCAATTGTAATCGTAATTGAAATAAATTCAATCTTTCGGTTCATTGTGAAAAATGTTTGATCAAAGCAATACTCTCGTTTGATTGTATGCAAAGTTTGTTTCCATCTTAATTCCGTTGCATAACTCATTCATTTTCATCTTAATTTCAAACGTAAAATACAATCAAAACCAAACTCAGATCCAACAATCACCTTCTTGAATCACTTACGACAGGTAGCATAAAACCAACCATACTCTTCTTGCACAATCTTAATTGTCGCAACCACAACACAAGACATTTCCTGTAAAAAACACAAGACACTTCCTGTAAAAACATGCAGGTGACAAACCAAACAAATTACCAAACTATATAAAAAGATGTGAAACCTTTTCTATCTCACTAATCTCATCAACATGTTTTTCACACCATCAGTTACAAAGTCTTTATGCAACGTAAAAACACTCTGAGACGATAGTATTGTTTGAGAATTAGAACCACTCCCTTGTCCAAACTTCAGTATAAGCCTTTTGAATACCACAAATGATTAGAATTAGTATACAAATAACATGAAACCAAGTATTTAACTTAAACATCTATATACAAGAGATTACATTGACAAATTACCTCCCCCTTAGCTCATTAACTTTATCAATTTCTTCATTCAGAAAAATTCGTGTTGCAAACTTATCACTTTGAACAGTATATTCACCTACATGGAAAAGTATATAGATATTTAATGCATACCTGTCTTTATATTGCCAGAAATAAGCAGTATAGTTATGATTTGCAGAAAGTAACAAAAATACCTTTCCATTCCTTACACTTTCCATGTTGTATAACAGCCATCACATGCTCATGAGGTGGGATTTTAGAAATGAAGTCCTTAATCTGCAGAGCATAATCATTCCACACAGTACACCGCAAAACCTTACCCCTACATGAAAAGAATATTCATATGACGATATACTAAAGACTAATTTATGACCATTTCTTTACAAATCTCTAATATCAAAACAACATTGAATGAATAAAAACAGAAAATTAAAGGAAAATTATGACATTTATTAAAGTAGCAAATGGGCCATAAATTAACTACCATATTCACTAAAAATAAACTGTAGACCTCATTTATTACCATGATCCCACATTAAATACCAACATTCTTCATCTTATTTATTAACATCATTAAATACATGACTACACATGTAAACAACAACTTACTCCAAGTCTTCAATATTGAAATTCATCTTCTTAGTGTGCTTTGGAGGTCGATCAAAGATTTCAAGATCTCCACAACAAATCACAGATCCAGCAACATCTATATGATCACATTATACAAGAATATAAGTAAAACTCTCTAATATTATACAAGAAAGACATGATTACAAAAATATACACTACCAACACTCAAAGAGTTTAACACCTCTCCTTGAAGAATATCTTCATAAGCTCTGAAGTTGAAACCATACTCAACACCTTGCCATTCTCTCACAGGAGTAACAGTTGTGCATCTATAAAAGTTGATTTTATAAGGCTGCATTACTACTTTATATAAATCTTTATTCTCACCAACACCAAATTTTGACAGAATCACAACAGCATCTTCTTGAAGCTATCCATCAAAAACAGGTATCAGATGAGTTTTAATACCTGCTTGAATCTTAGCACCCTGAAGAATATTTAAAGAAAGTATCTTCTTAGCGTACACCACTACATTCTCTAATAAAACAGAAAAGTAGAGATACAAATTACCTTTTCATCAAGGAAGATGAGATCCATCTTGTAACCCTGATTCCATTTTCGAATAATTCTCGCTTTCATGTTCCACATATCTTTCCAAGGATTCAAATCGTTAACAAAACTAAGATTGTTACTGTTAACTGATATTGACATGCTTCTAATTTGGAATTCGGATTGTGATTAAATTTCAAATTTCAAAATCAGAGAAAATGAAAGCGTGATGAAATATGAAGAGGGAAATGAGAAGAAAAGCCTTATATAAGAAGGATGATTGACAGGAGTTTCTTGATGACATGCATTAATTGCTAATTACTTATTCCCATGCATTTTTGAAGTTGAATTTCCTGGTAATTAGCCTTAAACAATTGCTGATCTAAAAGAATTACGGAAGATAACAACAACTCCTGCTAGGTATTAAAGTAAAGTCACATATAAGTGAGCAGATGTTTACCCTGGCAGACGTTTTGACCGTATTTTAAAGTGATTTATATATTAGGCTTTATGATATAATAATGACATAAGAAAAGCATTGTTGGACAGCCTCTCCTGCTGACACATAAGCTTTTCTTATGTTATTGGGATTTCTCCTTTTATAGAAAGTATAGATAGATTTCATGTAGAAAACATACCTATAAATAGTTACAATGGAAATAAAAAAATGCAGAACCACTGCCTACCATTCATGGCATCAGGGGCAGATGCATACACAAGCCATGGGGTGTATGAGTTACCCCTCAACTTTGTATACGAAGGGAAATTTTATAAGTTTTTTCTCTGTTTTATGTATATGATACCCTAAGTATATATTAGGATACCGAAACAAATAATATCCAAAAAGGCGATTGTTCTAGAGGTGGCTTTTGATAAACACACCATTTTCGACAGGTTAACGGGTTCGATTCCCCCTCTCATTATTTTACTACTATTTTTTTGTCTTTTGTTGGATAATAACTCTTTCTTATTTACTTAGAATGTTTCTTAAAAACAATTTCTACTTTCTCATATAATTTTTTTCCAAATGCAATGAAAAGAAATATTTGTTTTGTTACTAGTACCAATTAAAAAGTTTATTTTTTTCCTTGGAAATGAGGGTAAGAATTTGAAAATTATGAGAGGAAAAAATCTAAATTTGTTATCTTTTATGATCATGTTACAAAATTCCGAGTAAGAAAACATTTGTTTTTACGAACTAAACTAATACCGATCAAACAACATATGTAATGGTATTTATATTTATGTTTTATGATTTTCCTATGACAATAAAGAAGATTTTTTTTTTCTGTTTTAGATGCATGTACAACACATGTCAATATCGTTTTAAATATATCACGACTTTATTCTTTTGGTTTTATCTTTTTGTTACAAGGGCGCAGGGGCGGACCTACCCACTTGGGTGGGTGGGTGGCCGCACCCATTGAAAAAAAAGGTTTTAGTGTTAAATTTCGAGCAAAATCTTGACCGCACCCCTTGAAAATTTTCAATCGCACCCCTTGGAAATTTTCGACCGCCCCCTTTAAAAAAATCATATGAATTTAAAAAAAATGTAAACATTGATTATTATTAAAATATAACCTAGTGTATATAATTACTCTTTAACCACTTTACTTAACATTTTAACCCAATAACTTTCACTTAACAATTTAGCCATTAGCCCACTAAACATTCCATTGTAACCCAAGCTCAATTAACCCAACCCAATTAAATTTGAAGTTAAATAAAATAACCCAACCCAACCACCCCTTCCAATTCTTTCTCCCACTCTCCCTCTTCTGATCGCGCAACGACCGACGCACGAAAGCAGTCAACACTCAACAGGCACGATGGCAGCCGCTGCATTCTTACCGGAAAACTAGATTCCGGCCACCCCACCATCTGGAATACAAAATTTAACGATGTACTTTCGTTTTTTATTGTGGTTTTTAGGAGAGATAGAGTTATAGAGATGTTAAAAGGGTTTGAAATTTTATGTGTTTTGATGAATTTTTTGTTGTTGTTCTAGACTTTAGTAGCATGATTTTGTTGTTTTGATATTTTTTTTGTTGTTCTAGACTTTACTAGGGCTTGAAAATTAAAATTGAAAATTATGAATCGATTTATATGTGTTAGAAACCATAAATAGGGAAGTTTTTGTGAGATTTCTCATGAGAAACCATTAGAAAAGTAACTCTAGATATGTTTTGCATAGATTTCAAAAAATGAAAACCTATAGGGCACAAATTTAAACATGTTTATAATGACGTTTGACATGTTTTTGATTGTCATATAAATTTTAGTTTAATGTTCTTTTGTTTTACATGACCTGACCCGATATGAACCGATTTTTTATATATGCCCATGGGCCTAAAATCTTTAAAAATATTCCGCACCCCCATAAAAAAATTACTGAGTTCGCCACTGCAAGGGCGTGCTATATGTGTATTTAAATGAGTATCTAACGAATGCCGGAGCAAAGCACATGCGAAATGTGTTTGATTGTATAAATGTACGATAAAAAAATTGAATTACCCTAAATTTTTCTATGACTCGGTCGTAAATATGAAATTAATTAAAAAGAAAACCACATAAAGTCAAACTAAGGCACGTTCCATGTAGAGATTGCATTGCAATGTGGGTTTACTTCGTGTGTAATTTTTTTTGAAGAATGGCGGAAATTTTATAAAAAACTCAAGCAAGGTGCTCAAGAAACAGTACAAACAACAAAAGAAAAGTACAACAATACGCAAATACACCTTAAAAGTTAAAAGACCTCCATTTTTCCCAGTCTAAGTCCTAGAGGCAAGCCCGATTCTTGATCCAAGTGTGCGAGATAGCTTTGATGTCAACAACCAGTTTCGCCACCGAGGGTGATTTTTGTTTGAAAATAATTTCATTTCTCATCAGACATATGCTCCAACAAGTTGCTGCCACAACAACATATATCGACCCTTTTGTATTCTTTTGACATTTATGCAAATGAATGAGTTCTAGCAATTGCACTATGCTCAAAATGAAACTCAGTAGGGGTATTTTCATCTACTGAAAGATCGAAATCCAAACCTGCTGGGCCGCGTCACAAGTCACTAGGAGATGGTTTGCCGATTCCGTCTCGTTGTTGTAGAATACACAGTTTGTAGAGGGTAGAGGAATACAACGCATATGAAGAGCTTCTCTAGTTGCGATTCTGTCAAGTACTACCTGTTGGCCCAGACGGTTCAAACAATCGTATCAACAAACACGAACACGAGATATTGGGGGGACAAACCCGCGACTCTTTCTATTCAATCAAACGAACTTAACGAACTTACAACGAAAACGGACAAATAAAACAATAATTTAGACCCCTATTTATAGTACTACCAAACTTGCTCTCCAAGACAATTAAATCTTTCCTAAACCAACTACTAAACTTTCTCTCCAAGACATTAAACCTTTTCTAAACCAATTACCTAAAATAAATAAAACTTTAATAAAACTAATTATATGAATCTTTCACTTTAGCCCTTCAACTTTCAACTCGTACAATTTTTAGGATTAACTTTCAACATTCCCCCTTGTTAGTGCAGTAATGTCTATCGCCTCCATCAATACGATTCGTAGCTGAAATAAAAGAATTCTTGAGCTTATTGTGTTAAATATAGTAGAAAGGCAAGGTGGCATTTCTGTAATTAATGAGAACTCTCATTAAGCCCCTTGGCTTATAAATCGAAGCTTTAGGGCTTTTGTTAAGAAGTTTTGCCATTTTGGAGATTTGGAGAGCTAGGAGCTAGAGAGAGAGAGAAAGTGCCCAAGGTGATTCGTGGTGCTTTGTACATTTTCAGATTATCAATAGAATCACAGATTATATTACATCGTGTGTGTTCGGTCACGTTCGTGTACGGATTCCGCACGTTACACGATTCTGGTCGTAATCGTGAGGGAGTGAAAACGATCCTATAAGTGGTATCAGAGCAGGATCTCGATTGCACAGATCTATCACACAGATTCGTACTGGATTTCATCAGAATCAGATCCAAATTTCATCCAGATTTGTCAAATTTCTTCATTCTTCATCTTTTTCATTTTTCAGAACTGAAAGTTGCAAAATTAACATGGCTTTTACGGTTAAAATTGGCTGATTTTTGGATATTATATGCGAAAATCATTGGTCTATAAGCCTACAAAATTTCAGATCAAAATTCCAAGTAATTTGAGAGATATTAAGATTTTTCTGTCCGATCTGTTCATCATGTTCTTCATTGTTCTTGGTGATGTTCACCGATCAGATGGCAATCCGATCGGATGACCACCCGATCTGTTGTACATTGAGTTGTTAAAACATAAGTGTCAAGTCTCGGATTGCGACCCGATCGGATCACCACCCGATCCGTTGCAATTCATTAAATAGTTTGACTTTGTTGACCCACCCGATCGGATCACCATCCGATTCAAGGGACTTTGTTTGTTCAAAAGTTTTAAGGTGCAAAGAATCGAGTGGTAATCCGAATGAATTGCCACCCGAGCCTAATCATTTCTTTTGTTTGTTATATAGGTGATTGTCATAGAAACTGATACCCACCCGATCGAGTAGCCACCCGATTTAAGGCACATTGTTACCTGATCGAGTAGCCACCCGATCCAAGGCACATTGTCACCCGATCGAGTAGCCACCCGATCCAAGGCACATAGTCACCCGATCGAGTAGCCACCCGATCCAAGACGCATAGTCACTCAATCGGATAACCACCCGATCCGCTGTCACCCAATTGTTGTTACTGTTGATTTTTGTTGACTCACTCGATCGGATACCCGTCCGATCCAAGTGTTTGATATTTTTCTTTAACTATTTGTTTGCATGTGATTTAGGTGATTCAAGGAGATAACATCATGGCTGAAGAGTTTTACAATACGTTCTACAAAGCTTTTACATTAGAATCATCAAAAATTTCAACAGTCACACCGAAATCAATAACAAAAACAATCAATGATAACATAAAACATGATAAATTCTACGGAACCTATTCGAAACCACCTAAACTTGAGAATATAGAAGATTATACATGATGGAAAGAGAGATTCCTAAACTGGACCAAGGCATATGCTCACGAGAGCTGGTTCTGCTTAGAGTTTGGATACAGTAGACCGATCAATGACAAGCATGAAGAGATACATCTCAATGATCTTTCCAATGAAGACAAACGAAAATTCTCATATGAGCAGAAGATGATAGCATTGATTCAACAATCTATCCGAGATGATATATTTTCATTGTTAAATGATGATGGGTCATCAAAATCGGTTTGGGAAGTGTTAAGGGTTAAAGCTGAGGGTGGCAAACAAATTAAAAAAATAAAATTGCTTTACTGAAAAAGGAGTTTGATTTGTTTGAAAGTTTAAAGGGAGAGACATTGAGGCAAATGATTGAACGTTTTTGCCATTTAAAAATTAAGTTAGACAGATTTGGGATTGAGAAAACGAGAGAAGAAGTGATTGAAAAAATAATTGAAGCGTTACCACGAGCTGATCAGTGGCAAACGTTTGTTTTTATTTTAAAAATGACGTTTTATATGATACGATTACTCTCGTTGTGTTAATTGAAAAGATTGAAACTCATGAGCTTGAATTGCAGAAACAGAGCATGATGAGCAGTTCTTCACATCAACAGAATGTTGGTCTTTATTACAAAGGTAGCACACCTTCGGGGAAAGTTGGTGAATCACCAAAGACAGCATTCAGTGTTGAAAAATCAAAAGAACCACAGAAAAGCTCATCAAGCTACAATCCAGGATATCATTCATCTTCCTCAAAAGCAAACCCTGAAGAATCTGAAGAAATTCTCTGCAACATTGCTTTGAAACTGAAGAATTCTCCGGCTATGAGCATCAATGCAGCAAAACAACAAATGAGCTTCCTGGCATCTGTGTTAGAATCATATCAAGGTCTAGTATCTGGAAAATTGGAAACTCAGAGCTGACAAAGGAAGACTACGACCAGATTGACCCAGCAGAAATGGAACTCATTGACATACGTTGGTGTTTAGCAAGTTGCATTCGAAGAGCTCAGAGGTATATGGAGATTACTGGGAAGCAGTCAATAGGTAGTCCATCAACAAAGCTGGGATTCGATAAATCCAAAGTGACCTGCTTCAAATGTAAGAAAAAAAGTCATTTTAAAAGAGAATGCAAAAATTTCTGAAGTTGACGAAACTGAGAAACCTTTCAATGATGATTATTACCGAAAGGCAATTTACCACTGTAGCAAAGAAGAGCCGAAACAAATTGAAAATAATCCCAAAGAGAAGTCAAGAGCTTGTGCAGTTATCCATAATGATGAAGGGTTTGAGTGGAGTGAATTCCTTCCAGAAGATGATCTTATTGATGTAATGACAGCAAGTCGGAAGAAGAAGGATGAAGAAAGAATGAAAAAGAATGTTGATAATTTGGTTGATGATATGAAGAAGGTTGCTGAGGATGTCAAAGTTGAAGCTGTTAAAGAGGAAGATGTGAAGATAGCTGAGGAAGAAAAGTTAGAAGAAAAAGTTGTTGAAAAAGAAGCTGTTACTGAAGAACAACAGGTTGAAGAAGAGATGAAGAATAAAGAAGAAAAAGAAGAAGAAGAAGTGAAGATAGAAAACTTGGTTGAAGAGACTGAGAATTTGGATGTTGGTGATGATGTTGATGCTGGTGATGAGAAAAAGAAGGATGCTGATCAGAAAGAGACAATAGAAAAAGCCGAAGTGCCAGTCACTGAGGTAAAATCTGATTCTGAAGTCTTAAACAAAACTGCTGAACAATGCAAGAAATGCATGGAAACGTGCAGTGCTTGTACTGAAAAAGGCGAAAAGTTCAGAACAAGAGATCTAGAATTTACTAAAATCGAAGATGTTTTCAAAGAAAAATGCAAAGAAATGTTAGAAAATGAAAAGGTTTTGAAAGATAATGATGAAAAGATAACACAAAAATGCAAGAGTTTAGAAAAAGAAAATGAAATTTTGAAAGAAAAGGTTTCAAAAATGACTAAAGAGTGTTTACAAAAAGAAAATGCTTTCCAAGAAATGAAAAAAGGAATACAATTCAATAAAATTGGCCTATCACATTACAAAAGAGTCATATGAAGATGTGAAAAGTCAAATGAAACTTGTTCAATCTAGATTGAGATACTGTTCTGAAACAACTGATATGCTTAAGCGACAATATTCAATAAAGCAACAAGTTGTCAATTCTTACATTGAGGATGTTGCTAAGCTAAAACGTCAAATAGCTGATTTAGAACAGGATAACAACAAGTTAAAAAGTTATCATGCGTCATCATATGTGCTTGAAAGAATTTTCAACATAAAACCGGGTGATGATGATTCTGAGAAAAACAAAAAGGGTATTGGTTCTGAGTATCATTAAGTTCCTCCACCGGAAAAGTTTGCATTTTATGATGATGAGAAAGTCGAAAAAGCTTTCAACATGGCTGATCAATTGCCAGATAACATTGACGTAGCCTATTCCAAATATGATGATTCAAGTGATTCAGAGGTGGTAGGTAAGGTCGTTGAAAGTGTCTTGAAAGACGAGTAAGTTGAAACAGGTAAATCTGAATCACAGGATGAAAATGAAGGTAGTTTTCATGAAGAATATCTAAAAAACTCAAAATCTGAGAAAAATTTGAATGATGATTCAAAAGGATTGGTTTATACCATGATTGGATCGAACAAATTACTTTTAGATATTGTATTCCCGATTCAGAATGTGATTTTAGAAAAGATTGATAAAGTTTTCAAAATGGTTGAAATTGAAAAATCTGAAATTCCAAAGTTTTCTGGAAAAGGTCACAAAACTTTTTATAACAAACCTGGTTTCAAGAAGAAAAACATGACGGCTGATTTGGGCTATAAGAAGAAACAAAGTTGGAATAAAAATGAAAAATCAAATTATCAGGAAAAGACGAACTTTGTTCATGGAACAAGTTCCGAAGAAGAGAAAGAACTCCAATGTCACACCCCGATCGCGTTAAAACAACAAACCGCGGCGGAAACGTCGGGGAGTGTCGTAACAGAATCATTGTTTCACAACACATGGTTTAAAGTTTTATTTTATTGAATTAAGTTTATTACATTGTACTGAAATTAGAAACAAAACATGAACAAATTGACTTTCTTTGTTATTAAGTCAGTAAGGCCTCGTCCATTCCTGCAAGTGCATGCACCAATATCATCATCAAATATCATCAACTAAGGTAGCTGAAACATATGTGAAAATACATCAGCATAAAAATGCCGGCGAGTACATAGGTTTTATGTGAGTATCGGATTCATGGCTCGTTTACATGTTGAAAATAATTCGAACAACTCTGTTAATTGATATTCAGAAAACCAAGTTTTGTAAAATGTTTATATTGTAAATTGAAATAACCAAGTCAAAGCAGATTAGTTATAGATTATAAAACCTCGATGCCATGAATCTTAACTCAAAACATTTGTTTATGTAAACCCAGATTGTAAATCGTTTTTGAAATAAAACTCGAAGGGTTTATGTTGTTAGAAAAACCTTGTAATGTAACTTTGTTTTGAAAACACTTGCCCAAGTGATTTAGATAACGCAACGAAATATAATGTGTTAAAAGCACTTATATATAGGAAGTATCAGCGACGTATCCACCATGCTTTTATCACATTACACCTGCCCCGTTACCTAATCACTTCCCTAACCCAATGGTTCAAATAGTTCAAGTAATCCACATAGATCAAACAGTTCCAAATGGTTCAAACAGTTCAAATAAATCACGTAGTTTAATATAAATCATAACATTTATTTAGAAAACTCGAAATTGTTTAGCACATATGAATCACCCCAAAACAGTTGAAAAAACTAAAAGAGGGGAACTATGTACTCACATGAGATAGCCTAGAAGTCTTTGAATAACAACCAAGCAACGCTAGAAGGATCACGAAAATCAATCGGCACCTAATAAAGATAACTACATTAATAACCGGACCTAAATCAGAAGATCAGATAGGATGAGGTTTCGTAAACCAAATGAGTATTGGAACTCATGTTATATGGTTTAACAAAGCCTACATACTAAATCGAAACCTAACCTAAGTGCTTACGACCCATTACGATTCGTTTAGGTAGCTTACGCTACTTTAACGGGTCGTTAGCGTAAAACGCGTTCGGACCGCCTAACTAGTCCTATGACAAGTATTATATGCCTTAACATGTCTAATAATGTTACCTAATCAGTTTAGATGTAAAAATTTAGATTACATATGCTTAAAATGAATTTATGCGTAAAAAGGGCATTTTGGTCATTTTCCTAAGGCATATAAAGTGCCTATCATACAACTAACTAAACGAAGTGACCATAAGGTATAACCTCAGAAGGTTATTCCCTATACAACTATGGTCACAAAATGTGTTTGGTCGGATCCTAACGATCGACCAAACGGGTCGGGTTCGAAAGTCTAAGCGGTTGTTTAGACTGCTTATCTTACGACCCTATATAAGCACTAAACTAAAAGTGACGAGTTAAACATGTTAAAACATGTTTAACGAAGTTAGAAAACAAGTTTGATATCAAAACAAAGGGTTTTGATACCCAAGAATAGTTTGGTTTCAAAATACGCATAAACGCGTATTTTGACTGAAACTATGACTCGTCACTATACCTAAATAACGTGGTAATTAGTAGGTATAGTCACAAATGACTATGACCATCATGATTATGCTCACGTTGCGAAGTTCAAACGAACTTCGTGTTGACCGTTGACTGGTCAATGCATAAAGTCAAACATTGTTTGACTTTCGTGCTTGAAAACGCATAAAAGAATGAAAGAAGCTTACAAGAGGTCCAAGTAATGGAGATTTGATCCAAGTTGCTCAGTATGAAGTGTAGAAACTCCAACTTAGAGCAATAATCAGATCAAGGTGTGAGTTTAAATGAAATTGGGGTTGGGTATTTATAGAGTTTGGACCACCGTTAAGATTGTTCCTCGATAAACGAGCTTCAATCTGGACCGTCCAAGTGTGCCCACAGTTTTGGTAATCTACGGGTGCCCAAAACAAGCCCCTAGAGTTGCAAAACCATGATCAAAACCCAGGAAACCAGCTGCTGATTTGAAAAACAAAGTTTTTTTATCTGGGCAGCTGTCGTGCCCCGCGTAAGCAGAGAGCTCAGCTTACGCACCCCGCGAGGGACATCTTTGGCAGATTATCAGAATTGGTGCATGCATGTCCAAAACTTGCTTTTCGGTGCATTTTTGACACGTTTAAGCCCCGTTAACCCCATTTCAAGGCTCTAAAATGAAGTTAAAGTATAGGGAACTTAGAATATGCTCAAAAACATCTCGGATGTCGGTTCGTTTGGCCGTACGGTTGCGTTGTTCGGTTAATTACGACGAAGCACGAACGGACGCGAAAAACGATCCACATCACGCGACGAATGGAATTTTATCATGACAATCACTAAAATAAAATATTTTAATGATTACATAAATTTTTGGATGTCCGGATATATTCAGAACGTAAGATATGCGCGAAAATGCAAACTTATGCACTTTTTGACGCTTTTAGTCCCTATTGATCAAAAAGTTTATTTTTGCGTACCAAACACCTCAAACCTATTTCTAAGATATGTAAAGGATATTTAGGGCATATTTAACTTATGATCGAGTTCCAGAATGTTTGTTACCATTCGATTCGGTATACTTTTGCAGTTTGACGTAAATAGTCCATTCGATCGAATAAACTTGATTTCGACACACCAAACCCTCCGAAACTTATGTCTAAGTTATGTAAAGGTTCTTTAAGGTATGTTAAGCCTATGTCACTGTTCCAGAGTGTTTGTTGCATTAAACAGATTACGTTTACGCATCAGTTCGCGTATAACCTTCTAGAAAGCAATTTAAAGCCCGAAATCGAACAAGAATTGACATGTGCAAATGATACGCATATTTATAAAAATCCCAAGTATGAAACACAATATTTCATTGATTTGGTATTTGTTTGATGGTCGTAGAGGCACAGATGTCACAGTCTCCCCTACTTTAGGAAATTTTGTCCCGAAATTTATTCGTAGGAGTCTGTCTGTGACGTTGTGTTAAATAATTGTCTTGCATGGAATCTAGGGTGTCATCTATTTGCGTAGAGTAACCCATCAAAGATATGCAAGGCATAATCTTGTCACTTCCCAGTGGATATACTTTAGAAATGAAGATGAATGGATGATTCATTTTTCTCCACGGGTTCTTCGTCAGAAGTGGGAATGAAGGATTATAGAATAAGATATTCATTTTCCCTCGATGGATATTCTTCAGAAGCGAAAATGAATGGATGATTCATTTTCCTCAACGGGTTCTTTGTCAGAAATGGAAATGAAGGAATAATCAAAAGGATATTCATTTCCCTCAACGGATATTCTTCAGAAGCGAAGATGAATGGATTGAGTTATTTTCCTCAACGGGTTCTTCTTCAGAAATGGAAATGAAGGAATAATCAAAAGGATATTCATTTCCCTCAACGGGTATTCTTCAGAAGTGAAAATGAACGGATTGAGTCATTTTCCTCAACGGGTTCTTCGTCAGAAATGGAAATGAAGGAATAATCAAAAGGATATTCATTTCCCTCAACGGGTATTCTTCAGAAGCGAAAATGAACGGATTGAGTCATTTTCCTCAACGGGTTCTTTGTCAGAAATGGAAATGAAGGAATAATCAAAAGGATATTCATTTCCCTCACCGGATATTCTTCAGAAGCGAAAATGAACGGATTGTGTCATTTTCCTCAATGGGTTCTTCGTCAGAAATGGAAATGAAGGAATAATCAAAAGGATATTCATTTCCCTCAACGGATATTCTTCAGAACCGAAAATGAACGGATTGAGTCATTTTCCTCAACGGGTTCTTCGTCAGAAATGGAAATGAAGGAATAATCAAAAGGATATTCATTTCCCTCATCGGATATTCTTCAGAAGCGAAAATGAACGGATTGAGTCATTTTCCTCAACGGGTTCTTCGTCAGAAATGGAAATGAAGGAATAATTCAAAGGATATTCATTTCCTTCACCGGGTATTCTTCAGAAGTGAAAATGAATGGATTGAGTCATTTTCCTTAACGGGTTCTTCGTCAGAAATGGAAATGAAGGAATAATCAAAAGGATATTCATTTCCCTCAACGGGTATTCTTCAGAAGCGAAAATGAATGGATTGAGTCATTTTCCTCAACGGGTTCTTCATCAGAAATGGAAATGAAGGAATAATGAAAAGGATATTCATTTCCCTCAACGGATATTCTTCAGAAGTGAAAATGAACGGATTGAGTCATTTTCCTCAACGGGTTCTTCGTCAGAAATGGAAATGAAGGAATAATCAAAAGGATATTCATTTCCCTCAACGGATATTCTTTAGAAGTGAAAATGAACCGATTGAGTCATTTTCCTCAACGGGTTCTTCGTCAGAAATGGAAATGAATAGGGTTAACTCTAGATACCTGACAAAACTTGCTGTGATTTCTGTGCACTAAATTCCATAATTATGTATGCATCCATAGTGACGTAATTCCTTGCACAGTTCGCACAGTTTGTTTTTATAATGTGAAGGGGATATAATTTGAAAAAGCTCGAGAAAATTTTAATTAGGTCAACATATAAACATATAAGCACATAATTGGTTTCTTGGTTATTAATTTGTTATCAGTTTGATATTAATTTCTATTAATTTGTTATCGATTTGTACATGGGTATTCAAGGTACACCAGGAACCCAGTCGATGGACTTCAACGTCCTCAAGAATCTATCCGTAAAGATAGGATGATCTCATAAGAATTTGATTTCGATTACAAGGAATCGTAACATTCGAAATATGGTATACAAGGAATCCAATTAAGGACTTACGGAAGTACCCTTAGGTACCCTATTAAGGATTTATAGTGGTACTTTGGGTATTCGTCCAGAGTTGTAACTTGCACCTTGTACTTCGTTTCCTTGGAAGAAACAAGTACTTAGGATTTTCATGGAGATCGCAAGAGATCATAAAATGGAAGAATTTTGAGTAGGTTGTTTTATAAGGAACGCAGTTCCTTGATCGTCGGCATTGTAGGGGATATGTTGTTTATACATGCAACCACATTTGTACATTGCAATGTAAATAAAAGATTTATTTATAAACAACAACTGTTTCAAAGACCTTTATAACAAAAGAAAATAATACATAAAGTTCGATTATTTCTAAACAGCGTCGTCTTCCAGTCGGTCAAATGCTCATCCCTGCCCTGAATTTACATTAGCAAGCTTTGGGCAATTCCTTCGGAAATGGCCCATCTCGCCACAGATGTAGCAAGAACCTGGTGGAAAACGAGCTTGAGCCGGATTGTTGTCAGCTTGATTTGGTGCAGCTGCAGCTCGACAAACCCTCGCTGTATGACCTATAAGTCCACAAATTAGGCATTTGCGGCACTTCACACTAGCATGATGATGAAGGTTACATTGGTTGCACAAGGGTGCGGTTCCGTTGTATGGCTTCCTAGCAGGGGGTTGAGCTGGTTGGTTGGGGACAGCGTGATCATTGTGAGCAACCACGACGAAGTTCTGAAAAGCCTTTCGCTTCTTTGACTTCTTGGGGGATTCAGTTTGCTCATCCTTTGGTTTTAATTCATCGGTCGGTTTCTTATCGCCTTTTCGGAAAAGTTTACCCTTCCTGATCTGAGATTCAGTCCGGGTAGCGGATATCTCAATGGCCTGTCTAACCGTAGAAGGGTTGCTACCAGTAACAATGTCTTGTACCGAGTCAGGGAGGCCATCAATATACTTTTCAATTGCCTTATCCAAGGGCGTAACCATGGTTAGCCATAATAGACTTAGCTCCTCATAGCGGTCCGTGTAGGCTCGATGCTCACCGCTATCTTGCTTAAGATCGTCGAATTCCCTCTCCAATGCCCTGATTTCATGACGAGGACATAATTCCTTCATCATCAGAGCTCGAAGCTCTTCCCAGGTTTGAGCCAGTACTACTTTTCTGTTGTGGTTCCAATCGGTAATCGATTGGCTTAAGAAAATAGAAAGAAACTTAATAGAATTTTAGAGAGATACCTGAGACTAATTTTCTTCAAAGTATACTAGGTTATAACCTCGTGTATTACACAGGGTTGAATAAATAAATTTTATATTCTAAATAATAAAACAATATATCTTTAAAAACCTAATTTATTATACGGGTTGAATAGATATAATTTTATATATTAAATAATAAAAAGTTATATCTATAAGAACCATATTGTACGGTTTGAATAAATGTAATTTTATATACCAAATAAAAAGTTATATCTTTAAAACCACGTATATTACACGAGTTGAATAAATGTAATATTGTTTACCAAATAATAAAATAATACATATTTAAAAAACCTCATTTATTACACGGGTTGAATAAATGTAATTTTATATACCAAATAATAATAAAAAAATTACATCTTTAAAAATATGTGCATTACACGGTTTGAATAAATGTAATTTTCTGTACTAAATAATAAAAAAATATATATTCTTAAAATAACCCCTTGTATTGTACAAATTGAATAAATCTAATTTTATATATCAAATAATAAAAAGTTATATTTTAAAAAACTCCTGTATTACATGGGTCGAGTAAATGTAATTTTGTATAGTGAAAATAACAATATTTAATATTTTAATACAAAGTTTGGTTTTCGTGATAAAAATAGATTATTCTGTTGTTGCAAAATTTGTTAACGAAATCTCAATAAATTTAACCCTTTATTTAAAACTTCGTAAATGTATCCCTAAAGTGGTTTCTTTTATTATATAGTATAGATAGATTAAGTTTTTTTATATTAATATCTCATACTTTAATATATTGCTAGACATAATTAAGGTTTAAATTGTTTTAGTTCTAATTAAGTAGGACTGAATCAAAAGTGGGCTAAGCCCATTTTCACGTATTAAGATCAGTATGCGGACAATATTTAGTTAGAGGGTTATCTATAATACAAAATATTAAATTAAATAATATTTAGTAGAAGGGTTATCTATAATTAATTAGAAGAGATTAACCTAAAATAATAATTATCTATAATAGATAGCCAAATATGATGACAAATGTCCCTAATGTGGTTTCTTTTATTATATAGTACTAGCGGTAAGACCCGTGTGCAAACACGGGTCGTTTCTTAGAAAACCATTCATAACACATATTGATAGAACATATAGATATGTGTATAAATATTGTACCAAAACGTGTTATCTATTATAGCTAAAAGACAACTATAGAAATGCATCATCAGTTAATATATAAGATACATATGAGTATTTCCATTGTGCTATCCACAAAAAAAAGTAACACCCACCCATTGACAATGAAACCTGTTTATAGACATAACTACATATAGAACATGTCTAAGAAGCAAAATTAGTACCACCAACGAACCAAATGTACAACCACAAACAGCCATGACATGAAACTAAGAGGACTTTATCTTTGTCACGATATGCACAACTTTTTTTAACTTCAGCAATTGAGTAGACTTGTGAAACCCTGACGAAAGTTCATCACCAAAAGCAATATTGAAGATCTCAGATAAGAAGACCATCCAACAACAGCGTAGTTGAATCCAGTATTGGTTTTTTGAGATGTTGTAAACAGTTGCTGGACTTCACATTTGAGATTCTGGATCTTGATAGGCTTAGGATTATCAGTATGCAGATCCAACGCAAAAGATACATCTGATGGCAGATACTAAAAAACAGAAAATTGAATAGTGAATTTTATAAAATATTGATATATAACTGAAATTGTTGAAATAACGAAACAAAGCAACGACTGCAAAAGCTTACAAGTCTGTCTTCAGCATGTGTGGTGAAGTGTAAGACTGATTCTGAAGTGGATGATACTAAACGAACCTTTTGAACTTTACACGGTCTATCAACAGCTTGGTTATCCTCTACAATTGTCTTGCCACGAAGTTTGTGCGTCTTTTCCACCTAAGTAAATTAATTTAGAATATAACAACTCTAAATTATTGAAATTTTATAACTTTCTTTATCAACACAAACTATCTTCTCAACTCAGTTTTGAAGTTTAAGACTCAATCATACATAAGAATATCAATATATTCAGACAATAATAAAATAGACCGTATAAAACTAATAAGCACTTACATTAGCTACAACACTTGAAGAGGCAGAAATGTCATGAACAGGAAAATCTTTAGACTGTAGTTGAGGATCGTTAACATCGTCAGCTATTTTTACAGAATGATCTTCAGGCTACAACAAAATTTAGAAAAACCTTCTTATACTTATTATACAATAAAATATATGCGTAGGAAATTATAAATTTACAACATTTTTAACATCTGACTCATCAACCAGACGCGCAATCTTTGAATCAAATAGCCCATCATCAGTAAACTATATTTATAAGAAGGATTATATATAAGAAACCATATTTTAAATCATAATAATATATAAATATTACATGTGTATATATACATTAAAAATATCCTCAAAACTCGTAAACTGCTTAGAATTAGCAACCGAAGCTCCAGTATCCTCATCATCTAAAGCGACTTCCCCGGAATCCAGAACCTGTTTGTGTTTAGCCTACAAAATGAGATTTCAAAAGTTATTTGCATAATATAATAAAAGTTACTTATCACCGTCATGTTATCAAACAATGTATTTTATAATCAAATTTTTATACCGCAGCCACTAAATCAAACCCATCATCTCCATAAACTGAATCATCTAAAACAACTACATTAGCTTTCTTGAAGGAAACCTTAGTTCCAGTCTCAGAATGGAAAATGGAAAGCTCAAACGTTTTAGATGCAATCATGGTGAAAACCAACCAAGATTCAACTTCTATGGGAACTTCTTCAATCAATTTTAACCATCCATCAGTAAATCCGCATCCATCAGTCCATCCTTTCATCATCACATTCCAAAACCTTTCGCCAACATAGATAGTTGCCATCCCATACTCGTAATTTTTACCATATAATTGTTTCCAAAATTTGTCAGCAATTAGCTATAAAAGAAGCAAAGGAATATTTAGTGCAGACTTACAAATTTGATATGAACTAATGAGCAACAGAAGTTACAACGGATTAGTCAACAAAAGTTAAAATGAGAATTACTCAACCGGGTTAGTCAACAGTAGTTACAGTATTTACACACAACCTAACCACTGTTTAGCTATCAACTATTACATACCTCATATTACTATCCAACAGAGGTTTTGTAACAACTGTCATCCATTATGTCCAGTAGAGGTTGCAACGTGCACAAATCTTAAATATAAGATGTTAGTCAACCGAGGTTAAAAGACTTAGTCAACAGAAGTTAAAAAGGTTAGTCAACAGATGTTAAGATTATAAGGAAACATATGTTAAAAGGGCAAACAGATGTTAGTGTCACACCCCGACCACGTAGAACCTACAAAACGTGGCGGAAACATCGGGGAGTGTTGTAACAGAATCATTGTTTCATAACACATGGAACTTGAAATATTGTTTTATTGATTAAAAGAGTTACAATGTCTTGACAATCAAAGAAACATAACAAAATAACTAGTCTTGCATCTTTTATTGTCACTAAGGCCCATGTCCGCCTAAGTGTATCTTGATCAATCCTATGCTTCATTTCCTGAAACACATGTGAAAATAGGTACGTCAGCATAAAAATGCCGGCGAGTACATAGGTTTTGTGAAAATAAGATTCATGACATCTGTTTAAGAAAATGTTTAGTCATGAACCTTGTAATTTGCTTTGTCTTTGTAAATCATTTGAAAAACAATAAGTTCAGATGATACGTATAAATAAGAGAATAATGCATGGTTAAATGAATAACCATGTAAAAATGAGTTTGTATAAGTTAAGTTGTTTGTAAAACAATGTATTGTGAAAAGTATGTTATTTGTATAAAATGTTATATGTCTGAATTGAAATGATTTCAAATAACGCAACGATATGTAATACCATACAATCACTTATATATAGGAAGTACCAGCGGCGTATCCACCATGCTTGTATCATATTACACACGCCTCGTTACTTAAATCACTTACTCAAACCAAACCACCAATATAAGATGTCTATGTTTAAACCAATTGTCAAAAGTCCTTGTATAAACCATGTCAAATGTTGATAGTCCAAAAGTAGTCAAGTAATGTGTAACAAATGTTTATGTATGGCTAGTGAAATGCATCAACTAAACCATAGATGAAATGCACAAAACAAAGTATTGAAGTAAAACTTGGTTTAAATCAAAGTTATGTTTTGTAAAATATATGCATGCTATACTGAATATGAACATTTATGCGGTATTGTAAAAATTCATACATCCAAGCCTTGCGACAGTCGGATAACTATGTAAAAATGAGTTATCAAAAGAATATGTATTCGGATTCGGATTCGGTCATTCCTTACGTCCAAACAAACCCGAGATTTCAGGAATGGGATTTGTCAAGTCCTATGGTACCACTACCTACTACCGAGCGGCGTGATCGATGTTAATGAATGTATAGTATAGTTTAAACAAACCAAATGTCATACCAAAATGTAAGCATGTTTTATGAAGATAATGTACCTAGTATGCTAGAGTAAACATACAAGGTAGAGATGTAAAACAATGTGTCCATATGTTACTGGAACATATGCAACAGAGATGCAATGTAAAATAATGTACTAAGCATGTACTAAATGGACATACATAGCATGTGATGTGATGTGATGTAAAACAATGTACTAAGTATGTACACAATGGACATACATAGCATAAAATGTAATGAAATCATGTACTAATAGTGTACTAATGAACATAGCATGTATATAATGTGAAAACATGGAAAGCATGAAAGTAACAAGTAGGCACATGTGTTCCACCCCAAAACGTTTGGAAAACAGTAAAAGAGGGGTCTATGTACTCACTTGAGATTGCTCAGAAGTCCTAAGATAACCACCAAGCAATGCTAGAGATCTCGGAATATCAAACGGCACCTAATATAGGTAACTACATTAATAAACCGGACCTAAATCGGAAGATCGGATAGAATGAGGGCTCGTAAACCAAATGAGTATTGGAACTCATGTAGTATGGTTTAACAAAGCCTACATACTAAATGAAACCTAACCTAAGTGCTTACGACCCATTACGACCCGTTTAGGTAGCTTATGCTACTTTAACGCGTCGTTCGCGTAAAACGCGTTCGGACCGCCTAACTAGTCCTATGACAAGTAACATATGCCTTAACATGTCTAATATTGTTGTCAAATCAGTTTAGATGTCAAAAGTTATGTTACATATGCTTAAAATGAATTTTGGCGTCAAAAGGGGATTTTGGTAATTTACCTAAGGCATATAAGCTACCTATCATACAACTACTTAAACGAAGCGACCATAAGGTATAACCTCGAAAGGTTATTCCCTATATACTATGGTCACCTAATGTGCTTGGTCGGATCCTAATGATCGACCAAACGGGTCGGGTTCGAAAGTATAAGCGATTGTTTAAATCGCTTACCTTACGACCCTATATAAGCACTAAACTAAAAGTGACGAGCTAAGCATGTTAAAACATGCTTAACTAAGTTTAGAAAACAGGTTTGGTATCAAAACAAACGGTTTTGATACCCATAAGTAGTTTGGTTACAAAATACGCAAGAATACGTATTCTGACCGAAACTACGGCTCGTCACTGAGCCTAGATAACGTGGTAATCAGTAGGTATAGTCACAAAGGACTATAACCATCGTGATTACAATCACGTTGCAAAGTTCAAACGAACTTCGCATTGACCATAAGCTGGTCAATGCAGAAAGTCAAACGAAGTTTGACTTTCAGACTCGAAAAGCAATAAAAGAACGAAAGAATACTCACGTAGGGTCCCCGAATGCTAATCTAGATCAAAATAGCTCAGGTATGAAACAAAGGTTTCAACTTAGAGCATTTGAGATCAGATGCTAGTGAGTTTAGAGGTTGGATGGCAAGGGGTATTTATAGTGAATGGTCCACCATTAGGATCGTTTGTCGAAATACGTGCCTTAATCTCATCCGTACATGTGTCGGAACCTTATGGTACCCAAAAAGGCCACTCACCATAAGAGTTTGACACTTGGCACTTGACCTTTGGAGAGTGTTAAGGGCTGTTAAAAGATGAAAAAAAAATGTTTTGCTGCATCTGGCCCCTGTTTACGGACCTAGTTTGGCAGATTTACAGTTTCAGTCCCTGCAACCTCAAAACTTGGTTTTCGATGCTTTTTTTTTTGACACGTTTAAGCCCTGTTAACCCCATTTCAAAGCTCTAAAATGAAGTTAAAGTATAGGGAACTTAAAATGTGTTCAAAAATATCTCGGGTGTCGGTTCGTTTAGCCGTACGGTTACGTTATTCGGTTAATTACGACGGAATGCGCATAAGCGCGAAAAATGATCCAAATGGCGTGACGAATGGATTTTTCTTATGCCAAACACTAAAATAAAATATTTTAGTGCTTACATAAATTTTTGGATGTCCGGATGTATTCAGAACGTAAGTTATGCACGAAAATGCAAACTTGTGCACTTTTTGACGCTTTTAGTACCTGAATGAGCCAAAAGTTTATTTTAGCACACCGAACCCCTCAAAGCCTATTTCTAAGCTATATAAAGGATATTTAAGGTGTGTTTAACTTATGGTCATGTTCCGGAATGTCTGTTACAGTTCAAATTGGCATACTTTCGCAGTTTGTCAAGTTTAGTCCCTGTAAGCGAATTAACTTGTTTTTGCCATACCAAAGCCTTCAAAACTTATTTCTAAGTTATGTAAAGGTTATTTAAGGTATGTTAAGCCTATGTCACTATTCCAGAGTGTTTGTTGCATTAAACTGGTTATATTTACGCATCGGTGCGCGTATAACCTTCCAGAAAGCGATTCAGAGTTTGGAATTGAACAAAAATTGATATGTGCAAATGATACACATATTTTTAGAAATCCCAAGTATGAAATATAATATTTCATTGGTTCGGTATTTGTTTGATGGCCGTGGAGGCACAGGTGTTACAGTCTCCCCTACTTTAGGAAATTTCGTCCCGAAATTTATTTAGAGGAAACTTGTGAGAGTTTAAAACATGAAGTTGAAAAGATCGAACAATATTGGTTAGGGTTCTGAACTTCTAGTAACCTTAATAACATTATGCTTGCAATGTAAGAGGGACACTTATATACAAGTATATGAAGCGTCATTGGTGCGTCCACCGTACCTCCATTACACCGTTCTCATTTTGTTATTGTTGTCGCTATCGGTTCTTACACATAATAAATCTTACTGGGTTTCTGTGCACTAAATTTCATAATTATGTACGCGTCCATAATTAGACAATTCCTTGCACAGTTCACACAGTCTATTTTATAAAGTGTAGGGTAAAACCAAATGAACAATCTTGTGATGAGTGTGACTAGACCGCCATAGAGTCCTTTTAATTAAATCAATAAATGATCTAAATAGACTATCAAGGAGTCTGTTCAGCTACATCACTAGATGTCGTCCTTTAACCAAATTGTGAATCAATCTTTTTGACTAGACCACTAAAGGGTCTCTTATGAATCAAGGAGTGGTACTATATAATCCAAGGGTCTTAACTATTACATAGAAGCCCATTAAGGATTTAAGGTAGTACCTTTTTGAATATCCTACTATGAATCCCTCATATGAAGATATGAAAGATTCTACGAGGATTTGGATAACGAATATCCAGAGTATCCAAACATAAAAATGCATAAAAGAAAACATAAGATGAATAAACACATAGTCGTATAACCACAAAGATTGTTTATTTGTTTATTTGTTTTGTTGACAGAGCACATGTATTTAAAGTACAATAGGAATCCATCTCGTGGATTTCATTTGGCACTTTAAACATTTACAAGAATCTATCTATAAAGATAGAAAGATTTTTAAAAGAGAAATTCGATTTCGATTATAAGGAACCGAAATGTCCGAATTCAGGTACATAAGGAATCCAATTAAGGACCCTGGTTTGAATGATGATCATCCACAAGGGTCTAAATGTGAAGATAAAAAGATCCCATATGGATTTTAGAAGTTGAAGATGTTTTGAAACCTTGCACTGGACGTGCTTATGTCAAAACATGAAGTAAAAATGCTTACGAAGTTGAGATGCTAGATATGCCAAGGCAACATATGAAGCAGAATTTGAAGGTTAAGTAAATGTATGAGGAAAATATATTTGGAAAACTATGCATGGGGTTCTAAAAATGTTTTTGAAACCTTATATATAATACTTTTGAAATCATAAAGTAGGTTTTTAGATAAGTATATTTATAAAAATGTTTTAAAATCATGCGAAATGAATTTTTGAAATTATGTATAAGGTTTTTGGAAAAAATGAATGATGCTTTTGAAATCATGCACTTGATAAGAAAATATACTGTGTTAATATTGTTTTCAGACTATATGAAATATTCTGAAATTATGAAAATTGTTTTTTTTGAAAACCTAACCAATGTTTTTGAAATAACATAGACAATGCATTTGAAAAAAATTGTTTTCAAACTATATGAAATGTTTTGAGATCATGAAGATTGTTTTTGAAATACTTGTACTGTGTATGTTGAGAAAATCAAAACGTAATGGGTATGAGATTTGAAACTACCCTTAGTTATCTAACCAAGGATTTAATGGCACAGATGTGTAAAAAGCACGATTACTCATAATTTCACTTTATTTCATGTACTTCGTTTCTTAGAATGAAACGAGTACTTAAAATTTTTGGGGGAATCATGAGTGATCATTTGAGAGGGAGAATCACAAGAGTAGTTTGTAAGGAACATAGTTCCTTGATGTAGGTATCATAGGAAAAGTCATACACACATGTAACTACACTCGTATATCAGAACTGTGAACAACAATTTATTTATAATCAAACAGATTGTTTCACATTACAAGAAATAGAAGAAACAAAAGCATAAGACAACAACATCTTCTAATCAGCCAACTGCTCATCCGTGGGTTGGATTTGCATTAGCAAGCTTTGGGCATTTGTTCCTGAAATCGCTCGTATCGCCACAGTTGTAGCACGATCCAGGCGGAAAGCGAGCTTGAGTAGGGTTGACTTGGGGTTGATTTGGACCACTTTGGTTTGGGGTAAATCGACAAGCATTTGCCAGGTGACCGAGTCGCCCACATGATGCACACAGACGACACTGTAGGTGAGCTAAGTGGTGTGCATTACATTTGTCGCATATTGGGGCTGTTCCCTTGTATTGCTTCTTAACAGGTTGTGTTGCCACCCGGATGGGTCCTGCTTGATTTGGTACTGCTGCAGTTGGACAAACCCTTGCCGTATGACCTATAAGTCCACAAGTTTGGCAATTGCGGCACTTCACACTAGCCTGATGATGAAGGCTACATTGGTTGCACAAGGGTGCAGTTCCGTTGTATGGCTTCCTAGCAGGGGGTTGAGCTGGTTGGTTGGGGATGGCTCGACCATTGTGAGCGACCACGGCGAAGTCCTGAGAAGCCTTTCGCTTCTTTGACTTCTTAGGGGATCCAGCCTGTTCATCCATGGTCTTTGATTCCTTGATTGGTTTCTTGGCTGGTGGTGCTGTCATTTGGCTAGGTCTTGCCTATTTTGGTGCCACTGCTGCGGGTTTCCTTGAAGCCTTACGTTTCTTTGGTTTAGGTGAAGGCTTGGCTTCTGCTTCCTTTGGTGGCTCCTGAGTGGCTCTATTTTTTAGACGAGACATGGCAATGCCTAGATCCACAGACTTCAGTATCACTTCGCCTATTTGTTGGGCAAATTTGGCTGTTTGCTCGGACATTTGACCGGTGCTGAGAGGAAGAGACATTCTAGAAGAAAATGAAAGACATAGGAAGAAACAAGTGAAACGTCATCGGGTAAATAATGCAGAATGGTAATGCATAAGAATTTGCGATCATTTGTTTGTTATCTAAGGCAAACAAATGAGACAGTGACAAATCAAAGTAAATGGGTCAAAAATAATGTATCGCGAAGACATGCTCGCCTATAAGTGAACACTCATCCCAAGAATTCCCAGGTAAGCACAACTGGTCTCGCGTCTGATGAGATGTATACGAAGTGCTTGCCTAGACAGAAAACCCAGAATACAGGCATTCACCCTTCCAGTTTGCACGTGTTCACATTATTTAAAACCCAAAACCTTGACGAGGTTTTGAAAACTCAAAGGGGTTCAAAACCTTACAATAGAGGGTTCAAAACCTAGTAATCAATCATCCTAGAACAGATGATTAGTTTTCAAAGCGGTTTTGAAATTTATGTTCTTGTTGTGGTTGTCGCCTAAGGATAGTTGACAGTATTGTTTTATGACTAAACGCAAGTAAACTCGCGTTAGGGTCCTAGGAAGGTTATAGACTAGGTCAAAGTATTACTAATAACCTAATTCCCTATAACCATGAGCTCTGATACCAACTTTTCTGTCACACCCCGACCACGTAGAACCTACAAAACGTGGCGGAAACATCGGGGAGTGTTGTAACAGAATCATTGTTTCATAACACATGGAACTTGAAATATTGTTTTATTGATTAAAGGAGTTACAATGTCTTGACAATCAAAGAAACATAACAAAATAACTAGTCTTGCATCTTTTATTGTCACTAAGGCCCATGTCCGCCTAAGTGTATCTTGATCAATCCTATGCTTCATTTCCTGAAACACATGTGAAAATAGGTACGTCAGCATAAAAATGCCGGCGAGTACATAGGTTTTGTGAAAATAAGATTCATGACATCTGTTTAAGAAAATGTTTAGTCATGAACCTTGTAATTTGCTTTGTCTTTGTAAATCATTTGAAAAAAAATAAGTTCAGATGATACGTATAAATAAGAGAATAATGCATGGTTAAATGAATAACCATGTAAAAATGAGTTTGTATAAGTTAAGATGTTTGTAAAACAATGTATTGTGAAAAGTATGTTATTTGTATAAAATGTTATATGTCTGAATTGAAATGATTTCAAATAACGCAACGATATGTAATACCATACAATCACTTATATATAGGAAGTACCAGCGGCGTATCCACCATGCTTGTATCATATTACACACGCCTCGTTACTTAAATCACTTACTCAAACCAAACCACCAATATAAGATGTCTATGTTTAAACCAATTGTCAAAAGTCCTTGTATAAACCATGTCAAATGTTGATAGTCCAAAAGTAGTCAAGTAATGTGTAACAAATGTTTATGTATGGCTAGTGAAATGCATCAACTAAACCATAGATGAAATGCACAAAACAAAGTATTGAAGTAAAACTTGGTTTAAATCAAAGTTATGTTTTGTAAAATATATGCATGCTATACTGAATATGAACATTTATGCGGTATTGTAAAAATTCATACATCCAAGCCTTGCGACAGTCGGATAACTATGTAAAAATGAGTTATCAAAAGAATATGTATTCGGATTCGGATTCGGTCATTCCTTACGTCCAAACAAACCCGAGATTTCAGGAATGGGATTTGTCAAGTCCTATGGTACCACTACCTACTACCGAGCGGCGTGATCGGTGTTAATGAATGTATAGTATAGTTTAAACAAACCAAATGTCATACCAAAATGTAAGCATGTTTTATGAAGATAATGTACCTAGTATGCTAGAGTAAACATACAAGGTAGAGCTGTAAAACAATGTGTCCATATGTTACTGGAACATATGCAACAGAGATGCAATGTAAAATAATGTACTAAGCATGTACTAAATGGACATACATAGCATGTGATGTGATGTGATGTAAAACAATGTACTAAGTATGCACACAATGGACATACATAGCATAAAATGTAATGAAATCATGTACTAATAGTGTACTAATGAACATAGCATGTATATAATGTGAAAACATGGAAAGCATGAAAGTAACAAGTAGGCACATGTGTTCCACCCCAAAACGTTTGGAAAACAGTAAAAGAGGGGTCTATGTACTCACTTGAGATTGCTCAGAAGTCCTAAGATAACCACCAAGCAATGCTAGAGATCTCGGAATATCAAACGGCACCTAATATAGGTAACTACATTAATAAACCGGACCTAAATCGGAAGATCGGATAGAATGAGGGCTCGTAAACCAAATGAGTATGGGAACTCATGTAGTATGGTTTAACAAAGCCTACATACTAAATGAAACCTAACCTAAGTGCTTACGACCCATTACGACCCGTTTAGGTAGCTTATGCTACTTTAACGCGTCGTTCGCGTAAAACGCGTTCGGACCGCCTAACTAGTCCTATGACAAGTAACATATGCCTTAACATGTCTAATATTGTTGTCAAATCAGTTTAGATGTCAAAAGTTATGTTACATATGCTTAAAATGAATTTTGGCGTCAAAAGGGGATTTTGGTAATTTACCTAAGGCATATAAGCTACCTATCATACAACTACTTAAACGAAGCGACCATAAGGTATAACCTCGGAAGGTTATTCCCTATATACTATGGTCACCTAATGTGCTTGGTCGGATCCTAATGATCGACCAAACGGGTCGGGTTCAAAAGTATAAGCGATTGTTTAAATCGCTTACCTTACGACCCTATATAAGCACTAAACTAAAAGTGACGAGCTAAGCATGTTAAAACATGCTTAACTAAGTTTAGAAAACAGGTTTGGTATCAAAACAAACGGTTTTGATACCCATAAGTAGTTTGGTTACAAAATACGCAAGAATACGTATTCTGACCGAAACTACGGCTCGTCACTGAGCCTAGATAACGTGGTAATCAGTAGGTATAGTCACAAAGGACTATAACCATCGTGATTACAATCACGCTGCAAAGTTCAAACGAACTTCGCATTGACCATAAGCTGGTCAATGCAGAAAGTCAAACAAAGTTTGACTTTCAGACTCGAAAAGCAATAAAAGAACGAAAGAATACTCACGTAGGGTCCCCGAATGCTAATCTAGATCAAAATAGCTCAGGTATGAAACAAAGGTTTCAACTTAGAGCATTTGAGATCAGATTCTAGTGAGTTTAGAGGTTGGATGGCAAGGGGTATTTATAGTGAATGGTCCACCATTAGGATCGTTTGTCGAAATACGTGCCTTAATCTCATCCGTACATGTGTCGGAACCTTATGGTACCCAAAAAGGCCACTCACCATAAGAGTTTGACACTTGGAACTTGACCTTTGGAGAGTGTTAAGGGCTGTTAAAAGATGAAAAAAAACGTTTTGCTGCATCTGGCCCCTGTTTACGGACCTAGTTTGGCAGATTTACAGTTTCAGTCCCTGCAACCTCAAAACTTGGTTTTCGATGCGTTTTTTTGACACGTTTAAGCCCTGTTAACCCCATTTCAAAGCTCTAAAATGAAGTTAAAGTATAGGGAACTTAAAATGTGTTCAAAAATATCTCGGGTGTCGGTTCGTTTAGCCGTACGGTTACGTTGTTCGGTTAATTACGACGGAATGCGCATAAGCGCGAAAAATGATCCAAATGGCGTGACGAATGGATTTTTCTTATGCCAAACACTAAAATAAAATATTTTAGTGCTTACATAAATTTTTGGATGTCCGGATATATTCAGAACGTAAGTTATGCACGAAAATGCAAACTTGTGCACTTTTTGACGCTTTTAGTACCTGAATGAGCCAAAAGTTTATTTTAGCACACCGAACCCCTCAAAGCCTATTTCTAAGCTATATAAAGGATATTTAAGGTGTGTTTAACTTATGGTCATGTTCCGGAATGTCTGTTACAGTTCAAATTGGCATACTTTCGCAGTTTGTCAAGTTTAGTCCCTGTAAGCGAATTAACTTGTTTTTGCCATACCAAAGCCTTCAAAACTTATTTCTAAGTTATGTAAAGGTTATTTAAGGTATGTTAAGCCTATGTCACCATTCCGGAGTGTTTGTTGAATTAAACTGGTTATATTTACGCATCGGTGCGCGTATAACCTTCCAGAAAGCGATTTAGAGTTTGGAATTGAACAAAAATTGATATGTGCAAATGATACACATATTTTTACAAATCCCAAGTATGAAATATAATATTTCATTGGTTCAGTATTTGTTTGATGGCCATGGAGGCACAGGTGTTACAGTTAGCAAGTTGTTGAGCTACAGTATTTAGTAAACAAAAGTTAAAATGAGAAGAGTATTACTCAAGAGGGTTAGTCAACAGTAGTTACAGTACTTACACCCAACCTAACCACTGTTTGGCTATCTACTATTACATACCTCTGTTGCTATCCAACAGAGGTTTCGTAACAACTATCATCCATTATGTCCAGCAGAGGTTGCAACGTGGACATATCTTAAATATCAGATGTTAGTCAACCGAGGTTAAAAGACTTAGTCAACAAAAGTTAAAAAGGTTAGTCAACATATGTTAAGATTATAAGGAAACATACACTAAAAGGGCAAATAGATGTTAGCAAGTTGTTGAGCTAGCAAAAAAGGTTTACAGTAAGTAACAAAATAATATATCGTTACTTACAGTCATGCCACATTCAGGTATAATATCTGCTGAAATGTAAGAGTTCTCGTAGACATTTTCTTTAAAACATGAGACAACGAATGACAAACGTGTAATAGCTTTCACCAATACAACATCTTTCGTTTTCAAACAAAAATCTCTAACAAACTTTGTCCATCCATCCGTAAATATACAATGATCATCTCTCTTCCTTACTCGTACTAACCATGATTTGTCACCATCAAGTAACTCGACAATTCGACCGTACGGGACCTCCTTACCCCACAAGAGAGTCTCAAAATCAAGTGGTATATTCTGCAACAGTAGTTAACAAACATCTTACATCAAAAATTAACGTAGAATCCTAATAGTAGCAAGAAAGTTAAAAAACATACCAAAAATATCAAATCATCTTCATTAAGGAATTGTAAAAACGATGGTGTTTGATTGGATAGATTCATATCTGCAATAAACAATTTAAACTTACAACTTATAAAGATGAACAACATCCAACAAAAGTCATAGACAAACAACATTATAAAATAGACATCACTAACATCCCTTAAACTAAATCAGCACTTAAAAAACAAAAGTACCAAATATTAACCGGACTATTTGTATAAAAACAAAGCACAAACCGAAAATCATCATCTCTCACAACAGTTAAGCAAATGAGCATCAACCAAAAATTATATGGTTGATTTATCAATCGTAATGTAGAAGACAACATCACGAAGATGCATGCACAAATTGTGACAGAGAATGCTATCAGTAACTTCATTTAAGTTAATGCAGTACTTAATCGATAAAAATACACCGGATTATAGCAACTATTATTTGTTTCAAGAAAGAATATGAAATGCCGTCAGTGACAAATACATACTCATAACATCAAATAATGATTAATCTAACATATATAATACAAACAATAAATTCAAAGAAACAATACTTGGTTTTATAGCGTGTAATCAATATTATGCAATAGAACCTTGCCGATTTTGATTAGAAAGTTATTTGAGAAAACTTCCGAATATGTTTTCTGGAGCTTATATTTAATAATGGAGATGAAAAGTATATTAAATGGAGTTAATACAGATGTTACATTTACACTGGTTGGTTGAAATGAAGTTTTGTAAGATGTATACTTTACCCCCTTTTACATTAAAACATGGCAATTTTTGCACAGCAGCAACCGCTGCTTGACTATAAATTTAAAATGTTAAATACGAAAAAACTTATCTATTAATTTAATATATTTATATAATTAAAAATAATTTTTAAGTCCCGATATTAAAGATTATTATAAGTTAAATAAATAAACAATTACAAGTTAATAGATAAATATCTTATTTTCAACAATCCCAATACAATCTCACATTTTCTTCTCCGACGAAAAAACTCTACAATTTCTTGTTCTTCAAACTTGACGATCAGAAGTTTAAAGTTTTAGATCAGGTATTTTTTTTGTTCTCTTGTGTATTTTACAGGTATACTTTGACATGTTCCTTTCAGTTTCCTCATTTCAAATTATATAAACATCATAATCTACTGATGCTAAAATAGATAAACTTATATGGACTTATTTTCTTTATTTTATAATAAGATTTATATCAACCTATTTAGTTACATTTTGATTCATTCCATCTAAATAACAATCTGAAATATTATTGTTTCCTAAATATTTGGTTGTAAATTTTACGAATGATTTTAGAATTATTGTATGAACTGCCATGTAGTGTTGATACATTTGTTCTATCAATATTAATTTTGATAAAATATTCTGCAATCAGTTTACAGTACTCAAATGTCTGATTTGTAAGTGAATATAGCCTTGTCTGCTGAAAAAAACTGATGTTTGAAGTTGACATAAACATGGATATTTAAAATTTTATTGCCATATAATACTTTTTTATTAAACAAGAATATAAATTTGATCTTACACAGTGTTAGATTCATATTGTTGGTTGTAGGGACCATATTGAAGTACACAACATATAAGTTTGGTCCTACAGAGTGTTGGATATTTTTTATACCTTAAATAGAATGCTTTTCAGATACAATTGATTTTATGTTTTAGTATTTAACTGTTATTGTATTTTTTACTTTCAGATGGAGTTTATGATAATTATCAATGTCTCTGAATTGACAAACCTAAATGAGGGATTGGTAAGCTATATTCTTAGAACAAATTAGCTCAAATCACAATTGTATGCTAAAAACTGTATTTATAAAATTAAAGATATATTAAATGTTGTGTATTTTATACACATAGGTACTTCCAAGGATAATGAGTAACCAATTACCAAGAAAGTGTGAAGTAATAAAGTTGGTTGATTATACGGGGTTTAAGTATAAGATTGCAGTACAGAGCATCGGTCATAAAAGTAAGAGGATAAACGGGCCAGAATGGACTCGGTTTGTTGAAACTTATAAAAATAACAACATAGACAAGCTGTGTTTAAAAAAATTGAAGGAAGAAAAATTTGAGATAAATGTTTTGAACAATGAGGGATTGGAGATTAGAAACGATGGCTTGAACAGAGATCATGTTCATGGTTGCTTGATACAGGCTGAAGAAGAAACATACTGCAAGCAGGTTAAAAATTGCTACCTTATTTTTATATATTGCCAGTGTATCTTTTGGACTGTTAGAAAAAATTCTAATTTATATTTTGTATCCTATATAAAATCTAATATCACATTTTTGAAATGTATGAAAATTATAGCATTTACCACACGATTTGCTAAAGCTGTTGTCGGAGAGGAGATTAAAAATTGATAACTTGGTTGCAAAAGTACATGGACCAAAGCAGAGTAGTAAAGTTGATGTGTATTATGTTTACTCTCCTGAAAACAAAAAAGGATTGGCTGCTGGTTTTATGGGACCAGGATGGACAACTTTTTGCTTCGAAAATGACATTGAGGAAAGCTGCCAACTACTGTTTCAATGTATGGGAACTACTCCTGAAGACGGATTTAACTTCATTGTGAAGGTTTTTAACAAAGACGAGATTGGACTTCACGGGGAGACTAAACGTCATTGCAGCCGTACCAATCACCAACACCGCAGAAAGCGTCCACATTATAAAAAAACAGTTTGAATACCATGTTTTAGAGACATACAGCTTGGTATTTACATATCTACTTTTAATATGGTTGATTTTACTTATAATGTTGGATCTATCTGTTATTACTTAAAGTATATGCTGTTTTGAATGAATAACTAAAGAAAGAATTTTCCTTTACAGGCAATACCGAGGAACTTTGTTCGAGAACACCAGCTAAATGATTACCGTAGAGCTGTGCTGTCATTTGGTCATGTGAAGTTTTTGGTACAGCTGGTTGTTAGGAGAGATCCTAGAAGACCTGACGACAACAACCATCTAGTGATGCATACAAACTGGTAGCGTATCATGTATGAAACGGGAATAACTGTGGGGAAAAAGCTGAGGTTTGAGATAGTTAAAGAAAAAAGCGTAACAGGAGATAAAATACACTTTGAAGTTTGTTGACGTAGTCTTTGAACATCTTTTCAGCCTTTAATAATTTATGTTTTAGTTGACATGTTTGATGGACAAATTTCTTCTTTAAAAACTAACTTAAGAATGAAGTTATGTAGTCTTAGTATATACTTTCAAAACTTTGTGCTTTTACCTTTTTATATTTTTCAAGTAAACATTACTATATTTTGCATCTAAACATTACTATTTTCCATTACATTTCCCGATCACTCAACAAAAAGAAATATAAGACTCAAAATTAATAAAATAGTATACAACTTGTAATTACAAATAACAGTGTTTTAAAAATCTGCTCCTACAAAAGGGACAAACTCAACAGCTGTTTCGCTAAAGTTTTCTAAGAAACGTCTGTTGAAGACAACCACTGTTGAAAGAAAAGTCTGTTAAACCAAACAACCTCAACTCATGAGCCAAACAAACTCTGCTGATGAACCAAAAGGTCTGTTAGGACAAAGACTGCTGAAGCAAAGGTCTGCTAAAGAGAACCTCTGCTAATGAAGCATAATGTATGATGAACCTAAGTTCTACTGTGCACCAACAGATATTACACAATTCAACAGAAGATCTATAATATAAGATCTTTAACAGATGATGATCAACATCTCATAAAGTCTGTTGAAACACGCTATAACAGTGCTTAGCCTTTAACAGATCTTTAACAATGCTTAGGGGTTAACAGATGTTAACACGCTATAACAGTGCTTAGCCTCTAACAGATGTTAATGTATCTCAGACCCCAACAGTTTTCTGACTAACCAATTAATTAAATTTTCATTCATCAATCTAACAATAATATACAACCCTACTACTTATCCAGTCAATCAATATCACAAAAAATGTATATAATGTATAATAACAATATTATATAACAAACAAAAGGTTAATCTTACTTGATATTCAAACCGTAGACATTACATACCATATTCATAATTGTAGCCCTTACAAACCATTCTTTTAACCACAGTTTGTTAAAACAACAGTTACAAATAACAATGTTTTAAAAATCTGCTCCTACCAAAGGGACAAACTCAACATCTATTTCCCTAAACTTTTCTAAGAAACGTCTGTTGAAGACAACCACTGTTGAAAGAAAAGTCTGTTAAACCAAACAACCTCAGCTCATGAGCCAAACAAACTCTGCTGATGAACCAAAAGGTCTGTTAAGACAAAGACTGCTGAAGCAAAGGTCTGCTAAAGGGAACCTCTGCTGATGAAGCAAAATGTATGATGAACCTAAGGTCTGCTATGCACCAACAGATATTACACAATTCAACAAAAGTTCTATAACATAAGATCTTTAATAGATGATGATCAACAGCTCATAAAGTATGTTGAAGCACGCTATAACCGTGCTTAGCCTTTAACAGTGCTTAGGGGTTAACAACTGTTAGCACACTATAACAGTGCTTAGCCACTAACAGATGTTAATGTATCTCAGACCCCAATAGTTTTCCGACTAACCAATATCACCAAAAATGTATATGTATATAATGTATAATAACAATATTATATAACAAACTAAAGGTTAACCTTAATTGATATTTAAACCGTAGACATTACATACCATATTCATCATTGTAGCCCTTACAAACCAAACTTTTAACCACAGTTTGTTAAAACAACATTTAACAGACATAAATAAAAACCACAAGGATTCTTCAAAAATTAGTGGTTTCTACTTATCTCTCATAAGAATTGTTTTTTCATAAGCATCTAATTATTAAGCTTAGTCAGCTTCTTCCGGGTTCTTCTCACATTAGTGGATAGCTCACCAACGTTGACAACATCGGCATCTTGAGCCATCCACTTTCCATTGGGACTTGATCCAGAATCCTTTTCAACTTCAACGGCTAAAGAGTCGGCCGTAACAAAGACAGCATCCTTGCAACAGATCACAAAACAACTATTGATCTCATTTAATAAAATAATGAACTCTTTTTAAACATACTTTAAAAATAAATACTCACCCTTGAAGTTCGTTCAGCAGACACCTGGGAAGATTCTGAAAGGTTAACATCTTTAACGTCAGGTACCTTTTGAGTAACCTAAAGGATCATAATATATGATATCGTATAAAAAAAGTGCAGAATCCAGTGTTTAAAACTCAAAAGAAAAATAAATAGATTGAAAGAGTAATTTTATATGCTACCTCATCAGTATTTTCATCACCATTACCATCTCCACCAACCAACTCAGCAATTATTAATGGATCATCACATGTTTTTTGCACAGTATAAACACGATAGTCATTTTTAAGATTGAACTCTGAAACATCAATCTTAAAAGCAGCCTTCTTATCAACCAATCGAAATATCTCATGAGGGAATCCGGTATCATTGGCCTTAACCTACCTCTCTCTTATGTCACTCGCCGCTAATACAAGAAGCTTCTGAACATCTCTATCAAACATAACAAAAGAAACATTACCACTCTCATCCTGCACCCGCACTTGCACCTTGAACCTGAAATATACACAACTAACTAAGTAAACTGCAAAACTATATTCAAATATCAGTCTTAGATTGTTACTTATATAAATATAACGCTAAATAATCATCATTGCTTACTTTGTGGTGATCGATGTACATTCACTATGACATTTGGGACATACCAAAGAAGTCGCAGGCAATCGAACAATATCATCTGAAACATTTTCAACATTATGCAAGTATTCACTTTTACCCATCACCTTCTTGAAACACTTACGACGGGAAACATAAAACCAACCATACTCTTCTTGCACAATCTTAATTGTCGCAATCACAACACAAGACATTTCCTGTAAAAACACAAGACACTTCCTGTAAAAACATGCAGGTGACAAACCAAACAAATTACCAAACTATATAAAAAGATGTGAAACCTTTTCTATCTCACTAATCTCATCAACATGTTTCTTCACACCATCAGTTACAAATTCTTTATGCAACGGAAAAACACTCTGAGACGACAGTATTGTTTGAGAAGTAGAACCACTCCCTTGTCCAAACTTCAGTATAAGCCTTTTGAATACCACAAATGATTAGAATTAGTATACAAATAACATGAAACCAAGTATTTGACTTGAACATCTATATACAAGATAAATTACATTGACAAATTACCTCCCCCTTAGCTCATTAACTTCATCAATTTCTTCATTCAGAAAAATTCGTGTTGCAAACTTATCACATTTCCATTCACCTACATGGAAAAGTATATAGATATTTATGGTATACCTGTCTTTATATTGCCAGAAATAATCAGTATAGTTATGATTTGCAGAAAGTAACAAAAATACATTTCCATTCCTTACACTTTCCATGTTGTATAACAACCATCACATGCTCATGAGGTGGGATTTTAGAAATGAAGTCCTTAATCTGCAGAGCATAATCATTCCACACAGTACACCGCAAAACCTTACCCCTACATGAAAAGAATATTCATATGACGATATACTAAAGACTAATTTATGACCATTTCTTTACAAATCTCTAATATCAAAACAACATTGAATGAATAAAAACAGAAAATCAAAGGAAAATTATAACATTTATTAAAGTAGCAAATGAGCCATAAATTAACTAACATATTCACTAAGAATAAACTGTAGACCTCATTTATTACCATGATTCAGCATTAGATACAAACAACATAGATCTCATTTATTACCATTACCATAATCCCACATTAAATACCAACATTCTTCATCTTATTTATTAACATCATTAAATACAAACAATGATCAGTACATGACTACACATATAAACAACAACTTACTCCAAGTCTTCAATATCGAAATTCATCTTCTTAGTCTGCTTTGGAGGTCGATCAAAGATTTCAAGATCTCCACAACAAATCACAGATCTAGCAACATCTATATGATCACATTATACAAGAATATAAGTAAAACTCTCTAATATTATACAAGCAAGACATGATTACAAAAATATACACTACCAACACTCAAAGAGTTTAACGCCTCTCCTTGAAGAATATCTTCATAAGCTCTGAAGTTGAAACCATACTCAACACCTTGCCAATCTCTCACAGGAGTAACAGTTATGCATCTATAAAAGTTGATTTTATAAGGCTGCACTACTACTTTATATAAATCTTTATTCTCACCAACACCAAATTTCGACAGAATCACAATAACATCTTCTTGAAGCTGTCCATCAAAAACAGGTATCAGATGAGTCTTAATACCTGCTTGAATCTTAGCACCCTAAAGAACATTTAAAGAAAGTATCTTCTTAGCATACACCACTACATTCTCTAATAAAACGGAAAAGCAAAGATACAAATTACCTTTTCATCAATGAAGATGAGATCCATATTGTAACCCTGATTCCATTTTCGAATAATTCTCGCTTTCACGTTCCACATATCTTTCCCAGGATTCAAATCGTTAACAAAACTAAGATTGTTACTGTCAACTGATATTGACATGCTTCTAATTCGGAATTCGGATTGTGATTAAATTTCAAATTTCAAAATCAGAGAAGATGAAAGCGTGATGAAATATGAAGAGGGAAATGAGAAGAAAAGCCTTATATAAGAAGGATGATTGACAGGAGTTTCTTGATGACATGCATTAATTGCTAATTACTTATTCCCATGCATTTTTGAATTTGAATTTCCCGGTAATTAGCCTTTCTGCTGATCTAAAAGCATTACGGAAGATAACAACAACTGCTGCTAGGTATTGAAGTAAAGTCACATATAAATGTGCAGATGTTTACCCTGGCAGATGTTTTGACCGTATTTTAAAGTGATTTATACATTAGACTTTATGATGTAATAATGACATGTGAAAAGCATTGTTGGACAGCCTCTCCTGCTTACACATCAGCTTTTCTTATGTCATTGGGATTTCTCCTTTTATAGAAAGTATAGATAGATGTCATGTAGAAAACATACCTATAAATAGTTACAATGGAAATAAAAAAATGCAGAACCACTGCCTACCATTCATGGAATCAGGGGCGGATGCATACACAAGCCATGGGGTGTATGAGCTACCCCTCAACTTTGTATACGGAGTGTAATTTTATAAGTTTTTTCTCCGTTTTATGTATAGGATACCCTAAGTATATATTAGGATACCCAAACAAATAATATCCAAAAAGGCATTTGTTCTAGTGGTGGCTTTTGATAAACACACCATTTTCGATAGGTTAACGGGTTCGATTCCCCTCTCATTATTTTACTACTATTTTTTGTCTTTTGTTGGATAATAATGTTTCTTAAAAACAATTTCTACTTTCTGATATAACTTTTTTCCAAATTCAATGAAAATAAAATATTTGTTTTGTTATTAGTACCAATTAAAAAGTTTATTTTTTCCTCGGAAATGACGGTAAGAATTTGAAAATTATGAGAGGAAAAAAATCTAAATTTGCTATCTTTTATGATCATGTTCCAAAATTCCGAGTAAGAAAACATTTGTTTTTACGAACTAAACTAATACCGATCAAATAACATATGTAGCGGTATTTATATTTATGTTTTATGATTTTCCTATAACAATAAAGAAGATTTTTTTTCCGTTTTAGATGGATGTAAAACACATGTCAATATCGTTTTAAATATATCACGACTTTATTCTTTTGGTTTTATCTTTTTGTTACAAGGGCGCAGGGGCGGACCTACCCACTTGGGTGGGTGGGCGGCCGCACCCATTGAAAAAAAAAGGTTTTAGTGTTAAATTTCGCGCAAAATCTTGACCGCACCCCTTGGAAATTTTCAACCGCCCCCTTTAAAAAAATCATATGAATTTAAAAAAAATGTAAACATTGATTTTTATTAAAATATAACCAAGTGTATATAATTACTCTTTAACCACTTTACTTAACATTTTAACCCAATAACTTTCACTTAACAATTTAGCCATTAGCCCACTAAACATTCCATTGTAACCCAAGCCCAATTAACCCAACCCAATTAAATTTGAAGTTAAATAAAATTAACCAACCCAACCACCCCTTCCAATTCTTTCTCCCACTCTCCCACTTCTGATCGCGCAACGACCGACGCACGAAAGCAGTCAACACTCAACAGGCACGATGGCAGCCGCTGCATTCTTATCGGAAAAACTAGATTCCGGCCACCCCACCATCTGGAATACAAAATTTAACGATGTACTTTCGTTTTTTTATTGTGCTTTTTAGGAGAGATAGAGTTATAGAGATGTTAAAAGGGTTTGAAATTTTATGTGTTTTGATGAATTTTTTGTTGTTGTTCTAGACTTTAGTAGCATGATTTTGTTGTTTGATATATTTTTTTGTTGTTCTAGACTTTACTAGGGCTTGAAAATTAAAATTGGAAATTATGGATCGATTTATATGTGATAGAAACCATAAATAGGGAAGTTTTTGTGAGATTTCTCATGAGGAACCATTAGAAAAGTAACTCTAGATATGTTTTGCATAGGTTTCAAAAAATGAAAACCTATAGGGCACAAATTTAAACATGTTTATAATGACGTTTGACATGTTTTTGATTGTCATATAAATTTTAGTTTAATGTTCTTTTGTTTTACATCACCCGACCCGATATGAACAGATTTTTTTATATATGCCCATGGGCCTAAAATCTTTAAAAATATTCCGCACCCCCATAAAAAATTACTGAGTTCGCCCCTGCAAGGGCGTGCTATATGTGTATTTAAATGAGTATCTAACGAATGCCGACGCAAAGCACATGCGAAATGTGTTTGATTGTATAAATGTACGATAAAAATATTGAATTACCCTAAATTTTTCTATGACTCGGTCGTAAATATGAAATTAATTAAAAAGAAAACCACATAAAGTCAAACTAAGGCACGTTCCATGTAGAGATTGCATTGCAATGTGGGTTTACTTCGTGTGTAGATTTTTTTTTGAGAAACGGCAGAAATTTTATAAAAACTCAAGCAAGGTGCTCAAGAAACAGTACAAACAACAAAAGAAAAGTACAATAATACACAAATACACCTTAAAAGTTAAAAGACCTCCATTTTTCCCAGTCTAAGTCCGAGAGGCTAGCCCGGTTCTTGATCTAAGTGTGCGAGATAGCTTTGATGTCAACAACCAGTTTCGCCACCGAGGGTGATTTTTGTTTGAAAATAATTTCATTTCTCATCAGCCATATGCTCCAACAAGTTGCTGCCACAACAGCATCTATCGACCCTTTTGTATTCTTTTGACATTTATGCGAATGAATGAGTTCTAGCAATTGCACTACGCTCAAAATGAACCTCGGTAGGGGTATTTTCATCCACTGAAAGATCGAAATCCAAACCTGCTGGGCCGTGTCACAAGTTACTAGGAGATGGTTTGTCGATTCCGTCTCGTTGTTGCAGAAGACACAGTTTGTAGAGGGTAGAGGAATACAACGCATATGAAGAGCTTCTCTAGTTGCGATTCTGTCAAGTACTACCTGTTGGCCCAGACGGTTCAAACAATCGTATCAACAAACACGAACACGAGATATTGGGGGGACAAAGCCGGGACTCTTTCTATTCAATCAAACGAACTTAATGAACTTACAAATAAAACAATAATTTAGACCCCTATTTATAGTACTACTAAACTTGCTCTCCATGACAATTAAATCTTTCCTAAACCAATTACTAAACTTTCTCTCCAAGACATTAAACCTTTTCTAAACCAATTACCTAAAATAAATCAAACTTTAATAAAACTAATTATATCAATCTTTCACTTTAGCCCTTCAACTTTCAACTCGTACAAGTTTTAGGATTAACTTTTAGCATTCCCCCTTGTTAGTGCAGTAATGTCTATCGCCTCCATCAATATGATTCGTAGCTGAAATAAAAGAATACTTGAGCTTATTGTGTTAAATATAGTAGAAAGGCAAGGTGCCATTTCTGTAATTAATGAGAACTCTCATTAAGCCCCTTGGCCTATAAATAGAAGGTTTAGGGCTTTTGTTAAGAACTTTTGCCATTTTGGAGATTTGGAGAGCTAGGAGCTTGAGAGAGAAAGTAGAGAGAGAAAGTGCTCAAGGTGATTCATGGTGCTTTGTACATTTTCAGATTATCAATAGAATCACAGATTATATTACATCGTGTGTGTTCGGTCACGTTCGTGTACGGATTCCGCACGTTACACGAGTCGGTTCGCAATAGTTACGGAGTGAAAACCGATCCTACAAGTGGCATCAGAGCAGGAGCTCGATTGCACAGATCTATCACACAGATTCATACTGGATTTCATCAGAATCAGATCCAAATTTCATCCAGATTTGTCAAATTTCTTCATTCTTCATCTTTTTCATTTTTCAGAACTGAAAATTGCAAAATTAACATAGCTTTTACGGTTAAAATTGGCTGATTTTTGGCTATTATATGCGAAAATCATTGATGTATAAGCCTACAAAATTTCAGAACAAAATTCCAAGTAATTTGAGAGATATTAAGGTTTTTCTGTCCGATTTGTTCATCATGTTCGTCATTGTTCTTGGTGATGTTCACCGATCAGATGACCACCCGATCCGTTGTACATTGAGTTGTTAAAACATAAGTGTCAAGTCTCGGATTGCGACCCGATCGGATCACCACCTGATCCGTTGCAATTCATTAAATAGTTTGACTTTGTTGACCCACCCGATCGGATCACCATCCGATTCAAGGGACTTTGTTTGTTCAAAAGTTTTAAGGTGCAAAGAATCGAGTGGCAATCCGAACGAATTGTCACCCGATCCTAATCATTTCTTTTGTTTGTGATATAGGTGATTGTCATAGAAACGGATACCCACCCGATCGAGTAGCCACCCGATTCAAGGCACATAGTCACCTGATCGAGTAGCCACCCGATCCAAGGCACATTGTCACCCGATCGAGTAGCCACCCGATCCAAGGCATATAGTCACCCGATCGAGTAGCCACCCTATCCAAGACGCATAGTCACTCAATCGGATCACCACCCGATCCGTTGTCACCCAATTGTTGTTACTGTTGATTTTTGTTGACTCACTCGATCGGATACCCGTCCGATCCAAGTGTTTGATATTTTTCTTTAACTATTTGTTTGCGTGTGATTTAGGTGATTCAAGGAGATAACATCATGGCTGAAGAGTTTTACAATACGCTCTACAAAGCTTTCACATCAGAATCATCGGAAATTTCAACAGTCACACCGAAATCAATAACAAAAACAATCAATGATAACATGAAACATGATAACTTCTATGGAACCTATTCGAAACCACCTAAATTTGAGAATATAGAAGATTATTCATGGTGGAAAGAGAGATTCCTGAACTGGACCAAGGCATATGCTCACGAGAGCTGGTTCTGCTTAGAGTTTGGATACAGGAGACCGATCAATGACAATTATGAAGAGATACATCTCAATGATCTTTTCGATGAAGACAAACGGAAATTCTCATATGAGCAGAAGATGATAGCATTGATTCAACAATCTATCCGAGATGATATATTTTCATTGTTAAATCATGATGGGTCAACAAAAATCGGTTTGGGAAGCGTTAAGGGTTAAAGCTGAGGGTGGCAAACAAATTAAAAAGAATAAAATTGCTTTACTAAAAAAGGAGTTTGATTTGTTTGATAGTTTAAAGGGAGAGACTGTGAGGCAAATGATTGAACGTTTTTTCCATTTAAAAATTGAGTTAGACAGATTTGGGATTGAGAAAACAAGAGAAGAAGTGATTGACAAAATAATTGAAGCGTTACCACGAGCTGATCAGTGGCAAATGTTTGTTTTTATTTAAAAAAAATGATGTTTTATATGATACGATTACTCTCGATGTGTTAATTGAAAAGATTGAAACTCATGAGCTTGAATTGCAGAAACAAAGCAAGATGAGCAGTTCTTTACATCAACAGAATGTTGGTCTTTATTACAAAGGTAGCACACCTTCGGTGAAAGTTGGTGAATCACCAAAGACAACATTCAGTGTTGAAAAATCAAAAGAACCATAGAAAAGCTCATCAAGCTACTATCCAGGATATCATTCATCTTCCTCAAAAGCAAACCCTGAAGAATCTGAAGAAATTCTCTACAACATTGCTTTGAAACTGAAGAATTCTCTGGCTATGAGCATCAATGCAGCAAAACAACAAATGAGCTTCCTGGCATCTGTGTTAGAATCATATGAAGGTCTAGTATCTGGAAAAATTGGAAACTCGGAGCTGACAAAGGAAGACTACGACCAGATTGACCCGACAGAAATGTAACTCATTGACATACGCTGGTGTTTAGCAAGTTGCATTCGAAGAGCTCAGAGGTATATGGAGATTACTGGGAAGCAGTCAATAGGTGGTCCGTAAAAAAACTGGGATTCGATAAATCCAAAGTGACATGCTTCAAATGTAAGAAAAAAGGTCATTTTAAAAGAGAATGCGAAAATTCTGAAGTTGACGAAACTGAGAAACCTTTCAATGATGATTATTACCGCAAGGCAATTTACCACCGTAGCAAAGAAGAGCCGAAACTGATTGAAAATAATCCCAAAGCGAAGTCAAGAGCTTGTGCAGTTATCCATGATGATGAAGGGTCTGACTGGAGCGAATTCCTTCCAGAAGATGATCTTATTGATGATCGTCTCACAGCTCATGGCAGAACTGTATCAAAGAGCAAACATCGGGCTTTTGTTGCTGAAATTAAGGAGAAAACACGAGAAGAAATACTGAAAGAGAAAACCGAAAGAGAAAGATTCTTTGCAGGTTGTCGAATTGAGAAAATGCATGAAGAGTATGAGGAAGCAAAGTACTATGGGAGATACGACAAGAAAAGAGATTGCTACATCAACAAAAATGGTGATCCTGTCGTTCATCGAAAAGAAGTGGTTTTCAATGATGTTCTTGCAGTAATTCCTCTGTCAGACGAATACTATTCAAATGTTGCGAAAGATAAAACTTATCTGAAAAGACTAGACAAGATAATTCGTGATGTAATGACAACAAGTCGGAAGAAGAAGGATGAAGAAAGAATGAAAAAGAATGTTGAGAATTTGGTTGATGATATGAAGAAGGTTGCTGAGGATGTCAAAGTTGAAGCTGTTAAAGAGGAAGATGTGAAGATAGCTGAGGAAGAAAAGTTAGAAGAAAAAGTTGTTGAAAAAGAAGCTGTTACTGAAGAACAACAGGTTGAAGAAGAGATGAAGAATAAAGAAGAAAAAGAAGAAGAAGAAGTGAAGATAGAAAACTTGGTTGAAGAGACTGAGAATTTGGATGTTGGTGATGATGTTGATGCTGGTGATGAGAAAAAGAAGGATGCTGATCAGAAAGAGACAATAGAAAAAGCCGAAGTGCCAGTCACTGAGGTAAAATCTGATTCTGAAGTCTTAAACAAAACTGCTGAACAATGCAAGAAATGCATGGAAACGTGCAGTGCTTGTATTGAAAAAGACGTAAAGTTCAGAACAAGAGATCTAGAATTCACTAAAATCGAAGATGTTTTCAAAGAAAAATGCAAAGAAATGTTAGAAAATGAAAAGGTTTTGAAAGATAATGATGAAAAGATAACACAAAAATGCAAGAGTTTAGAAAAAGAAAATGAAATTTTGAAAGAAAAGGTTTCAAAAATGTCTGAAGAGTGTTTACAAAAAGAAAAGGCTTTCCAAGAAATGAAAAAGGAATACGATTCAATAAAATTGGCCTATCACATTACAAAAGAGTCACATGAAGATGTGAAAAGTCAAATAAACTTGTTCAATCAAGATTGAGATACTGTTCTGAAACAATTGATACGCTTAAGCGACATTATTCAATAAAGCAACAAGTTGTCAATTCTTACATTGAGGATGTTGCTAAGCTAAAGCGTCAAATAGTTGATTTAGAACAGGATAACAACAAGTTAAAAAGTTATCATGCGTCATCATATGTGCTTGAAAGAATTTTCAACATAAAACCGGGTGATGATGATTCTGAGAAAACAAAAAGGGCATTGGTTCTGAGTATCATCAAGTTCCTCCACCGGAAAGGTTTGCATTTTATGATGATGCGAAAGTCGAAAAAGATTTCAACATGGTCGATCAATTTCCAGATAACATTGACGTAACCTATTCCAAATCTGATGATTCAAGTGATTCAGAGGTGGCAGGTAAGGTCGTTGAAAGTGTCTTGAAAGACGAGTAAGTTGAAACAGGTAAATCTGAATCACAGGATGAAAATGAAGGTAGTTTTCATGAAGAATATCTGAAAAACTCAAAATCTGAGAAAAATTTGAATGATGATTCAAAAGGATTGGTTTATACCATGATTGGATCGGACAAATTATTTTTAGATATTGTATTGCCGATTCAGAATGTGATTTCAGAAAAGATTGATAAAGCTTTCAACATGGTTGAAATTGAAAAATCTGAAATTCCAAAGTTTTCTGGAAAAGGTCACAAAATTTTTATAACAAACCTGGTTTCAAGAAGAAAAACATGAAGGCTGGTTTGGGCTATAAGAAGAAACAAAGTTGGAATAAAAATGAAAAATCAAATTATCAGGAAAAGACGAACTTTGTTCACGGAAGAAGTTCCGAAGAAGAGAAAGAACTCCAATGTCACACCCCGACCGCGTTAAAACAACAAACCGCGATGGAAACGTCGGGGAGTGTCGTAACAGAATCATTGTTTCACAACACATGGCTTAAAGTTTTGTTTTATTGAATTAAGTTTATTACATTGTACTGAAATTAGAAACAAAACATGAACAAATTGACTTTCATTGTTATTAAGTCACTAAGGCCTCGTCCATTCCTACATGAGCATTGATGTGCGTGACTGTTATTAGTTTTTAATGTATATTTTAAGCCCTTTAACACTTTTTAGCCAAGTTTTAAATTTATAAAACACGATATTTACTAACACTAAACACATATATGGGCAAGTGCACCCATCGTGAGCGTAGTATAGTGTTGGTAAGATACCGAGGTCGTCCAAGGACACAAGAGCTTTTAGTACCGGTTAATCCTCAACGTCTAATCAAATCAAAAGTTTAGAAAAAGGTTTTTAAACAAGAAAAATAAAACTAACTAAAATGCTGAAAAATAAAATAAAATAAAAACAGATAGACAAGATGAATCACTTGGATCCAACTCGTATTTAGTGTAACCTTTGATTATTTCCGCACTTTTGCATTTTTTAAGAGATTATCTTAGTTATTGTAGTAGGCCCCTCTTCTGAAGGTGACGTTACCCTCAACCCAGTAGTTTGAGTCAGCAAGGATACAATCCTAAAGGGTTGGATTATTGAAAGATAATTAATTAAGTTATTAATGCATATTGTGGTAGGCCCCTCTTCTGGAGGTGACGTTACCCTCGACAAAGTAGTCTGAGTCAGCAAGGATACAATCCTAAGTAGCCGGGTTAAAGTATTAATAGTAGTTTACATATGAGGGGATCAAGGAGTTCGGACCCCCGCCATCCAATACCAATGGGTATTGATGGAGGTCCTACTAAAGTTGACCCAGGTCCTTGCAGGATCTATACACTGAACAAGGCAAGACTCTTACCAAACCGTTCCCTTAACCCCCGACCAGGTAGCCAACATATCTCCATATAGACCGTGGAGATATGAATGGTGAAAATCTTTTATTTTATATAGACAGTAAAATAATGCCAAGACACCACGGACAAACGATAAGGAAGACTCACCTTCAACATAAGAAACTAGTTATTAAAGTCATTAATACAAAACCAAATAAAAAGTGTGAAAAGATTAAAAATAAAAAGTATTACACTAAACACTTGTCTTCACCAAGTGATGTAAGAGACTTAGGCAAACATGGCCTTTGATTATCAAGAATTCTTACGATCAATCTTGGATCCTGAGACTACTCACACAGTCTATGTTTGTCTGCATTAGTTGACCACGCCCCCGTGTCCGCTGGGCACGACCCCGTGTGCAGAAGTGTATCTGTACTATCAAGATTTTCCTAGATTCTGCGAATCTTAGAGTTGACCACGGCCCCGTGTCCGCTGGACACGCCCCCGTGGTGGTTGATAGGAGCTTCTATAACTTTGTCTTTTCTGCAGACACTTGGGCATGCACCCGTGCTCAGTGAGCACGGGGCGTGTTCAGCCATTTGTTCTCTTGTTTTTGCTTTGGAGGATGCTGTCGAGGGGTCGGGCATGCCACGTTTATTTCTTTTCTTGTATTATTGCTGGATTTGGCTGTATTTTTGCTTCTTTTGTTCAATTAAGCTCTTTTAACCCTGAAAATACAAAAGGAAGACAAAAGCACACTTTTTCCAACATTAGTACTAAAAAAGGGTTAGTTTTATGCCTCATTTGATGTAATTTATATGTTGCATTTTGCAGACATCAAATACCCCCACACTTGAATCTTTGCTTGTCCTCAAGCAAAACTCTTTATTTTGTGGCCTACACTCCCAAATGGAATGGGTAGAAGAGATGGTTTTCGGGCTTGTCATAGAGTGTCGGGATTTCCAAGATTCTTTATTAGGTTTTATTTTTATTTTATATACAATCCTATTCGTCATGATTTATTTAAAACGTTTCATAAGATAAATTACTTATTAGGGCATGACATGCCTCTTTAAAATTCCATTTATATACACGTTCACATACCTCATGGGGGGTCACTTAACAATCGGCCGCATGTATTTTTGTGAAAACTCTCGAGAGCGGCATGGAACTTATTCATACCATAAGCTTGCCAAGTAATCAATCCTCCTCCTTTTTAACTAAAAACCTTTGTAAATATTAAGAGGACTTTTTGGGGAAGGGTTAGGCTTGGGTTAAAGGTAGGTGGTTGGGTTAGTGGTTAGTAGAAAAGGGCGAAAGGCGTAAAAAGCTTCGGTTTTCGTAAGACTTTTATTTTTATGACTTTTTATTTTTGATGAAGCAATTCTTCAAACAAAGTTGTTTTTGATAAACTTGTTTGTTTATTTCTTTTGGCTTCATCATCAAAAGTTTTTTTTTTATAAGAAATGTCATATGAAAAACCGAGCTTTGTTACTAAAATAAAAGGTTTAAAATGAAAAAGGGTTTTGGTGGGTAAAAGGGTGTTTGATTTGGGTTAAGAAATGAAAAGGTTTAGGCTCAAATGGGTTAACTAGGGGGATTTTGGGTAGGTGGTAAAAAAAAGAAAAATAATGGTGTTGAAATAAAAAGGGTTAGTCCTAATGCCTCCATCATTTACTTACTTGGGTTTAAGTTGGTAAGGACCGGGAATGTATTGTCGTGGCAAGTTCTAGAGTAGTAAGAACCAAGCGGCTATTCACACAAGAAACGAAAAATGAGCATTTAGTTTAAAGATGTGTATTTGTATGCTCAATAAAGGCTCAAAACTCACTTTTTGTGGGAATGGGTTTTTATGTGATCAACTATATATAATCAAATTTTAACTAGATTTGTCATGCCGTTTCATAATTTTCTTATGTTGGTTCTTTTTTTTTATCACGACGCTATCGGTTGTAAATTTGTAAAAATATCACCTTTTTAGAACTTGTAATTCACAATTTAAACCAAGACAAGTAAAAAAATGAAAATTTTTGAAAAAAATTTGGGGTGTTTAGCGGTTCCAATAGAGTTTTGTGTAAGGCTTGTAATTAGGACTTGCAAAATTCAAGGCTTTAGCATCCCCCCCACACTTAAATTACACATTGTCCTCAATGTGTCACAAAAATAAGTTTTTAGCTTGATTGAATGTGTAAAAAGACGTGAAAAAGCAAAAATTTATGTTACTGGGCGTTTGTACACGGCCTCGTGGTTTCCGGGCACGGCCCCGTGTTCAGATTGCCAGTAACAGAAAACTAAATAAAGTAACAGAAGGCTAGACACGGTGGCGTGTTCAGTGAGCACGCCCCGTGTCCAGGTACTTGAACTGGGCATTTTACTGCAGATGGTTGAGCACGGGGCATGTTGGATGAGCACGGCCTCGTGCTGCACTTGCTGTAATGAAGAAAAAATGTCGGGTGGCCCTGTTTTTGTGCATGGAGTGTTGGTGCAAGTTTCCCTTGGTATCCTTCACCATCCCGAGTGTGTTTTATTCCTGAAAATTAAAACTAAACTAGAAAACATAAAAACTAATCTAAACTAAACTAAGGATAGTTCTGTGGAATGCCTCCGTGGTGCGCCACGTTTATAAGGGTCCTTGGCTAGACCCAAAGCCAGTCATATGTTACCCAAGTGGGATGTCTTGCATCCCATGTTGCACCGTCGGAGAGCATCATCCAAACTTGAGTCTATGACCTTCATGTAATTGACCGGGTCATCGTCTTCTACTCTCTTGCCAACTCCAAACTTCATTTCCTTGTCCCCAACCCTTAATGTTAGTGTCCCACCATTCATGTCTACCACTGCGTGGGCCGTGTCTAGGAATGGCCTACCTAAGATGAGTGGTACTTCGGTATCTTCCTCCATATCTAGTATGACAAAGTCGGATGGGAAGACAAATTCGCCGACTTTAACCAATAGATTTTCGGTGACACCTTGTGGATATTTGACTGACCTATCGGTGAGTTGTATGCTCATTTTCGTAGGGCTTGTTTTCCATAGGCCGAGTCGGTCGAACATTGATGCGGGCATGAGGTTGATGCTAGCCCCGAGGTCGGCTAGTGCATTGCGAATGGGAGATTCCCCAATCGAACAAGGGATTGTGAAGCTTCCAGGATCAATCTTCTTTTGCGGGAGTTTGTTGAGTAGCAAGGCGGATCATTCTTCACTTAAATTAACTAATTGAAGTGATTCGATTTTCCTTTTATAAGTGAGGAAGTCCCTCATAAATTTTGAATATTTAGGCATTTGGGTTAGGACTTCAACAAATGGAATATTGACATGCAATTGTTTTAGTAAATTTACGAATTTTGTGAATTGCTCATCGGTCTTTTGGCGAATTAACCGACCGGGGTATGGAACCAGAGGATTCTTGGGGGGCTCTTGATTTGGTTTAGGAGCCGCTTCTTGTTCGGCCGTCGGTGGAGTCGCGATTTGACTAGATCGGCTCTTTTCAACTGGGGGTAGCGGAGCCTCCTCGGGACCCAAGGTGCGGTTTCTCAATGTAATGAGATGTACTTGTGCCTTTGGGTTGGTTTCGGTATTGCTGGGTAATGCGCCTTGTGGTCTCTCGGACATATTTTGAGCTAGTTGATTTATTTGTTTTTCAATGTTTTGAATACTAGCTTGCTGATTTCTAAAATTTGATTCCAGTTGTTGAAATCGTTCCGAGTTTTTCTTTTCGGAGTTGGAGATGAGGCGAGATACAGTATCTTCAAGCCTCTCTCGTCCCCCTTGTTGTTGTTGAGAGAAATTTTGCAACTCGTTTTTTGGTTGTTGAAAATTCATTCGTTGGTTTATATTTTGTTGGTTATTACTATTGTCGGGTTCTCTCCAACCAAGGTTAGGGTGGTTACGCCATCCTTGGTGGTAGGTACCCGTTGGAGGACCTGACGACCTAGGTCTATTATCAATGTAGTTTACCGATTCTGTTTGATTATCCATTTCTTTCATACAACTCCAATTTTCATGCGGCCCACCACACCTCTCGCAAGCCATACCATTTCTAATTTTTTTATTTTTGAAGAAAGGGCCTCAATTTGGGCTTGCAAGGAGGTGCTTTCTTCAACCTTATGGGCGCCCGGGGCAATGGATTTGTTGCCTCGGGGAGTGTGCCACTGAAAATTGGTTTGAGCAATTTTCTCAATTTGATTATAAATTTCATTTGGGTGACGATTACCTAAAAGTCCCCCGGAGCTAGAGTCAAGTGTTTGTCTTGTGTGTGGCAACAATTTTTTTTAAACAAAAATGGAAGTATTTCATTCCACACGAAGACCATGATGAGGACACTTTCTCAGTTGCTCCATGAACCTTTTCCAAGTTTCATATAAGGATTCCCCGTCCTCTTGTGAGTATGTATTAATTTCAGTCATTAATTTAGCCGCTTTAGCAGGAGGGAAATACTTATATAGAAACTTTTGGGCCAGTTCATCCCAGGTGTTTACCGAGCCAACTGGGAGGGTATTAAGCCAAGCCTTAGCTCGGTCTTTTAATGAAAATGGGAACATTCGAAGGCGGATGGTGTCGTTTGATGCTCCATTGATCCGAAACGTATCACATATTTCTAGGAAGTTAGTGATATGCAAATGGGGATCTTCGTCCGCAAGCCCATGGAAGGTTGCGGAGTTTTGGAGCATTTGTATCAAATACAGTTGAAGTTCGAAGTTGTAGGCATCGACATTTGGTGCATTGATAGCGGCACCAAGATTGGGTCGTAGGTAATCCATGAGGGTACGTTGATCCGCCATTGGAAGTGGGTCCCCCGAAACTTTCTCTTGGTTTTTAGCTTTAAGTCTTTTTTCTGAGAAAGAGTTCGGGTTCTTCTAGAGGTTCTTTTATGTCTCTACTAGAACTGGAGCTCATACACTACGTAGAAAGTTCAGATGTGGCGCCTGAGTTCCAAGTCCTACAATAAAAACAGAAAAGAACGTTGGTCAGAAAGTTCACCACGGCCCCGTGCTCAGGTGAACACGGCCCGTGCTTAGAGATACAGTAGTTGTTTTCCGGATACCTGTTACTGGGGAGCTCGACACGGCCCCGTGCTACACCGACACGACCCCGTGCTGCCAGTAACAATGCTGAGCACGGCCCCGTGTCCGACCAGGCACAGCCCGTGCTGAGCTTTGCAGAAACTGAAAATTTAAGAAAAATCCTAAAAAAATAGAAAAAAAAAACGATTAGGCCGTTGATTCCTAACTTTCTTAAAATCCTTGTGTCCCCGGCAACGGCGCCAAAAACTTGATATGCGTGAGTGTTATTAGTTTTTAATGTATATTTTAAGCCCTTTAACACTTTTTAGCCAAGTTTTAAATTTATGAAACACGATATTTACTAACACTAAACACACATATGGGCAAGTGCACCAATCGTGAGCGTAGTATAGTGTTGGTAAGATACCGAGGTCGTCCAAGGACACAAGAGATTTTAGTATCGGTTTATCCTCAACGTCTAATCAAATCAAAAGTTTAGAAAAAGGTTTTTAAACAAGAAAAATAAAACTAACTAAAATGATGAAAAATAAAATAAAATAAAATAAAAACAGATAGACAAGATGAATCACTTGGATCCGACTCGTATTTAGTGTAACCTTTGATTATTTCCGCACTTTTGCACTTTTTAAGAGATTATCTTAGTTATTATAGTAGGCCCCTCTTCTGAAGGTGACGTTACCCTCAACCCAGTAGTTTGAGTCAGCAAGGATACAATCCTAAAGGGTTGGATTATTGAAAGATAATTAATTAAGTTATTAATGCATATTGTGGTAGGCCCCTCTTCTGGAGGTGACGTTACCCTTGGCTAAGTAGTCTGAGTCAGCAAGGATATAGTCCTAAGTAGCCGGGTTAAAGTATTAATAGTAGTTTACATATGAGGGGATCAAGGAGTTCGTACCCCCGCCATCCAATACCAGTGGGTATTGAAGGAGGTCCTACTAAAGTTGACCCAGGTCCTTGCAGGATCTATACACTGAACAAGGCAAGACTCTTACCAAACCGTTCCCTTAACACCCAACCAGGTAGCCAACATATCTGCATATAGACCGTGGAGATATAAATGGTGAAAATCAGTAAAATAATGCCAAGACACCACGGACAAACGATAAGGAAGACTCACCTTCAACATAAGAAACTAGTTATTAAAGTCATTAATACAAAACCAAATAAAAAGTGCGAAAAGATTAAAAATAAAAAGTATTACACTAAACACTTGTATTCACGAAGTGATGTAAGAGACTTAGGCAAACATGGCCTTTGATTGTCAAGAACTCTTATGATCAATCTTGGATCCCGAGACTACTAACACACTCTATGATGGATGATGGATGATGGTGGTGGATGTGGGTTGTGATGGTGGTGGTGGGTGGGTGAAGTGTGAGAGAGGTGGTTTGCCAAGGGATGGTTTGCAAATGAGCCACGCAACCCTATTTATAGCCTGCACAGAAGCCTGGACACGGCCCCGTGTCCACCCATCTTCTCTTTCTTCATTAAATGCAGTTTATCTGCATCAGTTGACCACGCCCCTGTGTCCGCTGGGCACGACCCCGTGTGTAGAAGCGTATCTGTACTATCAAGATTTTCCTAGATTCTCCTAATCTTAGAGTTGACCACGGCCCCGTGTCCGCTGGACATGCCCCCGTGGTGGGTGATAGAAGCTTCTACAACTTTGTCTTTTCTGTAGAGACTTGGGCACGCCCCCGATCTCAGTGAGCACGGGGCGTGTTCAGCCATATGTTCTCTTGTTATTGCTTTGGAGGATGCTGTTTGTCACACCCCGACCGCGTAAAACAACAAACCGCGGCGAAAACATCGGGGAGTCGTGTGGCAGAATTTTTGTTTCAAATCACATGATAATTAAAGTTAAGTTTTACAAGCTTAAATTATTACATTGTCTTAGTTCAAACAAAACACATAACATAAAAGACGATAATTTTCTTGATTTTAGATTGCTAAGGCCCAAGTCGCCCTAAGTGTAGCTTGCTCACATCAAATATTCGCTCTTGAAACATATGTGAAAGTAAACACGTCAGCATAAAAATGCCTATGAGTAACATAGGTTTAGTGTTGAAGATTCATGACCTTGAATGTTAAAAGAAATGTTTAACGAAAAGTAGTCATGAACCTTATAAAATATTTTCTTTTATAAAATCATATGAAAAATCAAATGATATAAAAGAATGATGTATGGTTAAGTGAATAACCAAATGAAAATAATATGTATAAAATATGTCATGTCTTGTCTTTGTTGAAGTGGTTTAGATAACGCCACGATATGCAATACAATAAAAGCACTTATATATAGGAAGTACAAGCGACGTATCCACCATGCTTTTATCATATTACACACGTCTCGTTACTTAAATCACTTATTAATTACCCTGAAATAATGTCTTGTTTAAATATTAATGTCCAATGTCAAATGTCCAGTATAAACCATGTCTTGTATGGCGAATAAATAGTATTTACTCAAGCCAAATGCATAATGTCATGTATAAATAAATGTCTTATGTAATCAAATGTCATGTACAAAACAAAGTCTTTGAATAAACAAAACTTTAAAATCAAAAGTTATGTTTTGAAAACCATTGCTTTTATTGATATGAACATTTATGTGGTTTGTCTATCGCATACACTCAAGCCTTGAGACTGTCAGATAAACCCTTATCAGGATCAAGGTTTATAAAAAAAATGTATTCGGATTATGTCATTCCCCTTCCGAAATACCAAGAAAGCGGGAATGAGATTTGTGAAGTCCTATAGCGCTATTACATACTACCGAGCGGCGTGATCAATGTTAATGAATGTACTACTAACCCGTTAAACATACCAAATGTCCTTTTCAATGTAAGCATGTCATGAGAAATGTCTTTGTAAAACCATGCATTAGGCATACTAAGTCAATATGCCAATAAAAATGTCTCTGAAATAATGTATTATATGTAATATGTAATAAAACATGTATAATGTCATGAAAATGAAAAGTAAAGTTATGCACATATATGCTTCACCCCAAAACATTTGAAAACGTAAAATAGGGGAACTATGTACTCACCTTTGGGTGCGTTTTTTTGTATGCTAACACAATCCCACAAATTGTTTATTCGTCCTAAATTAAATAAGAACGATTTAATAATCAACAATCCACAAAAATACATAAGTTTCTCCGATACTTAGAATTTTCACATAACTTTGAAATTTTCTCGAAAAGTTTTTATTTTTTATTATACTGGTGTATTTATATATATATATATATATATATATATATATATATGAGTTGATATATATATTTTAAAAAACTTTGTGACTTGAACGATTTTATTGGTGACACTCATCATGTTATAAGCAATATATCTACGATTTGCGCGTCGTAATATATATACTTATTGTGACATAAAATATATATCGTAATACACATAATCTTGTCAACTATAAACATGTCATCATAAACATATTATAAAACATATAACACATTGTAACACATAAAATTTACCCATGAACAACCCATTATAGTGTATATTGAAAAACACGTATTTTAGCGATTCGGTAACGTTTTTGAGTGCCGGAAGTCACGTATGACTAATGACTAACCAAACACCAAGTAAACTTAATATAAGTTAAAATACATATTTTTATATCAAAAATATCAGTTTACTTACTGATCTAAAACAGTTTTATAAAAATCCTCCGAAAAGCCGATTTTTAACCGTTTTACCGCATAGTTTTGCATCAAACGTTACCTAACCATCCCAAATCGAAACGCTTGATATTTTAACATAACCCATGTTATTTACTAAATAAAATAGTGGTTATACTCATGATAGTGCAGGTCTCACATAAAGCACATAAATCATGCAAATTTCACATATTTTACCACTTTCTAAGCTATATGTACAACATGCAAAGCTATCAAACCTATGACTAAGTGTCATGCCATTATAATATACCAAATAATGTTATTTTTAGTGTTTATAATCTGTTCTAAAACATTTTTGTCATACAATCATTTTTTTATCATTTCTTTTTAGATTTCAAGTTTGTGAAAAATTCCAAGATTCAAGAGAAACTTCCAATCATCAAGAACAACCAAGAATCAAGTGTATGATTTAAACATAAACTTTATACCTTCAAGATTCAAGTGACTTTTTGGATGAGATTTTGATGATATGGAGCTTGAAATCTCTTGAAAACACCTTGGAAACTCCTTTGGATTTTCACACCAACTTGTAATTTGCTTGGAATGGAGTTTGATTTTGAAGAGCAAAGTTGAAAGATGATAAATGTGATGGTTGTGGGGGGGGGGGGGGGGTTACGGTTTGGGAGTGAGAGAGAGTGAGGGATTTGGTTTGATTTTGCTTGTGAACTTGAAAGATATGGAAGATATAAATAAGATATGGAAAATATGAAGAGATAGCATGTAACAACACTTGGCCAAAAAAAACTAGGCAAGATCCACATAAAATAAAGATCAAATCTTTGAGTGGGTGGTGGGTCCTAGTGACCGAAATTCAAATGGGGGGAGGGGGTTAAATGTAATTTTTGAATGGTAAAAATAGATAAAAACAGGTATTTAACTGGATATGTGAAAGTAAATACGTCAGCATAAAAATGCCTATGAGTAACATAGGTTTAGTGTTGAAGATTCATGACCTTGAATGTAAAAAGAAATGTTTAACGAAAAGTAGTCATGAACCTTATAAAATATTTTCTTTTATAAAATCATATGAAAAATCAAATGATATAAAAGAATGATGTATGGTTAAGTGAATAACCAAATGAAAATAATATGTATAAAATATGTCATGTCTTGTCTTTGTTGAAGTGGTTTAGATAACGCCACGATATGCAATACAATAAAAGCACTTATATATAGGAAGTACAAGCGATGTATCCACCATGCTTTTATCATATTACACACGTCTCGTTACTTAAATCACTTATTAATTACCCTGAAATAATGTCTTGTTTAAATATTAATGTCCAATGTCATATGTCCAATATAAACCATGTCTTGTATGGCGAATAAATAGTATTTACTCAAGCCAAATGCATAATGTCATGTATAAATAAATGTCTTATGTAATCAAATGTCACGTACAAAACAAAGTCTTTGAATAAACAAAACTTTAAAATCAAAAGTTATGTTTTGAAAACCATTGCTTTTATTGATATGAACATTTATGTGGTTTGTCTATCGCATACACTCAAGCCTTGAGAGTGTCAGATAAACCCTTATCAGGATCAAGGTTTATAAAAAAAATGTATTCGGATTATGTCATTCCCCTTCCGAAATACCAAGAAAGCGGGAATGAGATTTGTGAAGTCCTATAGCGCTATTACATACTACCGAGCGGCGTGATCAATGTTAATGAATGTACTACTAACCCGTTAAACATACCAAATGTCGTTTTCAATGTAAGCTTGTCATGAGAAATGTCTTTGTAAAACCATGCATTAGGCATACTAAGTCAATATGCCAATAAAAATGTCTCTGAAATAATGTATTATATGTAATATGTAATAAAACATGTATAATGTCATGAAAACGAAAAGTAAAGTTATGCACATATATGCTTCACCCCAAAACATTTGAAAACGTAAAATAGGGGAACTATGTACTCACCTTTGGGTGCGTTTTTTTATATGTTAACACAATCCCTCAAATTGTTTATTCGTCCTAAATTAAATAAGAAAGATTTAATAATTAACAATCCACAAAAATACATAAGTTTCTCCGATACTTAGAATTTTCACATAACTTTGAAATTTTCTCGAAAAGTTATTATTTTTTATTATACTGGTGTATATATATATATATATTTGAAAAAACTTTGTGACTTGAACGATTTTATTGGTGACCCTCATCATGTTATAAGCAATATATCTACGATTTGCGCATCGTAATATATATACTTATTTTGACATAAAATAAATATCGTAATACACATAATCTTGTCAACTATAAACATTTCATCATACACATATTATAAAACATATAACACATTGTAACACATAAAATTTACCCTTGAACAACCCATTATAGTGTATGTTGAAAAACACGTATTTTAGCGATTCGGTAACGTTTTTGAGTGCCGGAAGTCACGTATGACTAATGACTAACCAAACACCAAGTAAACTTTATATCAGTTAAAATACTTATTTTTATATCAAAAATATCAGTTTACTTACTGATCTAAAACAGTTTTATAAAAATCCTCCGAAAAGCCAATTTTTAACCGTTTTACCGCATAGTTTTGCATCAAACGTTACCTAACCATCCCAAATCGAAACGCTTGATATTTTAACATAACCCATGTTATTTACTAAATAAAATAGTGGTTATACTCATGATAGTGCAGGTCTCACATAAAGCACATAAATCATGCAAATTTCACATATTTTACCACTTTCTAAGCTATATGTACAACATGCAAAGCTATCAAACCTATGACAAAGTTTCATGCCATTATAATATACCAAATAATGTTATTTTTAGTGTTTATAATCTGTTCTAAAACATCTTTGTCATACAATCATTTTTTTATCATTTCTTTTTAGATTTCAAGTTTGTGAAAAATTCCAAGATTCAAGAGAAACTTCCAATCATCAAGAACAACCAAGAATCAAGTGTATGATTTAAACATAAACTTTATACCTTCAAGATTCAAGTGACTTTTTGGATGAGATTTTGATGATATGGATCTTGAAATTTCTTGAAAACACCTTGGAAACTCCTTTGGATCTTCACACCAACTTGAAATTTGCTTGGAATGGAGTTTGATTTTGAAGAACAAAGTTGAAAGATGATAATGGTGATTGTGGTGGGGGGTTACGGTTTGGGAGTGAGAGAGAGTGGGGGATTTGGTTTGATTTTGCTTGTGAACTTGAAAGATATGGAAGATATAAATAAGATATGGAAGATATGAATAGATAGCATGTAACAACACTTGGCCAAAAAAAATCAGGCAAGATCCACATAAAATAAAGATCAAATCTTTGAGTGGTAGGTGGCTCCTAGTGACCGAAATTCAAATGGGGGGGGGGGTTAAATGTAATTTTTGAATGGTAAAAATAGATAAAAACAGGTATTTAACTGGACACCGGGTATTTTATCTAGCGTTTAAATCCCGGTTTATGGCGTTTAAATTATTTTTGTTATTCTATAAAAATAAACTCACCAAATTATTACTGAAATAAATATCAGTTGCCGAGACTGGCTGCGTTGTCTGCGTTGTCTGCGTTTTGCAGTAGAAGCACTGTGTTACGTAGTAATACGCGGTACCCACTTAAACTTGAAAAATAACGTTTTTAAGCGTTTCAATTTATTTTTCAACACGAACATGATTAAAAATAAAATTTTAATCATAACATAATATTTTTAGAATTTAAATATTATCCGGGCGGTCACCAACGTTTGTTTCGCAGTTTTGTCGCAATTAGTTCTTAAGTTCGAATAAACATGTTTTTGCCATACCGAATCCTTCGAAACTTATTTCTAAGTTATGTAAAGGGTATTTAGGGTATGATTTGCTTATGTCAAAGTTCCGGAGTGTATGTCACGTTAAACTGATTATGTTTACGTAATGGTTTATGATTTCACTTCCAGAACAGGTTTGAGAGTTCGGAACTGAACAATGATTGAAAACGTGCTAATTTCACAAATAATTAAACAAATATTGAAATTAAAACACCAGATTTTATTAAATACAAAGTTGTTCGGAACAGTACATGGGTTAAAATACACAGATGTCACAGTCTCCCCTACTTTTGGAAATTTCGTCCCGAAATTTAATTAGAGGAAACTTGTGGGAAAAGGTGTGGAATTTTCTCCTTCATTTGATCCTCTCATTCCTAAGTAAACTCTGGGCCACGTTTGGATTCCCAATGAACTTTAACTATCCGTATGCGCTTGCGTTTGAGCTTCTTGACTTGATGGTCCAATATTTCCACAGGTTTCTCGACGAAGTGCATCGTGTTGTCAACACGAATTTCATCAAAGGGGATGTGGAGGTTTTCATCAGCCAAACACTTTTTCAGATTGGACATGTGGAAAGTTGGATGAACATTTCCAAGTTTAGGAGGCAGCTCAAGTCTGTAGGCTACTTTTCCGATTCTTTCAACAATCTTGAATGGTCCAACATATCGTGGTGCAAGTTTTCATTTCTTCCCAAATCTGATTATACCTTTCCAAGGAGATACCTTGAGTAGGATGAGATCACCGACTTGGAATTTCAAAGGCTTGCGTCGTCTATCCGCGTAACTCTTCTGACGGCTTCTAGCTGTTAAGAGGTTGTCGAGAATTTTCTTGACTTTGTCTGTAGTCTCTAGAATGAGTTCAGGTCCAGTGAGCTGAGCTTCACCAATCTCATTCCAGCAGACCGGTGAACGACATTTTCGACCGTATAAAGCTTCGAAAGGAGCCATGTTGATGTTGGAGTGATAACTATTATTGTAGGTGAATTCGATCAATGGAAGATGCGAATCCCAACTACCACTAAAATCGATCACACAAGCTCTAAGCATATTCTCCAATGTCTGGATTGTTCTTTAAGATTGTCCATCCGTTTGAGGATGATAAGCTGTGCTCAAATTGAGTTGGGTTCCCATAGCAGATTGCATGGTTCTCCAAAAGTGAGATGAGAATCGAGCATCTCGGTCTGATATGATGTTCAAAGGAACACCATGTCGGGATACAATCTCATCTACATAGATCTTGGCAAGCTTGTCAGCAGAGAGATCCTCACGGATTGGCAAGAAGTGAGCAGATTATGTAAGACGATCAACGACTACCCAAATGGCATCATGACCTCTATTAGTGCGTGGTAGTTTGGTAATGAGATCCATGGAAATGTTTTCCCATTTCTGGTTGTTCCAATAATCCAGAGGGATGTTGATGTTCTGCCTTAACCTTCAGACAAGTAAGGCATTTTGATACGTATAAGGCAATGTCTTTCTTCATTCCCGGCCACCAATACTGGGTTCGAAGATCCTTATACATTTTGTTTGCACCAGGATGAATTGAATAACGGGACTTGTGAGCTTCATCCATAAGCAAGGTGCGAAGATTGTCTATACTTGGGACCCACAAACGACCCATGAAATAGAATATCCCAACGTCTTTCAATTCAAGCTCAGGTTTAATGTGACATGGTAATTCTTTACCTATCAAGCCTTGTGTAACACAAGTATGTTAAGCTTGAAAGATGCGGGTTTGAATATCAGATCGAACTCGAACACAATGAAGCTTGACTCTTTCTTTTCGACTTAACGCATCGGCTACGACATTCGCCTTTCTAGGATGGTAGCGAATCTCGCAGTCGTAGTCGTTTAGAAGTTCTACCCAATGTCGTTGCCTCATGTTTAGTTCTTTCTGATTGAAGATGTGTTGGAGACTTTTATGGTCTGTGAAAACCACACATTTTGTTCCGTAAAGGTAGTGTCTCCAAATCTTGAGAGCAAAAACCACAGCGCCTAACTCAAGATCATGAGTCGTGTAGTTTTTCTCGTGGATTTTCAATTGTCTTGATGCGTAGGCTATGACTTTGTTCCTTTGCATGAGAACAAAACCAAGGACTAGATTCGATGCGTCACAATATACGACAAAGTTGTCGTTTCCCTCAGGTAAAGACAACACAGGAGCGTCGCAGAGTTTATGTTTCAAGGTCTGAAAAGCTTCTTCTTGTTTGGGTCCCCACTCAAAAGGTCTATTCTTTTGAGTTAAGGCTGTGAGAGGAACCGCAATCTTGGAGAAGTTTGCAATAAAGTGGCGGTAATAACCCGCGAGACCCAGAAATGAACGAACCTCGATAGGAGTAGTTGGTGTATTCCAATCTTTAATCGCACTGATTTTGGCGGGATCTACATGTATACCTTGTTTTTTAACAATATGTCCCAAAAATTGAACTTCCCTAAGCCAAAATTCACACTTGGAGAATTTAGCGAAAAGTTGTTCCTTCTTTAGGAGTTCCATTGTTAGACGGAGATGTTGTTCGTGGTCAGCTCGTGTCTTGGAATAGATCAAAATGTCATCAAGGAAGACGATGATGAACTTATCTAAATAAGGCTTACAAACTCTATTCATTAAGTCCATGAAGACGGCAGGAGCATTCGTTAAACCGAAAGGCATAACAGTAAACTCATAGTGGTCATATCGTGTGCGGAAAGCAGTCTTGGGAATATCTTCTTCGGATATGCGAAGCTAATGATACCCAAAACGTAGATCAATCTTCGAAAAGTAGGTAGCACCTTGAAGCTGATCAAAGAGATCATCAATGCGAGGTAGGGGATATCGATTTTTTATGGTGAGTTTGTTAAGCTCATGGTAATCGATACACATTTGGAAAGATCCATCCTTCTTCTTTACAAATAGGACAGGTGCGCCCCAAGGGGAAAAGCTCAGACGAATAAATCCTTTGTCTGATAACTCTTGCAGCTGCTTCGACAACTCTTGCATCTCAGACGGTGCAAGACGGTATGGAGATTTAGCAATCGGGTTAGCTCCAGGTACAAGGTCAATACGGAACTCGATTTGACGTGCTTGGGGTAAACCAGGTAAGTCTTCAGGAAAAACCTCAGGAATATCCCGAACGACAGGGATGTCTTGAACAGTTTTACCCTTGTCTTTCTCCTCTACAACACGTGCCAAGAAAGCCAGATAATTCTTTCTTAGATATCTCTGGGCTTGGGTGCTAGTCATCAGTTTAAGGCTACTAGCGGGTTTCGCTCCACGAACCTCTAAGGTTTCACCAGATAAAAGAGGTACACGAACAATCTTGTCAAAACAAACCACTTCTGCACGGTATTTGGCCAACCAATCCATCCCTACTATAACGTCGAAACTCCCAAGTTGCATTGGCGTGAGATCAATGGGAAAAAGATGATCGTTGAGGTTCAACTAGCAATTTCGAATGACGGAATCGAGTACAAAGGATTCACCACTGGCTAACTCTAATGTCAAGGGTTTTCCTAGTTTAGTTCTAGGCTTTGCAAGCAAAGGTTCAAAGGCTAGGGATACAACACTCTTGTCGGCACCCGAATAAAAAATAATAGAAGCAAGTTGGTTGTTAACATAGAACATACCGTTCACCACCTCATTGTCGGCACGCACTTCATTTGCATTGATGTTGTATGCTCGTCCACGAGCCGGGTTCGCATTAGCCAACTCCGGGCACTTGTTCCTGTAGTGAGTCAAATCTCCACAATTGTAGCAAGACCCAGGCAGAAAAGGAGGTTGTGCAGGATTAGCTAGCTGTTGGGCAGGGTTTTGTGCCGCTTGATTTGGAGCAGGAGGAGAGCAACATGTGTTAGTCAAATGGCCATATCTTCCACAGTGGTTGCAAAGACGACACTGAAGATGTGGTTGATGATGACAGTTGCACTTGTTACAAAGAGGTGCAGTACCAACATACTGTTTCTTGGCAGGTGGTTGTGCTGGCTGGGTTGGAGCAGCTTGATTGGTTTGTGCAACAACGACAAAGTTCTTGGAAGCCTGACGCTTCCTAGATTTCTTCAAGGTTTCATCTTTCTTTCCCTTCTTTTTCTCTGTCTTGTCAGATGGTTTCTTGTCACCCTTGCGGTGGAGTTTACCCTTCTTTACTTGAGAGTCAGTCAAAGTTGCACCTAGCTCAATGGCTTGTCTCGCCGTGGTAGGGTTGCTGCCGGTGAAAATATCCTGAACGGGATCAGGAAGACCATCTATGTACTTCTCAATCGCCTTGTCCAAAGGCGTGACCATGGTGGGACACAGCAGGCTCAGTTCTTCGTATCGGTCTGTGTAGGCACGGTGCTCTCCACTATCTTGCTTGAGATCGTGGAATTTGTTTTCCAGTACCCGCAGTTCATGGCGAGGACAAAACTCCATCATAAGTGCGCAAAGCTCTTCCCATGTTTGAGCCATTGCCACGTTGGCACCTCTGTCTCTCATCACACCGTTCCACCAAGTAAGCGCCCTTTTCTGAAACACACTTGACGCAAACTCAACCTTTCGCTCATTCGGGCATTGAACGTGATGAAACGTACTCTCGAGACTCTCGAACCACTGTAGGAGCCCAGTTGCTCCTTCTGACCCAGAAAACTGAAGTTGTTTAGCCTAATTGAAAGTCTTAAAGTTGCACGGAACAGGTGCATTGTTATTGTTGTTTGGTTGGTTGAACTGAGTTACTAGGTTTGGGAGTACAACAGCAATTTGCTGAGCGATCAAGGCTGCCATTGCGGCGTCTTGAGTTTGATCACGTCGAGGAGGCATCTAAAAGAAAAGGAACACAAGGAAATGTGTGAAATTGACATAAGACAATCAAAAGGAGTATTGAAAATATCAACCAAACAAAGGAAGGTGGTCATTTGTTCGTTAGTTAAAACAATCAAACGACACACTGTGACTAATCAAAGTAAATGGGTCTATATAATGCATAATGAAGACATGATTTAGCCTGTAAGTGGACACTCACCCCAAGAGTTCCCAGGTAAGAGTGACTGGTCCGATTATGTGGATTTGTACGAACACTCTAGCCTTAGACATAAAACTCATGGTACAGGCACCCACCCTTCCAGATTACACGTGTTCACATTATTAAGACCCAAACTTTGACGAGATTTAAAAACTTTAAAGACGTAAAGCCTAAAAATAAATCATCTAAGGATAGATGATTGATTTTCAAATGGAATTGAGATTTGTGTACTTGTTTTGGTAATCACCTAAGGATAGGTGATGGTATTGTTTTAAGATCTAAACACAACGTAACTTGTGTTAGGGTCCTAGAAAGGTTATAGTCTAGGTTAAAATTTTACTAATAACCTAATTCCCTATAACCATGAGTTCTGATACCAACTCTTCTGTCACACCCCGACCTCGTAAAATAACAAACCGCGGCGGAAACGTCGGGGAGTTGTGTGGCAGAATTTTTGTTTCAAATCACATGATAATTAAAGTTAAGTTTTACAAGCTTAAATTATTACATTGTCTTAGTTCAAACAAAACACATAACATAAAAGACGATAACTTTCTTGATTTTAGATTGCTAAGGCCCAAGTCGCCCTAAGTGTAGCTTGCTCACATCAAATATTCGCTCCTGAAACATATGTGAAAGTAAATACGTCAGCATAAAAATGCCTGTGAGTAACATAGGTTTAGTGTTGAAGATTCATGACCTTGAATGTTAAAAGAAATATTTAACGAAAAGTAGTCATGAACCTTATAAAATATTTTCTTTTATAAAATAATATGAAAAATCAAATGATATAAAAGAATGATGTATGGTTAAGTGAATAACCAAATGAAATTAATATGTATAAAATATGTCATGTCTTGTCTTTGTTGGAGTGGTTTAGATAACGCCACGATATGCAATACAATAAAAGCACTTATATATAGGAAGTACCAGCGACGTATCCACCATGCTTTTATCATATTACACACGTCTCGTTACTTAAATCACTTATTAATAACCATGAAATAATGTCTTGTTTAAATATCAATGTCCAATGTCAAATGTCTAGTATAAACCATGTCTTGTATGGCGAATAAATAATATTTACTCAAGCCAAATGCATAATGTCATGTATAAATAAATGTCTTATGTAATCAAATGTCATGTAAAAAACAAAGTCTTTGAATAAACAAAAGTTTAAAATCAAAAGTTATGTTTTGAAAACCATTGCTTTTATTGATATGAACATTTAGGTGGTTTGTCTATCGCATACACTCAAGCCTTGAGACTGTCGGATAAACCCTTATCAGGATCAAGGTTTATAAAAAAAAATGCATTCGGATTCTGTCATTCCCCTTCCGAAATACCAAGAAAGCGGGAACGAGATTTGTCAAGTCCTATAGCGCTATTACACACTACCGAGCGGCGTGATCAATGTTAATGAATGTACTACTAACCCGTTAAACATACCAAATGTCCTTTTCAATGTAAGCATGTCATGACAAATGTCTTTGTAAAACCATGCATTAGGCATACTAAGTCAATATGCCAATAAAAATGTCTCTGAAATAATGTATTATATGTAATATGTAATAAAACATGTATAATGTCATGAAAACGAAAAGTAAAGTTATGCACATATGCTTCACCCCAAAACATTTGAAAACATAAAATAGGGGAGCTATGTACTCACCTTTGGGTGTGTTTTTTTATATGTTAACAGAATCCCTCAAATTGTTTATCCGTCCTAAATTAAATAAGAACGATTTAATAATCAACAATCCACAAAAATACATAAGTTTCTCCGATACTTAGAATTTTCACATAACTTTGAGATTTTCTAGAAAAGTTATTATTTTTGATTATATTGGTGTATTTATATATATATGAGTTCATATATATATATATATATTAAAAAACTTTGCGACTTAAACGATTTTATTGGTGACCCTCATCATGTTATAAGCAATATATCTACGATTTACGCGTCTTAATATATATACTTATTGTGACATAAAATAACTATCGTAATACACATAATCTTGTCAACTATAAACATGTCATCATACACATATTATAAAACACATAACACATTGTAACACATAAAATTTACCCATGAACAACCCATTATAGTGTATGTTGAAAAACACGTATTTTAGCGATTCGGAAACGTTTTTGAGTGCCAGAAGTCATGGATGACTAACCAAACACCAAGTAAACTTAATATAAGTTAAAATACATATTTTTATATCAAAAATATCAGTTTACTTACTGATCTAAAACATTTTTATAAAAATCCTCCGAAAAGCCGATTTTTAACCGTTTTACCGCATAGTTTTGCATCAAACGTTACCCTAACCATCCCAAATTGAAACGACTTGATATTTTAACATAAGCCATGTTATTTACTGAATAAAATAGTGGTTATACTCATGATAGTGCAGGTCTCACATAAAACACATAAATCATGCAAATTTCACATATTTTACCACTTTCTAAGCTATATATACAACATGCAAAGCTATCAAACCTATGAAAAAGTTTCATGCCATTATAACATACCAAATAATGTTATTTTTAGTGTTTATAATCTGTTCTAAAACATTTTTGTCATACAATCATTTTTTTATCATTTCTTTTTAGATTTCAAGTTTGTGAAAAATTCCAAGATTCAAGAGAAACTTCCAATCATCAAGAACAACCAAGAATCAAGTGTATGATTTAAACATAAACTTTATACATTCAAGATTCAAGTGACTTTTTGGATGAGATTTTCATGATATGGAGCTTGAAATCTCTTGAAAACACCTTGGAAACTCCTTTGGATCTTCACACCAACTTGAAATTTGCTTGGAATGGAGTTTGATTTTGAAGAACAAAGTTGAAAGATGATAATGGTGATGGTGGTGGGGGGTTACGGTTTGGGAGTGAGAGAGAGTGAGGGATTTGGTTTGATTTTGCTTGTGAACTTGAAAGATATGGAAGATATAAATTAGATATGGAAGATATGAAGAGATAGCATGTAACAATAGATGTAATTTTTGAATGGTAAAAATAGATAAAAACAGGTATTTAACTGGATACCGGGTATTTTATCTAGCGTTTAAATCTCGGTTTATGGCGTTCTAAATTATTTTTATTGTTGTATAAAAATAAACTCACCAAATTATTACTGAAATAAATATCAGTTGTCGAGACTGGCTGCGTTGTCTGCGTTTTGCTGTAGAAGCAATGTGTTACGTAATAACACGCGGTACGCGCTTAAACTTGAAAAATAACGTTTTTAAGCATTTGTATTTATTTTTCAACACGAACATGATTAAAAATAAAATTTTAATCATAACAGAATATTTTTAGAATTTAAATATTATCCGGACGGTCACCAACGTTCGTTTCGCAGTTTTATCGCAATTTGTTCTTAAGTTCGAATAAACATGTTTTTGCCATACTGAATCCTTCGAAACTTATTTCTAAGTTATGTAAAGGGAATTTAGGGTATGTTTGGCTTATGTCACAGTTCCAGAGTGTACGTCGCGTTAAACTGATTATGTTTACGTAATGGTTTATGATTTCACTTCCAGAACAGGTTTGAGAGTTCCGAATTGAACAATGATTGAAAACGTGCTAATGTCACAAATAATTAAACAAATATTGAAATTAAAACACCTTATTTTATTAAATACAAAGTTGTTCGGAACAGTACAAGGGTTAAAATATACATATGTCACACTGTTGAGGGGTCGGGCATGCCACGTTTATTCCTTTTCTTGTATTATTGCTGGATTTGGCTTCTTTTGTTCAATTAAGCTCTTTTAACCCTGAAAATACAAAAGGAAGACAAAAGCACACTTTTTCCAACATTAGTACTAAAAAAAGGTTAGTTTTATGCCTCATTTGATGTAATTTATATGTTGCATTTTGCACACATCAGCATGCACCAATATCATCATCAAATATCATCAACTAAGGTACCTGAAACATATGTTAAAATACATCAGCATAAAAATGCCTGCGAGTACATAGGTTTTATGTGAGTGTCGGATTCATGGCTCGTTTACATGTTGAAAATAATTCGAACAACTCTGTTAATTGATATTTAGAAAACCAAGTTTTGTAAAATGTTTATATTGTAAATTGAAATAACCAAGTCAAAGCAGATTAGTTATAGATTATAAAACCTCGATGCCATGAATCTTAACTCAAAAGATTTGTTTATGTAAACCCAGATTGTAAATCGTTTTTGAAATAAAACTCGAATGGTTTGTATTGTTAGAAAAACCTTGTAATGTAACTTCATTTTGAAAACACTTGCCCAAGTGATCTAGATAACGCAACGAAATATAATGTGTTAAAAGCACTTATATATAGGAAGTACCAGCGGCGAATCCACCATGCTTTTATCACATTACACCTGCCCCGTTACCTAATCACTTCCCTAACCCAATGGTTTAAATAGTTCAAGTAATACACATAGATCAAACAGTTCCAAATGGTTCAAACAGTTCAAATAATTAACATAGATCAAACAGTTCCAAATGGTTCAAACAGTTCAAATAATTCACGTAGTTTAATATAAACCATAACGTTTATTTAGAAAACTCGAAATTGTTTAGCACATATGAATCACCCCAAAACAGTTGAAAAAACTAAAAGAGGGGAACTATGTACTCACATGAGATAGCCTAGAAGTCTTTGAATAACAACCAAGCAACGCTAGAAGGATCACGAAAATCAATCGGCACCTAATAAAGATAACTACATTAATAACCGGACCTAAATCAGAAGATCAGATAGGATGAGGTTTCGTAAACCAAATGAGTATTGGAACTCATGTTATATGGTTTAACAAAGCCTACATACTAAATCGAAACCTAACCTAAGTGCTTACGACCCATTACGATTCGTTTAGGTAGCTTACGCTACTTTAACGGGTCGTTAGCGTAAAACGCGTTCGGACCGCCTAACTAGTCCTATGACAAGTATTATATGCATTAACATGTCTAATAATGTCACCTAATCAGTTTAGATGTAAAAATTTAGATTACATATGCTTAAAATGAATTTATGCGTAAAAAGGGCATTTTGGTCATTTTTCTAAGGAATATAAACTACCTATCATACAACTAACTAAACGAAGTGACCATAAGGTATAACCTCGGAAGGTTATTCCCTATACAACTATGGTTACAAAATGTGTTTGGTCGGATCCTAATGATCGACCAAATGGGTCGGGTTCGAAAGTCTAAGCGGTTGTTTAGACCGCTAATCTTACGACCCTATATAAGCACTAAACTAAAAGTGACGAGTTAAACATGTTTAACAAAGTTAGAAAAAAAGTTTGATATCAAAACAAAGGGTTTTGATACCCAAGAATAGTTTGGTTGCAAAATACTCATAAACGCGTATTTTGAACGAAACTATGACTCATCACTACACCTAAATAACGTGGTAATTAGTAGGTACTGTCACAAAGGACTATGACCATCGTGATTACGCTCTCGTTGCGAAGTTCAAACGAACTTCGTGTTGACCGTTGACTGGTAAATGCAAAAAGTCAAACATTGTTTGACTTTCGTGCTTGAAAACGCATAAAAGAATGAAAGAAGCTTACAAGAGGTCCAAGCAATGGAGATTTGATCCAAGTTGCTCAGGTATGAAGTGTAGAAACTCAAACTTAGAGCAATAATCAGATCAAGGTGTGAGTTGAAATGAAATTGGGGTTGGGTATTTATAGAGTTTGGACCACCGTTAAGATAGTTCCTTGATAAACGAGCTTCAATCTGGACCGTCCAAGTGTGCCCACTGTTTTGGTAATCTATAGGTGCCCAAAACAAGCCCCTAGAGTTGCAAAACCATGCTCAAAACCTAGGAAACCGGCTGCTGATTTGAAAAACAAAGTTTCTTATCTGGGCAGCTGTCGCAGCCCGCGTAAGTAGAGAGCTCAGCTTACGCACCCCGCGAGGGACATCTTTGGCAGATTGTCAGTATTGGTCCCTACATGTCCAAAACTTGCTTTTCGATGCATTTTTGACATGTTAAGGCCCGTTAACCCCATTTCAAAGATCTAAAATTAAGTTAAAGTATAGTGAACTTAGAATATGCTCAAAAACATTTCGGATGTCGGTTCGTTTGGCTGTACGGTTGCGTTGTTCGGTTAATTACGACGAAGCATGAACGGACGCGAAAAACGATCCAAATCACGCGATGAATGGAATTTTATCATGCCAATCACTAAAATAAAATATTTTAATGATTACATAAATTTTTGGATGTCCGGATATATTCAGAACGTAAGATATGCGCTAAAATGCAAACTTATGCACTTTTTGAAGCTTTTAGTCCCTATTGATCAAAAAGTTTATATTTGCGTACCAAACACCTCAAAGCCTATTTATAAGCTATGTAAAGGATATTTAGGGCATATTTAACTTATGATCAAGTTCTGGAATGTTCGTTACCATTCGATTCGGTATACTTTTGCAGTTTGACGCAAATAGTCCCTGCGATCGAATAAACTTGATTTCGACACACCAAACCCTCCGAAACTTATTTCTAAGTTATGTAAAGGTTATTTAAGGTATTTAAGACTATGTCACTGTTCTAGAGTGTTTTTTGCATTAAACTAATTACGTTTACGCATCAATTCGCGTATAACCTTCCAGAAATCGATTTAAAGCTCGAAATCGAACAAGAATTGATATGTGCAAATGATACGCATATTTATAAAAATACCAAGTATGAAACACAATATTTCATTTATTTTGTTTTTGTTTGATGGTCGTAGAGGCACAGATCTCACAGTCTCCCCTACTTTAGGAAAATTCGTCCCGAAATTTATTCGTAGGAGTCTGTCTATGATGTTGTGTTAAATAATTGTTTTGCATGGAATCTAGGGTGTCATCTATTTGCATAGAGTAAACCATCAAAGATATGCAAGGCATAATCTTGTCACTTCCCAGTGGATATACTTCAAAAACGAAAATGAATGGATGATTCATTTTTCTCCACGGGTTCTTCGTCAGAAGTGGGAATGAAGGATTATAGAATAAGATATTCATTTTCCCTCGATGGATATTCTTTAGAAGCTAAAATGAATGGATGATTCATTTTCCTCAATGGGTTCTTTTTCAGAAATGGAAATGAAGGAATAATCAAAAGGATACTCATTTCCCTAAACGGATATTCTTCAGAAGCGAACATGAACGGATTGAGTCATTTTCCTCAACTGGTTCTTCGTCAGAAATAGAAATGAAGGAATAATAAAAAGGATATTCATTTCCCTCAACGGGTATTCTTCAGAAGCGAACATGAACGGATTGAGTCATTTTCCTCAACGGGTTCTTCCTCAGAAATGGAAATGAAGGAATAATCAAAAGGATATTCATTTCCCTCAACGGGTATTCTTCAGAAGCGAAAATGAACGGATTGGGTCATTTTCCTCAATGGGTTCTTCGTCAGAAATGGAAATGAAGAAATAATCAAAAGGATATTCATTTCCCTCAACGGATATTCTTCAGAAGCGAAAATGAACGGATATAGTAATTTTCCTCAACGGGTTCTTCGTCAGAAATGGAAATGAAGGAATAATCAAAAGGATATTAATTTCCGTGAACGGATATTCTTCAGAAGCGAAAATGAACGGATTGAGTCATTTTCCTCAACGGGTTCTTCGTCAGAAATGGAAATGAAGGAATAATCAAAAGGGTATTCATTTCCCTCAACGGGTATTCTTCAGAAGCAAAAATGAACGGATTGAGTCATTTTCCTCAACGGGTTCTTCGTCGGAAATGGAAATGAAAGAATAATCAAAAGGTTATTCATTTCCCTCAACGGGTATTCTTCAAAAGCGAAAATGAACGGATTGAGTCATTTTCCTCAACGGGTTCTTCGTCAGATATGGAAATGAAGGAATAATCAAAAGGATATTCATTTCCCTCAACGGATATTCTTCAGAAGTGAAAATGAATGGATTGAGTCATCTTCCTCAACGGGTTCTTCGTCAGAAATGGAAATGAAGGAATAATCAAAAGGATATTCATTTCCCTCAACGGGTATTCTTCAGAAGGAAAAATGAATGGATTGAGTCATTTTCCTCAACGGGTTCTTCGTCAGAAATGTAAATGAAAGAATAATCAAAAGGTTATTCATTTCCCTCAACGGGTATTCTTCTGAAGCGAAAATGAACGGATTGAGTCATTTTCCTCAACGGGTTCTTCGTCAGATATGGAAATGAAGGAATAATCAAAAGGATATTCATTTCCCTCAACGGATATTCTTCAGAAGCGAAAATGAATGGATTGAGTCATTTTCCTCAACGGGTTCTTCGTCAGAAATGGAAATGAAGGAATAATCAAAAGGATATTCATTTCCCTCAACGGATATTCTTCAGAAGCGAAAATGAACGGATTGAGTCATTTTCCTCAACGGGTTCTTCGTCAGAAATGGAAATGAATAGGGTTAACTCTAGATACATGACAAAAGTTGCTGTGATTTCTGTGCACTAAATTCCATAATTATGTATGCATCCATAATTAATTAATTCCTTGCACAGTTCGCACAGTTTGTTTGATAATGTGAAGGGGATAGAATTTGACCAAGCTCGAGATAACTTAAATTAGGTCAACATATAAACATATAAGCACATAATTGTTTTCTTGGTTATTAATTTGTTATTAGTTTGATATTGATTGTTATTGTCACACCCCGATTTCCACGTGTCACCTGTGGGCCCGGTGAGGGAGTATCGTGACGTGGTTGGCAACATAATAGTCAAACAACACAATAATTAATATGCACAGCGGAAGCAAAGTTAAAAATTATAATACAACCGAATTTAATATTGTAATATCAAATGTCACAATATTCGGAAGTTTATCCACAGATGGATCGAAATAAAATAGTATTAATAGTTCAACAGACTTCAGGCATCTTAAGCTTGCGAGACTTCTAGTGATGCTAAGGAGAAATCCCAGCCAATTACGCATAGTACCTGCATTTAATCTTTTTGGGAAAATACGTCAGTTTACACTGGTAAATACAATCACCTGACTCATTTTGGAAAATGATTGAAAATTGGTTTGGATGCACGTGGCATAAAATTTTTATTTAACTTGGGAGAATTATTTAAATATATAATCTTGTGAACGAATTACATGTTCCTTGTGCGTTCAGTAGCCCGGATCTTGTCCGTGTTAAAGATCAATAGACACACCACAATATTCTTTTGTGCACTGACGGGTGTACGCCTACACCCCACGCTTAAGTCATGGCCATTTCGTAAAATGATGCCAAGGATATCCGGGACATGGTCATTAACCCCCCAAAGGCTTTAAGTAACAAGACTGTTTAAACGAGCCGATCAAATTATTCAATTACCCACCCAACGGTGGAGGATTTGATGCCTGATCAAGCGGTATACTATATACCGTAACCCAAGCCTGTATAGGGAAAATAAGTTAAAAGTATTTACCTGAGCAATGTATAAATCACAATAAGCAAACGCACGTAGCTTTTACTGGTTCTCCTAATCTGGAACGAAGGTTTATAATAACCTATTAGAATCCTAACGAGTCTTTAGTTAAGCTTAAGCTTAGACCGGTTAGTTTCAAACACACGGTTCGTACGCACGATTAAGCGAAGACCGGATAGAATGTGATTTATACCCGACAAGTTCAGAGACTTGTTTAATATGGGTATTTCATACACATTCTGGATTTTGAGATAAAACCGATAAGGTTTGACCCGTTTCGGCTAATTTATGTAAACTAGTTACATAAACAGAACCGAACGCGTAATAAGCGTAACGGGTAATAATGAGAGCCATTTACAGGTTTCCTAAGTTAATATGCTCCAAATATGTTGTGACATCAGTAAGATATCATTTATTATGCCCGAAATGAATTTAAACACAAACTATGCCCCGTAGGGGTAGTTTGGTCATTTTAAAGATTGTAAAAGAGTTTAAGTAGTATCCTGAGTTACAGGTCTGATGTAATCATCAAATATACTTAATTTTCCAAGTTATATCAGTAGGTTAAAGTATATGGGTGAAATCTATCATTTATAACCAACTATACACCATAGGGGCATTTTGGTAATTTCACATAAGCCGAAAAGCTCAAAACCGAAGTCAGAGTTAATCAACCTTTGCTTACTGTTAAAATATTATAATTCGCCTAAAATATCAGTAGGTATCAACCCGGGTATGTTCAATATAGTTTTAATACATACCATGCGTTAAAAACGCTTAATAAGGCGATTAAGAGCCGTTTACGGGTTGAACATGTTTAGACATGTTCTTACACTTATTACCAAGTTATATTAATGATCAAATAGGTTGTATATGTTCTACATTGCTAATTATGCCTAAATTGAAATTTAAGTATCCTGTTGACTTTTTCTTAGCAAGTTTGACCCGACTTTTGACCTGGTTAGAGTGGGAATCAGGGGGAACCCTTTTGAGGGTTTATTACCCACATAATTACCAACATATAACTACTTTTGATTCGACTAATCACTGGACCATTAGTGATTAATCTTAAAGTCAACCGTTAATTACGACGGTTTGACTTTTAAGCTATAACTAAGCTAAAACTTAATTTAGAAAGGATTAGCAACTTACTGAAGTCCTAAGCTTGATTAGTGATCACTTGAGAGAAGGTTTGAGCTCCAGGAATGATCAGAAGTTGAAGGAATTGGTGTGAAAAATGTTTGTAAGTCCATGGCCCTTTTATAGTGAAAGTTTCACCACAAGAAGTTGACACACAACTCTATCACTGACCACAACCCACCAACATGTGTCCCTAAGTGTTTAGGACTGTTTAGGGGTCGCCCACAATGCAAAAATATCGGTTAAAGGTCGAATACGCGCGAATACAAGAGTCTGTCTACGTATTCTGTTACTGGGCGTCTGACGCGGCCCGCGTAAAGGTTAACCAACCTTGACGCGGCCCGCGTGGGCCTTGAAATCAGCTTTAACATTTTCAAGTTTTTGTATAAATGTCTCTTGGCTCTTTGAAAGGGCAACCAACTATTTTTCTTGCAATTTGACCCCTTTATATTTATATACAAGGGCTTTAGGGCTTATACCCACTTTGCCAAGTCCCTGGACATTTCTGGTTAACCCGAAAAGTCATAACTTTCAATGTTAACGCTTTAACCCCTCGCACACGAATTTGATCATAACTTTCTCATACGATAACGAAAATTTATGAAATTCATATCGTGCATTCTAGTGAGCATAATTTATTGTTACAAAGCTTTGGGTTTTGTCAAAAGGTCACTCAGAGGTAAAACTTAAACATGTTGACACATTTAACCCCTGTAGTTTGTAATCTCTCACTTTTAGCTTCGCATGATCCATGATTTATTCGTTTGACGCTATAAACGTCATGTAGGGTTAATGTACAATATATTTATCCACTGTTGACACTTGGAATACGTATATTCACATACTTTCCATGTTTGCCAACTTTAGTCCTTTCAAAATATTCTTTCACACGTTTAAACATATGACACGTGTCTACACATTATAGGACGTGAATTTTCGAGGTGTTACATCCTCACCCCCTTAAAATAAATCTCGACCCGAGATTTACTGAAATAAGTAAGGGTACTTTTCTTTCATCGTGGATTCAACTTCCCACGTGTATTCGGGACCTCTACGGGCATCCCATTTGACCTTTACAATAGGTACATGCTTCCTTCGAAGCTTCTTAACCTGTCGATCTTCAATCGACAAAGGTTTTTCCACAAAATTTAAGCTCTCATCTATATGCACATCTGTATGCGGTATTACCAGTGATTCGTCAGCGAAACACTTCTTCAGATTGCAGATGTGGAATACATTGTGTATACTACTGAGCTCTTCAGGTAAGTTTAACTTATAGGCAACTGACCCGATACGTTCGATAACCTCGAAAGGTCCTATGTATCTCGGGCTTAGCTTGCCTTTCTTACCAAACCGCATCACTCCCTTCCAGGGTGACACTTTAAGTAGGACTTTGTCACCCACTTCGAAGTGAAAATCTTTACGCTTTGGATCAGCATAACTCTTCTGCCTATCCCGGGCAGCTTTGAGACGGTCACAAATCTGGACAATCTTGTCCGTCGTTTCGAACACTATCTCTGGTCCTGATAATTGGACATCTCCAACTTCCGCCCAACAAACTGGCGTTCTACACTTTCTACCGTATAATGCCTCAAAAGGCGCAGCCTTGATGCTGGTGTGGTAGCTATTGTTGTAGGAGAATTCGATTAACGGTAGGTGTTTATCCCAACTACCACCCAAATCGATCGTACATGCACGTAGCATGTCTTCCAACGTTTGAATAGTACGCTCACTCTGACCATCTGTCTGAGGATGGTAAGCCATACTAAAGTTCAAACATGTGCCCAAAGATTGTTGGAAACTCTTCCAAAAATGTGACGTGTATCTAGTATCTCTGTCAGAGATAATGGCCACAGGTATGCCATGTAAGGCTACAATCTTATCCACGTATAACTGGGCTAACATGTCGGAGCTATAAGTCTCCTTGATGGGTAAGAAATGTGCTGACTTAGTCAGTCTATCAACTATAACCCATATTGTATCATTTCCTTTCCTGGTCTTAGGTAACTTGGTGATAAAATCCATAGTTACCATTTCTCACTTCCACGCAGGAAGTTCAGGCTGTTGTAGCAAACCTGACGGCTTTTGATGCTCGGCTTTGACTTGCGCACATGTCAAGCATTTAGCTACATAGGTGGCTATGGACTTTTTCAAGCCTATCCACCAACAATTTTCCCTTAGATCCTGGTACATCTTATCAGCTCCAGGATGAATGGAGTATTTGAAACTATGGGCTTCCTGGAGGATGACATCTCGAAGTCCTCCATAAATTGGAACCCATATGCGTCCATTTAATCTTAGAATTCCGTCCTTGCTAAGAGTTAACTGCTCCTCAGTTACCCCTAGCTTTTCATTAGGATAGTTAGCTTCCGACACAGCTTCCTTCTGTGCAGCTAACAACCTTTCTGTCAAACTGTTCTTTATCTCCATGCGCTTGGCGTTGATTCGGATGGGTTTCACCCTTTCCTTCCGACTTAAGGCATCGGTGACTACATTCGCCTTGCCGGGATGGTATCTGATTTCACAATCATTTAAAGTCTCCATCCAGTGGCGCTGCCTCATATATAATTCCTTCTGATTAAACAGATGTTGGAGGCTCTTGTGATCAGAATAAATCACACACTTGACACCATATAGATAGTGCCTCCAAAGCTTCAGTGCGAATACAACGGCACCCAGCTCCAAGTCATGGGTGGTGTAATTCTTTTCATGCACTTTCAATTGTCGTGAAGCGTAGGCAATAACTTTGCCTTTCTGCATAAGCACACACCCCATCCCGGTGTGCGATGCATCACAATAAACCACAAAATCTTCGATTCCATCAGGCAATGTCAACACAGGAGCATTGCTCAACTTCTGCTTGAGAATAGCAAAGGATTCTTGCTGCTTAGGACCCCAAACAAACTTAATCTTCTTCTTAGTTAAGGAGGTTAGGGGTGCAGCAATCCTCGAAAAATTTCAATGAAACGCCTGTAATATCCTGCCAATCCCAGGAAGCTACGAATCTCTGTAGGCGTCTTTGGCTCTTGCCAGTTCATTACGGCTTCAACCTTAGCGGGATCCACCTGGATACCACGCTCGCTAACCACATGTCCAAGGAATTGGACTTCACGTAGCCAAAATTCATATTTAGAGAATTTGGCATAGAGCTTCTCCTGCTGAAGTAATTCCAGAATGCATCGAAGGTGCTTCTTATGGTCAGCTTGGTTCTTCGAGTAGATGAGGATGTCGTCAATGAAAACGATGACGAATTTATCCAAGTAAGGCTTGCAAACGCGGTTCATGAGATCCATGAACGCGGCCGGTGCATTAGTGAGCCCAAAAGGCATCACTAGGAACTCGTAATGACCATAGCGAGTCCTAAATGCAGTTTTGTGTACGTCTTCATCTCTGACCTTCAGCTGATGGTAGCCTGACCTCAAATCAATCGTCGATCCTTGGTAATGGGTATCTATTCTTGATCGTGACCTTATTAAGTTCACGATTATCGATGCACAGACGCATCGATCCGTCCTTCTTCTTGACAAACAGGACTGGCGCTCCCGATGGAGACGAACTAGCTTTAATGAAACCTTTAGCTGGCAGTTCATCTAGCTGTGTCCTCCATTCTTTCATCTCTGTTGGAGCCAACCTATAGGGTGCTCTGGCAACTGGTGCTGCTCCGGGGATGATATCAATCCTGAATTCCACTTGCCTATCTGGTGGCAAACCAGGTAGTTCTTCCGGAAAAACTTCTGGGAATTCAGAGATGACAGGGATGTCTTCTATCTTTGGTTTAGGTTCATCAATAATCACTTGTGCCATGTAGATGACACAACCCTTCTTTAAACATTTTGAAGCCTTGAGCATAGTCACTTGCTCAGGCAGCCCATACTGGGTATCTCCCCGAATGGTAAGTGATTCACCAGATGGAGTCTTTATTACCACTTGTTTCTTGTTACATACGATTTGGGCCTGGTTACGAGATAACCAGTCCATGCCCAAGACTATGTCAAAACCGGCTAATTTAAATGGAAGTAGAGACAAAGGAAAAGAATGGTTCTTAATGGATATAACACATCCATCTAACACAGTTGAGACGGTTTCTAGGGTGCCATCTGCTAACTCCACCTCATAATTCACATTTAAGGTTTTGACAGGTAATTTCAGCAATTTGCAAAATTTATGATCTACAAACGACTTATCAGCGCCTGAATCAAACAGTACTCTTGCAAAGACATCATTTACAAGGAAAGTACCTGTAATAACGTTTTCGTCTAGAATCGCTTCCTTTGCGTCCATTCTGAAGACTCTGGCATTAGTCTTCTTGGCCTCTTCAGGCTTCTTGGTGTACTTGGGGCAGTTGGTTTTAATGTGCCCCTTTTCATTGCAACGATAACACATTGCGTCTTTCATCTTCTTGCAATCCAAGGTTTTGTGATCCGTGGACTTGCATATACCACAAGCATAGGTTTTTGACTGAGTCTGTGAGTTCGACTCAAGTCTGCACTTTCCATAGTGCTGTTTCTTGCAAATTTTGCATTTGGGCTTCTCACCAGAATGATGCCCATCTTTCCTTGACTCCGATCCTTTCTTGTTGTCACCGTTCCCACGGTGCTTCTTGTTCGATCTCCGTGAACTATCATCTTCACGTTTTCTCTTCTCAGCCTCTTTGTTTCTCAGCGATCTTTGTCGGACCGCATCCAGAGTAAGTAACAAAGATATGTCGGCTACAGACCTAAAGGTAACTGGCCGAGAAGCTTTTACGCTTGCCTTGATTTCCGGGGCTAAACCGCCGATAAAACGAGCTATTCTTTTTGGCTCCGGGGTTACTAGATATGGAACCAACCGGGACATCGTGTTGAAGCTCGTTAGGTAAGCTTGACAGTCAAGGTTTGTCATCACCAATGATAGAAAATCAGATTCTATCTTCTCCACCTCATGCTGAGGGCAGTAATTTTCCCTGATAAGGGCAACAAATTGATCCCATGACATATTGTACAATGGGATTTTCCCGGTGGCTTGAATCAGAGATCTCCACCATGCTAAAGCTTCACCCTTAAAGGACTGCGACACAAACTTAACCACATCATTTTCAGCGCATCCGCTGATATCTACCACCGTGTCCATCTCGTCTAGCCACGTCATGCAGTCGATGGCTCCCTTTTCCCCAGTAAAATCCCTGGGCTTACAAGAAACGAAGTACTGATAGGAGCAACCCTTGTTACGGGGTTCTTGATTCAGTACTATTTGTTGAGATGGAACACTTTGGTGGTTGGTGGATTGCCGACCATCATCATCTTTCTTGGGTCCATCCTTTTTGGGAGGAGGCTTGCTATGAGCCTCAGAATGTGTCTTGGGCTTTGAATGCGGTGCAGATTGGGTCCTACTTCGAGTCCCACTATAATCTTCGTACTGCCGCTCCAAGGCCCTTGTAACTGCGCCATCTACTAGCGTTTTCAATTCAGCACCCGTCAAAGTAATTCGGGCGTTATCATTTTCCTCCACTGGATGGCTATTTATTTCGTCAGAATTAGCCATTTTAATTGAACTGTTACAGAAAACAAGGACAATAGTTTACTTGGGAGTTTATTATGGAATTGTCTTTTATGGAAATTCATTAACAATGGTAACAGAGACCATATTTGGTTAATTTATAAATCATATTTATTTAGGATTTCTATTATAATTTATCCTAATTATAAAACATTAACAGTTTTATTTGTGGCACAAAAGGCCTAGTCACATGGACACTTTTAATTTAATCTATGATTTCAGAGAATCAAAACATTAAGGTATACTGGCACAATAGGCCTAGTCACAAGGACGTTTACAAATTATAAGCTATGATTTCAGAGAATCAAAACATTAAGGTATACTGGCACAATAGGCCTAGTCACAAGGACGTTTATAAATTATAAGCTATGATTTCAGAGAATCAACGAATGAAGGTTTGAACCTAGTTCATTACCTTTATTTGACAGGGAGTCATCGCTACCACTGTCTTTTGGCTCATATGGAAATGAGCAGGGCCCGTAGGCGCTATATTACCACGTATGGTAAAAATATGATCATCTTAATTGATGATCTTAACCCATGATTCAGAGATCATTAAATTGGGTTAGGAATCTTCTAAAGAATCCTTATACATATAAAAATGACGTGTGATTTTAACGAATCACGTCTGCCAGGAGTGTTAACATGTTTTCAAATGTTAACTTGGATTTGAATCTTTCGAACAGGTCTTACCATCTTGGCCCGGTCTTATAATGACCCGAAGGCTAGGTTTCACTCTTTAAGATTCTTAATTAATAATTACATAGGCAGATTATTTCAAAAGGAATGATTTTAATTTATTTATTTCATTTATAATTTATATATGCACATAATGGCAAACATGAAATTTATAAAACAAACATTCCATTAATTTATTATAATATTACATGCTGCCCTAAACGGGTCTTTTCAACAAACAATTACCCACGCAGGGGTCAATCAACATGCTCGTCCACGCAGGGACTTTAAACAAACATAATAGTCCACGCAGGGACTTTAAACAAATATCATACCCTCGCAGGAGTTAACAGAAGATAGACCCACGCAGGGGCTCAACTGATACAAGGAAAAACAACAGTGGAAGGATTCAATGATCCTTCTTGCTCTTTCCTTTGATCAAGCTTGTTAATCCTTGGAAGAAAGTCTGTCTCTCCCTGCGGTCCCTGTGAACTTCCCGTTCAACTTGATTCAACCTCTGAAGGAGTTCTTCATGCTCAGGTGGGGAGAACCTAGGCGGCTGCGATTGAGTCCGAATAATAGGCCTAGGAGGTATCTGGAACCCATGTGTTGGGTACCCTACTCCCCATGGATCTCCATAGGGTCCTTGGGTGTTGTAGTTAGCCGCTACCATGTAAGGGTCGGCCTCCGCGTAACCATAGTTGTGGTGAGTCGGCGGTTCTAACGGGTTATACGCCATGGAACCCGTATATGCCGGAATTGGGTTGTCAAAACCCATTGGCGGTGGATGTGGTACAGCTGGGTTAGAGGGTCCACCCATTTGTGGGTCCTCCTGATGTGGCGGATAGTGACTGCCACTGGATTGACGTGGGGAACTGAAATGGAAATCCCCTGCTCGTGAAGACATGCGCGCACCAGTTCTCCTTCGCCTCGGCGGTTGCGGAGGTGCCGGCTGCACTGGCGGCGGTGGAGGCGGTGGCGTGACCGCCACGAATCTGGAATCCACAGAGGGATCCTGTTGTTGTTGCGGCTGCTGCTGCAGAGGCGACGAATGGTGAGGAGGTGTATAGTACCACTCGTGCCTGGTGAACATAGCTTGAAAGCTATCTGGACCAACATAGGGTGATCCGTGGAAAGAAGATCCGTCGGATATCTCGATGGGATGATTTGGCGTACCACTTGCAGGTTCGACGGGATCAGTGTCCTCGTCCATGTCCTCCGCGTGATCTCCGGAGTAATGATCTTCTGGCCCCAGTGGGTTAAAACCCACGGGTTCTTGGATGTAATTGGTCGGGTTAAACCGGCCCCTGAAAATAGGTGTGGGGTCCCCGAAGGAATGATGCGATAAGGATCGCTGTAAGGGTATATACGAAGGCTGAGGGTTGTTGGGCTCGTACTCCGGTTGTGGCCCATAAGGGTTTTGAACCGGAGGTGTAGAGCTGTGTGATACCGATCGCCTGGCTGGTTCAAACAGTTCCTCCTATTCTGCCGAGGGTCGTCACTCTCGGTAGTAGACGGAGCTCGCACATTTGAAGGTCCAGCTTCATTATCATTGGGGGTGGTGATTGGCCCCTTGCCTCTTCCTCTTCTCCTAAAGAATCTTGGCGGCATTTTGTTAATCCTGTCAATATGGCATGAGATAACAAAACAAAAATATATGCAAAATAAAGGACAACACAAACAAAGTGGAATTTGTCCTATGTTATATGTCTAGACTCGAAAGTTTAGAATTGTGCAATTGTGTAACTGAGATTAAACACAAAAGGCTAGTGTTTAATTCACTCAGTGTTGGCTCTGATACCAACCTGTCACACCCCGATTTCCACGTGTCACCGGTGGGCCCGGTGGGGGAGTATCGTGACGTGGTTGGCAACATAATAGTCAAACAACATGATAATTAATATGCACAGCGGAAGCAAAGTTAAAAATTATGATACAACCGAATTTAATATTGTAATATCAAATGTCACAATATTCGGAAGTTTATCCACAGATGGATCGAAATAAAATAGTATTAATAGTTCAACAGACTTCAGGCATCTTAAGCTTGCGAGACTTCTAGTGATGCTAAGGAGAAATCCCAGCCAATTACGCATAGGACCTGCATTTAATCTTTTTGGGAAAATACGTCATTTTACACTGGTAAATACAATCAACTGACTCATTTTGGATAATGATTGAAAATTGGTTTGGATGCACGTGGCATAAACATTTTTATTTAACTTGGGAGAATTATTTAAATATATAATCTTGTGAACGAATTACATGTTCCTTGTGCGTTCAGTAGCCCGGATCTTGTCCGGGTTAAAGATCAATAGACACACCACAATATTCTTTTGTGCACTGACGGGTGTACGCCTACACCCCGCGCTTAAGTCGTGGCCATTTCGTAAAATGATGCCAAGGATATCCGGGACATGGTCATTAACCCCCAAAGGCTTTAAGTAACAAGACTGTTTAAACGAGCCGATCAAATTATTCAATTACCCACCCAATGGTGGAGGATTTGATGCCCGATCAAGTGGTATACTATATACCGTAACCCAAGCCCGTATAGGGAAAATAAGTTAAAAGTATTTACCTGAGCAATGTATAAATCACAATAAGCAAACACACGTAGCTTTTACTGGTTCTCCTAATCTGGAACGAAGGTTTATAATAACCTATGAGAATCCTAACGGGTCTTTAGTTAAGCTTAAGCTTAGACCGGTTAGTTTCAAAGACACGGTTCGTACGCACGATTAAGCGAAGACCGGATAGAATGTGATTTAGACCCGACAAGTTCATATACTTTTTTAATATGGGTATTTCATACACATTTTGTATTTTGAGATAAAACCGATAAGGTTTGACCCGTTTCGGCTAATTTATGTAAACTAGTTACATAAACCGAACCGAACGCGTAATAAGCGTAACGGGTAATAATGAGAGCCATTTACAGGTTTCCTAAGTTAATATGCTCCAAATATGTTGTGACATCAGTAAGATATCATTTATTATGCCCGAAATGAATTTAAACACAAACTATGCCCCGTAGGGGTAGTTTGGTCATTTTAAAGATTGTAAAAGAGTTTAAGTAGTATCCTGAGTTACAGGTCTGATGTAATCATCAAATATACTCAATTTTCCAAGTTATATCAGTAGGTTAAAGTATATGGGTGAAATCTATCATTTATAACCAACTATACACCGTAGGGGCATTTTGGTAATTTCACATAAGCCGAAAAGCTCAAAACCGAAGTCCGAGTTAATCAACCTTTGATTACTGTTAAAATATTCTAATTTGCCTAAAATATCAGTAGGTATCAACTGGGGTATGTTCAATATAGTTTTAATACATACCATGCGTTAAAAACGCTTAATAAGGCGATTAAGAGCCGTTTACAGGTTTGATACATAGAGCTGATATTTTTATACTTCCAAGAGGCTTAAAATAATTTATTTAACATATATAATCAGTAGCAAAAGGTTTGGAGTCGTTTAGATATGTAAAACTTATTTTATGGCCCATAAGGGCAAAACCGTCAATTACCGGATTAAGCCTACGACTACTAGTTATGCTCAGCCTAAAATTTATTAAAAATCTTCAAAAATCCCAAAATAATATATTACATCAGTGGGTAAAGATTTTGATATCAAAAAGTAGGCTTAACTAGGCTATATGCTAATTCCGCCGTTTTATTAACATAAAGCTTTAAATTTACGATAATGAACATAACTCTCAATCTACACCACCAATTGATCTCAAATTTTGGGTGCAAGTTTATATATCAGGAACTAAGGTTTCTACTCTTTTACATTTTCAAAAATCACATTTTAAGGTGAAAAGGGCATAATGGTCAACATATGAGCGATTAACGGAAACATGCATATTAATTGGATAACTAATGAACCAAGGTGTATAATCACAGAGGGTTGTACTAATATGTAACCTAGTCCAATTAAATCTCTAAGGCATTTCTAAAACATGCCTAAACGGGTCAGAACTGAAAGTCAAAGTATAAGTCAAACTATGCGACTTTCGGTTCCGAACCGGGTCTAAACAGGAAATTGTCGGGTTGAACATGTTTAGACATGTTCTTACACTTATTACCAAGTTATATTAATGATCAAATAGGTTGTATATGTTCTACATTGCTAATTACGCCTAAATTGAAATTTAAGTATCCTGTTGACTTTTTCTTAGCAAGTTTGACCCGACTTTTGACCTGGTTAGAGTGGGAATCAGGGGGAACCCTTTTAAGGGTTTATTACCCACATAATTACCAACATATAACTACTTTTGATTCGACTAATCACTGGACCATTAGTGATTAATCTTAAAGTCAACCGTTAATTACGACAGTTTGACTTTTAAGCTATAACTAAGCTAAAACTTAATTTAGAAAGGATTAGCAACTTAGTGAAGTCCTAAGCTTGATTAGTGATCACTTGAGAGAAGGTTTGAGCTCCAGGAATGATCAGAAGTTGAAGGAATTGGTGTGAAAAATGTTTGCAAGTTCATGGCCCTTTTATAGTGAAATTTTCACCACAAGAAGTTGACACACAACTCTATCACTGACCACAACCCACCAACATGTGTCCCTAAGTGTTTAGGACTGTTTAGGGGTCGCCCACAATGCAAAAATATCGGTTAAAGGTCGAATACGCGCGAATACAGGACTCTGTCTACGTATTCTGTTACTGGGCGTCTGACGCGGCCCGCGTAAAGGTTAACCAACCTTGACGCGGCCCCGCGTGGGCCTTGAAATCAGCTTTAACATTTTCAAGTTTTTGCATAAATGTCTCTTGGCTCTTTGAAAGGGCAACCAACTATTTTTCTTGCAATTTGACCCCTTTATATTTATATACAAGGGCTTTAGGGCTTATACCCACTTTGCCAAGTCCCTGGACATTTCTGGTTAACCCGAAAAGTCATAACTTTCAATGTTAACGCTTTAACCCCTCGCACACGAATTTGATCATAACTTTCTCATACGATAACGAAAATTTATGAAATTCATATCGTGCATTCTAGTGAGCATAATTTATTGTTACAAAGCTTCGGGTTTTGTCAAAAGGTCACTCAGAGGTAAAACTTAAACATGTTGACACATTTAACCCATGTAGTTTGTAATCTCTCACTTTTAGCTTCGCATGATCCATGATTTATTCGTTTGACGCTATAAACGTCATGTAGGGTTAATGTACAATATATTTATCCACTGTTGACATTGGAATACGTATATTCACATACTTTCCATGTTTGCCAACTTTAGTCCTTTCAAAATATTCTTTCACACGTTTAAACATATGACACGTGTCTACACATTATAGGACGTGAATTTTCGAGGTGTTACAGTTATTAATTTGTTGTCGATTTGTACATGGGTATTCAAGGTACACCAGAAACCCAGTCGATGGACTTCAACGTCCTCAAGAATCTATCCGTAAAGATAGGATGATCTCATAAGAATTTGATTTCGATTACAAGGAATCGTAAAATTCGAAATAAGGTATACAAGGAATCCAATTAAGGACTTACGGAAGTACCCTTAGGTACCCTATTAAGGATTTATAGTGGTACTTTGGGTATTCCGTCCAGAGTTGTAACTTGCGCCTTGTACTTTGTTTCCTTGGAAGAAACGGGTACTTAGGATTTTCATGGATATCGCAAGAGATCATAAAATGGAAGAATTTTGAGTAGGTTATTTTACAAGGAACGCGGTTCCTTAATCGTCGGCATTGTAGGGGATATGTTGTTTATACATGCAACCACATTTGTACATTGCAATGTAAATAAAAGATTTATTTATAAACAACAACAATTGTTTCAAAGACCTTGATAACAAAAGAAAATAATACATAAAGTTCGATTATTTCTAAACAGCGTCGTCTTCCAGTCGGTCAAATACTCATCCCTGCGCTGGATTTGCATTAGCAAGCTTTGGGCAATTCCTTCGGAAATGGCCCATCTCGCCACCGTTGTACCAAGAACCTGGTGGAAAACGAGCTTGAGCCGGATTGTTGTCAGATTGATTTGGTGCAGTTGCAGCTCGGCAAACGCTCGCTGTATGACCTATAAGTCCACAAAGTAGGCATGTGCAGCACTTCACAGTAGCATGATGATGAAGGTTACATTGGTTGCACAAGGGTGCAGTTCCGTTGTATGGCTTCCTAGCAGGGGGTTGAGCTGGTTGGTTGGGGACAGCTTGATCATTGTGAGCAACCACGGCAAAGTTCTGAAAAGCCTTTTGCTTCTTTGACTTCTTGGGGGATTCAGTATGCTCATCCTTTGGTTTTAATTCATCGGTCGGTTTCTTATCTCCTTTTCAGAAAAGTTTACCCTTCCTGATCTAAGATTCAGTCAGGGTAGCGGATAGCTCAATGGCCTGTCTAACCGTAGAAGGGTTGCTACCAGTAACAATGTCTTGTACCGAGTCAGGGAGGCCATCAATATACTTTTCAATTGCCTTATCCAAGGGCGTAACCATGGTTGGCCATAATAGACTTAGCTCCTCATAGAGGTCCGTGTAGGCTCGATGCTCACCGTTATCTTGCTTAAGATCATCGAATTCCCTCTTTAATGCCTTGATTTCATGACGAGGACATAATTCCTTCATCATCAGAGCTCGAAGCTATTCCCAGGTTTGAGCCACTGCTACATCGGCACCCCTATCTCTCATCACACCATTCCACCATGTTAAAGCTCGTTTCTTAAATACACTAGATGCGAATTCAACCTTTCGCTCGTTTGGACACTGAACATGTCTGAAGGTTCTCTCTAGACTCTCGAACCATTGGAGAAGTGCAGTTGCTCCTTGAGACCCAGAAAATTTTGATGGCTTAGCTGAGTTGAACGTCTTGAAGTTACAGGGAGCATTATTGTTGTTATTATAGGCTTGGTTACATTGAGAAATGATGTTTGGGAGTGCAACAGCCATTTGCTACGTAATGATAGATGCCAGTTCTTCATTAGGTATCTGATTGTCACGTCGAGGAGGCATTCTAAAAGAGGAAGTATGAGAGAAAATAAGTGAAATGGCATTGGGTAAGGATGTTACAATTACCGACCAAAAAGCATGGATGATGGTCATTTGTTCGAACCACGAAGCAAACAAACGACACACAAAAGCTGAATCAAAGTAAATAGGTCCTCATAATGTATCGCGAAGACATGCTTTAGCCTATAAGTGGACACTCACCCCAAGAGTTCCCAGGTAAGAGTGACTGGTCCGATTATGTGGATTTGTATGAACACTCTAGCCTTAGACAGAAAACTCAAGATACAGGCACCCACCCTTCCAGATTGCACGTGTTCACATTAATAAGACCCAAACTTTGACAAGATTTTGAAAACTTTAAAGGTTCAAAAACTTATAATAAATCATCCTAGAACAGATCATTAGTTTTCAAAACGAATTTGAAATTTGTGTTCTTGTTGTGGTTGTTACCTAAAGATAGGCAACGGTATTGTTTTATGACTAAACGCAAGTAAACTCGCGTTAGGGTCCTAGGAAGGTTATAGACTAGGTCAAAGCATTACTAATAACCTAATTCCCTATAACCATGAACTCTGATACCAACTTTTCTGTCACACCCCAACCGCGTTAAAATAACAAACCGAGGCGGAAACATCGGGAAGTGTCGTAACAGAATCATTGTTTCACAACACATGGCTTAAAGTTTTGTTTTATTGAATTAAGTTTATTACATTGTACTGAAATTAGAAAAAAAAAACATGAACAAATTGACTTTCATTGTTATTAAGTCACTAAGGCCTCGTCCATTCCTACATGAGTATGCACCAATATCATCATCAAACATCATCAACTAAGGTACCTGAAACATATGTGAAAATACATCAGCATAAAAATGCCGGCGAGTACATAGGTTTTATGTGAGTGTTGGATTCATGGCTCGTTTACATGTTGAAAGTAATTCGAACAACTCTGTTAATTGATATTCAGAAAACCAAGTTTTGTAAAATGTTTATATTGTAAATTGAAATAACCAAGTCAAAGCAGATTAGTTATAGATTATAAAACCTCGATGCCATGAATCTTAACTCAAAACATTTGTTTATGTAAACCAGATTGTAAATCGTTTTTGAAATAAAACTCGAATGGTTTATATTGTTAGAAAAACCTTGTAATGTAACTTCAATTTGAAAACACTTGCCCAAGTGATCTAGATAACCCAACGAAATATAATGTGTTAAAAGCACTTATATATAGGAAGTACCAGCGGCGTATCCACCATGCTTTATCACATTACACCTACCCCGTTACCTAATCACTTCCCTAACCCAATGGTTCAAACAGTTCAACTAATCCACATAGATCAAACAGTTCCAAATGGTTCAAACAGTTCAAATAATTCACATAGATCAAACAGTTCCAAATGGTTCAAACAGTTCAAATAATTCACGTAGTTTAATATAACCATAACATTTATTTAGAAAACTCGAAATTGTTTAGCACATATGAATCACCCAAAAACAGTTGAAAACAGTAAAAGAGGGGAACTATGTACTCACTTGAGATAGCCTAGAAGTCTTTAAATAATAACCAAGCAATGCTAGAAGGATCACGGAAATCAATAGGCACCTAATATAGATAACTACATTAATAATCGGACCTAAATCGGAAGATCGGATAGGATGTGGTTTCATAAAACAAATGAGTATTGGAACTCATGTGATATGGTTTAACAAAGCCTACATACTAAATCGAAACCTAACCTAAGTGCTTACGACCCATTACGATCCGTTTAGGTAGCTTACGCTACTTTAACGGGTCGTTCGCGTAAAACGCGTTTGGACCGCCTAACTAGTCCTATGACAAGTATTATATGCCTTAGCATGTCTAATAATGTTACCTAATCAGTTTAGATGTAAAAATTTAGATTACATATGCTTAAAATGAATTTATGCGTAAAAAGGGCATTTTGGTCATTTTCCTAAGGCATACAAACTACCTATCATACAACTAACTAAACGAAGTGACCATAAGGTATAACCTCGGAAGGTTATTCCCTATACAACTATGGTCACAAAATGTGTTTGGTCGGATCCTAGTGATCGACCAAACGGGTCGGGTTTGAAAGTCTAAGCGGTTGTTTAGACCGCTTATCTTACGACCCTATATAAGCACTAAACTAGTTAAACATGTTTAACGAAGTTAGAAAAAAAGTTTGATATCAAAACAATGGGTTTTGATACCCAAGAATAGTTTGGTTGCAAAATACGCATAAACGCGTATTTTGATCGAAACTATGACTCATCACTACACCTAAATAACGTGGTAATCAGTAGGTATAGTCACAAAGGACTATGACCATCGTGATTACGCTCACGTTGCAAATTTCAAATGAACTTCGTGTTGACCGTTGACTGGTCAATGCAGAAAGTCAAACATTGTTTGACTTTCGTGCTTGAAAATGCATAAAAGAATGAAAGAAGCTTACAAGAGGTCCAAGCAATGGAGATTTGATCCAAGTTGCTCAGTTATGAAGTGTGGAAACTTCAACTTAGAGCAATAATCAGATCAAGGTGTGAGTTGAAATGAAATTGGGGTTGGGTATTTATAGAGTTTGGTCCACTGTTAAGATCGTTGCTCGATAAACGAGCTTCAATCTGGACCGTCCAAGTGTGCCCACTGTTTTGGTAATCTATGGGTGCCCAAAACAAGTCCCTAGAGTTGCAAAACCATGCTCAAAACCCAGGAAACCAGCTGCTGATTTGAAAAACAAAGTTTCTTATCTGGGCAGCTTTCGCGCCCCGCGTAAGAAGAGAGCTCAGCTTACGCGCCCCGCGAGGGACATCTTTGGTAGATGGTCAGAATTGGTCCCTACATGTCCAAAACTTGCTTTTCGATGCATTTTTGACACGTTTAAGCCCCGTTAACCCCATTTCAAGGCTCTAAAATGAAGTTAAAGTATAGTGAACTTAGAATATGCTCAAAAACATTTCGGATGTCAGTTCGTTTGGCCGTACGGTTGCATTGTTCGGTTAATTACGACGAAGCACGAACGGACGCGAAAAACGATCCAAATCACGCGATGAATGGAAACATAAATTTTAATGATTATATAAATTTTTGGATTTCTGGAAATATTTATAACGTAAGATATGCGCTAAAATGCAAACTTATGCACTTTTTGACGCTTTTAGTCCCTATTGATCAAAAAGTTTATTTTTGCGTACCAAACACCTCAAAGCCTATTTATAAGCTATGTAATGGATATTTAGGGCATATTTAACTTATGATCGAGTTCTGGAATGTTCGTTACCATTCGATTCGGTATACTTTTGCAGTTTGACGCAAATAGTCCCTGCTATCGAATAAACTTGATTTCGACACACCAAACCCTCCGAAACTTATTTCTAAGTTATGTAAAGGTTATTTAAGGTATGTTAAGCCTATGTCACTGTTCTGGAGTGTTTTTACATTAAACTGATTACGTTTATGCATCAGTTCGCGTATAACCTTCCAGAAAGCGATTTAAAGCTCGAAATCGAACAAGAATTGATATGTGCAAATGATACACATATTTAGACAAATCCCAAGTATGAAACACAATATTTCATTGATTTGGTATTTGTTTGATGGTCGTAGAGGCACAGATGTCACATCCAATTTAGACGACAGTCTAATGAAGAGTTCTATGCTCAGAAAAAGCAACAACAACAGGTCAAAGATGTGTCCAAGAGAACATGTTTTAAATGTGATCAAATTAGACATCTTGTTGGCAAGTGTCCAAATCTAAAACCTGTTGGTATTGAAACGAAAAAGAAGTCTAATGATGTTGACAAACAGAAATCTAAGGATGTGAAACAAAGGTCAACCAGATTTGATTCAAAACAAACTTGGAGGTACAACACAAACAAGTTTGCTTCGAATCAAACCTGGAAATCAAACCCGAATAAGTTCGATTCTAGACAGACCTGGAATTCTTACACACCCAGATTTAGAACAATACAAAGTTGGAGAACAAAAGTCGATGCAACAAAACCACAACGGTTTTGGAAACCAACTGTTGTTCAGAATAAAAATGTTCAAAAAGATTCACATTTTTTAAATAGAGGTACTCCAAAAGGTCAAACATGGTCTGTTTAGAAACAAATCGCTTCGGTAAATGATGAAAAAGTTGAAGTCAAAATTGACAAAGTCTTTGTACAAAATGACAAAGATTTTCCGAAGTTAAATGATGCATTTTATGTTGAAATGCCTAAGGTCAAACAGACATGGGCTAAATTGTTCAAATACTTAAATAGCGTAATGTGCAGCCTGGCACAAGAGGAGGAGGCTACTGGTCCCTGCAAGTGTGAAACAAGGATTTTTTTTGTTTTCTATAAGAGTTAATTGCCATTTTCGCCCCTGAGGTTTGGGCACATTTGCCATTTTCGTCCAAAATGAAGGTTTTGTACCATTTTGCCCCCAACGTTTGGCCATTTTTGCCATTTTCATCCAAATCGCTAACTGAGTTTGTTTTTTCTGTTAACTTTTAAATAAAACCAGTGTTTTTATAACATTCCTTCTTCATAGAACCAGTGGTTATCTTTCTATAAAACCCAGCAACCATCATCATCAAATTTACAAAAAAAAAGGCTAAGATGCAGATTTATAATCATCATCATCATCTCGCAAAATAAAGAGGCTCAGATGCAGCCACGGCTGCAACCGGAGTTACCATGCCAAGTGGCCAGCCCCCATCATCGCCACAAATTTATATATACGCAGAAACAACATCGAAACCCGATCATCATCCAATCGACTCAGATTTATAATCATCATCATCGTCTCGCAAAACCCTCGATTCCCACCTAAATCACCTCTCTCCGGCGAAGCAACATCATCAACAGACGAAGAACAGGGCAACACCCCCAAATTCGTCTGCCACTGCATCAGCTCCGCCACCTCCACCATCAGCTCCGCCATCAGCTCCGCCACCACCGCCACGTTACAACAACCATCGCCCCAACAACCACCATCTCTACCATCACCCCAACAGCCACCACCGCTGCAACAACAACTATCGGCACCACCATTTCCCCACCTCCACCATCGCCCCACCTCCACCATCACCCCAACAACTACCATCTCTACCATCGATCCAACAACCACCACCGCTGCCACAACAACTATCGGCACCACCATCACCCCACCTCCACCATCACCTCCACCATTACCCAAACAACCACCACTGCTGCCACAACAACCATTGGCACCACCATCAACCCAGATTAGAGAGAGAGAGAGAGATACAGATCTAGAGACCGCCAGTTGAAGAATCACGTTACCCAAGATTCAGATCTGTTGCAAGTTATCAAGTGAGCAGCGATTTGATGGTGATGGAGGCGACGGAATCGTCGCCGGAGAGAGAGAGATAGAGAGAGAGATAGAGTGAGAGAGGGGGAGTCTGATGAATGTTTAGAGAGAGAATGGGGAGTCTGATGAATGTTTAGAGAGAGAATGGGGTGGGGGTGGGTGGGGTTGATTTATAATAAGTTTTTTTATGTTTTTTATTTAAAAGTTAACAGAAAAAACAAACTCAGTTAGCGATTTGGATGAAAATGGCAAAAATGGCCAAACGTTGGGGGCAAAATGGTACAAAACCTTCATTTTGGACGAAAATGGCAAATGTGCCCAAACCTCAGGGGCGAAAATGGCAATTAACTCTTTCTATAAATAAATAAACCATAATTTCAAAAAAAAAAAAAAAAAAAAACCTAAAAAATAGAAAAATTTGAAAAATCAAAAATATGTTTGTTTTTAAATTTTGTCAAAAATCCAAAAATATGCTGAGTGAATATGCCGAAGCCCTCACGGCGGAACAAACATGATTAATTTCACAAGATTGAAAAACGGTTTTCAAACTGTAAAATATCAACGTGTTGTAAATCATGGGGGTAATTACTGCTTTACATGTTATATTTTCTGCAAAACAGAGCTTGAGAAGAAGAAAATGGATGGCGAGACGAAGCTATCAGTATCAGGTTGTCAAATTTTCTTTAAATGGTTCTGCATTTTAGGGGGAGTAAGAAATTGTCAAAAAATCCAAAAACATTAGAAAATTTGAAAAAGCCAAAAACATGATAAAATTAAAAAAATGAGTTTTTGTGTAAAAAAAGGAAACGATAGTACATCAGTAGACAATCACAGTACGCTAAAGAATTGGAATGTTTTAATGTGATAAACGGTCTCACTAATGATATGTCAGTAGGTTTTTACACGCTTAGTAGATTGTTTTCGAGATATAAACCTAAATATCAATACTTGCTTATCTCGTGGGGAACATCTCTCGGATATATCGGTAACCCCCGAAATATTGGTTGAGAGATTGCCTGATTCTGAGATACTAGGTCTTTATACTGTTTGATATATGGGGTATTATTCCTGGTCTTCTGATATTGCGGAAGCAATGGCCTAGACCTCGTATAATACTTTACGCGCTTTAAAAAGCTTACCCTCTGCACAAAAATTGAAAAATATCGAAAGATATGAATCAATTGCAATTGAAGAAAAGATTCCCTAAATGGAACACACCTAAAGTCGAGCCTTCATCTCTTTGACTGAACGGAAGTTCATACCTGAGCTCTCACAGTCTCGCATTAACCCAGATTACCGATATCAAATTGGTATACTCACCTGTAAGACTGAATCTAGGGAATTTTGATACAAGAGTATATTCTGAGGTGGGACACGCGAATAAGTTTAAGTTCTTAAAATACTAATCCGTATCTCGAATCGATTGAACTTTGTGTGAAAATTTAAGTGGATCAGTATACTGACAATCTAAGTGAATCGTTTAAAACTTAAAGTGTTTAAAGCTCAACAGTGCTAGTGATTTTTCATAAACTGATATGATCCTCTGACACTAACTCAAACAAAAATATTGTCTGTAAATATTTCTTTACTACTTTTTGTTTCAGAAAAATACAAAAAGATTTTGATTTCCACTTTATTTTCGACAACCAATGTCTGAGTGCCGAGTTTCAAAATCTAAGTATGCTGATCGTGTTTCTGAAAATAAACAAGTTCATTAATTTGAAACTTGAAGTTTTTAAATCAAAAATCAAAATCAGTTTGTCATATCTCCATGGTCATTAATTTGGACTTGGATGATTAACTGTGAGGGATTTGGATGCTTAAATTGTTAAAATCTGTTGTAAAGAGCTAGATTTCGATTTTGGATTCTTAATACTGCCAAATCTTTGAAGATTGATGATAGGGGGAGAAAATCAAGTAATCCTGAATATATTATTATATTTTAGAGCCAGGATCTTGATTAAAAGTTTGTAAGAGCCAGGTTACTATTCCTGGACAACCGAAAAAGCTTTCACTATCATATATTTGAAATATTTTAGCTTATGCTGAGAGAGCCAGGTTATTCAATCCTAGATGATCAAAATGTTTTTACTTATAAATGTTTGAGATTTTGCAGATACTATTCCAGATCACGATCCCGATAGCCGAGTCTAAGGGGGAGTCTGAAGACGAGCTCAACGTAAGGGGGAGCGTGCATTCAAGGAGCCAGGTAACTATCTTGAAGGAGTTTGTATCCGGAAAGCCAGGTGTCGATCCCAAAAGCACGGAAGCTTGACGAAAGGGGGAGCCTGAAGAAAGAGTTTACTGAAAGGGGAGCTGAAGCTGAAGACAGATCCAAGGGGATTCTGTTCAAGCAAGAGGGGGTCTACGTTGATGAAAACGTATTAAAGCTTCAAGAAGACTTAGAGAGACAGAGAGAGAGTACGATAAGACGCTACGAGATTGACTGCGGCAATATCCAAGGGGGAGTCTATTAGTGTAGTAATGTCTATCGCCTCCATCAATACGATTCGTAGCTGAAATAAAAGAATACTTGAGCTTATTGTGTTAAATATAGTAGAAAGGCAAGGTGGAATTTCTGTAATTAATGAGAACTCTCATTAAGCCCCTTGGCCTATAAATAGAAGCTTTAGGGCTTTTGTTAAGAACTTTTGCCATTTTGGAGATTTGGAGAGCTAGGAGTTAGAGAGAGAAAGTGCTCAAGGTGATTCGTGGTGCTTTGTACGTTTTCAGATTATCAATAGAATCACATATTATATTACATCGTGTGTGTTCGATCACATCCGTGTACGGATTCCGCACGTTACACGAGTCGGTTCGCAATCGTTACGGAGTGAAAACCGATCCTACACCCCTTAATCCAAAAACTCGGCTCAAACTTTCTTGACTTTGTACCGTCAAGGTCTTGAATCCCAAATAGCACTCTCAACTCTTCAATTTCTATCATTGGTCCGCCTTTATTCTTTCTTTTCACTTGTTTGTAACAAACATGTTTAACAGGTTCTTCACGCTCATCATTCAAACCATCAACATTCATCTTAGATCCGAAATCATTGAACACTTTCTTTTCTTGAACTTTTCTATCTTCACATATTTGTTGCATCACTTGTTCAATTGACAAGTTCTTTTTCTTCATTCTTCTTTTCTTTCTTTGTTTATCTAAACATTCTTGGCCATTCGACTTTATCCCAAAACTCATAGCTGGGCTAGTCTTTCTATCTTTATCAAACCTTGTTGGGCTTTTCTTTCTGACTATTCCCTTGAACTTTTCATTCGATTATGATTTTTCTTCCACAGATGCTCGACTGTTGACTTTCACATATGGTTCTAATTGTGCAGACTTGTTAATTGCACCCTTTATTTCATACGGTACTAGATCTTTTCTCTTATCATTATCATGATCAGTAGCAGGTTTCTTGCTTCGCTGCTGCAAACTGATCTTAGCAGTTTCTTCATCTTCAAAGTTGTTTGAGTTAGGAAAACATACCTTCTTCTTCTTCTTCTTCTTTTTCTTCTTCTTCTTCTCTGCAACTTCCTAAGCTTCTTGAGCTTCTTTCTTACGTGCTTGTTCTTCTTGAACAATCGCATCCAATGTTTCTTTCTCAGCGATCTTATCTAATCTTTCTTTCTCAGTGGCTTCTTGAGTTGCTTTTTCCTGTTCTTCTTTTCATACATGATCGATTCCAAGAAATCGAATCTTCAAGGCACGCCACACTTCCTTAGAATTCATGAGTATGCCAACTTGTACCAAGATGTCGTCCAACAAGGTTTGACATATGTACCCCAATGCGGTGTACATCTTCCTTTCATCTACAACTACGCCTGCTGTAGGTTCAATAACATCCCAAAAGCCATAATCTTTCAGAAATCCTTCCATCTTGGTCGACCATACTTTGTAGTTCGATTTCGTCAACACTGGAAGTCTGCCAATTGCCTTTGTGTCTTTTCTATCTTTACTTTCTTTTCGGGTTTGCTATTTTTTAGTTGGAATTGATTCCTGATCCCGAAACCAATCTCCAATAAATAATAATACAACCCAAACTTTTCCTTTCTTTCTTTCTTTCTTTCAAGAAACGTTCTTAATTACTTTCTTTTAAGAACGCTCTCGGTTACTTTCTTACTTGATTTCTTCAATTCGTCAAGAAAGCCATTCTTGATTACCTACTTACCCGAAAATAGCCTTGCGAAGCAAAACACTTACTACTGCACACTGCTATAACATACCCAAACCTTTGCCCTTTTTTTTCTTTCTGTTCTCTTCATAAGATAATTGCAACTAACAAAGAAAAAATATTTGTTTTTCTTTTACTTGCATCAATAGTAACAAAAATCAAACCAAAAGGTTTTATTTTCTTGTGTTTCTTTTGTCGCAAACCACCCTTCTAAAACAAATTCCTCGATCAAACAAAAAATATCACAGCAATACCAAGGTTAAAAATTTCACAGCAAAAAGTTTTATTTAACTAATACAAATTTCTTTTTTTTCCTTCTTTGTAATTTCCTCTCGATCAAGGCGCCACTAAAAAACTCCTATTTATCACAATTTTTTTTTGACAAAACACTTTTCGAAAACCTGCTTAAAAAAACTCAAATCTGAAATCTCTACTATTGGATAAAGATTGACAAGGCCCCGGGTCCAGATGGCTTTACATTCAGCTTTATCAGGCACTTCTGGGAGAGTATGGAAGCTGACTTTGTTAAACTTTTGTATTACTTTTATGTTCATGGGAAGCTTAATCAGGGATGCAATTCTAGTTTCATCACTTTAGTGCCTAAAGTGACCAACCCTCAATTCATAAGTGAATTTCGGCCTATCAACCTCATAGGTTGTATCTCGAAATTAGTTTCTAAAATTTTGGCTAAAAGACTTAAGAAAGTGATGGTTTTTTTGGTTAGCGATACTCAAACGACCTATATTGAGGGACGAAGCATATTGGAGGGTCCTCTTATAATTAACGAACTAATCTCTTGGAGCAAGAAGGCGAAAAATAAATTAATGTTATTCAAAGTCGACTTTGAAAAAGCTTTTGATTCTATAAGCTGTAATTTCTTAGAGTCAATACTCTCGCAAATGGGGTTTCCCGCCCTATGGCGAAAATGGGTATTTTGTCATCTTCGAGATCCTCAATATTGGTTAACGGTTCACCTTCAAAAGAATTCAATATTGAACGTGGAGTTCGTCAAGGGGATCCTTTATCTCCATTATTGTTCATTCTTGCTATGGAGGGTCTTCATGTTGCTACGATCATGGAAAATGCAAACGGGTTATTCAAGGGATGTAAAATGCCAAATGAGGGTCCAACCATATCACATCTACTCTATGCGGACGATGTATTATTTGTTGGTGAATGGTTGGATACAAATCTTCATAATCTCTCGAGATTATTAAGATGCTTTCATTTGTCTTCAGGCTTAAAAGTAAACTTCTCTAAAAGTCAACTGTTTGGAATGGGTGTACCAGACGAGATTATTTTGCAAAAGGCGTCAATCCTACAATGCAAGACGGGTACGTTCCCCTTCATTTATTTTGGACTCCCGGTTGGTGCAAATATGAGTCTAGTGAAGAACTGGAAGCCTATCATTGAAAGATTTGAGGAAAAGCTAACACTATGGAAGGCTCGAACATTATCATTCGGTGGAAGGGTGACACTAATCCAAGCGGTGCTAGGTAATTTTCGTACTTATTACCTTTCACTTTTTTGTGCTCCAATTCAAGTTGTTAAACAATTGGAAAAAATTTGTCGTAAATTCTTATGGGGTGGATACATGGATAAAAACAAAGTTGTAGCTCCGAAAAATAAAGGTGGGTCCCATGGTTTAAAGTTGTAGCTCCGAAAAATAAAGGTGGGTTGGGTATAAGTAGTATTGCATCAACGAACAAGGCTCTCATGATCAAATGGTGTGTGCGTTATAAAAATGAGCCATCCTCACTTTGGGCAAGGGTGATCACGGCTCTTCATGGTGGAACAAGAGTTGAATCCTCAATTCCACTGAAAAATTCTATAGGTGGCGTATGGAAAGCAATAGTCAACATGGGCCGAATTAATGCAAACCAGCCTAGAATTGTGCGTGAAAGAATGATTCCAGATGTGGGAAAAGGCGACAAAATTCTGTTTTGGTTAGACTTGTGGGCTGGAAGTAGACCACTAAGTGAACTTTTTACAAACCTTTATGATCAGGAAAGTGAAAAACGCTGCTGTGTTTCGGACCGTTATAGAACGAATCAAGGAAGTATAGAGTGGTTCTGGGGGAGTAGAAATAATCTGTCAACCGATGTTTTGATAAAAGAATGGGCTGACTGTTTGGCAGCTGTGAACAATGTAATAATTCGACAAAAATCAGACGCTTGGCTATGGAAGATGGGCGAAAAGCACGTGGAATTTCAGGTCAGTTTGGTAAGGGCGGAACTAGATGAAATCAGCTTAATCAACGAAACAAAGGTGCTTAATTGGCTGCATTGGATTCCTAAAAAGGTTAATTGTTTCCTTTGGAGAGTTGTTTTGGACCGTATCGCGACAAAAGAGGTACTCTAGATTCGACGTATCCACCTTACCTCCGTGAACTGTGTCCTTTGCAATGGGAAGTTAGAATCGGTCAATCATCTTCTTATTACATGCGATTTGGCGCCACAGATTTGGTTAGTGGTCTTTCAATGGATGAAGATTCCCTTTCCGCGGTATATCCTAAGTGTGGTGCAATTATTGGAATTCATCAACTCGTATAAAGGGATAAAGAAATTCGAAAGGGCAGTGTATACAGTGGTGGCGGCAACTTGTTGGATCACTTGGCGAATGAGGAACGAGGTCATTTTTAAAAACAAATCTCCTGTACTTGCAAAGGTGATTGGAGATATTAAAGCAACTTCGTTCACTTGGGTTTGTAATCGGTCAGAGCCACGGATTTGTCAAGGGAGAAATGGAGAAGTTTGAGTCTGATAGAGTAATTGTATTGTATTTTCGTTTCTTTTATTTTCCTTTATTTTTACTATGCTTGAGCATCTTGCTTAAGGTTTTTTAATACACCGCCCTTTCTTTCAAAAAAAAAAAAAAAAAACTAATACCCACCGACGTCAATTAAATAATTGCAACTACCTCCAATATTGACGTGAAAGAATAACAACTGTTATACTTTCTGTATCGGCTTAATCTTCTACTCGAACGATGCTCCGTGGCTGTGATAATTCTGGCGGGTAACGAGCCGTAGCTCTGATACCAATTGTTGGCCCAGACGGTTCAAACAATCGTATCAACAAACACGAACACGAGATATTGGGGGGACAAACCCGCGATTCTTTCTATTCAATCAAACGAACTTAACGAACTTACAAATAAAACAATAATTTAGACCCCTATTTATAGTACTACTAAACTTGTTCTCCAAGACAATTAAATCTTTCCTAAACCAATTACTAAACTTTCTCTCCAAGACATTAAACCTTTCCTAAACCAATTACCTAAAATAAATCAAACTTTAATAAAACTAATTATATCAATCTTTCACTTTAGCCCTTCAACTTTCAACTCGTACAAGATTTAGGATTTAACTTTCAACACTACCCACCAAAGGAAGCAGTTAACTTTTTTTGGGATTCAATGTAACCATTTGAGTACCTTAGTTTCGTTTATAGTATCGATATGATCCAGCTCCGCTCTGAGTTTGCTGACCAGAAATTCAGCGACATCCGAACCCGTCCTCCATAACCAAACATCAGATTTCGATTGTATTGTTTGTGTAGATACTGGCGTGGCTTTGGGTACATATCATTTTCGTGCTTAGACTAATGGACCGTTCAACTGTTCAAGGTTTACCAAGTTAAAGAACTATGAAACCAAGGAACGTGCTTAATTGGTTGTTAATATAGTTCGAGTATTTCGAGTCAAAACAATGACAAAAAGGATATATCATATATCAGTATGTAACCACATGCCGTATTAATATACAATGAAGTTTATTTCACAGTTGCACTATTGAGAAATAAGGTTGGTGGCCATGTGGTCAGTGTGAATTACTCCAAAGGTTTATTTATTGTAATTTTCCAAGTTGAACAACATTTGACCACTTCTACATACTTTGACACTTCATTATGTTTATATAAGTTTAGATGTTGACCAAGATACAACTTCAGGATAATATTATTATTTAGGTAATCTATATTATCTCTTAATAATTATCTCTTAATAAACAAGGAATAGTAGATTTAAAAATCTAGTCGGCAGTTTTTCAATTTACGGTGTGTATATATATATATATAGAAACAGGATTAGAAGAAAATGCTCAAAAGTGTGAGAACGCATCCTGACCAAACATGTGTCATGCGGCATAGAGAAGGGCGGAGGAGCTTTTTTGTCCTTTTATCTTCTGCTTTTCCAGTTCCGCTTTTCACAATATTGTTTTATTTTTGGGGTTTAAGACTTTTGGCGTTAATCAAATTCAATAATTAATGACGTTTAATGGTTTCATTGTATTAACATTTTGGCGTTTATAGCGTTTATTCAAATCGTATGCCATTGGAACCTAGGGGGTCAAGAAATCTATCTGAATGACGTTTTTCTAGACGTTTTAAACAAGATGACCCATTGTTTTATTATTTTTTTATATACATTTTAGCGTTTGTGGTATCTTGGCGTTTTACAATTGTAAGATTATATTACAATCACAGGGGAAAAAATAGAAGCGAAGAAAATAAATTAAAAATCCTAATCTGATCTCTCTTCACAATCTTCACTGTCATCAGTCTCTCTCTTCTTTAATAGTATAAGAACTGTCACCAAATATATGACGTTTTATGTAAAATTAACAAACACATCGGTTTGATTATTTTGCCTGCTCGTCTGTTGAAGTGGCTTTTTATGGATGTTTGGGGACATAGATCTATGACGTGTGGGTGGGTTTTTCGCTTTTTCTTCATCTTGATCTTGATCTTTATAATCATCCAACTCTTCAGTGTCATTGATCTCTTCTCCTCATCCAAGCATTCTTCAAGAACAAAGAATACAAAATGACATATGACTGTCATCAGAATCTTTTTCTTGAATCTTTGTCCATCTCATGCAGCAAAATCTTACTGAGTTACTCCCCTCTGCTAACAATTCATTCAGTGAAACTTCACGAAGAAGAATATTGAATATCCAAGAAAGCATATTAGCCATCTTTGATTTTTTTAATTTTTTGGCGTTTTACAGTGAGTGGTATTTAGTAGTATTGGCGTTTGTTTTTTTTGGTTTGATCAAATGGAAGTTGCTGAGACGTATCATTTTATAGGATGTCTTTTTGGCGCCCAAGTTATGCGGTGCATTATTATAATAAAGTATCCGTCGTTTCAGTTACTGGTTGTAATTATTGCTTTTGATAAGCTTTATCTCCGAAGTCTGTAACACGTCCCATCTTTCAAGTTTGGCGTTTTAGATTCTAATATAATAAATTTTCCCTTTCTTCAGTTTTACTGATTTGTAGTTTCTGTTTCTAGTTACATTTTCAAGTTTGGTTATTATTTATTTTATTTTATTTATTTATTTTTTGATTTTTAATAATACTTGTCCAAAGTAATTTTATTATGGTTTGGTAGTTTTTGTGGCGTTTTATGGCATGTTGGCGTTTTGACAAACATTTGGCTTTGTGGCGTTTTTATTAGATATGGCGTTATTATATAACAATCAACTGAAAAAGAAAATTAAAAAATATATATATATTGATCTTCCAAATCTTCACTGTCACCAGTCTCTTTCTTCTTTTGAAGTATCTTCACTGGCTGGTTCGACTTTCGTACGATTTTTTTTTATTTTTGTTTTTTGAAGTAGTTTATTTGTCGCCGTGTAGAAGCACAAAGTCTGAAATCAGCATCTTTTTCTATAATATTTGTCCATCACATGCAGCAAAATGTTATCGAGTTTACACCCTTTTTAGCCAACAATCCTTGAATTTCCATTGAACGATGTTTGATTTTTTTAAACATTTTTGGCGTTTTACCGATAAAAAGAACGCCACCAAATAAAAGCACCTTAAACCTCAAAATTTGATCATGCTAAAATCAATAACGTTTTGCTGTATGGTGATGGACAACATTGTTAATCGTCAGTTAAGAAAGATAACTGACAATGTTGTCCACCACATACAGCTAAACTTTATTGACAACAAACCTCAATAATGGTTTTTTGTATGTTTTGGCATTATAAATTGGATGGAAGTTGAGGATAAGTCAATAATATTTTACTCAATGAAATGGACAATATCCTTACTTAAGGATTTTTTCCATTACATTGAGTGAAAGCTTACAGTCAAGCAAACTGAATTTCAAATAAACGTTTTGGTTTAGAAGATATCTGATGTTTGGGTTTTTTGGCGTTTCTAAGACGAATGGTATATATTAAATATGGCGTTTGGGGTTTTGTGTTTGTTTTTAATTAAAGGTCTGAGATGTTGTATATATAGGATTTTTTTGGCGGTTTTTTTAGGCGGGATTTTATTATAATTAAGTTTGCCGTTTTATATCTAATGGCGTTTTTAGTTAGAATGGTGTGTGATTTTTGTTTGGCGTTTTATTTTCATGAGATGGCGTTTTGTGTGGAGAAGTCAAAAGACTCTTTTACCCTTAATGAAGCGCGACCACCTAATAATTTTGATGTTATTTACGAAAACGCCACCGCGCCAATCTAGTCCATAGATTGTTTTGATCGGACGATCCATAAGCGTTCTCACCGTTCTCACACTTTCTACCGTTTTCTCTAAATCCCGACCCTATATAAATATAAATATATATATATATATATATATTATAAAGAAGAAAAGGAGAATGAGAGGTACGGTATCATTTCGCCGCTCGGTGGCAGGTGATAACTAACCTGTGCTGGTGAAAGCATAGCGCCGATGGGTCGGAGTGTTTCACCGCCTATCAGTTCATGTCACACCCTCAATTTCCACATGCGGAGTACCACCGCGAGGCGTGTGGCTGACCAGGATCAAGCCACCAATCATATTGAACAATATAATAATAATAATAATAATAATAATAATAATAATAATAAAAGTTTCTATCACGACCAATACGATTAGTGACTAATGTTCAAAGTCCACAGTTTAAAAGCAGTAATAAAAGTCTACAACGGAAGCAAAAGTTTAACAGTTTTAAAACAGTAGTTTAGAGTTCATAATTATTAATGGAAAACCCAACACGGGTTCTTGCGACCACTACACTCCCCAGCTGCAAGCTCCCAAATTATCACTGAGTACCTACAAAGCATGCAGTAGGGTGTCAACATAAAGTTACGAGTTGTCCAGTTTTAGTTCCAAAAGCTTGTGTTTGTTAAATTACTCATTTATACCATGTCATGAGGAAGTACCCCATAAATACAAGCTACTAAACTCCTCGATAATACCGAAACTTTCGCACTTAAGTTGTTGGTGCCCCGTTTGTTAATGTCTATCACCATTGACGCTTGCCGAGGACTATTAGTTCATGCCCGTCCACTCAAGGCACAGTGTGAGGTTAGTGAGACATAAATAGCGCTATTTAACTAATATCCCGTTCGCCTGGCCCTGGCATCTAATCGGTATAGTAATATAGGGACTTTGTGATAGAGTTTCGTTTAGTAGGCGAACTCATGAAATATAAATAGTATTTAACTTGAGCATCCCACACAAGGGGAAAGTGTTGTCTATATCCCACACAAGGGGAAAGTGTTTTCCGTATCCCACACAAGGGGAAAATGTTGTCGGTTCCGTTCCCAACCATCGGGAATACATGCTTTAGTAAAGTGTGTGAACTCACCTTGGGTTGCTCGGTAGATTGTTTACTTGTTTTAATAGTTGGTTAACCACGTCCTATTATGGTTACCAATTGTAACAACCCGACTTTTTGAAGTCAAAGTACAAGTCAAAGTCAAAGTCAAAGTCAAAGTCAAAGGAAGAAAAGATTGCTAATTGCGATATGTCAATCCTTGCTTAATTATTGAATTGTACTTCACGACTAGTATCGGTACTCTATTTTATTTTCGCTTTAGTTGTATTATGTGGAGTACTTGTTAATAAATCACTATTTAATCGCAGTTTAATCGCTAATCGACTTATCGCTAATCGCATCGCTATCGCATCGCAACCCGAATTATAGGTTATGGATATTGTTTTACGTGTGTGTGCTATTATATGTTACTTGTGCATGTTATGTTTATGTTGAGGTGTTTAATCGCAAACGCAATCGCAACCCTATCGCAACGCAATCTCATAGCAAACTCGAGATTTAAGGTTTATATGTGACAACCCGTACTCTCATCGTCGAGAGAGGGGTATTTTAGTAACATTCATTATTTTATTAATATTATTATTATTAATTACTGAATAAGAATAACACGCGACGATAGATTTACTTATTTATTTATTCATTTACTTACCATTATATATTTAAGTGTTAAGATAAGCGGGTTGGTCAGTTAAACGAGACACCCGATATTTTATGAATCCATACGCACGGGCCCAAGCCCAACCCAAAACCCTTGCACCTAAACCCTACCCTATATTTTATCCTAAACCCTCACTCCTTCATTTTTAACCTAAAAAAAAAAAAAATTAAATAAAAACCCTAAACACCCACTCTCTTGTTTCAGCCGACACAGACCTAGCCCAGCTCTCTCTCCCTAAACTCTGATCACCGGAGAAATTGTCACACCCCGAATATCAGAGCATTGGCGTGACTGGACTAGTATCTTCATTGCACAGCGGAAGCAAATAAGCTAAGACTTTTAGAAGATGAACGCCCACTAAGTGCTCGAATCTCCAATGGCTCTCCTATTCCAACCGTGCCATAACTTTTGAAATGTAACCTGAGAAAGAAACATGCGAAAAAGTCAACATAAAGTTGAGCGAGTTCATAGTTTGTTTGTAAAAGATTTGAAATAAATCTTTTGAATAACCGGTTTGTGAAATAATATTGAGGAAACGAATTTAGAAATCATTTTATTGCCAAGTCATATGGAAACTTTGTATTTGTAACGCATTAATGTCGTAAAACCATGTATTTGTAAACTCTTGTTTTTGTAATGTTCGTATAACCGTCAATGTCCACCCTGACTTTGACTCCATGCCCACATAATCCTATGCTTTGAATTTGTATAAAACAAGGTGTTTAATTTGTATAAATCAAGTATTTCTGTAAGTATGTATGTCCCTTTGTAAACGGTGTATGTATAAAAGTCCCTGGTATGTAGCAATAAGGAAAAAGAGATCACCATTGGGTTGCAAGGCCAATGATATGTGTGAAGTGATGCAGGAAGACTCAAACCTAGCAGATTTTGGCGTCGGGCTCATAGTTACCTCATGGTCCACTCAGCGGACTCAGGAGTGGGGCTCGCTACACCCAAATAGATCTATCACTCATGACCCTCGGTCCTACAACGAGGATTAATGGCCTCAAGTACCACCTACCCACTCACATGATCTAAGTAGTATACCCTCCTTAAGCTAACCATACCATGTATAAAAGTTTTTGTAATTACTGTAACATGTATTTTACCCCAGCCTCTAAGGCTGAACCTTCCCCGCCTCTAAGACTGAACCTCCCCAGCCTCTAAGGCTGAACCTCCCCAACCTCTAAGGCCAACTCCCCAGTCTCTCTATATTATCACCCGACGATCCATCCCTAGTCATGAAAATCATTCACGTTTCGATAATACGCATTTGTTTTGTAAAAATCGGTATATTTAGTATAATCCATTCGTAAACCATTTGAGTTTCCTCGAAATCCAATCGTAACATGATTTAGAAATATGAGTTTTCGTTCGTTCAAAAACTTTGTATGTTCTTGCAAAACGTGCATGTCTTTCCACCCCGAAAACATTTACAAGAATGTAAAACCGTAAAAAGTGGGGTTATGAACTCACCTGAATATTCCTGTGCAAAGCTAGCTATATACGACTTCGTAATGTCGTGATGTCGTTTCCAAGACTTGACTTGCTAGCGTGCATTATACAATATTCCTAACACGGAATATCTTATAAGTTTCTAAATAACGCAGTAACTAAACTACGTGTCATCGAGCTCTACCGAATAGTTAATCGAACGATTCGACGGTTTTAACGAAAATGACTAAGTTAAACTTTGTTTAGCTCGCATAACGTCGTTAAGGATTAACAAGTCTCGGGAAGACTTAGTTTTCATGAGATTTATAGTATATAAATATTTATATAAAGACATATAAATATATCGTTATCATCGCGTTAGACGTCTTGCGAAGTCGTACGTGTATAAAAAGAATATTTATTTGAAAATTGCATATAACAGACTTGTATTATGTATCGTGTATGATATTTGTCGAAATATATGTTAATGCCGTTAAGGCATTTTAAAATAAATATAAAAATTTATATTTATTTAGTAAAAGAATCGTTTATTTGAAGTCTGAAATAAATAGATAATCTATATATCTATTTTATAAAAGGATTCGTGATGTGCGAACTTTAAAATAAATATATATAAGCTATGTTTATTTTTATAAAACGAATGCTTGTCGTTTAATGTTTCAAATAAATATATAAACTATATTTATTTTAGTAAAACAATTGTCGTGTCGTTGGGTATTCGAAATAAATATATAACTATATTTATTTTAGTAAGAGGATCGTTGTGTTGTTTGATTGTTAAAATAAATATACAATATATTTATTTTTATGAAGAGGAGTCGTATTATTCAACATTTGAAACAATATAAATGATTTCATTGATTTAATAAAAGTTTTGTCGAATTTTCAAAGTTTTAAAATAATATAATAATTATATTTATTAGTTGAGATAAATTTTGAATCGTCGTTTTTGTAAGTTGTATCGTGTCGTGGAAATTAATATACACTTGTGACTTGTTTTTATAATAGTCGTTTGAGTTTGATAGCTTTCGTCTTAAAATAAAAATACGTTAGTTTGACGGATTTTCTCGAAAAACGGGCAGAGTTTCCTCTGTTTTTGGACGCCCCGACAACACAAGTTGTCGCTATTTTTATCAAGATTCAATAATTTTCACCAAGCAATCAATATATAAAAACTCTTGTCGAATTTAACTATAATGTAACTAATTTTAATCGAGACGGTTCAAGCTCGTTTTCACGGAAATAATCAAGAAAAACTATAAAGATAACTTAAGGAAATTTCGACTTATGCTATTACCAAAACTGCCGTCGAGTTGTCGAAACGTTAAATGGGTTGACTAAGTTGACCGAGTCAACCGGGTTGACCGATTTGACTCGCTGAGTTAACCGAGTCAACCAAGTTAACCGGGCTTGACCGAGTTGACCGAGTCGAGCCGAAATGCACCGAGTCGAACTGAGTCGCGCTAAAATACACTGAGTCGAGCACAAATCTGATCCGTTAAATCCCGAACCTGAAAAACCGAGTCAAACATAAACCGAACCAAACTTTGAAGCATCTAAACTGAACCGAACCAACTCACCTGCGTCACCACTGTTCCGCCGCTGTTGCTGTCGTTGGCCCGCCGTCTGCCGACGGTCGCCGCCACCGTGAGTCGCGTTTGTCGCCAAAAACATAAAACCCATCATCTTCGTGAAAGGAATCGGGGAACAAGATCAATATCGTACCGGAATTCGTCGGATAATTATGAAGACCACTGGTCCGAGGCTCCGACCGCCGGTCTGTGGCTCCGACCGCCGGTCCGTGGCTCCGATCTCTCTCTCTACAGCTCCCATCTCTCTCGATCTCTTTCTCTGTCCGACGCCACGCCGTCACGCGCCGCCACGCGCCACCGGTTCTCTCTCTCCGCTGTCTCTCTCTCATCGCCTCTCTCTCCCTCCTCTCTGTTTGTAGTCGCCGCACCACCACCGTACGGTGGTGGTGGTGCTCCGTTATGTAAATCGAAAAAGGGGGAGGGGCTGTGAAGTTGTTGCCTGTTTGATAATCGAGAGGGGGGGTGTGCGCCGCTAACCACCGCCGGAAAACACCTCCACCGCCACCAAGGCGGCGCCGCCGCCGTGAAACTGTTTGTAACTTCAAAATATGTTAATGAATTTTGGTATAGTTGCTCAAAAGATTGTTTTTATGCAGGGCAGTCAAGTAGCTGAAATATATCATCAAAAGATTTAATATCTCATTGATTCACCATCATTCATTATCAGACATCACTTTGTGAGGGATTGCTATAAAAAGGGTCGATTTCATCTTTAGCGTGTCCATCCTAAAGATCAGTTGGTAGATGTACAAACTTAAGAATTGGATTCATCTACTGTTGAAAAACTTGATCCCTATGATTGGAGTGCTAAACCTGGATTAAAGCAAGCTTTCTTGTGTTCCATGTGTAAATAGCATAAAAATGTTTTTAGAAAAATAAAAAATAACCTTAAAAATAGTTTAAAATTGAATTTTTCAATAAATCCTCAAAGTTTGTTCAAAGCACTGATGGCATTAAAACTCTGTTAAATAGTAAATCTATCCACTGCCAAAGTGTATCCTCTGTTTGTGCAAAACACTGATTTACAACAGAGGTTACACATAGACAGATGTTATTCAACAGTTGTGTGCATCAGATACCATGATCACTTTTTCAAATAAATGGCCTTACACCTGAAACATTTTCAAGGCTATAAAATTTTTTCCAAAACAAAAGCAGAGGTTCTTGAGCAGACTTTAGAAGCTACCACTGCTCCTCAGGCACCTGTTGCTGAGCCCACTGCTCAAAGTGATCACAGTAGTAACACAACTGTTGTGAAACCCACACCTAAATCCACCAAAAGACCAAAACAAATGAAAATTCAAAAGCCTCCCCCAAACCTACAATAAAGGCAACTCTGGAAGATGAGATTCCAGAGCAACTGCCAGTGACAACACAAAAGTCACTAGAAACCACTGCTGCTACTTCGTCACAGCAGATGGTAGAAAGGTCTCAACCCATGCCTCAAACTCCTCCTGCTTCTTCTAAAAAAGAACAGGTTGTAAGAACAGGGACACCAAATTATGATGCACTGGAATCACTTGATTCCATCATCCACAGCCCACTGCCCGGGGCAAATTCACTTTCAACTCCCATCATCATTTCACAAATACCACCATCAATAATGACCTTGTTGCATGCTTTGGATATAACTCAGACATAAATCAGTTCCTCTCAACCACCTATCACTAAGAGTACACTCCAACAAGTGACTGAGTCTGATGCTTATACCTCTGCTATCCCAGCAACAACTGAGGAGGTTACATCCCTTGAGTTACGAGTAACTCTTGGTGGTAGTTCAAGTGAAGCAGCTACTACAAGTGCTGAACCAACTGGTTTGCATTTGGACAGTAGTTTCATCAATAAGACTTCCTTGAAGGCAATTTCTTCACTGGGAACTCGTGTGTATCCAGTCTTCACTGGTTCACTAAAAAGTGTTTCTCATTATGAAGAAAGAAGTCCCCAGTACCAAGACAAAGGGGCAACAGTGGATGATTTTAGGGATACACTTCCTCAATCAACCACTGTTACAACCGCTGCTAGTGGGAAATCAGATGACCCCATTAAGTTGGGTGATGGTTTAATGTACCAAGAATTGACGGCTAGAATTGATAAACTGGATACATCTGTTGCAGAAATCAAAGACATGTTGCAACAGTTGTTGAAAGCACAAAGGGTACCATCCACTGCTGCACCACCTCCAACAGCTACTCCATCATCTGCTCCTACTCCAGATGAGCTGTGGAATTTGTTTCAACCTCTGCTAGACCATCAAAGAGAATTAGCTGATCAACAACATGAGATACAAGTTCAAAAGATCAGAAATCTCATGGAAGCAAGGTTTAAGGATACACATGCAGATATTAAGGCAATCAAGGCCCATTTATACCAAACCACTGGCACTACACCTCCTGATGATGCCAAAAAGGGGGAGAAGAAGAAGAAGGGATATGAAGATGGCCTATACATAAAACCAGATCCATTGTCAAAACTAGGTGCTGAAATCCCAAGGCCAGATGGTTCTAAAAAGGTTGATGAGTCTTAAAATGTCTTTGCTAAGTTAAAAGAAAACATGAAAGAGTCAATGGAGATAAAAGGGATAAAAAGGTTTGAGCAGGAGAAGAAAGTTTTTATGAAGATGGAAGAGCAGGGTACTTCTGAGCCCAAGGATGAGGAAAATCCTAAGCCTAAAAAAAAAGACAGCCCACTAGAAAAGTGAGGCAACCCAAATCCACACCTTCCAGAATCACAAAACATACTCCCCAAACTCTCAAAAACTCCTTTCATCAACCTTCCAAACCAACAGATGTTAAAACACCAGTTGTATCAACAGTTGTTGGTACTTCAGTGGTTTCAACAGATGTTACCCCAACAACTGCCATCAATACTACATCAACTCACCTTCAATCCACTGCCCCACCAAAAACATCCTCACCACCACCAACACCACCTGCTGCCATCCTTTATCAAAGAAGGAAACAATGCAGATGGATGCAGAAATACCAAAAGAAGACCAAGCTTCAGAAGAACATATCATGAAGATAGTTCTTCAGACACTTAGATCAGAACTACAAGAAATAGCAAAATCTCAAGACACTGCTCAAAGTTGTCATTACCAGGCCTCAATCTCCAAACTCTTCAAATAAATCTCTCCCAAGAAACCCATTGGATTCAAAAATACTAAAGTGGATGTCTGATCAAAAGACCCACGTATTGACTTTGCTCAGGTCCAATGGTGAAGTGAAGCATATATCAAGGGAAACAGCACTTGGCCTGGGTGTTGAAGATTTGCAAGATATCCTTGAGCTTACACTGTGCAGGGATGAGGATGACACAGATTCCATGAACTTTGAATTACAATTCAAAGGACAAGTTAGGGAATTATTGATGAGACAATAAAAATCCTGAATAATGAAGTGTTTTGGCATCATCTGTTCCAGGGGGAGATTGTTGGGATTGAACCCTACAGAGGAACAGATGATGTAAAGCCAAAACTGGTTTAGAACAGTGGATTCATCATAAGCAGCAGTTTGCACTAAACTTTCCCTTTGACATTGGCTCCAACATCTGATATGCTCCAAATACTGCCTTTCTCAACAACTGCTGATCTTGTAAACTACTGTTAAGTCAAAGCACTGATGAAGCATAAAGATTGAAGCTCAAACTACTGATGGGATCCAAGCACTGTTGAAGATCAAAGCACTGCCCATTCAATGTCTGATCACCCTTTGAAGAAAGTACTGATTCTCAACAGCAGTGCTTAGACCACAACAGTGGTATGAAGAATCAGTGTTTATATCTCAGTGGATAGAATGCAATCAGTGTTTGTATTGTCAGTGGTTAATAGATCAAGGGTTAGAGTTTGTTAGGTTGTTAGATGTCACTTTCATAGTGACGTCAGCTTTGATTCTCAGTGGTTTGGTCTGTACTAAAAATAGAGCAGTACCTGTACAGTTCTATTTGAGCTTCGAGCTTTTTTCTCATCTCCTTTGATCTTGTAAGATCAACCATGGAGTATCAGGCTGAGGGGGACTTTAGTTTGTAAGCTTGCTTAGTAATCTTTTGATTTGTATTGTAATCATTCGACTTAATGAAAATCATGTATTTATCAAAACTATTCTCTTCTTTGATTGTGTTTACAAAGTTTTTTGTTCATTTCCGCTGCACTTTACATGTTTTCATATTCATTGATTGTTCAATTTACACAAACAAACACTCTCATAAGAGCCTCCGATCCTAACAATTGGTATCAGAGCCTGGACAGTCAAATTTGATCTAACAGTCAATTTGACATAACGGTTCAGCTCAAAAATCATTGATACTAAGGTTGATTGTATTTAGTTGAAAAAACAGAGTAACGAGAAATCATGTTCAAAGTGACTACTCAAAAGCTCTGTAAAACAACCAAGATCTCATAGGACACACAAACTTCACATAACAAGTGATGTCATACATAAACCATCTACAGTTTTCAGATCTAAAAATACGTCTGATAACCATGGTAAAATTATTTATGAAAATTTCTTTCAATTGTTGTTATGAAGTTTTTGCTATTTCCATCATGTTTGCTGCTAAGGTGTGAACCTCAGGTCAACAAAAACCTATGTTCATAAAAACATTAGTGTTTTTGTTTACATAAAAAGAGGGAAATTAAAACTTTAGTCATTTAGATCTTATGTATTGAAAAACAGGTTGAGGTTCCTTCAAAAGGACCAAAATCAATTGTGTTAAGAATACATTAAGAAAATCAGCAGTAAAAAATGTACAGATCATGGGTAATGTGAAATTTGGCATAAGCATGTGCAAAAATGTCCAAATCTCTCAAAACATTGCTGAAAATGTTTCTGGATCAAGTATTCTTTCCTTAAAACCTTTCTAGTGTATATTACAACATTTATCTATGGAAAGGGTTAAAAAAAAATCACAAAAAAAACTCAAAAGTGTATTTATCTCAAAACTTTTGAAATCAAAAGAAAAGAGTATAAATCCAAAACACTTAAGAGTCCACAGGAGTTCTACATTCTTGGTCAAACATTTTTCATCCATCAACCATGTACAACCACTGTATCAGGGAGTTCAGGTAACAAAGGTATCACCAGTTTGATTACTAATGAAAAGAATTAGGCCAAATCTTCAAAAATGCTTCACAAGGTACTTTCAAAATCTCTGTGAACAGGTAATCTCAAAGTTACAATCATCTGATAAGAAAGTGGTATCAAAAAGTGGTTATGAAATTTATTTCAAACCACTGACCATCTTCCTACAAGTTGAAGAATGAAGTGATTCTGATCTAATTGAGAGTTACATTGACCGTGAAAATGCACCAGATCTAATTGATGTTATTTTCAGGAAATCTTTACTTATTTTTCTTGTAAAGATTTTTCAAATAAAACAGGATATATTATTCTTCATTTTTTTAAAAAAAGAATGATATATTTTGCATTTTTACTTGTTTTAGATGGTAAAATCCAAATTCCTGTCAGGATGTATAACCGTTTTTGTTTTTGCCTAGGGTGATATATTCTTTGACAATGGGTCAAGAAGACTTGATGCTAAGGGTCTGGATCATTTCATTCATAAACTCAGGACTAATTTAGTAATAAAAATGATTGTTAACATGCTTCATACATTTGGCTGCTCATGTTTTAGTCTAAATTCTCAAAAGATTAAAAGACAAAATGTGGAGTCAAAGTAAAATGTGATAATCATCTGGGATATCCAATCACTGTCAAAATATATGGAATGTTTAAAACATTAAGTAAATGTGTGATAAAACCTTGAATGCAAAAACCTGTGAATTCTGTGCATTAAAATCCCTGTAAAACCTGTTGTTATGATTAATTCTGATAAACTTGCATCTAAAAATGTGTTTGTCAAGAAGTTGGTTTTGCAGGTAACTCACAATCACCTTCAACAGATGTTGGACATGATACTAAAATCATTTCCATCATCAGAGCAGCAGATGTACAAAACAGCTGTTAAAGCTCATCTACTGATGTACAAATAGTGTTCGACCAAAATAACCTTCTAAACTTCTACCACTACTTCACTCCCAAACCACTGTTAATAAATATCCATCAAAAAATGGATAAGAATTATCAGTGGACCAAATCCATCTTTTAAAATCCCTTCACCTTCATCTCAAACAGCTGTTGGATCATTAAAGTCACCAACAGATGTTAGCTCAGATGATTCACATTTGCAGCTTCACCTTTTTTAAAACATCAAACCTTCTTTAAAACTCAACCATTTCACCAAACACTTGTTCTCTTGATGGCTTTCTACCATTCCATCAACAAGTCATGTGCCTTATAGCACTGAAAGACAGAAAGTTAGGTAGCTGTCATTTAAGAGGAGCTTCAGTAGTTCAGTGAAAACAAGTTTGAAAATCTTGTGCCACAACCAAAGGATGAGAATCTTTTGTGTCACACCCCGACCACGTAGAACAACCAAACGTGGCGGAAAACGTCGGGGAGTGTTGTAACAGAATCATTGTTTCATAACACATGGAAATTGAAATATTGTTTTATTGATTAAAGTAGTAACAATGTCTTGACAATCAAAGAAACATAACATAAATAACTAGTCTTGCATCTTTTATTGTCGCTAAGGCCCAATTCCGCCTAAGTGTATCTTGACAAATCCTATGCATCATATCCTGAAACACATGTAAAAATAGGTACGTCAGCATAAAAATGCCTGTGAGATACATAGGTTTATGAAAATAGGATTCATGACTTATTGTTTAAGAAAATGTTTAGCCATGAACCTTGTAATTTGATTTGTCTTGTAAATCATTTGAAAAACAATAAGATCAGATGATATGTATAAGTAAGAGACTAATGTATGGTTAAATGAATAACCATATAAAAATGAGTTTGTATAATTTAAGTTGTTTGTAAAACAATGTATTTTGAAAAGTATGTTATTTGTATAAAATGTTATATGTCCAAATTGAAATGATTCAAATAACGCTACGATATGTAATACCATACAATCACTTATATATAGGAAGTACTAGCGGCGTATCCACCATGCTTGTATCATATTACACACGCCTCGTTACTCCAATCACTTACCCAAACAAACCACCAATGTAAGATGTCTATGTTTAAACCAATTGCCAAACGTATTGAATAATATGTCAAAATGTTTATGTCAATATGTAAATCATGTAATGTATAACCAATGTCAATAATGTTTATGTGTCAAATGTAAATCATGTAATGTGTAACCAATGTCAATAATGTTTATGTGTCAAATGTAAATCATGTAATGTGTAACCAATGTCAATAATGTTTATGTGTCAAATGTAAATCATGTAATGTGTAACCAAAATGATATGTATGGCTAGTGAAATATATCAACTAAACCATATGCACAAAAACAAAGTATTGAAGTAAAACACGGTTTAAATCAAAGCTATGTTTTGTGGAAATGCATGCTATACTGATACAAATATCTCTGCGGTATTGTGAGAATGCATACATCCAAGCCTTGAGACTGTGGCGATAAACCCTTAAACAAATTAAAGGTTTATCTTGTTGTAAATGTATATCGAATTCGGTCATTCCTTTCATCCCCACCTACCCAGGATGTCCGGAACGGGAGTTGTCAATTCCTATGGTACCACTACCTACTAACGAACGGCGTGATCGGTGTTAATGAATGTATATTGATCCATCAAAACAATCCAAATATCATATCAAAATGTAAGCATGTGATGAAAACAACTGTACTAAGTATGCAACAAATGAACATACATAGCATGTGATGTGATGTGAAACGATGTACTAAGTATGAACTAAATGGACATACATAGCATAAAATGTAATGTAAGACAATGAAATCATGTACTATAAATGTACTAATGAACATAGCAAGTATATGATGTGAAAACATGGAAAGCACGAAAGTAACAAGTAGGCACATGTGTTCCACCCCAAAATGTTTGGAAAACAGTAAAAGAGGGGTCTATGTTGTTGGGATTGAACCCTATCAGAGGAACAGATAATTAAAGCCAAAACTGGATCAGAGCAGTGGATCCAGAATAAGCAGATGATTACAGTTTGTTCATGCAAATCTCTCCCCTTGAAAGTGGTTTTGTATCTGCTGACCTCCTATCTGCTGATCTTACTAAGTTCTGACCTACAACTGCTGCTTTGCATCTACTAACCAATGTCAAAGACTGATGGAAGACCAAAGCTCTGCTGACTCAATCTACTGCCTTGAGTCAAGTACTGCTGATCCGGACAGGCACTGCTGGGTTCACAGCAGTGGAAGGATGCAGCAGCTGTTTAAATGTCTTTTATGTAAAGAAATGTAATAGCAGTAGTTAGTACATCAGAGTTTGTATAGATCAGAGGTTAGAGTTTGTTAGGAGGTTAGATGTCACTTTCATGGTGACGTCAGCTAAGATGCTCAGTGGTTTGCAAGTGCCTATAAATAGTTCAGTACTTTGTACTGTTCTATTAGCTCTTTTATAACATTGTCTTCTTTGCACGAACAAACTACTGAGCTCTGGCTGAGGGGGAGTTTGCATTCATTCATCAATCATTGTAATCGTTGTTGAAACAAATTCAATCTTTCGATTCATTGTGTAAAGATGTTTGATTAAAGTATTACTCTCGTTTGATTGTATGCAAAGTTTATTTTCATCTTAATTCCGCTGCACAACTCTCTCATTTCCATCTTAATTTCAAACGAAAATACAATCAAAAAGAAACTCAGATCCAACAATTGGTATCAGAGCTTGGACAGTCAAATTTGATTTAACAATCATTTTGACGTAAAAAGTTCAGCTCATAACAGTTGATACTGATCGTTTGTTCGTCCGTTGAAAAACAGAGCAAGGATTAATCACCATTAAAGTTGATTTCTCAGTGTCTGTAAAACAACAAGAATGACGTCACAATCTCAAGATGATAAAAACAACATCGGCTCGCTTTTTAAACCACCTATGCTAAAAAGAAATGAGTACAACATCTGGCAGAGGAGGATGGGTCACATCCTCGCTCAACAAAGCACAGGTTGTTGGAAGTCTGTCATTTATGGTCCCCATGTTCCTTCAGTGCCAAGTGCTGAAGATGCTAAAAAGTTCGTTCCAAAACCAGTTGAAAATTATACCGAAACCGACTTTCAAAAGATCGAACTAGATGCTAAAGCGTTTAGCATCGTAGCATCAGCACTGCCCAATGAGATATATGCAGGACTGTTACACTGTAACAGTGCCAAAGAGTTATGGGACACACTTAAGGAACAGTTTGGGGGAACTGAAGAAGTCATAGAAAACAATAGGGAAATCCTGAACCAACAGTATGAAACATTTTGCTACGTTAAAGGCGAATCACTAACGCAACAATTTGAGCGTTTCAGTTGTCTCATCAGTGAACTGAGGTTTGTTAACACCACTTTTACAAACTCAACTCAAAATAGCAGGTTCCTCAGGTCACTGCCAGAAAAATGGGACACCATAGCTTTTGTCACTCGAAATTCACCTGAATTCAAGGATCTGACCTTGACTCAACTCCACGGTCGACTCCTGACCTACGAAAGGGAGTTGAACCAGAAAAGGAGGTTACAAGAGTCAAGAAAAGTTACCGATGACTACACTTTCGGTAATACTGCTCTTCTGGGTCAAGAAGAATCTGGGAGCAGTGGTAAGGATCAGGGTTATGATCACTTCATTGACATAACTGCTGGTGCAAATTTTAACAACCCTGATCCTCACTCTGCTAGTTATGCATTCACTGCAAACGAAAACCAGATGTCAGACAATTTAAGTTTTGAACTAAATGATTTGCAACATTTTGATCCCACTGATTTAGAGGAAATGGACATCCTGCACCAACTGGCTTTGCTAAGTGTTAGAACTAGCAAGTTCTACAAAAGAACAGGGCGAAAATTCCCAGGTTTGCATGGGAATCTAAGGGTTGGGTTGGATAAATCGAAAATCAAGTGCTACAAGTGTAATAGGTTGGGACATTTCGCTAGGGAATGTAGGAGTCAAACTACTGGTCCCATAATTACTCATCCTAGCTCAAATCCTAGACCTCAAAACCAAAACACTGTGCACTATGCCCAATATGCCCCAGCAGCTCAAGTGAACACTGCTCACTATGCTGCTGCCCCTGTGCCAGTACATTATATCCAAACTACTGTTCCTCAAATCCAATATGTTCAAACCCCTGCTCCACAGGTACAAGTGCAACCTGTTGCACCTCAAACCACTGCTCCAGCAGCAGCACAACCAGATCAACAAAGTTTTTTCACTCAAGGGTTTGTTGACTGGAGCAGTATGCCTGATGATCTTAGTGATGAAAATTTTGCACTCTATGCTTCTAATGATTCTTCACATTATGAGTTTTATTTGATGGCATTAGAGTCAATACAGGAGGGGGTTGAAACTGAGGAGGAACAACAGTGCTTTGAAACAGTGGAAGAGGTGATTGAAGCAGTGGTTACTGCTGTGGCTGGTGAACTACTGTTGGGAGAAAGTTCAGGTACCCTGATTGAACCAATGACAGATCCATGGTCCGTAGAGGACAAAGAAGAAGAGAAAGAAGAAAAGGCTGGTGAAAAGAAGGTGAAAGCTGATGATGAAGAAGATCATCAATGTGATTGTGCAATGATGGCAGCTGCCAAGGTATCTCCTCAAGTTCTTGAAAAACTGTGTTCTGACAATTGCATAATTGCTTTTGCTAACATTAAAGAGGTGAATGAAAACCTTCGGGATAAAATCTTGTCTGATGAGGTCAAATTTGAAAGGTCTTTAAAAGAACTTAAAAACAAATTGACTGAAAAAGAAAAAGAGAACAGCTGTCTAAAAGAAGAGCAAAGTATAACCAAAACCCAACTTCAAACCATGGTAGAAAAATACCAAGTTTGCAAAAAGGAGTTGGAGTCCGCCCAGATTACTTGTGAAAGATGGGTGGAATCCTGCAAAGGATATGAGGTTATGCTTGAAAAACAGAGAAAAAGCAATGTGAAATTTGGGGTTGGCTATAGAAAACATGATGATGAAAACACTGCTTTTGAAAAATCTGTTCAAACCACTGATGTAACCACTGAGTTCATCCCCACAAACAAGAATGGCCAAGAAGTGAAAATCACTGACAAACTTGGTAACAAAATCACACTTGACAGACCAATGGAATCCTCTACTTTTGAGGAGCTTGAAGAATACCAGTTTAAACCAAAATGGTCTGATGAGTGTGACATTCTTGAAAATTTCAAGCCAATGGACTTTACATCAACTGATGGTGTCAAGGCTCCAAAAGCTAAAGTCATACCTCTCAAGGACATCCCAGCAGTGGTTAAAACCTCTACTGCAAAGGAGTCTGAAAAGAGAAAGAAGAAAGAAAAAATTGCTAACTTGTTTTGTGAATTCTGTGAGAAAAGGAATCATCTAACAAAAGATTGTTTCCACTTAAAAGCGTATGATTTAAACAGAACAAGTGTCATTGTTTCAGCTGAAGGTTGCATTGTCTGTGGTAAAACAAACCACAAAACTCAAGCATGTGTGTATCTCAAAAACTTTGATGTGAAAAAGAATGAGTACATTGCTAAAACATCCTTGAGTCCATCATCATCATCAACATCTGTCAAATTCACCAAGAAACAACCACTGTTTGTGCCAGTTCAAACAGCTGTTACAAAATAGCTAAACCAAACATCTGTCAAAAGAGATGTTCAGGTTACTGATGCACCCCCTGCCAATCAGTTCAGAAAAGGCAGAGAGAAACAGTCTTACCAAAGGATTCCTCACGTTTATGAGGCCTACAAAAGGCCCTCTAAACCCAAAGTGAACAAGCATCCTTTTGGTTATCAGCAGATGATTGGTCAGGACCCACAACAGTGGTTAGAGAAACACTGTCCTAAAACAGTTCAAACTCCTGACCTAACCACTGTCCATCATTCTGCATCCATCCCAGACACTGTTGAGACCCCATCCAAAGCCTTGTTGGCTTTGGAGACCTTAATGAACTAATCCTTTTACTTCATGTGCAGGGAGCTTCTGCATGCTTTGATAGTCTTTGGTATGCAGATAGTGGAGGCTCCAGGCACATGACAGGATGTAAAGCCCTCCTCAAAGACTTTAAAATCCATGGAGGGGTGATATATCCTTTGGGAATAATAGTAAAGGAAAAGTTCTGGGGTCGGGTACAGTGGAGTCTGGAAAAGTAAAATTTGAAAATGTTAATCTAATAGACAATCTAAAATTCAACCTTCTGAGTGTGTCCCAAATGAGTGACAAGGGATTTGGGTCATTCTTCACAAAAGACTGTTGTAGGATTGTTGGACCAGAAATGGTAGAAAAGATTGAAGCAATAATCAACTCTGGTCAAACTAAACTTGTTGCTCAAAGAAGTGGCAATGTTTATGTTGTTGACATGTCAAAAGAGTGTCCCAGAGCTGATGCCTGTCTGTTCTCAGCTGCCTCTAACAAAGAGACAGAACTTTGGCACAGAAGGCTGGGACACACAAATCTTAAGACAATCACAGAAATTTCAAAAAATGGTTTGGTGAGAGGCCTACCACAAAAATTGTTTTCATGTCCTGAACATTGCATTTCCTGTTTAAAAGGAAAACAACATAAAAGTTCTTACAAGTCCATTGAAGAGTCCAAAACAACCCAGTGTTTGCAAATGCTACACATGGATTTGTTTGGCCCAGTTCAAGTCATGAGCCTAGAAAAGAAAAGATATTGTTTGGTTATTGTTGATGACTTTTCTAGGTTCACATGGACTTTCTTTTTGCACTCAAAAGATGAAACTGCAGGCATTTTGCAAGACTTTGTAATACAGGTTGAAAAGCAATTTGACCTTCCAGTGAAAAGCTTCAGGAGTGACAATGGCACAGAATTCAAAAATAGGGAGTTGGATGCCTTTTGTGTGAAGAAAGGGATTGTAAGGCAGTACTGACCAATGTCAAAGACTGATGGAAGACCAAAGCTCTGCTGACTCAATCTACTGCCTTGAGTCAAGTACTGCTGATCCGGACAGACACTGCTGGGTTCACAGCAGTGGAAGGATGCAGCAGCTGTTTAAATGTCTTTTATGTAAAGAAATGTAATAGCAGTAGTTAGTACATCAGAGTTTGTATAGATCAGAGGTTAGAGTTTGTTAGGAGGTTAGATGTCACTTTCATGGTGACGTCAGCTAAGATGCTCAGTGGTTTGCAAGTGCCTATAAATAGTTCAGTACTTTGTACTGTTCTATTAGCTCTTTTATAACATTGTCTTCTTTGCACGAACAAACTACTAAGCTCTGGCTGAGGGGGAGTTTGCATTCATTCATCAATCATTGTAATCGTTGTTGAAACAAATTCAATCTTTCGATTCATTGTGTAAAGATGTTTGATTAAAGTATTACTCTCGTTTGATTGTATGCAAAGTTTGTTTTCATCTTAATTCCGCTGCACAACTCTCTCATTTCCATCTTAATTTCAAACGAAAATACAATCAAAAAGAAACTCAGATCCAACATATGTACTCACTTGAGATTGCTCAGAAGTCCTAAGATAACCACCAAGCAATGCTAGATATCGCGGAATCAAACGGCACCTAATATAGGTAACTATGTTAATAAACCGGACCTAATATCGGAGGATCGGATAGAATGAGGGTTCGTAAACCAAACGAGTATGGAGACTCGTGTAATATGATTTAACAAAGCCCACATACTAAAACGAAACTTAACCTAAGTGTTTGTGACCCATTACGACCCGTTTAGGTAGCTTATGCTACTTTAACGCGTCGTTCGCGTGAAACACGTTTCAGACCGCTTAACTAGTCCTATGACAAGTAACATATGCCTTAACATGTCTAATAGTGTTGTCAAATCAGTTTAGATGTCAAAAGTTATGTTACATATGTTTAAAATGAATTTTGGCATCAAAGGGGTATTTTGGTAATTTACCTAAGGCATATAAACTACCTATCATACAACTACTTAAACGAAGCGACCATAAGGTATAACCTTGGAAGGTTATTCCCTATATACTATGGTCACCTAATGTGTTTGGTCGGATCCTAAAGATCGACCAAATGGGTCGGGTTCGAAAGTATAAGCGATTGTTTAGATCGCTTACCTTACGATCCTATATAAGCACTAAACTAAAAGTGACGAGTTAAGCATGCTAAAACATGCTTAACTAAGTTTAGAAAACAGGTTTGGTATCAAAACAAACGGTTATGATACCCATAAGTAGTTTGGTTACAAAATACGCAAGAATACGTATTCTGACCGAAACTACGGCTCGTCACTGAGCCTAGATAACGTGGTAATCAGTAGGTATAGTCACTAGGGACTATAACCATCGTGATTACGCTCACATTATGAAGTTCAAACGAACTTCGCATCGACCATAAACTGGTCAATGCAGAAAGTCAAACAAAGTTTGACTTTCGAACTCGAAAAGCAATAAAAGAACTAAGGAACACTTACGAAGGGTCCCCGAATGCTAATCTAGATCAAAATAGCTCAGGTATGAAACAAAGGTTTCAACTTAGAGCACAATTGATCAGATTCTAGTGAGAAATGAAGTTGGGGTATGTGGGTATTTATAGTTTTCGGTTCACCGTTAGGATCATTTCTTGGAGAAGAGGGAATGATCACATCCCTACACTTGTTGTAATGTTGTGGTTACTGATTTTGGCCACCATAAGAGTTTAACATGTGGCACTTGACCTTTGGAGAGTGTTAGGGGCTACTAACTTGTGTTAAAAATGACCTTTGCTGATCAGAAGAGGCCTAGCGTGACGCCAAGGGGGCTAGGCATCGCGCTAGGGTCCCCCTGATCAGCAAACACCTTCAAATGTTTATCTTTCAGTCCCCGTTGCGTATTTAGGCCATTTCCGACGTTTTTAAGGCTCGTTAAATCATTTTCAAGGCTCCACAAGGATGCGTAAACATTGTGGGCATGAAACATGCTCAAAAATATGCCGGATGTTGGTTCGTTTGGTCGTACGATCGCGATGTTCGGTTAATTACGACAGAATGCGCATAAGCGCGAGAAATGATCTAAATTGCGCGACGAATGGATTTTTCTCATTCCAAACACTAAAATAAAGTATTTTAGTGCTTACATAAATTTTTGGATGTCCGGAGGTATTCAGAACGTAAGTGATGCGCGAAAATGCAAACTTGTGCACTTTTTGACGCTTTTAGTCCCTGAATGACCTCAAAAGTTTATTTTAGCATACCGAACCCCTCAAAGCCTATTTCTAAGCTATGTAAAGGATATTTATGGTATGTTTAACTTATGGACATGTTCCAGAATATTCGTTACAGCTCAAATTGGCATACTTTCGCAGTTTGTCAAGTTTAGTCCCTGTAAGTGAATTAACTTGTTTCTGACATACCAAAGCCTTCAAAACTTATTTCTAAGTTATGTAAAGGTTGTTTAAGGTATGTTAAGCCTATTTCACTATTCCGGAGCGTTCGTTGCATTAAACGGGTTATATTTACGCATCAGTGCGCGTATAACCTTCTAGAAAGCGATTTAAAGCTTGAAATCGAACAAGAATTGATAATGTGCAAAGGATACACATATTTGTACATGTCCCAAGTATGAAATACAATATTTCATTGATACAGTAATTGTTTGATGGCCGTGGAGGCACAGGTGTTACAGTCTCCCCTACTTTAGGAAATTTCGTCCTGAAATTTTATTTAGAGGAAACTTGTGAGAGTTTAAAACATGAAGTTGAAAAGATCGAACAACATTGGTTAGGGTTCTGAACTTCTAGTAACTTTAATAACATCATGCTTGCTATGTAAGAGAGATACTTATATACAATTATATGAAGCGTCATTGGTGCGTCCACCGTACCTCCATTACATCGTTCTTATTTTGTTATTGTTGTCACTATCGGTTCTTACACATAATAAATCTTACTGTGGTTACTGTGCACTGAATCTCATAATTATGTACGCGTCCATAATTAGACAATTCCTTGCATAGTTCACACAGTCTATTTAATAATGTGTGGGGGAAAACCAATGAACAAACCTGTGATGAGTGTGACTAGACCACCATAGGGTCCCTTTTATTAAATCAATAAATGATTTTAATAGACAACCAAGGAGTCTTTTCAGCTTATATCATCACATGTCATTCTTAACCAGATTTTTGAATCAATCTTTTTTACTAGACCACTAAAAGGGCCTCTTATGAATCATGGAGTGGTACTATATAATCCAAGGGTCTTAACTATTACATAGAAGCCCATTAAGGAATTAAGGTAGTACCTTTTTGAATATCCTACTACGAATCCCTCATATGAAGATATGAAAAATTCTACGAGGATTTGGATAACGAATATCCAGAGTATACAAAAACCCAAAATGCATAAAAGAAAACACAAGATGCATAAACACATAGTCATATAACCACAAGGATTGTTTATCTAGATCTTTAATTTGTTAATTTGTTTTGCTAACAGAGCGCATGTATTTAAAGCACACTTGGAATCCATCTCGTGGATTTCATTTGGTACTTTAAACATTATCAAGAATCTAACTATAAAGATAGAAAGATTTTTAAAAGAAAAATTCGATTTCGATTATAAGGAACCGAAATGTTCGAATTTAGGTACATAAGGAATCCAATCAAGGACTCTGATTTGAATGATAATCATCCACAAGGGTCTAAATGTGAAGATAAAAAGATCCCATATGGATTTTAGAAGTTGAAGATGTTTTGAAACCTGTTTTGAAACCTTGCATTGGACATGCTTAAATCAAAACATGAAGTAAAATGCTTATGAAGTTGAGATGCTAGCTATGTCAAGGCGACATATGAAGCGGAATTTGAAGGCTAAGTCAATGTATGAGGAAAATATTTTTGAAAACTATGCATGGGGTTCTAAAAAAAAATGTGTTCAATGTTTTTGAAACCTTATATATAATACATTTGAAATCATAAAGTAGGTGTACTAGGTAAGTATATTTATAAAAGTGTTTTAAAATTATGCGAGATAAATTCTGGAATTATGTATAAGATCTTTGGGAAACATGAATGATGCTTTTGAAATCATGCACTTAATAAGAAAATATATTGTATTAATATTGTTCTCAGGCTATATGAGACATTTTGAAATTATGAAGGTTGTTTTTGAAAACATAGCCAGTGTTTTTGAAATAACATAGACAATGTATTTAAAAAAAAAAATTGTTTTCAAACTATATGAAATGTTTTGAGATCATGAAGATTGTTTTTGAAATACTTGTACTGTGTATGTTGAAAAATCAAAACGTAATGGGTATGAGTTTTGAAAATACCCTTAGTTATCTAACCAAGGATTCAAAAGCACTGATGTGCAGAAGCATGATTACTCATAATGTCACTTTATTTTCTGTACTTTGTTTCTTAAAGTGAAACGAGTACTTAAAATTTTCGAGGGAATCATGAGCGATCATTTGAAAGAGAGAATCACAAGAGTAGTTTGTAAGGAACATAGTTCCTTAATACAGCTATTATAGGGAAATGCCATAAACACATGTAATTATACTTGTATATCAGAATTGCGAACAACAACTTTTATTTATGAATGAGACATATTGTTTCACAATACACGAAAACAAAAGAAACAAAGGCATAAGACAGCATCATCCTTTGTTCAGCCGAATGCTCATCCAAGGGTTGGATTTGCATTAGCAAGCTTTGGGCATTTGTTCCTGAAATGGCTTGTCTCGCCACAGTTGTAGCACGATCCAGGCGGAAAGCGAGCTTGAGCAGGATTGGCTTGTGGTTGGTTTGGACCACTTTGGTTTGGGGTAAATCGACAAGCATTTGCCAGGTGACCGAGTCGCCCACATGATGCACACAAACGACACTGTAGGTGAGCTAAGTGGTGTGCATTACATTTGTCGCATATTGGTGCTGTTCCCTTGTATTGCTTCTTAACAGGTGGTGTTGCCACCCGGACGGGTCTTGTTTGATTTGGTACTGCTGTAGTTGGGAAAACCCTTGCCGTATGACCTATAAGTCCACAAACTTGGCATTTGCGGCACTTCACGCTAGCCTGATGATGAAGGCTACATTGGTTGCACAAGGGTGCAGTTCCGTTGTATGGCTTCCTTGCAGGGGGTTGAGTTGGTTGGTTGGGGACGGCTTTACCATTGTGAGCGACCATGGCGAAGTTCTGAGAAGCCTTTCGCTTTTTTGACTTCTTAGGGGATCATTCATCCATGGTCTTTGATTCCTTGATTGGTTTCTTGGCTGGTGGTGCCGTCACTTGGCTAGGTCTTGCCTGTTTTGGTGCAACCGCTGCGGGATTCTTTGAAGCTTTACGTTTCTTTGGTTTTGGTGAAGGCTTGGCTTCCGTCTCCTTTGGTGATTCTTGAGTGGCTTCATTCTGGAGACGATACATGGCAGTAGCTAATTCGACAGTCTTCAGGACTACTTCGCCTATTCGCTGGGCAAATTTGGCAGTCTGCTCGGATATCTGGGCGTCATCGTAATGGAGAGACATTCTAGAAGAAAATGAAAGACATAGGAAGAAACAAGTGAAACGTCATCGGATAAACAATACAGAATGGCAATGCATAAGAATTTTGCGATCATTTGTTTGTTACCTAAGGCAAACAAATGAGATGGTGACTAATCAAAGTGAACGGATCATATTAATGTATCATTGAAGACATGCTCGCCTATAAGTGAACACTCACCCCAAGAGTTCCCAGGTAAGAGTGACTGGTCCGATACTGCGGATTTGTACGAACACTCTAGCCTTCGACAGAAAACTCAGGGTACAGGCATTCACTCTTCCAGTTTGCACGTGTTCACATTATACGACCCAAACTTTGACGAGATTTTTGAAAATTCAAAGGGGTTCAAAACCATATAACAGAGGGTTCAAAACCTTACAATAGAGGGTTCAAAACCTAGTAATCCATCATCCTAGAACAGATGATTAGTTTTCAAAGCGGTTTTGAAATTTATGTTCTTGTTGTGGTTGTCGCCTAAGGATAGGTGACAGTATTGTTTTATGACTAAACGCAAGTAAACTCGCGTTAGGGTCCTAGGAAGGTTATAGACTAGGTCAAAGTATTACTAATAACCTAATTCCCTATAACCATGAGCTCTGATACCAACTTTTCTGTCACACCCCGACCACGTAGAACAACCAAACGTGGCGGAAAACGTCGGGGAGTGTTGTAACAGAATCATTGTTTCATAACAGATGGAAATTGAAATATTGTTTTATTGATTAAAGTAGTTACAATGTCTTGACAATCAAAGAAACATAACATAAATAACTAGTCTTGCATCTTTTATTGTCGCTAAGGCCCAATTCCGCCTAAGTGTATCTTGACAAATCCTATGCATCATATCCTGAAACACATGTGAAAATAGGTACGTCAGCATAAAAATACCTGTGAGATACATAGGTTTATGAAAATAGGATTCATGACTTATTGTTTAAGAAAATGTTTAGTCATGAACCTTGTAATTTGATTTGTCTTGTAAATCATTTGAAAAACAATAAGATCAGATGATATGTATAAGTAAGAGAATAATGTATGGTTAAATGAATAACCATATAAAAATGAGTTTGTATAATTTAAGTTGTTTGTAAAACAATGTATTTTGAAAAGTATGTTATTTGTATAAAATGTTATATGTCCAAATTGAAATGATTCAAATAACACTACGATATGTAATACCATACAATCACTTATATATAGGAAGTACCAGCGGCGTATCCACCATGCTTGTATCATATTACACACGCCTCGTTACTCAAATCACTTACCCAAACAAACCACCAATGTAAGATGTCTATGTTTAAACCAATTGCCAAACGTATTGAATAATATGTCAAAATGTTTATGTCAATATGTAAATCATGTAATGTATAACCAATGTCAATAATGTTTATGTGTCAAATGTAAATCATGTAATGTGTAACCAATGTCAATAATGTTTATGTGTCAAATGTAAATCATGTAATGTGTAACCAATGTCAATAATGTTTATGTGTCAAATGTAAATCATGTAATGTGTAACCAAAATGATATGTATGGCTAGTGAAATATATCCACTAAACCATATGCACAAAAACAAAGTATTGAAGTAAAACACGGGTTAAATCAAAGCTATGTTTTGTGGAAATGCATGCTATACTGATACAAATATCTATGCGGTATTGTGAGAATGCATACATCCAATCCTTGAGACTGTGGCGATAAACCCTTAAACAAATTAAAGGTTTATCTTGTTGTAAATGTATATCGAATTCGGTCATTCCTTTCATCCCCACCTACCCAGGATGTCCGGAACGGGAGTTGTCAATTCCTATGGTACCACTACCTACTAACGAACGGCGTGATCGGTGTTAATGAATGTATATTGATCCATCAAAACAATCCAAATATCATATCAAAATGTAAGCATGTGATGAAAACAACTGTACTAAGTATGCAACAAATGAACATACATAGCATGTGATGTGATGTGAAACGATGTACTAAGTATGAACTAAATGGATATACATAGCATAAAATGTAATGTAAGACAATGAAATCATGTACTATAAATGTACTAATGAACATAGCAAGTATATGATGTGAAAACATGGAAAGCACGAAAGTAACAAGTAGGCACATGTGTTCCACCCCAAAATGTTTGGAAAACAGTAAAAGAGGGGTCTATGTACTCACTTGAGATTGCTCAGAAGTCCTAAGATAACCACCAAGCAATGCTAGATATCACGGAATCAAACGGCACCTAATATAGGTAACTATGTTAATAAACCGTACCTAATATCGGAGGATCGGATAGAATGAGGGTTCGTAAACCAAACGAGTATGGAGACTCGTGTAATATGATTTAACAAAGCCCACATACTAAAACGAAACTTAACCTAAGTGTTTGTGACCCATTACGACCCGTTTAGGTAGTTTATGCTACTTTAACGCGTCGTTCGCGTGAAACGCGTTCGGACCGCTTAACTAGTCCTATGACAAGTAACATATGCCTTAACATGTCTAATGTTGTTGTCAAATCAGTTTAGATGTCAAAAGTTATGTTACATATGTTTAAAATGAATTTTGGCATCAAAGGGGTATTTTGGTAATTTACCTAAGGCATATAAACTACCCATCATACAACTACTTAAACGAAGCGACCATAAGGTATAACCTCGGAAGGTTATTCCCTATATACTATGGTCACCTAATGTGTTTGGTCTGATCCTAAAGATCGACCAAATGGGTCGGGTTCGAAAGTATAGGCGATTGTTTAGATCGCTTACCTTACGACCCTATATAAGCACTAAACTAAAAGTGACGAGTTAAGCATGCTAAAACATGCTTAACTAAGTTTAGAAAACAGGTTTGGTATCAAAACAAACGGTTTTGATACCCATAAGTAGTTTGGTTACAAAATACGCAAGAATACGTATTCTGACCGAAACTACGGCTCGTCACTGAGCCTAGATAACGTGGTAATCAGTAGGTATAGTCACTAGGGACTATAACCATCGTGATTACGCTCACGTTATGAAGTTCAAACGAACTTCGCATCGACCATAAACTGGTCAATGCAGAAAGTCAAACAAAGTTTGACTTTCGGACTCGAAAAACAATAAAAGAACGAAGGAACACTTACGAAGGGTCCCCGAATGCTAATCTAGATCAAAATAGCTCAGGTATTAAACAAAGGTTTCAACTTAGAGCACAATTGATCAGATTCTAGTGAGAAATGAAGTTGGGGTATGTGGGTATTTATAGTTTTCGGTTCACCGTTAGGATCATTTCTTGGAGAAGAGGGAATGATTACATCCCTACACTTGTTGTAATGTTGTGGTTACTGATTTTGGCCACCATAAGAGTTTAACATGTGGCACTTGACCTTTGGAGAGTGTTAGGGGCTGCTAACTTGTGTTAAAAAATGACCTTTGCTGATCAGAAGAGGCCTAGCGTGACGCCAAGGGGGCTAGGCGTCGCGCTAGGGTCCCCCTGATCAGCAAACACCTTCAAATGTTTATCTTTCAGTCCCCGTTGCGTATTCAGGCCATTTCCGACGTGTTTAAGGCTCGTTAAATCATTTTCAAGGCTCCACAAGGATGCCTAAACATTTTGGGCATGAAACATGCTCAAAAATATGTCGGATGTTGGTTCGTTTGGTCGTACGATCGCGATGTTCGGTTAGTTACGACAGAATGCGCGTAAGCGCGAGAAATGATCTAAATTGCGCGACGAATGGATTTTTCTCATGCCAAACACTAAAATAAAGTCTTTTAGTGCTTACATAAATTTTTGGATGTCCGGAGGTATTCAGAACGTAAGTTATGCGCGAAAATGCAAACTTGTGCACTTTTTGACTCTTTTAGTCCCTGAATGACCTTAAAAGTTTATTTTAGCATACCGAACCCCTCAAAGCCTATTTCTAAGCTATGTAAAGGATATTTATGGTATGTTTAACTTATGGTCATGTTCCAGAATGTTCGTTACAGCTCAAATTGGCATACTTTCGCAGTTTGTCAAGTTTAGTCCCTGTAAGTGAATTAACTTGTTTCTGACATACCAAAGCCTTCAAAACTTATTTCTAAGTTATGTAAAGGTTTTTTAAGGTATGTTAAGCCTATTTCACTATTCCGGAGCGTTCGTTGCATTAAACGGGTTATATTTACGCATCAGTGCGCGTATAACCTTCTAGAAAGCGATTTAAAGCTTGAAATCGAACAAGAATTGATAATGTGCAAAGGATACACATATTTGTACATGTCCCAAGTATGAAATACAATATTTCATTGATACAGTATTTGTTTGATGGTCGTGGAGGCACAGGTGTTACATTTTGGCAAAAAGTAGGTCCTCAAAGAACATTGCATATGCTAGGAGCATGATTGTCAAGATTTATCATACTCAAGCAAGTACAAATATCAAAGAGTTTTGACTAGGCAAAAAGAAAGATTTTTGCACCACCTCCAACAGCTACTCCATCATCTGCTCCTACTCCAGATGAGCTGTGGAATTTGTTTCAACCTCTTCTAGACCATCAAAGAGAATTAGCTGATCAACAACATGAGATACAAGTTCAAAAGATCAGAAATATCATGGAAGCAAGGTTTAAGGATACACATACAGATATTAAGGCAATCAAGGCCCATTTATAACAAACCACTGGCACTACACCTCCTGATGATGCCAAAAAGGGGGAGAAGAAGAAGAAGGGATATGAAGATGGCCTATACATAAAACCAGATCCATTGTCAAAACTAGTTGCTGAAATCCCAAGGCCAGATGGTTCTAAAAAGGTTGATGAGTCTTAAAATGTCTTTGCTAAGTTAAAAGCAAACATGAAAGAGTCAATGGAGATAAAAGGGATAAAAAGGTTTGAGCAGGAGAAGAAAGTTTTTATGAAGATGGAAGAGCAGGGTACTTCTGAGCCCAAGGATGAGGAAAATCCTCAGCCTAAAAAAAAAAAGACAGCCCACTAGAAAAGTGAGGCAACCCAAATCCACACCTTCCAGAATCACAAAACATACTCCCCAAACTCTCAAAAACTCCTTTCATCAACCTTCCAAACCAACAGATGTTAAAACACCTGCTGTATCAACAGTTGTTGGTACTTCAGTGGTTTCAACAGATGTTACCCCAACAACTGCCATCAATACTACATCAACTCACCTTCAATCCACTGCCCCACCAAAAACATCCTCACCACCACCAACACCACCTGCTGCCATCCTTTATCAAAGAAGGAAACAAAGCAGATGGATGCAGAAATACCAAAAGAAGACCAAGCTTCAGAAGAATATATCATGAAGATTGTTCTTCAGACACTCAGAGCAGAACTTAAAGAAACAGCAAAATCTCAAGACACTGCTCAAAGTTGTCATTACCAGGCCTCAATCTCCAAACTCTTCAAATAAATCTCTCCCAAGAAACCCATTGGATTCAAAAATACTAAAGTGGATGTCTGATCAAAAGACCCACGTATTGACTTTGCTCAGGTCCAATGGTGAAGTGAAGCATATATCAAGGGAAACAGCACTTGGCCTGGGTGTTGAAGATTTGCAAGATGTCCTTGAGCTTACACTGTGCAGGGATGAGGATGACACATATTCCATGAACTTTGAATTACAATTCAAAGGATAAGTTAGGGAATTATTGATGAGACAATAAAAATCCTGAATAATGAAGTGTTTTGGCATCATCTGTTGCAGGGGGAGATTGTTGGGATTGAACCCTACAGAGGAACATATGATGTAAAACCAAAACTGGTTCAGAACAGTGGATTCATCATAAGCAGCAGTTTGCACTAAACTTTCCCTTTGACAGTGGCTCCAACATCTGATATGCTCCAAATACTGCCTTTCTCAACAACTGCTAATCTTGTAAACTACTGTTAAGTCAAAGCACTGATGAAGCATAAAGATTGAAGCTCAAACTACTGATGGGATCCAAGCACTGTTGAAGATCAAAGCACTGCCCATTCAAGGTCTGATCACCGTTTGAAGAAAGTACTGATTCTCAACAGCAGTGCTTAGACCACAACTGTGGTATGAAGAATCAGTGTTTATATCTCAGTGGATAGAATGCAATCAGTGTTTGTATTATCAGTGGTTAATAGATCAGTGGTTAGAGTTTGTTAGGTTGTTAGATGTCACTTTTGTAACAACTCTCATTAAAAGTCCTATTTATTTTATTATTTTATCCAATAGGAAACCCTAATTAAGACACCCAAGGGATTCTACACAAACCCTAAAATTTTCAGAACAATCAGGATCAGGGCCCCTAAAACTCAGGGGGGGTATTTCCTATTTACGATTATCCATATAACTCGTTGTATAAATCAAATTTATCAATTCTGTCAACTCAGCAAGGCTAGTCCAGGACGTGGCTACTCTATAAATAAAATGTGTCCCTTACGGACCGTAAGGGAGGAGGCTTACGGTCCGTAAGCATGTCAAAATTCTTGTATAAATAGCAGACATTGGCAATTGATTTCTGGCGTTCGTTCGACGATAAAATTCGATTCAGGCACAGAGATATTGTAGAAACAAGTCTCAAAAATCACTAATTAGTATAGCAGGGTGCTGCTACGATACCGGGTATTAACTCGATCACTGCTACGATTCAATGTCCAATCGATTGAAACTATTCGATGGATGTTTTAGTACTATCCTTTGTCATTCGTCGTGATACCGACAGGATGTTTGAGTACCACCTGAACTCGGGGAATACTCTGTCATTCGTTGTGAATCCGATGGATGTTTAAGTGATTGTACTTTGTCATTCGTTGTGAATCCAATGGATGTTTAAGTGATTACACTTTGTCATTCATTGTGAGGGTTTTAATCTCGTGAGTTATCGTAAATGCTGTATTAGTTACTTACCTAGTTCGTGTGCACTAGGTTACAAGACTAATCCATAGGCTAAGCTCTGCCTGTATCTGCAATCTATCAAGGCTTATCTGTAGACTAAACTTTGCCCGTATGAATCTGCATGCTTATAATGTGAGTCATTCTCTTTTTATCAAATTACTTTCAAAATCATGTTTATTTTCAAGGTTATAATTACAGGGATTAAGTTTATGTAATCACCAAATTACAGCCGGTATGTGGGGTATTGTGCACAATATTAATTTCTCACGGGGTTAGGCTAATAAGCCCGAACACAGGTTAGGTAAATAAGCCCTAACAGTGATATACGTCATCATTGGGGCAGCCAATGGTGATATGACCATAGTCACAGATCCGGTCAAGTGACAAATACCGTGGGTAGTTGGTTGATATCAGAAACATTGTAATCTCCCTTAATACTGTAAATTATAACAAACAGGTCGTTTTTAGCAAAATGAATGAACTCACTCAGTATTTCCCGCTGACAAAACCTTTTTAAAACGCGTTTCAGGTAATTACTGTAGATTGCAGTAAGCGATTGATACAGCACTGAAAGACTTCAAGATGTGGCTTATTTTATCAATTAAATCAAATTAAGAAATATTGTTTTATGTAATCAAATTTATCTTTATTAAAGCTACCATTGTAAAACTTGGGTTTTATCCCATCTATTTAATAAATAAAATCCGGTGTTTCTAAACTCTGATATTTTTCCTAACTCACGGTCCTGATGAAATTTCCGCTGCAACGTTTTCAAAAATAATCACCGGTACCACTGGGTTGTTCGCGGCTCCCAATTCCGCCCAGGGTGGGTCGGGGGCCGTGACAGAAGGTGGTATCAGAGCCACTGCTTTAAGCCAATAGGTGTTGTAATAAAATACCTAAGAGTTAGGAGATTGCTATTAACTGGTAGCACACAGGATAGTATTTAGACTTGAACTTAAGAAAAGATGCCTTAATATAAGCTTCAAGATAAGCTAAGTACTTGTGTAAATAAAGTATGATAGGTTTTGGTATATCGTAAGAATGACAATTAGAACATTGCAGGCAATAACACTTAACTGCTATTAATTCTTGCTTATTGATATTAGTTGGTCTAGAATATAGATTTGTTATGGGAATACAAGTTTCCCTAATTCTGGATAAAAGTCCTAACAAAAGAGGCACCTTTAAAATCTTGAAAAGATACTATTTATGGGAAATAGAAAATATTCTCCGACAAGACTGGGTATGGTGTAGCAGACTCTCCAGTTTGTCCGGATATACTGGGATTACCTCTCCGGCGCGAACCGGATAAGACGGGGTATATAATATGTCAAACAAGTGACAAGATTTCCCTAAATAGTATCATGACCAGATATTTGACTGATTCTTGGAAATACAAATCTGTTAAATACATTATGAAGTGTATGTATATCACAGTATGTGAAAAATATGATTATATAGATATGTATATCTATAAGAATTCCAAAAGTCAATTAGGAATAAAGCACAAGCATCTGTGTCTAGATTTCTTTATCAGGAATTTCTTTTCCGATATCAAACATTATTTTGTTTGATCATCTACCTCGTAACTCGAGCGACAATAATAAATAATGGAAACTCTTTAAGTTGGGACACTATCAAAAGTATAAGAATTTCCAATACGTTACCATAAACTATTAACGCAAGTAAGAAGAATGAAAAGTTGTGCTAGTGCATAAGAAAACACATAAAACTTAAATTATACGTCCACAGACGTCGAAGTATATTACACACGACTTCCAAGGCAAGACCTTTGGAAAATATAAATTAGGCACGATGACACTAATGCTAATTCCGTCAGTAGAAGAACTACTAATAAAAAAGAAGCACTTTGCCACGCGATCCTACAAACGACATGAATATTGCTGAGGTACGTTGTAACAAGATTTCACAACCATCGGTGCACAGTCTAATCAGAGTCATAATTATTAGTACTACAAAAAGAAGTCACATACCTTTACAAATTCCCTATTTCATTTTATTTACATTCCCTAGTAATGTCACTTAACAACGGTTATCACAAAATTCCAGATAGAGGTTCTTATATTTCTTTCGTTAAATTCTGACTTCTGCATATAAAGAGTTGACTTTCGTGTTTCTACTTCCCCTAAAGGTCATCATACCATGAGGATTTTTTTTCATAGTAGCGAATATTGATCTATTTTATTTCTTGGTAAATCCACACGTTACACATGCACTGTTTATTACGCATGTGGTTTGTTTGATTTATGAAGACCACTGGAGGACTTCATTCTGATTTGTTATTTTATCCAAACTCAAATATCATTCTGCTTTTTGTACTGTGAACCGCATTATTGCAAAACAATAACTCCTTGATATCGAGTCAATGAATTTCTTGAAAAATTTAATTTTCTTAGACATACATAGTTTCTATTGAGACCTTGTTCGAACTTTCTTATTAAAACTTGTTTTGTTTAAATCAAGTTCAAATTATTTGACTTGCTCACATTACATATTCATTTCAAGATTCCATATAATGGATGGAAGCTATCATATTCAAAATAGTCCCAACAAGCACTTCATTTGTTTTGAACCATAATAGGCTTGTTTAGTCTTCGACTTCATTGAATCATTTCTTTGATCATGATCACCTTGTACTGACATTTTCACAAAATTTAAAGCTTGCACTAATCTCGTTTATATATATCATATACGGATTTAATTATTTATTTAATTATATATTAAATTGCTTTGTTGATAAAAGCCATCTTAACACAAATCGTGTGCTAAGATAATGATACACAAATTCTTGTCATATTTCAGTGTATCTCTTAAAGATTCTTACAACATCAATCTAGCCTTTCATGATAATTATTGCTTTAACAATCTTCAATAGAAAAACATTATATAAAATTAATTATATATGGAAACTTACATAAGTGATTACCTAATTTTCAAAATAGTATTACTATATTCTTATTAACCCATTGAGGTGAAGAAATTATATTTTCCTATATATGTATAAAAAAAATCATGTTTGAATTATACTCTCATTTAAGTTTACGTTCAGTTATTTATTATTGATAATTAATATTTGTTTTATTATTAATAATAAATTAATAACAGAAGTATTAGTATTATTTTTAGGTACTAGGGTTATTGTCAAGGGCAGGTATTGAATAGCCTAGCCTTAGTTAGGCATGGACTGATCAACTATGCTTAAACAAGGCGGCACTAACCAATATCCAACCATGATAATAACTAGTTAATATATATAAATTAAGTCATAATACTTATTTAGTAAATTTTAATTATATAAAAATATTTTACTTTGTACTATAAGGAGAAGACATATTTTCATAAAACAATACAAGAATTAGAGGGACGAATAAAATTATATAAATAATTGTCTATCACATGTTTTGTGGTAACTATGTACCATAACGCTTTAGCAAGAAAATGACCATATAAGAATAATATGATTGTCATCAACTACGTTGGGTTAAGGGAACATTGTAATATATAAAAATAGTTCTCGTTTTCACTTATTTACAACATTTGTAAATACATTCACAACGTTATATGGTTTCAAAATGAAAATAAGTAATCACATAGAATCGACCCATTAAATGTTATATATTTACAAATTAATTTACAAATACTTTTGTACAATAAATATTTTTACACCTTTATTTACAACTTTCATTTAACAATAGTGATTTCTTTTAAAAATACTAAAATATTTTGTAATGTAATAACTTCATTACGGTGTTTTGTAATATATATTACATAATAAATATAAGTTATTTTACATAGTATAGTAAAATACTAAAATAATATTTATTTAAAAATGGTGACCATTTACATATAGTAAAAATGCGTAACAAATAATATATATTACATTTGCTTTACAAAAATATTATAATGGTTGGTCATGCCAAAATAACTTGTTCTTATTTTATTTCGATCTATAGGATATAGTATGAAAAATATGGTCACTACTAGTGTACTATCACATTGTTTCGCAAATTAAAACAACTTGGAACTCTAAACAATGATACACTAACTCTATTGTCTTTTGGTGTATCTTTGCAATTCACTCATCTCAACACTTTGATTTTCTCATATCATAAATATTTGATAAATCATTTTCATGCTTTTATTTCATTTTTGAACCTGTCGATTCTAAGTCTTCCTCAGTTGCCAATCAAAGTAAGCTTTCTTTTGACAAAGAATTTTTATTGATTCTAAAAATCCTTCACATTCATTTTAAATATCTATTGATCATATATCTTTTGGCTTGAACCTAAGTCACCTTCGAAATTATATTATTTTATATCATTCGTTTGTCATCAATTTCTTGAACTAATTCAGTTGAACCATTGAATTCTACTTATTGTACAACTCGTATTTACAAAATTAGATATTTTGATTCTGTATCACCTACCTTAATATTGTTTTTATTGACTAAAATATGACATAAGTCTAAAAGAAATATCATAACCCATATCTCGAGGACGAGATTTTTATTAAGGTGGGGAGAATGTAACAACTCTCATTAAAAGTCCTATTTATTTTATTATTTTATCCAATAGGAAACCCTAATTAAGACACCCAAGGGATTCTACACAAACCCTAAAATTTTCAGAACAATCAGAATCAGGATCAGAGCCCCTAAAACTCAGGGGGGGTATTCCCTATTTACGATTATCCATAAAACTCGTTGTATAAATCAAATTTATCAATTCTGTCAACTCAGCAAGGCTAGTCCAGGACGTGGCTACTCTATAAATAAAATGTGTCCCTTACGGACCGTAAGGGAGGAGGCTTACGGTCCGTAAGCATGTCAAAATTCTTGTATAAATAGCAGACATTGGCAATTGATTTTTGGCGTTCGTTCGACGATAAAATTCGATTCAGGCACTGAGATATTGTAGAAACAAGTCTCAAAAATCACTAATTAGTATAGCAGGGTGCTGCTACGATACCGGGTATTAACTCGATCGCTGCTATGATTCAATGTCCGATCGATTGAAACTATTCGATGGATGTTTTAGTACTATCCTTTGTCATTCGTCGTGATTCCGACAGGATGTTTGAGTACCACCTGAACTCGGGGAATACTCTGTCATTCGTTGTGAATCCGATGGATGTTTAAGTGATTGTACTTTGTCATTCGTTGTGAATCCAATGGATGTTTAAGTGATTACACTTTGTCATTCATTGTGAGGGTTTTAATCTCGTGATTTATCATAAATGCTGTATTAGTTACTTACCTAGTTCGTGTGCACAAGGTTACAAGACTAATCAATAGGCTAAGCTCTGCCTGTATCTGCAATCTATCAAGGCTTATCTGTAGACTAAACTTTGCCCGTATGAATCTGCATGCTTATAATGTGAGTCATTCTCTTTTTATCAAATTACTTTCAAAATCATGTTTATTTTCAAGGTTATAATTACAGGGATTAAGTTTATGTAATCACCAAATTACAGCCGGTATGTGGGGTATTGTGCACAATATTAATTTCTCACGGAGTTAGGCTAATAAGCCCTAACACAGGTTAGGCAAATAAGCCCTAACAGTGATATACGTCATCATTGGGGCAGCCAATGGTGATATGACCATAGTCACAGATCCGGTCGAGTGACAAATACCGTGGATAGTTGGTTGATATCAGAAACATTATAATCTCCCTTAATACTGTAAATTATAACAAACAGGTCGTTTTTAGCAAAATGAATGAACTCACTCAGTATTTCCCGCTGACAAAACCTTTTTAAAACGCGTTTCAGGTAATTACAGTAGATTGCAGTAAGAGATGGATACAACACTGAAAGACTTCAAGAAGTGGCTTATTTTATCATTTAAATCAAATTAAGAAATATTGTTTTATGTAATCAAATTTATCTTTATTAAAGCTACCATTGTAAAACTTGGGTTTTATCCCATTTATTTAATAAATAAAATCCGGTGTTTCTAAACTCTGATATTTTTCCTAACTCACGGTCCTGATGAAATTTCCGCTGCAACGTTTTCAAAAATAATCACCGGTACCACTGGGCTGTTCGCGGCTCCCGATTCCGTCTAGGGTGGGTCGGGGGCCGTGACAACTTTCATAGTGACGTCAGCTTTGATTCTCAGTGGTTTGGTCTGTACTATAAATAGAGCAGTACCTGTACAGTTCTATTTGAGCTTCGAGCTTCTTGCTCATCTCCTTTCATCTTGTAAGATCAACCATGGAGTATCAGGCTGAGGGGGATTTAGTTTGTAAGCTTGCTTAGTAATCTTTTGATTTGTATTGTAATCATTCGACTTAATGAAAAGCATGTATTTATCAAAACTATTCTCTTCTTTGATTGTGTTTACAAAGTTTTTTGTTCAATTCCGCTGCACTTTACATGTTTTCATATTCATTGATTGTTCAATTTACACAAACAAACACTCTCATAAGAGCCTCTGATCCTAACAATTGGTATCAGAGCCTGGACAGTCAAATTTGATCTAACAGTCAATTTGACATAACAGTTCAGCTCAAAAATCATTGATACTAAGGTTGATTGTATTTAGTTGAAAAACAGAGTAACGAGAAATCATGTTCAAAGTGACTACTCAAAAGCTCTGTAAAACAACCAAGATGTCATAGGACAAACAAACTTCACATAACAAGTGATGTCATACATAAACCATCTACAGTTTTCAGATCTGAAAATATGTCTGATAACCATGGTAAAATTATTTACGAAAATTGATTTCAATTGTTGTTATGAAGTTTTTGCTGTTTCCATCATGTTTGCTGCTAAGGTGTGAACCTCAGGTCAACAAAAACCTATGTTCATAAAAACATTAGTGTTTTTGTTTACATAAAAAGAGGGAAATTAAAACTTTAGTCATTTAGATCTTATGTATTGAAAAACAGGTTGAGGGTCCTTCAAAAGGACCAAAATCAATTGTGTTAAGAATACATTAAGAAAATCAGTAGTAAAAAATGTCCAGATCATGGGTAATGTGAAATTTGGCATAAGCATGTGCAAAAATGTCCAAATCTCTCAAAACATTGCTGAAAATGTTTTTGGATCAAGTATTCTTTCCTTAAAACCTTTCTAGTGTATATTACAACATTTATCTATGGAAAGGGTTAAAAAAAATCACAAAAAAACTCAAAAGTGTATTTATCTCAAAACTTTTGAAATAAAAAAAAAAATAGTATAAATCCAAAACACTTAAGAGTCCACAGGAGTTCTACATACTTGGTCAAACATTTGTCATCCATCAACCATGTACAACCACTGTATCAGGGAGTTCAGGTAACAAAGGTATCACCAGTTTGATTACTAATGAAAAGAATTAGGCCAAATCTTCAAAAATGCTTCACAAGGTACTTTCAAAACCTCCGTGAACAGGTAATCTCAAAGTTACAATCATCTGATAAGAAAGTGGTATCAAAAAGTGGTTATGAAATTTATTTCAAACCATTGACCATCTTCCTACAAGTTGAAGACTGAAGTGATTCTGATCTAATTGAGAGTTACATTGACCGTGAAAATGCACCAGATCTAATTGATGTTATTTTCAGGAAATCTTTACTTATTTTTCTTGTAAAGATTTTTCAAATAAAACATGATATATTATTCTTCATTTTTTAAAAAAAAGAATGATATATTTTGCATTTTTGCTTGTTTTAGATGGTAAAAATCCAAATTCCTGTCAGGATGTATAACCCTTTTTGTTTTTGCCTAGGGTGATATATTCTTTGACAATGGGTCAAGAAGACTTGATGCTAAGGGTCTGGATCATTTCATTCATAAACTCAGGACTAATTTAGTAATAAAAATGATTGTTAACGTACTTCATACATTTGGCTGCTCATGTTTTAGTCTAAATTCTCAAAAGATTAAAACACAAAATGTGGAGTCAAAGTAAAATGTGATAATCATCTGGGATATCCATTCACTGTCCAAATATATGGAATGTTTAAAACATTAAGTAAATGTGTGATAAAACCTTGAGTGCAAAAACCAGTGAATTCTATGCAATAAAATCCCTGTAAAACCTGTTGTTATGATTAATTCTGATAAACTTGCATCTAAAAATGTGTTTTTCAAGAAGTTGGTTTTGCAGGTAACTCACAATCACCTTCAACAGATGTTGGACATGATACTAAAATCATTTCCATCATCAGAGCAGCAGATGTACAAAACAGCTGTTAAAGCTCATCTACTGATGTACAAATAGTGTTCGACCAAAATAACCTTCTAAACTTCTACCACTACTTCATTCCCAAACCACTGTTAATAAATATCCATCGAAAAATGGATAAGAATTACCAGTGGACCAAATCCATCTTTTAAAATCCCTTCACCTTCATCTCAAACAGCTGTTGGATCATTAAAGTCACCAACAGATGTTAGCTCAGATGATTCACATTTGCAGCTTCACCTTTTTTAAAACATCAAACCTTCTTTAAAACTTAACCATTTCACCAAACACTTGTACTCTTGGTGGCTTTCTACCATTCCATCAACAAGTCATGTGCCTTATAGCACTGAAAGACAGAAAGTTGGGTAGCTGTCATTTAAGAGTAGCTTCAGTAGTTCAGTGAAAACAAGTTTGAAAATCTTGTGCCATAGCCAAAGGATGAGAATCTTTTGGAAAAAAGTAGGTCCTCAAAGAACATTGCATATGCTAGGAGCATGATTGTCAAGATTTATCATACTCAAGCAAGTACAAATATCAAAGAGTTATGACTAGGCAAAAAGCAAGCAGATGTTTTCATAACCGCTGATTGAAGAATATTATGATGCTGCTGCAAGCTTAATAGTCCAACTGTTTGTAACTTCAAAATATGTTAATGAATTTTGGTATAGTTGCTCAAAAGATTGTTTTTATGCAGGGAATCACTTGATTCCATCATCCACAGCCCACTGCCCGGGGCAAATTCACTTTCAACTCCCATCATCATTTCACAAATACCACCATCAATAATGACCTTGTTGCATGCTTTGGATATAACTCAGACATAAATCAGTTCCTCTCAACCACCTATCACTGAGAGTACACTCCAACAAGTGACTGAGTCTGATGCTTATACCTCTGCTATCCCAGCAACAACTGGGGAGGTTACATCCCTTGAGTTACGAGTAACTCTTGGTGGTAGTTCAAGTGAAGCAGCTACTACAAGTGCTGAACCCACTCGTTTGCATTTGGACAGTAGTTTCATCAATAAGACTTCCTTGAAGGAAATTTCTTCACTGGGAACTCGTGTGTATCCAGTCTTCACTGGTTCACTAAAAAGTGTTTCTCATTATGAAGAAAGAAGTCCCCAGTACCAAGACAAAGGGGCAACAGTGGATGATTTTAGGGATACACTTCCTCAATCAACCACTGTTACAACCACTGCTAGTGGGAAATCAGATGACCCCATTAAGTTGGGTTATGGTTTAATGTACCAAGAATTGATGGCTAGAATTGATAAACTGGATACATCTATTGCAGAAATCAAAGACATGTTGCAACAGTTGTTGAAAGCACAAAGGGGTACCATCCACTGCTGCACCACCTCCAACAGCTACTCCATTATCTGCTCCTACTCCAGATGAGCTGTGGAATTTGTTTCAACCTCTTCTAGACCATCAAAGAGAATTAGTTGATCAACAACATGAGATACAAGTTCAAAAGATCAGAAATCTCATGGAAGCAAGGTTTAAGGATACACATGCAGATATTAAGGCAATCAAGGCCTATTTATAACAAACCACTGGCGCTACTCCTCCTGATGATGCCAAAAAGGGGGAGAAGAAGAAGAAGGGATATGAAGATGGCCTATACATAAAACCAGATCCATCGTCAAAACTAGTTGCTAAAATCCCAAGGCCAGATGGTTCTAAAAAGGTTGATGAGTCTTAAAATGTCTTTGCTAAGTTAAAAGCAAACATGAAAGAGTCAATGGAGATAAAAGGGATAAAAAGGTTTGAGCAGGAGAAGAAAGTTTTTATGAAGATGGAAGAGCAGGGTACTTCTGAGCCCAAGGATGAGGAAAATCCTAAGCCTAAAAAAAAAAAAAGACAGCCCACTAGAAAAGTGAGGCAACCCAAATCCACACCTTCCAGAATCACAAAACATACTCCCCAAACTCTCAAAAACTCCTTTCATCAACCTTCCATACCAACAGATGTTAAAATACCTGCTGTATCAACAGTTGTTGGTACTTCAGTGGTTTCAACAGATGTTACCCCAACAACTACCATCAATACTACTTCAACTCACCTTCAATCCACTGCCCCACCAAAAACATCCTCACCACCACCAACACCACCTGCTGCCATCCTTTATCAAAGAAGGAAACAAAGCAGATGGATGCAGAGATACCAAAAGAAGACCAAGCTTCAGAAGAATATATCATGAAGATAGTTCTTCAGACACTCAGAGCAGAACTACAAGAAACAGCAAAATCTCAAGACACTGCTCAAAGTTGTCATTACCAGGCCTCAATCTCCAAACTCTTCAAATAAATCTCTCCGAAGAAACCCATTGGATTCAAAAATACTAAAGTGGATGTCTGATCAAAAGACCCACGTATTGACTTTGCTCAGGTCCAATGGTGAAGTGAAGCATATATCAAGGGAAACAACACTTGGCCTGGGTGTTGAAGATTTGAAAGATATCCTTGAGCTTACACTGTGCAGGGATGAGGATGACACAGATTCCTTGAACTTTGAATTACAATTCAAAGGACAAGTTAGGGAATTATTGATGAGACAATAAAAATCCTGAATAATGAAGTGTTTTGGCATCATCTGTTCCAGGGGAGATTGTTGGGATTGAACCCTACAGAGGAACCGATGATGTAAAGCCAAACCTGGTTCAGAACAGTGGATTCATCATAAGCAGCAGTTTACACTAAACTTTCCCTTTGACAGTGGCTCCAACATCTGATATGCTCCAAATACTGCCTTTCTCAACAACTGCTGATCTTGTAAACTACTGTTAAGTCAAAGCACTGATGAAGCATAAAGATTGAAGCTCAAACTACTGATGGGATCCAAGCACTGTTGAAGATCAAAGCACTGCCCATTCAAGGTCTGATCACCCTTTGAAGAAAGTACTGATTCTCAACAGCAGTGCTTAGACAACAACAGTGGTATGAAGAATCAGTGTTTATATCTCAATGGATAGAATGCAATCAGTGTTTGTATTGTCAGTGGTTAATAGATCAGTGGTTAGAGTTTGTTAGGTTGTTAGATGTCACTTTCATAGCGACGTCAGCTTTGATTCTCAGTGGTTTGGTCTGTACTATAAATAGAGCAGTACCTGTACAGTTCTATTTGAGCTTAGAGCTTTTTTCTCATCTCCTTTCATCTTGTAAGATCAACCATGGAGTATCAGGCTGAGGGGGACTTTAGTTTGTAAGCTTGCTTAGTAATCTTTTGATTTATATTGTAATCATTCGACTTAATGAAAAGCATGTATTTATCAAAACTATTCTCTTCTTTGATTGTGTTTACAAAGTTTTTTGTTCATTTCCGCTGCACTTTACATGTTTTCATATTCATTGATAGTTCAATTTACACAAACAAACACTCTCATAAGAGACTCCGATCCTAACAATTGGTATCAGAGTCTGGACAGTCAAATTTGATCTAACAGTCAATTTGACATAACGGTTCAGCTCAAAAATCATTGATACTAAGGTTGATTGTATTTAGTTGAAAAACAGAGTAACTAGAAATCATGTTCAAAGTGACTACTCAAAAGCTCTGTAAAACAACCAAGATCTCATAGGACACACAAACTTCACATAACAAGTGATGTCATACATAAACCATCTACAGTTTTCAGATCTGAAAATATGTCTGATAACCATGGTAAAATTATTTACGAAAATTGATTTCAATTTTTGTTATGAAGTTTTTGCTGTTTCCATCATGTTTGCTGCTAAGGTGTGAACCTCAGGTCAACAAAAACCTATGTTCATAAAAACATTAGTGTTTTTGTTTACATAAAAAGAGGGAAATTAAAACTTTAGTCATTTAGATCTTATGTATTGAAAAACAGGTTGAGGGTCCTTCAAAAGGACCAAAATCAATTGTGTTAAGAATACATTAAGAAAATCAGCAGTAAAAAATGTCCAGATCATGGGTAATGTGAAATTTGGCATAAGCATGTGCAAAAATGTCCAAATCTCTCAAAACATTGCTGAAAATGTTTCTGGATCAAGTATTCTTTCCTTAAAACCTTTCTAGTGTATATTACAACATTTATCTATGGAAAGGGTTAAAAAAAATCACAAAAAAAAAACTCAAAAGTGTATTTATCTCAAAACTTTTGAAATCAAAAGAAAAGAGTAAAAATCCAAAACACTTAAGAGTCCACAGGAGTTCTACATACTTGGTCAAACATTGTTCATCCATCAACCATGTACAACCACTGTATCAGGGAGTTCAGGTAACAAAGGTATCACCAGTTTGATTACAAATGAAAAGAATTAGGCCAAATCTTCAAAAATGCTTCACAAGGTACTTTCAAAACCTCTGTGAACAGGTAATCTCAAAGTTACAATCATCTGATAAGAAAGTGGTATCAAAAAGTGGTTATGAAATTTATTTCAAACCACTGACCATCTTCCTACAAGTTGAAGAATGAAGTGATTCTGATCTAATTGAGAGTTACATTGACCGTGAAAATGCACCAGATCTAATTGATGTTATTTTCAGGAAATCTTTACTTATTTTTCTTGTAAAGATTTTTCAAATAAAACAGGATATATTATTCTTCATTTTTTTAAAAAAAAAGAACGATATATTTTGCATTTTTACTTGTTTTAGATGGTAAAAATCCAAATTCCTGTCAGGATGTATAACCCTTTTTGTTTTTGCCTCGGGTGATATATTCTTTGACAATGGGTCAAGAAGACTTGATGCTAAGGGTCTGGATCATTTCATTCATAAACTCAGGACTAATTTAGTAATAAAAATGATTGTTAACATGCTTCATACATTTGGCTGCTCATGTTTTAGTCTAAATTCTCAAAAGATTAAAACACAAAATGTGGAGTTAAAGTAAAATGCGATAATCATCTGGGATATCCAATCACTGTCCAAATATATGGAATGTTTAAAACATTAAGTAAATGTGTGATAAAACCTTGAATGCAAAAACCTGTGAATTTTGTGCATTAAAATCCCTGTAAAACCTGTTGTTATGATTAATTCTGATAAACTTGCATCTAAAAATGTGTTTGTCAAGAAGTTGATTTTGCAGGTAACTCACAATCACCTTCAACAGATGTTGGACATGATACTAAAATCATTTCCATCATCAGAGCAGCAGATGTACAAAACAACTGTTAAAGCTCTTCTACTGATGTACAAATAGTGTTCGACCAAAATAACCTTCTAAACTTCTACCACCACTTCACTCCCAAACCACTGTTAATAAATATCCATCAAAAAATGGATAAGAATTATCAGTGGACCAAATCCATCTTTTAAAATCCCTTCACCTTCATCTCAAACAGCTGTTGGATCATTAAAGTCACCAACAGATGTTAGCTCAGATGATTCACATTTGCAGCTTCACCTTTTTTAAAACATCAAACCTTCTTTAAAACTCAACCATTTCACCAAACACTTGTTCTCTTGATGGCTTTCTACCATTCCATCAACAAGTCATGTGCCTTATAGTACTGAAAGACAGAAAGTTGGGTAGCTGTCATTTAAGAGGAGCTTCAGCAGTTTAGTGAAAACAAGTTTGAAAATCTTGTGCCACAGCCAAAGGATGAGAATCTTTTGGAAAAAAGTAGGTCCTCAAAGAACATTGCATATGCTAGGAGCATGATTGTCAAGATTTATCATACTCAAGCAAGTACAAATATCAAAGAGTTATGACTAGGCAAAAAGCAAGCAGATGTTTTCATAACCGCTGATTGAAGAATATTATGATGCTGCTGCAAGCTTAATAGTCCAACTGTTTGTAACTTCAAAATATGTTAATGAATTTTGGTATAGTTGCTCAAAAGATTGTTTTATGCAGGGCAGTCAAGTAGCTGAAATATATCATCAAAAGATTTAATATCTCATTGATTCACCATCATTCAGTATCAAACATCACTTTGTGAGGGATTGCTATAAAAAGGGTCGATTCATCTTTAACATGTCCATCCTAAAGATCAGTTGGTAGATGTACAAACTTAAGAATTGGATTCATCTACTGTTGAAAAACTTGATCCCTATGATTGGAGTGCTAAACCTGGATTAAAGCAAGCTTTCTTGTGTTCCATGTGTAAATAGCATAAAAATGTTTTTAGATAAATAAAAAATAACCTTAAAAATAGTTTAAAATTGAATTTTTCAATAAATCCTCAAAGTTTGTTCAAAGCACTGATGGCATTAAAACTCTGTTAAATAGTAAATCTATCCACTGCCAAAGTGTATCCTCTGTTTGTGCAAAACACTGATTTACAACAGAGATTACACGTGGACAGATGTTATTCAACAGTTGTGTGCATCAGATACCATGATCACTTTTTCAAATAAATGGCCTTACACCTGAAACATTTTCAAGGCTATAATTTTTTTTTCCAAAACAAAAGCAGAGGTTCCTGAGCAGACTTTAGAAGCTACCACTGCTCCTCAGGCACCTGCTGCTGAGCCCACTGCTCAAAGTGATCAAAGTAGTAACACAACTGTTGTGAAACCCACACCTAAATCCACCAAAAGACCAAAACAAATGAAAATTCAAAAGCCTCCCCCACACCTACAATAAAGGCAACTCTGGAAGATGAGATTCCCGAGCAACTGCCAGTGACAACACAAAAGTCACTAGAAACCACTGCTGCTACTTCGTCACAACAGATGGTAGAAAGGTCTCAACCCATGCCTCAAACTCCTCCTGCTTCTTCTAAAAAAAGAACAGGTTGTAAGAACAGGGACACGAAATTATGATGCACTGGAATCACTTGATTCCATCATCCACAGCCCACTGCCCGGGGCAAATTCACTTTCAACTCCCATCATCATTTCACAAATACCACCATCAATAATGACCTTGTTGCATGCTTTGGATATAACTCAGACATAAATCAGTTCCTCTCAACCACCTATCACTGAGAGTACACTCCAACAAGTGACTGAGTCTGATGCTTATACCTCTGCTATCCCAGCAACAACTGAGGAGGTTACATCCCTTGAGTTATGAGTAACTCTTGGTGGTAGTTCAAATGAAGCAACTACTACAAGTGCTGAACCCACTGGTTTGCATTTGGATAGTAGTTTCATCAATAAGACTTCCTTGAAGGCAATTTCTTCACTGGGAACTCGTGTGTATCCAGTCTTCACTGGTTCACTAAAAAGTGTTTCTCATTATGAAGAAAGAAGTCCCCAGTACCAAGACAAAGGGGCAACAATGGATGATTTTAGGGATACACTTCCTCAATCAACCACTGTTACAACCGCTACTAGTGGGAAATCAGATGACCCCATTAAGTTGGGTGATGGTTTAATGTACCAAGAATTGACGGCTAGAATTGATAAACTGGATACATCTGTTGCAGAAATCAAAGACATGTTGCAACAGTTGTTGAAAGCACAAAGGGTACCATCCACTGCTGCACCACCTCCAACAGCTACTCCATCATCTGCTCCTACTCCAGATGAGCTGTGGAATTTGTTTCAACCTCTTCTAGATCATCAAAGAGAATTAGCTGATCAACAACATGAGATACAAGTTCAAAAGATCAGAAATCTCATGGAAGCAAGGTTTAAGGATACACATGCAGATATTAAGGCAATCAAGGCCCATTTATAACAAACCACTGGCACTACTCCTCCTGATGATGCCAAAAAGGGGGAGAAGAAGAAGAAGGGATATGAAGATGGCCTATACATAAAACCAGATCCATTGTCAAAACTAGTTGCTAAAATCCCAAGGCCAGATGGTTCTAAAAAGGTTGATGAGTCTTAAAATGTCTTTGCTAAGTTAAAAGCAAACATGAAAGAGTCAATGGAGATAAAAGGGATAAAAAGGTTTGAGCAGGAGAAAAAAGTTTTTATGAAGATGGAAGAGCAGGGTACTTCTGATCCCAAGGATGAGGAAAATCTTAAGCCTAAAAAAAAAAGACAGCCCACTAGAAAAGTGAGGCAACCCAAATCCACACCTTCCAGAATCACAAAACATACTCCCCAAACACTCAAAAACTCCTTTCATCAACCTTCCAAACCAACAGATGTTAAAACACCTGTTGTATCAACAGTTGTTGGTACTTCAGTAGTTTCAACAGATGTTACCCCAACAACTGCCATCAATACTACATCAACTCTCCTTCAATCCACTGCCCCACCAAAAACATCCTCACCACCACCAACAACAGCTGCTGCCATCGTTTATCAAAGAAGGAAACAAAGCAGATGGATGCATAAATACCAAAAGAAGACCAAGCTTCAGAAGAATATATCAGGAAGATAGTTCTTCAGACACTTAGAGCAGAACTACAAGAAACAGCAAAATCTCAAGACACTGCTCAAAGTTGTCATTACCAGGCCTTAATCTCCAAACTCTTCAAATAAATCTCTCCCAAGAAACCCATTGGATTAAAAAAAATACTAAAGTGGATGTCTGATCAAAAGACCCACGTATTGACTTTGCTCAGGTCCAATGGTGAAGTGAAGCATATATCAAGGGAAACAGCACTTGGCCTGGGTGTTGAAGATTTGCAAGATATCCTTGAGCTTAAACTGTGTGCAGGGATGAGGATGACACAGATTCCATGAACTTTGAATTACAATTCAAAGGACAAGTTAGGGAATTATTGATGAGACAATAAAAATCCTGAATAATGAAGTGTTTTGGCATCATCTGTTCCAGGGGGAGATTGTTGGGATTGAACCCTACAGAGGAACAGATGATGTAAAGCCAAAACTGGTTCAGAACAGTGGATTCATCATAAGCAGCAGTTTGCACTAAACTTTCCCTTTGACAGTGGCTCCAACATCTGATATGCTCCAAATACTGCCTTTCTCAACAACTGCTGATCTTGTAAACTACTGTTAAGTCAAAGCACTGATGAAGCATAAAGATTGAAGCTCAAACTACTGATGGGATCCAAGCACTGTTGAAGATCAAAGCACTGCCCATTCAAGGTCTGATCACCCTTTGAAGAAAGTACTGATTCTCAACAGCAGTGCTTAGACCACAACAGTGGTATGAAGAATCAGTGTTTATATCTCAGTGGATAGAATGCAATCAGTGTTTGTATTGTCAGTGGTTAATAGATCAGTGGTTAGAGTTTGTTAGGTTGTTAGATGTGAATTTCATGGTGACGTCAGCTTTGATTCTCAGTGGTTTGGTCTGTACTATAAATAGAGCAGTACCTGTATAGTTCTGTTTGAGCTTCGAGCTTTTTGCTCATCTCCTTTCATCTTGTACGATCAACCATGGAGTATCAGGCTGAGGGGGAGTTTAGTTTGTAAGCTTTCTTAGTAATCTTTTGATTTGTATTGTAATCATTCGACTTAATGAAAAGCATGTATTTATCAAAACTATTCTCTTCTTTGATTGTGTTTACAAAGTTTGTTGTTCATTTCCGCTGCACTTTACATGTTTTCATATTCATTGATTGTTCAATTTACACAAACAAACACTCTCATAAGAGCCTCCGATCCTAAGAGCATGTTTCTCCGCAAATCACCGTTCGCACACTGTAAAGTCGGATAGACGTTCCCAGGCACTCCAAAGGCCTAATTAAGTTAATTTGTGTTGTAAGCACTATTTATTATCGCGTTAATCACTTGTTAATCACGTAATTAAGAGCCGTAAATCATCGGTTGTCACATTCTCCCCTTGTTACAGAAATTTCGTCCTCGAAATTTAGACTATGTTATCTCTTTAGAATTGTGTCGTTCCTAGGTAAGTCCGAATAATACCAAAGTGAATGATCGCGTAATCGAAACAAGACTTATTAGAATCATGTGAATTTAATGACATTCCTTAACAATAAGAACCCAACGGTTTAAAAGAAATGTGTTTCAAAAATTGATGTCAAAGGAAATAAGACGTATAGGTACAGTCACTAATGTGACTAAGTTAACAGGGGTCCAACAAAGAACAGGAACTTCGACCAATCAAATTCCATATGAACGTTTACAACATGTAAATGAGTTCTAGAAGTAATAACATCCACTGGATGAACTTAAAATCAACAATCTCAAATGTAATAGTTTGCATGATACGCTTGATCGTGATCAGCACAAGCTGCAAGTTATACCGACGCCACAAGGTGTCGCAATGAATGAAACAATTCAATAATAGGGGTGATCGAACAAGTATCACCTGTGTTTTGCATGAAACGCTCAATCATGAGTAGCCCAAGCTACAAGTTCGTACTGACACCACAAGGTTTCGTAGTGATTTAAATAATTCAATAATAGCGGTGATCAAACAATTCACCATGTTGAGCGAGTTCATAGTTTGCTTGTAAAAGATTTGAAATAAATCTTTTGAATAACCGGTTTGTGAAATAATATTAAGGAAACGAATTTAGAAATTATTTTCATGCCAAGTCATATGGAAACTTTGTATTTGTAAAGCATTAATGTCGTAAAACCATGTATTTGTAAACTCTTGTTTTTGTAATGTTCGTATAACCGTCAATGCCCACCCTGACTTTGACTCCATGCCCACATAATCCTATGCTTTGAATTTGTATAAAACATGGTGTTTAATTTGTATAAATCAAGTATTTCTGTAAGTATGTATGTCCCTTTGTAAACGGTGTATGTATAAAAGTCCCTGGTATGTAGCAATAAGGAAAAAGAGATCACCATTGGGTTGCAAGGCCAATGATATGTGTGAAGTGATGCAGGAAGACTCAAACCTAGCAGATTTTGGCGTCGGGCTCATAGTCACCTCATGGTCCACTCAGCGGACTCAGGAGTGGGGCTCGCTACACCCAAATAGATCTATCACTCATGACCCTCGGTCCTACAACGAGGATTAATGGCCTCAAGTACCACCTACCCACTCACATGATCTAAGTAGTATACCCTCCTTAAGCTAACCATACCATGTATAAAAGTGTCTGTAATTACTGTAACATGTATTTTACCCCAGCCTCTAAGGCTGAACCTCCCCAGCCTCTAAGGCTGAACCTCCCCAGCCTCTAAGGCCAACTCCCCAGTCTCTCTATATTATCACCCGACGATCCATCCCTAAGCATGAAAATCATTAACGTTTCGATAATACGCATTTGTTTTGTAAAAACCGGTATATTTAGTATAATCCATTCGTAAACCATTTGAGTTTCCTCGAAATCCAATCGTAACATGATTTAGAAATATGAGTTTTCGTTCGTTCAAAAACTTTGTATGTTCTTGCAAAACGTGCATGTCTTTCCACCCCGAAAACATTTACAAGAATGTAAAACCGTAAAAAGTGGGGTTATGAACTCACCTGAATATTCCTGTGCAAAGCTATCTATATACGACTTCGTAATGTCGTGATGTCGTTTCCAAGACTTGACTTGCTAGCGTGCATTCTACAATATTCCTAACATGGAATATCTTATAAGTTTCTAAATAACACAGTAACTAAACTACGTGTCATCGAGCTCTATCGAATCGTTAATCGAACGATTCGACGGTTTTAACGAAAATGACTAAGTTAAACTTTGTTTAGTTCGCATAACGTCGTTAAGGATTAACAAGTCTTGGGAAGACTTAGTTTTCATGAGATTTATAGTGTATAAATATTTATATAAAAACATATAAATATATCGTTATCATCGCGTTAGACGTCTTGCGAAGTCGTACGTGTATAAAAAGAATATTTATTTGAAAATTGCATATAACAGACTTGTATTATGTATCGCGTATGATATTTGTCGAAATATATGTCAATGTCGTTTAGGCGTTTTAAAATAAATATAAAAAGTTATATTTATTTAGTAAAAGAATCGTTTACTTGAAGTCTGAAATAAATAGATAAGCTATATCTATTTTATAAAAGGATTCGTGATGTGCGAACTTTAAAATAAATATATATAAGCTATATTTATTTTTAAAAAACGAATGTTTGTCGTTTAATGTTTCAAATTAATATATAAACTATATTTATTTTAGTAAAACAATTGTCGTGTCGTTGGGTATTCGAAATAAATATAAAACTATATTTATTTTAGTAAGAGGATCGTTGTGTTGTTTGATTGTTAAAATAAATATACAATATATTTATTTTTATGAAGAGGAGTCGTATTATTCAACATTTGAAACAATATAAATGATTTCATTGATTTAATAAAAGTTTTGTCGAATTTTCAAAGTATTAAATAATATAATAATTATATTTATTAGTTGAGATAAATTTCGAATCGTCGTTTTTGTAAGTTGTATCGTGTCGTGGAAAGTAATATACACTTGTGACTTGTTTTTATAATAGTCGTTTGAGTTTGATAGCTTTCGTCTTAAAATAAAAATACGTTAGTTTGAAGGATTTTCTCAAAAAACGGGCAGAGTTTCCTCTGTTTTTGGACGCCCCAACAACACAAGTTGTCGCTATTTTTTTCAAGATTCAATAATTTTCACCAAGCAATCAATATATAAAAACTCTTGTCGAATTTAACTATAATGTAACTAATTTTAATCGAGACGTTTCAAGCTCGTTTTCACGGAGATAATCAAGAAAAACTATAAAGATAACTTAACGAAATTTCGACTTAAACTATTACCAAAACTTCTGTCGAGTTGTCGAAACGTTAAATGGGTTGACTAAGTTGACCGAGTCAACCGGGTTGACCGAGTTGACTCGCTGAGTTGACCGAGTCAACCAGTTAACCGAGTTAACCGGGCTTGACCGAGTCGAGCCGAAATGCACCGAGTCGCGCTAAAATACACTGAGTCGAACTGAGTCGTGCACAAATCTGATCCGTTAAATCCCGAACCTGAAAAACCGAGTCAAACATAAACTGAACCAAACTTTGAAGCATCTAAACTGAACCGAACCATCTCACCTGCGTCACCACTGTTCCGCCGCTGTTGCTGTCGTTGGCCCGCCGTCAGCCGACGGTCGCCGCCACCGTGAGTGGCGTTTGTCGCCAAAAACAGAAAACCCATCATCTTCATGAAAGGAATCGGGGAACAAGATCAATATCATACCGGAATTCATCGGATAATGATGAAGACCGCTGGTCCGAGGCTCCGACCACCGGTCCGTGGCTCCGACCGCCGGTCCGTGGCTCCGATCTCTCTCTCTACAACTCCCATCTCTCTCGATCTCTTTCTCTGTCTGACGCCACGCCGTCACGCGCCGCCACGCGCCACCGGTTCTCTCTCTCCACTGTCTCTCTCTCATCGCCTCTCTCTCCCTCCTCTCTGTTTGTAGTCGCCGCACCACCACCGTACGGTGGTGGTGGTGCTCCGTTATGAAAATCGGAAAAGGGGGGTGTGCGCCGCTAACCACCGCCGGAAAACACCTCCACCGCCGCCAAGGTGGCGACACCGCCGTGAAACGCCACCGGCTCCGCCGATCTTGCCGGCCCGAGTCCGGTCACCATATATCGGAGAGAGAGAGAGAGAGAGAGGAAATGTGAGGTGTGAGTGTGTTTGTTTGGTTGTCTGTTTGTTGCAAGTGAGGATCATAGACATCAAAGCCATATATATATAAATACAGATTGGGTCTTGTGGGTTTTGGGCTTGGGCCCAGGGCCCACAAGCCCAATTCTCGTGTTTATAATGGCCCGACATCTCCTACAAGACCCGTTTTCCAAACCCGAGCTCCGCGAAATGTCGTAAATCAAAATTTCAGTATCAAATTATGAAAATCTGAGTCGGTAGTCGCGTTAGTGCGCCTGTCTGTCGTTTACGAGAATAGCCGCGTAGATTTGCGTTGTTGCCATTTTAAAAATCGTTTTCCGATCCAGTTTCAATTTCGAGCATTAAAATTCAAAACGAAATCAAATATATCATAATATATTAATATCGAGACGAAATTCGAGTCCGGTGCGTCAGTTTCGTCGTTGATTGTCGGTGCGTTACCGTTTCCACGTTTTTCGTTTGCGTCTGAGTTTTGTGACGTTCGGAAGCCCAATAACTTCACAAAAATTAATTTTATGAATATAGAATATTCGTAGAAAATCCGTATTTGTTGGCGTTGTTAGTATTTTGTACGGTTTCGTTTCGTTATCGCTTAACGTTTAGCATGTTTCTCCGCAAATCACCGTTCGCGCACTGTAAAGTCGGATAGACGTTCCTAGGCACTCCAAATGCCTAATTAAGTTAATCACCTGTTAATCACGTAATTAAGAGCCGTAAATCACCGGTTGTCACAGTAATTCCAGCTGTTTTTTTTTGCAAGCTCCACCCACCTCACACACCCCTCATTCACTCTCTCTCACTCTACACTCTCGGGAAGCAAATGGCTCACCACCACTAGGTGGTGGCGACGTGCAACACCACTGCAACAGCCGCGTCATACGACGGCGGTGATGGAGCCGGTGACGGCGTGGTCCGATGTCGAGGAAGATGAAGACACAATGGTGATGCTCGGTGGCACTGGCGATGGCCGTCATAGATTTCCGGCGATGGTAGTACCGGAAACATCAGTGGTGGTGTTGTTTTGGTATAATGTACAAATTAGGATTTTAAGAAACAGAGAAGTTTAAAGTTCTGGTGCTTCGAGTCAGCTGTGGTTCGATTCGGATAACCCCTGTCATCACAGAATTAGCTTGGGCGGGGTTCCTGTCTGATGCGACGGTGATTATCGGAGGCAACCTACACTCATTCACTTCATGAGTCCCCGGTTAGTATATGCTCACCATTGATTTATCCTACATTCTTGTTATTTTTGGTTAGATGAGTATTAGTTGATTGTTTCGGTAGGTATGAAGTTTTAATTTGCTAGATGTTGAGTCTGACATATGTCTGGTCTTATTTGTGAGATGGTTCTGATGATATGTTAAATCTGTATTATATCTGCTTTTCATTGGTAATTTGATTTGTTTTCCTTCTAGTTTCTAGCTATGTTCATAATGTTATTGGTTGGTATACAAATCATTGAGTGGCTTGAATTTCTTATAGTTTTAACTGTTTTGTAAATGGGGTGGGATTCTCTTTGTGTGATGTTTGTGTTTAAACAATGATTGTTTCACGGATTACTTAAACAATCCTAAACCTGGATATGTTGAAATGATAAGAAGCTTTATTATGATTTGTTAATTGTTAAGTGATGGTGAAAATAATATAGTTTCGTGTATATAATTCAAAGTGGATAAAATGTTAACTGTTTTGAATATGAATTCGGAAAGAATGAATAACGTTTGCTAAGTTAGTGTGTATTTCCTTTTCAAACCTGATGATTTTGGTCGAACGTTTTTATTGTTAACTGATGTATGAACTTAGTTGTCATGATGTTAGGAATGAATAATATCAAAAACGGTAAACTTTGTTGAATGGTTGAAAACTGCTTATTTCGGGAATGTACTACTTGCAATGCATAATGTACAAGCACGTACAACACATCGTACACTCAGGGGTCGCACACTCAAAGTGTACAACCCCTAGTGCCCATCGTACAAGGACGTGATGCGGGTCACACACTCTTAGGGCCTGCACACTCTACTTGTACAAGCCTCAAAGCGTCGAGTACAACTTAGCCGGCCAAGCGGTACACATGATGTGGGTCGCACACTTGGTGTGGGCCGCAATTTAATTGGGCCTGGCTTTACACTTAAACAAGACTGCACAAATGAACAGTGACCGCACACTTGAACCTTTAGACTATATGCCGCACACTTCAAGAACCCATGTCTCTGTTAACCCACACACAAATACTGTACATTGATCCATGATTAACTGTGACGATATTAGTGAATGTGTGTGCATGTTAGTATAACATATAATGGTTGTTACTTGTACAACTACTTGATAAATACGTGTTAAGATACGTGTAACTAATTACTTGTATACCGTCCTAACAAGTGGTAACCATAATAGGACATGGTTGACCAACTTAGGACAAATGCTTTATCTACCGAGCAAAGCAAAGGTGAGTTCACACTTTCTACAAGGCATGGGATTCCCGGTGGTTGGGAATGGGTAGAGGATTTAATCAGAAACTGCGTGACCTCCTGGTTTGGAACACGTACTACATCATCTTTATTGAAGGGTGATAACATGTACTAAGGATTTAATCGGAACCTGCGTGATCTCCTGGTTTGGGGACACGTACCACATCCTCTTTATTGAAGGGTGATAACATTGATACTAGACCAAAATCTCTATCATGAAGTCCCTCATTTTTATATCGACTTAATCGCCGGGCCAATGGAGAGTGGGTCATTAGTTAGATAGCGCTATTTAGGTTTGATAAGCCTCACACCGTGCCGCAGAGGACGGGCGTGAACTAATGGATCTGGGAACTAGTCAATGATGATAGACATTGACGTTAGGGCACCAACTTACTTCAGTCAGTGGTCGATATGGTAACGGGTCTAGTGGTTCACATGGGGTAGCCCCCACTGGTTATGGTTTGGGAAACAAGGGATTTGGTTAACTCATGGTTTACGAACGAACATATGGTTTTTGGAACAACTTTAAAATGGACAACCAACTGTGAACTCGCTCAACTCTGTTGTTGAGTCATTATTATATGCCTTGCAGGTCGTTAGGTACTTAGATGGAGCTTGCCCAGGAGGAAGAGGTCGTTGTGGGACATGGACTGTTGAGTTCCATGTTAAACTTATGAACTTTTATACTTTATTATGGTTTTGAACTTAATGCTTCCGCTGAAAACTTAAAATTTGTTGATTTGTTTTGACACTAATTATATTGGTTAGTTTGGACTGTTATTTATTTAATTATATCGTTCAATATGATTGGTGGCTGGATCCTGGTCAGTCACGCTCCCTGTGGTGATACTCCGCTTGTGGATTTTGGGGGTGCAACTTGTGTACGACCATCTATCCCCTCGACAACGGGTAAACCCCTGCTATGGATTCTGAAATTCCTAAGCATCGATTGCGACTACCCTTTTTGCATGCTTCCACATCCATTCGCGCTATACATCTCGAATCCTATGATCCTTATCCAAACAACATTCTTCGGGAACTCTCGCTTTGAGGAGTTACTCTCTACGAAAGTTACTCGGGGAGCAATGGACCATGAATATCACAGATATGGAGGCATCACGAGAACTATCCTTAGAACTCGATACGAACGAGATAGGCTCCCAATCACGATATTCGAATTTAGCCTACCTTGACGGATACGCCATTTGTTTTCTTTGACGACATCTGATCCTACATCAGGAATCAGTAGGAATCCGAGCGACTCCTACGCCTTGCCCTAAAACTGCTACGACACAAACTGCATTACGCTAAGTTTTCAACGCACAAATTTTGGCGTTGCGAACCCGCTTTTCTTGATTGTATGCACAAACCCTCGCAACCTAAACTCGAAGGATTGCTCAGGAATCCGTGTTTCAACAGTTGAAGGTGAAACTCTGTAGTACACCCATTCTTTTATTACCAGAAGGCAGAAACAATTTCGTTGTTCTTTTTGTGACGCGTCTATCCAAGGACTTAGTTGTGTATTGATGCAATGTGAGAAAGTCATTGCTTACGCAACACGCCAACTCAAGGCTCACAAAAAGAACTACACTACCCAGGACTTGGAGTTGAGAGCAGTGGTAGTTACACTTAAGATGTGGAGACATTACTTGTACGGTACGTGCACCATCCACACCGATCACAAGAGTCTCTAGCATATCTTGGGTCAGAAGGAGATGAACATGCGACAACGTCGATGGGTCGAACTCCCCAACGACTACGAGTGCGCAATCAAGTATCATACAGGCAAGGCCAACGTTGTGGCGGATACCCTTAGTCATAAGAAAACCAACCCTAAGCGTGTACGTGCGTTACGGCTTACTATCCACTCTAGTCTACCTACCCAAATCTGTAATGCTCAGGTTGAAGCATTGAAGGAAGAGAACCTTTTAGCCAAGTCCATGCGGGGCATGGGTAAGTAACTCAAACTCAAGGATGGCATTGGTTGAGTAGTGATGTAATCGCCTGACTAAAACTGAACGTCTTCTCATGGTCAAGGAAACCGACAAGTTTTCAAATCTTGCAAACATCTACGTGAAGGAAGTAGCTGCTAGGCGTAGGGCGCCCGACTCCCATTGTCTCTAGATATGACTTACGTTTCACGTCCGATTTGTGGCAAGGCATGCACAAATCCTTCGGCTCATGATCATGCATGAGCACTACTTAACACCCACGAACGAATGGTCGAACCAAACAAACTCCTGAAGACATGTTGTAGGCATGTGCTACCGTTTTTGTCCACGGCTGGAAACAACACCTACCTCATTTATAGTACTAATGGAACTCAACCTTATGTGCGACAGCCGTACACTAGTAATGGTTACTCAGGACGCGCAACCGTTATTAAGAGTGTTTTGATGATTGTTTGCCCACTATACAAGTTCGCGTCGTCGACGCAAGACTTTTGATACAGCGTGCACCCTAAAGTGAGTTACCAAATTCTTACTAAAGGCATATCTCCATAGATTAGGACAACACACTATTTCCCCGGTTTGGAAAATACATACGGTACCCCTAGCTTGGGGCTACACACGCGTTCTTAGAATAGTACACATTCCCGGGTGTTGGGAACCACTACTATCCCTGGATTGGGGAGGAATACTTTTCAAACTAGTATTCATAGAGGAATACTTTTAAACATATTGGTTTAATTTCGATAGTTAGTTGATAAGCTCAACTTTATCACTTTGTTGAGGAACCGGTTGAGACCATAACCCCCCCCCCCCACAAACAAGCGTTGTAAGTTATCTACAGAACGAGTTCGTTGGAGCTCACGTCATGGACCGGGGGTCTACTCGAGGACGAGAATAACCAGATGATGCGCACGTATCCCCCGTCGTTTAAGAACAAACTTCAAGCCATCGTTGTAGAACAATTTTCAGGACGAAAATTCTTCCAACTAGGGGATGATGTGACACCCGGCCTTCATAGTGTAAACACAAACCCTGTTAACCTAGTGTCTCGAAAATTTCACCAAACACTCACGGAATTGTGTTTCAAGTGAATAATTAATCGCACAAAATTCTATGCTATGTGAAGTGAGTATAGACTACGTGAGACTTTATATTATGTGAATTTACACGCTATGTAACTTTATGTGCTATGTGACTTACCTGTTCGTTTTGTGAACTTTCGTGAAACTACGTGTATTTACTTGCAACAATAAGGTTATTAACGAATTTATAAATAAGAGCGTGACATATGTCTTAGCTTAAATTTCGAGGACAAAATTCATGTAACATGGGGAGAATGTGACAACCCGTACTCTCATCGTCGAGAGAGGGGTATTTTAGTAACATTCATTATTTTATTAATATTATTATTGCTGTTTACTGAATAATAATAACACGCGATGAGAGATTTACTTATTTATTTATTCATTTACTTACCGTTATATATTTAAGTGTTAAGATAAGCGGGTTGGTCAGTTAAACGAGATACCCGGTATTTTATGAATCCATACGCACGGGCCCAAGCCCAACCCAAAACCCTTGCACCTAAACCCTACCCTATATATTTATCCTAAATGTTGGTGCATAATGTCTATAGCCTACGTCTAAAGTCTAGGTCATGTCGGTAGCTTGTATAGGGATCTAATATGTCAAAATGTAATTTTATGTTGTTTTGTAGTAATTTCGCACGAAATTACGTAGTGTAATTTCGCACGAAATTACGTAGTGTAATTTCGCACGAAATTACAAGTGTAATTCCATGCGAAATTAGTTGCCTACAAATAGGCAGGTCATGCTTCTCATTTGGTATGAAATTAGTGGAAGTGTAACGAAGTGCTGTCAAAATTTCACCGTGTTTTCAAGTCTATTATCAATGAGAAGCTTGTTTTAAGTATCATACTCTATTTCTACTCATTTCTACACTGATTCTAGGCTGTTTGTTTGTTTACGCCTCTCAAACAGTTGTGTATTGTCTCTGATTGACTCATTTGGTCGTCAATACACTTGAATCAGTGCTTTTTCTACTCATTTTTTGGACTTCTAGACAAATTCATGGACAAAATGGACTGATCTTTTGATATTGTGTGTAAAATACAGTTTTAACAAACCCTTGAAAGAATTAGACCTAAATTCAGACTAAAAGTGACAAAAATGGGCCAAACAGTTAATTTCGTTTGAACGAGCATCTTATTTCGTTTGAAAAGTTGAGGTAATTTCGTACGAAATTACTGATTTCGTTTGAAAATATAATTTCGTTTGGCTAATTTCGCACGAAATTAGGTTTTGAGATTAATTTCGTACGAAATAACACTTGATTTCGCTTGAAGGTGTTATTTCGTTTGAAAAGGCTGATTTCGTGTGAAAGGTGATTTCGCATAAAAGCTGATTTCAATTGAGAGAGATAATTTCGCTTGAAAACCTGTTTTCGTGTGAAAGTCCATTTCGTTCGTGGTATTTCGTTAGAAGTTCATTTCGTGTAGAAAGTGTTTTCGCTTGAAAGTAACCAGTTTTCAAAACTTGAAATTTTTTTCCGTAAACTGTTTTCGTAAAATGGATAACCAAGAGTTTTACAACTTCTTTGCCGGTGGGGGAATGACAACAACACAAACACCAGCCAGTATCATGCAAAATGTGAACATGGAAAATGAACTCGGCACTATGCAGAAACCGCCGAAGTTGATGAACATTGATGAGTATGCTGGGTGGTCGGAAAGGTTTAAGACTTGGGTGCAAGCCAACCAGTTCGAATGTTGGATGAAAATCGAATCTAAATATGCTCCTCCAAAGAATGGTTCGGGTTTAGATAAATCTATCGGAAGTTTGACTCCACAAGAACAAGAAGACTTCAAGGCAGAAAAGAAAATGATGAGCATTCTACAACAAGCCATCAAAGAGGATATCTTAGTTTTGTTACAACATCGGGGTGATTCACAGTTCGTTTGGAATTCATTGAAAGTAAAGTTTCTTGGAAGCGTGTCTATGACAAAAAGCAAAACTGCTTTGATGAAGAAAGAGTTTGATATCTTTACTGGTATAAAGGGTGAAACAACAAAGCAGTTGATTGAAAGATATTTCCATCTGGTTGTTGAGATGAAGAGGTTGGGCATAACCAAAATGGATGAGGAATGGGTTGATAAATTGGCGGATGCATTGCAATGCGATGAACGGGGCACTTATCTGTTGGTGTTGAAGAATAATTTGGAGTATGTGGGATTCAACCTTAGCACATTCATTGAAAAGATTGAGTCACACGAGCTTGAGTTGACAAAGATTAGAAAGATGAAGTCTTCAAGTGTTCAACAAGATGTTTCATTGTATTACAAAGGAAGTACTCCAGCAACATCAAATCTAAGTCCAAAAGTGCAGACAACCTTTAGTGCAGATTCAACATCCGGAGTGTTATCTGTCACATCAAGCAACAATAGTTCACCATTTGCAAGTTTTGAGCCAAATCCAAAGGTTCAAAACTCACCTGATCAATCGTACACTCAAAGTTCATCAGGATCAAACAGTCAAAGTCAAGGTCCAGGAATTCTGTGCAACATAGCAGTGAACATAAAGAACGCTCAAGACTTTACTGAATCATCAGCAAAGCAGCGCATAGCACTTCTTGCTTCGGTGCTTGAATCGTATGAAAGCTTGGTTGCAGGTAGAATTGGGAACCCCGATATGACAAAGGAAGACTATGATCAGATCGATCCAGAGGAGTTGGAGTTGATCGACATTAAATGGGGAATGGCAAGCTTGGTGAGAAGAACTCAACGTTTTATGGAAATTACTGGTCGGAACAGTCTTTCAGGGCCAGATCAAAAGCTTGGGTTTGATAAATCGAAAGTCACATGTTTCAAATGTAAAGAGAAGGGACATTTCAAGTGGGAATGTCCAAACAGGGAGGTTAACAACCATCAAAACCCGTTCTCAAATGATTATTACAAACAAGCGATCTATCATAAGACAAGTCAACAACCATTCACCCAAAGACCTCAGATCGAAAACAAGCCAGAGAAGGCTCTCTTAGTCAATCAAGATGATGAGCAGGTTGCTGAAGGTTTTAGTTGGGATAAGTACATCCCTGGTAGTGAGGGTAGAGCAATGATGACAGAGATTGTGGAACAACCAGAATGCGTTGTTGAGACAGAAGAAGTCAGTGAAGTGACATCTGAAGAAAGTTTAGCTGATCTTGAAGAAGTTGCTGCAGAAGTCTATTACTACCAGTGTGAACAGGAGATTATTGCTAGTTCTTTCAAATCAATAATTCCTCTTAATATGTTTGAATCTTTTGCAGGTTTCTTCAGTGAGCCAACTACTGGTCTTTGTCCAAGATATGATGTTGAACCAGCTTCAGTTGAAGAGATAATAGACGTTTCAAAAGAAATGAATGAAGAGACTCTAAAAGAGATTGATGATAAAGCATTGATGGGCAAGCTAAAAGAGGTAGACGGTTTTGGTAAAACAAATATTAAAATTGATCAAGAAGAAAAGGTTATCGAAAAGGTTGATTCGATTCTTGAAATTCCTTGCAAAAGCTGTTCAAAACCATGCATGGATTGTCTTGAAAAAGACAAACAATTTCAAGAATTGAAGAAATTTACTGATGAAGTAAAATTTGATCTCAGTGAGATAAAAGAAGCATATGAAACTTTGGCACGATCAATCAAGATGATTAAAACAGAAAGTTTTGAAAATGATAAAGCCACAAAATTGCTAAAATCTACTCTCATGGATAAACAGATGGAAATTAACATCCATCTAGACACAATTGCTTCTTTGAAAAGAGAACTTGAGTTAATGAGAATTGAAACTGAGAGAATTGATAAGAAACTGATGAGTTATGATGCTTCATCATATGTTATTGATCAAATTGTTCCGAAACAACGTGATGCGAAACCTGTCTTCAAAAGTGTTCCACCACCAATGTGGAATCATTATACTCAAAAGTACCCAGATGGGGTGGAATCTGCATTGAATCTTAAGTTGAGAACCATTGAGAATGTGTTGCCTGAGAACATTGATGTTACATTTTCTCCATCCGACACTGATAATGAGTCACGGGTGATCAAAACTGTTGTTGACCAAGTGTTGGATGAAGAAAGTGATAACTCGGAGTTTGATACTGTGAAAACTCATTTTGAAAACTCCATTTCTGATTCTGAAGAAGATTGTAACTTTTTAGACAAGTTCGTACCAAAATTAGACAAAGTTGCGAATGATGATTCGATCATTGTGGTTTACACAATGACCGGAACTGACAAACTTTATTCTGATTCTGAGTATCCAATTCAAAATGCAGAATGGAAAACATTGAAAAGGTGTTTAAACTTGTTGAGATTGATATTTCTGAGGTTAACAGTAACGAGTTTCTTTCAAAACCTAAAAAGTCTTTTGTGAAACAACAACCGAACAACCCTAGGAAAAAGGATTGGGTGGGTAAAAATGGGTCTAACAAAAGAAATGGTAACAACTTTAAAAACAAAGGTATTGGTTTTGAAAAGAAGATGGCTAAAAATGTCAAGCCAAAAGAAAAGATGAGTGATGTTTTTGTTGCTGGTCCTAGTGTTGATGCTGAAAAGGATTATATCTTTAGTAAAAAATCCATTGACAATTTCAATGCAGCTAAGAAGTTGAAACAGGAGACCTACAGATCAACTTTTTTCGAGTATGACAAATGAATCTGTTACAGCTGCAATGAAATTGGTCATATGGCCAAGCAGTGTGTGAAAAAGATTGAGAAACCAGTTTTGCAAAAACCCAAACCTAAAACTCCAACTGATGTTAAGGGTAAAAAGCCAATGGTTTCCCCCGTTCGAATTTTGAAAAGAGGTTAAACTTTGAAGTCCGAAGAAAAGCTGAAATCAACCTATGAGATTGGTGAGTCTTCGAAAACCCAAAAGACTTCAAAGATTTATCCAAAGACGAAAATTTTTGAAAACCAATCATGGGTGGCAAAATCAAAACAATCAGTTGAAGAAAAGAAGATGGAGAATGTTTTGAAATCTGAATCAAAAGTTTTTGAAAATGATGTTAAGAAAATTGAATTTGAACTAGACAAGTTGCTAGAGGAATTCCCACCAATTAAGGAGGGAGATTCAAAACCAAAAGCCAAATCTGTTGTTCCAAACGTCATTTTTAACATTCCGAAAGTTGATGTGTCATGTGATCTTGTGTTTGGTAGTGTTCCAAAGGTAAAGAAATCTTGGGCTTCATTGTTTGAATGAATTTCTTTGATGTATACAGGGGCTTCCGAGGTCAATAATCTCAAAGTGGATCATGGACAGTGGAGCTTCAAGGCATATGACTGGAATGTTGGCTTTACTCTATGACGTCAAATCTATCAACGGAGGGTATGTTGGATTTGCAGGGAATCAGGGTGGCAGGATAGTTGGTGAAGGAACTCTAACAAATGGAGTTGTGTCGTTTGAAAAAGTGAACTATATCATCGAACTTGAAAACAATCTGTTGAGCATCTCACAGATATGTGACAAGTCATATTCTGTACACTTTACTAAAAATGAATGTTTAATCATAAAACCTGGTTTTAAAATTCCTGAGGACATGGTGTTGATGCGAGCTCCATGAGAAAATGATTTGTATGTGCTCGATATGAGTGTCGCAACAACAACAGATCATCAGAAACAATGTTTTGTGACAAAATCAAAAGCGACTGAAAAAGAGTCAAGAATGTGGCATTGAAAGATGGGCCACATTCATGTCAGAAAAATGAATTTTCTTGTGCACAATGATCTCGTAGAAGGTGTAAATCTGAAAAACTTTAATTTAAATGATGATTGTGTAGAGTGCAAGAAGGGAAAACAAACGGAGAAGTCACACCCGCAGAAGCTATTTAATTCAATCAGGGTTCCGCAAGAAAGGCTACACATGGACCTTTTCGGACCAATCAATGTAAATAGTGTGAGCGGAGACCTGTACGGTCTTGTGGTCACTGACGACTTCACAAGGTTTCATGGGTAATGTGTATGGAAAGTAAAGATCAAACTTTTGAGTCGTTGATGGTTCTATTCAAGAAGATGGAAACGTTGTACAAAGTGCCGATCAGAAGAATTCGGAGTGACAATGGAACGGAGTTTAAGAACAATCGGATGCTCGAGTTTTGCAATGAGAAAGGAATTCTTCATGAATTCAGTGCGCCATACACTCCACAGCAAAATGGTGTAGCTGAAAGAAAGAATCGCACCTTAATTGAAACATCTCGAACGATGCTCGCAGATTCAAAGTTGCCGATATTTTTCTAGAGTGAAGCAGTTGCCGCAGCGTGCTATACATTGAATCGCGTTCTCACAGTGAAGAAATACAAGAAAACCTGTTTTGAACTTCTTCATCGTTATAAACCAAATTTGAAATTTTTAGAACCGTCTGGGTCACCTTGTACTTTCATTGATCTAGATGGTAAGTTTGGTGCGAAAAGTAATGAGGGTTTCTTTGTAGGTTATGTGAGTCCGCTCAAGAGGGTGTTCGTACCGTGCCTGGGGAAGATAATTCAAGTTCAGCATGTTGATTGTCTGAAGCATACTGCTCCACCACAACTTCCCAGACAAAGATTTTTGTTCGATTATGACAAACTCTGGGAGTCTTTCCAACTGCCGACTGAGCCAAGTGTCGAGGAACTCGTTTTACTATACCAACATCAACAATCTATGTCACAAGATCAGGTGCCAAGACCGTTGGTAGTTTCTCAGCCCGACATTGGTACAAGCGACCCTACAAGTGGTACAAACAATCACGAGGCCGGTCCAAGTGGAACGACACACGAACCCTCAGAGGAACCAGCTCCAACGTTTGATAATTCTGACGACTCAGAATCGGAAGACGGTCTGATTTTTGACGAGGAACCAAATGTTGCAACGACAGAAGCTGAGGATCACCCCGGTGATCAAGATATTACGAACTTGCAATCGGAAGTAAGCGTGCCTGACACTGCTATGCCAAGAACCTTGTCGTATCATCCTTCAGAGCAGATTATTGGTGATCTTCAGAGTGGAGTAAAAACGGGGGATCAGATCAACAGAGCTCTTACATGTTTTTATACTCTGTTGCTCCTTTACAGGAAGAATTTTCACTTAAGTGTTTCATCTCGCAGGTTGAACCCAGGGCGTATAAAGAAGCTTTAACTGAAGAAAGTTGGGTGAACGCTATGCAGGAAGAGTTACACCAGTTTGAGAAGCTGGGTGTTTGGAGATTAGTAGACCTTCCTGAAAATCAAAAGCTGATCAAGACAAAATGGGTATTCAAATGCAAGAGGGATGATAGAGGAGTCATGGTTCGAAACAAAGCACGATTGGTAGTACAGGGATTCAGTCAGCAAGAAGGCATTGACTTTACAGAGGTGTATGCGCCTGTTGCTAGACTTGAGGCGATTAGGATCTTCCTGGCGTTCGCGTCTTGGAAAGGATTCAAAGTCTACCAATTAGATGTGAAATCTGTATTCCTGTATGGCAAAATCAAAGAAGAAGTGTATGTTGGACAACCGCTGGGTTTCACTGATCCACTACTTAAAAACAAAGTCTATCTTCTGGATAAAGCGCTTTACGGACTTCACCAGGCCCCGAGAGCCTGGTATGAGGCGCTTTCCCAACATCTGCTGGCCAACGGGTTCACCAGAGGGACGGTTGATATCACTCTGTTTACAAAAGAGGTTGTAGGACATCTTTTAATCGTGCAGATCTACGTTGATGACATCATCTTTGGTTCGACAAATGACAATTTGTGTAAAGATTTTGAGAAAGTGATGAAAACAAAATTCGAGATGAGTTCGATGGGGGAGATGAAGTTCTTCCTAGGGCTACAGGTTGAGCAAATGCCCGAAGGAATCTTTATTCATCAAACTAAATACGTGAACGATGTTCTTGAAAAGTTAAACATGTATGAATCTACTCTGACATTAACCCCCTAGCTCAAAATCACGGAATCTGTCCAGACGAGAGTGGAGAGAAGGTGGAAGAGACGTATTACCGGTCGATAATTGGATCTTTGATGTATCTTACTGCTTCTCGCCCAGACATCATGTATCCGACGTGTTTATGCGCCCGGTATTAGTCCATCCCACGCCAATCACACTTGACGATCGTGAAACGCATTTTACAGTATTTGAAAGGCTGCACAAGCACCGGCTTGTGGTATCCTAAGTCTGATGACTTTTCACTCACAGGTTTTGCTGATTCAGATTTTGGTAGCTGCAAGCAAAATGCTAAGTCCACCACTGCAGGCTGTCAGTTCTTCGGAACTCGACTAGTCACTTGGCAGTGCAAGAAACAAACCTCAGTAGCGCTCTCTACCTGCGAGGCTGAATACGTTTCGGCCTCGAGCTGTTGCTCTCAGATCCTTTGGATCCAACAGTAGATGCGAGACTTGGGTTTGCAATTCTTGGACACGCCTATATTTGTGGACAATGAAGCAGCGATTAACATAACGAAAAACCCGGTTCACCATTCTAAAACAAAACATATAGAAATTCGACATCATTTCATCCGTGATTGTCACGAGAAGAAATTGATTCGCATCGAACATTTACACACCGATGAACAGAAAGCTGATTTTTACACCAAACCGTTTGATAAAAAGAGATTTAACTATCTTTTGAAATTAAATGGGATGAAAATTTTGTTTTCTGGGAGGGTTGTTGAATGTGAAGCCGAGGAGGACGGCGATCTGATGTGATCCACGTTGTGTTGTCAAAGTTTTTGTACAGTTTATTTTCGGCTTTTGATAAAAACAAAAACACAAAAATATGTCTTTGTTTTTAGGGGGAGAAGTTTACAGAAAATCCAAAAACATGATAAAATTTCAAAATCCAAAAACATTGAAAAGTCAAAATGAGTTTGTGTAAAAAGGGGAAATGATAGTACATCAACTAGACAGATGCAGTACGCTATAGAAATGTAATGTTTAAAATGTGTTAAGCAGTCTCTCTGATGATGTGCCGATAGGTTTTTACACATTTAGTAGGTTTGTTCGGGATATAAACATAAAATCCTTACTTGCTTTTACGTGGGGAACATCTCTCGGATATATGGGTAACCCCTGAAATCTTGTTTGAAAGGTCCCTCTTTCTGAGATACTAGATCTTTATGCTTAGTGATGTCTGTGGTATTATCCCGGGACTTCTGATTTTGCGGAAGCAATGGCCTAGTCCCCGGAGAATACTTTACGCTGCTTGAAATATAAGCCTCCCCTCAGCATAAAAATGATGAAACATTGAAAAATGCTAATCATGTGCTGTTGAAGAAAAGATTCTCTAAAGGGAACCCACCAAAAGTCGAAGCCGTCATCTCTCTGATTTTGCGGAAGCAATAGCCTGAGCTCTCACGGCCCTCGCATTTAACCCCTTACAGATATCATCTAGGTATACTCACCTGTAAGACTGAATATTGGGATCTGGATACGGGAGTATATTCTGAGGTGGGACACGCGTAAAAGTTAAGCATTAAAACACTAAATTCGTATCCTGAACAGATTGAAAATTGTGTGAGAATTTAAGAGGATCAGTATATCGACAATTAAAGCGAATTGTTTAATGTTGAATATGAAATCAAAGCTTAACGGTACTTGTATCTTGTCAGAAGCTGATATGATCCCCTAACACACTCACAAAAATATTGTGTGTACAGTTTATTGCTTATTATAAATCAAAAATTCAAAAAGATTTGTTTTTCATCTTGTTTTCGACAACGAACATTGGGGATCAGATGATTAAAGTCTTATGTGCTGAACAAGTCTGGATCATGAGGGTTGGGTAAGCAGAAGATTGAAAAAATGATTGGTAATTGCTTGAAAGTTCAAAAGTTCATTAACTTGAACTTAAAATCTGTTTCAGAAAATCAACATCTTCATAAACTGGTCAGCCAAGGTCATTAACTTGGACTTGGTAGGCTAAACAGTTATCCAGGGTCATTAACTTGGACTTGGTTAACTGGGTGTGTCGGTAAATGTTAAAAATTTGAAAATTTTGAAAAATATTGTATAATTTCGCTTGAAAATGTAATTTCGTTTTGAAACCTTGATTTCGCTTGAACTGGTAATTTCGCTTGAACATGTCCATATGCCTTTTTCACACGAAATTAGGCTGTCTATAAATAGAGGAGTTATTTCGCTTGAACATGTCATTTATGTTATTTCGTTTCAAAGTTCTGTCAGAGCGATTTCACGCGAAATCACAAAACCTTCGATTTTAAGCTGTTACTCTGCCCGATTGTTGTTTGAAATCCTGATTTTAGTTGGTTTGCTCAACTATAATCATGGGAAAGGTAAGAAACCTTGTTCATTTAACCCAGATTTGAACTGTTTTCATATGTCGGTGATGAACAGATGTTGAGAAGTAGATCTAGGGTTTGATTGTGGATAAAAATGACCGATTAAAACATTCTTGAACTCGGAATTTGTTATAGATCTTGTTTAGAGTATCAATTTGATCTGTATAACATGTTTTCGTTTGTAATCGGTAGATCTGAGATTTCAGACTTAGATCTAGGGTTGATTGATGGTCTAAAATGTGAATAAAACACACCCACATGTTCAGAATTTGATAAGGAACAAACCCAGCTGATTAATTTCATCATCAGAAAAGTTTTGAGATAATTTTGTTTCAAAAATGTTATTTCGTTTGAACTATGATTCCGCATGAAATGTCTTTTCGTTTGAAAATGTAATTCCGTGTGAATGTGTGATTTCGTTTGAATAAGTGATTCCGTATCAAACTGTTATTTCGTTTGAATGTAGTGTTTTGATGAAAAAAATTTCAAAAGTATTTGATTTGATTGGATGTTGTTATTTTTCAGGCGTCGAATGTGTTATTTGACCCACTACACAACATATGTTGTGTTTACGATAAGGAGATACCAAAAATGGCTGGGTTCACAGGGATTCTAGAGTTCATGGAGAGGTTGGCGATTCAGAAAGCTTTGACGAATCAACATTTGGTATTCAGATCCCACATTGAACGTTTTTGGGAGAATGCAACATATGATGAAGGAAAAAAATACAATAAATTCGATTGTAAGCTTAAACGGCCAAGATAAACCAATAATTATCACAGAGCATCTTGTACGAGAGGTGATAGACTTTCCAGATGATGAGAATTCTCCAACAAAGTTCCTAGAGAGGATGGTAAAAGGATGTATGTTGAGGATGGGTTACAATGGTCCTCTAAACAAGGCAAACTACTTGAAAGCATGTTTTCCAAAGTCTTACAAGTTTGTTATACATTCAGTATTGCATGCACTCTTGTGTAATGAGAGACTATCAAATGAACATGGTGACAGCTCTTGTGTTAAACAAAAACTATAATTTTTCGAAGATTGTGTTTCATTATATGGTTGAGAACATTACTTCAAAGAGCAAGACTTAGGTATATCCACGATTTGTTCAGATGATGATAGATCACGCTTATCCAGATTTGGAGAAAGATGAAAACAATGATCTGTTGGTATTATTTCATATGGATAATGAGTCTTTGAAACAACTAGCCAGATATCATCCAAACCATCCAGAGCCAAAAACGAAAGCTGAATTCTTTGGTTTCATCAAAGATAAGAATTATCAAGATCCAGATCCAATCAATCATCAAAACTGGAGAAATGAGAAAGAAATGAAAGAAGCAAGTTATGCAAGTGAGTTGAAAACACTTGCAAGTTTCAGAGATTCAAGAAACGAGTGGTTCTTGAAAGAAGAGAAAAAGTAGAGGAGCAGGAAAGCAACTCCAAAAATTCAAGTAGAGGAAGGTTCATCATCTCAGCCAAAGAAAAAGCGTCAAAAGAAGAATGTTGAGACTATCCTTGTTGATGAATCAGAAGAAGCTGAAGCTAAAGCTAATGTTGAAGGATATGTTCGTTTGTCTCCTGAATCTGCAAAGTTATTGAAATCTCTTAATGAGTTTAATGTTGAACCAGAAAAGACAGCAGGTGATGAAGAAGGTGATGACGTAGATAAAAGCTCATCAAGCTCGTCTGATGAAGAAATTGATGAAACAGAACGTGCAAAGAGAATTAAAGCTGAGATTGAAAAAGAGAAACAGCTTAAGAGAAAGAGGAGAGAGGAGAAGGATGATGATGTGTACATTCCATCTCCTGAGCATGTTATAGAATCTCAGACACCTCCATCATCTAGTGGCAAGAAGAAAGTTACTGCAAGAAAGAGAACTGTAACTCCAAAGGCAGCACCAAGGTTGAAAGTTTTGTTGAAGAAAAAACCAATCAAAGAACCTAGTAAACCACCTACACCACCAAAACAACCTACACCACCACCATCACCTCCACCACAAACTGAACAACATATTTCACCACCACACCAATCACCAGCACAACAACCACCAAAATCACCACCTCAACAAATTCAAATTACTTCACAACATATTTTTCAAACACCACCATCTTCACAACCACAAGTACAATCAACTCCTGAATCTTCTGGTTTCAAAAATTTTCCGAATGTTCCAAATATTCCTCTAGAAGATATTGGGCATTTTAGCTTTGTGAATGAAGAGCAAGTAAAAAGGTTGGAAAAATAAGGTAGAAGAAGTGTTGATGCAAAACAAAAAGCTGGTTGATCGTGAGAAGAAATTGGAAAAGCGTGTTAAGTCTGTGGAAGCTGAAAATTCTTCATTATTAAAGAAAGTTGAAGCTGATCAGACAGAGATTGATATTCTTAAAGTTAAAGTTGCAGAGTTGGAAGAAGAGAAATCACGCAGAGATGAACAGAATATGTACTTTGAGTTAAAGAACAAAGAATTGGAAGCTGCTAAAGCTGTAGGATCGTTGTATGACCCAAATGAGTCGATAAGAAGAGTTGTTTATCCGAATCAAAGGCGGAATCAATGAAACGGACGCTCGATGTAATTATAACTGTCTCTTGTATTAATCTGATAGAATTACAGCACCCGGAGACAATTCGGCAGCACCTCGTTACCGAACACAAGACCTGATTCCCTATGAAATGAATCAAGTGCTCACCTATATATACTAGTTGTGATTTCGCTTGAACTGACCAAGGCAGTTTCAAGCGAAATCAGCTTTGTTGATTTCGCTTGAAATGGTCTTTGTCAGCTTCAAGCGAAATTACCAACTTAACTATAAGTTTCACTTTCTAGCACCTCGAGCACTGGTCATTCTATCCTATCCTATTACATGACTTGATACAAGACGAAGTCAATAGACATAGTGCACTAACAGACTCCCCCTTGGATATTGATGAAGTATTCAGTGTCGAGTCTTTATCATGACACATCTTCAGTCTTGATCAGTCTTCATGCTCTGTCTCTGGCTCTAACACTGTAAACATCCTATCAATCTTTCTTCAAGTCTTCAGGCTCCCCCTTTCGTCAAGCTTCCGTGCTTTAGGGATCGACACCTAGTTTTCTGGTTACAAGCTCCCCCTAGCTTTGAGCTCGTCTTCAGACTCCCCCTTAGACTCAACTACCGGGATCGTAGTCTTGAATCTTTCCTGCAACACTCATACATTTATAAGTAACAACATTTTAAATTTCCATAACTCATAATCTGGCAATTCAATTTCCTAAATTAACACTTCTCATGAATTTGGCAGATTCATCGAATTGAATCGAAAACTAGCTCTATAACAATATAAGCATCCAAATCCCCCACAGTTAATCATCCAAGTCCAAACTAATGACCTTGGAGATATCACAAACTGTTTTTTATTTTTGATTAAAAATCAAGTTTCAAATTAATGAACTTGTTTTATTTTCAGAAACACAATCAGCTTACTTAGATTTTGAAACTCGGCATTTCAAACATCGGTTGTCGAAAATAAAGCAGAATCAAAAAACTTTTTGTATTTTTCTGAAAATATAAAGCAGTAAAGAAATATATACAAACATATTTACATACAATATTTTTGTTTGAGTATGTGTCAGACGATCATATCAGTTTTTGACAAGTCACAAGTACCGTTGAGCTTAGTTACACATTAAGAATTAAACAATTCACTTAGATTGTCGATATACTGAACCACTTAAATTTTCACACAAATTTCAACTGATGCAGGATACGAATTAGGTGTATTAAGAACTTAAACTCATTCATGTGTCCCACCTCTTGAATATACTCTCGTATCCAGATCCCAATATTCAGTCTTACAGGTGAGTATACCTAGATGATATCTGTAAGGGGTTAAATTGCGAAGGTCGTGAGAGCTCAGGTCAGAACTTCCGTTCAGCAGAGAGATGACGGCTTCGACTTTTGGTGTGTCCCCTTTAGAGGATCTTTTCTTCAACAGCACATGATTAGCATATTTTTTCAATGTTTCATCATTTTTATGCTGAGGGCGATGCTATGTTTCAAGCAAGCAGAAAGTATTATACAGGGACTAGGCCATTGCTTCCGCAAAATCAGAAGTCCCGGGATAATACCCCAGATATCACTAAGCATAAAGACCTAGTATTTCAGAAAGAGGGGTCCTTCAAACTTGATATCAGGGGTTACCTATATATCCAAGTAGTGTTCCCCATGAAATAAGCAAGTTTGAATTTAGGTTTATATCCCGTAAAAGTTTACTAAATGTATAAAAATCTATCGGCATATAATCAGTGAGACTGTTTAACGCTATATAATCATTACATTTCTTTAGCATACTGTAACTGTCAGCTGATGTACTATCATTTCCTCTTTTTACACAAAAACTCAATATTGAATTTTATCATGTTTTTGACTTTTTCAAATTTTCAAATGTTTTTGTATTTTCTGACAATTCCTTACTCCCCCTAAAATGCAAAATCATTTAAAGAAAATTTGACAAACTGATGTAGATAGCTTTGTCTCGCCATCCATTTTCTGCTAAAAGTACTCTGTTTTGCAGAAAATCTAATATACCCCCATGATTTACAACACATTGATTTTTTACAGTTTGAAAACCGTTTTTCAATCTTGTGAAATTAATCATGTTTGTTCAGCCGTGAGGGTTTCGGCGTATTTAAGCAACGCATTTTTTTTGACAAATTTAAAAACAAACATATTTTTGGTTTTTCAAATTTTTAGGGTTTTGAAATATTGTTTATTTATATACAGAAAACAAAAACAACTCCCTGTTTCAACCAACACAGGGTCCAGCAGCCTCTTCCTCCTCTCCATGTGCCAGGCTGCTCCAGTTTTCATTCTCACAATCTTTGGTTTTCTTGAGCACCTGCACATGCAACAATTTGATCATTTGATCAATGCAACCCAAGCCTGTTTAGACTCAGGTAGTTGAACATGAATCTTTCCAGGTAAAATTGGATAGTTTCTTTCATTTTTCTCAAAAACATTATCAATTTTGATTTCAACTTTTTCTTCGTTTACCAAAGTTACTTGTTTCTTATCACTCCATGTTTGACCTTTCAGAGTACCTCTTTTATAAAAATGTGAATCTTTTTGACCATTTTGATTTTGAACAACAACTTTTGGTTTCCAAAACTGTTGGGGTTTTGTCATATCAACTGATGTGTTCCAACTTTGTGTTGTTCTGAATCTGGGTGTGTGAAATAACTGTGTTTGTCTTGAATCAGACCTAGTCTGTTTTGGTTTCCAAGTTTGATTCGAAGAAGTGTTGTTCCTCCAAGTTTGTTTTGAATCAAATCTGGCTGACCTTTGTTTCACACCCTCAGATTTTTGTTTCTCAACATTTTCAAGCTTCTTTTTGGTCTCAACATCGACAGGTTTCAGATTTGGACACTTTCGTGCAAGATGTCCAATTTGATCACATTTAAAACTTGTTCTCATGGACACATCTTTGACCTGTGGTTGTTGCTTTTTCTTTTGAACTAAGAACTCGTCATTAGACTGTTGTCTAAATTTTAGTTCTTTCTCTTCTTCTGACGTTGTTCCATGAACAAAACTCATCTTTGCCTGATAATTTGGCATTTCATTTCTTTTCCAACTTTGTTTCTTCTTATAACCCAACCCAGCCTTCATGTTTTTCTTTTTAAAACCAGGTTTGTTATAAAAAGTTTTATGACCTTTACCAGCAAACTTTGAAACTTCAGATTTCTCAATTTCAACCATTTTGAAAACTTTATCAACCTTTTCTGAGATCACATTCTGAATTGGAAATACAACATCTAAGAATAATTTGTCTGATCCAATCATGGTGTAAACCAATCCTTTTGAATCATCATTCAAATTTTTCTCGGATTTTGTCCGTTTAAGATAGCCATCATGAAAATTTCCATCATTTTCATCATGTGATTCAGACTTACCTTTGTTTGAATCATCTTTCAGAACGCTTTCAACAACCTTACTTACCACCTCTGAATCATTAGCTTCATCAGATTTGGAGTAAGTCACATCGATACTTTCAGGTAATTGGTCAACTATGTTCAAACCTTTTACCACCTTTTCCTCATCATAAAAAGTATAATTGTTTCTCAATGGTGGTGGAACCTGATGAAACTCTGAACCAATACCTTTTTTATTCTTGTTAGTATCTTTATCATCTAGTGTGATGTTGAAAATGCGTTCGAGAATATACGAAGAGTTATGATAACTTTGAAGTTTGGTAACAATCTTTTCTTTTTCAGCCAGAACTTGTTTGAGATTAGCAACTTCATCAATACACTTGTTTAATTCAAGTTGCTTTTCTTTAAACTTTCTCTCATACAGTTCTTTGGTTGTTAAAGTTGCAGACAATCTTTCATCAAAACATTTAACTTGTTTCTTCAAAGTATCATAAGCCTCTTGTACTCTCTGACTTGACCACTTCAAATTATCATACTCCTTTTGAAAATCTTGAAACTTATTATCTTTCTCCACACAACCAACACATTTAGCTGTACACATCTCTTTCAAAATCTTATTTTCTTCTTCAAGACCATGACATTTCTGTGTTAGCTTTTCAACCTTTAGTTTCAAAATTTCTTCTTTTTCAATCATTTCTTTACATTTTATTTTGAAAACATTTTCAATTTTATTTGTTTCAATATCTTTTGTTTTGATTATTTCATCTTTTTCAATACAGGCTTTGCACATTTCTATGCAATTCCTGCACTTGTTCTCATTTTTATCAACAATTTCAGCATTTGACAAGTCAGAAGATTCATTTACCTCAATCTCTTTCACAACCGATGATTCTTCTGTCTCAACTTTTGGATCTTTTTTCTTCTCTTCTTCTTCCATCTTCTGTTCCTCTTCAATCTTCTGTTCCTCTTCTACATCATTCTTTGCCATAATCTTCATTTCTTCAACCAGCTTTCTCAACTCTTCCTCTTTCCTTTTCTTCATTTCTACCACCCTTGGTAGACTTGCTTCATAGATTTCTTTTATTTTGTTCAACAGATCTGGCAAATATTCTTTATCAGATAGCCTTCTTGTATTGAAAGTACCCTGATTTGGAATCAAATTTGTTACTGCATCAAAATCCACCTTTGATGGGTCAACAACCGGATTACCCTGTGGATCCATGTAACATTCCAATTCGTCATTCCATCTTTTGGCTCTCTGGGCTTCTTTGAATGGTTCTCTGAATTTATCAATTTCTCATCTCGCATAATCTCTCCTCCACCAAATATCATGATCAACATTAGCTACAAATGCATATCCAACACAATCTTCTTCAGGGAGAAATTGACTCCAGTCATAACCTTCATCGTCATGAATAACTGCAAGAGCTCTCGATTTTTCTTCAAACTGCTTCATTCTAGGAGGTTTAGGTTTGTTCTGATGATAAATCGCTTTCTTGTAATAATCTTCTTTGAATGGATTTTCAGAATCATCTGCATAAGCATTTCAGCACTCTCTTTTAAAATGACCTTTCTATTTACACTTGAAGCATGTGACTTTCGATTTATCAAAGCCTAACTTGGTAGATGGTCCACCAACAGATTTTCTTCCTGTAATCTCCATGAAATGCTGAGCTCTCCTCACTGCACTGGCCATACACCACCTTATGTCGATCAATTCCATCTTCTCAGGATCTAATTGATTGTAGTCTTCCTTCGTCAGGTTGGTGTTGCCTATCTTGCCTGCCACAAGGCTCTCATACGACTCTAATACAGAGGCCAAAAACACCATCTGTTGGTTTTGCTGACTCTTCACTGAAATTCTGACCATTCTTCAGATCTACTGCGATATTACACTGAAATAAATTCTTTGATGCAGATTGACTTGAAGCTGTTGATAAAGATCCACTGTGAAAACCACTGTGAGGAGTTTCATGATTCACAGTATTTGAGCTTTCTGCAGAAAATGCTGTTCTTGGAGACCCAGCCTTTGGAAGTTCTCCTCTGTAATACAGCTCTACATTCTGCTGATAAGCTGAATTGTTGACTTTAGATTTCTTGATTTCCAACTCATGAGTTTCTAGTCTTTCGATTAGCGAATCCACTGTCAACTCTTCAGACTCGATTGTGTTCTTCAACATCAAGGCAAAGTATTGCCAATCTTGCTCATTCGGAAATGAATCAAATAATTTGTCAACCAACTCCTCTTGAGTGTATGTGATTTTGTGTCTTGCCAGCTCCATCTTCAGATGCCCAAATCTCTCGATCATTTTACAAACAGATTCATTCTTCATACAACCAAATAAATCAAACTCTTTACGTAACAATTTCTTTTTGTTTTTCACAATCTCGGCACTACCTACACACTTTATCTCTAAAGCTTCCCATAAACTTTTCGATGTTTTTTCTTGTTCAAGTAGCGAAATAATATCTTCTCTCACTGACTATTTTATCAATGTAATCATTTTGTATGCAGCTACAACATTTTTTACATCCATTTCTGTGAACTCTTTTTCATCTAATAACTCTCCTCCTTCTTTTACTGGTTCTATATATCCATATTTCAATTTTAACCAACTTTCAGGAGCAAAAGCTTTTACCCAACCCTCAAATCGATTTTTCCACCAGTTATAATCTTCAATCCTCATTAGTTTCGGTGGTTTCTGTTGACTTCCATACATATTGTCATATTTCAAATTATCTGAAATCTCTTTCGAATACTCTCTTGTTTCAGATCTTCTTTAGGATGATTCTGAAGTAAAGGCATTGTAGAACGTGTTGTAAAATTCTTCACCGCTGCTCGACATCTTCAAACAGTTTCTTGAAATTCACAATTCGTATATCTTCAATCACCTGGAGACAAAACAAACAAACACAATCAGAATCAATAATAACAATTATCCCGAAACAGACTGACACTCGATTGACGTGAAATAATCTTGACACAAAAATCCTCTTTCAAACGAAATAAGAAACTCAAGCGAAATCAGAACTAATCTTTCAAGCGGAATACTAGGTTCAAGCGAGATCAAGTCTAATTTCAAGCGGAATAATGATTTGAAGCGAAATCAGCTAAGTTTCTCAAGCGGAATCATGTTGTTCGTTCAAGCGGAATCAGATTTTTGGCCTGTTTTTGTAACTTTTAAGCTGAATTTTTGTCTGATTCTTTCAAGGCTTTGTTAAAACACTGTTTCGCATGTACTGTGAAAAATTCAATCCATTTTGACCGTGAAATCTTGTCCAATTTGAAAAAGAAGTTGTAGAAGTTAGAAAACTGATGCAATCAAGCTAAACTCTTCTTCCTGTGCTCTGATACCACTTGTAGGATCGTTGTATGACCCAAATGAGTCGATCAGAAGAGTTGTTTATCTGAATCAAAGGCGGAATCAATGAAACAGACGCTCGATGTAATTATAACTGTCTCTTGTATTAATATGATAGAATTACAGCACCTGGAGACAATTTGGCAGCACCTCGTTACCGAACACAAGACCTGATTCCCTATGAAATGAATCAAGTGCTCACCTATATATACTAGTTGTGATTTCGCTTGAACAGACCAAGGCAGTTTCAAGCGAAATCAGCTCTGTTGATTTCGCTTGAAATGGTCTTTGTCAGCTTCAAGCAAAATTACCAACTTAACTATAAGTTTCACTTTCTAGCACCTCGAGCACTAGTCATTCTATCCTATCCTATTACATGACTCGATACAAGACGAAGTCAATAGACATAGTGCACTAACAAAAGCAATGAAAGAACACGAGATATACATGATGAATAAAGTGTTAGAAAACTTGCTTGGAAAGACTGTTGAACAGAAATTCGATGAAATAAAGATTGAGGAAGTTAGAGCAAAACGTATAGCTGATTTAGAAGATCAAATGAAAGACAAGGGTAAAGGTGTTGAAGGGGTTTCTGAGAGAGCAATTGTTCTATCTACTGTGCCTGAATCACCTATTCAGAATCCTTGTCCTATCTCTGCAGTTTCTGCTATTTTTGAAGAGGATGTGTTGATTGATGATGTTTTTGATGGTGAGGAATAAGTTAAGGAGGATGATGATGAAGAAGATGAGGATGATGATGATGAAGATAAGACAGATGATGCAGATGATGCAGATGATGTATTTTCTGCAAGCAGTCATAGTGATGATGGGAATGCCGATGATCAAGGTGGTTCTGGTATTAAAGTTACTAAAGCTTCGAATGAAGAGTATGTTGACGATTATCTTCATGATGATGCTAATGAAGAGCTTGAGGATGCTACAGGTGAGGGGCATAACGTTGATGATGAGAACGTTGATAAAAGTGAAAAGTTGATATTCTGTCTTGAACCTGAAGTTGAGGAAGGAGAAATCAGGCATACTTACACCATGGCTGATATTATCGAGATGACACGTATTGATGATCCTAACTTCAAGTTTGACTTTGAAGAAGAGTTGAATGCATTTGATATGAATCAACAACCTGACTATGAATACAAATATGTTGATGAGGTAGACAACTATGATAGAGTTGAGGTTGAAGATTGCAACGATGAAGAAAGTGAGAATGTTGATACTTCTGATCTTACAACGCTTGTTGAGTTTTTCAGTCAAGCAAATGTCGATGAGTTGAGGAGGAAAGTCGCAGAATGTCTGAAAGATAAGAACTTTGATGGTACTACAAAAGATGCACAGAGCGAAGAACGCAAGAAGTGGTTTAGAAAGAGTTCTGAAAGAAAATTCAAGCGGCCATTGAAGTATTATAAGAGAGACTGGGATGTGTCACTGGGGGATATTATCACTTGGGGCTTTCTGCCACAAGTAAATGTGTATGCTATTCGGAGAGAATTTGGAGTGCAATACTTTGAATACATTCAGGATATCATGACCCTACCTTGGTGGGATGTCAAAGAGTTGTCGAAAGTTAGAACTCTGGATTATCCTGTAAGAAAGCATGATGTACCCATCTGGGGTCTGATGAAATTTGAAGCTTTCAGAGGATTCAAGCACTGGAAACCACATTATCCAAAGAAGGTGAGGAGAGTGAATCCTGAAACTTGAAATGAAGAAATGATCTTGCATGTGAAGAATCCTAGAGTTATAAAGAACATTCCAGTACCGAAAATGGAGCAAGATTTTCATAAGGGGTTCTTGTACTGGGTATACAGTTGTTTGTCGACTGAAGCTGTGATCACCTACAGAGCTGAAAATGAAATCAGACACATATTTGTGTATGATCCTTTATGGTTGGTAAATTGCTTGGCAAAAGACATTGAATGCTTGTTTGTTAACAAGATTGGATTTAAAGCCGAAGACAAAGAGCAGGCGATGCAATTTCAGAAGGTTGTTTCTATATGTTTCCAAAAAGGAAATAATGCTGAAAATAAATGGTCCACAAAATGGAGAGAGATTGAGAAAGAGGAAGCGTTGAAAGCTGAGATAGAAAAGAAGAAACTTGAAGCAAACAGAGGTAAATGGATGAGATTGCAAGCTAAAGAAAAGATGAAAGCTGCTAAGGAAAATGAGATGCTAAAAAGTGCATTGAGAAGAAAACCAAAACAGAGGGAAGAAAAGTTCAAGTAGTTGTGATGAAAGCGCTGAAGACCAGACTGAAGACTTCGGAAATATCCAAGGGGGAGTTTGTTGGTGCATAATGTCTATAGCCTACGTCTAAAGTCTAGGTCATGTCGGTAGCTTGTATAGGGATCTAATATGTCAAAATGTAATTTTATGTTGTTTTGTAGTAATTTCGCACGAAATTACAAAGTGTAATTCCATGCGAAACTAGTTGCCTATAAAAAGGCAGGTCATGCTTCTCATTTGGTACGAAATTAGTGGAAGTGTAACGAAGTGCTGTCAAAATTTCACCGTGTTTTCAAGTCTATTATCAATGAGAAGCTTGCTTTAAGTATCATACTTTGTTTCTACTCATTTCTACACTGATTCTAGGCTGTTTGTTTGTTTGTTTCCGCCTCTCAAACAGTTGTGTATTGTCTCTGATTGACTCATTTGGTCGTCAAAACGATCCTACACTAAACCCTCACCCCTTCATTTTTAACCCAAAAAAAACCCCTAAACACCCACTCTGTTGTTTCAGCCGACACACTCCAAGCCCAGCTCTCTCTCCCTAAACACCGATCACCGGAGTAATTCCGGCTGTTTTTTTGGCAAGCTCCACCCACCTCACACACCCCTCGTTCACTCTCTCTCACTCTACACTCTCGGGAAGCAAACGGCTCACCACCACTCGGTGGTGGCGATGCGCAACACCACGGCAACAACCGCGTCGTACGACGGCGGTGATGGAGCCGGCGACGGCGTGGTCCGATATCGATGAAGATGAAGACACAATGGTGATGCTCAGTGGCACTGGCGATGGCAGTCAGGGATTTCCGGTGATGGTAGTACCGGAAACATCAGTGGTGGTGTTGTTTTGGTATAATGTACGAATTGGGATTTTAAGAAACAGAGAAGTTTAAAGTTCTGGTGCTTCGAGTCAGCTGTGGTTCGATTCGGGCAACCCCTGTCATCACAGAATTAGCTCGGGCGTGGTTCGTGTCTGACGCTACGGTGATTATCGGAGGTAGCCTATACACCCATTCACTTCATGAGTCCCCGGTTAGTATATGTTCAGCATTGATTTTTCCTACATTCTTGTTATTTTTGGTTAGATGAGTATTAGTTGATTGTTTCGGTAGGAATGAAGTTTTAATTTGCTAGATGTTGAGTTTGACATATGTCTGGTCTTATTCGTGAGATGGTTCTGATGATATGTAAAATCTGTATTATATCTGCTTTTCATTGGTAATTTGATTTGGTTTCCTTCCAGTTTCTAGCTGTGTTCAAAATGTTATTGGTTGGTATACAAATCATTGAGTGGCTTGAATTTCTTATAGTTGTAACTGTTTTGTAAATGGGGTGGGATTCTCTTTGTGTGATGTTTGTGTTTAAATAATGATAGTTTCACGGATTGCTTAAACAATCCTAAACCTGGATCTGTTGAAATGATAAGAAGCTTTATTATGATTTGGTAATTGTTAAGTGATGGTGAAAATAGTATAGTTTCGTGCATATAATTCAAAGTGGATAAAATGTTAATTGTTTTGAATATGAATTCGGAAAGAATGAATAACGTTTGCTGAGTTAGTGTGTATTTCCTTTTCAATCCTGATGATTTTGGTCAAACGTTTTTATTGTTAACTGATGTATGAACTTAGTTGCCATGATGTTAGCAATGAATAATATCAAAAACGGTAAACTTTGTTGAATGGTTGAAAACTGCTTATTTCGGGAATGTACTACTTGCAATGCATAATGTACAAGCACGTACAACACATCGTACACTCAGGGGTCGCACACTCAAAGTGTACAACCCCTAGTGCCCATCGTACAAGGACGTGATGCGGGTGACGTGCAGTCGTAGTACACGCAAATTTAAACCAAATTACAACTAATAGATAGTGGTAAATGGGTATCGAACACAGGGAGTGTGTGGAAAGTATGTCGATTATATAGCTTTGCACTTTAACTAAAATTAAACTACAATTGCATAAATTAAAATTCAAGAGTTGATTGTTTTGGTTTTAAGAACTAATGTTAACTAATTAAATTGCAAATCAAAGATTGGTTTTGTAAACAGATTAGGAACAAGCGACCATCCTAGATTTCAGGTTTAAATCCACACTAATGTTTATACTTAACTAGAAAGAACCACATAGACATGGCTCGTGTTTGATTATCTGTTTGTGATGAAAGGGAACTAAGTACTCGGATTATAAAATGCGAGGTTGTTACCCGATGATCAATTGACAATTATCCAACCCTAATCCCTCCCATGATATCTCGATTGCCAACGGCACCAAGAACGTATGGTTTAGACTAACATCAAACAAAAATCAACACTTTACATACAAACATTCAACACCATAATAACTTAAACAAACATTCAAAGTTATTATTCTAGAAATTCAAGCACAAACGTAGTGTTTCAAAAGTAAACCTTACATCTAGGATGATCGCCAAAAGTTTAGCCACGCATGACTTGGTACATCATCATTATCACACAAAGATTAATGTTCATATGAATCGAAAACACAAACCAATTGTTTAGAAATGTTTGGAACCAAGAAGAACTAGCCAAAATCGCCCCCAATATGCAGAGAAAACGTTCAATGATGAGATAATGTGAAAAGGAACATGAAAAACGGTTTAATGGAGGCAGTTACACTTTTGTTCGTCATCTCTACCGTAACTTACGGTAGCTACCGTAAGTTACGGTAGACTTCAGAATGCTACGGTAGATTGCTCCGGTGTTACGGTGGAAGAATCTGGGTTTCAGGGCTACCGTAACTTACGGTAGCCATCGTAAGTTACGGTGGACCCCTGAATCTTGGGTTTTGTGTCTTCTTTCCTTCCATGCACGACCCGTTCCACTCCAATCCATCCAAAGCAGCATTTTCTCCATTTTAAGCTCCATAGTGTACCTGAAACATAAACAACTGTAGTCATCTAATTCAAGATAATTACGCGATCAAGTGAGGGATAAACTCGTCTTTTAACATCATTAAGGGTTGTCCTATGGACCACCCATCACATCCCCACACTTAACCGTTGCTTGTCCCAAGCAACTCATCAAAACCATTTTCAAAACAAGCGATCAACATAAACCAAGCATAAACATGTTGTCTTTTTACTAACCTTTTCTTAACACCCAAAATAACACACCCCTCGCTAAATCTCTCCTCTTGGCAACAAGTAAGCACTAGCATTTGTATGCTAACACACAAAAGGCAAACAGGTGGTTGCACAACTATAGGCTTGTACCTAAATCGGTCCTTCTCCTAACAAGTGCCAAACATGAATGCAAATCAAAGGGGCCTCAAGGTTGTTACGTGGCTAGGTGTACAGTAGGAAATGGAATATATATGTAGTATCGAAAACTTAACCCGGTCTTTTATTACACAATAAAATAAACAAACAACTACCAAACTTAACTACTATATACAAGAAAACTCAACATCAATCTCTTTTTTTTCATTGCTTTTTCCATTTTTTTTCTTTTTTCAAAGCAAACATTCAAAGCTATCAAAGCAAACCTTCAATATAACATCGAACATATTTACACACTACTAAAACTACTAACACTACAAGACCGGGTCAAGTCGGGTGAATTTTTAGGTAACTAGCTAAGGGGGAACAAATGATAGGCTTAAGGCACAAAATTGGGCAACTAAATGTCCAAACCCCCGCCCCTCTCGCAAGCATGCTCATATATATAATTAATGAGGTCCAACCCCCCAAATCCCACACTCGCAAACACTTATGACGAGGCTACCTAAATGCCCTTATCCTTTTCACATTCATATCCAACTAAGGCCTCGAACCGTATTCAAGCACAAGTTCTAATGCACCCCCACCCGTTGCCACTCTCATCAAAGACAAGTATTATTTATTTACACAGTGGCTTCAACTCTCACCAAGTACAAAGGGTGGTATTAAGGGTTGCCGGTGCATCATTTGGGTTAGTCCAAGGTGTTCAACTTCTCACAATATTTTGCTTGATTTAAATTTTTTTTCAAAAACCTCAAAATTTCTCCTCATCCCCACACTTGGGATACATTGTCCCCAATGTACGGTTTTGGGAAGATTTGATCGCTCAAACTCTTTAACATCAACCAAAAGCTCATAACTCAAACCACAAATTTCTTTTTGGTATTTTTCATTTTATATTTTTTTATATTTTCTTCTTTTAAACATCACACCACTAACTTCCACCACCCCAAACATTACATCACAAACTAAATACCAACCAACCACCCGACCATAAACATATCAAACTAAACAAATATTCACAAAATATACAAGAAGGAGCACGACCTGAATAATAGTAGCGCGGCTGAGGAGGCCCGAAAATGGAAGACATCATCTCATTCCATTCTCCAAAAGCAAATGCGCCGCTACCACTTCCACTTTGTTGCGAAGCTCCTTGTTGTTGTTGATGCGGGTCCAACCACTGTGAATGATGGAGCGGCGGGGTCGGATACGATACACTACCATTGTAAGGTGGTAGGGATGCATAATCCACCGGAGGTGGATCCACAACCACGGGCCGCCCCGCATGCCAATCTGCATGCATCCTTCGGGCTTGATCATCTTCATACCGGTTATTCATCTCTAACTCATGGGAATACGCATGTGCACGATTCCACGATTCGGTTCGGTCAAAGTTATGCTTTAAAGCTCGCTCCATACTAGCACTCATCATCGTTTGGTGATCGAAGAAAGTACGCTCCAACCCCGACCATGTATCGAAAACGGCCGCCAGAGGACGTTGGTTCTCGATGACCTCTTGCATAGGGCCATTGTATGCCCAATTCGGCTCGTATGAACGCTCCGTGTAGTCATAGAATGCACCACCATATCCCCTACCTAGGCCCCCTTGGCCCACATTCACATTCTCACCGTGAGGCTCATCCGCATAGTCCTCATCCCCACTCGGGGCTTCCGCTTCACTCTCCGGTTCATCCTCTTCGTGGAATGACATTCAAAATGAAAATAGTTAGCAGCAATTTTTGCTTCAATCTTCAAGTTCCTCCAGTACCGGGCAAAAACAAAGCCGCTAACATATCATTCCACCTCGGATGCTTCTCCGGTTTAATCAACTGATCATCAAGACTAGGGATCATGTAATCACGAGCAGGTAGATTGTCGTATTTCCCCAATTTCCGTAGTGTATCAAATGACATTTCCACCTTTATCCCATTAACCTCGCCCGTCAACTTCATCTGCGATGGCCTATCATACTTGTTGCACTTGAGGGTTGCCATCCATTCTTGAATCTGATCCATAAACAAGTTTTTGTTGTCCTTGTCGTAACAACTGAGCGCCGCCTCCCATCCTAAGGCGCGAAACTGGGCAAAGACATTAAAGGGCCCAAACTCAACCTCTCGAACTTCCCTCTCACAGATGAACGCAACAACCATGTTTTTTAACCGATTCATACTGTCATGAAATAGTGTCGGCTGCCACTCATCCGGCTGCTCATCCAATGGACCCGATTCCCACCGTGGCTTATCAGTCGGGTCTAACTCCATCATCTCATCCTCCTCACTCTCACTATCATCAACCCTACCCAAATATTACCTCTTCTTTGGTTGTTGTCCGGCTGTTTGCGCTTGCCTTTTGAAGAAGACGAACTTGCTCCGGCTCTTTCCTTCGTTCTTACCATTTTCCTACACACATTGAAAAACAAACACGACAACCAAACACAAAATGTCAGCCCCTTTTCATCAACAATCCCCATACTTGCTTGTTACTATGGTCGTAGATGCTAGTGAACAAAAATTTTATAATTATTTTCTCAAAAATTGGGCATGGTGTCTCTACAATGTAGAGGTTCCCAAAAGTTTACTACTTTAACATCAAACCTACATCTACAACCATTACAATGATCAAGTAACAAGTTTCATGACAAAAACTATGAACAAGCAAGTGTGTATGAACAAGTGGCACAAATAACCTTTATCTTCATAATGTAGCATCAAAACTAACAAATAAACATCACATACCTTAGTTTGAAGACACTAGAACACAAGAAAAACAAGAACTTCAAAAACCCCCAAATTTTTCGGCACTAGGGTTTGTGATTCGGACCAGAAATTGATGTTTTCTCACAAATCTCTTCTTAAAATCAGCAAGTACGTGAGAATTCAGCCAAGATAGACCCAAAGTTCACTTGATTTGGCCAAGAATTGAAAGAGATATGAAGGTTTGAAGGTTGTGGGGTTATGAAGTTTGTAGGAGATCTCGTGGGGTTAGAGAAAGTGATAGAAGATGATGTATGGAGGAGATAGGTGTAAAAATCATGTGCATGGGGAGTAGTTCACGTGACCTGTTTATTAATTATTTTTTTATATAACTCCTGCAGACGAAACGATCCATCTTGTCGCCAGGGCTACCGTAAATTACGGTAGCCACCGTAATTTACGGTGGCACCTGGCACAAAATTTCCACCGTAACTCAGTAGAGTTCTACCGTAAATCTCCCAAAATTTTCAACTCCACCGTAAGTTACGGTATACACCGTAACTTACGGTGGCCTCTAGGCCTTCCTGCTTCTTCAAAAATTCCAATTTTTAAGTGCTTTTCTTTATATTTTTTCAGTTTTTTCAATTTTTTTGTGTTTTTAAAATTGTTCAAAAACATGGAAAAATTACCCTACCCCTTCGAAAGTTCCGTGTTGTCCTCAACACAATGTTAGAACTATTCGTAACCCGAACGTCTCCACACTTGTTTCAAACACGAGCTTCAAGCAAATACGGTAATTGTGCAAACGAAACAAAACAAACAAAATAAAATACTAACTATTTACACTACCAAACCTGGGCCTCTCATGGTTGTTCATCATCTACCGGGCGTAGGATGTAGCCCGCTTTGTCTAGCTCCAAGTTGTAGATGTCGTTCCCCTCCAAGTATGGCTTTAACTGATGGCCATTCACCGTTTGTTGTTTGTTGGTATGCTCATCTTGGATATCTACATCACCAAACCTCCCGACTCGCCGAACGACATACGGACCCATCCATTTGCTTTTAAGCTTACCCGCAAACATCTTTAACCTTGAGTTATACAACCATACCTTTTGACCCACTTCCAAGGTTTTCTTCCTCAACTTTGCATCATGAACTTTCTTGAGCTTGTCTTTGTAAGCCGATGAACACTCATACGCCTCGTCTCTAATTTCTTCTATTTCACTCAATTGCAACTTACTCATCTTCCCCGCTTCATCATAATCCGCATTCACCGTCTTAATTGCCCAATGTGCCCGATGAGCTAACTCCATTGGCAAGTGACAACACTTTCCATACACCATCCGGTAAGGTGTTGTGCCAATTAGAGTTTTGTAGGCCGTCCGGTATGCCCACAACGCATCGTCTAACATGCTCGACCAATCCTTCATATCCGTTCTAACCGTCTTCATAAGGATTTCTTTAATTTAACGGTTGGACACTTCAACTTGTCCACTCGTTTGCGGATGGTAAGGTGTGGCAATCCGGTGATTCACGCTATACCGCTTCAACAATTTCCCAAAATTAAAGTTCTTGAAATGCGAGCCACCGTCACTTATGATAACTCTACGAATGCCAAAACGGGAAAAAATGTTGGATTGAACAAATTTACATACAATCGAATGGTCGTTTGTTCTTGTTGCAATAGCTTCAATCCACTTCGAGACGTAGTCCACCGCCACCAAAATATATAAAAACCCATTGGAATTCAGAAAGGGACCCATAAAGTCAATTCCCCATACATCAAATATTTCCACAACCAAAATTGGTTGCAATGGCATCTCGTCCCTTTTTGAAATGCTTCCCATCCTTTGACAATTTACACAATTTCTTGCAAACTCACACACATCCTTGAAAATAGTAGGCCAATAAAACCCACACGAGAGAACCCGGTAGCCCGTTTTATGCCCACTAAAGTGACCTCCACAAGCGGATGAGTGGGCATGAGTCAAGATTTCCAACACCTCCGTTTCGGGCACACACCTCCGAATAACTTGATCCGACCCGATCTTGAAAAGATCCGGTTCATCCCAAATATATTGCTTCACTTGGACCATAAATTGTTGTCTTCGCTTCTTGGTCCAATGATTTGGGATGGCACCCGTGGCTAAATAATTTACATAGTGAGCATACCATGGTGCAACAAAAGTGGATACGGCTAGGAGTTTCTCATCGGGAAACCTTTCATTTATCTCGCTCACATCGTCAATCCCTTCCACCGGGATCCGAGACAAGTGATCCGCCACTACGTTCTCACTTCTTTTTTTATCTCGGATCTCTAAATCAAACTCTTGTAACAACAATACCCACCAGATTAAACGGGGCTTCGCGTCTTTTTTCTCCATCAAATACCGGACCGCGCTATGATCCAAATATACCACCACTTTGCTCCCCCAAATATACGAACGAAACTTATCCAAAGCATACACCACTGCTAATAACTCCTTTTCGGTTGTGGTGTAATTCAGTTGTGCTTCGGATAAAGTCTTACTTGCATAGTAAATTACCACCGGCTTTTTGTCAACCCGTTGACCCAAAACTGCACCAATTGTCGTGTCGCTTGCGTCACACATGATCTCGAACGGCTTTGACCAATCCGGTGGTTGAAAGATGGGAGCTTTCACCAAATGTTCCTTCAAAACAGTAAATGCTTGCAAACATTCGTCAGTAAAGTCAAATGGAACATCCTTTAACAACAAATATCATAAAGGTTTAGTAATAAAACTAAAGCCTTTTATAAAACGTCTATAAAAGCCCGCATGTCCCAAAAATGACCTTACACCCTTAACATTTTTCGGTGGTGGCAAAGATGATATTACACGTATTTTTGCCTTGTCCACCTCCATACCCCTTTCCGATATTACATGGCCTAACACAATGCCCTCTTGCACCATAAAATGACTTTTCTCCCAACTAAGCACTAAATTTTTCTCAACACATCTTTTTAAAACTTTTTGTAGTTCGTTGAGACACGATTCAAAACTAGTGCCGAAAATTGAGAAGTCATCCATAAATACTTCAAGCAACTCTCCAACCATGTCCGAGAAAATACTCATTATACATCGTTGGAAAGTTGTCGGTGCATTGCACAAGCCAAATGGCATTCGCTGAAAGGCAAAACTACTATATGGACAAGTGAAGGTCGTCTTGTGTTGGTCATCCGGGTGTATTGCTATTTGATTGTAACCCGAATACCCGTCCAAAAAAATAGTAATATTTTTGACCCGACATTTTTTCAATGATTTGGTCAATAAAAGGTAGCGGGAAATGGTCCTTAGAAGTGGCGGCATTCAATTTGCGGTAGTCAATACATACGCGCCACCCGGTGACCGGTCGGGTGGCAATTTGTTCACCATTTTCATCCTTGACTACTTGAATAACGACCTTCTTAGGCACAACTTGGGTAGGACTTACCCAAGCGCTATCCGAAATTGGATAGATAATTCCCACATCCAACCATTTAATTACCTCTTTCTTTACTATCTCCCTTAGGTTCGGATTCAATCGTCGTTGAGCTTCTCTTGTCGGTTTTGCATCTTCGGTGGTGATAATCTTGTGCATGACGATTGATGGACTAATTCCTTTAAAATCGGCAATCGTCCATCCGATAGCTCCTTTGTTCTCTTTCAACACTTCCAACAAAGCTTGCTCTTGCGCCATCTCTAAATTAGAGGCAATAATGGCCGGTAAAGTGTCATTATCCCCTAGAAAAGCATACTTCAAATGGCTTGGCAAGTCTTTAAGCTCCAACTTTAGCGGTTCTTCTAGTGGTGGTTTAGTGCCTGAGCTTATTTCCACCGGCAAGCCTTCAAATTGGTGAGTCCAGGGCGGTCGACCTTCCTTTAAAGCCATAGCATCCTGTTTTTCCTCTTCAACCCTTAGTGCACAAGCATGTACCTGTTCAGAAAAATAAAAAAAGACAAACATCTATACCATCCTCCTCATACTCATGCGGGTTGCATCCGTCGACTAAATATGCCATAAAACACTCATCAACACCAACCACATTTGAATTGTTAGTAAAAACATTCAAGCGCATTTTCCGGTTTTCAAAAGTCATATCGACTGTACCAAATCTACAATCGATCACAGCATGCGCGGTGCTCAAAAATGGCCGACCCAAAATGACATTTTGTTGTTGTTTTGGGTCCGCGGATGAGTAGTCCAAGACTAAAAAGTCAACCGCGTAATAGAAGTCATCAATTTTCACAATCACATTTTGAACCATCCTCCATGGTAGCTTATGAGACAAATCGGCCAAAACAATCATTGTCTCTACCCTTGCTAACGGACCAAAGTCGTATTGGTCATATAAGCCCCCGGCTCCAAGATCTAGTAACGCCTTTGCCATTTGAAAGTTACCGACTTGTATATTAATTAATGGCGTGCCCGGATCTTGGAGCTTAGGGGGAAGCTCCCCATTCAAAACTGCACTTACTTGCCCGGTTAAGTCTACCCGCTTAGGCATTTTCTTCTTTTGTTGCCTTTTTTTGTGTGCATAATTCTTTTAAAATTTTTGCATATGCGGGTACTTGTTTTATCGCATCAAGTAATGGAAGGTTGATTTTTACTTGTTTGAACATGTCCCACAACTCTTCTTTTTGGGGACCTCTTGATGCAATAAATTTTTTTCTACCGGGTCAAGTAAGGCTGAAGGAAACGGGACTTGACTCGGTTCACCTTCATCTTTTTCACTTCTTTCATTTTCACCCAACCCCGGTTTTTTAACATTTGATTCTTTAGGTATAACCGGTGAAACTTCATCATCACTTTCATTACCCGTGATATTCTCAACTACCCCCTCAACCAAACCCAGTGACAAATTAGCTTTAAATTCTTTGCCACTTCTCAATACACTAACATGACTAATATTAACATTGTTACCTCGTGCCGAACCATGTGAAGGATTTACCTTGGTGTTGCTAGGAAGTTGACCTTTTCTTTTCTTCAACTCCGCCACGTCGGTTGCCAATTGACCCATTTGGGTTGTTAGTGATTGAATGCTCTTGTCACGAACCTCATCCTTTTGCATCCGGACTTTGTCAAGTTGATTCCGTTTTTGCATATCTTGTTGCATAGCCCGAAGCATATCCAAGACTTCATTCCCGCTTGACGAATTTTGACCCGAACCACTTTGACCCGTTTGTTGAAATTGCCTTTGGTAGCCATAGTTGTTTCCACCTCTATAATTGCCTTGATTGTATTGTTGGCGAGGTGCAAAGTTACCTTGAGCTCCTTGAAAGTTTGGGTTAGCTTGGTTTGCCGCATTCCCATAACGGAAATTAGGATGATTTCGTAACCCGGGGTGGTATGTGTTAGAGTTCATATTGAAATTTCGACCACCCCCTTGAATTGCATTCACTTCTTCTACTTGCTCATCAACCACTCCCACTACACAAACTTCCGCCGTGTGGCCTATTTCATTACAATTAGTGCACACGTTGTACACTTGATTTGTGGTTTGAACATTGCCACTCTCTACTCCATGCACTTGCGGCCTTTGTACCACATGCTTTGCCCTTCTTGAAGATTTGGCCTTCCTCTTGGAATTCACCGCCATTTACTCTAAAAATGCCCAATCGACATGTTCATAATTCGTACCGAATGTACCGTTAGTAATCGATATCAAATCACGTGCATCCCCCGAACTCAACCCTTCGTGAAACGCATTCAACAACTCCCAAAGTTGGATCCCGTGATGAGGGCAATTCCGTAACATCATATTGAACCTTTCAAATGCTTCATGAAACATCTCCCCCGATTGTTGTTGGAAGCTTTTCAAACCTCTCCTTGCATCATTAGTCTTTTGAGAGGTGTAATATTCATCCAAGAAAATCTGTTGGATATCGGCCCATGTAAAAATCGACGCAGAGGGTAAAGTATGAAACCATCTCTTCGCTTTGTCTTCCAACGAGAATTGGAAGAGAACTAACTTGACATCATCCGAAGAGAAACCTTGACCTCCAATTGTGTTGCAAATGGAGTCGTATGTCTCCAAATGAAAATAGGGTTCTTCTATTGTTAACACCTTAAATTTTGGTAGACTTTGGAGGGCGGTTGTTCTAACTTCAAAAGTTCTTCCATCCGCATGATGAGGAATCACTACCGGCGAAGGATTGTTAGTGATAATAGGCCGGAAGTGAGTTTGAATTCCCCGTACTACTTCCTGATGATGTCTTTGAGGGGCACCAAATGGTGCTCTTGGTTGACCCATTTGCCCTTGCATAGGCCCTTGAGGTGCAAAGGGTGGTTGAAATTGGTATTGATGCATTGGTGGTTGTTGTTGAATCGGTCTTTGAAATTGAGGTTGCGTATTTTGAGGATGCACTTGATGTAGCGGTGTAGGGCGTTGCAATTGTGGCCCTTGTGGTCTAATATGTTGCACCCCAACCGGTAATCTACTCGTGTCTTGAAATTGTTGGATGGGTTGACTTTGTTGACCCGCTCCTCCTTGAGGTCCCAAGTATCCTCCATCACCCCCATAATAAAAACCTTCCTCTTCATACCCTCTAAAATCCTCTTCATAACCATCATCATATCCATCCCCTTGAATACCCGAGGATTGCCCGAATGGAAGAGATGAATGTTGGAAGCCCAATTGGTTCGATGGTCTAAATGTAGAAGTAGTATGGACAATGGTTGAATTTGGTGGTATTGGATAATTATAGGATGATTAACCCGTAGTTGGGGGAAAGAAGTGTGACAATGGTGGAATTGTGGAAGAAGGGCTAAAAGTGAGATTGGGTTCAACTTGAGTAGTGATCGGTTGTGTGGTGTTGGTTGGTGTAGTGTCATGAGGTGGAGTAGGATTTGTAGTGGTATTAGGTATGGTGGTGTTTGGTGATAGTTGTGTGGAAGTAGGTATGAATGATTAGGTCGTTTGACCCGTTGTGGGTGGTATTTGAGAATCTTGCCTGATGTTTCGTGGTGTGATCGGTGAGGTAGGTGAACCAATAATTCTGTTTTCTCATACTAAAACTCGGTTTTGCCTTAACGTTCTCTCAATTTCCGAATCAAACGATAGTGGTGACGACTTGTGAGAGCCTCTAGTATGCATACACCTGTAGTACCTGCACACTAAACACAACCAGCATAAACTCGAAAATAACAAAACAAAACTACTAAATTAACACACGTTGCGCACTACTCCCCGGCAACGACGGCAAAATTTGACATTTAGTCGTAGTACACGCAAATTTAATCCAAATTACAACTAATAGATAGTGGTAAATGGGTATCGAACACAGGGAGTTTGTGGAAAGTATGTCGATTATATAGCTTTGCACTTTAACTAAAATTAAACTACAATTGCAGAAATTAAAATTCAAGAGTTGATTGGTTTGGTTTTAAGAACTAATGTTAACTAATTAAATTGCAAATCAAAGATTGGTTTTGTAAACAGATTAGGAACAAGCGACCATCCTAGATTTTAGGTTTTAATCCACACTAATGTTTATGCTTAGCTAGAAAGAACCACATAGACATGGCTCGTGTTTGATTATTTGTTTGTGATGAAAGGGAACTAAGTACTCGGATTATAAAATGCGAGGTTGTTACACGATGATCAATTGACAATTATCCAACCCTAATCCCTCCCATCATATCTCGATTGCCAACGGCACCAAGAATATATGGTTTAGACTAACATCAAACAAAAATCAACACTTTACAAATAAACATTCAACACCATAATAACTTAAACAAACATTCAAAGTTATTATTCTAGAAATTCAAGTACAAACATAGTGTTTCAAAAGTAAACCTTACATCTAGGATGATCACCAAAAGTTTAGCCACGCATGACTTGGTACATCATCATCATCACACAAAGATTAATGTTTATATGAATCGAAAACACAAACCAATTGTTTAGAAATGTTTGGAACCAAGAAGAACTAGCCAAAATCGCCCCCAATATGCAGAGAAAACGTTCATTGATGAGATAATGTGAAAAGGTACATGAAAAACGGTTTAATGGAGGCAGTTTCACTTTTGTCCGTCATCTCTACCGTAACTTACGGTAGCTACCGTAAGTTATGGTAGACTTCAGAATGCTACGGTGGATTGCTCCTGTGTTACGGTGGAAGAATCTGGGTTTCAGGGTTACCGTAACTTATGGTAGCCACCGTAAGTTACGGTGGACCCCTGAATCTTGGGTTTTGTTTCTTCTTTCCTTCCATGCACGACCAGTTCCACTCCAATCCACCCAAAGCAGCATTTTCTCCATTTTAAGCTCCAAAGTGTACCTGAAACATAAACAACTGTAGTCATCTAATTCAAGATAATTACGCGATCAAGTGAGGGATAAACTCGTCTTTTAACATCATTAAGGGTTGTCCTATGGACCACCCGTCAGCGGGTCGCACACTCTTAGGGCCTGCACACTCTACTTGTACACGCCTCAAAGCGTCGAGTACAACTTAGCCGGCCAAGCCGTACACATGATGTAGGTCGCACACTTGGTGTGGGCCGCACATTTAATTGGGTCTGGTGTCATTAATTGGGCTTTACACTTACACAAGACCACACAAATGAATAGTGACCGCACACTTGAACCTTTAGACTATACGTTAACTAGACCATACACACTTCGGTGGGCCGCACACTTCAAGAACCCATGTCCCTGTTAACCCACACACAAATACTGTACATTGATCCATGATTAACTGTGATGATATTAGTGAATGTGCGTGCATGGTAGTATAACATATAATGGTTTTTACTTGTACAACTACTTGCTAAATATGTGTTAAGATATGTGTAACTAATTACTTGTATACCGTTCTAACAAGTGGTAACCATAATAGGATGTGGTTGACCAACTTAGGACAAATGCTTTATCTACCGAGCAAAGCAAAGGTGAGTTCACACTTTCTACAAGGCATGGGATTCCCGGTGGTTGGGAATGGGTAAAGGATTTAATCGGAAACTGCGTGACCTCCTGGTTTGGAACACGTATTACATCCTCTTTATTGAAGGGTGATAACATGTACTAAGGATTTAATCGGAACCTGTGTGATCTCCTGGTTTGGGGACACGTACCACATCCTCTTTACTGAAGGGAGATAACATTGATACTAGACCAAAATCTCTATCATGAAGTCCCTCATTTTTATATCGACTTAATCGGTGGGCCAATGGCGAGCCGGTCATTAGTTAGATAGCGCTATTTAGGTTTGACAAGCCTCACACCCTGCCGCAGAGGACGGGCGTGAACTAATGGATCTGGGCACTAGTCAATAATGATAGACATTGACGTTAGGGCACCAACTTACTTCAGTCAATGGTCGATATAGTAACGGGTCTAGTGGTTCACATGGGGTAGCCCCCACTGGTTATGGTTTGGGAAACAAGGGATTTGGTTAACTCATGGTTTACGAATGAACATATGGTTTTTGGAAAAACTTTAAAATGGACCACCAACTGTGAACTCGCTCAACTTTGCTGTTGATTCGTTATTATATGCCTTGCAGGTCGTTAGGTACTTAGATGGAGCTTGCACAGGAGGAAGAGGCCATTGTGGGACATGGACTGTTGAGTTGCATGTTAAACTTGTGAACTTTTATACTTTATTATGCTTTTAAACTTGATGCTTCCGCTGAAAACTTAAACTTTGTTGATTAGTTTTGACACCAATTATATTGGTTGGTTTGGACTTTTATTTATTTAATTATATCATTCAATATGATTGGTGGCTGGATCCTGATCAGTCACGCTCCCTGCGGTGATACTCCGCTTGTGGTTGCCATCCGATCCATTGCTTGTGTGCCACTTTTCTCTTTTCGCAACCTATAAATACCCCTGTCACAAACTGTGATGTGACAGCTCCCTCTTCCGACCAGCGTGCTCAAGCTCTCTTTCCTCTCGATTTCTCGCGATTCTTGTAAGTTTTCAACTCAAATCTTGTACTTCTATGATCTAAACACAAAAAGTCAGCCCCTTTTCATTAACAATCCCCATACTTGCTTGTTACTTTGGTCGTAGATGCTAATGAACAAAAATTTTATAATTATTTTCTCAAAAATTGGGCATGGTGTCTCTACAATGTAGAGGTTCCCAAAAGTTTACTACTTTAACATCAAACCTACATCTACAACCATTACGATGATCAAGTAACAAGTTTCATGACAAAAACTATGAACAAGCAAGTGTGTATGAACAAGTGGCACAAATAACCTTTATCTTCATAATGTATCATCAAAACTGACAAATAAACATCACATACCTTAGTTTGAAGACACTAGAACACAAGAAAAACAAGAACTTCAAAAATCCCCAAAATTTTCGGCACTAGGGTTTGTGATTCGGACCAGAAATTGATGTTTTCTCACAAATCTCTTCTTAAATCTCCCAAAATTATGGTGGCACCTGGCACAAAATTTCCACCGTAACTCAGTAGAGTTCTACCGTAAATCTCCCAAAATTTTCAACTCCACCGTAACTTACGGTATACACCGTAAATTACGGTGGCCTCTAGGCCTTCCTGCTTTTTCAAAAATTCCAATTTTTAAGTGTTTTTCTTTATATTTTTTTAGTTTTTTCAATTTTTTTGTGTTTTTAAAGTTTTTCAAAAACTTAGAAAAGTTACCCTACCCCCTCGAAAGTCCCGTGTTGTCCTCAACACAATGTTAGAACTATTCGTAACCCGAACGTCCCCACACTTGTTTCAAACACGAGCTTCAAGCAAATACGGTAATTGTGCAAACGAAACAAAACAAACAAAATAAAATACTAACTATTTACACTACCAAACCTGGGACTCTCATGGTTGTTCATCATCTACCGGGCGTAGGATGTAGCCCGCTTTGTCTAGCTCCAAGTTGTAGATGTCGTTCCCCTCCAAGTATGGCTTTAACCGATGGCCATTCACCGTTTGTTATTTGTTGGTATGCTCATCTTGGATATCTACATCACCAAACCTCCCGACTCGCCGAACGACATACGGACCCATCCATTTGCTTTTAAGCTTACCCACAAACATCTTTAACCTTGAGTTATACAACCATACCTTTTGACCCACTTCAAAGGTTTTCTTCCTCAACTTTGCATCATGAACTTTCTTGAGCTTGTCTTTGTAAGCCGATGCACACTCATACGCCTCGTCTCTAATTTCTTCTATTTCACTCAATTGCAACTTCCTCATCTTCCCCGCTTCATCATAATCCGCATTCACCATCTTAATTGCCCAATGTGCCCGATGAGCTAACTCTATTGGCAAGTGACAACCCTTTCCATACACCATCCAGTAAGGTGTTGTGCCAATTAGAGTTTTGTAGGCCGTCTGGTATGCCCACAACGCATCGTCTAACTTGCTCGACCAATCCTTCCTATCCGTTCTAACCGTCTTCATAAGGATTTCTTTAATTTAATGGTTGGACACTTCAACTTGTCCACTCGTTTGCAGATGGTAAGGTGTGGCAATCCGATGATTCACGCTATACCGCTTCAACAATTTCCCAAAATTAAAGTTCTTGAAATGCGAGCCACCGTCACTTATGATAACTCTAGGAATGCCAAAACGGGAAAAAATGTTGGATTGAACAAATTTACATACAATCAAATGGTCGTTTGTTCTTGTTGCAATAGCTTCAATCCACTTCGAGACGTAGTCCACCGCCACCAAAATGTATAAAAACCCATTGGAATTCGGAAAGGGACCCATAAAGTCAATTCCCCATACATCAAATATTTCCACAACCAAAATTGGTTGCAATGGCATCTCGTCCCTTTTTGAAATGCTTCCCATCCTTTGACAATTTACACAATTTCTTGCAAACTCACACGCATCCTTGAAAATAGTAGGCCAATAAAACCCACACGAGAGAACCTGGTAGCCCGTTTTATGCCCACTAAAGTGACCTCCACAAGCGGATGAGTGGGCATGGGTCAAGATTTCCAACACCTCCGTTTCGGGCACACACCTCCGAATAACTTGATCCGACCCAATCTTGAAAAGATCCGGTTCATCCCAAATATGTTGCTTCACTTGGACCATAAATTGTTGTCTCCGCTTCTTGGTCCAATGATTTGGGATGGCATCCGTGGCTAAATAATTTACATAGTGAGCATACCACGGTGCAACAAAAGTGGATACGGCTAGGAGTTGCTCATCGGGAAACCTTTCATTTATCTCGCTCACATCGTCAATCCCTTCCACCGGGATCCGAGACAAGTGATCCGCCACTACGTTCTCACTTCCTTTTTTATCTCGGATCTCTAAATCAAACTCTTGTAACAACAATACCCACCGGATTAAACGGGGCTTCGCGTCTTTTTTCTCCATCAAATACCGGACCGCGCTATGATCCGAATATACCACCACTTTGCTCCCCCAAATATACGAACGAAACTTATCCAAAGCATACACCACTGCTAATAACTCCTTTTCGGTTGTGGTGTAATTCAGTTGCGCTTCGGATAAAGTCTTACTTTCATAGTAAATTACCACCGGCTTTTTGTCAACCCGTTGACCCAAAACTGCACCAATTGTCGTGTCGCTTGCGTCACACATGATCTCGAATGGCTTTGACCAATCCGGCGGTTGCAAGATGGGAGCTTTCACCAAATGTTCCTTCAAAACAGTAAATGCTTGCAAACATTCGTCAGTAAAGTCAAATGGAACATCCTTTAACAACAAATTTCATAAAGGTTTAGTAATAAAACTAAAGCCTTTTATAAAACTTCTATAAAAGCCCGCATGTCCCAAAAATGACGTTACACCCTTAACATTTTTCGGTGGTGGCAAAGATGATATTACACGTATTTTTGCCTTGTCCACCTCCATACCCCTTTCCGATATTACATGGCCTAATACAATGCCCTCTTGCACCATAAAATGACTTTTCTCCCAACTAAGCAATAAATTTTTCTCACACATCTTTTTAAAACTTTTTGTAGTTCGTTGAGACACGATTCAAAACTAGTGCCGAAAATTGAGAAGTCATCCATAAATACTTCAAGCGACTCTCCAACCATGTCCGAGAAAATACTCATCATACATCGTTGGAAAGTTGTCGGTGCATTGCACAAGCCAAATGGCATTCGCCGAAAGGCAAAAGTACCATATAGACAAGTGAAGGTGGTCTTGTGTTGGTCATCCGGGTGTATTGCTATTTGATTGTAACCCGAATACCTGTCCAAAACAACAGTAATATTTTTTATCCGACAGTTTTTCAATGATTTTGTCAATAAAAGGTAGTGGGAAATGGTCCTTAGAAGTGGCGGCATTCAATTTGCGGTAGTCAATACATACGCGCCACCCGGTGACCGGTCGGGTTGCAATTTGTTCACCATTTTCATCCTTGACTACTTGAATACCGACCTTCTTAGGCACAACTTGGGTAGGAGTTACCCAAGCGCTATCCGAAATTGGATAGATAATTCCCGCATCCAACCATTTAATTAACTCTTTCTTTACTATCTCCCTTAGGTTCGGATTCAATCGTCGTTGGGCTTCTCTTGTCGGTTTTGCATCTTCGGTGGTGATAATCTTGTGCATGACGATTGATTGACTAATTCCTTTAAGATCGGCAATCGTCCATCCGATAGCTCCTTTGTTCTCTTTCAACACTTCCAACAAAGCTTGCTCTTGCGCCATCTCTAAATTAGAGGCAATAATGACCGGTAAAGTGTCATTATCCCTAGAAAAGCATACTTCAAATGGCTTGGAAAGTCTTTAAGCTCCAACTTTGGCGGTTCTTCTAGTGATGGTTTAGTGCCCGAGCTTATTTCCACCGGCAAGCCTTCAAATTGGTAAGTCCATGGCGGTCGACCTTCCTTTAAAGCCATAGCATCCTGTTTTTCCTCTTCAACCCTTAGTGCACAAGCATGTACCTGTTCAGAAAAATCACAAAGATAAACATCTATACCATCCTCCTCATACTCATGCGGGTTGCATCCGTCGACTAAATATGCCATAAAACACTCATCAACACCAACAACATTAGAATTGTTAGTAAAAACATTCAAGCGCATTTTCCGGTTTCCAAAACTCATATCGACTGTACCAAATCTACAATCGATCACAGCATACGCGGTGCTCAAAAATGGCCGACCCAAAATGACATTTTGTTGTTGTTTTGGTTTCGCGGATGAGTAGTCCAAGACTAAAAAGTCAACTGGGTAATAGAACTCATCAATTTTCACAATCACATTTTGAACCATCCCCCGTGGTAGCTTATGAGACAAATCGGCCAAAACAACCGTTGTCTCTACCCTTGCTAACGGACCAAAGTCGTATTGGTCATATAAGCCCCCGGCTGCAAGATCTAGTAACGCCTTTGCCATTTGAAAGTTACCGACTTGTATATTAATTAATGGCGTGCCCGGATCTTGGAGCTTAGGGGGAAGCTCCCCATTCAAAACCGCACTTACTTGCCCGGTTAAGTCTACCCGCTTAGGCATTTTCTTCTTTTGTTGCCTTTTTTGTGTGCATAATTCTTTTAAAAATTTTGCATATGCGGGTACTTGTTTTATCGCATCAAGTAATGGAAGGTTGATTTTTACTTGTTTGAACATGTCCCACAACTCTTCTTTTTGGGGACCTCTTGATGCAATAAATTTTTTTCTACCCGGGTCAAGTAAGGCTGAAGGAAACGGGACTTGACTCGGTTCACCTTCATCTTTTTCACTTCTTTCATTTTCACCCAACCCCGGTTTTTTAACATTTGATTCTTTAGGTATAACCGGTGAAACTTCATCATCACTTTCATTACCCGCGATATCCTCAACTACCCCCTCAACCAAACCCGGTGACAAATTTGCTTTAAATTCTTTGCCACTTCTCAATACACTAACATGACTAATATTAACATTGTTACCTCGTGACGAACCATGTGAAGGATTTACCTTGGTGTCGCTAGGAAGTTGACCTTTGCTTTTCTTCAACTTCGCCACGTCGTTTGCCAATTGACCCATTTGGGTTGTTAGTGATTGAATGCTCTTACCACGAACCTCATCCTTTTGTATCCGGACTTCGTCAAGTTGATTCCGTTTTTGCATATCTTGTTGCATAGCCCGAAGCATATCCATGACTTCATTCCCGCTTGACGAATTTTGACCCGAACCACTTGGACCCGTTTGTTGAAATTGCCCTTGGTAACCATAGTTGTTTCCACCTCTATAGTTTCCTTGATTGTATTGTTGGCGAGGTGCAAAGTTACCTTGAGCTCCTTGAAAGTTTGGGTTAGCTTGGTTCGCCGCATTCCTATAACGGAAATTAGGATGATTTCGTAACCCGGGGTGGTATGTGTTAGAGTTCATATTGAAAGTTCGACCACCCCCTTGAATTGCATTCACTTCTTCTACTTGCTCATCAACCACTCCCACTACACAAACTTCCGCCGTGTGGCCTATTTTGTTGCAATTAGTGCACACGTTGTACACTTTATTTGTGGTTTGAACATTGCCACTCTCTACTCCATGCACTTGCGGCCTTTGTACCACATGCCTTGCCCTTCTTGAAGATTTGGCCTTCCTCTTGGAATTCACCGCCATTTACTCTAAAAATGCCCAATCGACATGTTCATATTTCGTACCGAAAGTACCATTAGTAATCGATATCAAATCACGTGCATCCTCCGAAATCAACCCTTCGTGAAACGCATTCAACAACTCCCAAAGTTGGATCCCGTGATGAGGGCATTTCCGTAACATCATATTGAACCTTTCAAATGCTTCATGAAACATCTCCCCCGATTTTTGTTGGAAGCTTTTCAAACCTCTCCTTGCATCATTAGTCTTTTGAGAGGTGTAATATTCATCCAAGAAAATCTGTTGCTTATCGGCCCATGTAAAAATCGACGCAGAGGGTAAAGTATGAAACCATCTCTTCGCTTTGTCTTCCAAAGAGAATTGGAAGAGAACTAACTTGACATCATCCGAAGAGAAACCTTGACCTCCAATCGTGTTGCAAATGGAGTCGTATGTCTCCAAATGAAAATAGGGTTCTTCCGTTGCTAACCCCTTAAATTTTGGTAGACTTTGGAGGGCGGTTGTTCTAACTTCAAAAGTTCTTCCATCCGCATGATGAGGAATCACTACCGGCGAAGGATTGTTAGTAATAATAGGCTGGAAGTGAGTTTCAATTCCCCGTACTACTTCCCGATGATGTCTTTGAGGGGCACCAAATGGTGCTCTTGGTTGACCCATTTGCCCTTGCATAGGCCCACGTCGGTTGCCAATTGACCCATTTGCCCTTACTGTCTGACTTAAAACAGGATTGCCAGTTCCAATGATTTAGCACGGGGGCGTGTTCAGCGGGCACGGCCCGTGCTGAGCTCTGCAGAAGCTGAAAAACTAAGAAAATCCTAAAAAAATAAAAAAGAAAAATAAAAAAATGATTAGGCCGTTGATTCCTAACTTTCTTAAAATCCTTGTGTCCCCGGCAGCGACGCCAAAAACTTGATGTGCGATGAGGTGTTATATATATTAGGTGTATATTTTAAGCCCTTTTAACACTTATTTTTAGCCAAGTTTTAAATTTATAAAACACGATATTTTACTAACACTAAACACACATATGGGCAAGTGCACCCATCATGAGCGTAGTATAGCGTTGGTAAGATACCGAGGTCGTCCAAGGACACAAGAGCTTTTAGTACCGGTTTATCCTCAACGTCTAATCAAAATAAAAAGTTTAGAAAAATGTTTTAAACTAAGAAAAATAAAAACTAACTAAAATGCTGAAAATAAAAATAAAATAAAAACAGATAGACAAGATGAATCACTTGGTTCCGACTCGTATCTAGTATAACCTTTGATTATTTCCTCACTTTTGCACATAATTAAGAGATTATCTTAGTTATTGTAGTAGGCCCCACTTTTGAAGGTGATGTTACCCTCACCCCAGTAGTTTGAGTCAGCAAGGATACAATCCTAAAAGGGTGGATTATTGGAAGATAATGAATTAAGTTATTAATGCAGTATTATGGTAGGCCCCGCTTTTGGCGGTGACGTTACCCTCGGCTAAGTAGTCTGAGTCAGCAGGGATACAGTCCTAAATAGCCGGGTTATAGTATTAATAGTAGTTAACTTATGAGGGGGTCAAAGAGTTTGGACCCCCGCCATCCAATACCGTGAAGCATTGAAGGAGGTCCTACTAAATTTGACCCAGGTCCATTGCAGGACCTCTAAACACTGAACAATGGCAAGACCTTTACCAAACCGTTCCCTTAACCCCCGACCAGGTAGCCAACATACCTCCATATAGACCGTGGAGATATGAATGGTGAAAATCTTTTATTTTATATAGACAGTAAAATAATGCCAAGACACCACGGACAAACGATAAAGAAAGATCACCTTCAACATAAGTAACTAGTTATTAAAGTCATTAATACAAAACCAAATAAAAAGTGCAAAAGATTAGAAATAAAAAGTATTATACTAGACACTTTGTCTTCACCAAGTGATGTAAGAGACTTAGGCAAACATGGCCCTGATTGTCAAGAACTCTTACGATCAATCTTGGATCCCGAGACGACTCACACACTCTACGATGGACAATGGATGATGGTGGTGGATGATGGTGTTGTGATGGTGGTGGGTGGTGGATGAAGTGTGAGAGAGGTGGTGTGCAAAGGGATGAGTTGAAATGAAACCAAGCACTCCTATTTATAGGCTGAACAGAGGGCTGGGCATGCCCCCGTGTCCGCTGGACACGGCCCCGTGCCTGTCTGACACTCTCTCTCCTCATTAATTGTAATTCGCAATTACAATTAATGCGCCTGCTGTACTTTCGCCACGCCCCTGTGTTCACTGGGCACGGCCCCGTGGTGGGCAATAGAAGCTTCTATAGGTTTGTCTTTTCTGCTGCTTCTTGGGCACGGCCCCGTGCTGGCTGAGCACGGGGCGTGTTCAGTCTTCTGCCTTCTCTATTTTGCTTTGGAAGATGCCGTTAAGGGGTCGGGCAGTCCACTTATGTTCCTTTCCTTGTATTTATGTTGGATTTAGCTGTCTTTTTGCTTCTTTTGTGTTTTTGAGCTCATTTAATCCTGAAAATACAAAAGGAAGACAAAAACACTCTTTTTTCCAATATTAGTACTTAAAAAGGGTTAGTTTTATGCCTCATTTGATGTAATTTATATGTTGCATTTTACACACATCAAATACCCCCACACTTGAACTTTTGCTTGTCCTCAAGCAAAACTCTTTAATATGTGGCTTACACTCCCAAATGGAATGGGTAGAAGAGAAGGTTTTTGGCTTGTCGTAGAGTGTTGGGAATCCAAGATCTTTTTGGGTTTTATTTTTATCTATTTACAATCCTATTCGTAATGATTTATTTAGAACGTTTCATAGGAGAAATTACTTATTTGGGCATAACATGCCTTTTTAAAATTCCATTTATATACAAGTTCACATACCTCACGGGGGAAATCACTCACACTCGGCCGAATGTGTATTTTTAGTGAATCACTCGAGAGCGGCATGGGACTTATTCCTACCATAAGCTTGCCAAGCAATCAATCCTCCTCCTTTTTAACTTTTATACCTTTGTAAATATCAAGAGGACTTTGTGGGTTAAGGGTTAGGCTTGGGTTAAAGGTAGGTGGTTGAGATAGTGGTTAGTGGTTAGTAGAAAAAAGGCGAAAAGCGTAACAAGTGTCGGTTTTCGTAAGACTTTCTACTTTTGTAACTTTTTATTTTGATGAAGCTTTTATTCAAACGAAGTTATTTTTGATGAACTTGTTTGTTTATTTTCTTTTTGCTTCATCATCAACACATATTTTTTTTTTTTGAACGATCCTACGAAAAACCGAACTTGTTACTAAAACAAAGGGTTAAAAATAAAAAAGGTTTTGGTGGGTAAAAGGGTTTTTTTTTTTTTTTTGTTTGGGTGATGAAATGAAAAGGTTTAGGCTCAAAGGGGTTAACTAGGGGGATTTTTGGGTAGGTGGTTAAAGAAAAAGAAAAATAATGGTGTAGAAATAAAAAGGGTTAGTCCTAATGCCTCCATCATTTACTTACTCGGGTTTAAGTTGATAAGGACCGGGAATGTATCGTCATGGCAAGTTCTAGAGTCGTAAGAACCAAGCGGCTATTCACACAAGAAACGAAAAATGAGCATTTAGTCTAAAGATGTAAATTTGTATGCTCAATAAAGGCTCAAAACTCACTTTTGTGGGAATGGGTTTTTATGTGATCAAGTATATATAATCAAATTTTAACTAAGTTTGCCATGCCTTTTCATAATTTTCTTATGTTGGTTCTTTTTTTTTTATCACTACGCTATCGGTTGTAAATTTGTAAAAATATAACCTTTTTAAGAACTTGAATTTCCCGAGTTAAACCTAGACAAGAAATTTTTTTTTTTTTTTTTTTTTTGAAAAAATTTGGGGTGATTAGCGGTTCCAATAGAGTTTTGTGTAAGGCTTGTATTTAGGATTTGCAAAATTCAAGGTTTTAGCATCCCCCCCACACTTAAATTACACATTGTCCTCAATGTGTCCCAAAAATAAATTTTTAGGTTGATTAGATGTGTAAAATGGTGTTAACAAGCAAAATTTTTGTGTTACTGGGCGCTGAACACGGCCCCGTGTTGTCCGGGCACGGCCCCGTGTTCAAGTGCCAGTAACAAAATTAAAACAAGAGAAGCAGAAGTCTAGACACGGGGGCGTGTCGGGTGAACACGGCCCGTGTCCAGTTACCTGAACTGGGCGTTTTTCTGCAGGTGGTTCAGCACGAGGCCGTGTTGGTTGGGCACGGCCCGTGTTGAACCTTCTGAAATGGCGAGAATTGTCGGGTTGCCTTGTTCTTGTGTCTGAGGTCATTTTTCTCGTTCCCCTTTTCATCCCTTACCACCATGAGTGTGTTTTATTCCTTAAAAACCATTCAAACTTTAAAAACCATCATTTCATTGCAATCATAGAGAGACCTTACATAATCCTAAATTAAGCTAAAATTAAAACTTAACTAAATAGGTCAGCAGGTACACGAGGTTATCATAAGAAAATTTCGAGAATAGTTTCCCGATATAGTAGGACTTTTAGCCGAAGGAATTCTTCCCTAAACGTTGTTTTAAAGCCATTCTTCGATCTCCCTAGGAAGGAAGAATGCGGCTTCGTTTTCCTCAGTAACTGATGGCTGAGGGGGAACATTCACCGGGACTCCTTGCACCACCCTTTGCGGAGGCTCTTGGTGCATGGCGTACCATTCGGCCGGAATGATGACTTCGGGCACCACGTTCCACGCCCTTTGGGTTATTATAGGCACCAAAGGCGGGGAGGCGAGAAGGTTTAACCTCTGGTGCAAGAGGTTTACCTCTCGGAGACAGCCCTCCAGCCCCACTGCTAAATGGTTGATACGGTCGACCAATGCTTCTTCCACTCCCGTCATTTCGTCAATAGCCTCCCTTAGGGCGTAAACATAGTTCACAAGAGAGTCTTCTGTTGTTGATGATCTCCTCCCTTTTCGGTTACTTCTTGAAGATGATCCGCTTGTTCTGCTTGCCATTTTCTGTGAAAGAAACCGAAGAAAGCTAATTTTTTACAAAACAGTGCCTCGGACACGGCCCCGTGGTCGATGAGCACGACCCCGTGTCCATTTGTCTGCAGGATTTTAGGCTAAGGAGTCTTGGAGTTTTAAATTATTCTCATGATTTTGAGCTGGTTTTTAGGCTTAGATAATTTAAAATAAAGTTATACAACTAACTTTAAGCAAGAATCCTTAGCAAATAATCTTACAAACTTCACATAGAGGGTTGGAATCATGGGATTTCCAAGCTTCCATGGAGGAAATGTTGAAAAATTTTGAAAGAAGAGGAAAGGAATAAAAGTGGAAGGGACAAGAGGGTCCTTGGGAACCTTCTTTTAGCACTTACCTAGGATGGTATGAGTGAAGATCCCAGGAATCTCTGTCAATTGAAGTGGTAAAAAATGAGCAGGAATCAGGATGCATTTAAAGAAAACGACAGCGCACTGGACACGGCCCCGTGTCCGCTGGACACGGCCCCGTGTGCAGAGGAAATCCTGACACATTTTGTCCGTATTCTGACAAAATCAGCAGAGAATCTTTTAGGTGAACACGGGGGCGTGTTGACCTGGACACGGCCCCGTGTCTGGAGGCTGTCTTATGGAGTTTTGTTACTTCTAAGGATCTCGTTGATATCGGGTGGTTCCTTACTGGTTGGGACAACCCCAAAGTGCCTAAAATACCTTAATTGTCCTAAACTAAGGCGAGAATGCAAGAGGTTGTCGGTGAGGGTAATTCCTATTTTTATTCTAGGTGGACAAGTCCAACCCTTTCCCGGGCTCTCGTTAAAGAAGGTGTATGCCGAATCGCTCAGGTCTATGTATGCACCGAACGAAGTCGATGGAGAGTCCTTCACGGCACAATCGACACAGGGACGACTATCGTCCAAGTCTTTGCTAGGTACGAAGGTATTTTCGGGAGCAACGAGGTTGTTGGAATGCGGTTCCAGCATTTCGTCATGGTCATCGTCTTGGGGTGGATTAATAAAATCCTTCCTAAGCTCTTTTAACAAATTCAGAATTAGATTTTCTAGTTGAAATAACTCATCAAGGAGCATTTCTCCTAGAATATCTGGCTGGGCGCATTCGAGGGAGAAATAGTGATTATTTTTACTTTCGCCCCTCTAAAGGTTATAAGAAGTCGGTGGGTCCATGTAGTGGGGCCTATAATTTAGAAAGTAGCATTCTACTTCTTCATGTTTGCCACCACATAATTGACACCACGTACCATAAGAGTGCCGAAAGTAAAAACAATTACTATCACTCATGTTTATGTCAGAAATTACCAACCGCCGGGATCTAATGGTTCTGTTTTCAGTAAGTGAATCTTGGGCACGGGGGCGTGTTGGGTGAGCACGGCCCCGTGTTCAGCTTACTGTCTGACTTAAAACAGGATTGCCAGTTCCAATGATTTAGCACGGGGGCGTGTTCAGCGGGCACGGCCCGTGCTGAGCTCTGCAGAAGCTGAAAAACTAAGAAAATCCTAAAAAAATAAAAAAGAAAAATAAAAAAGAAAAATAAAAAAAATGATTAGGCCGTTGATTCCTAACTTTCTTAAAATCCTTGTGTCCCCGGCAGCGGCGCCAAAAACTTGATGTGCGATGAAGTGTTATATATATTAGGTGTATATTTTAAGCCCTTTTAACACTTATTTTTAGCCAAGTTTTAAATTTATAAAACACGATATTTTACTAACACTAAACACACATATGGGCAAGTGCACCCATCGTGAGCGTAGTATAGCGTTGGTAAGATACCGAGGTCGTCCAAGGACACAAGAGCTTTTAGTACCGGTTTATCCTCAACGTCTAATCAAAATAAAAAGTTTAGAAAAATGTTTTAAACTAAGAAAAATAAAAACTAACTAAAATGCTGAAAATAAAAATAAAATAAAAACAGATAGACAAGATGAATCACTTGGTTCCGACTCGTATCTAGTATAACCTTTGATTATTTCCTCACTTTTGCACATAATTAAGAGATTATCTTAGTTATTGTAGTAGGCCCCTCTTTTGAAGGTGACGTTACCCTCACCCCAGTAGTTTGAGTCAGCAAGGATACAATCCTAAAAGGGTGGATTATTGGAAGATAATGAATTAAGTTATTAATGCAGTATTATGGTAGGCCCCGCTTTTGGCGGTGACGTTACCCTCGGCTAAGTAGTCTGAGTCAGCAGGGATACAGTCCTAAATAGCCGGGTTATAGTATTAATAGTAGTTAACTTATGAGGGGGTCAAAGAGTTTGGACCCCCGCCATCCAATACCGTGAAGCATTGAAGGAGGTCCTACTAAATTTGACCCAGGTCCATTGCACGACCTCTAAACGCTGAACAATGGCAAGACCTTTACCAAACCGTTCCCTTAACCCCCGACCAGGTAGCCAACATACCTCCATATAGACCGTGGAGATATGAATGGTGAAAATCTTTTATTTTATATAGACAGTAAAATAATGCCAAGACACCACGGACAAACGATAAAGAAAGATCACCTTCAACATAAGTAACTAGTTATTAAAGTCATTAATACAAAACCAAATAAAAAGTGCAAAAGATTAGAAATAAAAAGTATTATACTAGACACTTTGTCTTCACCAAGTGATGTAAGAGACTTAGGCAAACATGGCCTTGATTGTCAAGAACTCTTACGATCAATCTTGGATCCCGAGACGACTCACACACTCTACGATGGACAATGGATGATGGTGGTGGATGATGGTGTTGTGATGGTGGTGGGTGGTGGATGAAGTGTGAGAGAGGTGGTGTGCCAAGGGATGAGTTGAAATGAAACCAAGCACTCCTATTTATAGGCTGAACAGAGGGCTGGGCACGCCCCCGTGTCCGCTGGACATGGCCCCGTGCCTGTCTGACACTCTCTCTCCTCATTAATTGTAATTCACAATTACAATTAATGCGCTGCTGTACTTTCGCCACGCCCCCGTGTACACTGGGCACGGCCCCGTGGTGGGAAATAGAAGCTTCTATAGGTTTGTCTTTTCTGCTGCTTCTTGGGCACGGCCCCGTTCTGGCTGAGCACGGGGCGTGTTCAGTCTTCTGCCTTCTCTATTTTGCTTTGGAAGATGCCGTTAAGGGGTCGGGCAGTCCACTTATGTTCCTTTCCTTGTATTTATGTTGGATTTAGCTGTCTTTTTGCTTCTTTTGTGTTTTTGAGCTCATTTAATCCTGAAAATACAAAAGGAAGACAAAAACACTCTTTTTCCAATATTAGTACTTAAAAAGGGTTAGTTTTATGCCTCATTTGATGTAATTTATATGTTGCATTTTACACACATCAGTGGTTGTTGTTGAATCGGTCTTTGAAATTGAGGTTGCGTATTTTGAGGACGCACTTGATGTAGCGGTGTAGGGCGTTGCAATTGTGGCCCTTGTGGTCTAATATGTTGCACCCCAACCGGTAATCTACTCGTGTCTTGAAATTGTTGGATGGGTTGACTTTGTTGACCCGCTCCTCCTTAAGGTCCCAAGTATCCTCCATCACCCCCATAATAAAAACCTTCCTCTTCATACCCAATAAAATCCTCTTCATAACCATCATCATATCCATCCCCTTGAATACCCGAGGATTGCCCGAATGGAAGAGATGAATGTTGGAAGCCCAATTGGTTCGATGGTCTAAATGTAGAAGTAGTATGGACAATGGTTGAATTTGGTGGTATTGGATAATTAGAGGATGATTAACCCGTAGTTGGGGGAAAGAAGTGTGACAATGGTGGAATTGTGGAAGAAGGGCTAAAAGTGAGATTGGGTTCAACTTGAGTAGTGATCGGTTGTGTGGTGTTGGTTGGTGTAGTGTCATGAGGTGGAGTAGGATTTGTAGTGGTATTAGGTATGGTGGTGTTTGGTGATAGTTGTGTGGAAGCAGGTATGAATGATAAGGTCGTTTGACCCGTTGTAGGTGGTATTTGAGAATCTTGCCTGATGTTTCGTGGTGTGATCGGTGAGGTAGGTGAACCAATAATTCTGTATTCTCGTACTAAAACTCGGTTTTGCCTTAACGTTCTCTCAATTTCCGGATCAAACGACAGTGGTGACGACTTGTGGGAGCCTGTAGTATGCATACACCTGTAGTACCTGCACACTATACACAACCAGCGTAAACCCGAAAATAACAAAACAAAACTACTAAATTAACACACGTTGCGCACTACTCACCGGCAACGACGGCAAAATTTGACATGCAGTCATAGTACACGCAAATTTAATCCAAATTACAACTAATAGATAGTGGTAAATGGGTATCGAACACATGGAGTTTGTGGAAAGCATGTCGATTATATAGCTTTGCACTTTAACTAAAATTAAACTACAATTGCAGAAATTAAAATTCAAGAGTTGATTGGTTTGGTTTTAAGAACTAATGTTAACTAATTAAATTGCAAATCAAAGATTGGTTTTGTAAACAGATTAGGAACAAGCGACCATCCTAGATTTCAGGTTTTAATCCACACTAATGTTTATGCTTAACTAGAAAGAACCACATAGACATGGCTCGTGTTTGATTATCTGTTTGTGATGAAAGGGAACTAAGTACTCGGATTATAAAATGCGAGGTTGTTACCCGATGATCAATTGACAATTATCCAACCCTAATCCCTCCCATGATATCTCGATTGCGAACGGCACCAAGAATATATGGTTTAGACTAACATCAAACAAAAATCAACACTTTACAAACAAACATTCAACACCATAATAACTTAAACAAACATTCAAAGTTATTATTCTAGAAATTCAAGTACAAACATAGTGTTTCAAAAGTAAACCTTACATCTAGGATGATCACCAAAAGTTTAGCCACGCATGACTTGGTACATCATCATCATCACACAAAGATTAATGTTCATATGAATCGAAAACACAAACCAATTGTTTAGAAATGTTTGGAACCAAGAAGAACTAGCCAAAATCGCCCCCAATATGCAGAGAAAACGTTCAATGATGAGATAATATGAAAAGGCACATGAAAAACTGTTTAATGGAGGCAGTTTCACTTTTGTCCGTCATCTCTACCGTAACTTACGGTAGCTACCGTAAGTTACGGTAGACTTCAGAATGCTACGGTGGATTGCTCCTGTGTTACAGTGGAAGAATCTGGGTTTCAGGGTTACCGTAACTTACGGTAGCCACCGTAAGTTATGGTGGACCCCTGAATCTTGGGTTTTGTTTCTTCTTTCCTTCCATGCACGACCAGTTCCACTCCAATCCATCCAAAGCAGCATTTTCTCCATTTTAAGCTCCAAAGTGTACCTGAAACATAAACAACTGTAGCCATCTAATTCAAGATAATTACGCGATCAAGTGAGGGATAAACTTGTCTTTTAACATCATTAAGGGTTGTCCTATGGACCACCCGTCAGCGGGTCACACACTCTTAGGGCCTGCACACTCTACTTGTACACGCCTCAAAGCGTCGAGTACAACTTAGCCGGCCAAGCCGTACACATGATGTAGGTCGCACACTTGGTGTGGGCCGCACATTTAATTGGTTCTGGTGTCATTAATTAGGCTTTACACTTAAACAAGACCACACAAATGAATAGTGACCGCACACTTGAACCTTTAGACTATACGTTAACTAGACCATACACACTTCGGTGGGCCGCACACTTCAAGAACCCAAGTCCCTGTTAACCGACACACAAATAATGTACATTGATCCATGATTAACTGTGATGATATTAGTGAATGTGCGTGCATGTTAGTATAACATATAATGGTTGTTACTTGTACAACTACTTGCTAAATATGTGTTAAGATATGTGTAACTAATTACTTGTATACCGTTCTAACAAGTGGTAACCATAATAGGATGTGGTTGACCAACTTAGGACAAATGCTTTATCTACCAAGCAAAGCAAAGGTGAGTTCACACTTTCTACAAGGCATGGGATTCCCGGTGGTTGGGAATGGGTAAAGGATTTAATCGGAAACTGCATGACCTCCTAGTTTGGAACACGTATTACATCCTCTTTATTGAAGGGTGATAACATGTACTAAGGATTTAATCGGAACCTACGTGATCTCCTGGTTTGGGGTGATGCGTGCGAAGTGTTATATATATTAGGTGTATATTTTAAGCCCTTTTTAATACTTATTTTTAGCCAAGTTTTAAATTTATAAAACACGATATTTTACTAACACTAAACACACATATGGGCAAGTGCACCCATCGTGAGCGTAGTATAGCGTTGGTAAGATACCGAGGTCGTCCAAGGACACAGGAGCTTTTAGTACCGGTTTATCCTCAACGTCTAATCAAAATAAAAAGTTTAGAAAAAGGTTTTAAACTAGAAAAATAAAAACTAACTAAAATGCTGAAAATAAAAATAAAAGTAAAAACAGATAGACAAGATGAGTCACTTGGTTCCGACTCGTATCTAGTATAACCTTTGATTATTTCTGCACTTTTGCACATAATTAAGAGATTATCTTAGTTATTGTAGTAGGCCCCTCTTTTGAAGGTGACGTTACCCTCACCCCAGTAGTTTGAGTCAGTAAGGATACAATCCTAAAAGGGTGGATTATTGGAAGATAATGAATTAAGTTATTAATGCAGTATTGTGGTAGGCCCCGCTTTTGGCGGTGACGTTACCCTCGGCTAAGTAGTCTGAGTCAGCAGGGATACAGTCCTAAATAGCCGGGTTATAGTATTAATAGTAGTTAACTTATGAGGGGATCAAAGAGTTTGGACCCCCGCCATCCAATACCGTGAAGTATTGAAGGAGGTCCTACTAAATTTGACCCAGGTCCATTGCAGGACCTCTAAACGCTGAACAATGGCAAGACCTTTACCAAACCGTTCCCTTAACCCCCGACTAGGTAGCCAACATACCTCCATATAGACCGTGGAGATATGAATGGTGAAAATCCTTTATTTTATATAGACAGTAAAATAATGCCAAGACACCACGGACAAACGATAAGGAAAGATCACCTTCAACATAAGTAACTAGTTATTAAAGTCATTAATACAAAACCAAATAAAAAGTGCAAAAGATTAGAAATAAAAAGTATTATACTAGACACTTTGTCTTCACCAAGTGATGTAAGAGACTTAGGCAAACATGGCCTTGATTGTCAAGAACTCTTACGATCAATCTTGGATCCCGAGATGACTCACACACTCTACGATGGACAATGGATGATGGTGGTGGATGATGGTGTTATGGTGGTGGTGGGTGGTGGATGAAGTGTGAGAGAGGTGGTGTGCCAAGGGATGAGTTGAAATGAATCCAAGCACTCCTATTTATAGGCTGAACAGAGAGCTGGGCACGGCCCCGTGTCCGCTGGGCACGGCCCCGTGCCTGTCTGACACTCTCTCTCCTCATTAATTGTAATTCGCAATTACAATTAATGCGCCTGCTGTACTTTCGCCACGCCCCCGTGTTCACTGGGCACGGCCCCGTGGTGGGCAATAGAAGCTTCAATAGGTTTGTCTTTTCAGCTGCTTCTTGGGCACGGCCCCGTGCTGGCTGAGCACGGGGCGTGTTCAGTATTCTGCCTTCTCTATTTTGCTTGGGAAGATGCCGTTGAGGGGTCGGGCAGTCCACTTATGTTCCTTTCCTTGTATTTATGTTGGATTTAGCTGTCTTTTTGCTTCTTTTGTGTTTTTGAGCTCATTTAATCCTGAAAATACAAAAGGAAGACAAAAACACTCTTTTTCCAATATTAGTACTTAAAAAGGGTTAGTTTTATGCCTCTTTTGATGTAATTTATATGTTGCATTTTGCACACATCAAATACCCCCACACTTGAACTTTTGCTTGTCCTCAAGCAAAACTCTTTAATATGTGGCTTACACTCCCAAATGGAATAGGTAGAAGAGAAGGTTTTGGGCTTGTCGTAGAGTGTCGGGATTTCCAAGATTCTTTAGAAAGTTCTATTTTTATTTATTTACAATCCTATTCGTCATGATTTATTTAAAACTTTTCATAAGAGAAATTATTTATTTTGGCATAACATGCCTTTTTAAAATTCTATTTATATACAAGTTTACATACCTCACGGGAGAAATCACTCACACTCGGCCGAAGGTGTATTTTTAGTGAATAACTCGAGAGCGGCATGGAACTTATTCCTACCATAAGCTTGCCAAGTAATCAATCCTCCTCCTTTTTAACTTTTATACCTTTGTAAATATCAAGAGGACTTTGTGGGTTAAGGGTTTGGCTTGGGTTAAAGGTAGGTGGTTGGGATAGTGGTTAGTAGAAAAAGGGCGAAAAGCGTAACAAGTGTCGGTCTTCGTAAGACTTTCTATTTTTGTAACTTTTTATTTTGATGAAGCTTTTATTCAAACAAAGTTATTTTTGATAAACTTGTTTGTTTATTTTCTTTTTGCTTCATCATCAACATTTTTTTTTTATTTTTTTTTTCGATCATCTTACGAAAAGCCGAACTTTTTACTAAAACAAAGGGTTAAAAATAAAAAGGTTTTGGTGGGTAAAAGGGTTTTTGGTTTGGGTGATGAAATGAAAAGGTTTAGGCTCAAAGGGGTTAACTAGGGGGATTTTTGGGTAGGTGGTAAAAGAAAAAGAAAAATAATGGTGTAGAAATAAAAAGGGTTAGTCCTAATGCCTCCATCATTTACTTACTCGGGTTTAAGTTGATAAGGACCGGGAATGTATCGTCATGGCAAGTTCTAGAGTCGTAAGAACCAAGCGGCTATTCACACAAGAAACGAAAAATGAGCATTTAGTCTAATGATATGTAATTGTATGCTCAATAAAGGCTCAAAACTCACTTTTGTGGGAATGGGTTTTTATGTGATCAAGTATATATAATCAAATTTTAACTAAGTTTGCCATGCCTTTTCATAATTTTCTTATGTTGGTTCTTTTTATCACTACGCTATCGGTTGTAAATTCGTAAAAATATAACCTTTTTGAGAACTTGAATTTCCCGAATTAAACCTAGACAAGTAAGAAAAATGAAATTTTTTGAAAAAAATTTGGGGTGATTAGCGGTTCCAATAGAGTTTTGTGTAAGGCTTGTATTTAGGACTTGCAAAATTCAAGGTTTTAGCCTCCCCCCCACACTTAAATTGCACATTGTCCTCAATGTGTCCCAAAAATAAAATTTCAGGTTGATTAGATGTGTAAAATGGTGTTAAAAAGCAAAAATTTTGTGTTACTGGGCGCTGAACACGGCCCCGTGTTATCCGGGCACGGCCCCGTGTTCAAGTGCTAGTAACAAAATTAAAACAAGAGAAGCAGAAGTCTGGACACGGGGGCGTGCTGGGTGAACACGGCCCGTGTCCAGGTACCTGAACTGGGCGTTTTCTGCAGGTGGTTCAGCACGGGGCCGTGTTGGTTGGGCACGGCCCGTGTTGAACCTTCTGAACTGGAGAGAATTGTCGGGTTGCCTTGTTCTTGTGCATGAGGTCATTTTTCTCGTTCCCCTTTTCATCCCTTTCCACCATGAGTGTGTTTTATTCCTGAAAATTAAAACTAACTAGAAAACATAAAAATTAATCTAAATTAAACTAAGGATAGTTCCGCGGAATGCCTCCGTGGTGCGCCACGTTTATAAGGGTCCTTGGCTAGACCCAAAGCCGGTCATATGTCACCCAAGTGGGATGTATTGCATCCCATGTTACACCGTCGGAGAGCATCATCCAAGCTTGAGTCTATGATCTGCATGTAGTTGACCGGGTCTTCGTCCTCAATTCTTTTTCCACATTCAAACTTCACCTCCTCATCCCCAAACTTCAATGTTAACGTTCCGTCATTCATGTCTACCACCGCTTGGGCGGTGGCTAGAAATGGCCTCCCGAGGATGAGAGGGACATCGGTGTCTTCTTCCATGTCTAGGATGACAAAGTCGGTTGGGAAAACGAAGTTGTCAACTTTTACCAACAAATTCTCAGCGACACCTTGTGGAAATTTGACGGATCTGTCGGCGAGTTGTATGCTCATCTTTGTAGGGCTTGTTGTTCCTAGGCCGAGTCGTTTGAACATTGATGTGGGCATGAGGTTAATGCTAGCCTCAAGATCGGCTAATGCATTACGAACGGGAGATTCCCCAATCGAGCAAGGAATTGTGAAGCTTCCGGGATCGATTTTCTTTTGTGGAAGTTTGTTGAGCACTAAGGCGGAGCATTCTTCGCCTAAGTTAACTAATTGCAATGATTCAATTTTCCTTTTGTTTGTGAGGAAATCCCTCATAAATTTTGTGTATTTAGGCATTTGGGTTAGGACCTCGATAAAAGGAATATTAACATGCAATTGTTTTAGTAAATTTTCAAATTTAGCGAATTGCTCATTGGTCTTTTGACGATTTAACCTACCGGGGTACGGAATTGGAGGAGTCTTGGTGGGCTGTTTAGTTGGTAGAGAGGCCTTTTCTGGCGCAGGAGGAGTCACAGGCTGGCTAGAATGGCTTCTTTCATTTGGCGGCAATGGAGCATCCTCGGGACCCACGGTTCGATTTCTTAATGTGATGAGATGTACTTGTGCCTTCGGGTTGGTTTCGGTATTACTAGGTAACGCGCCTTGTGGTCTCTCGGAGAAATTTTGAGCTAGTTGATTTAATTGTTTTTCAACGTTTTGAATGCTAGCTTGTTGATTTCTAAAATTCGATTCCAATTGTTGAAATCGATCCGAGTTTTTCTTCTCAGTGTCAGAGATGAGGCGAGATACAGTATCTTCAAGCCTTTCTCTTCCACTTTGTTGTTGAGAGAAATTTTGTGGTTGTTGAAAATTAGTTTGTTGGTTTTGTTGGTTACTACTATTGCCGGGATCTCTCCAACCAAGGTTTGGGTGGTTACGCCATCCTTGGTTGTAGGTACCCGTTGGAGGACCCGACGGCCTAGGTCTATTATCAATGTAGTTTACCGTTTCTGTTTGTTCATCTAATTCTTTCATACAACTCCAATTTTCATGTGAGCCACCACACCCTTCGCAAGCCATAACCGAGGCCGTTTTTGTCATTTCTAGCTTTTTGATTTTTGAAGAGAGGGCCTCGATTTGGGCTTGTAAAGAGGTGCTTTCATCAACCTTATGGGCGCCCAGGGCAATAGATTTATTACCTCGGGGAGTGTGCCATTGAAAATTGGTTTGAGCAATTTCCTCAGTTTGGTTATATATTTCATTTGGGCGACGATTACCTAAAAGTCCCCCGGAGCTTGAATCAAGTGTTTGTCTTGTGTGTGGCAACAACCCATTGTAGAAAGTTGATACTTGTTGCCATACCGCTAGACCGTGATGAGGACACTTTCTTAGAAGCTCCTTGAACCTTTCCCAAGTTTCATATAAGGATTCCCCATCCTCTTGTGAGTATGTATTAATTTCAGTCATTAATTTAGCCGTTTTAGCAGGAGGGAAATACTTATATAAAAACTTTTGGGCAAGTTCATCCCAAGTGTTTACCGATCCAACTGGGAGGGTGTTAAGCCAAGCCTTAGCTCGGTCTTTTAGTGAAAATGGAAACATTCGAAGGCGGATGGCGTCATTTGATGCTCCATTGATCCGAAAGGTATCACGTATTTCTAAGAAGTTAGTAATATGTAGATGGGGATCCTTGTCCGCAAGCCCATGGAAGGTTGCGGAGTTTTGGAGCATTTGTATCAAATGCGGCCGAAGTTCGAAGTTATTGGCTTCGACATTCAGTGCATTGATAGCGGCGCCGAGATTGCCTACGGTGGGCCGTAGGTAATCCATGAGGGTACGTTGGTCCGCCATTGGAAGTGGGTCCCCCGAAACTTTCTCTTGATTTTTGGCTTTAAGTCTTTTTCTGAGAAAGCGTTCGGGTTCTTCTAGAGGTTCTTTTATGTCTCTACTAGAACTGGAGCTCATGCACTACGTAGGAGGTTCAGACGTGGCGCCTAGGTTCCAAGTCCTGCAATAAAAACAGAAAAGAACGTTGGTCAGAATATTCACCACGGCCCCGTGCTCAGTGAACACGGCCCGTGGTCAGAGGCACAGTGATTGTTTTCTGGATCCCTGTTACTGGGAGTTGGACACGACCCCGTGTTGCACCGACACGGCCCCGTGTTCAGCTCTCTGTAACTCAGAAAATAAAAACTGCCAGTGATGATGCTGGGCACGGCCCGTGTCTGACCGGGCACGGCCCGTGCTGAGTGCTGCAGAAGCTGAAAAACTAAGAAAATCCTAAAAAAAAATAAAAAGAAAGAAAAAAAAATGATTAGGCCGTTGATTCCTAACTTTCTTAAAATCCTTGTGTCCCCGGCAACGGCGCCAAAAACTTGATGCGTGCGAAGTGTTATATATATTAGGTGTATATTTTAAGCCCTTTTTAACACTTATTTTTAGCCAAGTTTTAAATTTATAAAACACGATATTTTACTAACACTAAACACACATATGGGCAAGTGCACCCATCGTGAGCGTAGTATAGCGTTGGTAAGATACCGAGGTCGTCCAAGGACACAAGAGCTTTTAGTACCGGTTTATCCTCAACGTCTAATCAAAATAAAAAGTTTAGAAAAAGGTTTTAAACTAGAAAAATAAAAACTAACTAAAATGCTGAAAATAAAAATAAAAGTAAAAAGAGATAGACAAGATGAATCACTTGGTTCCGACTCGTATCTAGTATAACCTTTGATTATTTCCGCACTTTTGCACATAATTAAGAGATTATCTTAGTTATTGTAGTAGGCCCCTCTTTTGAAGGTGACGTTACCCTCACCCCAGTAGTTTGAGTCAGCAAGGATACAATCCTAAAAGGGTGGATTATTGGAAGATAATGAATTAAGTTATTAATACAGTATTGTGGTAGGCCCCGCTTTTGGCGGTGACATTACCCTCGGCTAAGTAGTCTGAGTCAGCAGGGATACAGTCCTAAATAGCCGGGTTATAGTATTAATAGTAGTTAACTTATGAGGGGATCAAAGAGTTTGGACCCCCGCCATCCAATACCGTGAAGTATTGAAGGAGGTCCTACTAAATTTGACCCAGGTCCATTGCAGGACCTCTAAACGCTGAACAATGGCAAGACCTTTACCAAACCGTTCCCTTAACCCCCGACCAGGTAGCCAACATACCTCCATATAGACCGTGGAGATATGAATGGTGAAAATCCTTTATTTTATATAGACAGTAAAATAATGCCAAGACACCACGGACAAACGATAAGGAAAGATCACCTTCAACATAAGTAACTAGTTATTAAAGTCATTAATACAAAACCAAATAAAAAGTGCAAAAGATTAGAAATAAAAAGTATTATACTAGACACTTTGTCTTCACCAAGTGATGTAAGAGACTTAGGCAAACATGGCCTTGATTGTCAAGAACTCTTACGATCAATCTTGGATCCCGAGACGACTCACACACTCTACGATGGACAATGGATGATGGTGGTGGATGATGGTGTTATGGTGGTGGTGGGTGGTGGATGAAGTGTGAGAGAGGTGGTGTGCCAAGGGATGAGTTGAAATGAATCCAAGCACTCCTATTTATAGTTTGAACAGAGAGCTGGGCACGGCCCCGTGTCCGCTGGGCACGGCCCCGTGCCTGTCTGACACTCTCTCTCCTCATTAATTGTAATTCGCAATTACAATTAATGCGCCTGTTGTACTTTCGCTACGTCCCCGTGTTCACTGGGCACGGCCCCGTGGTGGGCAATAGAAGCTTCTATAGGTTTGTCTTTTCTCCTGCTTCTTGGGCACGGCCCCGTGCTGGCTGAGCACGGGGCGTGTTCAGTATTCTGCCTTCTCTATTTTGCTTGGGAAGATGCCGTTGAGGGGTCGGGCAGTCCACTTATGTTCCTTTCCTTGTATTTATGTTGGATTTAGCTGTCTTTTTGCTTCTTTTGTGGTTTTGAGCTCATATAATCCTGAAAATACAAAAGGAAGACAAAAACACTCTTTTTCCAATATTAGTACTTAAAAAGGGTTAGTTTTATGCCTCTTTTAATGTAATTTATATGTTGCATTTTGCACACATCAAGGGACACGTACCACATCCTCTTTACTGAAGGGTGATAATATTGATACTAGACCAAAATCTCTATCATGAAGTCCCTCATTTTTATATCGACTTAATCGGCGGGCCAATGGCGAGCGGGTCATTAGTTAGATAGCGCTATTTAAGTTTGACAAGCCTCACACCGTGCCGCAGAGGACGGGCGTGAACTAATGGATCTGGGCACTAGTCAATAATGATAGACATTGACGTTAGGGCACCAACTTACTTCAGTCAATGGTAGATATGGTAACGGGTCTAGTGGTTCACATGGGGTAGCCCCCACTGGTTATGGTTTGGGAAACAAGGGATTTGGTTAACTCATGGTTTACGAACGAACATATGGTTTTTGGAAAAACTTTAAAATGGACAACCAACTGTGAACTCGCTCAACTTTGTTGTTGATTCGTTATTATATGCCTTGCAGGTCGTTAGGTACTTAGATGGAGCTTGCACAGGAGGAAGAGGTCGTTGTGGGACAACCAACTTGTGAACTTTTATACTTTATTATGGTTTTAAACTTGATGCTTCCACTGAAAACTTAAACTTTGTTGATTTGTTTTGACACCAATTATATTGGTTGGTTTGGACTTTTATTTATTTAATTATATCGTTCAATATGATTGGTGGCTGGATCCTGGTCAGTCACGCTCCCTGCGGTGATACTCCGCTTGTGGTTGCCATCTGATCCATTGCTTGTGTGTCACTTTTCTCTTTTCGCAACCTATAAATACCCCTGTCACAAACAGTGATGTGACAACTCCCTCTTCCGACTAGCATGCTCAAGCTCTCTTTCCTCTCGATTTCTCGCGATTCTTGTAAGTTTTCAACTCAAATCTTGTACTTCTATGATCTAAACACACTTGTTCATCATTTTCACCTTTGAATCTTCAACTTTAACCATGAAATCAGCGGATTTGAGGTGTTCTAGGATGATGTCATCATGGGGTTTTCATGAACTTCAAGTTTTGGCCTTATTCCACCAAGAACAACTCAGATCTACATGTTTTCCACATGTTTTAACACTATTTTCGCATAGATCTAAACATCTTCATGAGTACAAGGATTGAAAGATGGTTTCACAACTTTCTTTTAACTCTTTTACACTCAATGCCTTCAAAACCGATAGAATCGGAGCTCGTTCAGGCCTTCTACTCGTTTACTAGTGAAGTGTCGGGTTGAGATCTGATTCCTATAAAAAAGACAACCGACTTTGGGTAGAACATGAACAAACCATCACGAACAGTTAACGGATCGGATTGGGGTGATTCCCATCCAATCAGGTAGTCTGGACTTGGTGGGGATTCCGTTGTTTAACACGTCGTCATACCGTCTCGATGAAACCGCAAACTTTTCAAAAACTTAGCAAAATATTTCAAGATTCAAATGATCAGGCTATCGAACGGATTGCCGTCCTATCGGGTTGCCATTCGATTGAACCACAATCCGATTGGACGACACATAATCTTCAACACTTAAACTTTTTACCAAATTTTCAAAGATCATCACTTTCTAATGGATTAGCATCCGATCGGAAGACCATCTGATCGAATGACAATCCTGCTGTGAGCTTGTTCTCTGAGAAATGTCTAACTGACGGATCGCCATCCGATCGGATGACCGTTCGATCAAACGACCTGAAAGGTAGAGATACTTCTCTGTTTTCAAAATGCTACAACAAAAACTTCAAAGTCACATCATACACAAACACATCCATCCCAAACAAATTTCAATCCGACCGAATGGCCATCCGAACAGATGGTCATTCGATCGAATGACCATCCGTTCAGATTGTCATCCGATCGGATGACTATTCGTTACTTGGTTCACTATTCACCGTTTAACGCGGCGTTCATTCGCTTATGCTATCGTTAACTGTTCAGGCTAATCCCTCAGCGCTCCCTTCAATCCAAGAGAGTGTTTGTTTACTAAACACGATCTGTGAGTATACTCGATCCCTTTTTGCTTTAAGCACTTTTGGGTGTTACATACGTTACTTATATCAAATCACATCGATCACACAACGCAAACACATTTATACGCTAACCGTTACTGCATGTTATACGTGTTACTCGATGAATGCTTGTATCTTATGTTTACACAGTGATTGTTGCCTGACACCTTAGCAACGATAGTACTATAGTTTGGACTCAGCACCTGTCGTGGACAGGGGTTGTTAAGGGCTTTTCTCGCATGTCACAGTGGTGATATGTGTTACGCATTCTACAACTCGCAGTCATGTCTGTGCATATTTTATTGTCAATAACTTACATGCTTCACATTATACATGTTACATGCTGGTTATTCGTAAACTCGCTTTCGCTACTATTATACTATTAAACTTGTATGCTCCCTTTACAATATGTGTATTGACCTCTATTTTAACGTATGTGACAGGTGTTTGAGATGCTAGGATGTTGCTTACTTTCATGGAAATCAAGTAGGAGAGACTAGAAACAAAGACAATTTATTTATTTTGAGTTGTCGGAACAATGATTTGCCTAGAGATATCTATGTCTGTAATAATTAATTTGCTTGATGGGATATGGTATGGGACATAATATTAACTATCCAGTAATTTAGTTGTTATGTAATTTCTCTTGGACAATCTGTTTCGCTCAGTGCCTCACCCCGATGTTTCCGCCATCAGTTGGGGTCTGTCTGATCGATTGGTATCAGAGCCATAACTATAGGGAATTAGGCAAGACTCGACCTAGTCCGGGTCGGTGTCTTAGAAATGACCTATTCTATAGTCTAAGTACCAACAAAGCGACTTGTGCATACCCGGTATAGGTTTTGCACGAGCTTACTTGATAATCTCGCTCGAACTCGCTGTACACTACACTCTTGCGCGAACATCACATACTACAGTTCCGCGCAAGATCAACCTTTCTTAAGGCTGGACACACACCCAAACGGATGATCTGGTTAAGATTAGGTTTGAGAACCGCAAACTCTAGACCAAATCACTAGTTCGACTTGCTATTGTTACTATAAACACGAGAATCCGCGTTGAATTAGGAGTGAAATCCATACTTCGGCGTGATTCTCCTTATCAATCTCGTGATTCTATCACACGAACAAGAATGGAGTTGTTAAGTCAAGGGTGAAACCTAAACCTTGATGACTTGTTCTGCTCTCTATTATGTTTTTGCAAAAGTCTTACCAAAGTCTCGATGGATTCCAACGACTCGAGTTGCGTGAATAACTGAAAGGATGCGTGACATTCACCGCATGTCGGTGATATAGCACAGTCTATTAGGCCAAAGCGCGTACTTGACGTTCTTGAGAATAGTCAGATCACCTTGGGTAGTCAAGTCACTCTGGGTGCGAGACATGTTTCGACAAAACCCAGACAATCTCTCTTCGATTTTATGTGCCTCGATTCTGGAATTTGCCACTGCCGACTCTTAGATCTATCAATTTTATGTGAAATTTTATATGTTTTTATGTGGTTTCATCTGTTTATGTGTTTTGATTTTTGGTGATTTACTCGCTTTTCGCTGTTCGCTTTGATCAATACACACAACTCGCACTACACATTTATCCCAATACGCTAACAAATCGCTTGTGTTATTCGCAATTGCTACTCGCTAGTCGCACCCGCAATACTCGATCGCTTACGCTGCTATGAAAGATAGGTGAATACGTGCAATATATGTAGGTCAATACGTGCAAAATATGGTTGAATACATGCTTTTGTGCCTATGTGGACTACGTGCTTATGTGTTTCTGTGCTAATGTGATTCTGTGGATTTTGTGCCTACGTGATTTTGTGCCTATGTGATTTTGTGCTTTGATGTGTTCATGTGCCTTATAAAGTAGCTCTTGTGAATTCGCTAGACTATACTAGGGTTAATCAAAACTGTGTTCGAGTCCTATGACGATGTCTATTTGCAGACAATGTCGCCATTTGGATCAGACACTACTCACTCAGCTCACTGCAATCACGAAGACAAACGCATCGCTACACTAATCGCCAAGCAAATGGCGAAAGTCATCCCGTAAATTGTTAGTGAGCTGAATGAGAACACTATCAAGTCCTCGGAAGAGTCCAGGACTGATACTCCTAAAGCAGCTTTTAGCTTCAAGCAGTTCAAAGCATGCAGACCCAAAGAATTTACCAGTGAAGATGGGCCTACGACCATGTTTCAATGGTTTGATTCAATCGAAGTCACCCTACGCCAGAGTGGCTTTCCGGAAAACCTTCGCACGGCGTCTTCCAATCTCGGGCTCTGGATTGGTGGACAGCCGAGAGAAACAATGATGCAGCATTTGGGCTGATGTGGGACGAGTTGAAGGACATCATGATGCAAGAGTTCTGCCCTCCCCACGAACTCCAAAAGCTGGAGGACGAGTTCTTGCATATCAAGCAGGATGGTGGAGATAACGCTGGTTTAACTGCTCGCTTCAAGTAGTTGAGTATCATCTGCCCTAGTCAAGTTACTTCCCCTGAGATTACGATCAAGAAGTATATCCGTGCTATGTCAGATTATATCACAGACTTTGTGCAGGCTTCGAAAACGACAACTATTGAGGAAACCTACCTGCTCGCCGCTGAGATCAACGATAAGCGAGTCAGGGCTGGTTATTTCGATAAACCTGCCAAAATTCTTTATCAAGTCACCGCTGCTCTCACCGCTGAAACCACCGCATCGCAATCTTCAAAGTCCTCCTACCGCAAGAGAAAGAACAACAGCTCCAACAACAAGAACTGTGCAATAATTTCCGCTCCACTCCAAGCCGTGCCAGCCCAACCACAACCTCCAAACCGCCAAGTAGCAGCGCCTGTGGTCAATGCACCACCTGCCAAGCGTGCATACACTGGACCACACCCGCTCTGCCCTACTTGTACTTATCATCACCCGGTTGGAATCGCATTCTGATTCTGCGTTCACTGCAACTTGTATAGCCACTTCACCGCTAACTGCCGTACCGGTCCTTGCCAAGCCCTAGTTCCACCTCAAGCTCCTGCTCTACCAGCTCCGCAAGGACAGCAAGCAGCTCCTGCACATGGCGCTCACGCAAGAGCTTGCTTTGCGTGTGGTGATCCAACCCACTTCGCAAACGTCTGCCCCAACAGAGTGGTTAAGCAAGAGTCGTAGCAGCATCCAGCACCGCAACAGCACCAACAGCAGCAGCAGCTAGCTCAGCAAGCAGCCCACTGGCGAGTCTTCAACATCAACGCTCGCCAGGCTCAGGCAGACAACAACGTTATTAATGGTACGTTTCTCGTAAACGGTATATATGCTTCGTGTTTATTTGATACTGGAGCCGATAACTGTTTTGTATAGTTCAAATTCAAAAGGCTCCTAAACCGTAAATGCATTAACCTCCCATCAACATTCGACGTAGAAGTTGCCACTGGAAGAACCATCACAGTTAGTTCCGTTCGGCATGACTGTACTCTCGATCTCAACGGTCACGTTTTCCCGATCAATCTCATCCCAATGCAACTTGGTAGCTTTGATGTCATAGTAGGTAAGGATTTCCTTCGGGAGAATCATGCTGAAATTGTTTGCTTCGATAAAATGATTCGTTTCTCTCTCGCGAACGGTGATCAATTGTGTGGTTATGGCGAAGTCGCTCCAAAGAAGTTCCAACTCATGTCGTGTGTCCAAGCTAGGAAGTATCTCCGCAAGGAACACCAAGCTTTCTTGGCACATATCGTAGTAGCGGAAGAAAAGGAAGTTAAGGCAATAGACAAGGTGCCTGTGGTTCGTGATTTTCCTAGAGTCTTTCCCGACAATTTACCTGGTTTACCTCCCACTCGTGATATCGATTTCCTAATCGACCTCATTCCTGGAGCAAATCCTGTTGCTTGAGCGCCTTATCGTCTCGCTCCTTCTGAAATGCGCAAACTCTCGAGTCAGCTCCAGGAACTGCTTGATAAAGGCTTTATTCGCCATAGCACCTCTCCTTGGGGCGCGCCTGTCCTTTTTGTCAAAAAGAAGGACATATCGTTCTGGATGTGCATCGATTACAGAGAGTTGAATAAGCTGACTATCAAGAATCGCTATCCTCTACCCCAAATCAACGATTTATTTGATCAGCTACAAGGTGCTACGTGTTTCTTGAAGATCGATCTACGCTCAGGCTATCACCAACTATGGATCCAGGAGGAAGATATACCTAAAACCGCTATTCGAACCCGCTATGGTCACTAGTTGTTTGTTGTCTTGCCTTTTGGTTTGACTAACGCTCCCGCAGTCTTTATGGATCTAATGAATTGCGTGTGTAAACCCTTTCTCGACCGCTTCGTCATTGTGTTCATCGATGATATCCTGATTTGTTCCAAGTAAAAAACCGAACACTCGCAACATCTACGTTTGGTTCTTGAGTTACTCCAGGGAAACCGCCTCTATGCCAAGTTCTCCAAGTGTGAATTTTGGCTTGAGGAGGTTCAATTCCTCGCTCACATCGTCAATAGTCAAGGAATTCATGTCGATTGATGTGTGTAAACTGCAACATATAAATTACATCAAATGAGGCATAAAACTAACCTTTTTTTAGTACTAATGTTGGAAAAAGTGTGCTTTTGTATTCCTTTTGTATTTTCAGGGTTAAATGAGCGTAAATGAACAAAAGAAGCAAAAATACAGCTAAATCTAACACAAACACAAGAAAAGGAATAAATGTGGCATGCTCGACCCCTCAACAGCATCTTCCCAAGCAAAAACAAAACATCAGAAGGCTGAACACGCCCCGTGCCCAGCGGACACGGGGGCGTGCCCAAGTGTCTGCAGAAAAGACAAAAGCATAGAAGCTTCTATTTCCCAACACAGGGGTGTGCCCAGCTCCACACGGCTGTGGTGAACGCTAAAATTCGCAGAATCCAAGCAAATCTTGATAGTACAGATACGCTTCTGCACACGGGGCCGTGCCAAGCGGACACGGGGGCGTGGTCAACTAATACAGACAAACTCAATTAAATGAAGAAAGAGAAAGTGGATGGACACGGGGCCGTGCCCACTGGACATGGGGCCGTGTCCGAGCTTCTGTGCAGGCTATAAATAGGGGTGCTTGGTTCATTTCAAAGGCATCCCTTGACAAACCACCTCTCTCCCACTTCACCCACACTCCACCACCATCATCCATCATAGAATGTGTGTAGTAGTCTCGGGATCCAAGATTGATAGTAAGAGTTCTTGACAATCAAAGGCCATGTTTGGCTAAGTCTCTTACATCACTTGGTGAAGACTAGCATTTAGTGTAATACTTTTGTTTTTTAATCTTTTCGTACTTTTTATTTGGTTTTGTATTAATGACTTTAATTACTAGTTTCTTATGTTGAAGGTGAAACTTCCTTATCATTTGTCCGTGGTGTCTTGGCGTTATTTTACTGTCTATATAAAATAAAAGATTTACACCATTCATATCTCCACGATCTATATGGAGATATGTTGGCTACCTGGTTGGGGGTTAAGGGAATGGTTTGGTAAGGTTCTTGCCTTGTTCAGTGTATAGATCATGCAAGGACCGGGGTCAAGCTTATTAGAACCTCCTTCAATACCTACTGGTATTGGATGGCGGGGGTGCGAATGACTTGATCCCCTCATATGTAGACTACTATTAATACATTAACCCGACTACTTGGGATTGTATCTCTGCTGACTCGAACCACTTAGCCGAGGGTAACGTCACCTTCAAAAGAGGGGCCTACCACATTACGCATTAATAACTTAATTAATTATCTTCCAATATTCCAACCCTTTAGGATTGTATCCTTGCTGACTCAAACTACTGGGTTGAGGGTAACGTCACCTTCAAAAGAGGGGCCTACTACTATAACTAAGATAATCTCTTAAAAAGTGCAAAAGTGCGGAAAACATCAAAGGTTACACTAAAGGCGAGTCGGATCCAAGTGATTCATCTTGTCTATCTGTTTTACTTTATTTTTATTTTTCAGCATTTTTAGTTAATTATTATTTTCAGGTTTAAAACCTTTTTCTAACATTTTGATTTGATTAGACGTTGAGGATAAACAGTACTAAAAGCTCTTGTGCCCTTGGACGACCTCGGTATCTTACCAACACTATACTACACTCACGATGGGTGCACTTGCCCATATGTGTGGTTAGTGTTAGTAAAATATCGTGTTTTATAAATTTAAAACTTGACTAAAGTGTTTAAAAAGGGCTAAAAATGTACATTAAAAACTATATAAGACTCGACACGCATCAAGTTTTTGGCGCCGTTGCCGGGGACACAAGGATTTTAAGAAAGCTTAAAATCGACGGACTAATCAGTTTTTCAAAACCTTTTAAAAAACGCGTGCATTTTGCTGCATTTTAGTTAGTTTCTGCATTTACAGTAGGTTGAACACGGGCCGTGTTCATTGAACACGGGGTCGTGCTGCACATTTTTTTAAAAAAACTCCCAGATACAGAGTCTGAACCCGGGGTCGTGCTCACTGAACACGACCCCGTGTTGCACAAAACTAGTCACTTTTATTAAAACGCCCAGATACAGGACCTGAACACGGGCCGTGCTCACTGAACACGGGGCCGTGTCCAGCCTTTGTTTCCATTTTTATTCTTGTTTTCTGGTCCCGAGACTCTGTTGTGGTCGGTTGAGTGATTCTTATGGATCAATACTCAAGAGATTACAACTACCACTATGAGGAGGATGATTATAGGGAAGACTATTGCACCATTTATGGTAACCCTCATTTGGTACAATATTGTGACCTCTTTGAGCCATCCACTTCATACACCTACTATGAGGAGCCCAGGTACGAACCGTCAACTTCATACACATCTTATGAAGACCCAAGGTATGAACCTTCTCCCTCATACTCATATTTTGATGAACCAAGGTATGAGCCTTCATACTCATACTTTGAGGAACTAAGATATGAGCCACCACCTTCATATGCTTATTATAAGGAACCATGGAGTGAACAACCCACCTTATATGAGTATTATGAAGAACAAAGTTACGACCCTTATCCATCATATACTTACAATGAAGAACAATGGTGTGAACCATCTACTTCATATGAGTATTATGAGGAACCAAGGATCGAACATCCGGATTCAAACTTTGAGGATCCAGATCCTTACTCTATCACCCACATAGCCGATAAGATAATAAAACACATTCAAACTATCGAGCGTTGTATTAAAGAAGCCCGCGCAAGGGAAGAGGAGTCCTTCGCAAGGGAAGAATTAACTTGTAATAAAAAAGAGATTGTTGAAAATGTAAAAATGGAAGAAAAAGTAAGTGAAAAGCCGACACATGAGTTAAACAACGAAAAAGGTGAGTCCGTTAACGTTAAAATTCAAGAAGAGTCTAATTTTAAAGAAATTAATCTCTTGTCACCTTCTTTCAGAAATCATTGTTTAGTACCCACTCATTCTAAGTTTTTAAAAGAGTTAAATACTAACACTAAAATTGACGAAATGGTAAGCATTAAGTTAACAAATGATCAAACTACGCTAATAAAAGAAGATCCATTTGAAATTAACATTACGCCGGTTCCATGTTTCTTTCAAAATTCCTTTATTAGTAATATTACAATTGATAAATATCTTTGTGTTAATATAATGCCAAACTACATTTTCGAAAAATTAAGTATTGGTGATTTTTCTCCACTTCAAATACCCATTTTTCTATCTAATCGGAAAACAATAAAATCAATCGGGATAGTTGAGGATGTGTTGGTCCAAACCAATCAAATGGTAATCTCAACCGACTTCGTCATCCTTGATGACGCTCCACTAGTGTTGGGACGACCTTTTGTAAAGACCCACGAAGCTTTGAAAATCAGAAGTATAACAATCTACCCATTCGATTAGGGGCATTCAAAAGCTGTGTCGATCTTGAACGATCAATGAAATATCCAATCGGAAATGACGACCCCCTAATTGAAGATGAGCCAGAACCACCCGATAAGGTGGGTCTAGCCAAGGACCCTTATAAACGTGGCGCACCACAGAGGCATTCCGCGGAACTATCCTTAGTTTTAGATTAGTTTAACTTTTATGATTTCTAGTTTAGTTTTAATTTTCAGGAATAAAGCAAACTCGAAATGGTGAAGGTTACTAAGGGAAACTTGAACCCACACCCCATGCACAAAAACAGAGCCTCCAGACAATTTTTCTTCATTATAGCAAGCTCAGCACGGGGCCGTGCTCAACCCAACACGCCCCCGTGCCTGAGGTTCTGTAGAAAATGCCCAGTTCAGGTAACTGGACACGGGGCCGTGCTCACTGAACACGCACCCGTGCCCAGCCTTCCGTTTAAATTTGATACTGGCAGTCTGACCACGAGGCCGTGCTCAGCCCACCACAACCCGTGTTCAGCTACCCAGTAACATAAAATCTTGTTTTTAACCCACTTTTACACATTCAATCAACATAAAAACTTATTTTTGGGACACATTGAGGACAATGTGTAATTTAAGTATGGGGGGGGGGGGATGCTAAACCTTGATGCGTGTGAAGTGTCGTATAGTTTTTAATGTATATTTTAAAACCTTTAACACTTTTTAGCAAAGTTTAAAATTTATAAAACATGATATTTACTAACACTAAACACACATATGGGTAAGTGCACCCATCGTGAGCGTAGTATAGTGTTGGTAAGATACCGAGGTCGTCCAAGGACATAAGAGCTTTTAATACCGGTTTATCCTCAACGTCTAATCAAATCAAAAGTTTAGAAAAAGGTTTTAAACTAGAAAATAAAAACTAACTAAAATGCTGAAAAATAAAATAAAAATAAAAACAGATAGACAAGATGAATCACTTGGATCCGACTCGTGTTTAGTGTAACCTTTGATTATTTCCGCACTTTTGCACTTTTTAAGAGATTATCTTAGTTATTGTAGTAGGCCCCTCTTTTAAAGGTGACGTTACCCTCAACCTAGAAGTTTGAGTCAGCAAGGATACAATCCTAAAGGGTTGGATTATTTAAAGATAATTACTTAAGTTATTAATGCATAATGTGGTAGGCCCCTCTTTTGAAGGTGACGTTACCCTCGGCTAAGTAGTCTGAGTCAGCAGGGATACAGTCCTAAGTAGCCGGGTTAAAGTTTTAATAGTAGCTTACATATGAGGGGATCAAAGAGTTTGGACCCCCGCCATCCAATACCGGTGGGTATTCAAGGAGGTCCTACTAAATTTAACCCAGGTCCTTGCAGGATCTGTACACTGAACAAGGCAAGACTCTTACCAAACCATTCCCTTAACCCCCGACCAGGTAGCCAACATATCTCCATATAGACCGTGGAGATATGAATGGTGAAAATCTTTTATTTTATATAGACAGTAAAATAATGCCAAGACACCACAGACAAATGATAAGAAAGAATCACCTTCAACATAAGAAACTAGTTATTAAAGTCATTAATACATAACCAAATAAAAAGTACGAAAAGATTAAAAATAAAAAGTATTACACTAGACACTTGTCGTCACCAAGTGATGTAAGAGACTTAGGCAAACATGGCCTTTGATTGTCAAGAACTCTTACGATCAATCTTGGATCCCAAGACTACTCACACACTCTATGATGGATGATGGATGATGGTGGTGGATGATGGTGTTGTGATGGTGGTGGTGGGTGGGTAAAGTGTGAGAGAGGTGGTGTGCCAAGGGATGGTTTACAAATGTTAGTGCATACGTCTGTCGACGTCGTCTTGTATCGAGTCTTGTAATAGAATAGATAAAACAAGTCACGCAGTTCGAGATAAGTAGGAAACATAGGTGAACAAGCCAGTTCAAACGAAGTGGCCAGTTCAAACGAAGTGGTCAGTTCAAACGAAGTGGACAGTTCAAACGAACTGGACTAGTTCGTACGAACTGGACTAGTTCGTACGAACTGGAAAGGTTTGTTCAAACGAACTGGAAATAGTATAAATAGGTGACTTGTGATTTTCATTTGTAACTTTTGGATTCCGGTAGCGAAGCTCTGCCGAAGTGTCTCCAAGTTTGTAATCGTGTTCTAATCAATACAAGAGACAGTTATTAGTGAATATCAAGCTGATACAAACTCTGATTCATTGAATTCCGCCTTTGAATCAGTTTAGAGCTCTTCTGAAGACTCGTTCAGATCGATTCTCGATCCTACAAGTGGTATCAGAGCTCAGGAGGAAGTGATCTTTGCTATTTCAGCTCGGTTTCATCTAGAATTCTGATTTCTACGCCTTTCTGTCACGTTTTTTCAAAGTAAAACAATATTTTTTGGTTAAAATGGTTTGAATCTGAAGTATTTTGTGTGAAACAGTGTTTTAGATAATACGTGAAAGTGCTAGACCTTAAAACAGATTAAAACTCAATCAATTTGGTCAAAAACCGACCAGTTCGTTTGAAGCTTGATACATTTCACACGAACAGAACTTTGAACTCAGATCTACGACGATTTAGTGGACGATTTTGAACGATAAACACATCAGTATGATCGGAATTTGATAAAGAACAATCCTAGAGTATCATTTTTACCAAAATCTGTCCGAAAGTTCATCATATAGGTCAGATCGTTTGAAGAGATTCTCCAGGTCGTTTGAAAGGTTATACGAAGTGAGCCAGTTCGTTTGAAAAGTTCATCAGTTCGTATGAAGTGACCTCAGTTCGTTTGAAAAGTTCATTAGTTCGTATGAAGTGACCTCAGTTCGTTTGAAAAGTTCATCAGTTCGTATGAAGTGACCTCAGTTCGTTTGAAAAGTTCATCAGTTCCTATGAAGTGAACCTCAGTTCGTTTGAGTGAATCCATGTAGTTTGAAAAGTCAGTTCGTTTGATCATTCAACACCAGTTCGTTTGAATCCTAGTTCGTGTGAACCTCAGGTCATTTGAACCCCAACTCGTATGAACCTCAGTTCGTTTGAACCTTCTCAGTTCGTCTGAATCACAGTTCGTGTGTACATTAGTTCGTTTGAAATAGTTGACCAGGTCATACGAAGATACCAATTCTTCATATCGTTTGAGTTCACACAAAGTGAACTTTCAGTTCGTTTATAACTCAGTTCGTTTCACCAGTTTGCACCAAAGTCAGTTTGAAATCATACCAGTTCGTTTGAAAGAGGTTGTTTCTGAACATTTGAAAATTAAATCATGGACAACGAGTTTTACAATGCTTTTGCTAGTCCGATGACTTTGACTCAAAGTACATTGCTTGAAAATGAAACAGGGACTTCACAAAAACCACCTAAGCTTTTGGATATTGATGATTATAACGGTTGGTCCGAACGTTTTGGTAACTGGGTTGAAGCTTAGCATTTGGATGCTTGGGAACATACTGAGGTTCCATATGAAAGGCCAACAAAGAACGGTAATCAGATAATGCCAATCAGAGAAATGAGTGCGGATGAGAAAAAGAAGTATAGAGATGAGAAATTGATGGTGAGTCTGTTACAGCAAGCGATTAAAGAAGACATTTTGGTTCTGTTTCAACATGATGGAAGTGCTTATTCGATCTGGAATGAATTGGAAGCAAAATTTATGGGAAGTGATGATATGCTCAAGAACAAGATGTCACTTATGAAGAAAGAATTCGATCTATTTTGTGGTTTGAAATCAGAAAACACCAAGCAGATTATTGAAAGATATTGTAACTTGGTGAGAAATATGACGAAATTAGGTATAAAAAAGGATACAGATGAGCTAATTGAGAAACTAGCTGATGCTTTACCACATGATATGTGGGGAACTTATCTGATGATGTTGAGGAATAATAGAAAGGAATATAAAAAGTTGACACTGGGTGAGTTCATCAAACATCTGGAGGCTCAAGAGATGGAGCAAAGAAAGATTGCTAGGATGAAGAACTATGATGGAGAACAAGACATCGGATTGTATTTCAAGAGTGGTGTTAGTGAAAAGACAAATTTTTCTCCAAAAGTTGGAACTGCTTTCAGTGTAAAAGATTCTTCAGAAAGCTCATCTCAGGGATCAAGCAGCAAAACTAGATTTTCTTCATTTCCAACATTTGATCCGCATTTTTCTACAACAAAAAGTGGCAAAGTTCTTCAATGCAACATTGCTTTGAACCTTGAAAATGACCAAAATTATACCGAGGAAGTTGCTAAAAGCCACATGTCTTTGTTAGTAATTGTGCTTGAATCCTATGGAGGTTTAGTTGCTGGGAGGATCGGGAATCCAATGCTCACAAAGGAGGATTACGATCAAATTGATGCTGAGGAGATGGAATTGATGAATATAAAATGGTGTATGGCTAGTGTGTTGAGACGAGCTGAAAAGTTTAAAGAAATTACAGGAAGAGATGATTTTCGCGATGCACGTGTTTCAAATTTAGGATTTGATAAATCTAAAGTTACTTGTTTTCGTTGCAGGGAGAAAGGGCATTTCAAGAGGGAGTGCACCAATCGTGAAGCAAGTGGAGCTCAAAATCCCTTTGGAAACAATGACTACTATCGAAAAGCGATATATCATCAAGTTGCACAACAGCCACATCAACAACAACAGCCACAAATAGCTCATGGTAGGAAAGAAATTGAAGATTCAAAGAGAGCATGTCTTGTTAATAAAGATAAAGGAAATGGTTTCAGTTGGGATAAATACATTTCAACAGATACTAAAGTATGTGTGGCAGAACAAGAAGATGAAAAATTGGCAGAAGGTTTTAGTTGGAACGATTATTGCCCAGACAAAGAATTCCTGGGCAAAGGTTGTGTTGCTCATGTTGTTAATAATTATACTGATGAATATTGGGCAGAAAAATACAGAAAAATTAGGGAAGCTCAAGAGGAGAAATGGAAATGAGAAGAAGATAAAGAAGAAGAAGAAGAAAAGAAAAAAGCTGAAGGTGAGAAAAAGAAAAAGGCTAAAGAAGAAGTTCAAGTAAGAATAGTCAAAGAAGTTCCAGAATTTGAAATCAAAACAGATGCTGATGCAGTCAAAGTTCCTGAGAAGTGTATGAATTGTGATTCTTTGATCAAGCAAAACAATGAATTGCTGCACAATATAAAAAGGCTGAAAGAATCATATGATACTTTGAACAGAGAGATGAATAAGTACAACGAGTCAAGTAGTGAACAAGCTGTAGCAATGAATACACTCAAAGGAGCATACATGAGACAGCTTGACAATGTCGACTACTATATAGAGAAGTGTGCTGAGCTTGAATTGAAGTTGGCAACACAAAGAATTGAAACTGAAAGAGTTAACAATTTATTAAAAAGTTACTCATGTTCTACTTTTTTTGTTGACAGGATTTACCCAATTGTGGAAAGATTGAAGACGTTTGAGGAAGAGAAGACTTCGGAAGAGAAGAAGTCAGAAACAAAAGAAGATGATGGAGTGAAGATTTCTGGTAAGAAACCAAGTGTTGTCTATAACAAATGTCCACCCCAGGTCGAAAATGCATATTCTCCTCGAAATCCAAATTCTGAAAGAGTCAAAAAGGCAACAAATTTACAGTGGGAGTCTGAGTCGTCGGATAACTTGCCAGAAAATATAGATGTCACGTTCACGTCGTCCGATACTGATCATGAGTCCGAGTTAATAAAAAAGGTGGTCGATCAGGTGTTGGATAAGGATGAAACAGAGGAGTCAATGTCGAATTCAATATCAAAGTCAAAGTCAAAGTCTGACACATCAAAGTCAACAGTCAAAAAGAACAAACGGGTTTATGATAATAAGTTTTTGATATCAAAATCTAATTTGAATGACGAACCGGTCAAAGTAGCTTATACTTTGAAAGATTCTGACAAATTATATTCTGATGAGATTTTTCCAATAAGAGGTGTTAAACCGGAAATGATTAAAAAGGTTTTCAAACTCACAGAAATTAATATTTCTAAAATAAAGGATACAAATCTTTCTGAAAAACCTAAACCTTACACCTCAAGAGTTCAACAACGTTTAAACAAGAAAATGGGTTACAATTATGGTTATAGTTTTCAAAAGAAACCAAACCATAATGGTAATTTCAAAAAGAAAGGACTTGGTTTTATTTCACAGAAAAACTATAAAAATGAGAAAACTTATAAACCAAAAAATGTTTTTGTTTCAGGAACAAGTGCTGAGAAAGAACAAAAGAGTTCATTCCGGAAGCAAACGAACAAAGAATTCCTTGCAAAGAAGCAAGAAGAGATGAAGAAAAGTGTTATTCAGAAGAAGACCGAGACAAGAACCTGTTTTAAATGTAAAACAGCTGGTCACATTGCCAGAAATTGTCCAAATACAATTCAAACAAAACAGGGAGTCTCTGGTAAACTGAAAGAAAAAGTTTTTGAGAAAATTGAACTTAAAACCAGAAAATTTACAGGCTTTGAAAATTCAACTTTTCAGGTTGGTGAATGTTCAAGAAATGTTTTAAAAAGAAAAGAAAATCTGAAAAATCAGAAATGGGTGGTTAAAGGTTCAGGAAATAGTTCTGGTGATGAATCTGTCTCCACAAGGACAGAGGAGCCACAGGTTGTTGAGAAAAATGAGAAATTTGTTCCGATTGTGAATGATGAAAATTTTCCATTACTAAAGGCTGAAAATTTTATAAGGAAAGTTGGAAAAGTGGAAATTTCAAATCAATTTTATTCTGAAAAGAATAAGTTTGATGTTGAAAAGACTTTCAACAGAAATGTGAAACACATTTTTGGAAAAATGGTCGATGGTAAGGCCAAAGGAGTGAAAGAATTGTATGCTTCCAAAAAGAGTGTTCACGGGTCTGTTGAAAGTAAGGATGAAAAAGAAGTGGTTACACCCAAGGATGGTCAGGCCTGGGTGTCTATATTTTTCAATGAATAAAAATCTGACTTGCTGGAGCTCCCAAGTAGGTAATCGCGGAGCATGAATCGGCATCATTCATTGTTTATGAAAATTGTTTTTGTACAAGTGTGACTTACCGGAACTCCCAGGTTGGTAAGCGAGGAGTAGGAATCGGCATATTGAGAATTCAACCCATATATGGTAACTTACAAGTGGTATTGGTTGGTAAGCCATGTGGTTGAAAAAAAAAGTTTTATCTACAAGTAGTACAATCAAGGTCATTAGTTTGAACTTGATTGGACTATTCTTACAAGTGGTAAATCAAGGACATTAAGTTGTACTTGAATTTTCCTACAAGTGGTTCGTAGACAATATGATGAGTTTAACCCCTAACCTACAAATGGTAAAATCAATCAACAAAACTTATTTTTCGGAAAAACCATTTGATTAAAACAAACTTAAGTGTTTTGATATCAATGGGAAAATAGTTTGTTGTTAGGGGGAGTTCTGATTGTTTATGCCAAGTGGATGGCGAATTGAAGTGATTCGATATCAGTTGTCACGTTACTTGTATAGTTTGTTTTCATATTTCCTTTAAATGTGTTTGAATTTTAGGGGGAGTAAGAATTTCAAAAAATCCAAAAACATTAGAAAATTTGAAAAAGTAAAAAACATGATAAAAATAAAAAAAATGAATGAGTTTTGTTGTGAAAAAGAGGAATGATAGTACATCAGTGGACTGTCACAACACGCTAAAGAAATGGAAAGTTAAAATGTGATAAACGGTCTCACTAAAGATGTGACGATAGGCTCAGCTAGACTAGTAGATTTGCGATAACGATACAAACCTAAATGAAAAAGCCTAGTTCTAGTGGGAAACATGGTCAAAAGCATAGTACTTAGTTTTGTCCTTCTTGATTGTGTGCCTACTCAGTAATTGCTGATTTTCAAAATACATAAAACTGGTTAAGTTTGTGAGCTTTCACAACTTTGCTAAAAAATCGCTGTGATTGTGCATTTCATTTTGCAAAGATTTAAACTTGTTTTATTTCTTTATTTTGTTTAAGCATTGGACATCCTCTGCGTATACGTGAGTATCGACCTAGATGTTATTGCCTAAACGTTTTGTTTTATTTTCTTTGGTGTTTCGTTTAAGCTTTGGACCTCCTCTGCGTATACGGAAGTATCGACCTGGTGGTTAAAGCCTAAACAACTTCAACTTATTTTTATTTTCTTATTTTGTTTAAACATTGGACTTTCTCTGCGTATACGGAAGTATCGACCTGATTGTTAATGTTTAAACATTCTGCTTTGTTTTTGCACAAATCACAGTTGATAAAAGTTTAAAGGCATTACTTGAGTCAGTGTATTGCATGATGAGGGGATATGCTGAGATCGTGGGGTCCACAAGAGCTTAGTGCAAAATTAATATACCTTAACGTATCGGTAAGCGTTTCGAAAGTTTTTAGATTGAGTTTAAGTGGACAACAATATCGTCAATCTATGTGAATCGTTTAGAAATTAAAATGTTTAATGCTTTACGGTGTTGGTGATTTGTCTCATAAACTGATATGATCCTCTTACACGAACTCACAAAAATATTGTCTGTAAATATTTCTTTACTGCATTTCAATACATTAAAAAATCCAAAAAGATTTTAGTGTGTTTTAGCATAATTTTGAAAAATTCAAAAAGATTTTCAACAACTGATGTTGGAGAGCTGATTTTCAAAATTCCAAGTGCTAAACTTGATGAACAGGTTTGGGAAAGAATAAATGAAGAAGTTGTGTTGTCAGTGGTTATCAAAGATCAAATCATTTTTGAACTATATCTGGTTTCTAAATTTGCAAAATTTTAAATTTGTGAAACTTTTTTTTGGGTAGAGTCATGCAGGATAAACAGGTTCCGATACCTGAGTTAGATGAGTGCCAGGTTACGATCTAAGAACCTGTGGAAAGTAAATTCCAGACTGCGATCCCAGCTTAGCGAAAGGGGGAGTCTGAGGATATCGAGAGGGAGTCTGAAGATAGTCGAGACAAATTCGGATTCTAAAGATTACGAGAAAGAGAAAGAGATTGATTGAAGATGCTTACAATGGAGAATATTTGGAGAAAGTGAGCAGACTGATAAAGACTGAAGGTTTGACAACCGAAGACTCAACACTGAAGACTCGTCAACATTCGAGGGGGAGTCTGTTAGTGCATACGTCTGTCGACTTCGTCTTGTATCGAGTCTTGTAATAGAATAGATAAAACAAGTCACGCAGTTCGAGATAAGTAGGAAACAGAGGTGTACAAGCCAGTTCAAACGAAGTGGCCAGTTCAAACGAACTGGACTAGTTCATACGAACTGGAAAGGTTTGTTCAAACGAACTGGAAATAGTATAAATAGGTGACTTGTGATTTTCATTTGTAACTTTTGGATTCCGGTAGCGAAGCTCTGCCGAAGTGTCTCCAAGTTTGTAATCGTGTTCTAATCAATACAAGAGACAGTTATTAGTGAATATCAAGCTGATACAAACTTTGATTCATTGAATTCCGCCTTTGAATCAGTTTAGAGCTCTTCTGAAGACTCGTTCTGATCGATTCTTGATCCTACAGCAAATGAGACAATCACCCCTATTTATAGCCTGAACAGAAGCTCGGGCACGGCCCCGTGTCCATTGGGCACGGCCCAGTGTCCATCCTCCTTCTCTTTCTTTATTAATTGAAGTTTGTCTGCATTAGTTGACCACGCCCCCGTTGTGACACCTGTGTCACTTCAACCATCAAACAAATGCCAAACCAATGAAATATTGTATTTCATACTTGGGATTTGTAAAAATATGTGTATCGTTTGCACATATCAACTCTTGTTCGATTTCAAGCCTTAAATCGCTTTCTGGAGGGTTATACGCGCTCTGATGCGTAGATATAACCAGTTTCATGCAACGAACACTCTGGAATAGTGAAATAGGCTTAACATACCTTAAATAACCTTTACATAACTTAGATGTAAGTTTTGGAAGGTTTGGTGTGGTGGAATCAAGTTTATTCGCTTACAGGGACTAAATTTGACAAAATGCAAAAGTATGCCAATTTGAACTATAACAGACATTCCGGAACATGACCATAAGTTAAACATACCATAAATATCCTTTACATAGCTTAGAAATAGGATTTGAGGGGTTCGGTGTGCTAAAATAAACTTTTGGGTCATTCAGGGACTAAAAGCGTCAAAAAGTGCACAAGTTTGCACTTTCGCGCATAACTTACGTTCTGAATACATCCGGACATCCAAAAATTTATGCAAGCACTAAAATATTTTATTTTAGTGTTTGGCATAAGAAAAATCCATTCGTCGCGCAATTTGGATCGTCTTTCGCGCTTATACGCATTCTGTCGTAATTAAGCGAACATCACGATCGTACGACCAAACGAACCGACATCCGGGATATTTTTGAGCATGTTTCATGTCCACAATGTTTAGGCATCATTTTAGGGCCTTGAAAATGGCTTAACGAGCCTTAAACATGTCGGAAATGGCCTTAATACACAACGGGGACTGAATTGGAAACTGGTTGCTGATCAGAAGGACCTTAGCGTGACACCTAGCCCCCTTGGCGTCACGCGAGGCCCCTTCTGATCAGCAAAAGCCATTTTAACTCAATTCCACTTGTTGTTTAACAGCTGTTTAGCACTCTCAACTCAATTCCACTTGTTGTTTCCTGATGTTGTGGGGCCAATGTGATGTACATGAGGTTACCAACAAGTGTAGGGATGTGATTAAATCACGGTTTACGAGAAACGATCCTAACGGTGGTCCATTTCCTATAAATACCCATCAAGTTCACTTGCAAAACCCACTTGAAATCTGAGAATTCTCTAAGTTGGGGTGTCTTATCACTTCATACTTGAGAATACTTGGAAGTTCAATCTTGCGGGGACCCTTTGTAAGTGTTCTTTCATTCTTTTCATTCGTTTTAACGTTAAAGTCAAACTTTGTTTGACTTTCTGCGTTGACCAGTTTATGGTCAATGCGAAGTTCATTTGAAATTCATAACGTGAGCGTGATCACGATGGTTATAGTCCCTAGTGACTATACCTACTGATTACCACGTTATCTAGGCTCAGTGACGGGTCGTAGTTTCGGCCAAAATGCATATTCTTGTGTATTTTGTAACCAAACTACTCTTGGGTATCAAAACCATTTTTGTTTATACCAAACCTGTTTTCTAAACTTAGTTAAGCATGTTTTAACATGCTTAGCTCGTCACTTTTAGTTTAGTGCTTATATAGGGTCGTAAGGGAAGCGATCTAAACAATCGCTTATACTTTCGAACCCGACCCATTTGGTCGATCATTAGGATCCGACCAAACACATTAGGTGACCATAGTATATATAGGGAATAACCTTCCGAGGTTATACCTTATGGTCACGGCGTTTAGTTAGTTGTATGATACGTAGTTTATATGCCTTAGGTAAATGACCAAAATGCCCTTTTTACGCCAAAATTCATTTTAAGCATATGTAACATAACTTTTGATATCTAAACTGATTTGGAAACAATATTAGACATGTTAAGGCATATTTTACTTATCATAGGGCTAGTTAGGCGGTCCGAACGCGTCTCACACGAACGACGAGTTAAAGTAGCGTAAGCTACCTAAACGGGTCGTAATGGGTCGTAAGCACTTAGGTTAGGTTTCATTGTAGTATGTAGGCTTTGTTAAACCATATTACACGAGTCTCCATACTCGTTTGGTTTACGAACCCTCATTCTATCCAAATCCTCCGACTTAGGTCCGGTATATTAACATAGTTACCTATATTAGGTGTCGTTTGATATCCGTGATCTCTAGCATTGTTTGGTTGTTACTCAAGGACTACTAAGCAATCTCAAGTGAGTACATAGACCCCTCTTTTACTGTTTTCCAAACTGTTTTGGGGTGAAACACATGTGCCTACTTGTTACTTTCGTGTTTTCCTGTTTTTCACATCATATACTTGCTATGTTCATTAGTACATTAATAGTACATGATTTACATTACATTTTATGCTATGTATGCCCATTGTGTGCGTACTTAGTACATTGTTTTACATTACATTTTATGCTATGTATGCCCATTGTGTGCGTACTTAGTACATTGTTTTACATTACATTTAATGCTATGTATGCCCATTGTGTGCATACTGAGTACATTGTTTTACATTACATTTTATGCTATGTATGCCCATTGTGTGCATACTTAGTACATTGTTTTACATTACATTTTATGCTATGTATGCCCATTGTGTGCGTACTTAGTACATTGTTTTACATTACATTTTATGCTATGTATGCCCATTGTGTGCATACTGAGTACATTGTTTTACATTACATTTTATGCTATGTCTGTCCTTTGTTGCATACTTAGTACATTTGTTATTCATCACATGCTTACATTTTGATATTGATATACACAATTCAAGATTTACATTAGACATAGACATTAGACATGGTTTTCACACAAACATTTTGACATTTGATTATACATAAACATTTTACGTTGGTGGTTTGGTTTGAGTAAGTGATTTAAGTAACGAGGCGTGTGTAATATGATATAAGCATGGTGGATACGCCGCTGGTACTTCCTAGATATAAATGTTTGTATGGTATTACATATCGTAGCGTTATTTGAATCATTTCAATTTAAGACATATAACATTTTATACAAATAACATAATTTTCACAAGACATTGTTTTACAAACAACTTATCTTATACAAACTCATTTTACATGGTTATTCATTTAACCATACATTATTCTCTTATTTATACATATCATCTGAACTTATTGTTTTTCAAATGATTTACAAAACAAATCAATTTACAAGGTTCATGACTAAACTTTATTAAACAACTCTTTCTAAACTTACAAGTCATGAAACCTATTTTCACAAAACCTATGTATCTCACAGGCATTTTTATGCTGACGTACCTATTTTCACATGTGTTTTCAGGAGTTGATGCATAGGACTTATCGAGACATACTTAGGCGGGCCTGTGCCTTAGTGACTTAAAACGAGACAAGAACTAGTTAATTTATGTTATGTACTCTTTATTTCTTGTTTAAAGACAATGTAACTCGCTTGTTTGATGAATAAAACGAAACTTTAATTTCCATGGTTGTGAAACATTAATTCTGTTACAACACTCCCCGACGTTTCCGCCACGTTTCGTTGATTTATGTGGTCGGGTTGTGACAGAAAAGATGGTATCAGAGCCAATGGTTATAGGAAATTAGGTTATTAGTAATACTTTAACCTAGTCTATAACCTTCCTAGGACCCTAACGCGAGTTTACTTGCGTTTAGTCATAAAACAATACCGTCACCTATCCTTAGGCGACGACCACAACAAGAACATAAATTTCAAAACCGCTTTGAAAACTAATCAGCTGTTCTAGGATGATTGATTACTAGGATTTGAACCCTCTATTGTAAGGTTTTGAATCCTCTGTTATAAGGTTTTGAACCCCTTTGAGTTTTCAAAATCTTGTCAAAGTTTTGGGTCCTAAATAGTGTGAACACGTGCAAACTGGAAGAGTGAATGCCTGTACCCTGAGTTTTCTGTCTAAGGCTAGAGTGTTCGTACAAATCCACATAATCGGACCGGTCACTCTTACCTGGGAACTCTTGGGGTGAGTATCCACTTATAGGCGAGCATGTCTTCGCGATACATTATGAGGATCTAATTGCTTTGATTCAGTCTTTGTGTGTCGTTTGTTTGCTTCGTGGTTCAAACAAATGACCATCACCCATGATTTTGGTCGGAAATTGTAACATCCTATTCTTACCCAATGCCATTTCATTTGTTTTCTCTCTTGTTTCCCCCTTTTAGAATGCCTCCACGACGCGAAAATCAGGTATCTATTGAGGAGCTGGCAGCTGTCATTACACAACAAATGACTGCTACAATCCCGAACATCGTTGCTCAATGTAACCAAGCCCTCAACAACAATAATATCCCCTGCAACTTCAAGACGTTCAACTCGGCTAAGCCATCAAAGTTTTCTGGGTCTCAAGGAGCGACTGCACTTCTGCAATGGTTCGAGAGTCTAGAGAGCACTTTCAGGCATGTTCAATGTCCAAATGAGCGAAAGGTAGATTTCGCATCTAGTGTCTTTGAGAAACGAGCTTTGACGTGGTGGAATGGTGTGATGAGAGATAGAGGTGCCGATGTGGCACTGGCCCAAACGTGGGAAGAGCTTCGAGCTCTGATGATGAAGGAATTCTGCCCTCATCACGAGATCAGGGCCTTAGAAAGGGAATTCGACGATCTTAAGCAAGACAGCGGTGAACATCGAGCATATACTGAACGATATGAGGAGCTGAGCCTGTTGTGTCCTACCATGGTTACGCCTTTGGATAAGGCGATCGAAAAATACATTGATGGTCTCCCTGACTCAGTTCAGGACATTGTTACTGGTAGTAACCCCACTACGGTTAGGCAGGCCATCGAGCTAGCTGCAACCTTGACTGAATCTCAGATCAGGAAAGGCAAACTTTTTCGGAAAGGCGACAAGAAACAAGCAGCTAATGTTCAGGAGGAAACCAAGGAAAGCAAAACCGAACCTTCTAAGAAGCGTTAGGCTTCGCAGAATTGTGCGATTGCTGCTCAACCCAACCAAAACACCCGCAACCAACCAACTCAACCTCCTGCAAGGAAACCTTATGCCGGTACTGCACCGATATGCAATAAATGTAATGCACACCACTTAGCTCACCTACAGTGTCGTTTATGTGCATCATGTGGGCGACTCGGTCACCTGGCAAATGCTTGTCGATTTACCCCAAACCAAGGTGGTCCAAACCAACCTCAAGTAAATCCTGCTCAAGCTCGTTGTCCACCAGGTCCTTGCTTCAACTGTGGCGAGATGGGCCATTTCCGAAGAAATTGCCCAAAGATTGCTAATGCGAATCCAGCGCAGGGATGAGCATCGGACCAACTAGAAGACAATGTTGTTTAGAAATAATCAAGCCTTATGTATTATTTTCTTTTGTTGTCAAGGTCCATGAAACAGTTGTTGTTGTTTATAAATAAATCTTTTTATTTTATATTGCAATGTACAAATGTGATGGCATGTATAAACAACGTATCCCCTACAATACCGACAATCAAGGAGCCATATTCCTTGAAGAACAGATTACCCCCCAAAATCTTTCCATTTTATGATCTCTTGCGATTTCCCACAAAAATCCTAAGTACCCGTTTCTTCCAAGAAAATGAAGTACAAGGCGCAAGTTACAACTCTGTACGAATACCCAAAGTACCACTATAAATTCTTAATATGGTACCTGAATATTGCGTTTTCTTGAAAACGAAATCGAATTTTTGGTAAATCATTCTATCTTTATAAATAGATTCTTGAAAATGATTAAAGTGCCAAATGAAATCCACGGATTGGATTCCTGGCGTGCTTTAAGTATCCGCGTCCAAAGATAACAAATTAAAGGCTAAATTAAACAATTATGTGATTATGTGTTCCCTTTTTGTGTTTTTGTATGATCAATTTTTTTTTATTTTATCAAAATCCTTGTAGAATCTTCCATATCTTTGTATAAGGGATTCGTAGTAGGATATCCAAAGGTACTATCTTAAATCCTTAATGGACTTCTACGTTGTAGTTAAGTCCCTTGGATTATAAAGTAATATTCCAAAGTTTAAAGACATCCTCCGTCGATGTAGTTAAATATTCCTCTTGGGTAGTTTAGTTAAAGAGATTGGTTCGACAATCTAGTTAAACATATCATGTGTTGATATAGTTAAAGAGGCCCTCTGGTGGTCTAGTTAAAGAGATCCTTTGTCGATCTAAGTTAAAGAGATTGGTTCGACAATCTAGTTAAATATATCATGCGTTGATATAGTTAAAGAGGCCCTCTGGTGGTCTAGTTAAAGAGATCCTTCGTCGATCTAAATTAAAGAGATTGGTTCGACAATCTAGTTAAATATATCATGCGTTGATATAGTTAAAGAGGTCTTCTGGTGGTCTAGTTAAAGAGATCTTTCGTTGACCTAGTTAAATAGATTGGTTCGGCAATCTAGTTAAGGATATCATGTGTTTATGTAGTTAAATAGGCCCTCGGGTGGTCTAGTTCAAGAGATTGTTCGTTGATCTAATCCTTTGGTGACCTAGTTAAAGAGACTCTATTGCAATCAAGTTAAATCACCACAGGATTATTCGTTTGATTTTTCCCCATACGCATTATGAAATGAACTGTGCGGACTGTGCAAGGAATTACGTAATTATGGAGGCCTACATAATTATGGAATTCAGTGCACAGAAACCACAGGAAGTTTTGTCGTGTGTTAAGACCTATAGTGACAAGAGTAATGATACGGGAGAAGTCTTGGACTTTGACCGATGTCATTTTATCTTACACTTCCCAATCATGAATTCAAGTTTCCTATGATAAGTCTTCATGGGAAACGTTCTCCTATCCATAGTTTGAAACTCCATGTTTTGCTGCTACAAGGACTTCACTTTGAGGGATTGACAATTTCGCTAAGAACCCTATCATGGCCCAGAGTTCTACTTAGGGATCAAGGGGTTCATTCAAAGTGAAAACATCACCGTCGTCCTCACAAGTTTCTCCTAAAAATAAATTTCGGGACGAAATTTCCTAAAGTAGGGGAGACTGTGACACCTGTGTCACTTCAACCATCAAACAAATGCCAAACCAACGAAATATTGTATTTAATACTTGGGATTTGTAAAAATATGTGTATCGTTTGCACATATCAACTCTTGTTCGATTTCAAGCCTTAAATCGCTTTCTGGAGGGTTATACGCGCTCTGATGCGTAGATATAACCAGTTTAATGCAACGAACACTCTGGAATAGTGAAATAGGCTTAACATACCATAAATAACCTTTACATAACTTAGATGTAAGTTTTGGAAGGTTTGGTGTGGTGGAATCAAGTTTATTCGCTTACAGGGACTAAATTTGACAAACTGCGAAAGTATGCCAATTTGAACTGTAACAGACATTCTGAAACATGACCATAAGTTAAACATACCATAAATATCCTTTACATAGCTTAGAAATAGGCTTTGAGGGGTTCGGTGTGCTAAAATAAACTTTTGGGTCATTCAGGGACTAAAAGCGTCAAAAAGTGCACAAGTTTGCACTTTCGCGCATAACTTACGTTCTGAATACATCCGGACATCCAAAAATTTATGCAAGCACTAAAATATTTTATTTTAGTGTTTGGCATAAGAAAAATCCATTCGTCGCGCAATTTGGATCGTCTTTCCCGCTTATGCGCATTCCGTCGTAATTAAGCGAACATCGCGATCGTACGACCAAACGAACCGACATCCGAGATATTTTTGAGCATGTTTCATGTCCACAATGTTTAGGCATCATTTTAGGGCCTTGAAAATGGCTTAACGAGCCTTAAACATGTCGGAAATGGCCTTAATACACAACGGGGACTGAATTGGAAACTGGTTGCTGATCAGAAGGACCTTAGCGTGACACCTAGCCCCCTTGGCGTCACGCGAGGCCCCTTTTGATCAGCAAAAGCCATTTTAACAGCTATTAACAGCTGTTTAGCACTCCCAACTCAATTCCACTTGTTGTTTCCTGATGTTGGGTGGCCAATGTGATGTACATGAGGTTACCAACAAGTGTAGGGATGTGATTAAATCACGGTTTACGAGAAACGATCCTAACGGTGGTCCATTTCCTATAAATACCCATCAAGTTCACTTGCAAAACCCACTTGAAATCTGAGAATTCTCTAAGTTGGGGTGTCTTATCACTTCATACCTGAGAATACTTGGAAGTTCAATCTTGCGGGGACCCTTTGTAAGTGTTCTTTCATTCTTCTCATTCGTTTTAGCGTTAAAGTCAAACTTTGTTTGACTTTCTACGTTGAGCAGTTTATGATCAATGCGAAGTTCATTTGAACTTCATAACGTGAGCGTGATCACGATGGTTATAGTCCCTAGTGACTATACCTACTGATTACCACGTTATCTAGGCTCAGTGACAAGTCGTAGTTTCGGCCAAAATGCATATTCTTGCGTATTTTGTAACCAAACTAATATTGGGTATCAAAACCATTTGTTTTGATACCAAACCTGTTTTCTAAACTTAGTTAAGCATGTTTTAACACGCTTAGCTCGTCACTTTTAGTTTAGTGCTTATATAGGGTCATAAGGTAAGCGATCTAAACAATCGCTTATACTTTCGAACCCGACCCATTTGGTCGATCATTAGGATCCGACCAAACACATTAGGTGACCATAGTATATATAGGGAATAACCTTCCGAGGTTATACCTTATGGTCACGGCGTTTAGTTAGTCGTATGATAGGTAGTTTATATGCCTTAGGTAATGACCAAAATGCCCTTTTTACGCCAAAATTCATTTTAAGAATATGTAACATAACTTTTGATATCTAAACTGATTTGGCAACAATATTAGACATGTTAAGGCATATTTTACTTATCATAGGGCTAGTTAGGTGGTCCGAACGCGTCTCACACGAACGACGAGTTAAAGTAGCATAAGCTACCTAAACGGGTCGTAAGCACTCAGGTTAGGTTTCATTGTAGTATGTAGGCTTTGTTAAACCATATTACACGAGTCTCCATACTCGTTTGGTTTACGAACCCACATTCTATCCAAATCCTCTGATTTAGGTCTGGTATATTAACATAGTTACCTATATTAGGTGTCGTTTGATATCCGTGATCTCTAGCATTGTTTGGTTGTTACTCAAGGACTACTAAGCAATCTCAAGTGAGTACATAGACCCCTCTTTTACTGTTTTCCAAACTGTTTTGGGGTGAAACACATGTGCCTACTTGATACTTTCGTGTTTTCCTGTTTTTCACATCATATACTTGCTATGTTCATTAGTACATTAATAGTACATGATTTACATTACATTTTATGCTATGTATGCCCATTGTGTGCGTACTTAGTACATTGTTTTACATTACATTTTATGCTATGTATGCCCATTGTGTGCGTACTTAGTACATTGTTTTACATTACATTTTATGTTATGTATGCCCATTGTGTGCATACTGAGTACATTGTTTTACATTACATTTTATGCTATGTATGCCCATTGTGTGCATACTTAGTACATTGTTTTACATTACATTTTATGCTATGTATGCCCATTGTGTGCATACTGAGTACATTGTTTTACATTACATTTTATGCTATGTATGTCCTTTGTTGCATACTTAGTACATTTGTTATTCATCACATGCTTACATTTTGATATTGATATACACAATTCATGATTTACATTAGACATAGACATTAGACATGGTTTTCACACAAACATTTTGACATTTGATTATACATAAACATTTTACTTTGGTGGTTTGGTTTGAGTAAGTGATTTAAGTAACGAGGCGTGTGTAATATGATACAAGAATGGTGGATACGCCGCTGGTACTTCCTATATATAAGTGTTTGTATGGTATTACATATCGTAGCGTTATTTGAATCATTTCAATTTAAGACATATAACATTTTATACAAATAACATACTTTTCACAAGACATTGTTTTACAAACAACTTGTCTTTTACAAACTCATTTTACATGGTTATTCATTTAACCATACATTATTTTCTTATTTATACATATCATCTGAACTTATTGTTTTTCAAATTATTTACAAAACAAATCAATTTACAAGGTTCATGACTAAACTTTATTAAACAACTCTTTCTAAACTTACAAGTCATGAAACCTATTTTCACAAAACCTATGTATCTCACAGGCATATTTATGCTGACGTACCTATTTTCACATGTGTTTTCAGGAGTTGATGCATAGGACTTATCGAGACATACTTAGGCGGGCCTGTGCCTTAGTGACTTAAAACGAGACAAGAACTAGTTAATTTATGTTATGTACTCTTTATTTCTTGTTTAAAGACAATGTAACTTGCTTGTTTGATGAATAAAATGAAACTTTAATTTCCATGGTTGTGAAACATTAATTCTGTTACAACACTCCCCGACGTTTCCGCCACGTTTCGTTGATTTACGTGGTCGGGGTGTGACACCCGTGTCCGCTGGGCACGACCCCGTGTGTAGAAGCGTATCTGTACTATTAAGATTTCCCCAGATTCTGCGAATCTTAGAGTTGACCACGGCCCCGTGTCCGGTGGACACACCCCCGTGGTGGGTGATAGAAGCTTCTACAGCTTTGTCTTTTCTGCAGACACTTGGGCACGCCCCCGTACTCATTGAGCACGGGGCGTGTTCAGCCTTCCGTTCTCATGTTTTTGCTTGGGAAGATGTTGTCGGGGGGTCGGGAATGCCACATTTGTTCATTTTCTTGTATTTATGTTAGATTTAGCTGGCTTTTTGCTTCTTTTGTTCATTTGAGCTCATTTAATCCTGAAAATACAAAAGAAGACAAAAACACACTTTTTCCAACATTAGTACTAAAAAAAGGTTAGTTTTATGCCACATTTGATGTAACTTATATGTTGCATTTTGCACACATCAAATACCCCCACACTTGAATCTTTGCTTGTCCTCAAGAAAAACTCTTTATAATGTGGCTTTACACTCCCAAATGGGATGGGTAAAAGAGAAGGTTTTTTGGGCTTGTCATAGAGTGTCGGGATTTCCAAGATTCTTTATTAAGTTTTATTTTTATTTATTTACAATCCTATTCATCATGATTTATTTAAAACATTAAGTAAGATAAATTACTTATTAGGGCATAACATGCCTTTTTAAAATTCCATTTATGTGCAAGTTCACATACCTCACGAGGGATTACTCCTACCATAAGCTTACCAAGCAATCAATCCTCCTCCTTTTTAACTATACACCTTTGTAAATATCAAGAGGACTTTTTGGGTGAAGGGTTAGGCTTGGGTTAAAGGTAGGTGGTTGGGTTAGTGGTTAGTGAAAGGGCGAAAGGCGTAAAAAGCGTCGGTTTTCGTAAGACTTTTTTTGTAATTTTTATTTTGATGAAGCCATTCTTCAAACAAAGTTATTTTTTATAAACTTGTTTGTTTATTTCTTTTTTTGCTTCATCATCATCATTTTTTTATAAGGAAGTTATAAGAAAAAACGAGCTTGTTACTAAAACAAAGGGTTAAAAATAAAAAGGGTTTTGGTGGGTAAAAGGGTGTTTGTTTTGGATAAAGAAATGAAAAGGTTTAGGCTCAAAGGGGTTAACTAGGGGGGATTTTGGGTAGGTGGTAAAAAAAATAATGGTGTAGAAATAAAAAGGGTTAGTCCTAATGCCTCCATCATTTACTTACTCGGGTTTAAGTTGGTAAGGACCGGGAATGTATCGCCGTGGCAAGTTCTAGAGTCGTAAGAACCAAGCGGCTATTCACACAAGAAACGAAAAATGAGCATTTAGTTTAAAGATATGTATTTGTATGCTCAATAAAGGCTCAAAACTCACTTTTTGTGGGAATGGCTTTTTATGTGATCAAGTATATATAATCCAATTTTAACTAAACTTGCCATGCCATTTCATAATTTTCTTATGTTGGTTCTTTTTATCACGACACTATCGGTTGTAAATTTGTAAAGATATAACCTTTTTAGAACTTGAAATTCCCAAGTTAAACTTAGACAAGTAAAAAATAGGAAAATTTTTTGAAAAAACTTGGGGTGATTAGCGGTTCCAATAGAGTTTTGTGTAAGGCTTGTAATTAGGACTTACAAGATTCATGGTTTTAGCATCCCCCCCCCACACTTAAATTACACATTGTCCTCAATGTGTCCCAAAAATAAGTTTTTAGGTTGATTGAATGTGTAAAAATGTGTGAAAACGCAAAAATTTATCTTACTGGGCGTCTGGAAACGACCCCGTGTCGGATGAACACGATCCCGTGGTCAGAATGCTAATAACGATAACTTACAGAAGGTGGACACGGGGGCGTTTCGGTTGAGCACGAACCCGTGTCCGACAAAAATCTGCAGAATTTTTACAAACAATAGGTCTGGGGCAATGGGCACGGGGGCGTTTCGGCTGGACACGACCCCGTGTAGACAATCTGCAAAGGTGAAAAACAGGTTTCTGGCTTCGGTTTTCCTTTCCCGACTTTAGTAGCACTAATATTTAGTGCTCTAAGCCTCGTATGTACTTGTTTTATCAATAAACACTACACCAAACCATAGCAAGCATCCTAAATTACCATTGTTCAAACATCCATACCACAAACTTAAAAAAAAAAGAAAAATAAATGCAGAAAAGTAAAAAGAGTTAAAGGAAGTAAATTGTTCAACACACGGCACGCAGGCCCGAAATTGTTCATAAGAAAAGAGGGTTAACCTGTGGGACCTCCAACCAGCTGCTCCTACCTCCGCTCCTCCAGCCTAGTCCATGTCCTCGTCTTCATCATCACCTCCTCATCTGTGCCCCGCCATGTACTCCCGGATGTTCCCAATGTCATCCTGTATGTCAGAGATGTTTCTCTCAATTGCTCTGACCTGGGTGTACGTGTTGCTCGCCATGTTATAGGTGTTCCTGGTGCACATGAGGTTTTCCTGCAATAAGTCATGTAAGCTTTGAAAATTAGGAAAACCGCCTCCTTGTGAAGAGGATTGGCCAGGATCACCGTGGGGCTAGTAGTGGTATTGAGGAGGTGGTTGAAAGTGTGGAGCGTGAAGGACAAGTGCCTCTTGCGGGTTCCATGCATGCCCCTGGTCTCTTTGGAAGCTAACCGTCCCGTCTTCGGCTTCATAAATCAAGTTCATGGAGCGGCAGATGTGTATGTCCACTCTTCCCGACCATGGGCTCTTTTGGAAAGACCTGGGCATGTTCACGAAATGCTTGAAGAGAAGGTATATCCACCCCCCGAAGAAGATAGGGGTTGGTGGAGTTGCGAGCCGGTTCCAATGCATGTTTCGGAGCAGGAGGTACGGAACATCAAGGTGGGTGCGGGTATGAATGCAATGAAGGACCACCAGATCTCTCAACCCTACAACGCCACTGCTATCATGCCTTTGGCTAAGAGAGTAAGTGAGGACCCTATGGATGTAACGGTAAAGAGGGTCCCTCAACTTAGTGCTCTTAGTGCTGCTTGGGTTGTAGTGCCCTTCTCCTATTTGAGCCCAAGCCGCTTGGCGTTCGTTTTATGATAATTCGTGTAACCCTCCGGTGTTTTCTTCATTACACGCATCTTCCTCCGCATACAACCCAACTTTCGACCCAAACTGTGCCATCGAGATAGAGTAATTAGTCCCTCCACATCGGAATTCTACCCCATCATTATCAAATCGGTCAGATCTTGAATTGAACACGAATGTGCTATAGAATTCCAGATTATACTCGTGGACTGAGCGAAGTCGAGTGGTTAGGGCGGCTCTTAGTGGGCCGGTGACTAGGTTGTTAAACCGGTCAAGTTGGTTCAGTGCTGCTAAAAGATCCATGCACACTTGTCGTGGGTATTCCTCCGGCCAGGTTCGAAGCACATCGTATCTTGCTTTAGCATCCAACTCATTTGCATTGAACCTTGTGAATTTCTTGGACATCTGAAAGAATACACCAAACAATTAGCACGAAACAGGGTAATTTTTGGAGAAAACTGAAAACAGTCGGCTGAACACGGCCCCGTGTTCAGCGGACACGCCCCATGTTGGTCAGAAAATGGCTGGACACGCCCCCCGTGCTCAGCGAGCACGACCCCGTGTCCAGACGTCGGTTTCCCAAAAATCCCATTTTTTGACCCGGGCCCGAAAACTTGAAAATTTTTGGTCCAGTAGGGGCGGTTTTCCCCGAAAATGAAACCCCAAGTGCCGTTTTTTCGAAAACAAACCTTTTACCCCTTTGATTTTAACTTTTTCGGTTCAAAACCAAGGGTTTGGGGTTTTTGTGAGAAATCGGGCAAATCTATGAACAATACAAGTGGATTTACTTCCTATAACATGAATCTAAACTAGTGCTAACAGATTTATGCAAAAATTTGAGGTTCGATCCGGATGAAGTTCAAGAACCCTAGATTTTCCCCAAATTTTTGATGTTTTAACTACATGCAAATGCTTAATCTAACTACTAATGATGATAGAGTCATACCTTGATGTTGTTAGAAGTAGAGGAGACGTCGAAATCTTACAGAAAAATCGCCTGAACCAGAGAGTTTTCGGGGAAACGGGACGTGTGGAAATGAGGAAACTGTTTGGAAAAGGGGTTTTATCCCGACAGTTGCGCGGACACGGACCCGTGGACGGGCGACTTTTTTTTAAGTGCTCGTGTGAATGCCCTTGTTTCCCAAAAACTCGGTTAGAAGACTTACCGATTTAGAGGTCAACCCGTTTGTTCGTAACTTACCCGGTATGATGTTGATGCTTTTATTCTTCGACCGTTTGAAGCGATGACGGGTGGTCCGTAGGACAACCCTTAAATGAGCTAAATACGTGCATATCCCATATTTTACACGGTTATGTATCGTGAATGTGATAACTACGAGTGTTCGTGTGTTTTACAGGTAAATCGCTTAATTCGGTTAAATTGGAACCGTAGGCTACGATTGAATATGTATCGCAACTTTGATTCACGTGATGGGCAGACTTCTTTGGATGGATAACATGAAAAGGAATTATTTATTTAATTGAGGGGACACATCATCGAAAATATAACAAGACCGACGGCTGACTTGGTGGACGTGACTTTGGTTTTGTTTATAAATCAAATCATCATCACAACAAAAGGCAGTTCTCAGGGACGAAAAAGTCAAACAAAAACAAAGATCACATTCTCATATTGGTGGCACTATTATTTTAGAAGTCATCATCACACATTGACTTGTGAGTTGTGAAGATGGGCCGCCATATGCGCATGAAGGTTTTAGAAATTAATTCCCATCATCACTTCATGGGCCGAGTAGTGGACTTGGACTGGTCAGCACATGTGGGCTGACTTGAGGGCATCACATCAAATAGAAGGAAGTGGCAGCGACATCATCATCATGCATTACACGTAGACTTTGGAGGCATATCTTGTGGATAAATTGGAGCAGGCCACTCACATGCACATGAGAGTTTTAAAAGGAACATTAATTAACATCAATCATTTTTTGGGCCATGTTCACGTGAAGGTGGGACAAGACACAAAAGCAACCAACATCAATTGGGCCGAATATAGTTGTGGACATATTGGACTTTGGTGGGCGGCACACGCAGACTTCAAGGAGACGCACGTGGACCTTGGAACATATCACAACACATTAAACACAACTTTAAGAAACATTAATATATGATCATCATCGACGGCAATAGTGGGGAGCATATGTAACTTATCGCATTGAATGGCCTTTTGATGAAGTTTGAAGATGTCTTTTCATTTGAAATCGGTTACACACAACACTTGGAGAAAATGACTTTTGGAGACATGGAGCGTGGAGAACAAGAGTTAATCATTAGTTTTTATGTTGGTGATTTCTTTGAACATTAAAACTAGTATTATGATGTTGATTCAAGCCATGTGTTGCTAAACACTTGATGATTGTCCTGGATTGAAGGTTTGGTTGAGACATTTCATGTTTGATTTTTCTAATTTCTAGAATAACAATCTTTATCTTTATGATTTGTTGTTATGATGTGTGATTGTTTGTTAGTAACTTGTTGATTCTTATGTTGAACTAATTAGAAACCATACGTTCTTGGTGCCGTTGGCAATCGAGATATCATGGGTATAGTTAGGCTTCGGTAAGGGTTGATTGATCATCGGGTAACAACCTCACGTTCTAGGAATCTGAGTACTTAGTTCCCTTTCATCACTGCAAGTAATCATACATGAGCTATGTCTATGTAGTTCTTTCTAGTGAAATGATAATATGAATGTCGAAACAAACCGGAAATCTAGGATGGTCATTTGTCTCTAATTTGTTTACAACCAAAACTTTCATCTTTGCAATTTAATTAGTAAATATCAGTTTTAAAACCAAATCCAATCAAATCAACTCTTGAATTTTATTTTATTTGCAATTAGATTAATTTAGTCAAGTTAGATATAATCTTCCAAATAACACATATTCCACAAACTCCCTGTGTTTGATACCCACTTACCGCTATCTATTTAGTAGTAATTGGATTAAATTTGATTGTGACCACGACATCACGTCAAATTTTGGCGCCGTTGCCGCGGAGTAGTGCGCAACGTGTGTTATTTTCTTTTTAAGTTTGTTATTTTTCTTGTTTACGCTGGTTGTGTTAGTGTGCAGGTATTGACAGGTGCATGCGTACTAGGAGCTCTCACAAGCTATCACCTTTGGCATTTGATCCGGAAATGAGTTACCAAGAGGAGTACGATTACGGTGATTATTATGATGAATATTCCCAACTTTCATATGAAGGCCCTCAGATGTACTATCAAGACTATTATCATGCTCAGTATACATTTGATCAGTATGGTTATGAATGTGTAACTCAACAACCTACTTTGCACTATCAGTCACATAAATCTGAAAGTCTTGACGAGATGATGAGAAAGAGACACATGGTTCATGTTGAAAAAGAATTAACAAAACCTCATTTGTCAATGGAAGAACGAGTAGAACTTTTAGAATGGAAATATGATTTGTTACTAAAAGAGGTGAAAGAGATGAGGCCAGGGACGTCGATAGTGGAAAAACGTCAAGCAAAACAACACTGGATATATGTGCAGATTGAACAAATGACACCTATGGGTGATGTAGAAGAAAAGGTTGTGAGTCCTCCCAAACTTGAAACTGAATTATTAGGGCCAAATGAGGAATATACAATTGAAATTATTGTGGAGGAACCACCTATGGAGAGCAAAGTTGAGGGCCTTTTACTTGATGAACAAATCAAAGTTGATTACAACTCTCCGGCTGTGGTGGTTATGGAAACCAAGAGTGTTAAGGATGCATGTTTAGAAACTAGGAAGGTGGCACTTCATGATGTGGGAGATTTCATTCATAAGTTATGTTTATGGGAGAGTTTGGATTTGTTGGGCATAGAAAACGAAGTAGTGAAGTGGAGAGTAAACTACCGAGCATTTGTTGGAAATTCGGTAGGAAAATGTGGATTTAAAAAATTTTGCAAAGAAAGATGGGACGTGACAAAGCACACACACAATAGAAGAATCAAACACCGTGCTTACACCAGCAACGAAAAAGGTAAATGTGCATTGAGACCACCTTGAGACATATCAGGTACGGTCGGGCTGAAGATCTAAACTTTAGCGCTGCTTGGGAGGCAACCCAATGTGTTTTTAGATAAGTGTGGGGAAGATGTGCGGAGAGTTGTGTGAAGGTGATGATAGGAAGTTGGATTATCTACAACATCTGTTGTGTCAAACTTCACCAGGTCAATGTACTCTTTCCTTAGTCTTGTTATGTTCTTTAGTATTAAAATATTGGTATTAGTTGTTAAAAAAAAAACAAAAAAAAAAAAACAAACTTGGGGTTGAGAGTATAAGCAATTGTTGATGTTCTTGGTTAAAGCGATCTTTTCCTCAAAACCATACATTGGGACAATGTATCCCAAGTGTGGGGATGGGGGAATTTTTGAGAATTTTAAAATTTTTGTAAATTCAAGCGAAAAGTGTAAAAATTTGAACACTTGATATTGTTCCGCATGACATGCCGACACCCATTCCTAGTCTTTTCTTGGTGAGAATTTGAGCCACATATTATTGTTATTGATATTTCTTTGTTTGAGTGGCGGTGTGTGTCGTGTGTTAATAGAACTTGTGTACGAATTCTTGTTAAATCTTAGAATTAGCATGCTTGTGAAAAGGATAGGGGACTTTTAGGTAGCCTCGTCTAGATGTGTGAGAGTGTGGGAATGGTTGGACCTCATACGTTACATATATGAGCTTGGTATTGTGAGGGGTGGGGGTTTGCTCTTTAGAAAGCCATGTTGAGCCTTAGACCATTCGGTTGTGACCCAAACCTACTTCCTACAAAATTTTACCTTTTGAGATGACCCGGTTTAAGAGATTTAGCATGTGGTGTTGATGTTCTTGTATATATTGTTGAAGTTCGATATGAAAAAAAAGAGAAAAATATGAAAAATACAAAAAGAAGTATTTAGTTGCAATAGAGTTGAGAATGTCAAGAAGCTTTGTATATATATTTGGTGTTTGCTTCGTAGTAGTAGACATAAAAAACCGGGTCAAATCAATTAGCTCTCGCATATATATTCCACCATTTTCTTACCTTTGCACCTATCCCCGTTACAACCCGTAAGTCCTTTTGATTCATAAGCATGCTAAATACTCAATAGGAGGAAACTTGATTTTTATACAAGCTTATTGTCGCACAAATACACACATGCATTGAGTGGTTTAGCATTATGTGCTAATATTTCTTGTCACCGAGAGTTTTCGTGAGGGGTGTGTCTTGTGGTACGATTGAAGGTTAGTAAAAGGTCGGCACATTTTAGCTTGGTTTGCATGTTGATCGCTTGTGGTTGTGAAATAGTTTTTGAATGGGTTGCTTGGGATAAGCAACGGGTAAGTGTGGGGATGTGATGGGTGGTCCGTAGGACAACCCTTAAATGAGCTAAATACGTGCATATCCCATATTTTACACGGTTATGTATCGTGAATGTGATAACTACGAGTGTTCGTGTGTTTTACAGGTATATCGCTTAATTCCGTTAAATTGGAACCGTAGGCTACGATTGAATATGTATCGCAGCTTTGATTCACGTGATGGGCAAACTTCTTTGGATGGATAACATGAAAAGGAATTATTTATTTAATTGAGGGGACACATCATCGAAAATATAACAAGACCGACGGCTGACTTGGTGGACGTGACTTTGGTTTTGTTTATAAATCAAATCATCATCACAACAAAAGGCAGTTCTCAGGGACGAAAAAGTCAAACAAAAACAAAGATCACATTCTCATATTGGTGGCACTATTATTTTAGAAGTCATCATCACACATTGACTTGTGAGTTGTGAAGATGGGCCGCCATATGCACATGAAGGTTTTAGAAATTAATTCCCATCATCACTTCATGGGCCGAGTAGTGGACTTGGACTGGTCAGCACATGTGGGCTAACTTGAGGGCATCACATCAAATAAAAGGAAGTGGCAGCGACATCATCATCATGCATTACACGTAGACTTTGGAGGCATATCTTGTGGATAAATTGGAGCAGGCCACTCACATGCACATGAGAGTTTTAAAAGGAACATTAATTAACATCAATCATTTTTTGGCCATGTTCACGTGAAGGTGGGACAAGACACAAAAGCAACCAACATCAATTGGGCCGAATATAGTTGTGGACATATTGGACTTTGGTGGGCGGCACACGCAGACTTCAAGGAGACGCACGTGGACCCTGGAACATATCACAACACATTAAACACAACTTTAAGAAACATTAATATATGATCATCATCGACGGCAATAGTGGGGAGCATATGTAACTTATCGCATTGAATGGCCTTTTGATGAAGTTTGAAGATGTCTTTTCATTTGAAATCGGTTACACACAACACTTGGAGAAAACGACTTTTGGAGACATGGAGCGTGGAGAACAAGAGTTAATCATTAGTTTTTATGTTGGTGATTTCTTTGAACATTAAAACTAGTATTATGATGTTGATTCAAGCCATGTGTGGCTAAACACTTGATGATTGTCCTGGATTGAAGGTTTGGTTGAGACATTTCATGTTTGATTTTTCTAATTTCTAGAATAACAATCTTTATCTTTATGATTTGTTGTTACGATGTGTGATTGTTTGTTAGTAACTTGTTGATTCTTATGTTGAACTAATTAGAAACCATACGTTCTTGGTGCCGTTGGCAATCGAGATATCATGGGTATAGTTAGGCTTGGGTAAGGGTTGATTGATCATCGGGTAACAACCTCACGTTCTAGGAATCTGAGTACTTAGTTCCCTTTCATCACTGCAAGTAATCATACATGAGCTATGTCTATGTAGTTCTTTCTAGTGAAATGATAATATGAATGTCGAAACAAACCGGAAATCTAGGATGGTCATTTGTCTCTAATTTGTTTACAACCAAAACTTTCATCTTTGCAATTTAATTAGTAAATATCAGTTTTAAAACCAAATCCAATCAAATCAACTCTTGAATTTTATTTTATTTGCAATTAGATTAATTTAGTCAAGTTAGATATAATCTTCCAAATAACACATATTCCACAAACTCCCTGTGTTCGATACCCACTTACCGCTATCTATTTAGTAGTAATTGGATTAAATTTGATTGTGACCACGACATCACGTCAAGCGAGATTTCTTCCTCCTCATCCTTAATGAATCATTGATAGAGCTTCAGCCATTGGCCATTGACTTTGAATGGAATTCCATTCCGAGATTTAATTTCTTCTGCACCGTGTGGGAAAATATGGGTGATGGAAAAAGGTCATGACCACCTAGACTTTAATTTACTAGGAAACAATCGAAGTCATGAATTAAACAATAGAACTTGATCTCCTACTCGAAATTCATTAGGTTTAATGTGTTTGTCATGCAAATTTTTCATTCTTTCCTTATAAATTTCAGAGTTTGAGTATGCATAATTCCTTAATTCATCTAATTCATTTAATTGACAAAATTGATTTTTACCAGCAAATTCTAAATCTAAGTTTACATTTTTAATTGCCCAGTAGGCCTTGTGAGCTATTTCTACTGGCAAATGACAACTTTTTCCATAGACGAGCTTATATGGGGTTGTACCTATTGTTGTTTTATAAGCGGTTCGAAAAGCCCATAAAGCATCATCTAATTTATCGGCCCATTCCTTTTTATTCAACCCTGCGGTTTTTTCGAGTATTCGTTTTAAACCTCTATTAGTCACTTCGGCTGGTCCGTTTGTTTGAGGGTGATATGTTGTTGAGTCCCGATGATAGACCCCATATCTTGTTAAAAAAAATTCAAGTTGATGGTTACAAAAATGGGTACCTCTATCACTTATTAATGCTTTAGGTGTTCCAAAATGAGAGAATAACTTTTTCAGAAATCTTATCACGAATCTTCCATCATTTGTTGGAAGTGCCTCGGCCTCGGCCCATTTAGACAAGTAATCTACTACCACAAGTATATATTTGTTTCCTTTTGACGGTGGGAAGGGTCCCATAAAGTCGAGTCCCCACACATCAAAAATTTCACAAATAAGAATGCCATTTTGTGTCATTTCGTTTTTGGAAGAAATATTACCTATTCTTTGGCAAGCGTCACATGTCTTGACAAGACTTTGGGCATCTTAGTAAATGGTAGGGCAATAAAATCCTGAATCAAATACCTTTCGTGCGGTACTAGCGGCACCATGATGACCTCCGTATGGACCTTCATGACAATGGCGGAGAATTCTTCTTGCTTCGCTACCATGTACGCACCGTCAGATGAGTTGGTCAGCACACATTTTGAAAAGATAAGGATCTTCCCAAAAATAATGCTTTACATCAGCAAAGAATTTCTTTCTTTGATGATGTGGCCAACCTTTTGCGACTATACCGCTAGCTAGGTAGTTAGCATAGTCGACATACCATGGTTCTTCATTGTATTCCACCATTTCTAGGGACTCCGTTGGAAATTTTTCATTGATTTGCTCGTCCCTGGTTGCCTCCAAAGCTAGGTCATCTAAGCATGAAAGATGATCCGCTGCAGTGTTTTCTAGTCCTCTTTTATCTTTGATTTAATTATCAAATTCTTGGAGGAGTAAAATCCACCGAATCAAACGTGGTTTAGCATCCTGTTTCTTGAAGAGATATCGAATGGCTGCATGATCTGTATAGACTATTGTTTTAGAAAGAACAATATAAGAATGAAATTTATCAAAAGCAAAAACCACAGCTAGTAATTCTTTTTCAGTTGTTGTGTAATTTTTTTGTGCATCGTTAAGTGTTTTACTAGCATAATAAATTAGGTGAAGATGCTTTTCTTTTCTTTGTCCCAAGACTGCTCCAACTGCAAAGTCACTTGCATCACACATGATTTCGAAAGGTAGTTTCCAATCAGGCACTATCATGATAGGTGCATTGACTAGCATTTCCTTTAGGGTTAGAAATGCTTGATTGCAATCCTTGTCAAAGATGAAAGGGGCATCTTTTTCAAGTAATTTTGTTAGAGGCCTTGAGATTTTAGAAAAGTCTTTGATAAATCGCCTATAAAATTCGGCATGCCCTAGGAAACTTCTGATTGCTCTAACGGAGGATGGGGGTGGTAATCGAGAAATAGTGTCTATTTTGGCTCGATCAACCTCCATTCCTTCGCTTGAGATTTTATGACCGAGTACTATTCCCTCCGTTACCATGAAATTGCATTTTTCCCAGTTAAGGGCGAGGTTAGTTTCTTTACATCGGGATAGCATTCGTTCAGGGTTATCGAGGCATTGGTCGTATGAATCCCCAAAGATAGAAAAGTCATCCATGAAGACTTCCATTGTCTTTTCTATCATGTCATGGAATATGGCCACCATGCAACGTTGAAAGGTTGCGGGGGCATTACATAGACCAAATGGCATGCGTCGATAATCAAAAGTTTCATAGGGATATGTGAATGTTGTCTTTTCTTGGTCTTCGGGTGCTATCGGGATTTGAAAGTAACCTGAAAAGCCATCCAAGAAACAGTAAAATTTATGACCGGATAATCTTTCTAACATTTGATCAATGAAGGGTAAAGGAAAGTGATCTTTCCTTGTTGCTTCATTTAATCGTCTATAATCTATACATACCCTCCATCCTGTGACGGTTCTCGTTGGTATTAATTCATTATTTTCGTTAGTTATCACCGTCATACCTCCTTTCTTTGGAACTACTTGAACGGGACTTACCCAAGGACTATCGAAGATAGGATAAATAAGTCCGGCGTCAAGTAATTTGATGACTTCATTTAATCGTCTATAATTTATACATACCCTCCATCCTGTGACGGTTCTCGTTGGTATTAATTCATTCTTTTCGTTAGTTATCACCGTCATGCCTCCTTTCTTTGGAACTACTTGAACGGGACTTACCCAAGGACTATCGAAGATAGGATAAATAAGTCCGGCGTCAAGTAATTTGATGACTTCGTTTTTAACCACTTCTTGTACATTTGGATTTACTCGACGTTGTGGTTGTATTACCGATTTGTAGTCACCATTCATTAAAATTTTGTGTGTGCACATGGAAGGACTTATGCCTTTAATATCTACAAGCTTCTAAGCGATCGCATTTTTGTGTTTTTCAAAAGTTTAATTAATTTTTCTTTTTCTAAACTACTTAATTTAGACGAAATAATTACAGGTGATTTACCATCTTTGTCTAGAAAAGCATATTCCAAACCCTTTGGAAGTTCTTTGAGCTCAAGAGGCGGGTCTTTAGGAGACTCCTTATTTGGTTGCTCATTTTGATCAAAAACTTTAAAAGTTTGTTCTATGGCGACCTCTTCTTCAACAAAGTGGTCAATCTTTTCACTTGTATTGGGTGGTTCATCTTCATCTTCAATTAGGGGGTCATTATTGCCGAAAGGATATTTCATTGAACGCTCAAGATCAATGCTTCTTTTAAATGCCCCTAATTGAATAGATAGATTATTGTGCTTCCAGTTTTTCAAAGCTTCGTGGGTTTTTACAAAGGGTCGTCTCAACACTAGAGGAGCGTCATCGAGGATGACAAAGTCGGTTGGGATTACCATTTGATTTGTTTGAACCAAGACATCCTCAACTACACCGATTGATTTTACTATTTTCCGATTAGATAGAAAAATGGGTATTTGAAGTGGAGAAAAATCACTAATACTTAATTTTTTTTAATGTAGTTGGGCATTATGTTAACACAATGATTTTTATCAATTGTGACATTACTAATAATGTAGTTTTGAAAAAAACATGGAACTGGTTTAATGTTGATTTCAAATGGGTCTTCTTTTATTAGCGAAGTTTGATCATTTGTTAACTTAATGCTTACCGTTTCGTCAATTTTAGTGCTAGTGTTTAACTCTTTTAAAAACTTAGCATGAGTGGGTATTAAGCAATGGTTTTCGAAAGAAGGTGACAAGAGATTAATTTCTTCAAAATTAGACTCTTCTTGAATTTTAACGTTAACGGACTCACCTTTTTCATTGTTTAATTCATGTGTCGGTTTTTCACTTATTTGTTCTTCCATTTTTACACTTTCAACTATCTCTTTTTTATTTAATTCTTCTCGTGCGCGGGACTCCTCTTTCCTTGCGTGAGATTCTTTTATGCAACGCTCGATAGTTTTAAGGTGTTCCATTATCTTATCGGTTATGTTGGCGATAGAGTAAGGATCAGGATTTTCAAAGCTTGAATCCGTATGTTCGGTCCTTTGTTCCTCATAATACCCATATAAAGTAGATGGTTCACACCATTGCTCTTCATTGTAAGTATATGATGGATAAGGGTCGTAATTTTGTTCTTCATAATACTCATATGAGGTGGAGGCTCATATCTTGGTTCGTCAAAGTATAAGTATGGAGGCTCATATCTTGGTTCATCAAAATATAAGTATGAGGGAGAAGGTTCAAACCTTTGGTCTTCATAGGATGTGTATGAAGTTGATGGCTCGTACATGGGCTCCTCATAATAGGTGTATGAAGTGGATGGTTGAAATAAGTCACAATATTGTACCAAGTGCGGGTCACCACAATTGGTGCAATAGTCTTCCCTATAATCATCCTCCTCATAGGTGTAGTTGTAGCCTCCTGAGTATTGATCCATAAGAATCACTCAGCAGACCACAACAGAGTATCGAGACCAGAAAACAAAAATAAAAACGGAAATAGAGGCTAGACACTGCCCCGTCTTCAGTGAGCATGGCCCGTGTTCAGGATCTGTACCTGGGTGTTTGAATTAAAAGTTACTGGTTTTGTGCAGCACGGGGGCGTGTTTAGTGAGCACGACCCCGTGTTCAGACTCTGTATCTGGGTGTTTTATCAAAAATATGCAGCACGGCCCTGCATTCAATGAGCACGGCCCATGTTCAGGTTACTATAAATGCAAAACTAACTAAAATGCAGAAAAATGTGCATGCGTTTTGAAAAGGTTTTGAAAAACTGATTAGGCCGTCGATTTTAAGCTTTCTTAAAATCCTTGTGTCCCCGGCAACGGCGCCAAAAACTTGATGCGTGTGAAGTGTCGTATACTTTTTAATGTATATTTTAAGCCCTTTAACACTTTTTAGCCAAGTTTTAAATTTATAAAACATGATATTTACTAACACTAAACACACATATGGGCAAGTGCACCCATCGTGAGCGTTGTATAGTGTTGGTAAGATACCGAGGTCGTCCAAGGACACAAGAGCTTTTAATACCGGTTTATCCTTAATGTCTAATCAGATCAAAAGTTTAGAAAAATGTTTTAAACTAGAAAATAAAAACTAACTAAAATGCTGAAAAATAAAAACAGATAGACAAGATGAATCACTTGGATCCGACTAATGTTTAGTGTAACCTTTGATTTTTTCCGCACTTTTGCACTTTTTAAGAGATTATCTTAGTTATTGTAGTAGGCCCCTCTTTTGAAGGTGACGTTACCCTCAACCCAGTAGTTTGAGTCAGCAAGGATACAATCCTAAATGGTTGGATTATTGAAAGATAATTAATTAAGTTATTAATGCATAATGTGGTAGGCCCCTCTTTTGAAGGTGACGTTACCCTCGGCTAAGTAGTCTGAGTCAGTAGGGATACAGTCCTAAGTAGCCGAGTTAAAGTTTTAATAGTAGCTTACATATGAGGGGATCAAAGAGTTTGGACCCCCGCCATCTAATACCGGTGGGTATTGAAGGAGGTCCTACTAAATTTGAACCAGGTCCTTGCAGGATCTATACACTGAACAAGGCAAGACTCTTACCAAACCATTCCCTTAACCCCCGACCATGTAGCCAACATATCTCCATATAGACCGTGGAGATATGAATGGTGAAAATCTTTTATTTTATATAGACAGTAAAATAATGCCAAGACACCACGGACAAATGATAAGAAAGAATCACCTTCAACATAAGAAACTAGTTATTAAAGTCATTAATACATAACCAAATAAAAAGTGCGAAAAGATTAAAAATAAAAAGTATTACACAAGACACTTGTCTTCACCAAGTGATGTAAGAGACTTAGGCAAGCATGGCCTTTAATTGTCAAGAACTCTTACGATCAATCTTGGATCCCGAGACTACTCACACACTCTATGATGGATGATTGATGATGGTGGTGGATGATGGTGTTGTGATGGTGGTGGTGGGTGGGTGAAGTGTGAGAGAGGTGGTGTGCCAATGGATGGTTTGCAAATGAGCCAAGCACCCATATTTATAGCCTGAACAGTAGCTCGGGCACGGCCCCGTGTCCATTGGGCATGGCCCCGTGTCCATTGGGCATGGCCCCGTGTCCATCCTCCTTCTCTTTCTTCATTAATTGCGGTTTGTCTGCATTAGTTGACCACGCCCCTGTGTCCGATGGGCACGACCCCGTGTGCAGAAGCGTATCTGTACTATCAAGATTTCCCTAGATTCTGCGAATCTTAGAGTTGACCACGGCCCCGTGTCCGGTGGGCACGCCCCCGTGATGGGTGATAGAAGCTTCTACAGCTTTGTCTTTTCAGCAGACACTTGGGCATGCCCCCGTGCTCATTGAGCACGGGGCGTGTTTAGCCTTCTGTTCTCTTGTTTTTGCTTGGGAAGATGCTGTCGGGGGGTCGGGCATGCCACGTTGGTTCCTTTTCTTGTATTTATGTTAGATTTAGCTGCCTTTTTGCTTCTTTTGTTCATTTGAGCTCATTTAATCCTGAAAATACAAAAGGAAGACAAATACACGCTTTTTCCAACATTTGTACTAAAAAAGGGTTAGTTTTATGCCACATTTGATGTAATTTATATGTTGCATTTTGCACACATCAACCTTGAATCTTGCAAGTCCTAATTACAAGGCTTACACAAAACTCTATTGGAACCGCTAATCACCCCAAATTTTTTTCAAAAACATTTCATATTTTTTTACTTGTCTTGGTGTAATTTAGGAATAACAAGTTCTAAAAAGGTTATATTTTAACAAATTTACAACCGATAGCGTCGTGATAAAAAGAACCAACATAAGAAAATTATGAAAAGACATGACAATCTAATTAAAATTGGATTATATATACTTGATCACATTATAAACCCATTCCCACAACAAGTGAGTTTTGAGCCTTTATTGAGCATACAAGCATATATCTTTAAATTAATGCTCATTTTTCGTTTCTTGTGTGAATAGCCGCTTGGTTCTTACGAATCTAGAACTTGCCATGATGATACATTCCCGGTCCTTACCAACTTAAACCCAAGTAAGTAAATGATGGAGGCATTAGGACTAACCCATTTTCCTTTCAACACCATTATTTTTCATTTTCTTTATCACCTACCCAAAATCCCCCTAGTTAACCCCTTTGAGCCTAAACCTTTTCATTTCAAAACCCACAAAAACAAATACCCTTTACCCACCAAAACCTTTTTCTTTTCAAACCCCTTTTGTTTTAGTAAAAAACTCGGTTATCTTCTGCAAAAAAAAGAGATAATTTTGCAATAGCCAAACAAGTTCCTCAAAAATCTTTTTTTGAATATGCTTAGTTTGAATAAATGTCAAAAAAGGGGATTCACGACAACCGATGCTTTTTACGCTTTTAGCCCTTTTCTACTAATCACTAACCCAAAAACCACCTACCTTTAACCCAAGCCAAACCCTTCCCCAAATTCCTCTTGATATTTACAAAGGTTTATAGTTAAAAAGGAGGAGGATTGATTGTTTGGCAAGCATATGGTAGAAGTAAGTTCCATGCCGGTCTCGAGTGTTTCACAAAAATACATCTTCGACCGAGTGTTGAGTGATCCCCAGTGGGGTATGTGAACTTGTATATAAATGGAATTTTAAAGTGGCATGTTATGCCCAAATAAGTAATTTCTCTTATGAAATGTTCTAAATAAATCATAACAAATAGGATTGTAAATAATATAAAAATAAAACCTAATAAAGATCATGGAATCCCGACACTCTAGACAAGCCCAAAACTTCTCTTCTACCCATTCCATTTGGGTGTGTAAGCCACAATATAAAGGGTTTTGCTTGAGGACAAGCAAAGATTCAAGTGTGGGGGTAGTTGATGTGTGTAAAATGCAACATATAAATTACAACAAATGAGGCATAAAACTAACCCTTTTTAGTACTAATGTTGGAAAAAGTGTGCTTCTGTCTTCCTTTTGTATTTTCAGGGTTAAATGAGCGTAAATGAACAAAAGAAGCAAAAATACAGCTAAATCTAACACAAATACAAGAAAAGGAATAAACGTGGCATGCCCGACCCCTCGACAGCGTCTTCCCAAGCAAAAACAAAACATCAGAAGGCTGAACACGCCCCGTGCCCAGCGGACCCGGGGGCGTGCCCAAGTGTCTGCAGAAAAGACAAAAGCATAGAAGCTTCAATTTCCCAACACGAGGGCGTGCCCAGCTCCACAAGGCCGTGGTCAATGCTAAGATTCACAGAATCCAAGAAAATCTTGATAATACAGATACACTTCTGCACACGGGGCCGTGGTCAACTAATACAGACAAGCTGCATTAAATGAAGAAAGAGAAAGTGGATGGACACATGGCCGTGCCAACTGGACACGGTGGCGTGTCCAGGCTTCTGTGCAGGCTATAAATAGGGGTGCTTGGTTCATTTCAAAGGCATCCCTTGAAAAACCACCTCTCTCCCACTTCACCCACACTCCACCACCATCACAACACCCACATCTACCACCATCGTCCATCATCCATCATCCATCATAGAGTGTGTGTAGTAGTCTCGGGATCCAAGATTGATAGTAAGAGTTCTTGACAATCAAAGGCCATGTTTTCCTAAGTCTCTTACATCACTTGGTGAACACAAACATTTAGTGCAATACTTTTTTTTTATAATCTTTTCACACTTTTTATTTGGTTTTGTATTAATGACTTTAATAACTAGTTTCTTTTGTTGAAGGTGAAACTTCCTTATCATTTGTCCGTGGTGTCTTGGCGTTATTTTACTGTCTATATAAAATAAATGATTTACACCATTCATATCTCCACGGTCTATATGGAGATATGTTGGCTACCTGGTCGGGGGTTAAGGGAATGGTTTGGTAAGGTTCTTGCCTTGTTCAGTGTATAGATCCTGCAAGGACCTGGGTCAAGCTTATTAGGACCTCCTTCAATACCCACTGGTATTGGATGGCGGGGGTGCGAATGGCTTGATCCCCTCATATGTAAACTACTATTAATACATTAACCCGGCTACTTGGGATTGTATCTCTGCTGACTCAAACCACTTAGTCGAGGGTAACGACACCTTCAAAAGAGGGGCCTACCACATTACGCATTAATAACTAAATTAATTATCTTCCAATATTCCAACCCTTTAGGATTGTATCCTTGCTGACTCAAACTACTGGATTGAGGGTAACGTCACCTTCAAAAGAGGGGCCTACTACTATAACTAAGATAATCTCTTAAAAAGTGCAAAAGTGCGGAAAACATCAAAGGTTACACTAAAGGCGAGTCGGATCCCAACGATTCATCTTGTCTATCTGTTTTATTTTATTTTTATTTTTCAGCATTTTTAGTTAATTTTTATTTTCATGTTTAAAACCTTTTTCTAACTTTTTGATTTGATTAGACGTTGAGGATAAACCGATACTAAAAGCTCTTGTGTCCTTGGACGACCTCGGTATCTTACCAACGCTATACTACACTCACGATGGGTGCACTTGCCCATATGTGTGTTTAGTGTTAGTACAATATCGTGTTTTATAAATTTAAAACTTGACTAAAGTGTTAAAAAGGGCTAAAAATATACATTAAAAACTATATAACACTCGACTCGCATCATCGATCATGCGAAGATCTAAGCTGTTAAGAGTTGGGTTACACCTAGGAACCCGTTCGAAGTTCGTTCTTTCGTCGGATTGGCGGGTTACTATCGCCGATTCATCGTTGACTTTTCGAAAATCATTGTACCGCTTACCTCGCTTACGCATAAGGACAAACCTTTTGTTTGGGGAACTGAACAAGAGGAGGCCTTTCAAACTCTCAAAGCTATGCTTTGCAATGTTCCCGTGCTCTCGCTGCCCGACGGAAATGACGATTTTGTAGTCTATTGCGATGCCTCTAACCTCGGTCTTGGTTGTGTTCTCATGCAACGAGACAAGGTTATCGCGTACGCCTCTTGACAGCTCAATATCCACGAGAAGAATTATACAACCCACGACCTCGAGCTAGGTGCGGTTGTTTTTGCGCTAAAGATTTGGCGACACTACCTATATGGTACAAAGTGTACGGACTTCACCGACCATAAGAGCTTACAACACATCTTTAGCAAGAAGGAACTGAATATGCGCCAACACCGGTGGGTAGAACTCCTCAACGATTACGACTGTGAGATTTGTTACCACCCAGGCAAAGCAAATGTCGTTGCTGATGCTCTCAGTCTACGAAGCTATTTGCATAGCGTTTGTAATACTCAATCCCAGCATAATATCGAAGCTCTCCTCTGCGACGCCCAACATGCTTGTTTTACCGAACACACTTTGAGGAAAGAAAGGATCATCAATAATGGCGAACAATTGGTGAATAATTCGGATGGTATATTCCATTATCTTGACCGAATTTGGATTCCCAGGCGTACCAATTTGCGACAGATTCTGCTCGACGAAGCTCACAAATCTCGGTATTCTATTCATCTCGGTGCTGACAAAATGTACTGATGCGTGTGAAATGTGTATATAAGTTTAAGTATATTTTTAAGCCCTTTTACACTTTTTTAGCCAAGTTTTAAATTTATAAAACACGATATTTACTAACACTAAACACACATATGGGCAAGTGCACCCATCGTGAGCGTAGTATAGTGCTGGTAAGATACCGAGGTCGTCCAAGGACACAAGAGCTTTTAATACCGGTTTATCCTCAACGTCTAATCAAATCAAAAGTTTAGAAAAATGTTTTAAACTAAGAAAATAAAAACTATCTAAAATGCTGAAAAATAAAAATAAAAACAGATAGACAAGATGAATCACTTGGCTCCGACTCGTGTTTAGTGTAACCTTTGATTATTTCCGCACTTTTGCACTATTTAAGAGATTATCTTAGTTATTGTAGTATGCCCCTCTTTTGAAGGTGACGTTACCCTCAACCCAGTAGTTTGAGTCAGCAAGGATACAATCCTAAAGGGTCGGATTATTGAAAGATAATTAATTAAGTTATTAATGCATAATGTGGTAGGCCCCTCTTTTGAAGGCGACGTTACCCTCGGCTAAGTAGTCTGAGTCAGCAGGGATACAGTCCTAAGTAGTCGGCTTAAAGTTTTAATAGTAGTTTAACTTATGAGGGGATCAAAGAGTTTGGACCCCCGCCATCCAATACCGTTAAGTATTGAAGGAGGTCCTACTAAATTTGACCCAGGTCCTTTGCAGGATCTATACACTGAACAATGGCAAGACTCTTACCAAACCATTCCCTTAACCCCCGACCAGGTAGCCAACATACCTCCATATAGACCGTGGAGATATGAATGGTGAAAATCTTTTATTTTATATAGACAGTAAAATAATGCCAAGACACCACGGACAAACGATAAGGAAAAATCACCTTCAACATAAGAAACTAGTTATTAAAGTCATTAATAAACAACCAATTAAAAAGTGCGAAAAGATTAAAAATAAAAAGTATTACACTAGACACTTTGTCTTCACCAAGTGATGTAAGAGACTTAGGCAAACATGGCCTTGATTGTCAAGAACTCTTACGATCAATCTTGGATCCCGAGACGACTCACACACTCTATGATGGACAATGGATGATGATGGTGTTATGGTGGTGGTGGGTGAAGTGTGAGAGAGGTGGTGTGCCAAGGGATGGTTTGAGCTTGAACCAAGCACTCCTATTTATAGGCTGAACAGAAGCTCGGGCACGGCCCCGTGTCCAGTGGGCACGGCCCCGTGTCCACATCCTTCTCTGTCTTCATTAATTGCTCTTGTCTTTATTAGTTGACCACGGCCCCGTGTCCGCTGGGCACGACCCCGTGTGCAGGAGCATATCTGTACTATCAAGATTTGCCTAGATTCTGCGAATCTTATAGTTAACCACGGCCCCGTGTCCGCTGAGCACGGCCCCGTGGTGGGCGATGGAAGCTTCTACAACTTTGTCTTTTATGATGACACTTGGGCACGCCCCCGTGCTCAATGAGCACGGGGCGTGTTCAGCCTTCTGCTCTCTTGTTTTGCTTGGGAAGATGCTTTCAGGGAGGTCGAGCATGCCACGTTTATTCCTTTTCTTGTATTTATGTTAGATTTAGCTGCCTTTTTGCTTCCTTTGTTAATTTGAGCTCATTTAATCCTGAAAATACAAAAGGAAGACAAAATCACACTTTTTCCAACATTAGTACTAAAAAAGGGTTAGTTTTATGCCACAATTGATGTAATTTATATGTTGCATTTTGCACACATCAAATACCCCCACACTTGAATCTTTGCTTGTCCTCAAGCAAAACTCTTTATAATATGGCTTTACACTCCCAAATGGAATGGGTAGAAGAGAAGGTTTTTGGGCTTGTCATAGAGTGTCGGGATCTCCAAGATTCTTTACCAAGTTTTATTTTTATTTATTTACAATCCTATTCGTCATGATTTATTTAAAACTCTTCATAAGATAAATTACTTATTAGGGCATAACATGCCTCTTTAAAATTTTATTTATATACAAGTTCACAATCCTCACGGGGGATCACTCAACACTCGGCCGAAGATGTATTTTAGTGAATCACTCGAGAGCGGCATGGAACTTACTCCTACCATAAGCTTGCCAAGCAATCAATCCTCCTCCTTTTTAACTATATACCTTTGTAAATATCAAGAAGACTTTTTGGGTGAAGGGTTAGGCTTGGGTTAAATGTAGGTGGTTGGGTTAGTGGTTAGTAAAAGGGCGAAAAGCGCAACAAGCGTCAGTTTTCGTAAGACTTTCTCTACTTTTTATTTTGATGAAGCCATAATTCAAACAAAGTTACTTTTGATGAACTTGCTTGTTTATTTCTTTTGCTTCATCATCAAAAAAAAAAACTTTTTTGAAAGTCATACGAAAAACCGGGCTTGTTACTAAAACAAAGGGTTAAAAATAAAAAGGTTTTGTTGGGTGAAAGGGTGTTTGGTTTGGGTTAAGAAATGAAAAGGTTTAGGCTCAAAGGGGTTAACTAGGGGGATTTTGGGTAGGTGGTAAAAAAAAAGAAAAATAATCGTAAAGAAATAAAAAGGGTTAGTCCTAATGGCTCCATCATTTACTTACTCGGGTTTAAGTTGGTAAAGACCGGGAATGTATTATCGTGGCAAGTTCTAGAGTTGTAAGAACCAAGCGGTTATTCACACAAGAAATGAAAAATGAGCATTTAATTTAAAGATATGTATTTGTATGCTCAATAAAGGCTCAAAACTCACTTTTGTGGGAATGGGTTTTTATGTGATCAAGTATATATAATTAAATTTTAGCTAAGCTTGTCATGCCTTTTCATAATTTTCTTATGTTGGTTCTTTTTATCACGACGCTATTGGTTGTAAATTTGTAAAAATATAACCTTTTTAGAATTTTGAAATTCCCAAATTAAACCTAGACAAGTAAAACAATGAAAATTTTTGAAAAAATTGGGGTGATTAGTGGTTCCAATAGAGTTTTGTGTAAGGTTTGTTATTAGGACTTGCAAGATTCAAGGTTTTAGCATCCCCCCCCCCCCCCACACTTAAATTACACATTGTCCTCAATGTGTCCCAAAAATAAGTTTTTAGGTTGATTGAATGTGTAAAAGGTGTGAATCAAGCAAAAATTTGTGTTACTAGGCGCTGGACACGACCCCGTGTTGTCCGGGCACGGCCCCGTGTTCAAGTGCCAGTAACAAAAAATAAACAAAAGAAACAGAAGCCTGGACACGGGGGCGTGTTGGGTGAACACGGCCTGTGTCCAGTTTACCTGAACTGGGTCATTTCTGCAGACTGTGCAGCACGGGGCCGTGTTGGGCGGACACGGCCCGTGCTGAACTTGCTGTAATGAAGAAAGTTTGTCGGATGGCCCTGTTTTCCTGCATGGGGTGCTGGTTTCAAGTTTCCCTTGTTATCCTTTGCCATCCTGAGTGTGTTTTATTCGTTTTAACACCATCTAAACACCAAATTAACTAAAACCATCATTCATTAAGTCATAGAGAGAATTACATAATTGTCCTAAAAAATGAAAAACAAAGAAGAAAATAAAAGTTAAAAGTCCTAAATTAGATAGGTCAAGTGATACGTAAAATCATCCTAAGGAGCTCTACTACAATAAGAACCAAAATTCTGGAAATAGTTTTCCGGTTTCTAAAAGTTTTGCAGAACTCCAAGCCGAGCGGTGTCCCTTAGATGTTGCTAAAGCCATTCTTCTATCTCCCTTGGGAGAAGGGAGGCGGCTTCATGTTCCTCAACATCTTGTGGAGGGGGAGTGACACCAATCGGAACCCCTTGTAGTATGTCTCGAGGGGTCTCCGGATGTAAGGCGTACCTTTCGGCCGAAATGATGACTTCCGGTACCACATTTCATGCCCTTTGGGTGATAATCGGCACCAAAGGAGGAGAGGCGAGAATGTTCAACCTTTGGTGCAAAAGGTTGACTTCCCGGAGACATCCTTCTAGTCCCACCGTTAGATGATTAATACGGTCGACCAATGCTTCTTCTACCCCCGTTATCTCATCAATGGCTTCTCTTAGAGCGTAAACATAGTTTACAAGAGAGTCCTCAACTGTTGATGATCTTCTCCCCTGTCGGTTGTTTCTGGAATGCGATGAAGAGTTTCCGTTTGTTCTGCTTGCCATTATGAGAAAACATACCAAAAAGAGTTCAATTTTATGGGACCAGTACTTCGGACACGGCCCCGTGTTCACCGAACACGGCCCCGTGTTCAGATATCTGCAGGATTTTAGGAACAAGGAATCTTGGGGTTTTAAATTGTTTCGTGATTTTTAAAGCATTTTTGAACAGAAACGACTTAAAACATTGTTGTAGAACTTATTCTTAACAAGATTCCATGAACAAAAATCTAACAAACATCTCAACAAAGCTTGAAATTATGGAAGGTTCAAGCTTTAATGGAAGTATAAGGAAAGAAAAATTGAAGAAGATGATTGTGGATAAAAGAGGAAAGGACAAGAAGGTAATTGAGAAACTTCTTTTAGAAAATACCTAGGATGGTATGTGAGAATATTCCCCAAATCTCTGTCCTTGGAAAGGTTCAAATGTGCAGGATTCTTGGCTGCATTTATAGAAAACGACAGTACGTTGCACACGGCCCCGTGTCGGCTGGACACGGCCCCGTGTGCAGACAGAATCCTGACACAATTTTGTCCGTATTCTGATGAAATCAGAAGGGAATCTTTTGGTGGACACGGGGGCGTGCTGACCTGGACACGGCCCCGTGTCTAGAAGCTGTCTTATGGAATTCGTCTATTTTCAAGGAACTTTTTCGGATCGGGTGGTTCCTTACTAGATGGAACAACCCCAAAGTGCCTAAGATACCTTAATTGATCTAGATTAAGACTAGAACGCAAGAGGTTGTCGGTGAGAGTGATTCATATGCTATATGTATGTGGACAAGTCCAACCCTTTCCCGGGCTCTCGTTAAAGAAGGTGTATGCCGAATCGCTCAGGTCTATGTATGCATCGAACGAAGTCAATGGGGAGTCCTTCACGGCACAATCGGCACAGGGACGACTATCGCTCAAGTCCTCACTAGAGTTAGAAGTATCGTCGGGGACAACGAAGTTGTTTTAATGCGATTCCAACACTTCTTCTTGGTTATCATCTTGAGATAAATTATTGAAATCTATCCTAAGTTCTTTTAACCAATTAAGAATTAGATCTTCTAATTGAAATAATTCATCAAGAAGCATTTCTCCTAGAAAATCTGGTTGGGAGCATTCAAGGGAGAGATAGGGATTATTTTTACTTTCGCCCCTCTTAAGGATACAAGGAAACGATGGGTCTATATAGTGGGGCTTATAATTTAGTAAATAACATTCTAATTCCTTATGGGTACCACCACATAATTGACACCACGTACCATAAGCGTGCAGAAAGTAAAAAGAATCAGTATCACCCATGCTTGTGTCAGAAATTACCAACCGTCGGGATCTTACGGTTCTGTTTTCAGTAACTGAATCTTGGGCACGGGGTGTGTTGAGTGGGCACGGCCCCGTGTTCAGCTTACTGTCTGACTTAAAACAAGATTGCCAGTTCCAATGATTGGGCACGGGGCGTGTTCAGCGGGCACGGCCCGTGCTGAGTTCTGCAGAAGCTGAAAAACTAAGAAAAATCCTAAAAAATAGAAAAATAAGAAAAACAATTAGGCCGCTTATTCCTAACTTTCTTAAAATCCTTGTGTCCCCGGCAACGGCGCCAAAAACTTGATGCGTGTGAAGTGTGTATATAAGTTTAAGTATATTTTTAAGCCCTTTTACACTTTTTTAGCCAAGTTTTAAATTTATAAAACACGATATTTACTAACACTAAACACACATATAGGCAAGTGCACCCATCGTGAGCGTAGTATAGTGTTGGTAAGATACCGAGGTCGTCCAAGGACACAAGAGCTTTTAATACCGGTTTATCCTCAACATCTAATCAAATCAAAAGTTTAGAAAAATGTTTTAAACTAAGAAAATAAAAACTATCTAAAATGCTGAAAAATAAAAATAAAAACAGATAGACAAGATGAATCACTTGGCTCCGACTCGTGTTTAGTGTAACCTTTGATTATTTCCGCACTTTTGCACTATTTAAGAGATTATCTTAGTTATTGTAGTAGGCCCCTCTTTTGAAGGTGACGTTACCCTCAACCCAGTAGTTTGAGTCAGCAAGGATACAATCCTAAAGGGTCGGATTTTTGAAAGATAATTAATTAAGTTATTAATGCATAATGTGGTAGGCCCCTCTTTTGAAGGCGACGTTACCCTCGGCTAAGTAGTCTGAGTCAGCAGGGATACAGTCCTAAGTAGTCGGGTTAAAGTTTTAATAGTAGTTTAACTTTTGAGGGGATCAAGGAGTTTGGACCCCCGCCATCCAATACCGTTAAGTATTGAAGGAGGTTCTACTAAATTTGACCCAAGTCCTTTGCAGGATCTATACACTGAACAATGGCAAGACTCTTACCAAACCGTTCCCTTAACCCCCGACCAGGTAGCTAACATACCTCCATATAGACCGTGGAGATATGAATGGTGAAAATCTTTTATTTTATATAGACAGTAAAATAATGCCAAGACACCACGGACAAACGATAAGGAAAAATCACCTTCAACATAAGAAACTAGTTATTAAAGTCATTAATACATAACCAATTAAAAAGTGCGAAAAGATTAAAAATAAAAAGTATTACACTAGACACTTTGTCTTCACCAAGTGATGTAAGAGACTTAGGCAAACATGGCCTTGATTGTCAAGAACTCTTACGATCAATCTTGGATCCCGAGACGACTCACACACTCTATGATGGACAATGGATGATGGTTGTGGATGATGGTGTTATTGTGGTGGTGGGTGATGGGTGAAGTGTGAGAGAGGTGGTGTGCCAAGGGATGGTTTGAGCTTGAACCAAGCACTCCTATTTATAGGCTGAACAGAAGCTCGGGCACGGCCCCGTGTCCACATCATTCTCTGTCTTCATTAATTGCTCTTGTCTTTATTAGTTGACCACGGCCCCGTGTCCGCTGGGCACGACCCCGTGTGCAGAAGCATATCTGTACTATCAAGATTTGCCTAGATTCTGCGAATCTTATAGTTGACCACGGCCCCGTGTCCGCTGAGCACGGCCCCGTGGTTGGCGATGGAAGCTTCTACAACTTTGTCTTTTATGCTGACACTTGGGCACGCCCCCGTGCTCACTGACCACGGGGCGTGTTCAGCGTTCTGCTCTCTTGTTTTGCTTGGGAAGATGCTTTCGGGGAGGTCGGGCATGCCACGTTTATTCCTTTTCTTGTATTTATGTTAGATTTTGCTGCCTTTTTGCTTCTTTTGTTAATTTGAGCTCATTTAATCCTGAAAATACAAAAGGAAGACAAAAACACACTTTTTCCTACATTAGTACTAAAAAAGGGTTAGTTTTATGCCACAATTGATGTAATTTATATGTTGCATTTTGCACACATCATGTACCAGGACATGCGCTACAAGTACTTGTGGCCGGGCATGAAGACGAATATCGCCATCTATGTTTCGAAATGCCTGACTTGTTCCAAAGTCAACGCTGAGCATCAACGCCCCTCTGGCTTACACGTACAACCCGAGATCCCTATGTGGAAATGGGAGAGTATAGCTATGGACTTTATAATGAAACTTCCGTGCACGCCATCAGGTCAGGACAGCATCTGGGTTATCGTTGACCGCTTGACTAAATCTGCTCACTTTCTACCGATACGAGAAGACTATAAGGTAGAACGATTAGCTCGAATCTATACCGACGAAGTTATTTGTCGACACGGGACACCTCGTGACATCATCTCTGGCCGTGATGGTCGATTCACCTCACGTCCTTGGGAAACGTTTCAATTTGCTCTCGGTACTACTCTCAATCTTAGTACTGCTTTCCATCCCCAGACCAACGGTCAGACTGAACGCATGATTCGTACCCTCGAAGACATGCTTCACTCGTGTGTTATAGATTTCGGTGGTAATTGGGATTCGCATTTACCTTTAGTCGAATTCTCATACAATAACAGTTATTACACAAGCATCCAAATGGCACCATTTGAAGCATTATACGGAAGAAATGTTGATAGCCTATTGTATGGCACGAGATCGGGGATGCACAGATTATCGGTCCTGAGCTGTTGCAATAAACGACTGACAAAATCCTCCAAATTCAAGACAATCTACTGAAAGCTCGGAGTTGTCAGAAAAGTTACGCCGATAGACGCTGCAAGCCCCTTCGGGTGATCAGAGTCGGTAAGAAAGGAAAGCTCGCGCCTCGATACGTTGGACCCTTTAAAATTCTGGAAAGGATTGGCAAGGTGGCCTACAGACTCGAACTACCGGAGGAACTGAGTAACATCCACCCGACTTTCCATGTTTCGAACCTGTCGAGATCATGGGCCGAGAAACCAAGGTGCTCTGACGCTCACGCATTCCCATTGTGAAGGTTCGCTGGGAAGGCAAACGCGGCACCGAGTTCACCTGGGAACTCGAAAGTGACGTGAAGGCAAAGTACCCGCAACTGTTTGTTACGCCTACTTCTTAAATTTCGGGACGAAATTTCCTAAAGTATGGGAGGTTGTAATAGCCCGACTTTTTGAAGTCAAAGTCAAAGTCAAAGGAAGAAAAGATTGCTAATTGCGATCTGTCACTCCTTGCTTAATTATTGAATTGTACTTCACGACTAGTATCGCTACTCTATTTTATTTTCGCTTTAGTTGTATTATGTGGAGTATTTGTTAATAAATCGCTATATAATCGCAATTTAATCGCTAATCTACTTATCGCTAATCGCATCGCAACCCAAATTATAGGTTATGGATATTGTTTAACGTGTGTGTGCTATTATATGCTACTTGTGCATGTTATGTTTATGTTTAGGTGTTTAATCGCAAACGCAATCGCAACCCTATCGCAACGCAATCTCATCACAAACTTGAGATTTAAGGTTTATATTTATGATATTTAGTAGTTAGGTTATTTGTGTAACTAATGGGTAATACTATCGCATCGCTCACTCGAAACGCATCGCAACGCTCAACGCACGAAACGAAAACACAAAAACCAACTCGCGACAACCAGTCGATCGAATGACCATTCGATCGAATGGTCATCCGATCGGATGGCCATCCGATCGGGTTGCCATCCGATCCATTGCTTGTGTGCCACTTTCCTCTTTTGGCAACCTATAAATACCCCTGTCACATCACAAACAGTGATGTGACAGCTCCCTCTTCTGATAAGCGTGCTCAAGCTCCCTTTCCTCTCGATTTCTCGCGATTCTTGTAAGTTTTCAACACAAATCTTGTACTTCTATGATCTAAACACACTTCTTCATCATTTTCACTTTTGAATCTTCACCTTTAACCGTGAAATCAACGGATTTGAGGTGTTCTAGGATGATGTCATCATGGGGTTTTCATGAACTTCAATTTTTGACCTTATTCCACCAAGAAAAACTCAGATCTACATGATTTCCACATGTTTTGACACTATTTTCGCATAGATCTAAACATCTTCAAGAGTAGAAGGATTGAAAGATGATTTCACAACTTTCTTTCAACTCTTTTACACTCAATGCCTTTAAAACCGATAGAATCGGAGCTCGTTCAGGCCTTCTACTCGTTTACTAGTGAAGTGTCAGGTAGAGATCTGATTCCTATCAAAGAGACAACTGACTTCGGGTTGAAGATGAACAAACCGTCATGAACAGTTAACTGATCGGATTGGGGTGATTCCCATTCGATCAGATAGTCTAGACTTGGTGGGGTTTCCGTTGTTTAACAGGGCGTCATACCGTCTCGATCAAACCGCAAACTTTTCAAAAACTTAGCAAAATATTTCAATATTCAAACGATCAGGCTGTCGAACAGATTTCAGTCCGATCGGATTGCCATCCGATCGAACGACAATCCGATCGGACGACACATAATCTTCAACACTTGAACTTTTTATCAAATTTTCAAAGATCATCAGTTTCTAAAGGATTGTCATCTGATCAGAAGACCACCCGATCGAATAACAATCCTGCTGTGAGCTTGTTCTCTGAGAAATGTCTAACCGACGGATTGCCATCCGATCAGACGATCGTTCGATCGAACGACCTGAAAGGTAGAGATAATTCTCTGTTTTCAAAATGCTACAACGAAAACTTTAAAGTCACACCATACACAAACACATCCATCCCAAACGAATGTCAATCCGACCGAATGGCCATCCGAACAAATGACCATTCGAATGGATTGTCATCCGATCGGATGACTATTCGTCACTTGGTTCACTCTTCACCGTTTAACGCGTCGTTCATTCGCTTATGCAATCGTTAACTGTTTAGGCTAATCTCTCAGCGTTCCCTTCAATCCAAGAGAGTGTTTGTTTACTAAACACGATCTGTGAGTATACTCGATCCATTTTTGCTTTAAGCACTTTTGGGTGTTACATACGTTACTTATATCAATTCACATCGATCACACAACGCAAACACTTTTATATGCTAACCGTTACTACATGTTATACGTGTTACTCGATGAATGCTTGTATGTTATGTTTACACAGTGATTGTTTCCTGACACCTTAGCAACGATAGTACTATAGTTTAGACTCAGCACATGTTGTGGACAGGGGTTGTTAAGGGCTTTTCTCGCATGTCACAGTGGTGATATGTGTTGCGCATTCTACAACTCGCAGTCACGTCTCTGTATATTTCATTGTTGATAACTTACCTGCTTCACATTATACATGTTACATGTGGGTTATGCGTAAACTCGCTTTCGCTACTATTATACTATTAAACTTGTATGCTCACCTTTACACTATATGTATTGACCTCTATTTTTAACGTATGTGACAGGTGTTTGAGATGCTAGGATGTTGCTTGCTTTCATGGAAATCAAGTAGGAGAGTCTAGAAACAAAGACAATTTATCTATATTGAGTTGTCGGAACAATGATTTGCCTAGAGATATCTATGTCTGTAATAATTAATTTGTTTGATGGGTTATGGTATGGGACATAATATTGACTATCCGGTAATTTAGTTGTTATGGAATTTCTCTTGGACAATCTGTTTCGCTCAGTGCCTCACCCCGATGTTTCCGCCATCGGTTGGGGTGTGACGCCAATATTAGTTAGATTTTTGTATGCAAGTATTTCACGTTTTTGTACACATAACTAAAAAGTAGCATACAAGGTATCGCATATAACACATGCCCAATCATGCAAACAATAAAACATCAGTCCACTGTATACATATATATGTATACTAGTTATTCAGCTCAATAGGTTATCAGCCCAACAGTATGTGCGACCTGGTTGTAAGTGTGCGGTCCAGTGGTGTGCAGTCCATTTACTGAGTGTGCGGCCCAGACACTGTACGGCCTAATATGAGTATGCAACCCACAGCCTAGTGTGCGGTCTCTAGGCAGTGTGCAGTCATGCAATTTGTGTTCTACTCTTTGCTTTACGTGTTGTACAAGACTGTGCGGTCCACCCAGTGTGCAACATGCTTAACCCCCTTGTACTCTACGCAGTCAGAGCTTGTACATCAGAGTGTACGGTCTTAAGGCTGTGCGGTTTAGCTTAACTTGGGTATACGAGGTGCATCTTAGGTTGTACCATCCCAAGTGTGCAGTACACATGGCACACTCGGTGTGTGGTACCCGTTGTGCTATGTAATACTATGTGTAGAACATGATGTACATTAAACGAGTGTGCGGTACCATTTGAAAACACGTTTTGTATAAGATTTCAATATCAAATCAGATAAGACAAAAATGTAAATTCTTACATCAATCAACATCCATGTTCCTAGGTTTTAATCTCGTTTTGACAAGTATTTCATTATACGTCTGGCTTATCCATTTTTGCCCTCAATAATCAGATTTAATCATTTTATCATCATTACTTGGATCAATTACACCTAAGCATACAATCCGTAAAAATCATCATCCTTATTTTACACAGATTCATATTATACGGAAATCATCAGTCATCAACATGAAGCTTGGATTTCTGTTCCATCAAACAATCCGTAAACAATAATCACAATCACTTAGCATTTATCATCACTCAAACAATACTAAATATGGATTCTTTAGCATGACCCTAGATCTAAATTACTTTCTATGCGTAGTATTGTGAGCAAAACAATCAGACATTTAATTCATCATTCCAGCAGTGATTATCACACTACTGTCATATAATCATCGTATTATTCTAGTATGTTCTTCTAAGCATAACATACAAACAAGCAATCAAATTGTCACCAACAATAGTATGAATGCTAGTAACTAACCTGGAAGTTATGATGTGAGATTGTGTGATAAAATGAAGGAGGATGATGCTTCAAAGAAAGGAAAGGAAACTATGATTGCTGTTGATCTTTAATGCTACCGCCGCCGTCAAATTCCCAAAAAGGAAGAGGTGTTCTAAGTTTTTTAAAGAGAGAAGGTTAGAGAGAGAGAATGTTTTGGGATTGCTGCCGTCAAATGGATGGGGAAACATTCCCAGAATGTGGTAGTACACACACACACACACACACATATATATATATAATGAGGGCAAAGATACCGCACACACATGAAGTGTGCGCCCTTCTTTAAATGTGCGGTCTCCTTAGGATTATGTGTGGGCTGGGTGTTGGGCCATGTTCCCTAATTTTGCGGACCAAAAGGGTTAGAATAAGAGAGTGGGTGTGCGGCATAAGGAGTGTGTGAATGTGAATTCAATTGTGTGACTAGATTTAATAATAATAATAATAATAATAATAACAATTCTCATATAAATCACATAATTACAAATTAAAGCTCACTTATTAAATTCTCATAATCATAACATAAAATGAAATAGTGTAGGAAAAACCCGAAGTTTCATAGTTCATCATGAAGATGATGTCGGCCGCATGCGGTGCAATGATTTAGAGCTCCAACTGCGGAGTTGCAGCGTCAAGCGTCAGCTTTTAATGGAGGTGGCACCTTCTAAGCATCCTATGACAATGACTATAAAGGTTTTTTAACTTATGTTTTACTAAAATGATGCATTTCATCATACGATGTGACAACTGGCACGAAACCGGTAATTTTCGTACTATTTTAATAATTATCTATTTCCTGCATTTATGTGTTTAAACGTCAACATTATATGCTTGCATGTTATACATTTGAAATCATGCATGTTTCATACTTTATTTGTCACATTATACAATACTTTAAGCGTTGCGTCGAAACAATTAAGTAAATTCACCGGTTAGACAAGCTATGTCGGCACAGCTTCAGCATTCAGTTAAATGATAGATTTAGGACTTAGATGTAGGTCCGACAACAAAAAATACATTAAAACCCAAGTGGGTGAATAAGGGTTTACATAAACACTTTCCGGAAGCTAAAATAAGCACTAAAAACTGTCTGAAACGCACTTTAAACGCAGAATTCTGCATTTTCAGCAAAATTCAGCACTTAAACACTAAAATAACATGCAGAAATAATGATTAAGCATCCATAATAACTTGTAAAGTGTCGGGAATGTAAACCTGTCACAAAAGGTACTTCACACCTTGTAAATTTCACAACTTAGCACTTTAACGAACCGACAACCGAACGATTAACCGGACACTACCCAAAACACCAAAAATAGACTAGAAACGAATTCTTGATGTTTTAAAGCTAGTTATGGTGATAGAACACATTCAAAATCATAAAAAAAAAAATTAAACACACTAAACATCAAGTTTAACCTCCTAACTTAACTCATAACCCCTAAACTTCCAAAATCTTACGCATTATCCCCTGGTTTAGGCTGGCCCCTTAGTGGCCCCACCTCACACTCATGTTGACTAGAATTCAAACGGGTCAAAGATGCCAATTTATTAACCTAAGGACTAAGATTTTGTGAAGAGATTATAAGAGAAACCAAAGGGCATGTAACCTTATCATAATCACATTTTCTTCACACACCTAAACACACACATATCTCCTTCTCCTCTCTTCTATTCTCGGCCAAGGAGACACAAAGATCATCACCATTTTGCTTTCACTTTCAAGAAGATCTAAGGCTACTCAAAGGTGTATGGAGCCTAACTAAGAAGGTGTTAAGCATTAGAAGTTGAAGGACCACCCTTTGGAGCTTTTAACCACCTTATTTGCATCATCTTCTTCTTCATCTTGTTCTTTGCCACTTCCCTAGCCACAAGAGCCAGTGGTAAGCTTCATAAACTCACTTTTACTTCATGTTAGTGTTATGTACAAGTTACACCATTTAAAAATCCAAACTTTAAAAGATAAAGACATGAAGATCTAACATAATCTAAGTAAAAACAAGTGATTTTAGTGTTGTTTGATGTATGATATGAAGTTGTTGTTGTTGATCTTATGTTTTTAGTTAGATCCATCATGTGTAAGCTTGTTAGCTTATATCTAACAAGTTTAAGCATGGATTTTGAAAGATCCATGAAGAAACTTGATGATGAACTTGAAGGTTTTCAAAGTAAGCATGAAAATGGTTTAAAAATAGGTTTTTCATGATCTTGAAACCACTAAACAAGTGGATGATTTGTTTGTGAAATAAAGTTTCATAAAAATTTATAAATGTTTAACAAGAAGCTTTGATTTAAGAAGATCTAAGTGTGTGAAGCATGGATTTAAAAGACTACACATTTTTAAGAATATTCAAGTTTATCACATGTATAAACATGATAATTTTAGTGATTTTTGCTTGTTAAGTTGTTGAATCTTGAATAATGGGTTCAACATGTTTGAACACAGACATGGACATAAAATTGGCGTTGTTGCAGGACATGTTCAAATGGAGGCTTCAAAATCTTCAAGAACAAGAAGCCAATGAAAGTGAAAGTGATGACTTGGATGAGAGACTGGAAGAAGAATCCGAAGAAGAAGACGAGGGGAGTGATGGATACTTCTCAGACAAAGTCCCTTCTGACGAGGAGTTTTATTTTTTTTCTTTTGTGTATGTTTTTATGTGTTTGTTATGAACTTTTCAAATAATAAGATACTATATTTCTCTCATTAGTTACAAAATGCCAAAATGTCACAAAAGCCATTAAATACAAAAAGCCAAATACTAAAAAACCTATATTTTTCGTGTATAAATTTTTCTGTGTTTTAGTTACTGTATTTTATCATCTTGGTCTACAAAACGCCATTAAATATAAAACATCGAACTTGAAAGATGGGACATGTTACAGCCTTAACTGATAAAGCTGAACAAAACAGTAAATACAAACAGTAACTGAAACGATGGATACTATATTACTAACATTTATTATAATAAAATCCCGGCTAAACTACGCGCCAAAAACATCTTATAAAAACAAATGTCTCAGCAGCTTCCATTGATCACACCCAAAAAAACAAATGCCATGTTTCCTAAATACCACTCACTTTAAAACGCCAAAAAAAGTTAAAAAAGACCTGATGTACGTAGTGCGTGATATGTTTTTATATATATTTTAAGTCCTTTTTTTAACACTTTAGTCAAGTTTTAAATTTATAAAACACGATATTTTACTAACACTAAACACACATATGGGCAAGTGCACCCATCGTGAGCGTAGTATAGCTTTGGTAAGATACCGAGGTTGTCCAAGGACACAAAAGCTTTTAGTACCGGTTTATCCTCAACGTCTAATCAAATTAAAATTTTAGAAAAGGTTTTAAACATGAAAATAAAAACTAAAAATGCTGAAAAATAAAAATAAAACAGATAGACAAGATGAATCACTTGGATCCGACTCATGTTTAGTGTAACCTTTGATTTTTTCCGCACTTTTGCACTTTTTAAGAGATTATCTTAGTTATTGTAGTAGGCCCCTCTTTTGAAGGTGACGTTACCCTCAACCCAGTAGTTTGAGTCAGCAAGGATACAATCCTAAATGGTTGGATTATTGAAAGATAATTAATTAAGTTATTAATGCATAATGTGGTAGGCCCCTCTTTTGAAGGTGACGTTACCCTCGGCTAAGTAGTCTGAGTCAGTAGGGATACAGTCCTAAGTAGCCGAGTTAAAGTTTTAATAGTAGCTTACATATGAGGGGATCAAAGAGTTTGGACCCCCGCCATCTAATACCGGTGGGTATTGAAGGAGGTCCTACTAAATTTGAACCAGGTCCTTGCAGGATCTATACACTGAACAAGGCAAGACTCTTACCAAACCATTCCCTTAACCCCCGACCATGTAGCCAACATATCTCCATATAGACCGTGGAGATATGAATGGTGAAAATCTTTTATTTTATATAGACAGTAAAATAATGCCAAGACACCACGGACAAATGATAAGAAAGAATCACCTTCAACATAAGAAACTAGTTATTAAAGTCATTAATACATAACCAAATAAAAAGTGCGAAAAGATTAAAAATAAAAAGTATTACACAAGACACTTGTCTTCACCAAGTGATGTAAGAGACTTAGGCAAGCATGGCCTTTAATTGTCAAGAACTCTTACGATCAATCTTGGATCCCGAGACTACTCACACACTCTATGATGGATGATTGATGATGGTGGTGGATGATGGTGTTGTGATGGTGGTGGTGGGTGGGTGAAGTGTGAGAGAGGTGGTGTGCCAATGGATGGTTTGCAAATGAGCCAAGCACCCATATTTATAGCCTGAACAGTAGCTCGGGCACGGCCCCGTGTCCATTGGGCATGGCCCCGTGTCCATCCTCCTTCTCTTTCTTCATTAATTGCGGTTTGTCTGCATTAGTTGACCACGCCCCTGTGTCCGATGGGCACGACCCCGTGTGCAGAAGCGTATCTGTACTATCAAGATTTCCCTAGATTCTGCGAATCTTAGAGTTGACCACGGCCCCGTGTCCGGTGGGCACGCCCCCGTGATGGGTGATAGAAGCTTCTACAGCTTTGTCTTTTCAGCAGACACTTGGGCATGCCCCCGTGCTCATTGAGCACGGGGCGTGTTTAGCCTTCTGTTCTCTTGTTTTTGCTTGGGAAGATGCTGTCGGGGGGTCGGGCATGCCACGTTGGTTCCTTTTCTTGTATTTATGTTAGATTTAGCTGCCTTTTTGCTTCTTTTGTTCATTTGAGCTCATTTAATCCTAAAAATACAAAAGGAAGACAAATACACGCTTTTTCCAACATTTGTACTAAAAAAGGGTTAGTTTTATGCCACATTTGATGTAATTTATATGTTGCATTTTGCACACATCAACCTTGAATCTTGCAAGTCCTAATTACAAGGCTTACACAAAACTCTATTGGAACCGCTAATCACCCCAAATTTTTTTCAAAAACATTTCATATTTTTTTACTTGTCTTGGTGTAATTTAGGAATAACAAGTTCTAAAAAGGTTATATTTTAACAAATTTACAACCGATAGCGTCGTGATAAAAAGAACCAACATAAGAAAATTATGAAAAGACATGACAATCTAATTAAAATTGGATTATATATACTTGATCACATTATAAACCCATTCCCACAACAAGTGAGTTTTGAGCCTTTATTGAGCATACAAGCATATATCTTTAAATTAATGCTCATTTTTCGTTTCTTGTGTGAATAGCCGCTTGGTTCTTACGAATCTAGAACTTGCCATGATGATACATTCCCGGTCCTTACCAACTTAAACCCAAGTAAGTAAATGATGGAGGCATTAGGACTAACCCATTTTCCTTTCAACACCATTATTTTTCATTTTCTTTATCACCTACCCAAAATCCCCCTAGTTAACCCCTTTGAGCCTAAACCTTTTCATTTCAAAACCCACAAAACAAATACCCTTTACCCACCAAAACCTTTTTCTTTTCAAACCCCTTTTGTTTTAGTAAAAAACTCGGTTATCTTCTGCAAAAAAAAGAGATAATTTTGCAATAGCCAAACAAGTTCCTCAAAAATCTTTTTTTGAATATGCTTAGTTTGAATAAATGTCAAAAAAGGGGATTCACGACAACCGATGCTTTTTACGCTTTTAGCCCTTTTCTACTAATCACTAACCCAAAAACCACCTACCTTTAACCCAAGCCAAACCCTTCCCCAAATTCCTCTTGATATTTACAAAGGTTTATAGTTAAAAAGGAGGAGGATTGATTGTTTGGCAAGCATATGGTAGAAGTAAGTTCCATGCCGGTCTCGAGTGTTTCACAAAAATACATCTTCGACCGAGTGTTGAGTGATCCCCAGTGGGGTATGTGAACTTGTATATAAATGGAATTTTAAAGTGGCATGTTATGCCCAAATAAGTAATTTCTCTTATGAAATGTTCTAAATAAATCATAACAAATAGGATTGTAAATAATATAAAAATAAAACCTAATAAAGATCATGGAATCCCGACACTCTAGACAAGCCCAAAACTTCTCTTCTACCCATTCCATTTGGGTGTGTAAGCCACAATATAAAGGGTTTTGCTTGAGGACAAGCAAAGATTCAAGTGTGGGGGTAGTTGATGTGTGTAAAATGCAACATATAAATTACAACAAATGAGGCATAAAACTAACCCTTTTTAGTACTAATGTTGGAAAAAGTGTGCTTCTGTCTTCCTTTTGTATTTTCAGGGTTAAATGAGCGTAAATGAACAAAAGAAGCAAAAATACAGCTAAATCTAACACAAATACAAGAAAAGGAATAAACGTGGCATGCCCGACCCCTCGACAGCGTCTTCCCAAGCAAAAACAAAACATCAGAAGGCTGAACACGCCCCGTGCCCAGCGGACCCGGGGGCGTGCCCAAGTGTCTGCAGAAAAGACAAAAGCATAGAAGCTTCAATTTCCCAACACGAGGGCGTGCCCAGCTCCACAAGGCCGTGGTCAATGCTAAGATTCACAGAATCCAAGAAAATCTTGATAATACAGATACACTTCTGCACACGGGGCCGTGGTTAACTAATACAGACAAGCTGCATTAAATGAAGAAAGAGAAAGTGGATGGACACGTGGCCGTGCCAACTGGACACGGTGGCGTGTCCAGGCTTCTGTGCAGGCTATAAATAGGGGTGCTTGGTTCATTTCAAAGGCATCCCTTGAAAAACCACCTCTCTCCCACTTCACCCACACTCCACCACCATCACAACACCCACATCTACCACCATCGTCCATCATCCATCATCCATCATAGAGTGTGTGTAGTAGTCTCGGGATCCAAGATTGATAGTAAGAGTTCTTGACAATCAAAGGCCATGTTTTCCTAAGTCTCTTACATCACTTGGTGAACACAAACATTTAGTGCAATACTTTTTTTTTATAATCTTTTCACACTTTTTATTTGGTTTTGTATTAATGACTTTAATAACTAGTTTCTTTTGTTGAAGGTGAAACTTCCTTATCATTTGTCCGTGGTGTCTTGGCGTTATTTTACTGTCTATATAAAATAAATGATTTACACCATTCATATCTCCACGGTCTATATGGAGATATGTTGGCTACCTGGTCGGGGGTTAAGGGAATGGTTTGGTAAGGTTCTTGCCTTGTTCAGTGTATAGATCCTGCAAGGACCTGGGTCAAGCTTATTAGGACCTCCTTCAATACCCACTGTTATTGGATGGCGGGGGTGCGAATGGCTTGATCCCCTCATATGTAAACTACTATTAATACATTAACCCGGCTACTTGGGATTGTATCTCTGCTGACTCAAACCACTTAGTCGAGGGTAACGACACCTTCAAAAGAGGGGCCTACCACATTACGCATTAATAACTAAATTAATTATCTTCCAATATTCCAACCCTTTAGGATTGTATCCTTGCTGACTCAAACTACTGGATTGAGGGTAACGTCACCTTCAAAAGAGGGGCCTACTACTATAACTAAGATAATCTCTTAAAAAGTGCAAAAGTGCGGAAAACATCAAAGGTTACACTAAAGGCGAGTCGGATCCCAACGATTCATCTTGTCTATCTGTTTTATTTTATTTTTATTTTTCAGCATTTTTAGTTAATTTTTATTTTCATGTTTAAAACCTTTTTCTAACTTTTTGATTTGATTAGACGTTGAGGATAAACCGATACTAAAAGCTCTTGTGTCCTTGGACGACCTCGGTATCTTACCAACGCTATACTACACTCACGATGGGTGCACTTGCCCATATGTGTGTTTAGTGTTAGTACAATATCGTGTTTTATAAATTTAAAACTTGACTAAAGTGTTAAAAAGGGCTAAAAATATACATTAAAAACTATATAACACTCGACTCGCATCATCGATCATGCGAAGATCTAAGCTGTTAAGAGTTGGGTTACACCTAGGAACCCGTTCGAAGTTCGTTCTTTCGTCGGATTGGCGGGTTACTATCGCCGATTCATCGTTGACTTTTCGAAAATCATTGTACCGCTTACCTCGCTTACGCATAAGGACAAACCTTTTGTTTGGGGAACTGAACAAGAGGAGGCCTTTCAAACTCTCAAAGCTATGCTTTGCAATGTTCCCGTGCTCTCGCTGCCCGACGGAAATGACGATTTTGTAGTCTATTGCGATGCCTCTAACCTCGGTCTTGGTTGTGTTCTCATGCAACGAGACAAGGTTATCGCGTACGCCTCTTGACAGCTCAATATCCACGAGAAGAATTATACAACCCACGACCTCGAGCTAGGTGCGGTTGTTTTTGCGCTAAAGATTTGGCGACACTACCTATATGGTACAAAGTGTACGGACTTCACCGACCATAAGAGCTTACAACACATCTTTAGCAAGAAGGAATTGAATATGCGCCAACACCGGTGGGTAGAACTCCTCAACGATTACGACTGTGAGATTTGTTACCACCCAGGCAAAGCAAATGTCGTTGCTGATGCTCTCAGTCTACGAAGCTATTTGCATAGCGTTTGTAATACTCAATCCCAGCATAATATCGAAGCTCTCCTCTGCGACGCCCAACATGCTTGTTTTACCGAACACACTTTGAGGAAAGAAAGGATCATCAATAATGGCGAACAATTGGTGAATAATTCGGATGGTATATTCCATTATCTTGACCGAATTTGGATTCCCAGGCGTACCAATTTGCGACAGATTCTGCTCGACGAAGCTCACAAATCTCGGTATTCTATTCATCTCAGTGCTGACAAAATGTACTGATGCGTGTGAAATGTGTATATAAGTTTAAGTATATTTTTAAGCCCTTTTACACTTTTTTAGCCAAGTTTTAAATTTATAAAACACGATATTTACTAACACTAAACACACATATGGGCAAGTGCACCCATCGTGAGCGTAGTATAGTGCTGGTAAGATACCGAGGTCGTCCAAGGACACAAGAGCTTTTAATACCGGTTTATCCTCAACGTCTAATCAAATCAAAAGTTTAGAAAAATGTTTTAAACTAAGAAAATAAAAACTATCTAAAATGCTGAAAAATAAAAATAAAAACAGATAGACAAGATGAATCACTTGGCTCCGACTCGTGTTTAGTGTAACCTTTGATTATTTCCGCACTTTTGCACTATTTAAGAGATTATCTTAGTTATTGTAGTATGCCCCTCTTTTGAAGGTGACGTTACCCTCAACCCAGTAGTTTGAGTCAGCAAGGATACAATCCTAAAGGGTCGGATTATTGAAAGATAATTAATTAAGTTATTAATGCATAATGTGGTAGGCCCCTCTTTTGAAGGCGACGTTACCCTCGGCTAAGTAGTCTGAGTCAGCAGGGATACAGTCCTAAGTAGTCGGCTTAAAGTTTTAATAGTAGTTTAACTTATGAGGGGATCAAAGAGTTTGGACCCCCGCCATCCAATACCGTTAAGTATTGAAGGAGGTCCTACTAAATTTGACCCAGGTCCTTTGCAGGATCTATACACTGAACAATGGCAAGACTCTTACCAAACCATTCCCTTAACCCCCGACCAGGTAGCCAACATACCTCCATATAGACCGTGGAGATATGAATGGTGAAAATCTTTTATTTTATATAGACAGTAAAATAATGCCAAGACACCACGGACAAACGATAAGGAAAAATCACCTTCAACATAAGAAACTAGTTATTAAAGTCATTAATAAACAACCAATTAAAAAGTGCGAAAAGATTAAAAATAAAAAGTATTACACTAGACACTTTGTCTTCACCAAGTGATGTAAGAGACTTAGGCAAACATGGCCTTGATTGTCAAGAACTCTTACGATCAATCTTGGATCCCGAGACGACTCACACACTCTATGATGGACAATGGATGATGATGGTGTTATGGTGGTGGTGGGTGAAGTGTGAGAGAGGTGGTGTGCCAAGGGATGGTTTGAGCTTGAACCAAGCACTCCTATTTATAGGCTGAACAGAAGCTCGGGCACGGCCCCGTGTCCAGTGGGCACGGCCCCGTGTCCACATCCTTCTCTGTCTTCATTAATTGCTCTTGTCTTTATTAGTTGACCACGGCCCCGTGTCCGCTGGGCACGACCCCGTGTGCAGGAGCATATCTGTACTATCAAGATTTGCCTAGATTCTGCGAATCTTATAGTTAACCACGGCCCCGTGTCCGCTGAGCACGGCCCCGTGGTGGGCGATGGAAGCTTCTACAACTTTGTCTTTTATGATGACACTTGGGCACGCCCCCGTGCTCAATGAGCACGGGGCGTGTTCAGCCTTCTGCTCTCTTGTTTTGCTTGGGAAGATGCTTTCAGGGAGGTCGAGCATGCCACGTTTATTCCTTTTCTTGTATTTATGTTAGATTTAGCTGCCTTTTTGCTTCCTTTGTTAATTTGAGCTCATTTAATCCTGAAAATACAAAAGGAAGACAAAATCACACTTTTTCCAACATTAGTACTAAAAAAGGGTTAGTTTTATGCCACAATTGATGTAATTTATATGTTGCATTTTGCACACATCAAATACCCCCACACTTGAATCTTTGCTTGTCCTCAAGCAAAACTCTTTATAATATGGCTTTACACTCCCAAATGGAATGGGTAGAAGAGAAGGTTTTTGGGCTTGTCATAGAGTGTCGGGATCTCCAAGATTCTTTACCAAGTTTTATTTTTATTTATTTACAATCCTATTCGTCATGATTTATTTAAAACTCTTCATAAGATAAATTACTTATTAGGGCATAACATGCCTCTTTAAAATTTTATTTATATACAAGTTCACAATCCTCACGGGGGATCACTCAACACTCGGCCGAAGATGTATTTTAGTGAATCACTCGAGAGCGGCATGGAACTTACTCCTACCATAAGCTTGCCAAGCAATCAATCCTCCTCCTTTTTAACTATATACCTTTGTAAATATCAAGAAGACTTTTTGGGTGAAGGGTTAGGCTTGGGTTAAATGTAGGTGGTTGGGTTAGTGGTTAGTAAAAGGGCGAAAAGCGCAACAAGCGTCAGTTTTCGTAAGACTTTCTCTACTTTTTATTTTGATGAAGCCATAATTCAAACAAAGTTACTTTTGATGAACTTGCTTGTTTATTTCTTTTGCTTCATCATCAAAAAAAAAAACTTTTTTGAAAGTCATACGAAAAACCGGGCTTGTTACTAAAACAAAGGGTTAAAAATAAAAAGGTTTTGTTGGGTGAAAGGGTGTTTGGTTTGGGTTAAGAAATGAAAAGGTTTAGGCTCAAAGGGGTTAACTAGGGGGATTTTGGGTAGGTGGTAAAAAAAAGAAAAATAATCGTAAAGAAATAAAAAGGGTTAGTCCTAATGGCTCCATCATTTACTTACTCGGGTTTAAGTTGGTAAAGACCGGGAATGTATTATCGTGGCAAGTTCTAGAGTTGTAAGAACCAAGCGGTTATTCACACAAGAAATGAAAAATGAGCATTTAATTTAAAGATATGTATTTGTATGCTCAATAAAGGCTCAAAACTCACTTTTGTGGGAATGGGTTTTTATGTGATCAAGTATATATAATTAAATTTTAGCTAAGCTTGTCATGCCTTTTCATAATTTTCTTATGTTGGTTCTTTTTATCACGACGCTATTGGTTGTAAATTTGTAAAAATATAACCTTTTTAGAATTTTGAAATTCCCAAATTAAACCTAGACAAGTAAAACAATGAAAATTTTTGAAAAAATTGGGGTGATTAGTGGTTCCAATAGAGTTTTGTGTAAGGTTTGTTATTAGGACTTGCAAGATTCAAGGTTTTAGCATCCCCCCCCCCCCCACACTTAAATTACACATTGTCCTCAATGTGTCCCAAAAATAAGTTTTTAGGTTGATTGAATGTGTAAAAGGTGTGAATCAAGCAAAAATTTGTGTTACTAGGCGCTGGACACGACCCCGTGTTGTCCGGGCACGGCCCCGTGTTCAAGTGCCAGTAACAAAAAATAAACAAAAGAAACAGAAGCCTGGACACGGGGGCGTGTTGGGTGAACACGGCCTGTGTCCAGTTTACCTGAACTGGGTCATTTCTGCAGACTGTGCAGCACGGGGCCGTGTTGGGCGGACACGGCCCGTGCTGAACTTGCTGTAATGAAGAAAGTTTGTCGGATGGCCCTGTTTTCCTGCATGGGGTGCTGGTTTCAAGTTTCCCTTGTTATCCTTTGCCATCCTGAGTGTGTTTTATTCGTTTTAACACCATCTAAACACCAAATTAACTAAAACCATCATTCATTAAGTCATAGAGAGAATTACATAATTGTCCTAAAAAATGAAAAACAAAGAAGAAAATAAAAGTTAAAAGTCCTAAATTAGATAGGTCAAGTGATACGTAAAATCATCCTAAGGAGCTCTACTACAATAAGAACCAAAATTCTGGAAATAGTTTTCCGGTTTCTAAAAGTTTTGCAGAACTCCAAGCCGAGCGGTGTCCCTTAGATGTTGCTAAAGCCATTCTTCTATCTCCCTTGGGAGAAGGGAGGCGGCTTCATGTTCCTCAACATCTTGTGGAGGGGGAGTGACACCAATCGGAACCCCTTGTAGTATGTCTCGAGGGGTCTCCGGATGTAAGGCGTACCATTCGGCCGGAATGATGACTTCCGGTACCACATTTCATGCCCTTTGGGTGATAATCGGCACCAAAGGAGGAGAGGCGAGAATGTTCAACCTTTGGTGCAAAAGGTTGACTTCCCGGAGACATCCTTCTAGTCCCACCGTTAGATGATTAATACGGTCGACCAATGCTTCTTCTACCCCCGTTATCTCATCAATGGCTTCTCTTAGAGCGTAAACATAGTTTACAAGAGAGTCCTCAACTGTTGATGATCTTCTCCCCTGTCGGTTGTTTCTGGAATGCGATGAAGAGTTTCCGTTTGTTCTGCTTGCCATTATGAGAAAACATACCAAAAAGAGTTCAATTTTATGGGACCAGTACTTCGGACACGGCCCCGTGTTCACCGAACACGGCCCCGTGTTCAGATATCTGCAGGATTTTAGGAACAAGGAATCTTGGGGTTTTAAATTGTTTCGTGATTTTTAAAGCATTTTTGAACAGAAACGACTTAAAACATTGTTGTAGAACTTATTCTTAACAAGATTCCATGAACAAAAATCTAACAAACATCTCAACAAAGCTTGAAATTATGGAAGGTTCAAGCTTTAATGGAAGTATAAGGAAAGAAAAATTGAAGAAGATGATTGTGGATAAAAGAGGAAAGGACAAGAAGGTAATTGAGAAACTTCTTTTAGAAAATACCTAGGATGGTATGTGAGAATATTCCCCAAATCTCTGTCCTTGGAAAGGTTCAAATGTGCAGGATTCTTGGCTGCATTTATAGAAAACGACAGTACGTTGCACACGGCCCCGTGTCGGCTGGACACGGCCCCGTGTGCAGACAGAATCCTGACACAATTTTGTCCGTATTCTGATGAAATCAGAAGGGAATCTTTTGGTGGACACGGGGGCGTGCTGACCTGGACACGGCCCCGTGTCTAGAAGCTGTCTTATGGAATTCGTCTATTTTCAAGGAACTTTTTCGGATCGGGTGGTTCCTTACTAGATGGAACAACCCCAAAGTGCCTAAGATACCTTAATTGATCTAGATTAAGACTAGAACGCAAGAGGTTGTCGGTGAGAGTGATTCATATGCTATATGTATGTGGACAAGTCCAACCCTTTCCCGAGCTCTCGTTAAAGAAGGTGTATGCCGAATCGCTCAGGTCTATGTATGCATCGAACGAAGTCAATGGGGAGTCCTTCACGGCACAATCGGCACAGGGACGACTATCGCTCAAGTCCTCACTAGAGTTAGAAGTATCGTCGGGGACAACGAAGTTGTTTTAATGCGATTCCAACACTTCTTCTTGGTTATCATCTTGAGATAAATTATTGAAATCTATCCTAAGTTCTTTTAACCAATTAAGAATTAGATCTTCTAATTGAAATAATTCATCAAGAAGCATTTCTCCTAGAAAATCTGGTTGGGAGCATTCAAGGGAGAGATAGGGATTATTTTTACTTTCGCCCCTCTTAAGGATACAAGGAAACGATGGGTCTATATAGTGGGGCTTATAATTTAGTAAATAACATTCTAATTCCTTATGGGTACCACCACATAATTGACACCACGTACCATAAGCGTGCAGAAAGTAAAAAGAATCAGTATCACCCATGCTTGTGTCAGAAATTACCAACCGTCGGGATCTTACGGTTCTGTTTTCAGTAACTGAATCTTGGGCACGGGGTGTGTTGAGTGGGCACGGCCCCGTGTTCAGCTTACTGTCTGACTTAAAACAAGATTGCCAGTTCCAATGATTGGGCACGGGGCGTGTTCAGCGGGCACGGCCCGTGCTGAGTTCTGCAGAAGCTGAAAAACTAAGAAAAATCCTAAAAAATAGAAAAATAAGAAAAACAATTAGGCCGCTTATTCCTAACTTTCTTAAAATCCTTGTGTCCCCGGCAACGGCGCCAAAAACTTGATGCGTGTGAAGTGTGTATATAAGTTTAAGTATATTTTTAAGCCCTTTTACACTTTTTTAGCCAAGTTTTAAATTTATAAAACACGATATTTACTAACACTAAACACACATATAGGCAAGTGCACCCATCGTGAGCGTAGTATAGTGTTGGTAAGATACCGAGGTCGTCCAAGGACACAAGAGCTTTTAATACCGGTTTATCCTCAACATCTAATCAAATCAAAAGTTTAGAAAAATGTTTTAAACTAAGAAAATAAAAACTATCTAAAATGCTGAAAAATAAAAATAAAAACAGATAGACAAGATGAATCACTTGGCTCCGACTCGTGTTTAGTGTAACCTTTGATTATTTCCGCACTTTTGCACTATTTAAGAGATTATCTTAGTTATTGTAGTAGGCCCCTCTTTTGAAGGTGACGTTACCCTCAACCCAGTAGTTTGAGTCAGCAAGGATACAATCCTAAAGGGTCGGATTTTTGAAAGATATTTAATTAAGTTATTAATGCATAATGTGGTAGGCCCCTCTTTTGAAGGCGACGTTACCCTCGGCTAAGTAGTCTGAGTCAGCAGGGATACAGTCCTAAGTAGTCGGGTTAAAGTTTTAATAGTAGTTTAACTTTTGAGGGGATCAAGGAGTTTGGACCCCCGCCATCCAATACCGTTAAGTATTGAAGGAGGTTCTACTAAATTTGACCCAGGTCCTTTGCAGGATCTATACACTGAACAATGGCAAGACTCTTACCAAACCGTTCCCTTAACCCCCGACCAGGTAGCTAACATACCTCCATATAGACCGTGGAGATATGAATGGTGAAAATCTTTTATTTTATATAGACAGTAAAATAATGCCAAGACACCACGGACAAACGATAAGGAAAAATCACCTTCAACATAAGAAACTAGTTATTAAAGTCATTAATACATAACCAATTAAAAAGTGCGAAAAGATTAAAAATAAAAAGTATTACACTAGACACTTTGTCTTCACCAAGTGATGTAAGAGACTTAGGCAAACATGGCCTTGATTGTCAAGAACTCTTACGATCAATCTTGGATCCCGAGACGACTCACACACTCTATGATGGACAATGGATGATGGTTGTGGATGATGGTGTTATTGTGGTGGTGGGTGATGGGTGAAGTGTGAGAGAGGTGGTGTGCCAAGGGATGGTTTGAGCTTGAACCAAGCACTCCTATTTATAGGCTGAACAGAAGCTCGGGCACGGCCCCGTGTCCACATCATTCTCTGTCTTCATTAATTGCTCTTGTCTTTATTAGTTGACCACGGCCCCGTGTCCGCTGGGCACGACCCCGTGTGCAGAAGCATATCTGTACTATCAAGATTTGCCTAGATTCTGCGAATCTTATAGTTGACCACGGCCCCGTGTCCGCTGAGCACGGCCCCGTGGTTGGCGATGGAAGCTTCTACAACTTTGTCTTTTATGCTGACACTTGGGCACGCCCCCGTGCTCACTGACCACGGGGCGTGTTCAGCGTTCTGCTCTCTTGTTTTGCTTGGGAAGATGCTTTCGGGGAGGTCGGGCATGCCACGTTTATTCCTTTTCTTGTATTTATGTTAGATTTTGCTGCCTTTTTGCTTCTTTTGTTAATTTGAGCTCATTTAATCCTGAAAATACAAAAGGAAGACAAAAACACACTTTTTCCTACATTAGTACTAAAAAAGGGTTAGTTTTATGCCACAATTGATGTAATTTATATGTTGCATTTTGCACACATCATGTACCAGGACATGCGCTACAAGTACTTGTGGCCGGGCATGAAGACGAATATCGCCATCTATGTTTCGAAATGCCTGACTTGTTCCAAAGTCAACGCTGAGCATCAACGCCCCTCTGGCTTACACGTACAACCCGAGATCCCTATGTGGAAATGGGAGAGTATAGCTATGGACTTTATAATGAAACTTCCGTGCACGCCATCAGGTCAGGACAGCATCTGGGTTATCGTTGACCGCTTGACTAAATCTGCTCACTTTCTACCGATACGAGAAGACTATAAGGTAGAACGATTAGCTCGAATCTATACCGACGAAGTTATTTGTCGACACGGGACACCTCGTGACATCATCTCTGGCCGTGATGGTCGATTCACCTCACGTCCTTGGGAAACGTTTCAATTTGCTCTCGGTACTACTCTCAATCTTAGTACTGCTTTCCATCCCCAGACCAACGGTCAGACTGAACGCATGATTCGTACCCTCGAAGACATGCTTCACTCGTGTGTTATAGATTTCGGTGGTAATTGGGATTCGCATTTACCTTTAGTCGAATTCTCATACAATAACAGTTATTACACAAGCATCCAAATGGCACCATTTGAAGCATTATACGGAAGAAATGTTGATAGCCTATTGTATGGCACGAGATCGGGGATGCACAGATTACCGGTCCTGAGCTGTTGCAATAAACGACTGACAAAATCCTCCAAATTCAAGACAATCTACTGAAAGCTCGGAGTTGTCAGAAAAGTTACGCCGATAGACGCTGCAAGCCCCTTCGGGTGATCAGAGTCGGTAAGAAAGGAAAGCTCGCGCCTCGATACGTTGGACCCTTTAAAATTCTGGAAAGGATTGGCAAGGTGGCCTACAGACTCGAACTACCGGAGGAACTGAGTAACATCCACCCGACTTTCCATGTTTCGAACCTGTCGAGATCATGGGCCGAGAAACCAAGGTGCTCTGACGCTCACGCATTCCCATTGTGAAGGTTCGCTGGGAAGGCAAACGCGGCACCGAGTTCACCTGGGAACTCGAAAGTGACGTGAAGGCAAAGTACCCGCAACTGTTTGTTACGCCTACTTCTTAAATTTCGGGACGAAATTTCCTAAAGTATGGGAGGTTGTAATAGCCCGACTTTTTGAAGTCAAAGTCAAAGTCAAAGGAAGAAAAGATTGCTAATTGCGATCTGTCACTCCTTGCTTAATTATTGAATTGTACTTCACGACTAGTATCGCTACTCTATTTTATTTTCGCTTTAGTTGTATTATGTGGAGTATTTGTTAATAAATCGCTATATAATCGCAATTTAATCGCTAATCTACTTATCGCTAATCGCATCGCAACCCAAATTATAGGTTATGGATATTGTTTAACGTGTGTGTGCTATTATATGCTACTTGTGCATGTTATGTTTATGTTTAGGTGTTTAATCGCAAACGCAATCGCAACCCTATCGCAACGCAATCTCATCACAAACTTGAGATTTAAGGTTTATATTTATGATATTTAGTAGTTAGGTTATTTGTGTAACTAATGGGTAATACTATCGCATCGCTCACTCGAAACGCATCGCAACGCTCAACGCACGAAACGAAAACACAAAAACCAACTCGCGACAACCAGTCGATCGAATGACCATTCGATCGAATGGTCATCCGATCGGATGGCCATCCGATCGGGTTGCCATCCGATCCATTGCTTGTGTGCCACTTTCCTCTTTTGGCAACCTATAAATACCCCTGTCACATCACAAACAGTGATGTGACAGCTCCCTCTTCTGATAAGCGTGCTCAAGCTCCCTTTCCTCTCGATTTCTCGCGATTCTTGTAAGTTTTCAACACAAATCTTGTACTTCTATGATCTAAACACACTTCTTCATCATTTTCACTTTTGAATCTTCACCTTTAACCGTGAAATCAACGGATTTGAGGTGTTCTAGGATGATGTCATCATGGGGTTTTCATGAACTTCAATTTTTGACCTTATTCCACCAAGAAAAACTCAGATCTACATGATTTCCACATGTTTTGACACTATTTTCGCATAGATCTAAACATCTTCAAGAGTAGAAGGATTGAAAGATGATTTCACAACTTTCTTTCAACTCTTTTACACTCAATGCCTTTAAAACCGATAGAATCGGAGCTCGTTCAGGCCTTCTACTCGTTTACTAGTGAAGTGTCAGGTAGAGATCTGATTCCTATCAAAGAGACAACTGACTTCGGGTTGAAGATGAACAAACCGTCATGAACAGTTAACTGATCGGATTGGGGTGATTCCCATTCGATCAGATAGTCTAGACTTGGTGGGGTTTCCGTTGTTTAACAGGGCGTCATACCGTCTCGATCAAACCGCAAACTTTTCAAAAACTTAGCAAAATATTTCAATATTCAAACGATCAGGCTGTCGAACAGATTTCAGTCCGATCGGATTGCCATCCGATCGAACGACAATCCGATCGGACGACACATAATCTTCAACACTTGAACTTTTTATCAAATTTTCAAAGATCATCAGTTTCTAAAGGATTGTCATCTGATCAGAAGACCACCCGATCGAATAACAATCCTGCTGTGAGCTTGTTCTCTGAGAAATGTCTAACCGACGGATTGCCATCCGATCAGACGATCGTTCGATCGAACGACCTGAAAGGTAGAGATAATTCTCTGTTTTCAAAATGCTACAACGAAAACTTTAAAGTCACACCATACACAAACACATCCATCCCAAACGAATGTCAATCCGACCGAATGGCCATCCGAACAAATGACCATTCGAATGGATTGTCATCCGATCGGATGACTATTCGTCACTTGGTTCACTCTTCACCGTTTAACGCGTCGTTCATTCGCTTATGCAATCGTTAACTGTTTAGGCTAATCTCTCAGCGTTCCCTTCAATCCAAGAGAGTGTTTGTTTACTAAACACGATCTGTGAGTATACTCGATCCATTTTTGCTTTAAGCACTTTTGGGTGTTACATACGTTACTTATATCAATTCACATCGATCACACAACGCAAACACTTTTATATGCTAACCGTTACTACATGTTATACGTGTTACTCGATGAATGCTTGTATGTTATGTTTACACAGTGATTGTTTCCTGACACCTTAGCAACGATAGTACTATAGTTTAGACTCAGCACATGTTGTGGACAGGGGTTGTTAAGGGCTTTTCTCGCATGTCACAGTGGTGATATGTGTTGCGCATTCTACAACTCGCAGTCACGTCTCTGTATATTTCATTGTTGATAACTTACCTGCTTCACATTATACATGTTACATGTGGGTTATGCGTAAACTCGCTTTCGCTACTATTATACTATTAAACTTGTATGCTCACCTTTACACTATATGTATTGACCTCTATTTTTAACGTATGTGACAGGTGTTTGAGATGCTAGGATGTTGCTTGCTTTCATGGAAATCAAGTAGGAGAGTCTAGAAACAAAGACAATTTATCTATATTGAGTTGTCGGAACAATGATTTGCCTAGAGATATCTATGTCTGTAATAATTAATTTGTTTGATGGGTTATGGTATGGGACATAATATTAACTATCCGGTAATTTAGTTGTTATGGAATTTCTCTTGGACAATCTGTTTCGCTCAGTGCCTCACCCCGATGTTTCCGCCATCGGTTGGGGTGTGACGCCAATATTAGTTAGATTTTTGTATGCAAGTATTTCACGTTTTTGTACACATAACTAAAAAGTAGCATACAAGGTATCGCATATAACACATGCCCAATCATGCAAACAATAAAACATCAGTCCACTGTATACATATATATGTATACTAGTTATTCAGCTCAATAGGTTATCAGCCCAACAGTATGTGCGACCTGGTTGTAAGTGTGCGGTCCAGTGGTGTGCAGTCCATTTACTGAGTGTGCGGCCCAGACACTGTACGGCCTAATATGAGTATGCAACCCACAGCCTAGTGTGCGGTCTCTAGGCAGTGTGCAGTCATGCAATTTGTGTTCTACTCTTTGCTTTACGTGTTGTACAAGACTGTGCGGTCCACCCAGTGTGCAACATGCTTAACCCCCTTGTACTCTACGCAGTCAGAGCTTGTACATCAGAGTGTACGGTCTTAAGGCTGTGCGGTTTAGCTTAACTTGGGTATACGAGGTGCATCTTAGGTTGTACCATCCCAAGTGTGCAGTACACATGGCACACTCGGTGTGTGGTACCCGTTGTGCTATGTAATACTATGTGTAGAACATGATGTACATTAAACGAGTGTGCGGTACCATTTGAAAACACGTTTTGTATAAGATTTCAATATCAAATCAGATAAGACAAAAATGTAAATTCTTACATCAATCAACATCCATGTTCCTAGGTTTTAATCTCGTTTTGACAAGTATTTCATTATACGTCTGGCTTATCCATTTTTGCCCTCAATAATCAGATTTAATCATTTTATCATCATTACTTGGATCAATTACACCTAAGCATACAATCCGTAAAAATCATCATCCTTATTTTACACAGATTCATATTATACGGAAATCATCAGTCATCAACATGAAGCTTGGATTTCTGTTCCATCAAACAATCCGTAAACAATAATCACAATCACTTAGCATTTATCATCACTCAAACAATACTAAATATGGATTCTTTAGCATGACCCTAGATCTAAATTACTTTCTATGCGTAGTATTGTGAGCAAAACAATCAGACATTTAATTCATCATTCCAGCAGTGATTATCACACTACTGTCATATAATCATCGTATTATTCTAGTATGTTCTTCTAAGCATAACATACAAACAAGCAATCAAATTGTCACCAACAATAGTATGAATGCTAGTAACTAACCTGGAAGTTATGATGTGAGATTGTGTGATAAAATGAAGGAGGATGATGCTTCAAAGAAAGGAAAGGAAACTATGATTGCTGTTGATCTTTAATGCTACCGCCGCCGTCAAATTCCCAAAAAGGAAGAGGTGTTCTAAGTTTTTTAAAGAGAGAAGGTTAGAGAGAGAGAATGTTTTGGGATTGCTGCCGTCAAATGGATGGGGAAACATTCCCAGAATGTGGTAGTACACACACACACACACACACATATATATATATAATGAGGGCAAAGATACCGCACACACATGAAGTGTGCGCCCTTCTTTAAATGTGCGGTCTCCTTAGGATTATGTGTGGGCTGGGTGTTGGGCCATGTTCCCTAATTTTGCGGACCAAAAGGGTTAGAATAAGAGAGTGGGTGTGCGGCATAAGGAGTGTGTGAATGTGAATTCAATTGTGTGACTAGATTTAATAATAATAATAATAATAATAATAATAACAATTCTCATATAAATCACATAATTACAAATTAAAGCTCACTTATTAAATTCTCATAATCATAACATAAAATGAAATAGTGTAGGAAAAACCCGAAGTTTCATAGTTCATCATGAAGATGATGTCGGCCGCATGCGGTGCAATGATTTAGAGCTCCAACTGCGGAGTTGCAGCGTCAAGCGTCAGCTTTTAATGGAGGTGGCACCTTCTAAGCATCCTATGACAATGACTATAAAGGTTTTTTAACTTATGTTTTACTAAAATGATGCATTTCATCATACGATGTGACAACTGGCACGAAACCGGTAATTTTCGTACTATTTTAATAATTATCTATTTCCTGCATTTATGTGTTTAAACGTCAACATTATATGCTTGCATGTTATACATTTGAAATCATGCATGTTTCATACTTTATTTGTCACATTATACAATACTTTAAGCGTTGCGTCGAAACAATTAAGTAAATTCACCGGTTAGACAAGCTATGTCGGCACAGCTTCAGCATTCAGTTAAATGATAGATTTAGGACTTAGATGTAGGTCCGACAACAAAAAATACATTAAAACCCAAGTGGGTGAATAAGGGTTTACATAAACACTTTCCGGAAGCTAAAATAAGCACTAAAAACTGTCTGAAACGCACTTTAAACGCAGAATTCTGCATTTTCAGCAAAATTCAGCACTTAAACACTAAAATAACATGCAGAAATAATGATTAAGCATCCATAATAACTTGTAAAGTGTCGGGAATGTAAACCTGTCACAAAAGGTACTTCACACCTTGTAAATTTCACAACTTAGCACTTTAACGAACCGACAACCGAACGATTAACCGGACACTACCCAAAACACCAAAAATAGACTAGAAACGAATTCTTGATGTTTTAAAGCTAGTTATGGTGATAGAACACATTCAAAATCATAAAAAAAAAAAATTAAACACACTAAACATCAAGTTTAACCTCCTAACTTAACTCATAACCCCTAAACTTCCAAAATCTTACGCATTATCCCCTGGTTTAGGCTGGCCCCTTAGTGGCCCCACCTCACACTCATGTTGACTAGAATTCAAACGGGTCAAAGATGCCAATTTATTAACCTAAGGACTAAGATTTTGTGAAGAGATTATAAGAGAAACCAAAGGGCATGTAACCTTATCATAATCACATTTTCTTCACACACCTAAACACACACATATCTCCTTCTCCTCTCTTCTATTCTCGGCCAAGGAGACACAAAGATCATCACCATTTTGCTTTCACTTTCAAGAAGATCTAAGGCTACTCAAAGGTGTATGGAGCCTAACTAAGAAGGTGTTAAGCATTAGAAGTTGAAGGACCACCCTTTGGAGCTTTTAACCACCTTATTTGCATCATCTTCTTCTTCATCTTGTTCTTTGCCACTTCCCTAGCCACAAGAGCCAGTGGTAAGCTTCATAAACTCACTTTTACTTCATGTTAGTGTTATGTACAAGTTACACCATTTAAAAATCCAAACTTTAAAAGATAAAGACATGAAGATCTAACATAATCTAAGTAAAAACAAGTGATTTTAGTGTTGTTTGATGTATGATATGAAGTTGTTGTTGTTGATCTTATGTTTTTAGTTAGATCCATCATGTGTAAGCTTGTTAGCTTATATCTAACAAGTTTAAGCATGGATTTTGAAAGATCCATGAAGAAACTTGATGATGAACTTGAAGGTTTTCAAAGTAAGCATGAAAATGGTTTAAAAATAGGTTTTTCATGATCTTGAAACCACTAAACAAGTGGATGATTTGTTTGTGAAATAAAGTTTCATAAAAATTTATAAATGTTTAACAAGAAGCTTTGATTTAAGAAGATCTAAGTGTGTGAAGCATGGATTTAAAAGACTACACATTTTTAAGAATATTCAAGTTTATCACATGTATAAACATGATAATTTTAGTGATTTTTGCTTGTTAAGTTGTTGAATCTTGAATAATGGGTTCAACATGTTTGAACACAGACATGGACATAAAATTGGCGTTGTTGCAGGACATGTTCAAATGGAGGCTTCAAAATCTTCAAGAACAAGAAGCCAATGAAAGTGAAAGTGATGACTTGGATGAGAGACTGGAAGAAGAATCCGAAGAAGAAGACGAGGGGAGTGATGGATACTTCTCAGACAAAGTCCCTTCTGACGAGGAGTTTTATTTTTTTTCTTTTGTGTATGTTTTTATGTGTTTGTTATGAACTTTTCAAATAATAAGATACTATATTTCTCTCATTAGTTACAAAATGCCAAAATGTCACAAAAGCCATTAAATACAAAAAGCCAAATACTAAAAAACCTATATTTTTCGTGTATAAATTTTTCTGTGTTTTAGTTACTGTATTTTATCATCTTGGTCTACAAAACGCCATTAAATATAAAACATCGAACTTGAAAGATGGGACATGTTACAGCCTTAACTGATAAAGCTGAACAAAACAGTAAATACAAACAGTAACTGAAACGATGGATACTATATTACTAACATTTATTATAATAAAATCCCGGCTAAACTACGCGCCAAAAACATCTTATAAAAACAAATGTCTCAGCAGCTTCCATTGATCACACCCAAAAAAACAAATGCCATGTTTCCTAAATACCACTCACTTTAAAACGCCAAAAAAAGTTAAAAAAGACCTGATGTACGTAGTGCGTGATATGTTTTTATATATATTTTAAGTCCTTTTTTTAACACTTTAGTCAAGTTTTAAATTTATAAAACACGATATTTTACTAACACTAAACACACATATGGGCAAGTGCACCCATCGTGAGCGTAGTATAGCTTTGGTAAGATACCGAGGTTGTCCAAGGACACAAAAGCTTTTAGTACCGGTTTATCCTCAACGTCTAATCAAATTAAAATTTTAGAAAAGGTTTTAAACATGAAAATAAAAACTAAAAATGCTGAAAAATAAAAATAAAACAGATAGACAAGATGAATCACTTGGATCCGACTCATGTTTAGTGTAACCTTTGATTTTTTCCGCACTTTTGCACTTTTTAAGAGATTATCTTAGTTATTGTAGTAGGCCCCTCTTTTGAAGGTGACGTTACCCTCAACCCAGTAGTTTGAGTCAGCAAGGATACAATCCTAAATGGTTGGATTATTGAAAGATAATTAATTAAGTTATTAATGCATAATGTGGTAGGCCCCTCTTTTGAAGGTGACGTTACCCTCGGCTAAGTAGTCTGAGTCAGTAGGGATACAGTCCTAAGTAGCCGAGTTAAAGTTTTAATAGTAGCTTACATATGAGGGGATCAAAGAGTTTGGACCCCCGCCATCTAATACCGGTGGGTATTGAAGGAGGTCCTACTAAATTTGAACCAGGTCCTTGCAGGATCTATACACTGAACAAGGCAAGACTCTTACCAAACCATTCCCTTAACCCCCGACCATGTAGCCAACATATCTCCATATAGACCGTGGAGATATGAATGGTGAAAATCTTTTATTTTATATAGACAGTAAAATAATGCCAAGACACCACGGACAAATGATAAGAAAGAATCACCTTCAACATAAGAAACTAGTTATTAAAGTCATTAATACATAACCAAATAAAAAGTGCGAAAAGATTAAAAATAAAAAGTATTACACAAGACACTTGTCTTCACCAAGTGATGTAAGAGACTTAGGCAAGCATGGCCTTTAATTGTCAAGAACTCTTACGATCAATCTTGGATCCCGAGACTACTCACACACTCTATGATGGATGATTGATGATGGTGGTGGATGATGGTGTTGTGATGGTGGTGGTGGGTGGGTGAAGTGTGAGAGAGGTGGTGTGCCAATGGATGGTTTGCAAATGAGCCAAGCACCCATATTTATAGCCTGAACAGTAGCTCGGGCACGGCCCCGTGTCCATTGGGCATGGCCCCGTGTCCATCCTCCTTCTCTTTCTTCATTAATTGCGGTTTGTCTGCATTAGTTGACCACGCCCCTGTGTCCGATGGGCACGACCCCGTGTGCAGAAGCGTATCTGTACTATCAAGATTTCCCTAGATTCTGCGAATCTTAGAGTTGACCACGGCCCCGTGTCCGGTGGGCACGCCCCCGTGATGGGTGATAGAAGCTTCTACAGCTTTGTCTTTTCAGCAGACACTTGGGCATGCCCCCGTGCTCATTGAGCACGGGGCGTGTTTAGCCTTCTGTTCTCTTGTTTTTGCTTGGGAAGATGCTGTCGGGGGGTCGGGCATGCCACGTTGGTTCCTTTTCTTGTATTTATGTTAGATTTAGCTGCCTTTTTGCTTCTTTTGTTCATTTGAGCTCATTTAATCCTAAAAATACAAAAGGAAGACAAATACACGCTTTTTCCAACATTTGTACTAAAAAAGGGTTAGTTTTATGCCACATTTGATGTAATTTATATGTTGCATTTTGCACACATCAACCTTGAATCTTGCAAGTCCTAATTACAAGGCTTACACAAAACTCTATTGGAACCGCTAATCACCCCAAATTTTTTTCAAAAACATTTCATATTTTTTTACTTGTCTTGGTGTAATTTAGGAATAACAAGTTCTAAAAAGGTTATATTTTAACAAATTTACAACCGATAGCGTCGTGATAAAAAGAACCAACATAAGAAAATTATGAAAAGACATGACAATCTAATTAAAATTGGATTATATATACTTGATCACATTATAAACCCATTCCCACAACAAGTGAGTTTTGAGCCTTTATTGAGCATACAAGCATATATCTTTAAATTAATGCTCATTTTTCGTTTCTTGTGTGAATAGCCGCTTGGTTCTTACGAATCTAGAACTTGCCATGATGATACATTCCCGGTCCTTACCAACTTAAACCCAAGTAAGTAAATGATGGAGGCATTAGGACTAACCCATTTTCCTTTCAACACCATTATTTTTCATTTTCTTTATCACCTACCCAAAATCCCCCTAGTTAACCCCTTTGAGCCTAAACCTTTTCATTTCAAAACCCACAAAACAAATACCCTTTACCCACCAAAACCTTTTTCTTTTCAAACCCCTTTTGTTTTAGTAAAAAACTCGGTTATCTTCTGCAAAAAAAAGAGATAATTTTGCAATAGCCAAACAAGTTCCTCAAAAATCTTTTTTTGAATATGCTTAGTTTGAATAAATGTCAAAAAAGGGGATTCACGACAACCGATGCTTTTTACGCTTTTAGCCCTTTTCTACTAATCACTAACCCAAAAACCACCTACCTTTAACCCAAGCCAAACCCTTCCCCAAATTCCTCTTGATATTTACAAAGGTTTATAGTTAAAAAGGAGGAGGATTGATTGTTTGGCAAGCATATGGTAGAAGTAAGTTCCATGCCGGTCTCGAGTGTTTCACAAAAATACATCTTCGACCGAGTGTTGAGTGATCCCCAGTGGGGTATGTGAACTTGTATATAAATGGAATTTTAAAGTGGCATGTTATGCCCAAATAAGTAATTTCTCTTATGAAATGTTCTAAATAAATCATAACAAATAGGATTGTAAATAATATAAAAATAAAACCTAATAAAGATCATGGAATCCCGACACTCTAGACAAGCCCAAAACTTCTCTTCTACCCATTCCATTTGGGTGTGTAAGCCACAATATAAAGGGTTTTGCTTGAGGACAAGCAAAGATTCAAGTGTGGGGGTAGTTGATGTGTGTAAAATGCAACATATAAATTACAACAAATGAGGCATAAAACTAACCCTTTTTAGTACTAATGTTGGAAAAAGTGTGCTTCTGTCTTCCTTTTGTATTTTCAAGGTTAAATGAGCGTAAATGAACAAAAGAAGCAAAAATACAGCTAAATCTAACACAAATACAAGAAAAGGAATAAACGTGGCATGCCCGACCCCTCGACAGCGTCTTCCCAAGCAAAAACAAAACATCAGAAGGCTGAACACGCCCCGTGCCCAGCGGACCCGGGGGCGTGCCCAAGTGTCTGCAGAAAAGACAAAAGCATAGAAGCTTCAATTTCCCAACACGAGGGCGTGCCCAGCTCCACAAGGCCGTGGTCAATGCTAAGATTCACAGAATCCAAGAAAATCTTGATAATACAGATACACTTCTGCACACGGGGCCGTGGTCAACTAATACAGACAAGCTGCATTAAATGAAGAAAGAGAAAGTGGATGGACACGTGGCCGTGCCAACTGGACACGGTGGCGTGTCCAGGCTTCTGTGCAGGCTATAAATAGGGGTGCTTGGTTCATTTCAAAGGCATCCCTTGAAAAACCACCTCTCTCCCACTTCACCCACACTCCACCACCATCACAACACCCACATCTACCACCATCGTCCATCATCCATCATCCATCATAGAGTGTGTGTAGTAGTCTCGGGATCCAAGATTGATAGTAAGAGTTCTTGACAATCAAAGGCCATGTTTTCCTAAGTCTCTTACATCACTTGGTGAACACAAACATTTAGTGCAATACTTTTTTTTTATAATCTTTTCACACTTTTTATTTGGTTTTGTATTAATGACTTTAATAACTAGTTTCTTTTGTTGAAGGTGAAACTTCCTTATCATTTGTCCGTGGTGTCTTGGCGTTATTTTACTGTCTATATAAAATAAATGATTTACACCATTCATATCTCCACGGTCTATATGGAGATATGTTGGCTACCTGGTCGGGGGTTAAGGGAATGGATTGGTAAGGTTCTTGCCTTGTTCAGTGTATAGATACTGCAAGGACCTGGGTCAAGCTTATTAGGACCTCCTTCAATACCCACTGGTATTGGATGGCGGGGGTGCGAATGGCTTGATCCCCTCATATGTAAACTACTATTAATACATTAACCCGGCTACTTGGGATTGTATCTCTGCTGACTCAAACCACTTAGTCGAGGGTAACGACACCTTCAAAAGAGGGGCCTACCACATTACGCATTAATAACTAAATTAATTATCTTCCAATATTCCAACCCTTTAGGATTGTATCCTTGCTGACTCAAACTACTGGATTGAGGGTAACGTCACCTTCAAAAGAGGGGCCTACTACTATAACTAAGATAATCTCTTAAAAAGTGCAAAAGTGCGGAAAACATCAAAGGTTACACTAAAGGCGAGTCGGATCCCAACGATTCATCTTGTCTATCTGTTTTATTTTATTTTTATTTTTCAGCATTTTTAGTTAATTTTTATTTTCATGTTTAAAACCTTTTTCTAACTTTTTGATTTGATTAGACGTTGAGGATAAACCGATACTAAAAGCTCTTGTGTCCTTGGACGACCTCGGTATCTTACCAACGCTATACTACACTCACGATGGGTGCACTTGCCCATATGTGTGTTTAGTGTTAGTACAATATCGTGTTTTATAAATTTAAAACTTGACTAAAGTGTTAAAAAGGGCTAAAAATATACATTAAAAACTATATAACACTCGACTCGCATCATCGATCATGCGAAGATCTAAGCTGTTAAGAGTTGGGTTACACCTAGGAACCCGTTCGAAGTTCGTTCTTTCGTCGGATTGGCGGGTTACTATCGCCGATTCATCGTTGACTTTTCGAAAATCATTGTACCGCTTACCTCGCTTACGCATAAGGACAAACCTTTTGTTTGGGGAACTGAACAAGAGGAGGCCTTTCAAACTCTCAAAGCTATGCTTTGCAATGTTCCCGTGCTCTCGCTGCCCGACGGAAATGACGATTTTGTAGTCTATTGCGATGCCTCTAACCTCGGTCTTGGTTGTGTTCTCATGCAACGAGACAAGGTTATCGCGTACGCCTCTTGACAGCTCAATATCCACGAGAAGAATTATACAACCCACGACCTCGAGCTAGGTGCGGTTGTTTTTGCGCTAAAGATTTGGCGACACTACCTATATGGTACAAAGTGTACGGACTTCACCGACCATAAGAGCTTACAACACATCTTTAGCAAGAAGGAATTGAATATGCGCCAACACCGGTGGGTAGAACTCCTCAACGATTACGACTGTGAGATTTGTTACCACCCAGGCAAAGCAAATGTCGTTGCTGATGCTCTCAGTCTACGAAGCTATTTGCATAGCGTTTGTAATACTCAATCCCAGCATAATATCGAAGCTCTCCTCTGCGACGCCCAACATGCTTGTTTTACCGAACACACTTTGAGGAAAGAAAGGATCATCAATAATGGCGAACAATTGGTGAATAATTCGGATGGTATATTCCATTATCTTGACCGAATTTGGATTCCCAGGCGTACCAATTTGCGACAGATTCTGCTCGACGAAGCTCACAAATCTCGGTATTCTATTCATCTCGGTGCTGACAAAATGTACTGATGCGTGTGAAATGTGTATATAAGTTTAAGTATATTTTTAAGCCCTTTTACACTTTTTTAGCCAAGTTTTAAATTTATAAAACACGATATTTACTAACACTAAACACACATATGGGCAAGTGCACCCATCGTGAGCGTAGTATAGTGCTGGTAAGATACCGAGGTCGTCCAAGGACACAAGAGCTTTTAATACCGGTTTATCCTCAACGTCTAATCAAATCAAAAGTTTAGAAAAATGTTTTAAACTAAGAAAATAAAAACTATCTAAAATGCTGAAAAATAAAAATAAAAACAGATAGACAAGATGAATCACTTGGCTCCGACTCGTGTTTAGTGTAACCTTTGATTATTTCCGCACTTTTGCACTATTTAAGAGATTATCTTAGTTATTGTAGTATGCCCCTCTTTTGAAGGTGACGTTACCCTCAACCCAGTAGTTTGAGTCAGCAAGGATACAATCCTAAAGGGTCGGATTATTGAAAGATAATTAATTAAGTTATTAATGCATAATGTGGTAGGCCCCTCTTTTGAAGGCGACGTTACCCTCGGCTAAGTAGTCTGAGTCAGCAGGGATACAGTCCTAAGTAGTCGGCTTAAAGTTTTAATAGTAGTTTAACTTATGAGGGGATCAAAGAGTTTGGACCCCCGCCATCCAATACCGTTAAGTATTGAAGGAGGTCCTACTAAATTTGACCCAGGTCCTTTGCAGGATCTATACACTGAACAATGGCAAGACTCTTACCAAACCATTCCCTTAACCCCCGACCAGGTAGCCAACATACCTCCATATAGACCGTGGAGATATGAATGGTGAAAATCTTTTATTTTATATAGACAGTAAAATAATGCCAAGACACCACGGACAAACGATAAGGAAAAATCACCTTCAACATAAGAAACTAGTTATTAAAGTCATTAATAAACAACCAATTAAAAAGTGCGAAAAGATTAAAAATAAAAAGTATTACACTAGACACTTTGTCTTCACCAAGTGATGTAAGAGACTTAGGCAAACATGGCCTTGATTGTCAAGAACTCTTACGATCAATCTTGGATCCCGAGACGACTCACACACTCTATGATGGACAATGGATGATGATGGTGTTATGGTGGTGGTGGGTGAAGTGTGAGAGAGGTGGTGTGCCAAGGGATGGTTTGAGCTTGAACCAAGCACTCCTATTTATAGGCTGAACAGAAGCTCGGGCACGGCCCCGTGTCCAGTGGGCACGGCCCCGTGTCCACATCCTTCTCTGTCTTCATTAATTGCTCTTGTCTTTATTAGTTGACCACGGCCCCGTGTCCGCTGGGCACGACCCCGTGTGCAGGAGCATATCTGTACTATCAAGATTTGCCTAGATTCTGCGAATCTTATAGTTAACCACGGCCCCGTGTCCGCTGAGCACGGCCCCGTGGTGGGCGATGGAAGCTTCTACAACTTTGTCTTTTATGATGACACTTGGGCACGCCCCCGTGCTCAATGAGCACGGGGCGTGTTCAGCCTTCTGCTCTCTTGTTTTGCTTGGGAAGATGCTTTCAGGGAGGTCGAGCATGCCACGTTTATTCCTTTTCTTGTATTTATGTTAGATTTAGCTGCCTTTTTGCTTCCTTTGTTAATTTGAGCTCATTTAATCCTGAAAATACAAAAGGAAGACAAAATCACACTTTTTCCAACATTAGTACTAAAAAAAGGGTTAGTTTTATGCCACAATTGATGTAATTTATATGTTGCATTTTGCACACATCAAATACCCCCACACTTGAATCTTTGCTTGTCCTCAAGCAAAACTCTTTATAATATGGCTTTACACTCCCAAATGGAATGGGTAGAAGAGAAGGTTTTTGGGCTTGTCATAGAGTGTCGGGATCTCCAAGATTCTTTACCAAGTTTTATTTTTATTTATTTACAATCCTATTCGTCATGATTTATTTAAAACTCTTCATAAGATAAATTACTTATTAGGGCATAACATGCCTCTTTAAAATTTTATTTATATACAAGTTCACAATCCTCACGGGGGATCACTCAACACTCGGCCGAAGATGTATTTTAGTGAATCACTCGAGAGCGGCATGGAACTTACTCCTACCATAAGCTTGCCAAGCAATCAATCCTCCTCCTTTTTAACTATATACCTTTGTAAATATCAAGAAGACTTTTTGGGTGAAGGGTTAGGCTTGGGTTAAATGTAGGTGGTTGGGTTAGTGGTTAGTAAAAGGGCGAAAAGCGCAACAAGCGTCAGTTTTCGTAAGACTTTCTCTACTTTTTATTTTGATGAAGCCATAATTCAAACAAAGTTACTTTTGATGAACTTGCTTGTTTATTTCTTTTGCTTCATCATCAAAAAAAAAAACTTTTTTGAAAGTCATACGAAAAACCGGGCTTGTTACTAAAACAAAGGGTTAAAAATAAAAAGGTTTTGTTGGGTGAAAGGGTGTTTGGTTTGGGTTAAGAAATGAAAAGGTTTAGGCTCAAAGGGGTTAACTAGGGGGATTTTGGGTAGGTGGTAAAAAAAAGAAAAATAATCGTAAAGAAATAAAAAGGGTTAGTCCTAATGGCTCCATCATTTACTTACTCGGGTTTAAGTTGGTAAAGACCGGGAATGTATTATCGTGGCAAGTTCTAGAGTTGTAAGAACCAAGCGGTTATTCACACAAGAAATGAAAAATGAGCATTTAATTTAAAGATATGTATTTGTATGCTCAATAAAGGCTCAAAACTCACTTTTGTGGGAATGGGTTTTTATGTGATCAAGTATATATAATTAAATTTTAGCTAAGCTTGTCATGCCTTTTCATAATTTTCTTATGTTGGTTCTTTTTATCACGACGCTATTGGTTGTAAATTTGTAAAAATATAACCTTTTTAGAATTTTGAAATTCCCAAATTAAACCTAGACAAGTAAAACAATGAAAATTTTTGAAAAAATTGGGGTGATTAGTGGTTCCAATAGAGTTTTGTGTAAGGTTTGTTATTAGGACTTGCAAGATTCAAGGTTTTAGCATCCCCCCCCCCCACACTTAAATTACACATTGTCCTCAATGTGTCCCAAAAATAAGTTTTTAGGTTGATTGAATGTGTAAAAGGTGTGAATCAAGCAAAAATTTGTGTTACTAGGCGCTGGACACGACCCCGTGTTGTCCGGGCACGGCCCCGTGTTCAAGTGCCAGTAACAAAAAATAAACAAAAGAAACAGAAGCCTGGACACGGGGGCGTGTTGGGTGAACACGGCCTGTGTCCAGTTTACCTGAACTGGGTCATTTCTGCAGACTGTGCAGCACGGGGCCGTGTTGGGCGGACACGGCCCGTGCTGAACTTGCTGTAATGAAGAAAGTTTGTCGGATGGCCCTGTTTTCCTGCATGGGGTGCTGGTTTCAAGTTTCCCTTGTTATCCTTTGCCATCCTGAGTGTGTTTTATTCGTTTTAACACCATCTAAACACCAAATTAACTAAAACCATCATTCATTAAGTCATAGAGAGAATTACATAATTGTCCTAAAAAATGAAAAACAAAGAAGAAAATAAAAGTTAAAAGTCCTAAATTAGATAGGTCAAGTGATACGTAAAATCATCCTAAGGAGCTCTACTACAATAAGAACCAAAATTCTGGAAATAGTTTTCCGGTTTCTAAAAGTTTTGCAGAACTCCAAGCCGAGCGGTGTCCCTTAGATGTTGCTAAAGCCATTCTTCTATCTCCCTTGGGAGAAGGGAGGCGGCTTCATGTTCCTCAACATCTTGTGGAGGGGGAGTGACACCAATCGGAACCCCTTGTAGTATGTCTCGAGGGGTCTCCGGATGTAAGGCGTACCATTCGGCCGGAATGATGACTTCCGGTACCACATTTCATGCCCTTTGGGTGATAATCGGCACCAAAGGAGGAGAGGCGAGAATTGTTCAACCTTTGGTGCAAAAAGGTTGACTTCCGGAGACATCCTTCTAGTCCCACCGTTAGATGATTAATACGGTCGACCAATGCTTCTTCTACCCCCGTTATCTCATCAATGGCTTCTCTTAGAGCGTAAACATAGTTTACAAGAGAGTCCTCAACTGTTGATGATCTTCTCCCCTGTCGGTTGCTTTCTGGAATGCGATGAAGAGTTTCCGTTTGTTCTGCTTGCCATTATGAGAAAACATACCAAAAAGAGTTCAATTTTATGGGGACCCAGTACTTCGGACACGGCCCCGTGGTCACACGAACACGGCCCCGTGTTCAGATATCTGCAGGATTTTAGGAACAAGGAATCTTGGGTTTTAGTTTCGTGATTTTTAAAGCATTTTTGAACAGAAACGACTTAAAACATTGTTGTAGAACTTATTCTTAACAAGATTCCATGAACAAAAATCTAACAAACATCTCAACAAAGCTTGAAATTATGGAAGGTTCAAGCTTTAATGGAAGTATAAGGAAAGAAAAATTGAAGAAGATGATTGTGGATAAAAGAGGAAAGGACAAGAAGGTAATTGAGAAACTTCTTTTAGAAAATACCTAGGATGGTATGTGAGAATATTCCCCAAATCTCTGTCCTTGGAAAGGTTCAAATGTGCAGGATTCTTGGCTGCATTTATAGAAAACGACAGTACGTTGCACACGGCCCCGTGTCGGCTGGACACGGCCCCGTGTGCAGACAGAATCCTGACACAATTTTGTCCGTATTCTGATGAAATCAGAAGGGAATCTTTTGGTGGACACGGGGGCGTGCTGACCTGGACACGGCCCCGTGTCTAGAAGCTGTCTTATGGAATTCGTCTATTTTCAAGGAACTTTTTCGGATCGGGTGGTTCCTTACTAGATGGAACAACCCCAAAGTGCCTAAGATACCTTAATTGATCTAGATTAAGACTAGAACGCAAGAGGTTGTCGGTGAGAGTGATTCATATGCTATATGTATGTGGACAAGTCCAACCCTTTCCCGAGCTCTCGTTAAAGAAGGTGTATGCCGAATCGCTCAGGTCTATGTATGCATCGAACGAAGTCAATGGGGAGTCCTTCACGGCACAATCGGCACAGGGACGACTATCGCTCAAGTCCTCACTAGAGTTAGAAGTATCGTCGGGGACAACGAAGTTGTTTTAATGCGATTCCAACACTTCTTCTTGGTTATCATCTTGAGATAAATTATTGAAATCTATCCTAAGTTCTTTTAACCAATTAAGAATTAGATCTTCTAATTGAAATAATTCATCAAGAAGCATTTCTCCTAGAAAATCTGGTTGGGAGCATTCAAGGGAGAGATAGGGATTATTTTTACTTTCGCCCCTCTTAAGGATACAAGGAAACGATGGGTCTATATAGTGGGGCTTATAATTTAGTAAATAACATTCTAATTCCTTATGGGTACCACCACATAATTGACACCACGTACCATAAGCGTGCAGAAAGTAAAAAGAATCAGTATCACCCATGCTTGTGTCAGAAATTACCAACCGTCGGGATCTTACGGTTCTGTTTTCAGTAACTGAATCTTGGGCACGGGGTGTGTTGAGTGGGCACGGCCCCGTGTTCAGCTTACTGTCTGACTTAAAACAAGATTGCCAGTTCCAATGATTGGGCACGGGGCGTGTTCAGCGGGCACGGCCCGTGCTGAGTTCTGCAGAAGCTGAAAAACTAAGAAAAATCCTAAAAAATAGAAAAATAAGAAAAACAATTAGGCCGCTTATTCCTAACTTTCTTAAAATCCTTGTGTCCCCGGCAACGGCGCCAAAAACTTGATGCGTGTGAAGTGTGTATATAAGTTTAAGTATATTTTTAAGCCCTTTTACACTTTTTTAGCCAAGTTTTAAATTTATAAAACACGATATTTACTAACACTAAACACACATATAGGCAAGTGCACCCATCGTGAGCGTAGTATAGTGTTGGTAAGATACCGAGGTCGTCCAAGGACACAAGAGCTTTTAATACCGGTTTATCCTCAACATCTAATCAAATCAAAAGTTTAGAAAAATGTTTTAAACTAAGAAAATAAAAACTATCTAAAATGCTGAAAAATAAAAATAAAAACAGATAGACAAGATGAATCACTTGGCTCCGACTCGTGTTTAGTGTAACCTTTGATTATTTCCGCACTTTTGCACTATTTAAGAGATTATCTTAGTTATTGTAGTAGGCCCCTCTTTTGAAGGTGACGTTACCCTCAACCCAGTAGTTTGAGTCAGCAAGGATACAATCCTAAAGGGTCGGATTTTTGAAAGATATTTAATTAAGTTATTAATGCATAATGTGGTAGGCCCCTCTTTTGAAGGCGACGTTACCCTCGGCTAAGTAGTCTGAGTCAGCAGGGATACAGTCCTAAGTAGTCGGGTTAAAGTTTTAATAGTAGTTTAACTTTTGAGGGGATCAAGGAGTTTGGACCCCCGCCATCCAATACCGTTAAGTATTGAAGGAGGTTCTACTAAATTTGACCCAGGTCCTTTGCAGGATCTATACACTGAACAATGGCAAGACTCTTACCAAACCGTTCCCTTAACCCCCGACCAGGTAGCTAACATACCTCCATATAGACCGTGGAGATATGAATGGTGAAAATCTTTTATTTTATATAGACAGTAAAATAATGCCAAGACACCACGGACAAACGATAAGGAAAAATCACCTTCAACATAAGAAACTAGTTATTAAAGTCATTAATACATAACCAATTAAAAAGTGCGAAAAGATTAAAAATAAAAAGTATTACACTAGACACTTTGTCTTCACCAAGTGATGTAAGAGACTTAGGCAAACATGGCCTTGATTGTCAAGAACTCTTACGATCAATCTTGGATCCCGAGACGACTCACACACTCTATGATGGACAATGGATGATGGTTGTGGATGATGGTGTTATTGTGGTGGTGGGTGATGGGTGAAGTGTGAGAGAGGTGGTGTGCCAAGGGATGGTTTGAGCTTGAACCAAGCACTCCTATTTATAGGCTGAACAGAAGCTCGGGCACGGCCCCGTGTCCACATCATTCTCTGTCTTCATTAATTGCTCTTGTCTTTATTAGTTGACCACGGCCCCGTGTCCGCTGGGCACGACCCCGTGTGCAGAAGCATATCTGTACTATCAAGATTTGCCTAGATTCTGCGAATCTTATAGTTGACCACGGCCCCGTGTCCGCTGAGCACGGCCCCGTGGTTGGCGATGGAAGCTTCTACAACTTTGTCTTTTATGCTGACACTTGGGCACGCCCCCGTGCTCACTGACCACGGGGCGTGTTCAGCGTTCTGCTCTCTTGTTTTGCTTGGGAAGATGCTTTCGGGGAGGTCGGGCATGCCACGTTTATTCCTTTTCTTGTATTTATGTTAGATTTTGCTGCCTTTTTGCTTCTTTTGTTAATTTGAGCTCATTTAATCCTGAAAATACAAAAGGAAGACAAAAACACACTTTTTCCTACATTAGTACTAAAAAGGGTTAGTTTTATGCCACAATTGATGTAATTTATATGTTGCATTTTGCACACATCATGTACCAGGACATGCGCTACAAGTACTTGTGGCCGGGCATGAAGACGAATATCGCCATCTATGTTTCGAAATGCCTGACTTGTTCCAAAGTCAACGCTGAGCATCAACGCCCCTCTGGCTTACACGTACAACCCGAGATCCCTATGTGGAAATGGGAGAGTATAGCTATGGACTTTATAATGAAACTTCCGTGCACGCCATCAGGTCAGGACAGCATCTGGGTTATCGTTGACCGCTTGACTAAATCTGCTCACTTTCTACCGATACGAGAAGACTATAAGGTAGAACGATTAGCTCGAATCTATACCGACGAAGTTATTTGTCGACACGGGACACCTCGTGACATCATCTCTGGCCGTGATGGTCGATTCACCTCACGTCCTTGGGAAACGTTTCAATTTGCTCTCGGTACTACTCTCAATCTTAGTACTGCTTTCCATCCCCAGACCAACGGTCAGACTGAACGCATGATTCGTACCCTCGAAGACATGCTTCACTCGTGTGTTATAGATTTCGGTGGTAATTGGGATTCGCATTTACCTTTAGTCGAATTCTCATACAATAACAGTTATTACACAAGCATCCAAATGGCACCATTTGAAGCATTATACGGAAGAAATGTTGATAGCCTATTGTATGGCACGAGATCGGGGATGCACAGATTACCGGTCCTGAGCTGTTGCAATAAACGACTGACAAAATCCTCCAAATTCAAGACAATCTACTGAAAGCTCGGAGTTGTCAGAAAAGTTACGCCGATAGACGCTGCAAGCCCCTTCGGGTGATCAGAGTCGGTAAGAAAGGAAAGCTCGCGCCTCGATACGTTGGACCCTTTAAAATTCTGGAAAGGATTGGCAAGGTGGCCTACAGACTCGAACTACCGGAGGAACTGAGTAACATCCACCCGACTTTCCATGTTTCGAACCTGTCGAGATCATGGGCCGAGAAACCAAGGTGCTCTGACGCTCACGCATTCCCATTGTGAAGGTTCGCTGGGAAGGCAAACGCGGCACCGAGTTCACCTGGGAACTCGAAAGTGACGTGAAGGCAAAGTACCCGCAACTGTTTGTTACGCCTACTTCTTAAATTTCGGGACGAAATTTCCTAAAGTATGGGAGGTTGTAATAGCCCGACTTTTTGAAGTCAAAGTCAAAGTCAAAGGAAGAAAAGATTGCTAATTGCGATCTGTCACTCCTTGCTTAATTATTGAATTGTACTTCACGACTAGTATCGCTACTCTATTTTATTTTCGCTTTAGTTGTATTATGTGGAGTATTTGTTAATAAATCGCTATATAATCGCAATTTAATCGCTAATCGACTTATCGCTAATCGCATCGCAACCCGAATTATAGGTTATGGATATTGTTTAACGTGTGTGTGCTATTATATGCTACTTGTGCATGTTATGTTTATGTTTAGGTGTTTAATCGCAAACGCAATCGCAACCCTATCGCAACGCAATCTCATCACAAACTTGAGATTTAAGGTTTATATTTATGATATTTAGTAGTTAGGTTATTTGTGTAACTAATGGGTAATACTATCGCATCGCTCACTCGAAACGCATCGCAACGCTCAACGCACGAAACGAAAACACAAAAACCAACTCGCGACAACCAGTCGATCGAATGACCATTCGATCGAATGGTCATCCGATCGGATGGCCATCCGATCGGGTTGCCATCCGATCCATTGCTTGTGTGCCACTTTCCTCTTTTGGCAACCTATAAATACCCCTGTCACATCACAAACAGTGATGTGACAGCTCCCTCTTCTGATAAGCGTGCTCAAGCTCCCTTTCCTCTCGATTTCTCGCGATTCTTGTAAGTTTTCAACACAAATCTTGTACTTCTATGATCTAAACACACTTCTTCATCATTTTCACTTTTGAATCTTCACCTTTAACCGTGAAATCAACGGATTTGAGGTGTTCTAGGATGATGTCATCATGGGGTTTTCATGAACTTCAATTTTTGACCTTATTCCACCAAGAAAAACTCAGATCTACATGATTTCCACATGTTTTGACACTATTTTCGCATAGATCTAAACATCTTCAAGAGTAGAAGGATTGAAAGATGATTTCACAACTTTCTTTCAACTCTTTTACACTCAATGCCTTTAAAACCGATAGAATCGGAGCTCGTTCAGGCCTTCTACTCGTTTACTAGTGAAGTGTCAGGTAGAGATCTGATTCCTATCAAAGAGACAACTGACTTCGGGTTGAAGATGAACAAACCGTCATGAACAGTTAACTGATCGGACTGGGGTGATTCCCATTCGATCAGATAGTCTAGACTTGGTGGGGTTTCCGTTGTTTAACAGGGCGTCATACCGTCTCGATCAAACCGCAAACTTTTCAAAAACTTAGCAAAATATTTCAATATTCAAACGATCAGGCTGTCGAACAGATTTCAGTCCGATCGGATTGCCATCCGATCGAACGACAATCCGATCGGACGACACATAATCTTCAACACTTGAACTTTTTATCAAATTTTCAAAGATCATCAGTTTCTAAAGGATTGTCATCTGATCAGAAGACCACCCGATCGAATAACAATCCTGCTGTGAGCTTGTTCTCTGAGAAATGTCTAACCGACGGATTGCCATCCGATCAGACGATCGTTCGATCGAACGACCTGAAAGGTAGAGATAATTCTCTGTTTTCAAAATGCTACAACGAAAACTTTAAAGTCACACCATACACAAACACATCCATCCCAAACGAATGTCAATCCGACCGAATGGCCATCCGAACAAATGACCATTCGAATGGATTGTCATCCGATCGGATGACTATTCGTCACTTGGTTCACTCTTCACCGTTTAACGCGTCGTTCATTCGCTTATGCAATCGTTAACTGTTTAGGCTAATCTCTCAGCGTTCCCTTCAATCCAAGAGAGTGTTTGTTTACTAAACACGATCTGTGAGTATACTCGATCCATTTTTGCTTTAAGCACTTTTGGGTGTTACATACGTTACTTATATCAATTCACATCGATCACACAACGCAAACACTTTTATACGCTAACCGTTACTACATGTTATACGTGTTACTCGATGAATGCTTGTATGTTATGTTTACACAGTGATTGTTTCCTGACACCTTAGCAACGATAGTACTATAGTTTAGACTCAGCACATGTTGTGGACAGGGGTTGTTAAGGGCTTTTCTCGCATGTCACAGTGGTGATATGTGTTGCGCATTCTACAACTCGCAGTCACGTCTCTGTATATTTCATTGTTGATAACTTACCTGCTTCACATTATACATGTTACATGTGGGTTATGCGTAAACTCGCTTTCGCTACTATTATACTATTAAACTTGTATGCTCACCTTTACACTATATGTATTGACCTCTATTTTTAACGTATGTGACAGGTGTTTGAGATGCTAGGATGTTGCTTGCTTTCATGGAAATCAAGTAGGAGAGTCTAGAAACAAAGACAATTTATCTATATTGAGTTGTCGGAACAATGATTTGCCTAGAGATATCTATGTCTGTAATAATTAATTTGTTTGATGGGTTATGGTATGGGACATAATATTAACTATCCGGTAATTTAGTTGTTATGGAATTTCTCTTGGACAATCTGTTTCGCTCAGTGCCTCACCCCGATGTTTCCGCCATCGGTTGGGGTGTGACGCCAATATTAGTTAGATTTTTGTATGCAAGTATTTCACGTTTTTGTACACATAACTAAAAAGTAGCATACAAGGTATCGCATATAACACATGCCCAATCATGCAAACAATAAAACATCAGTCCACTGTATACATATATATGTATACTAGTTATTCAGCTCAATAGGTTATCAGCCCAACAGTATGTGCGACCTGGTTGTAAGTGTGCGGTCCAGTGGTGTGCAGTCCATTTACTGAGTGTGCGGCCCAGACACTGTACGGCCTAATATGAGTGTGCAACCCACAGCCTAGTGTGCGGTCTCTAGGCAGTGTGCAGTCATGCAATTTGTGTTCTACTCTTTGCTTTACGTGTTGTACAAGACTGTGCGGTCCACCCAGTGTGCAACATGCTTAACCCCCTTGTACTCTACGCAGTCAGAGCTTGTACATCAGAGTGTACGGTCTTAAGGCTGTGCGGTTTAGCTTAACTTGGGTATACGAGGTGCATCTTAGGTTGTACCATCCCAAGTGTGCGGTACACATGGCACACTCGGTGTGTGGTACCCGTTGTGCTATGTAATACTATGTGTAGAACATGATGTACATTAAACGAGTGTGCGGTACCATTTGAAAACACGTTTTGTATAAGATTTCAATATCAAATCAGATAAGACAAAAATGTAAATTCTTACATCAATCAACATCCATGTTCCTAGGTTTTAATCTCGTTTTGACAAGTATTTCATTATACGTCTGGCTTATCCATTTTTGCCCTCAATAATCAGATTTAATCATTTTATCATCATTACTTGGATCAATTACACCTAAGCATACAATCCGTAAAAATCATCATCCTTATTTTACACAGATTCATATTATACGGAAATCATCAGTCATCAACATGAAGCTTGGATTTCTGTTCCATCAAACAATCCGTAAACAATAATCACAATCACTTAGCATTTATCATCACTCAAACAATACTAAATATGGATTCTTTAGCATGACCCTAGATCTAAATTACTTTCTATGCGTAGTATTGTGAGCAAAACAATCAGACATTTAATTCATCATTCCAGCAGTGATTATCACACTACTGTCATATAATCATCGTATTATTCTAGTATGTTCTTCTAAGCATAACATACAAACAAGCAATCAAATTGTCACCAACAATAGTATGAATGCTAGTAACTAACCTGGAAGTTATGATGTGAGATTGTGTGATAAAATGAAGGAGGATGATGCTTCAAAGAAAGGAAAGGAAACTATGATTGCTGTTGATCTTTAATGCTACCGCCGCCGTCAAATTCCCAAAAAGGAAGAGGTGTTCTAAGTTTTTTAAAGAGAGAAGGTTAGAGAGAGAGAATGTTTTGGGATTGCTGCCGTCAAATGGATGGGGAAACATTCCCAGAATGTGGTAGTACACACACACACACACACACACACACACACACACACACATATATATATAATGAGGGCAAAGATACCGCACACACATGAAGTGTGCGCCCTTCTTTAAATGTGCGGTCTCCTTAGGATTATGTGTGGGCTGGGTGTTGGGCCATGTTCCCTAATTGTGCGGACCAAAAGGGTTAGAATAAGAGAGTGGGTGTGCGGCATAAGGAGTGTGTGAATGTGAATTCAATTGTGTGACTAGATTTAATAATAATAATAATAATAATAATAATAATAATAACAATTCTCATATAAATCACATAATTACAAATTAAAGCTCACTTATTAAATTCTCATAATCATAACATAAAATGAAATAGTGTAGGAAAAACCCGAAGTTTCATAGTTCATCATGAAGATGATGTCGGCCGCATGCGGTGCAATGATTTAGAGCTCCAACTGCGGAGTTGCAGCGTCAAGCGTCAGCTTTTAATGGAGGTGGCACCTTCTAAGCATCCTATGACAATGACTATAAAGGTTTTTTAACTTATGTTTTACTAAAATGATGCATTTCATCATACGATGTGACAACTGGCACGAAACCGGTAATTTTCGTACTATTTTAATAATTATCTATTTCCTGCATTTATGTGTTTAAACGTCAACATTATATGCTTGCATGTTATACATTTGAAATCATGCATGTTTCATACTTTATTTGTCACATTATACAATACTTTAAGCGTTGCGTCGAAACAATTAAGTAAATTCACCGGTTAGACAAGCTATGTCGGCACAGCTTCAGCATTCAGTTAAATGATAGATTTAGGACTTAGATGTAGGTCCGACAACAAAAAATACATTAAAACCCAAGTGGGTGAATAAGGGTTTACATAAACACTTTCCGGAAGCTAAAATAAGCACTAAAAACTGTCTGAAACGCACTTTAAACGCAGAATTCTGCATTTTCAGCAAAATTCAGCACTTAAACACTAAAATAACATGCAGAAATAATGATTAAGCATCCATAATAACTTGTAAAGTGTCGGGAATGTAAACCTGTCACAAAAGGTACTTCACACCTTGTAAATTTCACAACTTAGCACTTTAACGAACCGACAACCGAACGATTAACCGGACACTACCCAAAACACCAAAAATAGACTAGAAACGAATTCTTGATGTTTTAAAGCTAGTTATGGTGATAGAACACATTCAAAATCATAAAAAAAAAAAATTAAACACACTAAACATCAAGTTTAACCTCCTAACTTAACTCATAACCCCTAAACTTCCAAAATCTTACGCATTATCCCCTGGTTTAGGCTGGCCCCTTAGTGGCCCCACCTCACACTCATGTTGACTAGAATTCAAACGGGTCAAAGATGCCAATTTATTAACCTAAGGACTAAGATTTTGTGAAGAGATTATAAGAGAAACCAAAGGGCATGTAACCTTATCATAATCACATTTTCTTCACACACCTAAACACACACATATCTCCTTCTCCTCTCTTCTATTCTCGGCCAAGGAGACACAAAGATCATCACCATTTTGCTTTCACTTTCAAGAAGATCTAAGGCTACTCAAAGGTGTATGGAGCCTAACTAAGAAGGTGTTAAGCATTAGAAGTTGAAGGACCACCCTTTGGAGCTTTTAACCACCTTATTTGCATCATCTTCTTCTTCATCTTGTTCTTTGCCACTTCCCTAGCCACAAGAGCCAGTGGTAAGCTTCATAAACTCACTTTTACTTCATGTTAGTGTTATGTACAAGTTACACCATTTAAAAATCCAAACTTTAAAAGATAAAGACATGAAGATCTAACATAATCTAAGTAAAAACAAGTGATTTTAGTGTTGTTTGATGTATGATATGAAGTTGTTGTTGTTGATCTTATGTTTTTAGTTAGATCCATCATGTGTAAGCTTGTTAGCTTATATCTAACAAGTTTAAGCATGGATTTTGAAAGATCCATGAAGAAACTTGATGATGAACTTGAAGGTTTTCAAAGTAAGCATGAAAATGGTTTAAAAATAGGTTTTTCATGATCTTGAAACCACTAAACAAGTGGATGATTTGTTTGTGAAATAAAGTTTCATAAAAATTTATAAATGTTTAACAAGAAGCTTTGATTTAAGAAGATCTAAGTGTGTGAAGCATGGATTTAAAAGACTACACATTTTTAAGAATATTCAAGTTTATCACATGTATAAACATGATAATTTTAGTGATTTTTGCTTGTTAAGTTGTTGAATCTTGAATAATGGGTTCAACATGTTTGAACACAGACATGGACATAAAATTGGCGTTGTTGCAGGACATGTTCAAATGGAGGCTTCAAAATCTTCAAGAACAAGAAGCCAATGAAAGTGAAAGTGATGACTTGGATGAGAGACTGGAAGAAGAATCCGAAGAAGAAGACGAGGGGAGTGATGGATACTTCTCAGACAAAGTCCCTTCTGACGAGGAGTTTTATTTTTTTTCTTTTGTGTATGTTTTTATGTGTTTGTTATGAACTTTTCAAATAATAAGATACTATATTTCTCTCATTAGTTACAAAATGCCAAAATGTCACAAAAGCCATTAAATACAAAAAGCCAAATACTAAAAAACCTATATTTTTCGTGTATAAATTTTTCTGTGTTTTAGTTACTGTATTTTATCATCTTGGTCTACAAAACGCCATTAAATATAAAACATCGAACTTGAAAGATGGGACATGTTACAGCCTTAACTGATAAAGCTGAACAAAACAGTAAATACAAACAGTAACTGAAACGATGGATACTATATTACTAACATTTATTATAATAAAATCCCGGCTAAACTACGCGCCAAAAACATCTTATAAAAACAAATGTCTCAGCAGCTTCCATTGATCACACCCAAAAAAACAAATGCCATGTTTCCTAAATACCACTCACTTTAAAACGCCAAAAAAAGTTAAAAAAGACCTGATGTACGTAGTGCGTGATATGTTTTTATGTATATTTTAAGTCCTTTTTTTAACACTTTAGTCAAGTTTTAAATTTATAAAACACGATATTTTACTAACACTAAACACACATATGGGCAAGTGCACCCATCGTGAGCGTAGTATAGCTTTGGTAAGATACCGAGGTTGTCCAAGGACACAAAAGCTTTTAGTACCGGTTTATCCTCAACGTCTAATCAAATTAAAATTTTAGAAAAGGTTTTAAACATGAAAATAAAAACTAAAAATGCTGAAAAATAAAAATAAAACAGATAGACAAGATGAATCACTTGGATCCGACTCGCCTTTAGTGTAACCTTTGATGATTTTTGCACTTTTGCACTTTTTAAGAGATTATCATAGTTATAGTAGTAGGCCCCTCTTTTGAATGTGACGTTACCCTCAACCCAGTAGTTTGAGTCAGCAATGATACAATCCAAAAGGGTCGGAATATTGAAAGATAATTAATTAAGTTATTAACGCGTAATGTGGTAGGCCCCTCTTTTGAAGGTGACGTTACCCTCGGCTAAGTGGTTTGAGTCAGCAGGGATATAATCCCAAATAACTGGGTTAATGTATTAATAGTAGTTTACATATGAGGGGATCAAGCCATTCGCACCCCCGCCATCCAATACCAATGGGTATTGAAGGAGGTCCTAGTAAGCTTGACCCATGTCCTTGCAGGATCAATACATTGAACAAGGCAAGAACCTTACCAAACCATTCCCTTAACCCCCCGACCAGGTAGCCAACATATCTCTGTACGTATAGACCGTAGAGATATGAATGGTGTAAATCCTTTATTTTATATAGACAGTAAAATAATGTCAAGACACCACGGACAAATGATAAGGAAGTTTCACCTTCAACATAAGAAACTAGTTATTAAAGTCATTAATACAAAACCAAATAAAAAGTGCGAAAAGATTAAAAACCAAAAGTATTAAACTAAATGCTTGTCTTTACCAAGTGATGTAAGAGACTTAGGCAAACATGGCCTTTGATTGTCAAGAAATCTTACTATCAATCTTGGATCCCGAGACTACTACACACACTCTAGATGGATGATGGTGGTGGATGTGGGTGCTGTAATGGTGGTGGAGTGAGGGTGAAGTGGTAGAGAGGTAGTTTGCCAAGGGATGCTTTTGAAGTGAACCAAGCACCTCTATTTATAGCCTGCACAGAAGCCCGGACACGGCCCCGTGTCCGCTGGGAACGGCCCGTGTCCATCCTTGTTCTCTTTCTTCATTAATTGCAATTTGTCTTCATTAGCTCCACAAGCCCCCGTGTCCGCTGGGCACGGCCCCATGTGCAGAAGCGTATCTGTACTATCAAGATTTGCTTGGATTCTGCGAATCTTAGCGTTGACCACGACCGTGATGAGCTGGGTACGCCCCCGTGTCAGGAATAGAAGCTTCTAAAGCTTTGTCCATTCTGCAGACAACTGGCCATGGCCCCGTGTCCGCTGGGCACGGGGCGTGTTCAGCCTTCTGTTTGCTTGTTTTTGCTTGGGAAGATGCTGTCGAGGGGTCGGGCATGCCACGTTTGTTCCTTTTCTTGTATTTATGTTTGATTTTGTATGGATTTTAACATGTTTATCAAAGCAATTTCATCCATATGAAATAAAAACGCAGCGGAATTAATATTTAAAACATGTTACTATTAAGATATAAATTTCATTTATAAGCAAAATCCCAAAACCCGGATCCATATATGAAGATGCATACTATCATACACAACCATAGGGTGTTTAGAAAACTACCTTCTTGGAGTAATAGGATGATGAAAAGGATGATGAAAAGGATGATGCTTCTTGAAATGGTTGTCCTCAAGAGTAGAAGACCTCAAGCTTGTATACCCCAAGCTTCCAACAAACACTACAATTGTAGCTAGGATTTCAACACTTGAATCAAAAACCGAAAACCTTAAGAACACCTTATGATGGCCGATTTTTTTGAGAAAAAAACACAAGTCTTCCACACTTTTTTTGTCATCTAAAATGGTTATAAAAGTATGAGAGATGATCACTTCCAATCCACCCAATCACCTGCCTTCTTACACATGCAAATGCATGAAAGGTAATTGGACCAAAATGGTCTTGGAAAGACCATCCAATCAAAACCCATCTTACACATGCAAATGCATGTAAACTAATTGGACCAAAAAATCTTGGGAAGACACATGTTGGGGCCGATTTTGGGAGGGTGTTTTTAAAAGAAAATAAGTTTTCTTTTAATAATTTTAAGTCTTGTTTATTTTATAACTTTTATAAAATATAACACCATGTATTTACAAGACTTTATATAACCTTTTAAAATGTTATTTAACCCATTAAATAACAAAATAAAATATTCTCTCAAAATAAATTATCCATATAATTTATTAGTTTCTCAAGTGTAATTATTTAGAAAACCAATTTCTAAATATTGTAAGTGTTAATATTTATTTGTTTGATCATATCACAAATAAATAATATAAGTGTTTGTCTAGCTTGTTATTGGGTATGACTCGACTTGGATGATAACGTACTAGCCACATCAATTTAATATGTGTCTTGGGCATACAGAGTCCAACAATCTCACACTTGCACAAGATACATAGAAGATTGATGCAAGCAGTAAATGACACCTAACTACGGTTTACTACCCCCAATACGTATGACTATATTTGCCATTCAATAACATCATCCCTTTCAAGTCCCTTACTCGAACATGATTTAGGTGAATCTATCATTTATCCTTTCGTTACAGATGTCATGTTAAACCCAGAGACATAGAGTGATCACTCTCTGTTGATTTAACTTTTATCAGGCCTTAGACATCTTACTCTCAACGAATAAGAGGAAAAAATCCCTTCTTGACTATATACGTCTCTCACAATCAACTTGTACCACACCTGAGTTTAGCCTTCTGTACTGCCTTATTACAGACAGCTAAGAACTAGGTCAAGGTATAATACTTGGTGAATATCAAGGCCCAATATGTATCTCAGGTCAGAGGATACTATGATATTCGCCTTTACTCAAAATTTACTTATGATCAATCACAAATGATTCCATGCAGTAATATTTGAGAGCGAGTCAGTCCAATATTTGTATCCCACAAATATCTATGAACTTTGGTAGCAACACTTTGCTCTATATTCATTCTAAATGAATATCCACCAATCCAAGTTCATAATAGTCTTCCATTCATATTTGTTCCCACAATTATGATCGACTACGGACATTTAGAATAATTAACTTATTCACGGATTTAAACATGCTAATATGAAACGTAACTCGAAATACCATAAAAGAGTTAAAATAACAATTGTTTCAATATCCAAATACAAAATAGATCAAATCCAATCACTAGAATATCGAAGTCCTAAGGAACATGTATGACCCTCATGTTTTCCCCTGTCAAGGAGCTTCGTGAGTGGATCCGCAATGTATTGATCAGTGTGAACTTGGCGGATACATATCTTTCCTTTTTCAACTTCATCCCTTATGTAGTTGAATCTCCGCTCGATATGTCTAGTCTTTTGGTGCGCACGAGGTTCCTTGATTTGAGCAATCGCACCCTCGTTATCACAAAAGATCTCGAGGGGGTCTTGAATGGTAGGGACCACCCCTAGGTCGGCTATAAATTTCTTCAGCCATGCAGCTTCCTGGGCTGCCAATGAAGCGACGATGTATTCTGATTCCGTAGTGGACAATGCTACTATGTCTTGTTTTGAGCTCTTCCAAGAGACTGCTCCTCCCTTTAAAATGAAGACATACCCCGATTGTGATCGAGAATTACTTCGATCGTTTTGGAAACTCGCGTCCGTGTAACCCTTTACAACGAGTTCTTCCTCACCAGATCCATATATTAAGAACATATCCTTAGTCCTCCTAAGATATTTCAATATGCTTTTAACAGCCATCCAATGACTGTTACCTGGATTCTGTTGGTATCTACTCGTCATGCTCAAGGCGCATGAAACGTCCGGTCTGGTGCATATCATTGCATACATGATGGATCCTATTGCTGATGCATATGGGATTCTTTTCATTTTCTCTTGCTCATCCTTTGAGCTTGGACATTGAGATGTATTCAATATTGTCCCCTTTTGAATAGGTACAAAACCTATCTTAGAGTTTTCCATTTGGAACCTATTCAAGACTTTGTCAATGTATGCACTTTTGTTTAAACCTATCAAGCGCCTTGATCTATCCCTATAGACCTTTATTACCAGAATGTAGGCTACTTCACCAAGATCCTTAATGGAAAAACAACTTCCAAGCCAAGCTTTTACACCTTCCATGGTTGGAATGTCATTCCCAAATAGTAGAATGTCATCGACATACAGTACTAAGAAAGTGATGACGCTCCCACTAGCTTTCTTGTACACACAAGCTTCATCGCCGTTCTTGATGAATCCAAAATTCTTAATTTCTTCATCAAAACGGTGATTCCAACTTCTAGATGCTTGTTTCAATCCATATATTGATTTCTTTACCTTGCATACTTTGTCAGGATGCTTTGGATCGACAAAACCTTCAGGCTGAACCATATAGACATCTTCATCAAGATATCCATTAAGAAAAGCCGTTTTGACATCCAATTGCCAGATCTCATAGTCATAATATGCAGCTATGGCAAATAATATCCTGATTGACTTTAGCATCGCCACAGGCGAAAAGGGCTCATCATAATCAATCCCTTGAGTTTGAGTGAAACCTTTTGCTACAAGTATTGCTTTGTAAGTATCCAAGTTACCATGCATATCTGTTTTCTTCTTGAAAACCCACTTACTTCCAACTACTTTAGAGTTAAGTGGTGGCACAACCAATTCCCAAACTTGGTTGTCATACATGGATTGCATCTCTATGTTCATGGCTTCAAGCCATTTGTCACAATCGGATTTTAACATTGCATCATGGTATGTGGTTGGTTCATCTGAATCTACCACGTAGCATCCATCCATGAAATATCCATATCTTTCAGGTGGATTACTAATTCTACCAGATCTGCGAACATTTTGTGTGTTCTGATCAACCTCTTGATCGTTTTCAACAACCTCTTGTTGAGTGCTAGTATCAACCAAACGTGTATCGTCTTGTGGTTCTTGATCCTCTTCAAGTTCCACTGTTCTACCACTAGTTCCTTCCATAAGGAACTTAGCTTCTAAGAACTTACCCTTTCAAGCAACAAATACCTTTTGCTCGGTTGGATTGTAGAAATAATATCCTATATCATCTTTAGGATATCCTACAAAGATACACTTAGTGGATCGGACTTCCAATTTATTTGGGGTGTATTGCTTAACATAAGCTTCACAACCCCAAACCCTTAAGAATGATAATGATGGAGGGTTTCCATGCCATATTTCAAAAGGTGTCTTTTCCACTTTCTTGGTTGGGGCCATATTTAGTATGCGAACTGCGGAGAGCAAAGCGTAACCCCAAAACGATAGAGGTAATGTGCTTCTAGCCATCATAGATCGAACCATATCTAATAGAGTTCGATTTCTCCTTTCGGACACACCATTGTGTTGTGGTGTTCCAGGTGGAGTAAGTTGTGAGATAATTCCACAACTCCTAAGATGATCTTGAAAAGCACCACTAAGGTATTCACCTCCTCTATCGGTGCGAAGGACTTTGATTGTTTTCTTGAGTTGATTTTCTACTTCACTTTTGAAGTCTTTGAACATTTCAAATGCTTCATCCTTGTGTCTTAGTAAATACACATAGCCATAACGACTATAGTCGTCGATAAAGGTAATGAAGTATCTTTCACCATTCCTAGTCATTGGCTTAAAAGGACCACATACATCTGAATGTATGATGCCTAGTAAGTCTTTTGCCCTTTCAAAAGTTCTACTAAAGGGTGTCTTGGTCATTTTGCCTTGTAAACAAGATTCGTATACATCAAATGAATTATCTTCATTTGTACTCAGAAGACCATTTCTCTGAAGTGTATGCATGCAATTCTTGTTATATGTCCAAGGTGACAATGCCAAAGATAGGAATCACTCAAATCCATTTTGAGTTTCTTGTTGGTTACTTGGTACATTGAGCTATCATATGATGTGTTATCATGATCTAATTCATAAATACCATTTAAAGACATAGCTTTAAAATAAAACACATCATTCATAGAAACATAAATGTCTTGGTTAACAAATTCAAAATTAAAACCACATTGTCTTAAAAGGGAAACTGAAATTATGTTCCTAGTTAAACTAGGAGCATACAAAACATTCTTCAAAATAACTTCCAAACCACTTGGAAGTTCTAAAACGTAGTCTCCTTGAGCTTCGACTTCAACCTTTGCTCCGTTGCCCATGAAGAGACTAGCGTCTCCCTTCTTATAATGTCTATTTCTTTTGAACCCCTGCAACGAATTGCAAATATGAGTTCCACATCCGGTATCTAGTACCCACGTGCTGGAAGAAATAACATTAAGCTCAACATGTATCATAAAGATAGTACCTGAGGTTTGCCCTGCATCCCTCTTGTTTTTCAACTCTTTGAGATAGGTCGGACAATTTCTCTTCCAATGTCCTATCTTGCCACATTCAAAACAAGGGTCATTCGTAGCAACCTTTTGCTTCTTCTCTTTTGGTTTGGCGGGTTCTGCTTTAGCTTTTCCCTTTCCCTTTCCTTTGACGTGTCCCTTTCTTTTAGCATAGTTTGCTTTAGATTCGGGGTGGGGCCTTTTTTTGTTGCCTCCTTCATTGATCGCTAGGACGGGTAAAGCCTTTTTGCCCATTCCTGCTTTGGCCGTTTTGAGCATTGCATGAAGCTCACCAATGCTCTTGTCCCATCCATTCATGTTGTAATTCATTACAAAGCTCTCAAATTTTTTTGTTAAAGAGTTGAGGATCAAATCCGTAGCCAACTCTTTAGAGACGGGACAATTTAGCCTTTCGAGGCGATCAATGTGGCTTTTCATCTTAAGGACATAAGATGATACCGATTGGGTTTCCTCCATTCGACATGCATGAAGCGCCCGAACAGTTTCGAAGCGTTATACCCTTGCTTGTTGTAGGAACATTTCCTTTAACTGGGTATGCCCCGTGATGTTCAAAATCCTTTTGAATTTCAGGAATCATAGTTCCCAACATGAGGCATGAGGCTTGCATGGAGTCCTCGGTATACTTAACCCAATCGTTGTAGGCTTCCACATCTTCCACGTTAGGTTCATCGGGAATAGGATCGTCCAACACATAGGATATCTTCTCTTGCTTGAGAACGATTCTCAAGTTTCGAAACCAATCCATGAAGTTGTTATGGTTGAGACGATCCTTTTCAAGGATTGTTCTTAGTGATAGGTTTCGGACGATTTGGTTAGTCGGGTTTGCATTGTTAGCGGCCATCTACAAAATTTAACAAGTTCAATTTTAGTATTTTCGATATTATTATATTTTAATCATTAATACCCTTTTGTGTCTTAAAGACAATTAATAATTAAAATCTAGAATCTAACGTTACATTTAAATATTGGTTAGGTGACCTTTATCCCCCTATTTAAATTAACAAGGTAGTCAACGTTTGACAATTACAACTCTTTGCAATTTCTAGCCATATGGGATCGGTTAAACATCTTTATGTTTAGTTGGCATGTTTAATCCCATCAACACCTTTGTTCCCCATGCTTCGGTGACCCTAAGTTCATGGTTTTCAAATCAAGTCGTCCAACTTATACACACGTGTGAGTTTATACACATAAGTGGTTAGGTGACCTTTATCCCACAAACATGGTAAACCCACCTCGAATATACAAGTTCCCTCAAATGTGGTTAGGTGACCTTTATCCCACAATAAGAGTTCCAAAGTGTTTCGAGTGTTGTATAAAAGGATGGTGTTTGACTTGTTTTATAAAAGGGTTTTTAATATTTCAAAATTATGGTTTAGAAAATATTATGTACCATACATTTGCATGCATTCAAATCAATGGTACTTTAGTGAAAACAAATTTTCAAGGTTCTTTTTAATAAAACCCATTTTATTATAAAACCATTAATTTTTAATAAAACCTTTATTAAACATTTTAATGATTTTGTCAAGAACCAATTTTACGCTTGTTGTTGATTATTAGTTTGTTAAGTCATGCATATCTACATATCATCTAAACAACAAAATAAACAACCAAACAAGCACATCATTCATAACAATAGGTGCATAACCATAGCCAACTATTTTTTACAACACTTGTTAGCCGAAACAAGTGTGCCAAAAGGTCCTTCCTAGGGGGTGAAAAATGACACAAGTAATGTGTCGATGAACTCCCACTTGATCCCGCATCCAAATGCTTCAAGTTTCCTTCTTGTGTTGTGATTTCTCCACCTTCTTTGAGCTTCCAAAAGTCTTTTATATTCAGCTCCAAACTCTTTTGGACTTCAAAAAAATGTGTTTTGGTTATCGGGTTAAAATCCCGTTGAGAACGATGAAGTTCTTTGGACCGAATATTATGGTCCAAACCAAAACCGCATTTTTGTGTGCATCTTCTTTTACAAAATATATCCTAATACATTTTTTCTAGTAAAATAAAATACACCTAATCTATTTATTTTACATACCAAATGAAAATAAATAAATTACATATCTTCTAATGGAAGAACAAAATAATAATTATTACAACCCATTGAAATAATAAATCACAACACAATCATTCAACACAAGGTCATGGCTAGGTCATATGCACCAAAATATATATCCAAATATATATATATATATATTAATTTCAAGAAGCATAAAAAAAATGGTTCCCTTTTATAAACATTTTCGGCTATGTTCAAAAAACCGAAAAGGTAAGTTTTGTCCAAACAAACAAATCATCCATATGAAATAATTTTTCAAGTTTCCCTTATGCATGTAAGAAAATAATCTTGAAAAACAAAGGGTTAACCATGTTAAAATTTTCGGCCATAGGGTTTTATTCAAACCCGAAACCCGAAATTTTTAATCTATTGAAGTATGCACTCATATAAGCGGCTCTAGATGCCATTGTAGGGATTTTAACAAGTTTATCAAAGCAATTTCATCCATATGAAATAAAAACGCAGCGGAATTAATATTTAAAACATGTTACTTATAAGATATAAATTTCATTTATAAGCAAAATCCCAAAACCCGGATCCATATATGAAGATGCATACTATCATACACAACCATAGGGTGTTTAGAAAACTACCTTCTTGGAGTAATAGGATGATGAAAAGGATGATGCTTCTTGAAATGGTTGTCCTCAAGAGTAGAAGACCTCAAGCTTGTATACCCCAAGCTTCCAACAAACACTACGATTGTAGCTAGGATTTCAACACTTGAATCAAAAACTGTAAACCTTAAGAACACCTTATGATGGCCGATTTTTTTGAGAGAAAAACACAAGTCTTCCACACATTTATTTAGCTTAGGCCATCACCTTGTTGACAGGGGATCAATTGTCACATCTGTCTTGATCATATTGATGATTTTGGATAGCTTGAAAGCTTGACATTGGGATATCAGAAAAGAGTGATTCCTAATAGATATAAAATATCAATCTAGGATTTGTTGGAGCATTTTCTATAGTATCATCGGCCAATTTCTACCTCGCATTAAATGACCGGAGTCCTAATCAGGTGGAGACAACAGTTCTCAACATTTATCGCTCATTATAGAATCATATGTGATCACCTTAAAAGTATGAGAGATGATCACCTCCAATCCACCCAATCACATGCCTTCTTACACATGCAAATGCATGAAAGGTAATTGGACCAAAATGGTCTTGGAAAGACCATCCAATCAAAACCCATCTTACACATGCAAATGCATGTAAACTAATTGGACCAAAAAATCTTGGGAAGACACATGTTGGGGCCGATTTTGGGAGGGTGTTTTTAAAAGAAAATAAGTTTTCTTTTAATAATTTTAAGTCTTGTTTATTTTATAACTTTTTTAAAATATAACACCATGTATTTACAAGACTTTATATAACCTTTTAAAATGTTATTTAACCCATTAAATAACAAAATAAAATATTCTCTCAAAATAAATTATCCATATAATTTATTAGGTTCTCAAGTGTAATTATTTAGAAAACCAATTTCTAAATATTGTAAGTGTTAATATTTATTTGTTTGATCATATCACAAATAAATAATATAAGTGTTTGTCTAGCTTGTTATTGGGTATGACTCGACTTGGATCATAACGTACTAGCCACATCAATTTAATATGTGTCTTGGGCATACAGAGTCCAACAGATTTTGCTGCATATTTGTTCCTTTTGTTCATTTACGCTCATTTAGTCCTGAAAATACAAAAGGAAGACAAAAACACACTTTTTCCAACATTAGTACTAAAAAGGGTTAGTTTTATGCCTCATTTGATGTAATTTATATGTTGCATTTTACACACATCAAATACCCCCACACTTGAATCTTTGCTTGTCCTCAAGCAAAACTCCTTATAATGTGGCTTACACTCCCAAATGCAATGGGTAGAAGAGAAGTTTTGGGCTTGTCTTGAGTATCGGGAATCCAAGATCTTTTTAGGTTTTATTTTTATGTTATTTACAATCCTATTCGTTATGATTTAATTTGAACATTTCATAAGAGAAATTACTTAATTGGGCATAACATGCCTTTTTTAAAATTTCATTTATATACAAGTTCACATACCTCACGGGAGATCACTCAACACTCGGTCGAAGATGTATTTTTGTGTAACACTCGAGACCGATATGAAACTTACTTCTACCATATGCTTGCCAAGCAATCAATCCTCCTCCTTTTTAACTATAAACCTTCGTAAATATCAAGAGGACTTGGGAAAGGGTTAGGATTGGGCTAAGGGTAGGTGGTTTTTGGTTAGTGGTTATTAAAATGACGAAAATTGTAAAAAGCGTCGGTTGTCGTGAAGCCCTTTTTCCCTTTTTTTTTTGCATTTATTCAAACTAAGCATACTCAAACAAGATTCTTGAGGAACTTGTTTGGTTATTGCAAAATTCTCCCTTTTTTTTAGTTACACGATAACCGAGCTTTTTACTAAAACAAAAGGGGTTTGAAAAGAAAAAGGTTTTGGTGGGTAAAGGGTGTTTGTTTTGTGGGTTTTGAAATGAAAAGGTTTAGGCTCAAAGGGGTTAACTAGGGGGATTTCGGGTAGGTGATAAAGAAAATGACAAATAATGGTGTTGAAAGGAAAATGGGTTAGTCCTAATGCCTCCATCATTTACTTACTTGGGTATAAGTTGGTAAGGACCGGGAATGTATCGTCTTGGCAAGTTCTGGAGTCATAAGAACCAAGCGGCTATTCACACAAGAAACGAAAAATGAGCATTTAGTTTAAAGATATATGCATGTATGCTCAATAAAGGCTCAAAACTCACTTGTTGTGGGAATGGGTTTATAATGTGATCAAGTATATATAATCAAATTTTAATTAGATTTGTCATGTCTTTTCATAATTTTCTTATGTTGGTTCTTTTTATCACGACGCTATCGGTTGTAAATTTGTAAAAATATAACCTTTTTAGAACTTGTTATTCCCAATTTAAACCAATTGATTAACGGTTCCAATAGAGTTTTGTGTAAGCCTTGTTATTAAGACTTGCAAAATTCAAGGTTTTAGCATCCTCCCCTCACTTAAATTACACATTGTCCTCAATGTGTCCAAAAATAAGTTTTTTGGTTGATTAAAATGTGTAAAAGTGGGTTAAAAACAAGATTTTATGTTATTGGGCAGCTGAACACGGGGTGTGGTGGGCTGAGCACGGCCCCGTGGTAAGACTGCCAGTATCAAATTTAAATAGAAGGCAGATACCTGAACTGGGTGTTTTCTGCAGATCCTTGGGCACGGGGCGTGTTGGGCTGAGCACGGCCCCGTGCTGAACTTGCTGTAATGAAGAAAAATTGTCGGGAGGCTCTGTTTTTGTGCATGGTTTGTGGGTTCAAGTTTCCCTTAGTAACCTCCACCTTTTTGAGTGTGTTTTATTCCTGAAAAGTAAAGCTTAAACTAAAAAATGTAAAAGTTAATCTGAACTAAAACTACGGATAGTTCCGCGGAATGCCTCTGTGGTGCGCCACGTTTATAAGTGTCCTTGGCTAGACCCACCTTATTGGGTGGTTCTTGCTCATCTTCAATTAGGGGGTCGTCCTTGCCGATTGGATGTTTCATTGATCGTTCAAGATCGACACATCTTTTGAAGGCCCCTAATTGAATGGGTAAGTTGTTTTTCTTCCAATTAATCAAAGCTTTGTGGGTTTTCACAAAAGGTTGTCCCAACACAAGTGGAGCGTCATCAAAGATGACAAAGTCGGTTGGAACCACCGTGTGATTTGTTTGGACTAACACATCTTCAACTACTCCCATTGATTTTATTGTTTTCCGATTAGATAGAAAAAATGGGTATTTGAAGTGGAGAAAAATCACCAATACTTAATTTTTCGAAAATGTAGTTTGGCATTATATTAATACAAAGATCTTTATCAATTGTAATATTACTAATAAATTATTTTTGAAAAAAAAACATGGAACCGGTGTAATGTTAATTTCAAATGGATCATCTTTTATTAGCATAGTTTGATCATTTGTTAACTTAATGCTTACCATTCGTCAATTTTAGTGTTAGTGTTTAACTCTTTTAAAAACTTAGCATAAGTGGGTACTAAACAATGGTTTTCCAAAGAAGGTGATAAAAGATTAATTTCTTGAAAATCAGACTCTTCTTGAATTTTAACGTTACCAGACTCACCTTTTTCGTTGTTTAATTCATGTGTCGGTTTTTCACTTACTTGTTCTTCCATTTTTACCTCTTCAACTATCTTTTCTTTATTACAAGTTAATTCTTCCCTTGCGCGGGATTCATCTTCCCTTGCGTGGGCTTCTTTTATACAACGCTCGATAGTTTTAAGGTGTTCTATTATCTTTTCGGCTACGGGTGAGATAGTTGGTGGTTCGTCAAAGTGAGTTGAATAAGTATCATCAAAGCTTGAATTCGGAAGTTCGATCCTTGGCTCCTCATAGTACTCATATGAGGTAGATGGTTCACACCATTGTTCCTCATTGTAAGTATATGATGGATAAGGTTTGTAACTTGGTTCTTCATAATACTCATATGAGGTGGGTTGTTCACGCCATGGTTCCTCATAGTAGGTATATGAAGGTTGAGGCTCATATCTTGGTTCCTCAAAGTATGAGTATGAAGGCTCATACCTTGGTTATCAAAATATGAGTATGAGGGAGAAGGTTCATACCTTGGCTCTTCATAGGGTGTGTATGAAGTTGACGGCTCGTACCTGGGCTCCTCATAGTGGTTGTATGAAGAGGATGGTTGAAATAAGTCACAATATTGCACCGAATGGGGGTTGCCACAAATAGTACAATACTGTGGGATCGGGATTCGATCAAACTAGTCATTCAGAAGAGTTCTTGATCAATACGAAAGGCAGAAATAGACGTATTGATGTTATAGCAGCTTGATTTGCAAGTAGAATGACTTTAACTGTCGATTGTATTGATTTGATAGTGTTTACAGATCGTTCGACACTTCGGCAGCACTTCGTCTCCGGAATCACAAAGTTACAAATGAAGACCCAAGACCACATATATATAGGGAACGACAGACCGCATGAACTAGACACGCCAGACCGCACGAACATGCCAGAAAGCACGAACATGCCAGAAAGCACGAACTGCCAGAAAGCATGAACTGCCAGAAAGCATGAACGGTCAAAAAGCACGAACTTGTCACCTCGTGTGAGATGGCCTAGCCACTTCGTGAGGGGTGGCTGGTTCAGTTCTGTTTCCCATTTCTTTCGTACAATGTGTCCTGGTCTATCTATTCTAGTCACAAGACTCGATAAAAGACGAAGTCAACAGACATATGCACTAACAAACACCCCCTTGGATGATGACGAGTCTTCAGTGTATTGAGTCTTCAGTCTTGATCGGTCTTCTCTCTCTTTCCAAAGTATCTTTCTCTGTAAGCATCCTTCAATCTTTATCTTTCAATCTCTCTGCAGGCTTTGAATCTGAAACCTGACTTTAATCTGTATACATTTATGCGGAAAGTCCTCAGGAGTCGAAACCTAGCTCTTCCAAAGCTTTTACAGGTTCAAAAATATCTCCTGGCTCTCCGTAGCAACAAGATCAGGAACCTGGTAACCTGCACAATTCTCTACCCAAAACTAAATTTCACAATTGTTAAAATTTAACAAATTTAGAAACTACTTGTAAATATCATTCAATCATCAACAATAGTTATATCAAGTTCAAATTAATGACCTTGATTAACTAACAATCAAAACCATTCAAAACATCACTTGAAAGATTATCTTAAAACATTTCTCAAATTATCTCTAACTTTAACTTCATTTTTCATTTCAAAACACACTCTCCCAACCCACTGTTGTTCATCATGTTTAGCACTTGGAATTTTGAAAATCAGTTTTTCAACATCAGTTGTCGAAAATAAGATGAAATATAATCTTTTTGATTTTTCAAAATTTTATGCTAAAACACACTAAAATATTTTTGGATTTTGGGAAATAAACTATATACAGACATCTTTTTGTGAGTTTGTGTAACATAATCATATCAGTTTATGACAAATCACTAGTACCGTTGAGCTTTAAACACTTTAAGATCTAAACGATTCACTTAGATTGTCAGTATACTGATCCACTTAAATCTTCACACAAAGTTCAATTGGTTTGAGATACGAGATTAGTGTTTTAATGGACTTAACTTATTCGCGTGTCCCACCTCAGAATATACTCTCGTGTCCAGACTCCTATATTCAGTCTTACAGGTGAATGTACACTAATGATATATGTAAACGGGTAATGCGAGGCCATGACAGCTCAGGTTAGAACTTCCGTTCAGATAAAGAGATGATGGCTCGACTTTTAGGTGTGTGCCGTTTGGGGATCTTTTCTTCAACAACACATGATTAGCATTTTTCAATGTTTCATCATTTTTTATGCTGAGGGTGAGCTTTATGATTAAAGCAGTGCAGAGTATTATACGAAGACTAGGCTATTGCTCCCGCAAAATCAGAAGTCCCGGTATAATACCCCATATATCATCACGCACAAAGACCTAGTATGTCAGAAATAGAAAGCCCTTCAAACAAGATTTCAGGGGTTACCTATATATCCGAGAGATGTTCCCCAAGTGATAAGTAAGTATTTTATATTTAGGTTTATATATCGAAAACAATCTACTAAGCGTGTAAAAACCTACTGGCATATCATCAGTGAGACCTTTTAACACATTTTAACTTTCCAATTCTTTAGCGTACTGTGATTGTCTACTGATGTACTATCATTTCCTCTTTTTCACAACAAAACACATTTTGATTTTTTGATGTTTTTGGTTTTTAGATTTTATCATGTTTTTGGATTTTCCAAATTTTCAAAATTTCAATTTTTTACTACCCCTAAAATCAAAAATATGTTTCAATTTTTGATTTTCCGGAAAATTTGAAAGCAAAAGCAATAAACTGTACAAATAAAATGACAAACTGATGTGAATTGCTTCAATTCTCCATTCACTTGGCTTAAACAATCAGAACTCCCCCTGACAACAAACTATTTTTCCATTATGATTTCAAAACACTTAAGTTTGTTTTAATCAAAATGATTTTTCCGGAAAATTAGTTTTGTTGATTTCACACATCATGGGGATTCATTCATCACTTTGTTCTTTCAACCACTTGTAAAAACTATCACTTGTAGGTTTTTTTTTACAAAAACATTTTTCAAGAATGATGCCGATTCATGCTCCACGATTACCAACTTGGGAGCTCCGGCAAGTCAGGATTTTACTTTTTAAAGAATCTCACCCATGCCTGATCAATCATGGGTGAACCATCATCATTTGGTTAAAAACTTTCGATTCATAAAATTCTTTAACTCCCTTCACCTTCCCATATGCCATCTTACCAAAAATATGTAGTACTTTATCATTAAATTCTTTTTCAGCATCAAATTCTTTCTTATCAGAGAAGAATTGATCTGAAATCTCAATCTTACCAATTTTTGATTTCAAGTTTCCGTTTGACAATGGTGGAAAATTTTCATCATCCATTGTTGGAACGAAATTCTCATCATTTAGCACAACAAATGGCTCCTCTGACTTTGACGAATCAGATTCATTACCAGAAACAACCTCTGATTTTTAACAACCCATTTATGTTTGTTTAAATTGGCTCTTCTTTTGTAAAAATGTTTCGAACTTTCACCAACTTCGAAAGTCAAATTTTTGAACTCCTTAAATTTTTCTATTGGTTGTTCCTTTTTATCAACACATTTCTCTTTCAATTTAGAGTTAGAAGAAACTCCCTGTTTTGTGTTGGTGATCTTTGGGCAATTCCAAGCAATATGTCCAACCTCTTGGCATCTGAAACAGGTTCTTCTTTCAACTCTCGGTTCAGATTCTTTCAACATATTCTTTTGCTTTTCGGCGAGAAACTCCTTGTTTGACTGTTTCCAGAAAGGTTTCTCCTTCTCCTCTTCAGAACATGCTCCTGAAACAAATTTAGTTTTTGGTTTAACTTCTTTATAATTTTTATGATTTTCTGGTGGAATAAAACCTAATCCTTTCTTTTTGAAATTACTGTTATGGTTTGGTTTCTTTCGATAACCCAAACCAGAACTGTAACCCTTTTTCTTGTTAAATCTTTGTTGAACACTTGAAGTGTATTTTTTAGGTTTTTCAGTAAGATTTACATCTTTTATTTCAGAAATATTAATTTCTGTTAATTTGAAAACCTTGTTAATCATTTCAGTTTTAACACCTCTTATTGGAAATTCTTCATCAGAATATAATTTGTCGGAATCATTCAAAGTATATGCTACTTTGAATGTTTCGTCATTCAAATTATTTTGTGACATCAGAAAATATTTATTGTAAACCCTTTTGACTGGTGAATTCAAACTTCTGTCTGATGAACTCGAATTTTCAGATTTAGACTCTGACGTTGACTCTTCATATTTCTCCAACACCTGATCGACCATTTTCTTAATTAACTCGGACTCATGATCAGTGTTAGACGCTGTGAAGGTGACACCAATATCATCTGGTAATCCATCGATAGACTCGGATTTCAGATTCAGATTGAGTGCTTCAGCCACCTTTTCAAAATCTCGGGGGGTATAGCCATCCCACATTGGATTTGGTACTCTGTTATAATTCAAACCAGTTTTCTTACCAGAATTTTCTTCATCTTCTGCATACTTATGAGCTGCAATGGTAGGATAGATGCGGTCAATAACATACTCTGAACTTTGATAACTTCGAAGTAAAGTATTCACTCTTTCTGTTTCAATCGTCATCGCTGCCAATTCTTGTTCCAGCCCTGCAATAATCTCAATGTATTTGTTGATTGCAGTTTGCTTTTGAAGAACTGTTACTTTCAGAAGATTCTTCATCTGGATATCCTCATCACTAGCTCCTTTGTACAAGTTCACTTTGCTGCTTAGGAGATCATATGATTCCTTTATTCTTCTCACATTATGCAATAAGTTCTCTTTGTGCTTCTCCAATTCAGCATACTTTGTATCTTTTTCAGCACAATCTTTGCAGGATTCTAAACACTTAGCACAAGGTTTTTCAACCTCTACAATCTTTTCAACTTCAACAAATTTTTCACCTTCTCTGTCGGTTTTTCTTCAACTTTTGCCTTATCATCTTCTATCTTGACTTCAATCTTTTCTTCTGCAACCCTTCTTGCTTCCATTTCTCTCTTCAGTCTAGCAGCCCTTTTCTCTTTAAATATCTCGATTTTATCTGCAAAAAACAAATCAAAACCATAAGGATCCAATTGTTTTCTAGCTTTATTAATATACTCTTCCTCATCGTCAGTGTCTTCATCACTTTCTGATGACTTAAAAATCGGTTGTCTTCTAGGACTGTTCTTAGATTTGATTAATTCTACTTTCGAGGTTGAATCTTCAAAAAATCGAGCAACAAATGCTTTAGAAACTGAAGGTCTAGAAGGATCATAATCATCCCAATTGAACTCTTACGGAATCTTTTCATCTTCTTGGTCTACCAGACCAAAACAAGCTTTACCCTTTGATTCTTCAATCGAAATAGTACGTGAGTGTGAAGATTGTTGTTGATATGGTTGTTGAGCAACCAGATGATAAATTGCTTTTCTATGATAATTGTTGTTTCCGAAAGGATCTTGTCTTCCAATTGCTTCTCTGTTTGTACACTCTCATTTAAAATGTCCTTTTTTCTCTGCAACGAAAACAAGTAACCTTCGATTTGTCAAAACCTAGCTGAGATGTTGCAGCTTCACGAAGATCATCTCTTCTGGTGATATGTTTGAACTTTTCTGCTCTTCTCAAAACACTAGCTAAACACCACTTGATGTCCATCAACTCAAGTTCTTCAGAATCAATCTGATCGTAATCCTCTTTAGTAAGCATCGGATTTCCAATTCGTCCAGCAACTAAGCATTCATACGACTAACACAGTGACAAGAGATGCCATGTGTTGCTTCACAATATCTGGAGAAAAATTTTGACCATTTTAAATATGTAATACAACATGGCATTGAAATACTTGACCGGTAACATTTGTTGAACTTTGTTGTTGAGAACTTGGTGTCGAGAAATTTGGTTCAAAACTTGAATAAATCAAAGAATATCCACTGCTAGTTTCAAGCTAAATCAACATGTTGATTTCCCTTGAAAGTGGCATGTGTCATTTCAAGCTAAATCAACACAACTATAAATAGCCTTCAAGCTAAATCATTTGTAAGGTTTCTGAAATTCCATACCGAGGTGCTGCCGGTGTGAGGACTGATTGTAAACGATAGTATATCAATATAATCAGTGTTAAAGTGATACGCAAGCTGTTTCGCAATCGGTTTCTTAGTTTCCGCCTCTGAAACTGATAAAATCTCTTCTAAACGACTCGTTCGGGTCTGTAAACGATCCTACAAGTGGTATCAGAGCTCAGGAGGAAGAGATTTCGCCAAAACAGCTCGTTTTTGTCACTTTTTCTGATTTTCTACACCTTCTTTCAAAATCGAACAAATTTTTACGGTTAAAATTGGCTCATATTCACATATCTTGTGCGTAATCATGTTTTAACAAACCCTTGAAAGTTTCAGAACTTAATTCAATCATTTACTTGTTCAATCGGATCAAAATCAGATCGAAATGATGATGTCATTATGATTTCGCTTGAGTTTATGGGTTGATTTCGCTTGAGTGTTGACATTTTGATCATGATTTCGCTTGAGATTAGTTGATGTTTTCGCTTGAAAATATTTGAGATTTAGCTTGAAACATAGTGATAATTTCGCTTGAAAGTCAATAGTGTCTACCACGTGATTATTATCAGCCAATCTTATCACTTGAAACAGTTGCATGTGAACGTTTCAGGTGTCACTCATTATCGGTGAAATAGAATTCATTAAAATAAATCATTTTACAAGTGCATGTGATAGTTCATTGAATTTGAGGTTGTCAGTTTGTTGAGACAAGTAATCACGAGTTCTTGTGTCAATTTACATGAGGTTGTATCAGTTGATCAGATTGTGCATGTGTTTACATCGTTTTTAGAGTTGAAGTTCACGATCAAATTCATGTGACATTAACTTGTCGGGTCTTGTAAATTGAAGTTCAGGTTGCCTGGTTTGATAATAGTTGTCGGGCATAGTGCATGTGAATAATCAGAATTGAGTAAACAAAGTGTTGACTGCTTTTAATTCTTGGTCAAATAGCATAAGTGATCATGTGATATGTGTCAGTCCCAGGTCTCGTAAATTGATATTAGTTTGCATGTGATCTTCTCATATACATTGTCGGTTTGTTAAAAAAAATTATGTGATGTTTGAAAATGTCGTTTAGTGGACTTTGAAGTTAAATAGGATAAGTTGAAAGTAATTGTTTGCATGTGATTGTTGTCGGCTATTTTTATACATTTGTCATGTGATGCTTTAATTGTGAAAATTAGGTGAAATAGATAATTGTTTTGATCTAAATAGTTGGTTCAATTGTGTAACAGTTGGTGGATTTTGCGGCACATGTGACTTAAATATTGATCGGCCCAATCATTGTTTAGTGCAACCCACTTTATACTCGGAACAAGTGAAAGTGTGTTTTTGTGAGAAATTTTGTCGGGATTGTTAGAATAATGGCAATGATCTTTGATGAACAAGAAAACAATGATCTTAAAAGGATAAATGACTGGTATCGAGGATATTTCAGTAGTTCTTATCAGAATTTGTCCAAGAATGTTTGGGTTAACCGGTTCGATTGTTTTCTGTGTAAGAAAGATGAAAAATTAGATGATCTGGAGAAGCGATTTGATTGTTTGATTGACCATTTGAAAGAAAACAAGATAATGATATCAGAAGCTGAAATAATATCAAAGTTTGCTAATGGATTACCAGCTGAATGGGATGATTTTTTGGAAAATCTAAGAAAGAATTCTAGTTTTTCAAAATTATCTTTAAGTAAATTCATCAGTAAACTTACAACACATATGAATGATAATGAAGAGAAAAAGAGAGGGTTGTTGAATAGGATAGAAAATAATTTGAAAAAATTAAATTTGGATGTGGTTGTAGAACTGAACAAAAGAGTTTGTGTGTGTCTTAGTGCAAAAGATGTTATAAAATACGATATGAAGAGGGGTTGTTATATTGATGAGAATATGAATCCTCTTGACTTCGTTAAAATTTTTTGTGCAGGAACATACAAGACGGAGACAGAACAAGTTCAAAAGAATGAAGAATCTGTGAAGATTGAATCCTCAAGTTCTGACTCAGGTTGCTCGAAATGTGATAAACTTGAAGCTGACAATGGCAAACTATTGAAGGATGTGGAAAAATTGACATTGGAAATCAAGAAGTTGAAAGATGAGAAGCAATTTGATGATAAACAAATTCTTGTTTTGCAGGAAAATTTTGAGAAGTTGAAATCTGAAAATGACAAACTGTTGAGTGGTTTGGACAGTTTGACATTAGAAAACAAAATTTTAAAAGAAAAAGAAAAAGATTTTGAAAATGAAAAATCGGAGATTGAAAAAGTTTTTCAAAGTTAAATAAAAATTTTAGAAGATGAGAGAGATATGTTTGGTAAAAACAATCTTGAAAAACAAATTGAAATCAATTCTCATCTTGAAAAGATTATTCGACTTGAGAAAGAGGCAGAATGTGCTCAAAAGAAAATCAATGAATGGGAAGAAAAGTTGAAGGTTTTTGTGAATACTTCAACTATTCCTTGCCCAAAACCTTTAAATTCTGTTCCAATAAGTGACAATGTCACAAACTTTGACAAAGTCAAAGTTGAAGATTGTGATGAGAAATCTGATGATGAAAATAAAAAATTCAAAAAACAAAAATTGTTTTTGAAATTAAAAGAAAAGTTTCAAGAAACTGTTCCACAATCAACTGAAAAGGAAGAATGCTCTAAGCAAAAACCTTTGAAGAAGAAAGTGGAACAAAAACAAAAAGAGAAAATTTTTAAAAATGTTCAAAAAGATAATAAAAGCTCATCAGATCGATCATCCAATCGCAATGAAAAATTACAAAAATCGAAAAATGAAAACTCTAAAATTGTTGGCAATAAGTGGTGCAGATCGGACCACAGTGCTCAAAAGCCAAATCCAGCAAACATGAGGAAGGAATATCACCAATCCAAACAATGCTATGATCTGAGCATCTGGTGTGAAAATGGTGATTGGTACGATAACAGAGTGTGTTACAGATGTGGTTATCAAGGACACATTGCTGTTAACTGCCAAGGTTTGAGTTATGAGACGAGGAGATGTTTTAACTGCAACATCAGAGGTCACATTGCCAGAGATTGCCCAAGGAGATCAAATGAAAGATTGAGGGTTAGTTCTCAGAAGATGGCAAAGAAATCAGTCAATGTCAAGCCCAAAGAACAGAAGGTTCAAGAACCTAAAGTTCAAGAAACGAAAGTGAAACTTTCTCAGGGGCAGAAAGACAGACTGAGGAAGAAGAGAAAGAAGGCGAGAGAGTATCTCGAGAAGATCTTGTCCTCGGGTTCATCTGTTAAAAATAAGAGTTCTGATGAATCGACTCCCTCGATTGCAAAGTCAAGCAAGACGTATTCATCAGATACAAATCTGAGGACGAAAGAAGAAAAGAAGAAGAAGAAAATGGTCGGCGATGAATCTGACGTGTCGAAGTCAGACAAGCCATGTGCAGGCAATGATTCTGGTTCGTCAAAGCCAGAGGAGCCATTGGTTGAGGTAAAAATGGATAATTCAGGTTTAACAATGGATGATGCAAATTTTCCACCGTTGTTGAACAAGAATTCGAAATCACCCAAGGACCGTCAGGCTTGGGTGAATCTGTTTAAATGAAAAACCTGACTTGCCGGAGATCCCAAGTTGGTAATCGTGGATCATGAATCGGCATCATTCTTTATCATGTTAAATGAGTTTTTTTTTAAAGCAGGACTTGCCGGAACTCCCAGGTTTGTAAGCGTGGAGTAGGAATCGGCACCTTGAGAATTCAACCAAAAAATGGTAAATTGGTTGAAAAGCAGGTTTAAGTTGTATGGTTGTTATTTTTACAAGTGGTTCAGAAGTTGAATTGGATTGATCTTAAAAGTGGTAAATCAGGGACATTAAGTTGTATCTGATTTTCTACAAGTGATTGAAAAACAATGTGATGACTTGATCCCCAATTTTACAAGTGGTAAAATCAACAAAACTAATTTTCCGGAAAAACCATTTTGATTAAAACAAACTTAAGTGTTTTGAAATCACTATGGGAAAATGTTTTGTTGTCAGGGGGAGTTCTGATTGTTCAAGCCAAGTGAATGGAGAACTGAAGCAATTCTCATCTTGTTGTCACATTTCTTGTACAGTTGGTTTTCAAATTTTCCCAGAAAATCAAAATTGAGACATATTTTGATTTTAGGGGGAGTAAAAATTTTTAAAAAATTAGAAAATTTGAAAAAGCCAAAAACATGATAAAATGAAAAATGAGTTTTGTTGTCAAAAAGAGGAAATGATAGTAGATCAGTTGGACTGTCACAGCATGCTAAAGAAATGTAAAGTCAAAATGTGATAAGCGATCTCACTAAGGATGTGACGATAGGCTCAGCTAGACTAGTAGATTTGCGATAACGATACAAACTTAAATGAAAAAGCCTAGTTCTAGTGGGAAACATGGTTGAAAGCATAGTACTTAGTTTTGTCCTTCTTGACTGTGTGCCTACTCAGTAATCGCTGATTGTCGAAAGAGACATAAAACTGGTTAAGTTTGTGAACTTTCACAACTTTGCTAAAAAGTCACTGTGATTGTGCATTTTATTTTGCAAAGATTTAAACTTGTTTTATTTCTTTATTTTGTTTAAGCATCGGACATCCTCTGTGTATACGTGAGTATCGACCTGGATGTTGTTGCCTAAACGTTCTGCTTTATTTTCTTTGGTGTTTCGTTTAAGCTTTGGACCTCCTCTGCGTATACGGGAGTATCGACCTGGTGGTTAAAGCCTAAACAATTTCAACTTGTTTTATTTTTCTTATTTTGTTTAAACATTGGACTTTCTCTGCGTATACGGAAGTATCGACCTGATTGTTAATGTTTAAACATTCTGCTTTGTTTTCGCACAAATCACAGTTGATAAAAGTTTAAAGGCATTACTTGAGATAGTGTATTGCATGATGAGGGGATAGGCTGAGATCGTGGGGTCCATAAGAACTTAGTGCAAAATTAATATACCTTAAACGTATCGGTAAGCATTTCAAAAGTTTTTAGATTGAACTTAAGTGGACAACAATATCGTCAATTTACGTGAATCGTTTAGAGCTTAAAATGTCTAAAGCTTAACGGTGTTGGTGATTTGTCTCAAAAACTGATATGATCCTCTTGCACAAACTCACAAAAATATTGTTTGTAAATATTTCTTTATTGCATTTCTGGTATAATCAAAAATCCAAAAAGATTTTAGTGTGTGTTAGCATAAAATTTTGATAAAATACAAAAAGATTTTCGGCAACTGATGTTGAAGAGCTGATTTTCAAAATTCCAAGTGATGAACATCATGAACAGGGTTGGTTTTAAATGCAGAATTGAAAATTTTTGATTTGAAAAAGAAATTGAGTTTAGTTAATCAGGGTCATTAATTTGAACTTGATGTAACTATTTCTAGTAAGTTTTTCTTATTGATTTAAGTGAAAACTTATGTTATGATGAGAAAATGTGTGCAGGAAATGAGCTTAAACAGAATTAAAGCCAGGGATTAATCTCAAGGTGATAGCTAATTCCAGACGGCGATCCCATCATGATGAGAGGGGGAGTCTGACGAGGTTAGAGCCAAAAAGAAGATCCTGGTTTATGCTAAGAAAGAAAAAAGACCGATAAAGACTGAAGATTGAGAATACTCGACATTTAAGACTCGTCAACATCTGAGGGGGAGTCTGTTGGTGCATTCATCTGTCGTCTTCGTCTTATGTCAAGTTTTAGATTAGAATTGTTAGATTAGATCTTGTTATACGAGAGTATAAGAGGTTTTAGAATGTGTTTAAGGTAATTTAGCTTGAACTTGGTGATTTCCCTTGAAAGTGTCACTTGACAGTTTCAAGCTAAATCAACATGTTGATTTCCCTTGAAAGTGGCATGTGTCATTTCAAGCTAAATCAACACAACTATAAATAGCCTTCAAGCTAAATCATTTGTAACGTTTCTGAAATTCCATACCGAGGTGCTGCCGGTGTGAGGACTGATTGTAAACGATAGTATATCAATATAATCAGTGTTAAAGTGACACGCAAGCTGTTTCGCCATCCGTTTCTTAGTTTCCGCCTCTGAAACGGACTAAATCTCTTCTGAACGACTCGTTCGGGTCGCAAACCGATCCTACATATATTGCTTGCATTTGTTCCGGAAGAATTTTCAGCACTGAACGCAGTTTGAATCTTCGGACTAGGAGTAGTCTCAATCTTGTTTTCTCTGTAATACAGACTAACATCCTGTTGAGCACCCGGACTTCTCATTGAAGCAGTTTTTCGAATTGATAGCTCATGTTCTTCCAACTTCTGGATAAACATACTCAAATTCATATCTTCAAATTGTCGGTTATGCTTTAAAATCAACAGATATGTTCCCCATTCATTCTGTGGTAACGCATCGGCTAGCTTATCAACCCACTCTTCATCTTCTTTCTTGATATCTAATCTTTTCATCTCCATGACTACATGACAATATCTCTCGATAATCTTCCTAGTCGTCTCACCTTCAAAAGTTGTAAACATATCAAACGATTTCTTTAGTAATGCACGTTTATTTTTGATCATATCAGCACTACCCTTAAACTTTTTAATCAACGCTTTCCAGTTTGATCTAGCAGTTCCCTCATGTTGAAGCAAAACAAAAATATCTTCTTTTACTTCTTGTTGGAGAATGCTAATCATCATTTTTTCACTGGTGTATTTTAATTTTTCATCTGGTAAGAATTGACTTTGTTAGTGCATATGTCTGTCGACTTTGTCTTGTATCGAGTCTTGTAACTAGAATAGATAGACTAGGACGCGTTGTACGAAAGAAACGGGAAACAAACCTGAACCAGCCACCCCTCACGAAGTGGTTAAGCCACCTCGCACGAGGTGACAATTTCATGGGGTCTGGCCAGTTCGTGCGACCTAGCCAGAAAGCACGAAACTGGTTCATGGGGTCTGGCATTCCTATAAATAGGTGAGTCTAGGTCTTCATTTGTAACATTCTGATTCCGGAGACGTAGTACTGCCGAAGTGTCGAACGATCTGTAAACACTATCAAATCAATACTATCGACAGTTAAAGTGATTCTAAGTGTAAATCAAGCTGCTATAACATCAATACGTCTGATTCCGCCTTTCGTATTGATCAAGAACTCTTCTGAACGACTCTTTCAGAGCTCAGGAGGAAGAGTTCTTACCATTTCAGCTTGATTTCTTCAAAGACAATTTCTTTCTACTCATTTTCTACACTTTTTCTTCAAAATTTCAACGAATTTACGGTTAAAATGATCTGATTTTGTGATATAACTCGTAAAACTGAGTTTTAATCAATCCGTGAACAAATCAAAACTAAATTCAACCTAAAACTGATCAAATTTGACAAAATCATGAACTTTTGGACTTAGAATTCTCAAACGAGGTGGATTTTCCTCCAAACCGTTTGAATTTTGGCCAAATCGTGTGACAAATCCTTCAGAACGTTCGAAAAACAATCAGACCGTGTGAAAAAATTTTCAAATCGTTCGAAAATTCTTCCAGCTCGCACGAAGTGAAGCCAGGTCGTTTGGCACTGGTCAGATCGTTTGAAAGTTTTTTCCTTGTCGTACGATTTGAACATCTCAGACAGCACGAGTTGACCAAGTCGTTTGAATTCGGTTCAGATCGCTTGAAATTGGATCAGGTCATTGACGAACTTTAAGTCTTGTTGACGAACTCTCTTGATCGACGAACCTTTAAGTTGACGAACCTTCTTATGACGAACCCTTAAATACACGTGTTCATCTATTAAAGTGTTGTTAGTTCAATTAATGATTCACGTGATACTTTGCTAGTATCAAAGTGAGCAGCCATTTTTAAATTAAGTGTCAGTCCACTTATTTGTTAATATCCCGGCCCAATTAAAGTCTTGCATGTAAAATGTTGACAGCCGACTAATTCAGACGGTCCAATAAATCAATTGGTTATCGGTGTTGTTTAGTCCAAGACATTAATTGACATGTTGACAGTATCAATTGTTTATCCAGTTTGCATGTGATATTTCTTGAAATTGCAATCCAGTTTGTGTCAGATTGTACCAAATTAATCAGATCATTTGAATCTCTGTTTTAAACCGCACGAGGTGAATTTTTACCAGATAGTTTGAACTAATTCGTCCAGGTCGCTTGAAACTTCAATTCGTTTGAAAGTTCAAGTAGTTAGAAACATTCAGGTCTTTTGAAACTGAACCAGGTTGTTTGAAAGTTTTCCAAACCGCTTGAAAGTATCTAGTTCGTACAGTTTGAGGATTTCCAGCTCGCTTGAACATTGTGGTTTTGTTTACCTTTTCACCGAAACATGGAAAACAAATTTTACAACGCATTTGCTACTGCTCCGGCTGCTCTAGTTACAGTTGCTGAAACTGTTGGTATCGAGAATGATTATGAAAGGATTCCGAAAGATTTCAATTGGAATGATTATGATCCTTCTAGACCTTCAGTTCCTAAAGCATTTGTTGCTCGAATCTTTGAAGACTCAACCTCGGAAGAAAAATCAATCAAATCTAAGAACAGTCCTAGAAGACAACCGATTTTTAAGTCATCGGAAAGTGATGAAGACACTGATGACGAGGAAGAGTATATTAATAAAGCTAGAAAAAAATTGGATCCTTATAGTTTTAATTTGTTTTTTACAGATAAAATCGAGATATTGAAAGAGAAAAGGGCTGCTAGACTGAAGAGAGAAATGGAAGCAAGAAGGGTTGCTGAAGAAAAGACTGAAGTTAAGATAGAAGCTTATAAGGCAAAAGTTGAAGAAAAATCGACAGCGAAGGTCGAGGTTGAAGAGAGTGAAGTGAAGATAGAAGTTGAGAAAGAACCGATTGTGATTGAAAAGGTGGTGGAGAAAATAGTTGAAAAAATAGTTGTAGTTCAAAAAATTGTTGAGGTCGAAAAGATTGTAGAGGTTGAAAAACCTTGTGCTAAGTGTTTAGAATCCTGCAAAGATTGTGCTGAAAAAGATACAAAATATGCCGAATTAGAGAAGCTCAAAGAAAATTTGCTACACAATGTGAGAAGCATAAAGGAATCATATGATCTCCTAAGCAGCAAAGTGAACTTGTACAAAGGAGCTAGTGATGAGGATATCCAGATGAAGAATCTTCTGAAAGCAACAGTTTTCAAAAGCAAACTGCAATCAACAAATACATTGAGATTATTGCTGGGCTGAAACAAGAATTGGCAGCGATGACGATTGAAACAGAAAGAGTGAATACTTTACTTCGAAGTTATCAAAGTTCAGAGTATGTTATTGATCGCATCTATCCTACCGTTGCAGCTCATAAGTATGCAGAAGATGAAGAAAATTCTTGTAAGAAAACTGGTTTGAATTATAACAGAGTACCAAATCCAATGTGGGATGGCTATACCCCCCGACACTTTGAAAAGGTGGCTAAAGCACTCAATCTGAATCTGAAATCCGAGTCAATCGATGGATTGCCAGATGATATTGATGTCACCTTCACAGCGTCTGACACTGATCATGAGTCCGAGTTAATTAATAAAGTGGTCGATCAGGTGTTGGAGAAAGATGAAGAGTCAAAGTCAGAGTCTAAATCTGAAACTTTGAGTTCACCAGACAGAAGTTCGAATTCACCGGTCAAAAGGGTTTACAATAAAGATTTTCTGATATTAAAAAATAATTTGAATGACAAAACATTCAAAGTAGCATATACTTTGAATGATTCCAACAAATTATATTCTGATGAAGAATTTCCAATAAGAGGTGTTAAATCTGAAATGATTAACAAGGTTTTCAAATTAACAGAAATTAATATTTCTGAAATAAAAGATGAAAATCTTACTGAAAAACCTAAAAAGTACACTTCAAGAGTTCAACATAGATTGAACAAGAAAAAGGGTTACAGTTCTGGTTCGGGGTATCGAAAGACACCAAACCATAATAGTAATTTCAAAAAGAAAGGATTAGGTTTTATTCCACCGAAAAATCATAAAAATGAGAAAATTTATAAACCAAAAACTAAATTTGTTTCAGGAGCAAATTCAGAAGAGGAGAAGGAGAAACCTTTCTGGAAACAGTCAAACAAGGAGTTTCTCGCCGAAAAGCAAAAGAATATGTTGAAGGAATCTGAACCGAGAGTTGAAAGAAGAACCTGTTTCAGATGCCAAGAGGTTGGACATATTGCTTGGAATTGCCCAAAGTCCACCAACATAAAACAAGGAGTTTCTTCTAACTCTAAATTGAAAGTGAAATGTGTTGATAAAAAGGAACAACCAATAGAAAAATTTAAGGAGTTCAAAAACTCGACTTTCGAAGTTGGTGAAAGTTCGAAACATTTTTACAAAAGAAGAGCCAATTTAAACAAACATAAATGGGTTGTTAAGAAAACAGAGGTTGTTTCTGGCAATGAATCTGATTCGTCAAAATCAGAGGAGCCATCTGTTGTGCTAAATAGTGAGAATTCCGTTCCAACAATGGATGATGAAAACTTTCCACCATTGTCAAACGGAAACTTGAAATAAAAAATTGGTAAGATTGTGATTTCAGATCAATTCTTCTCTGATAAGGAAGAATTTGATGCTGAAAAAGCATTTAATGGTAAAGTGCTATATATTTTTGGTAAGATGGCTGATGGAAAGGTGAAGGGAGTGAAAGAATTTTATGAATCGAAAGTTGTTAAACCAAATGAGGATGCTTCACCCATGATTGATCAGGCATGGGTGAGATTCTTTAAAAAGTAAAATCCTGACTTGCCGGAGCTCCCAAGTTGGTAATCGTGGAGCATGAATCGGCATCATTCTTGAAAAATGTTTTTGTAAAAAATCTTCAAGTGATAGTTTTTACAAAGTGGTTGAAAGAACAAAGTGATGAATGAATCCCCATGATGTGTGAAATCAACAAAACTAATTTTCCGAAAAAATCATTTTAATTAAAACAAACTTAAGTGTTTTGAAATCATAATGGGAAAATAGTTTGTTGTCAGGGGGAGTTCAAATTGTTTGAGCCAAGAGAATGGAGATTTGAAGCAATTCACATCAGTTTGTTATTTTATTTGTACAATTTATTGCTTTTACTTTCAAATTTTCCCGGAAAATCAAAAATTGAAACATGTTTTTGATTTTAGGGGGAGTAAAAAAATTAGAAATCTTGAAAATTTGAAAAATCCAAAAACATGATAAAATCTAAAATCCAAAAACATCGAAAAATCAAAAATGAGTTTTGTTGTGAAATAGAGGAAATGATAGTACATCAGTAGACAATCACAGTACGCTAAAGAATTGGAAAGTTAAAATGTGATAAACGGTCTCACTGATGATATGCCAGTAGGTTTTTACACGCTTAGTAGTTTGTTTTCGAGATATAAACCTATATATCAATACTTACTTATTTCGTGGGGAACATCTCTCGGATATATAGGTAACCCCTGAAATCTTGTTTGAAGGGCTTTCTATTTCTGACATACTAGGTCTTTGTACGTGATGATATCTGGGGTATTATACCAGGACTTCTGATTTTGCAGGAGCAATAGCGTAGTCCTCGTATCATACTCTGCACTGCTTTAATCATAAAGCCCACCCTCAGCATAATAAATGATGAAACATTGAAAAATGTTAACCATGTGCGGTTGAAGAAAAGATCCCCAAACGGGACACACCTAAAGTCAAGCCATCATCTCTTTGTCTGAATGGAAGTTCTAACCTGAGCTCTCATGGTCTCGCATTACCCGTTTACAGATATCATTAGTGTACATTCACCTGTAAGACTGAATATAGGAGTCTGGATACGGGAGTATATTCTGAGGTGGGACACGCGAATAAGTTAAGTCCATTAAAACAATAATCTCGTATCTCGAATCAATTGAACTTTGTGTGAAATTTTAAGTGGATCAATATACTGACAATCTAAGTGAATCGTTTAGATCTTAAAGTGTTTAAAGCTCAACGGTACTAGTGATTTGTCATAAACTGATATGATCCTCTTACACAAACTCACAAAAAGATGTCTGTATATAGTTTATTTCCCAAAATCCAAAAAGATTTTCAGTATGTTTTAGCATAAAATTTTGAAAATTCAAAAAGATTTTATTTCATCTTATTTTCGACAACTGATGTTGAAAAGCTGATTTTCAAAATTCCGAGTGCTAAACATGATGAACAACAGTGGGTTGAGAGAGTATGTTTGAAATGAAAAGTGAAGTTAAAGTTTGAGAGAATTTGAGAAATGTTTTAAGATAATCTTACACGTGATGTTTTGAAGCTGATTTTACTGTTAGTTAATCAAGGTCATTAATTTAAACTTGATATAACTATTGTTGATGTTGAATAATATCTATAAGTAGTTTCTAAATTTGTTAAATCTTAACAATTGTGAAATTTACTTTTGGGTAGAGAATTGTGCATGTTACCAAGTTCCTGATCTTGTTGCTACGGAGAGCCAGGAGATGTTTTTGAACCTGTAAAAGCTTTGGAAGAGCTAGGTTTCGACTCCTGAGGACTTTCTGCATAAATGTATACATAATAGAGTCAGGTTTCCGATTCAAAGCTTGAAGAGAGATTGAAAGATAAAGATTGAAGGATGCTTACAGAGAAAGTTACTTTTGAAAGAACGAGAAGACCGATCAAGACTGAAGACTCAATACACTAAAGACTCGTCAACATCCAAGGGGGAGTTTGTTAGTACATATGTCTGTCGACTTCATCTTGTACCGAGTCTTATAACTAGAATAGATAGACTAGGACGCGTTGTACAAAAGAAATGGGAAACAGACCTGAACCAGCCACCCCTCACGAAGTGGTTAAGCCACCTCGCACGAGGTGACAATTTCATGGGGTCTGGCCAGAAAGCACGAAACTGGTTCATGGGGTCTGGCATTCCTATAAATAGGTGAGTCTAGGTCTTCATTTGTAACATTCTGATTCCGGAGACGAAGTACTGCCGAAGTGTCGAACGATCTGTAAACACTATCAAATCAATGCTATCGACAGTTAAAGTGATTCTAAGTGTAAATCAAGATGCTATAACATCAATACGTCTGATTTTGCCTTTCGTATTGATCGAGAACTCTTTTGAACGACTCGTTTAGGTCAAATCCCGATCCTACAGACTTAATAGTTTTTCATTTCCAAGTTCATCTTTCGGTAAAGTATAATCCTTCTCTAAAGAAACCTATGCATCAAACTTGTTCGCTTGTACCCAGTTTTCAAAATGGTCTTGCCACCCTTTAAAGTCCTCAATGTACATAAGCTTTGGAGGCTTTTGGAAAGTTCCCGTTTCATTTTCTATACCAACAGTTTCAGCAACTGTAACTGGAGCGACCAGAGCAGTAACAAACGCATTGTAAAATTCGTTATCCATGTTGCGAAAAATTTCACAAACTATCAATTTCAAACAGTCATGCGAGCTGGGAATCCTCAAATCGTACGAACTAGATACTTTCAAACGGTTTGGAAAACTTTCAAACAACCTGGTTCAGTTTCAAACAACCTGAATGTTTCTAACTACTTGAACTTTCAAACGAATTGAAGTTTCAAGCGACCTGGACGAATTAGTTCAAACTATCTGGTAGTAATTCACCTCGTGCGATCTGGTTCAAAACCAAACTAGCTGATGTTTTTTAAATGACCTGGCTATTCAATTTCAAGTGACCAGGACCAAATCCAAACAACCTGGCCCAATTCCAAACGATCTGGCCCAATTCTAAAAGACCTGGTAAGATTTCGAACGACCTAGATCACTTTGGTGCGATCTGGGTCAAACCGTGCCAATTTCAAACTAGCTGAACAACTTTCAAACAATCTGAGGCACCTCGTACGAGTTGGTTTCTCAAACCATACGACCTGAAGATACTCACACGATCTGAATAGATGTCAAACACCTTGACAAGTTTTCAAACCGTGCAATCTGACTTGATTTCAAATCGTGCGACCTAACTTGATTTCAAACCGTGCGACCTGACCAACTTTCACATGATCTGAAGGTATTTCAAACGACTTGAAGTTCAATCCGTATGACCTGATTTATCAAACTGTGCGACCTGAAGTATATGTTCAAACGACCTGACACGGTTTCGTGTGAGCTGATAGTATTTTCAAACGACCTGACCAGGTTGTGTGACTTGGCTGTTCAGGTCGAACGATCTGAAGGTTTTTCACGCGTTTTGGTTCAAAATTCAAACGATTTGAATAGAAATCCACACCGTTTGAGAGTTCTAAGTCCAATAGTTCATCATTTTGTCAATTTTTATCAAGTTTTAGGTTGAATTTGGTTCTGATTTGTTCACGGATTGTTCAAAACAGTGTTTTACGTGTTATATCACGAAATCAGATCATTTTAACCGTAAAAACTCGGTAAATTTGATTAGAATGTGTAGAAAAATGAGTAGAAATCAGTTGTATTTGAAGAAATCAAGCTGATATGGTAAGAACTCTTCCTCCTGAGCTATGATACCACTTGTAGGATCAGGATTCGATCAAACGAGTCGTTCAGAAGAGTTCTTGATCAATACGAAAGGCGGAAACAGACGTATTGATGTTATAGCAGCTTGATTTGCAAGTAGAATCACTTTAACTGACGATTGTATTGATTTGATAGTGTTTACAGATCGTTCGACACTTCGGCAGCACTTCATCTCCGGAATCACAAAGTTACAAATGAAGACCCAAGACCACATATATATATAGGGAACGCCAGACCGCACGAACTAGACACGCCAGACCGCACGAACATGCCAGAAAGCACGAACATGCCAGAAAGCACGAACTGCCAGAAAGCATGAACTTGTCACCTCATGTGAGATGGCCTAGCCACTTCGTGAGGGGTGGCTGGTTCAGGTGTGTATCCCGTTTCTTTCGTACAATGTGTCATGGTCTATCTATTCTAGTTACAAGACTCGATACAAGACGAAGTCAACAGGCATATGCACTAACAAATACTCTTCCCAATAATCATCCTCCTTATAGTAGTAGTTGTAACCTCCTGAGTATTGGTCCATAAGAATCACTTAGTAGATCACAACAGAGTCTCGGGACCAGAAAACAAAAATAAAAACGGAAACAGAGACTGGACACGGCCCCGTGTGTAGTGAGCATGACCCCGTGTTCAGACTCTGTAATTGGGCGTTTTGAAAGAAATATGCAGCAAGACCCCGTGTTCAGTGAACACGGCCCCGTGTTCATGCTACTGTAATGCAAAAACTAACTAAAAAAGAAAAAAATGCACGCGGTTTTAAAAAGGTTTTTGAAAAACTGATTAGGCCGTCGATTTAAAGCTTTCTTAAAATCCTTGTGTCCCCGGCAACGGCGCCAAAAACTTGATGTGCGTAGTGCGTGATATGTTTTTATGTATATTTTAAGCCCTTTTTTTAGCACCTTAGTCAAGTTTTAAATTTATAAAACACGATATTTTACTAACACTAAACACACATATGGGTAAGTGCACCCATCGTGAGCGTAGTATATCTTTGGTAAGATACCATGGTCGTCCAAGGACACAAGAGCTTTTATTACCGGTTTATCCTCAACGTTTAATCAAATCAAAATTTTAGAAAAAGTTTTAAACATGAAAATAAAAACTAAAAATGCTTAAAAATAAAAATAAAACAGATAGACAAGATGAATCACTTGGATCCGACTCGCCTTTAGTGTGACCTTTGATGATTTCCGCACTTTTGCACTTTTTAAGAGATTATCTTAGTTATAGTAGTAGGCCCCTCTTTTGAAGGCGACATTACCCTCAACCTAGTAGTTTGAGTCAGCAAGGATACAATCCTAAAGGGTCGAAATATCGAAAGATAATTAATTAAGTTATTAATGCGTAATGTGGTAGGCCCCTCTTTTGAAGGTGACGTTACCCTCAGCTAAGTGGTTTGAGTCAGCAGGGATACAATCCCAAATAGTCGGGTTAACGTATTAATAGTAGTTTACATATGAGGGGATCAAGCCATTCGCACCCTCGCCATCTAATACCAGTGGGTATTGAAGGAGGTCCTAGTAAGCTTGACCCAGGTCCTTGCAGGATCTATACACTGAACAAGGCAAGAACCTTACCAAACCATTACCTTAACCCCCGACCAGGTAGCAACATATCTCTATATGGACCGTAGAGATATGAATGGTGTAAATCCTTTATTTTATATACCCAGTAAAATAATGTCCAAACACCACGGACAAATGATAAGGAAGTTTCATCTTCAACATAAGAAACTAGTTATTAAAGTCATTAATACAAAACTAAATAAAAAGTGCGAAAAGATTAAAAATCAAAAGTATTACACTAAATGCTTGTCTTCACCAAGTGATGTAAGAGACTTAGGCAAACATGGCCTTTGATTGTCAAGAACTCTTATTATCAATCTTGGATCCCGAGACTACTACACACACTCTAGATGGATAATGGATGATGGTGGTGGATGTGGGTGTTATGATGGTGGTGGAGTGTGGGGAAGTGGTAGAGAGGTGGTTTGCCAAGGGATGCTTTTAAAGTGAACGAAGCACCTCTATTTATAGTCTGCACAGAAGCCCGGACACGGCCCCGTGTCCGCTGGGCACGGCCTGTGTCCATCCTTATTCTCTTTCTTCATTAATTGCAATTTGTCTGCATTAGCTTCACACGCTCCCGTGTCCGCTGGGCATTGCCCCGTGTGCAGTTTATCTGTATTAGTTGACCACGACCCCGTGTGCAGAAGCGTATCTGTATTATCAAGATTTGCTTGGATTCTGTGAATCTTTGCGTTGACCACGGCCGTGTTGAGTTGGGACACGCCCCCGTGTTGGGAATAGAAGCTTTCTAAAGCTTTGTCCTTTCTGCAGATAACTGGCCACGCTCCCGTGTCCGTTGGGCACGGGGCGTGTTCAGCCTTCTGTTTGCTGGTTTTTGCTTGGGAAGATGCTGTCGAAGGGTTGGGCATGCCATGTTTGTTCCTTTTCTTGTATTTATGTTATATTTTGCTGCATATTTGTTCCTTTTGTTCATTTACGCTCATTTAGTCCTGAAAATACAAAAGGAAGACAAAAGCACACTTCTTCCAACATTAGTACTAAAAAGGGTTAGTTTTATGCCTCATTTGATGTAATTTATATGTTGCATTTTACACACATCAAGACCACAGATGGCAAACATTGTTTCTTGGATATTCAGTATTCTTCTACATGAAGTTTCACTGAATGGATTCTTAGGTGAGGTAGGTAACTCTATAAGATTTTGCTGAATGAGATGGACAAATCTTCAAGAAAAAGAGATTGATGACAATGATATGTCATTTTGTATGCTTTGTTCTTGAAGAAGGCTTGGATGAGAAGAAGAGACCGATCCCATGTAAATGCTATTTTGGACTCCATAATGATAATGAGGATGAAGGACAAATAGCATCCACACAAACGACATCGATCTATGTCTCCAAAAATCGACAAAACCACTTCAACAACAAACAACACTAGATCACACCAAAAAACAGGATGCCATATTTTTCTGACTTATCAGCTTCGTCTAGAGCCGGGCGTTTCAGTTGTGTAGGGTGTCGGCATTTATCTAAGGTATTCAAAGGTTCAAGGCACAAAAACTTCAAGAAGAATAGATTGATGACAGTTAAGATTTAGATGAGAAAATTGTTGGACCCAGTATGGCCTTAAACAACTTATTTTCACGTAATATGGCAAGTGATTTCAGTATATGTGAAAAAGATGTGCGGAAATGGAAATCAGACTTTCAGAAACAAGACATACATAATTATCAAGTTTATATCACTTTGAAACAAAAATAGTTTAGAAGGTGATTGTAAGATTATTATCTAATACAAATGAATCTTGAATTCTGTGGGTGAGAGGGCAATGGAGTTTTGATGTATGTGTGAATGCTAAGCTTCAAACTCAATTGGCTTCTACTGGTTGAGCCTTCTATTTATAGAAGGCTGGGTGCATGAATAAACAATAGTTTATTCATGCAATAAGTCCTGCAAAAAGTGGCCAATTGACATATTCATTGAATCCAATGTTCAAGTTGCCTTTTTCATCATGATATCCAATAATGTCAACTTGCTTCGGTGATTGTGGCAGGATTGAGCTGATTTCAGACAAGTGGGGTGTTTCATCAGAATTTCTGATAAACCACTTCATCAGAAATTCTGGTGAACAAATCATCAGAAAAATCCTGACGATCAGAATCGTCAGAAACTGATGAAATTTCTGATCCTGACGATCAGAATCGTCAGAAACTGATGATATTTCATCAGATCCATCATAAATGACCTTCTCTGATAATCCAATTCAGCTCTTGATCAACTTGTGATTCTTTGAAGTAGATATTGTGCATTTCAGTTGTCCTATCTGATCTTCTTCTTCTTGTTTGTGATCTTCAGGACTGTGATCTATTCATATATCCATTTGATTGTGATTTTCTTCAATACTTACAAATAAAGTTTCCTAACAGTTCCCCCTAAGTATTGTAAGAAAATGAACTATCTTATGAACATAAAATTTCCAAACAGTGGAAATATAATACTTACAAATTTAAACCAGTTAATGATGTTTTTGAAAAACAAATTACATGAAAGAGAAAAATTCAAATGAACAGGTTCTTCAATTCAGCTTCACTCTCTTGTGCACGTCTCCTTTCTTTAACTGCTTTTTGTAAGATATATACTTGTTGCAGCTGACATACATGTCTTTGTACTATTCTCTTGCTTGGATCCATTCTTCAATCATTTGCTCAATTTCTTTTCTGTTTCCCTCCAAGTTCTTTTCTATCTTCTGAAGATGTTCTTGTCTTTTGTTCATGGTTTTCAAGATATACTTCAGAGTTTGATTTGAGTACTTACAGATGTCAACACTTCTGAACAGAGCTTTGTTATTATCATGATCTCTGAAGATTACACCATAGTCATGTTCTCCATTTTTACTTGTCAGCATAATGATGTCTCTAGATCTTGCATCTTCCAATATATCTGAGGGAACTTTTGTCTTTGGTGATCTGACATACACCTTTTTGTTGTGCACATGTTCATAGTTGATGCATAGATCAAAGTCTAAAAAAGCCATTCTTTTAAATAGCAATATTCCAGACTTTGATATGCCATTTAATGCCCTTCTGACTTCTTGATTATTTTTCTTTTCCTTTTCATAGTGATCCTTTATAAACAGAATGTCTAAAGGATGCAACTGGTCAGCTATTTCTTCATCAGTCACCTTTTGTTCTTCCCCATTTTCTCTCTGAAGTGTGTATCTGTTTTGCACATGAGTTCCTCCAATATCATCATTTGCAACTTTCACTTCATCCACCTTTAAAATTCTCCTTACTGGATTCCCATTCTGTTTGTGAATGCTACCTGACCCTCTTTTTATCCTTTCTTCTCTTAAAGCCAGTCTGGTAGGAGACAGTGATCTTGGTAGTTCATCTTCTTTTGTTAAATAATAGCTCACCAGATTGTACTCAGGGAATATCATTACATCCCTGCCAATCTCTTTAACCATGACAGACTTGGTTTCAGAGATTTTTCTCTTAACAATCTTTGATTTTCTTGATGAGTCACCTTCTTGTTCCCATTCATTCATTGTTTGTATATTCATATATTTACTTATGGCTGAGTCATCAAACAATGTTGGATTTGGGACAGATGCTAGCAATTTCAAATTTGTAATAACTTGAGGTTTTTCAGTTGCTAACCTTTTCAGCATTTCATCTCTTGGGATATTTGGAGGTGGACCCATCATTGTGGTTCCAGCTTTGGTGATTGGTGTGGTTGATGATTGTTGAGGAGTTGACTTTGGAGCTTCTTGATGTGAGCTTTCAGCAGGAATTTCTTTCATGAGTTCTTGGGGATCCACTTTGGCCAGTCTTGCAATGTTAAATTGCATCTTCTCTATTAGTTGTTGCACCTCTTTTACCTGTTTTGAGTTGCTGGTTATGTTTTTCTGAACATTGGTGAATTCTGTTTGAGCTTTCGTCTGAATTACAGCCCATTCTTTTGACAGCTTCTCAAGGGCATTTGTGATACTGTTATTGCTTGCCCTTAGCATGGTAACTTCCTCCAAAACTCTGTTTGAACTGCTTGATTGCCTTGATTCTACCGCATTTGCAACTTGTGACTTGATCTTTTCTATTTCAGTGAGAATCTTCTGGATTTCTGATGCATAGATGTTGGATTCTGGTGCCTTTTCTTTCATCTTTTGAAGAAACTTTAGTGCTTCAGTGTTTTCTTCAGTTTGTTTCTTTATTGCCTCCACTGATTCTGACAAAGTCTTCATATCAGCCCTTTGACCTTGTATTTCTGACAGCAACATATCAGGTTTTTCTTCAACTGGATTTCTTTTGCAGCTTTAAGTTTACCAGAATCATCTCCACCAGTGATGAAAAACTCATTTTCACCCTAGATTTCCTTATGTCCTTGAACCATACCAACATATGATTCTCCATAAGTTTTGAGGTAAACGGATTACCTTTAGCCAGATTTCCTTGATCAGTTTCCTGATCTCTATCTGTTGGGATCTCATCCTCTTCCTCATTTTCCGATTCAGAGTTGAGATTAATGGAACTAGTAACCTCCTCATCAACCTTAGCTGTTATGTATTCTATCTTGTAAGATACATTTACTGAGCTTTCTGATTTTGTTTCTTCTCTATGAGACTCAACTAAAACAATGTTTAAAAGAGATGTACCAGCAATATGAGATTCATCAAAATGTATGACTTCAGTGGCTTCAATTTCAGCAGCATGCGTTTCTCCAGCAATATGTGATTCTGCATAATGTTCTTGATGAATTTCAAATTCATGATGAGTTCCTGCTTCATGAATCTGTTGACTTTCAGAATGTTTCTTTCTTGCTTTTTCCCATATGAATCTTTTCTTTTGAAGCCTTTTTCATAGAAAATATTTAATGTGTTAATAAGATATATTATCTTATTAGCACAATTATTTGACTATATATCTTGTATACTCCATAATGTCCCGCTGACATTTTGAAGTCTTGAAACCTTGTCGTGATCTTTCATCAAAGAATTTAGAAGCTTCAATATTTAGTGCTTCTGGGACGGTTCGTGTTGACGGAATTAATTCTAAGTACCTTAAACTATTTTTAACAACAAATACAATAAAGTTTCCTAATAACAGTTATCACACAAGCATCAAAGCCGCCCCATACGAAGCACTATACGGACGGAAGTGCCGATCACCGCTGTGTTGGGCGGAAGTCGAAGACAAACAACTCATTGGCCCTGAACTAGTCCAAGAGACTACTGATAAGATAGCAAAGCTACGAGACCGTATCAAAGCGGCTCGTGACAGACAAAAGAGCTACGCGGACCGAAGACGTAAACCATTATCCTTCGAGGTTGGAGACAAAGTCTTGCTAAAAGTCTCGCCTTGGAAAGGCGTAGCTAGATTCAGGAAATGCGGAAAACTAAACCCGAGATACTTTGGGCCATTTGAGATTCTAGAAAAGATCGGTACCGTCGCGTACAAGTTGAAACTACCAAAAGAACTCAGTAATGTACACGACATATTTCATGTGTCGAATCTCAAGAAAAGTCCAACTGTTGAGACAGTTATCATCCCAGCGGATGAAATTCATCTAGACGACACGCTCCAGTTTACCGAAGAACCAGTCGAGGTTATGGACAGGAAAGTCCACAAGATAAGGAGAAGTCGTATCGAACTAGTCAAGGTCCGCTGGAACTCACGTCACGGACCCGAGTACACTTAGGAACGTGAAGATCAGATCAAGGCAAAATATCCCCACCTGTTCGAGAAGACTCCTGCAAAGGATGACTCAACTTGAATTTCGGGACGAAATTCTTTTTAACAGGGGGAGAATGTGACAACTGGCAAATAACTGGTAGTTCCGTACAATCTAATCACTATTTATATTTCTTAATCTCATGCATTTAGCGTAATTTAATTATGTAACTGTGTCGTATACTGGATAACAGTGTTAGGACAAGAAAACAAAGCTAAAACATATGTTGGTTTTCTTGGTATTGAGAAACCAAGCAAACAATGTCCTAAAAGTGTTGGTAGAAAGTGTTGCGTGCACTATTCACGGTTACACTATTCATGCCAGCAAACCGAGAAATCAGGCCGAAATGCTGAAAAACGACACTCGGATAACATAACTGAGCCCATTTATATAAGAAAACAATAATTCGAAAACATATCTTGCAAAGATACAAGACTTTCCGGTATGACGCCCTAATTGCAAAAATGTCCGTTTCGGCTTAAAATATAGTATTTTTAACTCGTCCGAACCTATAACAAAGCATTTCCGGGACTTCGGAATAAAGTCAATTGATGAAAAACACACTAAAACAATAAGATGATATCAACGGAATGTTCATAACCACAAGTTTCCGGTATTACATCGCTTTGCGCTAAAATAGTTCGTTAGCGAACCAAAGAACTAATAGGCGACATTTTTGTCACGAAACAAGCAAACGAAGAGTCTAGCAAACTAGTTAAGCTAAATTTGAGACTCAGAATCACTCCGTACATCTTTCGGATGTAGTTTGACCACTCGCGGAAATATTCGTCGGTGCTGCATAAAAGCGTCGTAAACACGCCGTCGACGAAACGAGAAGCGTTTTAAGCATCAAGACATGAATTTTACTAGTTTGGTAAACTAGTTAATATTAATTTTGATCCCTAATCCCTAATTACCTCTTAACAATGTAATTAAACCCCTAATCACCCTACTTCATCTAATGACCAAAATATCTATGTTTTAATCAACTTTTTATAAAATATTTTCATTTTACCCCCCCCCCCCTCATATGGGACGAAAATAGTGGGTCCCACACCCACTTGATTTTGCTTGAAGTCTTGAAGATTTGAAGCATGGTTCTTGGATTTGTTGTTGACTAATGTGATAGATGAAGATATAACACATTACATTCCCTTTATTATTATCTTTCCACATAAAAATCAAACACTAAAACCTTCACCACCTTCACCTTGAAATCGGCAGCCATAACACCCCATTAAACCACTTTCAAATCTTCATTTTCTTCTTATATTTCACATAATATAAGCCTTACAAGATAATCCTTTCATGGGTAAACTTTGAGCATTATTTGGAGCACTTTTGGAGCTAAATTTCTTCTTATTTTCTTGTCTAACTAGTGCAATCTTGTAAGATCTCTAACCATCATTTTTAAGCTCCATATTATTAGTAGATTATTATTGTACAAGTTGATTATCTTGAATTTAAAACTTAACATAATCAAAAACCCAAAACACAAAGCTAATAAACACTAAATATGAATATATTATGTGTTGATTTATGTTGTTTAGTGTTAATATGTTCATATAGTCATGTTGATTATGTTATTTTTGTTGGGATTAGTAGCTTAAAGCTTATGTTTATGATGATCTTGTAAATTATATCATGTAGTATTTTATATTTGTGTTCATCTTACCATGATGAACATAAATATATGATTTAAACATGAATATGTTTAAATCTTGTAAGATCATCATACTCACTTCCATGAACTAAATATGTATTTAAAAGATTTCATAAAGAAACAAGAGTTTAAAAGGGGTTTAAAACCTAATTTTGGAAGATTAGTAGACTTTGATTTTACAAGACTAGTTAAAAGACTTGATTATTACAAGATATCATCATAAAAAGCCTTGTGATCAAAGGTGTTAAAGTGTGAAACTTGATTTGAATTTATGGCAAAAATTATTTGTCATAATCAAGTTGTTAAAATACACTTGTTAAGTTCATGGAAATGAGGGATTAATGTGTATATTATCATGTAAGTAAAGTTGAGGTATTGAAAATTGATTGGAGAATTGATTATGATTATGGGTTAAACAGGGTTTAAACGCGTTTTATAACGTGGGAAACGTCATAGTTTTAGGGGAAACTATGGCGAATTTTTCTAAAAATCTAATTGCGATTAAAGAGGGGATTAAAGGGTGATTAACAAGGTTAAACGCGATTAGTGGTCATAAACGTCATTTTGGAAACCCTAATTAGAATATTTGAATATCTTAAATATTCAATAAGTTTTATGAACTTAAACTTATTCCTTTACAAAAAAAATAAATGGTTAAAAATGCAACCATATATGTATATATAATTTTTGGTAAAAATTATATATTTTTGGAAACTTGCTAAGTGCTTGTAATTTGTGCTATATATGTGTATGTATTAGATACCTATAGGGTGATCAAAATAAATACATATACATGTTCCTACATGGTCCAAGAAATGCTAGTAAAATCGGACAATTAAATAGAATGGTCGAAACGGAAATACATAACACTTGATGACAACAGATTGGGCGTATCGACATCGTGAACAAGTTACTACAAATTCGAGTCTAAAATAACATATTTTAGACATTAAAACGAACACATATCTAAACGATCGATAACAAGAATCCGGAAAGTCGAAAACTATACAAATTACCAAGTATTTTTCATAGGAAAAATGAACTTATTTAAAGTTTACTACTTGGTAACATTTTGGTAAAAAAATTGCAAGATTATGTTAATGGACTCATAAAGTTAGAATTGGGCCTATCAAAGCTAGTAATGGGCTAGGCCCAAATTCCTTAATACATGGGCTAGGGCCCAATGGCAATATAACATGGGCTCGGCCCAATAACATTAAAACATGGGTTAGGCCCAATAACATAGATAACATGGGCTCGGCCCAATAACATTAAAACATGGGTTAGATACGATAACATAGATGACATGGGCTCGGCCCAATGACATGGGCTCGGCCCAATGACATGAGCAAAGGCTCAATGACATGTGAGCACTGCACGAGGACGTGTGAAGAACGAAGCCGATCACACATAAGTCAATACACATAGAATACATGAATACGCTTATGAAATCAATACGTATAGAATACATGTATATACATAACAATCGAGCGAGTAAACTATCAACGCTCTAAAATACAAAGTTGTTCCAAAGATGACAAACGAGAACATAATAAAGAATTCAAGACGAACAACTAGTACGAGGTCCGAAAGACCTAGTGTCTAACGAGATTAGTACACATGTAGGTTATTGACATGTACGGACGCTCACTTCGATATCATAGTACACGGAATGCAAACTTGTGAGTTCATGTCCCTCCTTTCACTGATTTCAATGTTTTGTTTTCAAAAACATCGAGGGGAAATACATGCTAAAACTATTGGTATGTTAGTTACGGAGTAGAAGATAACATGATCAATGTGCATAAGTAGGATGATAACATTAGTAACCATTAATCACTTAGTGACCAAGGTACAAAAGGTGTAGATCTATTAGGCTTGAGACATGCCCCACTCCTAGTTGTTAACCGTGGAGTGCTTTTGTGATTCCAATTGATAACAAAGTGTTCTCGGTTTGGTTATTTACTTATGGTACATTGTGTCAGGGGGCTCGCTACCCACTGATAGATCCTTTACAGACTCCATGAATGAATCAGAACATACCATGATTACAAGATAACATTTATGAGATTTCATATGATAACAAATACTGCATAAACTCGCTCAACTTTTTGTTGACTTTTTAAAACTACATGTATTTCAGGAAACAGGTCTTGAGCCGGTGATTCACTATGGGATTCGGGAAAACAAATGACAACGATTGCCACTTGTGAAGGGTTTGTATCCTATATCCCAACTTCGTATGGGTATATAGGAAACAAAACCTTACTAAGTTTTATGTTAAAACTATCTTTTGTGATGTGTAAAACAATCTGATAACTATGTTATGTCTAATGTTGTGAACATGTATGGTACTTGAAACTACTTTTAGGAAAACATGAAAATCTTCGTTGGAATTTATATATCTATGGCATCGTTGTTGGTTCATGTTGTTAATACCTTTGGATACAATGATTACCTTTCTTATGTCACACACAATACGCTTCCGCTACTAGCAGGGTGTGACAGATTGGTATCAGAGCTTCGATTGTAGGGAACCGGGGAAAAAATTTTATTAAAGTTTGGTCTACAATCACCAAAGGGCTCTCACATGAAAACAAAATTGATAACATTACAAAAGTGTTTTCAAAAGTATGACAAGAATGACAAAAGGTTTTCATTGTGTCACTATAACATGAGGATCTATCACGCGGGCTCAATCTTATGTAACGAATAAGAATCAATGCATGGGTAGTCTATAAGGAATAGACATGAAAACATTAGGAAGTACATGTGAAACACGAGAACAAAAACAACATGAGATTTAGTGATTATATATATATAATGTAATTATATATGTGTTGTACGGAATATTTTGCCATGAACGTGTTGGGATTGAACCCTATCAGAGGAACAGATAATAAGAGCCAAAACCGGATCACAACAGTGGATTCATAATAAGCAGCAGTTTACATTAGACTTTCCCCTTGAAAGTGATTATAACATCTGATGGTCCTCTATCCACTGTCCGTATACAATAGCTGCTGTCCTTCAAACTGCTGATGAAGCCCTGAAGATTGTCAAGAAGTAAACACTGCTGGTTTAATCTACTGATGCTAAAGGACTGCCCACTCAAGGACTGGTCAACCTTGAGGAAAGCACTGATGAAAGGAGAAAGCAGTAGTTTAGTGTGTCACTTGTTTTGTATAAAGTCAGTGGTTAAGATTAGCAGTGTTTGTATAGGAACAGTGATTACAGGTTGTTAGGTTGTTAGATGTCGCTTTCATGGTGACGTCAGCTGAGATGCTTCAGTGGTTTGGTTTGCCTATAAATGGAGCAGTACCCTGTACTGTTACATTTGATGGACTGAGTGAGTTCTTCTCCTCTGATCCAATCCTTTCATATTGTGCAATCAACCATGCCATGGAGTATCAGGCTAAGGGGGAGTTTAGTTTGTAAGCATGCTTTGTAATCTTTTGATTTGTATTGTAATCATTCGACTTAATGAAAAGCATGTATTTATCAAAACTATTTTCTTCTTTGATTGTGTTTACAAAGTTTGTTGTTCATTTCCGCTGCACTTAAACTCTTTTTATGTCTATTGATCTGTTCAAATTATACAAACAAACACAATTATGAGAGCCCCAGATCCTAACAATTGGTATCAGAGCTTGGACAGTCAAATTCGATCTAACAATCAATTTGACATAACAGTTCAGCTCAAAAATCATTGATACTAAGGTTGATTGTATTTAGTTGAAAAACAAAGTAACGAGAAATCATGTTCAAAGTGACTACTCAAAAGCTCTGTAAAACAACCAAGATGTCATAGGACACACAAACTTCACATAACAAGTGATGTCATACATAAACCACCTATAGTTTTCAGATCTGAAAATATGTCTGATAACTATGGTAAAATTATTTACGAAAATTGATTTCAATTGTTGTTATGAAGTTTTTGCTGTTTCCGTCATGTTTGCTACTAAGGTGTGAACCTCAGGTCAACAAAAACCTATGTTCATAAAAACATCAGTGTTTTTGTTTACATAAAAAGAGGGAAATTAAAACTTTATTCATTTAGATCTTATGTATTGAAAACAGGTTGAGAATCCTTCAAAAGGACCAAAATCAATTGTGTTAAGAATACATTAAGAAAATCAGCAGTAAAAAATGTCCAGATCATGGGTAATGTGAAATTTGGCATAAGCATGTGCAGAAATGACCAAATCTCTCAAAACATTGCTGCAAAATGATACTGGAATAAGTATTCCTTCAATAAATACCTCACAGTGAGTATTTCAGTACTTATGAATGGGAAGGGTAAAAAGGGAAGAAGAAAATTACAAAAACTCAAAAGTGTGTTTATCTCAAAACTTTTGAAGTAAAGAGTATAAATATAAAACACTTAAGAGTACAAAAATAGGGTAGACAATGGTCATCAGGCAATTGTGTGCATTCATTGGTACAGGAAAATTCAGGTAAAAATAGTATCACCAGTGATTAAACTTAAAAGAGGACTCGACAAGTTTTGCAGAATCACACATGGTAACAAACTGTGAACATGTCTCCTCATTTTTGCAATCAACTGACAAGGAAATGGTTCCAAATAGTGGTCAAAATGCATTTACAACTACTTACCATATTCCTAAATTTAAGATTGATGTGATCATGATCCTACAACAAGTCATATTTGAAAATATACTAGTTCCTATTGATGATATTTTTAGAAAAACCTTGTTAAGGCAAGGAAGATGAGGTATTCATCTTGAAGGTGCCCCTCCAGTTGTTATTATTACGAATTCTGTTTAGACTAACGTTGTGCCGTTTCACGAATAATGACAATGGGCATTGGCACGTGGACCAGCATGAAGGTCCCTTCTATGTTGAAGGTATGTAGACAATAGACTCCTCTCTCTTACTGATCGACTGCTTTGAACGAGAGACACTAGGGTGACCATGCAAGACAATTTATTATTACGGGGGCCCACGTAATAACAACTTGTAGTGCATGGGAATCCTGGTGGACTCTGGGGGTCAAACTAAGAGATCACTATCCATTCGAAGTTCTTAAGTTGTTCAAATTTCTATCTAGTAGAACACTAACCAGAATGGTTACTATAACACTCTGCGATACATGAAGACTACACGTATTGTTTGCACTTAACATTCGATCTGTTACACGAGTCGCTTGAGACTAGTCATCGAAAGCAAACAAAACTCGTTAGCCACTCATGGAGGATTTTTCCTCAACATTCTCAAAATTCTTGTACAAGGGCTGGTTCTTTGGTGTCTATGACACCTTACCTTATCTTAGTTATCGGAGATGATTACATTAAACTCTGTCGTTCGATAATTGTCTTATTCCAAGGGATGCTATGGCATGAGCCATGCTACAACCCCTTCATTGTATTATTCGATATCTATGGAAATTATAACAATTTTGTCGAAACTCGTGGAGCTCAAGGGGTATCAACGTATTCGTTACACGGGCTAATGCGGCGAAGGATTTTTCCTACTTTGGACGATCGAGATGTGACACCTGTGTCACTGCGACCATCAAACAAATTCCAAACCAATGAAATATTGTATTTCATACTTGGGGTTTGTAAAAATATGTGTATCGTTTACACATATCAATTCTTGTTCGATTTCAAGCTCTAAATCGCTTTCTGGAAGGTTATACGCGCACCGATGCGTAAATATAACCAGTTTAATGCAACGAACACTCCGGAATAGTGACATATACTTAAAATACCTTAAATAACCTTTACATAACTTAGAAATAAGTTTTGAAGGCTTTGGTATGGCAAAATCAAGTTAAATCGCTTACAGGGACTAAATTTGACAAACTGCGAAAGTATGCCAATTTGAACTGTAACAGACATTCCGGAACATGACCATAAGTTAAACATACCATAAATATCCTTTACATAGCTTAGAAATAGGCTTTGAGGTGTTCGGTATGCTAAAATAAACTTTTGTGTCATTCAGGGACTAAAAGTGTCAAAAAGTGCACAAGTTTGCACTTTTGCGCATAACTCAAGTTCTGAATACATCCGGACATCCAAAAATTTATGTAAGCATAACTATATTATGCTTTAGTGTTTGGCTTGCCAAAAATCCATTCGTCGCGTCATTTGGATCGTTTTTCGCACTTATGCGCATTCCGTCGTAATTAAGCGAACATCGCGTTCGTACGGCCAAACGAACCAACCTCCGGCATATTTTTGAGCATGTTTCATGTCCACAATGTTTAGGCATCATTTTAGGGCCTTAAAGTTGGCTTTATGGGCCTTAGAAGTGCCGGAAATGGGTTTAAACACGTGTGCAGGGACCAAAACTGTAGATTCTGAAACTTGTTTTCTGATCTGAAGAGCTAGGCGGCCCGCGTCAGCCTCTCTGATCAGATAATATCGAACAGTCAGCAGATTCCAGCTGTTTTATTCACATCCACACATTCTCAACTGCACATTCAGCTCATTTAGACCCATTTTTAGCCACCACAACTTTCCGACACTTGTACGGATACGATTAAGGCACGATATTCGACAAACGATCTTAACGGTTCGGGTATTCCTATAAATACCCAACCCACACAACTTCAAAACCCACTAGAATTCTGATCCTAGAAGCTCTAAGTTGAAACCATTGTTTCATACCTGAGTTACTTGGATCGGGATTAGCATTCGGGGACCCTTCGTAAGTATTCTTTCATTCTTTTATTGCTTTTCGAGTCTTTCGAGTCTGAAAGTCAAACTTTGTTTGACTTTCTACGTTGACCAGTTATGGTCAATGCGAAGTTCGTTTGAACTTCGCAACGTGAGTGTAATCACGTTGGTTATAGTCCCTTGGGACTATGCCTACTGATTACCACGTTGTCTAGGGTCGTAGGGTAAGCGATCTAATAAATCGCTTATACCTCGAACCCAACCCAGTTTGGTCGATCATTAGGATCCGACCAAATACATTAGGTGACCATAGTGTATAGGGAATAACCTTCCGAGGTTATACCCTATGGTCACATCGTTTGAGTAGTTGTATGATAGGTAGTTTATATGCCTTAGGTAAATTACCAGAATACCCTTTTCATGAATAATTGGTAATTAAGCATATGTAACCTAAAATTTTGTCACATAACTAATTATGTAACATGTTTAGGCATATAACACTTGTCATAGGACTAGTTAGACGGTCCGAACGCGTTTCAACGCGAACGACGCGTTAAAGTAGCATAAGCTACCTAAACGGGTCGTAATGGGTCGTAAGCTCTTAGATTAAGGTTTCATTTAGTATGTAGGCTTTGTTAAACCATATGACATGAGTCTCTATACTCGTTTGGTTTACGAACCCTCATTCTATCAGATCTTCCGATTTAGCTCCGGTTATTAACATAGTTACCTATATTAGGTGCCGTTTGATATCCGCGATCTCTAGCATTGTTTGGTTGTTACTCAAGGACTACTAAGCAATCTCATGTGAGTACATAGACCCCTCTTTTACTGTTTTCCAAACTGTTTTGGGGTGAAACACATGTGCCTACTTGTTACTTTCATGCTTTCCTGTTTTCACATCATATACCTGCTATGTTCGTTAGTACATTATAGTACATGATTTCATTACATCTTATGCTAGGTTTGCCCATTGTGTGCATTACTTAGTACATCGTTTTACATTACATTACATGCTACGTATGTCTATTGTTGTATACGTAGTACAGGTCATATGCTACGTATGTCTATTGTTGCATACTTAGTACAGGTCACATGCTACGTATGTCTATTGTTGTATACGTAGTACAGGTCACATGCTACGTATGTCTATTGTTGTATACGTAGTACAGGTCACATGCTACGTATGTCTATTGTTGCATACTTAGTACAGGTCACATGCTACGTATGTCTGTTGTCGCGTACTTAGTACATTTGTTATTCATCACAGGCTTACATTTTGGATACATATTACATGATTTACATTAGACATGAACATTTTACATCTTGATGGTTTGGTTTGATTAAGTGATTTAAGTAACGAGGCATGTGTAATATGATACAAGCATGGTGGATACGCCGCTGGCACTTCCTATATATAAGTGTTTGTATGGTATTACATATCGTAGCGTTATTTGAATCATTTCAGTTTGAGATATATATAACATTTATTACAAATATCATACTTTTCACAAGACATTGATTTACAAACAACTTATCTTATACAAACACATTTTACATGGTTATTCATTTAACCATACATTATTCACTTATTTATACTTATCATCTGATCTTATCGTTTTTCAAATGATTTACAAGACAAAGCAAATTACAAGGTTCATGACTAAACATTTTCTCAAACATAAGTCATGAAACCTATTTTCACAAAACCTATGTATCTCACAGGCATTTTTATGCTGATGTACCTATTTTCACATGTGTTTTTCAGGAGCTGTTGCATAAGATGATCAAGATACACATAGGCAGACTTGGGCTTTAGTGACAATAAAAGATGCAAGACTAGTTAATTATGTTGTATTTCCTTGTTTGTTAAGACATTGTAACACTTCTAATCAATAAAACGAAACTTCAATTGCCATGGATTTGAAACAATTAATTCTGTTACAACACTCCCCGACATTTCCGCCACGTTTTGTATGTTCTACGTGGTCGGGGTGTGACAGAAAAGATGGTATCAGAGCCAATGGTTATAGGGAATTAGGTTATTAGTAATGATTTGACCTAGTCTATAACCTTTCTAGGACCCTAACGCGAGTTTACTTGCGTTTAGTCATAAAACAATACCGTCACCTATCCTTAGGCGACGACCACAACAAGAACATAAATTTCAAAACCGCTTTGAAAACTAATCATCTGTTCTAGGATGATTGATTACTAGGTTTTGAACCCTCTATTGTAAGGTTTTGAACCCTCTGTTATATGGTTTTGAACCCCTTTGAATTTTCAAATTCTCGTCAAGGTTTTGGGTTTTTAATAATGTGAACACGTGCAAACTGGAAGGGTGAATGCCTGTATTCTGGGTTTTCTGTCTAGGCAAGCACTTCGTATACATCTCATCAGACGCGAGACCAGTTGTGCTTACCTGGGAATTCTTGGGATGAGTGTTCACTTATAGGCGAGCATGTCTTCGCGATACATTATTTTTGACCTATTTACTTTGATTAATCACCAGGGTCGTTTGTTGCTTTGTAATAACAAACAAATGACCACTATCCGTGCTTTCATCAGATTTGTTTCATCTCATTCATTTTGTCTAATTCTCTCACTCGTTTCCTTTCATGTTCTCCTCTTTTAGAATGCCTCCACGACGCGAAAATCCGGTATCTATTGACGATCTGGCAGCTGTCATTACACAGCAAATGACTGCTGCAATCCCGAACGTCATTGCTCAATGTTACCAAGCTATCAACAACAATAATGCCCTCTGCAGCTTCAAGACATTCAACTCGGCCAAGCCATCAAAGTTTTCTAGGTCTCAAGGAGCGACTGCACTTCTGCAATGGTTTGAGAGTCTAGAGAGCACCTTCAGGCATGTTCAATGTCCAAACGAGCGAAAGGTAGACTTCGCATCTAGTGTCTTTGAGAAACGAGCTTTGACGTGGTGGAACGGTGTGGTGAGAGATAGGGGTGCCGAAGTGGCACTGGCCCAAACTTGGGAAGAACTTCGAGCACTGATGATGAAGGAATTCTGTCCTCGTCACGAGATCAGGGCATTGGAAAGGGAATTCGATGATCTTAAGCAAGACAGCGGTGAACATCGAGCATACACTGATCGATATGAGGAGCTGAGCCTGTTGTGTCCTACCATGGTTACGCCTTTGGATAAGGCGATCGAAAAATACATTGATGGTCTCCCTGACTCAGTCCAAGACATTGTTACCGGTAGTAACCCCACTACGGTTAGGTAGGCCATTGAGCTATCTGCAACTTTGACTGAATCTCAGATCAGGAAACGTAAGCTTTTCAGAAAGGGTGACAAGAAGCCAATCGAGGAATCAAAGACCATGGATGAACAGACTGGATCCCTTGAGCGGTCAAAGAAGCAAAAGGCTTCTCAGAACTTCGCCATGGTCGCTCACAATGATCAAGCCGCCCCCAACCAACCAGCTAAACCCCGTACTAGGAAGCCATACAATGGAACTTCACCCTTGTGCAACAAATGTAACCTTTATCATCATGTTAATGTGAAGTGCCGCGAATGCCAAATTTGTGGACGTAAAGGTCATACAGCAAAAGTTTGCGTAGCAGCAGTTGCACCAAATCAAGCTAACAATAAACCTGCTCGAGCTCGCTTTCCACCAGGTTCTTGCTACAAGTGTGGCGAGATGGGACATTTCCGAAGAAATTGCCCAAAGCGTGCTAATGCTAATCCAGCACAGAGATGAGCATCTGACCGACTAGAAGACAACACTCTTTAGAAATAATCACATCTTATGTATTATTTTCTTTTGTTGTCAAGGTCCATGAAACAGTTGTTAACATTGTTTATAAATAAATCTTTTATTTACATTACAATGTATTTATGTGGTTGTATGCATAAACAACATATCCCCTACAATACCGACAATCAAGGAATCGTATTCCTTGAAAAGCAAACTACCCCCAAAATTCTTCCATTTTACAATCACTTGCGTTTTCCACAAAGATCCTAAGTACCCGTCTTTTGCAAAGAAACAAAGTACAAGGTGCAAGTTATAATTATATTTCTGTACGAATACCCCAAGTACCACTATAAATTCTTAAATAGGGTACCTAAGGGAATTTCCGTATGTCCTAAATTATTGTGTACCTTAATTCGAACATTGTGTTTTCCTGAAAACGAAAATCGAATTTTTGGTAGATCATCCTATCTTCATGGATGGATTCTTGAAATGATTAAAGTGCCAAATGAAATCCACGAATTGGATTCCTGCTGTGCTTTAAGTATCCGCGTCCAAAGATAACAAATCAATAACCAAGTTAAACAACTATGTGATTATGTGCTTATGTGTTTCCTTTTATGTTTTTGAGTAATCCAAGTTTTTGTTATCCAAATCCTCGTAGAATCTTCCATATCTTCGTATAAGGGATTCATGGTAGGATATCCAAAGGTACTATATTAAATCCTCAATGGGCTTTTACGTAATAGTAAAGACCCTTGGATTATATTGTACTATTCCATAATTAGACCCTTGAGTGGTCTAGTTAAACAGATCTGGTTAGGATTATCATGTGATGAGATAGCTGAAAGGACTCCTTGGTGGCCTAATTAATAAGATCATCTGTTGATCTAATTAAAAGGACCCTATGGTAGTCTAGTCATACTTATCACAGGTTTGATTTTCCTCCCCTAAAACATTTCAAGGCAAACTGTGCGGACTATGCAAGGAATTACGTAATTATGGATGCATACATAATTATGGAATTCAGTGCACAGAAACCACAGCAAGTTTTGTCGTGTATCTAGAGTTAACCCTATTCATTTTTGTTTCTGAAGAAATGGTGAAAAATGACTCATTTCGTTCATTTTTGTTTCTGAAGAAATGGTGAAAAATGACTCATTTCGTTCATTTTTGTTTCTGAAGAAATGGTGGAAAATGACTCATTTCGTTCATTTTCGGTTCTGAAGAAGTTGTGGAAAATGACTCATTTCGTTCATTTTCGGTTCTGAAGAAGTTGTGGAAAATGACTCCTTTCGTTCATTTTCGGTTCTGAAGAAGTTGTGGAAAATGACTCATTTCGTTCATTTTCGGTTCTGAAGAAGTTGTGGAAAATGACTCATTTCGTTCATTTTCGGTTCTGAAGAAGTTGTGGAAAATGACTCATTTCGTTCATTTTTGGTTCTGAAGAATGTCCGTTAAGGAAATGTCAGGATTATGCTTTTCATATCTCTGGTGGTTATTTCACACAAAGCCACAGATAGACTCCTACGAATAAATTTCGGGACGAAATTTCCTAAAGTAGGGGAGACTGTGACACCTGTGTCACTGCGACCATCAAACAAATGCCAAACCAATGAAATATTGTATTTCATACTTGGGGTTTGTAAAAATATGTGTATCGTTTACACATATCAATTCTTGTTCGATTTCAAGCTCTAAATCGCTTTCTGGAAGGTTATACGCGCACCGATGCGTAAATATAACCAGTTTAATGCAACGAACACTCCGGAATAGTGAAATATACTTAACATACCTTAAATAACCTTTACATAACTTAGAAATAAGTTTTGAAGGCTTTGGTATGGCAAAATCAAGTTAAATCGCTTACAGGGACTAAATTTGACAAACTGCGAAAGTATGCCAATTTGAACTGTAACAGACATTCCGGAACATGACCATAAGTTAAACATACCATAAATATCCTTTACATAGCTTAGAAATAGGCTTTGAGGTGTTCGGTATGCTAAAATAAACTTTTGTGTCATTCAGGGACTAAAAGTGTCAAAAAGTGCACAAGTTTGCACTTTTGCGCATAACTCAAGTTCTGAATACATCCGGACATCCAAATATTTATGTAAGCATGACTATATTATGCTTTAGTGTTTGGCTTGCCAAAAATCCATTCGTCGCGTCATTTGGATCGTTTTTCGCACTTATGCGCATTCCGTCGTAATTAAGCGAACATCGCGTTCGTACGGCCAAACGAACCAACCTCCGGCATATTTTTGAGCATGTTTCATGTCCACAATGTTTAGGCATCATTTTAGGGCCTTAAAGTTGGCTTTATGGGCCTTAGAAGTGCTGGAAATGGGTTTAAACACGTGCAGGGACCAAAACTGTAGATTCTGAAACTTGTTTTCTGATCTGAAGAGCTAGGCGGCCCGCGTGAGCCCAAGCCTAAATCTTAGGCGGCCCGCGTCAGCCTCTCTGATCAGATAATATCGAACAGTCAGCAGATTCCAGCTGTTTTATTCACATCCACACATTCTCAACTGCACATTCAGCTCATTTAGACCCATTTTTAGCCACCACAACTTTCCGACACTTGTACGAATACGATTAAGGCACGATATTCGACAAACGATCTTAACGATTCGGGTATTCCTATAAATACCCAACCCACACAACTTCAAAACCCACTAGAATTCTGATCCTAGAAGCTCTAAGTTGAAACCATTGTTTCATACCTGAGTTACTTGGATCGGGATTAGCATTCGGGGACCCTTCGTAAGTATTCTTTCATTCTTTTATTGCTTTTCGAGTCTTTCGAGTCTGAAAGTCAAACTTTGTTTGACTTTCTGCGTTGACCAGTTATGGTCAATGCGAAGTTCGTTTGAACTTCGCAACGTGAGTGTAATCACATTGTTTATAGTCCCTTGGGACTATGCCTACTGATTACCACGTTGTCTAGGGTCGTAGGGTAAGCGATCTAATAAATCGCTTATACCTCGAACCCAACCCAGTTTGGTCGATCATTAGGATCCGACCAAATACATTAGGTGACCATAGTGTATAGGGAATAACCTTCCGAGGTTATACCCTATGGTCACATCGTTTGAGTAGTTGTATGATAGGTAGTTTATATGCCTTAGGTAAATTACCAGAATACCCTTTTCATGAATAATTGGTAATTAAGCATATGTAACCTAAACTTTTGTCACATAACTGATTATGTAACATGTTTAGGCATATAACACTTGTCATAGGACTAGTTAGACGGTCCGAACGCGTTTCAACACGAACGACGCGTTAAAGTAGCATAAGCTACCTAAACGGGTCGTAATGGGTCGTAAGCTCTTAGATTAAGGTTTCATTTAGTATGTAGGCTTTGTTAAACCATATGACACGAGTCTCTATACTCGTTTGGTTTACGAACCCTCATTCTATCAGATCTTCCGATTTAGGTCCGGTTATTAACATAGTTACCTATATTAGGTGCCGTTTGATATCCGCGATCTCTAGCATTGTTTGGTTGTTACTCAAGGACTACTAAGCAATCTCAAGTGAGTACATAGACCCCTCTTTTACTGTTTTCCAAACTGTTTTGGGGTGAAACACATGTGCCTACTTGTTACTTTCATGCTTTCCTGTTTTCACATCATATACCTGCTATGTTCGTTAGTACATTATAGTACATGATTTCATTACATCTTATGCTAGGTTTGCCCATTGTGTGCATTACTTAGTACATCGTTTTACATTACATTACATGCTACGTATGTCTATTGTTGTATACGTAGTACAGGTCATATGCTACGTATGTCTATTGTTGCATACTTAGTACAGGTCACATGCTACGTATGTCTATTGTTGTATACGTAGTACAGGTCACATGCTACGTATGTCTATTGTTGTATACGTAGTACAGGTCACATGCTACGTATGTCTATTGTTGTATACGTAGTACAGGTCACATGCTACGTATGTCTATTGTTGCATACTTAGTACAGGTCACATGCTACGTATGTCTGTTGTCGCGTACTTAGTACATTTGTTATTCATCACAGGCTTACATTTTGGATACATATTACATGATTTACATTAGACATGAACATTTTACATCTTGATGGTTTGGTTTGATTAAGTGATTTAAGTAACGAGGCATGTGTAATATGATACAAGCATGGTGGATACGCCGCTGGCACTTCCTATATATAAGTGTTTGTATGGTATTACATATCGTAGCGTTATTTGAATCATTTCAGTTTGAGATATATATAACATTTATTACAAATATCATACTTTTCACAAGACATTGATTTACAAACAACTTATCTTATACAAACACATTTTACATGGTTATTCATTTAACCATACATTATTCACTTATTTATACTTATCATCTGATCTTATCATTTTTCAAATGATTTACAAGACAAAGCAAATTACAAGGTTCATGACTAAACATTTTCTCAAACATAAGTCATGAAACCTATTTTCACAAAACCTATGTATCTCACAGGCATTTTTATGCTGACGTACCTATTTTCACATGTGTTTTTCAGGAGCTGTTGCATAAGATGATCAAGATACACATAGGCAGACTTGGGCTTTAGTGACAATAAAAGATGCAAGACTAGTTAATTATGTTGTATTTCCTAGTTTGTTAAGACATTGTAACACTTCTAATCAATAAAACGAAACTTCAATTGCCATGGATTTGAAACAATTAATTCTGTTACAACACTCCCCGACATTTCCGCCACGTTTTGTATGTTCTACGTGGTCGGGGTGTGACACGAGATCCTGGAAGTATGGAATACACGTTGTAAAAAAATTGGAGACGACTGTTTGGTTTCTCCTCCTCAACGAGTTACTTCTTTTCCCATTTAGACATATGGCTAATACACTCAAGAGGTGTTGTGCATTTTGGAATGCGTTTATTCATGAATATCATTGTTCAAACATACCTGAGCAATGCTGTCTTGAGGTTTCCATGACCAATCACATTCTTAATTCTTAGGCGCATTATTGGCTATATCTATCCAAATAAAAGCCTAGACCCAATGATACTATGTATCGGAAACAACGTGGCATCGAAAAAAAAATCTACGCCTAGAAGAGAGTCAGTTAATCAGTGCCCTACTATTAAAGTTGAACTAGAGGTCATATGGAACAACATGAGGTTGTCGAGTCGACACTAGTGATGGTACTGATGGTACCGGTAGTTCAAGTGGTTCAAATCTCGATGGGACGAGAATGAGTGGCAATGCCACACTTGGAGATGCAATCACTCCAGATTTTAATCCTAAGGCTTTTCCGAATTATAAGCCACGATACCTCATTGATACGGAAAGTGCGGTGAGTTCTATCCGCTAGATAAAGACAATGAAGTCAGTTAACCTTGCTAATAAATGTACTCCTAAGTAAACATTTTGGTAAACGAATAGCCTTCTGTTGAATGAGGCGTTAACTTGGTGGAATCTCCAAGTGCAAACTATAGGGAGTAATACAACAAAGAGGTTATTGTGGGAAGAACTCAATAATCTTTAGCGAGAAGAGTATTGCTCGCTAGTGGAAAAATTCCATGTTTGTGAACCGAGCTCTAGAACTCGATCATGATTAGAGCTAATGTTGTCACTTATCCCGACGCCTCTACAATCTATCAAGGATTGATTGCATATTGGATAACACTCGAATCTAAACACACTGAGCGCTACATTTGGGGTTTAGCCCTGAGATCCGAATCATGATCACATCATGTCACCCTACCTAGATTTATTTTCAAATAACTCTCTCAGTTAGTCTCACCAAGGATGTGGTGAGGATGGGGGACTGCCCAAGGAGGGTGTTAAGAGAAAGAGAAATCCCGTGACAAGCAAAGCGAAGGCGATTACTGCCATAATCGATGCTCGCATTAAGAAGTATGCTAATAACTTGTCAAAATTCGGAATGAGATAGGTGAAAATTTCATCATGAGGGCACTTGCAAAGGTGACAAGAGTAGCAGTGTGGTGAGACTGGGCACAAAACAGAAACTAACGAGTTAGTTATATTTAAGAGTGAACGAGGTGGTTTTTACTGTGGCGAGGAGGTCACTACGAGCATGGATGGCTAAGGATGAATCAAGCTAGTGAATAAGCAAGTCTAGGGGTATTCTCTACTCTACAACCATCATGTATCAATTCTTTGGATACTAACGTCGGCTTAACTTAGTGTCTTTAGATACTAAGCATATACACAAATTAGAGTCATGTAGGTTAAACATGTCTTACTCTATCATGTTAGATAATGAGGAATTAGCGAAGTCATGTGAAGTCATTAAGGGTCGCCGATACGTTCCTATCAACTGACCCGTTGCATCCGTGTTGTTTAATACTGGTGTCGGTATTAGCTTCATCCCCATAAAATTCAAAGTATGCTTGGCCGAGTCAAGTAAACTAGACGTCCTCTCATTCAATGGGACTAGCCAATGGTAAATTAAACAAGTTAGAAAGACATCAAAGGATGCACACTGGAACTTGGAACACGGAAATTCAGTAACGACCCATCACTCATTCAAATAGGTTGTTACAACTTAATTTCTGGCATAGACTGGTTGGCCGACAACCGAGCAGTAGTAGTTGTGCTGCGAAAACTATTATTCTTTTTGCCCCTGTTTGACGAGAGAACATCTTTTGGTGCACGGAGAAAAACACGGTACACGGTTGCTGATCAACAACTGTATGAAGGCTCGGAAGAGTCTGAGAATAGGATGCATCGCCTCTCTTGCCCATGTGGTCGACAAGAAGGCCGAGTAGCGAAAGGTGGATGACATCCCTATGGTAAGGGAATACCCTGAAGTCTTTCCAGAAGACTTGTCGGGACTACCTCCGCAGCGACAAGTCAAATTCAGTATCGATCTTGTGCCAGGAGCTGCACCGGTGGCGAAAGCTTCATATAGGCTCGCACCCTCGAAGATGTAGGAATTTTCTACTCAGCTTCAGGAATTGTTTGACAAAGGATTGAATAGACCGAGTTTCTCACCTTGGGGAGCTCCGGTGCTATTTGTCAAGAAGAAAGACGGAACCTTTCGGATGTGTATAGATTACCGAGAATTGAACAAGTTAACCATAAAGAACCGGTATCCTTTACCAAGGATTGACGATTCGTTCGATAAGTTGCAAGATTCCAGCTTCTATTTCAAGATCGATCTAAGATCTGGATACCATCAACTAAGAATTCAAGAGGAAAGCATTCCTAAGACAGCGTTTAGGACTTGTTATGGGCATTACTAGTTCCTTGTTATGCCCTTTAGCTTAACAAACGCTCCCGCCGCGTTCATGGAATTGATGAATCGGGTATGTGAGCCATATCTCGACAAGTTCGTGATCGTGTTCATTGATGACATTTTAATATACTCACGAACCAAGGCGGGGCATGAACAACATTTGAGAACTATTCTGGAGCTACTTAAGAAAGAAGAATTGTATGCCAAATTCTCAAAATGCGAATTTTGGATTCGCGAGGCCCAATTTCTCGGTCACGTTGTGAATGAGAATGGAATACATGTGGACCCAGCTAAGATAGAAGCCATAAAGAACTGAAACGCTCCCAAGACCCCAACGGAAGTAAGACAATTTCTAGGTTTAGCGGGATACTATCGAAGATTCATTGAGAATTTTTCTAAAATTTCTCAAGCGCTAACCTCACTCCCTCAAAAGGATAAAAAGTTCGATTGGGGCGAAAAACAAGAAATGGCATTCCAAACGCTCAAAGATAAACTATGCCAAGCGCCAATCTTATCACTCCCTGACGGCACCGATGACTTTGTGGTGTATTATGACGCATCGCACCAAGGTTTGGGTTGTGTATTAATGCAATGTGAAAAAGTCATCGCGTACGCATCACGACAGTTGAAAGTTCATGAAAAGAATCATACCACTCACGACCTAGAGTTGGGCGCAGTGGTATTCGCTTTAAAGATTTGGTGTCACTATCTCTTTGGTACTAAGTCTACCATATTCACTGATCATAGAAGTCTTCAACATATATTCAATAAAAAAGAATTAAACATGCGCCAGCAGTGATGGGTAGAATTGTTGAATGACTATGACTGTGAAATCAAGTACCATCCGGGCAAAGCAAATGTTGTGGCGGATGCTTTGAGCCGGAAAGAGCAAGTCAAAACTTTACGAGTACGAGCTTTAGAGTTAACCATTCAGATGAACTTCACTACTCGTGTGCACGATGCACAACTAGAAGCTCTAAAGCCGGAGAACAATCAAGCAGAATCCTTGCGAGGATTAGAGAAACAACTGGAAGAGATTAAAGATGGCACTAGGTACTTCATGGGAAGAGTCTGGTTTCTTTACTTTGGCGGATTGCGAGACTTAGTGTTGGATGAAGCACATAAGTCAAAATATTCAATACATCCTGGATCTGATAAGATGTATCAGGATGTAAAGGAATATTACTGGTGGCCTAATCTCAAAGGAGATATTGCGACCTACGTTGGGAAATGCCTAACTTTTGCAAAGGTCATGTCCGAGTATCAAAAGCCATCTGGACTATTACAACAACCCGAGATTCGCATTTGGAAATGGGAACATATATCAATGGATTTCATTACAGGACTCCCACGGACCTCTCGAGGTCATGACATGATTTGGGTTATCGTCGATCGATTAACCAAGCCAGCTCACTTCTTGCCAATTCGCGAGAAAGACAGTACAGAGAAGTTAGTTGAGCTTTATCTCAAAGAAATAATAGCACGTCAAGGAGTACCTATTACAATAATCTTGGAATCGCGATGGTCGCTTTGTGTCAAGAATATGGCAATCATTTTAGGAATCGCTTGGATCTCGTTTGGATCTAAGCACATCATTTCATCCGCAAACCGATGGACAAAGCGAACGAACCATCCAAACGTTGGAGGACATGTTTCGCGCCTGTGTGATGGATTTGGGCGGAAACTGGGATACTCATTTACCGCTGGTGGAGTTTTCCTATAATAACAGTTATCACACAAGCATCAAAGCCGCCCCATACGAAGCACTATACGGACGGAAGTGCCGATCACCGCTGTGTTGGGCGGAAGTCGGAGACAAACAGCTCATTGGCCCTGAACTAGTCCAAGAGACTATTGACAAGATAGCAAAGATACGAGACCGTATCAAAGCGGCTCGTGACAGACAAAAGAGCTACGCGGACCGAAGACGTAAACCATTATCCTTCAAGGTTGGAGACAAAGTCTTGCTAAAAGTCTCGCCTTGGAAAGGCGTAGATAGATTCGGGAAACGCGGAAAACTAAACCCGAGATACATTGGGCCATTTGAGATTCTAGAAAAGATCGGTACCATCGCGTACAAGTTGAAACTACCAGAAGAACTCAGTAATGTACACGACACATTTCATGTGAAGAATCTCAAGAAAAGTCCGACTGTTGAGACAGTTATCATCCCAGCGGATGAAATTCATGTAGACGACACGCTTCAGTTTACCGAAGATCCCGTCGAGGTTATGGACAGGAAAGTCCACAAGACAAGGAGAAGTCGTATCGAACTAGTCAAGGTCCGCTGGAATTCACGTCACGGACCTGAGTACACTTGGGAACGTGAAGATCAGATCAAGGAAAAATATCCCCACCTGTTCGAGAAGACTCCTGCAAAGGATGACTCAACTTGAATTTCAGGATGAAATTCTTTTTAACAGGGGGAGAATGTGACAACTGGCAAATAATTGGTAGTTCCATACAATCTAATCACTATTTATATTTCTTAATCTCATGCATTTAGCGCAATTTAATTACGTAACTGTGTCGTATACTGGATAACAGTGTTAGGACAAGAAAACAAAGCTAAAACATATGTTGGTTTTCATCGTATTGAGAAACCAAGCAAACAATGTCCTAAAAGTGTTGGTAGAAAGTGTTGCGTGCACTATTCACGGTTACACTATCCATGCCAGCAAACCGTGAAATCAGACCGAAACACTGAAAAACGACACTCGGATAACATAACTGAGTCCATTTATATAAGAAAACAATAATTCGAAAACATATCTTGCAAAGATAAAAGACTTTCCGGTATGACCCCCTAATTGCAAAAATGTCCGTTTCGGCTTAAAATATAGTATTTTTAACTCGTCCGAACCTATAACAAAGCATTTCCGGGACTTCGGAATAAAGTCAATTGATGAAAAACACACTAAAACAATAAGAAGATATCAACGGAATGTTCATAACCAAAAGTTTCCAGTATTACATCGCTTTGCGCTAAAATAGTTCGTTAGCGAACCGAAGAACTAATAGGCGACATTTTTGTCACGAAACAAGCAAACGAAGAGTCTAGCGAACTAGTTAAGCTAAATTTGAGACTCGGAATCACTCCATACATCTTTCGGATGTAGTTTGACCACTCGCGGAAATATTCGTCGGTGCGGCATAAAAGCGTCATAAACACGCCGTCGACGAAACGAGAAGCGTTTTAAGCATCAAGACATGAATTTTACTAGTTTGGTAAACTAGTTAATATTAATTTTGATCCCTAATCCCTAATTACCTCTTAACGACGTAATTAAACCCCTAATCACCCTACTTCATCTAATGACCAAAATATCTATGTTTTCATCAACTTTTTATAAAATATTTTCATTTTACCCCCCCCTCATATGGGACGAAAATAGTGGGTCCCACACCCACTTGATTTTGCTTGAAGTCTTGAAGATTTGAAGCATGGTTCTTGGATTTGTTGTTGACTAATGTGATTGATGAAGATATAACACATTACCTTTCCTTTATTATTATCTTTCCACATAAAAATCAAACACTAAAACCTTCTCCACCTTCACCTTGAAATCGGCAGCCATAACACCCCATTAAACCACTTTCAAATCTTCATTTTCTTCTTATATTTCACATAATATATGTTGGACCGTTCTACGACCTTAAACCGTCAGTTAAGGCAGTTCATCTTTACATGTAAAGGCGGAAACAATGCATGCAAAGTTACAACAGCTATTCTCTTTAATTTCTTCTCTTTTATTGCTTTCTGATTACAATTTGACAGAGTTTCGTTCCACAAGCAATGATCCAAGTCTGTTACAAATGAAACACACAACACCCTATTTATAGTATTGATGATTTCGCTTGAGTTGGTATCAAGCGAAATCTTCACTTGTTGATTTCGCTTGAACTGGTTTCAAGCTAAATCATCAGATGTTGATTTCGCTTGAACTGATTTCAAGCGAAATCTTCAAGTAAAACAATTACAAACCCTAATTAAAACCCTATTGTGTGTACATTCAACCTATCTAGACACAAGACTTGATTATGACGTAATCAACAGACATTTAGTGCACCAACAGACTCTCCCTTGGATGTTGATGAAGTCTTTGGCTTCAAGTCTTTGTCTTCATCATTCTTCAAACCTTGTAAAAACTTTCCTCAATCTTTATCTTCAACTTTTAAACTTCAAACTTCAATCTTCCCTTTGATCGTTGATCCAGACTCCCCCTTTCACAGACCCCCCCTCTCGATATGCTAGAATCTGAGATATCTGGTTCAAGCTTTAACATATAGCTTCCGTGGAAATTCCTGAAACCTGCAATCACTCATCCAACTATAAGTAACAACATTTAAAACTTTCAGATATTGTAATCTAACAATTCAAACCTTCTATACCACTTCTCATGAATTTGGCAGTTTCATCGAATCGTATCGGAAACTAACACTATAACACTATAAGCATCCAAACCCCCCACAGTTAATCATCCAAGTCCAACTTAATGACCTTGGAGATATCACAAACTGTTTTTGAATTTTTTTTTATTTTAAAACTTCAAGTTTCAAATTAATGAACTTGTTTTATTTTTCAGAAACACAATCAGCTTACTTAGATTTTGAAACTCAGCACTCAGACATCAGTTGTCGAAAATAAAGCAGAAATCAAAATCTTTTTGTATTTTCTGAAAATATAAAGCAGTAAAGAAATATGTACAAACATATTTACAGACAATATTTTTGTTTGAGTATGCGTCAAAGGATCATATCAGTTTATGACAAGTCACAAGTACCGTTGAGCTTAATTTCACTTTAAGAATTAAACAATTCACTTAGATTGTCGATATACTTGTCCACTTAAATTTTCATACAAATTTCAACTGATTCAGGATACGAATTATGTATTTTAAGAACTTAAACCCATTCATGTGTCCCACCTCTTGAATATACTCCCGTATCCAGATCCCAATATTCAGTCTTACAGGCAATTATAACACAAATGATATCTGTAAGGGGTTAATAAATTATGAAGAATCATGAGAGCTCAGGTCAGAACTACCGTTCAGCAGAGAGATCATGACTCAACTTGGGTGTGTCCCCTTTAGAGGATCTTTTTTACAACAGCATTGCTAAGCAATTTTATTGTCTTATCATATATGCTGAGGGTGATGCTGTGTTTCAAGCATTGCGGAAAGTATTATTCGAGGACTAGGTCAGAACTACCGTTCAGCAGAAGTCCCGGAATAATACCCCAGACATCATTGAGTATAAAAACCTGTATATCAGAATACGAAACCTTTCAAACGAGATTTCAGGGGTTACCTATATATCCAAGTAGTGTTCCCCACAAAATAAGCAAGTGTGAAATTTATGTCCACGGTGAGATCGTTTAACACATTTAAACTTTCCATTTCTTTAGCATACTGTAACTGTCTACTGATGTACTATCATTTCCTCTTTTTACGCAAAAACTCAATTTTTGAATTTTTATCATGTTTTTGTCATTTTCAAATTTTCAAATGTTTTTGTATTTTCTAACAATATTTCTCCCCCTAAAATGCAAAATCATTTAAAGAAAAATTTGACAACCAACACTGATAGCTTTGTCTCGCCATCCATTTTCTGCTAAAAGTGCTCTGATTTGCAGAAAATATACATACCCCCATGATTTACAACCCATTGATCTTAACAGTTTGAAAACCGTGTTTCAATCTGATGAAAGTAATCATGTTTGTTCAGCCGTGAGGGTTTCGGCGTATTCGATCAACATACATTCAAACAAAATTAAAAACAACATATTTTTGGTTTTTCAAATTTTAACAAACTAAAAACATATTTTTGGTTTTTAATTTTTCAATTTTTAGGATTTTGAAAATATTGTTTATTTATGTACAGAAAACAATCAAACTAAACTCCCTGTTCAACCAAACCAGGGTCCTGCAACCTCTTCCTGTGCCAGGTTGCTCCAACTACCATTCTCACAATCTTCAGCTTCATTGAGCACCTGCACATTCAAACTTTATCAATCATTTGAACAATTTAGCCCAGGTCTGTTGGACCATAGGCATTTCAACACAATAATGTTCATTTAATTTCGGAAACTCTTTGTCATTTAAACCGTTTTCAATTTTGACTTCAACTTTTTCATCTTTTACCATCGTTACTTGTTTCTTAGCACTCCACATTTGACCTTTCGGAGTACCTCTTTTGTAAAAATTTGTCTCTTTTTGAACCTTTTGTTTTTGAATAACATTTTTAGGTTTCCAAAACTCTTGAGGTTTTGTCATATCAACGGATGTTCTCCAACTTTGTCTTGTTCTCAATCTGGGTGTGTGAGAATTCCAGGTCTGTCTTGAATCAAACCTGTTCGGGTTTAATTTCCAATTTTGATTTGAAGCAAACTTGTTTGTATTGTACCTCCAAGTTTGTTTCGAATCAAATCTGGTTAACCTCGGTTTCACAGCCTCAGATTTCTGTTTTTCAACATCAACAGGCTTTGGATTTGGACACTTTCGTGCAACATGTCCAACTTGATCACATTTAAAACACACTTTCTTTGAAACATCCTTGGCCTGTTGTTGTTTCTTTTTCATAGCATCAAACTCCTCATTAGACTGTTGTCTAATTTTGAGTTTTTCCTCTTCTTTCAAGCTTTTCCCTTGAACAAAATTAATCTTTTGTTGCAAATTTGGTTTTTTACTTTGATTCCAATTCCGTTTCTTTTTATAACCCAAACCAGCTTTCATGTTTTTCTTCTTAAAACCAGGTTTGTTATAAAAAGATTTATGACCTTTACCAGCAAACTTTGGAATCTCAGACTTCTCAATCTCAACCATTTTGAAAACTTTATCGACCTTTTCTGAAATCACATTCTGAATCGGGAATACAACATCTAAGAATAATTTGTCCGATCCAATCATGGTATAAACCAATCCTTTTGAATCATCATTCAAATTTTTTCGGATTTTGTGTTTTTCAGATAACCATCATAAAGATTTCCTTCATCTTCATCCTGTGATTCAGACTTACCTTTTGTAGACTCATCTTTCAAAACGCTTTCAACAACCTTACTTACCACCTCTGAATCATTAGCATCATCAGATTTGGAGTAAGTCACATCGATACTTTCAGGTAACTGGTCAGCTATGTTCAAACCCTTTGCCACCTTTTCCTCATCATAAAAAGTATAATTGTTTCTCAATGGTGGTGGTACCTGATGAAATTCTGAACCAATACCCTTTTTGCAATTTTCAGTATCTTTGTCATCTGGTGTGATGTTGAAAATGCGTTCGAGAATGTACGAAGAATTATGATAACTTTGAAGTTTGGTAACAACCTTTTCTTTTTCAGCCAAGACTTGTTTAAGATTTGCAATTTCATCAACATATTTGTTCAATTCAATTTGCTTTTCTTTAAACTTTCTTTCATACATTTCTTTAGTGACTAAAGTTTCTGACAATCTTTGATCAAAACTTTTGACTTGGCTTTTCAAAGTATCATAAGCTTCTTGTACTCTCTGACTCGACCATTTTAAAGAATCATACTGTTTTTGTAAATCTTGAAATTTAGATTCTTTTTCAACACAATCGACACATTTTGTAGAACACAGTTGTCTATAAACATCATTATCCTTTTCAAGACCTTGACATTTCTGTGTCAATTTTTCAACTTTTAGTTTCAAAATTTCTTCTTTTTCAATCATTTCTTTACATTTTATTGTGAAAACATTTTCAAGTTTAACTATATCATTGTCTTTTGTTTTTATGATGTCATCTTTTTCAGTACAGGCTTTGCACATTTCTATGCAATTCCTGCACTTGTTTTCTTTTTCATCAACGAATTCAACATTCGATAGATCAGAAGATTTTCTAACCTCAGTCTCATTCAGCACCGGTTCTTCTGTCTCAACTTTCTGATCTTCCTCCTTTTCTTCTTTCTGAGCCTCTTCATTCTTATGCGTTTCTTCAGCTCTCTGTTCCTCTCCAGCAAGCTTTGCAACAGTCTTCACTTCTTCAATCGTCTTCTTCAATTCTTCTTCTTTTCTTTTCTTCAGTTCTACCACCTTTGGTAAACTTGCTTCAAAAACTTCTTTTAACTTGTTCATCAAATTTGGCAAATAGCTTTTATCAGAAAGCCTTCTTGTGTTGAAAGTACCCTCACTTGGAAACACATTGGTTACAGCATCAAAATCCACTTTTGATGGATCAACTACTGGATTACCCTGTGGATCCATGTAACACTCTAACTCTTCATTCCATCTTTTAGCTCTCTGGGCTTCTTTGAATGGTTCATACAATTTGCCAATCTCCCATCTCGCACTGTCTCTTTTCCACCAATTATCATGCTCATCATTTGCAACAAATGCATATCCAACTGCATCTTCTTCAGGGCAAACTTGACTCCAGTCGTAACCTTCATCGTCATAGATAACTGGAAGAGCCCTTGATTTTTCTTCAGGTTGTTTCAATCTTGGTGGCTCAGACTTGTTCTGATGGTAAATCGCCTTTCTGTAGTAATCTTCATTGAATGAATTTTCAGAATCATCAGCAGCATACGCATTTCTGCACTCGCGCTTAAAATGACCTCTTTGTTTACATTTGAAACATGTCACCTTGGATTTATCAAATCCCAGTTTGGTATGTTAGTGCATTTATGTCTATAGCCTTCGTCAATCCGAGCCGTAGCGAGAAACAGAAGAAAACGAGTCGTTATGATGTAATATCTAGACAAAAGGCAAGGTGGCAATATTGTAATTAATGAGAAATCTCATTAAAAGTCAAGGCCTATAAATAGGAGCTTTATGTTTAGATTAGGGACTTTTGCCATTTTAGAGATTTGAAGAGCTCTAGTTCTAGAGAGAGAAACTAGAGAGAGAAAGTCTCTAAGTGATTCAAGTGATTGTACGATTTCAGATTTCTAATAGAATCACGTTTATATTACGTCACGTGTGTTAGGTCGCGTTCGTCTACGGATTCCGCACGTTTCACGTTCGTTTCGCAATCGTTTCGGAGTCAAAACCGGTCCAACAAGTGGTATCAGAGCAGGAGCTCGATTGCACTGATCCAACACACATTTCCGATCGTGATTTCATCAGATTCAGATCCGAATTTCATCTACTTCTTCATATTTTTCATATTTTCACGTTTTTCACTGTTTTTAGTCAAATTGAACGGGATTTTACGGTCCAAATCGTCTGATTTTTTGATATGTTGTGCGTATACACCTGATTTACAACCCTACCAAGTTTCAGATCAAAATTCCTAGCCGTTTAGGAGTAATCGAAGATTTTCAGTTCGATTTCGCTGTCAAAATTGCAGGTTCGCTTTTACGAACAATCTGGTCCGCTTATTTGAACATTTTAAGAGATCCGCTCATCCGGACAATATCTGGTCCGCTCATCCGGACAATATCTGGTCCGCTCATAGGATAGCAGGAGGTCCGCTTATTGTGACATGTCTGGTCCGCTTTTGTGAACAACAATAGGTTCGCTTTTCAGGTCCGCTTATAGGTACATCAGGTGGTCCGCTTATAAGGTCAAGTTGGTAGGTTCGCTTATTCGGCAGTCCGCTCATTAGGTCCGCTTATCAGTCATCGACTGAATACAAACATATTCGGCCCAATCATAATTTGAAATCTGAACTGATTACCGACCATGCATTGTTGTTTGTCCACTATAATTTGTGGTCAAATCAGAATTTAAATATAAATAAAGTTTGTCGGTTCATTAAGATAGTTTGGTTAAAATCAGATTCAATTAATATTTGGGGTCCAATAATATTCAGTTGAGTATTAAAATTGTCGGACGAAAATTGTTGACTAAGGTCTTGCATGTGATTCCAAGATAATATTGTCGGCTACATAAAACAAAAGTGCAGTCCAATCATATTTGTTGGTCAGTTCATGTTGTCGGCTCAATGAATTAAAAACAACAATTAATCGGTGTTATAAATTTGTCGGCACTTGTATAAAAGGTTTGGTTGTGTTGGTTCAAGCCCAATTACGGCCCAAGTTCAAAGCATAACAGGTTTTCGGACTTTGAAACTGGTTTTAAAATTTGTGTCAGCTCATGTGAACAATAGTCAACGGTCAAAGCAAATTGTCGGTTCATGCGCATGTGAAGAAAGATATTTTTGTCAGTTGTCTTAAAGTATTCTACATCGGCACTTGTGAAGATTGTTGGATTATTTTTGTTGTCAGAAATTGTTTGGTCAAAGTCTACAGGTCACACGGTTTGGAGTTCAGTCAGTTGGTCATTCGGTCCGCACAGTTGGTTATTTAGTCTGCACAGTTGATCGTTCAGTCCGTACAGAAAATCATCAGTTTGATTGTTTGAAGATGTCAAGCAGTAAGGTTGATCATGATAGTAACAGTGAAAAAGTCCTCGCTTCTAAAGTTTGTACATTTACGATCAGTGGGAGAAATTTTATGGAACAGCACTGGTATTTCTGTTATACATGTGATCTAACCGTTTCAAAAGGTTGTTGTTCTGTTTGTGCAGATGTATGTCATCGAGGACATCGTGTTGTCTACTCTACATCAAGCAGATTTTTTTGCGACTGTGGAGCAGGGAGTGTACAGGAAAGCAGTTGCCAGTGCCTAAAGCCTAGGAAAATCACTGAAGATGATGGGGATCAGATGTCTGAAATTACTACTGGTAATCAGTTGGCAGTAAATGATGATCAAGAAGCTAAAAACATGCCAATATTTGATCATGGTGATTCAGATTCTGAGGAGGAGCAGATTTCAAGTCAAACAAAATGTGAAGTTGTGATGACTGAAGAAGTTGTACAAGAAAATGTTACTGAAAATCAGCAGAGTTTTGAGGAAGTAATGTCAAAGAAAGAAGAATCTAAAAAGTTTGTATCTGAGAAATCTGAACCAGTGATTAAGAAAGAGATTGTTCAGAAAGAAAAGAAACAGATTGAAGATATTCAGACTTTGAAAGCTGAAGAGAAAGCTGATGATGAACATATTTTGGAGTTGCGCTCAAACTGTGAAAAACTGAAAACTGAAAATGTCAAACTGTTGAGTGATGTGGACAGTTTGACATTGGAAAACAAAGTTTTGAAAGAAAAAGAAAAAGAGTTTAAAAATGAAAAATTAAAAATTGAAAAAGATTTTCAAAGTCAAATAAAGATTTTAGAAGATGAGAGAGATATTTTTGGTAAAGATAATCTTGAAAAACAAATTGAAATCAATTCTCATCTTGCTAAAATCATTCAGCTTGAAAAAGAAGCTGAAAAAGCTCGAAATAAAATTAACGAGTTTGAGAATAAATTGAAAGGTTTTGTGAATTCTACTTCACATGTTTGTCCAAAACCGATCAATTCTGTTCTAATAAGTGACAACGTCACAAATTTTGACAAAGTCAAAATTGAAGATTGTGATGAAATATCTGATGATGAAAAAGAAAAGAAAAGAAAAATATTTTTAGATTTACAAGAAAAATTTCAAAATACTGTTTTGCAATCTACTGAAATAGGTGAATGCTCAAAGCAAAAACCTGTTAGGAAGAATGTAGAACAGAAACAAAAAGATAAAAATTTGAAAAATTTTAAAATTGAAAATAAAAGCTCATCAGATAAGTCATCCAATCATTATCAAAAATCACAAAAATCTAAAATTGAAAACTCACAAAATGTTGGTAATAAGTGGTGCAGGTTTGACCACAGTGCTCAAAAGACAAATCCAGCATTGAAGAGGAGAAATGATTATCACCAAGCCAAACAATGTTATGATCTGAAGGTTTGGAATGACAGAAGTGGATGGTACGATAACAGAGTGTGCTACACCTGTGGTGTGAGAGGACACATTGCTGTTAACTGCCAGAATTGGAATTTTGAAACATGAAGATGCTATAATTGCCATATCAGAGGACATATTGCCAGAGATTGCCCAAGGAGATCGATGGGAAGATCGAGGGTTGAATCTCAGAGAACGGTAAAGAAACAAGTCACTGTCAAGCCCAAAGAACAGAAAGTGGAAAATAAGAAAGTAAAGCTTTCACAGGGGCAGAGAGACAGACTGAGGAAAAAGAGGAAAAAGGCGAGAGAATACTTGGAGAAGATTTTGTCTTCAGGTTCACCAGTTGGTTTGAATAAAAGTTCTGATGAATCAATTCACTCGACGGCAAAGTCAAGCAAATTGAATTCTTCAGATACAAATCTGAGGACAAAAGAGAACAAGAAGAAAAAGAAAGTCATTGGCAATGAATCTGGCTCATCCAAGTCAGACAAGCCAAGTTCGGGCAATGAATCTGATTCCACAAAATCAGAGGAGCCACAAGTTGAGGTAAAAAAGGAAGAGACAGTTCCTTTAATGAATGAAGAGAACTTTCCACCATTACGAGCCGCAAACCTAAAATCAAAAGGTGTTGATGCTGGAAAAATGTTTAATAGCAATGTTAAACATATTTTTAGCAAGATGGTTGATGGTAAGGAAAAAGGAGTGAAAGAGTTTTATGAAGAAAAGAGAAAAGCTCAAAATGCGCCTAAGGCTGGTCAGGCTTGGGTGTCAAAATCTGTTGGTTGAATTCCTGACTTGCCGGAGCTTCCAGGTTGGTAAGTGTGAAGCAGGTATCGGCATCATTCTTGAGAAATTCACAGGATGGTAACTGTGATATTTCGTCTTACTAGTGGTTAATCAAGGACATTAAGTTGTACTTGATTTTCTACAAAGTGTTAGTAGTATTTGATCTTATAATGTTATTTTTTCAAAATGGTTAAAAGAGATCAAGGTGATGAGATGACCCCAAACCCACAAGAGATGGGTAAACAAACTAATTTTTCCGGAAAAACCATTCTGATTAAAACAAACTTAAGTGTTTTGAAATCATTATGGGAAAATAGTTTGTTGTAAGGGGAAGTGTTGATTGAATACGCCGAAACCCTCACGGCTGAACAAACATGATTACTTTCGTCAGATTGAAAAACGGTTTTCAAACTGTTAAGATCAATGGGTTGTAAATCATGGGGGTATGTTAGATTTTCTGCAAATCAGTACACTTTTAGCAGAAAATGGATGGCGAGACAAAGCTATCAGTGTTGGTTGTCAAATTTTCTTTAAATGATTTTGCTTTTTAGGGGGAGTAATGTTGTTAGAAAATACAAAAACATTTGAAAATTTTGAAAAAGCCAAAAACATGATAAAATTCAAAAATTTGAGTTTTGCGTAAAAAGAGGAAATGATAGTACATCAGTAGACAGTTACAGTACGCTAAAGAATTGGAAAGTTTAAATGTGTTAAACGATCTCACCGTGGATGTGTCGGTAGATTTTTATACATTTAGTAAACTTTTTCGGGATATAAACCTAAATTCAAACTTGCTTATTTCGTGGGGAACACTACTTGGATATATAGGTAACCCCTGAAATCTCGTTTGAAAGGTCTCATAATCTGATATACTAGGTCTTTATACTCAATGATGTCTGGGGTATTATTCCGGGACTTCTGTTAAACGGTAGTTCTGACCTAGTCCTTGGATAATACTTTCTGCAATGCTTGAAACATAGCATTAAACCCTCAGCATGCCGATGAAATAATAAAATTGATAGTCGCTGCTGTTGTAAGCAAAAAGATCCTCTAAAGGGGACATACCGTAAAGTTGAAGCTGATATCTCTCTGCGTATACGGAAGTATCGACCTGAGATCCCTCGGCCCTCGCATACCTAATTTATATACAGATATCATTGTAGTATACTCACCTGTAAGACTGAATATTGGGATCTGGATACGGGAGTATATTCAAGAGGTGGGACACATGAATGGGTTTAAGTTCTTAATACATCTAATTCGTATCCTGAATCAGTTGAAATTTGTGTGAAAATTTAAGTGGATCAGTATATCGACAATCTAAGTGAATTGTTTAATACTTACTGTGTAACTAAGCTCAACGGTACTTGTGACTTGTCAGAAACTGATATGATCCTCTGACGCATACTCAAACAAAAATATTGTCTGTAAATATGTTTGTACATATTTCTTTACTGCTTTATATTTTCAGAAAATACAAAAAGATTTTGATTTCTGCTTTATTTTCGACAACAGATGTCTGAGTACTGAGTTTCAAAATCTAAGTAAGCTGATTGTGTTTCTGAAAATAAAACAAGTTCATTAATTTGAAACTTGAATTAAAAATAAAAAATCAAAAACAGTTTGTGATATCTCCAAGGTCATTAGTTTGGACTTGGATGATTAACTGTGAGGGATTTGGATGCTTATACTGTTATAGAGCTAGTTTCCGATTCGATTCGATGAAACTGCCAAATTCATGAAAATTGTTTGTTTAGAATGTTTGAGTGAGCCAGGTTACAATTCCTGGATAGCTGAAATTTGAAATGTTATTACTTATAAATGTTTGAGAGATTGCAGATGAGATTCCAGACTACGATCCCGGAAGCTGAGTCTAAGGGGGAGTCTGAAGACGAGCTCAAAGCAAGGGGGAGCTTGTATACGGAAAGCAAGGTGTCGATCCCAAAGCACGGAAGCTTGACGAAAGGGGGAGCCTGATGAAGAAAAGAGTCTACAGAAAGGAGAAGAAGCTGAAGCTGAATACAGATCCACCGGGATTCTGTTCAAGAAGCCTAAAAGAGAAAGAGAAGACGCTACGAGTTGACTTAAGGATCGAGATTGACTGCGGCAATATCCAAGGGGGAGTCTGTTAGTGCATTTATGTCTATAGCCTTCGTCAATCCGAGCCGTAGCGAGAAACAGAAGAAAACGAGTCGTTATGATGTAATATCTAGACAAAAGGCAAGGTGGCAATATTGTAATTAATGAGAAATCTCATTAAAAGTCAAGGCCTATAAATAGGAGATTTATGTTTAGATTAGGGACTTTTGCCATTTTAGAGATTTGAAGAGCTCTAGTTCTAGAGAGAGAAACTAGAGAGAGAAAGTCTCTAAGTGATTCAAGTGATTGTACGATTTCAGATTTCTAATAGAATCACGTTTATATTACGTCACGTGTGTTAGGTCGCGTTCGTGTACGGATTCCGCACGTTTCACGTTCGTTTCGCAATCGTTTCGGAGTCAAAACCGGTCCAACATGGTAGATGGTCCACCAATTGACTTTCTCCCCGTGATCTCCATGAACCGCTGTGCCTGACGAACCGCACTGGCCATGCACCATCTTATATCCATTAGTTCCATCTCCTCGGGGTCTAATTGATCATAATCTTCTTTTGTCAAATTGGTATTTCCAATCTTCCCTGCAACGAGGCTTTCATACGATTCAAGTACAGATGCCAAGAAAACCATCTGTTGTTTTGCCGACTCTTCGCTGAAATTCTGCCCATTCTTCAGATCCACTGCGATATTACACTGAAACAAATTCTTAGAAGCAGATTGACTTGAAGTGTTTGAAGAAGATCCACTGTGAAAACCACTGTGAAGACTTTCATTGTTCACTGAACTTGAACTTTCTGCAGAAAATGCTGTTCTTGGAGACCCAGCCTGCGGTACATTTCCTCTGTAGTAAAGCTCTACATTCTGCTGATAAGCTGGATTGTTGACTTTAGATCTCTTTATCTCCAACTCATGACTTTCAAGCCTTTCAATCAGCAAATCCACTTTTAAATCTTCAGGCTTGATTGTATTTTTCAACATTAGAGCGAAGTATTGCCACTCTTGATCATTTGGCAATGAATCAAACAATTTATCCACCAGCTCCTCTTCAGAAGGTAAGATTTTGTGTCTGATCAGCTCCATTTTCAGATGTCCGAATCTCTCAATCATTTTACAAACAGACTCATTTTTCATACAGTTGAATAAATCAAACTCTTTACGCAACAATTTCTTTTTGTTTTTGACAATTTCATTACTACCTACACATTTTCTCTCTAACGCTTCCCACAAGCTCTTTGAAGTCTTTTCTTGTTCGAGCAATGAAATAATATCCTCTCTTACTGACTGCTTGATCAATGTTATCATTCTATATTCAGCTACAACATTTTTTATATCTTTTTCTGTAAAATCTTTTGGATCTATTAACTCTCCTCCCTCTTTTACAGGTTTATTGTATCCATCTGTCAGTTTTAACCAACTTTCAGTAGCGAAAGCTTTTACCCAACCCTCAAATCTGTTTTTCCACCAGTGATAATCTTCCACTTTCATTAGCTTTGGTGGCTTCTGTTGGCTTCCATACATGTTTTCAAACTTCAAATTCTCCGAAATCTCTTTTGAATATTCTTTCATCTCAGATCTTCTATCTGACAATTCGGAAGTGAACGCGTTGTAGAAAGTATTATAAAACTCTTCACTGTTGCTTGACATCTTCAATTACCTAGAGATGAACAAAACAAACACAATCAGAACAAACAATATTAAACAACTTGAAATAGACTGACACTCGGTTGACGTGAGATAATCTTGACAAGAAATTTCACTTTTCAAGCGAAAAAGAACTCTCAAGCGAAATCACTAGTATGATGTTTTGAAGCGAAATCACACAATTACACTTCAAGCGAAAACTGATCCAAGTGTTTCAAGCGAAATTCAGCAATCTGATTTCGCTTCAATCTGTTTCAAGCGGAAACTAAAACTAGTTCAAATTCAAGCGAAATCCACAACCAATGTATTTCGCTTCAAATGTTTCAAGCGAAAACCTTTAATTCCAATCTAACTGATTCAAGCGAAATCTCACAACTCAATTTCGCTTGAAATGTTCAAGCGAAATCTTCTGATTTTCAAGCTAAATCTTGTATTTTCAAGCGAAATCTACCACCAAGTTCGAACACTTTCAAGCGAAAACCAGTTTTAGGTCATTTTTAACAAGTTTTAATCTGAATTTTAGTCCGAATCTTTGTAGGCTTTGTTAAAACTCTGTTTTACACCATATACTCGAAAATCAGACCATTTCGACCGTTGAAACTTGTTTAGATCAGAAAAATATAAAAAGAAATGAGTAGAAAGAAGAGAATCCGGTAATATCAAGCTGCTATGGTATGAACTCCTCGTCCTGAGCTCTGATACCACTTGTTGGACCGTTCTACGACCTTAAACCGTCAGTTAAGGCAGTTCATCTTTACATGTAAAGGCGGAAACAATGCATGCAAAGTTACAACAGCTATTCTCTTTTATTGCTTTCTGATTACAATTTGACAGAGTTTCGTTCCACAAGCAATGATCCAAGTCTGTTACAAATGAAACACACAACACCCTATTTATAGTATTGATGATTTCGCTTGAGTTGGTATCAAGCGAAATCTTCACTTGTTGATTTCGCTTGAACTGGTTTCAAGCTAAATCATCAGATGTTGATTTCGCTTGAACTGATTTCAAGCGAAATCTTCAAGTAAAACAATTACAAACCCTAATTAAAACCCTATTGTGTGTACATTCAACCTATCTAGACACAAGACTTGATTATGACGTAATCAACAGACATTTAGTGCACCAACAATATAAGCCTTACAAGATCATCCTTTCATGGGGTAAACTTGGAGCATTATTTGGAGCACTTTTGAAGCTAAATTTCTTCTTATTTTCTTGTCTAACTAGTGCAATCTTGTAAGATCTCTTACCATCATTTTTAAGCTCCATATTATTGGTAGATTATTATTGTACAAGTTGATTATCTTGAATTTAAAACAACACATAATCAAAAACCCTAAACACAAAGCTAATAAACACTAAATATGAATATATTATGTGTTGATTTATGTTGTTTAGTATTAATATGTTCATATAGTCATGTTGATTATGTTATTTTTGTTGGGATTAGTAGCTTAAAGCTTATGTTTATGATGATCTTGTAAATTATATCATGTAGTATTTTATATTTGCCTTCATCTTACCATGATGAACATAAATATATGATTTAAACATGAATATGTTTAAATCTTGTAAGATCATCATACTCACTTCCATGAACTAAATATGTATTTAAAAGATTTCATAAAGAAACAAGAGTTTAAAAGGGGTTTACAACCTAATTTTGGAAGATTAGTAGAATTTGATTTTACAAGACTAGTTAAAAGACTTGATTATTACAAGATATCATCATAAAAAGCCTTGTGATCAAAGGTGTTAAAGTGTTAAACTTGATTTGAATTTATGGCAAAAATGATTTATTTAGAAGTCTAGCAAAAATATGAAAATTATTTGTCATAATCACGTTGTTAAAATCACTTGTTAAGTTCATGGAAATGTGGGATTAAAGTGTATATTTTCATGTAAGTAAAGTTGAGGTATTGAAAATTGATTGGAGAATTGATTATGATTATGGGTTAAACAGGGTTTAAACGCGTTTTATAACGTGGGAAACGTCATAGTTTTAGGGGAAACTATGACGAATTTTTCTAAAAATCTAATCGCGATTAAAGAGGTGATTAAAGGGTGATTAACAAGGTTAAACGCGATTAGTGGTCATAAACGTCATTTTGGAAACCCTAATTAGAATATTTGAATCTTAAATATTCAATAAGTTTTATGAACTTAAACTTATTCCTTTACAAAAAAATAAATGGTTAAAAACGTAACCATATATGTATATATAATTTTTGGTAAAAATTATATATTTTTGGAAACTTGCTAAGTGCTTATAATGTGTGCTATATATGTGTATGTATTAGATACCTATAGGGTGATCAAAATAAACACACATACATGTTCCTACATGGTCCAAGAAATGCTAGTAAAATCGGACAATTAAATAGAATGGTCGAAACGGAAATACATAACACTTGATGACAACAGATTGGGCTTATCGACATCGTGAACCAGTTACTACAAAGTCGAGTCGAAAATAACATATTTTAGACATTAAAACGAACACATATCCAAACGATTGATAACAAGAATCCGGAAAGTCGAAAACTATATAAATTACCAAGTATTTTTCATAGGAAAAATGAACTTATTTAAAGTTTACTACTTGGTAACATTTTGGTAAAAAAATTGCAAGATTATGTTAATGGACTCATAAAGTTAGAATTGGGCCTATCAAAGCTAGTAATGGGCTAGGCCCAAATTTCTTAATACATGGGCTAGGGCCCAATGGCAATATAACATAGGCTCGGCCCAATAACATTAAAACATGGGTTAGGCCCAATAACATAGATAACATGGGCTCGGCCCAATAACACTAAAACATGGGTTAGATACGATAACATAGATGACATGGGCTCGGCCCAATGACATGGGCTCGGCCCAATGACATGGGCTCGGCCCAATGACATGAGCAAAGGCTCAATGACATGCGTGCACTGCACGAGGACGTGTGAAGAACGAAGCCGATCACACATAAGTCAATACACATAGAATACATGAATACGCTTATGAATTCAATACGTATAGAATACATGTATATACATAACAATCGAGCGAGTAAACTATCAACGCTCTAAAATACAAACTTGTTCCAAAGATGAGAAACGAGAACATAATAAAGAATTCAAGACGAACAACTTGTACGAGGTCCAAAAGACCTAGTGTCTAACGAGATTAGTACACATGTTGGTTATTGACACGTACGGACGCTCACTTCGATATCATAGTACACGGAACGCAAACTTGTGAGTTCATGTCCCTCCTTTCACTGATTTCAATGTTTTGTTTTCAAAAACATCGTGGGGAAGTACATGCTAAAACTATTGGTATGTTAGTTACGGAGTAGAAGATAACATGATCAATGTGCATAAGTAGGATGATAACATTAGTAACCATTAATCACTTAGTGACCAAGGTACAAAAGGTGTAGATCTATTGGGCTTGAGACACGCCCCACTCCAAGTTGTTAACCGTGGAGTGCTTTTGTGATTCCAATTGATAACAAAGTGTTCACGGTTTGGTTATTTATTTATGGTACATTATGTCAGGGGGCTCGCTACCCACTGATAGATCCTTTACAGACTCCATGAATGAATCAGAACATACCATGATTACAAGATAACATTTATGAGATTTCATATGATAACAAATACTGCATGAACTCGCTCAACTTTTTGTTGACTTTTTAAAACTACATGTATTTCAGGAAACAGGTCTTGAGCCGGTGATTCACTATGGGATTCGGGAAAACAAATGACAACGATTGGCACTTGTGAAGGGTTTGTATTCTATATCCCAACTTCGTATGGGTATATAGGAAACAAAACCTTACTAAGTTTTATGTTAAAACTATCTTTTGTGATCTGTAAAACAATCTGATAACTATGTTATGTCTAATGTTTTGAACATGTATGGTACTTGAAACTACTTTTTGGAAAATATGAAAATCTTCGTTGGAATTTATATATCTATGGCATCGTTGTTAGTTCATGTTGTTAATACCTTTGGATGCAATGATTACCTTTCTTACGTCACACACAATACGCTTCCGCTACTAGCAGGGTGTGACACTTGATGAATTTCAAATTCATGATAAGTTCCTGCTTCATGAATCTGTTGACTTTCAGAATGTTTCTTTCTTACTTTTTCCCATATGAATCTTTTCTTTTAAAGCCTTTTTCATAGAAAATATTTAATGTGTTAATAAGATATATTATATTATTAACACAATTCTTTGACTATATATCTTGTATACTCCATAATGTCCCGCTGACATTTTGAAGTCTTGAAACCTTGTCGTGATCTTTCATCAAAGAATTTAGAAGCTTCAATATTTAGTGCTTCTGGGACGGTTCGTCGGTCGGTTCGTGTTGACGGAATTAATTCTAAGTTCCTTAAACTATTTTTAACAACAAATACAATAAAGTTTCCTAACAGTCACCCCCTATTTGTTGTTAAAAATACAATCAATGTATTTATACTTAGAAATAACAAATAAACTTGCTGAAGATGTATCTTTCTTTTCTTCTTGGCACGTTATCATGTAGGCATCTTTTTAGTGATATTCGTTGACTGTATCTTCATTGGCATGAAAGTTTATTTGGTAAACGTCTGACTTTTTATGGATGATCATCTGACTATATTTCATTTGTCGTTATAATTCTTCACCTCGATTTATACTTCCACCTTAATGTAAGCATTATATCTTGTATCCCTACCAACTAGGATATAAGTGTCTTCTAACCAATATAGTATAAGTGTTTAGGCTGTCGATTGATGAGGCTTAAAAAAATAACGAATCATGCAAGCTATAAAAAATGATCTTGAACAGTCGAGGGTTTTATTTTCGGATCAGGATTTCTGATAAATCTGATGAAATTTCTGATAAAACCGAAAAAAAAATCTTTTTTTTTTACAGAAAATCTGATGTTTTCTGATAAATTCTGATGAATTTCTGATGAAATAATCAGAAAATCTGAAAAAAAAGTATTTTTTTTACCAGAATCATCTCCACCAGTGATGAAAAACTCATTTTCACCCTAGATTTCCTTATGTCCTTGAACCATACCAACATATGATTCTCCACAAGTTTTTGAGGTAAACGGATTACCTTTAGCTAGATTTCCTTGATCAGTTTCCTGATCTCTATCTGTTGGGATCTCATCCTCTTCCTCATTTTCTGATTCAGAGTTGAGATTAATGGAACTAGTAACCTCCTTATCAACCTTAGCTGTTCTGTATTCTATCTTGTAGGATACATTTACTGAGCTTTCTGATTTTGTTTCTTCTCTGTGAGACTCAACTAAAACAGTGTTTAAAAGAGATGTACCAGCAATGTGAGATTCTTCATAATGTATGACTTCAGTGGCTTCAATTTCAGCAGCATGCGTTTCTCCAGCAATACGTGATTCTGCATAATGTTCTTGATGAATTTCAAATTCATGATGAGTTCCTGCTTCATGAATCTGTTGACTTTCAGCATGTTCTTTCTTGTTTTCTGGTGAGTTAGCTATCTCCAAGTTAGCTATCTCCAGAATTCTTTTTCCTTCTGCACCCTCCTTTTCTGATGGCGAGGACTTCTCATCATCTCCTTTTTCTGTTGATGAAGAACAGTTCACAACTTCTCTGTTGGGCTCTTCTGTTGGAGAATCTGATTTGGTCAGAAGTTATTCATGTTGTATTCTATATTGTGAGTCTGGTGCAATGAGGCATATCATGCTTTCTGGTAACACAGGGATATCTTTGTCTGATTCCCATCCTTGATTGGAACTCCAGGCCTTCATGGTGTTTGAACTCCAAACATCTTCCAAAATTGGAATTTCTATGTTCCTTGTAGCAAATGTTTCAGATATGAAAATAGAGATTAACCTTGGATATGGTAGATGTGAGATTATTCTTCCATTTCTGGTGATGATTGACCTTTTGAGTAGGTTGAAAATTTCTGACCCATAATCAATTTTGAACCCAGTTATGAGTCCATACATGATTGTCAGAATAGCTTGACTGATTTGATCAGTTCCCCCTATCTTTGAGGTGAGACATTTGTTTACAACTTCCATCATCACTTGCCAGATGGCTGGCAATTCACTTCTTCTAATTGCTCCAATTTTGTTGATATCTTTTTTTTTTGTGTAGCCAAGCCCAATGATGAAGCTTATTAATTCTTCTTTGCTTGGAGGTTCAACATAACTATCAAGAATAGGCAGTTCAAGCCACTCTCTTACTCTTGCAGGAGTCAATGTTACAAAATCACTTCCCCATACATGAGCAGAGGCCTAATTTTCTTCAACTTCATTAAAAGTGCTAACAAATTGCTGTAGTAGCCTTTCTGGTACCTCTCTTCCTTTTGTTAGTGCGCCTGAGATTGGACATTTTGTGAGATATTCTACCAGACGTTGACATCTTATGTCATACTCCGAGTGCTCTGTATTATCAGCAGATTGTTATCCTTCATTGGTAGAAATTCTGCATCTTCAACAAAAGGTACTTCATGTTGAACAATTGGGATGTTGAGGTTTACTTCTGTCATTTTTGATCTTTGTGAGTTAGGGTTTGAAATTTAGGGATTTTTTAATTGTAAGTGAGAAACAGGGGATTTTCAGGGTTGAAGTTTTCGTGAGGAAGGTGAGTGATTTTTGAATTTCTGCTAAGTGTGTGTTATATAGGAGTGTTTCAGCAGAGTTTTGTGGGTGTATGGAGTTGAGGGGGTTTGGAACGTGGCATGTAATGGTGGTTAAGAGCTCATTAAATGTCTTTATAACCGTTAGATCGTGTGATGTGAGTTATTGGTTCAGAATGTAACCGTTGGATCGTGGGTATCAAGACATTAATGAGATGGTTTATCATGTAATCGTGGTTATGCCTTTTCAACTTGTCCCTTCAATTTGTAGTTTCTTAAATTATTTCTTCACGAAAGTGTTGAACTGATTTTTGATTGGAGAAAACTATCGGTTCTATGACACCTTTTCATCTTTGTGGACCCCATTAGATAGGAGGTCCAATTATCTTCCTTCATATGCATCCTCTTTTCTTTGTAAGTCAAAAGTCCCATTCTGATGATGTCATCAGAAATTTAACATAAATTCTGTTGAACATATGTATTGCCTTTTGTTCTGACTTCTGTTGACCTTTTAGATGTGGTCGAAAGAAGTCAATAGAATTTCCAACAGAATTTCTTGGTTGAATTTTCCCCCTAAACTTGTGATCCTCTTCAACAGATTTTGAAGTTTCCTTTTTGACGGATTTTTTTTATGAGATGAGAGGGAATAAGTAAGGAAAACAGATATTACTTACACATATTTTTCTGGTAGAAGTCTAAGTACATGTTCTTTTCTTCAAGGAATAATTTGTGAAAACTTTTAAAAGATAATAATTATGAGTATGTTTTCTAAAGTTTCACACAGTTTTTTTAATCTCTTTTTATCATTATCATTCCCTTTTTTTGAAGATTAACTAACCAGAATTTGGAGTTATTTCATTAAATAAGATACGAACAAACTTTCTTTTATCAGAAACTCTCTTTTTAGATGTCAAAATTTTTCTTTCTGATAAACTAAAGTTCATTTATCTTTGTTTAACTCCTTTTTTTTTTGTTTTAATATCCTTTTTCTACACCTCTTTTTATACAAAAAAAAATACTAATAGAGATAATAATAATAATACAAATAAAAGCAATAATAAAAGTAATGAAAATAACAGAAAAAAATAATAACTATACTACATACTTTATTTTTTTTGGATCTGCAAAAAAAAATTCTTTTAACCTTTAACAGATCAAGAATATACGTCTCTCTTACAGGAGCAAGGGATCTTGGAAATAATTTATCCAATCTGCTCTGATACCACTAGTTGGTCCCCTTTGACGGCCCTGTTCGAATGGTGCGACTTTCTTCGCTCGTAGAGACGGGTGTTTGTGAAGTATATAAACATTCAAAGAAAAAAATAGAGACAATGAGAGTGATATATCTTCAATGGTTAATTCTTATTAAACAAAGAAGAAGGGGTCGATCCGAGAATAAACTCGAATCTAAATGTCACCCCTGGGCCAAACCAGGGGGTAAACTCACAAGAAAAACTCTATGAAGAAATATAACTTTACAAAGCACACATAATTCCTTCGTTGGAATCATGTATATATAGAGAAATTCAAGATCATATCTCAAATGTGATTGGATGATGGAAGTTGGTATGTGTGCCCATCCATTATTTTAATGTGGCTTATCTTCTTTTGTCACCAACTTGTTCCTTTACTTTTCTGATGAATCCTTCAACATTTGAGAATATATATTTTCTGATGAAATGCTTTATCAAAAAGGAAAAGATTCCTTTTCCTTTTCTGGTGATTTATTTTCTAAAGGAAAAGATTCATTTTCTCTACAAAAGAAAAAGATTTCTTTTTACCAGAATGTTTTTTTCTTGTTTTTTCCCATATGAATCTTTTCTTTTGAAGCATTTTTCATAGAAAATATTTAATGTGTTAATAAGATATATTATCTTATTAACACATTTATTTGACTATATATCTTGTATACTCCATAATGTCCCGCTGACATTTTGAAGTCTTGAAACCTTGTCGTGATCTTTCATCAAAGAATTTAGAAGCTTCAATATTTAGTGCTTCTGTGAGGGTTCGTCGGTCGGTTCGTGTTGACGGAATTAATTCTAAGTACCTTAAACTATTTTTAACAACAAATACAATAAAGTTTCCTAACAAAAATGGATTTGCATTTTTTATTTTTTTCCTTTCTATTTTTTGGGTCATTTTCTATGGTTTGTTATCTAATTCTCCACTAATAAAATACAATATTTCTGTTATTTGCTTATAAAATGCCAAGATTCTACAAACACAAAACACCTAAAAGTGTGAAAATGGTGAGAACGGATCTTGGCTGAACACGTTGTTGCTTATAAAACGCCAAAATGCCACAAACACCAACGCCAAAACTTATAATAAAATTACTTTAAACAATTATTATTAAAAAACTCAAAAAATTAACTGAAATGTATAAAAGAATGTGCAAGAGAATAGAACAATGTGCCATCTTTATCTAAACGCCATTAAATACAAAACGCCAAAAACCTAAAGATAGGACGTGTTACAGCATTGACAGATTAAAGCTAAACAAACAGTAACTACAAACAGTAACTACAAACAGTAACTGAAACGACGAAAACTTTATTACTAACATTTATTATATTAAAAACCACGCTTGGTAATTGAATTTTTTATATTTTCAAAACGCCATAATTACCTGTCACATTATAGGTCTGCATCCTACATGGCATGATAAAAGATACAAAAAATACACATCAAAAAATATAATTACTAATGTTTTTAGTGCCAAAAACATACATCTAGCTCGCTCCAAAAAAAGGTCATTATATAAGTAGAACAGGTAAACAAACTTAACACTCCACACATTCTCTAAACACGCCACACATTGTCTAAAACGCCATACAACCTAAACAAATGGCTCAGGTTATTGCATGGAGTTTTGAGATGTCGGAGAGACGTTTTGTCCTAAAGTTCTCTGACAGGAGAAGGGTGAAGGTAAAAATAATCAAGGCCATACTTAGTATGGATGAAGCCATTCAGAGGGATATTTTGGCCCTTGGGATTCCAAGGGCCATCTATTGTGAAAGGACTCAAACGGTGTGACAAATGTGATCTGTAATCGATGTACAATGTAAAACAATATTAAATATCAATAAAACAATGTGTTTTGGTGTTATTATGTGTGTATATGTGTTTGATGATTTTTCAATTTGATTCGAGTTATATTTCAAGCTCTAAATCGCTTTCTGGAAAGTTATACGCAAACTGGTGCGTAAACGCAGTCAGTTTAACGCGACAAACACTCCAGAATAGTGACATAGGCTTAACATACCTTAAATAACCTTTACATAACTTAGAAATAAGTTTTGGATGGTTTGGTGTGTTGAAAACAAGTTTATTCGATCGTAGTGACTATTTGTGTCAAACTGCGAAACTATGCCGATTTGTACAGTAACGAACATTCCGGAACTTGATCATAAGTTAAACATACCTTAAATATCCTTTACATGGCTTAGAAATACGCTTTGAGGGGTTTGGTATGTGAAAATAAACTTATTTGATCAAAAGGGACTAAAAGCGTCAAAAAGTGCATAAGTTTGCATTTTCACGCATATCTTACGTTCAGAACATATCCGGACATCCAAAAATTTTTGTAATCATTAAAATATTTTTTTAGTGATTGGAATGCAAAAATACCATTCGTCGTGAAATTTGGATCGTTTTTGCGTCCGTTCGAGTTTTCATCGTAATTAACTGAATAACGCAACCGTACGACCAAACGAACTGACATCCGAGATGTTTTTGAGCATATTTTAAACTCCCTATACTTTGACTTCATTTTAGAGCCTTGAAATGGGGCTAACGGGGCTCAAACATGCCGAAAATCAAGTTTTAAGCATGTAGGGACCTGTTTCGCCAAAAGTTGAAACTTAGAACTGTTCTCCCCCAAGCCACGCGCCAGCCCAAGGTCTCCTTGGCGCGCCACGTGACAGAGTCCAAAAATCAGCAGCCGAGTTTCAGCATCCAGCTTGATTTCCAGGGTTATTTATGTAAAATTCTCAATACCTGGAGCTGGTTTTGGGTCCCCATTATATTTAAAAACCATGTGCACAAGTGTAGGGTCAAGATTGATCCATCCGAACACTTGTAATGGTCCAATTGATCCTAACTCCCTATAAATAACATGGTTTCTCATTTGGGTTCTTCACACTTGATCTCAAATTTGCTCTAAGTTGGAGTATTCATACTTCATACCTGAGTGATTTTAGTTCAATTGTTCATTGCTTGGACCCTTTGTAAGCTTCTTTCATGTTTTTATACTTTTTATGTATTTCAAGCATGAAAGTCAAACAGTGTTTGACTTTCTACTTTGACCACGAGTTGGTCAACACAAAGTTCGGTTGAACTTTGCAACGTGAGCGTAATCACGATGGTTATAGTCCCTTGTGACTATACCTACTGATTACCACGTTGATTAGGCGTAGTGACGAGTCATAGTTTCGGTCAAAATGCGTATTTATGCGTATTTTGCAACCAAACTATTCTTGGGGTATCAAAACCCTTTGTTTTGATATCAAAACTTGTTTTCTAACTTAGTTAAACATGTTTTAACATGTTTAACTCGTCACTTTTAATTTAGTGCTTGTATAGAGTCGTAAGTCAAGCGGTCTAAACCACCGCTTAGACTTTCGAACTCGACCCATTTGGTCGATCATTAGGATCCGACCAAGCATATTATGTGACCATAGTTGCATAGGGAATAACCTTCCGTGGTTATACCTTATGGTCACTTAGGTTTAATTAGTTGTATGACAGGTAGTTTATATGCCTTAGGTAAAATGACCAAAATGCCCTTTTCATGCAGAATTGGATTTTAAGCATAGGTAACCTAACTTTTGTCACCTAAACTGATTATACAACATATTTAAACATGTTTAGGCATATAATACTTGTCATAGGATTAATTAGGCGTCTCGAACGCGCATTTGCGCGAACGACGTATTAAAATAACGCAAGCTACCTTAATGGGTCGTAACGGGTCGAAAGCACTTAGGGTAGGTTCCGATTTGGAATGTAGGCTTTGTTAAACCATATCACATGAGTTCCAATAACTCATTTGGTTTACGAGACCTTATTCTACCTGATCCTCTGATTTAGGTGTCGATTTATTAACTTAGCGATCCGATTACTAGGTGCTACTTGATTTCCTTGGTTTGCCTGAGCTTCGTTAAGTTCATTAGATCGAGGATACCTTGCACTACAAGTGAGTACATAGTTCCCCTATTTTACTATTTTCAATTGTTTTGGGGTGATTCATATGTGTTAAACGGTTTCGATGTTTCAACGATGATTTCAAAAAGAAATACTATGGTTTATATTAAACAAGAACGATTTTGATAATGTGAACGAACTTGTTGGATGTATTTACATAACGAATAGCTTTTATTAACATTGATCAAGCCGACCAGTATTAGGTTATGGTACCATAGGATCTCACAAATCCTATTATCAGACTGCACCCATGGTTATGTATGGGGGTTATGTGGGTAACGACTGAACCTGATGATTGTTAACTTACCCTTTGGTGGTTTATTAATACGAGTTGAACGAGTTGAATGATGGACGAGTTATGAAGGTTTGAATGTTATAAACGAGACGACCAAAAGTAGTTTTCACAATTAAAACGAGAACGATTTGAACAAGAACGATTGAAATGAACGGATGATTTAAACGATTAGAACGATTTTGAACAAGTTAAACAAATTGAACGAACGATTGGTTTTTGGGTTAGTGTTTAAACAACGGGACGGATGTAATGTAATAAAAGCATGGTAGATACGCCGCTGGTACTTCTTATATATAAGTGCTTTTATCATATTACGTACCGTGGCGTTATTTAGTTCACTTGGGCGAACGATTTGAAACGATGTCACACAAATGATGCTTTGAGTTAAGATTCATGGCATCGAAGCTTTATAAACTATAACCAAACTGATTTAATTTGATTATTCATTTTATAATACAAATGTTTTACAAAACAAGGTTTTCTAATATCGAGTAACGAAGTTATACGAGTTATCTAAATATGTAAATAGGCCATGAATCTGACACTCACACAAAACCTATGTGCTCGCCGGCATTTCTTTGCTGACTTTATTTTACATATTTTTCAGGTGGTGTTGAATGAAGTTGATTGCAAGTAGGATGCATGCTCACTTAGGACTGGACGAGGCCTTAGTGACTAAATAACAAATCATAGACAATGTGGTTGTGTTTTAACTTAATATCAAGACAATGTTAATGTTTAATATTTAATAAAACGAAACTTTTGAATCCATGGTTGTGAAACAATAATTCTGCCACTCCACTCCTCGACGTTTCCGCCGTGGTTTCGTTGTTTTAACGCGGTCGGGGTGTGACAGAAGAGTTGGTATCAGAGCATTTGGTTATAGGGAATTAGGTTATTAGTAATTCTTTGACCTAGACTATAACTTTTCTAGGACCCTAACGCAAGTTTACTTGCGTTTGGATTTTAAAACAATACCATCACTTATCCTCAGGTGAAAACCACAACGAGAACACAATAACAAAACCTTATAAGAAATCATCTAAGGTTTTGAACCCTCTAAGTTTCCAAAATGATTTTGAAAATAATCACCCACCCTTTCGGATGATTTGTTTTTGGAGTTTGGATGAACAATCAAGAACGGTGAAAGTGACTTATCAACACGGGGTGGATTATTCATTGACGATGGATGAAGTGCTTAACATAGATAGACTACACCTTCTTGAACAACTCTGTGATTTAGCACCTTCGAACGATGCAAGATACAGGGTTGTGATGATATTTAAATGTTGGATGCAACAAAGAAGAAACGAGATTATGGCGTTATACGCCAATGCACAAGATGATGATGATGAGACTGGAACGTGATGAACAAAGCGATGAGTACATCTCTAATGTAACACCATCCACGGAAGACTATTAGTTTTTGTTTGATTTCGTTTTAGTTGTAATCTTTTGTATTATTAATGAATTATAATGAATTTAAGAACGCCATGAACCCCAAGATATTTACCTTTATAAGATATAAGGGATTAATTCAACTTGTCAGATCAACAAAAATGCCAAAAAATGTATATAATGAATTTGGGAACGCCATGGAGGCCAAGATGTTTGAATTATTAATTGATTTAATGAATTTGGGAACACCATAAACGCCAAAATATTTACTATGTAACATAAAACAATTAATTCCTCGAGGCAGATCTAAAAAACAATAAAACGCCAAGTTGTTAATGTTTTTAACTACACGCCAAAAAAAATCCTAAACGCCAGGTAGTTATCTGTTGAATATGTATAGAACGCCATTGAAACATAAAGGCCATTAAAAAATTACTTTGAAAAAAACGCCATTGAAACACGCATAAGGATCAAAATGCCATTTCTATTGAAATTTTGTTTGGAGCGAAATCATAACGCCATTATTAAGAGGAACGTGGGCAATGACAATCGTACCCCTGTATATCATTTAGCGCGCCATGCCCTGTGGTTTGGCCATTTTGCCAGTTTAGTTCAAAAGTTTGAAACGTTGCCATTTCAGTTCAAATAGTTTAAAACATTGCCATTTTAGTCCATTGGGTTAACTCCATCCATTTTTCTCTTAATTAGAAGGGCAATTCGGTCATTTCATATGTAATTTTATTAACTAGATGGGCAGTTTGGCCATATAAAATGACCGAATTGCCCTTTTAGTTAACAGAAAAAATAGATGGAGTTAACCTAGTGGATTAAAATGACAACGTTTGAAACTATTTGTACTAGAATGACAACGTCTCAAACCTTTAGATAAAGTAGCAAAATAACTAAACCACAGGGACTAAACTAACATTTAACTCTCTCTTTCGCTCTCTCTCTCTCTATATATATATATACATACATACATATACATATTTACATATATATGGTAAGGTTCATTTGAGAACCACCCTTATTGCGAGAACCGCGAGAACCAATGTGAACACAAAATAAAATCTAAAAAAAATTAAAAAAAGCACTCAAACTTTTTTTTAATATTTAAACAAATCGCTATATTAATTTACAAAAAAAAAAAAAAAATTCGAGTAAGAGTTATCCATGCATATATGCATATGTATCATCACTTCGACAAATTCCGTAACACGTTATCAGTAATAGACAATTGCACTTTAATTTACAATACAATCCGTAATACACTACTTTTTACATTACCAATATTCAAAATGCACATGTGTATCATTAGGTATAACCATGATATAACATGTTTTGGTACAAAAAGTTTGTGATTTTGAATGGAGAAGTAGGCCTATATACATGTTTTTTGGTTAGTTATATCTAGTGGTTGATGGTTTGGCTATAGTTGTTACTTTATGATGTAATATGATGATTGAATGGTATAAATGGTGTTGATATACATGTAATAAAGTGAAAATATTGGTGATAGTATTGTATTATGGACGGTAGGGGGTAATGGTATTGTATTATGGATGGTAGGAAGTAATAGTAGTGTATTATGGATGGTATGATAGATGAAAGGGAAAGTGTATTCAAAGTAGTATACCAAAACACCTTATTTCATGTTGATACATATAGATGCACATGTGCATTTTTAATATTGGTAATGTAAAAAGTAGTGTATTACATATGGTAGTGTAAATGAAAGTGTAGTTGTCTAATATTTGTAATGAGTTACGGAATTTGTCAAAGAAATGATACATATGCACATGTGCATGTTTGTGTATTATGGATGGAATGATAGATAAAAGAGAAAGTGTATTCAAAGTAGTGTACCAAAACACCTTATTTCATGTTGATACATATAGATGCACATGTGCATTTTTAATATTGTTAACGTAAAAAGTAGTGTATTACACGTGGTAGTGTAAATGAAAGTGCAATTGACTAATATTTGTAATAAATTACGGAATTTGTCAAAGAAATGATACATATGCACATGTGCATGGATAACTGTTAGTCGTAATTTTTTTTTTGAATTTTTTTATTTGAGAAATATAGCGATTTTTCCAAATAAAATAGTAAAAAAAAATTTGGGTGTTTTTTAGATTTTTTTAAGTATTACTGTTTGTGTTCACACTGGTTCTCGCGGTTTTCACAATAAAGGGTGGTTTCTAACGGATCCTTCTCCTTTATATATACATATATACATATATATATATAGGACAAAGATCTGTTAGGAACCACCCTTTATTGCGAGAACCAGTGTGAACACAAACAGTAATTCCTAAAAAAACCTAAAAAACACCCAAATTTTTTTTTTATTTTTTTACCATTTCTTTTGAAAAAATCGCTATATTTTGTTAATAAAAAAAATAAAAAAAATAAAGAAATTTCGAGTAACAGTTATCCATGCACATGTGCATATGTATCATTTCTTTGTCAAATTCCGTAATTTATTACAAATAATAGTCAATTGCACTTTCATTTACACTACCACGTGTAATACACTACTTTTTACGTTAACAATATTAGAAATGCACATGTGCATCTATATGTATCAACATGAAATAATGTGTTTTGGTACACTACTTTCTCTTTCATCTATCATTCCATCCATAATACACAAGCATGCACATGTGCATTTTTGTCATTTTCTTTAACAAATTCCGTAATTCATTACACACATTAGACAATTGCACTTTCATTTACACTACCATATGTAATACACTACTTTTTACATTACCAATATTAGAAATGCACATGTGCATTTATATGTATCAACATGAAATAAGGTGTTTTGGTACACTACTTGTAATACACTTTCCCTTTCATCTATCATACCATCCATAATACACTACCATTACCTCATACCATCCATAATACAATACCATTACCTCCTACCATCCATAATACAATACCATTAACAATATTTTTACTTTAATACATGTATGTAAACACCATTTATACCATCCAATCAACATATTACATCATAAATTGACAACTATAACCAAACCATTAACCACTAGATATAACTAACAAAAAAACATGTGTATAGGCTTACTTCTCCATTCAAAATCACAAACTTTTTGTACCAAAACACGTTATATCATGGTTATACCTAATGATGCACATGTGCATTTTGAATATTGGTAATGTAAAAAGTAGTGTATTACGAATGGTATTGTAAATTAAAGTGCAATTGTCTATTCCTGATAATGTATTACCGAATTTGTCGAAGTAAAGATACATATGCACATGTGAATGAATAACTGTTACTCGAAAAAAAAAGTTTTTTTTATGGTAACGAAATATAGCGATTTTTTTTTAAAAATATTAAAAAAAAACTTTTGAGTGCTTTTTTGATTTGTTTTAGATTTTATTTTGTGTTCACATTGGTTCCCGCGGTTCTCGCAATAAGGGTGGTTCTCGCATGAAAAAATGTCGGGGCAAGGTGGACCAAAAAATGAGAACCACTTCGAGTTGTAAGAACCGTGAGAACTACACCGTACGGGGAGAGGTGGACCAAAATTTTTTTTCATAAACGTAGATGCGTGTATTATAAACACATTTGTAAAAAAAAAAATTTTAAAAATGTCGTGTGTGTAGTTTTGAGCACCACAAGTTTGTGTTTACGGGTACCGTAAATTAGAAAATTTACGTTACCCGTAAACACAAACTTGTGGTGCTCAAAACTACACACACACACATTTTTTTTTTTTGAATTTTTTTTACAAATGTGTTTATAATACACGCATCTACGTTTATGAAAAAAAATTTTGGTCCACCTCGCCCCGGATCAAAAAGTTCTCACGGTTCTTACAACTCGAAGTGGTTCTCATTTTAGCGGTCACTTATATATATATATATATAGGAATGGGATCAAGAGAAAACGATTTGAAGTGTGAGAACAGTGAAAACGATTTTCAACCATAAGATCTTTGTGATTTGTGGCAGAGATGATACGGTGGCATTTTTATAAATAATGAGAACCTTATAACTACCAAGAGGGGTAAAATTGGAAGATACAAACCAGGGTGCACATGCTAATCACATGGCATTTCCCCCATCATATTTAAACGCCAATAACTTTTTTATATGTGCTTATTTTTGTAAAAAAATTACACCTTAAAACTCAGCGTTTTTTTATCTTTCCAACGAGTATACTATTGATATGCTTTTCGAAAAAAAATGAGCTTGGTTTTTTATGGCATTTTTCTGAACTGTGTGTTTTATGGCATTTTAGACTTGGTATTGTCATGCCGTTTTCTGAACTAGGTGTTTTTATGGCGTTTTAACTAGGTATTTTCAAGGCGTTTTTTCTGAACTAAGTGTTTTATGGCGTTTTCAACTGAGTTTTTTCATGGCGTTTTTCTGAACTGGATGTTTTATGGCGTTTATAACTGGGTATTTTCATGGCATTTTTCTGAATTGGGTGTTTTTATGACGTTTTATTTGAACACCCAGTTCATGTGAGTGAGTTTTTTTTGACAATATTACCCTATAGTGTAATTTAGCATCAATGTCACATGTCAACACCGAAATTGTTCTCACCGTTCTCACACTTTTCCCTAGATCCTGACCCTCTCTCTCTCTCTCTCTATATATATATATATATATATATATATATTGGTAACGTAATCCAGTGATTTTTTTATAAAAATATAAAAAAAATTGTGAGTTTTTTTTACTATTTTTATGTATTTTTGGTTGTGTTCACATTGGTTCTCGCGGTTCTTGCAATGAAGGTTGGTTCCTAATGGATCATTCTCCTATATATATATATATATATATATATATATATATGGGAGGGTTCAAATGAAAACCTGTGACAACTCGTATTTTCTGAGGCCATTCCCACGTTCTTTTGACGTTTGCCTTATGATGTAATTATGTGGAGACGTGCTTGAATGAATGAACCGTTTGATTGAATTGTTTGTGTATAATTTAAAATTGTTTGTGAGTTGGTTATGTGTTATAAGTATGTTTGTATAATTTAAAACTAGTCGCACACCTCTTTGATGGGTGTTGCATTGTTCTCAGCCCAATCCCTTCGGGCTCAGGAGCTGAATACATCAAAAACCCCTAGCATCTGTGAATAACCCTCATAGTTGTCAAAACAAAAATACATCAAAAACCCTAGACTTCTCTCTCTCCTTAGAAGTTGGCGGTGACCTCCATCCTCATCGAAGCCTCTTTTTCTTGTGTGACACTACTCTTCTCATCCAAGATAACACAGGCACTTTACACCTCTCGGTTAGTATATCATCATCGTTTTGGTTTGGATTTCGATGCATACTTAGTTGCATTGATATATGAAATTGTTAACAAGCATTGTATGTGAATATAGCATGGTTGTATTGTGATGATTGATTATGAACAAGTGTATGACTAAACAATAGGGGTAATACTGATTCGAAAACTAGAGTTATATGATGTTAAGCATGTTACTTGATCGAGTCTGAATATTGATTAAGGTTGATGATTAAGTGTTAAAGATAAACCACCGTGATTAAGGTTGCTGACGGCGGTTAAGGAATGACGACGAAAGACCTTGACGACGAAAGATGATCTTTCGTCAGGAAAGGTCCTTCGTCGACATGCCTCTCGACGAACCATATGGACTTTCGTTATATGGGTGATTCGTTGTAACCATTTTGGTGAAAAATAGTCTTTCGCCGAAGGGAAATTTAATTGGGCTTCGATGGGCCACATGCACACGTGCACACTTCTGAAATGGTACTGGGCCGCATAGCTGGTTGCATCTGTTGGTTGGGGCCTGAAATCAACTGGGCCGTGTACCACGATGATTACTGAAATGGACTGTCATGTTATTGTTGGTCTGCCATGTTTGTGATACAAGTTTCTTGTGACCCGAGTGATTATTGCGTGTTACGTGATAATGTTATAAATTACGATATGTGGACATGAATTAGTAACATGAATTGCACGAGTTATGCCCAATCGTACCTTTGGATGTTGGGTCGTAGTATTTGGGCCGGACATGTGACGGGTCGTACACTTCAACCCAATGGTCACCAATTGCACACTTAAATTACACTCGTGCACTTGTATGAATTGTGAGTAATAAGATGTGATCATGTAAACGAACTGGTATGAAACCTAGACATCTATCACGTAATGTGTGTATCTTTTAGATTGTTGGATTTTATGGTCACTGTTACAACTTGTTCATATGTGAATGTCACTCGTGTGTTATGTGATACAAATTGCATTACGTGTTATGAAACTGACCGTCATCGATAACCATATTAGGGTTTGGTTGATCAACGGTAACAAAGTAGCTAATCTTACCGAGCAAACCAAAGGTGAGTTCACTGCTCTTTTTCCAAGCATGCGTCCCGGGGAGGGACATCTGGTAAAACATTCCGGGGAGGAATGTCGGGTAAATGGGTTTGACTGGAATGTTAAACTTGGGTTGTTGATTAATACACGTATATCTATCACTCAAGTCTCTTCTATCGATTGTTGCCGGGGAGGCAACGGGGTATTAGTTAATAGCGCTATTTAGGTTTGGCACCCTTACACCGTACCGGGGAGGACGGGAGTGAACTAATGACCCCAATCTTGACCATTGTTATGATAGAGGCAATGGAGGTCAGGGAAAATAATCTGGAGCCATCGGCGGTAAGCGTGTGATTAACAATGAATCATTGAAATGTTTTAAACTGGAAACTGGTAACTAAACGCGTTAACAAAACTTTGAACTCACTAGCGTCGTCTGACACACTTGTCTGCATGCTTGCAGGTCTGTAGGGTTATATCATGGAACTTGTTGTCTGGAAGGCTGGAATGGTCATGGGTCGAGATACATGGAATTGCAACACAAGTCTAATGGTTTACGTACGCGTGGTTTATGAAACACTTAACAAATGAGTTATGCTCCCGCTGTGTGCAATGAATTATATGTAACGTTTTGTATCACTTTATGATAATGAATGAAAGTTTTATTTAAATATATTTATGAGTTCAATGTGATTGGTGGCTAAGATCCTAGTACGTCACATGCCCCGTGGAGTATTCCACATGTGGTATTTTGGGGGTGTGACAAAACCCATAGTTATTGACTAAAAAACTCGAAAACTAACTAAAAAAGACTAAAAACATGCCATTTTGTTTTACAAATTTTCGCAACTTTTTATATAAAAAAAACATTTTTTCAAAAAAAAAAAATTTCAAAAAAAATAAAACTTGTATTGCACATGTGTATTATATATGTAGTACACATGTGCACTACATTTTTTTTTTGAAAAAAACTTTTTTTATATATATAAAAAGTAGCCCAAATTTATAACAAATTGTAAAAAAAAATTGGTATGGTTTTTTAGGATTTTGTTATTTAGTTTTCAAGTTTTTACAATAAACGGAGTTTTCGCTTGAACCCTCCCATATATATATATATAGTGTGAGCTTCATTGGGGAACACTAAAAAAGTGGGGAATAGTGGGGAACCGACTCAAACGAACTCCGATTGGACTCATTCCAGTGGCATTGGATCCGGCTCGTCGAACCCTAACTAGAATCTCTTAACCCTAAACCCTAAATCATAACCCCAAAACCATAAATATATTAGGGTTTGGCTTTTAGGGTTTAGCTTTAGGGCTTAACTTTAGGGTTTAGCTTTAGGGTTTATAGTTTAAATTTTATGGTTTAACTTAGGTTTTAGTCTTATTTTTAAGCTTCAGGGTTTAGAGTTTAGGAGTTAGGATTTAGGGTTAAGAGATCCTAGTTAGGGTTCGACGAGACGGTTCCAACGCCGCTGTAATGAGTTCAATCGGAGTTCGTTTGAGTCGGTTCCCTGCTGTTCCCCACTTTTTTAGTGTTCCCCAATAAACTTTCCCCTATATATTTATATGTATATATATAAGAGAGAGTTCATTTGGGAACACTAAAAAAGTGGAGAACCGGGGAACATTTTTAAAAAATTCAACTTAACATGTTAAAAATCAATTTTTTTCTAAAAAAAATTCGACGCTTTTCCTTATAAATACATGTAGAAACATTTTTAATAAAAAAATAAAAACCAAAAAATATAAAAAAAATGTTTAAAAAACAGTTTAAAAGAATATATCTTATAAAATTAACTTAACATGTTAATACCATTTTTTTAAATTTTCTTCCAGCACTTTATAAAAATGGGTAGAAACTATTCCAATAAAAAAATCATTTTTGTAAAAAAATATAGCCTTTCTTTGATTGATTTTTTATATTTTTAGTTTTTAGTTTTTTTTATTAAAAATGCTTCTATAAGTCTATATAAATAAAATCACCGAAATTTAAAAAAAATGATTTTTAACAAGTTAAGTTAAATTGTTAAGAGTGTTCCCCGGTTCCCCACTTTTTTAGTGTTCCCCAATGAACCTCACACACACACACACACTATATATATATATATATATATATATATGGGATGGTTCAAATGAAAACCACTTTTATTGTGAAAACTAACTAAGAAAAGCCTAAAAACACACCAATTTTTTTTTTCAATTTTTTTATAAAAAATCGCAGGTTTTTTTATATAAAAAAACTTTTAAAAAAAAAAAAAAGAATTTTTTTTTTGTATTACACATGTGTATGTGTACTACACATGTGTAGTATTACACATGTGCAATACAAATTAATTTTTTTTTAAAATTTTCTTTATATACTAAAAGTGGTGAAAATTGGTATGAAAAAAAAATTGGTATGTTTTTTTGGCTTTTTTAATTAGTTTTCACAATAACTAGTGATTTTCATTTGAACTTTCCCATATATATATATAGGGCGGGAGTTAGCTACAAAGTCCATTTTTTCTACAAAGTGTAAAAAGTCATAAAACACCATCATGTCAACTATAAAACACACTTAAAACCCACAAATAACAAAGTGAAGATTACTAAAACGGTATATTTGTGGGTTTTGTGTTGTGTTTTGGATGATGAGGCTTTGATTATCGAATGACTAACATTACTGTGTTTTATGTTGATATCTTTCTTAACTAAGGATTAACAGTGTTGTCCATCTCGGTCAACAAAACATCATTGAGTTTAGCATGACTAAAATTAGAGGTTTAAGCTAGTTTTATTTAGTGGCGTTGTTTTTTTTGGCGTTTGATTTGCTTGTCCGATCTTATATTGTTAGTTATGTAACTTCAAAGTAACATTTTATGAACAAATATGTAGAAAAAAAGATGGAAAAAATGATATATATGAGTGTCAAACGCCAAACTGAAATTTGTGTGTTATTTGTAAGAATGAAAAATACAAAACGCCAAACTACTCTTCACTGGCTCTCGAAGACCTTGTCGATCTTCTTTTAATTGCGGCCTGTTTGCATGTCGTTGCGTAGTGTCCATAGCCTTTGTAGTTCTGACACTTTCTTTCTTTGGCCTCGGGTTTCGACTTTGATTTATTTTTCTTGATTGTTATCTCCTGTTTAGATTTCTGGCGCTTCTGAGATCCAGAACCTTTGGATTTATACCCAACAGGAACTCTTATCGGATTCTTGTCGTTTTTATATTGACCGGTTATCTCCGCAAATATATCCCTAGTACTAGCGGGGGGAGAAACAATCTGCATATCTTGAACCTTCTTCATATAAGATTGAACATGATCCTTGTATAAGGATAACTCCTCTTTATTACCAGATAAACAGTTCAAAGAATACTCCGTTGAAAAAATAATCTCTCGCATCATACTTTGCACATCGGGATCAAGCTCGGTCATATATTCACGACTAATTGAGTATTCGGGAGAGCAGTTTCGGGAAGCCTCTTTGCGCCATCTATTCAAAATGTATTGAGTTGGAAATTCCCTAATGTCCAAACTTCTCAAAACATAGAATATATGTCTACATAGCAAACCAAACTGCTCAAAACGCCTGCATGAACAACTGCATATGCAATCAGAATTACTGTACATTACCTGAAAAATGCCAAAAACAATATCTCTATAACGCCATACAGAGAATGTTTGTCTAAAAAAAACACAACTGGATATGATAAACGCTATGTACAGAAAACACCATATAAAAATAAAATGCCATTGTTTACCTCAAATAAGGATGTACAAGGCTGCTGGAAATCATTTATGTAAAACTTAACAAACCCATTGGGCTGATCTTCGTAACGTTGATTTATGCAATCCGCAATTCCAATTACCTCAGCTTGAACGTCACAAAAAATATTTTTTGTGTATATATCAGCAGCTTGGCCTTCCAACACTTGGTAATTACTCTTCAACTTGGGTCGTTTGTAATGAGATTCATGATCATTTTTCCGGTGCGTGTGACGCTGTGCTTCTATTGCAATTTCATAATCAGTCATGAACTCAACAAGAGGAGCTTTTGACTTGCACGCTTGACCAAAAAAATGATTCTCGCTCTCCGACCTCGATGTCGTTCGAATAAGGCCCGACAACTCTTCCATTCTATAGTATGCAGGGATCCAAGATTCCCTGAGTGCATAAATATCAGAGAGCCAGTCGTTATCTGCTAAATTGAACTCTCTGATACCCACTTCCCATTCTGATTCAAACTCTTCAGGTGTAAGAATATTCGTCCACACAACACCACAAATACGTTCTTTGAAATTGACGTAATTGCATAGCCTAACACCAACCTATGTATAACACGAAAACGCCATGCAAACAAAAAAAACATATATATTACACAAAGACAATACTTAATTAAAAAATAGTAACAAGGTACAGAACGCCATATATTTTAAAGCACAGTATATCTTAAAACGCCAAAGGTAAAAATAAGCAGATCAACTTTCAGTGAAAGTTTATGCATCACATGCCACATGCATAACCGATGCCTCGTGTCAACAAATACAGTAGAAATAGCCTTCTTCATTGCTGGATCTTGGTCAGTGACAACAACTTTTGGTTGAGAACCAACAGCTTTTAGAAAAACTCTCAACAACCAAATATACTTATCAGCAGTTTCTAAGGCCAATAATGCAGCACCAAATGTAATATTGCATTGGTGCTTGTCTATACCAACCATAGCGTATCTGTATATGAAAACGCCATGAGAAATGAAACCATAATAAAACGTCATTGAATGTAAACTCTGAAAAACGCCAATGCATGTAACCAGTTAAAACGGCAAAAGAACATTAAAAAATAAAATTGAATTATAAAAGTATTACTTATTGGAACGATACGTGGCGTCAAACAAAATCACATCACCAAACACGTGGTAATTACGTTTGGCTTGATCGTCACACCAAAAAAGTCCCTTCAAAATATTGTCTTCGTCTAAGAAGTAATCGTACAAGAAATTAGGCTGGGACTGTTGTTTTTCATCCAAATGTCTCACAACCATCTCGGCGTCGTACCCTTATAAACAAGTTAATTTGCCTCTTGTAGTTCTTAAATTCAACTTTACTTGCACCGACGTCTTCAAAACCACCAAAACAAGTCTTCATAACATTAAACGCCTTAATTGGACCCAAATTCAACTTAGACATGTTGCGTATAAATGCTTCTGGAGATTCAACAAGATCATGGTTGTGCTCCTCGATAAACTTATAGACCTTCCATGATTCAGCCTCAAAAATTACACATAACAGTGCACCATAATCAGTCCTCTTTGAAATGTTGGATCATACTAAACGTTGATTGGGGTCCTACGTATCAACCTTCTTGTCCTTATATACCCCAGCTCTCATACACATTTAATACTTAATATGTAATACACCTTTGGAGTTTATCTTTTCAGTCCCTTTCCTGACTAAAAAACCACAAGCCTTGGCATACGTAACATACATTGAATAACAATCATCGAGGCTTGTGAATATCATGTCCATTCTGGGCTTTATTTCTTCACTAACCTCAGAATGATAAATGGTAATCCAGTTTTGGGGCAAAACCTTTCTCTCGAGGAAGCAACTTCGTCTGAGAAAACACAATGAGGAACAAAAAATTCAGAAAAACCCCATTAAAAATAGAAAATGTCTCGTAATAACATTATAGATTAAAACACCATTAATTGAATAAAAAACAAGACATAATAAACACATAAATTGAAAATGCCATGCTGAAAACGCCAAAATATGCACACCATAACTGTTACAACCCGACTTTTCAAGACAAAGTCAAAGTCAAGACATGTCATTGTTCAGATCTGTCATTTCCTGCTTAATTGACTTGTACTCTCGAGATTCGATAATAGTTAACCCGTTGCGGTAATCGATATATTAGTTGACTATTTTAAACGATATTTTAAACTAGGTTATACAACGCACTCACAACGCTTATTATTGCATGCTAAACGCTAATTACAAACGCATACTATTTAAACGCACTTTATCTCGTTGTTTCTATCGCTATCGCAAGCCAAACAGGAAACGCAGTTATTGGTATTGATTCTTGTGTGTGTGTTATTATGTGTGTTAATTGTGTGTGCCTTATATATTTTGGGATGTTATTCGCAAACGCAATCGCAACGCTATCGCATCGCAATCTCAACGCAACTCGAATCCCAGATTTACTTTTATGCATTCTATTTGTTATGTTATTTGTGTAACTACTTGTTTAAATGTTATGTGATTATCTCATCGCAACGCTTACTCGAAAACGCAACGCAACACTTAACGCACGAAACGAAAGTCGGAAACCGACAAAACGCAACTCGGCTGGTCGAGTGACCACCCGATCGAATGGACATCCGACCGGATGTCCATCCGATCGGATGGCCATCCGATCGATTAGCCATCCGACCCACACTTGCACCGCGTTACTTCTCCCTCACACTATAAATACCACCTGTCACATCACTGTTCGCTTATGTGACAGCTCCATTCGACCCAAATCGCTCCCAGTTCATTCTCAGCACTTTTCACACGATTCAAGGCTATTCCGTAAGTATTTCTTCCTAAATCTTGTACTTCCATCATCACTACACACTTTCTCACCATCTTCTCCATCAAAATCACTCATTTTCACCATGAAATCTTCAAAATCTTGCACTTTAGACTCGTTCCTTAGTCTAGAGCCGGCTTGAAAGCTGGACTTGGTGTGGGTTCTCGTTGTTTGACACGACATTACACCGTCTCCGTTAAGACTCTTAACTTAGAAAATTTTACAAAATCTTCAAAACAGCAGGTTACTCAATTGAATAGCCATCCGATCGGATGACCATCCGATCGAATGATTATTCAACCAGGTGGCTTGTCTCTTATAACTTGCAACACTTAAACAATCTGATCAAAACTTTAAAGCATATCACACTTTCAATCGAATAGCCATCCGATTGAATCACTGGATTTATACTACAACGAAAACTTCAAAAGTTTCAAAACGATTTACAAACACACTCACCAAATCGAATGACCAACCATCCGAATGGTCATCCGTCCAGATAACCATCCATCCGGATGGCCTTCCGATCGCCTCCCTATTCGAAGCTCAACTTGTCCAACGCACTACACGCTGTTCAATGCTTACACTATCGTTCCATGCTCAAGCCAATCTCCACGCGCTCCCTTCAATCCAAGTACTGTGTTTACTAGCTAAACATGCACGGTGAGTATACTCGAACCCTTTTTGCTTAACGCACTTTTGGGTGTTACATACATCTTCTATATCAAATCACATCGAACACACAACGTAAACACTTTTAACGCAAACCGCTCTCACATGTTATACATGACTCGATGAATGCTTGTATGTTATGTTTACACAGTGATTATTTTTCCTGACACCTTAGCAACGATAGTACTATAGTTTGGACTCAGCACTTGTCGTGGACAGGGGTTGTTATGGGTTTTACTTCACATGGTCACAGTGGTGATAATGTGTTGCACATTCTACAACTCGCAATCATATCTGTTGCATACGTCATTGTCGATAGCTTACTTGATTCACATTTCTACGTGTTACATGTTGGTTATGCGTAAACGCTTTCGCTTTACTATATGCTATTCAAACTTGTGTACTCACCTTAAAACTATGTGTATTGACTTTATTTTAACATATGTTGCTATGCTTTGGTGAAACGAAGTAGGAGGTCTAGAAACAAACTAAATAAATCTGAGTCGTCGGAACAATATTTTGTTTTTGAGACAATTATCTGTAATAACTGTTTATGCTTTGTATGTTTATGGTATGTGACATGAACATTAAATATATTGTCACTTAATAGTTGTTATGGATTCCCTTGAACAATCTGTTTCGCTCAGTGCCATGCCCCAATGATTCCGCCCTCGGTTTGGGTGTGACAGATTGGTATCAGAGCCATAACTATAGGGAATTAGGAAAGACACGACCTAGTCCGGGTTTAATGTCTTAGAATTGACCTAGTCTATAGTCTAAGCACCAACTGACCACCTTGTGCGAACTCAATAGGGGTTTTGTACGAGCTTACTCTTGATACTCTCACTCGCTAAAACTACACCTTGCGCGAACACTGCATACACTACAGCTTCGTACAACTACTCAACCATTCCTAAGGCTGACAACACCCATGTTTTCAAAAACACTCGCATAACACAAACAAGTGACGGTGTCGAGATTAGGTGTGTGAAGGGGTAAGGTCCCAAAAACATCGTTTCGAGTACTTGGGACCATACCACAACCTCATCTTTCTAACCTTCTTTAGACCTTGCGCAGCCGCGCACTGGTCCTACAAAGAAAACTTAGAAAGAGAACAACAGGCAACACCTACGCGCCAAAAAGAGGCTAACGAATCCTTGCGCCTTTCTCCATAATAGATAAGGATAAAAATCCTAAAAAGCACTCCCACATAAATAATATCCAGACTTGGATATTATTTACTTCACTGATACCATAAAGTAAGGAGTCACACAGGATTACAGCTGTGATCTTCTGGAAGACTCTATCGTGCATCACCAGAAGGTTATAACCGCCTGGCCACGTGTCATCATCCCAGGCTCCCTTGAAGTCACGATGATGGCACGGAATTGAAGAGAGATCTTCACTTGCCCACTTTCCATGTGGCAACACCCCAGCCGTTGATTAAAGATCGTGATCCGTGTGCTCTCACATTCGTTAAGCAATTAACGGAGAAACATAACCGCTTACGGAGTCAGCATTTTCCGTCAATATTTCAATAAAAAGTTTTCCTGCCCAAACTTTGGCTATAAATAGAAGGATAATTCAGGTATAGTTTTCAAGTTACATTCCCTTCACTTGCACTTCTTCTTCTTCTTCTTCATAAAACCTGTACTTATTCTCATGCTGGAGGGTAGTCATGGAGAGAACCCCCATTCTCCCCATGGCGAGTCTAACGGTAGTTGTTTTGCAGTTACTGTGAAGAGAAGGAGATCTGTCACCAACGAACCGAACAAGTAGAAACCAACCCTTTTATGCAGAACCTAACCCCCTGGTTTATTTGATTCCAGTCAATTGACCAGTGTTTCTTCATTGGCGCCCACCGATTTCTCAGTTTCATCAGTTTCTTCTCGATTCGATTCATTTTTTCTTCATCCTCTGTTTCATATGGCAGAGAACCCATCATTTCACCCATCAGGTCTTCGATCCGAATTCAAGGGTTCTACAACCCGAGATATCCAGATCGACGGAATCATGGGCAATGAAGGAAGCATCAAAAGTCATTTGGAAGGAAATGATTCCCTGATACAAACAGGAGTTCATAACCATTCAGATCTATTCCTAGAGAAAACTCCAGAGCACTAGTTCAACAGGTTCCAAATCACCATGAACCAAATTTTTGCACAAAATGCCAGATCCGAGTCGTTAAACAACAGATCTGATACTCAAGAAGTAATTAACGGAAAATTAGGCACTACAGTGTTGGACCCACAGCTAGCCTGTTAGTGGGACATCCAATCTAATAGTCATAAACAGATGATATAAAAAACAGAAGATACCAATTGCCAGGAAGCGGAACCAAAGCAGATAAACATGGTGCAAGGAGGTCCCTCACGAAGGCCGAACAAACAAAGCCATAATCAGCACTGGAGAGAGCAGCAAGTTGTATTTCCTGTCGTCCTCGGAGGCCCTCAAGAAGAATGTCCCGTAATTATCACCGGTATCTTCGGTCACTACAGAACTGACTACATGTTCATAGATCCAGGGAGCTCGATGGATATAATCTATGAACAATGTTTCAAACAACTTGATCCAGAAGATAAAGCACGCTTAGAGCCAGTTGATTTTCCTCTCACTGGTTTCTGCAACAAAGCTGTTTTTCCATTGGGACAAATTGTTTTTCCTGTGACTCTCTCAGATGGCAAACATTCACGCACAATCACAGTAAATTTCATGGTTATGCCAGCAACATCGCGCCATGATGTACTGCTGGGAAGACGATCGCAGAGAGAATTCAGTATGATTACTTCCATACCGCATGCTGTTTGGGCTTTCCAACGGAAACCGAAGTAGCAATTCTGTATTCTAGTAAAGAAGTCATGTACGTAGACGATGAGCCACCAGCAAAGGTTGCCAAACCTTCAACATCAAACGAACCGGAAAAATGGGTTCTCAATGAAGAATATCCAGAACAGACAATCTTACTAGGGCACGCCATTACACCGGCAATACGGATACAGTTGAAGGAGTTACTTTCAAACAATAAAGACATCTTCTCCTGGTGCCCTGCATACATGACTGGGGTTCCACAAGATATAGCGCAACACTGTTTGAACGTCCAGCCATCAGCGGAACCCGTCGCGCAAGGAAGACGTAGTCTCAGCGCAGAAAACGCAGAAGCGATGAACGAGCAAGTAACAGAGTTACTCAACGCTGGGATCCTGCATGAAGTGCTATACCAGACCTGGGTCGCCAACCCAGTAATGGTTCAAAAACACAATGGCGGGTGGCGCATGTGTGTAGACTTCAAAGACCTCAACAAAGCCTGCCCGAAAGATTGTTATGCGCTACCAGAAATAGACAAGAAAGTTGACTATCTATCGTCCTTCTGCTGGATGTGTTTTTTAGACTATTATAAGGGCTATCATCAATTCCAGATGAAAGAGGAAGACGAAAACAAAATAGCCTTCCGTACAGATAAAGGCATCTTTTGCTATACCAAAATTCCTTTTGGTCTCCGCAATGCAGGAGCTACTTACCAGCGCTTGATGGATACAGTCTTCGGGGAAGACATTGGTAAAACAGTAGAAGTTTATATGGATGACCTCGTCATCATGAGCCAGGAAGAATAGACCATGCTCGCAAACATTCAGCACACGTTTGATTCTTTGCGCAGCGTCAATCTAAAACTTAACTCAACAAGATGCTCATTCGGAATGGAAGAAGGAAAATTTTTGGGGTTCATAGTAACCAGAGACGGGTTTAAGGTCAACCAGGAGAAGGTACAAGCCATCCAGCTAATTCCGTCACCTGCAACAGTGAAAGAAATGCAACGACTTGCGGGACGATTAGCAGCTTTGAACAGATTCTTGGCAAATCACGCTGCGAAATCTTACCCGTTCATTAGCACATTGCGCAATTGTGCCAAGAAGAGCCATTTTCAATGGACACCAGATGCGGAGATAGCCTTCAAGCAAATAAAGAAATGTCTAATCCAGTTACCAACATTGACAGCACCACGAGAAAAAGAACCGCTAATCTTGTATTTGTCCGCAGCAGAGGTAGCGGTTGGCGTAGTATTAATGGTAGAAAGAGATGCCATCCAAACCCCGATATACTACATTAGTAAGATGCTAACCGTCCCAGACACGCGCTACTCGATGATAGAAAAACTGGTCCTCGCGCTGGTACATGCATCATGGAGACTACGCCGGTATTTCTCTGGTCATGTCATTACAGTTCTCACTAATTATCATCTAGGCCAAATTCTGTCGAAACCCGATGTTGCGGGGAGATTGGCCAAATGGGCCATCGAGCTGGGAGGATTCAATATCCTATATAAACCTCGACCAGCAATTAAAGGGCAAGTATTAGCAGACTTCGCCACATAAGTTCCAATAGACAAAGTACAGGAATGTGAGGCCATCCAAAACCCTATTCCAGTCTTCGACGATAGGGTTTGGACGTTACACACAGACGGAGCTTCTAATGACAATGGTGTAGGCGCAGGCCTTCGACTGGTTAGCCCAGATGATCACGAGCTTACATACGCGATACGCTTGGACTTCAAGTGTACAAACAACGAGGCAGCATATGAAGCGTTTCTTGTAGGCCTCCGTTTGGCTCTTAAAATGGGAGCAAAAAACCTCGAAGCTCACGTCGATTCAAAGCTAGTCGCTGAACAAGTTAATGGCCATTATGACGCTAAGGGCGAAGCCATGACTTTATACCTGGAGAAAGCACGAATGCTTATTAGCCAGTTCCAAAAATTCAAGATAGTTCACATAAACTGAAGTGAAAATAAACACGCAGACACGTTGAGCAAATTGGTTGCCACCAGTTTCAAGCATCTAGCAAAAGAGGTCCGCATCGAGGTATTATCCAATCCTTCCGTTCCTCTAAAACAAGTAAACATCATCGAGGTCGGCAGCCCATCCTGGATGTCCCCGATCATCATGTACCTACAACATGGCAAACTTCCAGAAGGGAAAGCAGAAGCTAGGAAGATCCAGAACAAAGCACTGAATTACGAAATAGCAGACGGTATTTTGTACCGAAAATCATTAATGGTTCCACTCCTACACCGTGTTGATAAAACAGATGCACAGTACTTGGTTAGAGAAATCCATGAAGGATTGTGTGGGATCCACGTCGGACCGCGCATGGTAGTGGCAAAGATAATGAGCGCAGGCTACTATTAGCCAGGAATGCATGTGGACGCAGTGGAATTATTGCGCAAATGTGCAGCATGCCAGCGCCACGCGCCAAAAACCCTCCGTCCGAAAAATCCTCTAGTAGCGGTCACCTCCGCCTGGCCTTTTCAACAGTGGGGTATAGACCTTGTCGGTCCTTTTCCTGACGCGCCAGGCGCAGTCAAATTCATTATTGTGGCAGTTGACTACTTCACTAAGTGAGTAGAAGCCAAGGAATTGGCGTCAACTACAGCAATGGTGATCCGCAAGTTTATATGGGAACATATCATCTGTCGGTTCGGATTGCCCTTGCGCATTATTTCAGATAACGGCACAAATTTTGCCTCAGAAGACCTCCAGAAGTAGTTTAAAGAAATAAAGATCGAGCACAACTTTGCTTCTGTGGCGCACCCACAAGCAAATGGGCAGGTCAAAAGTATAAATAAACAAATAGTTGATGGCATCAAGGCGAGATTGGGGACGACACGCAGAAGATGGGTAGATGAGCTCCCCAGCATCTTGTGGGCTCATCGCACCATGCCAAAAACTAGTACGGGGGAAACCCCATTTAGCCTGGTATACGGATCAGAGGCAGTAATACCAGTAGAAATAGGCCTCCCGTTGCCGCGCATGATTGCCATGGAGAAACAAAACAATGAAAAAGAACGAAGGATGGATCTAGAGCTTCTCGAAGAAAGGCGCGAAAATGCGGCCATCGCGGAGGCAAGGTATAAGTCCAAACTTGAAAAATACTATAATGCGTGCGTCCGGGTATGTACCTTCGTCCCAGGAGACTTCATCCTGCGCGACAACGAAACGTCCAACGCGGAGAAGCTGGGCAAGTTAGCACCTAAATGGGAAGGACCATACATTATCAACGAGGTCATGGGCAAAGGAGTGTAGTCCGGGTATGTACCTTCGTCCCAGGAGACTTTGTCCTGCGCGACAATGAAACGTCCAACGCGGAGAAGCCGGGAAAGTTAGCACCTAAATGGGAAGGACCATACATTATCAACGAGGTCATGGGCAAAGGAGCGTACACCCTAAAAAGAATCGACGGAACAACTGTTCCTCGCACCTGGAACGCGCAGCAGCTGCGCAGGTGCTACATATAGCCAAGCTATTCAAAAAGCCAGACTTATACAGGCAATGTATTTTTTCCATTTCACTTTGTATTATTGGCCCCGCACCCTATTAATGCAAAAATTATCTTTACATTTTATTGTTTGTTACACGCGAAAACAACATGGTGAACATTGTACGCCTCATGAATGGTCTAAGTAAGCACAACCCCGCGCACATTCTAGACCTACGTTCACACATGAGCACAATACCATTCTCATTCGCTCTACCTAAACAAAGTAATTATAAACATGCAACATATTGTAATCCAAACACAACTTATCATTACCAAAACAAGTACGCACAACAGTGCATCAGAAAGTTACTAGTGCAACAAAGCACTTTAACAAAGATTTACAACACACAGCAGTGTATCAAAAAATAGTTACAAATTTAAACAAGCTACACACCAGGAAACATATCTAAAACACCAAACGGAGTATGGAGAACTTCACCATACTCAGAAAGAGGGCAGGGATCGACAATTCAGGGGTTAGCATCCTCCCCATCATCTTCAGCAGCAACAACTTCCTCACCGGTCGGAGCCCCGGCCGGAAGAGCAGCACAAACACCACGGCGGCGCCATTGGTACACAATAGAGCACCGGCCTCTCCAGTCAGCCGGAAATGATTGAGTAACAGCATATGCCGACAACCTGGTAACTCCCCCATTGTATCATCTGCAAGACGAGAGAGGATTCGATCCCTTGAAGAATCGGAGATAATCGCACCATACATATCTCCATTTCTGGTGATAGGTTCAGTTGATGTACCAGAAAGAAGAAGAAGACCGTCAGCAGTATCCAAGGTTTTCAGAATTTCAGAAATTTTCCGATGTCGAGGTTACCGCCTAGTCCTCATTTTTCCCAAATTAGAAAAAACTCCACATCCAATATGAATATATAGCCAAGCAAAGGTTAATGTCAGCATTGAAAGAAGGATTGTGATGATTAAGTGTCAAATCAGTCGCCTTAGAAACGGCGCTGCCACTACAAATGTCACATCGCATTAAAAACTCTCTGACAGAGTCCACATACACTCCCAGAGCTACAGTTCAGTTAGAAGACGAAGAAGCAATACAAATTATATTTCTACAAATGACGTAAGCAATCGTCAGCTCATAATTACAAAAACTCTTCGCCCGAGGTAACAACAGTTCAGAAGAAAGATATAAATATCTTCCCTCGAAAGATTTCCATCTTTCTAGAATCGTGATTTTTCAAAATCAAAAAATAATGAGCAAGAGTATCTTCTCCCAGAAGATTCTCCATTTTCGCGCCAAAAATCCTACAGCCAAAAAGCATCTCTCTCTCATAGTCCAGTGCTCCACTTATTTGCATAAGAGCAACACTAGACTGGGGTGACTTGAAGGGGTAGGGTCCCAAAAACATCGCTTCGAGTACTTGGGACCATACCACAACCTCATCTTTCTAACCTTCTTTAGACCTTGCGCAGCCGCGCACTGGTCCTACAAAGAAAACTTAGAAAGAGAACAACATGCAACACATGCGCGCCAAAAAGAGGCTAACGAATCCTTGCGCCTTTCTCCATAATAGATAAGGATAAAAATCCTAAAAAGCACTCTCGCATAAATAATATCCAGAATTGGATATTATTTACTTCATTGATACCATACAGTAAGGAGTCACACAGGATTACAGCTGTGATCTTCTTGAAGACTCTATCGTGCATCACCAGACGGTTATAACCGCCTGGCCACGTGTCATCATCCCAGGCTCCCTTGAAGTCACGATGATGGCACGGAATTGAAGAGAGATCTTCACTTGCCCACCTTCCATGTGGCAACACCCCAGCCGTTGATCAAAGATCGTGATCCGTGTGCTCTCACATTCGTTAAGCAATTAACGGAGAGAAACATAACCGCTTAATTTTCCGTCAATATTTCAATAACAGGTTTTCCCGCCCAAACTTTGGCTATAAATAGAAGGATAATTCAGGTATAGTTTTCAAGTTACAGTCACTTCACTTACACTTCTTCTTCTTCATAAAACTTGTACTTATTCTCACGCCGGAGGGTGGTCATGGAGAGAACCCCCATTCTCCCCGTGGCGAGTCTAACGGTGTTTGTTTGCAGTTAATGTAAAGAGAAGGAGATCTGTCACCCACGAACCGAACGAGGAGAAACCAACCCTTTTATGCAGAACCTAACCCCCTGGTTTATTTGATTCCAGTCAATAAACTAGTGTTTCTTCAATGTGAAAACCGAGAACTCTCGATACTATCACTCCACACGTAATTTTTACTCTCAACACAAGAATTTTCGTTGAGTTAGGAGTGAAATCCATATCTCGACAAAATTCTCCCTCTCTATCTCATGATTTTTCCATACATTCAAGAACGTAGTTGTTAAGTTAGGGGTTAAACCCGCATCTTAACGACACATTCTGCTTTGATATTACAAAACTCTCACCAAAGTTTCGGTGGATTCCAACGACCCGATTCGCATGGCAGCCAAAGGATGAGTGCCGTTTACCAATTTTGGCGAGAGCACAGTCTACGAGGCCAAAGCATGTACTCGAAGTCGTTGTGAATAGTCAGATTACTTTGGGTAGTCGATGTCTAAACACCCAAGACACTCTGTTTCGATTCTGAGCTCGCAGCCGCTAATTCTTCGATTTTATGTGCTTTTACGTGGTTATATGTTTATTATGTTTTGGCGTTTTAGATTAAGAGTGTTGTGCTCTACACTGATGGTTTCGATTTAACGCTCCTTGCTCTGCAAAACACACACTACTCACAACGTTTCACTTTTAGCCCAAAACACTAACAAATCACTGACAAACTATGAACTCTCGCAACACTATTCACTGTTTACGCTACTCGCTATCGCTACTCGCAACCCTTGATCGCATTACGTAGCTTTGAAATATAGGTGAATACGTGCAAAATATAGGTGAATACGTGCAAAATATATGCTTACGTGAACTACGTGCTTCTGTGCTTATGTGCCTATGAGGATTATGTGCCTACGTGACTATGTGCCTACATGTTGGACGTGTTCCTGTGCTTTATCTAACAATAATAATAAGTATGTTGGTTAAACATCGTATGGCGAGATTCAATTGTAAAGCCTGAACCCTATGATGATGTCTGTTGCAGACAATGCCGTCATTTGGATCCCACACTTCACGCGCTGCTCGACGTAACCATGCTGATAAGCGTATCACTTCACTGGTCGCCAAGGAAATGGCCGAGATCATACCTCAGATCATCAGTGAGTTCAACGAGGTGAAGAGCAACTCCTCTATTGAATCAAAGAGCGACTCTCCGAAAATGCCCTTCAGCTTTAAGCAATTCAAGGCATGTTGTCCTAAAGACTTCACTGGTGAAGATGGGCCCAGCGCCACGTTTCAGTGGTTTGACTCGATTGAAGTCACCCTTCAACAAAGCGGTTGCCCAGCAACCTCCACACTGTGAATGCTACTTGGGTTTTCCAGTCTAGGGCACTGGATTGGTGGACTACGGAGCGCAACAGGTGAGGTAACAATACAACCTATGGACTCTCCTGGGAGGAACTAAAGGAAGTCATGATGAAAGAATTATGTCCCCCACATGAACTCCAGAAGCTGGAAAACGGGTTTTGGGGTATCACGCAAGAAAGGAGGTGATAATGCTGGTCTCACCGCTCGCTTCAAATAGCTCAGTATCATCTATGCTGGCCAAGTGTCAACACCAGACATCACGATCAAGAAGTATATCCGCACTCTTCCAGACTGTGTTGCCGATTTTGTTCAAGAAGCGAAGCCTGCTACTATTGAGGAGACTTACCAGCTCGTAGCTGAGATCAATGATAAGCGAGTTTTGGCTGGTTATTTCGAAACCTCAACCGAGAATCTTCATCAAGCAACCGCTACTTCTGCTACCCCCGCTCCTGAAACCACAGCACCTCAAGTTTTGAAATCTTCACGCCAGAATCGCAAGCGCAAGAGTAACAACAATAAGAACTATGCTGCAATTGCTGCTCCTCTCAAGGCTGTACCCGTCCAACCCAACCAAAACCAGAACCGTCAAGTCGCAGCACCTGTGACCAACGCACCGCTTGCTAGGCGTGCGTACACTGGTCCTCATCCTCTGTGCCCTACTTGCACCTATCATCACCCAGCTGGGATAACTTGCCGTTTCTGTGTCCACTGCAACATCTATGGACACTTCACAGTGAATTGCCACACTGGCCCATGTCAACAAGCCCAAGCTCAAGCTCCAGCACTACCAGCTCCAATCCCTGCTCCTCAGGGTAACCAGGCAGCTCCTGCTCCCGCCGCTCATGCACGAGCTTGCTACTCATGTGGTGACCAAAACCACTTTGCTAATGTCTATCCGAATCGCGTGATGAAATAAGAGCCGCAGCAACCACCGCAGCAACAACATCAACATCAACATCAACAGCAGCAGCCTCAGCAGAAGCAGCCAGTCCAACAAGCAGCCCGCGGACGAGCCTTCAACATAATGCCCACCAGGATCATATTGACAACAACGTTGTTAATGGTATGTTCCTTGTTAACGGTATTTATGCTTCATGCTTATTTGATACTGGAGCCGATAACTGTTTTCTTTCGTTTGAATTCGAAAAGCTCCTAAACCGTAAACGCGCTAACCTCCCAACGACGTTCGACGTAGAAATTGCCACCGGAAGAACCGTCACCATTAGTTCTGTTCTTCGTGATTGTACTCTTGAACTCAACAATCATGTCTTCCCGATTGATCTCATTCCGATGCAGCTTGGTAGCTTCGATATCATAGTAGGCATGGATTTTATTCATGAAAATTGTGCTGAAGTCATTTTTTTCAAAAAGATGATTTGTTTCTCTCTTTCAAACGGTGATTAACTCTGTGTCTATGGCGAAGTATCTTTGGAGGAACTTAAACTCATGTCATGCTCTCAAGCAAGCAAGTATTTCCAAAAGGAATACAAGGCTTTCTTGGCTCACATCGTAGTAGCGGAGAAGGAAAAGAAAGCAATGGAAAAGGTACTCGTGGTTCGTGATTTTCCTAATGTCTTTCCTGACAATTTACCTGGTTTACCGCCGTTTTATGATATTGATCTTCGTATCGATCTCATTCCTGGAGCTATCCCTGTTGCTAAAGCCCCTTATCCTCTCGCTCCATCCGAAATGTGTGAACTTTCCAGCCAACTCCAGGAATTACTTGATAAAGGCATCATACGCTGTAACAATCCTAAACAAACCGACACCCTCGAATAATTTAAGACACCCTAATATATTTTAAAATATCCCAATATATCTTTAAATACACCCCGTATATGAAAATCGAGCCCGAAATACAATATAGCATTAAAAATAAATGAAAAACAAGAAAATTTAAGTTGAGGCGGGCCGCGTAAGCCCCACCCCAACCTTCACGCGGGCTGCGTGAACTTAAAAGAAGGCAAGGCCCGGTGCGGCCACGTGGCCCAACACACGGCAAGCCTACTCGATGACCCAGCCCAGCTACGCATTGACCTGGGGTCAACGCGGGCCGCGTAGGCCCTGCTCTTGTGTTACGCGGGCCGCGAGAGAACCAGACTGAGCACCTATATAAAGGAGCCATCGGATATTCAGTCTGTTCTTCCATCTTTCTTTTCTCAATCTCAATTTACGAATTATAGGCATTAGATAATCGGGTATTATACCCCCTAATTAGCGAAGTTCTGCTCTGTTGTAAGTATTATAACCCCTGGATACGTATTAGATACGCTGCCCGATTGATCTAGGGTTCCGTAACGACTGTCGTAGTTCTGCCCGACGTAGTTGTTGGAATGCCGTCTCGGGGACGGTATTACTAAAATTTAAAATGGGTTATTATACTAACGCGTGTGCATTTGTGTAAATTTTAGATTATCACCAGGAAATCCTTACGGAAAATCTAAAACAGCAACGTGAGTTGATCCACTTTTTGTTAACTGTTTTTACAAAACCTCATTTAATTAATTATATATTAAACAGTGATTGAGTATTTGTAAGAATACAATTATCATGAGTATGTTGGGGTTTTATATACAAAATTTGTTACCACCTGGTCAAGGAGTAACATTTTCACAAGTCAGGTTCGACAGTACCATGGATGTTAATTGTGATGTCTTGGAAACAAATATAATTGCGGGATCGCCCTCAATATTGTACAATGGTTTTTATTGAAACTTGATTAAACTGGGATTCACTCACCAGTATTTCCCACTGACAAATGTTTTTAAAACGCGTTTCAGGTAACAAAATGTGAAAGCCAAATAGAAGCCAGCTGGACAGCACTGAAGGCTTGGAAAAGTGGCAATAAAGTTACCTAAAAAGAAATAGATGATTTTCTTAAATAAAATAGGATTTATTCCTATGAAAATGTGTGTAATGCAAACTTGGCTTTTATCCCATATGTTTAATACTATGAAAATGTGGTATTTTACTCTGATCAAATATTTCCTAACTACGGTCCTGATGAAAAATTCCGCTACCAAATTAGACAATAGGAGATACCACCGAAACTGGCTCGTGGCCGCCCTTTCCCGGGGATGTGGGATCGGGGGTTGCGACAGAAGGTGGAATCAGAGCTAAGCCACTGATTCATCCACAGAAGTGTTCTGCTGACATCAAAATTCAATCTGTTAGGAAATAAATTATGGAAATACGTGCATAATTGTATTTAATTGTTATGTGTTATTTGACTATTTGTTAGTTTATAGTATGAGCGACCAAGGACCATCTGACGCGTATCGTCAATTGTCTGGTTCGCCTAGAAGCGAAGGCACCTCCTCTTCTCAGCCTGCCCTCTCAGGGTACTCTGCTGGTACGGAACAAGGAATATTTGTGTTTAAGGCTCAGTCAGAAGAGCCATTTCCTCATAAAAAGAGGGGATGGTTCAGTAGAGGGGCACACGAGCGTAGAAAACGTATGAAAAGTTACAAGACCAGAGATCACTAGCAGCAGCCAAGAGAGAGACAGATGCCTATGCCCAAGATATGATCAATAGGGGTATAGCCAACATTCACATCTTAGCAACCACTTCAGCTGACCCTAATATGGAGCAAATAATAGCACCCCAACCACAACAACCAATCCCTGACCAACCGATGGAGATAGAAAACCCTGAAAACCAAGTAGAGATGCATGATTTTAACCCGGAGGAAATCCCTAGGGTACCAGCACCAAACCCCCTAGACCCAAATTACGACCCCTGGTGGGATGACGTTAGGGACTATGTGCAACGCTACCCGATACATGAATATACACCCATGCAGAACGTAGGAGCTTACCTAGGTTTGGATCCTTTAGATCCCTATTTCCACGATGAATACGTTAGGGAGATTTTAGAAGATCCTTACCGATTCCAGGCACCTACACCCCCATATCAGGAACCCGTACCCCAGATTCAAACCCAGTCCTAGAACCTGCACCCCCAATGAGTGCAGACAACGTACAAGAACTTAGGACATTTGGCGAGGAAATTTTAGAGAGTAGTGAACGAATGAGACAGGTGGGAGAGCGACTTGTCTGGAAGTATGACGAACGCAATATGGATTTTTGGATGAATCCATATCCGTAATGTGATGGTAGAAACGATAGTAATAATAATAATAATAATAATAATAATAATAATAATAATAATAATGATAATAATAATAATAGAATAAATTAATAAAATAAAAATAAAATAAAATATGTGTGTACGGATGCCTACTATTATTAGTGTAATTTTATTTCAGTTGTTATTGTAATCTTTATTTCAGTACTGGTGTGTAATAGACGCATAGTATATGAATAGAGTAAAGTCGCAATGATCGACGCTTTTGCCCAAAATGCGTGTCATGTGATTGACTATATTAAAATACTATTTTGTGATATTAATATATGGTAAATGTTTAAAATTCAGATGGCCGACGAAGGAAATCAAGGAAATATGAATAACGATAACCAGAGTAACATTAACTTGGTTAATGAGAATCCAAGCGTCAATAACAATGGAAACCAAGTGGATAATAGTGCTATCCAACACATAGTGGCACAAGGAATTATAGATGTAATGCCATTTATTATTCAAACAGTTCAAGAAGCGAATAATAAAAGTAAACATAGCAGTAAGCGACCAACTGAACCAGAACACAGCGTGAACAACGGCCCTGTACTTCAAGTGCCCATTCCCAAAAGAAGAAGAACCATGCCTTATGGTTGTTCTTACAAAGAATTATGGTCCTGTAAACCAATAGAATTCTCGGGCAATGAAGAACCTATTGCAGCTCTACGCTGGATAGAAAAGACTGAGGCTGTTCTGAAAATAAGCAAGTGTGCTGAAGAGGATAAAATAATGTTTGCTTCTAATCTATTTAAAAACTCAGCTTTAGAATGGTGGAACATTGTCCTCCAGTCAAGAAGAAGTGATAGGGTATACAACATGGAATGGGAGGAATTTAAGAATATGGTAGAAAGGAAATTAAGCCCTCCCAATGAAAAAGAACAGATAGCAAATAAGTTCCAAAACTTAAGAATGACCGGGGTAGATAGTAAGGGGTACACAAAGTTATTCTTTGAATATGCTAGAATCGTACCAACCCTTGCATCACCTGAACCGGTATTAATCTCCCGTTATATCTGGGGATTAATTGGAGAGATTAGACATGTAGTCAAGGCAGCTAGACCTCAAACTATAGAAGAAGCTGTAGAATTAACAAACACCTTGACTGATGAATTAGTACGTACTAGAGAAAAAGACCAGAAGAGAAATCTAGCACAGAGGCTTACCCAAGAATTCCGTTCTGGGAATTACAATCGTAGGAATATGGGTTCTACCTCTGCACCATTCTGCAAGGTCTGCAAGAAAAAGCATTCAGGAAGATACTCCACTCTTTGCAATTTCTGCAAGATGCCCGGACACAAGGAAGAAGATTGCAGGAAGAAATCCAGTAATGGACTGTGCTTCAACTGTGGAGAAAAAGGTCATATCATGCCAAACTGTCCAAAATTGGCTCCAGCTATGAACAATAAGAACACTAAAAATGCTAGAGCATTTGTTCTAACAGCAGAAGAAACCAAGATGATTCCAGATATGATAGCTGGTACGTTTTTAGTTAATGATGTTTTTGCTAAAGTATTATTTGACTCTGGTGCAAACCAAAGTTTTATTAATACTTCGTTTTGCAAACTTCTAAATCAGTTATTAACTAAACTACCACAAGAATGTCTAGTAGAGACAGCTAATGGAGAAACTGTTAGGATTTCTGAAATCTTGCAGGGAGCAAGAATAGAAATTTTAAACCAACAGTTTATGGCAAACCTTTATCCCATGAATCTGGCAGGATTTGATATTGTTTTAGGAATGGATTGGTTAATAACCAATAAAGCCGGTATTTTGTGTGATCAAAAGTCAATCCAAGTAAATTCACCAGAAGGTGAAAAGATCACAATTAAAGGTGATAAACCATTTAGATCCATGAAATTCATCTTTGTGATGAAAACTGCAAGTTATATAAGAAAAGGATCTATAGTATATTTAATTTCTATAATCACTAACACTAAAGGAAAAGAATTAAAAGACATTCCAGTAGTATCTCAGTTTTCAGATATATTTCCAGGAGAATTACCAAGACTACCACCGGACAGAGAAGTTGAATTCAGTATTCATCTACTACCAGGAACAACACTGATTGCCAAAGCACCTTACCGTTTGGCACCCGTCGAGATGCAAGAACTGAAGAAACAGTTAGATGAATTATTAGAGAAGGGATTCATACAGCCAAGCTCATCGCCATGGGGAGCGCCAATTTTATTCGTTAAAAAGAAGGACGGATCAATGCGTATGTGCATTGACTACCGTGAATTGAACAAAGTCACGATTAATAATCGGTACCCATTACCAAGAATCGATGATCTGTTCGACCAACTGCAAGGAGCTCGATTTTTCTCTAAAATCGATTTAAGGTCAGGATATCATCAATTAAAGTTACAGGAAGAGGATATTCCTAAGACCGCATTCAGAACAAGGTGTGGCCATTATGAATTTACTGTCATGCCATTTGGTTTAACCAATGCCCCAGCCGCATTTATGGACATGATGAACCGAATATGTAAGCCATATTTGGATAAATTCATAATTGTCTTCATAGATGATATTCTAATTTATTCTAAGAATAAAGAGGATCATGCAAAGCATTTGCTAGCACTTTTTAAGTTTATTAAGAAAGGAAAAGCTTTATGCTAAGTTTTCCAAATGTGAGTTTGGTTAGAACAGGTACAGTTTCTCGGACACTTAGTCAATCATGAAGGAATTCATGTGGATCCCACAAAAATCGAGGCGATTAACAAATGGAAAACCCCTGAGTCACCAACCGAGGTTAAAAGTTTCTTAGGATTGGCCGGTTATTATAGAAGATTTATTCAAAATTTCTCTAGAATAGCCATTCCTTTAACTAAGTTAACCTGTAAATCCATACAGTTTGAATGGGGAACAAAGCAAGAAGAAGCATTTAGAATTCTTAAACAAAGATTAACTAATACACCCATACTAGCGTTACCAGAAGGAACTGGAGACTTTGTAGTCTATTGTGACGCTTCCAAACTAGGTTATGGATGTGTGTTGATGCAACGCCAAAAGCTTATAGCATATGCATCTAGACAACTTAAGAATCATGAAGAGAATTATTCAACCCATGATTTAGAATTGGGAGCTATAATTTTTGCCCTTAAGATTTGGAGACATTATCTTTATGGTAGTAAGTTTACCATATTCACAGATCATAAGAGTTTAAGGTATGTTTTTGGGCAAAAAGAATTGAATATGAGACAAAGACGTTGGATGGAATTACTTAGTGATTATGATTGTAATATCCAGTATCATGAAGGAAAATCAAATGTAGTGGCAGATGCTTTAAGTCGAAAATATCACGAAAAGCCAAAAAGGGTACGTTCTCTTAAATTAAATCTGCAAGTAGATTTAAATGATCAAATCAGAAAAGCACAAGAATCAGTAATCAAGGATGATACTGAAAAACTAAAAGGTATGATTAAGGAATTAGAACAAGGAACCGATGGAATTTGGAGATTCCATGAAAAGAGAATGTGGATACCTAAATTAGGAAATCTACGTCATCGCATATTAGAAGAAGCCCATAAGTCTAAGTATACGATGCATCCTGGAAGTGATAAAATGTATCAGGATTTAAGAAAGAATTTCTGGTGGATAGGAATGAAAAAGGATATAGCAGCCTATGTTTCTAAATGTTTAACTTGTTCACAAGTTAAAGCTGAACACCAGAAACCCTCAGGTTTGTTACAACAGCTAGAAATGCCAGTATGGAAATGGGAATTGATAACAATGGATTTTGTTACCAATTTACCCAAAACAAGGAAAGGTAATGATATAATCTGGGTGATTGTAGATAGGCTAACCAAGTCAGCTCATTTCCTACCAACGAAAGAAACCTTCAGTATGGAACAGTTAGCTAAATTATATGTAAATGAAATAGTTTCTTTACATGGAATACCTTTATCAATTATTTCTGATAGAGATAGCCGCTTTACCTCTCATTTTTGGTCAAGTTTCCAAAAAGCAATGGGAACCAAGTTAAATCTAAGCACCGCTTATCATCCTCAAATGGATGGACAAAGCGAAAGGACAATTCAGACAATGGAAGACATGCTTAGAGCTTGTGTAATTGATTTCAGAGGTAATTGGGAAGATCACTTACCTTTAATAGAATTTTCTTATAATAATAGTTATCACACAAGTATCAATGTTGCACCATTCGAAGCACTTTATGGACGAAAGTGTCGAACCCCAGTCTGTTGGACAGAAATTGGGGAAAAGCAACTATCTTGACCTGAGATATTACAAGAGACAACTGACAAGATTATTCAAGTCAAGGAACGACTGAAAGCAGCACGTGATCGACAGAAAAGCTATGCTGACAACCGACGAAAACCATTGGAATTTCAAATAGGAGACAAAGTATTGTTGAAGGTCTCTCCTAGGAAAGGAGTGGTAAGATTCATCAAACGGGGAAAGCTAAGTCCCAGGTATATTGGACCTTTTGAGATTATAAGAAGAATAGGACATGTAGCCTATCAGCTACAACTGCCAAAGGAAATGGCAGGAATACATGATATATTTCATGTATCTAATCTCAAGAAATGCTTAGCTGATGAATCGCTGATGGTACCTCTTAAGGATATAGAGGTAAATGAACAACTTAAATTTGTAGGAAGGCCACTACAGATTGAAGACAGGAAAGTCAAGAATCTCAAGCACAAGAGGTTAGTTCTGGTAAAAGTGAAGTAGGACTCCAAAAGAGGACCTGAGTACACATGGGAGCTTGAATCAGAAATGCAAAGGAAATATCCACACCTGTTCCAGTAGATCTCGAGGACGAGCTCTAAAACAAGGTGGGGAGGATGTAACAATCCTAAACAAACCGACACCCTCGAATAATTTCAGACACCCTTATATATTTAAAATATCCCAATATATCTTTAAATACACCCCGTATGTGAAAACCGAGCCCGAAATATAATATAGCATTAAAAATAAATGAAAAACAAGAAAATTTAAGTTGAGGCGGGCCGCGTAAGCCCTACCCCAACCTTCACGCAGGCCGCGTGAACTTAAAAGATGGCAAAGCCCGGTGCGGCCATGTTGCCTAACACACGGCAAGCCTACTCGATGACCCAGCCCAGCTACGCATTGACATGGGGTCAACGCGGGCCGCGTAGGCCCTGCTCTTGTGTTACGCGGGCCGCGAGAGAACCAGACTCAGCACCTATATAAAGGAGCCATCGGATCTTCAGTCTGTTCGTCCATCTTTCTTTTCTCAATCTCAATTTCTGAATTATAGGCATTATATAATCGGGTTTTATACCCCCTAATTAGCGAATTTCTGCTCCGTTGTAAGCATTATAACCCCTGGATACGTATTAGATACGCTGCCCGATTGATCTAGGGTTTCGTAACGGCTGTCGTGTTTCTGCCCGACGTAGTCGTTGGAATGCCGTCTCGGGGAGGGTATTACTAATGTTAAAATGGGTTATTATACTAACGCGTGTGCGTTTGTGTAAATTTTAGATTATCACCAGGAAATCCTTACGGAAAATCTAAAACAGCAATGTGAGTTGATCCACTTTTTGTTAACTGTTTTTACAAAACCTCATTTAATTAATTATATATTAAACAGTGATTGAGTATTTGTAAGAATACAATTATCATGAGTATGTTGGGGTTTTGTATACAAAATTTGTTACCACCTGGTCAAGGAGTAACATTTCGACAAGTCGGGTTCGACAGTACCATGGATGCTAATTGTGATGTCTTGGAAACAAATATAATTGCGGGATCGCCCTCAATACTGTCAATGGTTTTTATTGAAACTTGATTAAACTGGGATTCACTCACCAGTATTTCCCACTAACAAATGTTTTTAAAACGCGTTTCAGGTAACAAAATGTGAAAGTCAAATTGAAGCCAGCTGGACAGCACTGAAGGCTTGGAAAAGTGGCAATAAAGTTTCCTAAAAAGAAATAGATGTTTTTCTTAAATAAAATATGATTTATTCCTATGAAAATGTGTGTAATGCAAACTTGGGTTTTATCCCATATGTTTAATACTATGAAAATGTGGTATTTTACTCTGATCAAATATTTCCTAACTACGGTCCTGATGAAAAATTCGCTGCCAAATTAGACAATACGAGAAGCCACCGAAACTGGCTCGCGGCCGCCCATTCCCGGGGATGTGGGATCGGGGGTTGCGACATACGCCCGAGCACATTGCCATGGGACGCACCTGTCCTTTTCGTTAAAAAGAAGGATGGATCGTTCCGAATGTGCATCGACTATAGGGAACTCAATAAGCTTACCATCAAGAATCGCTATCCTTTACCCCGAATTGATGATTTGTTTGATCAATTGCAAGGCTCTACGTGTTTCTCTAAGATAGATCTATGCTCTGGTTATCATCAATTGCGAATTCAGGAGGAAGCTTTCCCTAAAACCGCTTTTCGCACTCGTTATGTCCATTATGAATTTGTCGTTATGCCCTTCCGTCTTACCAACGCCCTCGCAGTCTTTATGGATTTGATGAATCGCGTGTTTAAACCCTTTCTCGATCGCTTCATCATCATGTTTATCGATGATATCCTTATCTATTCAAAGTCGAAATCCGAACACGCACAACATCTACGTTTGGTACTCGAACTTCTCCAAGGGAATCGCCTCTACGCCAAGTTCTCCAAGTGTGAATTTTGGCTTGAGGAGGTTCAATTCCTCGGTCATATTGTCAATAGTGAAGGTATTAATGTTGATCCCGCGAAGATTGAAGTAGTTAAAAGTTGGATTACACCGAAAACCCCGTCCGAAGTTCGTTCTTTTCTCAAAAATCGCCGTTCCTCTCACCTCTCTTACGTATAAAGACAATACTTTGGTTTGGGGAACCGAACAAGAGGATGCCTTTCTAACTCTCAAGCATATGCTTTGTAACGCTCCCGTACTCGCGCTACCCGATGGAAACGACGACTTTGTAGTCTATTGCGATGCCTCTAACCTAGGTCTTGGTTGTGTCCTTATGCAAGGAGACAAGGTTATCGCGTACGCCTCACGTCAACTCAAAGTCCATGAGAAAAACTACACAACCCACGATCTCGAACTCAGTGCAGTTGTTTTTGCGTTAAAGATTTGGAGACACTACCTGTATTGTACCAAGTGTACGGTCTTCACCGACCAAAAGAGCCTACAACACATCTTAAACCAGAAAGAGCTGAATATGCGCCAACGCAGATGGGTTGAACTTCTCAAGGACTACGACTGTGAGATGCGCTACTACCCAGGCAAAGCTAATGTCGTTGCCGATGCTCTTAGCCGATGAAGCTATTTACATAGTGTTCATAATGTTCAAGCCCAACACGACCTCGAAGCTCTTATTCGAGACGCACAACAAGCCTGTTTCACCGAACGCACTTTGAAGGAAGAACAAATTCTTGGAACCGAAAACGAATTGGTGAATAAACCTAATGGTATTTTTCACTATCTCGACCGCATTTGGATCCCCAGTCGCAATAACCTTCAAGAGATATTACTGACAAAAGCCCACAAATCACGATAATCCATTCATCCTGGTGCCGACAAGATGTACCAGGAACTCTGTGCTAGGTATTGGTGGCTAGGAATGAAGAAGGATATCGCCCTCTACGTTTCGAAGTGCCTGACCTGTTTGAAAGTCAAGGCTGAACACCAACGACCCTTTAGCTTACTCGAACAACCCGAGATCCCGATGTGGAAATGGGAGAGTATAGCTATGGACTTCATTACGAAACTCCCACGCACACCATCAGTGTTGGGATTGAACCCTATCAGAGGAACAGATAATTAAAGCCAAAACTGGATCAGAGCAGTGGATCCAGAATAAGCAGATGTTTACATACAAATCTCTCCCCTTGAAAGTGGTTTCATATCTGCTGACCTCCTATCTGCTGATCTTACTAAGTGCTGACCTACAACTGCTGGCTTGCATCTACTGCCCAATGTCAAAGACTGATGGAAGACCAAAGCTCTGCTGATTCAATCTACTGCCTTGAGTCTAGTACTGCTGATCCGGACAAGCACTGCCGGGTTCACAGCAGTGGAAGGATGCAGCAGCTGTTTAAGTGTCTTTTATGTAATGGAATGTAATAGCAGTAGTTAGTACATCAGTGTTTGTATAGATCAGAGGTTAGAGTTTGTTAGGAGGTTAGATGTCACTTTCATGGTGACGTCAGCTAAGATGCTCAGTGGTTTGCAAGTGCCTATAAATAGTTCAGTACTTTGTACTATTCTATTAGCTCTTTTGCATTATCGTCTTCTTTGCACGAACAAACTACTGAGCTCTGGCTGAGGGGGAGTTTGCATTCATTCATCAATCATTGTAATCGTTATTGAAATAAATTCAATCTTTCGATTCATTGTGAAAAGATGTTTGATCAAAGTATTACTCTCGTTTGATTGTATGCAAAGTTTGTTTTCATCATAATTCCGCTGCACACTCATCCATTTTCATCTTAATTACAAACATAAAATACAATCAGAATCAAACTCAGATCCAACAATTGGTATCAGAGCCTGGACAGTCAAATTTGATTTAACAATCATTTTGACGTAAATAGTTCAGCTCATAGCAGTTGATACTGATCGTTTGTTCGTTCCAAAACCAGTTGAAAATTATACTGAAACCGACTTTCAAAAGATCGAACTAGATGCTAAAGCGTTTAGCATCATAGCATCAGCGCTGCCCAATGAGATATATGCTGGACTGTTACACTGTAACAGTGCCAAAGAGTTATGGGACGCACTTAAGGAACAGTTTGGGGGAACCGAAGAAGTCATAGAAAACAATAGGGAAATCCTGAACCAACAGTATGAAACATTTTGTTACGTTAAAGGTGAATCACTAACACAACAATTTGAGCGTTTCAGCTGTCTCATCAGTGAACTGAGGCTTGTTAATTCCACTTTTACAAACTCAACTCAAAATAGCAGGTTCCTCAGGTCACTGCCAGAAAAATGGGACACCATAGCTTTTGTCACCCGAAACTCACCCGAATTCAAGGATCTGACCTTGACCCAACTCCATGGTCGACTCCTGACCTATGAAAGGGAGTTAAACCAGAAAAGGAGGTTGCAAGAGTCAGGAAAAGTTATTGATGATTACACTTTCGGTAACACTGCTCTTCTGGGTCAAGAAAAATCTGGGAGCAGTGGTAAGGATCAGGGTTATGATCACTTCATTGACATAACTGCTGGTGCAAATTTTAACAACCCTGATCCTCACTCTGCTAGTTATGCATTCACTGCAAACGAAAACCAGATGTCAGACAATTTATGCTTTGAACTCAATGATTTGCAACATTTTGATCCCACTGACTTAGAGGAAATGGACATCCTGCACCAACTGGCTTTGCTAAGTGTTAGAACTAGCAAATTTTATAACAGAACAGGGCAAAAATTCCCAGGTTTGCATGGGAATCTAAGGGTTAGGTTGGATAAATCGAAAATCAAGTGCTACAAGTGTAATAGGTTGGGAAATTTTTCTAGGGAATGTAGGAGTCAAACTACTGGTCCCATAATTACTCATCCTAGCTCAAATCCTAGACCTCAAAACCAAAGCACTGTGCACTATGCCCAGTATTCCCCAGCAGCTCAAGTGAACACTGCCCACTATGCTGCAACCCCTGTGCCAGTGCACTATGTCCAAACTACTGTTCCACAGATCCAATATGTTCAAACCCCTGTTCCCCAGGCACAAGTGCAGCCTGCACACCACTGCTCCAGCAGCAGTACAACCAGATCAACAAAGTTTTTTCACTCAAGGGTTTGTTGACTGGAGCAGTATGCCTGAAGACCTTAGTGATGAAAATTTTTCACTCTATGCTTCTAATGATTCTTCTGATAATGAGTTTTGTTTGATGGCATTAGAGTCAATACAGGAGGGGGTTGAAACTGAAGAGGAACAGCTGAGTATTGAAACAGTGGATGAGGTGACTGAAGCAGTGGTTACTGCTGTGGCTGGTGAACTACTGTTGGGAGAAAGTTCAAGTACCCTGATTGAACCACTGACAGACCCATGGTCCGAAGAGGACAAAGAAGAAAAGAAGGAAGAAAAGGCTGGTGAAAAGAAGGTGAGAGCTGATGATGAAGAGGACCATCAATGTGATTGTGCAATGATGGCTGCTGCCAAGGTATCTCCTCAAGTTCTAGAAAAACTGTGTTCTGACAATTGCATTATTGCTTTTGCTAACATCAAAGAGGTGAATGAAAACCTTCGGGATAAAATCTTAACTGATGAAGTCAAATTTGAAAGATCTTTAAAAGAACTTAAAAACAAATTGACTGAAAAGGACAAAGAGATCAGCAGTTTGAAAGAAGAACAAAGCATAACCAAAACACAACTCCAAACTATGGTAGAAAAATACCAAGTTTGCAAAAAGGAGTTAGAGTCCACCCAGATCACTTGTGAGAGATGGGTGGAATCATGCAAAGGGTATGAGGTTATGCTTGAAAAACAGATAAAAAGCAATGTGAAATTTGGTGTTGGTTATAGAAAACATGATGATGAAACCACTGCTTTTGCAAAATCTGTTCAAACCACTGATGTAATCACTGAGTTCATACCCACAAACAAGAATGGCCAAGAAGTGAAAATCACTGACAAACTTGGTAACAAAATCACACTTGACAGACCAATGGGATCCTCTACTTTTGAGGAACTTGAAGACTATCAGTTTAAACCAAAATGGTCTGATGAGTGTGATATTCTTGAAAATTTCAAGCCAATGGACTTTACATCAACTGATGGTGTTAAAGCTCCAAAAGCTAAAGTCATACCTCTCAAGGACATCCCAGTAGTGGTTAAAACCTCTGCTGCAAAGGAGTCTGAAAAGAGAAAGAAGAAAGAAAAAATTGATAACTTGTTTTGTGAATTCTGTGAGAAAAGGAATCATCTAACAAAAGATTGTTTCCACTTAAAAGCTTATGATTTAAACAGAACAAGTGTCATTGTTTCAGCTGATAGTTGCATTGTCTGTGGTAAAACAAACCACAAAACTCAAGCATGTGTGTATCTCAAAAACTTTGATGTGAAAAAGAATGAGTACATTGCTAAAACATCCTTGAGTCCATCATCATCATCAACATCTGTCAAATTCACCAAGAAACAACCACTGTTTGTGCCAGTTCAAACAGCTGTCACAAAACAGCTGAACCAAACATCTGTCAAAAGAGATGTTCAGGTTACTGATGCACCCCCTGCCAATCAGTTCAGAAAAGGCAAGGAAAAACAGTCTTACCAAAGGATTCCACACGTTTATGAACCCTCTAAACCTAAAGTGAATAGGCATCCTTTTGGTTATCAGCAGATGATTGGTCATGACCCACAACAGTGGTTAGAGAAACACTGTCCTAAAACAGTCCAAACCCCTGACCTAACCACTGTCCATCATCCTGCATCCATCCTAGACACTGTTGAGACCCCATCCAAAGCCCTGCTGGCTTTGGAGACCTTAATGAACTAATCCTTTTACTTCATGTGCAGGGAGCTTCTGCATGCTTTGATAGTCTTTGGTATGTAGATAGTGGAGGCTCCAGGCACATGACAGGATGTAAAGCCCTCCTCAAAGACTTTAAAATCCATGGAGGGGGTGATATATCCTTTGGAAATAATAGTAAAGGGAAAGTTCTAGGGTCTGGTACAGTGCAGTCTGGAAATGTAAAATTTGAAAATGTCAATCTGATAGACAATCTAAAATTCAACCTTCTGAGTGTATCACAAAAGAGTGACAAAGGGTTTGGGTCATTCTTCACAAAAGATTGTTGTAGGATTGTTGGACCAGAAATGGTCAAAAAGATTGAAGCAATAATCAAAACTGGTCAAACTAAACTTGTTGCTCAAAGAAGTGGCAATGTTTATGTTGTTGATATGTCAAAAGAGTGTCCCAGAGCTGATGCCTGTCTGTTCTCAGCTGCCTCTAACAAAGAGACAGAACTTTGGCACAGAAGGCTGGGGCACACAAATCTTAAGACAATCACTGAAATTTCAAAAAATGGTTTGGTGAGAGGCCTACCACAAAAATTGTTTTCATGTCCTGAACATTGCATTTCCTGTTTAAAAGGAAAACAACATAAAAGTTCTTACAAGTCCATTGAAGAGTCCAAAACAACCCAGTGTTTGCAAATGCTACACATGGATTTGTTTGGCCCAGTTCAAGTCATGAGCCTCAAGAAGAAAAGATATTGTTTGGTTATAGTTGATGACTTTTCTAGGTTTACATGGACTTTCTTTTTACACTCAAAAGATGAGACTGCAGGCATTTTGCAAGACTTTGTGACACAGGTTGAAAAGCAATTTGACCTTCCAGTAAAAAGCTTCAGGAGTGACAATGGCACAGAATTCAAAAATAAGGAGTTGGATGCCTTCTGTGTGAAGAAAGGGATTGTAAGGCAGTACAGCATCCCTAGAACACCAGAGCAAAATGGGGTTGTTGAAAGGAAAAACAGAACTTTGATTGAGGCTGCCAGAACTATGCTTGCAGATTCAGGTTTGCCATTAACTTTCTGGCCAGAGGCAGTAAAACACTGCTTGCTATGTCCAGAACAGAGTTTTAATAAACCCCAGGCACAAAAAGACTGCTTATGAAATTCTGTATAAAATCAAACCACTGATCTCATATTTCAAGGTGTTTGGCTGCCCATGCTTTATTTTGAACTTAAAAGATTCCATTTCAAAATTTGCAGCCAAAATTGATTGTGGTTATCATCTGGGATACTCAACCACTGCCAAGGCCTACAAAGTGTTCAATACACGGACCAAGGCAGTGGAGGAGACTTTGAATGTTAAGTTCAATGAACTTTCATCAATGAAAATCCCAGCAAACCCTGCAGATCTGTTTGATCTTGAAAATTTACTTTTGAAAATACTGCTATCAAGACTAACAGTGCAGGTCCATCAGAGGATACAACACCAGACTATGGATACGAAATCATCATCCCTCAAAGGTCTGCCACAAAGGGAAAAGCACCAGCTGTTCAAAACAGTTGTCAAAGCTCAACCACTGCTACCTCAACAGTTGTTGATCAAAGTAGCCCATCCACCACTGCTTCCACATCCTCAAACACTGCTGACAAAAGTCCTCAAACAGTGGATAAAAGTCAGCAGATGTCCACTTCATTACCTCCTATTCCACCACCTTTTGAAGCCACTGCTGGATCATTAAAGTCCCCAGCAGTGGTTAGCTCAGATGATACACATTTGCAGCCTTCACCAACAAATGCCATCATACCATACCAAGGAGATTTAATCTTCTTGAGATCTCATCCACCTGATCAAATCATTGGCAACATAAATGAAGGGGTGCTCACAAGAAGCCAAACCCAAAACATTTGTCTTTTTGCTGGTTTTCTATCACTCCATCAGCCAGTCAAGTACCAAGAGGCACTGAAAGACAACAGCTGGGTAGAAGCCATGCAAGAGGAACTCCAACAGTTTAAAAGACAACAAGTATGGGAGCTTGTACCACTGCCAGAAGAGGTTAGTCCCATTGGCACAAAGCGGGTCTTCAAGAACAAAACTGATGAAAGGGGTATTGTTGTCAAAAATAAAGCCAGGCTTGTGGTTCAAGGTTACAGACAGGAAGAGGGGATTGATTATGATGAAACATTTGCCCCTGTTGCAAGATTGGAAGCCATTAGACTGTTCCTGGCCTTTGCTGTCAACCACAATATGAAGGTGTTTCAAATGGATATCAAAAGTGCTTTCCTCTATGGTACAATTCAAGAAGAGGTGTATGTTTGTCAACCTCCAGGTTTTGAGGATCCATTTTATCCAGATCATGTCTACAGGCTAAACAAAGCCTTGTATGGCTTGAAACAAGCACCAAGGGCCTGGTATGAAACTCTTTCCAACTTCCTACTCTCAAATGGTTTCAAAAGAGGTACCATTGATAAAACACTGTTTTTAAAATGGAAAGGGAAGGATTTAATGATTGTCCAGATTTATGTGGATGACATTATTTTTGGAAGCACATGTAACTCAATGTGTGAAGAGTTTAGAGAACTCATGACAGCTGAGTTTGAAATGAGTGCAATGGGTGAGCTGCAATGCTTTCTTGGTCTCCAAGTTCAGCAAATGCAAAATGGGACTTTCATTCATCAAAGCAAATATGCTAAAGAACTTTTGACCAAATTTGATATGAATGATTGTAAACCATGCAGCACACCCATGGCAACAAATAAGCTGGTCATGTCTGATGAAAAAGATGAGCTGATTGACCAAACACTTTATAGAAGCATGATTGGGTCTTTATTGTACCTAACTGCATCTAGACCAGACATCATGTTTGCAACATGTGTTTGTGCAAGAAGTCAATCAGCTCCCAGAAAATCAAATCTCATTGCTGTAAAAAGGATCTTCAGATACATAAAAGGTGCTCCCACACTTGGTATCTGGTATCCAGCTAATGGGAATATTAAGCTTTCAGGCTTTTCAGACAGTGACTTTGCTGGATGTAACACCACAAGGAAGTCCACATCAGGAGGGTGCCAGTTTCTAGGTGATTGCTTGGTTTCTTGGCAAAGCAAAAAGCAAGCAGCAGTTTCAACATCCACTGCTGAGGCTGAATACATTGCTGCTGCAAGCTGTACAGCCCAACTCCTGTGGCTTCAAAATCAGTTGCTGGATTTTGGTATCACTGCCTTAAAGACACCACTCATGTTGGACAGCCAGGCAGCAGAAAATATCATCAAAAATCCAGTTTCCCATTCAACCACCAAACACATCGACATCAGACATCACTTTGTGAGGGATTGCTATGAAAAAGGTTTGATTTCTCTGCATCATGTCCCAACTAAAGATCAGCTGGCAGATGTGCTCACAAAAGCACTTTATACAGCCACTTTTGAAAGCTTGGTCTCTAGAATTGGGATGCTAAATATGGAATAACAAGCAAAATCTTGTTTTTCTATGCATAAAAGCATCAAAATGTTTTCAGAAAATCAAAATTCCATCCTTAAAAATAGCTAAAAATGATATTTTCATTAAAAATCCTTAAAGTATGCCATTAACCACTGATTGTTCAAAAGTCTGCTCTATTTCAAAAGCCTGTCCACTGCTGCAAATCAACCCCTGTTCTCTCATTCCTTTGATAAACTCTGTTGTTCAAAAGCAGTGTCTTATCCACTGATAGTAAAAATCATCCACTGCTTTACTACCACTGCTTTCATCAAGCACTTTCATAAAAGTACTGTCCTTCACTTTCACCAGGGGTTGTCACGTGGGCAGTACATATTGGTCAGACTTTTTGTAACGGCTGCCACATCAGCATTCACTTTCTTCTCTATAAAATCCCCCACTCACCACCAAAACAGGGTTTTACTGTCGAATTGAATTCCTAAAAATTCTCTTCTCAAAGCAGTTTTTCATCTCATTTCTCCACAAATTTCTTCGATCATCATCTTCAAAATGACAAAATCGAAGTCATCTTCAAAACCCTCATCCAAATCTTCATCGAAAACAGCCTCTCAAAAGGCAATTTCCACTGAAATTCCATATAAACCATCCAACAACCTCCTGGGTCTTCTCACAAAACCAGGAACCACCAATGTTTTCAATTCCATCATTGACACCATGGCAAAATCAAAGTACAAAACTTTGTTCACTCTCGATGCACCAATCTATTTGGCGACCCAAAGGGAGTTTTGGAAGAATGCAACCCTTGAAAAAAAAGGAGACATTGCAACCACCATACACTCTTCTATAAAGGGTAAAGCTGTCCACATCATGCCACAATCCATTTCAGAGGTCTTTCAACTCGATGATCAAGAAGGTAAAATTTCTTTCACTAAAAACGAGTTGCAAACTGACTTCATTGAAAGAGGGTATGAAGCCACAATGATGAAGAAACTTACCTTAGAAAAAGGTTATTTTCCTTCTGCAACCAGGTTTTTATTTCATACCCTCCTACTATGTGTTTCAAATAAAACCACTTCTTTCAATGAAATCCCTTTAAAGATTCAAAATCTAGGATATGCAATTCTTCAAGAAGAAAATCTTAACTATTCTCGGGAAATTTTTAAAGATTTGGTTAATAATGTTTAAACAAAATCATTCTTACTGTTTCCAAGGTTTTTAAGTTACTATTTTGAAAAGAAATTCAGTAAGAATGATTTATCTGCAATAAACCAAGGTGATTCTACTCAAATAAACAGTTTAACAACTGAAACTTTTTCAAGAATGTTAGCACCTTGCAAAACACAAGCAGAGGTGCCTGAGCAGATTTTAGCAGTTACAACTGCTCCTCAGGTATCTGCTGCTGAGCCCACTGCTCAAGGTGATCAAAGCAGCAGACCAACTATTTTGAAACCCACACCTACAATCCACAAAAAGCCACACAAAAAGAAAACTCAAACACCCCCCAAACCAATCAAAAGGGCAACTCTGGAGGATGAGATACCAGAGCAAATGCCTGTGACAACACAACAGTCACAAGAAACCACTGCTGCTTCTTCCTCACAGCAGTTGGTACAAATATCTCAACCCATAACCGAAACTCCTCCTGCTTCTTCACAAAAAGAACAGGTTGTACAAATAGGGTCTCCACATCATGATGCTCTGGAAACACTTGTTTCTATCATCCACGGCTCAATACCCGGGGCAAATCCACTTTCTACACCACCCTTCACATCCACAATTCCCACACCAACTAAACTACTGTTGGATGCAATTGATTTGAACCAGGCACTAACCAGTCCTTCTCACTCACCTATCAATGAGAATATACCTCAACAACTGACTGGGTCTGATGTATCAATCTTTGCTAACCCACCAACACAACCTGAGGAGGTTACACCCCTTGAGTTACAAGTAACTCTTGGTGGTAGTCCAAGTAAAACAGCCACTACAACTGTTGAACCCACTGGTTTACAGTTGGACAGTGGTTACATTAATAAGACTTCCTTGGAGGCAATTCCTTACATAGCACCTCTGCCAATGTAAGTCCCGATTAACCGGATCTTTCAATGATATCAAACAACACCAAGTTTGTGCGGAATCCAAACTTGATGTGATTCAAGAATAAATCGAAAAATATGAAAATACGAAGAACACAATACCGAATCACTTTCAAACTTGCACACGTTCTATTACTTGAATAAGCAAAACGTCTGGTACAAGTTGACACCAAGATCGCCTCTCTCTCTAGAGAAATTGTAACAATGAGGTTCCAAAAGTTCAAACCCTAAAACAAGTTAATAACTTGTTTATATACTAGACAAGCCCACTTCCCACATGGGCTCCCCTTGGGCCTGCTTGGCCCACATGGCCTAAAGCTTGGCCCAAGTGACCTATAAAGGTCCACAACCTAATATAAACTAACTCGGTACGGCCCAGTTCATAACCATAACCCATTGTGTTAATTTGATGCGTCAGTCTCACACTTCAGGGCCTAACAATCTCCCCCTAGACTGATGCCATCAAATTGTCTTCATAGCATGAATTCAGCAATATCTTCAACGAAGTCTATGGTCATCACTATGCTGCAGATGTTGTGGAAGTTCTTGACTTCTGAACTCTCAGCACTGGGTCTCTTTCTTCAGCTTTTGTGGTTAGCTTCATATCAGGATCTTGATCAGCTTTGCTTGAAAATCTTGTTAAAAAGAATGTGAGAGGAGGATTCTCAACAGCTCTTTTCTTCTTCAGTCTTTTTCTTTCAAGCAGGTTCATGGTACTTCTTCAATTGTACTTTCATTGTCAGACGGCGTTTCGTATCCGGTTCTTCTGACTCAGGTACATCTTGTAGTCGTGCTGCTCCATGCTTCGTCAGCAGCTAACAGCATCTCAGTTTTCAACAACCCCTGTTCTTGATTACAATCAAGTTCTGCACATGCTCACAAACTCATAAGCAAACATTTCTTATGCAACAGGGGAACGTACCACATGAACACTAGGTACATCCAAGTATGTGTACTCAGATTTCACAATTTAAATTCTTTCAACTTTTTATGATCAGTCAAATCTTCAAGAACGGTTATAATTTTTTTTATTTTTTAAAGAAAACAAATAAACACTCTATTTTTGGATTTTTGGTTTTATAGAAAAACAAGACACTATTTTTGTATTTTTGAATTTTTTTCAATTTTTTAAGAACTAAAAACAAATAAAAACTCAAAATATAAACAACTACCATAAAATACAATTACAATTGCAATGGGATCAAAATTCGTTCTCAGGCAGACTAAGGAACACTTTTCAGTACGAGCCTAATCAAACTGGTCTATGCGATTGCCAATATGTTTGTCCACTTAAACTTTAACGCTCAACTTTCAATTTTTTTAACTTCGTGATATGCTTTAGGTAATATTATACTATTATACCCGTGTGTCCCATTTCAAGGCATACCCCCGCGATCAAGGTAAGCACAACGATTCATCGTAGCAGGTGAGTATACTGATGTCATCCTTTAAGATATCCTGACTGTGTCTAGGTCTGCATATAATCTGTTTTATCATGTTTTGATTTCTTAACAATGAACACCCAAATAAATACTAATCAAATCCTGGAAATATAAACAGCACACTCTATCATGCAAGTATCTTCCCTACCACATATTTCACAAGTCCAATCCAGATTTCTGAAATCTTAACTGGGAATAGATTGAGAAGAGAACAGAATAGATCTTAAGTAGAAATGGTATAATATACAGATCAAATGAGTTTTTCTCAGTTTGATATAGGTTTCTTGGGTTTCTTTTGGGCACTTGAGGGCCTCTTTCGGGTGTATAATTGATCTACAGAGCGACAACGTACAGCTAGGTCAGCATGTATCTGGATGCAGCAGAAGCTGACGTTGCCTAGCACCTCCAGGTCAGCATATATCTGGATGCAGCAGAGGAGGTACACGACTTTTTCAGAGAAGATTTCAGAATCAGATCAAAATTGTGTGTATCGGGACAACATACAAACATTCAAATAGAAATGAGCTAATTCCAAGTGACTTTCTTTCCTGGGGTCATGTACAATTTTAGTTCTGAACAGAAGAACAGCCAAGATATCCCCGGATGAATCAACAATATAAAGACCCGAAACCTCAGATGTTGGCTATCTATCAACGCAAGATTTAAGACCATAAAATCATACGCCATTGGTATGTTACCCACATGGTACATAGTTCGTTATGTTTATATCACTTAGTATCTTTTATCATGTTGAGCGTCAAGCCTATCGACATATCGCAGTAGATCCTAGTCTTTTCAGCTATGGCACCTTACATGTGTTAGTCAAACCCTTTAACACGAACATTTATTTCACTTCCCATATCATGCAATCTTTCTTTTTGGTTTTTTTTTTTATTTTTCTAATGTTTTTGTATTTTTCTCATTTTCTCCCCCTAAAACAATACATATTTACAGCAAACTCTTTTTGTATTTTCTGAGTTTTCTCCCCATAAACTCTATATCTATCTATATGTTCCTCTCCCCCCCTAAATTTGTGCATAAATCTTGTATTTTTGCGCAAATTTACCATTTACTAGAGAAAGGACAATTTATATACAAAGTATAAACTAAGAAAAAGAGAGAAAAATATTTTTGCTTAACCGTTCTGTCATCAGATTGAAGACTAATCAAAATTTAAATCAAAGTACTGAATTTAAACTGTACCTTTTGCTGATCATTTCTTACTTCTTTTATCTCCTCCAAAGGAAACATATCATCTGTAAAAAAAATTTGAACTTTTTGCAACAGTGAAATGTTACCCGTTTTTATCTCTGGAACAACCGCTATCAACATTCCAGAGATTGTTCACAGCTCCTCCTTGGTTGTTCCTGAAAGGTAAGGAGATTAGTAAGACATGGGTACCCAGGCCATCGTGGTCCTGGGATTTCCTGAAGCATCAAAATAAGACACTTCCTTCAAACATAAGTCCCCTTTGGTTTCAAGGATTGGAGACGTTGCTGCCTTGGATTTGGGTTTCCAAATCTGTTTCGGTATAACAAACATGTTTATTGCCTTCGGTTGAGCAACTTTAGCTGTTTCAGATTTGTTAGTTTTAGAAGCACATTTTTGTTCCTGAAAAGCTTTGCGTTTGTTTTTAGCAGCGTTCCAATCCCCATCAGAAGGTTTAACCTTGGGATTCACATTCTTCATTGCCTTAGGTGATGATACCTTCATTGGCTTGGAATGATTGTTATCATTTGGTGTAACCCTCTGATTTCGCATATAATAGGGTACATGGGGACGCCTTGTGCAGTTTCTAGCAATATGACCCGCAATGCCACAGTTGTAGCAAGTTTGTCTTTTCCTCGGAAAGACGTTTTGAGCAGGTTGATTCGCTCTAGCAGGTCCTGAAGGACAAACCGGTCCTTTTTGCGTTGGATGCTCCTGCACATTTCTCTTAGACAAAAATGAATTTGGATGCTTGTATGTGCTGGTTGCAGAAGTCTTATTGCTTTGAGCACCATTCTTCGTCTTATCTCCTTGATTGGAGCTTTCAATCACCTTGTCATGAGCCTTATGTGATCGTGATTGTCTTTGATGAGCATACTTCTTATATCCTCGACTTTGATCTGCTCGTTTTGGCTCCTTTTGTGTGTTGTGAACCGGCTCACAAACACCAGAACAAGAGTGAATATTAGCATTTTGTTGCACCTTTTGACGATGAACACAATTTCTAGCAATGTGTCCTGGAATTCCACAGTTGAAACATGTTTGTCGTTTCAATGTATGGAGATTCTGAGAGCAAGCAGCATTAGCAGATCCGATTTGTCTAGATGACCGAACTTGCTTAACTTGCTTAGGTTGCTTTGGTTGTGTTCCATGTGCCTTTTCTGAGTTCTTTTGTACCTGTTGATCATAACCAGCACAAGCATGAGATGTAGACGGATGATGAGATTCATCCTTCTCACTTTTATCATGATCATTTTGAAAAACCGGTGTTTCAATTTTATCTTCAATTTCAGAAACATTTGTCTGTGACTGTTCATTTATTTCAACTCCTTTTTCTTCTTTTACAAAATCAGGTTCAGTTTTAATTTCAGAAGATGAAGAAAATAAAGTTTCATCAACACGTGTTTCGTCAACACATGTATCATGTGAATCTACTTGAGGTCTGCTTTCAGTCACAGTTTCTAATGTGGTCCCACTAGATTCAACATTAGGGACGTCCACTGAGGCCGATGCAGAAGAAGAATCAGGACATTCTTGATTTTCTTGGGAAGAAGTTTCAGTGGTTTCACTGAATGTATCCTGAGGGACCTCACCTGTGACACTATCATCATCTGACAGATTAGAACCATCACATTCACAATTATTAACTGAAGAAAATTCATCACCAGAAATAATGTTCACAGATTCAACACAACCATCATCAGTCTTGCCCAAAACATCGGCCCCATTAGAGGCTAAAGAAAGAAGCATGCTAAAAATATTTTGTCCCAAAACAAGATCAGGATCAAAACAAGGTTTTTGTAAATCAGAATTTAAAACTTGTTCTCCCCCAAGAGTATCTTCACATTTCAAGTCAACCTTTTCTGCACATGCAAACGACTGGTTAGGATCAACATTGCCTTTAGAAACAAAGTTCATTGATGGGGCTGACTTTTTATTGCTAGCAGATTCATTCTTGACATATGACTTATCAATTTTTGGTCCATAAGTCATTTTACCCTCATTAATTAGCTCCTCTTCCGTGAAAGGCAAATAAGTATAATTGTGATTGTAAGGAGGAGGAGCTTTTGTGTATCCCAAACCAGCCCCTTTCTTTTCTTTGTACTCTAGTTGTATATCACATATGTTCTTGACCAAATTACTAGAAGTATCAAATTTTTTAATGTTTATTTCATTTACCTGATATTTGACCTTTAAATCTTCTAGTTCTTTGGTCAGATCACTGATTGTAGCTAGAGCATCTAAAAAATTACAATTTTTGGCACTGAGGTCTTCTTTTAACTGAACAATATCTTTTCTTTGGGCCTCAATTTTTTCTTTGTAAAGTTTTTCATTTTTGGCCAAAGTAAAGTTTTTATTTTTAAGATCTTGGTAATCTTGAATAAGCTCAGCATTATGTACCCTATAAGCCTCATTTCTTTCTCTACACTCAGGAGTGCAAAAAACAGAAAGTATCTCTTCACGTTCTTTAGTAATTCCTTGAGTCAGGGGTTTGTTAAACATGAATGCCATACTTTCAGCGGGTAATTGACACTTTATTTCTTCTCCTCTAAACACAAATCAAACGAGAACCCGTGTACTTGCTAACTCAAACCCTTTGTATGCGAATTAACCCGCTTTCTGAACCGCACCTCAAAACCTGTCAAACCTTATCACAACCAAACCCCTTTTTTTTTTTTTTTTTAATTAGAATATAAAACAGACTATTATTATTATTTAGTTAATCTATAAGAAAACTATTAATTATTATTATTATTAAAAATCAATGATTAGGTAATGATTACCAAATGATTTTAATATTATTATTATTATAATCAATATCTTAAAATTAGAATTCCAAACGTCAACGTCTGTCTCTGTTGTTTCCGATGATGTTCCTTCAAACCAAACCCAACTAGAATTCCCAACACCCCAATTGTCACAAAAAGTTCTCTTAAATGGAGTGTAAGTATAAATGAAGAAGGTGGACGGTCGGAATCGGAGAAGATGATGAAGTGGGAACCGGAGAGGATGAAGTTGCAGGTTTCAGGCGACTCAAAGATCCGTGACTCGAAACCTTTGATGATTGCGACTCGAAAACAAACAAGATAACTCGAGATCTCTGATGCGACTCGGAACCGAGGTTGCGACTCGAGACCGTGATGAACTGTGAGACGGTTGCGAGTCGGAACGGTGGATGCGGTTGCGAGTAGGAACCAAACAGGATGAGCCGAAACTAGCAATGGTTGCGAGTCGAAACCAAAGCAAGATGAGCCGAAACTAGCAGTGGTTGCGAGTCGAAATCAAAGCAGGATGAGCCGAAACTAGCAATGGTTGCGAGTCGAAACGGAGAAGCGTGCAACTCGAGACCTTGAAGAGTATGTTGTGAGTCGAAACTGGTGCTCGGAACCGACGACAATGATCGGAGAAGATAGGGAGACGATCGGAGAAGATGGAGAAGACGTGGAGGTGACAGCCGTGAAGATGGTTGCGAGTCGGACAAGTCGAGACGGTGGTTGCGACTCGTAATCGAGGTTGCGACTTGGAGGTGAACAACTCGAGACCGTTGGATGTTGGATAACTCGAGACCAGTGAAGATGATGAGGTTGCGACTCGAGAACAAAAATGAAAGTTGATGTTGCCGGTGGTGAAGGAGGACTCGAGACCGTGGTTTCGACTGGAGATGATTGAACTCGAGACCTCTGAAATCAATTCCTCCAACCACTGTTTCCTTAAATATTGGACTCGAGAACTCCAACCGTGTTTTTGGAATCTTTTAATTTTCAAATCAGTAATGGAAATATCGAAAGAAATGAAAATTGTAACTGAATTTCCAATATTTTTGGAAATTGAAATCCCTTTTTAAAATCAGAAAGAATATTTCTTTTAAAAAATCAAAAATGTCGAATATCTTTAACACTATCAAAACAGATTGACACAGCAAACTATAATGATTTTGATAAAAATTCGATGAACACTACCAAGAACACGAAGAACGCGATGAACACCGAACCAAAAATAACGAAAATCTTGAATCTTTGATATCACACCGAGCCTAGAAATAGGTTCTAATGGCTCTGATACCACTTGTAAGTCCCGATTAACCGGATCTTTCAATGATATCAAACAACACCAAGTTTGTGCGGAATCCAAACTTGATGTGATTCAAGAATAAATCGAAAAATATGAAAATACGAAGAACACAATACCGAATCACTTTCAAACTTGCACACGTTCTATTACTTGAATAAGCAAAACGTCTGGTACAAGTTGACACCAAGATCGCCTCTCTCTCTAGAGAAATTGTAACAATGAGGTTCCAAAAGTTCAAACCCTAAAACAAGTTAATAACTTGTTTATATACTAGACAAGCCCACTTCCCACATGGGCTCCCCTTGGGCCTGCTTGGCCCACATGGCCTAAAGCTTGGCCCAAGTGACCTATAAAGGTCCACAACCTAATATAAACTAACTCGGTACGGCCCAGTTCATAACCATAACCCATTGTGTTAATTTGATGCGTCAGTCTCACACTTCAGGGCCTAACAGCCAACCACCAGTGGATTTATTTATCCTACTGGCAACATCAAAAGGTTGTCAAGTGTTGAAGGAAGAAGACCCCAGTACCAAGAAAAAGGGGCATCAGTGGTTAATGTTTGGAGTACACTCCCTACATCAACTACTGATAAAACCACTGCTAGTGGGAAATCAGATGATCCCATTAACTTGGGTGATGGTTTAAAGTACCAGAAATTGACGGATCGTATTGAAAAGCTTGATAACTCTGTTGCAGAACTCAAAGAAATGCTACAACAGGTGTTACAAGTACAAAAGGTACAATCAACTGCTGTTCCACCTCAAGCACCTGCTCCATAAATAGCACCTGCTACAAATGAGCTCTGGAATTTGTTTCAACCTTTTCTCCATCAACAAGCACAATTAGCAGATCAGCAGCATGAAAAACATGTCCAACAGCTGAGAAATGCAATGGAGTCAAGGTTCAAGAACACTCAGGCTGATCTAAAGGCTCTCAAAAATCAGATCCTGCACATCACTGGCACTGCTCCTCCAAAAGTTCGCTTCATTTATCAACTCCCAGAAGATAATGCCAAAAAGGGGGAGAAAATTCAGGAGTGGAAAAAGAAGGGAATAGAGGATGGTCTATACATTGAACCAGAAAATGCAAACATGACCAAACAGATCCCTTTGCCAGATGGAAGCAAGAAAATTGATGTGACCACAAATGCACTGGCAGAAGCAATTGCAAGTGTAAAAAGGGATAGAGAGGCCAAAAGGAAAGCCATGGTGGATTATCCGGATCAGGGTACTTCAGGGTCACAAGATGATGAAAATCTTGTTGATGAAAAGAAGAAGCCTACAAGAAGAGTAAGGCTACCCAAATCCATTCCAACCAGACGTTCAAAGTCTGCTCCAAAACCACCACCTAAAACAGCTGTTGTAACTCCTGTTGTATCAACTACAGTCGGTACTTCAGTAGTTTCAACATCTGCTCCTACTTCAACACACACCACTTCAACACACACCAAATCCATTGCTTTACCACCATTACCACCAAAAACAAAATCTCCTCCTGCCAAAAAGCAGAAGACAGTAGTTGTTAAAACATCTGCTGTAATGACAACAGTGGTTGGAACACCAGTTGTTTCAACAACTGTTAGTCAATCACAAACCACTGTCACTACATCCACCACCACTGTTCCATCCAAAACATCATCAGCCCCTCCTCAAACAAAGAGGAGAAGGCTAATTCTCAAAGATGATGACACTTCACCACCACAAACATCTTCAACATCTTCAGCTCTTGTCACAATACCAAAACCTGTTCCTCTCTCTTCAGTTCCAATGTACAAGCCCTTACCTCCTGCAGGTGTTCAATTTCCTCTTAAACTAGCAGTTGTTAGAGAAGAAATAAAATCTTTTTACTATGAGGATGACCCTACCAAAAGGAGTTTGCCATCAATAAAAGGATATCCCTGGCCTAAAAATGTTGATGAATATTTGAAAATCAAGGCCAGGCAAGCAGAGGATATCTCAAAAAGAAAGGCACAAGGGAAATCTGACAAAGAAATTTCAAGAAACTATCAATATCTGCTCACACAAGTCAGATCCCTAGAACAATTTGCAAAAAATGTCAGTCAACAAATTTCAGAAAGAGCAGCTGAAACTTTGAAGAAAGACTACATTGAAAGCATCATGGCTCACAAGAAGTACAAAGGAGAGAAATACATGTACAAAGAGTGGACTGTTCCTGAGCTTGAAGATGAAGCTGCAAGAATTCAAGACATGATCAAAAGGAAGGTCACTCACACTCCCCCTAACTGGCCAAAGTTTAGGAAGAATGTACCTGACAAACAGGTAGAACTGAAAAGAATGAAAGAGGAACTGGTTGCTGCTGAATATGGAAACAAGAGACAAGTTGCTAGATGGAAAGAAGATGTGGTCAGGGCCACCTACAAAAGGTTGGAGGAATTAAGAAAGAAAGATCCAAATGTTCCTCAAAGGCCTGAGTATCCTGAAGCAGAGGTTTCAAAAAGACCAACAAAGCTGCAAATCAGGAGAGCCACTGCTCCAACTGGTGCTGCCATCTATAAAAGAAGGTCACACAAACAGTTTGGAGGTGAAACCATCCAAGAGATGATAAAAGGAGATGAACTTGTAAAAGAAGGCATAAAGAAAATGATCATAGAAACTCTTGGTTTGGATCAAACTGCAAATACTGCTCAGCCAGTTATTAATAGGCCAGCCTCACCAAATACCTCTGCAAATAAACATCTCCCAAGAAACCCACCAGGCTCAAAAATATAAAAGTGGGAAACTGACAAACAGACCTGCGTATTGACTTTGCTCAGGTCTGGTGGAGAAGTGGAGAAAATATCAAGGGAACAAGCTCTTGGCCTGAGTCTTGAAGATTTGCAGGATCTCCTTGATCTTCCACTTACCAGGGATGATGAAGACACAGATGCCCTAGACTTTGAACTACAATTTAAAGGTCAGATAAGGGAACTGTTGATGAGGCAATAAAGATTTCCACAATAATGAAGAGTTTTGGCATTATCTGTTCCAGGGGGAGATTGTTGGGATTGAACCCTATCAGAGGAACAGATAATTAAAGCCAAAACTGGATCAGAGCAGTGGATCCAAAATAAGCAGATGTTTACATACAAATCTCTCCCCTTGAAAGTGGTTTCATATCTGCTGACCTCCTATCTGCTGATCTTACTAAGTGCTGACCTACAACTGCTGGCTTGCATCTACTGCCCAATGTCAAAGACTGATGGAAGACCAAAGCTCTGCTGATTCAATCTACTGCCTTGAGTCTAGTACTGCTGATCCGGACAAGCACTGCCGGGTTCACAGCAGTGGAAGGATGCAGCAGCTGTTTAAGTGTCTTTTATGTAATGGAATGTAATAGCAGTAGTTAGTACATCAGTGTTTGTATAGATCAGAGGTTAGAGTTTGTTAGGAGGTTAGATGTCACTTTCATGGTGACATCAGCTAAGATGCTCAGTGGTTTGCAAGTGCCTATAAATAGTTCAGTACTTTGTACTGTTCTATTAGCTCTTTTGCATTATCGTCTTCTTTGCACGAACAAACTACTGAGCTCTGGCTGAGGGGGAGTTTGCATTCATTCATCAATCATTGTAATCGTTATTGAAATAAATTCAATCTTTCGATTCATTGTGAAAAGATGTTTGATCAAAGTATTACTCTCGTTTGATTGTATGCAAAGTTTGTTTTCATCATAATTCCGATGCACACTCATCCATTTTCATCTTAATTACAAACATAAAATACAATCAGAATCAAACTCAGATCCAACAATCAGGTCACGATAGCATTCGGGTTATCGTTGATACCTTACGAAATCCGCCCACTTTCTGCCGATACGAGAAAACTATAAGGTTGAACGATTAGCACGAATCTATACCGACGAAGTTATTTGTCGACATGGGACACCTCGTGATATCATCTCTGACCGTGATGGTCGATTTACCTCAAGCCTTTGGGAAATATTTCAATCCGCTCTCGGTACTACCCTCAATCTCAGTACCGCATTCCATCCCCAGACCGACGCTCAGACTGAACGCATGATTCGCACCCTTGAAGACATGCTCCGCTCGTGTGTTTTAGATTTTGGTGGTAATTGGGATTCGCATTTACCTTTAGTCAAATTTTCGTACAACAACAGTTATCACTCTAGCATCCAAATGACACCATTTGAGGCATTATATGGAAGAAAATGTCAATCGCCTATTTTATGGCACGAGATCGGAGACGTGCAAATTACGGTCCTGAGTATTGCAAGAAACGACTGTAAAGATCCTCCAGATATGAGACAATCTCTTGAAAGCTCGGAGTCGTCAAAAGAGTTACGCCAATAAACGCCGCAAGCCCTTTGAGTTCGAAGTTGGTGATCATGTACTCCTAAAGGTTTCACCTTGGAAGGGGGTGATCCGAGTCGGCAAGAAAGGAAAGCTAGCACCTTGATACGTTGGACCCTTTAAGATTCTGGAAAGAATTGGCAAAGTGGCCCATCGACTCGAATTACCGAAGGAACTTAGCAACGTACATCCAACTTTCCACGTTTCGAACCTCAAAAAGTGTCTAGCCGAAGAGAATTTGCATGTACCTCTCGTGGATTTGCAAATGAACGAAACATTACACTTCGTGGAAAAGCCAGTAGAAATCATGGACCGAGAGACCAAGAAACTCCGACGCTCTCGCGTTCCTATAGTGAAGGTTCGCTGGGAAGGCAAATGCGGCGCCGAGTTCACTTGGGAAATCGAAAGTGATATGAAAGCTAAATATCAACAACTCTTCGTTACCCCTGTGCCTTAAATTCGGGATAAAATTTCCTAAAGTAGGGGAGGCTGTAACAACCCGACTTTTCAAGTCAATGTCAAGACATGTCATTGTTCAGATCAGTCATTTCGTGCTTAATTGACTTGTACTCTCGAGATTCGATAATAGTTAACCCGTTATGGTAATCGATATATTAGTTGACTATATTAAACGATATTTTAAACTAGGTTTTACAACGCACTCACAACGCTTATTATCGCATGCTAAACGCTAATTACAAACACATACTATTTAAACGCACTTTATCGCATTGCTGCTATCGCTATTGCAACGCAAACTCGAAACGCAGTTATTGGTATTGATTCTTGTGTGTGTTATTATGTGCGTTACTTGTGTGTGCCTTATATATTTTGGGATGTTATTCGCAAACGCTATCGCATCGCAATCTCAACGCAATTCGAAACGCATATTTACTTTTATGCATTCTATGTTTTATGTTATTTGTGTAACTACTTGTTTAAATGTTATGTGATTATCTCATCGGAATGCTTATTCGTAAACGCAACGCAACACTTAACGCACGAAATGAAAATCGGAAACCAACAAAACGCAACTCGGTTGGTCGAATGACCACCCGATTGAATGGCCATCCGACCCACACTTGCACCGCCTTACTTCTCTCTCACACTATAAATACCGCCTCTCACATCACTGTTCACTGATGTGACAGCTCCATTTGACCCAACTCGCTCCAAGTTCATTCTCAGCACTTTTCACTCGATTCAAGGCTATTCTGTAAGTATTTCCTCCTAGATCTTGTACTTTCATCATCACTACACACTTTCTCACCATCTTCTCCATCAAAATCACTCATTTTCACCATTAAATCAACTGATTTGGACCTCTTGAAGGTGACGTCATCACGGTTTCTTTTGCAAACTGTGGTGTGACGCATCCCGTCAAAGTTGGTCTAGATCTAAAGGATTTCTACACATTTTTACGCGAATCTCAACAAAATGAAACCAGTTGAAAGATATTTCAAACTTATCTCAGCATTTCATCATTATTCAAACTTTCTTTCAACTCTTTTACGCTCATCTACTCAAAAACCGATGGAAGCTAGACCCAATCTGACTTTAGAGTCATTCGTTATTCTAGAGCCGGACTTGGTGTGGGTTCTCGTTGTTTGACACGTCATCACACCATCTCCGTTAAAACTCTTTACTTAGAAAATTTTACAAAATCTTTAAAACACCAGGTCACTCAATCGAATAGCCATCCAATCGGATGACCATCCGATCGAATGACTATTCGACCAGGTGGCTTGTTTCTTATAACTTGCAACACTTAAACAATCTGATCAAAACTTCAAAGAATATCACACTTTCAATCGAATAGCCATCCGATCGAATGGCCATCCGTCCGGATGACCATCCGATCGGATGACTTGATTTATACTACAACGAAAACTTCAAAAGTTTCAAAACGATTTTCAAACACACTCACCCAATCGAATGACCAACCGTCCGAATGGTCATCCGTCCGGATGACCATCCGTCCAGATGGCCATCCGGTCGACTCACCATTCAACGCTCAACTTGTCCAACGCACTGCTTACACACTGTTCAACTCTTACACTATTGTTCCATGCTCAGGCCAATCTCCACGCGCTCCCTTCAATCCAGGTACTATTTTTACTAGCTAAACACGCACGATGAGTATACTCAAACCCTTTTTGCATAACGCACTTTTGGGTGTTACATATTTCTTCTATATCAAATCACATCGAACACACAACACAAACACTTTTAACGCAAACCGCTCTCGCATGTTATATGTGACTCGATGAATTCTTGTATGTTATGTTTACACAGTGATTGTTTTGCCTGACACCTAAGCAATGATAGTACTATAGTTTGGACTCAGCACCTGTCGTGGACAGGGGTTGTTAAGGGTTTTACTTCACATGGTCACAGTGGTGATAATGTGTTGCGCATTCTACAACTTGCAATCATGTCGGTTACATACGTCATTGTCGATAGCTTACTTGATTCACATTTCTATGTGTTACATGCTGGTTATGCATAAACGCTTTCGCTTTACTATATGCTATGCAAACTTGTGTACTCACCTTTACACTATGTGTATTGACTTTATTTTAACGTGTGTGACAGGTTGATTAAGATGCTCTGCTTGCTATGCTTTGGTGAAACAAAGTAGGAGGTCTAGAAACAAACTAAATAAATCTGAGTCGTCGGAACAGTATTTTGTTTTTGAGACAATTATCTGTAATAATTGTTTATGCTTTGTATATTTATGGTATGGGACATGAACGTTAAATATATTGTCACTTAATAGTTGTTATGGATTCTTTTGAACAATCTGTTTCGCTCAGTGCCACGCCTCGATGATTCCGCCCTCGGTTGGGGTGTGACAATAACTTTATTGATTAACAAAAATAATGAATTAACAATACTAATGCAACGTGATAATGAAAACGCCATGAGATGAATAATTCTAAACAGTTAACAACATAAATAATTAACAAATATAGCATCATAATGAAAACGCCATAATTAACAAAACTGATGTTTACACAAATTAAAAAATAGTAATAACTGATGTTTACAAATACTACAAAATAATATTCAAAACTAATCAGGTGTAAAACGCCAATGATCGTAAAAACATAAGAGATATACTAGATCCCAAACGACAATTAAAATTAATAATGAAAACTCCAATTATCATTTTTTACTAATTGTTTAACTACCAATGAAAACGCGAATAAATTGGATACAAAAACAACGCCATTGAAAAGCATACAACACATTATGAAAATATTAATTTAATAAAAAAAACAATGAAACAAGCATAAAAAGAACAAAAAGCCATATCTGTTGCATGAGTTGCTGGAACAAAAATGTGAAACGTCAACGAATTTTACTTTATCGAACAGAATCCACGTTAGACGCCATAGATCTGAGAAAGCTTGGAAAGGAGGTAACAGCTAACACGAAATCTTTGGAGTTTTAATTTGAAACAAATTTATAACACGAATAAGGAGGGAACGTATAAAAGGACAATCGTACCCCTGCATATCAATTAGCGCTCACAGCCACGTGTTGGGCCAGGATCCGTTCTCACTATTCTCACACTCTAGAGTGTTTTCTCCTCATCATGTACCTATATATATATATATAGGGGAAGGTTCATTCGGGAACACTAAAAAAGTGGGGAACAGCGGTGAACCGACTCAAATGAACTCCGATTTGACTCATTCCAGCGGCGTTCGAACCGGCTCGTCGAACCCTAACTAGGATCTCTTAACCCTAAATCCTAACTCCTAAACTCTAAACCCTAAAGCTAAAAAATAAGGCTAAAACCTAAGCTAAACAGTAGAATCTAAACTATAAACCCTAAAAGCTAAACCCTAATGGCTAAACCAAAAGCTGAACCCTAAAACTAAACCCTAAAGCTAAACCCTAAACCCTAAAGCTAAACCCTAAAATGCAAACCCTAAAAGCCAAACCCTAAAAGCCAAACCCTAATATATTTAGGGTTTAGGGGTTATGATTTAGGGTTTAGGGTTAAGAGATCTTAGTTAGGGATTGACGAGCCGGCTCCAACGCCGCTGGAATGAGTCCAATTGGAGTTCGTTTGAGTCAGTTCCCCACTGTTCCCCATTTTTTTAGTGTTTCCCAATGAACCTGACACTATATGTATATGTATGTGTATATATATATATATATATATATATGCCTTCACGTATGTATTATAATCATATCTGAATGATATATAGTTGATTCGAACTCTAATTATTACTATTATTACTAAATATTACTAAATGAATTGAAATGAATAGTAATTTTAATATAATAATAATATTTAGTTTTTTTAATACTTTCATTATTTTAATATTATAATAATAGTTATTTTCTTTATTTTTTTAACTTTTATCCTTTTTTTAATATCAGGGGTTGGGATAAGTTTGGTGTAAACAGGTATCGAACCAGTACTGGTATCGAAATTATCGGGACGGTCTTGTTTGGTATTAGTACATGAAGGTAAAAATCGGAACTAATACAGAAAACGCCAAAAGTTGGTGCCGAATTGATATTGGAAATCTTTTCGTTCGGAAAATTCAGTGCTACTACCCGGTACCATTTGCTCATCTCTGATCACGGTTACCGTACGAACAACGGTATCGTACAACTTTTTTTTGTTGATTTTCTTCAAGTTTTAATTTTTTCTTTTTTTACTTTCAGGGGTAGGGATGAGTTCGGTGCCAACCGATACAGAATCGGTACTGATACCGAAAATACCGGTTACGGTACCGATATATGAAGGTAAAAAACGGTTGTGAACCGGTACCACGAACGCCAAAAGTTGCTACCGAATTGGTACTTAAGATCTTTCGGTTCGGCAAATTTGGTACCGGTACCCAGAACAATTTGCTCATCTCTGACCACGGGTTTCATACGAACAATATCGTTACCATACAACTTTTTTTGTTGATTTTCTTTCGGTTATCTTTTAGTGTTTTTTTCTACATTTTCTTTTTATTCTTGTCAGCAGTTCCATTCGCAACACGCTCGTACTGATTTCAAAACACATGTAAACACAGACTAAATAACAAAAGAAAATCGCTGCAACGCGGCGAACTTCTTTAAACCTAGTTAAACATAATTCATAGATAGTTTAAGCCATTCGAGTTCTTGAGTTAAGCTTGCATTTATTCAACAAAATCTAAGCATCAAACCACGCTGAAGGGGTAAGGTCCCAGATCTCGCGTCAGCACGACCGCGAGTGACCATTACCCTTATCAAAAACCCCCAACAGCAAGAACTTATCTGTGTCCGCGCGGACACGCACGAACACAGCGGTTGAAACCAATATGTCCATTGATAGGAAGACTTACGTTAAGTGCGAGAACGAATGTTAAACATGGCGATGCGGCCTAGCACCGCATCCTATGAACATTTTCGTCACGACAAGGGATTTGGACAATAGTAACAGTCATCAAGCGGCGATGCAGCCCGGCACCACATCCCGCATGCATCTTGGATAGAACAAAGAATGCGGGAACAACATCAGTGACCGCAAGCAGCGATGCGGCCTAGCACCGCATCCTGCCTACAAAACAAGTGGGTCTGACACCACAGTGCAAGTGGCACTGGGAACAGTCGCCTATCAGCCCACATGTGTGCAACAGTTTAACACCACAGCAGGACGTGGTATCACCACCGTAACGGACAGGTCTGACACACCTGCAAGTAGCTGTGCGATGTCAGGCTAGCTACTCAACTACCCTCCTTCACTCCTCGGCTATAAATACCCACCCCAAACCAGGTTTGAGGCATCACTTCTCAACTCTCTCACTACTACTACTCATACTTTGCTTCCCAAACAAGCTACTGATTCTCACGCCGGAGAGTGGTAACAAGGAGCACCCCCCACCCCATCCTCCTTGTTACGAGTCACGGCTTGTTTCCTTGTGCAGGAAACCAACCAGCGGACGATCCAGCCAGCGATCCTCGGAAAGAAGGGATTAACCCTACTTGACGAGACCAGTGAGTTAACCCCACCCGGTTAACCATTGTTTCATCATTGGCGCCCACCGCTACTCTTAGCACTTTTTTCCACCATCCCTTTCTCTCCAAAGATTATGTCTGATCGTCTAAACAATACTACCGGGGATAACCTAAACCCCGCAAACCAAGGTCCTACGGGGACCATTCCCCTAGCCCCAAATGCTGAACATATTGGCACATCAACGCAAGGGGGCGCTTCCCTTACGTTCGGGCATGATCTATCACAGTACGCTTCTGTGATACCTCCAGGCATGAACCTTCATACCTGGTACGATCAACAACAAGCTCAGCTGGCCGCAACATACAACAGAGCTTGCGCAGAAGCGCAAGTACCTGCGTGGCCTACCCCGGCACCGCATACACCTGCGGGTCGTATTTTACAATACGACGGCAGGACTCCCACAAATCCAGCCTCCCGGAGTAGGCACGAAGACCGCGGTTCCTCTTACTGCGACGTCCGCACACTGGATGAGGACGATTCCTCGTATGGGTCCCGCCGCAGGGGCCCCATACATAGCCGCCTAGGCCCCCATGGCGAAACTAGGCGACAGTCTACAGCCCACGACGACCCCGGCATCTATAGCCGGCTGGGACCTTAGTCCCACCGTGAAGGGCAGGGCCGTACCGATCCGGACGACGGTACATATTGCGGGGAGTCTCATGCTACTAGCAGTAGACCGGGAGGACGTAATTATGTTCCTCCCACTCAACCCCGTACCACACACCTACGCGCCGCAAAGCGCCACCAGAGCCAACCCTACAGGCCGAAATCTACGGCCGAAAACTCAAAGTTTGTCCCGTAGATTGCCAACGCCAATGTCACCACCACCAAATTCCCATTAAACATTGGGAAATACAACGGTTCAGCCGACCCAGATGACCACATGAACATCTTCATCGGCACCGGATGCAACGGCAGGTGGGATGAACCCACTTGGTGTCAATTTTTCCCGCAGACCCTAACAGGTCTGGCCAGGGCTTGGTTCGATTCTTTGCCAGTGGGGTCACTGACCTCATTCGAGGACTTACAAGCAAAGTTCCTCGCACATTTTTGCCAACAGCGACATCATGAATGTGATTCTATGGACGTCATGAACATCTGGCGCGGAGACAACGAATCGCTTGAGGCGTTCGTTGTCCGTTACAATAAAGAGTGCCTGGAGATAGGCGAAGTTGCAGACCAAATGGCACGTAACCATTTCATTGTTGCCGCTAAAGACGAACAAATGGTTATGACCATCTTCGGCAAGGAAGGCTTGCCGAAAAAATGGGAAGACGTCATGGCTGCAGTCAAGACATACGCCCAGACTCAGCGGTCCCTCAAACCGCACGTCTCAAAGGCACAGCCCCAAACGGAAGGCCAGTCCTCCCACCAAGAGCACAAGCGCAACAACAAGCGCAACCGGGACACATGGAATCGCGGCAGCGATCCCAGACCATATGTCCCGTGTAATAACCAGCCCGACGCAAGGGCTACAATCAACGCCCAGCGTGAAAACCGGGCATCGAAGAAGGAGTCTCGGGAACGTAACTGGACCGAGATCAACCAGTCGCCAAGCGACGTCCTCCTTACGGACGCGCAATTCCTGCGACCGGCCCAACCGATGAAGTCCAAGAAGAACCAGGATCCCGCACTCTATTGCGAGTATCACAAGGACTCGGGCCACACAACAAACAACTGCATCAGTCTCCGAGTGGAGATTGAGCGAGCCCTAAAAGACGGGAAACTACAACACCTGTTGCCAGGCGCGCAAAAACCTACCAAGCGCATCACCCCCCACAATGAGGGCCCCTCCAAGGGTAAAAGGGCCATGTACGTGGCCTCAACCCATATGATCAATGGAGGGCGAGGAAGGCCGCGCAAGGCGGCAAGAAGACCAGACAATGACTGGAAAGACGAGCAAGTTGTGTTTCCAAAAGTCCGAGGCGGACCGCGCGACAGGCGCGCCGTGGTATCACAACAAACAAGGATCCCGCACTCTATTGCGAGTATCACAAGGACTCGGGCCACACAACAAACAACTGCATCAGTCTCCGAGTGGAGATTGAGCGAACCCTAAAAGACGGGAAACTACAACACCTGTTGCCAGGCGCGCAAAAACCTACCAAGCGCATCACCCCCCACAATGAGGGCCCCTCCAAGGGTAAAAGGGCCATGTACGTGGCCTCAACCCATATGATCAATGGAGGGCGAGGAAGGCCGCGCAAGGCGGCAAGAAGACCAGACAATGACTGGAAAGACGAGCAAGTTGTGTTTCCAAAAGTCCGAGGCGGACCGCGCGACAGGCGCGCCGTGGTCATCACAGGCCACCTAGCTCACTACTGCACCGAGCGATTATTCATCGACCCGGTTAGTACATCTGATATTATATACGAGCAGTGCTTCAACCAGTTCAATCAAGAAGACAAAGATCGGTTGTAGCCGGTGGACTACCCGTTGGTCGGGTTTGCAAGGGAAACCGTATTCCCCCTGGACCAGATTACTTTCCCTGTGCGCCTCACCAACGGAAGGCACATAAGAACGGAGGAGGTCAACTTCATGGTTTTCCCTCACACCTCCAAATACGACGTACTTCTCGGGAGGGAGTCCCAGGGCGACTTCAACATGATAACATCCGTCCCCCACTTTGCCATCGTTTTCCCAACCGAGACGGGGATCGCGATAATATACGCCCAAAGAGAAGTTATGTCTACGGACGAGCTGCGTCCGGCCAAGGTAGCAAGGCCTACCCCCAACTCTCAACCAGAAAAATGGGTTCTTAATGCAAGGCACCCAGAGCAAACAGTTACGTTGGGCCACGCCTTATCCCCTACTATCAAAGCACACCTGAAGCAGCTCCTCTTCAGGAATCAGGATATTTTTGCGTGGACACCCGTAGATATGACAGGGGTACCACGTGAAATCGCGCAGCACTTCTTGAATACCATGCCAGGTATCAAGCCGGTGATCCAAGGCCAACGCCACCTTAGATCAGCAAAGAACGAGGCGATGCATGAGCAGGTCCAAGAGCTGCTCTCCGCAGGCATCCTGCGGGAAGTCAAATACCAGACTTGGTTGTCAAACCCAGTCATGGTAGAAAAACCATCCGGGGGCTGGCGCATGTGCGTCGATTATAAAGATCTCAACAAAGCCTGCCCCAAGGATTGTTACACATTTCCGGAGATCGACGAGAAGGTCGATAACCTCGCACCATTTCGATGGAAGTGTTTCCTCAATTGTTACAAAGGTTACCACCAGGTACAGATGGCAATCGAGGACGAAGATAAAACGGCATTCCGCACTCCTACCGGGAACTACTGTTACACAAAAATGCCTTTCGGGTTGCGCAACGCGGGCGCAACCTATCAAAAGTTGATGAACGACACTTTTCGCGGTCAAATCAGCAAAAGTGTCGAAATCTATATGGACGACCTGGTCGTCATGAGCATGGAGGAAGACACCATGCTCAACGATATTGAAAGAACATTCCAAACTATGCGAAGCGTCAACATGAAGCTCAACCCAGGGAAATGCTCGTTTGGAATGGAAGAAGGCAAGTTCCTTGGATTCATCGTAACCAAAGATGGATTCAGGGTGAACCCGGAAAAAGTCCAGGCGATCGAGCGCATGCCATCGCCTTCCACGATGAAAGAAATGCAACGACTAGCTGGCAGGCTAGCCACACTGAATAGATTCTTAGCCAACCATGCAGCTAAGTCTTACCCTTTCATCAAGACCCTGCGGAGCTGCTTAAAAAAGGAGCAATTCCAATGGACCCCAGAAGCCGAGAAAGCGTTCTGGGAGATGAAAGAGTGTTTGATTCAACTCCCAACTCTAACCGCACCACGCAAAGATGAACCACTTATCTTGTACTTATCTGTCGCGGACAATGCGGTAGGCGCGATACTCATAGTGGAGCGAGAAGGAGTTCAAACACCCATCTACTATATCAGCAAAATGCTCAACGACCCAGAGATGAGATACTCCATCATGGAGAAGTTGGTACTAGCACTAGTGCACGCATCGAGACGGTTACGACGTTACTTTGCAAACCACGTCATCACGGTGTTAACCAACTACAGGATCGGCCCGATCCTATCCAAACCCGACATCTCTGGGAGGTTAGCAAAATAGGCAATTGAGCTGGGCGCACTTTCACTGAACTGTAAGCCGCGCCCCACAATCAAAGGCCAGGTCTTGGCTGATTTCGTTGCTGAAGTACCAGCAAACCGCATTCAAGAATGCGAAGAAGAGCAAAACCCTGCGTCGCCACCATCCTCCGCAGAAACCTGGGCACTATATACAGATGGTACATCTAACGAAGATTGTGCAGGTGCAGGTCTGCGACTCGTCAGCCCCGATGGCCAAGAGCTTACCTATGCAATCCGCCTCGATTTCAAGATCATAAATAACGAGGCAGAATACGAGGATCTACTGGCAGGGCCGCGTCAGGCAGTCAAACTTGGCGTCCAACATTTGGAAGCACACGTCGACTCACTATTGGTTGCAGGCCAGATACGCGGCGACTATGCCGCAAAAGGTGATTTCATGATCCTCTACCTCGAACAGGCTTTGCAACTGAAATCAAAGTTCACTTCCTTCAATATCCGCCATATCAACAGGAGTGATGACAAACCCGCGGATGCACTGTCAAAACTTGGATCCACCAGTTTTCAACACCAGGCAAAAGAGGTACACATCGAGATTCTGCAAAATCCCTCAGTACCCCTGCGCCAAGTCAATGTCATCCAGTACGGTACAACATCCTGGATGACACCAATAATTGCATACTTGCAATCAGGTGTTACTCCCGAAAGCAAGGCAGAGGCACGTAAGTTGCAATACAAAGCGTATCATTATCAAATGGGAGACGGTATCTTATACTGCAAATCATACCTGGGGCCACTCCGACGATGCGTCAACCCCTAAGATGCCACATACCTTATCAGAGAAATACACGATGGAATATGTGGCATACACGCAGGCCCACGCATGGTGGTGGCCAAAATCATGAACGACGGGTACTACCGGCCCGGCATGCACCTAGATGCAGTCAAAGTCTTGGGCAAGTGTTTCAATTGTCAGCGGCATGCTCCCAAGATCTTGCGCCCCAAGAATAACCTGATCCCCGTCACCACTGCATGGCCATTCCAAAAATGGGCAATCGATGTGGTGGGACCATTTCCAGACGCACCAGGTGCAGTGAAGTTTATCATAGTGGCTGTTGATTACTTTACAAAATGGGTAGAGGCAAAACCGCTCACCTCAACTACCGCTATGATAACAAGGAAATTCATCTGGGAACAAATCATCTGCCGTTTCGGTCTACCAATGTGCTCGTTACCGACAACGGTACCAACTTCGTTGCCGCTGACTTTCAAAAATGGCTAAATGAGCTAAATATTGAACAAATATTCTCCTCAGCGGCGCATCCGCAAGGGAATGGCCAAGTCGAGAGTATCTATAAAAGTTTAGTCGAAGGCATCAAAGCACGGTTGGGAACAGCCAGACGCGGCTGGGTTGATGAACTCCCAAGTATCTTATGGGTCCACAGGACAAGCCCAAAGACAAGTAACGGTGAGACACCCTTCAGCCTGGTCTATGGCACTGAAGCGATGATCCCCGCAGAAGTAGGCCTCCCCTCACCTAGAATGTTGGCTATCAACAAGATAGACAACAATGAGGAACGCAGGGTTGACTTGGACCTCCTGGAAGAAAGGCGTGAAAACGCTGCCATCAACGAGGCCAAGTACAAAACCAAACTTGAAAAGTACTACAATGCACGCGTCCGCATTTGTACCTTCAACCCAGGAGACTACGTCCTTCGGGACAATGAAGCATCTAACGCGGAACGCCCAGGGAAACTTGCCCCCAAATGGGAAGGACCCTACCTCATCCAAGAGGTCCTGGGCAAAGGCGCGTATAAACTGCAAACATTAGAGGGCGAAACTATCGCCCGCACATGGAATGCACAACAGCTTCGACGCTGTTACATGTAAGCCATGTTTTTTACAATCACCATGTAACCTATCGGGCCGCAGGCCATTAGCAAATGAATAAATAAACGATTCAATGCAATATTGTTTATTTACTTCCATTACAAATGCATGTCCCACTCTGCGGTATCTACAAAAACAGATTGGAAAAATCTTCATTCGCGATACCCACACAGAGTGGTGACCACACGCAACTATTGTAATAGGCCAGCAATGCAAAAGATCAACTGTCTATCCGGATGGATATGCAAATAAGGTTTTCACAAAGCCTACACAACTCCTAAACCCTAACGGGATAAAAACAGGAATTGACTAATACTCATACGACAAAGGTATAGAGTATACTCAACCGCGCTTACAGCAGGTAGAGTTTCTTCATATACAAGTTCAAACATGCAAGTAATAAAAACACTTGTACAACTTGAACAAAACGGTTAAAACTTTATATTCAAAAAATTTCTACACCTACGCGGTGCACAAGGGATTTACATAAGGTTCTTAACATTTACATTGAGGAAACAAAAAAGGCACGCAGGCCAGCCTAGTCTTTCTTTGTTCGCTAGAACCCACACCATCCTTGCCATCACCAGCAGGCTTTTCCTCATCTTCCTCATCAGCATATAACACCCGCAAGCGGTCTACATAGTCTTCCGCATCTAGGCATTTCTCAAGTTCCTCAAGAGCGGCAATGGACGTATCGTTGTACGCCGCAAGAGCGGCAACAAGAACCGCTTCAGTGTCCACACCATGGAACCCAGACCTTTCATCAGTATATTTGCCCTGGGACAAAACATTCATATGAGAAATGCAACAGTTGTAGCGAGCTTTAAAACCAGCATCCCGGGCGCGCAGCCTAATCTCATTAACACCTGCCACGTTCTCAGGTGCGTCAAGGATAGACGTAACAATCTGCGAAACGAAAATGGTACGGTTATCAAAGGCAAACCTAAAAAAGATAGCAAAGGCAACGGATACTTACATGCCCGATACCGTGCATACGCATCCATTCGCGATCGTCCTTGAGCAGATCAAGTGAAGAAGCAAGGCTATCTCTAGCCTCTGCAGCCTCTCTTGCCCGCGCTTCAGCTTCAGCAGCACGGGCAGAGACCTCCTCAATAGTGGCCACCTGACTCCGCACTTCAGCCTTTTTACAATGAGAACACAAGTATACAAAGATAATCAACATACTTGTGAGATATATGTACAAATTCAAAAGCAAAAGAGACTCATACCTGGAGGCCCTTAATAGTTTTGGTTAAGTTGGTGCGGTCAGCATTTGCCCCTTCAAGAGCCTTCGCAGCCCGGGCCTCCGCCTCCTTGGCCTCTTCAAGAGCCTTGGCAAGGCGAGCTTCTGCCTCCTTGGCCTCTTTGGCAACCGCATCAGCTGCAGCTTTCTCTTTAACCAAAGCAGCATTCGTGGCCTTGGCGTTGGTAAGCTCCTGACGAACACGAAAGAGAGTTTCATTCTTTTTGGCCCAAGATTCTTTCCAAGTCTTGCGCTCATCAGAAAGTGTCTTGCGCTCATTAGAAAGAGATTCTTTCCAACTCTTGCGCTCATCAGAAAGCAGTTTTGCAAGGGTACGAACCTGTTTAAGCTCAGCAGTTGCAGCCCACTCCTCAGTCTGCTTATGCTTCTCAAAAGCAGCCTTCTGCCTTTCAAGCTGCTCTGCACCCTCACGAGCAGCCTTCACCAACTCTTCGGCCTCAGCCCGCAAGCGCACATTTTCCTCCTCCTTGTGCCCAAGCACCTTGTAGTTTTCCATAATGGCATTTGCCATTATGGAACTCCCCACAAGCATGGAGGAGAGTTGATTAATCTAGAGCTCACTTAGCAAAGAACGGGCCCGATTGACTTCAAAAGGGGTGCCCAAACCACCCAAAATCTTCCTACACGCGGAGGGGTCAGTAGAAATATCATCCCCTTGCATTACATTCCATGGGGGGCGTTGATAGGTCATGGCCCGGTCTTCAGTATAGGTGCGGTAATAAAACTCCAATTCAGACTCTTCAGGCTGAATAGGAGTCCCTTTAAAACCCGCACCACCAGAAGCGGAACCAGAAGCTTTCTCAGCAACGGGAGATTTCTTCCTCTCAGTATAAGCAAACTTAAAGTTCAGATCATCAGTGTCCTGCGGGGAGATCAGATTATCATGGGAGTCCACCGTATCATAGATTTGAGCCGCAGGCCGCTTCCCAGTATCCTCCGCCCGCACAGAGGGCTCAGGCACCACTTTAATCGAAGGGCTTCTGGTAAATTCTTTATTAACCCCCGCATCCGCAGCTGTGTCATGCGAGGCAGAAGGTGGAGCATCAAACATAGAAAACCTTTCATCTTGCAGTTTTGTAAACAATGCAAAAACACTTTAAATACAAGTACAAAGAAAAAATACTTGTAAAAGTTATGAATCACTTACCAGAAGCAACCACAGGTTTCACAACAGCTGTCCGTTTGGTCTGTATTTTCGGACGCTTCTTCTCACTGGCATCAACAGCCTTCTCTGCCTTTCTCTTCTTTTTCTCATCAGCAGGCTTGGAACCCGTAGAAGTCCCACCTGCAGCCGCACCACCACCTGGAACACCCAAACCCTCAAGGGTGTCAGACACTACCATGTAATCGGTATACTTGCGGAAACGAGAACAAGAGATACCTGCCGCCTGCGGCACCAAAGGCGGAACAACGGGAGCCTCAGGTTTTTTCTTGCCGCGACCTCGCACGGGTTTCTCCACATGCTTCTTCTCTGCATGCTTCTTAGGGGCACCCTTCAACTCAAATTTACCCAGGACCCCAAAAGTACCTGCGTTTCGATCATCAAACAAGAAGATCAGCAAGGTGAACCTTATAAGGCAAGTAAGAAGGTTATGGATTATACCTTTGCCTTGCGACAGGGGTGCGTTCAGTGCCTCGCGTGTAGGAACGCGGAATTTGTTGACAATAATCACATTAAAACCTTTTTCACCTTCCGCAAGCGGAATTAACTCAACCTTTCCCATGAAGGTCGGATCAAACATCCTCCACAAAGCAGCATCCGCTGATAGTACAATGGAAAATCAGTAACAAATAAGGAAACAAGGAAACCACACAAGAGTAAGAATACTTAGCACCACTCTTTTCCTTCAAAACGGGCCTTGACTTCCTATCGGGCCTAGTTAGCATCATCCGCAGCACCCACAACTGATTGCTGTCCAGCTGTTTATGCTCAATAGTCTTCAACCTTGGGAACCACTCCACAGTCTCCGCACTAGGAAGAGCAATATCCTCCGCAGGGATAGTCTCATTAACATTCCGCAAGGTCATGTTAGCAGCAACCGCGGCAGCCTTAATGTAGAAGAACTTGGTCTTCCACTTTGTAATACCCTTAGGAGGGGTCATCAGCTTGGTGCTTCCGTACCGTTGGCCAAAAGAAAAGAACCCGGTGTTCACCGTCAACTGTTAGAACCGCCAGAAATTTTCAACAGTAATCGGCAGACCAAGAACACGGAAGGTATACTCGAAATTCCTAATCCGAATCATCCCAAACGGACTCACTTGGGAGATATGGAGCTTGTAATACTCCAAAACCTCACCAACAAAAATAGTTAATGGTAAACGAAAGTTACCATCAATGAAAGAATCGGCCCACATGGTGACATGACCGGCTGGGGCATCGGCATCGGTGTCATCCTCATGGGGATAAACAGCTCCAAACTCCTGGGGCATTTGAATGCTGGTCATCAAAGTCTTAAACTGACTCTGTGACCACTTCAGCACCGGTAAGCCCCCGCCGGGGGCACTACCACCATCTTCTTCTTCTTCCGCCACCACCGGCGAAGAGGGATCAGGGTTTTCACCCTCAGCATGATGTGGATTGGATGGTTCAGCCATCAGGGATTGTAGTGAAGAAAACTCAGAGACTTGACCGGAATTTCAGAAAGTTTATCAGAGAAGACAAAGAGAACACCTTCTTTCACCAGAAAAATTTTTGAAAATTTTGAACAAGTGAGGAAACCACAAACGGTTTCCACTTATATACTCATCGCAATTAATGCGATGCAGTAAACCGACTCATCACGTTCAAAAAGGGCCAATTACGTGTTGCCACGTGTTCAGCGACGGTTCCGCTGACGGTTATCACGCGCGCGTGGCCATCCACGCGCCTGACAAAAGAGACTTTTTTCACTCCTTGCTACAGTGCATTTATGACCTCGGGCAGTGCAAACGTCCTTTCATTTCAGCACATGACAGAATCCTACCAACTTTCACCAACCCACACGTGCGATCGTGACGTATGCATCAGAAAGCGACAACATTATCCAAACATAAGCGGCATGCGGTTTCTCTGGTTTACCGCACCATAACCCATACCGCATGTCGTTTTTTACATACCCCTCAAAAAAGGCAAAAATATATATCTCTACATTATATAAAGGGGTATAAACAATAACCGCACATACCCACGAGTACGTGTGGAATATGCGGAGATGACACACACGAACCCGCACGGGTGTGTCAGATACTCAGAACCAGCATGGTTCTTTGGACTGCGAAAACCGCTTCTCAGAATGCGGCAAACCGCATTCCATATAACCTTCTACAAGGTTCAAATCCCTCGTGTCCGGTTCACAACCACAGAGGGAACGTAAACAGCTTCTCCTTAGGATGATGGACAGGTACGCTGAGCAACCGCACATCAGCAACCCTGTCTCCTGATCCTTCAAGAGCCACATTCAAGCTTCAAACTCTCTAGAAGCGAGTTCTTTGATGCAAACCGCAGACACTCAAGAGTAGCTGCGGCGGAATATAATTACCCTAACGGTAGCTACGGAAGAGCCACGACTAAACCGCCACGCGGTTTATCAAAGCTACTTATAGGAAAACTGCTTTTCAACTAAGCATGAAGGAAAGTGGTTACAGAACGAATGCGAAAGAGTTTCACCCAACTTCCCAAGTATCTAAGGTGATCTCCTCCGGCAACACTACTTAAAGGAAAACTACTTTCCACCAAAGCGTGAAGGAAAGTAGCTCCAGAACAGTGGTAACAAGTCTGTTTATGACTGGTTGCCCAACTATGGACCGCATAGAATAAACAATGGTGGGCACAACCATGCATATGACCATGTTTATTTGCCCATAGTCCAGATTCACATTGTTCGACCAAACACGGCCAACAATGACGTAAGTACCTCACAAGGCTCGACTACACATGGCCAACAAGGTGCAGCAACGAGGTAACCGCAAAGGACGTACGGTTACTTGAGAGCTAAACCTCAGAGGACGTGCGGTTACTAGAGAGCTAAACTGGAGAACACGAACACCTCACAAGGCAGGGATCATCGTTGAATGTCCAGTTGAACATAGAGCTTGAGCAAAGTACTTACAAACATTGCATCAGCTGACGCAGAGGTTACAATTAGAGTGGCGATTGCGGACATCTTCCGTCACCATCTCAAAGGTTGGTTCGAACCCTACTAACACCCCCAGTCACCGTCTCAAAGGTTGGTTCGAAACACCAACAGGTGGCTGATGACATCAGAAAACGGTAGACCATATTACCGCATCAAATCCTTGGCTGAGAATTCCGCATCAGACGGAACTTGCTCACCGGTGCGGAATTCAATGTTTTCAAATGCTACAACGAAAACTTCAAAAGTCAAACCATCATACACAAACACATCCTTCTTAAAGGAAGAAACAATCCACTAGACCGGACAGCGGTCCGAACGAACTGTCAACCGAACGGTCAGCAGCTTGATTTACTGAAAGTAGGAGCCATCTGCATGGCCCATATTCTACCTTCTAGACACCATAGTCAAGTATCCCTCCCACATACAACTTGCATAAGGAAGGAACACTAGACTGGGGGGGCTTGAAGGGGTATGGTCCCAGATCTCGCGACAGCACGACCGCGAGTGACCATTACCCTTATCAAAAACCCCTAACAGCAAGAACTTATTTGTGTCCGCGCGAACACAGCGGTTGAAACCAATATGTCCATTGATAAGAAGACTTACCTTAACTGCGAGAACGAATGTTAAACACGGCGATGCGGCCTAGCACCGCATCCTATGAACATTTTCGTCACGACAGGGGATCTGGACAACAGTAACAGTCATCAAGCGGCGATGCGGCCCGGCACCACATCCCGCATCATCTTGGATAGAACAAAGAACGCGGGAACAACATCAGTGACCGCAAGCAACGATGCGGCCTAGCACCGCATCCTGCCTACAAAACAAGTGGGTCTGACACCACAGTGCAAGTGGCACTGGGAACAGTCGCCTATCAGCCCACATGTGTGCAACAGTTTGACACCACAGCAGGACGTGGTATCACCACCGTAACGGACAGGTCTGACACACCTGCAAGTAGCTGTGCGATGTCAGGCTAGCTACTCAACTACCCTCCTTCACTCCTCGGCTATAAATACCCACCCCAAACCAGGTTTGAGGCATCACTTCTCAACTCTCTCACTACTACTACTCATACTTTGCTTCCCAAGCAAACTACTGATTCTCACGCCGGAGAGTGGTAACAAGGAGCCCCCCCCCCCCACCCCATCCTCCTTGTTACGAGTCACGGCTTGTTTCCTTGTGCAGGAAACCAACCAGCGGACGATCCAGCCAGCGATCCTCGGAAAGAAGAGATTAACCCTACTTAACGAGACCAGTGAGTTAACCCCACCCTGTTAACCATTGTTTCATCACACGCTAATGAATCGACTTCCAAGTATAAATTAAATAGAGTAAATTGCAGTTTTACCCCCTGAGGTTAGGGGCCATTGGCACTCTTACCCCCCTAAGGAAATAAATGCAAAATTACCCCCTACTGTTAACTCTTATGTCGCATAATTACCCCCCGGCTTGAAAGTCAATGACAGATCTGTTGACTCTTAGTTGAAATGACTATATTACCGTTCCATTTTACCCCCCAACATTTCTGTTAAGCCACACAATTACCCCCCATTGGTAAATTACTAATTTGTCCTTTGTTATTACCCCCTGTACTTTGAGTTAAGATACAACATTACCCCCTGCAACTTCCAAAAACCTTCCCGCCAAAATCAAAAACCTGATCTATGATTCTATAATCATAAATCTTAACATGTTCTATGATCTGAAACCTAATTCTGAATCAATTCACATGTAATCTGCTTTTGATCATATAAACACCTAATTCTGAATCAATTCACAGTTATTTTGTTTTATTTCTTCAATCATCAAGCATACCTCAAGCATACCTGTTGCATACCTGCTTACCTGCTGCAATGTGTTTTATACTCAAGCAAACATGTTGCACACCTGCTGTGGTGACTATTAACCACTGATTAAGCATACCTGCTGTGGTGACTATTAACCACTGATTAAGCATACCTGCTGCACATTTTGACTATTAACCAGACTAGAATATGTGGTGACTATTAATCACCATAGAAGCTGTTATGACTACTAACAATGTATCAAACCACTGTTATGATTGCTAACAGGTTGTTGATCAAATGCACAAAATGTATATCCTAATCAAACTATCAAATGCACATTTTGATCATGTAAGATCATCTAACTGCCATAACCATGTTCAGTAACTTCACATACACCTGTTGATACACCTATTGACCTATTGATACACCTATTGACCTATATGCATTTGTAGAGACTGGGTATTAAAACTGCACATCCTGTATATGCATTGTACAAACCTGTTTGACTAGAAATCAAACTGCACATCCACATTACACATAATTCATAACCTCAGGTGATAATTCATTAACAGCATCAACTCAACTTTAGTCAATGCTTCTGATATGCAACTTAACATGAGCAACTTAACATGAGCAACTTAACATTAACAGCAGCAAGTCAACATTAACAACAGCAGCTTAAGTCACATACACCCTTTTTCACTTATGCATGGGACTGAAAGTGATGGTGATTGCACCAAGTGCCATGACAGCACCTCTGTTCTGTTCTATGATCAAATCAAATACAACAGCATTAACCCACATTATGTCCAAATCAACCACATACACCCTCTTTAACAGCAGCAGGTTCTGTTCTGTTCTATGATCAAATCAAATACAACAGCATTAACCCACATTATGTTGTGATCAAACATTAACCCACTTAACAGTCAAATACATAACCTGTTCTATGATCAAACATAACCTGTTCTATGATCAAGCAAAAGATCCTACACATTAACCCAAAAGATCCTAGAAGATTAGAGTTTAGGAATCCTACACTACATATTAACCCAAAAGAACCTAGAAGATTAGAGTTTAAGTATCCTACACAACCATTTCCTGCTGAGGCGGAAACTGGAAATGCAGGAACGGGCGGCCTCGCATCTTGAGCACCAATGAGACCACAATCGATCTTAGTGAAACATGAATCCTCATGTCCACTGCAAATACACAAACATCCATTACTAGTTGTTTGATTTTACCCCACAATCAAAATTGTTGTTTGATTTTACCTGAAAATTGCGAGAAAAGGGAGGATCTCTGGACCACATCTGGATCGATGGTGGCCGGTGGTGTGGTCGCCGGCCCTGGCTCAGCCGGTGGAGCTCGATGCATAATGCCATTCTGTTCAGACATCTTGTGCTAGTGTGGTGAAGAAGATGGAGTGGATGTCGCCGGAGGGTGAAGGTCGCCGGTGAAGAAGCCGGAGAAAGACTTCGCCGGAAGAGATGAAGAAGAAGAGGGGAAAACTTAGGGGGTAAGGTTGTGAGGTTTTGTTGAGTTTGAGGGGTTATTTTAATATATAAAGTACAATTTTGGTGAAATTACATTTATACCCTTTGACCCTCCCTTGTTTAGATTGACCGGTCAAGAAAAATGAATCCGGGGGGTAATTGTGCGACATAAGAGTTAACAGTAGGGGGTAATTTTGCATTTATTTCCTTAGGGAGGGTAAGAGTGCCAATGGCCCCTAACCTCAGGGGGTAAAACTGCAATTTACTCAATTAAATATATCGAGTTGACTTGATTCGTGTTGAACCCGTTGTTGATTCAAAAAAACTTTGGTTTTGTTTGTATACGTAGACAAAGAGCATCTTTGGTGGTTTGCAATTCATGATGCATGAGTTTCAGAACCAAATCCCAACACCAAGAATAGCGACAACTAGAAGAGTGCACTCTCTTTTCTTGTCAGCGCCATCCCCGCAAACCGTAACCCTAGTTAATTTGTATTCTTATATTTCAATCTTATATATGCTATTGATTTTTGGCTTCTTGCTAGAAAAAAATACAATAATTTTTTTTCCATTTTTTTTGCTGTTAGATGATCCATGTAAAATAAACCATAAAAATATGTATCAGTTTTCTTTAGTAGATAAATACATGTTGTAATATTGTCATAAGAGTAAACTGCTATTTTGGTCCCTGTGGTTTAATCATTTTTGCCATTTTAGTCCAAATATCAAACTTTTTACATTTGGATCCCTGTGGTTTGCATTTTGTTGCCCTTTTAGTCCAAAATTTAAAAACTCTATTTTTTGACTGTTGCAACCTCCTATTTGTCTTTTAGTTCAGGGGCATTTTGGTCATTTTGCTTTTCATTTAACATTTTCTTAATTCAAAAATTAATATATATATAGGGTAAGGTTCATGCGAGAACCACCTTAATTGCGAGAACCGTGAGAACCAATGTGAATACAACCTAAAATAGCTAAAAAACCTAAAAAAACCTAACCTCCCCCCCCCCCCCCCCCCCCCCAAAAAAAAAAAAAAAAACCCTAAACCCCCCACCCCCTAAAGCTAAATGCTAAAAACTAAAACCCCCAAAAAACCTAAAAAAAACCTAACCCCCCCCCCCCCCCCAAGCTAAAATGCTAAAAACTAAACCCCCAAAAAACCTAAAAAGATCAAATAAAAATCTAACAATTTTTTTTAATATTTTTTATGTCAAAATCGCTACTTTTAGTAGCCAAAAAAAATTTTTTTTAGCTACTAAAAGTAGCGATTTTAACATAAAAATATTAAAATAAAAAAAATTGTGTGTTTTTAGCTATTTTTAGGCATTTTTTGTTGTGTTCACATTGGTTCTCGCGGTTCTCGGAATAAGGGGTGGTTACTAACGGATATTTGTCCTATATATATATATATTAATATACACACATACATAGCAGTTCATCTTCATCGACAACTTCAGCTCTCTCTCTCTCTTCTCTGAACTACCACCACACCACCACCACCACCCCCACCACCGCATCATCCCCACCACCACCATCCCACTGCCGCCAACACCACCATCTCTCTCTAAAACCTGCACACACACACACACTCTCTCTTTCTCTCTCCAAACACCCATCTCTCTCTTCTCTCTCTCTCCTCTCTGTCGAGCACCACCACCACCACCGTGATGAGAACCGACATCGGAAAACGACACCGATGAGAACCGACATCGGAAAACGCCGGCCACTGTTTGATTATTGGAGAAATTTATCGAAGTTACAGGTCAGTATTGTTGTTTGCTGTTGCAACGAAGAAGAACACAAGTTGCAGGTTTTGTTTGCCGCTGGCCACTGTTGGAACTCAGACGAACATCCCTCTCCTTCTTCAATCAACGCCGGAATGATGTTAATGTTTGCTGATTTGGAGGATGATGTTCATCAACGCCGCCGCATATCATCTTCCCCCAAATTAAAGGTCCAGTTTCATGTGGGTTAATGGGTTTGATGCAAAATTAGGGTTTGGGTTTTGTGTGGCTCGGAGTAAAGAAAGAAGGTGAGATTGTCGGTTTGATTGTCTCCGTTTGATTGTCGGATTTGGGTTTTATGGGTTTTGAAGCCGATTTGATTGTCAGGTTTGGGTTTTATGGGTTTTGAAGCAGATTTGATTGTCGGGTTTAATGGGTTTTGAAGCCGATTTGATTGTCGGGTTTGGGTTTATGTGAGGGTTTTTGAGGGTTTTGGGGTTGGGAGGGTTGGCGGCAGTGGGATGGTGGTGTTGGCGGCAGTGGGATGGTGGTGGTGGGTATGATGCGGTGATGGGGGTGGGGTGGTGGTGGAGGTGTGGTGGTGGTGGTGCTTGTTGTTGTTCTAGCAGTGGTATTATTGTTTTTCTGGCAGTTGCATTATTATTTATTAAATTTGAGTTATAATAAATCTAAATGACCAAAATACCCCTGAGGATAAAGACAAAATAGGGGGGTTTAAGTTAAGGAATCTAGTTAAATTTAAAATTTGGACTAAAATGTCAACAAAATGCAAACTACAGAGACCCAGATGTATAAAGTTTGAGATTTGAACTAAAATGACAAAAGTGCCCAAACCACATGGACCAAAATAGCAGTTTACTCTTGTCATAATAATAAAACACACCGTACAGATACATATACACACACCAGGCTGTCCCTGATGGTGTGCCGGATGCGCGACAACACATGGGCCAAAAGAAAAATCTTTTTCTCGTTTTACGTACATAAAAAATTAGATATTTTTTTTGTTATTGTGTTTAACGTTTATATATAAAAGTATTGATGAAAGAGTTGTTAAGGCTCTCGCCACGCCATAGGCAAGGTCAAGGGTACGAGACTTGGCAGCTTCGCTTTCTTTTTTCTCACTTCACTTCCCCCTTTCATCCTTTGTACCGTTTGTGATTTACCTATCGAACATCTTCCAAATGACTGAATGAGGGAGTCTCCTCTTCTTTTCTCCCTATCTACATCGCTCAACAAGGCTAATAGATAACTAACTACTCTATATAATTGAGAACTTCGGAAATGAAATTTATGTATATACTAGTAGGGTGCCCGTACGTTGCGCACAAGAACACAACACTTAGGAAATGTTTAATCGGACGACTTAAACGTTCACTTAAATGTCACTGTTATTAGCCTGAAGGTTCACTTAAATGTAGCGTTGTTATTAGCCTTAGACGTGTCAAGTAAATAATAATTTTACATAAAAGCTATCAAGTAGGTATGAAAACCATTGTTGCATCCCAATAAACATACGCACAAATACGAAAGTAGCAGCCATAGACATAACAATTTAAGATTAAAATCCAGTTGTCAACCACTTGTATCGTGATGAGTTGTAATTTAATCGTCAGCATTACACACTTCAGTTATCGCATCCAGAATTTCTTCATCATCAAGAATCTTATAAAAACTGTTACAAGGAGTTCCGTGTCCTTCTTTCACGAACAAAAAATGACACCATGAGACCCTAGAAAACAAAAACTCACCAAAACTAACATATACTGAAAATAAAATAAAAAATTGACCATTGGCTCCATGTAATAAAAACTATCAAGTACGTATGAAAACCTTTAAAGGGTCGCTAAACACATGCACATGAGTACATCCTCACTTAGCACGCCATCATGGTTTCGAATCCGAATTTCACAGGAACATATTCTTTTAGAAAGGATATGCTTCTATTAACAATATTTACATGGTTGCGCCTACAACCAGTGGCGCAGCTATGAAGGGGCCGGAGGGGGCGTCCGATCCCCCGAACTTTTCGCTCAGTAGTGTTATGTATGTACGTTTCGTATATAATTTTTTAGGTATATACGTTTTCGAACCCCCGGTTTTATAAAAAAATAATTTTTTTGGGTATATACTTTAGGGTCCGGTGACTTCCGACCCCCGATAGAAATACAACACCTTGTAGTATTTAAACGTCCATCCCATTGATAAAGGGGAAACATATTACCACCTGTATATCTCTTTAGGACAATTTCATAATAATAAATAAGTTCAAGAATCATCATTTCTGATCAGAAGTTCACATGTCAGTAACCAGTGTGATACATCATCAACAAAATCACCAATTAAGGTAGTTTTGTTGTTATATATTTAGTCACTACTCACTTCTGTGGTGTCTTTTGGATACACCGAAGAGAATTTAGCATCAAAGTTGTCAAGAACTCAAGATAGTCAACATCGCCATCCCATGAAGCAATGGTTATGAATTTAACCACCACATAGATATATATTTCTTGTCGTTAAAAAACATAGATATATTTCTCTTTTGTATCTAAACGTCATATAAAACCCCATCTCGATCGGACTGTAACAACATAAAGTCATACTCATAAAACTGAAAAGTTTAAACATGCCTACACTAAAACAATAATATTTTTAATAGTAAATTACGCTTGGGTGTTACTGGTATACACAAAAATATACATGTTTTTTTGTATGAAACTAGAACTGAGACCCGCCGCAATGCGGCGGGAATTCTTTAGTTATAACTAAGTCGATTTAGGACCCGCACGTTATGTTAAACTGTCAAACGGGAAAAAAAATAGACGATGTAAAAACGTTCACCCACAAATGCACCTTGTGTCGTGTTAACTCGCAAAATTTAGAACGAAACGTAAAAACGTTAAACCAAAGACGCACTTTGCGATGTGTTAAGTCACAATATTTAGAACCAAGCATAAAACGAAAAAAATTGCGGAAAATGAAAACTATAAAGGACCAAAGTTAAAAGTAAAAAAAGTTGCGAGGATAGATTGCAAAAGATAAAAAGTTTTGGGTTAAAAGTAAAAAAACAAATAGTTTTTGGTTAAAAGTAATTTATTAAATACTTTTTGGTGAAAAGTAAAAATATCATTTTTTTGGAAAACCCCCAAAGCCAAGATCACGATAACCATATGCACAACAATTTTTCTTTAGAAAACCCCCCAAAGCACACCCCGCGTTGCGGCGGGGTATAAAACGGTGTCAAATAGTACTAATGTCACACAACCGTTATCGACCACCAACACTGACTCGACCTAGGATCTGCGTGTTGCGACGAACCTGTCAAACATGAAAAATTGAGGTAAAAACGTTGAACCACACATGCACGTTGCCTCGTGTTAACTTGCAAAGTTTGAAACAAAACATAAAAAAGTTGAACCACACTCGTACGTTGCATTGTATTAAGTCGAAAAATTTAGAACTATACGTAAAACGAAAATTTGCCAAAGATGAAAAGTATAAGTGACAAAAGTTGTAAAGTTAAATTGCAAATAATAAAAAGTTTTGGGTTAAAGTTAAAAAACAAATTATGTAAGGTTAAAATTGCAAAAACTAAAAATCTTTGGGTTAAAAGTAAAAAATCAAGTTTAGTTTTGGGTTAAAGTTAAAAAAACAAATTATATAGAGTTAAAATTACAAAAGCTAAAAACATTTGGGTTAAAAGTAAAAAATCAAGTTTTTTTTTAAAAAAACTCACAAATCACAAGGTACAAGTGGTTATGCACAAAAAGATTGCTTATTTATATATGGAATAATTACACCCACTTTTTATTGGTTTGTTAGCAATATATTTGAAATATAGTTAATTTAGTTTACTTTTGTTTTCAAGACAAAACGAATCCAAATCAAACAAACGAAGTAATTTCGGCCCAAAATAAGGAGATTTGATGAAAAATGATCAAAGCACGCGTCGTGTCCCCAGGATACGCCTATTGCCTCAAGTCCAAGAACAACTTCTTTTGAATATCGTCTTGAAATCCAAGCAAGAAAAGAATTAGACACGCCCCATGCCTCAATCACCAAAGACAAAAATAATATCTTGGAAGATTTCGAAGATCTAGTGGGTCCCACATATTTGAACACGGGTCGTGCCCTGAAGGATGCCCCGTGCCTGGCTCCCAGTGAAGAACTTGTCAAAATCAATAGGCATGGCCCGTGCCTTGACCTCCGGCAGCTATATAAAGGACTTTGGCTACCATTTTCAGTTGCTTAATTCTTTCCTCTTCTCCACAGCATCCATGGTAACTATTGGTTAACAAAGCATCAAGAGGTAACAAATACCCCAAACACCTGTTTCTTATTATTGATTAAAAATATATTTTTACCTCTTTATTTTATTTTATGAGTCATTTATTTAACCATTTACTTTTGGACTGACTGGACGTTTGTTGGGACATGAGTGTGTATTTGTGTGTGTTATTAATGATACAGTGAAGTGAAATTGATAAAGATGTAATGGAATTAAATGATATGCACTGGAAATTAAACACAAGTACAAATATGGAAAGTTGTCATACTATATTTCATTAATAATCAAAGGATTGCAACTACAAGTTATGACTATCACTCCCCCTCAGCCTGATCACTACTTTGTGTTCGTACAAAAGGAATGTTATGAAAGTGATAAAATAGATCTCTAACATATGAGATCTATTTATAGAAAGTATAAACATTTGTTTGTTACCAGGGCTGACATCACCTTGATAGTGACATCTAACATTCCTAATAGAAAAGCTTTTCAGATGTTACAAACATTTGATCATTCTTAACATATGTTCTAAGACTTAAAAGATCTGTTTTACAGAATCTGATGTAGAAATAACACGTGTTCTGGAAAACCTTTGTTTGTTAATATTAAACATCTACTCAGGCCTAAATAGATGTTTAGTCTTCTCATCAGCGCTTTGTTCTTCATCAGAGCTTTGATCTTCAACAGACCTTTACCCTTCATCAACATAGCTTTCATCTTTTCAACAGATCTTTCGGACTTCAAACAAATCTTCTATTATTGTTCAAGATTCACTATATTTGGGAGGAGTTGATCTTCATGACTTGTTTTATTCTTGATCAGATTAGCATATTTTGTATTTTACAATTATCTTTTCTTTTATGGGTTCAACAATCTTACCCTAGAACAAATGATTCCAAAACTAAACTTTATTTTGATCATTCATTATTCCTCAACATCTTTTCTATTATCTGACTTTTGAATTGTAATTCAAACTTCATAGATTAAAGATCTTCTGGATCCCTTTATAGTTTAAAACCTAATAGGTCTTGTAGATCTTCATTTTTCAGGCTAGAGGCACTATTCATATAGATTTTCTCAACTTCTCCATCTGCTCGGAGCAAAGTCAACTCATGGCAAATCTTGTCAGATTTCCATTTTAGAATTTTGAAGCTGGAAGGATTTGTGTAACACCCCAAAAATAATTAATAGCTAAATACCATACACTTAAATTATAAATAAAAAATGTGTTAACTTAATTAACATTAGGTTAATAAAGAAAATTGAGGGGTTAAATGTGTAAAAGGTGTAAACTTGATTTAATAGAAAAAAAATATACAAAACACCACACACAGATGCTGTGTGTGTGGGTGTGTGCGACCAAAAGAGAAAAAGAAGAACAAAAACCCTAACTCTTGTTCTTCATCACAATTCCACCAAATTCAACCATAAATCAAGGCGGATTTAATGCATGCTTGATGAACTAGAGTCCATAACATCATCTCATCATAAGGTATGTTGAGAATTTGGTGTATGTTTAAGTAATGAGTTCTTGATGAAATTTATGATGCACAATTAGAGTAGAAATCTGCTAAAATTGTGATAAAGATAGTAAAATCTATATGATTCTAAGCAAAGTTTTGATAAATGCAAGTAGAACAAATACTATGACTAGGTATTAAGTTGAATGCACAATTATGAACAAATGGGTTTTGATATGTAAATTGAACTCATGAAATCTAGAAGGTTAATGATGATGTTTGAACTTATAATAATCAGAAATTTGATATGAAAGGGTTATAGTGAACATGTCTACTTGTTGTGTAGAAGTTTTGGTGGTTGGAGACTTCAATAACTTGAATGATATGGCTAATTATAAATTATGCACATAAGGTGTTTGACGAAACGCTCAAATGAAATGTAAATTCTAATAATTCACCAAGTAACGTTGATGCGAATTTATGAATGAAATATGGACAAATGTACTTATTGTGAGTATGTGAATAAGAGATATTAATGATAATTGGGTTGCACGTCATAGGCAACTCGGGTGAAGCTTCGGGGAGTCAAGTCGGAGCAAACGCAAGATTGAAGGAAAAACAATAAGGTACGCTACTAAACATTATGTTGTTTTTAATTGTTAGTATGTAGACTTTAAGTATTGTTGATATATAAAAACTTGAGATGTGATAATGTTTGGTTTGTCTGAAATAAGGATTTACAAAAGGCAAACCAAACGGGTTGAATAATGATACGTGCAAACCGGGTAAATGGGAGCACAATTCCACAAGTATTAAACCCGGGGTTACGGGTAATGAAATATCAAACACGCAAGTCAGTAATGGAAGCGTGAATGCTGAAGTTGATAACCCGGGGTTGGGTAAAATGGGGTGTGTGAAAATCCCAATGTGAACTCTTATAAGTGATTTAGTTTATGCACTTAAATCACTATCGATTTGAATAAAATTCAAAGTGCAAATCGGAAATGGAAGCGCTAAACGAGTATAATAATGAATCCGGGGATGGGTTGTTAAATTGAGTACTGATTCCCACGCCTAGGAATGTGAATCGACTAGTTGGTAATAATATAATTGGCAAATGCTTTAAGTTGAATCATATGCGTGTTTATATCATGGATGATGTATATTGATATAAATTTTACTATGATGTCGTTATAAGTTCAAGGAGAATAAAATACAAGTTTCACAAATGTTTTTGAAAGTCCCGAATCATGTTTCAATGTTCGAGGATGTGAAACGGAACAAACGGGTCAAGAAAACAAAACAGCAGCAAAATTGCTACAGATGAAGTCGTCGCCGACGCCAGGACAGGCCGTCGCCAACGCGTCCTGGCTGACCCCATTTCTTCCGACGCCCTAATCACCTGTCTACGACAAATTGGGCCGACGCCCATTTCTAAGCCCCGTCGCCGACACCGAGTCTGGCCGTCGCCGACGCCGGGCGGGTGATCTGTTTTCCTATTTTGCTTGTTCTAACTTATAAGTCGTATTGCTGCGTATTTGCAAGATCTAATTACTAATGTTTTATATAATTTCCAGCTTTAGGGTGTTTACAAACATTTTGGATGATGATCAAGCTACCGTTATTGAACCGAACACAATGAAGATTTCGGCTTCCGCAACTTTTGTTATTAGATGTTGTTAGTAGAAACTTATGTAACTAAGGAATACTTATGTATCCTAAATTGTTTTCGAATATTAGTCTAGCTAGTAACGTTCATCTCAAATGTTATATGAAAAAATTTGTTAAATTATTATAAAAGTAGTTTCATTTTGATATAAATGTTTTATTTTAAAAGAGTGTTACAAGTTGGTATTCAGAGCTTAAGGTTAAAGACAAATGTGTTCGGTTCATGGCTTTATCAAAACATCCGGTAAGAATTTATTCGAAGTAAATTCCAATTTGAAAAATTAGAAAGGATAATTATTTAAAGTGTATGGGAGGATATAATAATATAATCGAACCCGGGAAGCACACTTAGTATAAATGGTTAAGGAAAGATTGTATACTTGGCTGAATAATAACTATGAGTTCTCATGAAAAGGTGTGGGAATGATTGAATGAATTATTTATCAAATTACCTTCAACATTTCAGAAAGGAGATGTCGGGAGGTGCTAGTGACAATATCGTATCTTTCACAACTGTCGAGTTAAAAGAAAAGATTTCCGAGGAAGTCGGAAGGGCACTCGAAGCTAGCCTACCAGGATTCATGGAAAGGCTACAAAACACACTACTTTCGACTATGGAGGAAAGGATAAGCGAACTAAGAGAATATCTTACAAATGATAGAGGCAAGGTCAAAGAAAAGAAAGGTTGTTCCTACAACAAATCCATGGCATGTAAACCCCCGGTCTTCAACAGAGAAGTAGATCCAATTGCTTGTCAAAGGTGGATAAGCGATATCGAGGGTGTTTTCGAACGAACACGTTGCAATATAAGCGACTTTGTGGCTTATGGAATTGGCCAAGTTAGAGGCCAAGCGAAGGATTGGTAGGACAACCTCAGAAATGAAAAAGGGATTGAAGTGACGAGAGCGATGACTTGGGAAGATTTCAAAACACCGTTTCTCAAACATCATAGTCCCAAAGCGGTAATCAACAAGATAAAGGAGAAATTCATGCAATTGAGGCAAAAAAGGGGAAACCGTCGATAAAATTACGGGAACGTTCCTCGACAAACTTAAGTTTTGTGATGAGTTGGTCAAGACTGAAGAACATAAAATTTACTACTATCACAACATGCTTCGGGCAGAATACAGGGAGTTTATGACTCCCTCACATTACGAAAGCCTCACCGACATAATTAACGCGGCGTGGGATCGCGAGATTGAATTGAAAAGGCAAATTGAAAGAGGAGAAAGAAGGGCTTTGGATACAAACCCGAGTCCGACGAAGAAGTCGAGGGTAGCTGAATCCTCAAAGAAAGGAAATGCTAAAGGAGGTTCTCCAAGCTATAAGATATGCGGACGCGCCCATAGGGGTGAATGTTATTTCAAAAACAAACCTTGCGTCGCATGTGGTAAGACGGGGCATGGGATTTAAAATTTCCCAGACAAGATGACGGTGTGCTATAAGTGCTATCAACCGGGTCATAAAAAGTCAGAATGCCTCGAATTAACAGGGAAGAAAGAGGGTGCTGACTCAAAGAATGAAACCCCGAAGTCAAAGGTGAGATCGTTCCAAATTACTGTTGCTGAAGCAAAAATGGAACCTGACGTAGTTACAGGTATATTTACTGTAAATTCTATCCTTGCACGTGTTTTATATGATACGGGTGCGAATAAGTCTCTTGTTTCACATAGATTCATTCAAAACCCTTTGTTCACATTAACGAAATTGCCTATGCCAATGGAAGTAGAACTAGGTAATAACAAAAGTTTCATTGTTTGTGATGTATGTTGGGAATGCAAACTGAATATTGATGGTGAGGAATACTCCATTGATTTAATACCTATGTTGATGGGGGAATTCCAAGTGGTAGTTGGAATGGACTGGTTATCTAGTTACCACGCTAATGTGATATGCTTACGTAAGGAGATACACTTAACGTCTCCGAGCGGAAAGCGTGTCATTATCTTTGGGGAGAAGACTTGTAATCTTATGGTATGCTCGATGATAGAAGCCCGCAAGTTTATACTACACGGATGTAAGGCGTATTTGACTTACGTACGTGACATGGAAAAAGAGACACCAAGGATTGAAGACGTACCAGTAGTGCGGGAATTCAAAGATGTCTTTCCTGAGGATCTACAAGGAATACCACCAGAGCGTGAAGTGGAGTTCGGGATCGACTAATTCCGGGCGTGAAACCAGTTGCTAAAGCGCCATATAGACTGGCACCATCGGAATTACAAGAACTAATATCTCAATTACAAGACTTGCTCCATAAAGGATTCATCCGGCCTAGTGTATCTCCTTGGGGAGCGCCGGTTCTATTTCTAAAGAAGAAAGACGGGAGCATGCAGATGTGTATTGATTACCGGGGTTAAATAAACTCACGGTAAAGAATCGATACCCGCTCCCGAGGATCGATGATCTGTTCGATCAATTACAAGGCGCTAGCTGGTTTTCGAAAATCGATTTAATATCGGGTTATCACCGGTTGAGGGTAAAGGAAGAGAATATACCAAAGAAGGCATTCCGTACATGATACGGATATTACGAATTCCTCGTGATGTCCTTCTGATTAACAAATGCACCCGCGACTTTTATGGACCTCATGAACCGGGTTTGCAAGTCGATGCTCGACAAGTCAGTGATCGTTTTTATTGATGACATTCTTGTTTACTCAAGAAACGAGACGGATCACGCTAGTCACTTACGAGAAGTGTTAGAGATACTAAAGCGAGAAAAATTACATGCTAAATTCTCGAAGTGCGCCTTCTGGTTACGAGAGGTGCAATTCTTAGGCCATGTTATAAGTGCCGAGGGGATATTGGTGGATCCGTCTAAGGTGGAAGCTGTGTCAAAATGGAACCCTTCAAGGAATCCATCCGAAATTAGAAGTTTCTTGGGGTTAGCAAGATATTATAGGAGATTTATTCAGGATTTCTCCAAGATTGCGTCACCATTGACTAAGTTAACCCGCAAGAACAAGAAGTTCGCTTGGGAAGATGATCAGGAAAAAGCATTTCAGACACTAAAGGAAACGTTAACCTATGCACCAGTGTTAACTTTACCGGATGGCACGGACGATATGGTAGTGTATTTAGATGCAACACAATTAGGTCTTGGGTGCGTGCTTATACAAAGAGGAAAGGTAATTGCGTATGCCTCGAGACAACTGAAGCCGCACAAGACAAAATACCCGACTCATGATCTCGAGCTAGCAGCGGTAGTATTCGCCTTAAAGATCTCGAGGCACTACTTGTATGGTGTGAAATGTACTATTTTCACCGACCATAAAAGTTTAAAATACTTCTTTGATCAGAAGGAGTTAAATATGAGACAAATGCGCTGGTTAGAGGTCGTGAAGGACTATGACTGCGAAATCCACTATCACCCAGGAAAGGCTAACGTAGTGGCGGATGCCCTTAGCCGAAAGGAAGAATACACTCCTATTCAGGTACGGTCCATGAAATTGGTAGTAACTTCAGGCTTGCTCGAACGAATTCAAGTAGCCCAGATCGAAGCAGTAAAGGAGGAAAACTGTGAAAAAGAACGTATAAAAGGCTTGGTGAAAGATCTCGTGGAAGGAAGTAATGGGATGAAATACCGGTTTGGTAGGATTTAGGTTCCAAACACATGTGGTGTTAAGGATCTTTCACTTGACGAGGCTCATAAGTCTCGCTATTCGATTCATCCTGGAGCGACCAAAATGTATAGAGATTTGAAGCAAAAGTACTGGTGGCCAGGAATGAAAAGAGATGTGGTTAAATACGTGGAGAAGTGCATGACTTGTTTACAAGTCAAAGCGGAGCATCAAAAGCCTTATGGAAAACTCCAACCATTGGATATTCAAGTTTGGAAATGGGAACATATTACTATGGACCTGTTGACAAACTGCCAAAAACGGCTCGGGGATTTGATGCCATTTGGGTAGTCGTAGATAGACTAACCAAGAGCGCTCATTTTATTCCTATTCGCGAGACCTACACTTCTGAGAAGATGTCTGGGTATATGTAAACGAGATTATAGCACGCCACGGAGTACCGGTACCTATCGTGTCTGATAGAGATACTCGGTTTACTTTGAATTTCTTGTGTGACTTTCAAGAACAAATGGGTACCAAGCAGTTGATTAGTACCGCATATCACCCACAAACTGACGGGCAAAGTGAGTGAACGATTCAGACATTAGAAGATATGCTTCGAGCATGCATAACAGATTTCGGCGGTAATTGGGATGCGTATCTACCGTTAGTAGAATTTTCATATAACAACAGCTACCATTCAAGTATTGGTAGGGCCCCATATGAAATGATTTACGGTAGAAAATGTCGAACCCCGATATGTTGGGATGAAGTAGGCCCTCGAGGGCTTGCTCACAAGGATGTGATTCGAGTTACGCACGAGAAAATTGACATGATCCGAGCCCATTTGAAGGCAGCTCAAGACCGACAAAAATCACATGCGGATAAGAGACGAAGGCCAATCGAATTCCAAATTGGTGATAGGGTGATGCTTAAGGTATCCCCGTGGAAGGGAATTATCCGGTTTAGAAAACAAGGAAAATTGAGCCCGCGATTTATAGGGCCTTTTAAAATCTCGGATCGGGTGGGTAAGGTAGCTTACCGACTAGAATTACCAGAAGAGTTGAGCGGAATACATAACACGTTCCACGTTTCACATCTACGAAAGTGTTTAGCGGTGATACGGCTTATGTTCCCCTCGATGATATAGAGATTGATAACAAACTCAACTATATAGCAAAGCCTATCGCAATCCTCGACCGTAAGGTTAAGGGTTTGAGGAACAAAGAAATCGACCAAGTAAAGGTCAAATGGGAGCACCGGAAAGGATCAGACACCACTTGGGAGTCTGAAGAGGAAATGAGACGACTCTACCCTTCACTTTTCGGTACGTGTATGTGTTTATGATTTTATATGCGTATAATGGTTTCGGGGACGAAACCCTCTTTAAGGAGGGTGGATTTGTAACACCCAAAAAATAATTAATAGTTAAATACCATACACTTAAATTATAAATAAAAATGTGTTAACTTAATTAGCATTAGGTTAATAAAGAAACTTGAGGGGTTAAATGTGTAAAAGGTGTAAACTTGATTTAATAGAAAAAAAATATACAAAACACCACACGCTGATGTTGTGCGTGTGGGTGTGTGTGTGCGACCAGAGGAGAAAAAGAAGAACAAAAACCCTAACTCTTGTTCTTCATCACAATTCCACCAAATTCAACTATAAATCAAGGCGGATTTAATGCATGCTTGATGAACTAGAGTCCATAACATCATCTCATCATAAGGTATGTTGAGAATTTGGTGTATGTTTAAGTAATCAGTTCTTGATGAAAATTATGATGCACAATCAGAGTAGAAATTTGCTGAAATTGTGATAAAGATAGTAAAATCTATATGATTCTAAGCAAAGTTTTGATAAATGCATGTAGAACAAATACTATGACTAGGTATTAAGTTGAATGCACAATTATAAACAAATGGGTTTTGATGTGTAAATTGAACTCATGAAATCTAGAAGGTTAATGATGATGTTTGAACTTATAATAATCAGAAATTTGATATAAAAGGGTTATAGTGAACATGTCTACTTGTTAAGTAGAAGTTTTGGTGGTTAGAGACTTCAATAACTTGAATGATATGGCTAATTATAAATTATGCACATAAGGTGTTTGACGAAATGCTCAAATAAAATGTAAATTCTAATAATTCACCAAGTAACGTTGATGCGAATTTATGAATGAAATATGGACAAATGTATATATTGTGAGTATGTGAATAAGAGATATTAATGATAATTGGGTTGCACGTTATAGGCAACTCGGGTTAAGCTTCAGGGAGTTAAGCCAGAGCAAACGCAAGATTGAAGGAAAAACAATAAGGTACGCCACTAAACATTATGTTGTTTTCAATTGTTAGTATGTAGACTTTAAGTATTGTTGATATATAAAAACTTGAGATGTGATAATGCTTGGTTTGTCCGAAATAAGGATTTACAAAAGGCAAACCAAACGGGTTGAATAATGATATGTGCAAACCGGGTAATTGGGAGCAAATTCCACAAGTATTAAACCCGGGGTTACGGGTAATGAAATATCAAACAAGCAAGCCGGTAATGGAAGCGTGAATGCTGAAGTTGATAACCCGGGGTTGGGTAAAATGGGGTGTGTGAAAATCCCAATGTGAACTCTTATAAGTGATTTAGTGTATGCACTTAAATCACTATCGATTTGAATAAAACTCAAAGTGCAAATCGGAAATGGAAGCGCTAAACGAGTATAATAATGAATCCGGGGATGGGTTGTTAAATTGAGTATTGAGTCTCACGCGTAGGAATGTGAATCGACTAGTTAGTAATAATATAATTGGAAAATGTTTTAAGTTGAATCATATGCATGTTTATATCATGGATGATGTATATTGATATAAATTTTACTATGATGTCGTTATAAGTTCAAGGAGAATAAAATACAAGTTTCACAAATGTTTTTGAAAGTCCCGAATCATGTTTCAATGTTCGAGGATGCGAAACGGAACAAACGGGTCAAGAAAACAAAACAGTAGCAAAATTGCTGCAGATGAAGCCGTCGCTGACGTCGGGACAGGCTGTCGCCAACGCATCCTGGCTGACCCCATTTCTTCCGACGCCCTAATCACCTGTCTATGGCAAATTGGGCCGACGCCCATTTCTAAGCCCCATCGCCGATGTCGAGTCTGGCCGTCACCAACGCCGAGCGGGTGATCTATTTTCCTGTTTTGCTTGTTCTAACTTATAAGTCGTATTGCTGCGTATTTGAAAGATCTAATTACTAATGTTTTATATAACTTCCATCTTTAGGGTGTTTACAAGCATTTTGGACGATGATCAAGCTACCGTTATCGAACCGAACACAATGAAGATTTTGGCTTCCGCAACTTTTATTATTAGATGTTGTTAGTAGAAACTTATGTAACTAAGGAATACTTATGTATCCTATTAGATGTTGTTAGTAGAAACTTATGTAACTAAGGAATACTTATGTATCCTAAATTGTTTTTGAATATTAGTCTAGCTAGTAACTTTCGTATCAAATGTTATATGAAAAATTTTGTTAAATTCTTATAAAAGTAGTTTCATTTTGATATAAATGTTTTATTTTAAAAGAGTGTTACAATTTGTTGGGGAAAAGGTTATTGGAGATGAGTTGGGAGAAGGTTGTCTACCCAAAATGTGATCAAAGAGTTAGTGGGATGTGTATCTGGATGTGTATGCAAGATTTTTCTAAACCCTTGCTTCCTATAATAATCTTTATATTCTTTCATATCTTCTGCATGCAAGAGTTGGTTTCTAAACCTTTCCTTTCAAATAGCTTCTTACATTTGGATATATGTCCTTACAAAAGAAGTTTTGTTGGGGCAACCAAGGTCTTGATAGGGAAATCTACTTTATCATATACAAGCTTTCTTGGAATTGAAAGATCCTTTTCTCTAAGTGCTTCCAACTTTTTGTAGTTTTCTTCAATGGTTTCTTCACTCCATCTTGCCATTGTTCTTAAACTTCCACAATTGGCAGTAACCATTTCTTTATTTCATTCTCTTTAACTGCATGGCCTTTTGTCATTTGGCATCTTCCCAGCCTTCCAATTTGGAGGTGTAGATATGTTTAGTAGGTCAAAGAGCATATTTTCTATCCTTAGGATTTCATCCAGTAAGGCTTCAGATGTCCACCATGAGAATTGAGCTTTGGCTGCTTTGTAAGGTTTTTTCTTCATTATATAATGTAAGTAATCCTTTCTCAATGTCTTTTTAAGTTCAGGATCCATGACAAGAGCATGAGAGAGTTTCACACAAAAATCTTTTGCATAATCTTGAAGATCACTTACCTTTCTGATTTCTCTAAATAGAATAATCTATGCCTGTTTATCATCCTTCCTTTTACTCTTTTCAGCCATTATCTTTTCAGCCCGTTCACTTTTAGATCCAAGTATTCTTTGACATTTGTAGGCTTGGGAAGTTTTGTAAAGATGGAAAGGTTAACCGACTTGAATCATCAATAGTACAGTAGGAATCTATTTCTAAAGATACACGTGATACTTCTAAGGGATGTGTAATGGAAATGAATGTTGTGGTAGTTAATGGAGTTGGTGTTGATAAAGAAACTGGATTGGGTTCTAGATTGGTGATAATGATTGGTTTTGTGGTTTGTGGTAGTGATGAAGTGGCAGGAATGGAAGTTGAAGTTTTGATGGGTGTAGCTATTGGAGTCTCTTCATCGTCATCTTAAATAATGAACTTATGTCTTTTACGCCTGGTTTAAGGTGTAGGTGTCACATCCCAACCAATGGTGAAAAAATGTAGGTCCCCTATTCGTATGGATCTTTCACAGAATTGTCAGTCTAATCAAGAGTGCGGAATCCTCTTGATCAGAATATAGCAGAATGAGTAGAAACATAAATCACTTTCAAACCAGGTTTTCTATTAATTATCAAACCAAAGTATTACAATCAATCAAAACCCTAACACACTCAAATTCGTCCAAGCCTAGCTCTCACGAATTCTAATGCCTCTCAAACTCTGTTTTTGCTTATTAACCTAAACCCTAAAGCCTAACCTTGTTTATATAACACAAGGTTTGCTACTTGGGCTAAGGTTTCCTACATGGGCAAAGCCCAAATCGTCCCCCTAGACCCAAACTGGGTTTTGTTTAGCCCAAACTCTATTATCTCACTAATATAAAGCTAAACCCGCTAACTGTTTATCATTTATCTAATTACAAGATATCCAAAGACCAAATCTAAGTTGTTGTCACAAACATGCACCAACAAACTCCCCCTTGACAATAGCTTCATAAAATAACTTTGTCTTCAGTCTTCTTGCAATCTTCATGTAGTCGTGCACTGTCTTTGGTCTTTGGATAGCTTCAGCTTCAATAGCTCTGTCAGCAACAGACTCCCCCTAAGCTGATGCATCCAATCACCAAATCTTCAAAAACTTTAGCGTTTGAGTAAACTCCAGTTCAACATTTGTAAAGCAATCTTCAAACCCTTCATCTTTGTCTGCAATGTAGAAAGGAGGTTCTACCATGCATCCAATCAATCTCTCATCTCTTCACAGCAACTCATCACTTTAACTTCTCAGCAACATACCGCTTCAATCTGTATACTATAAAACAAACATCTCGAGAAACCATAAGAATTTTTCAACACAGTTGAATAAATTATTATTATTCAAGAGATTATATCACAGATTAAGCATTTCAATTTATCACCAACACGCAAAACTTTTTGTCCAACACACAAGAACCTGCATTATTTAAAATTTTGAACTCACTTTCCAACACCGTCTCCCCCTATCAGTAACAATTCCTCCAAGAATAACAGTTTTCCGTACGTTAAGAATTTTAAACAGAAAAAGACACTATTTTTGGATTTTTATATTTTTCTGAAAGCAAGTAAATAACAAAAGCAATAAACACTCTATTTTTGTGAGAATCACTGGTAAGAAGATCATATCAACAAAATCAAACTGTTTCACACTATTAGATAATTCTTTATTTAATTTTTCGTGAAAAGCAGTCCAAGACGATTACCAGTATGTTTATCCACTTAAACAAAATGCATGAACATTTCAAGTACCATTACCGTATGATATGTTAAGGTAATATTATTTCTGATATACTAGTGTGTCCCACTTCAGGATAAACCCCCGCGATCAAGGTATGCACAAAGATTCATCGTAGTAGGTGAGTATACTGAATTCATCCGTTTTGTTTTTCAACTTTTAGATAATTGGTGAACAGGTCAGTACTTCCGTACAGCAGAGAGACCAAAATATCAAACGAGGGCTATGACAAATACCATTTTTGGTACGATTTATGCATTTTGCACATTTTGAATGACTCTCTATGAGAGCTTCTTCATTTAAGGGTTTTGGCATTTTTAGCTCTTTTAAGATATCATGGGTGTGTCTAGGTTAACATGTATCTGGATGCAGCAGAAGGACACCCCTGATGTCCCCAGATGAAAAATCAGTATAAAGACCCAAAACTTCAGATTTTGGCAATCAATCAACGCAAGATTTAAGGTCATTAAACCATACACCACTGATGTGTTCCCCACTCATACACAGTTCATTTAAGTTTATATCACATTGGTAAGTTGATTATTTCATGCTTTTTGCCTACTGGTACATCATATGATGAAGCTGCTATCACACTTAAGCAATTCAATTTATTTTCAGTGTGACAGTCTAACATGCTGATGTACTATCATTTCTCCTTTTTCACACAGTGATAACTCATTTTTGTTTTTCTATTTTTTTATGTTTTTGAATTTTTTAATGTTTTTGTATTTTTTTTATTTTTAAGAAAGCAGTAAACTATTTACAAAATTCTTATGAAAAACCAGTTATTCAGGATTCCTCATCCCGTTGAGTTCGACTAAATGTTCAAAGCGAGCCCTGTCAAATGCTTTAGTATAAAGATCTGCTAGGTTATCTAGTGTGTCGACTCAGCTCTTTGAACTTCAATTTAAATCAATTAATATATATATATCAACAATCTCACCCGTCATGTGCCTAAAGCAACCACTATCAACATAAGTTGATAATCCTCCTTAGCAGCTCCTGCACACACCAACTAAGAAATTAGTTAGATTGGGGGGCCCAAGCCCTAATGGTCTTGGGTCGTCCAAATTCACCAACTACTGGAACATCCATCCAATATCCATTACTCCTAACTGGAGTCTTGGATCTCAGACCTATTGATGGAATTTGATTTTGATTTCCACTAGGTCTATGGTCCTGAGGGTTCCTATATGTGTTTGGACTATTTGACCTTTGAAAATTTTGATTCCAAGAAGCTTGATTGTTATAATTTCTAAAGCCGTTGTTATAAACAGTTCGATCACCATTATATTGGTATCGATTTTGATATTGACCTTGACTTCTGAAATTATTTGAATTATAATTGTTCATTCTTGGTGAACTGCTTCTAGGTCTCTTATATCTGCCCGGTGGAGATTTAGGCTGGAATCTTGGTTGATTTCTTCGAAAACGAGGAACTTGTGGAGTTCCTTTTTCAGCCTTATCTTCACCAACAACAACATTCTCTGGTTGCTTATGAGCAGATTTCTTTGGAGAATTCAGCTTCATAACCTTTTATCTTCTTCAAGTATGACGATTCATTTCTTTTAGCAAAAAAGTTTGACTCTTTAATGTTAGACATCTCGCTTATCAAACTTTGTTTTGTGTTGACAACCTGTCAACCTCACCCTGTAGTTCACGACATCTTAAACATACAGAATTAGATTGTACCTCTTTCTCATGAACTTCTGAGGTTTCATCAGCAACAACCTGTTCAGCTTCACTCTCTTTCTCTACTTCATCATCCACTTTTGCTTCAGCATTCTCCAATTTAGCTTCAGCATCCTCCACTTTAGCTTCAGCATCATTCACAGTAGTTTCAGCCTCATCAACTGGCATTATCTTTGCCATGAATGCCTGAGTGGCACTCTCATTTCCCTGATATCGCTTTTGTAATGCATCCCACATATCCTTTGAATTAGTGTACTTTTTGAAGGTATGCTTGATGCTATCAGGTAAGGACATCTTTATCACAGCCAAGACTCTCTTTTCAGCCTCATACATCTTCTTATCATCCTCTTGCATGTTTACATAGTCTGTTCGACGTGGTCTGCCCTCAAAATCGTGTGTTGGGTTTGTGTACCCATCTTCTATACAGATCCACATGCGAGCATCCTGAGATTCAATGAAGGATTTGAAGTTGTCCTTCCATGTAAGATAATTCCCCACCTTCATCATCTTAGGTGCATTCAAATTCATCATGTTCGACATTTTAACGCAACAGACTGGTAAAACCGTACAAAATATCTCCGAAAACAGTGGTTACCAAATTACACCGTTAGAATCGTCTTGAAAAGACGAATCCAATGATATATAATGTCAAAAACCGAATTCGGGATTTTCCAGAGTCTTTTTTTGCCCTAAAAATCCAAGGAATTCGAAGGTGCAGACGGTTCTGTCAAACGAGCTACGGATCAATTTCTATTTGCAAAACACTGAAATTTTATCGACGCTTGCCAACAAAAATTCCACCCCTTAAATATGCTGTTAATTTCGCTGGTTATGTTGTTAATTTCGCTGGTTTAAGTTCGCTGGTCAATGTAACTTAATTTCGCTAGACAGCTCAGGTTAATTTCACAGGACTAGTTCGCTGAACAGATCAATTTCGCAGGTTATTTTCGCTGGTCAAATTCGCTGCTGCTTAATTTCGCTGAAACCGTGATAATTTCGATGTGGATAATTATACGGTTACCAAAGTCGCCTTTGGATTTACTTCGCCGGTAAGTATACTAGTACAGCTAATTTCGCAGGTCAGGCAAATTCGCAGACTTCTTAAATTCGCTGAACCAGTATAATTGAAAACTTAATCTGATCAAAATTTTGAAAATTTTTTCCCAGATTCTCCTAACACCTTCCTGCGGAATCACAAGGCAAAATATCAGTAAATTTTCGAAAACAATATGATGAACACGAAGAACAGTCTTCGAATTCCAGCCAAATACTCGTCAAAATCCAACAGAAATCGTCCCGAAAACCTGCAAATCAGCAAAACTAAACAAACAAACTGATCAAACACAAACAAATTCGCAGAAAAATTATCAGAACTCAAAAATTTCGAAACCCTAATTTCAGGTTTCAACAATTTCGAAATTTTTCACCCAAATCTGCCTAGCACAATTCTGAACCGAGCCTTCAAGAGCCTAACACTCTGATACCAATTGTAGGTCCCCTATTCGTATGGATCTTTCACAGAATTGTCAATCTAATCAAGAGTGGGGAATCCTCTTGATCAGAATATAGCAGAATGAGTAGAAACAGAAAACACTTTCAAACCGGGTTTTCTATTAATTATCAAACCAAAGTATTACAATCAATCAAAACCCTAACACACTCAAATTCGTCCAAGCCTTGCTCTCACGAATTCTAATGCCTCTCAAACTCTGTTTTTGCTGATTAACTTAAACCCTAAAGCCTAACCTTGTTTATATAACACAAGGTTTGCTACTTGGGCTAAGGTTTCCTACATGGGTAAAGCCCAAATCGTCCCCCTAGACCCAAACTGGGTTTTGTTAAGCCCAAACTCTATTATCTCACTAATACAAAGCTAAACCCGCTAACTGTTTATCGTTTATCTAATTACAAGATATCCAAAGACCAAATCTAAGCTGTTGTCACAAAACATGCACCAACAAAAAATCAGAGTGAGATGAAAACGAGATTGTAAGAGACTTCATAACAACTATTTGTGACAAGTATTTAATAATCAAAATTTCATTTCATTTCTAACTCGGAAATACAATGTTGGAAAGAAAAGTACAACATCTTGTAACAAGGAAACAAAGTACATTATGTAAACAAAATTTAAAGTGCGTTTCTAGTCTTCCTACTAGTTTTCCACTAGTGTAATCTTGTCGTCACAACGACAAGACTGTTTTGTATGACTTAACATGACCTCAAGAATACGGGCGGTGTGCTACTCCTATAGCGCTATTGATGTGTGCAAAATGTAACATATAAATTACATCAAATGAGGCATAAAACTAACCCTTTTTAGTACTAATGTTGAAAAAAGTGTGTTTTTGTCTTCCTTTTGAATTTACAGGACCAAAAGAGCTTAAAAGAACAAAAGGAACAAATATACAACAAAAACCAACATAAATACAAAGAAAAGGAATAAACGTGACATGCCCGACCCCTCAGCAACATCCCCAAAAGAAAAAACAAGACACAGAAGACTGACCACGGGACCGTGCCCACTGGACACGGGGGCGTGGTCAGCTGCTTGTAGAAAAGGCAAAGCTGTGGAAGCTTCTACGCCCACCACGGGGGCGTGCCCAGCTCAGCACGGGGCGTGGTCAACGCTAAGATACGCAGAATCTTGCAAAATCTTGGTAGTACAAATATGCTTCTGCCCACGGGGCCGTGTCCACTGAACACGGGTCGTGTGGAACACTATGCTGACAAATGCATTTAATGAAGGAAGAGAAAAGGATGGCCACGGGGGCGTGCCCGCCGGACACGGGGCAGTGGTCGGGGTTCTGTGTAGGCTATATATAGGGGTGCTTGGTTCACTTCAAAGGCATCACTTGGCAAACCACTACTCTCCCACTTTACCACCACTACACCACCAACACCCACCACCATCATCCATCATGCACCTTTAGAGTGTGTAGTAGTCTCGGGATCCAAGATTGATAGTAAGAGTTCTTGCCAATCAAAGGCCATGTTTGGCTAAGCCTCTTACATCACTTGGTGAAGACAAGTCTTTTAGGTATTACTTTTGATTTTTAATCTTTCGGCACTTTTTATTTGGTATTGTATTAATGACTTTTATAACTAGTTTCTTATGTTGAAGGTGAATTTTCTTTATCATTTGTCTGTGGTGTCTTGGCATTACTTTACTGTCTATATAAAGTAAAAGATTTACACCATTCATATCTCTACGGTCTATATAGAGATATGTTGGTTACCTGGTCGGGGGTTAAGGGAATGGTTTAGTAAGGTTCTTGCCTTGTTCAATGTATAGATCCTGCAAGGACCTGGGTCAAGCTTACTAGGACCTCCTTCAATACCCATTGGTATTGGATGGCGGGGGTGCGAATGGCTTGACCCCCTCATATGTAAACTACTATTAATACATTAAACTGGCTACTTGGGATTGTATCTCTGCTGACTCAAACCACTTAGCCGAGGGTAACGTCACCTTCGAAACAAGGGCCTACCACTTTTCGCATTAATAACTTAATTAATTATCTTTCAATATTCTAACCCTTTGGGATTGTATCCTTGCTGACTCAAACCACTGGGTTGAGGGTAACGTCACCTTCAAAAGAGGGGCCTACTACTATAACTAAGATAATCTCTTAAAAAGTCCGAAAGTGCGAAAATCATCAAGGGTACATAAAAGGCGAGTCGGATCCAAGTGATTCATCTTGTCTATCAGTTTTTATTTTATTTTTATTTCTACATTTTTAGTTTTTATTTTCATGTTTAAAACCTTTTCTCAAAAAAAAAAAAATAGATTGATTAGACGTTGAGGATAAACCGGTACTAAAAGCTCTTGTGTCCTTGGATGACCTCGGTATCTACTACGCTCACGATTGGTGCACTTGCCCAAGTGTGCGTTTAGTGTTAGTAGAATATCGTGTTTTATAAATTTAAAACTTGTCTAATGTGTAAAATGGGCTTAAAATACCAATAAAAATATATCACACCTTACACACACCAGTTATACATGTTAAGGGATGCTTGTAGAAAGTTAATGACAAAGTATTGTGCAAGTAAAGATTCTAGCATGTATGAGTTTCTAAGCATCACGTATTAAGCATGTATAATGGATTGTTTGTTTGTTTGTGTCAAGCATGTTTGTAAGTGATTGTGTGAGTTTAATAAATCATAAGTATTACACCCAAAAGTGTCAAAAAATAAAAAGGGGTCATGTACACTCACGGTTTGCTAAGCTTCCAAAATGAAGGTGAGATGATGAGTCGGTGAGCATGGAGCACCAAAGTTACCCTACATTGGGGAAACAAAGGTGTATGAGTACATGGAGTTTGTAGAGAGTTTGTATTTGGAATTAATATGGAAAGTATACGCGCACAAAAGTCTATCTTGTCTAGATACTCGTTTGGACAGTAAGTTTTTATGTTTGTTCATAGGTCCTAACTTGCCCATTATAATCACAAACGAGGACTCTAGAAACGAAGATAATCTAACCTAAGTCCTTGACATCTACCATAATCCGGTTAGTTTCAAGAATTCGGTTAATAGGGATATATTATATATAGTATAAGTTATAATTTCGTCCATCATGTATTATCATGTAAGTCAAGCATGGAGGTAGATGATTCCAATCCATTAAACCTCTTTGTATGATTCACCAAAGCACAAACTCATCAACTTAGTTGATGAGTTCGGTTGGTCATGAATATAAGATTAGATTTAACTAACTAACAAAACCAACCAAGTGAGTAAACTAGATGCATACATCTCGAGCATGGAAAGTGTTCAAGGACGTGACATAGCCTTGTCACTTTGTGGAAGTTGTTTTGTACCAAAACATACAAGTGAGGCAGTGGAACTAGATTGGAAAGCCAAGGCTTCCACGGTTCACACTTTCCATCATATTGAAGATGATGAATCTTGGATTGGCCTTAACACTTGTAGGTTGTTTAAAACCTTATCAAAACAGAAATTTTAGAGGGTGTTTGTACCTCTAAACTTATAAAAATCAACCATGCTGAAGCTATCTAACCATAGACTTGGTTATGAGCAAGATAGGTATAGGATTTCACAAAGTTTGTAAGAGTTTATTAAATTTTCTTCCAAAACAGAAAGTTGGACCTCAAAATGGTGATGTTACACCTTAGTTTACCATGGTAAAGTTGTGGAAACACTCCTAGAGGTGTTCCAAGATTTCAAGAAGAAGAAGAGGAGATGTAGAAATGTGGAAGAAAGTGAGGTGAAGGCTCACTTTTGCACTTAGAGAATTCTGCCTCAAACTTGATATTCCAGCAGATTTAAGAGTGTTTTGAGAGTGTTTAGAGAGTTGGAAAAGTGAAATGGAGGTGTAGAAGGTTTGGTTTTATAATGGTGGATTAGGGTTTGTGTTTAAATGAGGTTATATCGTGATTAGGTGAAGAAAAGGTGGGTGAAAATGGTCAATGCGGACTGAGTCTTCTCGCCATCCACGAGGAGAATAGGCTTTTGGCTCACTGGCCGTGAGGAGGCACTTTTCATGCCCTAGTTTGTTTTATTATATTTCAGCCCCCAAACTTTGAAATGTTTATTGTTTTATGCTATTTTCTTGTATTTAAGCCCATTTTTAGGTTTTTAAAGTGTAACAAGATATTGTATGAGTATAATGCATGCGAGTTTATGTATCGTGTATGTATAAATGTGAATCAAGCGTATAATAAGTCTCAGTTTGCACAAAACAAGTACCCAAAGATTGATTGCGTATAAGTATAATAAGTGTAAGTATAACAGATGAAATTCATTATGATCGAAGTATCGCATTACAAGTTTGGATGTGATTGAAGAATATAATACGATTACAAGTTTCCAAAAATAGAATACGATTACAACTTTTTAAATAAGGAAAGTACAAAAATGTGAAGCGTTACAATAGGTGCTTTCGGTGAAGGAGATGGAGTGGGGGTTGGTGGTTTTCTTTTTAGTAAACCAAAAGGAGTCTTTTGTGAAATGGGTTTAACTGGTTCAAAAAACCAAGTCATATGCCACATCAACCACAATTGCCACATCAGCAAAAAAAAAAAAAAAAAACCAACCGAGTTAGTGTTTGGTTAGTTTGGGAGTGTTGTCGGTCATTAAGTTGAAAGTTGGGAGTGGTATGGTAAAAATCAAAAGCTGGGAGTGTTATTGGTCAATTGGTGAAAGTTGGGGTTATTTAAATCCAATATCCCAAAATAATGAAACTAGACTAAATTATCGGCGGGTACATTTAAATTTTAAAAAACTAAACTAAATTGTAAGGGCCTAAATATTCTAAATGATTATATAAACGAATGAACTTAAACAAAGGTAAAATATCGAACATTAATAAACGAATGTTTACGAACATAAATCAACAAACTAGGCATACGTCGGTGTTCGTTCTTTAACTAGAGTACTTTCACTAATAGGCAGATTTGACGGTAACCCGATGGTGAAGATATATATTATACGTTACTGAAAGTCAATGGGAAAACTAGACGTGGATATAGTTGGATCACTAAAGAATCTTTCTGATTGATTATCGGCAAGCGCTTCACTAACAGATCTCCAATAACACAATCAGCGTTGTTGACGGATCCTCCATGACCCATGCACTTACTAAGCACCAAGTTTATTACATCTATACTTAAGACTAAATTAAATTAAATTCTGACACAACTTCGATACAAGTTAAGAGGTGTAGAATGCAGGCGAGTTCATGATTAATTTGATTTATAGCTTTGGTCAATAACGGAGTTGGGGTCGTGATCCCTTGTTCAATAGTAACTAACTAATCAACAATAACTAAGTGATGAATCGCTTGATTAGTAGGGACAAGTGTCAGTGCCGATGACCAAAAACAACAAACGACATAGTTCCTACTGACAGAAAACAGTCATCATCTGTTACTATGTTTGTGCTCACACGAGTCTAAATTAAGAACTACTGGTAACAAGATTAACGCACTGTTTCATAAAGCATTGTTTCATTCTGGCAAAACGTTTGTGATATGGTTCACCGTTTAAAACCTAATATTTGATCTATATAATTTATTATAATAAATAATACTTATCAATTCTTCTTTTTTCTGAATTATTGATTGAGATTTCAAGAGAACCATAAGTCAATTTGAAAATGATAACATCATTCAGAGAGATGATATGGGAAATTACCTTACACCATCATTTTACTAAAATCCACGACTCAAAAGCCACCTTGTAAGTATAAGATCAAGTAGTGAGTGGTTTACAGCTTATTTATTCTATACGAGATGCGCTTTTGGCATTAATTAGTCGGGTCATGCCTTCTCGCATTGTTTTTCAAGGAAACCAAAGCTGCTTGAAGAAATCTTTATTCTTGCATTTCCATGAAATTGTCCACATGTTGGGGTTCATCAAAGCGTGTTAGTTAGGCAAAAGACATGTTATTGGGTATCCGTGCATGTAATTAAGGGCATTGTTCAAGTTATTGGGGCGTAGAAAACCTTGGACATAATTGTAACTTTCATTCACAATTTTAGTAGTAAACTCACATGGTGAAAGGAAAACTCTGAAAATGGCTCATAGGATCTATGATCTTCTAATAACTAAAAATGAGGCTTGTTGTTACAACGATTAAATGATGATAATTAAGTACGTATTATTGTTATAACAGTCAACGTATCCTTGGGAGATCCAAGGCTAAGTGGTATGATTACATAGGAGTACAAGTTACAAATAAAAAAGTACAAAGCAAGAGTATACGGATTATAAAGGAGAAGTAAGAAAGAATGTAGGCCTACAAGTCTATGGTATAAGTCTTGTATCTGGGATGTGTTGCAATGAACCCTTGGGCTAGTATTTATAGCCAACCAAGAGTCTTCCCCTTTTCCTAAGGCGACCGATGATATTTTCTGGAGACAAAATGTACAGACCCTTTTCTTCCCTTCCAAATCTCTGTTTTCCTATTACGCTCTAAATCAAGAAACTAATTGACTTCTCTTTAGTTGGAAAAGACAACTCTATTCTTGTCCCTTTGCATGTTGCATTTATAGCTCGTGTCTTGACCTTTTGGCTTTGACCTATGTGACCTTAATCCACCTCGATCTTTGCACATCTAAGTTATTACCCTATTGAGAAGGAGATATCCTCTCCTTCTTTATTCCTATTCCTGGAGACATACGGTTTATTGAAATTATGCCTGTTTTTTTTTGGATGACAAGGAAATGCCTCCTCCTTGATACACTTGGATGGATGACTTCTTTCACTCTTCCTCTATTTTAGGGAGAAAAGTGGAATTTAACCCAACTCGTCATCAAGTTGAGATGCAACATGTACATATGTGTGTACAATGGAATGATTTTCACCCAATCAGCGATTATTTGCCCACACTTTGGTGCATACTCTTGTGTATGTATCTAGCTATGTATGAATATATGTGTTCACGTGTACATGTACGTGTCAATGCGTGTTCAAGCGTGTTTGCACGTCAGTGCAACTACTACATAAACGATCATTAGAAACGCATATCTCAGTAAATGAATTTTATCTGATATTAAGACACATTTGAGACGGGATGTCAATAGCAAAATTTGGTATGAATTTTACAACGGTATCCATTGTGATTAGTTTTTCGTTGTAAATTGAAAATTAGAAACAAATTAATCTTTTATATTGCAAAAAGTAGTTAATATATTTCGGCTCTAATGGGATTTTTATTATGATTGGTAGCGAACATGAGTGTTTGGTAGTAAACATAAAGAATTAATTATACGAATACGTTTGTTTCATAACGATCCAAAAATTATACTAACAAATTGTTCTTTGATGGTTCCCGAAGTCTTCTCAGGCTGCATATCATAACATAAGAAACAAATAAGCACCTGGATTTCATTCTACAAAACATAGGTAGCACATTACTTACAATCGCAGCAAACATTTTTTTCTCCAAGTGATGCAAGCAAAGTGATAGTTCAAGTTTAGCATCTGCAAGCGACCGAAGAAGATGTGCCCTAGACCATGTGGCTTGGTCCACTTTCCTCTTCTACACGTCTACACATTCTTGCTCTATCTGAAGATGCATCTTATCTCTTTCCTCGTCACTTTCATCGACCTCATCCCAAATTTCTACAAAAGTACACAAAATTTCAATATCTTCATTACCCCGACCACAAACTTAATAACAAAAAAACTACAACAAACAGTCTTAGAAAAAGTATATCACTTGCAACTGGTGCAACAACGTCCCACAAATTGTTTCTCCAAGAAGCGGATTCTGAAAATCCACCACCGCCAACAAAATCTCGTATCACCCGCAACCTACCCTACACATTCATTAGATATATAACATGAACCTGCACCAGACTAATTTCTTAAACGTGAAGCGTTAAACACCGCATTAGAATATAACTAATTAGCAACTGATTAACCATTCAAATTAGTACACAACTTAAAACCGTAAGTATATCACAAAAAAACATCTATAAAATCACATACTATCAACCGACGATGAACCTTAAAATGTCTAGAACAGAAAACATCAGAATATGAATAGAAGGTATGTTGAAAATCTCTATTCCAATATAAAAAATAGAGAAACTTTGGGCTTTTATGTATAAAAAAATGTTGAAGCTGCTCCCTTTGCTTCACAACCTCATCAAGATGCAATTTATGACCCGAACCCCCATCAACCGAAAAACATACACATTTATAGCCTCTCCACCCAGATGTATCTTAACAATCGACAAATCTCACTCACCATATATCATCTCTCTCAAAAAAGTTCAAACAACAAAACATAACACCTCATAAATCAGTCACTCATCTCCCTGACCTCATTTAGCAACAACGTAATAACAATTCAAAACCCTTGTTATATTAAACTTTAACCTAAAAACTTACCTCGTTTCACCGTTGATGTAGATCTGGCTATGGCAGCGTTTGGGAGGATTGGGGATTCACCGTTCGTGATTCCGTTGCAAACACCATCACTATTGTCCTCCCTCCCCACGACGACCGGAATCGTTTTGACAGCCGAAAAATCACCGGTAACAGCAGGTGAACACCCTTTTTGGTACACAGATTCGCCGCCGTCATGGACTACCGGAAAATCACCAGTAAACAGCAAGTGAACAACCTTTTCTCTCTCTAAAAAAGCCCCCTCATCTGGATTCTATAAAGTGAGAGTGTGTCAAAGTTGGGCGGTGTTTTACAGGCATTACACCACCCCTCTAAAAAAGCCCCCTTTTTGGTGATGAGGCTGCCACCGCCCAAAAAGCCCAATCAATTTAAACCATGTCTTCGGAACACTGTTCATTTAACTTCTTTTATTAATAGCGATTAATTGAAGTTATTTTCTTAATTTCACTATAAAAAAAGTCAAATAAAATTCAAAAAGAAAGTACCATCTGTTTTATTTTTTCTAACCGTTAACGTCTTATTTCATGATAAATATCCACAAATACATACTTGAAAGTCTTGTCATATCTAATATATACCGGCATTTAACTATTTATAGAAAATAATATGCACACAATCAGGTCAACGCCAATCCACCATCCGATCTGAATCTAACCCTAACCCTAACCTCATACATCCTCAGTAACCTGTTTAAAACCCTAAACTCAGCTCAAACTGGAATTTGGTGTTCTTTCTCATCTTCAAATCTTTCTACGGAAGATTACCACTTGAAATTCTTTGCTCTGAACTCAGTTTTTGAGCGGAGATGGATGGCCACTCTCTCCCACCACCGTTTCATACAAGAAACTTCAATCTGCACCAGTTCCAACAGAATTCTGAAGAGGAACAAAGCGGCACCAATGGTCTTAACATGAGTGGTCACAAAAGAGAACATGAGAATGAAGATATGTTGAACAATAGCGGCGGCGGCGGTGGAAGCGGTAGTGAAGGCAAAGACGGAGACGGAGAGATGGGAAGACGACCCCGAGGACGTCCCGCGGGGTCGAAAAACAAACCCAAACCACCTATAATAATCACAAGGGACAGCGCGAACGCGCTGCGCACCCATGTGATGGAAGTTGCCGACGGGTGTGATGTGATGGATTGCATCAGCACATTCGCACGCCGTCGGCAACGTGGTGTCTGTATCATAAGTGGTACAGGAACCGTCACAAATGTGACACTGCGACAACCAGCCTCGCCTGGGGCGGTTGTCACATTGCACGGGCGGTTTGAGATCCTGTCGTTGGCAGGATCTTTCCTACCACCGCCAGCACCACCTGCTGCCACCGGCTTGACTATTTATTTAGCCGGTGGCCAAGGGCAGGTGGTGGGTGGTAGTGTGGTGGGAACCCTATTAGCCATAGGGCCGGTTGTTATCATGGCGGCTTCGTTTAGCAACGCCGCCTATGAAAGACTGCCTCTTGAGGATGAAGAAAGTAATTTGCCTATTCAAGGTGGCTCACTAGGATCTCCCGGAGCCATCACACCACCACCATCACAACAGCAACAACAATTAATGACGGATCCGTCACTGTTTCAAGGCATGCCACCAAATCTACTAAACTCAGTTCAGTTGCCAAATGATGTTTATTGGGGTAACCATGGTAGCAGTCGCCCATCATTCTAAGATCATAACATTTGTAACTGCATGTCATTGAGCAAAATCTTGTGATTTCAATTCTCTAGTTTCATCTTATTTTTATTATAGTGTATGTCAACTCTTTTGCTTCTTAATCTCACCAGTTTTAGGGTTTCTTGATTTGTATTGATTTGTAATTTTAAAGTTTTTTAATATTTTGATTGATTTTTGTTGACAAGGTAGGTTTCTTCTCATGTTTTAATCAGCATAGATTTTTTTTTTTCTGAATGTCTTCATTTTGTAACAAAGTTAAAATCAAATAGTAAATTTTGTGCTATATAGGTGTATAGAATTATAGAAATAATTATGTTTACAGCAATGATATATTACTATATATTTAAATAAGAGGTTTTTTTATTTGTAGGTGGTGGTGTAAAGTTAGAGGAACTTTTTATTTAAAGAAAAAAAACCTGAACTTTTAATAAATTTTAGATTTAAATGTCGATATAAAAACTTCGTATTTAGATTTTAAAAATAATTAATTATTACACGTAGGTGAAGAAAAATCAAGTTATATGTTAAGTGAATTACTAGAAAAGAAAAAGAAATACAATACTTACGAAATTATCTGTAAGCGGATGTTGGGCCTACGAACCAAAACCTTTAAAAATGCTTATAATTTTTCAAATCGCCTGCAAATAAAAAAAATCCAAATGAAAGTCATTTTTAACATTACAATCTTTTTTTAATACATTCAAATATATATATATCATTCATAATACTTGAAACCATGTCCAATATGTTAATACAAATATTAAGCTAGACATTTGATGAAATATAGATATAATAATATTTTAACATCAGCCTAGACATTTGATGATATATATATATATATATATATATATATAGGGAGCCGCTAGAATGAGAACCACCACGAGTTATGAGAACCGCGAGAACCAAGTGCCACGGAGGGGCGTTGACCACGATTTTTTTTTTTACAACTAGATCCGTATATTTTAACAACATTCGTAAAAAAAATTTCAAACGGCGCGCCCGAGGGGGTAGTTTTTTACACCCAAAGTTTGTAAAAAAAAAAACAAAAAAATAATAAAAACACCAAACTTTGGGTGTAAAAAACTACCCCCTCGGGCGCGCCGTTTGAAATTTTTTTTTACGAATGTTGTTAAAATATACGGATCTAGTTGTAAAAAAAAATCGTGGTCAACGCCCCTCCGTGGCACTTGGTTCTCGCGGTTCTCATAACTCGTGGTGGTTCTCATTCTAGCGGTCCCTTATATATATATATATTTAACATCAACCTTATTGTATTTGTTTAGTGTGTATAAGACACAGTACACGACAGATTCATCTTCTCTGGAACCACGTTAATCTAAGCTCCCATTCAGCCATTCTTGAAATATTTGAATGGTAGTAAAAGTTTGTATGAAATGCATCAAGAGTTGTACTTTCTAAAAGCATAAACGTACTTGAACCACTACTAGATTCACTGTCTGGTTTATTTATAGAAAGAGAGTCAGATACTTTGTTATTGAAGCAATATTCACAAACACTGAAACACTTTATGTTTTGAAATGACGACTCTTATATGTCGGCTTAAATATGCCACTTAAACGAATAATTAAAGTAATTAGTTTAATTAGGAAAGAGAAAGTTCTATTTTTCAAGTTTATTTTTACATGTTAATTATTCCTTTCCATATTAGAAAAATATTAATCTAAAGTATATGTTTTAATATTTTTTAAATATCAAAGATATTACTCTTACATTAGAAAAATATTCGTATGAAGTATATGTTATACTATTTTTAAAATATCAAAAATATTACTCTTACATGATGCAATGAGCATTTTATATCATACAGTTGAACAATAAGTTGAGATTAGAATCAAATACAAACACTTCTTCTTGTAAGAACGATATAAAGACCCCTAAAAAAACCTACTACTACTACTACTACTACAAAAAAAAAAAAAATTAAACACCCACCACCACCCAAAAACCTAACACCCCCCCCCCCCCCCTTATCCACAAAAAAATTGTTTTTTTTTTTTTTTGGGAAGGGGGGGGGGGGGGGGGGGGAGGGGGTTGTAGGTTTTTTGGTGAGGTATACTTTTTTTTTTTTGTGGGAGGGTGGGGGGTTAGGTTTTTGGGTGGTTGTGTAGTAGGTTTTAGGTTATTGAACACTTGTCACTTTATAAATCCTTCTTTCACTTCTTACAATTAGAAAAATTTGTAGAATAACTTTACCCAATAAGTTGATATTATCATTAAATTCTGTTATCTAAGAAATAAACATTAAATAATAATCCAGAAAGGTTATAATAAAAAGTCAGTTTTCATATAAAAAATGATTTATAAAAATATTAATAATATTCCAAAAAGGTTATAATAAAAGCCAGTTTTAATATAAAACCGATTTATATTAGTTAACTTGACCCCTTTTTTTTGGCTAATTTAAGTTGTAAATTAAGCGCCGGGTAGAAAATTTAAATTTTCATGCATTATTAATTTAATGTACCTCGATTTATACGATATTGTAAATATATGCATAATTTTATAAGCGATGCCCACACATGTAGGTTTAGTGGGTATCAACTGCACGAGGGACAACTATATTGTGGTTCGTAGACTCACAGGAGTTCCTAGAAGTAAGTTCCTTGGGAATTTCTAGAACGGTCATTATAATATAAGGGGTTTCTTGGTGTTCAAAACCGGATATTCGAAAATTTGGATATCCGAATTTCGGATATCGAATTTCACTATTCGAATTTTCGGATAATTTTCGAATTGAATACGGATTCGGATAGTAAAACGGATATCCGAATTTCTGAAAAAAAAAAGTTTCCAATTGAAAGTCCTAACATAACCACTTGTAACATAGCAAACCAAGTACAAGAAGTTAAAAAAAAGGCAAATAAACACAATTTGTAGCTTCTAAATCTATCTATCTATATTTTCTATAAAAGGAGAAATCTCAATTACATAAGAAAAGTTGATGTGTCAGCAGGAGAGGTTGTCCAACAAGGTTTTTCTTATGTCATTGTTACATCAGAAAGCCTAATATAAAATATCATTTAACATTTTGTCTAAACATCTGCCCTCAACATTTTATAATCAAACATCTGTTCCCAATAAACATCTGTCCAGATTCAAAATTCTGGCTACACATTCAAAATTCAAACCATATATTTTAATCCAATAAATAAGATATAATTATCTGGCTCCACATTCAAATCTTTCTCGCTCATATCAGCGAGCGTATCACTCTCTCTCTCTCAAATGCATCTTTCTCGTGATTCAGCCGCTAATCTCCGATTACACTTCTTTGTGCGAATGTTTGTTGATTCTGTTTACATGTTATCGTTCCAGTATCATTGTTCCAACATTGTCGTTTCAATGAAGCTTCCCATCACACATCAACATTTCAATATCGATGTTGCAGTATCATTATTGCAACATCGTGAAAAGTTGCATGTGCTATCTTCTTTGATGGGAGAGTTGCATTGTTCGATTTTCGTTAAATCGAAAGTCAGGTTTTCTTGCGTCAGTAAGATTTTCTCCTTTTATTGAAAGTATAGATTCGTGCAATATCGTGAAAAGTCAGATGTGCTACAACAGTTGAGAGGAGACCGTTGCATTTCAGGTTTGTTTCTTATTTTGATTAACTGTTGATGACGTTGAGAGTTTTTATTGACACTGACATTTTAGAATATGTTAAGATGCATGTTGATATTATTAAAATGAACTACTACATAGAAAAATAGAAATTTAATGAAATATTTATAAAGTATTACACGCTAGAGTTAACACTTGCTAGGATTTCGTAGACTCTGGCCTTTCTCCATATGATTTCATTCTATCTTTTGAATTTCAGGTCAGTTAGCATGTTGCAGATTTTCTGATCCTGCTTTAGAAGTTGTGCCAGAAACTCTTCTGCATTCTTCTGGAACTCCGATGGAGGAGAGTGGAGGACTTCATCGAGCAATGCTATGTTGTTCCAGGTTTTGTGGTAATTAGTGTCATTGATTATGTCGACTTTCCTGTTTAGTTATTCGTCTGTTCTTTGTTCTTTGAGTGACCACATCGAGAATTATGTTTTAACATCGCTGGTGTCTGACCAGTGGTAGAAGCAGAAGTTTGCTATGTAGATTTTTTGTTGGTTTTCTGATTTAGAACAATTTTTGACAGAAAGTGATTTGTAGGACAATTTGTTGATGTTTTGAATCAAAAGTAATCATCGGTCTTTTATAGAGTTTAAAAACGCGTCTACATGGTAAATGAAGAGGTTAATTGTAATTGTGATAATCTGCTTTTGTTCTTTGAACTTCGAAATTTTGTCACTTGGGTTTCTTGGTATTTAATTTTACAGTTTTCCCATAAAAGTTGGGGTTTGAAAAAGTTTTTGCATTAAAAGACTGTTGTTTTGAAATATACATTAATATGTTTATATTAAATCTACACGTTTTCACAATTACAAATTTCAGTATATAAACTCATAGTCACTTCACCTGTTTTTCATCACGTTTTCCTACGAAGATATCATACTTTAAGGAAAGTCGAGTAATACAGTTTATTCAAATGGCGTCATTCACAAATGCAAAATCAGATGATTTAAAGCAGCGTTTTGTCAGGCAAATCGAGGAACAGGAGTATGAAGATAGGGCTACTCTTCAAGAGCTGAAGAGATGTTTTGATAGATTGCAAGTTGGCATGTTCACTAGAGAGCAGGTTTCCAGAAATCTTATGCGGATGCCTTCAACTTCCGTTCGTGAGCTTTGTGTTGTCAGTAATATAGAGTGCGTTGATAGAGACGTGGAGTTCATGGCGATGCTGAAGGACATACATCGAGAGGTTCAGCAATCGATGGAGTTGAAGTTAAACTTTCTTAATTCTTGCTATTATTGTTAGATTTGAACTTTAATGTTGTTCAGTATGTTATGTAATTATTGGACTTTTAATGTCAAGAATAAATAAATAAATTTTAATCTTATGAATCTATGTTGCGTTTTAGTTTTACTTATTTAGTGTTTGAGTTTGATTTAGATTATGTTGATGTTGAATTATGTCTGAACATCTGTTTGGTAAGTCAACAGAAGTTTAATAGTATCAAGGGTTGGTTTGATGGTGAACAGATAATGTTGATGTTGAATTGTGTCTGAACATCTGTTTTCTAAGTCAACAGAGGTTTAATAGTATCAAGGGTTGGTTTGATGGTGAGTAGATAATGTTGATGTTGAATTGTGTCTGAACATCTATTTGGTAAGTCAACAGAGGTTTAATAGTATCAAAGGTTAGTTTGATGGTGAACAGATGAGTGCAAAGATATAACAAATGTTCAGAATTTGATCATTGATAGTAGTTTTTTGAAGAATATGTGCTCCTACAAATTACAGAGATTCAATATTTGGAGTTCTAAAAGGTCTGTTGTAGTTAAAGTTTGGTAAAAGAGAACATCTGCTGATGATGAAACAACTGTGTATGCTAACGACTGTTGATTAACCACTGTTGACTAAATGAATAAATTTTAATTGTATTAATCTTTGTTGTCGCATCTTCATTTTAATTATTTCAGTCATTCCTAAGTATTATTATATAATTTTGTTTATCAATAACAGTTTTTTGGAAGAATTTACCGTATATTTTGGTGTTATAAAAGGTGTGTTGTAGCTAAAGTCTGACAAAGGAGAGCATCTGCTGATGAATAAAGGTCTGAAGATGCAAAGGTCTGCTATGGATCAACAGATGTTAACAAACAACAGATGATATTCAATCTTAAAATGCTTAGCAGAGGATTTGATACTAGCAGTGGTTTGGCTAATGATGAATTAGTATTATTATATAAGGTCTGCTATAAGTATTATTATATAATTTTGTTTATCAATAACAGTTTTTTGGAAGAATTTACGGTATATTTTGCTGTTATAAAAGGTGTGTTGTAGCTAAGTTCTGACAAAAGAGAGCATCTGCTGATGAATAAATGTCTGAAGATGCAAAGGTCTGCTATGGGTCAACAGATGTTAACGAACAACAGATGATATTCAATCTTAAAATGCTTAACAGAGGATTTGATACTAACAGTGGTTGGGCTAATGATGAATAAGTATTATTATATAAGGTCTGCTATAAGTATTATTATATAATTTTGTTTATCAATAACAGTTTTTTGGAAGAAGTTACGGTATATTTTGCTGTTATAAAAGGCGTGTTGTAGCTAAAGTCTGACAAAAGAGAGCATCTGCTAATGAATATATGTCTGAAGATGCAAAGGTCTGCTATGGGTCAACAGATGTTAACGAACAACGGATGATATTCAATCTTAAAATGTTTAACAGAGTATTTCATACTAACAGTGGTTGGGCTAATAGCAGATGTTAGACTTACGACTGTTGAGTTACACCGATTGAAAACAACTGTTTTTGAAACTTCTGCTTGCCTAAAATACATCCACTGCTAAAGGGTACCGTCTGTTTTCATAATTTCTGTTTATCCTAATGACTGTTGATTTACTATACTGCTGACTGTCATCCATTATTACAACAGAGGTTCTGATGTGGGACAGATGTTAGCTAAAAATAAATAACTGCTGAAAGTTATCATCTGTTCTCAAAACTTCTGTTTATCTAGCGACTGTTTGACTCACACTGTTCCCAACGACCAACAGAGGTTTCCAAACAACTGTCATCGGTTGTCGCAAGAGAGGTTCTGACGTGGACAGATCTTAGCCATCAAATATTTGTAACTACTGCCACGTCAGCATTCACTTCTTCTCTCTATATAAAAGCTGTTTCATCCCTAAATCGAGGTTCTACTATTGCCGTCTCGAATTCAAAATTCTCAAAAACAGTTTCCAACATATTAAAAACCTTCCAACTTAAACCCTGTTTCATCCCCAAATCACCTTCTTCTCCGATCATGTCTCTGAACATCAAAAACCCTCACAACGACCTCCCCATCTTCGAGAAAACCAGCAAAAATACCAGCTATCACTCAATAATTGACCTTTTAATGTCATCAAAATACAAATCAATTCTTACTGCTGTTGCTCCGGTTCATCCAGAAACACTCCGACAATTTTGGTTTAATGCTGAAATAGAGTCTGAAGATAATAATCCAGTTGCCATCACATCTAAGGTCGGGGAAAGTGTGGTACGAATTTCTCCCTTTACAATTTCCACTACATTTGCATTGTACGACTTGGGAGGTAAGACCAACTTTGAAAAATTTGAACTTCATACAGAGTTCATTGAAAGAGAGTATGATGCACAATTAAAGGAAGTTACTATCTACAAACCAAACTTCCCTCCTCCAATGAAATTTTTGTTTCATACTCTTTTAACTTGTCTCTCAGCCAAGACCACCGCATTTAATGAGATACCTTTGAACATTCAGTATTTGGGTTATGCTATTTTAACAAAATCTTATTACAATTTATCACAAGCACTGTTTTCTGATTTGTTGAATAATGTGAAAATATTGAAAAAAGGTGTTTGTAGTAATTCTTTTCTGTTGTATCCAAGACTTCTAAGCTACTACCTACGAAAACAAGTGTCACAAACAGATTTTGAACAAGGCGTAGCTTTTCAAATAAATAGTCTTACAAGTAAATTTTTTACTAAACTTATGGATAAAGAGTCAAAAGTTTCAACAACGGAAACAAAGGGGGATGAGCCTGTTTTAGATGCGTCCACATCAGTTGCTCACACACCAGGAAAACGCAAAAAGAAAGCTGTCACATCCAAAAGCCCACCAAAACCAAACAAAATAAAAAGGTTCCTCTGGAAGATGAGATCCCAGAGGTTAATGCAGTGACAACACAAAAGTCACTTGAAACCACTGCTGCTACTTCCTCACAGTTGTTGGAAAGATCTCAACCCATCCAAACTCCTCATGTATCCTCACAAAAGTATCATGTTATAAGCACAGGGACACCACAACATGAAGTAGACCTTTCATATGAAAGTATGTTTAAAAGTCCCTCTCCCAGGGCAATCACGCTTTCTACACCACAACCCTCGACTCAAGTTCCATCAACAATATTACTTCTATTTGACGCAATTGAATTTCAGAAAGAAAACAGTTCCTCTAATGCACACACTACTGAGAGTACATCGCAACAAATGGCTGTGTCTGAACCTATTCAATCTCCTATCCTACAAACAGTTGAGGAGGTTATCCCCGTTGAGTATTAAGAAACTTTTGGTGGTAGTTCAAGTAGAGCAGCCACTACAACTGTTGAACCCATTGGTGATCAGTTGGACAGTGGTTACATCATTAAGACTCCCTTGAAGGCAACCACTGATGAGGTTACAACTGTAATCTCTGCTTCAGTGGGAAGTCCCCAGAATGAAGAAAAAGGGGCATCTGTTTCTGATGATATGGAAACTTCTCCTATTATCAAAACAAATACAACCACTACAGATGGGAATTCAGATGATCCTATTAAAGTAGGTGATGAATTAACTTATAAGGATTTAACGGTTAGAGTATCTACCATTGAAACAGATGTTGCTGAAATGAAAGAATTGATTAAGCAGATGATAGAGCTTTTTAAAAGTCAACCTACCAGACAGGAAATTGCCAATGAGCTTTGGAATTCTATGCAACCCATCCTTCAAGCTTAGAGGAATTTGGCTGAAAGTAAACACAATTTCAGTTTGGAATTTATCAGAAATTTGGTTGATGCCAGGTATAAAGACACACAAGCAGACATTATGAACATTAAGGAATATCTGTTGAAACTTACTGGCTCCACCTTTAATCTATCTTTGAGAAAGATGATGATGATGATAATGATGCCAAAAAGGGGGAGAAAGATTCACTGAGAAAGTTGCCACTAGATTCAAAAGCTAATCCTACAGAAATTGTATCTCCTGCTCAATCTAAATCCCAACCTTCTCCAAAAAAAAAAACCACCACAAAAGAAGGAGAAAATACCTTCCACACCATCATCACCCATTTTGTCAATAGATGCTGGGAACACAAAAGTATCAGTAGATGTTTACCAAACAGCTGCTGAGACACCAGTTGTTTCAGCAGAAGTTTGTCAAACATCTGCCATGATCATTTTCACTACACCAACCACAATCTAACCATCTCCAACATCACAAAGATTTCCCATAGATTCATCTTCACTACCAAAACATTCTCCTTCACCAGAAATCATCTCCACACGTAAGAGAAAAACTCATATCGATGGAATCACAAAAATGAACAATGATCCTCTGATAAAGCAAACTCCACCTAATTGGAAGAAAGTCAAAACAGTGGATTCAGATGAGGTATTGAAGTTTAAAAGAATGAAAGCAGAGATTGTGGCTGCTGGTTATGGTCCAGTTAGATCCATTGCCAGATGGTCTAAACTGAAGATAATTGAGACCTACAAAAAGCTGGAAGAAGTTAGAGCCGAACATTCAAATGTTCTTCAAAACCCAGTCTATCCTACAACTGTTGATCTGTCTCTAAAAATCGGTACTCCAAAAAACCTTCTCTCATCATCTGATTTGTCTGAATCAATTGCAAATTTAGTTAGCATACCACAATTATCAAACTCATCTTCAATAATTCTTTGCCCAAGAAAACCAACTGATCCAAAAATAGTAAAGTGGAACTCATGCTAAAATACCCAAGTATTGACTTTGATCAGATCAGATGGTAGTGTTGAAGAGATTAAAATGGATAGTGCATATAATCTGAATGCATACGATCTCCAAGATTTATTGGACCTTCAACTTGAGAGGGATGATGAAGAAGACATGTTCTCCCTGGAATTTAAACTACAATTCAAAGGATAAATCAGGGAGATGTTGATGAGAAATAAAAATCAATAATAAAGAAGGGTTTTTGTATCATCCGTTGTATATGGAGATTGTTGGATCAGCAGCTGTTACATTGTTTGCAGTAGCATATTTAACCAGATTACAACACGTAGCAAAGGACATATTGTTACGCAACAAATTCTTGAGTGAGGTTTGATGTGTGTTGTTTAGGCAGGTGATCGTATGTTCTTAGTTAATTTTTGTTAAAGTTAAGTTGTATTTGAATTTTATTAAGTTTGTTAGACATCTTTTACATGTACTTATGTTTATAACAATTTACATTGTCAATGGGTGGATACTCTCTTTTTTGAATAAGAGAATGGAAATAATCATATGTAACTAATGAATTTTATTAAGTTTCTTAGACATCTTTTATTAAGTTTGTTAAATATCTTTTATATTTACATATAATTGTCTTTTAGCTATAATAGATAACACATTTTCGTACAATATCTATACATGTATCTATATGTTCTATCAATATGTGTTATGCATGGTTTTCTAAGAAACGACCCGTGTTTGCACACGGATCTTACCGCTAGTACTTTCTATAAAAGGAGAAATCCCAATGACATAAGAAAAGCTGATGTGTCAGCAAGAGAGGCCGTCCAACAATGCTTTTCTTATATCATTATTACATCATAAAGCCTAATATATAAATCATTTTAAAATACGGTCTAAACCTCTGCCAGGGTAAACATCTGCTCATTTATATGTGACTTTACTTTAATACCTAGCAGCAGTTGTTGTTATCTTCCGTAATGCTTTTAGATCAGCAGATGTTTAAGGCTAATTATCGGGAAATTCAAATTCAAAAATGCATGGGAATAAGTAATTAGCAATTAATGCATGTCATCAAGAAACTCCTGTCAATCATCCTTCTTATATAAGGCTTTTCTTCTCATTTCCCTCTTCATATTTCATCTTGCTTTCATCTTCTCTGATTTTGAAATTTGAAATTTAATCACAATCCGAATTCCGAATTAGAAGCATGTCAATATCAGTTGACAGTAACAATCTTAGTTTTGTTAACGATTTGAATCCTGGGAAAGATATGTGGAACATGAAAGCGAGAATTATTCGAAAATGGAATCAGGGTTACAAGATGGATCTCATCTTCATTGATGAAAAGGTAATTTGTATCTCTGCTTTTCCGTTTTATTAGAGAATGTAGTGGTGTATGCTAAGAATATACTTTCTTTAAATGTTCTTCAGGATGCTAAGATTCAAGCAGGTATTAAGAGTCATCTGGTACCTGTTTTTGATGGACAGCTTCAAGAAGATGCTGTTGTGATTCTGTCAAAATTTGGTGTTGGTGAGAATAAAGATTTATATAAAGTAGTAGTGCAGCCTTATAAAATCAACTTTTATAGATGCACAACTGTTACTCCTGTGAGAGATTGGCAAGGTGTTGAGTATGGTTTCAACTTTAGAGCTTATGAAGATATTCTTCAAGGAGAGGCGTTAAACGCTTTGAGTGTTGGTAGTGTATATTTTTGTAATCATGTCTTGCTTGTATAATATTAGAGAGTTTTACTTATATTCTTTTATAATGTGATCATATAGATGTTGCTGGATCTGTGATTTGTTATGGAGATCTTGAAATCTTTGATCGACCTCCAAAGGAGACTAAGAAGATGAATTTCGATATTGAAGACTTGGAGTAAGTTGTTGTTTACATGTGCAGTCATGTACTGATCATTGTTTGTATTTAATTATGTTAATAAATAAGATGAAGAATGTTGGTAATTAACGTGGGATCATGGTAATAAATGAGATATATAGTATTTGTATCTAATGCTGAATCAAGGTAATAAATGAGGTCTACAGTTTATTCTTAGTGAATATGATAGTTAATTTATGGCTCATTTGCTACTTTAATAAATGTCATAATTTTCCTTTGATTGTCTGTTTTTATTCATTCAATGTTGTTTTGATATTAGAGATTTGTAAAGAAATGGTCATAAATTAGTCTTTAGTATATCGTCATATGAATATTCTTTTCATGTAGGGGTAAGGTTTTGCGGTGTACTGTGTGGAATTATTATGCTCTGCAGATTAAGGACTTCATTTCTAAAATCTCACCTCATGAGCATGTGATGGTTGTTATACAGCATGGAAAGTGTAAGGAATGGAAAGGTATTTTTTTTATTTTCTGCAAATCATAACTATACTGTTTATTTCTGGCAATATAAAGAAAGGTATACATTAAATATCTATATACTTTTCCATGTAGGTGAATATACTGTTCAAAGTGATAAGTTTGCAACATGAATTTTTCTGAATGAAGAAATTGATGAAGTTAATGAGCTAAGGAGGAGGTAATTTTTCAATGTAATTTCTCTTGTATATAGATGTTCAAGTCAAATACTTGGTTTCATGTTATTTGTATACTAATTATAATCATTTGTGGTATTCAAAAGGCTTATACTGAAGTTTGGACAAGGGAGTGCTTCTACTTCTCAAACAATACTATCATCTCAGAGTGTTTTTCCATTGCATAAAGAATTTGTAACTGATGGTGTGAAGAAACATGTTGATGAGATTAGTGGGATAGAAAAGGTTTCACATCTTTTTATATAGTTTGGTTATTTGTTTGGTTTGTCACATGCATGTTTTTACAGGAAGTGTCTTGTGTTTTTACAGGAAATGTCTTGTGTTGTGGTTGCGACAATTAAGATTGTGCAAGAAGAGTATGGTTGGTTTTATGCTGCCTGTCGTAAGTGTTTCAAGAAGGTGATGGGTAAAAGTGAATAATTGCAGTTGAAAATGTTTCGCATGATATTGTTCGATTGCCTGCGACTTCTTTGGTTTGTCCCAAATGTCATAGTGAATGTACATCGATCACCACAAAGTAAGCAATGATGATTATTTAGCGCTATATTTATATAAGTAACATTTTAAGACTGATATTTGAATATAGTTTTGCAGTTTACTTAGTTAGTTGTGTATATTTCAGGTTTAGGGTGCAAGTGCGGGTGCAGGATGAGAGTGGTAGTGTTTCTTTTGTTATGTTTGATAGAGATGTTCAGAAGCTTCTTGGATTAGGGCGAGTGACATAAGAGAGAGGCAGGTTAAGGCCAATGATACTGGATTCCCTCATGAGATATTTCGATTGGTTGATAAGAAGGTTGCTTTTAAGATTGATGTTTCAGAGTTCAATCTTAAAAATGACTATCGTTTTTATACTGTGTAAAAAACATGTGATGATCCAGTAATAATTGCTGAGTTGGTTGGTGGAGATGGTAATGGTGATGAAAATATTGATGAGGTAGCATATAAAATTACTCTTTCAATCTATTTATTTTTCTTTTGAGTTTTAAACACTGGATTCTGTACTTTTTTATATGATATCATATATTGTGATCCTTTAGGTTACTCAAGAGGTAGCTGACGTTAAAGATGTTAACCTTTCAGAATCTTCCCAGGTGTCTGCTGAACGAACTTCAAGGGTGAGTATTTATTTTTAAAGTATGTTTAGTATGTTTAAAAAGAGTTCATTATTTTATTAAATGAGATCAATAGTTGTTTTGTGATCTGTTGCAAGGATGGTGTCTCTGTTACGGCCGACTCTTCAGTCGTTGAAGTTGAAAAGGATTCTGGATCAAGTCCCAATGGAAAGCAGATGGCTCAAGATGCTGATGGTGTCAACGTTGGTGAGCTATCCAATAATGTGAGAAGAACACGGAAGAAGCTGACTAAGCTTAACAATAGATGCTTATGAAAAAACAATTTTTATGAGAGATAAGTAGAAACCACTTATTTTTGAAGAATCCTTGTGGTTTTTATTTATGTCTGTTGACTGTTGTTTTAACAAACTGTGGTTAAAAGTTTGGTTTGTAAGGGCTACAATGATGAATATGCTATGTAATGTCTACGGTTTGAATATCAAGTAAGGTTAACCTTTTGTTTGTTATATAATATTGTTATTATACATTATATACATTTTTTGTGATATTGATGGACTGGATAAGTATTAGGGTTGTATATTATTGTTAGATTGATGAATGAAAATTTAATCAATTGGTTAGTCGGAAAACTGTTGGGGTCTGGGATACATTAACATCTGTTAGAGGTTAAGCACTGTTATAGCGTGCTAACATCTGTTAACCCCTAAACACTGTTAAAGATCTGTTAAAGGCTAAGCACTGTTATAGCGTGCTTCAATAGACTTTATGATCTGTTGATCATCATCTGTTAAAGATCTTATATTATAGATCTTCTGTTGAATTGTGTAATATCTGTTGGTGCACAGCAGAACTTAGGTTCATCATACATTTTACTTCATCAGCAGAGGTTCTCTTTAGCAGACCTTTGCTTCAGCAGTCTTTGTCTTAACAGACCTTTTGGTTCATCAGCAGAGTTTGTTTGGCTCATGAGCTGAGGTTGTTTGGTTTAACAGACTTTTCTTTCAGCAGTGGTTGTCTTCAACAGACGTTTCTTAGAAAAGTTTAGCGAAATAGATGTTGAGTTTGTCCCTTTAGTAGGAGCAGATTTTTAAAACACTGTTATTTGTAATTACAAGTTGTATACTATTTTATTAATTTTGAGTCTTATATTTTTTTTTTGTTGAGTGACCGGGAAATGTAATGGAAAACAGTAATGTTTAGATGCAAAATATAGTAATGTTTACTTGAAAAATACAAAAAGGTAAAACCACAAAGTTTTGAAAGTATATACTAAGACTACATAACTTCATTCTTAAGTTAGTTTTCAAAGAAGAAATTTGTCCATCAAAGATGTCAACTAAAACATAAATTATTAAAGGCTAAAAAGATGTTCAAAGACTATGTCAACAAACTTCAAAGTGTATTTTATCTCCTGTTACACTTTTTTCTTCGACTATCTCAAACCTCAGCTTTTTCCCCACAGATATTCTCGTTTCATCCATGATACGCTGCCAGTTTGTATGCATCACTAGATGGTTGTTGTCGTCAGGTCTTCTAGGATCTCTCCTAACAACTAGCTGTACCAAAAACTTCACATGACCAAATGACAGCACAGCTCTACGGTAATCATTTAGCTGGTGTTCTCGAACAAAGTTCCTCGGTATTGCCTGTAAAGGAAAATTCTTTCTTTAGTTATTCATTCAAAACAACATATACTTTAAGTAATAACAGATAGATCCAACATTATAAGTAAAATCAACCATATTAAAAGTAGATATGTAAATACCAAGCTGTGTGTCTCTAAAACATGGTATTCAAACTGTTTTTTATAATGTGGACGCTTTTTGCGGTGTTGGTGATTGGTACGGCTGCAGTGATGTTTAGTCTCCCCGTGAAGTCCAATCTCGTCTTTGTTAAAAACCTTCACAGTGAAGTTAAAGTCATCTTCAGGAGTACTTCCCATCCATTGAAACAGCAGTTGGCAGCTTTTCGCAATGTCATTTTCGAAGCAAAAAGTTGTCCATCCTGTTCCCATAAAACCAGCAGCCAATCCCTTTTTGTTTTCAGGAGAGAAAACATAATACTCATCAACTTTACTACTCTGCTTTGGTCCATGTACTTTTGCAACCAAGTTATCAATTTTTAATCTCCTCTCCGACAACAGCTTCAGCAAATCGTGTGGTAAATGCTATAATTTTCATTCATTTCAGAAATGTGATATTAGATTTTATATAGGATACAAAATATAAATTAGAAGTTTTTCTAACAGTCCAAAAGATACACTGGTAATATATAAAAATAAGGTAGCAATTTTTAACCTGCTTGTAGTATGTTTCTTCTTCAGCTTGTATCAAGCAACCATGAACATAATCTCTGTTCAAGCCATTGTTTCTAATCTCAAATCCCTCATTGTTTAAAACATTTATCTCAAATTTTGCTTCCTTCAATTTTTTTAAACACAACTTGTCTATGTTGTTATTTCTATAAGTTTCAACAAACCGAGTCCATTCTGGCCCGTTTATCCTCTTACTTTTATGACCGATGCTCTGTACTGCAATCTTATACTTAAAACCCATATAATCAACCAACTTTATTACTTCACACTTTCTTGGTAATTGGTTACTCATTATCCTTGGAAGTACCTATGTATATAAAATACACAACATTTAATATATCTTTAATTTTATAAATACAGTTTTTAGCATACAATTGTGATTTGAGCTAATTTGTTCTAAGAATATAGCTTACCAATCCCTCATTTAGGTCTGTCAATTCAGAGACATTGATAATTATCATAAACTCCATCTGAAAGTAAAAAATACAATAACAGTTAAATACTAAAACATAAAATCAATTGTATCTGAAAAGCATTCTATTTAAGGTATAAAAAAATATCCAACACTCTGTAGGACCAAACTTATATGTTATGTACTTCAATATGATCCCTACAACCAACAATATGAATCTAACACTGTGTAAGATCAAATTTATATTCTTGTATAATAAAAAATATTATATGGCAATAAAGTTTTCAAATATCCATGTTTGTGTCAACTTCAAACTTCAGTTTTTTTCAGCAGACAAGGCTATTTTCACTTATAAATCAGACATATAAGTACTATAAACTGATTGCAGAATATTTTATCAAAATTAATATTGATAGAACAAATGTATCAATACTACGTGGTAGTTCATACAATAATTCTAAAATCATTCGTAAACTTTACAACCAAATATTTATTAAACAATAATATTTCAGATTGTTATTTAGATGAATGAATCAAAATGTAACTAAATAGGTTGATATAAATCTTATTATAAAATAAAGAAAACAAGTTCATATAAGTTTATCTATTTTAACATCAATAGATTATGATTTTGATGTTTATATAATTTGAAATGAGGAAACTGAAAGGAACATGTCAAGAGAACAAAAAAAGTAAAATACAAAAGAGAACAAAAAATATACCTGATCTAAAACTTTAAACTTCTGATCGTCAAGTCTGAAGAAGAAGAAGAAACTGTAGAGTTTTTTCGCCGGAGAAGAAGAGGTGAGATTGTATTGGGATTGTTAAAAATAAGATATTTATCTATTAACTTGTAATTGTTTATTTATTTAACTTATAATAATCTTTAATATCCGGATTTAAATACTATTTTTAATTATATAAATATATTAAATTAATAGATAAGTTTTTCGTATTTAACATTTTAAATTTATAGTCAAGCAGTGGTTGATGCTGTGAAAAAATTGCCATGTTTTAATGTAAAAGGGGGTAAAGTATAAATTTTACAAAACTTAATTTCAACCAACCAGTGTACATGTAACATCTGTATTAACTCCATTTAATATACTTTTCATCTCCATTATTGAATATAAGCTCAAGAAAACATATTCGGAAGTTTTCTCAAATAACTTTCTTATCAAAATCGGCAAGGTTCTATTGCATAATATAGATTACATGCTATAAAACCAAGTATTGTTTCTTTGAATTTATTGTTTGTATTATAAATGTTAGATTAATCATTATTTGATGTTATGAGTATGTATTTGTCACTGACGTCGTTTCATTTTCTTTCTTGAAGCAAATAATAGTTGCTGTAATCCGGTGTATTTTTATCGATTAAGTACTGCATTAACTTAAATGAAGTTACTGATAGCATTCTCTGTCACAATTTGTGCATGCATCTTCGTGATGTTGTCTTCTACATTACGATTGATAAATCAACCATATAATTTTTGGTTGATGCTCATTTGCTTAACTGTTGTGAGAGATGATGATTTTCGTTTTGTGCTTTGTTTTTATACAAATAGTCCGGTTAATATTTGGTACTTTTGTTTTTAATTGCTGATTTAGTTTAAGGGATGTTAATGATGTCTATTTTATAATGTTGTTTGTCTATGACTTTTGTCAGATGTCGTTCATCTTTATAACTTGTAAGTTTAAATTGTTTATTGCAGATATGAATCTATCCAATCAAACACCATCCTTTTTAAAATTCCTTAATGAAGATGATTTTATATTTTTGGTTTGTTTTTTTAACTTTCTTGCTACTATTAGGATTCTAGGTTAATTTTTTATGTAAGATGTTTGTTAAATACTATTGCAGAATATACCACTTGATTTTGAGACTCTCTTGTGGGGCAAGGAGGTCCCGTACGGTCGAATTGTAGAGTTACTTGATGGTGACAAATCATGGTTAGTACGAGTAAGGAAGAGAGATGATCATTGTATATTTACGGATGGACAAAGTTTATTAGAGATTGTTGTTTGAAAACGAAAGATGCTGTATTGGTGAAAGCTATTGGACGTTTGTCATTCGTTGTCTCATGTTTTAAAGAAAATGTCTATGAGAACTCTTACATTTCAGTAAATATTAGACCTGAATTTGGCATGATTGTAAGTAACGATATATTATTTTGTTACTTACTGTAAACATTTTTTGCTAGCTCAACAACTTGCTAACATCTGTTTGCCCTTTTAACGTCTGTTTCCTTATAATCTTAACATCTGTTGACTAACCTTTTTAACTTATGTTGACTAAGTCTTTTAACCTCGGTTGACTAACATCTGATATTTAAGATATGTCCACGTTGCAACCTCTGCTGGACATAATGGATGGCAGTTGTTACGAAATGCCTGTTGGATAGCAACAGAGGTATGTAATAGTTCATAGCCAAACAGTGGTTAGGTTGTGTGTAAATACTGTAACTACTGTTGACTAACCCTGTTGAGTAATTCTCATTTTAACTTTTGTTGACTAAATACTGTAGCTCAACAACTTGCTAACATCTGTTTGCCCTTTTAATGCTTGTTTCCTTATAATCTTAACATCTATTGACTAACCTTTTTAACTTCTGTTGACTAAGTCTTTTAACCTCGGTTGACTAACATCTGATATTTAAGATCTGTCCACGTTGCAACCTCTGTTGGACATAATGGATGACAGTTGTTACGAAACCTCTGTTGGATAGCAACAGAGGTATGTAATAGTTGATAGCTAAACAGTTGTTAGGTTGTGTGTAAATACTGTAACTACTGTTGACTAACCCTGTTGAGTAATTATCATTTTAACTTTTGTTGACTAATCCGTTGTAACTTCTGTTGCTCATTAGTTCATATCAAATTTGTAAGTCTGCACTAAATATTCCTTTGCTTCTTCTATAGCTAATTGCTGACAAATTTTGGAAACAATTCTATGGTAAAAATTACGAGTATGGGATGGCAACTATCTATGTTGGCGAAAGGTTTTGGAATGTGATGATGAAAGGATGGACTGATGGATGCGGATTTACTGATGGATGGTTAAAATTGATTGAAGAAGTTCCCATAGCAGTTGAATCTTGGTTGGTTTTCACCATGATTGCATCTAAAACGTTTGAGCTTTCCGTTTTCCATTCCGAGACTGGAGCTGAGGTTTCCTTCAAGAAAGCTGATGTAGTTGTTTTGGATGATTCAGTTTATGGAGATGGTGGGTTTGATTTATTGGCTGTGATATAAAATTTTGATGATAAAATACATTGTTTGATAACATGACGGTGATAAGTAACTTTTATTATATTATGCTTACAACTTTTGAAATCTCATTTTGTAGGCTAAACACAAACAGGTTCTGGATTCCGGGGAAGTTGCTTTAAATGATGAGTATACTTGAGCTTCGGTTGGAAATTCTAAGCAGTTTACGAGTTTTGAGGATATTTTTAATGTATATACACACTTGTAATATTTATATATTATTATGATTTAAAATATGGTTTCTTATATATGATCCTTCTTATAAATATAGTTTGCTGATTATGGGCTATTAGATTCAAAGATTGCGCGTCTGGTTGATGAGTCAGATGTTAAAAATGCTGTAAATTTATAATTTCCTACGCATATATTTTATTGTATAATAAGTATAAGAAGTTTTTTTTTTTTAATTTTGTTGTAGCCTGAAGATCATTCTGTAAAAATAGCTGATGATGTTAACGATCCTCAACTCAGTCTAAAGATTTTCTTGTTCATGACATTTCTGCCTCTTCAAGTGTTGTATCTAATGTAAGTGTTTAATAGTTTTATACTGTCTATTTTATTATTGTCTGAATATATTGATATTCTTCTATATGATTGAGTCTTAAACTTCAAAGCTGAGTTAAGAAGATAGTTTGTGTTGATAAAGAAAGTTATAAAATTTCAAGAATTTAGAGTTGTTATATTCTAAATTAATTTACTTAGGTGGAAAAGATGCACAAACTTCGTGGCAAGACAATTGCAGAGGATAACCAAGCTGTTGGTAGACCGTGTAAAGTTCAAAAGGTTCATTTAGTATCATCCACTTCAGAATCAGTCTTGCACTTCACCACACATGCTGAAGACAGACTTGTAAGCTTTTGCAGTAATTGCTTTGTTTCTTTATTTTAACAATTTCAGTTATATATCAATATTTTATAAAATTCACTATTTAATTTTTTTGTTTTTTAGCATCTGCCATCAGATGTATCTTCTGCGTTGGATCTGTATACTGATAATCCTAAGCCTATCAAGATCTAGAATCTCAAATGTGAAGTCCAGGAACTGTTTACAACATCTCAAAAAACCAATACTAGATTCAACTACGCTATTGTTGGATGGTCTTCTTATCTCCGATCTTGCAATATTGCTTTTGGTAATGAACTTTCATTAGAGTTTCACAAGTCTACTCAATTGCTGAAGTTAAAAAAAAGTTGTGCATATCGTGATAAAGATAAAGTCCTCTTAGTTTCATGTCATGATTGTTTGTGGTTGTACATTTGGTTCCCTGGTGGTACTTATTTTACTTCTTAGACATGTTCTATATGTAGTTATGTCTATAAACAGGTTTCATTGTCAATGGGTGGGTGCTACTTTTTTTATGGATAGCACAATGGAAATACTCATATCTATCTTATATATTAAATGATGATGCATGTCTATAGTTGTCTTTTAGCTATAATAGATAACACGTTTTGGTACAATATCTATACACATATCTATATGTTCTATCAATATGTGTTATGCATGGTTTTCTAAGAAACGACTCGTGTTTGCACACGGGTCTTACCGCTAGTACTTATAATAAACCATTTATAGGACACTTGTCATCATATTAGGCCATGTCTTATGGATAATTATTCTTTTAATTTAATCTCTTCTAATAAATTATAGATAACCCTTCTACTAAATATTATTTAGTTTAATATTTTATGAATAATTATTGTTTAGTTTAATCTCTTCTAATTAATTATAGATAACTCTTTTACTAAATATTATTTTGTTTAATCTTTTCTACTTAACTATAGATAATTATTATTTAGTTTAAATTTAATGTATACTTCTCATTTATAATATTAAAATTACTTTATATATAAAATTAGATTTATTACGGGTTTTTAAATATAACTTATATTTGATCACTCAAATGGCTGCTTATTTACTTCTTGAATAAAATGTTTGACCACTGTATCAACTTTTCAATAATCATCTCCGCAATCACCATAATGTCTATCGCGTATCGAGTATATCCATTAGTTTTTTTTAAATATAATTTTCCTATTATTTGGTATATAAATCATATTTATTCAAGTCGTGTAATACACGAGGGTTTTTAAAGATATAACTTTTTTATTATTTTGTTTATGAAATTACATTTATTCAACCCGTATAATATGGTTCTTATCGATATAACTTTTTATTATTTAATATATAAAATTACATTTATTTAACCCGTGCAATAAAGGAGGTTTTTAAAAATATACTGTTTTATTATTTAGTATATAAATTTTATTTATTCAACTCGTGTAATACACATGGTTATATCCTAGTTAGAACATAATAATAAACATAATTCATTGTTCTAAACTAAAGATATAATCTTCCAAATGAGATTAACCCAAATTCCAATCCATCTTCGATTCTTCCCAACTTCCAAGCTAAATAAATACCTGAAATAAAAGGAAAAATGATAAGCACAAGTAACCAAGTACACAACATGTATGTATTTAAAATAAAATATAAATTGAAATATTACAATAAAAGGAATTACTTTACTATCTAGTGAACCATAAGCACAAGTGGCTAAGTACGCAACTTTGATATGAAAAACGCAAACTTAGTAGATGTCAACCTTTGGTGAGTTGTTTGAATCAAATTAGTAGCGGAACTAGTCTATTAAATTAGGGGTATCCTAAATTTTTTTTAATCGTGCAATCATACAATATTAAAAAAAGACAATAAATAAATAAAGTAAACAAATACATAATAGATTTGGCCTCTTCTTTTTTTCATAGCTTGAAATCGTTCCATCACATCGCCGTCTTTTACTTTGTGAAAAAAAAAATCTTTTTCGACCGCATAAACATGGCATTGTTAAAAAATTTCGGGTCCATTCGATTGCGTATACCCGTCTTGATAATCTTCAATTTCGAAAAAACATCTTTCAACGGTTACGGTTGCAACCGGTAAAACCAAAGCTAGCTTTACTACCCGATAAACCAAAGGACAAGAACTATTTGTTATTCAATTGATAATGAACTAGGTTCACCCTATTTATAGTTACATAGGGTGACCTAGTTACAAGTTGGGCCAAGCCCACATGCACAATATTAACTAAATAAGACCAAATCACTAATTAGCCCACATGGCTTATCCCATTATTATCTAACTCACTACAAGGCTAAGCCCAATAGCCTATAATTGTGTTTGATAAAGATAAGCGTAAACCTACACCATTATAAGGCCTTACAATATCCCCCTAGGTTTATGCTGTCTTTATCAAACTGTTGTCTTCATTTTATTCATGTGGGAAGATACTTCATGTCTTCATTCTGAAACTTGGGCTCTTTGTTCTTCTCAATTATGATCAGCTTTGCTTGAAATCTTGTTTAAAAGAATGCAAGAGGAGGATTCTCAGCAACTCTTTTCTTCGTCAATATCTTCTATTTCAAGCAGGTTCATAGGTACTTCAATTGTACTGTCACTGTCAGATGATAACACGTATCTGGTTCTTCTGACTCAGTTATATCTTGCTACTGTGATGCTTCATGCTTTGTCAACAACATCTCAATCTTCAACAACCCCTGTTTCTTGATTTAAAATTATTATATGCACAAACTCAGAAATTCATAAGCAAACAATTTTGTGCAACAGAGGGAAATACCACGTGAACACTCAGTACATCCAAGTATTTGTACTCGGATTTCACAATTCAAATTTCTTTCAATTTATGATGATTAATCAAATCTTCAAGAACGGTTAAATTTTAATAAAACAAATAAGCACTCTATTTTTGGATTTTTGATTTTATAAAAACTAACAATATAAACTAAAACACAAATAAACAAAGAAACTAATTATACAATTACAGTTGCAATGGGATCAAATCACAGTGTTTCAGGCTAGACTACACTTATCAACACTAATTTACTTTGGGTGATCCGAGTGATTACCAGTATATTTGTCCACTTAAACTTATCTCCTTAGGCCTTTTTCATGTAACGGTCTGTTAGTGCAGTATGTCTATCGCCTCCGTCATCTCAAGACCGTAGCAGAAATAGTTTAATTTTAGTTCTTATAGTGTTATATTTTAGTAAAAGGCAAGGTGGCGTTTGTGTAAATAAGGGGAACTCTCCTTATAAGCCTTGGCCTATAAATAGGAGCCTTAGGGTTTCATTTAGGAACTTTTTGTCACTTTCCTCATTTGAAGACTTTGGAGAAGATAGGAGCTAGAGAGAGAAAGTAGAGAGAAAGTGACATCGTGATTCAGGTGATTAAAGATATACAAAGTGCAAATTCAAGACAAAATTTGAAGATGTCGAGCAGCGGTGAAGAATTTTATAACACGTTCTACAATGCCTTTACTTCAGAATCATCCGAAAGAAGATCTGAAATAAGAGAGTATTCGAGAGAGATTTCAGAGAATTTGAAATATGATAATATGTATGGAAGCCAACAGAAACCACCGAAACTAATGAGGATTGAAGATTATAACTGGTGGAAAAATCGGTTTGAGGGTTGGGTAAAAGCTTTCGCTCCTGAAAGCTGGTTAAAATTGAAAAATGGATATACTGAACCAGTTAAAGAAGGAGGAGGGTTAGTAGAGGAAAAAGAGTTCTCAGACATAGATATAAAAAATGTTGTGGCTGAATATAAGATGATCACATTAATCAAACAGTCAGTGAGAGAGGATATTATCTCATTACTTGAACAAGAGAAAACAACGAAGAGTTTGTGGGAAGCGTTAGGTAAAAAGTGTGTAGGAAGTAATGAAATTGTCAAAAACAAAAAGAAATTGTTGCGTAAAGAGTTTGATTTTTTCAGTTGTATGAACAATGAATCTGTCTGTAAAATGATCGAAAGATTTGGGCATCTGAAAATGGAGTTGGCCAGATATGAAATTTCATATTCTGAAGAGGAGCTGGTGGATAAATTGTTTGATTCATTGCCAAATGATCAAGAGTGGCAATACTTCGCTCTAATGTTAAAAAACACAATCAAGCCTGAAGATTTAAAAGTGGATTTGCTGATCGAAAGACTTGAAAGTCATGAGTTGGAGATAAAGAGATCTAAAGTCAACAATCCAGCTTATCAGCAAAATGTAGAGCTTTACTACCGAGGAAATGCACCACAGGCTGGATCTCCAAAAACAGCATTTTCCGCAGAAAGCTCAAGATCAGTAAACAATGAAAGTCTTCACAGTGGTTTTCACAGTGGATCTTCTTCAACAACTTCTGATCAATCTGCTTCAAAGAATTTATTCCAGTGTAATATCGCAGTGGATTTGAAGAATGGGCAGAATTTCAGCGAAGAATCGGCAAAACAACAGATGGTTTTCTTGGCATCCGTACTTAAATCGTATGAAAGCCTCGTTGCAGGGAAGATTGGTAACACCAACTTGACGAAAGAAGATTATGATCAATTAGACCCCGAGGAGATGGAACTAATGGATATAAGATGGTGCATGGCCAGTGCGATTCGTCGGGCACCGCGGTTCATGGAGATCACGGGGAGAAATAGAACTTTTGACACTTTTACACATTTGGAGCTTGGGAGATCTAGAGCTAGAGAGAGAAAGTTCTAGAGAGAGAAAGCTTGTCCACGTGATTCAGGTTCTTGTACGTTATCAAATCTATCAAAGAATCACAGATTATATTACTTTCGTGTGTTTCGGTCTTGCTCGTGCACGGATTCCGCACGTCGTACGAGTCGGTTCGCAATCGATAAGGATCAAACCGGGACCTAACAAGTGGTATCAGAGCTGTAACAAGTTTGATTCCAAGGCAAGCTACTTTCAACACACGAAGATTATCTGATAAAGCATATTTGCCTGATTTGGAAAAGAAAATTAGAGAGGTTTGTGAAGCAAGTCTACCAAAGGTGGTAGAAATGAAAAAGAGAAAATAAGAAGAATTGAAGAAGATGATTGAGGAAGTGAAAACTGTCGCAAAGCTTGCTGGAGAGGAACAGAGAGCTGAAGAAACACAGAAGAATGAAGAAGATCAGAAAGTTGAGTCAGAAGAACCGGTGCTGAATGAGACTGAGGTTAGAAAATCTTCTGACTTATCAAATGTTGAGATTGTTGATAAAAATGAAAACAAGTGCAGGAATTTCATAGAAATGTGCAAAGCCTATACTCAAAAGGATGACATCATAAAAACAAAAAATAATGAAATAGATAAAATTGAAAATGTTTTCACAACAAAATGCAAAGAAATGATTGAAAAAGAAGAAATTTTGAAACTAAAGGTTGAAAAGCTAACACAGAAATGTCAAGGTCTTGAAAAGGATAATGATGTTTATCGACAACTGTGTTCAGCAAAATGTGTCGATTGTGTTGAAAAAGAATCTAAATTTCAAGATTTACATAAACAGTATGATTCTTTAAAGTGGTCGAGTCAGAGAGTACAAGAAGCTTATGATACTTTGAAGAGCCAAGTCAAAAGTTTTGATCAAAGATTGTCAGAAACTTTAGTCACTAAAGAAATGTATGGAAGAAAGTTTAAAGAAAAGCAAATTGAATTAAACAAATGTGTTGATGAAATTGCTAATCTTAAACAAGTCTTGGCTGAAAAAGAAAAGGTTGTTACAAAACTTCAAAGTTATCATAACTCTTCGTACATTCTCGAACGCATTTTCAACATCACACCAGATGACAAAGATACTGAAAATTTCAAAAAGGGTATTGGTTCAGAATTTCATCAGGTACCACCACCATTGAGAAACAATTATACTTTTTATGATGAGGAAAAGGTGGCAAAGGGTTTGAACATAGCTGACCAGTTACCTGAAAGTATTGATGTGACTTACTCCAAATCTGATGATGCTAATGATTCAGAGGTGGTAAGTAAGGTAGTTGAAAGCGTTTTGAAAGATGAGTCTACAAAAGGTAAGTCTGAATCACAGGATGAAGATGAAGGAAATCTTTATGATGGATATCTGAAAAACACAAAATCCGAGAAAAATTTGAATGATGATTCAAAAGGATTGGTTTATACCATGATTGGATCGGACAAATTATTCTTAGATGTTGTATTCCCGATTCAGAATGTGATTTCAGAGAAGGTTGATAAAGTTTTCAAAATGGTTGAGATTGAGAAGTCGGAAATTTCAAAGTTTGCTGGTAAAGGTCATAAATCTTTTTATAACAAACCTGGTTTTAAGAAGAAAAACATGAAGGCTGGTTTGGGTTATAAAAAGAAACAAAATTGGAAGAAAAATGTTCAGGTTAAAACAAGTTTTGTTCAAGGAAAAAGTTTAGCAGAAGAAGAAAAACTCAAAATTGGACAACAGTCTAATGCGGAGTTTGATGCTATGAAAAAGAAACAACAACAGGCCAAGGATGTTTCAAAGAAAGTGTGTTTTAAATGTGATCAAATTGGACATGTTGCTCGAAAATATCCAAATCCAAAGCCTGTTGATGTTGAAAAACAGAAATCTGAGGATGTGAAACCGAGGTCAACCAGATTTGATTCGAAACAAACTTGGAGGTACAACACAAACAAGTTTGCTTCGAATCAAACTTGGAAACCAAAACAGACTAGGTCTGATTAAAAACAAACACAGATTTCTCACACACCCAAGTTCAGAACAACACAAAGTTGGCAAACATCAGTTGATATGACAAAGCCAAATCAATTTTGGAAACCAAAAGTTGTTGTTCAAAGTCAAAATAATCAAAGCGAGTCACGATTTTACAAGAGAAGTGCTTCTAAAGGACAGAACTGGGTGGTCAAGAAACGAGTGACTTCTGTAAATGTTGAAAAAGTCGAAGACAAAGATGAAAAAGTTTTTGTGAAAAATGACAAAGATTTTCCATCATTAAATGAAACGTATTGTGTTGAAATGCCTAAGGTCCAACAGACCTGGGCTAAATTGTTCAAGTAATTGAGTTTTTGAGAATGTGCAGGTGCTCATGAAGTTTGATTGTTAAGGAGGAGAATTGATGAGCAGCCTGGCACAGGAGGAGAAGGCTGCTGATCCCTGCGATGGTTAAACAGGGAGTTTGTTTGTTCTGTAAATAAATAAACAATATTTCAAAAACCCTAAAAATTGAAAATTTTGAAAAACCAAAAATATGTTTTGTTTTTGTCAAATATATTAAAAAAAAATATATTCAAAAATATGTTGATTGAATACGCCGAAACCCTCACGGCTGAACAAACATGATTACTTTCACAAGATTGAAAAACGGTTTTCAAACTGTCGAAAATCAATGGGTTGTAAATCATGGGGGTACTTAATATTAGATTTTCTGCAAATCAGGGCACTTGAAGCAGAAAATGGATGGCGAGACAAAGCTATCAGTATTGGTTGTCAAATTTTCTTTAAATGGTTTTGCATTTTAGGGGGAGTAAGAAATTGTCAGAAAATCCAAAAACATTAGAAAATTTGAAAAAGTCAAAAACATGATAAAAATTCAAAATTGAGTTTTTGTGTAAAAAGAGGAAATGATAGTACATCAGTAGACAGTTACGGTATGCTAAAGAAATGTATTGATTATATAGCGTTAAACAGTCTCACTGATGATATGCCGATAGGTTTTTATACATTTAGTAAACTTTTTCGGGATATAAACCTAAATTCAAACTTGCTTATTTCGTGGGGAACACTACTTGGATATATAGGTAACCCCTGAAATCTCATTTGAAAGGTCTCATAATCTGATATACTAGGTTTTTATACTCAATGATGTCTGGGGTATTATTCCGGGACTTCTGCTGAATGGAAGTTCTGACCTAGTCCTCGAATAATACTTTCCGCAAATGCTTGAAACACAGCATCACCCTCAGCATATATGATAAGACAATAAAATTGCTTAGCAATGCTGTTGTAAAAAAGATCCTCTAAAGGGGACACACCCACAAGTTGAGTCATGATCTCTCTGCTGAACGGTAGTTTTGACCTGAGCTCTCATGATTCTTCATAATTTATTAACCCCTTACAGATATCATTTGTGTTATAATTACCTATAAGACTGATTATTGGGATCTAAATACGGGAGTATATTCAAGAGGTGGGACACATGAATGGGTTTAAGTTCTTAAAATACATAATTCGTATCCTGAATCAGTTGAAATTTGTATGAAAATTTAAGTGGATCAGTATATCGACAATCTAAGTGAATTGTTTAATTCTTAATGTGTAACTAAGCTCAACGGTACTTGTGACTTGTCATAATCTGATATGATCCTCTGACGCATACTCAAACAAAAATATTGTCTGTAAATATATTTGTACATATTTCTTTACTGTTTTACATTTCAGAAAAATCCAAAAAGATTTTTGATTCTGCTTTATTTTCGACAACCGATGTCTGAGTGCTAAGTTTCAAAATCTAAGTATGTTGATTGTGTTTCTGAAAATAAACAAGTTCATTAATTTGAAACTTGAAAGTTTTAAAATCAAAGATCAAAAACAGTTTGTGATATCTCCAAGGTCATTAAGTTGGACTTGGATGATTAACTGTGAGGGAGTTGGATTCTTAGATTGTTAAAATCTATTATAAAGAGTCAGTTTTCGATATTGGATTCTTAAATACTGCCAAATCTTTGAAGATTGTTGATAGGGGGTGAGATTCAAGTAATTCTGGATATATTTCATATTATTATATCTTAGTCCCAGGATCTTGATTTAGAAAGTTTAAAAGAGCCAGGTTACGATACCTGGACAACTGAAAATGTTTTCACTGTAAAATGTTTTACTTATAAATGTTTGAGAATTGCAGATTCCAGACTACGATCCCGATAGCCAAGTCTAAGGAGGAGTCTGAAGACGAGCTCAACGCAAGGGGAAGCGTGCATAGGCGCCAGGATACTTTTCCCAGAAGAGCTTGTAACCGGAAAGCCAGGTGTTGATCCCAAAGCACGGAAGCTTGATGAAAGGGGGAGCCTGAAGAGTCTACCTAAAGGAGGAGCTGAAGCTGAAGACAGATCTACGGGGATTCTGTTCAAAGCTAGAGAGAGAAAGATCAGACGCTACGAATTTGACTAAATGTTTGAGATTGACTGCGGCAATATCCAAGGGGGAGTCTGTTAGTGCAGTATGTCTATCGCCTCCGTCATCTCAAGATCGTAGCTGAAACAGTTTATTTCTAGTGCTTATATTGTAATAGTTAGAAATATCTAGAAAAAGGCAAGGTGGCATTTATGTAAATAATGAGATATCTCATTATAAGCCTTGGCCTATAAATAGAACCATTAGGGTTCTAATTTAGAACTTTTGACACTTTTACACATTTGGAGCTTGGGAGATCTAGAGCTAGAGAGAGAAAGTTCTAGAGAGAGAAAGCTTGTCCACGTGATTCAGGTTCTTGTATGTTATCAAATCTATCAAAGAATCACAGATTATATTACTTTCGTGTGTTTCGGTCTTGCTCGTGCACGGATTCCGCACGTCGTACGAGTCGGTTCGCAATCGATAAGGATCAAACCGGGACCTAACACGGTCTGCAACTAATTTATCATGTTTTTCAATTTAATTTATATGAACACTCAATTCAATCACAATCAAATTCTGGAATTTTAATCAGAACACACTATCATACATGCAGTTTCCCTACCACATATTTCACAAGCCCGTTCTAGAATTCTGAAACCTTGACTGGGACTGGATTGAGAGAAGAACAGAATAGATCATTTGCAGAGATGGATATAATGTATAGATCAAATGAGTTTTCTCAGTTTGATATAGTTTTTTTTTCGGGTTTCTTTTGGGCACTATAGGGCCTCTTTCGGGTGTAATTGATCTATAGCGCGACAACGTACAGCTAGGTCAGCATGTATCTGGATGCAGCAGAAGCTGACGTTGCCTAGCACCTCCAGGCCTTTGCACACGCAAAATAGAGGAGATTCACGAGTTGGACAGAAAAGATTTCAAAACTAGAACGAAATTGTGTGTATCGGGACATCACACATGCATTCAAATAGCCATGTCCTAATTCCAAGTGTCGTTCTTTCCTGAGGTCATAGAATAATATTAGCGTTCTGCACAGAACCAGTCAAAGAATCTAGCCATCAGGATAAAGCCTACCAACATATCGCTCTAGAGTCAGACCATTTCAATATTGGTCTTACATGAGTCAGCCTTAATCCATGTACTGAAATTATTTCATTTCCCATATATGCAACAAAATATTTTTAATTTTTCTGTTTTTTTTTTCGAATGTTTTTGTATTTTCTCTATTTACAAATATCTCTGGATATCCCCCTAAATTTGTGCGTAAATCTTACGCGCAAATTGACCTAACAACGAAAACGTATGTACAAAGAGAAACACACAAGAAAATGAAAATATTTTTGTTGTTTTTGTTTAACCGTTCCATCATAAAATTTAAGACTAATCAATATCGAATTAGAAAACGAAATTCAAATTTTGTACCTTTTCGCTGATCTTGTCTTACCTCCTTTATCTCCTTAAAATGAAACATATCAACTGTAAAGAAATATACATTATGCAACAGTGAAATGTTACCCGTTAAGTCTCTGGAACAACCGCTATCAACATCCAAGGATTGTCAACAGCTCCTCCTTGGTTGTCCCTGAAAAGTAAGGAGATTAGTAAGACATTGGTACCCAGGCCATCGTGGTCCTGGGTATTCCTGAAGCATCAACGTACGACACTTCTCGAAAGCACATGCCCCCTTTTGATTCAAGGACTGGTGATGTTGCAGCTTTATGTTTTGCCTTCCAAACTTGTTTAGGCTTCTCTAATTTCTGAGGAGCCTTGGGCAAAATAGTTTGCTTTTCAACCTTTTTGTTTTTCAAAACTTGTTTCGGTTTCAAAGCATGTTTCCTTTTTGCTTTTGCATCATTCCAGTCCCCATCAGATGGTTTAACCTTGGGACTCTTATTCCTCATTTCCTTAGGCTTTTCAACCTTCATCAGCTTAGAATAAGATCTGTCCCTTGGTGTAACCTTCTGATGTTGTGTATAATACGACACGTAGGGACGATGTGTGCAGTTCCTTGCAATGTGACCGGGTATGCCGCAGTTGTAGCAGGTTTGCTTCTTTACATAAGGAGCATATCCCGGTCCATTAGATCCAACTAATGCTGAGTATGAGTTATAAAGCTTGTTGGATGATTTGTTTGCAGATTTTTCAACCTTTCTCCCCTGCTTCCTATGTTTATGTTTACAACAGTTAGAACAGTTAGTGGATTTAGCATTTTCATTCCTAACTGTTGGCTTTGGAGGCACATATTTGTTTGAAGGGCCTCTCAAAGCTGGCTCAGAAATAGCCTTTCTCACATATGGAGGAGCATCAGAAGATAAATTTGATGTTTTAGAACAAACATCGTCAGCCTTTTGACAAACGATGTCATCCTCCTCAACCCAATCCTCTACTACTACCTCATCTGCGCATGAAGTAGAAGCATCAGTAACGTTTACTTGTTCACAAGCGGTGTCAGGCGAAGCCATAGTAAATTTTTCATTCTCGAGTGACACCGTTTGTTCAGTAGTTTCAGAATCATTGTCATTCGAAAGAGCAGCAGGGGCTTCTGTAGTCGTTTTACCATTAGACTCAACAGAAGCTCCTGAAGTCGATTCTGATTCTTCTTTGATCGAATTTGAATCAACTGTTTCAGATGATTCATTTGTTGATTCCACTGAAGCAACTGACTTTGAATTATCACAGTCAGTCTTTTCATAGGAGTCACTGGTTGAATCAGATGAAGCTGATGATTCAGTTTGAGATGCCTCTGCTTCCTCAGGTGATGCACTGTTGACACTAGGTGATTCACCCATTTCTGATTTCTCAGAAGTGGATGTCTCAGAAGTGTCGCAAGATGTGTCACATGACGAAGCAGATTCACTTTGTTTGCTCCTATTGAATTCTTTCACAAACTCAGTCAAACCTCTTAACATGGCAAACTCAATGTTGTCTACATTAACTCTAGGCGCTCTTACCTCAGGCTCTTGTGTTGCTGATTTATTTTCAAAAGATTGTTGTGACTCACACGACTCTTCCTTTTCCAATACTTTAAAATATTTATCAACACTTACATTTTTCTCAAAATATAAAGTCTTAGTGTGGTTTCAAACTTCAGCAGGTTTCACAAAAGTTTTCTTGAAGGCCTGTTTTTCTAAAGTGATCTCAGTTTTATCAGGCCTTGTGATCTTTACTTTCCTAGATTCAACAGGCTCTACCTTTCTATCCCCGGGCTTCCCCTCTTCCATTTCAGGCATATTATCTATCTCCTCTTCAGTCATGGGAAGTGAGGTATAATTGTGATTGTATGGTGGAGGTATGCATACAAATCCCAATCCTTTGTTCCTCACTTCCTTTTTGCTGTACTTTAACTGTTGATTTATCATCTTTTCGACCTTTTCACTTGAAACATCAAACTTTTTAAAATTAAATTCAGTATTTTCAAAAGTTGATTTTAAGTCATTTAATTTAACAGTTAACTTTTCAGATAGCTCCTTGAAGTGGAGATATCGACAGTTCGCTTCGCTTAGATCGCTATGCAACTTTCGGATATCACGCTTTTGCGCCTCCACCATATCCTTATACCCACCAGTTTCTTTTTAATTTCATAACTACTGGATCTGGTATATTGAAGTTGCATAGTAAGCGACTTAGCCTGTTCTTTAAATCCCTTTACCTTTTCCCTACACTTTGAAGTACAACAAACATCGTCTACACATACCTCATCGGGAATAGGAGTGAAGTCGTGAATTTGAATACCTTGAGTGGACTGCTTGTCAGCGTTGTCATATGATTTGATGAGTGAGATCGGCTCATCCGTCTTCATTTTGTAACAGTAGCAGTCGGTTGTTACAATTGTCTGATTAACATTTCTAAACCAACTACAGTTTTCCTGATCTGGAATCCTTTGTATAGCATCCAGAAGCTTTGTGTTGCTCGTGCGAGTAGACACTTCAATCTCAGCCTTCTCCATTTCAGAGAGCAGTTCAGCAAACCGGCCTGTAAGTGCTTCTATAGATTCACCATATGAGTATCTGAATCCTTGAAATTCCTGCTCAAGCACTTCTCTCTTAGAAGACATTTTTAAGAATTTTAACTGTGATCCCCCGAAAGTATGATCCCCCGAAAATGTGATTCCCCAAAGATGTGATCCCCGAAAATGTGCGTTGTAACTATTTCTTCAACACAAGCCCAAAGTAAGAACCCGTGTACTCGCTAATTCAAGCCTTTGAAAAATGCATGAACTAGTTTCCCTGTACCACGCCTCCAAACCTGTCAAAACTTATCACCAAAAAACAACCAAACCCCTTTTTTTTTTAATTTTAATAGGCCTTTTAATTTAAAAAAAAAATTATTACCTAATGATTAGACAATGATTATTATTATTAAAAGTAAAACCTAAAGCACGTTCTGTATCAAACTTCTTCTTCTTCGTTAGACACCAGAAACAAAAACCCTAAATATGAAATCAGCCGCCAAACGACTTCGTCTTCTTCGTTCGACAAACAACTGAACAAAAACCTATTTCCTCAGCTGCTGGAGATGAAGATGGATAATAGCAGCCGATTAAGATGGTGGTGGTTGCAGGTTAGCGATAAGAACAGTGGATGTGCGGTGGTGTCGTTGGTTGTCGGAGAAAATGATACGATTGAGGTTGTGATCGTGACAAAGTGAAGATGATGAACGCCAGAGGTATGCAGTGGTGTCGTGATCGGAATGAATGGTAGTCGTCGGTGATGAACAGTTGTAGGTTGGTGACGATGGAGGTTGACAACCGGAGAAGGTTATTTCACGGTGATGATGACGGTGGTGCGATGAAGCTGACAACCGGAGAAGGTTGTAGGTTGTACGGTAATCGGAACACGACGGAGATGGAGATGTAGGTGACGATGAATATCGGGTTATGCGGAATGACGATGTAACAAGGAGAAGAAGCAGCGACTGAGGAGGTGGTGCTATGACTGTGGTGGTGGTAGTTAACGGTTTGCGGAATCGGTATCGGTGCGCGGTGGTGATGATAATATGGGTTCACAGTTTGAGTTGTAATCGCACAAGATAAGAAGATGATGATAGAATCGCACAAGTGATAGTTGACAAAGTGATCGCACAAGAACAATTGAATCGAACAAGTGATGAAGATGTTGTTTCTAGTCGCACAAGAAGACTTTGGTCGCACAAGAATTTTCAGTCGCACAAGAATCTCCGATCGCACAAGAATTAGTTTGATTATTTTTGTGAATGAAAGGATCGCACAAGTTGACTTCACACTTTTGCAGTCGCACAAATCTCTTACACTTCAAATTCTTTGCTAACAAGTCAACAGCCAAAATCCCGAAAATCAAGGAGTTGATTTCGAAATTCAATTTTTAAGAGATTATTTCCACCAATAATCTCCTAAAAACACGTAAACAAATTAATTATTCCTCAAAACTAGATCAAACCACCAATTTTCAACTCTTCTTCGTATCTTCAAGTGTATTCTTCGCGTTCTTCGAATCTTCAAAAATATCCGATTAAAACCGAGCCTTCGCAAGACTACTTAGGCTCTGATACCAATTGTAAGTCCCAAAACAACACAATCGGATATCAAACACTAATCAAAGCACGGAATACTGAGAAAAGTGTTAAGAACAAGAACACTCAATCGATTAATTAACCAAAGTGCACACGGTTTCTAGAGAACAGTCTGGTACACCCACAAAGGATTCGAAAATTATGAAGAACCTCACTTGAAGATACGAAGAACAGTTGAAAATTGGTGGTTTGATCTAGTTTTGAGGAAGAATTAATTTGTTTACGTGTTTTTAGGAGATTATTGGTGGAAATAATCTCTTAAAAATTGAATTTCGAAATCAACTCCTTGATTTTCGGGATTTTGGTTGTTGACTTGTTAGCAAAGAATTTATAGTTACATAGGGTTAGATAATAATGGGATAAGCCATGTGGGCTAATTAGTGATTTGGGCTTATTTAGTTAATATTGTGCTGTTGACTTTGTTATTCAAATGATTGCGTTCTTGTTCTTAAAAAAAAAAGAAAAAAAAAACTGAAGAACCTCTCTAAAATGTGTCTAACCTGATAATGAACTAGGTTCACCCTATTTATAGTTACATAGGGTGACCTAGTTACAAGTTGGGCCAAGCCCACATGCACAATATTAACTAAATAAGCCCAAATCACTAATTAGCCCACATGGCTTATCCCATTATTATCTAACCCACTACAAGGCTAAGCCCAATAGCCTCTAATTGTGTTTGATAAAGATAAGCGTAAACCTACACCATTATAAGGCCTTACAATATCCCCCTAGGTTTATGCTGTCTTTATCAAACTGTTGTCTTCATTTTATTCATGTGGGAAGATACTTCATGTCTTCATTCTGAAACTTGGGCTCTTTGTTCTTCTCAATTATGATCAGCTTTGCTTGAAATCTTGTTTAAAAGAATGCAAGAGGAGGATTCTCAGCAACTCTTTTCTTCATCAATATCTTCTATTTCAAGCAGGTTCATAGGTACTTCAATTGTACTATCACTGTCAGATGATAACACGTATCTGGTTCTTCTGACTCAGGTACATCTTGCTACTGTGATGCTTCATGCTTTGTCAAAAACAACTCAATCTTCAACAACCACTGTTTCTTGATTTAAAACAATTTTCTGCACATGCTCAAAAATTCATAAGCAAAATTTCTAAGCAACAGAGGGAAGTACCACATGAACATTTGGTACATCCAAGTATTTTTACTCGGATTTCACAATTCAGATTTCATTCAATTTATGATGATCAATCAAATCTTCAAGAAGGGTTAAATTTTTAATAAAACAAATAAACATTCTATTTTTGGATTTTTTTTATTTTATAAAAACTAACAATATAAACCAAACATAAATAAATAAAGAAACTAATTATACAATTATAATTGCAATGGGATCAAATCACAGTGTTTCAGGCTAGACTACACTTATCAACACTAATTTACTTTGGATGATCCGAGCGATTGCCAGTATATTTGTCCACTTAAACTTATCTCCTTAGGCCTTTTTCATGTAACGGTCTGCAACTGATTTATCTTGTTTTTCAATTTAATTGATATGAACACTCAATTTAAATCACAATCAAATCCTGGAATTTTAAATCAGAACACGCTATCATATATGCAGTTTCCCTACCACATATTTCACCAGCCCGTTCTAGGATTCTGAAATCTTAACTGGGACTGGATTGAGAAGAGAAAAGAATAGATCAGTAGCAGAGATGGATATAATATACAGATCAAATGAGATTTTCTCAGTTTGATATAGGTTTTTATTTTTGGGTTTCTTTTGGGCACTAGAGGGCCTCTTTCGGGTGTATTTGATCTATAGCGCGACAACATACAGCTAGGTCAACATGTATCTGGATGCAGCAGAAGCTGACGTTGCCTAGCACCTCCAGGTCTTTTCTCATGCAAAACAGAGGAGATACACGAGTTGGACAGAAAAGATTTCAGAACTAGAACGAAATTGTGTGTATCGGGACGTCACACACGCATTCAAATAGACATGTCCTAATTCCAAGTGACCGATCTTTCCTGAGGTCATAGAATAAATTTAGTGTTTTAAGCAGTACCAGTCAAAGAGTCCAGCCATCAGGATAAAGCCTACCAGCACATCACTCTAGGGTAAGACCATTTCAATATTGGTCTTACATGAGTCAGCCTTAATCCACATAGTGAAATTATTTCATTTCCCATGTATGCAACAAAATATTTTTGATTTTTCTATTTTTCTCATTTTTTCATTTTCATTTTTTTTATATTTTCTCATTTTCTCTATTTACAGATAGATATCTCTAGATATCCCCCTAAATTTGTGCGTAAATCTTACGCGCAAATTTACCTAAACAACGAAAACGTATGTACAAAGAGAAACACAGAGTTGGACAGAAAAGATTTCAGAACTAGAACGAAATTGTGTGTATCGGGACGTCACACACGCATTCAAATAGACATGTCCTAATTCCAAGTGACCGATATTTCCTGAGGTCATAGAATAAATTTAGTGTTTTAAGCAGTACCAGTCAAAGAGTCCAGCCATCAGGATAAAGCCTACCAGCACATCACTCTAGAGTAAGACCATTTCAATATTGGTCTTACATGAGTCAGCCTTAATCCACATAGTGAAATTATTTCATTTCCCATGTATGCAACAAAATATTTTTGATTTTTCTATTTTTCTCATTTTTTTCATTTTTATTTTTTTTATATTTTCTCATTTTCTCTATTTACAGATAGATATCTCTAGATATCCCCCTAAATTTGTGCGTAAATCTTACGCGCAAATTTACCTAAACAACGAAAACGTATGTACAAAGAGAAACACAAAGTTGGACAGAAAAGATTTCAGAACTAGAACGAAATTGTGTGTATCGGGACGTCACACACGCATTCAAATAGACATGTCCTAATTCCAAGTGACCGATCTTTCCTGAGGTCATAGAATAAATTTAGTGTTTTAAGTAGTACCAGTCAAAGAGTCCAGCCATCAGGATAAAGCCTACCAGCACATCACTCTAGAGTAAGACCATTTCAATATTGGTCTTACATGAGTCAGCCTTAATCCACATAGTGAAATTATTTCATTTCCCATGTATGCAACAAAATATTTTTTATTTTTCTCATTTTTTCATTTTCATTTTTTTTATATTTTCTCATTTTCTCTATTTACAGATAGATATCTCTAGATATCCCCCTAAATTTGTGCCTAAATCTTACGCGCAAATTTACCTAAACAACGAAAACGTATGTACAAAGAGAAACACAAAAGAAAATGAAAATATTTTTGTTCTTTTTGCCTAACCGTTCCATCACAAGATTTAAGACTAATCAATATTGAAATTAGAATACGAAATTCAAATTTTGTACCTTTTCGCTGATCTAGTCTTACTTCTCTTTTATCTCCTTCAAACGAAACATATCAACTGTAAAGAAATATACATTTTGAAACAGTGAAATGTTACCTGTTATGTCCCTGGAAAACCGCTATCAACATCCAAGGATTGTCAACAGCTCCTCCTTGGTTGTCCCTGAAAAGTAAGGAGATTAGTAAGACATTGGTACCCAGGCCATCGTGGTCCTGGGTATTCCTGAAGCATCAATGTACGACACTTCTCGAAAACACATGCCCCCTTTTGATTCAAGGACTGGTGATGTTGCTGCTTTATGTTTTGCCTTCCAAACTTGTTTAGGCTTCTCTAATTTCTTAGGTGCCTTGGGCAAAACAGTCTGCTTTTCAACCTTTTTTATTTTTTAGAACTTGTTTAGGTTTCAAAGCTTGTTTTCTTTTAGCTTTGGCAGCATTCCAGTCCCCATCAGATGGTTTAACTTGGGGATGCTTATTCATCATTGCCTTAGGTTTTTCAACCTTCATTGGCTTAGAATAAGATCTATCCCTAGGTGTAACCTTCTAATGTTGTGTATAATATGGCACATAGGGACGATGTGTGCAATTTCTTGCAATGTGATCGGGTATGCCGCAGTTGTAGCAGGTCTGCTTTTTACGTAAGGATCATATCCCGATCCATTCCATCCAACCGCTGCTGAGTATGAGTTATACGATTTATTGGATGATTTGTTTGCAAACTTTTCAGACTTTCTCCCCTGCTTCTTATGTCCATGTTTACAACAGTTAGCACATTCATTAGATTTAGCATTTTCATTCCTAACTGTTGGCTTTGGAGGCACATATTTGTTTGAAGGGCCTCTCAAAGCTAGCTCAGAAGCATCCTTTCTCACATAAGGAGGAGCATCGGCAGATAAATTTGATGTTTTTGGACAAACATCGTCAGCCTTTTGACAAACAACATCATCCCCCTCAACCCAATCCTCAATAATTACTTGGTCTGCATTTGAAGCAACAGGGTTAGTATCATTAATTTTCTCACAAACAGTGTCACTTGATGCTGCAGAATTGCTCTCAGCTTCTTGTGACACAATTGGTTCAGAAGAATCAGAATTATTTTCCTTTGAACAGTCAGCAGGTGCTCCTGTGGTTTCATTACCATCTAACTTAACAAATGCCCCTGATGTTGTTTTTTATTCTTCTTTAATCGAATTTGAATCAACAGTTTTAGATGATTCATTTGTTGATTCCACTGAAGCAATGGACTCTGAATTATCACAGTCAGTCTTTTCATGGGAGTCACTAGTTGAATCAGATGAAGCTATTGATTCGGTTTGAGATGCCTCTGCTTCCGCAGGTGAAGCATTGTTGACACTAGGTGATTCGCCCATTTTTGATTTCTCAGAAGTGGATGTTTCAGAAGTATCGCAAGATGTGTCAAATGACAAAGCAGATTCAGCTTGTTTGCTCTTATTAAATTCTTTCACAAACTCAGTCAAACCTCTTAACATGGAAAACTCGATGTTGTCTACATTAACTCTAGGCTCTGTTAATTCAGACTCTTTTGTTTGAGGTTGCACTTCAGATGAATTTTGAGAAAAACTTGACACAATATTATCTAATACTTGAAAATGTTTGTCAATGTTCACATTATTATCAAAATTTAGAGTCTCGGTTTGCTTTGAAACTTCAGCAGGTTTCACAAAAGTTTTATTAAACGCCTGTTTTTTCTAGAATAATTTCGGTTTTATCAGGCCTTGTGATTTTAACTTTCTTTTGATTAACAGGCTCAACCTTCCTATCCCCGGGCTTCCCATATTCCATTTCAGGCAAGTCGGCTATCTCCTCCTCAGTCATAGGAATAGAGGTGTAATTGTGATTGTATGGTGGAGGTATGCATACAAATCCCAATCCTTTATTCCTCACTTCTTTTTTGCTATACTTTAACTGTTGATTTATCATCTTTTCGACCTTTTCGCTTGAAACATCAAATTTTTTTGAAATTAAATTCTGTATTTTCGAAAGTCGATTTTAAGTCGTTTAATTCAACAGTTAATTTTTCAGATAGCTCCTTGAAGTGGAGACATCGACATTTTGCTTCGCTTAGATCACTATGCAACTGTCGAATGTCACGTTTTTTAGCCTCTACCACCTCCTTATACCCATCCAGTTTCTTTTTAACTTCGTAGCTACTGGATTTGGTACATTGAAGTTGCATAGAAAGCGATTGAGCCTGTTCTTTAAAACCTTTTACTTTCTCTCTACATTTTACAGTATAACAAACATCGTCTACACCTACCTCAGTGGGAATGGGAGTGAAGTCATGAATTTGAATACTTGCATCAGAAGTGGATGAGCAAGCTACAACAAGCAATGGAGCAATAGGAGTAGGAGTGGGTGAGCAAACTGCATCAGATGTGTTGCATTGAGCCTTCTGCTTGTCAGCATTGTCATATGATTTGATGAGTGAGATCATCTCATCCGTCTTCATTTTGTAACAGTAGCATTCGGTTGTTACAATTATCTGATTAACATTTCTAAACCAACTACAGTTTGCCTGATCTGGAATCCTTTTTATAGCATCCAGAAGCTTTGTGTTGCTCGTGCGAGTAGACACCACCATCTCTGCCTTCTCCATCTCAGAAAGTAGTTCAGCAAACCGGCCTGTAAGTGCTTCTATAGTTTCACCATATGAGTATCTGAATCCTTGAAGTTCCTGCTCAAGCACCTCTCTCTTAGAAGACATTTTTAGATTTTGAACTGTGATCCCCCGGAAGTATGATCCCCCGAATATGTGATCCCCCAAAAATGTGATCCCCACTATTTCTTCAAAACACAAGCCAAATCAAGAACTCGTGTACTCGCTAACTCAAGCATTTTGTAACATGCACGAATCTGTTTCCTTTACCGCGCCTCCAAACCTGTCAAAACCTATTACCGAACAATAACAAAACCCCCCCTTTTTTAATTATTTATAATAAACTCCTATTATATAATATTAAAAATATTAATATTAATTATTTTTCTTTATATAAAGTAATACTTGTTATTTTTATTAATTTTATAATAAAAAACTCATTGATTTGGTAATGATGATTATTATTAAAAATAAATCCTAAATCACATTCTGTATCAAACTTCTTCTTCTTCGTTAGACACCAGAAACCAAAACCCTAAATATGAAATCAGCCGCCAAACGACTTCGTCTTCTTCGTTCGACAAACAACTGAACAAAAACCTATTTCCTCAGCTGCTGGAGATGAAGATGAAACAGAGCAGCCGATTAAGATGGTGGTGGTTGCAGGTTAATGATAAGAACAGTGGATGTGCGGTGGTGTCGTTGGTTGTCGGAGAAAATGATACGATTGAGGTTGTGATCGTGACAAAGTGAAGATGATGAACGCCAGAGGTATGCAGTGGTGTCGTGATCGGAATGAATAGTAGTCACCGGTGATGAACAGTTGTAGGTTGGTGACGATGGAGGTTGACAACCGGAGAAGGTTATTTCACGGTGATGATGACGGTGGTGCGATGAAGCTGACAGCCGGAGAAGGTTGCAGGTTGAACGGTAATCGGAACACGACGGAGATGGAGATGTAGGTGACGATGAATATCGGGTTATGCGGATGACGATGTAACAAGGAGAAGAAGCAGCGACTGAGGAGGTGGTGCTATGACTGTGGTGGTGGCAGTTAACGGTTTGCGGAATCGGTATCGGTGCACGGTGGTGATGATAATATGGGTTCACAGTTTGAGTTGTAATCGCACAAGATAAGAAGATGATGATAGAATCGCACAAGTGATCGTTGACAAAGTGATCGCACAAGAACAATTGAATCGCACAAGTGATGAAGATGTTGTTTCTAGTCGCACAAGAAGACTTTGGTCGCACAAGAATTTTTCAGTCGCACAAGAATCTCCGATCGCACAAGAATTAGTTTGATTATTTTTGTTAATGAAAGGATCGCACAAGTTGACTTCACACTTTTGCAGTCGCACAAATCTCTTACACTTCAAATTCTTTGCTAACAAGTCAACAGCTAAAATCCCGAAAATCAAGGAGTTGATTTCGAAATTCAATTTTTAAGAGATTATTTCCATCAATAATCTCCTAAAAACACGGAAACAAATTAATTCTTCCTCAAAACTAGATCAAACCACCAATTTTCAATTGTTCTTCGTATCTTCAAGTGTGTTCTTCGCGTTCTTCGAATCTTCAAAAATATCCGATTAAAACCGAGCCTTCGCAAGACTACTTAGGATCTGATACCAATTGTAAGTCCAGAAACACTACACAATCGGATATCAAACACTAATCAAGAGCACGGAATACTGATGAAAAGTGTAGAAGAACAAGAACAAACAATCGATTATAACCAAAGTGCACACGGTTTCTAGAGAACCGTATGGTACACCAACACAGAAATCAAAAATACTGAAGAACCTCTCTAAAATGTGTCTAACCTGATAATGAACTAGGTTCACCCTATTTATAGTTACATAGGGTGACCTAGTTACAAGTTGGGCCAAGCCCACATGCACAATATTAACTAAATAAGCCCAAATCACGAATTAGCCCATATGGCTTATCCCATTATTATCTAACCCACTACAAGGCTAAGCCCAATAGCCTATAATTGTGTTTGATAAAGATAAGCGTAAACCTACACCATTATAAGGCCTTACACCTATTTCAACCATAAGACGCGCAAGATCACTTGTTATATTATATGGACTTTATTAGTTATTACAATTTGGGCTTAATTATCATAAAACTAATTATTTGGGCTTTGTTACTAAGCAGATTTTGGGCTTAATGAATGATATCAAGTTTCATAATTTTCTCTTAGGGGTATCCTTGTATATGTTTTTGGGTATGCTATGTATAAAACCGAAAAAAAATTACACTACGAATACGAATACGGGGTTGAGCCGTAGCCCGTGCTACGACACATTGTTCATTGGTTCCGCCCCTGAATCAAATGCTTGTGAAAATTCTTGTCGAACACGAGTTGAGATTTGAGAACAAGTATACACAGATGCTTAGCAATCTAGAGATCAATAACTAAAATAAAGAGAAGCAAAGAATTTGTGTGCATGTAATTCTATATATTTCTAGACGAATATGATTTAAGTACGTAATGGCTATTTGTAGTCCCAAAGGAATTACTCAACTGCAAGTAACAATAAACCACTTCACAATTTGATCCTAGCCACTGTCATCATATTCATATCAAACCACACACATCCAGAAAAGCTACCAAAAACCTCTAAAACAAGTGCATAGACACACTTACAAGATCAAAAAATCCATCAAATGGCAGTTCAGTCAGATCTCTATAGTCTATATACTTGACAAAGTCAATGGTACAATTCTGTTTCTATACAGGGAAGTGTTTGTCAACCGTTTGGGTAGTTGACAGAGGGCAATGGATCATGTGACGATTCACCAGTGGTGGGTCTGTTGCGAATCTTTTAACTACTAAACTTGGTGTAACTAACAACTAAAAACAATCTAATAAGCAAATCTTTTAACTACCAAAGCTGGTGTAATCTCTAATTTTACAAACATATATAACTGATTCTATGGTCCAAAATTCGCGAAGTTTGAACGAATTGAAGACTAGATCGATGAAGTCATGGTGTCATGGAGACTAGATCGATGAAATTTGAACGAGTGAAGTGAGGATTCAGATCGATGGAGGAGGATTTAGATCGATGGAGCCATGGCGATTTGGATAGGTGGCGTCGTGTGAGGAATCAGATCTAGGGTTTGCAAGGAAATAAGGAAACATGGGTATTTATATTTTATATATAAAATAATAAAAAATAGTACTGTTATACGGCCTGAGGTGTTTTTTTGGTGAGATTTTATGAGGTTTTTGGGTTATTAACATTTGTATACGAGCCGTATAATGTTATACGACCCGTATGTATATGTTTTTTGTAAAACCGAACAACCCTTTAATAAGTTTTAGCAATTGTTTAGACAACGTTTGCCGTATTACTTAGATATATCAGATTATATTACAAGTTTGTAAAACTTCTATGTTATAATAGTATTTGCCGTATTATTTTTTATATATATCAGATAAGCAAACATGTGGATATGATAAACAATACCATAACAATTATTTTGGAAACAAGATAATAAACAATACGATAACAATTATTAAACAAACAAGATAAAATGTAAACATAATATTAATATTTCTAATGTTTTACATCTAAAACAACAAAACATAAATATTTACAGTGTTTCAAATGTAAAACAACAAAACCAAAATAAAATAAACAGCTACGGTGGTGGTGTTGGTGGTGCAACTCCAACTCGTGGAGGTAGAGGCGCGCCAGAATGTATAGCAATAATCACCTCCACCACCCACTGCATGTCGCTCTACATACGGGATACATCCACACTCATACTGTCACGCCCCAACCGATGGCAGAATCATCGGGGCGTGGCACTAAGCAAAACAGATTGTTCAAGAGAATCCATAACAACTATTAATGATGATATATTTAACGTTAAAGTCACATACCAATAGCATATAAAGTAAACACAGTTATTACAGACATAGTTTCTCAAAAACAAGTAAATTGTTCCGACAACTCAGATTTCTTATTTGGTTGGTTTCTAGACCTCCTACTTGATTCACCAAAGCATAGCAAGCAAAGCATCCTAATCAACCTGTCACATACGTTAAAAATAAGGTCAATACACAGAGTGTAAAGGTGAGTACACAAGTTTGCATAGCATATAGTATAGCGAAAGCGTTTACGCATAACCAGCATGTAACACGTAGAAATGTGAAGCAAGTAAGCTATCGACAATGATGTATGCAACCGACATGACTGTGAGTTGTAGAATACGCAACACATTATCACCAGTGTGACCATGTGAAGTAAAACCCTTAACAACCCCTGTCCACGACAGGTGCTGAGTCCAAACTATAGTACTATTGTTGCTAAGGTGGCAGGCAAGCAATCACTGTGTAAACATAACATATAAGCATTCATCGAGTCACGTATAACATGTGAGAGCGGTTAGCGTTAAAAGTGTTTGCGTTGTGTGTTCGATGTGATTTGATATAGAACGTATGTGACACCCAAAGTGCGTTAAAGAAAATGGGTTCGAGTATACTCACAGTGTGTGTTTAGCTAGTAAACACAGTACTTGGATTGACGGGAGCGCGTGAAGATTAGCCTGAGCAAAGAAAGTAGCATAAGCGTTGAACAACATGTAAACAGTGCGTTGGACGAGTTGAGCGTCGAATGGTGAGTCGATCGGATGGCCATCCGGACGGATGGTCATCCAGACGGATGATCATTTGGACGGTTGGTCATTCGTTTGGGTGAGTGTTTTTGTAAATCGTTTTGAACTTTTGAAGTTTTTGTTGTAGTATAAATCAAGTCATTCGATCAGATGGTCATCCAAATGGATGGCCATTTGATCGGAGGGCTATTCGATCGGAGGGCTATTCGATCGGAGGGCTATTCGATCGGAGGGCTATTCAATTAAAAGTGTGATATTCTTTGAAGTTTTGATCAAATAATTTTGAACAAGGAATAGTTTTGGGGTCAGTCACCTGATCGAATGGTCATTCGGTCGAAAGGTTATTCGGCGGAATGGCTATTCGAGTGGGTGCTCTGTTGCTTGAAAATTTTGTAAAATCTTTTAAGTTAAAAAGTTTTGAAATTTGAACGGAGACGACTTGACAACGTGTCAAACAACGAAAACACAACAAGGCTCAGCCCATTCGATCGGATGTGAATCACCCTATTAGATCAGTTTAATTGTTCTTGTCGGGACTTCATGTTTAACCCGTGAATCGGTCATCTTCTCAGTGGAAATTCGTTCTCAAACTGGTTCTCAACTAGAGTATGAGCAGAGAACCTGAATGAGCCAAGATCTCGTCAGTTTTGAGTAAAAAGTTAAGAATGTTAAAGGGAAGTTTGAATCCATGAAGTAGTGTTGAAATCTAGTTGGGATTTATGTTAAATCAAGTAGAAATCCTTTAGATCTGAACAAATCTTGATGAGATGATGCCATACCACAGTTTGCATAAGAAACTGTGATGACGTTAAGCAGTTAAACCAGGTGATTTCACGGTGAAAACGTAAGATTTAATGGAGAAAATGATGAGAAAGTGTGTGTTGATGATGGAAGTACAAGATTTAGGGTGAAATACGTACGGAATAGCCTTGAATCGAGAGAAAAGTGCTTAAAAGAGACTTGGGAGTGTGTGGCTCGGATAGAGCTGCCACATCAAGTGAACAGTGGAGTGTACGGGTATTTATAGTGTGAGAGAGGGAGAAAGGCGGTGTAAGTGAGTGCGGGGGTCGGATGGCCAGTCGATCGGATGGCCATCTGATCGGATAGTCATCTGGTTTGATGTCCATTCGATCGGGTGGTCATTTGACCAGCCGAGTTGCATTGTGTTGGTTTCCGACTTTCGTTTCATGCGTTAAGCATTACGTAGCGTTTAAGCGAGTTGCGAGTGAGCGTTGCGATGAGATAACCACATAACATTAAACAAGTATTCACACAAATAATACACATAACACATAAAATGCATAAAAGTAAATCTGCGTTTCGAGTTGCGTTTAGATTGTAATAGCGTTGCGATAGCTTTTAGTATAAGCATGCGATGTAATATGCGATAAAATGCATTCAAATAGTATGCGTTGTACACGGTGTTTAAAATGCGATAGCTGCGTTTTGAGTAAGCGTTGTGAATGCGTTGTGAAACATAGTTTTAAAATATCGTTTAAAAATAGTCTACATATCGATTACCGCAAAGGGTTAAACTATTATCGAATCTCGAGAATTCAAGTCAATTAACCAAAGAATGACAGATCTAAGTAATGACATGACTTGACCTTGACCTTGACTTTGACTTTGACCCGGAAAGTCGGGTTGTTACACCTTCCTTACTTTAGGGAATTTCTGTAGGATCGTATACGGACCTGAATAAGTCTTTCAGAGGAGTGTTAATCAGTTTCAGGTGCGGAAAACAAGAAACTGACTTCGAAACAACAAGCAATTCACTTTTTAACACCTTTTGTATTGATATCTAACAGATTACATGCAAACGTCACACCGGCAGCACCTCGGTATGGAAATCAAGAACTCTACTAATGATTTCGCTCCTACTAACCTATATATAGTGTTCTAATTCCGCCCGAAATGACACAGAACTGTAGGAGCGAAATTAGAACTTGTGATTTTGAGCGAAATCACCTACATGTGAGTTGGAGCGAAATCCGCCAATAAAATACAATTCTATTTCAAACATGCATACTATTTTGTCTTCTAGTGATCATTCTATTCGGATTCATGTGCTGATGTAGGAATGATGATGTAAGCACTATGTCACTTAGATGATGTCATCATCAAGAATGATGACATCATTCTTGTTCCGAACCGCAACGAACCTAAGACTCGATATAAGACGAAGACGACAGATGAATGCACCAACAGACTCTCCCTCAGATGTTGACGAGTCTTAAGTGTCGAGTCTTTACAATCTTCAGTCTTTATCGGTCTGAACGCTCTCTGAAATATCTCACAGTGTAAGCATCCTCAAACTTTATCTCCTTCTCATCTTCAGCATCAACAGACTCCCCACGAACAATCTCTACTCGGATGTCTTCAGACTCCCCCTTTCGATATGCTGGGATCGCAGTCTGGCATGTTGAAATCACATAGACCTCAGGTATCGGAACCTGTCTCTCTATCATCAGATTCAAAATCGAAACCTGGCTACACCTGCACATTCTTAACCCAAACGTAAATTTCACAAATTTAACATTTCAACAAATTTACTATCTTCTAATCACTCGAACACACAATCTCAAAATGATTTAATCATTAGTAATATCTGATGAACCACTTAAATGAATATCAATTTTCATTTTAAACATCTTCAAACAAACTTTCTTTCCCAAACCTGTTCCTCATGTTCAGCACTTGGAATTTTGAAAATCAGCTTCTCCAACATCAGTTGTCTAAAATCTTTTTGATTTTTCAAAAATTTATGCTAAAACACACCGAAAATATTTTTGGATTTTTTTAAAGTAATGAAATGAAATGCAATAAAGAAATATTTACAAACAATATTTTTGTGAGTTTGTGTAAGAGGAACATATCAGATTTTGAGACATATCACCAACACCGTTAAGCTTTATTTCATTTTAAGTTTTAAACAATTCACCTAGATTGTTAGTATCTTGGTCCACTTAAATTTTCACACAAAGTTCAACTGCTTCGAGATACGATATTAACGTTTTAAGCACTTAAACTTAATCGCGTGTCCCACTACTTGAATATACTCCCATATCCAGATCCCAATATTCAGTCTTACAGGTGAGTATATGTTGGGATTGAACCCTACCAGAGGAACAGATAATTAAAGCCAAAACTGGATCAGAGCAGTGGATCCAGAATAAGCAGACGTTTACAGATGGTTCCATACAAGTCTCTCCCCTTGATAGTGATTTCAACATCTGCTGACCTCATATCTACTGATCATGCAAACTGCTGACCTACAACTGCTGCTCAAGTAAAGACCTGATGAAAGACTGAAGCTCTGCTGATTCAATCTACTGTCTTGAGTCAAGCACTGCTGATCCGGAGAAGTACTGCTGGGTTCACAGCAGTGGAAGGTTACAGCAGCTGATCTATAGTCTGTTTGTAATGTAATGTAATAGCAGTAGTTAGCATAGCAGTGTTTGTATAGATCAGAGGTTAGAGTTTGTTAAAAGGTTAGATGTCACTTTCATGGTGACGTCAGCATTAGATGCTCAGTGGTTTGCTAGTGCCTATAAATAGAACAGTGCCCTGTACTGTTCTATTAGCTCTTTTGCAACACCGTCTTCTTTGCACGAACAAACACTGAGCTCTGGCTGAGGGGGAGTTTGTATTCAAGCATTACTCTGTAATCGTTGTTGAAACTAAATTCAATCATTCGGTTCTTTGTTGAAAATGTCTTGATCAAAGCAATACTCTCGTTTGATTGTATGCAAAGTTTGTTTCCATAATTAATTCCGCTGCACAACTCATCCATTTTCATTTTAATTCAAACAGAAAATACAATCAAAACCAAACTCAGATCCAACAATTGGTATCAGAGCTTGGACAGTCAAATTTGATTTAACAATCATTTTGACATAAATAGTTCAGCTCAAAATCATTGATATCGATAGTTTGTTCGGTTTGTTGAAAAACAGAGTAAGGTTTAATCACCATTAAAGTTGATTAATCAGTGCCTGTAAAACAACCAAGATGACGTCACAATCACAAGATGATAAGAATAATGTTGGCTCGCTTTTCAAACCACCTATGCTTAAACGTAATGAATACAACATCTGGGAGAGAAGGATGGGTCACATCCTTGCTCAACAGAACACTGGATGTTGGAGGTCTGTTGTTTTTGGTCCCCATGTTCCTATGGTGCCAAGTGCTGAGGATCCAAAGAAGAACGTACCAAAACCTTATGAAAACTATACTGAAACTGATTTTCAAAAGTTCGAACTGGATGCCAAAGCATTTAGCATCATAGCATCTGCATTACCAAATAAGATCTATGCTGGACTGTTGCATTGCAACAGTGCCAAAGAGCTATGGGATGCATTGAAGGAACAGTTTGGGGGTACTGAAGAAGTTATTGAAAACAATAGGGAAATTCTGAATCAGCAGTATGAAACCTTTTGTCACATTAAGGGTGAAACATTGACCCAAAAATTTGAACGGTTCAGTTGTCTCATCAGTGAGCTAAGACTTGTTAAGGTTGAATTTCCAAAATCAACCCAAAATAGCAGGTTTCTTAGATCACTACCTGATAAATGGGACACAATTGCATTTGTGACTAGAAACTCTATTGAGTTCAAAGATCTAACCCTGACCCAACTTCATGGTAGACTCCTGACTTATGAAAGGGAGTTGAACCAGAAAAAGAAGTTGCAAGAGTCTGGAAAAGCCACTGATGATTACTCATTCGGTAGCACAGCTCTTCTTGGTCAGGAAGAATCTGGTAGCAGCAGTAAGGAACAGGGTTATGATCATTTCATTGATATAATAGCCGGTGGTAACTTTACCAACCCTGATCCTCAATCTGCAAATTATGCTTTCACTGCAAACACTGAAAACCAGATGTCAGATAATTTGTGCTTTGAACTTAATGATTTGCAACATTTTGATCCCACTGACTTAGAGGAGATGGACATCTTGCATCAGTTGGCTTTGCTTAGTGTGAGAATAAGCAAATTCTACAAAAGAACAGGGAGAAAATTCCCAGGTTTACATGGGAATCTAAGGGTTGGGTTGGATAAATCGAAAATCAAGTGTTACAAGTGTAATAGGCTAGGTCATTTCGCTAGGGAATGCAGGAGTCAAACAACTGGTCCTGTAATCACTCAACCTAGTTCAAACCCTAGACCTCAAAATCAAAGCACTGTGCATTATACCCAATATACCCCTGCAGCACATGTTAACACTGCTCATTATGCTGCTGCCCCTGTGCCTGTGCATTATGTCCAAACCACTGTTCCACAGATTCAATATGTTCAAACCCCTATCCCCCAGGCACAAATGCAACCTGCACCTCAAACTGGTGCTCCAGCAGTGGTACAACCAGATCAGCAAAGCTTTTTCACTCAAGGCTTTGTTGATTGGAGCAGCATGCCTGATGAACTTAGTGATGAAAATTTTGCACTCTATGCTTCTAATGAATCTTCTAATGATGAATTCTGTTTGATGGCATTAGAGTCAATACCAGAGGGAGTTGAAACTGAAGGTGAACAGCTAAGTGATGAAACAGTGGATGAGGTAACTGAAGCAGTGGTTACTGCTATGGCTGGTGAACTACCGCTGGGAGAAAATTCCGAAACCCTGATTGAACCACTGACAGACCCATGGTCCAAAGAGAACAAGGAAGAAAAGAAAGAAGAAAAAGCAGGTGAGAAAGAAGAAAGAGCTGATGATGAAGAAAATCATCAATGTGATTGTGCAATGATGGCTGCTGCCAAGGTATCACCTCAAGTTCTTGAAAAACTGTGTTCTGACAATTGCATTATTGCTTTTGCTAACATCAAAGAGGTAAATGAAAACCATCGGGATAAAATCTTAACTGATGAAGTCAAATTTGAAAGGTCTTTAAAAGAACTTAAAAACAAATTGACTGAAAAGGAAAAAGAGATCAGCAGTCTGAAAGAAGAACAAAGCATAACCAAAACTCAACTCCAAACTATGGTAGAAAAATACTAAGTTTGCAAAAAGGAGTTGGAGTCCACCCAGATCACGTGTGAGAGATGGGTGGAATCATGCAAAGGGTATGAGGTTATGCCTGAAAAACAGATAAAAAGCAATGTGAAATTTGGTGTGGGCTATAGAAAACATGATGATGAAAACACTGCTTTTGGAAAATCTGTTCAAACCACTGATGTAACCACTGAGTTCATACCCACAAACAAGAATGGCCAAGAAGTGAAAATCACTGACAAACTTGGTAACAAAATCACACTTGACAGACCAATGGGATCCTCTACTTTTGAGGAGCTTGAAGATTATCAGTTTAAACCAAAATGGTCTGATGAGTGTGATATTCTTGAAAATTTCAAGCCAATGGACTTCACATCAACTGATGGTGTTAAAGCTCCAAAAGCTAAAGTCATTCCTCTTAAGGACATCCCAATAGAGGTTAAAACCTCTGCTGCAAAGGAGTCTGATAAGAGAAAGAAGAAAGAAAAAATTGATAACTTGTTTTGTGAATTCTGTGAGAAAAGGAATCATCTAACAAAAGACTGTTTCCACTTAAAAGCTTATGATTTAAACAGAACAAGTGTCATTGTTTCAGCTGAAAGCTGCATTGTTTGTGGAAAAACAAACCACAAAACTCAAGCATGTGTGTATCTCAAAAACTTTGATGTGAAAAAGAATGAGTACATTGCCAAAACATCCTTGAGTCCATCAACATCATCTGTCAAATTCACCAAGAAACAACCACTGTTTGTGCCAGTTCAAACAGCTGTCACAAAACAGCTGAACCAAACATCTGTCAAAAGAGATGTTCTGGTTACGGATGCACCTCCTGCTAATCAGTTCAGAAAAGGCAAGGAAAAACAGTCTTACCAAAGGATTCCACATGTTTATGAGGCCTACAAAAGGCCCTCTAAACCTAAAGTGAACAGGCATCCTTTTGGTTACCAACAGGTGATTGGTCAAGACCCCCAACAGTGGTTAGCAAGAAACAGTACTAAAACTGTCCAAACCCCTGACCTAACCACTGTCCATCATTCTGCATCCATCCCAGACACTGTTGAGACCCCATCCAAAGCCCTGCTGGCTTTGGAGACCCTAATGAACTAATCCTTTTACTTCATGTGCAGGGAGCTTCTGCATGCTTTGATAATCTTTGGTAAATAGATAGTGGAGGCTCCAGGCACATGACAGGATGTAAAGCCCTCCTCAAAGACTTTAAAATCCATGGAGGGGGTGATATATCCTTTGGGAATAATAGTAAAGGGAAAGTTCTGGGGTCTGGTACAGTGCAGTCTGGAAATGTAAAATTTGAAAATGTCAATCTGATAGACAATCTAAAATTCAACCTTCTGAGTGTGTCCCAAATGAGTGACAAAGGATTTGGTTCATTCTTCACAAAAGATTGTTGTAGGATTGTTGGACCAGAAATGGTCAAAAAGATTGAAGCAATAATAAAAACTGGTCAAACAAAACTTGTTGCTCAAAGAAGTGGCAATGTTTATGTTGTTGATATGTCAAAAGAGTGTCCCAGAGCTGATGCATGTCTGTTCTCAGCTGCCTCTAACAAAGAGACAGAACTTTGGCACAGAAGGCTGGGACACACAAATCTTAAGACAATCACTGAAATTTCAAAAAATGGTTTGGTGAGAGGCCTACCACAAAAATTGTTTTCATGTCCTGAACATTGCATTTCCTGTTTAAAAGGAAAACAGCATAAAAGTTCTTAGAGATTTTTACATATTTCCCCGTCTTAAGAGGACTTATTACATATTTCCCCAAACAAAAAATTCAATTACATATTTCCCCTATTTTTTTTTAAATTACTCAACTACCCTTCTCTTATTCTCATAATCCTCATTTCTCATGTCGCTTGTTTCCTCTTCCATATCTGCCACACCAAACCCTACATGGCAGACCATCAATCTTCTTCCCCTTCACCTGGTAATCGCAGTTTGTAACGAAGCCAAACCCTAGACGAGCAGAAGAAGGCGCCGAACCCTAGATGAGCAGAAAAAGACGCTGAACCTACACGAGTTTCAGGTATGTTTTTTTTAGAGTTTTTTGAAGGATACGAGGCCAAATCGTTGCTCCGTTGTCCCCTGTTTTCATCAGTAGGTTTTCTGTTTCAAGCATTGTGATTGATTTTCTGATTGATTTTAGTTGTAACAAGATGATTTGTTGAATATGTTAACAACGTGTATAATGGGAATTTTATTAGACTATTGTACAGGTCATAGCCAATGTGCAGGTCATGGCAAAAACATCTTTAAGATGTCGATGGATATGCTGCTTCTTGCATTGAATATTTTGAAAAAATTTCTTATTCTTTCGGTGGCTGATATAATCGAATTAAGTAGGATGGCCAAAAGTATTGCTTCTTATTTTTTATAATTTTTTTAAATGTATTGTATGTTATTAGCAGGAAAGCCGCGCGATTCGGCGGTGACAAAAAAATGTCCACGTTGTTGTGAGTATAGACTCCGTGAAAAGGCATACAAAAACTCAGCACCTGAAGATTCTACTCAACATCAAACCTCAACAAGTAAAAGGGGAAGAGAAAAGAGTACAAAAATCTTGAAAGTAATTAGTCATAGTTGAGCAATTAATTTTGAAATTTTGGTATCGTTGTCATAGTTGAGCAATTAATTTTGAAATTTTGGTATCGTAGTGATAGTTGGGCAATTGATTTTGAAATTTTGATATCGTATTTGTAATTCTTAAATTTTAGGAAACTCTTTGTTTTTTTAGCACAATTGATTATGAACAAGTAAGGATTGCATTTTTGAAAGTTTTTTTTATTTTTTCTTATTATGAGTATTATGGTATTGTTTGAGAAAGTAGCAAGTACAAGAATTATGGAAATACTAGATGAGTTGGGAAAATATGTAATTGAATGATGATATTAGAAAAGGTGAAATATGTAAATATTCATTTAGTTAGTTCATTAAGGGTAAAATAGTCAATCATAATAGTCATTTTAATGAAAAGGGGAAATATGTAATATATATGGGTTAGGGAGGGGAAATATGTAATTGAATTTTATGATTGGGTAAATACGTAATAAGCCAGCTTAAGAAGGGGAAATATGTAAAAACCCCAAGTTCTTATAAGTCCATTGAAGAGTCCAAAACAACCCAGTGTTTGCAGATGCTACACATGGATTTGTTTGGCCCAGTTCAAGTCATGAGCCTCAAGAAGAAAAGATATTGTTTGGTTATTGTTGATGACTTTTCTAGGTTTACATGGATTTTCTTTTTACACTCAAAAGATGAGACTGCAGGCATTTTGCAAGACTTTGTGACACAGGTTGAAAAGAAATTTGACCTTCCAGTGAAAAGCTTCAGGAGTGACAATGGCACAGAGCAGTACAGCATCCCTAGAACACCAGAGCAGAATGGGGTAGTGGAAGGGAAGAACAGAACTTTGCTTGAGGCTGCCAGAACCATGCTTGTTGATTCAGGTTTGCCATTAATTTTCTGGGCAGAGGCAGTAAACACTGCTTGCTATGTCCAGAACAGAGTTTTAATAAACCCCAGGCACAAAAAGACTGCTTATGAAATTCTGTATAAAATCAAACCATTGATCTCTTACTTTAAGGTGTTTGGCTGCCCATGCTTTATTTTGAACTTAAAAGATTCCATTTCAAAATTTGCAGCCAAAATTGATTGTGGTTATCATCTGGGATACTCAACCACTGCCAAGGCTTACAAAGTGTTCAATACACGGACCAAGGCAGTGGAGGAGACTTTGAATGTTAAGTTCAATGAACTTTCATCAATGAAAATCCCAGCAAATCCTGCAGATCTGTTTGATCTTGAAAAATTTACTTTTGAAAATACTGCTGTCAAGACTAACAGTGCAGGTCCATCAGAGGATTCAACACCAGACTATGGGTATGAAATCATCATCCCTCAAAGGTCTGCCACAATGGGAAAAGCATCAGCTGTTTAAAACAGCTGTCAAAGCTCAACCACTGCTACCTCAACAGTTGTTGACCAAAGTAGCCCATCGACCACTGCTTCCACATCCTCAAACACTGCTGACAAAAGTCCCCAAACAGTGGATAAAAGTCAGCAGGTGTCCACTTCATTACCTCCTATTCCACCACCTTTTGAAGCCACTGTTGGGTCATCAAAGTCACCAGCAGTGGTTAGCTCAGATGATACACATTTGCAGCCTTCACCAACAAATGCCATCATACCATACCAAGGAGATTTAATCTTCTTGAGATCTCATCCACCTGATCAAATCATTGGCAACATCAATGAAGGGGTGCTCACAAGAAGCCAAACCCAAAACATTTGTCTTTTTGCTGGTTTTCTATCACTCCATCAGCTAGTCAAGTACCAAGAGGCACTGAAAGACAACAGCTGGGTAGAAGCCATGCAAGAGGAGATCCAACAGTTTAAAAGATAACAAGTATGGGAACTTGTACCACTGCCAGAAGAGGTTAGTCCCATTGGCACAAAGTGGGTCTTCAAGAACAAAACTGATGAAAGGGGTATTATTGTCAAGAATAAAGCCAGGCTTGTGGTTCAAGGTTACAGACAGGAAGAGGGGATTGATTATGATGAAACATTCGCCCCTGTTGCAAGATTGGAAGCCATTAGACTGTTCCTGGCCTTTGCTGTCAACCACAACATGAAGGTGTTTCAAATGGATATCAAAAGTGCTTTCCTCTATGGTACAATTCAAGAAGAGGTATATGTTTGTCAACCTCCAGGTTTTGAGGATCCATTTTATCCAGATCATGTCTACAGGCTAAACAAAGCCTTGTATGGCTTGAAACAAGCACCAAGAGCCTGGTATGAAACTCTTTCCAACTTTCTACTCTCAAATGGTTTCAAAAGAGGTACCATTGATAAAACACTGTTTCTAAAATGGAGAGGGAAGGATCTAATGATTGTCCAAATTTATGTGGATGACATTATTTTTGGAAGCACATGTAACAAAATGTGTGAAGAGTTTAGAGAACTCATGACAGCTGAGTTTGAAATGAGTGCAATGGGTGAGCTACAATGCTTTCTTGGTCTCCAAGTTCAGCAAATGCAAAATGGAACTTTCATTCATCAAAGCAAATATGCTAAAGAACTTTTGAATAAATTTGATATGAATGATTGTAAACCATGCAGCACACCCATGGCAACAAATAAGCTTGTCATGTCTGAAGAAAAGGATGAGCTGATTGACCAAACACTTTATAGAAGCATGATTCGGTCTTTATTGTACCTAACTGCATCTAGACCAGACATCATGTTTGCAACATGTGTCTGTGCAAGAAGTCAATCAGCTCCCAGAAAATCAAATCTCATTGCTGTAAAAAGGATCTTCAGATACATAAAAGGTGCTCCCACACTTGGTATCTGGTATCCAGGTAATGGGAATATCAAGCTTTCAGGCTTTTCAGACAGTGACTTTGCTGGATGTAACACTACAAGGAAGTCCACATCAGGAGGGTGCCAGTTTCTAGGTGATTGCTTAGTTTCATGGCAGAGCAAAAAGCAAGCAGCTGTTTCAACATCTACTGCTGAAGCTGAATACATTGCTGCTGCAAGCTGTACAGCCCAATTCCTGTGGCTTCAAAATCAGTTGCTGGATTTTGGTATCACTGCCTTAAAGACACCACTCATGTTGGATAGCCAGGCAGCAGAAAATATCATCAAAAATCCAGTTTCCCATTCAACCACCAAACACATCGACATCAGACATCACTTTGTGAGGGATTGCTATGAAAAAGGTTTGATTTCTCTGCATCATGTCCCAACTAAAGACCAGTTGGCAGATGTGCTCACAAAAGCACTTGATACAGCCACCTTTGAAAGCTTGGTCTCTAGAATTGGGATGCTAAACATGGAATAACAAACAACATCTTGTTTTTCTATGCATAAAAGCATCAAAATGTTTTCAGAAAAATAAAAAAATCCATCCTTAAAAATAGCCAAAAATTAAATTTTCATTAAAATCCTTAAAAGTCTGCCATAACCACTGTTTGTTCAAAAGTCTGCTCTACTTTAAAGTATGTCCACTGCTGAAAGTCATCCTCTGTTCTCTCATTTCCTTGATAAACTCTGTTGCTCAAAAGCAGTGTCTTATCCACTGATATGTTATCCACTGATAGTGAAAATCATCCACTGCTTCCATTTTACCATTGTAACCACTGCCTTCATCAGTAACTTTCATAAAAGTGATGTCCTTCATTTCCTCAGAGCTAGGCATGTGGGCAGTACATAGTGGTCAGTACTTCTGTAACCGCTACCACGTCAGCCTTCACTTTTTCCTCTATAAAACCCCCACTTTACACCAAAAACAGGGTTTTACTGTCGAATTGAATTCTCAAAAATTCTCTTCTCAAAACAGTTTTTCTTCACATTCCTCACAAATTTCTTCGATCATCATCTTCAAAATGAAAAAATTGAAGCCATCTACAAAACCCTCCTCCAAATCATCGTCGAAAGCGGCATCTCAAAAGGCCAATCCCACCGAACTTCCATTCAAACCATCTCATAAATCTTCTGGGTCTTCTCACAAAACCCGGCACCACCGATGCTTTCGACTCCATCATTACCAAAATGGCTAAATCAAAGTACAAAACTTTGTTAATAGCCGATGCACCAATTTACTTAACAACCCAAAGGGAGTTTTGGAAGAATGCAACCCTTGAAACACAAGGAGACGCTGTAATAGCCAATAACTCTACTCTAAAGGGAAAACCTGTCAAGATTACACCACAGTCAATTTCAGAGGTCTTTCAACTCGATGATCAGGAAGGTACAATTTCTTTCCCTAAAAACGAGTTAGAAATTGGCTTCATTGAGAGAGGGTATGCAGACACAATGATGAAGAAAGCTACCTTACAAAAAGGTTTCTTTCCTTCTGCAACGAGGTTTTTATTCCATACCCTTCTCTTATGTGTTTCAAACAAAACCACTTCCTTTAATGAAATACCATTAAAGATTCAAAATCTGGGATATGCAATTCTTCAAGAGGAAAATTTTAATTATTCTCGGGAAATCTTTAATGATTTGGTTAATAATGTTGAAACAAAATCATTCCTACTGTTTCCACGGTTTCTAAGTTATTATTTTGAAAAGAAATTCAGTAAGGATGATATTGCTGTAATAAACCAAGGTGATTATACTCAAATAAACAGTTTAACAACTGAAACTTTTTCAAGAATGTTAACACCTTGCAAAACACAAGCAGAGGTGCCTGAGCAGATTTTAGCAGCTACCACTGCTCCTCAGGTATCTGCTGCTGAGCCCACTGCTCAAGGTGATCAAAGTGGCAGCACAACTGCTTTGAAACCCACACCTAAAATCACCAAAAAGCCAAAAAGAAAAACTCAAAAACCCCCAAAACCCATCAAAAAGGCAACTCTGGAGGATGAGATACCAGAGCTACTGCCTGTGACAGCACAAATGTCACAAGAAACCACTGGTGCTACTTCCTCACAGCAGTTGGTACAAATATCTCAACCCATAACCGAAACTCCTCCTGCTTCTTCACAAAAAGAACAGGTTGTACACATAGGGCCACCACATCATGATGCTCTGAAACCACTTGGTTTCATCATCCACAGCTCAATGCCCGGAGCAAATCCTATTTCTACACCAAACCTCACATCCAAAATTCCATCACCAACTAAACTGCTGTTGGATGCAATTGATTTGAACCAGGCACTAAACAGTCCTTCTCAATCACCCATCAATGAGAATATAACTCAACAAATGACTGTGTCTGCTGTATCAATCTTTGCTAACCCACCAACACAACCTGAGGAGGTTACACCCCTTGAGTTACACATAACTCTTGGTGGTAGTCCAAGTGAAGCAGCCACTACAACTGTTGAACCCACTGGTTTACAGTTGGACAGTGGTTACATTAATAAGACTCCCTTGGAGGCAATTCCTTACATAGCACCTCTGCCAACCCCCAGTGGATTTATTTATCCTACTGGCAACATCAAAAGGTTGTCAAGTGTTGAAGGAAGAAGACCCCAGTACCAAGACAAATGGGCATCAGTGGTTAGTGTTTGGAGTACACTCCCTACCTCAACCACTGATAAAACCACTGTTAGTGGGAAATCAGATGATCCCATTAAATTGGGAGATGATTTAAAATATCAGGATTTGACAGAACGCGTTGAAAAATTGGATACATCTGTTGCAGATCTTAAAAACATGCTACAGCAGGTGTTGAAAATACAAAAGATACAATCCACTGTCGTTCCACCTCAAGCACCTGCTCCACCACAAGCTTTTGCTACAAATGAGCTCTGGAACCTTTTCCAACCTTTTCTCCAGCAACAAAAAGAAATGGCTGATCAGCAACATGAACTTCATGTCCAAAAGCTGAGAAACATTATAGAGTCTAGATACAAGAACACTCAAGCAGATATTAAGGCAATCAAGGCCCATTTATTGGAAACCACTGGCACTGCTCCTCCAACGGTACTTTTCAATGATAAACTCCTAGAAGATAATGCCAAAAAGGGGGAGAAAATTCAGGAGTGGAAGAAGAAAGGAATAGATGATGGTCTGTACATTGAACCTGAGAAGGATGCTATGACCAGAAAAATTCCTGTGCCAAATGGTAGTAAAAAGGTTGATGCAACTCAAGAAGCACTTGATAAAGGAGTAGCAAGTGTAAAGAAGGATAGATTGGCAAAGGATATTTCAAGGTGGAATGAGGAGAAAAGAGCTTTGATGGAGCTGTATGAGCAGGGTTGTTGTGGTACAAAGGATACTAAAAATCCCAAGACAAAAAGGAAACCTAAGTCCACCTCATCCAGTATTCCAAAGCATATTCCAAAACCACCATCCAAAAGCCAACAGCATCAAACCTCCACCCAAGCAGCTGTTGTAACTCCTGTTGTATCAACTACTGCTGGTACTTCAGTGGTTTCAACATCTGTTCTTACTTCAACACACACCACTTCAACACACATCACAACCACTACTTTATCACCACCACTGTCACCACCAAAAACAATTTCACCACCATTTTCACCTGCTGACAAAAAACAGAAGACAACAGATGTTATAACATCTGTTGTAATGACAACAGTGGTTGAAACACCAGTTGTTTCAACAGTTGTTTGTCAATCACAAACCACTGCCACTCAATCTACCACCACTGTTCCATCTAAAACATCATCAGTCCCTCCTAAACCAAAAAGGAGAAGGCTAATTTTAAAAGATGATGACACATCACCATCACCAACATCCTCAAAATCTCTGTCACTTGTCACAATTCCAAAACCCATACCTCTCTCTTCAGCTCAAATTCTAAAGCCATTCACTCCTGCTGGTGTCTCATTTCCTCTGGAACTCATTGCAGTCAGGGAAGAAATCAAATCTTTTTATTATGAGGATGACCCAGCCAAAAGGAGTTTGCCATCAATTGCAGGATATCCCAGGCCTAACAATATCGAAGAATACTTGAAACTCAAGGCCTAGCAAGCAGAGGATATCGCAATCAAAAACAGAAAAGGGAAATCTGATAGAGAATTCCAGCAAAGCTATCAGTTTCTACTTACACAGGTCAGTGCAATGGAGCAATTTGCCAAAAATGTATGTCAACAACTCTCAGAAAGGGCAGATGAGTCCTTGAGAAATGACTACATTGAGAACATCATGACCTACAAGAAATACAAGGGGGAGAAACACATGTACAAAAACTGGACCATTCCTGAGCTTGAAAAAGAGGCAGCCAGGATTCAAGACATGATCAAAAATAAGGTCAAGCAGACTCCTCCTGAAAAATTCAAACAAATTGAAGCTGATAAGATGTTAGAGTTGAGGAGAATGAAAGAGGAGCTGATTGCAGCTGATTATGGGTCAAAGAACTCTGTGACAAAGTGGGGAGAAGATAGGGTCAGGGCAACCTACAAAAGCTTAGAGGAACTTAGAAAGAAAGATTCAAAAGTTCCACAAAAGCCTGACTACTCAAAAGCAGAGGTCTCAAAAAGACCACCAAAGCTGCAAATCAAAAGAACCACTGCTCCAACTGGTGCTGCCATCTACAAAAGAAGGAGCCAAAACCAGTCACGTGCTGAAACAATTCAAGATCTAAAAGCTGGAAATGCTATTGTAAAAGCAGGCCTTAAATTAATGATAAAAGAAGATCTTGAATTGGAACAATCTGCAAGTACTGCTCAGCCAGTCATGAATAGGCCAGCCTCACCAAATACCTCTGCAAATAAACATCTCCCAAGAAACCCACCAGGCTCAAAAATACAAAAGTGGGAAACTGACAAACAGACCTGCGTATTGACTTTGCTCAGGTCTGGTGGAGAAGTGAAGAAAATATCAAGGGAACAAGCTCTTGGCCTGAGTCTTGAAGATTTGCAGGATCTCCTTGATCTTCCACTTAGCAGGGATGATGAAAACACAGATGCTCTAGACTTTGAACTACAATTTAAAGGTCAGATAATGGAACTGTTGATGAGGCAATAAACTTCCACAATAATGAAGAGTTTTGGCATTATCTGTTCCAGGGGGAGATTGTTGGGATTGAACCCTACCAGAGGAACAGATAATTAAAGCCAAAACTGGATCAGAGCAGTGGATCCACAATAAGCAGACGTTTACAGATGGTTCCATACAAGTCTCTCCCCTTGATAGTGATTTCAACATCTGCTGACCTCCTATCTACTGATCATGCAAACTGCTGACCTACAACTGCTGCTCAAGTAAAGACCTGATGAAAGACTGAAGCTCTGCTGATTCAATCTACTATCTTGAGTCAAGCACTGCTGATCCGGACAAGTACTGCTAGGTTCACAGCAGTGGAAGGTTGCAGCAGCTGATCTATAGTCTGTTTGTAATGTAATATAATAGCAGTAGTTAGCATAGCAGTGTTTGTATAGATCAGAGGTTAGAGTTTGTTAGGAGGTTAGATGTCACTTTCATGGTGACGTCAGCATTAGATGCTCAGTGGTTTGCTAGTGCCTATAAATAGAACAGTGCCCTGTACTGTTCTATTAGCTCTTTTGCAACACCGTCTTCTTAGCACGAACAAACACTGAGCTCTGGCTGAGGGGGAGTTTGTATTCAAGCATTACTCTGTAATCGTTGTTGAAACTAAATTCAATCATTCGGTTCTTTGTTGAAAATGTCTTGATCAAAGCAATACTCTCGTTTGATTGTATGCAAAGTTTGTTTCCATAATTAATTCCGCTGCACAACTCATCCATTTTCATTTTAATTCAAACAGAAAATACAATCAAAACCAAACTCAGATCCAACAGTATACCTAGATGATATCTGTAAAGGGTTAAAATGCGAGGGCCGTGAGAGCTTAGGTCGATACTCCCGTATACGCAGAGAGATGACGGCTTCGACTTTTGGTGTGTCCCCTTTAGAGGATATTTTCTTCAACAGCAATGACTATCAATTTTATTGTTTCATCAATTTGCTGAGGGTGACGCTATATTTCAAGCATTGCAGAAAGTATTATACGGGGACTAGGTTAGAAATTTCTTTCAGCAGAAGTCCCGGGATAATACCCCAGATATCACTAAGCATAAAGACCTAGTATCTCAGAAAAAGGGACCTTTCAAACAAGATTTCGGGGGTTACCCATATATCCAAGAAGTTGTTCCCCTCGATATAAGCAAGTTTGAATTTAGGTATATATCTCGTCACAATCTACTAAATGTGTAAAAACCTACTGGCACATCCGCAGTGAGATTGTTTATCACATATTTAACTTTCCAAATCTTTAGCATGTTGTGACAGTCCACTGATGTACTATCATTTCCTCTATTTCACAACAAAACTCGTTTTTGATTTTATCATGTTTTTGGCTTTTTCAAATTTTCTAATGTTTTTGGATTTTCTGAAATTTCTTACTCCCCCTAAAATTCAAACACATTAAAGAAAATTGAAAACAAACTGTATAAGAAAAATTAACAACCGATATCGAATCACTTCAATTCGCCATCCACTTGGCATAAACAATCAGAACTCCCCCTTACACAAAACTATTTTCTCATTATGATTTCAAAACACTTAAGTTTGTTTTAACCAAAATGATTTTTCCGGAAAATAAGTTTTGTTAAATTTACCACTTGTAAAGTTAGGGGTTCATCATATCGTTCCTCAATCATTTGTAGAAAACCAAGTACAACTTAATGTCCCTGATTTACCACTTGTAATGAAAACCTTCTTCAACTACTTGTAGGTTCACTCACCAACTATATCCTCATGTAAATCAAAATATAACAATATAAAGATATCACCTGTAAATTTACCAACCAAACATTTCAAAAATGATGCCGATTCCTGCTCCACTCTTACCAACCTGGGAGCTCCGGCAAGTCAGATTTTTCAAGTAAAGAACACAAACACCCAAGCTTGACCAGCTTTGGGTGTAACCTTCTCAACTTCACTAGGGGTTGGGCTGTAAGTAGCCTTCTTTGATTCGTAAAATTCTTTTACCCCTTTAACCTTCTCATTGACCATTTTCTCAAAAATATTTTTCACATTTCCATTAAAAGCTTTCTCAACATTAAATTCATTCTTTTCAGAATAAAATTGGTTTGAGATTTCAACTTTTCCAAACTTTGATTTAAAATTCTCAGCACTCAATGGTGGAAAATGAACATCATCCATTTGAGGCACTGAGTTTTCTGCTTTAACAACTTGTGGCTGCTCTAACTTTGTGGAATCAGATTCATCGCCAGATTTTACCTCTGATTTCTTAACAACCCAAGCTTGGTTGTTAAGATTTCCCCTCTTCTTGTAAAACCTTTTCGAACACTCACCAACCTCATATGTTGAATTCTTAAACACTTTAAATCTTTCAGTTGGTTGTTCAGCTTTGTCAACAACTACTTCTTTAAGTTTTTCTGAGACTCCCTGTTTTGTTTTTGTTGCTTGAGGACAGTTCCATGCAATATGACCAACTTCATTGCATCTGTAACAGGTTCTAGTCTCCTTTCTTTGAAAAACTCCATTCTTCATCTTTTCAGCAAGAAACTCCTGGTTTGACTGTTTCCAGAATGAGCTCTTTGCTTCTTCTTCACAATTTGTCCCTGAAACAAATTTTGTATTTTTATAAATTTTCTCATTTTTATAATTTTCAGGTGGAATAAAACCTAAACCTTTTCTTTTGAAATTACCGTTACGGTTTGGTTTCTTTTGACAACCAGAACCGGAACCGTAATTCTTTTTCTTGTTTAAACGCTGTTGAACTCTTGAAGTGTATTTTTTAGGTCTTTCAGAAAGACTAAGATCTTTTATTTCAGAAATATTAATTTCTGTCATTTTGAAAACCTTTTTGATCTTTTCAAATCGAACACTTCTTATTGGAAATTCTTTATCAAAATATAATTTGTCAGAATCATTCAAAGTATATGCAACTTCAAATGTTTCGTCATTCAAATTAGATTTTGACAACAAAAATTCTTTACTATACACCCGTTTTCCTGACGACTTTGAACTCTTGACAGACGAACTCGAACTCCTGGACTCAGACATTGACTCAGACTCCTCATCCTTATCTAACACCTGATCGACCATCCTTTTTATTAACTCAGACTCATGATCTATGTCGGACGCTGTGAACGTGATATCAATATTGTCTAGTAATACGTCGGTTATCTCGGACTCCAACTTTATATTGACTGCCTTTTTTACTTGCTCCTCATTTGGTTTTCTACATGAATACCCTTCCCAAATTGGAGGCGGACACTTGTTATAACTAACACTCTGTTTCTTACCAGTATCCTTTTTCTTCGACTTCTTTTGATCTTCGTTAAACGCTTCAAAACCTTCAACCGTTGGATAAATTCTATCAATTATGTAATCACAACTTGTATAACTTCGCAGCAATCTTCTTATTCTTTCATTTTCAGCTTTCTCAGTTTCCAACTCTTGCTTCCATTTTGCACATTCTTCAATGTAAAAATTTATCTCTTACTGTTTTGACATCATGGTAGCATTCAACATTTTCAAAGCTTTCTCTCTTTCAGAGTTAGTCTTTTCCAGACTATTCACAGTTCTGTTCAATACATCATATGACTCTTTCAAATTTGTTACATCAAACAACAAATTTTCTTTCAACTTTTCTAACTCACTAAACCTCTCATCTTTTTCTATACATTGTTTACATGACTCTAAACAAGTAAGACAAGGTTTTGTGATTTCAACTATCTTTTCTATCTCCACCATCTTTTCAACTTCAACTATCTTTTCCACTTCCACTATTTTCTCAATCACTTTGACTTCCTTCAATTCTTTTGCAGCTTTTCTCTCTTTGAGTTTCTTCAATTTATCTGCAAAATAAAATTCAAAACTGTCAGAAGATAAATGAGATTTTCCAATGTTTATCTGTTCAACTTCTTCATCATCATCACTGCTTTCAGAAGAAATAGATTTTCCATCTTGACTCTCCTCATTATCTGACATCACATCCATCCACTCCTTCATCAACTCTGGCTTTTGCACAATCTGAGCAATAAAAGCTTTAACATTTGGATCAGCTGGAATAAACTTGTCCCAGCTAAAACCATCAACCACTTTCTCGTCATCTTGATCAATGATGCCATAGTAAGCTTTCTTGTTTGCATCTTCGATCATTTCCCATGTGTCGTTTGTGAATCTTTTTGTTGATGTGGTAGATGAGTGATTTGTTGATATATGGACTTCTTATAATAATCATCTTTTCCAAAAGAATCCTTTACTCCTCTTGGCTCCTGATTCTTGCACTCTCTTTTAAAATGGCCTTTCTCCCTGCAACGAAAACAGACAACTTTAGATTTATCAAAACCTAAATTAGAAAGATTTGCATCCAAGAAATCACTTCTTCCTGTAATCATTCTAAATTTTTCTGCTCTCCTCAAAACACTAGCTAATGCCCATTTAATGTCCATCAGTTCCAACTCCTCTGCATCGATCTGGTCATAATCTTCCTTTGTGAGCATCGGATTACCAATTTTTCCGGCAATCAACCCTTCATAAGATTCTAATGCAGTGACCAGTAATCCCATATGACTTTTCACAACTTCTTCAGAATAATTTTGTCCATTTTGAAGATGTAAAGCCACATTACACTGAATCAGATGCCCATTTCCAACAGATGCACTTTGAACTCTTGGAGAATTCACATTTGAAAATCCACTAGTTTTGATTGAGCTTTGACTGCTTGTTCCAGATGAATTTCCTGCACTAAATGCTGTTTGGATTTTTGGACTCGCTTCAACTGTCTGAACATTTCCTTTATAGTACAGTTTGATTTCTTGCTGATTGCTTGAACTGTTCATTCTAGCAATTTTCTGCTGTTCAAGATCCTGTGCCTCCAGCTTTTCAATAAACTGAGCAATTGATAATCTGCTAAACTGTCCAGAATTTTTCAGAATCATCAAATATGTACCCCATTCCTTTTGTGGTAATGCATCAGCAAGCTTTTCTACCCATTCTGCTGGAGTTTTTGTAATCTTCAACTGTGACATGGTGCGAACAAGATGACAATATCTCTCAATGAGAGTCTTTGTTGTCTCACCAGGCATACAAGTAAACAATTCAAACTCCTTTTTCAACAAAGCTGCTTTACTCTGTAGCATTTCTGTACTTCCTTCAAATTTCTTTTTAAGAGCTTCCCAGATAGAATAAGCACTGTCATCATGTTGAAGCAACACAAATATATCCTCTTTAACAGCTTTTTGTAATAGATTGATCATCATTTTCTCTCCTTTATAACTTTCTCTCTCTTGCTCTGTGACTTCTGAAATGATTTTACCAACTCCCACTGAGTTTTGTGGCCTCTCATATTCAGTTTCAATGCTTTCCCAAGCTTTTAAATGGTTAGCTTGAACCCAATTCTCGAAACGTTTCTTCCATCCATGATAGTCTTCAATTCCCATAAGTTTCGGGGGTTTTTGCATTGTTCTGGTTTCATTCTCCATGTTCATGTTCTTAGCAATGTCAGCTGGAGTACTCGGAGTTGAAGCAAATGCGTTGTAGAATTCAGAATCCATGTTTCGGTATCGAAGAATTTCTTAAACAAGCTTTCAAACGAACTGCTTCACCTCGTAAATCACCTGAATGACAAACAAACAAAACAATCAGTTTAAACGAAATGAATATGTAAAATTTTGTTGATGAAATCAATCTAAGACTCGTGTCGAAGATTTGTGAACTTGTTTCAATGTTGATGACGTGAGATCGCTGAATGGATGAACTTTGCCAAAAAGATATGAATTCAATTTAGCCGATTAAACTTGATATAGAACTCTTTCAACTGGGCTGACAACTAACAAATGATTGGGCTGTTAAAGATGATGACCCTTGGGCCGAAGACTTAAACCTTGGGCCGAAGACTTTAAAGATGAAGACTTTATAATGTTGAAGACTTTAAAGATGATGACCCTTGGGATGAAGACTTATTGAACTTTAGTAATGATTGGGCTGAACAACACTCAAAATGATATTACCAACTTGACTTTAGTGAACCGAATATATGAGCTGACACACACTAATGTTTATGAATATCAATTTGACCGAAAACAAACTTTATCAAAAACTAGTGCATCACGTGAATTCTGATATTTGATAGAACCAATACTATTTCACATGCAAACCGACAACTTTCACAATCTCCCACTAACTTTTAATTGAACCCCACATGCAACCTTTAATTGCCGACAAACTAGTATCACAAGCAATTCTTGAACTAAACCAACTGACTTTTTAATCTATTCAAACTGACATATCTCATGCACTGACATTCAATAACATCTGATTGGGCCGCACATATTGATATTTATGATCACATTCAGCCTTTAATTGTATATCAAATTCTATTGGACCTAAAACATGTATTATGGGCTGACAAACTAATTGTTTCAAACAAATCCGACTGACATCCTTTAAAACTTTCACAATACACGATGCATTTTTCAAACGGTATGTCGTTCTCGATAAAGACTTTAATCACATGTACTGACACACACAGTTATGATTTTACACAAGATCTATCTTTCAAGTCTGGAGCGAAATCAGAAGTTTGGCAGTCTGGAACGAAATCAGTAAACACTTTGGAGCAGAATCAACATTTTTGGTAACTTTGGAGCGAAATCAGTGAAAACTGGAGCGGAATCAACTCTTTTGTTAATCTTTGGAGCGGAATCAGACCAATTCAAACAAAAACAGTTCGAGCGGAATCACTTCGGACATCATTTTTACCTATTTTTAGTCTGAATTTTAATGTGTAACTTTCAAGGGTTTGTCAATACGTAATTTTACACAATCTGTGAAAAAATGAACTGATTTTGACCGTTAAAAATTGCTGAAATGAAGAAAGAATGATGTAGAAGACAGAAAAACAATGATATCTAGCTGAATTCGTCAAAAACTCCTCGTACTTGGCTCTGATACCAATTGTAGGATCGTATACAGACCTGAATAAGTCTTTCAGAGGAGTGTTAATCAGTTTCAGGTGCGGAAAACAAGAAACTGACTTCGAAACAACAAGCAATTCACTTTTTAACACCTTTTGTATTGATATCTAACAGATTACATGCAAACGTCACACCAGCAGCACCTCGGTATGGAAATCAAGAACTCTACTAATGATTTCGCTCCTGCTAACCTATATATAGTGTTCTAATTCCGCCCGAAATGACACAGAACTGTAGGAGCGAAATTAGAACTTGTGATTTCGAGCGAAATCACCTACATGTGAGTTGGAGCGAAATCAGCCAATAAAATACAATTCTATTTCAAACATGCATACTATTTTGTCTTCTAGTGATCATTCTATTCGGATTCATGTGCTGATGTAGGAATGATGATGTAAGCACTATGTCATTTAGATGATGTCATCATCAAGAATGATGGCATCATTCTTGTTCCGAACCGCAACGAACCTAAGACCCGATATAAGACGAAGACGACAAATGAATTCACCAACAATTTCGTCCCGAAATTAAGGCGCAGGCGTAACGAAGAGATGTGGATATTTAGCTTTCATATCACTTTCGAGTTCCCGGGTGAACTCGGCGCCGCGTTTGCCTTCCCATCGAACCTTCACTATAGGAATGCGAGAGCATCGAAGTTTCTTGGTCTCTCGGTCCATTATTTCTACTGACTTTTCCACGAAGTGTAAAGTTTTGTTAACTTGCAAATCCTTGAGAGGGACATGCAAATTCTCTTCGGCTAGACACTTTTTGAGGTTTGAAACATGGAAAATCAGATGTACGTTGCTGAGTTCCTCCAGTAATTCGAGTTGATAGGCCACTTTGCCAATTCTTTCTAGAATCTTAAAAGGTCCAACGTATCGAGGCGCTAGCTTTCCTTTCTTGCTGAATCGGATCACCCCCTTCCAAGGTGAAACCTTTAGGAGTACGTGATCACCAACTTTGAACTCAAGGGGCTTGCGGCGTTTATCGGCGTAACTCTTTTGACGACTCCGAGCTTTCAAGAGATTGTCTCGTATCTGGAGGATCTTGTCAGTCGTTTCTTGCAATAACTCAGGACCGGTAATTTACGCGTCTCCGTTCTCGTGCCATACAATAGGCGATCGACATTTTCTTCCATATAATGCCTCAAATAGTGCCATTTGAATGCTTGAGTGATAACTGTTGTTGTACGAGAATTTGACTAAAGGTAAATGTGAATCCCAATTACCACCAAAATCAATAACGCACGAACGAAGCATGTATTCAAGGGTGCGAATCGTGCGTTCAGTCTGACCGTCGGTCTGGGGATGGAAAGCGGTACTGAGGTTAAGAGTAGTACCGAGAGTGGATTGAAAAGTTTCCAAAGACGCGAGGTAAATCGACCATCGCGGTCAGAGATGATGTCATGAGGTGTCCCATGTCGACAAATGACTTCGTCGGTATAGATTCGTGCTAATCCTTCAACCTTATAGTCTTCTCGTATTGGTAGAAAGTGAGCGGATTTCGTAAAATGATCAACGACAAACCAAATGCTATTGTGACCTAATGGTGTGCGCGGGAGTTTCGTAATGAAGACCATAGCTATACTCTCCCATTTCCACATAGGGATCTAGGGTTGTACAAGTAAGCCAGAGGTTTGTTGATGTTCAGCCTTGACTTTCGAACAAGCCAGGCATTTTGAAACATAGAGAGCGATATCCTTCTTCATTCTAGGTCACCAATACCTGGCACTCAGGTCCTGGTACATCTTGTTGGCACCGGGATGAATGGAATATCGGGATTTGTGGGCTTCAGTCAGCAATATCTCCCGAAGGTTATTGCGACTGGGGATCCAAATGTGGTCGAGATAGTGAAAATACCATTCGGTTTGTTCACTAGTTGATCTTCGGTTCCAAATATTCGTTCTTCCTTCAAGGTGCGTTCGGTAAAATAGGCGTGTTGAGCATCGCGAATGAGAGCTTCGAGGTCGTGCTGGGCTTGAATATTACGAACACCATGTAAATAGCTTCGTCGGCAAAGAGCATCGACAACGACATTTGCTTTGCCTGGGTGGTAGCGTATCTCACAGTCATAGTCGTTGAGAAGTTCAACCCATCTGCGTTGGCACATGTTTAGCTCTTTCTTGTTCAAGATGTATTGTAGGCTCTTATGGTCAGTGAAGACCGTACACTTAGTACCATAAAGGTAGTGTCGCCAAATCTTTAACGCAAAGACAACTGCACCGAGCTCGAGATTGTGGGTTGTGTAGTTCTTCTAATGAACCTTGAGATGTCGAGAGGCATACGCGATAACCTTGTCTCGTTACATAAGGACACAACCAAGACCTAGGTTAGAGGCATCGCAATAGACTACAAAGTCGTCGTTTCCATCGGATAGCGCGAGTACAGGAGCGTGGCAAAGCATACGCTTGAGAGTTTGAAAGGAATCCTCTTGTTCGGTTCCCCAAACAAAAGTCTTGTCTTTTTACGTGAGGTAGGTGAGAGGAACGACGATTTTAGAGAAATCAGCGATAAATCGACGGTAGTAACCCGCCAATCCAAGAAAGGAACGAACTTCGGACGGGGTTTTTGGAGTAATCCAACTCTTAATTGATTCAATCTTCGCGGGATCGATGTGAATACCTTAACTATTGACGATGTAACCGAGGAATTGAACCTCCTCAAGCCAAAATTCACACCTGGAGAACTTGGCGTAGAGGCGATTCCCTTGGAGTAGTTCGAGTACCAAACGGAGATGTAGTGCGTGTTCGGCTTTCGATTTCGAATAGATAAGGATATTATCGATAAACACGATGACGAAGCGGTCGAGAAAGGGTTTACACACGCGATTCATCAAATCCATGAAAACTGCGGGTGCGTTGGTAAGACCAAAGGGCATAACGACAAATTTATAATGGCCGTAGCGAGTGCGAAAAACGGTTTTAGGGATATCTTCCTCCTGAATTCGTAGCTGATGATAACCAGAGCGTAAACCGATCTTAGAAAAACACGTAGCGCCTTGCAATTGATCGAATTAATAGTCGATTCGGGGCAAAGGATAGCGATTCTTGATAGTCAGGTTACTGAGTTCCCTATAATCGATGCACATTCGGAACGACCCATCCTTCTTTTTCACGAAAAGGACAGGTGCGCCCCACGGAGATGTGCTAGGGCGTATGAAGCCTTTATCAAGTAATTCCTAGAGTTGACTAGAAAGTTCACGCATTTCAGACGGAGCGAGGCGATAAGGAGCTTTAGCGACAGGTAGGGGTGTGCATGGGTCGCTTTGGTTCGGTTTTTACTATTAACCATAACCATAACCGCTAGTTCGGTTATGGAGTTTTGGTAACCATAACCATATCCAAACTTCGGTTACTGTTAATCGGTTATGAAGTCGGTTATGGTTCGATTTTGGTTAATTTCGGTTAAGTAACCAAGCAAGGTTTGAAATAAATAGGGTTCTTTTTAATAAGTTAATTCTCAAACAAAAACAATTATGGCCATAACACCTTAGTTCTTTATCAAAATAAATGGCATCTTCATCAAAATCATTTTGTTACTAACATACTTTTATCTTAGTAAAAACCCTCTATATGGTTTTGTAAAACACAAATCCATTATATAAAGTTAACATTACAAGTTCGGTTCGGTTTCGGTTATATCGATTAACCAAAGCTTCATAACCGATTGAGCGGTTATACAAATTTTCATAACCATAACCATTGGTTATATTGGTTATCGGTTATTAGTGGTTCAATTATGGCGGTTATGGTTCGGTTACCGGTTATGGTGGTTAATTTGCTCACCCCTAGCGACAGGGTTAGCTCCAGGAATGAGGTCGATACAAAAATCAATATCACGAGATGGCGGTAGACCAGGTAAATCGTCAGGAAAGACATTAGGAAAATCACGAACCACGAGTACCTTTTCCATTGCCTTCTTTTCTTTTTCCTTCTTCGCTACTACGATGTGCGCCAAGAAAGCCATGTATTCCTTTCGAAGATACTTGTTTGCTTGTATGCACGACATGAGTTTAAGTTCCTTCGAAGATACTTCGCCATAGACACAGAGTTGATCACCGTTTGAAAGAGAGAAATGGATCATCTTTTCGAAAAAAATGACTTCAGCACGAATTTCACGGAGAAAATCCATGCTTACTGTGACATCGAACTACCAAGTTGCATTGGGATGAGATCAATCGGGAAAACGTGATTGTTGAGTTCGAGGGTACAATCACGGAGAACAGAACTAACGGTGACGGTTCTTCCAGTGGCAATTTCTATGTCGAACATCGTTGGGAGGTCAGCGCGTTTACGGTTTAGGAGCTTTTCGAATTCAAACGACACAAAATAGTTATCGGCTCCAGTATCAAATAAACACGAAGCATAAATACCGTTAACGAGAAATGTACCATTGAAAACATTGTTGTCAGTTTGAGCCTGGAGGACATTGATGTTGAAGGTTCTTCCACGGCCTGTTTGTTGTTGTGGCTGTTGCTGCTGCTGCTGTTGTTGTTGTTGTTGCTGCTGTTGTGGTGGTTGGTGCGGCTCTTGTTTCACCACACGGTTTGGGCAGACATTTGCAAAATGATTCGGGTCACCACAAGAGTAGCAAGCTCGTGCATGAGCAGCGGGAGCAGGAGTTGCTTGGTTGCCCTGAATAGCGAGAGGTTGAGCGGGTGGTGCTGGAGGAACTTGAGCTTGTTGACGTGGGCCAGTACGACAGTTTGTTGTGAAGTGCCCATAGAGGTTGCAGTGGATACAGAAATGGTAAGCTATCCCAACGGGGTGATGATAGGTGCAAGTAGGGCACAAAGGATGAGGACCAGTGTACGCATGCTTAGCAGGCGGTGCGTTGGTCATAGGTACTGCAACTTGTTAGTTCTGGTTCTGGTTGGGTTTTATGGGAACAGCGTTGAGAGGAACGACGGTGGTAGCTCAGTTCTTGTTGTTGTTACCCTTGCGCTTACGATTCTGGCGTGAAGACTTCGAAACTTAGGGTGCTGTGGTTTCAGGAGCGGGATTAGCGGTTGCTTGATTCAGACTCTTGGTTGAGGTTTTAAAATAACCAGCCAAAACTCGCTTGTCATTGATCTCAGCTGCGAGTTGGTAAGTCTCCTCAATAGTTGCAGGCTTTGCTGCTTGAACAATATCGGTAACACAATCGGGTAGAGCGCGAATGTACTTCTTGATCATGATATCTGGGGTAGACACTTGACCATGATAGATGATACTGAGCCGCTTGAAGCGAGCGGTGAGACCAGCAATGTCACCTCCTTCTTGCTTGATACCACAAAACTCGTTTTCCAGCTTCTTGAGTTCATCTGGGGGACAAAGTTCTTTCATCATGACTTCCTTCAGTTCCTCCCAGGAGAGTCCATAGGCTACATCGTTTCCACGCCTGTTTCGCTCCACAGTCTACCAATCCAGAGCCCTGGACTGAAAAACTCTAGTAGCATTAACAGTGCGGAGGTTGTCTTGGCACCCGCTTTGACGAAGAGTGACTTCAATCGAGTCAAATCACTGGAACATAGCAATGGGTCCATCTTCACCAGTGAAGTCTTTAGGACCACAGGCCTTGAATTGTTTAAAGCTGAAGGGAGCTTTCGGTGAGTCGCTCTTAGATTCGACGGACGACTTGCTGCTGACCTCATTGATTTCACTGACGATCTGAGGTATGACTTTAGCCATTTCCTTGGCGATGAGAGAAGCGATGCGCTTGTCATCTCTGCTTCTCTGAGTGTTTCGGCGAGTGTGAGAACCAAGGGAAGACAATGTCTGCAGCAGACATCGTCGTATGATTTAGATGATACAATCGAATCTCGTCATACGGTGTTTAACCAACACACTTATTATTATTATTAGATAAAGCTCAGGAACACGTCTAACACAAAGGCACATAGTCATGTAGGCACATAATCCACATAGGCACATAAGCATGTAATCCACGTAAGCACATATTTTGCACGTATTCACCTATATTTTGCACGTATTCGCCTACATATTTTGCATGTATTCACCTATCTTTCAGGTTCCGTGAAGCACGTTTGAGAATTGCAAGTGCGAGTAGCGATAGCGAGAGTTCATAGTTTGTCTGCGATTTGTTAGTGTTTTGAGCTAAAAGTGTTGTGCAAGTTGTGTGCGTTTAATAAAGCGAGGAGCGAAAAGTTGACAGTGATACATAAAATCGTAGCATGCGCGGTCCGGAGATTTTACGCTTTCCGCTATAATGGAGGAGATCACAAATCGTAAAATAAAATAAAATCAATAATGCGTGAAATCGGCGAATGCGGGCTTAGAATCGAAACAGAGTACCTTGGGTGTTAGGTATCAACTGCCCAAAGTGATTCGACTATTCACAACGACTCCAAGTACACGCTTTGGCCTCGTAGAATGTGCTCTCTCACCACAACGCGGTGAACAGCACACATCTTTTGGATTCCACGTGGATCGAGTTGTTGGAATCCATCGAGACTTTGGTGAGAGTTTTGTAAAAATCCAAGTAGAGAGTGGAACTAGTCCTTAAGATACGGGTTTCACCCCTAACTTAACAACCCTGATCATGAAAGTGCGATATAACCACGAAATAGAGATGGAGAATTTTGTCGAGATATGGATTTCACTCCTGACTCAATGAAAATTCTCGTGGTAATAGTAAAAAATGCGCGTAGAGTGAGCGATTTCATCGAGAGTTTTCGGTTTTCACACCTAATCTCGACCAAATCACTCGAATGTGTTATGCAAGTGTTTTCAAAATTGTGTGAATTGTGCAGCCTTAGGAAAGGCAATAGTGCGTTCCAGCCTTAGGAAAAGTTGTCTTTGCGCGAAGCTGTAGTATGCGGTGTTCGCGCAAGAATGCAGTTTTCAAGCGAGAGTATCAATAGCAGGCTCGTGCAAAACCCCTACTGGGCTCTCACAAGGCGCTCTTTTGGTGCTTAGACTATAGACTAGGTCCATCCTAAGACATCAACCCAGACTAGGTCGAGTCTTTCCTAATTCCCTATAGTTATGGCTCAGACACCAATCTGTCACACCCTAACCGATGGCAGAATCATCGGGGCGTGGCACTGATAGAGAAACAGATTATTCAAGAGAATCCACAACAACTATTAATGATGATATATTTAACGTTAAAGTCCCATACCAATAACATGTAAAGTAAAAACAATTATTACAGACAGAGTTTCTCAAAAACAAGTAAACTATTCCGACAACTCATATTTCTTATTTGGTGGGTTTCTAGACCTCCTACTTGATTCACCAAAGCATAGCAAGCAAAGCATCCTAATCAACCTGTCACATACGTTAAAATAAGGTCAATACACTGAGTGTAAAGGTGAGTATACAAGTTTTCATAGCATATAGTATAGCGAAAGCGTTTAAGCATAACTAGCATGTAACACGTAGAAATGTGAAGCAAGTAAGCTATCGACAATGACGTATGCAACCGACATGACTGCAAGTTGTAGAATGCGCAACACATTATCACCACTGTGACCATGTGAAGTAAAACCCTTAACAACACCTGTCCACGACAGGTGCTGAGTCCAAACTATAGTACTATCATTACTAAGGTGTCAGGCAAGCAATCACTGTGTAAACATAACATACAAGCATTCATCGAGTCACGTATAACATGTGAGAGCGGTTAGCGTTAAAAGTGTTTACGTTGTGTGTTCGATGTGATTTGATATAGAACGTATGTAACACCCAAAGTGCGTTAAAGAAAATGGGTTCGAGTATACTCACAGTGTGTGTTTAGCTAGTAAACACAGTACTTAATTGAAGGGAGCGCGTGGAGATTAGCCTGAGCATAGACCAGTAGCGTAAGCGTTGAACAGTGTATAAACAGTGCATTAGACGAGTTGAGCGTCGAATGGTGAGTCGATCGGATGGCCATCCGGACGGATGGTCATCTGGACGGATGATCATTCGGACGGTTGGTCATTCGATTGGGTGAGTGTTTTTGTAAATCGTTTTGAAACTTTTGAAGTTTTCGTTGTAGTATAAATCAAGTCATTCAATCGGATGGTCATCCGGGCGGATGACCATTCGATCAGAGGGCTATTCGATTGAAAGTGTGATATTCTTTGAAGTTTTGATCAAACCGTTTTGAACAAGGAATAGTTTTGGGGTCAGTAACCTGATTAAATGGTCATTCGGTCGAATGGTTATTCGGCCAGATGGCTATTCGAGTGGGTGCTCTGTTTCTTGAAAATTTTGTAAAATCTTTTAAGTTAAAAAGTTTTAAAATTTGAACAGAGACGACTTGACAACGTGTCAAACAACGGAAACACAACAAGGCTCAGCCCATTCGATCGGATGGGAATCACCCCATTTTATTAGTTTAACTATTCTTGTCGGGACTTCGTGTTTAACCTGTGAATCAGTCATCTTCTCTGTGGAAATCCGTTCTCAGGCCGGTTCTCAACTAGAGAATGAGCAGAGAACCTGAATGAGCCAAGATCTCGCCGGTTTTGAGTAAAAAGTGAAGAATGTTGAAGGGAAGTTTGAATCTGTGAAGTAGTGTTGAAATCTAGTTGGGATTTATGTTAAATCGTGTAGAAATCCTTTAGATATGAACAAATCTAGATGAGATGATGCCATACCACAGTTTGCATAAGAAACCGTGATGACGTCACCTTCAAGTAGCCCAAACCAAGTGATTTCATGGTGAAAACGTAAGATTTGATGGAGAAAATGATGAGAAAGTGTGTAGTTATGATGGAAGTACAAGATTTAGGGTGTAATACCTACGGAATAGCCTTGAATTGAGAGAAGAGTTCTTGAAAGAGACTTGGGAGTGTCTGGGTCGGATAGAGCTGTCACATCAATTGAACAGTGGAGTGTACGGGTATTTATAGTGTGAGAAAGGGAGAAAGGCGGTGTAAGTGAGTACGGGGGTCAGATGGCCACTCGATCGGATGGCCATCCAATCGGATGGTTATCCGGTCAGATATCCATTCGATCGGGTGGTCATTCGACCAGCCGAGTTGCATTGTGTTGGTTTCCGACTTTCGTTTTGTGCGTTAAGCATTACGTAGCGTTTAAGCGAGTTGCGAGTGAGCGTTGCGATGAGATAACCACATAACATTAAACAAGTATTCACACAAATAATACACATAACACATAAAATGCATAAAAGTAAATCTGCGTTTTGAGTTGCGTTGAGATTGTGATAGCGTTGCGATAACGTTTAGTATAAGCATGCGATGTAATATGCGTTAAAATGCGTTCAAATAGTATGCGTTGTAAACTGTATTTAAAATGCGATAGCTGTGTTTTGAGTAAGCGTTGTGAATGCGTTGTGAAACATAGTTTTAAAATATCGTTTAAAAATAGTCAACATATCGATTACCGCAAAGGGTTAAACTATTATCGAATCTCGAGAGTACAAGTCAATTAAGCAAAGAGTAACATATCTAAGTAATGACATGACTTGACCTAGACTTTGACTTTACTTTGACTTTGACTTGAGCTTTGCCTTTGACCCGGAAAGTCGGGTTGTTACACATACGGGATACGTCCACCCATACAACAACTAAGTCCACCCGTACAACAACTACGTCCACCCGTACAGCAGCTACATCTGACTCGACCTGAGCCAGTCTCTCTTCCACCCCCTGTGGAGGCATCGCACGTGGTCTCACGATCCATCGCTCGTACTGGCGATCAACCTATGCATCCTGCACATCCTGTTGCGATCTGTTGATCGCAACATCAACTCCATCACCTCCCTCTCCCTCTGACCCATCACCCTCACCCCCAACCTCAACCTGACCCTCACCTCCCTCGCCCCTGTGGCTTGTCGCCTCCACTTCTATCTGCAGTGGCTGCCATCATACCACTCGGTACGACCGTCGTCAAGCGACCAAAAAATGTGGTCCTCGTCTTGGTGGGCTATCCCCATCGAGCATGCTGTGTCCCTGCCTACTGGATCAACTTGACGTGTGATGGTCATATCCCGAGCCACCTGCAGGGACAAGAGGCGACACCGGTACTTCGCAAGATGGGTGGCGAAGCCGCCACAACTGATGTGGCTCGACGTACGCTTATAAGCGTACTCGACGAAGTATGTGGCCAACCTGTATGCCAAGTTGCTCCCCCCCCCCCCCCCGATAAGTAGGTCGTGGAAGAAGAACAGGTCATTTTGGGTGACCCGCTCCCTGCTATCGTGACGACCCGCAATCATCACCGTGATACACCTATGTAGGTATCGGTGCAAAAGGTCATAAATGCGCGACACCCACACCTTCGGGGATCACACATGCGGTGCACGAAGTCCCCGGCACCAATAGTGCTCCACCAGGGCCACAACACGTTAGCGGACGTGGTGGTCGGCGCATCCAAAAATGCTTGGGATACTGACTTATCATGTGAGTACAGTCCCATCGCAATAGCAAACTATGGGAGCGTAATCGAGCGAGGCGCCCCGCAAAGAGTAAACGAGACCGCGGGGGTCTCCAAAAAATACCGTAAACCCCTACCCTGGGTCTCGGTAAACGCAAACGTACACAAAAACCCGAATGTAATCTCCCTCTGGGCCCACTCTCGGCGGGCCTCAAATAAACGGGCCCACAGGGAGGTAGCTGGCATGAACTCCCGGACCCGACCAATCGCTCCAATGTCGCTCAAAAAACCTATATCAATGGTCTAGGGCGCATCCAACTCCAGTTGTCGTAATCTACCCAAACACCTGTGGGCAACCGTACCGTGGTGGATCCCTACAACAACCTGCTTCGTCTCCTGAAAATCATAATCAACCTCCTCCTCTTGCTGACCTCGTCCCTGTCCGCGTCCCCTACCTGCCCCTCGACGACGTGCTCCAACTGTTGATGACTTAGCCATATAGTCCGTAAACAATAACAATAACAGGTTATACGAGGATTATACTATCGTATACAACTTGAAGATTTAAATAGTATACGATCGTATATATTGTATACGACCTCGTATACACTTGAATGTGCAGTTTTTTTTAAATTCAATCAAACAATCAATTTAATTACGCTAATCTACGCTATTCGATATGCTATGCGATCATACAATCAAACAAGTTACATAATCCGAAAGTTTAATCCACTAACGAGGCTTAGAAACGTATCGTAATAGTATACAACCCGAATACAAGTAATATATATATATATATATATATATATATTATTCATATAGGTGAAATTGAAGAAATCGTACTTGGTATGTGTTTGGAGATTAAGTTTACTTTGCTTTTGCTTCGTGTTTATTTACTGGTCGTTTGTTTAACTTCAAACATATAAACAGTAATATCAAACGTACGGCAAATAAATATATAAATAAATGTTATACCTTAGTTGTAAACTCACTAGGTTCCTGGTTAACATTTGGACCCTTAGGAGATCCACCACTACCGGGAGGAGCTTCAAAACTACCGGGAGGAGATTGAAAACTACTGGGCAGCGGTCCACCACTAGCAGGAGGGTATTGAAAACTAATGGGTGGCGGTGGATAATAACCAACATAATTAGGTTTAAAGGCATCAAAACCCCAAGGATCCTGACTTGCATCAGACACAAGGTTGAGATCGAACGGAACATTTAGATCAAACACACCCGGATTGTTTTTCTTATTGTTTTGATCGCTCTACTGATTCAACTCGTTAGCCGAGTCACTGTTCCACCACGACATTGATAACGTAATACAATTTGAATACATAGAAATATAGAAGAAACGAATAGAAGTTGAATGAAAATGAATAAGGTTAGTGTCGTTTATAAAGACGTTTCTGCGGAATATTACATCGTATCAAATGATTAACACGCGGATCGAGGAATCTAACGTCGAATCAAATAACTCGCACGAATATCAAGAAATCTAACGTTTAATTCAGACGAAATTGGAAATATACGGGTCGTATAACGTTATACGACCCGTATAAAGCGTCGTATACATTATATAAGACCAGAAAAAAAATCTTATTCTTGCATGGTGTATACGGGCCCGTATTATGTTATACGACCCATATAGAATAAAGTCAACTAACAAAGGCTGTGCCAGTTGGAGATGAGGCGGAGTTATGTTACTTTGATTCTTGGAAGCTACTTGATGTCACTAGTCAAAAAGTGTGAACAAGTGAGATTTTGTGGAACTAATTCGGATAGCCAAAGCTTCCATGGTTCACACATAACTCATGCACAGGCCTTTAACATGGAAGGTTGAAGCTTGGTTGGATTTCAATCACTTAGAATATATATGGGAAAAACGTAAAGAAGGTTTTAAGCTTGTTTCTTGGTGTAAATCAACCACAACACAAACCCACAACTATGAGCTTAGTTGGGAGCAAGGTGGGTACAAGATTCCATTAAGTTTTAAGCATTATATATAAAAAACAAAAAGATAAATTAGAGCAGAATTTTATGCTACTTTGGACCTCAAATATTGTGAGCTTCCACCTTAGTTTGCCATGACAAACTTGTGGAAACCTTCCTAGAGGTTGCCCAAGTAGTTTGAAAGAAGATTAGAAGAAGAAATGTGAAGAAAAGTGAATGAAAACTCACTTAGAACACTTGGAAGTATTCTTCCTTGCTTGGAGTTCTTGAGAGGTTTAGAGAGTTTGGGGGTAGACTAGTGTGTGGAAAGTGTTTAGGAGGTGGTGGAAGCTTGTACTTATAACTGGGGATTAGGGTTTGGGAGTTAATGAAGGTGGAAAGTGATTGGAGGAGAAAGGAGGTGGGGAAGGGTCGAAATAGAAGGGGTGGAAGGTGATTGGAGGAGAAAATAGGTAGAAAATAGTGAAATCTAATTGGCTAAAGAATGGTGGAAGGTGATTGGAGAAGAAAGGAGGTGGAAAAGGGTATCTAATTGGCTAAAGAAAGGGTGGAAGGTGATTGGAGTAGAAAGGAGGTGGAAAAGAGTGGAATCTAATTGGCTAAAGAAAGGTGGAAGGTGATTGGAGGAGAAAAGGAGGTGGAAAAACTTTTGGTTTTGCTCACTATTAGTCCCTGGAGTTTGTAACTAGGTTATTTTATGTCGTTTTCTTGTATTTTAACTTGTTTTTAGATATCCAAAGTGTATTTTAAGTCTTGGTTTTGCATAAAAACACGTATTTAAAGATTGATTGCGTATATAACACAAATATGAAAGGTAACACGTATATGTATAAAATAAATTTTCAATATGATCAACGCCTCGGATTAAAAGATGGGAAATGAACACGAATATGACATGATTATAAGTTTCTAAAAATAGAAATGCCAATACAACTTTCTAAATATGGAAAGTATGAAAAAGCGAACCGTTCATGATTATTCTAACTTTGTAATATTCAAAGATGACAAAATGTAACTTCAGTTATATTCTTATGTCAGCAGACAAAACTAGGGATGATATTTTTTACCGAAATACCGATACCATACCACTACCGTACCGATCATAAACGGTATGGTACCGGTATTAGATTTTTAAATTTCGGTATCGGTAGATAATGGTACCGATACCGGTAGTTTTCAGTAAAAACTGGTATTAGTACCGAATTTTACTAAGGAATTTCAAGGGTTTTTTTTGCCACTATTTAAGTAATTTATCCTTCAATTTATATTTTAAATAATGATAGATGTGTTAACTTGGGTGATGTATTTTATTCTTATAAACTAGTTGAATATTTGTTTACAACCAGTTTAGATATTTATTGTTATTTTAAACTAAACATATAAGTGTTTGCATAGTTTGTGAAATGAATAATAGGCAGATACTGGATAGTAGTTGTATGATTGAGTCAATTGATTAAAACAACTAATGCATATGAGCCAGATTATCTTGTACACATTATTAATTTTTCAATTATATTGTACTTTTCTATTTAGATTTGAATTCCAAACCAATATCCCATCTCCACAGTTTTTCTTCTAAATTGATCATAACATCTTTATCATCAGTAAAAAGCATGGCCCAAGTGTACTCATTCATGGCATCTCCTAGTATGATAAGTTAAACTCATTTATAAGACAATGGTTCGTATCCATCAGTTATGAAAATTAGATAAAACAATGGAAAGCACCAATGCGGTAAAGTACTGTAATACTGGTACAAATACCAGTACCGTACCGATACCGAGCCGATATATACTATACAATATTCGGTATCTACTTTTCCTCAATTTTGGTATTGGTACCGATATGCTACCAACCTCATCCCTAGACAAAACCTATCTCATGGAGGAGTCATAACGAACTGATAATAACAACCTAAGTAATAAGGACGTAATACGTTGCTAATTACAAAGCAGTGGTCACTAAAGGTTGTTGAAAGCTTATCAGTGGGCTCATAAGTTTATGAAATCCATATAGATTATATATTAAAGACTTAGGGGGTGTTGGTTTTTTCTTCAAACATCTTCAAGGGAGCTGATGTCTGCAGGCGTGTAGACGTTACCCTTTAAGATTGGTTTTTTTTTTCTTTTAAACAGATCTGAAAATGGCTTTTTTCAGCTTAAAAAAAGGCTATCCCGCCCCCCTCCTTCAAACATCTTCACAAGTTCTGAACTCAAAAACCCTCCTGTTCATCATCATCTTTACCATGTTTCCCCCAAATCAAAATCCCCATTGAAGAACAACAACAACCTCACAACAATAATTCATCATCATCTTCACCTCAGTCGGCCACCACCACCATCGCGGCTGCCATCAACCTTCAACATCATCATCGATCATCCTCATCTGCGATCTCTCTCTCTTTCTCTCTTCGATCTCTCCCTTTGTTCTGAATCATCGATTCTTCTCAAATGGGTTTCTCCAAATTCCTTTTCTTTCTCATCCAATTCCTCTAAAAATCTAATCTTGACTTCAATTTCATCATACCCACCAAGAATGACAGTAAAAATCGGTTCAATATCTTGTGTTTCCACTTCTTTATCTTCTTCGATTGTATTGTTTTATTTGTAATGTTTATATGCAACTTAATTCAACAAAGTTTGTAATGTTTATATGCAATGTTTATATGCAAGAATACCCTCTTTGATTTCTTTTATTTGTACTGTTTATATGCAACTTAATTCAGCTAAGTTTGTATCGTTTTTGAATTTTAGGTTTAGTTTTTAATTCTTGTGGATATGGAAAATAAAACAAAGTTCATGTTTGTACAGACGGTATCAATTTATAAAAACAGTCTTATATTTTCAGCTTGAAGAGCTTCAGACCACATCTTCAGTTGCAGACATGAAAATAGATGAAATCAGCTTGCAGACAATTTATGTCTGCAAAAACAAATAGCACCTTACTGCGATAAAGTCAGCTACCATTTCTCTATGAACAGTAACAGTTTGAGAGGTGTTGCATTAAATTTCGATATGAAATTAAGTAGTCATTACGAATGAATTGATGAAACGGAATCTTTGTATCGAATACATTCATGATATGCTAAGGGATCCAATAACTAAAAGTCTATCATCTATAACCATTATGTAAGCACTTATAATAATGACGAGTTTATTGATAACTATTCGCGATTGCAAAGCGTATTATTAACTACTAATTTTCCTCATTAGTTTTGATTCTCTATGTCTCTAAATATGTTCTGGATACATAATGACATATAGACAATTATTATACAAATCGAATATTTAGAGGGCTTAATTGTAAATTTTGATCATAACTATTAGTTTTTAAATTAACGTTGTAGTATGACTAATGGGATCTTGAGTTGAATGATGACTCAACGGTTGTATTTCTCTACTACGTTCTTGGTTTAAAGCTAAAATGAGCGTTAACTCCTGACCAAGCTTATCTAATGCTCATAATAAATGATTACTTGGCTAAGTGGGAGAATGTTAGATTAAATATATTATATGAATTTAGTCATGTAGTTATTATAATTATTTATATTATAATAGATCAAAGTAAAATAATTATACGTTATTATTGTATTAGTTGGTAATTGTTGATGGATGGTATTACCCTTACTAACTAATAAAGGTTTCCCCTTGGGTGTATTTAAGGAGATACTTAGAGAGGGTTAAAGATTAGACTCATGACATTAACTGAATCGTCCTCCCTTCTCTCTCCTATCATTCACGAGTTCATCACCATATAAATTCCTAAATACCATCAGTCACCCTAAACGGGAACCAGATCGAGCTGAAAATCATGTCTATCTCCATGGCTGCATCAATTTATGGACAACTATATTTTTTTAACCTTTTAGTCCAATTGAGGGTCCCTTAGTGTTTGTTTTATCATGTACATATGACCCATCACTAACATGCATGTAGTATCTATATAATTTTGCAAGTCTTATATACATGAGTTTATATTTTACAAGTTTTATATACATTGGATAATTAACCAAAACCAATCCATAACCAATGGTTAACCAACCATCGGGTTATGGTTATGGTTAATACTTTTCAATTAACGGAACCCTTGGTTAACCGACCTTGCACACCCCTAAATTGCTTATTAGGAGTGAGCATAAAACTGAATTAACTGAAACCGAATAACCGAACTAAAAACAGAAGCGAAGCAATAACATATGGTTCGGTTATTGAATTTTGAATAACCGAATTTCGGTTTCGGTTAATCATATATATAAAACCAAAAATAACCGAACCGATTAGCCAAACACATATATATACCAAACTCTCTAAATGTAATATTATTTATAAGTTCACGGCCCACTAGATTCTTATAACCTTTCAGTCATTAATGTTTGTTTTATTATGTAATATTAAGGCTTGTTACTAATATGCATGTGGTATCTATATAGTTTTGCAAGTTTTATATTCATGAGTTTATATTTTATAAGTTTTATATACATTGGATAATTAACCAAAATTAACCGAAACAGATCCATGACCAACGGTTAACCGAACAATGGTTAACCGACCATCAGTTATAGTTATGGTTAATACTTTTCAATTAACCAAGCCCTCGGTTAACTGAGCCCTCGATTAACCGATTTTGCACACCCCTAATTGTTATGAATGTTCATAATCAAATAATATGTGGACCGGCATAAGAAAGGCCTCTTTCAAACCAGTTAACATGTGATTTCAACCCATATATTATTGGGCCCTGTAGTCTGGCCTAATGGATATGGGTTTTACTTTTGATTTTTGACCGGAAACGAATGTTAGATGATGTTTTTCCATTCTTCATAAAGATAGCATCTTTGATGGGGTGGTAGAACTTTTTTTTTTCTACTTTTTGAAGCGACGGATTTTTTAATTCTGTCATCGAAAATTATTATGTTATTATTTGGGTATCTTTTTCTTTTTATTAAAGTAACACTTGCAAAGTTTAATGCGGAGTATCAAGAAGTTTCTCTGAATAAGCCTAGAGAAATCAATATTCTTTTTTTTTTCAAGAACTCTAAAGTTGATAATTCCTTGTGAACATCATCACCTATACATTTCTAATGTCCTTTTTTTTTTCAAAAGACAACTAATACTTATAAATCCATTTAACTTTGCATCAAAATTCATTATAGCATTTTATTCTCATTTGTTTATTTTTTTATATTTTATATACGGAGTTAAGTTCGCGTACAAATATGGTTAACTTACAAAAAGTACGAAAGGCATGAAAAGGTAAAAAAAAAAAACGCGGTGACATTTTCGTAATTATTTTACTCGTAGGGTAATTTTCAAAACTAATCTACAAATGATCTTGTAGAGTAATTTTGTAAAATGATCTTGTAAGGTAATTATCTAAATTACTCTAAGAGTTTATCAAACAACATACAATTTAAAATTACCCTACAAGATCATTTGTAGAGTAATTTTAATAATTACTCTACAAGTAAAATAATTATGAAAATATCACCGTGTTTTTTCAGGAAAACCTTTAGTTCATACGTTTTGTACGTTAAAAGTATTTGTATTTGATCTTTTGTATTTATATATATGTTGTTTTAAATTACTATATGTTATATTTTATAGCCATTTATTCTCATTATATTCAAAGTTTTATAGAAAAATAATTTTAATTTTTGTATAAATAACATTTTGTTATAACACCAGAACTTCATTACCACATTAACCACAAATCAGTTACTTTGACTAGGTATTTACCACCATTAATGATATAACTTTTTTTTTAGCGGCTAAATTTTTGTCACCAATGGAACTTGAACCCTCACCACATGAAAGACAAAGTCTTATCCAACACCTTGATATAACTAGGCCAAAGGCCTTTTGGTACCATTAATGATATAACTTAATTGTAGTTTCTTCTTCTTGTAACCATGGGATGAACTATAGTATTAGTAGCCGTAGCACGGGCTAAGGCTCAACCACGTATTCGTAATGTTATTTTTTATTTTATTTCTTTGGTTTTATACAAAGGATACCCTTAAAAAGTACGAGGATACCCCTAACAAAAAATAGGATATTTGATTTTAGTAAAATCCAATTTTTCTTATAAACCCAAACATTTTACAACTCGAAAACTTGTATAATAATTAAGACCGAATGATAAAATTAGCCCAAATTAACAATAATAGAATTGAAAGAATGTCCAAAATATAATTGATAAAGTTATCCCAAAACCAAAAAAAAAAAAAAAAAAAAAAAAAAAAAATTCAGGCTACCCATAAATTAATGGGCTCATAGTAATAACTATATAATGTAAACATGATTATGAGTATTATACACTTGAGTTCTCTCTAAAATCTCTTGTTCTCTAACGCGTTATCAGTACTCTTACTCTTTCACTAGTTTCTGAATGAAGATCGAAGTTATGTTACAAACAAGCGGTCAAAGCATGAGAATTATTTGCCTTGTCATTCATTGTCAAAGCACCACTGAAAGTATTTTTTTAACGGTAAATTTGGATCACTTATGCAGTGGCGGACCTATGATTTTTTTCCATTGGGGTCCATTTTTTTGTATAAAAATTTTCACAAACAAACATTAAAATTTTCAGGTCGGTCATCCACAGTCAGGTTGGGTTGGGGCTAGGAAATAATGTAAAAGCCTTTAGTGGACATGAAACCGCTACATTATTAAGAACCATTTTTAAGCATAACTTCAAAATTTTGTTTAAGTTTTTTTTTTAAGTTTTTTTTATGAACGTCACTATATGTTGGAAGTCTTATTTGGTAATCAAATGTGAAATAAAATCATTTGGAGATATTAAATTTATCATATTAAAGAAGCAAATTAGAGGGTCAATATATGGTTGTATTGTTTACTAAAAAGATGCCATGGAAGACTTGAACTTGAGATCTATTTGTTGAAACACAAGAAGATTTACCATCACACTATCTTTGTTTTTAATATTACGGGGTCCAACTAATTTATTTTATGGGGTCCTTAAAAAATGTAATATACCGGTTCTACTTTTTTTTTTAAACATTAAGGTCCGTGGACCCCAACCCGTATCATGTGGGTCCGCTCCTGCACTTACGAACCACTTGAGTATCATCATGTCACCAACGGAACCACCCGGTCATATCTATCTCCGCTAGGCAATAATGTCTATACACCAATTCAAAATGAAACCCAATAAATATGGGAAAGCCCATTTGTGGCGCCAAGATGCCATTTGGTTATAATGTCATGGGCACCATTGAAAGTATTAACTATCGATTAGTCCTTTTTTTTATTTGGTAACCCTCCTTAGAAAATATGCGGTTTCTATGTCCTTGCTAAATCCTAAGAATTAGAGATGATCAAAATAGGGTAATTTAATGGAATAAAAATACTTTACGTTTAACAACAACAACTACAAAAACAACAATGGGCGCCCCCGGATCTTGTGGCTTTGGTGGAAGTACACCCAAAAGAATGGAACTGACATTTTCGATTAAGTCAAGTTTCTTAGGAAACTTGTGAGTTCTCTTTTGGGTGCACAAATCTTTCAAATACTTAGCATATGAGAGAACTTGATTTATGGCATCCGAAAGTGGTAAACTGATTTTAACTTGTTTAAAAATCTCTCACATTTCTTCTTGTTTTGGGCCCTCTTTCTTTACCACTTTTTTCATCGGTTCCAGAAGAGCTTTAGGATAAGGGGTGGTATTGCCCTCCGAACCCGTTTTCCTTAGCCTTTGGAACTTGTGTAATCTCCACGGTTTGTTTTAACATTATTCAAAAAAATTTTTTTTGACCCATTTGACTACATTCACCCTCTCTTTCATCGCTCACATCTTCCACCACCCCTTCAACAAGGTAGGGCAATGGTGACTCGACACCGCTATTAACCGTCTTACCACTACGCAGCGTAATTTTTTAATAGGTACCTCGCGTATGTTTTTCAGGTTTGAACCTTGATGCTTCGGGTTCACGGTAGTAACACTCGGAAGCCTTCCACCACTTCCTTTGAGTTGAGCCACATCTTCGGCAAGTTGGCCCACTTTCCGTACCAACGCTTCATGAAACTTGTCTCGCAGTTCATTCTCTTTCTTCGTCTCTTTACTCATGTTCAACATTGCATCCGTTTTGGCACCCAAATCATCGCTACCGCCTTGATTGCTAGAAGAATAATTGCAATTCCTACCTTGCTTATAACCCCGTTGGTAGTTATTGTCACGTTTGTTGTACCCTTGGTTACCACCTTGATTATAATTGTTCCTTTGGCAACCTCCTTGATTGCCACCTTGACGGCCTTGATATGATTGCCTACCTTGACCTCCCGGTTGAAAGTTCAGATTTGTTTGATTTGAGGCGTTACCATACCTAAAATTAGGATAGTTCCTCAACCCAGGGTGACAGTTGTTGGAATTTATGTCATATCATTTTAGATCTCTGTACAGTTGAATTCACTTAGCAATTTTCGGCCCGATGACCTATGTCACCACAATCTTCACATACGGAAAATTGGATCGCATTGACATATTTCTTCTTCATCTTGGCCAATTCTCTTTCCAACATGGTGATACGATCCTTATAACTAGAATCGAGATCTGGCAAAGATTTTAAGATCGGATGCTTTTTGGCTCGACTGCGCTGGAATTCTTACTCATTATCTCTAGAAAATCCCAAACGTCTTCTTCATCATTGTTTAACAATGTGCCATTGCTAGTCGATTGGAGATATTTTCATTCCTCCATTTCCAGCCCCTTGATGAAACATTTCACCAACTCTGATTACTCGATTTGGTGATATAGGCATTTACTTATCAATTCCTTGAATCGGGTGAAAGCCTCATGCATCAGCTCACCCGGAAATTGCCTAAATGCTCTAATCTTATCCATTACGTCATCAGTTTTGGCAATAGAGAGGTATTCCTCGAGAAAAACTTGTTGCATTTCTTCCAAACTGCGAATACTATTGGCCGACAATGTGAGAAACCATTGCTTTGCCTTGTATTTAAAAAAATGAAAGAGCCTCAACCTTACCTCATTTTGAGAGAAATTGTGTCCCCCGATGGTACTACACAAGGCGGAAACGTCAGCCAAGTGAGTGTAAGGCTCGTCGTTGGTCATACCATGAAAATGAGGTAAGGTGTTAATATAATTTGTCTAGCAATCAAAAGAACTTCTTCCGATAGCCGATGGAACAATAGGTGAGATGTTGTCGGATATAATCGGTGTAAACCGACCATTTACATCTCGAGCTCTTGCTTGTTGATGTTCACGGCATTGTGGTAGAGGAACATTAACCTCTTGATCTCCCGGATATCTTCGGTTGGGTATTTCTTTTGTACATTTTGCATCGGTTGACTGTTATTAGCTTAACCGTCGTCGCTAATGTAACCATAGCTCCAATTCCGTTCACATGACCAAAGGTTTCACTTTGGTTCCCATCTTCCTCTTCATACCCTCCACCATCGTAAAAATTCCCATCATTATCATAATCTCCGCACCCTTCGTCTTAAACCCATTATCATCCTTGTTATCAGAGTTCTCATCATCACCCGTGTGATATGTGTGCATGCTAACCCGATCCGCTGATTGGTAACCTAGAACACTAAATGGGTCATCGTCAATATTATTGTAAGGATCGGAGGCTCTCATGATTGTGTTTGTTTGTAATAAATGATCAATCAATAAATACGAATTGATGTAAAGTGCAGCGGAAATGAAAACAAACTTTGTAAACACAATCAAAGGAGAACATAGTTAGATAAACATTTGCTTTTCATAGAGTCGAAAGATTATAATACAAAGCAAAAGATTACAATGCAAGTTTACAGACTAAACTCCCCCTCAGCCTGATACCCCATGGTTGGTTGCACAAGATGAAAGGATTGAATTGAGGAGAAGAACTCACACAAGACGATCAAATGTAACAGTACAGAGTACTGTTCCATTTATAGACAATCCAAACCACTGAGGCATCTCAGCTGACGTCACCATGAAAGCGATGTCTAACAGTCTAACACCCTGTATCTACTGTTCTTATACAAACACTGCTAATCTTAACCAGTGACTATACATAAAACAGATGACACACTAAACTACTGCTCTCTCATTACATCAGTGTTTTCCTCAAGGTTGATCAGTCCTTGGTTGGGCAGTGCTTTGTCATCAGTAGATTGTACCAGCAGTGTTTGCTTCTCAGCGGTCTTCTGGGCTTCATCAGTAGTTATAAGAACAACAGCAGTTGTATACGGGCAGTGGATATAAGACCATCAGATGTTATAATCACTTTCAAGGGAGAAGACTTAGTGTAAACATCTGTTTATTATGAATCCACTGTTGTGAACCAGTTTTGGCTTTCATTATCTGTTCCTCTGGTAGGGTTCAATCCCAACAATCTCCCCCTGGAACAGATAATGCCAAAACACTTCATTATTTTGGATCTTTATTCCTCATCAGAAGCTCCCTTTCTTTTCTTTTAAATTCTTCTTCAAAATCTTTGGAACTTGAGTCATCTTCATCCCGGCACAGTGTAAGTTCAAGGAGATCCTGCAAATCTTCAACACTAAGGCCTAGTGCTTCTTTCCTTAATATGTACTTCACTTCACCATTGGTTCTGACCAAAGTCAATACATGGGTCTTTTGATCAGAGAGCCACTTTAGTATTTTTAAACCAAATGGGTTTCTTAGGAGAGATTTATTTGCTGATGAGCTTGGAGATTTTGGCCTTGAGAAAAATTGTAACGCAGTATCCTGAACTTCAGACATTCGTTTAAAAGCTTCTTCTATGACTTCATTTGCTGCAGCTATGTCTTCTGCAGCTTCTTGTTCAATCAGCTCTTGCTTTTTTCTTTGTTCAAGTTCAGTGTCTGAGATATCTACTGCAGGTTTGGTTAATACCTTTTTGAAAAGGTTTTGAAGGCTTACTCAACTCTCTTCTTTTAGATCCATTTTCTTGATGGCTTCTGTGAAGTACTCAGCTTCCTTTTCTTTTTCTTCTTCACTGGTCAACAGTTTTCTTTTTTCTTGGTTTTCCACAAGGATAGGGTTATCTGCTGATGTGAGCAATGTTTGAAGAGCATCAATCTGCTGTTCTAGCTTTTTGTAGTCAGGCTTCTTAGAAGTGTCTGAGACTGTTATTCTTCTTTTCTTAAGCCTTTCATAAGCTTCGTCGGTATACTACTTTGTCCATTTTGCTATGGCTTCAACAGTATCCACCTTAGCATCTATCAGTTCCTGTTTTTTCTTTTTGTACTCGGATGTAAGATCAGCAATGAGCTTTTTATATTTGTTCCAATTTGGAGCTGTCTTCTTCTTTCTTGGATCATTTTTAATCCTTTCAATTCTGTTTGCTTCATGCTTTAAGGCGATCATTGGCCATTCTTCAAACTGTTTTTCTTCAGCTGAATAGAATTTTTCTTTCATTATATATGCAAAATATTCTTTTCTCATTGCTTTTCGTTGATCTGCCTTTTCTTTGCTCAGATCTTGTGCATAGTTTTCCATCAGCTTGACTTTTGTGAGCAAAAATTCCAATTTTTCAGAAATGGCTTCATCACCTTGATCTTTGCATTCGAGTTTAGCTCTAATCTTTGCTTGCCTTGCTTTCATCTCAAGATATTCATCTATGTCTTCTAGGACTATGAAGCCTATGAGAGAAGGAAATCTTCTTTTTGAAGGATCATCCTCAGTGTAAAATTGTTTCATCTCATTTTTCACAGCTTCTAATTCCAGTGGATATTTAGCAGCAAAAGGATCATACTTTTCATCAGTAGCCTGAGTTGTTTCTCTTTTTCTTTTGTGAAGCTTTGGAGGGAATTTTGGTTGTGATGTAGGAATGATGAGAGCAGTGGTGGATGGTTGACTAACAGCTGTTGAGACAACTGGTGTCTCAACCTCTGTTGTCATTACAACTACTGATGTGTCAGTAGATATCTTCTGCTTTTGAGCATGGGTTGAAAGTTGTGAAGTACTTTTTGATGGTGGTGATGGAGAATCATCATCAGGAATGAAAACCCTTCTCCTTTTTATTGTAGGAGAGGCTGATGATGTCTTGGGTGTATCAGTGGTTTGAGTGGTAGTGATTTGTGATTGACTAACAGCTGTTGAAACAACTGGTGTTTCAACCACTGTTGTCATTACAACAGATGTTGTAACATCTGCTGTTTTCTACTTTGTGGCAGGAGGTAATGATGATGATAGTGGTAGGGCAGTGATTTTGGTGGTGTGTGGTGAAGTTGTGTGTGTTGATGAGATGACAGTTGTTTGGCTAGCAGTTTTTGAAACCACTGTTGTGTCAGCTGTTTGGATGGAAATATGAGATTTTGTGGTTTGAGGTTTAGAACCTTTTGAAAGTGGTTTAGATGTCTGTTTTTCTTGTTCTGGTTCAATATACAGGCCATCTTCTATTCCCTTCTTCTTCAACTTGATTTTCTCCCCCTTTTTGGCATTATCTGGAAGGGGGTTATCCATGAATAGTATATTGGAAGGAACTTTTCCAGCGGTGCTTTGGATATGAGCCTTGATAGCTTTGATGTCTGCTTGAGTATTTTTAAATCTTGACTCCACCATGTTTGTCAGCATTTTTACATGTATTTCATGCTGCTGGTCAGCCATTTGTTTTTGTTTTTCAAGCAAGGGTTGAAAAAGATTCCAGAGCTCATTTGCATCAAGTGCTTGTGATGGATCAGGTGTAGGTTGTACATGAGGTTGAGCTGGAACAGCAGTGGATTGTGCTTTTTGAGCTTTTAACAGCTGGTGCACCATATCCTTTATTTCAGCAACTGATGTTTCAACTTTTTCAACTCTGCCCGTCAATTCCTGATATTTTAAATCATCACCCACGTTAGTAGGATCATCTGATTTCCCACTAGCAGTGGTTTTACCAATGTGTGACTTAGGAACTGAGTCCCAAAAATCACCCATTGATGCCCCTTGTTATTGGTTCTGGGGTCTTCTCTCTTCAGCACTTGATAACCCTTTGATTGTACCAGTGGTCAAAATAGTTTCACTAGTGGTTACCAGCGGTGCTATAGAAGAAATTGCCTTCAAGGGATTCTGACTGATGAAACAACTGTCCAAATGTAGATCTGTTGATCCAACACTTTTAGTTGCTGCTCCGCTTGAACTACCACCAAGAGTTACTTGTAACTCAAGGGGTGTAACCTCCTCAGTTGTTGCTGGGATAGCAGAGGTATAAGCATCAGACCCAGTCACTTGTGGGAGTATACTCTCAGTGATAGGTGATAGAGAGGAACTGGTTTGAGTCTGAGCTATATCAACTGCATGCAACAAGGGTATTATAGATTGTGGTAATGTGAGGGGTGAGGATAAAGGAGTTGAAAGAGACATGTCCTTGGGATCAGGACTGAGGAAGATGGATCCTATTGAATCCAGAGCTTCATAATGTGGGGTCCCTGTGCTTACAACCTGATCCTTTTGTGAGGATGCAGGAGGAGTTTGAGGTAAAGGTGGAGATCTTTCTACCAACTGCTGTGAGGAAGTAGCAGCAGTGGTTTTTGGTGACATTTGTGTTGTCACTGGCAGTTGCTCTGGGATCTTATCTTCCAGAGTTGCCTTTTTCTTGGGTTTGGTGGGCCTTTTCTAGGATTTCTTTTTGGTCTTTTGGTGGTGGTAGGTGTGGGTTTCAAAGCAGTGGTTATACTGCTATGATCACCTGGAGCAGTGGGCTCAACAGCAGATGTCTGAGGAGCTGTGGTAACTGCTAAAATTTGCTCAGGCACCTCTGCTTTTCTTTTTATAGGTGCCATCATTCTAGAAAATGTTTCAATTGTTAGCCCAGTTATTTTAAAAGAAGCACCTTGTTTGAGTAGGTTTTCATTTTCGTTTCCAAATTTTTCTTTGAAATAGTAACTTAGGAATCTTGGAAAAAGTAAAAATGATTTGCTGTCAACATTCTTTGCTAAATCACTAAAGATCTCCTGGGAATAATTATAATTTTTATTATTTAAAATAGCATAACCCAGACTTTGGATCTTTAATGGTATTTCGTTAAAAGCAGTTGTTTTATTTGAGACACACATCAAAAGTGTGTGGAATAAAAACCTAGGTACAGAAGGAAAGAAACTTTTTTTGTAAGGTATCCTTCTTTGGTTGTTCTGCATAACCCCTTTTTAAGAAATCAGTTTTCAACTCAGTTTTATCAAAGGAAGTTTTACCTTTCTGATCATCGAGTTTAAAGACTTCTGAGATTGATTGCAGAGAAATTTGAATTGCTTTACCCTGTATCGAGGAGTTAATGGCTACAACAATGTCTTCTTGTTTTTCGAGAGTAGCATTTTTCCAGAACTCTCTCTGGGTCTGTTGGTAAATGGGAGCATCTGCTATCAACAAAGTTTTGTACTTTGATTCAGATAATGTGTCGATGATGGAATCAAAGGTGTGGTTTTTTGTGGGTTTTGTGAGTAGACCCAAATAGTTGTGAGGGGATTTGTATGGTATTTCGATGGATTCAGCGGCCGTTTGAGCGACCTCTTTGAAAGACGATGGTGATTTTGGTTTTGATTTTGATTTTGATTTCGTCATTTTGAAAAAAGAAGAAGAAGAACAGAGAATGATTTGTGATGGAGAGTTGAAAACTGCTTTGAGAAGAGAATTTTAGAATTCAATTCGACAGTGTAAAACCCTGTTTGGGGGTTTTGATCAGGGTTTTATTAATGGAAAAAGTGAGTGCTGATGTGGCAGTGGTTACAAAGATCTGAGGGCTAAAAACTGACCACGTGCCAACCTCTGATGAAATGGATGAAGAGTGGAAGACAGTTGTTTTGAGAGCCACTGATGAAACAAACATCAGTGGTTATAACGGTGATAATGTGATAACAGTGGATGATTTTTACTATCAGTGGATAAGACACTGATTTTGAGCATCAGTGCTTGCCAAAGAAAATGAAGGATCAGTGGCTGACTTTCAGCAGTGGATAGTATTTAGGAAACATATGTTATACCAAAACAGTGGTTAGGAGTAGGGTAATGGTAATGATTTGAAAGATTAGTATGTCAGCAACTGTTTTGAGAATTTTTCATTCAAGATTTTGCCACATGTCATTTACATATTTTGAATCTTTTACGACTCCCAGACAGTGGATTAGTACCCCAGATGATGTAAACTTTTTACCAAGGCTACTCATTCTTGCTATAATATTTGAATTAAAACAAGAGTACCCCAGTATTTCAAGGTCTTTTGTCAATACATGTACCAATTTCCTTTTGATCTGTTTTGAGGATAATATAACCAACAAAAATAAAGGTTATACATCCTGACAGGAGATAGAACCTTTTACTATCAAAAACCAGTAAAAGTTCAAAATATATTATTCTAAAAAAATGAAGAATGATATATCCTGCATTATTTGAGAGAATCCTTTTTCAGAAAAATAAATAAAGGATTTTCTAAAACCAACATCAAAAAGAATCTGGTATAATTTTCCACTGAAATTCCTAATCATATCAATCTCAAGCTTATGAAAATGGTCAGTGGTTTAACGATAGTGGTATGAAATTTTAAATACATTTTGACCACAGTTTGGTACCATTCTCTTGTTGATTGATTGACAATAGAAAAATGAGGACACAAGATCACATGAGTTTAAAAAAAACCTGGTGTAGATTTTGTTACCATGTGTTGATTCTGAACACTGGTCTAGTCCTCTTTGTAAGTTCGTTCACAGGTGATACTATTTTCACTTGAACTTCCCTGAACAGTTGCTTGATAGCCGTTCTTAACCCAGTTTTGGACTCTTCAGTGTTTTATATTTATACTCTTTTCTTTTGACTTCAAAAGTTTTGAGATAAACACACTTCTGAGTTTTTGTGAATTTTTGTGAATTTTCTTCTTCCCTTTTTACCCTTCCCATTCATAAGTAATAAAATACTTACTGGGAGGTCTTTATTGAAGGAATACTTAATCCAGAATCATTTTGCAGTAATGCTTTAAGAGGATTGGCCATATCTGTACAAATTTTTGACCAATCTCACATTACATATGATATGGACTATCCTGTTTTCTTAATGTATTTTATCAGAGTTGATTTGTTCCATTTGAGAATCTCAACCTGTTTTCAACACATAAGTTCTTATGACTAAAGTTTTAATTTCCCTCTTTTTACGTTAGTAAGAACACTAATGTTTTTATGAACATAGGCTTTTGTTAATCTGAGGTTCATACTTTAGCATCTAATATAGTGACATCACAAGTTTCATAACAACAGTTGAAATCAATTTTGAAAATAAGAAATAATACCATAGTTTAACAGACATGTTTTCAGATCTGAAAACTATAAGTGTCTTGTGTATGACATCACTTGTTGTGTGAAATTTGTGTATCTTATGACATCTTGGTTGTTTTACAGAGTTTTTGAATAGCAGTTTTGAACTAATTACTCGTTACTCTGTTTTTCAACTGAATACAACCAACCTTAGTATCAATGAATTTTTGAGCTGAACTGTTATGTCAAATTGATTGTTAGATCGAATTTGACTGTCCGAGCTCTGATACCAATTGTTAGGATCGGAGGCTCTCATGATTGTGTTTGTTTGTAATAAATGATCAATCAATAAATACGAATTGATGTAAAGTGCAGCGGAAATGAAAATAAACTTTGTAAACACAATCAAAGGAGAACATAGTTAGATAAACATTTGCTTTTCATAGAGTCGAAAGATTATAATACAAAGCAAAAGATTACAATGCAAGTTTACAGACTAAACTCCCCCTCAGCCTGATACCCCACGGTTGGTTGCATAAGATGAAAGGATTGAATTAAGGAGAAGAACTCACTCAAGACGATCAAATGTAACAGTACAGAGTACTGTTCCATTTATAGACAATCCAAACCACTGAGGCATCTCAGCTGACGTCACCATGAAAGCGACGTCTAACAGCCTAACACCCTGTATCTATTGTTCTTATACAAACACTGCTAATCTTAACCACTGACTATACATAAAACAGATGACACACTAAACTACTGCTCTCTCGTTACATCAGTGCTTTCCTCAAGGTTGATCAGTCCTTGGTTGGGCAGTGCTTTGTCATCAGTAGATTGTACCAGCAGTGTTTGCTTCTTAGCGGTCTTCTGGGCTTCATCAGTAGTTATAAGAATAGCAGCAGTTGTATACGGGCAGTGGATATAAGACCATCAGATGTTATAATCACTTTCAAGGGAGAAGACTTAGTGTAAACATCTGTTTATAGTGAATCCACTATTGTGAACCAGTTTTGGCTTTGATTATCTATTCCTCTGGTAGGGTTCAATCCCAACAATCTCCCCCTGGAACAGATAATGCCAAAAACTTCATTATTTTGGATCTTTATTCCTCATCAGAAGTTCCCTTGCTTTTCTTTTAAATTCTTCTTCAAAATCTTTGGAACTTGAGTTATCTTCATCCCGGCACAGTGTAAGTTCAAGGAGATCCTGCAAATCTTCAACACTAAGGCCTAGTGCTTCTTTCCTTGATATGTACTTCACATCACCATTGGTTCTGACCAGAGTCAATACATGGGTCTTTTGATTAGAGAGCCACTTTAGTATTTTTAAACCAAATGGGTTTCTTGGGAGAGATTTATTTGCTGATGAGCTTGGAGATTTTGGCCTTGAGAAAAATTGTAACGCAGTATCCTGAACTTCAGACATTCGTTTAAAAGCTTCTTCTATGACTTCATTTGCTGCAGCTATGTCTTCTGCAGCTTCTTGTTCAATCAGCTCTTGCTTTTTTCTTTGTTCAAGTTCAGTGTCTGAGATATCTGCTGCAGGTTTGGTTAATACCTTTTTGAAAAGGTTTTGAAGGCTCACCGAACTCTCTTCTTTTAGATCCATTTTCTTGATGGCTTCTGTGAAGTACTCAGCTTCCTTTTCTTTTTCTTCTTCACTGGTCAACAGTTTTCTTTTTTCTTGGTTTTCCACAAGGATAGGGTTATCTGCTGATGTGAGCAATGTTTGAAGAGCATCAATCTGCTATTCTAGCTTTTTGTAGTCAGGCTTCTTAGAAGTGTCTGAGACTGTTATTCTTCCTTTCTTAAGCCTTTCATAAGCTTCGTCGGTATACTGCTTTGTCCATTTTGCTATGGCTTCAGCAGTATCCACCTTAGCATCTATCAGTTCCTGTTTTTTCTTTTTGTACTCGGATGTAAGATCAGCAATGATCTTTTTATATTTGTTCCAATTTGGAGCTGTCTTCTTCTTTCTTGGATCATTTTTTAATCCTTTCAATTCTGTTTGCTTCATGCTTTAAGGCGATCATTGGCCATTCTTCAAACTGTTTTTCTTCAGCTGAATAGAATTTTTCTTTCATTATATATGCAAGATATTCTTTTCTCATTGGGAATTTGTTGCTCGATATAACCCGCTTTAACTCAGATAACTCGCTAATACGTGGGATTGCCACGATTAGGCGCGGGTCCATGTTTTGGGTTGGAGTTAGGATTGTAGGGATTTGGTGGGAGTTGTTGATTTTCAAGAGGGTATTCTTGGCATTGGTTTTGGCGTGTATTTTATGGATGGTTTAGATATGGCGAGGTCGGTGGTCTTTGGTTGTTGCTACCACCGAACCGGTTATTGTGGTTTTGGTTTTCCATTTGGATGGTTCCAATGGAAGGAGTGTGATGTGAAGGTTGGTTTGGTGAGTTAGAAGCAAGTGTTACCTCTAACCAATTGGCTTAGTTTTTTCTCGCTAAACGCTCGAATTCTGGCTTAAACACTAATGGAGAGGTTCTTCCGGACGTTGTTGTACGCATGCACTACCTGTAATCTGCACAAATAACACACCCGCGTAACAAGGAAAAGATAATATAGTAAAATAACCAAACAATTCAAAACGTTAATCACGAAATAATCAAACAAATCTAGACACAAAGCGCACGAACTCTACGGCAACGGCGCCAAAATTTGGTCGGAGTATTGTAGTCCAGTCAAAGATAAATTTATAAACTCCTAAATACCTCAAATAGATAGTAAGTGGCAGTGAGGGTGTCGAACAACTCAGAGTTTATGGTTCGTGTCATGATTTAGTTGATCTTATAGCTTTTCAATTATTTTTGGTTTGTTTGGTTAGTTTGAAAAGAGGCGGCTTGGACCTACAGTTTACTATTACTAAGACAATGGTTGTTTGATTATGTTTCGAACTATTGATTAAAATAAAAAATTTGAAACCAAGTTCACACCCGGTTCGAAATTGCAAGACCTAGGGTTTCTACATGTTTTAAACTTGATTTAATCACACTTGGTTATTAGCAGGTTTAGTGTTACAAGGTTAGGTGCTGATTGCTATCTATCTTACAACAAACGGACAAAGATTTACTTCGTTACCAAGAACATGTAAAACCTAGTCTATGCCAAAGCACAATTGCATAGATTCATTTCACAAAGTTAAATTTCCTAACTTATTCAACAATTTGTGAATTCAAAACAAATGTAATACAATTAACATAAACTTCAAAAAATGCAATTAGTCACAAATCAAATCATAAAACAAATGTCAAAACCCTAGAAATCTTACAAAATCTACACCAGGGTGAAACCCTAGGGGACTAGCCGCTCATGGTACGCGAGGCTTGATCACTGGATGATGAACACGACACATTGGCCACTGAATCTTGGTTCTCGATCTTGAGTGAATGATTGGTGGATATGATGGTGTGCTCCAAGAATCTTGGAAGGGTGATGCGGATGAAGGATGATGATAGGTATGATGATTCATAATTGAAAGATGGATTTGTGTGATTGATGTGAATAATTGTTTGAAACTAAGTTTCTTAGTTTGCAAACAAGTATTGATTATCACAATAATATTCACAAACTAGAAGTCATCATCAACGGTTGTTTTTCATTAATCAATAAGGATTCAAATGTTTTATGATTCGATTGACTCTACAGACTCCCCCCTCAGCTGATCACACAAACAAATCAGTTCGTACAAGAAAAGATGTGATATGTGTGATGAATAGATCACTAAAAGGTGTGATCTATTTATACTAAGTACGAAAGCTTTGTTCAGTGATTGGCTGACGGCACCCTGATAGTGACATCTAACATTCCTAATAGAAAAAATTCTCAGATGTTTGCAAATATCTGAGCAAATCTTATCATCTGATCTAGGTTATGCTAAACACTAATAAGATAAAACCTGTTACATAGAGAAACCACTGTCTAAGCTATCCTCTGTTGAAGTTGAATAAACATTTGTTTGGCCTAACAGATGTTTGGTCTTCTTCATCAGACCTTTGGCTTGATCTGGGGTTTGGTCTTCAACAAATGCTAGCCTTCAACAAATGTTGGTACTCTTGAACAACGGTTCTAAGTCTTCATCAGATGTTAGCCATGCTCTTGAACAGATGTTCTGAATAGGTGTTCAAAATTCATTATCTTTGGGGAGAGACTGGTTCAATCTTTTGCTTATTTCTTGATCAGTGGATCATGCTTTAGCTTTTGGATATCATCTGTTCTTTTGTAAGTCCAACAATCTCCCCCTAGAATAGATGATTCCAAAACAAATGTTTATTGGATCAACTTTTATTCCTCTTCTTTAACATTATCTTGATTTATGCCTTGAATTTCTATTCAAATCTTTCAGATAATGAGTCATTAGCATCCTTTTCGAGTGGAAGATTCAGTAAATCTTGCAGATCTTCAATTTTTAAGCTCATTATACTGTTCATTGAAGTCTTTTGCACTTCCCCATTTGCCCTGACCAGAGTCAATTTGTGGCTGGCTATGTCTGAGGACCACTTTTGAATTTTAGAGGCAATGGGGTTTACTGGGAGTGATGTTAATGGAAGAGGTGAAGGGATTTGTTTTCCCATGACTTGACCTATCGGATCAGCTTGATTGGTATCAGGAAGTTCATACATAATCATGTTTTTGATCATTTCCGTCATGATGTCTTCTTCAAATCTTTTTACATCCTCTGCAGACATATCCTTTTGTCTTGTAAGATGGCTTCTTGCCAATGAAAAGGCTTGTCTTGCATATGGAAGTTCAGATATGATGGCATTTGAACTGATAGGTAAGTCATAAATTGGCTTTCTTGGGAATGAGGGATCTTTGGTTCTTAAAGCTTCAAGCTTCTTGTAAGTTGCCCTGATTGTTGGCTCATCCCACTTGGCCATTGATTGTATAGTGCCATATTTGGCAGCCACCATCTCTTCCTTCATTCTTGTGAGCTCAACAACTTTTAAGCCAACAAGTTTTCTACCTGCAGTCCAGTTGGGAAGGGTGGACTTGATATCTGGATTGAGATTCATCATCTCAATTTTGGATATTACTTCTAGAAGGGCCTCAACAAACGATCCAGAGAATTGAGCTCTTGAAGCTCTATATGGCTTATTCTTCATGATGAAATCCAGATAGTCTTCTCTTAATTCCTTTTTCAGGTCAAGGTTACTAACTGGTCCTTGACAAGCCCTCTTACTGACATTTTTGGCAAAGTCTTCAAATCTATTCACTTTGGTGAATTCTACATACAAGATTTGTTGTGCCTCTTTATCACTCTTTCCCTTGCTTTTGATAGCAGCAATATTTTCAGCTTGTTTAAGCTTTAAATCCAGGTACTCTTGTACATTATTAGGCTATTTATATCGTTTAAGGGAAGGAAAGGTCACTTTGCTTATGTCAGTTGTGGAGTAGAAGGACTTTATCTCTTTTGAGGCATGTCTTAACTCCAATGGATCAAGTATGTTGGGTGGAAATGTGGTAGGTGAATGAATGGTAAGTGCAGTAGTAGTGGTGGTGGAAATGTGAGATGTAGTGGTGGTGGTTGTTTGGATACGAGATGCATCGGGAGTTTCTTCATCATCATCTTTGATAATGAACTTAATTCTCCTGGTTCTGGTTTGTAATTTTTGTATTTTTGGTGGTGGTTGTGGGAGAAGTGATGTAGTTTTTTCTTTTGAGAAGTCCTTTTGGGGACTTAGATAGTAATGGTTAAGGTGGTGTTTGAGTAGTTGTAACCTCTGTTATCACTTTTGGGGGTAGTGCTTTGACTAACCTCTATTGGAACCTCTATTGAAGAACCATGGTTGTCTTGTATTTCTTTTCTTTTGATGATCTCCTGCACTGTGAGCTGCAAATTAGCTTCCCTTGTATCCCTTCTCTTTTGCTTCTCAATTTCTTTATCAGTTTCTTCTTTTCTAGCCCTTTTGAGTGCAACAATGTCAGGCTCTTTGCCAGCCTTTTTGACTAAGGGTGGGAGCTTCCTCATGCAGTCTTCTTTATCCCCCTTTTTTGGCATCATCATATTTAAGGAGAGGGAGAGCTTTACCAGTGTTTTCAAAGATAAAGTCTTTAATGGCTTTAATTTTGCATATGTATCTTGATACCTGGCATCCATTGTTTGGCGTATAAGCTCTACCTGCATGGTATATCTTTCTTCTGCAACTTTCTTTTGAAGATGTAGGTAAAATTGAACATATGTGCACATTTCTTTTGCAATGACTGCATTAGAAGGTCTGGGTGTGAAATTTTTTTGCAGGATTTTCATCATATCCTTAATCTCTCCAACAGATGTTTCCAACTATGTCACCCTCTCCATCAATTTTGATAGTTTAATCCATCACTTGAGTTAACGACATCATTGAATTCCCACCAGAGGAGGTTAAACTTGGAGTTATACCAAGTGCCCCTTGTTCTTGGTACTAGGTACTTCCCACTGAGGTAGAGAATGTCTCAATAGTTGTTGCCTTCAAGGGGGTCTTAGAGATGTAACCATTGCCCAACTGTAATACTGTGGTCTCCACAGTTGTAGTAGCTGCCCCACTTGAAATCATAACTGGTATCTCTTTGGATACAGGAGGTGTAGCCTCCGATACTTGTGGGATAACAATGATCCCTGAACTTGCCATAGTCAATTGTTGAAGTGAACCCTTTTTGATTTTTTGTTAAGAGGAACTAGGTATATGCAAGTCAGATGTATCAATTGCGTCAATCAATTTTTGTATGGGTGAAGTGACAGTTGAAGTAGATGGTGGTGAGGAAAGAGAAGCAGCCCTAGTAAAGGGAGTTGAGAAGAGATAGTTAAGTGATATATCTCCCCCTTGATGTGTGTCCACTGTGCTTATAACACAATCCTTTTGTGAGGATGTTTGATGCATTTGTGTTACAACAAATGTTAGCTGCATTTGTGTTACAGTAGGTATCTCTGGTATCTCAACTTCCATAGATCCTTTCTTTTTGGGTTTTCTTTTTGATTTAGGGATAGGAATGGAAGTGGTTTTTGTGGAAGTTTCTATTGTGGATTCCACAGTCCTGGGATGTGCACCATGGTCACCAGGAGCACTGGCTCGGCAACAGATGTTGTAACAATTGTTACTTGGTTTTCTAAAATGTTTCCATTTACCACATTTTCTTGGATTTGGCCATTATGCAAGTAAAAGTTTCGCTTGAAAGACTATTACTTTGTAATGCTTCACCTTGTTCAAAACTTTCTTGTGTTAAAACATTTTTAAGGTAGAAGCTTAACAGCCTTGGATAGATAAGAAAAGGATTGCCAGTTCATCTCTTGATTGCTCTCAACTTTGCTACCAAATCTAGAAACAGTGTCTGAGATAGCTTATGATTTGAATTTCTAAAAATATTATACCCCGGATACTAAGTTTTTAGGGGTATCTCATTAAAAGCAATGGTTTTAGCAGAGAGGCAAACCAAGGAGTATGGAAAAAGGATTTCATTTCAGGTGGGAACTTTGGTTTAAAAAGTGTTGCTCCCACCGTCTGACCTTCATAGCCCCTTTCCATAAACTCAACATGTAAGTCATTTTTGGGGTAAGTTTCCATAACTGTCTGATCCTCTAATTGAAACATGGTGGATATGGATGCGGCGGTGATTTCCACATGTTCTTTATTAATGGTAGAGGTGATGAGATAGGGCGTTTTGTTTTGCAAAGACAACTTTGCATTTGCCCGGAATTCTATGAGTGTGGAGAGATAGTTGTGTGCATCGGCTGTGAGTATGTAAAGGTATTTTGATGTATTGATTCTGTCCATGATGGAGTGGAAGTCCGTATTCTTGTTATGCTTTACAAGATACGGCAAGTAATTGTGCAGGGTTTTTATTTCGAGAGCCACGATGAACTATTGTTCAAATATTTTGAGAAATTATTTTGATTGAAAGCAGAGTTTGATGGAAGTAAATTCGGAGTTTTTCTCTTTTGAAATGCTTTTGAAATTTTTTAATAATGGAGGATAGAATAAACTCTATTTCTCATGGATTTTTTATAGGGTTAATGGAACAGGGATGCCATCATGGACAACAGTTACCTTTTAGGCCATGTGGACAGTTGTTATTTGTCATAACAAACCTCTGTTCAGAAAGTGGGTCCTACTGAAGAAACCCTCTAATGAAGATATCAAAGTTCTATTTCAAAATGTCTGTTTAACTTCTATTATGCTCAACAGACCTTTGAACAACATGATCAGTGTTTTGAAACCTCTATTTGACTCTTGGTCAACAGAGTTTTGGATAACCTTTGTTTCAAACCTTTATTGGGTTATATAGAGTTTTGGATATAAACTGTAGCTCTGTTTGACTTTTTAAAGTCAAACAGTGGTTTTGAAACATAGTGGTTCTTTTGCCTTAAATAGTGGTTATCACACTTGAATAGGCTTTTGAACCATTTAAACAACTGTTTAACTCTTTTGAACAGAGTTTTGTTTTTGGTGATTTTGTCAATCTTTTCTTGAATTTTAAACAAAGATTTTGGTTTTTATGAACTTTAAGACATGAATTAAATAAAAGATAGAAATAATTTGGATTTTTCAAGACAGTTTTCTTTCTCTTATTGGAATAGAAGATAGATGAACAGGTAACCTCTGTTGGTACTTTTAAATTACCAACAGTGGTTCCCTGTATATGATGGTGAATGAGTCAATCTTGCAGGGGATCCAAGGATTATCTGCCTTGGATTTGGTGTTATCAACCACTCCAATGGCTTCTTGGGATTGGTCTCTGGTCATTAGGAGTTTTTGTACAATCTCCAACAAATGTTTTTAACCCTCTACAAGTGCCTGCACACTTGGGTCAGTAGGAAGTTAACCATTCCCAATAAGATGTTGATACCCGTGAGGATGCATGTTTACCCTTGGCTTTTGAGGTTGTGGTACAGGTTCTATATTCCTATAAGGCATCCTATTGCAAGGTGGTTGCCCATAGCATCTGGGTAGTGCATTTTGTGATGGAACAGAGTGATCAGACTCAACTCTTTTGAAAAGAGATTGGGTATTCCTGTTCCCAGGCCCATCTTCCCTTTTGAAACTCGATTTCTTTCTTGACCAATTTTTGTTAAAATTATGTGATCTAAGAAATGAGCATTGTTTAGTTAAATGGTTGCTTTTAAGAAATGGTGCACCCAAGAATGGATTCACAAATATTGTTGCTTTGATTGATTTCAAGGGCTTTTAACTTGAAACAGTCTTTTACCCAGTGATTTGTTTTACCACAGAAATCATACAACATGTCTGGAATCTTGTCTTTCCTTTTACATTTGTCTCTCTTTTCAGAAACAGATGTTTAACTTCTGTTTGAGAGTTGGTAATAGGAACAAGTTTTATCTTAGGTGGCTTAAGACCATCAGGGTTTGCAAAATCAATTGGTTTGAAATTTTCAAGATTATCACATTCATCTGACCAAGTTGATTTAAAAACATATTTTGGTTTTTCAGACAGAATGGAACTTTGTGGCTTTTCAAGAATGACATTCTTTCCACTGGTTTCAATAACCTTGATTTCTTTTCCAGTTGACTTAGTTGATTTGTCATCAACTAGTTTAGAGCACAAGGATGTGTTGGTATTTTGGTCAAGTTTTGCAAGACCAGCAACAAACTTCTCATTGCTTTTTATTTGTTTTTCTAGCATTTTTTAACATTCAAAACATGACTCCACCCATTTTTCACAAGTAATTTGGGTGGACTCCAACTCGTTTTTGCAGTTATGATATTTTTCTATCATAGACTGGAGTTAGTCTTTAATTATGGATGCTTCATGTTTCAAGTTGCTGATTTCTTGATCCTTTTCAGTTAGTCTATTTTTAAAATCACTTTTTAGTTTTTCTAAGATAATTTCACTAACTTGGACCTTTTCCCATAGGTTTTCATTTATCTTCTTGATGTTAGCAAATGCTATAATGCACTTGTCTGAACGCAGTTCTTTTAGAGCTTGAGGTGATACCTTGGAAATATCAACCTTCAAATGATCAACATCAATGGAGTTGGTGGTATTATTGGGATAGATTTTGGCTTCTTCTGCATTACATTCTGCAAAAATAGATGTTTGTCTTGGGCTCTCAGCAGTTTCACCAACTGAGATTTCACTAACAGTGTTTTCATTTTCATGAGATTCTTCACCTGAGGTATGATCAAAAGCCCTAAAACAGAAGTTTACATGTTCATCACTATCACTTGCTATTAAAGAAAGATTTTCATCAGTTAAATTTTCAGGCAAACTGCTGTAGGAGCAGGAACAGTTTGAGATGCTAGAACATGTGATATGGGCATTTGGACATACTGAACTTGAGGAAGTTGTGCTTGGATATATTTCCCAGGTGCAGAACTAGCAAAATGGCTTGTGTTTTGAACACTTGATATATCGGTATTTTGGGTATTTTGATAAAAGTATGTTTGATTGTTAGCATGAGGTCTTTGATTTGGATAGGTAACGACAGGTGTAGGGTTTTGCCTCCTACATTCCCCAGCAAAATGACCTAGTTGATTACATTTAAAACACTTTATCTTGGATTTGTCCAACCCAACCCTAGATCTCCCATTAAGTCCTGGATAACTCCTACCAATTTTCTTGTAAAAGTTGTTTGCTCTCACACTCAGTAGAGCCACCTAGTGCAGAATTTCCATTTCCTCAAGATCATTGGGATCAATATGTTTAAGATCATCAAAAACAAATGACATATTGTCTAGCAAATGACTCTCATCACCAACAGTAAATGCATATTTTGAGGAATGTTGACCAGAATTGATTCCTGTTGATATGTCAATAAAGTGATCATAACTCTGGTCATTTATCATTCCTATTGATGAACCTTCCTGACCTAGAAGTTCTGTGTTTCCGAATACATATTCATCAGACACTTTTCCAGTTTCCTGGAGCTTCTTTTTCTGGACAAGCTCTTTTTCGAATGTTAAGAGCTTTCCATGAAGCTGGGTCAGTGCCATATCTTTGAAATCTGGATTTGTTCTCATCATTATCGCAATTGTATCCCACTTCTCAGGTAAAGACCTCAGAAATCGACTACTTAAAGTTGACTTTATGAACTCTTTGTTCACCAACTTCAGTTCACTGATTAAACATGAAACCTTTCAAATTACTGTGTAAGGGTTACTCCCTTGACATGTGTGAAAGTCTCGTATTGTTGGTTGAGGATCTCATGAGCATTCTCGAGAACTCCCTCTATACCACCAAATCACTCTTTCAATGCATATTACAACTCTTTAGAACTATTACAATGTAATAGGCCTGCATACATATCATTCGATAGTGTCATAGCCACGATGCTGAAGGCTTTCGCATCTAGCTCGAATTTCTAATAATCTTGCTCTAAGTAGTTTTCAAGCTTCTTTGGCTCTAATACATGTGGGTTTTTGTTATTTTGTAACATTGGGACATGTGGTCCAAAAACCACAGATCTCCAACACCCTGTATTTTGTTGAGAAAACATATGTTCCATCCTATGTCGTTAGATATTATATTTCAATCTGACAAGCATAGGTGGTTTATTGTTGAAGCCTGTGTTATGGGGATCATTATGTGCCATTTTCTCAAGTTCTTTTAAAGAAAAAATAGAGTCTGTGAGAGACACTTTATCCGTTCTTCACTAAAAAACTTTGAGCTACGAACTGAAATTCGATATTTGATGAGCTGATCTTTTTTTGTTAAACTGATTATGAAATAAAATTTAACCATGACCAAGCTCTGATACCAATTTTTAGAAACTGAGTTTCTTTGTTTGCAAACAAGTATTGATTATAACAATAATATTAAAAAACTGGAAGTCATCATCAACGATTGTTTTTCGTTAATAAAAAAGAATTCAAATGTTTTAGAATTCGATTGACTCTACAGACTCCCCCTCAGCTGATCACACAGAAAAATCAGTTCGTACAAGAGAAGATGTGGTGTGTGTGATGAATACATCACTAACATGTGTGATCAATTTATACTAAGTATGAAAGCTCTGTTCAGTGATTGGCTGGCGTCACCCTGATAATGACATCTAATATTCCTAACAGAAAAGACTCTCAAATTTTGCAAACATATGAGCAAATCCTATCATTTGATCTAGGCTATACTAAATAGTGATAAGATAAATATTGTTACATTAAGAAACCTCTGTCTAAGCTATCATCTGTTGTAGTTGTCCAAACATCTATTTGGCCTAACAGATGTTTGGTCTTCTTCATCAGGCCATTGGCTTGATCAAGGATTTGGTCTTCAACAGATGCTAGCCTTCAACAAATGTTGGTACTTTTGAACAGCGGTTCCAAGTCTTCATCAGATGTAAGCCATGCTCTTGAACAAGTGTTCTGAATAGGTGTTCAAGATTCATTATCTTTGGGGAGAGACCGGTTCAATCTTTTGCTTATTTCTTGATTAGCGGATCATGCTTTGGATCATGCTTTGGCTTTTGGATATCATCTATTCTTTTGTAGGTCCAACAATAATGATGGTGATTGAGAGTGTTTTCAAAAATCTTTGGCTCCAAGGATGTGTTACTCCATAGAAGACTGCCTTGAACATCAGTGTTGCGTCAACGACGGGCCAACTAGCCATCAGCTACGCAAATTGTGTCGGCAATGGGCTAGCTGGTCATCAGCGATGGACTAATTATGTTTGACGGCTTGTTTTAATGTCGACGGGCTTCTGGTTGACACAGGTTGCGTTGGCGATGGCCAAGAACCAAGTCGCCGACACGGCAACCCAGTTTTCATCGTTTTCCGCACCCGATTGGTTCTAGCCTCATCCCAATATCCCGTGAAGCTCTGAAATGCTGGACTTTTGACCAAATCAAATTGGTTCATTCAGAACTTAAATTCACATAAAAACACAAACTTAAGCACGTGTAACACCGGACTTTCAACCACGTATCATTAGTCATTCAAAATTTCTCTTTATGTTTCATTATAATCGTATTTTAAAGTGATGATCCAAACATCATCAAGAGAAACTATTTGTGACAACCCATATTTTCAACCCCTATTAACTATAGAATGTTAACTATAGAAATATTATGGAATATTGTTTAGTAAATAATAACAAAGTATAATAGCAAACTACGCTGCGTGCAACGTGTTGTTTAATCGACAACTTTTGCCAAACGATATTGATTCAACATATATTATGTGTTTTATATATAACATACATATTCCATATATTCATTTTAATCGGATTAATGAATAACTACTTGATATAGTCACTTTATAATTATACGAGCAATTATAAGTGAAACACGAGATTTGAAACAACTTCTTACACGCGGTATATACCCACTAGTAAACCTACCTAACCCACCCACTCAAAACCCTAACTATTTAAATATCCTTATCTCCTTCCCCTTATCCTCTTCCACACAAACTCAAACCCTACCCTCCATAGTTTTCTCTCTACTCTCTCTCTAGACAATTCAAGAAGAAGCAAGAAAACTCACCTTTTATAGGTTCTTGATCTTCATCTCCATCGCTCTAGGTAATCCCTCAAACACACACACATAACTTGTTATTATGGCTATGTTTTGTTGATTTCTTGGGTGCTTGAGTGCATGAAAAACATGGATATTATGTGTTAGGGTTTGCTAGAAACTCATTCCCAGTTTTATATAATGTTTCTTGATGGTCTAGTAACGTTGTGATTTCAAATGCATGCTAGGGTTTCGATTACACATGATGTTGACGATGAAACTTGATGTTAAATCTAATGTATCTGATGTTATAGAGGTTATATTTGCTGAAAGTTATGGTAAAAGAATCATAAACATGTTTTAATTGAAAGTTGATTGCAAACAGAATCTGTTCGGGTTTTTACAGCCGATTTGTAAACAATTAAGCTTTGAAAATTTTACACAATGTCAAATGGACCAATTGACACGTCTCATAACATATTTGGAATTTTTATAGTCCATTTACTAATTTAAATAAATTCCTTAAAGCAGTCCAAAAAAACGGGCATTAAAATGAAAGAGGCTGAATGTTTATGTAAATATTTCTAAGGTGTGTGCATGTCACTACAAGGTATAAATTGTTGATTAAAACCTAAATGAGTATCATTGAACGTGTTGTATGATATGAGATGAACACGTGCACGAATGAACACTTAAGTGTCAATGTGTTTGTGTTGGCTCATGTAGATCCCACCTTAAGAATAGATGATTGAAAGCCAAAATAGTCTACAATCAATTGATCCATCAATATTAATGCTTGGATTCATTCTCCTCCCAATGGCAAAGGCATCAAACAACTGCTAATACCAAAGGTCTGTTAGAAGCTAAAGTCTGCTATTTCACAAGGTCTGCCCAAGTAAACCTTTGATGAAGACTAAGGTCTGTTGGAAGCAAAGGTTTGATCACTCTTTGATTATAGAAGACAAAGTCTGATGAAGATGGTTTAATGAGGCTCAACAGTGGATACATAACAATGTTTTAAATGTAACAGTGCTTTAGTGATAGCAGATGTAAGAGGTTGTTATAGTTGTTAAATGTCATTGTCTAGGTGACGTCAGCATAGATTCCACAGTGGTTTGCATTGTACTATAAATAAACAGTGCATGTACTGTTCTATTCATCACTTCAAACACTTGACATTTTGTACCAGCAAACTGAGTGATCTAAGGCTGATGGGGAGTTTGTATTCATGCATACGTGAAACATTGTATTTTCAATCATTCAATTTAAAGTATTCATGATAAAGACAAATCTCTCATTGTTTGTGATATAAAGTTTATTTTCATTCCACTGCAATTATATCCATATTTGTTATCTTCTTCCATTATTCATATTAAACAATCATAAACAATCCAAACTCAAATCCTAATAATTGGGATCAGAGCTTTGGTCAATCAAATCTGATTTAACAATCAATTTGATATAAAAGATCAGCTCATTTCACTGATATTGTTTGTTTCTAGGAAGTTGAAAAACAGAGTTAAAAGTTTAATCACAATCAAAGTAGTTTAAACGAAAACTTTGTAAAACAGGCAAAATGTCTCAAAACACACAAGATATGCATAACACTGGTACCCTATTCCATGGAATTCCAGTGTTTGTGATGGAGAATATGATGGTGCCATGATGGCTGCTACTAAGGTATCAGCTGAAGTTCTCAAAGACTTATGTTTAGATAAATGCATTATTGTCTTTGCAAACATCAACGAGGTGAATGAAAACCATAGGAACCGTATCTTAAATGTTGAAGAACAGTTTGAAAACTGCTAAAAAGGTTAAAATAAAAAAATTTTGAAAAAGAAAAGAAAAGAAAATCAGCAGTCTCAAACTTAATTCAAGCATAACCAAGGATCAACTCCAAACAACGGTAGAAAAATACAGGTGTTGTAAAAAGGAGCCTGAGTCTACCCAAATCACTTGTAAGAAATAGGTAGAATTTTGCAGAGGTTATGAGTTGATGTTAGAAAACCAGATCAAAAGTAATGTGAAATTTGGCATAAGCATTTGCAAAAATGTCCAAGTTTCTCAAAACATTGCTATAAATAATTCTGAATTGATTATCCTTCCCTTAAAAGACCCTCCAGTAAATGTGACGCGTGTGAAGTGTCGTATAGTTTTTAATGTATATTTTAAGCCCTTTAACACTTTTTAGCCAAGTTTTAAATTTATAAAACACGATATTTACTAACACTAAACACATATATGGGCAAGTGCACCCATCGTGAGAATAGTATAGTGTTGGTAAGATACCGAGGTCGTCCAAGGACAGAAGAGCTTTTAATACCAGTTTCTCCTCAACGTCTAATCAAATCAAAAGTTTAGAAAAAAGGTTTTAAACTAGAAAAATAAAACTAACTAAAATGCTGAAAAATAAAAATAAAACAGATAGACAAGATGAATCACTTGGATCTGACTCGTGTTTAGTATAACCTTTGATTATTTCCGCACTTTTGCACCTTTTAAGAGATTATCTTAGTTATTGTAGTAGGCCCCTCTTCTGAAGGTAACGTTACCCTCAACCCAGTAGTTTGGGTCAGCAAGGATACAATCCTAAAGGGTTGGATTATTGAAAGATAATTAATTAAGTTATTAATGCATATTGTGGTAGGCCCCTCTTCTGGAGGTGACGTTACCCTCGGCTAAGTAGTCTGAGTCAGCAGGGATACAATCCTAAGTAGCCGGGTTAAATTTTTAATAGTAGTTTACATATGAGGGGGTCAAGGAGTTCGGACCCCCGCCATCCAATACCAGTGGGTATTGAAGGAGGTCCTACTAAAGTTGACCCAGGTCCTTGCAGGATCTATACACTGAACAAGGCAAGACTCTTACCAAACAGTTCCCTTAACCCCCGACTAGGTAGCCAACATACCTCCATATAGATCGTGGAGATATAAAAGGTGAAAATCTTTTATTTTATATAGACAGTAAAATAATGCCAAGACACCACGGACAAACGGTAAGGAAGACTCACCTTCAACATAAGAAACAAGTTATTAAAGTCATTAATACATAACCAAATAAAAAGTGCAAAAAGATTAAAAATAAAAAGTACTACACTAAACACTTGTCTTACCAAGTGATGTAAGAAACTTAGGCAAACATGGCCTTTGGTTGTCAAGAACTCTTACGATCAATCTTGGATCCCGAGACTACTCACACACTCTATGATGGATGGTGGTGGATGTGGGTTGTGATGGTGGTGGTGGGTGGGTGAAGTGTGAGAGAGGTGGTTTGCCAAGGGATGGTTTGCAAATGAGTCAAACACCCCTATTTATAGCCTGCACAGAGGCCCGGACACGGCCCCGTGTCCATTGGGCACGGCCCCCTGTCCACCTGTCTTCTCTTTCTTCATTAAATGCAGTTTGTCTGCATTAGTTGACCACACCCCCGTGTCCGCTGGGCATGACCCCGTGTGCAGAAGCGTATCTGTACTATTAAGATTTTCCTAGATTCTGCGAATCTTAGAGTTGACCACGGCCCCGTGTCCGCCGGACACGCCCCTGTGGTGGGTGATAGAAGCTTCTACAACTTTGTCTTTTCTGCAGACACTTGGGCACGCCCCCGTGCTCAGTGACCACGGGGCATGTTCAGCCATCTGTCGAGGCATGTTTTTGCTTGAGGAGATGCTGTCGAGGGGTCGGGCATGCCACGTTTATTCCTTTTCTTGTATTTATGTTAGATTTAGCGGCCTTTTTGCTTCTTTTGTTCATTTGAGCACATTTAATCCTGAAAATATAAAAGGAAGACAAAAGCACACTTTTTCCAACATTAGTACTAAAAAGGGTTAGTTTTATGCCACATTTGATGTAATTTATATGTTGCATTTTGCACACATCAAATACCCACACACTTGAATCTTTGCTTGTCGTCAAGCAAAACTCTTTATAATGTGGTTTTACACTCCCAAATGGAATGGGTAGAAGAGAAGGTTTTTGGGTTTGTCATAGAGTGTCGGGATTTCCAAGATTCTTTGTTAAGTTTTATTTCTATTTATTTACAATCCTATTCGTCATGATTTAGTTAAAACATTACATAAAATAAATTACTTATTAGGGCATAACATGTCTTTTTAAAATTCCATTTATATACAAGTTCACATACCTCATGGAGAATCACTCAACACTCGGCCGGAAATGTATTTTTGTGAAACACACGAGCGCGGGCATGGAACTTACTTCTACCATAAGCTTGCCAAGCAATCAATCCTCCTCCTTTTTAACTATATACCTTTGTAAATATCAAGAGGACTTTTGGGGGATGGGTTAGGCTTGGGTTAAAGGTAGGTGGCTGGGTTAGTGGTTAGTAGAAAAGGGCGAAAAGACGTAAAAAGCATCGGTTTTCGTAAGACTTTTTTTTGCAACTTTTTATTTTGATGAAACAACTCTTCAAACAAAGTTCTTTTTGATAAACTTGTTTGTTTATTTCTTTTGGCTTCATCATATATATATATATTGATAAGGAAGTTATAAGAAAAACCGAGCTTTGTTACTAAAATAAAGGGTTTAAAATGAAAAAGAGTTTTAGTGGGTAAAAGGGTGTTTGATTTGGGTTAAGAAATGAAAAGGTTCAGGCTCAAAGGGGTTAACTAGGCGGATTTTGGGAAGGTGGTAAAAAAAAGAAAAATAATGGTGTTGAAATAAAAAGGGTTAGTCCTAATGCCTCCATCGTTTACTTACTCGGGTTTAAGATGGTAAGGACCGAGAATCTATCGTCGTGGCAAGTTCTAGAGTTGTAAGAAACCAAGCGGCTATTCACACAAGAAACGAAAAATGAGCAATTAGTTTAAAGATGTGTATTTGTATGCTCAATAAAGGCTCAAAACTCACTTTTTGTGTGAATTGGTTTTTATGTGATCAAGTATATATAATCAAATTTTAACTAGATTTGTTATGTCGTTTCATAATTTTCTTATATTGGTTCTTTTTATCACGACGCTATCGGTTGTAAATTTGTAAAAATGTCATCTTTTTAGAACTTGTTATTCCCAAATTAAACCAAGACAAGTAAAAAAATGAAAATTTTTGAAAAAAATTGGGGTGATTAGCGGTTCCAATAGAGTTTTGTGTAAGGCTTGTTTTTAGGACTTGCAAAATTCAAGGTTTTAGCATCCCCCCCCCCCCCCACACTTAAATTACACATTATCCTCAATGTGTCACAAAAATAAGTTTTTCGGTTGATTAAAATGCGTAAAAGTGGGTTAAAAACAAGATTTTATGTTACTGGGTAGCTGAACACGGGGTGTGTTGGCTGAGCACGGCCCCTTGGTCAGACTGCCAGTATAAAATTTAAACAGAAGGCTGGGCACGGGGGCGTGTTCAGTGAGCACGACCCCATGTCCAGTTACCTGAACTGGGCATTTTCTGCAGAACCTCGGGCACGGGGCGTGTTGGGGTGAGCATGACCCCGTGCTGAAGTTGCTGTAATGAAGAAAAATTATCAAGGGGCTCTGTTTTTGTGCATGGGGTGTGGGTTCTAGTTTCTCTTAGTAACCTCCACCATTTCGAGTGTGCTTTATTCCTGAAAAGTAAAGCTAAACTACAAAACGTAAAAGTTAATCTAAACTAAAACTATGGATAGTTCCGCGGAATGCCTCCGTGGTGTGCCACGTTTATAAGGGTCCTTGGCTAGACCCACCTTATTGGGTGGTTCTGGCTCATCTTCAATTAGGGGGTCGTCATTACCGATTGGATATTTCATTGATTGTTCAAGATCGACAAATCTTTTGAAGGCCCCTAATTGAATGGTTAAGTTGTTTTTCTTCCGATTAATCAAAGCTTTGTGGGTTTTTACAAAAGGTCGTCCCAACACTAGAGGAACATCATCAAGGATGACAAAGTCGGTTGGGATTACCATTTGATTTGTTTGAACCAGGACATCCTCAACTATACCGATTGATTTTATTACTTTCCGATTGGATAGAAAAATGGGTATTTGAAGTGGAGAAAAATCACTAATACTTAATTTTTTGAAAATGTAGTTTGGCATTAAATTAACACAAAGATCTTAATCAATTGTAACATTACTAATAAAGGAGTTTTGAAAAAAACATGGAACCGGTGTAATGTTGATTTCAAACGGGTATTCTTTTATTAGCGAGGTTTGATAATTTGTTAGCTTAATGCTTACCGTTTCGTCGATTTTAGTGTTAGTGTTCAACTCTTTTAAAAACTTAGCATGAGTGGGTCTAAACAATGATTTTCGAAAGAAGGTGACAAGAGATTAATTTTTTCAAAATTAGACTCTTCTTGAATTTTAACGTTGTCCGACTCACCTTTTTCGTTGTTTAACTCATGTGTCGGTTTTTCACTTATTTGTTCTTCCATTTTAAATTTTCAACTATCTCTTCTTTATTACAAGTTAACTCTTCTCTTGCGCGGGACACCTCTTCCCTTGCGCGAGATTCTAGTTTGCAACGTTCGATAGTTTTAATGGGTTCTATTATCTTATCGGCTATGTCGGTGATAGAGTAGGGATCGGGATCCTCAAAGCTTGAATCCGGATGTTCGATCCTTTGTTCCTCATAATACTCATAGGAAGTAGATGGTTCACACCATTGTTCTTCATAGTAAGTATATGATGGATAAGGGTCGTAATTTTGTTCTTCATAATACTCATATGAGGTGGGTTGTTCACGCCATTGTTCCTCATAGTAAGCATATGAAGGTGGTGGCTCATATTATAGTTCCTCAAAGTATGAGTATGAAGGCTCATTCCTTAGTCCATCAAAATATGAGTATGAGGGAGAAGGTTCATACCTTTGGTCTTCATAGGATGTGTATGAAGTTGATGGCTTGTACCTAGGCTCCTCATAGTAGGTGTATGAAGTGGATGGTTGAAATAAGTCACAATATTGAACCGAGTGCGGGTCACCACAAATGGTGGAATAGTCTTCCCTATAATCATCCTCCTCATAGGTATAGTTGTATCCTCCTGAGTATTAATCCATAAGAATCACTCAGCAGACCACAAAAGAGTCTTGAGACCAGAAAACAAAAATAAAGACGGAAACAGAGGCTGGACACGGCCCCGTGTTCAGTGAGCACGGCCCGTGTTCAGGTTCTGTGTCTGGGCGTTTGAATTAAAGTGACTGGTTTTGTGCAGCACGGGGGCGTGTTCAGTGAGCACGACCCCGTGTTCAGACTCTATATCTGGGTGTTTTTTATGCAAAATATGCAGCACGGCCCCGTGTTCAATGAGCAAGGCCCGTGTTCAACCTACTGTAAATGCAAAAATAACTAAAATGCAGAAAAAATGTGCGCGCATTTTGAAAAAGTTTTGAAAAACTGATTAGGCCGTCGATTTTAAGCTTTCTTAAAATCCTTGTGTCCCCGGCAATGGCGCCAAAAACTTGATGCGTGTGAAGTGTCGTATAGTTTTTAATATATATTTTAAGCCCTTTAACACTTTTTAGCCAAGTTTTAAATTTATAAAACACGATATTTACTAACACTAAACACATATATGGGCAAGTGCACCCATCGTGAGCGTAGTATAGTGTTGGTAAGATACCGAGGTCGTCCAAGGACACAAGAGCTTTTAATACCGGTTTATCCTCAACGTCTAATCAAATCAAAAGTTTAGAAAAAAAGGTTTTAAACTAGAAAAATAAAACTAACTAAAATGCTGAAAAATAAAATAAAAATAAAATCGATAGACAAGATGAATCACTTGGATCCGACTCGTGTTTAGTATAACCTTTGATTATTTCCGCACTTTTGCACTTTTTAAGAGATTATCTTAGTTATTGTAGTAGGCCCCTCTTCTAAAGGTGACGTTACCCTTAACCCAGTATTTTGAGTCAGCAAGGATACAATCCTAAAGGGTTGGATTATTGAAAGATAATTAATTAAGTTATTAATGCATATTGTGGTAGGCCCCTCTTCTGGAGGTGACGTTACCCTCGGCTAAGTAGTCTGAGTCAGCAGGGATACAGTCCTAAGTAGCCGGGTTAAAGTTTTAATAGTAGTTTACATATGAGGGGGTCAAGGAGTTCGGACCCCCGCCATCCAATACCAGTGGGTATTGAAGGAGGTCCTACTAAAGTTGACCCGGGTCCTTGCATGATCTATACACTGAACAAGGCAAGACTCTTACCAAACCGTTCCCTTAACCCCCGACCAGGTAGCCAACATACCTCCATATAGACCGTGGAGATATGAATGTTGAAAATCTTTTATTTTATATAGACAGTAAAATAATGCCAAGACACCACGGACAAACGATAAGGAAGACTCACCTTCACCATAAGAAACTAGTTATTAAAGTCATTAATACATAACCAAATAAAAAGTGCGAAAAGATTAAAAATAAAAAGTACTACACTAAACACTTGTCTTCACCAAGTGATGTAAGAGACTTAGGCAAACATGGCCTTTGGTTGTCAAGAACTCTTACGATCAATCTTGGATCCCGAGACTACTCACACACTCTATGATGGATGATGGATGATGGTGGTGGATGTGGGTTGTGATGGTGGTGGTGAGTGGATGAAGTGTGAGAGAGGTGGTTTGCCAAGGGATGGTTTGTAAATGAGCCAATCACCCATATTTATATCCTGCACAGGGGCCAGGACACGGCCCCGTGTCCATTGGGCACCGCCCCGTGTCCTCCTGTCATCTCTTTCTTCATTAAATGCAGTTTGTCTGCATTAGTTGACCACGCCCCCGTGTCCGCTGGGCACGACCCCGTGCGCAGAAGCGTATCTGTACTATCAAGATTTTCCTAGATTCTGCGAATCTTAGAGTTGACCACGACCCCGTGTCCGCTGGACACGCCCCTGAGGTGGGTGATAAAGGCTTCTACAACTTTGTCTTTTCTGCAGACACTTGGGCACGCCCCCGTGCTCAGAGAGCACGGGGCGTGTTCAGCTATCTGTTCTCTTGTTTTTTGCTTGGGGAGATGCTGTCGAGGGGTCGGGCATGCCACGTTTATTCATTTTCTTGTATTTATGTTAGATTTAGCTGCTTTTTTTGCTTCTTTTGTTCATTTGAGCTCATTTAATCCTGAAAATACAAAAGGAAGACAAAAACACACTTTTCCAGAAAAAGGGTTAGTTTTATGCCACATTTGATGTAATTTATATGTTGCATTTTGAACACATCAAATACCCCCACACTTGAATCTTTGCTTGTCCTCAAGCAAAACTCTTTATAATGTGGTTTTACACTCCCAAATGGAATGGGTAGAAGGGAAGGTTTTTGGGCTTGTCATAGAGTGTCGGGATTTCCAAGATTCTTTATGAAGTTTTATTTTTATTTATTTACAATCATATTCGTCATGATTTATTTAAAACATTACATAAGATAAATTACTTATTAGGACATAACATGCCTTTTTAAAATTCCATTTATATACAAGTTCACATACCTCACGGAGGATCACTCAACACTTGGCCGGAAATGTATTTTTGTGAAACACTCGAGAGCGACATGGAACTTACTTCTACCATAAGCTTGCCAAGCAATCAATCCTCATCCTTTTTAACTATATACCCTTGTAAATATCAAGAGGACTTTTGGGGGATGGGTTAGGCTTGGGTTAAAGGTAGGTGGTTGGGTTAGTGGTTAGTAGAAAAGGGCGAAATGGCGTAAAAAGCATCGGTTTTCGTAAGACTTTTTTTTGCAACATTTTATTTTTGATGAAGCAACTCTTCAAACAAAGTTCTTTTTGATAAACTTGTTTGTTTATTTCTTTTGGCTTCATCATATATATATATATATATATATATATATATATATATATATATTGATAAGGAAGTTATAAGAAAAACCGAGCTTTGTTACTAAAATAATGGGTTTAAAATGAAAAACGGTTTTGGTGGGAAAAGGGTGTTTGATTTGGGTTAAGAAATGAAAAGGTTTAGGCTCAAAGGGGTTAACTAGGGGGATTTTGGGTAGGTGGTAAAAAAAAGAAAAATAATGGTGTTGAAATAAAAAGGGTTAGTCCTAATGCCTCCATCATTTACTTACTCGGGTTTAAGTTGGTAAGGATCGGGAATGTATCCTCGTGGCAAGTTCTAGAGTTGTAAGAAACCAAGCGGCTATTCACACAAGAAACGAAAAATGACCATTTAGTTTAATGATGTGTATTTGTATGCTCAATAAAGGCTCAAAACTCACTTTTTGTGGGAATGGGTTTTTATGTGATCAAATATATATAATCAAATTTTAACTAGATTTGTTATGCCGTTTCGTAATTTTCTTATGTTGGTTCTTTTTATCACGACGCTATCGGTTGTAAATTTGTAAAAATATCACATTTTTAGAACTTGTTATTGCCAAATTAAACCAAGACAAGTAAAAAAAATGAAAATTTTTGAAAAAATTTGGGGTGATTAGCGGTTCCAATAGAATTTTGTGTAAGGCTTGTTTTTAGGACTTGCAAGATTCAAGGTTTTAGCATCCCCATCACACTTAAATTACACATTTTCCTCAATGTGTCCCAAAAATAAGTTTTTCGGTTGATTAAAATGTGTAAAAGTGGGTTAAAAAACAAGATTTTATGTTACTGGGTAGCTGAACGCGGGGTGTGTTGGCTGAGCACGGTCCCTTGGTCAGTCTGCCAGTATAAAATTTAAACAGAAGGCTGGGCACGGGGGCGTGTTCAGTGAGCACGACCCCGTGTCCAGTTACCTGAACTAGGCATTTTCTGCAGAACCTCGGGCACTGGGCGTGTTGGGGTGAGCACAACCCCGTGCTGAACTTGCTGTAATGAAGAAAAATTGTCGGGATGCTTTGTTTTTGTGCATGGGGTGTGGGTTCCAGTTTCCCTTAGTAACCCCCACTATTTCGAGTGTGCTTTATTCATGAAAAGTAAAGCTAAACTAGAAAACGTAAAAGTTACTCTAAACTAAAACTATGGATTGTTATGCCTCCGTGGTGCGCCACGTTTATAAGGGTCCTTGGCTAGACCCACCTTATCTGGTGGTTCTGATTCATCTTCAATTAGGGGGTCGTCATTGCCGATTGGATATTTCATTGATCGTTCAAGATCGACACATCTTTTGAAGGCCCCTAATTGAATGGTTAAGTTGTTTTTCTTCCGATTAATCAAAGCTTTGTGGGTTTTTACAAAAGGTCGTCCCAACACTAGAGGAGCGTCATCAAGGATGACTAAGTCGGTTGGGATTACCATTTGATTTGTTTGAACCAGGACATCCTCAACTATACCGATTGATTTTATTACTTTCCGATTGGATAGAAAAATGGGTATTTGAAGTGGAGAAAAATCACTAATACTTAATTTTTCAAAAATGTAGTTTGCCATTACATTAACACAAAGATCTTGATCAATTGTAACATTACTAACAAAGGAGTTTTGAAAAAAAAACATGGAACCGGTGTAATGTTGATTTCAAATGGGTCTTCTTTTATTAGCGAGGTTTGATCATTTGTTAACTTAATGCTTATCGTTTCTTACGATTTTAGTGTTAGTGTTCAACTCTTTTAAAAACTTAGCATGAGTAGGTACTAAACAATGATTTTCGAAAGAAGGTGGGAAGAGATTATTTTTTTTCAAAATTAGACTCTTCTTGAATTTTAAAGTTGTCGGACTCACCTTTTTCGTTGTTTAACTCATGTGTCGGTTTTTCACTTATTTGTTCTTCCATTTTTACATTTTCAACTATCTCTTCTTTATTACAAGTTAACTCTTCTCTTGCGCGGGACTCCTCTTCCCTTGCGCGAGATTCTAGTATGCAACGTTCGATAGTTTTAATGTGTTCTATTATCCTATCGGCTATGTCGGTGATAGAGTAAGGATCGGGATCCTCAAAGCTTGAATCCGGATGTTCGATCCTTTGTTCCTCATAATACTCATAGGAAGTAGATGGTTCACACCATTGTTCTTCGTAGTAAGTATATGATGGATAAGGGTCGTAATTTTATTCTTCATAATACTCATATGAGGTGGGTTGTTCACGCCATTGTTCCTCATAGTAAGCATATGAAGGTGGTGCCTCATCTTGTGGTTCTTCAAAGTATGAGTATGAAGGCTCATTCCTTGGTTCATCAAAATATGAGTATGAGGGAGAAGGTTCATACCTTTGGTCTTCATAGGATATGTATGAAGTTGATGGCTCGTACCTGGGCTCCTCATAGTAGGTGTATGAAGTGGATGGTTGAAATAAGTCACAATATTGAACCGGGTGCGGGTCACCACAAATGGTGCAATAGTCTTCCCTATAATCATCCTCCTCATAGGTGTAGTTGTAGCCTCCTGAGTATTGATCCATAAGAATCACTCAGCAGACCACAACAGAGTCTCGAGACCAGAAAACAAAATTAAAAACGAAAACAGAAGCTGGACACGGCCCCGTGTTCAATGAGCACGGCCCGTGTTCAGGTTCTGTATCTGGGCATTTGAATTAAAGTGATTGGTTTTGTGCAGCACGGGGGCATGTTCAGTGAGAATGACCCCGTGTTCAGACACTGTATCTGGGTGTTTTTATAAAAATATGCAGCACGGCCCCGTGTTCAGTGAGCACGGCCCGTGTTCAACCTACTGTAAATGCAAAACTAACTAAAATGCAGAAAAATAGTGTGCGCGTGTTGAAAAAGTTTTGAAAAACTGATTACGCCGTCAATTTTAAGCTTTCTTAAAATCCTTGTATCCCCGGCAATGGCGCCAAAAACTTGATGCGTGTGAAGTGTCGTATAGTTTTTAATGTATATTTTAAGCCTTTAACACATTTTAGCCAAGTTTTAAATTTATAAAACACGATATTTACTAACACTAAACACACATATGGGCAAGTGCACCCATCGTGAGCGTAGTATAGTGTTGCTAAGATACCGAGGTCGTCCAAGGACACAAGAGCTTTTAATACCGGTTTATCCTCAACGTCTAATCAAATCAAAAGTTTAGAAAAAAGGTTTTAAATTAGAAAAATAAAACAAACTAAAATGCTGAAAAATAAAATAAAAATAAAACAGATAGACAAGATGAATCATTTGGATCCGACTCGTGTTTAGTATAACCTTTGATTATTTCCGCACTTTTGCACTTTTTAAGAGATTATCTTAGTTATTGTAGTAGGCCCCTCTTCTGAAGGTGACGTTACCCTCAACCCAGTAGTTTGAGTCAGCAAGGATACAATCCTAAAGGGTTGGATTATTGAAAGATATTTAACTAAGTTATTAATGCATATTGTGGTAGGCCCCTCTTCTGGAGGTGACGTTACCCTCGGCTAAGTAGTCTGAGTCAGCAGGGATACAGTCCTAAGTAGCCGGGTTAAAGTTTTAGTAGTAGTTTACATCTGAGGGGGTCAAGGAGTTCGGACCCCCGCCATCCAATAGCAGTGGGTATTGAAGGAGGTCCTACTAAAGTTAACCCAGGTCCTAGCAGGATCTATACACTGAACAAGGCAAGACTCTTACCAACCATTCCCTTAACCCCCGACCAGGTAGCCAACATACCCCCATATAGACCGTGGAGATATGAATGGTGAAAATCTTTTATTTTATATAGACAGTAAAATAATGTCAACACACCACGAACAAACGATAAGGGAGACTCACCTTCAACATAAGAAACTAGTTATTAAAGTCATTAATACATAACTAAATAAAAAGTGCGAAAATATTAAAAATAAAAAGTACTACACTAAACACTTGTCCTCACCAAGTGATGTAAGAGACTTAGGCAAACATGGTCTTTGGTTGTAAAGAACTCTTACGATTAATCTTGGATCCCGAGACTACTCACACACTCTATGATGGATGATGGTGGTGGATGTGGGTTGTGATGGTGGTGGTGGGTGGGTGAAGTGTGAGAGAGGTGGTTTGCCAATGGATGGTTTGCAAATGAGCCAAGCACCCCTATTTATAGCCTGCACAGAGGCCCGGACATGGCCCCGTGTCCATTGGCGCGGCCCCGTGTCCACATGTCTTCTCTTTCTTGATTAAATGCAGTTTGTCTGCATTAGTTGACCACGCCCCCGTGTCCGCTGGGCACGACCCCGTGTGCAGAAGTGTATCTGTACCATCAAGATTTTCCTAGATTCTACGAATCTTAGAGTTGACCACGGCCCCGTGTCCGCTGGACACTCCCCCTTGGTGGGTGATAGAAGCTTCTACAACTTTGTCTTTTCTGCAGACACTTGGGCACGCCCCCGTGCTTAGTGAGCACGGGGCGTGTTCAACCATCTGTTCTCTTGTTTTTGCTTAGGGAGATGCTGTCGAGGGGTCGGGCATGCCACGTTTATTCCTTTTCTTGTACTTATGTTAGATTTAGCTGCCTTTTTGCTTTTTTTTGTTTATTTGAGCTCATTTAATCCTGAAAATACAAAAGGAAGACAAAAACACACTTTTTCCAAGATTAGTACTAAAAAAGGGTTAGTTTTATGCCACATTTGATGTAATTTATATGTTGCATTTTGCACACATCAAAATGCTACAACATCTGCTAATAAAAGGGTTGAAAAGGGGAAGAAGAAAAATCACAAAACTCAAACGTGTGTTTATCTCAAAACTTTTGAAGTCAAAAGAAAAGAGTATAAATCAAAAACACTTGAGAGTCCACATGTTAGTACTATAAAAGGAAAGCCAAACAGACCTTCATCCCTGTTCAAACACCTGTTACCAAACAGCTTAGTGCAACCTCTGCTCCTAGAGAGGTTTCAAATAATAGATGCATCACCTGTTAATAATTTTCAAAGAGGATTTGGGCAACAAATTTTTCAAAAGATATCACATGGTAATAAGGCCTACAAAAGACCTTCAAAACCAAAAGTGAACAAGCATCCTCATGATTACAATCATTTGACGGGAATTGGTCCACAACAGATGTTTCAAAATCTGCTCAAACCACTGACCATTTTCCTGAACTTGAGGCTGAAATATCTGTGACCCCATCCAAAGCCATTTTGGCTTTGGACACTCACCAAAACTATTTGACTACAAACATCAGGGAGCTTTTACTTGTTTTTAGATAGTAAAGGCTTCATTTACATAATAGGACATATAACCCTTTTCAATTTTTTAAGTAGGGGCTGATATACTCTTTGAGCTATTACTTGTTTTAAATAGTAGAGGCTTAATGCACTTGACAGAATGTAGAGCCCTTCTCAAGTTTTTTATGAAAGGGGTGATATATTCTCTAATAACAAACCAAAAAGAAAAGGTGTTAGGGTAAGGGTCAATCCACACAGGGAAACTCAAGTCTAAACCAACAAACAAAGTGGATTGTTGTTATTTTCTGGGATACTCAACCGCTGCTAAGGCCTACAAAGTGTTTAACACAAGGACTAGGTGTGTGGAAGAGACCTTGAATGTAAAGTTCAATGAACTTTCTTCATTAAAAATCCCAGCAAATCCTGCTAAACTGTTTGACCTTAATAAATTTACATTTGAAGATGTGTCTCTCAAGACTTACTCTACAGGTACACCACAATTTTCCAATCATGATCAAGGATTTGACATTGTGATTCCACAATAAAAAGTCACTTCCATTACCAGAGAAGCAGAAGTTCAAAACGTGTAGGATCGTTGTTGGACCTGACTGAGTCGTTCAGAAGAGCTTTAAATCCGATTCAAAGGCGGAATCAGTGAAACGGACGTGCAAAAAACTTGATACTCTTTAATATGTCACTAATATTGATAATAACACTGTTTACAACCTAAACAGACTTTGGCAGCACTTCGTTACAGATTTCAGAAGTCGTGTACCAAATGAAATGACAAGTGCCCTATATATAGTGGTGGAGGTTTCTCTTGAAGCTAACCATGACAAGTTCAAGTGAAACCTGACTGATCTGGTTTCTCTTGAATATGTCACATGTCACTTTCAAGCTAAACCTCATGTAAACCTACTAAACTTTGTTTCTTGCACCTCGGACACTGATAATCCTATCCTATACTATTACATGATACAAGACGAAGTCAATAGACGTATTGCACTAACAGACTCCCCCTCGGATATTGACGAAGTCTTCAGTGTCTAGTCTTCAGTATGACACATCTTCAGTCTTGATCATTCTGCCTTCTCATTCAAATTGTAACATTATAAGCATCCAATAATCATTCTCTTCTTCCATCAGCTTCAGGCTCCCCCTTTCGTCAAGCTTACGTTCTTTGGGATCGACACCTAGCTTTCCATCTACAAGCTTTTCCATGCTTCAAGCTTGTCTTCAGACTCCCCCTTAGACTCTGCTCTCGGGATCGTAGTCTGGTACATAACCTGCAATACTCATACATTTATAAGTAACAACATTTTAAACTACCAGGAATCGTAACCTGGCAATTCAATCTTCTCTAAAACACTCTCTCTAACAACAATCTTTACAGATATGGCAATGTCCAATATCCAAAATCATCACAGTAAATCATCCAAGTCCAAACTAATGACCTTGGAGATATCACAAACTGTTTTTGAATTTTTAATTTTTAAATGCAAGTTTCAAATTAATGAACTTGTTTTATTTTCAGAAACACAATCAGCTTACTTAGATTTTGAAACTCAGCAATTCAGACATCGGTTGTCGAAAATAAAACAGAATCAAAAATCTTTTTGTATTTTTTCTGAAAATATAAAGCAATAAAGAAATATGTACAAACATATTTACAAACAATATTTTTGTTTGAGTATGCGTCAGAGGATCATATCAGTTTTTGACAAATCACAAGTACCGTTGAGCTTAGTTACACATTAAGAATTAAACAATTCACTTAGATTGTCAATATACTTGTCCACTTAAATTTTCACACAAAGTTCAACTGATTCAGGATACTAATTAGGTGTTTTAGGAACTTAAACTCATTCATGTGTCCCACCTCTTAAATATACTCTCGTATCCAGATCCCAATATTCAGTCTTACAGGTGAGTATACCTAGATGATATCTGTAAGGGGAATAAATTATAGTACGAAACCGTGAGAGCTCAGGTCAGAACTTCCGTTCAGCAGAGAGATGACGGCTCGACTTTTGGTGTGTCCCCTTTAGAGGATCTTTTGTATTACAACAACAATGACTATCAATTTTATTGTTTCATCAATTTGCTGAGGGCGGCGCTATATTTCAAGCAATGCAGAAAGTATTCTCCGAGGACTAGGCCATTGCTTCCGCAAAATCAGAAGTCCCGGGATAATACCCCAGATATCACTAAGCATAAAGACCTAGTATCTCAGAAAGAGGGGTCCTTCAAACGAGATTTCAGGGGTTACCTATATATCCAAGTAGTGTTCCCCACGAAATAAGCAAGTTTGAATTTATGTTTATATCCCGAAAAGTTTACTAAATGTATAAAAATCTACCAACACATCCACGGTGAGATCGTTTAACACATTTAAACTTTCCATTTCTTTAGCGTACTGTAACTGTCTACTGATGTACTATCATTTCCTCTTTCTACGAAAAAACTCAATTTTCGAATTTTATCATGTTTTTGGCTTTTTCAAATTTTCAAATGTTTTGGTATTTTCTGACAACAATATATCTCCCCCTAAAATGCAAAATCATTTAAAAGAAAATTTGACAACCAACACTGATAGCTTTGTCTCGCCATCCATTTTCTGCTTCTCATGCACTGATTTGCAAAAAAAAAATAACATACCCCCATGATTTACAACACATTGATTTGTACAGTTTGAAAACCGTTTTTTAATCTTGTGAAATTAATCATGTTTGTTCAGCCGTGAGGGTTTCGACGTATTCAATCAGAACTCCCCCGTACAATAAACTATTTTCCCATAATTATTTCAAAACACTTAAGTTTGTGTTAATCAGAATGGTATTTCTGGAAAAATTAGTTTGTTTACCCATCACTTGTGAGTTCGGGGTCATCTCATCACCTTGTTCTCTTTTAACCATTTTGAAAATTTAACATTATTAGGTCAAACACCACTATCACTTGTAGAAAATCAAGTACAACTTAATGTCCTTGATTAACCACTTGTAAGACGAAATATCACAGCTACCATCCTGTGAATTTCTCAAGAATGATGCCGATACTTGCTTCACACTTACCAACCTGGAAGCTCCGGCATGTCAGATTTTTCTATTTGAAAAGTTTCACCCAAGCCTGACTGTCCTTGGGTGCATTTTGAGCTTTTCTCTTTTCTTCATAAAATTCTTTTACTCCTTTTTCCTTACCATCAGCCATCTTACTAAAAATATGTTTAACATTGCTATTAAACATTTTTTCAGCATCAACACCTTTTGATTTTAAGTTTGCAGCTTGTAATGGTGGAAATTTCTCATCATTCATTAAAGGAATTGTTTCTTCCTTTTTTTTTATCTCAACTTGTGGCTCATCTGATTTTGTGGAATCGGATTCATTGCCCGAACTTGGCTTGTCTGACTTGGATGAGTCAGATTCATCGCCAATAACTTTCTTTTTCTTCTTGTTTGTCCTCATATTTGCATCTGAAGAATTCGATTTGCTTGACTTTGCCGTCGAGTGAATTGATTCATCAGAACTTTTATTCGAACCAACTGGTGAACCCGAAGACAAAATCTTCTCCAAATACTCTCTCGCCTTCTTCCTCTTTTTCCTCAGTCTGTCTTTTTGCCCCTGCAAAAGCTTCACTTTCTGTTCTAGAACCTTATGTTCTTTGGGCTTGACATTGACTGGTTTCTTCACCGTTCTCTGAGATTCAACCCTTGATCTTCCCATCGATTTCCTTGGGCAATCTCTGGCAATATGTCCTCTGATATGGCAATTATAGCATCTTCGTGTTTCAAAATTCCAATTCTGGCAGTTAACAGCAATGTGTCCTCTAACACCACAGGAATAACACACTCTGTTATCATACCATCCACTTCTGTCAGTCCAAACCTTCAGATCATAACATTGTTTGGCTTGGTGATAATCATTTCTCCTCTTCAATGCTGGATTTGTCTTTTGAGCACTGTGGTCAAACCTGCACCACTTATTACCAACATTTTGTGAGTTTTGGTTTTTAAAATTTTGTGATTTTTTATAATGATTGGATGACTGAACTGATGAGCTTTTATTTTCATTTTTAAAATTTTTGAATTTTTAACTTTTTGTTTCTGTTCTACATTTTTCTTAACAAGTTTTTGCTTAGAACATTCACCTGTTTCAGTAGATTGCAAAACAGTATTTTTAAATTTTTCTTGTAAATCTAAAAATATTTTTCTTTTCTTTTCTTTTTCTTTTTCATCATCAGCTTTGTCATCACAATCTTCAATTTTGACTTTGTCAAAATTTTTGACATTGTCACTTATTGGAATAACATTGATCGGTTTTGGACAAACATACGATGCAGAAGTCACAAAACTTTTCAACTTATTCTCTAACTCAACAATTTTCTTTCTATTATCTTCGGCTTCATGCTCAAGACGAATGATTTTATCAAGATGAGAATTTATCGCACATTGTTTTTCGAGATTATTTTTACCAAAAATATCTCTCTCATCTTCTAAAATCTTTATCTGACTTTTGAAATCATTTTCTAATTTTTAAAAATTTTTGTTTTCTGATGACAAACTCTCAACATTCTTCAAAAGTTTGTCATTTTCAGATCTCAATTTTTCACAGTTTAAACGCAACTCCAAAATCTGTTCATCATCAGCTTTCTTCTCAGGTTTCAAAGCTTTGTTTTCCAATGTCAAATTCTCTATATCTTTCAAGAATTTTACCTTGTCTGCTCCAGATTCATCACATTTTGAGCATTTTTCATTCATATTTTCAGCATCATCTTCTTTCTTTGTTTCCATCCTAAAAGTTCCTGCAAAAAAAATTTTAACAAAATCAAGAGGGTTTGCATATTCATCAATAAAACAACCTCTCTTAATATCATATTTCATGACATTTTTTGCAGCAAGACATACAGAGAATTTTTTCTCATTTCAACGATCACATCCAAATTTATCTTTTCTAAGTCCCTTTTCATTTCATTCATCAACTCTTCTTTTCTTTTTTCTTTATCAAGCATATGTGATCTAAGCTTATTGATGAATTCTCTAAAATGAAGCTTTGAGAAACTAGCATCCCTTTTTAGTTCACTCTAAAATTCATCCCATTCTAAGGGTAATGCATCAGCAAATTTTGAGATTTTTTCAACATTTGAAAACCTTATCTCATATCTATCTAACTTATCAATCAAATCATCAAACCATTTATCCAACTGTTCCAAAGATTCATGTTTCATGCATAAGAAATTTTCGGATCTTTTAATCCAAACGTCCTTCTTATTCTTCTTATCAATCCAATATCCAGAAGTCCAATCATTTAAATCTTTAAGATTCTCGTTTTCTTGTTCATCAAACACTTTAGCCATGATTATATCTTCTTGAAACACTTTCATGCGAACTGAGACTTCAAGCGAAACAACAAGTTGAAGTGAAACCCCAAGTTGACACTTAAAATCAGCTTTCAAGCAAAAGGCAAAACTGATACTTCAAGCTAAACCTGATTCAAGCGAAACCTGATTAACTTTCAAGCTAAAGCCAATTTCAAGCGAAACCTAATGATCTTTCAAACGAAAGCCAATTTCAAGCGAAACCAACAAGGTTTTTCAAGCGAAAGCCGATTTAAAGAGAAACCAACAAGGTTTTTCAAGCGAAAGCCGATTTGAAGAGAAACCAACAGCTATTTTCAAGCTAGACCCAAAGTGTTCGTTCAAGCGAAACCTAGTTTTTGGTCCAATTTTGTCATTTTTACTTCGAATTTTGCAGTGAAACTTTCCAGGGTTTGTCAATATGTAGTTTTACACCATCTGTGAAAATTTGATCCAATTTTGACCGTTAAAACTTGTTCAGATTGAAAAAGAAGGTGTAGAAGTCAGAAAAGAGATGATATCAAGCTAAACTCTTCTTCCTGAGCTCTGATACCACTTGTAGGATCGTTGTTGGACCCGACTGAGTCGTTCAGAAGAGCTTTAAATCCGATTCAAAGGCGGAATCAGTGAAATGGACGTGGAAACAACTTGATACTCTTTAATCTGTCACTAATATTGATAATAACACTGTTTACAACCTGAACAGACTTTGGCAGCACTTCGTTACAGATTTCAGAAGTCGTGTACCAAATGAAATGACAAGTGCCCTATATATAGTGGTGGAGGTTTCTCTTGAAGCTGACCATGACAAGTTCAAGCGAAACCTGACTGATCTGGTTTCTCTTGAATATGTCACATGTCACTTTCAAGCTAAACCTCATGTAAACCTACTAAACTTTGTTTCTTGCACCTCGGACACTGATAATACTATCCTATACTATTACATGATACAACACGAAGTCAATAGACATATTGCACTAACAAAACGGCTGCTAAAACTCTACCACTTCTGCATCAACAGTTGTTGATCAAACCTCTGCCACTTCATCAAGTCCAACCTCTGTTGACAAAAGTCCATCATCTATGGATATAAGCCAACATTTTACCACACCCATTCCTCCTATTCCTCCACCTCCATCTCCAACAGATGTTGGCTCTTCAAAATTGCCAACAAATGTTAGCTCAGATGATTCACATCTACAGCTTTCACCTCTTAATGCCATTGTATACAAGGGGGATCTAATCTTCCTTAAATCTCATCCACCAGACCAAGTTATTGGCAACATCAGTGAAGGGGTTCTCACAAGAAGTCAATCCCAAAACATCTGTCTTTTTGCTGGCTTTCTATCACTCATCCAACCAGTCAAGTACCAAGAGGCACTAAAAAACAATAGTTAGGTAGAAGCTATGCAAGAGGAGCTCCAACAATTTAAAATAAAACAAGTTTAGGAACTTGTACCACTGTCAAAGGATGTATGTCCAATTGGCATAAAGTGGAGTTAATTACTGTTTTCGTCCCTGAGGTTTGTCAAAAATAACGGTTTCAGTCCATTAGTTTAAAACTTGCGATTCAGTCCATTAGTTTCATTTTCGTAACCATTTCAGTCCACTTTTCAAACGGCGTTTGTTTTATTCAGTCCATTAGTTTCATTTTCGTAACCATTTCAGTCCACTTTTCAAACGTGCATAAAACAAACTCCGTTTGAAAAGTGGACTGAAATGGTTACGAAAATGAAACTAATGGACTGAAATCGCAATTTTTAAACTAATGGACTGAAACCGTTATTTTTGATAAACCTCAGGGACGAAAACAGTAATTAACTCCATAAAGTGGCTCTTCAAAAAAAACTGATGAAAGGGGCATTGTTGTCAAAAACAAAGTCATGTTAATGGTTCAAGTCTTTAGACAAGAAAGGGCATAGATTATGATGAAACCTTTGCCCCTGTTGCAAGACTTGAAGCCATCAGATTGTTCTTAGCCTTTATTGTTAACCACAACATCAAGGTGTACCAAATGGATACAAAATGTGCATTTCTGCATGGAAAGATTCAAGAAGAGATATATGTTTGTCAACCTCCTGGTTTTGAAGATGCCATTTATCCTGATCATGTCTACAAGCTCAACAAAGCTTTGTATGGCTTGAAACAAGCACCTAGAGCCTAGTATGAAACTCTTTCCACCATTCTAATTTCCATAGGGATTACAAGGGGTAAAATTGACAAAACACTGTTTTTAAAATGGAAAGGAAGGGATCTGATGATTGTCCAAATTTATTTTGATAACATCATATTTGGATCCACATATACCTCCATGTGTGAAGAGTTTAGAAAACTCATGATAGTAGAGTTTAAGATGAGTGCCATGGGTGAACACCAATGCTTTCTTGGTCTCCAAGTAAGCAGCTGCAAAATGGAACATTCATTCATCAAAGCAAATATGTAAAAGAACTTTTAACAAAATTTGAGATGAATGATTGTAAACCATGTAGTACATCCATGGCAACCACAAAGCTTGTCACTACAGATGAAAAAGATGACTTGGTTGATCAAACTTTGTATAGAAGCATGATTGGGTCTTTATTGTACCTAACTGCATCTAGGCCAGACATCATTTTTGCAACATGTGTTTGTGCAAGATCACAGTCAGCACTTAGGAAGTCTAATATTATTGTTGTAAAAAGAATATTTAGATACATAAAAGGTGTTCCCACACTTGGTATCTGGTATCCTGATAATGGGAATATCAAGCTTTCAGGTTTTTCAGATAATGATTTTGCTGGATGTAACACAACAACGAAGTCCACATCAGGAGGGTGTCAATTTCTAGGCAATTGCTTACTATCTTGGCAAAGAAAAAAGCAAGCAGCTGTTTCCACATCCACTGCTGAAGCTGAATACATTGCTGCTACAAGCTGTACAACCCAACTTTTATGGCTTCAAAATCAATTGCATGATTTTGGTGTAACTGCTCTAAAGACTCCTCTTATTGTAGACAGTCAAACAACTGAAAACATCATTAAAAATCCAGTATCTCATTCAACCACCAACCACATTGACATCAGACATCACTTTGTGAGAGATTGCTATGAAAAAAGGTTTGATTTCTCTGCATCATGTTCCAACTAAGGATCAGCTGGCATATGTGTTGACAAAAACTTTAGACACATCTACCTTTGAAAGCTTGATCTCTAGGATTGGCATGCTAAACATGGATTAAAAGGCAAAACTTTGTTTTCCATGAATAATAAGCATTAAAATGTTTTCAGAAAATCAAAAATCCATCCTTAAAAATAGCTTAAAATGAAATTTTTCATACATCCTTAAAAGTCTGTCCATAACTACTGATTTTCAAACCTCTGATTGGCTGAAAATTCACCCACTTTTTTCCATTTACCACTGCTTGGACCACTGTTGATCAAACAACTGTTGGTCTCAACCACCGATGTATATCCATTGATAGACTAGAATCAGCCACTGTTCATTTCACTGTTCCCAACCACTGTTGTTGCCCAACAGTGGTTTCCAAACAACTGTCCTCCATTATCCCAATAGAGGTTGCCATGTGGACAGATGTTAGCCATTAGATATTTGTAACCGCTACTACGTCAGCATTCACTTTTTCACTTTATAAAACCCTGTTTCATCCCTAAACAGAGCTTTACTGCCGTCTCGAACTCAAAATTCACAAAAGCGGTTTCCATCTTCTTCTTCAACCTTATGCTAATTTCTTCTCCGACAATCAAAAATCCCCACAACTATTTTCCCATCTTTGAAAAAACAGACAAAAATACTTCCTATCACTCAATAATTGATGTTCTCACATCATCAAAATATAAAGCAATTCTTACTGCCAATGCTCCAATATATCAAGATACACTCCGAGATTTTTCGGCAAATGCTGAAATTCAATCACAAAAGAAAGTGCCCTTTGCTATCACTTCCGAATTCGGAGAACACTTGTTGCAATTTCCCCATCTACCATTTCAACAACATTTGGGTTGAATGACCTGGTAGGTACGACCTCCTTTGAAAAACAAGAACTTCATGCAGAATTCATTGAAAGAGGGTATGAAGGTCAATTAAAGGGAGTTACTATGTTTAAAACAAACTTCCTTGCTCCAATGAAATTCTTTTTCCATACCCTTTTGACATGTCTTTCTTCCAAGATCACTGCTTTTAATGAAATACCACTTAAAATTCAGTACTTGGGTTATGCTATTTTAACAAATTCTGATTTCAACTACTACCAAGCACTGTTTTCTGATTTGGTCACAAATGTGAAGAATGTTCAAAAGGGGGCTAATAATGCTTTTTTGATGTACCCCGGACTATTAAGATACTACCTACAAAAATAAGTTTCACTAAAATATTTTCAACAAGGTGTAGCTTTTAAAATAAATACTCTTACAAATGAAACTTTTACTCGCCTTATGGCTAAATAGTCAAATGTTTCCAAAATACAAGCAAAGGGGGATGAGCATGTATTAGATGAGTCCACATCTGTTGCTCAAACCTCTGTTGTTGAGCCCACTGCTCCTGGTGATCATGACACCACAACCGGTGTTGTGAAACCCACACTAGCCAAACCCATAAAGAAACCTGTCAAAAAGCCCACCAAAACCAAACAAAATAAAAAAGGTCCCCTGGAAGATGAGATCCTGAGGTTAACCTAGTGACAACACAAATGTCACTTGAAACCGCTGCTACTACTTCCTCACAGTTGTTGGAAAGATCTCAACCCATCCAAACTCCTCATGTATCATCACAAAAGGATCATGTTGTAAGCACAGGGACACCACATCATGAAGCAGACCTTTCATTTGAAAGTATGCTTTAAAGCCCCTCTCCCAGGGCAATGTCGCTTTCTACACCAAAACCCTCTCCCCAAATTCCACCAACAATATTACCTCTGTTTGAAGCAATTGAAATTCAGACTCAAAATAGTCCCTCTCACCAACATATTAATGATAATATAACCCAGCAAATGATTATGTCTGAACCAATTCAATCTGCTATCCCATAAACAGTTGAGGAGGTTACACCCCTTGAGTTTTATGAAACTCTTGGTGGCAGTTCAAGTGGAGCAGCCACTACAACTTTTGAACCCATTGGTTATCAGTTGGACAGTGGTTACATAATTAAGACTCATTTGAAGGCAACCACTGTTGAGGCTACAATTGTAACCTCTGTTCTAGTGGGCAGTCCCCAGAACCAAGAAAAAGGGGCATTTGTTTCTGATGATATGGAGTCTTCTCCTATACTCAAAACAAATACAACCACCATAGGTGGGAATTTAGATGATCCTATGAAATTAGGTGATGAATTAAGATATAAGGATTTGATGGATAGAATGACTTCTGTTGAAACATCTGTTGGAGCTTTCTAAAAGTCAGCCTAGCACGTAGCAAATTGACAATGAGCTTTTGAATTTTGTGCAACCCATCCTTCAAGCTCAAAGGAATTTGGATGAAATCAATCACAACACTCATATGGAACTTATCAGAACTATGGTTGATGCTAGGCATAAAGACACACAAGTAGACATTAAGGAACATCTGCCCAAACTTAATAGCTCTACCATTCCACCAATCATTTCAGATGATGATGATGATGCCAAAAATGGGGAGAAAGGTTCACTGAGAAAGTGTCCACCTGATTCTAAAGTAAAACCAAAGGTGCAACAAATGCCAGAGTCTGCTCAACAAAAATCTTTTGCAAAAGCTTCAGAAGCTGGAAAGGAAAAAAGGAATTGATGAGACCCTGAACAAGAAAGCTGAAGAGATAGCTTTGAAAAAGTAGAAGAAGCAAGATACAAAGGAAAGAAAAGCTTCAAACTAGTTGAAAGAAAAGGAAGAGCAGAGGAAAAAGGAAAATATTGGTACTTCACGATGAAGAAAGTCTACTAGACAAGTCAGACCACCAATTGCCACCCTTCCTAAAACCACTGCTACTCCTACGAAAATTGTATCCTCTTCTAAACTTAAACCCAAAACTTCTCCACAAAATCCACCATAAAAGAAGCAATAGCTTCACCACCATCATCACCAATTCACCCAACAGATGCTGATAAAAAAAGTATCAGTAGATGTTAGCCAAATAGCTGTTGAGACACAAGTTGTTTTAGCAGATGTTTGTGAAACCTCTACCATTATCATTTTCACCACACCACCAACAACCCAACCACCTCCAACACCTCAAAGATTCCCTTCACAACCACCTTCACCACCTAAACATCCTTCATCACCAAAAATCAACTATGTACGCAAAAGAAAAACTTTTGTTGTACAAGAAGATGATGAGGAGATTAAATCAAAAATGCCCTTATCATTTGCCCCCACTCAAACCATTCCATCTTCATCACCTCCATCTAAAAAGCCCACTTCATCCCTTCCAATTGCTACACTACCATCAGTCATTCCCCTGGCAGCTCAATATCCTCTAGAATTGCTCACTGTTCAAAGAGAAATTGAGTCATTCTTCAAAATAGAGGATCCATCAAAAAGATCCTTCCCATCTCTTTATGGCTATAAACAGCCTCAAAACTTAGATGACTATTTGAAAATGAAAGCAACACAGGCTGAGCTTATAGCTAAAGAAGAGAGTAAAGGGTTGAGTGATAGGAAATACCAAGGTCAATTATCACATGAGCTTAGTAAAGTCAGGAAGCTTGAAGACTTTGCTAAGGACCTTAGTAAATCCATGTCTAAGAGGCCAATAAGTGTTGAGCTTGACAAGGAACTGAGGGATGACTATATTGAACACATAATGAAGCACAAGCCTTACAAAGCAACCAGGGCTCAATTCAAAGACTGGTCATCAGATGCTCTCAGGGAAGAAATAGAAAGAATTACTAAAATAATCAATGATCCTTCAACAAAGCCAACTCCACCCAATTGGAAGAAAGCCAAGCAAGTGGATCCGGATGAGTCATTGAAACTTAAGAGAATGAGAGCAGAGCTTGTGGCTTTTGATTATGGTTCAGCTAGATTAATTTCTAGATGGTCAAAACTAAATATAGTGGAGACCTACAAAAAGCTGGAAGAGCTTAGAGCCAAAGATCCCAATATTCCTCAAAAGCTAGTGTATCCTACGACCACTGCTGGCATGCCTCAACAGCCCCAAACGTCCAAAAAGCTTCTCTCAACATCTCCTTTATCTACAAATGCCTTAAGACAATTAAAAAGGCAAAAGAAGTTTGATGAGGAAGATGAGCAGAGGTTTAAAGAATACAGAAAAGATGCAATAAGGTGCCAGCTTGAATTTCAAACTGATCAGGCTGTTGATTTACTTGCTGCTAAACTTAAAGAAACACTTACAAAGTTAATCAGCAGACCTCAATCACCAAACTCGTCATTAATAAGTCTTGTCCCAAGAAAACAATCTGATCAAAAAATACTAAAGTTAAAGTCATCCAAAAATACTAAAGTTGAATACATTTGACCTCCTAGATCTTTTGAACCTTCAACTTAAAAGGGATGATGAAGAATACATGATCTCCTTGGACTTGAACTACAATTCATAGGGCAAATCGAGGAGATGTTGATGAGAAATAAAGATCAAGAATAAAGAAGGGTTTTGGCATCATCTGTTCTAGGGGGAGATTGTTGGCTCATGTGGATCCCACCTTAGGAATATATGATTGAAAGCCAAAACAGTCTACAATCAATTGATCCTTCAATAACAGTGCTTGGATTCATTCTCCTCCCAATGGAATAGGCATCAAACAACTGCTGATACCAAAGGTCTGTTAGAAGCTAAAGTCTGCTAATTCACAAGGTCTGCTCAAGTAAACCTCTGATGAAGACTAAGTTCTGCTGGAAGCAAAGGTCTGATCACCCTTTGATTATAGAAGAAAAAATTTGATGAAGAAGGTCTGATGAGGCTCAAGAGTGGATAGATAACAGTGTTTTAAATGTAACAGTGCTTTAGTGATAGCAAATGTTAGAGGTTGTTATAGTTGTTAGATGTCATTGTCTAGGTGACGTCAGCATAGATTCCACAGTGGTTTGCACTGTACTATAAATAGAACAGTGCATGTACTGTTCTATTCATCATATCACACACTTGACATTTTGTACGAGCAAACTGAGTGATCTAAGGCTGAGGGGGAGTTTGTATTCATGCATAAATGAATCATTGTATTTTCAATCATTCAATTTAAAGTATTCATGATGAAAGAAAATCTCTCAATGTTAGCGATATAAAGTTTATCTTCATTCCGCTGCAATTATATATATGTTTGTTATCTTCTTCCATTGTTCATATTAAACAATCACAAACAATTCAAACTCAGATCCTAACAGTTTGGATGTTATGTGTTAGATACGTGTAGGATTTAAGTGACATGTATGAACACTAATGTAACACCTCACAAAAATCATGTCCAATATAATAAAGACACGTGTCATGAATTTTGAACGTGCAATGAATTGGTTTTGAGGGACTAAAAGTGACAAACGATATAAAGATGTATGTAGAAGGACTAAAAATGTCAACATGCCAAACTCGTGCCTCTGAATGACCTCGTAAGATGTTCGCATTCATGATTGAATAAATTAACGGACATAATAAGCCCTTTGTGCTTAAATTGAAAATTTACAAAGCATAAGGGTTAACTGTGTCAACATGTTTAAAGTTACCTCTGAGTGACCTTTTAACGATCCCAAAAGCATTGTAATATGTATATTTTTGCTCTCACGAATATCGGATAGTAATCTCATAGAGTTTCAATGAAAATAAGACATTTCGGGTGATCATACAACTAACAGGGAGCTTAACGGAGTTAATTTGTGAGCCAAGACTCTCAAAAGTTAACTATGCGGGTTATAAGTGCAATAAACGATAGTTATTTAAACTCTAATGTCTACGCGGGCCACGACAACAGTGCCAGCGACTGAAACATGCACAGCTGCATGTTGCAGCCTGTTCCATCGCCATTGCATGGCTGTTTTCAATACCAGGAATTGGGCAAATGGTTTTTACTACCCTAGGGACACTTGGGAGCATCTGATAACGTCATAGGGACAGTTGCAATGATCCAAGAGCATCCAACTTCCTATATAAGGGCCTTCTCTTGTGTTCTTCATTTGCACACATCAAAATTTTCACTCAAATTCACTCTCTGAAACCTCCTGCTGATTAAGGAAGCTTTCTTTAGTTCAAATTTCGTGCTAAGGACTATTGTGAGTGTTCTTAGCTCCTATAATTAAAGTTTTATTAGCTTAATGACCGAAAGTCAAAGTTATCGTAATGAGGCTTTGACTTTGTGATTAATCACTAACGGTCCAGCCATTATTCGAATTGAAAGTGGCCATGAGTTGGTAATTATGTAGGTAATAAACCCTTGAAAGGGCACCTCCTGATTATCACTTTTACTTGGTCAGTTTTCGGGTCAAACTATTTAATAAAAAGTCAAATGAGTCAATTTTTACAAAATAATTCATAATTGATAATGTAGAAGTTATGGAACATATTTTAACACTAAAATAACTTGGTAAATAATATAAGACCATGTTTAGGCATGTTCAACCCGACAATTATGAGTTTAGGCTCGGTTCGCAACCGAAATTCGCAAAAGTAGACTTTTGCTTTTACTTTCAGTTCTGACCTGATTTAGCTTAGTTTAGCTATGCATTAGGGTTCCTTTGGGACCATATTATATGTTAGTATAACTCTATGGAGTTATACTACATGGTTCCTTAGAAATCATAGATTACATGCATGTTCTGTTATTGCTTAAAATTGACCATTTTGCCTTTTTAATATAAAAACGAGATTTTTGGAAATGTGAGTGGACAAAAATCTTCATTATTGATTTATAAGTATGTCCTAAAAAAATTTGACATCCGTTTCTGGTCTAAAATGAAAGTTATGCGCGATACCGTAAAGTGTAAGCTTTTTGTTAATTAAATAGCATTTTTGGCATAAATCATGTTTAAACCCAATTTTTGGCACCAAACTTTCTACCCACTGTTATGATATAATATTTTGGGATTTTTGGAAAATTTTGTTAAATTTTAAACTAACCATAACATAGGGTTCTTGCATGGACTCGGTAATTGACAATAATGCCCTTTTCGCTAATAAATGAGTTTTACACATCCTTTACATGTCAAACTTTTTTTCACAGATTTTATATATTAAATAAAATATTTTGAGCAGTTAAGACTGATAAAAATCTTAGATTTTCTTAAACAACCCGAATATCGTCAAATACCGACTTTTATGCGAAATAGGCGCATAGTATCGTTTAAAACCATATTTAATGCCTAAGACTTGTTACCTACTGATTTTATAAATAAATTTTTATACTTTAACAGTAAGTATAAGTCTTGAACTCAGATTTCCAAATTTGACCTTAAAGCTTATGTGAAATGACCAAAATGCCCCTACGGTGCATAGTTTGGCCATAAAAGATAAATTTCATATATGTGTGATATCTTACTGATGTAACTTGATAAAATAAATATTATTACTGATTGTTTTAGACCAGAACCTCTGTTTACTATTTAAACCTTTTTATAAGCTATAAAATGACCAAAATACCCTACGGGGCTTAATTTGGTTTTAAATTCGTTTTGAGCATAATGAAAGATATCCTACTGATATCATAACATATTTTAAGCATAATAAATTATGGAACATGTTCATGACTCTTTCGGTTACCCGCTATGCATATACGCGTTCGGTACGGTTTATGTAACTAGTTTGCATGAATTGGCCGAAACGGGTCAAACCTTATCATTTTTACTTCAAAATCCAGAATGTATTTAGTTTACCCATTTTAAACAAGTCTTCATACTTGTTGGGGCTAAATCACATTCTAATGCGGTCATCGCTTAATCTTGCGTTTCGTACCGTAAACTTTTCTTTAAAACTAACCGGTCTAAATTATAACTTAAATAAGACCCGTTAGGAATCTAATAGGTTATTAAAACCTTCATTCAAGATTAGGAGCCCAGTAAAAGCTACTTGTACTTGCTGAATTGATATACGACTGAGAATAAAATTATATTTATCTCAGGTAAATACTTTTAACTTATTTTCCCTATACGGGCTTGGGATACGGTAAATTATTACCGCTTGGTCGGGTATTGAATATTTAATCGATTAGTGGTTAAATCATTGAGATAACCTGTTTTAATCTGTCTTGTTTGATGCAATGCCTTTGGGGGGTTAATGACCATGTCCTGGATATCCTCAGCTGATTCATTTGAAATGGCCATGACTTAAGCACGGGGTGTAGGCATACACCTGACAGTTGCATAGGTAAAAACGGTATCTCACTCTCTTGTGGGCCTATACTTGTGGCGTGTCTATTAATCTTGACTCGGCTCTTCTAACCTAGTCCTGAACGAACGACAAACATATAAATCTATATACAAGATTATTTTTAAATAATTGCCCCAAGTTATAAAAGATTTTATGCCTTGTGCATCCAAACCAATTTTATAAATACTTTTCAAAAGGGTCAGTTAATTGTATTTAACAGTGTAAACTGACGTATTTTTCAAAAAGGTTAAGTGCAGTTACTACGCGTAATGGGCTGGAAACTCCTGAGTATTAAATAAAGAGTCTTGCAAGCTTTTAATACTTAAAGTCTGTTGAAAAATATTTTCTTTCTATTTTAGATCCGCCTGTGGATCCCAATGACAGCAAGAAACGACCATGAAGTCGGGCCATCACACCGGCGAACTACATCAGCAAACCTAAGATCTAGTCCTCACGAGGATTGGAGAACTTATTTAGAGCCTGCGAGACGCTCTGTCTCGCTCTGTTCCTCCCCGTCTTACCATCACTCGTTCGGACCTCATCAAGACAAGCAGCATAGCGATTTGTACCATTCCTTCATACCTTTGCAGCGATCGGGTTCGCACCATGCCTTCCAGGACCCGACCCCATACTTCCAGAGCCGGTTCAACCCGGCAAACCAGATAGAAGAACCAGAGGGTCCAAACCCTTTGGGACCGGCTGACCACTATCCTGAGATGCAGGATATGGATGTGGACGAGGATCCAGATCCCGAGCTACCACCATCTGGGACGCCCACGCATCCCATTGAGATTTCAAGCGGATCATCCTTCCATGGTTCGCCTTACAGCGGCCCAGACATTTTTGCTGAAAGATGGGCTACATACAAGTGGGAGTATACTCCCCCTCACCGCTACTCACCACTACACCAACAGGTCCCTTCAGAGGACCCACATTTTGAGGCGGTCACGCCACCGCCACCGCCAGAACAGCAACTGCCTCCAGAACCACCAAGGCGTAGAAGAACAGGTGCACGGATGTCCGTGCATGGGGGTTTCCACTTCAGCACCCCCCCCCCCAACACTCCAGCAACAGCAACTACCCGCCGTTGTATGAAGCCCGCAAATGGGTGGGCCTTCAAACCCTGTTTCTGAAGTCGACTCTGCACCAGTCGCACCAGCACCATACATGGGTTATGATAACCCAATCCCATCGTACCCAAGTGCTGCCGGGTATAACCCGTTTGAGCCACAAGCTTACTCGGGTTATAATTACAAAATGCCCCTGCCGTTGACCCGTACCTTGAAGTGGCAAACTACAATGCTCTCTACCCTGGACCCTATCCAGCTACGTACCCAACTGGGTACCCCACTTATGGGTATCAATACCCACCACCTCCTCAACCCCCGCAGCAGCAGCCGCCACAAATCCAACCACCGCAGCAGCAGGAGATCCTTCAGTGGTTGCACGAGGTGGAGCAACAGGTAAACGAGGAGCGTAGGAGCCGCCGAGGTCTACTAAAGGGTTTGGCAAACCTTATAAAAGGGAAGAAGAAGAAGGATTATTAAAAAAAATCATATTTATTGGTTTGTAACTTTTAAATTTTCAATTAAGTGCCTACGAGGACATTTTATTTATGTATTTGGTCCCTGCGTGGACTTGTATTTCTTATTTTAGTCCCTGTGTGGACAATGTTATTTCATTAAAGTCCCGTTTAGGGCAACTATGTACTTCTTTTAAATTTATGGAATGTTTTATTTTAAAATTCATTTGTCATTTCATGTATGAACATACTATATAAAACAAATCAAGTATCATTCCAATTTACAATTGATCTGCCATTAAATATTAAAAAGGAATCTTAAAAGGTATAACCTAGCCTATATGTCATTATAGACATGGCCATGATGGTAAAACCTATTTAAAAGATTCAAATCCTTGTTAACATCTGAAAACATGTTAGCACTCATGGCAGATGTGATTCAGTAAAGTCACACATGTCATCTTTATATTGGATTCTTCCAAATTCCTTATCTAGCCTAATGATCTAGAAATCATGGGTTCAAATCATCAATTAAGATGATCACATATAAGACATCCATTAGTGATGAAGTGCCTTCGGGCACCACTTATTGTCCTATAAGACAAATGGCAGTTGTAGTCTATGACTCCCTATCAAGAAGGGTGATGAACTATGTTCAAACCTTAATGCCCCGATCTTACGAGATCATGGCTTATGAATTAAAACTGTCCTTGTGACTAGGCCTTTTGAGCCACTCTAGTATCTTTAATGATTTATAACTAAGGATAAATTATAATGAAAATCCTAAATAAATATGACTAACAAATTAACCAATATGGTTTATATTTACCATGGTTAATGAATCATCAAAAATGATGATCCCATAACAAACCTCTGAATAAACTATTGTCAATTTGTTTTATAGCAATTAAGCTTCAGCATGTATGAATCAGAAGAGGTTAAAAGTCATCCAAGGGAGAGAAATGATACCACCAGAGTAAACGTAGCTGGTGCAAATCTTCAAGCATTAATAGACAATGTCGTTACTAGAGCTATTGACAGACAGTTCAAGGAATCAAGTGGTACTCGCACTAAGACTCAATCTGTGGCTCATAGTAAGCCCCCTTCAAAAACACACGAATCAAAGAAGGACGATTCTCATCATCCGTCGAATCAGAAAAGTATTCCATCTAAGCAAATTGTGCTTAATCAAGAACTGCGTGTTAAGACTTGTTCCTACAAATACTTTGTCTCTTGCAAGCTAAGGGACTTCACAGGAGAGAAAGGATCCGTTGATTGTATGACTTGGCTCGATGAGATAGATACAGTGGTTGACATTATTGGTTGTGCGGAACAGGATATTGTGAAATTTGTTTCACAATCATTTAAAGGTGAAGCTTTATCTTGGTGGAGGTCCCTAATCCAAGCCACAGGGAAGATTCCATTGTATAATTTGACTTGGGATCAGTTTGTTGCATTGATCAAAGATAACTTCTGTCCTCAACATGAGGTAGAAAGGATTGAAACCGACTTCTTGACTCTGGTCATGAAGAACTTGGATTGTCAGACGTACTAATGTGTGCAAAATGCAACATATAAATTACATCAAATGAGGCATAAAACTAACCCTTTTTTAGTACTAATGTTGTAAAAAGTGTGCTTTTGTCTTCCTTTTGTATTTTCAGGGTTAAAAGAGCTTAAATGAACAAAAGAAGCAAAAATGCAGCCAAATCCAGCATAAATACAAGAAAAGGAATAAACGTGGCATGCCCGACCCCTCGACAGCATCCTCAAAAGCAAAAACAAGAGAACAAAAGACTGAACACGCCCCGTGCTCAGTGAGCACGGGGGCGTGCCCAAGTGTCTACAGAAAAGACAAAGATGTAGAAGCTTTTATCACCCACCACGGGGTGTGCCCAGCGGACACGGGGCCGTGGTCAACTCTAAGATTCGCAGAATCTGAGGAAATCTTGATAGTACAGATACGCTTCTGCACACGGGGTCATGCCCAGCGGACACGGGGGCGTGGTCAACTGATGCAGAAAAACTGCAATTAATGAAGAAAGAGAAGATGGGTGGACACGGGGCCGTGTCTGGGCTTCTGTGCAGGCTATAAATAGGGGTGCTTAGCTCATTTACAAACCATCCCTTGGCAAACCACCTCTCTCACACTTCACCCACCCACCACCACCATCACAATCCACATCCACCACCATCATCCATCATAAAGTGTGTGAGTAGTCTCGGGATCCAAGATTGATCGTAAGAGTTCTTGACAATCAAAGGCCATGTTTGCCTAAGTCTCTTAAATCACTTGGTGAAGACAAGTGTCTAGTCTAATAATTTTTATTTTTAATCTTTTCGCACTTTTTATTTGGTTCTGTATTAATGACTTTAATAACTAGTTTCTTGTGTTGAAGGTGAGTCTTCCTTATCGTTTGCCCGTGGTGTCTTGGCATTATTTTACTGTCTATATAAAATAAAAGATTTTCACCATTCATATCTCCACGGTCTATATGGAGGTATGTTGGCTACCTGGTCGGGGGGTTAAGGGAATGGTTTGGTAAGAGTCTTGCCTTGTTCAGTGTATAGATCCTACAAGGACCTGGGTCAACTTTAATTGGATCTCCTTCAATACCCAATGGTATTGGATGGCGGGGGTCCGAACTCCTTGATCCCCTCATATGTAAACTACTGTTAATACTTTAACCCGGCTACTTAGGACTATATCCCTGTTGACTCAGACTACTTAGCCGAGGGTAACGTCACCTCCAGAAGAGGGGCCTACCACAATATGCATTAATAACTTAATTAATTATCTTTCAATAATCCAACCCTTTAGGATTGTATCCTTGCTGACTCAAACTACTGGGTTGAGGGTAACGTCACCTTCAGAAGAGGGGCCTACTACAATAACTAAGATAATCTCTTAAAAAGTGCAAAAGTGCGGAAATAATCAAAGGTTACACTAAACACGAGTCGGATCCAACTGATTCATCTTGTCTATCTGTTTTTATTATTATTTTATTTTTCAGCATTTTAGTTAGTTTTATTTTTCTAGTTTAAAAACCTTTTTCTAAACTTTTGATTTGATTAGACGTTGAGGATAAACCGGTACTAAAAGCTCTTGTGTCTTTGGACGACCTCGGTATCTTACCAACACTATACTACGCTCACGATGGGTGCACTTGCCCATATGTGTGTTTAGTTTTAGTGAATATCGTGTTTTATAAATTTAAAACTTGGCTAAAAAGTGTTAAAGGGCTTAAAATATACATTAAAAACTATACGACACTTCACACACATCAAGTTTTTGGCGCCGTTGCCGGGGACACAAGGATTTTAAGAAAGTTAGGAATCAACGGCCTAATCGTTTTTTCTTATTTTTCTATTTTTTTAAGATTTTTCTTAATTTTTCAGCTTCTGCAGAACTCAACAGGGGCCGCGCCCGCTGAACACGCCCCGTGCCCAATCTTTGGAACTGGCAATCCTGTTTTAAGTCAGACAGTAAGCTGAACACGGGGTCATGCCCACTCAACACGCCCCGTACCCAAGTTTCAGTTACTGAAAACAGAACCGTAAGATCCTGACGGTTGGTAATTTCTGACACAAACATGAGTGATACTGATATTTTTTACTTTCGGCACTCTTATGGTACGTGGTGTCAAATATGTGGCGGCCCTCATAAAGATTTAGAATGTTATTTTCTAAATTATAAGCCCCATTATGTAGACCCATTGTTTTCCTGTAGCCTTAAGAGGGGCGAAAGTAAAAATAATCCCAATCTCTCCCTCGAATGCTCTCAATCAACCCTTCTAGGAGAAATGCTTCTCGATGAATT